>CM066498.1:8665000-11165000 GCA_033882615.1 Malus asiatica
TGGGGTTGGACTATTTTAACACTTCCATCGTGTTCCTCGTAAGCTCACAATCCCATTTTTACCATATTTTTTATGTAAGGACCTCGACAATTCTGGAACTCGTGAGCTCCGACTAGAGACACCATGTTACTCCGATGTGATCGTGGACATTTCACGGGATTTTAAGGCTCAAAAAGGGTCCTAAGCAATTCTATTAGGATCCTAGGCTAATTTTGGAGTGGTTAGAACGTTGTAACATTTGGGTTTGTCAAGTTTCAAGTTTGGCCGATTGTGTCGAGCTAATTTCCGACTGTTTTCCATTGGTTTTAGGACCTCTAAGAGGTAAGAACATGTTCTTCTCGTTTAGGGCTTCAAATTGATATAAAATTCGTGGAATTTGGTTGAAAAATGAGTAAGATATTGAAGTTTTAAATTTTTCCAAAAACCGGCAACCCACCGGAGAAGAAAGGAGAATATTCCGTCAACTTTGATGGAATATACTAACTGCGTTAGGTATATTTAACGGAATATTCTATTATTTAACGAAATATTCTCTAACGGCGTTAAAGTTTTCGTCTAACGTGCCAGGCACGTGCCTGCGCGTGGCTGGTGCATGGGTCATTGGAAAATTATTCTAAAAATATGGGGATGCTCGTGGTGTTGAGTAGGCCACGGTGGTATATTCAAACACCCCAATTGAGTAATGTATGAGAAGTTATTATACGGTTTTGATTATGTGCTTAAATTAACGTTAAATCAGTGGTTTCACATATAGGCGAGACTTGGGGGCTACGACCCTGCTACATACCAGTGAGTGGGCTTTTGGTTTTCTCTATATGTATATATATGTTTTACATTTTCCCAGAAAATTGTTTTAAATGGATTTACGATCTTAAATGCTATGTCAATTGCATTACATTTTAGTATGTGCATTACTATAGCTATGCATATTATTGCATGACGTTGTGGACGCTCAGGTAAGCTTCAGGTAAGGATGTATTGATGGTAGTGATTGCAATGTGTATGGTATTGTTTAGAGGCATTATCCTGCACCACGGTGTTAGTTAGTGCTCCGCCCGAGGCCAAGGCCTATCCTTCACATAATCGTTCACCTCCCGCACCATACGCTCACCTTGGATCCAAGGCAGGTGTCAGCCTGTCGTACAGACCATATTAGGTGGTTCCGACTCGTGTGCAGGATTTGGTAGATGAGCTATAGGTTCAGCCGTACAGGTCATGTTAGGTGACTCCGGCTGACATATCACTTTATATTGATTTATTTCACCTGGCTTACTTATTTCATTGCTAGAATACTTGACATGGCATATACTTGGTTTTCACTATTCTCGAGCATGATTTCTATATACATATGTATTATTATTTTCTGGGAAATTATACGGGTTTTACGGTGAGGGGTTATTTTTTTTGGAAGGAGAGATGATTTTAAAAAGCTTTGTTTTTGCCCCCTCACATTTTGTTTTGCGCCCCTCTAGGTTCTAGTTAGAAGTTTGTGTTAGTGGCTTACGAGGACTCTACGGCGGTTCTGACAGACATCCATCAATGTAGGGTTTTCTTTCATATCCTGTATAATTATTAGTATTTAGCCTGCTGGACTGCACTTTGGTGCCTACGCTCTGATTATGTGTATCTACACTCTAACACTTCCACTTGTACTTATATACTAGTCTAGTGTAAGTTAGTTAGTTTGATTTTTATTTACCCACATTATCTTATTACCTTCACTTTCGCACGGCGCACATGGCCACATCACCATCACGTAACAGCTTTTTATTATTTATTATTTTTTTATTATATTAAACTTTTATCATTTTCATTAAATAATGTTATAAGATGATTTTTTTTCATTAAATAAAGTTAGACAAAACTCTTTTTATTAAAGCTCCCTATATGATATATGTACTAGCGTATTTTAAAACACTTCAAATTTCCGTACACATTTCAGTCATTCATAAAATTACCGCTTTTAAAACTCTAACATATAACACACGTGCATCCATACTTTTTACCAGTTTTTTAACCTAAAAAAAATTATTTTAACACATTTTTCAATAGGAATAGGATTTAGGGACAAACATTTTGACAAATATTTTTACACTTTTTATAAGTTCTTGGATCTATTCAGAGATGTTGTGGACTTTGCCTGCGAATCCACAAGAGTCAAATAGGCTTCTAGAGTTTTTGTTGTTTGAGTGAAATTCCCAGTTTTATTCATTTTAAGTTTTAATCTTTATTTATTTGTTTGTTTATTATATTAATTATAGTCCACTTTATCATTTATGTCATTTAATGACTAAAAGTCTATATCACTCTTAATTAGAATCATGGAATGACATAAAATTTAAAGGCTCAAAAGAAATGTCAAAATATTTGTCTCTTGAATAATACACATAAAATTTATGTATTCTAGACGTGTTTTTAACATTTTTTTTAAGAAGAATAATTAATCTAAATAAATATTAAAATATAAAAAATGGCCAAGTTTTCAGATTATTTTTTAGTGAAGCTACCGAATAATACACAATTTTCACTTATTATATTCGTTCCGTATTTTACTAACCATGCTGCCTACCATATATGAACTGTCGAAACCTAATTGGACTAGAAGGAGCAACATTTCAGTGCGAAGAGAGATTTTAGAAAGAGAAGTTCTGAAGCAATACCACAAGTAAAAGCAATGCAAGAATATATAATTATTGTGGATCAAATGATAGACAAAGGAAAAAAGTGAGTAAAATCATATGTTAGCCAATGATGAGTTCCCATTAGGTTCTTCGATTTGTTCAGAAAATAAACAAGACAAGAAAACATGTTGATTACGATTAAAAAGGACAATCTCAAATGGACCAAGATAAAAGTTCGGGTCATATTTCTTGGTGAACATAATCTGCCATAATCTCTTTGATCCCTTCATTTATGTGCCGGAATAAAGAGAGATTAAATTAACTATCCAACAACAAGAACAACATTAAATTAACTATCCAACAACAACAACAAAGTCTTTTCCCACTAAGTAGGGTCGACTATATGAATCCTAAAACGCCATTGCGCTCGGTTCTGATTAAATTAACTATCCAATGAATTAAATTCTTTCTACTTATAATTCTCGACTCAGTGTATAAGACCACACATTTATAACTCCAAAGGGTTTCAATCCCTGCTGCTACCACCTAATCTAGCGTCGTCTTCCTGCAACCACAAATAAGGAAGCTGTGTTATAACCCAGGAGTTGTACGGAAACTTGTTAGCTTTCGTTGAGAAATTTATGACCGTACTATCAGAGAATGTCAAAGGACGCTCCTCCTCTGCCGTCTCTCTTTGATCAGACCAACCTGTGAAACCGCTCTCAGTTTTTGAGTTTCGCCTACTAGATTCTTCATGTAAGCTTTCATCGTGAACTCCTCGGTGAACTCCTCGGTACAAGTGTTTCAATATCAAAAGGGCAGTATCATAATCCCTCCAATAGTTTCTGCACACCAGGACTCACCCATTAAATGAGGAACAGATACGTTTTCAAATGAATACGAGGAACATTCGAGTAAAAGATAAAGGCAACAAGAGCTGAATTTAATATGGCCGTTCAACAATTGCCAAAAAAAAAAAAAAAAAAATCCCAGCAAGGAAATAAACAAACATGGCTTGGGGATACACGAAAACATGCATCAACAGTATACAGTAGTTTATTAGAGAGAAAAAAAAAGATTAATAACAATCCCAATTGCATGTACGAGGAAACATTCGAAGTGAATACGTACGTATGTGCTCCAATTGCAGCAAGATACGGATGTTGAAATGTCTTATCCTGCATGATCACCAAAGACTCATTGAGGAATCAAAGAAATGAGCTGGTACTGATGACATAAGGGAAGTAATTGTTATGCCTAACTGAGATAAAGAAAAGCAACAAAGCTATAAGGCAATCAAATGGAAGGCATATTTCTGAAAAGAAAAATCAATGAGAATCAATGCGAATCAATGGATGCACAAGAATGAGTGTGAATTCTTGTGTGTCTGTGTTTGTATGTCTATGTAGAGTTGTAGATTGAATGAGGTGGTGGGAATATCTACGCACTTGAAGCACATGATCAATCCGGCCTTCTTTACTTCCTGTTACTCTTTCCATCATAAGAGAACCGTATGATCTCACTTCCTTTTCTTGGGTTGTTTCTGATTCTTCTGCTATATAAACAAAACAAAAAGCGAGATCACTACAGAGGGCCACTTTTATTAAAAATTTATTCTTTGATGTCAATATCATTAAAAAGAGGAAGATATAGATTGAAGAAGCAAATAAAAAATAAATAAATCCGCTACCTTCTAGGTTGTCCGAGCTTCTTGACTGGCAAACTGTCAGCACTTTAACCTGTGTTCAAACATACAGAACCTTGATTTTATAACAACTTCTAACATAGTATAGAAACCAAATCATAGATGTAAATCGAATAACACAATTTTGTTTTAAAAAAAAAGGACTGATTAAACCCTAAGTCCCAATATGTTTTACTAGCAGAACCTCATATAAAGAAATCATTATATTTTGGTCGCATGATTAATCTATTAAGAACCAATGCAAGGATGAGTAGTTTTAGACTGGTGCTGGCACCTGTATGTTGGCAGTAGGCACGCAACCTTGAAACTTAGTTTATGTACACTTATAAGTTAGCCATACTATATTGTGTAAACTAATTTGTACACAGAGAGAGACAGAGAGAGAGAGAGAGAGAGAGAGAGAGAGAGAGAGAATTCACATAATCAAAGTCCAAAACCCTAGTTTACTGAGACTATCATAACATATATACAATTACTATACATACGGCTGATGTATGACCATAACAGATTAGAAGTTATATCAACTTCTAGAAGTCTAACCACGCCTACCTTTACGAAGTTTAGACGATCCATTATTGCTTGAGAACGAGCAGCTAAATCTTCAGTAAATTCCTACATCACAAAGCAGTGTGCGAGTGAGAGAGAGAGAGAGAGAGAACGCGTGGGGAAGGGGGAAGTTAAGGTGGGCGATCCAAAATCATGCATATGTTAAAAATTATTTACCTGAAATCCAATATGCATCCGCTTTCCACCTTTGTGATAGGGTATGATAACAGGCCGCTTGCCGATGTATTCTTTACATACAAGTGGTTCTATTCTGCATTTCAATATGAGAAAAGTTCTATCATGTGCTCCTAGATCAACATGTACAATTAAACAAGAGAACCCAAAATAATAAAATAAATAAGTGATAAACATAAAGTTGTTTTATGAGTATACAAGAACTTCCTGATGATATCATCAGATTTTTTGCACTGTCAGCAAACTAAGTGGAATCTATTCAATAAAAGGTTCATGTCATGCACTGCAAACCATATCCCTAACAGAAACGACATCTGGTACTGGTTCAACTTAAATTGGATTTCATATTAATAAATACAAACATCATGAGAGCTGGATTGTAACAGACCTATATGCAACAGGATCAAAGGGGTGAAATATATTGAATATTTGCCGACAAGCTGGCATCTCCTCACTTATATTTTCCTCTTCCCAATATTCTTTCCCCTTTCCTGAAATGAAATGATACAGTATATTAAATCTCAGATTCAGGTCTCAAATCAAAAGCAGACAAGCATATCCGAAGTTATATCTGATCTTCAATTTATTAAGTAAAGATATACAAGGGGAATAAGCCAATGCACAAAGCAACAAAACAACCTTAAACACGGGTTACCACCATCCCACCATTATACATCATGAAAATAGCATGCACCATTTCAATCACAGAAAAAACCCCACTCAGTAGAAGCAACACAGATGTCACCAAATATCTGAATTTCTACCATTGAGAAGTTAAAGTTGTTAGTACCATACTTGACCAATCCCGAAACTACCAAGCACGGGTCAACTTTATACCTTCAAGGATCCACTAAGGGGTTCATGTTGAGGCACCCTTGCCAAAGCACAAGAGTTTCCCTCCAACCAGGAGGCCAATCACAGCACGACACATGTCAACGTCAGAATAAAGCTCATAGAGTCCCACATCTACCACGAACAAAAGTTGGAGACTCTCCTCAACTACAAAAGAAGACCTCTCCTACAATGAATCCCTAAAGTCATTATTGTACTTAAACTAGTCATTAGAACTCACTAATGATGATTATGCTTGAACCTATGTATTTGTGTAAACCCTTCACTATTAATGAGAACTCCTCTACATAGCCAAACTTAGGGTGAACCCCGTACATCTTGTGTTTGCTTCCCTTTCTCTATCTCTTTACATATTTATCTTCACTAGTGACCAGAGCAACCGAGTGAAGGTCACAAACTTGACACTTTACGTTGTTCCAAAGTCTTCACTGATTTTGTGCATTAACAAAAGCACCAATAGATACAGTAACAAAAATAAAATATTCTTGAAAGAAGCCCAATATAACTAGACACAGCACACACGTAATGCATACAAGAGCATCAAAACATCCTTCACAGAAAGAAATCAAGAATTTGGGTAAGCAAAGCACCAACATGTAAAGCATATTAAGACATAATCATCGACCATTACCAATCCCAATACGAATATTACGAAGGGCAAGAAAAACCCCAAGGGGTGATCCAACTGCAAAGAATGTATCAACCTGAAATGTGAAGAGTTACAGTTAATGAGTGGTGAAATTCAAAATTTAAATTTTGCACATGCTACTATCAAAATGGAAGAGGGATATACAATAAATGGACAATTTTCTTGCACCTTGAATTCAAGTTTTGTATATGTGATATAAGGGGTATGATTCTTGGGTGAGCCATCTGGCACAACAGGCAATTCCTCATAAATGGGTTGCTTTGCCACAGTTGCAAGAACCTCTTCATTTTCTGTTCAGATTATGTATATGAACACTAAGAGCTCCTTTCATACACTAGAAGCAAAAATTAAATGAAAAATGAACAATAAGAAATCCAAATATCATAGAGCACCTTGATGCAATCCTGGACTATGACCTCTATCACGGCATTTGGCTTCCAATTCTGCTATTTTAGATTTGTGTGCATCAATCTGGAAAATAGAGAATTCATTGAATATATGCATTGTATATAAATGGTGCCCACAAAAGGCTAGGCAGAATAACCTATCCAATTATATAATCTCACCTCTTCCCTCAGCAATTTGACTACTTCATCTTTATTGTTTGTTTCTTTGCATACTTCTTCAACCACATCCTCAGGACCAACAACCGGGACTCCACAGTTTATGCTTTTGGTTTCATCCAACCCATACCATTTAAGCAAGTCACTTGCTTGGCAAACTGATTCATTGACAAATGTATCACCATGTGGTTGTTTCGAGTCCACAGACCGTGCAATGACCTCATTAGAATCTGATGTGTTGCAACCAACAACAGTCGAGGCATCTTCAGCATTTCCATCCTCATGTATCAATAGAGGTGGTTGTGCATTCATACTTCCATCATCAATTGAACCCATAATGTCATCAGTTTGATTATTTACAAAAGTGATTGCATCTCCCAAATTACTCGGAGTGTTGTATGTAGATTGATTGTCGATATCAGGAGAAGGTTCTCTGTCTCTAGCATGTTCTTTGAACATCGAATCTATTGGAAACAGGGAGGAAAAATTCTCCTGATGACAAAGGATATCATAGGAGAGGACACTTCCCAAAGAATGGCCAAATATGGAAACCTATGTGGATGTGAGACGAAAGCACTTAATTTAAATCCAAACTTATATAGACAAACCATGATTAAAGAATATAGTGATATGTTTTTTAACTGCATACCTTTCCATCATAACCTGAATTTCTCCGAAGAAATTTTAAATATAACCGATTTAATTGGTTGGATACCTGGTGGGAAAAAAGTGTGCAATTAAGATTCCATTCACATCCAAAAATTCAGGCAAAAGTATTAGAAAAGTGAAACATGATATCATCCCAACAATACCAAACCACTGAAATTAAACGATCAAGTATGCACTACCGCGTCGATGATGTCCTGACAATAGATGGGACTCATGTAGTATAACACATCATGAACAGTTGCACTCAGCATGACACGCAAACCCTTAACACCATCTAAAGTACATTTTTCGACTGCAGTTTCACCACTTAGCTTCAAACCTTTTCTCCACTGAAATAAAAAGATCAATCAGTTAGAGTATTGAAAAAACAATGAAACAAAAAAACAGGAAACTAAGGTGAGGACATAAAAGGCACAAACGAAAAATAAGGAATAAAAATGAGAAAATGAAGAAGAAACTAAACCAGATTAGAAGTTTGAAAAGGTACCATATAAATCCAAAATGACATTAGACAGAGGCATGCAACATATCAGAACAGGTTGCAGCTTATACCACAACAAATCAGCCACCTTAAATAATTTTCATCTTCAAGTATAGAAATATTGTCATATCATGGTACCAAAGAGTGATAGCCAAATTCAAATTCATGATTCTAAAATCTCCAAGATGTTTTAAAATATACTTTCCAGGGGTGTCAGGAGACTAACAAGCTTCAATGTCAGAAGATTTTACATTATTTTATTTCAGTTTTATTTTTATTTTTTACGAAACAATTTTTATAAACAACAGAAGGATTACAAAAAGTGGATAAGGAATCCACCAACTAAGAACAAACCTAAAGTACCAGACCAGACCTCTTAAATAGAACTCATTTATATAGACCAGACCGTTTATGCAGGGAGATTATTAATAAGTCATATTTAAGGAGAAGAATAATGACCATCAAATGTTCTTACTTTGGAAAACGAATATTCACTCATTTTTAAGGAGAAGAATGATGATCAACATTATGATAGACAACCACATACAACACCATGGGTGCTCTCTTACCTCCCTGTTTATATATACTATAAAAACACAACTAGTTTCACGAGTATCACTGAAGTGGTGATTCACTTTATTTCATATAGTACAAAACAGGAGTTTTGTGATAATTAAAAAGAAATTAAGTAGAAAGAAAATGGGCTGAATAGCATACAAAATAGATTGCTTACCTGGCATGGGATAAAAAGAACCCTTTGGGAGTCACGTTGGTGTGAAGTAAGATGTGTTTCAGCAAGACTTGCTGTTATACGGTGAAAACTAGCTACATCATCAACTAAATTGGATTTCTCCAATCTTTGACCAATTCCATGAACCATGAAAACAAGGTGTCGAACAGGAACCTAATAAAATATGCAACATCAACCTTATTACTTTCAAAAAAACCAAGAAAACTTAAATGAAATGAAAGCTTACTGCTGCAAATAGCTGGTTAATGAAAAACAAAAATTATTGAATAAGAAACAAAGACCGCAACAGACTCAATGAAGGAGCACCTTTCTTTTTAGGCAAATTAAATTTAAAGTTCCAGTTATGCCAGTTATATATCAGAGCAACCAACCTTCACTTTCCTAGCAAAATTATTATCATACACTTGTCACCTTGAAACTAAGTATCAACCAAAGAGGATATGGTTTAACCTTAAAAAAAATATAATAGGCAAAAGGCAGGATTTATCCTAAAAGCCTGGGCCACATGATCTTCTGGTTCGTGAATGGCTCAAATTGTTCAGGGACATTATAAAGAACTTGTTACCAACTAGTCAACTACCCAGGATTTCACGGTAAACAAAACAACAAAAAACACTCGAATCCATAACAAGAATCCAAGTCAGGCAGGCAAGGTATCCATTCTCCCAGCTGTGTAACTATAGATCACTAAGAAGTGTATGAAGACATTGGTCAGGGAAGAACACGCATATATTATTGGTACAAGTTGTATGAAGGAAAGAATATATGAAAAGAATAAGACCAAACCTAACAACAAGGTTGTTATTTGATATGTGAAAATGCATACCTTTGAGCAATAATCATCCCTTTCCTCCTCCTTCTGCTGGCGCAATTCATCCTATAATGGAAAGTTTGTGAGAAAAATGATAAGTTTTTTATTTTTATTTTTTTAAAGCACAAAGAAGATTTTCTTTTGCTGGAAATGGTTGAAATCCTCATTTCAAAAATCAGAACTGAACAAGATAAATAAGACAACGCTGGGGCAAAGCAAACATACAGTTAAGAAACAATGGCAATTGTTCATGTGCTACCACTAGAGATTTGAATGTAACTGCCTGACCAAACCCTTACCATCACGAAATGCAATGACACATAAAACCTATTATCATGGTAGCAACTAATTTTTCCTGTTGTTTTGTTGTCTTTTCCTTTTCCTCTTGTTACCATTATTACAATTTGCACCTAAAATATATAGACAGGCTTTGGAACACCGGCTGTTTTTTATAAAAGTTAAAGATGACTGCTTCATTCTTGGAGCAAAAATACTATGATAAAATCTAGGAGCAAATACCATGCATGCCTTGCTTAAATAGTTTCAGTAAATCTGAGAAGCAATTTTCATTTTCTGTTTAAAAGTTTTAAGGATTATCTGAAATTTTACAAATACACCAGCTACTGAATAGAATGCCAGACTTCCAACAAAATTCAGATCAGACTTTTCCAACTTCAAACGTCCATTAGAATCCAAAGCATAGACACCATAAGATTAAGATGATATCACAGAAAAGTTCACACAGCAATAAGTGTAATTACACAAGTACCAAAAAGAAACAACAAATCTGGCATCAATTACAAAATTGCTCAAACAAATTCAAGAATTTGACTCATATAAATATCCCAAAAAGATAAAACATTGAAAAAAAATATTGAAGGCAGTGTCGGAACTTATCCTATCAAAGAATTTATCAGGGGCAAAATAGACACCTGGGTGGATTTCGAAGAGTGAGATGCTGAATATCCACGCCTTAACTTCATTCCATTTCCACCTAAAGAAATGACACTAGAAAAACCAGAAGCGTGTATATTTAGCCAAGCCTCCCAAGTGTTATCTTCTCCTGTGAAAAGCGCATGGAGTCCCTAAAAGTGCATCCCCAGGATGTGTTTAAGAATACAGCAATAAAATAATAAAATGTCTTTTCCAAATAGCAATACACATACAGGTGTAGAGCCTTGCAATTCAACTCGAGCTGCAAAAAGTCCAGAGGGCTGAAACGTTCTCCGGTGCCAAACCTGGAGATGAAAAGTTCCAACTTATACCGCGTATACCAAATGAGATTCAGAACATGAGTCTAAAAATGGAAGAGCACATTGTACAAGGGGCCGACTGAAACAGTCTTAAAATCATTCCATAATTTTTTTATGTTTTGAACTTAAAATAATACCCTGAATCAAATTAAATTAAGGGAGTATCACACTTTCTGACACATAGAATCTGGATAAGAGTTACCAAATAGACAATGAGAAGAACATGTAAATGTTTAAATTCACCCAAATTAATGCGGCTAACCTGACTACGATATGCAACCTCTAACTGTTCAGAAACATCTTCACGCAATGGGAGCCAATCAGCCCCTTTACGAGCAAACCAGTGACCTCTTAAGACACGCCGGTTTTCTCCTTCCCAGTAAACAGGGAAAGAATGTCGCTTCACTAAATCTACCTGCAGCAATTACATGACTATGTCAACCCAATCAATCACACCTTCATCCAGAATATAGTTGGAGTCGGTTCATTTCACTCAACACACTTCAGACTAAGAAACCAATATATATCTAATCATGCAAACAACATCATGAGAGTTTTGCTGAAAGTCATACAAAACTTTCCCCGCATCAACTCAACTGGATTCATGAACAACTACTACTTAAGAGAACACCACAAAAGACTTGCCAGAGCATGCAAATGAGTTGATTGGTACTGGATAGCTACATTTTCAGGTCCACAGGCATTTCTCTACTCTTTACACTGACACAGAAAACCTTGGAAATAGAAGGCTGACCTCATAAAGCCCTCCCTTAACAGGGACACCAACTCTCTCTTCTTCCACTTGATTTAACTCAACTGACCGGCCTCTTTCTAAAGAAAATGAACTCTGCCGCTGAGCCACCTTCTTACTTGAACTAGGCTGCTCTTTCGGGCCTTCGCTACATTCTGCGTACTCCTTCCACCAACAAGAAAGCAACTCTTCCTCCCTCTACATACATGCAAATCCAACCCTCAAGTAATTAGTGATGAAATTGAGGTTCCACCATAAAACCAATTGGCAATATGAGGAGTAGCCCAAGACCATATAAGCACATAGCAAACCTTGTCCCTCACCAATGTGGGACAACTCTCAACACGCCCCCGCACGTGTGGCGGATTTTCAAGCCTACACGTGGACAACAACTGGGTGACGTGGAGCGCGTGTGGCCGTTTGGCTTCACACGAGGACAACCCGCTCTGATACCATGATGAAATTGAGGTTCCACCATAAAACCAATTGGCAATATGAGGAGTAGCCCAAGACCATATAAGCACATAGCAAACCTTGTCCCTCACCAATGTGGACAACTCTCAACAATTAGACTAATTCAAACACAAAAACATCACAAAAACGCAAATTTATACATAACAAACCAAACGTACCTGCAAAAACGATACCTCGATTGCCAGAGAGTCCCTCATACCGAACCGAAAATATTCGCCTTTCCCCACCATCTCACTCTTTGGGACTGAAGCAGCCACATCTGCACAATCCCAGAAGCAGAATATTACCAATTGTGAGTCAAATGTGAATTGAGAAGTAGAAACACACACTAGAACTTGGAATTTGAATTTAGTGAGATTCGAATTACCATTCTCCGCCAATGGAACTTTGCAAAAGTACCACCGGACATCGCTGCCGTCGGACGGGCTTCTAGTCTGAGCTAAGTACTTCTGGTGGCCCTTACACTTACCAATCTCATCTTCCAATTTCGCGATATTACTCGGCGAGTTCTTCAGCAAATCCGGAAACATTTCTTCCGCTTGCGCCGCACGCTTCGCCTCCGAATCCGCCATGCCCACACTCCAGTTCCTTGCCCCCCCCCTTTTCAAATCCCCAACTCAAAAGCTCCTCCCTTTCAATTCATCCCAAAACACTAATCGCCGGCGCCGGAAACACTATCAGAAACAATGGAATTGGGCCGGGATTTTATAGTGGAACTCGGAATTTGAGAATTTGTGAGAGGAGCGCCAGGAAGTGGAATGCAAAACCCAAATGGTTGCGGAATTTGCGGAGAGTGAATCTGGAAAAATCATGACTGAGAAGGAAGATATGAGAAGGAAATGCGAGGGAATTGTTGTTCGGAAGAAGAATGACAGCTCTGTCGGTGTTGAATGGAAGGTGGATTGCAACGTCGGCACGCACTTACCGTTGCAATTGGCCGTTGCGACCCCTTTCTTTTTCTTTCTTGTACTTTTTTCATTTTTTAAATAGCTTCCTATGGGCACTTGTACGTTGGTGTGGTATCGAACTTCATTTATTCGTAAATAATTTAACAAAATTTATCGTTTGATAAAAAAAAATTATTTTCTTTCGCGACAACAAAGCCCAAGTAAAACAGAACAAACTTCACGTGGATAAGTATTGAAGTAGGGCCAATGGACGCTAACCTGTAAAATAGAATCACACTAAAACTGTAGTACTAAGTGGCCATGTTTAGTTTGATTTTAGTCCCAGTTATAGTTGCAACTTGCAAGCCTTCTCTATTTCTCTCAAATTTTCCATCAACAAAAAGATAAGGAAAGCGTTATTTACACCAATTTTTACCCCTCACATAACTTTGTTAATTTTTCTTAATTAATTTTCATCAATTTATTTAATTTAATGGCTGAAAATTAAAAAAAAGTTTGAGAATTAAGAATAAATGCGTATGTAGCATTATCCTATTATTTGATGCCGATTTTAGTTTGAAGGAAGCAAGCCGAACTGGACCGTACTCACCCTAAGCAATGCAGCCCACCGGCCCATTGAAAAAATATTCAAAATGGCCCGTTGGCCCAATACAGGCTAACCCTAGAAATTGATTTGGGTGGGTCACATTAAATTAACTAAGGGCCCCACTCTATATAAAGCCTTAAACCCTCACATATCACACACGCAGAGTCGTATCCGTTCTGATCAACTCCCTCCATAGCTCCCACCCACTCAAAACTCCCAACCCTCACATTCATCCAAACCCTAGATTCGCCAAGGCCCACCGGCCTAAATAAGTGCTATATGGCGGAGGAGGAGGTTGTGGCGGCCGTGGAAAGCCCTGGGCCGTCGGATCACAAGCGGAAGCTCGAGGATTTGGAGCCTAAAGCAGCACCGGAAATACTTGAGCTCGATTCCGACGGGCAGGATGATGCGAATGCGGAGCCTGGTTGTGCTGAAGAAGTTGATGTGCCGCCTTCGGATGAATCGGAGGCGAAGAGGCCCCGCCTTGATGACAAGCCCCACGGAATAGGTAATTTTGCTTGAATTCTAGGGTTTTTCTCATCCTTCTGGGTGTGAACTAGTTGCAGGTTCTCTTGTTTTTAGCTGCCGAGAGTAGTTTTTTTCGGTTTTATTTGCTAGAATCTTGTAAATGTGTTTGAAGTGATTTCCTCTAATTGTTTGAATTGATTAGCATTATGAAGTAATTCTTGATTAGGAGTACTTAAATTTGTTATAAAAGAAATATTTTTTGTGCCCTTTTTATAAGGGATTAGGTAATTTCCTAGTTCTTAAGAATTGGTTTGCATGAAAAAAAATAAGGGAATTTTGTTTTTGTTTTATTTATTTATTTTAATGTGGCATCTTCTTTGATGGTAACAGCTAGTGAGAATGGCCACCAAGAGGAGGAGGTAGATGAGCCTGAAAAAGAGAATGAGGATCAACCAAATATTGATAGCGGTGACCCAGAGGTCCCCCAGCCCACATCTGTGGAAGTTACTGAAGCAGTGACCGACGAGCAAAAGTCTGAAGTTAACGAACAACATAATGACATGAATGGTGAGCCGAGTGACACCCAAAAGCCTGCTGAGAATTCTGTGGCGGAAAAAGCTGAGGAGCCCCCTCAAGGGGAGTGTCAAGCACACTACGCAGAGGAACCTCAGCAAGGTGGAGCTTACTTTGTGCAACAAGAGCAGCCTTCTGCAAATGAGATTTTGACACACAAAATGGAGGTTCCTAATAATAAGGTCTGCTGCTTACATTCATATTATGTAACTGGGAGCTCTTAGCTCCAATTGGTTCAAATTCCACCTATAACTTGTTCGGAATTAATTTGTAAATATTAGCCGGAAAGAAAAAAAAGTGGCCTAAAGTATAAATATATGTGCAGGTTGGGGTTTTAATTGGCAAGTCGGGGGATACCATACGGTACTTGCAATACAATTCTGGAGCAAAGATTCAAATCACAAGGGATTCTGATGCAGATCCATATTCTGCAGCCAGGCCTGTGGAGATAATAGGAACTTTGGATAGTATAAGCAAGGCAGAGAAACTGATTAATGCTGTTATTGCAGAGGTTATGCTCTCTCTGACTCTGTTTTGTTCTGCTTTCCAAGAATCTTGTTCCTCCTATATAAACTCAATTGGAGATCTGTAGTTTTTTCATGCTAAATATGGTGTACACTTTTTTTCAGGCTGATGCAGGGGGTTCTCCTTCATTGGTTGCTAGAGGTGTTGCTACTGCACAGGCTGTTGCAGCTGCAGAACAAATTCAGATTCAAGTTCCGAATGAGAAGGTGATTGATTTTCTTCCATGTGTACATGTTCTGTGCCTTTGCATTCCATAATACTTTATAAAAGTCTAAAAGTTTCTTTTGCTAGGTTGGTTTGATAATTGGCAGAGGTGGGGAGACCATTAAAGGTCTGCAGACCACATCTGGGGCACGCATCCAGGTAGTTGATATTGTATGCCTTGCCTTTATGCATGGGAATAGAATGTTGCTCTTTTTTCTTACTGCAACATGTCCTTACTGCCCTAGCCTTTTTCCTGTCATTTAGTTGATACCCCAACATCTTCCGGAGGGGGATGAATCTAAAGAAAGGACTGTCCGAGTTACTGGTGATAAGAAGCAGATTGAAGTTGCTAAAGAATTGATAAAGGAGGTTATGAATCAGGTTACTATTTGACCTACTCCTCAAAATATACATTCTTTTTTTTATATTTAATTTGTGATTGCCTATACAGAGGATGTTACGTTTGTGGTGTTTTATTTTCTGTGAGCGGTATTGTGGTTGCTAGTGTGGTTTCTTCTGCCTTGAACCATTGTCACTGTATGGTGGTTGATTTCTTTTGTTTCTTGTACCTATTTCTGATCTCATACACCTGATAGGCATGTTCTACGCTACAAATGGTTGGATTCTGTGTAAAAGCATGAGCTTTATGTGTAGCATTGTGCTTTTCTATTTTAATTCTATTTGAAGTGTGCCTGCATAATGGCTTTCCTGCTTAGAAGAAATGCGGTCAACCATATCCTATGCTCATCAAGATTTAAGATAGAGATGGTCAAGTGTTGTTATTTAGATATTGAGTAAAAATTAACTGAGGTATTTGGATGTTTTAATTCTTGTCAATTGTTTTTGGAGACACCGATAAACAAGTACACTTATATAGTATGGTATGATTGGATGTCCAAGAACTGTATTTGCATGCCTGTGACAACTTTTGGTCCATTTGAGGAAAGAATTGTTACCATATTTTGCCATGGGAATGAGAGCATGACCTTTTGCCCCTAAGAGTTTGCAATATTGATGAATGAACCATGCCAACGTCGCTTAATTGCTGTTAGGAAGATCATGTATTCAATCAAAGATGCCGGTTGCCATGATTTTTTTGTGTTGAAGGTGCCAATTTCGAATTGGTTGGCTTTAAAAATGCAGATTTGGCTATTGCATTTTGCATGGGGTCAGCATTGCCTAGACAACCACTATTCACTCTCATCCACCGAAGAAAGGTATCAGGCATTTAATCTCGCAATTGCAGGATGTTAATAGTTGGTAAGATTGCTTTGAGACCTGAAGTTGAAAATCCTAATTTAGTAAGACTATATTTCATTAGCCTTAGTGCTCATAAGCACTTCCAGTATTCTATGCATGACACGTCCGTGGAAAAAATTGATATTCCTGGAGACTTGATGATTCAAAAGAATTTGTATGAAACCATTAGTCTAAGTGTTTGTGTATGATGATATGCTGATGTTCTCAAACTATGTGTACATGTCTTCTGATATGTATCAATGAAGGTACCGGCATTTCTTTGGCTAGGGTCAATTCTAGAATATAACAGTATCTTACGTCTATTACTTGTTACCCATTTGAATCAACTTGAACTAATGCTGGAGAATGCCCCACACATACGTCAAGCAGAATTATCATAGTCCTCAAAGAGTTGAAATCAACATGTGATGTTTCTTGCTTGATACTTTGAAATCCTGATGTGCCTGTGATTCAATGTTGTGGCTTTGCTAGAAATTCTTCGTAACATTTGAGATGATGCCAGTCAAAGTTGGAGTCATTAACATCAAATAATTTTCTTTACTGCATGTTGACTTAAGAAAACGAAAAAAAGAAAGGGCAATTATTACTCTAGTGTAGTAGTGATAGAATTTTAGCAGCACCTGGCTATCTCTGCTATTTGAGTTTGGAAGGATCTTTATAGGGTAAACTCAAGCATGTAAAACCAGATCTGTGACTTTTGCATTAGAAATCAACTTTGCATTGTATCTTAGTAGTTTACTTTTTGACTGTGAAATGATACATGGATGACTTTGCTGAAAGGGTTATAGTGGGTTTGAACTTATTAGACATTTACAGAGGCACCTGTCAACATATTATTCGTTTTTTTGTTTGTTTGATAAGACTGGGACTGTGATAGCCAGACAATATAGAACTACACTGAGTATACATTTTGTTGAACATACTTCTACAATGAATTGTTTGATGGCTTACTATTTGTTTTAGCAACCTTTTAAACTAGTTTGTTTCTATTTAAACAGTTGTCTACTATGTGTAGTCTCAGACATTATTTTCTTGTATGGTTTGTTGATTGCAATTTCACATTGTATCTTTTGCTATAGTAACTCTTGTTCCTTGTATCCATTCATCACATTCAGTCAAGATAATGCACAGGAGCCCTCAAGTTTTAAGAACGCAAGATGTGGCTAGAGCAGCAACTTCTGTATTTAGTTTCTCATTTATTTGTGGCTTTGTTGTTTATATGTACTAATTATTTCATTTTGTGATTTTCTTTGAATAGACTGTGAGGCCATCACCTCTCTCCAGTGGTTTTAATCATCAGGGTTATCATCCCCATGGACCAGGTGGTCCTCAATGGGGTCCGCGAGGACCTCATCTACCTCAGCCATATTCGTATGATTATCCACAACGAGGACCTTATCCATCCCATAATCCTCAGTACCCTCCTGCGTATGGGGGTTATCCTCAACATATGGGTCCAAGAAGTGGCTATGGTTCTGGTTGGGGGCAAAGGCCACCTTCCAGCATGCCACATGGTGGTGGTTATGATTACTATGGTGGACAAGGAGCAGATGCCCCAGTATCTGCCCAACATTCTGCTCCCGTTCCTTCTCATGCTCCTGGCCCATCTCCTAACCCTGCAATGGGTGCACCCTCCCAAGCAAATTACAATTATGGTCATCCGGCAACTTATTCCCAGGCTGCACCTCCTCAGCATAACTATGGGCATGGATACGAAGAACCAAAATATGATAATCATGCTCCAATGCAGTATCCCTACGGAGGACAAGCACCTTCTCAGCAATATCCACAAACTGGAGCTCATCCAGGTTACGGTCCACAGCAGACTTACAGCAAGCCACCACCATATGGCATGCCATCACAAGCTCCAAATCCTCAGTCTTATGGCCCTCCTAGGGCTAGTCAACCAGGAGAAGCGGTTTATCAGGGTTCTGCACAACCTCATTCATATGGTCCAAATGTCCCGGCTCAACAGCCATATCCATATGCATCCAGTGGACCTGCTCAGCAGACCTATCCTGCGTATGGTTCTGCACCAGCTGCTGATGGGTACAGTCAGCCACCACCTGCTTCTGGCTCGGGTTATCCACAACAAGGAGGACAACCTGTTAGTTATGGCCAGCCTGGTGCACAGCAGGCACCCGGCTATGGACAGGCAGCTCCCACTGCAGGGTACGCACAATACCCATCTTCTCAGCAAGGTTACGCTGAGCAGGCTGCTCCAAATGCAGCAGGCTATGGGTACCAGGGGTCTCAAGACCCTGGATATGGAGGAGCCTCTGCAGCAGCATATGGTGCACCAGCAGCTGCACAGCCAGGTTATGCACAACCAGCAGCTCAACAAACTTATGATCAGTCGATCCCCCAGTCTGCTGGTTATGGAGCTGCACCACCAGCTGCATCAGCTGGTTATGGAAAGACGGTGTCCCCCCAGCCTGGTTATCCCCAGTATGACTCGAGCCAAATGTATGCTGCTGCACCTCGCTGAATATTAGACTAATCTAGTTTCGTCTTTCAGAGTTTCATGTTGTTGTTTGATGCCAGATTCATATTCCTACTAGTTCTTAGGCCCAATCTGACCGGTTCGCCGAACATTCGCACTTACTGTGTTTTTATATCCATGTAATGCAAGCCCTACTGCTGTATTAAATTGTGAACCTTAACAAGGAATGACATAAAATTTCTGATATATGTGAATTTCTTTTGTCATTATATTTTCAGTCCTATGATTTCTCCAGCAGAGGCATAGGGGATGATATGTTGGGGCAGCTCTTATTTATTTTTCATGTAGTTGTATAGTGTGTAATCATCTCATATTCTGCTTGTGGAGATATTGTGTCATACAACACCCCGTTGCCATCAGGAATTCCCCTTGCTTGGGAGCGCTTTTAGGGCTTCTTTGAGATTGCTCTTGTTAAAAGCACTAGTTCATAAGCCATTTTGATACAAGCCCGGAAACGCTTTCAAGTGCTTCTTGATGACGCATCTCGTAGGTGTATTTTCAGAAAACGTTACACAATCAAAAGATTATTAAGTGGTTGAGAATTAATTTTAGTTATTCCAGAAACAATTTCAAACAAGATGGATGCTTTTGACGTCTCCTAAATACTGATAATTATTTTATGATTGGCAGACTAATTTAATCATGACCTTGTGAATGTTTTGAGGGTTTCAGGTTTTTGCAACGGATCGAAATCGACAGTCGACGCAACATGCACCGAGCCATTAAGGGTTGGTTTGGTATTGATGTGCTTTGAAAAAAAACTGATGTGAGAATAAACGGCTGTAAAATAAATCAGCAAAGTGTTTGGTAAACTTTTTTGTAAAAGTGCTTTTGGAAAAAAAAAGTTTGATAGTGGGTATTTTTTTTAAAGAAGCATTGTAGCTCTGTGTGCTTTGAAAAAAAACCAGTTTTCCAAAGCTGCAAATAGCAGCTTCAGCTTTTTCCTTTGATTTCAGCTTATTCTCACAGCAGCTTCCAAAATAAACCATTTTTTTTCAGTTTACCAAACACCTAAACCCTTCATAGCTTTTTTTCATGGATGCTTTTTTTGTAAGCACCTCACTCCCAAACCATCCATAAGCCTTATGGATTACATAATCACCCTAATTTAGAGAGCGCCTTAAACAGTACGGATGCACCATTGGCTTTTCTTTCTTATTGGTGTGACGTCGTGTGTATAAAAACATATTTTATTAGTGTAGGATATTACAGTAGCAGTGTACCTAATTAATTTTAGAAAAATATATATAATAATATAGTAAGAGAAATACTAACAAGACTCGCTTACAATGAAATTCTCCGTCACCTTATATTTTTAGCATAATATTTTATAATATTGACATTAAAATTATATCAAAAAATAAAATGACGGATAATTTATAAAAGTCGGACTTTTGAGAGTTTTTAACATTTCTCACAAGTAAATATGAGATGAGATTATGTGATGAAGAAATTTTTAGTTGTGACGTGAATATAGATGGTACACCGCGTGTTTTTATGTAAGTGTTGAAAATTTTTAATTTTTAAGTTATTAACCTTTTAATACACATATCTCACCATTTATATAGAAACATATAATGTATCGTCTCATGTGAGTCTATGACGATCACATTGAAAAATCTCTATACGGTGGTAGGTAGAAAAGAAAAGGGCGTAGGTAGGGTTTAAATGTTTATCGATTCGAGGTGGCGGTGGGTGGGCTGTGTGACTCTGTCTATTGTCTAACAAGTGGCAGAGGCCTTCAGCTTTCAGCTCTCTCTCTCTCTCTCTCTCTCTAAACTGTAATGTCTCTCTCTTCTCCCACCCTCTTTAAAGTGTAATGTCTCTCTCTCTCTCTCTCTCTCTTCTCCCACCCTCTCTAAACTGTAATGTCTCTCTCTCTCTCTCTTCTCCCACCTCTCTCTTCTCCCACCCTCTCTAAACTGTAATGTCTCTCTCTCTCTCTCTTCTCCCACCCTCTCTAAACTGTAATGTCTCTCCTTCTCTCTTCTCCCTCCCTCTCTCTCTAAACCGTAATCTGCAATGCAAGCAAGCAAGAGAAAGCAAATGGGGCAAAGAAAAAGAGAGAGAGAGAGTATCTTGTAGGATACGCAACAGAAGGTGCAGAAGTAGCCTGAATCCTGAGAGCAGACTGACACCTCGCCATCTTCTTCTAACTCTTTTATTATCTTACTCCATGTCGTCACTTGACACCCTCCCTTCCCATTTCCAATTTCACATTCCTTCCTTCCTCCCTTCCCTCCCTACCAAATTCCCACCAAAAAATTAAATAAAATCGAATATATAAATTCATGTATTTATTTTGTGAGACTGAGATACCATTATTTTTACTTATTTTTTGTATCACTTGCTAAGAAGAAGGAGGATATTCATTATTGTTATTCAGTCTTATTTCTTTCAAATTTATTTTGTTAATTACAGTCTCACCATTCGCAGAGTTTTAAGCTAAATTATGATTTACGTTCATGTAGTTTTGAGGGAATTCTCTAGTTTTGTTTCTTTTTAATATTTAGGCGTGTAAGTTTAATAATTGTTCAAGTTAAATGACAATAGCTTACTTTGGTGAAATATTTTACGATAAAATTAACACGTGGATCACAAATTAAAATGTTAGAGTGAATTAAAAACACCTTACATGTGCCCAAACGTGTTTATCGTGGTAGTACTCTTTCTATCATTTTTCTTCCTATTGTATGTTTATGGTTTTATGAAGTATTTATATTGTTCGAGAGTATCTTATGCTTTGAGGTTTATATTCGTTAGATTTTGCTTATTATAACTTTAATAAGACTTTGAATTACATTATTGCTAGTCCATTAGGTGAACTCCAACCCTAGGTTATAACCATGCTATAAGGTTATCTCCAATCGATGGCTGGCCAGAAGGCTCGTTTTAGCCCTTTGGCCCTCCAAGATTCTCCAATATATTAATATTTTAATGAACAATACATGACCATATTTGCCTCCGTCTCCAACCGAAGGCCAAATGGCCATAGGACCAAACATAATTTATTATTTAAAAACTACAACTTAAATTCAAATTCAACGGCTAGAAGTTATAGGAAAAAATGGAATTTAAAAAAAATATGAAACAAGTTTTGTGAAATAGAAGTTATAGGAAAAAAATGGAATTTAAAAAAAATATGAAACAAATTTTGTAAAATAGAAGTTATACGAAAAAAAATATGAACCAAACTTTGTAAAATATAAGTTATAGAAAAAAAGTTACTGGAAGTTATAGAAAAAAAAAGGTTTAAATTCATAAAAACAAAAAACAAAAAAAAATTGAATACAACAGTTAGTGACTGGCTAGCCGTTGGAATTCAAATGCAAATTAGTGTCGGTTTTAACCGACACTGTTCAAACTGATATTATATTAACATTGCTATTAGTGTCGGTTAATATAGTGTATATTATTTAAACATTTTTTTGGGCTATAACCGACAGAAATAACAAAACATTAAAAAAATGGCTAGCCCTCTCCGATTCCGTGGGGCCCTCCCAGATTCCAGAGCTCTCTGGCCTAGCCCTCGGTTGGATACGATTTTTGGGCTAATTTCGACCCTCTGACCCTCTAGACCCTTCGGTTGGAGATGACCTAACCTATTTTCCCCTTCTATTCCCCCCCCCCCCAAATCCAACCCAACCCAACCCAAATTTAAAATTGGACCTAAAACCTAAAACAAAGCCGAATACCAACCAGGATTTAGCCCAAAAGTACTGATGGAGTCAAGCTATGATCGTGGACTCATTAGAAACAAGCCCAGTCTTAGCCCACCAACGCGCCCCACTTTCCACACGGTTTGAAGCCTTCAACGCCCGGCATGAGGGGGCCCACTATCAAGGCAGCTGTCAGCCACCATCACAAGCCCAACGGCTCTATTTGTAATTAAACGGCTAATTTCTTTGGACTGTTGGTTGATTCAACTGCAAAGATCGAATATAATCAAATGTAACGGTAAAAAAAAGATCTAACAACTCAAATTTAAATCCAACAACTAAAATAATTTGTTTTTAAAATTATTTAACTCAAAATTCATCAAAAAACTCTATAAATACCTATGTATTTGTTCAAACATCCACACAAAAGAGGATCGAATGTAATTTCTTGATAGAGGACCTCAATAAATACACTTGAAAGAGGAAGAAGTTCTTGCGTGCTAAGTACAAGGAAATTTTGCGAAGGCATGCCACAAGAAGTATATTTCAAGATAATGATTCATCTCAATGCTATATCCCAAGTCCACCACCAAATCAAAATGGTGGATATCATTATTAAGTTTATGTGGTTTATTATTAAATTTTATATCATGATTTTCATATTCTTCCATAGTGTTTCATGAGTTTTATGTATCGATTTAATGATTTTTCAATGTTTATCGAAATTTAAATATTTTTATATTAAAATGTTCATAAAATTAATTTACCATAGTCTACACAATTTTTTTAAGTTAATTTAAAAAAAATATTAGCCTAAATTCATTTTTAATAACATGGGGCTAAAATTTTAGGTTTTAGGCCAAATGTTGGAGATGGTCTTATGAGTCTAAATTCATCCTCTCTCCTTTAATATAAATAACATCATTTGTTTAAATAACTTCAATAAGACTATAAGAGGTAAAACTTTCGAAATATTCTAGGGCATTAAGAAAAATTCTCCTAATTCTATTAATTAGATGATACTAATGACAATAAAGATGAAGTCAGTGGGTATTTAGTAATTACATCACTCCCTTTTAAAATATATTTTCTTCTTTAGATTCATAACTAAAAAATGTCAGCCATGCAAAAAAAAGATATTTTTTAGTGTTCAGAAAACACAATTAGTTGTATATTTAAACAAATTTTAACCTTCTATATTACGACACTTCAGGTACCGTACGTGTTCAGATCACACTGAAAATTAGTCTGCAAAAAGAGCAAAAAAAACAATTGTTACTGTTGCACAACCGCATTCATGCCGAAAATACCAAAATACAATAAAATTATAAAAAATAAAAAAACATTGAGAACGACAGAGTGTACAAATAAGAGTTTTCTTTTCATTTCTTTTTTTTTTAATTAGTAATTACAAAATAATGGGAAAATTGATCAAAATATTCAAGGATTGAAGAGCAAATTCCCACACTTGCATTTCCAGCTCATTGGCTTATAATTTGTAATGTCATCTCCTCTGGAGTAAGCTACATTCATGGGAGAAGTAGAGGAGCTGCTGCCATGGCTTCTCATTTTATTGCCTTGAGGAGCAACTGGAACCTGAACCGCCACGCAACGCCCGCAAGCGCTGCAAATCCGCTCGCACAGCGGCGGCACTGATCCTATTTGACGTGCGTTGACCGCCACTCCTGCTCTATTTTCGTCTAGAACTCTCGCCGGAGCAGCCTCAGTTTGCTTGCCTGAAATTGTTCTACCACCTGAAAAATCAAAACCCATAAATTAATTAAAAAAAACAAACAGAACCCATGCGAGCTTTTCTTTTTCTTTGGAAGAAAGAGGTGTTTTTTCTTTATTTTTTTCAATAAATTTAAAAAAGGAGTAGAATTTACTGACCTTCAGCCAGGAATATCAGATGGGCCGAGCTCGAAACCAAGAACAGGAGGATGGAAACGCAAAGAATTCTATTTCTGTGGCAAAAGATGAAATCTTGAGAGCTGCCCATTTCTCAGAAGAGGATTGGAAAATGATTATATGAACAAGTTGAAGAAAAACAAGATCAGATTTTTGCAGAGAGTGAAAGTTTCAGAATATAAATAATAAAAACCTTGATGGGAGGAGACAAGTGGGATGTAATTAAAAGTTGAAAGTTCAGAGAGAAAGAGGGAGATAGGGTGTTTCGGAACAGACATATATAGATACGTATGTGTACAGTGTATATGGTGGACGTGGAGGACAGAGGAGGCAGAGGAGGAAAATGGTGAGATCAAAGCGAGAAGGGAAGGACATCAGCCTCGTTTGATGGGCCACCAAAAAACCAGGTAATTACTAATTAGTACAATTTATGAATTATGATTCTAAAGCAAAACAGAAACATTTATGAGTTTTGCATGCTGAAAAGAAAAACATAGACAGCTTATTCGAGTTTTCATTTTCGTCTCTGTAAGAATTACTTTTCATTTTCGTCTTTAAGGTTTTGTGATTTAACATTTTAGTGAATAAGATATTGGGTTTCACTCGTTCGTTCTGACCTCGAAACTCTCTTCTCTTTTAAATTATCCTAATGAATAGTATGTTGAGTTTTCTCAGTCCAGCCCAATGCAGAAATGGTGAAGGAATTTAAACCAATTCGGACCTAAAATAGCCGAGTTTGGTATGTCTCTATTCTATTCAGTTTTGGTGTTACGTGTCCTTTTCAAATTGCACTAATAATCCATGTAGTTTATTAGAGTTTTCATTTTCCTATCTGAAAGTTTTTTTTTGCATTTTCGTCCTTATTGTCTCAATTTGTTTTCGCTTCAAATAATGTAATATTTTAATCCATTTTAGTGCACATCTTCTCATGATCACATTTGATCATAGAAAAGATGTAAACGAAATCTAAGCTCCTCATCAGTTTGGTCAGGTTTCGCTCAAAGCAAAACTAGTCCAGGAAACCAAACCAATCAACTTTGGTTAGCCTGATCTTATTCGGTTTTGGACCTTAACCATTTTAAGGCAAAAATTAAGAATCAAATTGGTCAAGACCGCTTCAGTTCAACTTTTAAGCCAAAATTAAATTTTTTTCAACACAATTTTTTAGTTTGGTCTATCGATTCAACAGTCTTAGACCCGCCCCTCCACCCCTTTTGGAAAACTCAACTTTGAATGAACTTGCCTCATTTGTCGAATTTGACTAAGAGTGAAAACAAAATGAAATTACAAGGATGAAAATGCAAGAAAAAAAACTAAGAAACACGAAATCGAAATCCAAGTAACCTATGAGGACTATAACTTTATTTAGTCGTTTTTTTTTCTTTTTTTTTTTTAATGGATTGTGAGAATCTGGGGTGCTCCATCTCAACACGCTAGAGTGCTCTGTTTGTTTCTTTATTTCTCGAAAAGAGTACCATGGACGTTGGATTCCATAGATTTCCCCAGAAAGATACTATTTCTGGGCGTGCATAGAGGAAACTGGTTTTGGGGACACCCAAAAATTGCTTAGACAAGTTTCTTTCCTTCCATCAGATTCTGACAACACTTGTCCTTGATCGAATCTGAGCCGTCGGTTTCGAATTGGATTTGTACCTCGTGCGCAATAATAACGGGATTAGTTATTCATCAAGTTCCCAAGCAACCGTGTATGGAAAAGAAGCCCTGCGTCATCAAATCAGACGGTTGCTTGTTTTTAGCCAAAAATCAAAGGGACAGAGTTGGAGTTGGAAAACTCTGGTCTTGATCGGACCCTTAAAAAGCTGTCATCTTTCAAGACAATCAATCAATGCTTTTCCAAGTTTTCACCACATCTTTGCTACGGCATTGCTCAGTTCACATCATGCATCGCATGGAATCAACTCATACGAAGCTCCATCCCAAAACCAATTTTCGTCAACGGTTTAGGATTACAAAACCAATTTTCACAAAGGTTGCTTAGGAGAAGTCTCAGCAGTCGGTAGAGCCCCAGAAAGAGAAGGTACCAGAGGGGGATCATTCGGAGCCTCAGTACTGGACAGAACCCTAGAAGGAGGAGGCATCAGAGGTTGATCATTTGGAGCTTCATTACGCGGTACAGCCCCAGAAGACGAAGGCAATAAATGCCTTTGGAACAAACCCACAAATCTCTGATGATCAAGTAAAACCTGACCATCAGTTTCCTTCATCTGGTCCAGCTTCCTCTTCATGTTTGTAGCATGTCATGTGCGAGACGGTGCAACTGTTTATTCTCATGCTTGAGCCCTCTAATCTCCTGTTTGAGACTCATCACTTCGGCCGCCAATGATTCAACTTGGCGAGTTCGAGCAAATAGGCGTTGGGCCATATTAGACACAGAACCTGCACACTGAACACTGAGAGCCAGCGAATCCTTAACAGCTAACTCATCAGACCGTTTGGAAAGTAGTCTGTTATCTTTGGGAGTGAGAAGGTTCCTGGCCACCACCGCAGCGGTCATATCATTCTTCATCACGGAATCCCCAACGGTAAGAGGACCAGTAGGGGAGACGAAGGATGGGCGCCATATGTTGTCTGGAGAAGGCGGGGCTGCCTCTTCAACAAGGTTCAAGTCAAAACGACGGTCAAAGGGGCCAGACATTTTCAAAGGTGTTGAAGAGAGAAGAGGTCGGACAAATCAAGATCTTAGAAGTGCAAGAATGGAGCTTCTACTGGTGGAGATTCAAGTGTGCTTTGGAACTTAATGCCAGCCCCTATAAAAAGCTGCACTCGACGGAGCTTCAGACATCGAAGAGGCGCCTGCTCAGAAATCGAAGAGGTGTTTGCTTTCTCAAAAGCTGGGCTGCTTAGAGACCACGAGGGTTGATCTCATAAATCAAAGAGGTGTTTGCTTTCTCAAAAGTTGGGCTGCTCAAAGACCACGAAAGCCGACCTCAGAAATCGAAGAGGCGTTCGCTTTCTCAAAAGTTGGGCTCCTCAGAGACCACGAGGGCCGATCTCAGAAATCGAAGAGGCACCTACTTTTCCAGTCTTGTCAGCACCTGTCACACGCACACTCAGCTTTGCGGAAATTATGGGTATTCTGTCGAAGACTTCTGGGGAAGTAGAAAACACATGAATCTTACTGTCCAATCACTCACTTCCCACATGCAACAATAGCTCCTGGGTACCACAGATAACTTTGTCAAAGTTCTCTGCCAAAGTTGAGCACGTGAAGCTTGCAGCTCCCACTACATCGGTCTGACCAAGAAGGGTAAAAGAATAGCAAAGAAACAGCACTAACAAAGTTTAGACCCATAAATTTTGAAGGTCTAGCTACCATATTATTACCCACAAGGGTAAAGGAACAGTACCACTGCTGGATAATTGGAAAGTCCCTGTGTGTCAACCTCTGTGCCTCGTGGCAAGGTAGACTAGCAAATATGCCCAACCTTTACTCACATTCGAGAAAACACTCCCAATAAAATTGCTTGCTCCAAAATCGAAGAGGCACCGTCCTCCGAATCTCGAGAGCCAGACTCCCAACATGACTACTTTCTCAAAAATCGAAGAGAGGGTAAAGGAACAGTACCATTGCTGGATAATTGGAAAGTCCCTGTGTGTCAACCTCTGTGCTTCGTGGCAAGGTAGACTAGCAAACATGCCCAACCTTTACTCACATTCGAGAAAACACCCCCAACAAGACTGATTGCTCCAAAATCGAAGAGGCACCGCCCTCCGAATCTCGAGAGCCAGACTCCCAACATGATTACTTTCTCAAAAATCGAAGAGACACTGCTCCCCGAATCTCGAGAGCCAGACCCCCAGCATGATTGCTTTCTCAAAAATCGAAGAGGCATCGTTCTCCGAATCAATCGAAGAGGCGCTCGCTTTCTCAAAAGTTGGGCTGCTCAGAGACCACGAGGGCCGAACTCAGAAATCGAAGAGGCACCTACTTTTCTAGCCTTGTCAGCACCTGTCACACGCACACTCAGCTTAGCGGAAATTAGGGGCATTATGTCGAAGACTTCTGGTGAAGTAGAAAGCATATGAATCTTACTGTTCAATCACCCACTTCCCACACGCAACAATAGCTCATGGGTACCACAGATAACTTTGCCAAAGTCTCTGCCAAAGTTGAGCACGTGAAGCTTGCAGCTCCCACTACATCGCTCTGACCAAGAAAGGTAAAAGAATAGTAAAGAAACATCACTAACAAAGTTTAGACATATAAATTTTGAAGGTCTAGCTAACATATTATTACCCACAAGGGTAAAGGAACAGTACCACTGCTGGATAATTGAAGTCCCTGTGTGTCAACCTCCGTGCTTCGTGGCAAGGTAGACTAGCAAACATGCACAACCTTTACTCACATCCGAGAAAACACTCCCAACAAGATTGCTTACTCCAAAATCGAAGAGGCACCGCCCTCCGAATCTCGAGAGCCAGACTCCCAACATGATTACTTTCTCAAAAATCGAAGAGACACTGCTCCCCGAATCTCGAGAGCCAGACCCCCAGCATGATTGCTTTCTCAAAAATTGAAGAAGCATCGTTCTCCGAATCTCGAGAGCCAGATACCACATACCACTTTTTCAAAGTGCTCTGACAGAGTTAAAACATGTGAAGCTGGCAACTCCCACTACCGTGATATGACCAAGCAGGGTAAAGGAATAGCATTACTACTTTTTGTTAGGGAGACTCCTATATATGTCGACCTCCATCCCCAACGGACAGGCAGACCTGCAAAAATGCTCAACCCTTCCTCATATCTGAGAGGGCACTCCCAACGAAGCCTTTCGAAATATTCAGCTTTCTTTCCCCCCCGATAATACCTCTGCAAACAAGCTATACTAGAGCAAGAATATCTCATATCATCAGGGTTAAAAGCAAGAGTATCCCATATCATGCTTTTTCCCTGTCTTTTCCTTTGGCCTTGTTTTTACCTGCAAGACAAGGAGAAAGAGAGCAATCAGTCAGCACTTGAAATCAAGTTCCCAGCCAGGAACTGACTGCCTGGAACCCCTTACCTGATTACTTACCTGTCATTGCTCTCGAGTACTCATCTTCAACATCTTATGTGTCCAGGGAAGATACCGCATCTGCTTGAGGGACAGATAGGGCAAGTGCGAAGGATACAAGGAAGCATGTGGAGACAAGCGTAAAAGCACACATGCCGATACATCCATTATTCTGTCAAAAGCAAAAGTATCCCATATCAGCAGGGTCGAACGTACTCTAGATTTGATGGACTTGTTTTGACCCTCAAATTCTTCAGTCGGCCTTATACTCTGGAGGAAACCAGAAAACCCTCCAGCTCAGTTCAAGAATTAGCCTGTGGAAAGTTACTTCTTCAAAAGCAAAAGTATCCCATATCATCTCTTCTCATTTTTCTTCTCTTTATCCTTCATGCTGCTACAAGATGGGGAGAAGGTGAACAATCAGTCGGAGCTCTGATTGCTTACCTTGTCTGTCACCTCTTTCAGTAGATCCCCTAGCTCGGCGACTTGGGGGACTCCTACTACATGGTTTGTATCGCGCTTGACCAAGCCTGAAACTACAAGTAAGCTTCAAGTGAAATTGATACATTACCTTGTGCATCTCCACCAGTTAAAGATACCACCCATGGATGGAGGAAGAGTACTTCCAGAGAAGCTGCCACATCTACCTATGCGATAGATAAGGCAAGTCAAGATGATACCACACTCCGATACTTAGAAGTTTCGTGATTACGAGATCATTCTCCCACAATATTTCCTAATGTCATTTGTACTCTAATGTCATTTGTCCTAAATCATTCACCTGTACTCACTAAAGGAGAGCTTGAACCTATGTACTTGTGTAAACCCTTCACAATTAATGAGAACTCTTCTATTCCGTGGACGTAGCCAATCTGGGTGAACCACGTACATCTTGTGTTTGCTTTCCTATCTCTATCCATTTATATACTTATCCACACTAATGACCGGAGCAATCTAGCGAAGATCACAAAAAGCGACCGTTTTCGCTACCTAGGATCTATCTTGCAAGAGAACGGAGAATTAGATGGAGATCTCAACCATAGAATACGAGCTGGATGGATGAAGTGTAAGAGTGCATCCGGCGTATTGTGTGACCGTCGTAGGCCACTGAAGCTCAAGGGAAAATTTTATAGGACGGCAATAAGGCCAGCGATGTTGTATGGCACAGAATGTTGGGCGGTAAAACATCAACACGTACACAATATGAGTGTAGCGGAGATGAGGATGCTTCGTGGGATGTGTGGGCACACGAGAAAGGATAAGATTGAGAATGAGGATATCCGAGGTAAAGTAGGAGTAGCCGAAATTGAAGGAAAGATGAGAAAAAATCGGTTCTGGTGATTTGGACATGTGCAAAGAAGGCCGACTGACGCTCCGGTTCGAAGATGTGACTACGGGACAGAGGTTCAGGGCCGAAGGGGTAGAGGAAGACCTAGGAAAACTTTGGAAGAGACTCTAAGAAAAGGCTTAGAGTACTTGGATCTAACGGAGGATATGACACAAAACCGAGCGCAATGGCGTTCTAGGATTCATATAGCCGACCCCACTTAGTGGGAAAAGGCTTTGTTGTTGTTGTTGTTGTTGTTGTTGTTGGTTTAGGATTACAAAGTAGGCTAAAAAATAAAAGGCGAAGATTGATTTTAAGAAATCGAACGGTTATAATTGTTTAAAAGTTGACTATTTGATAGGCGGGATTACTGAAAACAAATCATTTTAAAAATATGAGTGAAAAAGGAGTTTACATTAGAGTTTGTACGCACTATGATTTGATTTGATTTATTTTACTATAAGTTAATGAACAAATCAAACAACTGTTAAGTGATATGTTTTGGTTCGTTTAGGAAAATTCAGGCTATGTTCGGATCAAGTGGTTTAGAGGGTTGAGCTCAATAATCCTCTATTGTTTTTTTTAAGTGATTTAGCCTAAATACAATACAGGACTTTGGGAAATACTTTTTGCACACTAATTTTTTCACCTCAAACACATTTCTCACTTTGTTCTTTTTTTTACTATTGAAATGAAAGAAGAATCAGCGGTTAAAAATAAAAGGAGTGGGTAGAAAATGAAAAAGTACTTGCAGAAATTTCTTTCCTTACAACTCATCGATTTAACCGTGCATGGTATTGTTTTTCTAAGCATAACTTGCATGTGCGTGCTTCACATTCGGTTTCACAATCCTTTCATATATGTGTCAAATTAATAAGATTCTCGATCCGTTCATTAATACATGATTAAAAATCTTAACGTAATCGAGAATCTTACTAACTCGACACAGTAAACACAGAATGTGTACAAATAAAAAGGACTCTTATAATGTATATCTGAAACAATGATGCCTCATCTACGGTTTGTGTTGGTCCCTAGCTGGTTCAGAAAATATGTTAGAGCCCTTTCAAACATGCAATAACACATGAAAGAATACACTGAATAGTAACAAACTTTTAGTCACAGGTGAAGAAGTATGAAGGAAATTATGGCAAAAGTGCTAAACAAACTGTAACCCCGTGAAAACTGGCAGCTTCCAAAATCCAACAGCATCTGAGAATCAAGAGGAGTTTCTGCGTGTTGAGTGGTGACCACACTGATTCACTTCTCACATAATTTCTATATCATCAGTACGACGCACACTGATGGTGATGACGATGAACTCATTCTATATAAGTCTTTTTTCGTTCTTTGTCTGCACAAGAGCTATTACTAATCACCTTCTCGTAGATATATGGCCTTTTAAGGAAAGGGATCTCCATTTTTCAAAAAAAATGAGAATACCCTCTTGACCGTTAGATTTAGCTTTAATGAAATTTTGTGGTTCAGATTAAATCACAGGCCACATAATTTCATTAAAGCTAAATCTAACGATCAAGACGGTGTCTCCAATTTTTTTTTTTTTTTGAAAAAATGGGGATCTCTTCCCTTAAGGGCTTCCTATATATATATGATGCAGCCTAGCTAGTTCTAGTTCCAAACTTCAAACAAATTTCATATTTCTGAATTGCATCACATCGATCGCATGGATGCCATTAATTTGTCCAATGACATTACAAGAAATTTAATCTTATACCTTCTGTTGATCACGGTAGGATTATAAATCACAGCCAGTTGGGAGGGTGTTTAATCTATTACCAAAAGAGGGGGAAAAAAACTTTACAAACTATTGTGCTTAATTCTCTTACAACGATTTATTTCAGTGAAAAACACTTCAACGATCAAACTATAAAAAAATTATATTATTTGTCAACTGTTAATTTGGATGTAATGATAGTCAAGTACATTGGGTTCGAAAAAATTCTGTGCTCTCCAAAACGGTGTTTTTTAATTAAGTATTTTGACTATGAAAAAGGAGTTTTGAGGAAATTTCTTTTGCTTTTCCGTTACAATAGTTTTGAGAACTTACTATATGATAAAAAATAAAAAAAAATATTTAAAAAAAAAGAAAGAAAAAGATATGATATATATATGTGTGCGCGCGCGCGTGCATGTGTATTCATCATCAACACTTGTGAACCGTTGCTTTTGGAACCAAGATGGAAGATAGACTGGCTTGGGGAGCGTCAAGCGGTATGATTGAGTACACGATTCCACCGCACCATGCTATTGTTATATAACTTGTGATATATAACAAGTAAAATACTGGGGTATTACTTGTTACTTAGTCACAAAATCTTTGATTGGTTTGAGACGTATAGATGATTAAAAAATCTTCAAATTGAATGATTTTTGCATGTATGATATTTAGATGATTATAAAGAGAACGAACAATTTTGATTATGATATTCGCTTGGTTAAGATACGTTAATCGTAAGTGAGAAAACAAGTATGTTCCCCAATGAAAGAAACACAAGCAATATTCTTTGCACATTGAATCGCCTTTGATCCAAAAGAAAATTTCTTTAACTAGTGTATTTCCCTAACAACCATTTATCTTAGTGAAACATCCCGAATCTTTATATTTAGCCTCCGTACACTTTCGCAATAGCAAGATTTGAACCTCTCTTTTTTTTTTTTTTTTTTTTGTCATACTAAGTTACATTCATTGAATAAAAAAAGAGTGGTGATATTCCCACCCCGATGTCTTATTTCCCCACCCACCTTTTTATGAAATTTTTAATTACAAATTTATCCATTTGTAAAATGACTAATAGGGACCTTACTTACTCCTTTTTGCATTAACTTTTTTTTTTATAAAAAAGGAAAAGAAAAGAAAAGTTTAGAAAATTTGTCTCCCATAAACCCTAACTCATCCTTTTCATCCCCTTTCATTCAAAGAAAGCAAAAAGAATGAATTTAGAAGATGACATTTCTATGGAACAAGTAGATGACTATGTTTCCGTCGAACAGGTAAAAGATCATTTTATTTGGACCATCTTGATTTGTCGACATGAATAATTGAAGCATAGCTTTGTGACTTTTTATTTGAATTTGCATTAGGTTAGGGTACAATTTGTTTCATGTTTTCCTATGAGAATTCCTAGAATTCGTTGGAATTGTTTTAATTAGGTTAGGGAAAATTTGGAAAGGACACTCAAATTGGTATGCATCTCGAAAAGGACACTCAAATTGGAATTTGGAAAGGAAACATGGTTTTTTTTCTTTTCTTTTTTTCCTATTTTTAGAAGGTTTGTTTATTTTCTTTTTTTTTTAAAGAAATTTATCTCTAATTATATATAGGGTTATTTTAGGAATAATAGTGGGTGGGAAAATAACATTTTAATTTTTTAACTTTTTATAGTGGGTGTAAATATAATGTGGGTGGTGAAATAAGACAACGGGGTGAGTTTAGCAGTCCTCTAAAAAAATTAATACAAGGAGAAGAAAGTCCAAAAGGCAGTTCACAACCTAAATACAAGATCAACATGAAAAAGAAAATACAATAGAAAGCCCAACAAGACCCAATTTAGAAACAACAAAAAATCCTAAAAATGGAGAGGAAACCAGCAGCCACCACAAAATCAGCCGACGTGCCTCCATCGCATGGCTACCGCCACCAAGAGAATGAACCAAACGAACCAACTAGATCAACGAACAATGGGGTGAGCGAGTCACCCGCGCAATGAGCGCTCCCATAATCCTCCTAAATAGTGCTAATTGCACTTTAACAGCCACTCAAAACCCAAAGGTGCTGCCGAGGAGAAGCACCCGAGTCGAGTCGCAGCGGTTGGTAGTTGAGGATACACGATGGAAAAAACCATTGGTGAAAGAAAAGTGCATAAAGGCTGAGACAAATTCAAGAAAATTGAGACAAACCTAAGGAATTGAGACAGAGATCGAGGACAATCAATCCAAAACAGAATAGTTGTATTAAAGTAAAACTCACCATTTACACCGAATCATCACTCAACCGTCTCTCTTTCTCATTCCGTTTTATATTTTTCTCGTCTGCAATTTTCCTTGAAATACTGCTCAAACGGAATTTAAGAAAAAAAATCTGCCCGTTCATTTGACAAACCAAAAGTGCCGCTTCATTTTTTTTTTCCCCTGAAATACTGCTCAAACGGAATTTAAGAAAAAAATCTGCAGTCTGAAAGCTTTTTCAATTAGTTTATGGGATTTTATAATTTCGGAAAAAGAAATAAAGCACACCAAATTAAGTTTTATCTCCATATATAATTTTTGGTGCAAAGAGAGATAAGATTAAAAAAAGAGGGTGAGATAGATAAACTGAAAAAATAGGAGAAAGACGATCTGATGCCATTATTTATGGGATTTTCCATGACTATTCAATGGTTAATATTGGACTATAATCTAATGGAGGCCATAATTTATTCATAGGTTTATGGGATTTCAGGTTTGATTGTTATAATGAATATGATATTAGGTTTTTTAGTTAAAATGGTCTTTTAAGATTGAAGCAACTTATTTGGTCTTTGATATTGAAAATCAACAGAATTGGTCCATAAGTTTGTCCATTGATTAGACAAAAATACCCTTAAGTTAACGGAAATTTTCAAGCAAAGACCAAAGGAATGACTTATATCGATTTTCAATCTCAATGGAAAAAAGTGAGGATTTATATCAGGAACGACTTCTATCAACTTTCAATCTCAATGAAAAAAGTAAGGAGTTATGTCAGTTTCAGAGACTATTTTTTACTAAAAAAAACCTATGATATAATGGGAACAATCGCACCTGATTGAGAAGGAAAAGCAAACTGAGGGAGGGAGAGACGGGTGAGTGATACTGTGTAAATGGTTTAATACAATTACGTTGACCGGACGGATTGAAATTCTGTAAATTAATCTAATGGTTGAGATCGTGCTGAATGCGAATAAATGCATCGATGTTAAATGTAGAGACTCATGATTCTTTACGAAAAAAAACACTTAAAATAAAACTATTAAAAAAAAAATTCATCATCTATTATTTAGTAAGAATAAGCATTAAATTGGTCCAGTAAGACAAGACTTTCTACAAAAGCATGAATGGATTCGTATTTTCCCTCTCCTTCTCCAGAATATTTAACTTGTTTGGTCTTAAAATCCACCGTTACCAGTCTTATACTATTCTTACTACTCATGCGGAAGACTTTTTCTCCATTGCCTTTAGAACCAACATAAGCAACATGGAAGATTAAAGAGAGTGATTCAGGGCCCTTGGACAGCACCACGCTGGATGATTTAGTCCACGATTCCACCACACCATATTGTTGCATCACCCATAAACTGAGGTAGCAAGTATTTACTCCTAATCTCGAGTAATGCCAAGGAAACTGAACCAAGGCGAGGGAATTCTCGTATGCCGAAAGAACAAAATGAGAGGCACCACGGAGCAACCTTTTTCTCGTCAATGATTTCGGCAACTCAATCTCGCTGAACGATTCAGTGGCCATATCAAACGACGCAATGACATCATTGTTGCAGTCTCGGTCGCGGCGTAGGATCCAATGCACGGCACCATGGACGAAAACAGTCTTATGATGCAAACGTTGAAGAGAAACAGCAGGAGAAGCTGGTGGAGGAGGACTGAGAGTCTTCCAGGAGCCCCTGGCTAAGGAGTAAACCTTGACTTTGATTGGGGTGTCCCTGGCAGGACCACTAGAACGATCACGATCAATCCTAAAAATTGTTAGAACCTTATAGTCATTGGTGCTCGAATCGTAGCCAAACGCATAAGTAGGTCGAACCCGTTTATACGTGTAAGGAGGGGGCAAAGTCACAAACTTTCTAACCGAAGGGTTCCAAATTATTATGGGGAATTTAGGGATGCCAGTAGTATAGCATATGAGGCCGTTGGAAGTCCCAACCAGACCGTGACTTGAAGGAGTCACTTTGCTTCTTCCTCCTTTGTAATCCTGTTGGTAAGTCACGGGAGTTATTTTCTTGGTATTAGTAGCATTAATGCTGAAGGAAGAAGCAGAAGCAGGCTTATCCCAATACAACAAATAATCATTAAAGGACCATAATAGATGGAGACGACCAATATCATTGTCGTCGGTATTTGGACTTTGTCTGCGGCGGAGATGGGCGGCAATGAAGGATGAGCTTTGGATCATATATCTCCATGACTTGCTTACGGCGCAGCATTTAACTAAAGATTTGACGGATGACCTCAACAGGATTTCACGCACGATTTCTTCGGGTAAGTCGCAGCAGTACTGAAATTCCCTTTGGAGTTTGATGCAGGTGGTTTTTACATCAGGTGTGGTGGTCTTAGGGTTCTCCTCTAGGACAGAGAACCTGCAACGAGGATCACTTGGAGCCTCCTCCACCGAAGAAGATGACGACCACTTCCTCTCCTTCAAGGGAGGACGTGGTGGTGAATTGATGTTGGTGGCGCTTCCAAGAGAAGAGGTGGACATGTTTGGTTTGCTGGAACTGAGAGTTGTCGAATGGTATACCAGCAAAAGTTCCTTCCCCTTGGTGTTTATATATATGTGTGTGTACGTCGACAAGGAGTATTCGACTAGGAATCCAAAACCACAACGATATATTTCTAATCCAAACTGTAGGACATATCGGATTTCTAAGACTTATCTCCAATTCAATCTAAGCCGGGAAATCCTAAAATTTAGTCTCCTATTTTCAATTATTCATCTACATGTATTAGGTTTCAGTTTTTTCATCCAATGACGAGACCTATAATTCACACCTCCTACTTTATAATTTGTTGAATTTTTATTCTATCAATTTTAGAATTAATGTTTGTATAATCTTGTTTTATTCTTACGAACATTGTGATGTAAAAAAATAAATAAATTAGAGTTGGATCACTGGATTGCATATCACAATATCTATGACGTGCAGACAAATAAAATTGACATTACCTAAAATTCCTAACATTACATGAATAACAAAGAGATTACACAAGAATACTTCAAGCATGTTGTTCCAATAAAAATACTAAAAAAAATCGAAACTGACCAAAAAACCGAAATGAAGGAATACCCAATCGAAAATACTGAATTATTCAGTACTCGAAACGGACACTTTCGGTACGAGAATCAGTACGAAATGTGGGTTCATTTGATAAGATAAGACTGACTCAAACCGAATTAAATATAAATAAAATTTTAATTTAAAATGCATAATATACAACAACAACAAAGCATTTTCTCACTAAGTGAGGTCGGCTATATGAATCCTAAAACGCCATTGTAAGATTCCAAATTATTAATGTTGTCGGATTGTTTAAGATTTAATCTTAATTGTGAAATTAAAATCAAGTCATGTTGGTTTGGTATTGCTGTGCTTTGAAAAAAAAACTGGTTCTGCTTTGCTGTGAGAATAAGCTCATTTTTACTGCTTCATGTTTTCAACTTTTTTTACTCAAAACTATGAAAATAAGCTCTTTTTAAGTATTAACCAAACACTTGTTGGAGCTCAGTTTTTTTTTATACCAACTTTTTATAAAAGCACCACATTAACAAACCAATACTCTCTCGATCAACCTCACCTCACTCAATCTCGACTCAACTCTCCCAAGTCTCTTCAGTACTTCAGATCTTCAGTCATCTTTCCCGATTTCTGTCACTTTCTCAACTCTGCCCACATGAGCCACAGCCACCTGATCTTGACTCCGGCAACACTCAGTCTCTCTCCGACTTTCCCTCTTGATTGAGTCTTGCTCAAAGCAAGAAATTTTCACTTTTATTCGTCAAGTTTAATTTGGGTTTCAATTTGGGATTCTAAAATGGGGATTAGGGTTTCAAATTAGGGTTTTATTGGATTAGACTTTCTGAAATTGGGGTTCTTAGGAGGGTGTATTCAATTGAAAATTTGAGAGATTTTAATAGATTTATAAATCTATGGATTTTTATGGAGTTTAATTGATTTGTAGAGATTTCATATAAAATTTTGATTCAATTCCCTCAAAATTTCATGGGGAGAAGTGAAATTTGTGGATGCTTAAAATACACTACGAAATCTCTCCAATTCCCTCTAATTCCTCAACTTTATCAAATTCTTTAAAATTAATTTCTAATTGAATACACCTTGAATGTAATAAACTTCTTTAAAACCCTAATTGAATACACTTGGATTTCTAAGGATTTTAATAAACTATCTTAAAATTCTAATTGAATACACCTTGAATTTCAGAGAATCACTTAAAATCATGATTGAATACCCCTAGATTCATTAAAAGAATTAAAATCCCTCAAAATCTTAATTGAATACACCCCCCTTGAATAGGGAATAGGGTTTCGAATTAGGAATTCTGAAATTGAATTAGGGTTTCTGAAATTGGGATTCTTAAATGGTGATTCGCATTTCAAATTAGGGTTTCTAAAATTGAAGTTTTTGATATTAGGGTTTTGGGTTTCAAATTAGGTTCTCTAAAATTGGGGTTTTTGAAATTGAAATTCAATTGTTTATCTGTATCTTTTATTGAAATTTGTTTGTCATTACCGATCCCGATCCCAATTCTGAACTAAAAAATAAAAATAATTTCGGTATTACCAAATTTTGAGAAACTTGGATTTGGTATTTACCGGAAAGGGATCCTAGTCCAGAATCCGGGCCGTTAAAATTTGATTTAACGGCTATAAACAAGGGATCCTTTTAAAATTTATAATAAACAGGGGATCATTTTAAAAGTTATAATAACTATAGCTGTTAAATCAAATTTCAACTGTCCGGATGGAAAGGGTATTTACTATTCTTTCTTGAATACTTTGGGTTCGGGATCGAACCGAATCAGCCATAGTTGAAATACGAGAACGTTGATTTTTTTTTAAATTTTTTATTTTTTATGGATTAGTGAACAAATTAATGGGTATTTTTAGGCTTTTAGAGGAATTTTATTGTTGGATCTGATTTGGATTAATTAATAATATTATTTTGATTGTTAAATTCCTATTTGAACCGTTGAATCTTTTTTATTACCGTTAAAATTGATTAAATTGGATTTGAGTTTTTGAATTTAAAAGTTGCCGTTGAAAAAAAATTTCAAAACTTACCGTTGAGTTTTAGAAATGGGCTTGCTGTGAGCCCAGTACTAGCGAATCCCTCAGTCCACTTCCCTCTCACGTGCTGCTTATGCTTGCCAGGAAGATCTACTACAATGAATTTGTCTACTTTTACTGATGTTAAAAGCACTTAAACATGCTTTTGAGTTTTATGAGTGATGTTGATACAAGAAAACAGGTCATACACTCGTAATGTCACATCCAAATCTTACTACCTGCCTCAGGAAGTTCACATTGCCTCTCTTTTCCAGGTACGTACTGTACTTGGTTGTCGAACCGACCGGCTTTATGCATGCTCTCTCAATGTCCATTTCAGATCCCCACGCTTAAGCTCACCTGAGGCTTGGAATCTTCCAAACACACCCTCCAAGCACGACCCCAGAACCTCAATCCTTGGCTTCTCTTTCCGAAGCCAATGTTGTTGTAGGGCATGCAATTCCGCTGGCTTTGAGTTTGAGTTGATAACGAATTGGCACATTTCACACAAGAAAATTGTCAACCATGTGTTGGATCACATCAGCCCCATCAGAGTGTAGACAAGTGTTTTTCACCTGCAACACAATAAAAACCGTAAAGCATGTCAAACTCGGCCTGCAATGTGAAACGAATAAGAAAAATAACGGCAATGGTGAATTTCTGACGCCTTTTGACTAATCTTTCCAACTGCATTACAAGATTTTTTTTTTGTTAAACACAACGAATTTCAAGGAAAAGAAAGCATCGACTTGCCTGAATGGTACTGTGTGCAAGGTATCTTTGTTTACTTCCGCTGAAGTTCACATCCACCCGTTCCCAGCTCATCTTGGTCAAGTTTCTGATCATTTCCTCTGCAATCGTGTTGCGAAATTAGTGAATAAAATGTCAAGGAACTAAGAAGTACAACCTCGTAATAAGGCAATCATGGGGTTGACATCATAAAATTGAGTTATCGGATGAATGCGACAACTAGAGATAGAAATACCAACTAGTTTTATTCAAAACAAAACCATCTACAATGGATGCCTCTCGCAACATAAACTTATTCTCCCTCCAAATTTATGATTACTACAATTAACATCAATTTAGTCCCATAGAACTACTAATCAGCCTACACATATTTAAAAATAATCTGCTAAGGTACTAAGAATTTCCAACGTTTTTCTTTCAATTTGTCTACAACTAGTGCATGTCCTATACCCGTATAATCCCGTGGGAACATGGAACCCTATGAGTAGAAATTCCTTCGTGCTAAAGCTGGAATAAGCTTCAGAGAGCAATGAACCACTGGGAATAAGTTTTTAGTCAAACAAGATACACAAATAGAATACCTTCAAAGTCAATTTTCTCGGGCCCACTGGCTATGGCTTCCAATGGTAATTCTTCTTGAGGACTTGGACTTTTAATTGTCTCCACATTTACAATATGTCGATATTTGTCATCTCTGGATAAATTTTTAAGCTGATAGAAAAGTTCATGTTAGATTAACTCCAGACACTAATAAAGCACCCGTGAGTAGCTTCAGAAATACCTTTGGCAGCTCCTTCTTACGCCGTAGAGATGATGTACTCCATCCCACAAGGTCTATAAGAGTTGTTAAGTGCTTCACATACATGACGGCCATAGTAATAAACAGACTTGTCAGTGCAAATTGAAAGTTCAACTCACTCAAACTTTTACCTACATTTAAAGACGCCAAATTATCTCCCAACATGTACCCTTCAACAACGCCAAATAATAGAAAATAAAAAGAAACACAAAGCACAAATAAATGACAAGGATACGATCAAATCGAACATTTGCATAGGCAACACGGCGCTTGAAGGACTGCAGTGCAGATCTGTAGAGACAAGAAGATATGATGGCAAGTTCTAGAATTATGAACGACAATAGACGATCATATATTACAAAAAAGAAGAAGCTGTAATTATCGATGAGGACTCACATGAATTTGAGATCTTCAGTGTCATGGACCATCTGAAGAAGAAGGGGAGGTTTTCCATCATTCCTATCAGTTAAAAACAGATGTCTTCCACTTCTACCTAGACACCATGAAGTACGAGCCGCTACTTTTTCAAGGGGTTTTACACCACAAAACACTGGAACCTGAAATATTAAACCAACACATAATAAAAAACTATTGAAATTCTGTACCAATTCTCTCCTCATTAAAGAAATTCTGAAGCTTCAAGTTTGCATGTATTGTTTAGATTAAGGCAATTCATATAATTCCGCCCTCACATAAGTCTTGGAAGTCCAGAAAAATGTCACGAATTGGGGGAGAAAACCCAATTACCATTCATCATCTTTCAAGATGTTGGTAGATATGTGAATAAATACCTAATTCTTCATTCAACTAAAACAATATCTCATAGTTCTACCATAAAATGGCACCAAAAAAGTAAACTTTAATTTCTAAACAAAAATACAGATGATATAACATAGAATAAGCATAATATCATAAGTTCATAACCAAATTGGTTCACCTGATTATGCCCCCAGGAACCGAGGTGCGGAGTTGCGGACGTTATAAAATTCATGGGCTTCAGTCCAGCAATTTTGCCTTGGACTTTTTGTTTCAGCAAGGGATCCTCAACTCCATCTCTCCTATGTTCTCCATTTTCTTGAGATAGTTCTCCGATGATGTTTCGTTCATAAAGCCTTCCAATGGCATATCTTGCTATAAGCCCACCTAACGAATGACCAACAAACGAGATCTTCTGTACACTCGGGTGACGTTTTATCACAGAAATAACCTGAGAAAATAAACAATGACAATAGCCATCAACTCCATAATGCCTTCATATACGAACCAAGCCAACAAATACGAGATCAAACACCCATCATTCAAATTCAAATGAAAAATGATAAACAAGTAGGTTCAAACTGAACAAATCCAAAAAAAGAAAAAACCGACCTCCTCTGCTAATCTCTCTCCCATCACATCAACACCATCAAATGTTAACATTGAAGAATTGCATTCACTGCCTGCAATGCAAAATTGCAAATTAATTAGCATACTCACTTCATTGCTTGGAAATACCATTCGTATTTCGTACAGTCTAATTTCATGGGTCTATCAAGTATAGTAATTTATTAAAAATCAAAAAAAAAAAAAAAAACATATTGCCAAAGCAAGCAATTTTGATAAGAAAAGGACTCACAGTGAGCAACAACATCTTCTGGGTATCTCTTCAGAAACTCCTTTGCTGCATATTTCCAATTCTCAGCACTACACCATAAATGCACAAAATCAACTGAACCCTCAAGCAACCCACATTCATTTTTTTCCCCTTTCTTTCGATGCAAGCAATATTCTAAACTACTCTAATCTACAGAGAGCGAGATTTGAACTTCGGTGCAAGGCCGAGGGTTCACCACCCTCGCCAACTGGCCTAACCCACATTCAAATTAACGAAACTGAGACTCAGAAAACAGAGTACATTTTTCACTTACCTGCCGATGAGACCATTCACCAAAATAATCAAATGGGTCGGACTCATTTTTTCACCCGTTTGATCCTCCACCTCCATATCGAAACCCCCATTCTTATCCGTTTCGGGTTTCGATCTGAAACCCCGAAACTTGGGCATGTAAGAAAACGTTTCTTTTTTTCCGCTCGTCGTCATCGTCCCCTTGCTTTTGCTCCTTTTCTTTTTCCCCGCGTTTTTCTTGCTCCCTCTGTGCTTCATCTCGTTCGGGGGCGGCTCCTCCTTCCGCACGACTCCACCGCCGCCGATCTCCACATCCATCGTCGCCATGCTCTGCAAATCCGCGGAATCTTCCGTCAATGCGAGAGGATGTGGACTTTTGGAAGTCGCACGAGCTCGCGAATCGCAATATGAAATGTGGGTTTTTGTGATCTTTCGCCTTCGATTCAGGACTTTGGCGTCGGGCAGATGGGTCCGTACCGCGAACTGGAGCGAACCATTGCTGACGGGGTTGGTGGTTAATAGCCCTTGGTCTTGAAGTTAATTACGGAAATGTCATATGTTGCGCTGGTAGTGGTTGTTTTTGTATCCAGAAGCTTTGAAATTTGCATCTACGATTCTACTGGGAATCAAACGACTTTGACGGTTTGACACGCAACTCTCCTGCATGTGTTACATGATTTACTAAAAAATTACCCCTTTTTGTATTATTTAATTTATTTTTGTTTTCGCTTTGTTGCATGTTGGCCAATTGCCACGTTGTATTATCGAATCTTTAGAAAGCTTTTAGGTTCATTATGCAACACATACCATAAATAACATAAGGGGTGTGATATTCACACACACTTTTTTACTTCTCCTACACCTTTTTGGTTTTCGGCCGTCGTATTAGATGAATTAAAGAAGATCAGCGGACAGAAATTAATAAGAGTATGTGAGAAGTAAAAAAGAGTGTGTGGATAGTACACCCCATAACATAATAAGAACTTCATATTCTTTTATTCGAATGAACACAAACAGTTTCTGATGAAAACTAGTCGTAATAATCAACGGATACGATTAAAAGATATTAAAATCCTCACAAAAAGGATCTTGAGGGAATCCTGTTCCTTTTATTCGTTTTTATTTTTTGCACTCTTTTATAACCATTGGACATGGATCACGATGCTTTGGTTTGTACCCAGGATAATATTCTGTCTTGAAACAAATGCATGGCCTTAGCAACGTTTTGGTTTATTGAATATTTATCACGTATTTAAAAATTACTCTTAGTATTCAATAGATATGTATCATGTGATATCAATGAAGTATTCCTCCTCTAAGAGTAATTCTTATGTACGTTCAACTGTAATGTGAGATTCTTTCCACGAGGAAGATCAATAATGAGGTTGGGTGACGTCAATTTTAGTTGTGATTGCACAAATACGCAGTTCATTGGTCGTATACCAGATTTTATATAGAATAATGTTATTTACACGCTCATTTTTACTTCCAATACACTCATTAATCTCCCACACAACCTTGTTAATTTTTTGTCATTGATTTTCTTCAATTCAGTCGTTTCGATGGTCTGAAATTGGTAAGGGTGTGTGAATATTAAAAATAAGTGTGCAGATAACACTACCCTTTATATATAGGATTTTATTTTGTATTATTAGTTGAATATTTTATTTTATTTTTGAACAAAAGGGAGGAAGGAATGGGGGTTGGCTTAGCCTCATAATGGGCTAACAATAATGTGATTCAAATCCGTTTTTAGCAAGAATCGAACCTAAGATCTTTCACTCACATGTAAAAAAGAATATCATTAGATCGTAATAGTAAGTGACTATTAGTTGAAAATTAATTGCTCAAGGATTACCAACAATTTTCCTTAATTAGACGGCCACCGGTCCCACAACTTCCCGGGCTTTTTACTTTCTTGTTCACAAGTTCCTGGGCCTATTGTTTCTTGTAGTCCTCGATCATAGAGTGAGTGAGAAAAAAAGCCCAACAATTGAGAAAGCCCAAACAAACAAACAGGTGAAAAAACAGAGTTCACCCAAACGTTTAAAGAGATGAAGAATCGGTGGTGGAGAGCCAAGTCAAAAAAAAAAAAAAAAAAAAAAAAAAAGAAATAGTTGGGGAATTTATTACTTGTCGAGGAAACAAAACCCCATGAAGATTTTTTGATGGCTGATGAGGAATGAGGATTTAATGGACCCTATTTCTCTACCACTTTTAGCTGCCAAGAAGAAAGACACCCAAAGCCAAAGGAGGCAATGGGGTTTGGTTTTAGGCTGAACCTCCTCAAGTCTGGCTTCCCACTTCAGCGTTCTCACTGGCAAACTGCTTCTTCTCCTTCCAAGCTCTCTTCTACTTCTGGTGAGTATAATTTTGATTGGCTTTTTTCCCCAGCTGATTTCCTGCTTCTGCTTCAGAAAAAAGTATGTTTCTTTTGCTTTTAAATTTTGATCTTTTGGTTTGTCATTGCGTCTGTTGTTTGCAATTTGAAAATTTTGTAGCATACTCTAAATAAAACCCACAAAGAATCATGCTAAAGTGAATTGGAAAGATGATCAAAACGCATGTTTGAGAATTGGGTCTTGAAACTTTTGAGATTTTCTTGAATTATGCAGAGCATTGGATTTGCTTTCTGCATAGTAGTAAAGTGAATTTGCAAGATGATCACACGGGATGTTTAAGAATTGGGTCTTAAGGTTTTCAATCAATGTGCTATGATGGCAGACATTGGGCAATTTGGAGTTTAATAAGTTCCCATCTGCAATCCAATCCGGCTGAAGTAGTTACGCCAAATAAAGATAAAGAGAGGGGTTCCCGCTTTAAAATTCTATAAAACCACGACTACTCCTTACACAAGTTCTCAAAGAAGATCAAGCAATATTTCATTGATTCATTCTTCTCATTATTGTATTAGATTTTCTGAATTCTTTATTCAGTTTCGGACAAAAAACAAATGAAATGTGAAATTCTTGAGTAGTCTACTTCCCTTCGAATGATGAATCACCTTACATTAAAGTAAAGGAGTCCTTTAAAATTCATAAGGGATTTATATACTTGTCTATGTATTATTCGATTCGATCTTCTAGGTCTCTACTTCGCCTGGACGATTATGTCACGATATTCTTAAAGCCTATATGCGATGGATAGACTCCTGCAACCATGACATATTTTCTTATTTGGACATAATCATAATTAAATTTCTTTCTAAACCTAAATGAAAGAGAATGTTTAATTCCACAAAAGAAGTATTTTTTTTACGAGGTATTTGCTAAACCTAAATTTCCTGTTTATCTGTTAACATAAGTGACATTGGTATTTGCTTGATTTTTGTGTCAAATATTTTTGTATTTATGATGTTCAATATAAAATGATACAGTTCGAGGCAGGGAGGGCTCTTTCAACTCAGCAAGGCTGTCATTTCTGTCAATTATTTCCGAGGAAGGCGAGACTTCCGGTAAAGATACTCTGAAAATCTACTCTTGCTCATCTGCTTCCCCACAAATCATAGAGGATGGCTTCCCAGATTTGGAAGAGGTGATAGTTTGCCTTTTATTGAATTGTTGCATACAATTTGCAGAGTGTTAAGGGCACTATGTTTTCCTTGTTTTTAGTATATGAAACTCTTACCCAGGACTTTTGCCACTCAGATAAGATTTAGGAGGGTGCCAAAGAGTAGTTCATCAAATACGACTGGGAATAACCATATGCCTGACGGTTACTTTAGATCCAGTAAATGCTTAGAAGCTTGCAGTGCAGCTCATTTTAGTTTGTTACTGAAAAATCTTGATGCTCTGGAGGAGACTTTTGCTAATTCGGATGTGTTAAAGTTGGAAAATGAGATACTTTCGCAGTTAGGAAGGCTTGGAGCTCTACAGTTATTCGATGCCTATCTGTCGAGAACTCTTACATCATCAAGTTTTTTCGATTTGTCTGACATACCTACGGTACCCATTGAAGAGTATAAGATGGATAAGAAAGTAGATAATGACAGAGGCAAGACTATTGTTCGGTCTGGGAAGAAGGAAGAACGAAGATCAAGGAAAAGAGCATCAGATACTGCCAGAGTTTCTTCTGAATTATTGTCTCCTAAAACAACTTGGGAAGGTTTTAAGAAACCTACTGTTTCATCAGCAAAAAGAGCATCAAATTCTCGAAGGAGAAGACTTACAATTGTTCTAAATGAGGCAGAACTGTCAACCGGGGTTAAGGTTGTACTTATCTTTCAACATACAGATTAAAATGAAGCTTTCCTTCCTTACTTCAAGGATGTCTTTACCAGCCTTACTTTTGTATCTTAACAGGTGATCGCCAACTTGGAGAGAGTTAAGGCAACTTTAGAAAAGGAAACTGGTAACGTAGCTACCTTAAGTTGCTGGGCGGAAGCAGCCGGAGTTCAGAAGAAGGTGCTGTTACAGAAATTGCATTTTGGTTGGTATTGCCAGGATGAGCTTATAAGGAGCACTCGCTCCTTAGTCCTATACCTAGCTAGAAGCTATAGAGGGCTAGGAGTAGCCATGGATGATTTACTGCAGGTTTGTGAAACCTATAACTATTTTGTGGTTGTTCCGCTTGTTGCAATATAACATTTAACTTTTTTGTCTAGTTTATAAAAGATACTTCTCAGTAAACTTTTTCGTGAAATAATTTACATATGATTAAGTTCGAGACAGTTCGTTATTGATCGCTGAAAAACAGCTTTGGTAGACTCAGACATCAAAACTCAATGCATAAATTCTTATTTTTTTTCTCGAAACTTATCCATGATATTTACTCTCAATTTATTAGTCCCTCTCTTGAGTTCCCCCATTTCACAGGCTGGAAACTTGGGTCTCCTGCAAGGTGCAGAAAGGTATGATCCCTCGAGGGGTTACCGATTCTCAACCTACGTCCGGTATTGGATAAAGAAATCAATGTCAAGATTGGTGGCACGGCATGCTAGGGGGATCCAAATTCCTGTATGTTCCTCCCTTATATTAAATACTCTTCATACATTATCATCTCAGTGAGCGATGGCATTTGATCCTTGAGTTGTTTTTATTTTAGTTCACGCTAAGCAAGGCAATAAATCAGATACAGAAAGCTCGCAAAGCCACTTACAACAGCCAAATGAAATACCCCGACGATGATGAAATTGCAAAGATTACAGGTCTTTCTTTGGCGAGAATCAAATCAGCTAGCACATGCTTGAGAGTTGTGGGTTCGATAGATGACAAGATGTGGGATAGCTCTGCTGGGACATTTATGGTAATGATCTAACTAATCCTCTCCATCTCTCATGCATTCGCTTTAAATACATATTTTTTGTTTATAGGAAGTGCTAAATGAAGATCAATGTTGTTAGTCTCGCTAGTTTGTACACTTAAATTATCTTATTCTTTACATGTCAACTTCGAAGCTTTTATAGTTTGGGATGCTACCCTTGTAAAACAAGTAAAATCCTGCAAACGTGCAATAAACTGGAAAATCTCGTCGAAAGTTGTAGTGTAATTAGCTTGTTAATTAGAAAACCTGTTTTGTGTTAATGATCTAGGAATTTACAGCGGACAAGTCAATAAAGAGCCCTGAAGAAACTGTAACGAGGCAACACATGAAAAAAGACATTCATGATCTGCTCAAGTGCTTGAACTCGAAGGAGAGGCAAGTGTTGGTGCTGCGATATGGACTAAACAACTACGACCCCAAGTCACTCGAGGAGATTGGAAAGCTTTTCGATGTGAGCAAGGAGTGGATACGGAAGATAGAAAAGAAAGCTCTCACGAAGCTAAGGGACGATGAAACGCACACAAGTTTAAGCCATTACTTGAATAACTAGTAGATTCAGAGTAACACGAAAAGGAGCAAGTCATTCTGAGTTTCTCTATCAGAATCATGGGAATTTTTCCGTTCTCTCATGTGAAGATCATATACTGTTGTATTGTATCCTTAGCATTCTTTCATTTCCCTTGGTGGGATTGTATAGTATAGAGGCGGCCGTATGGCGCGTATTGTATATTTGATCTAATGGTGGTGTTTATACACAAGTGATTGCTCTAATGACGCGGTTAAACTCCGTTAATCTAGCTTATTTGATGAATGCTAAATTGATTCCCTCCAGATCATCTGTGTTTTCTCTCTCAAACTCCTGTCAGCTCACCCTCCACGCAATTTGAAGGCCCTAAGGACAAAGTAGCTTGATCTTTTGGCTACGGATGTATCGTGTATGATAGAAAGTGTGGACTTATCTGCCTCACTCGTTATACTTCCAATACCAATTTTTTTGTCTCTAAAACATGAAAACAAGGCATAAAACGACCTGTCGACCTTGAAAATTTTAGAGTACGCCAATGTATGACACAGTTTTATACAGTCTGATGTACATTGACGACTCTTTAAGATATTTTTCTTACAAAATCCATCCATCCGTACCAAGAGATGTCACTTTTCCTTCTGATATTTCATTTGCACCTCTTGCTTTAATAGAGATGCCGCCCCTCCATCTTTTTGGTATATCTTTTACACCTCTCGGGCTAGAAGATATTATTCAATAGAAATGTTGACTCATGCAATACCACGCGCAAGGACCGGAAGTTCAGCTCCTTGTTATTGAACCGATGCATGAGGTAACTCTACTAAAGTCTTTCTCCTTATTGTAAACTTTATTGTTTCTCGTTCCTCCCACGAGCACTAATTTTAAGGAAAAATTAACAGAAAACTAACGAAAATGGTTTAAAAATTTCGAGTTTTAATAATAAGAACAAAATAAGGGGTAAAGTGAATAGTACCAGGTTTGATTTTTTAGTATAAAAATGTGATTTTTCGTTAAAGTAAACAATATCATAGGCTTTTCGTTAAAACTCTCAAATATTAATATCATTCCTTAAGTTTTTGCTGTTTTGGGTTACTCAGTCTTTGTATTACAACTCAAATTTTGCTCAAGTTAATTTTGTTAAGTATAATGCATTTAAAAAGTACGTATGAATCTTGCTTAATCACATCACAAACTAATGCTTTTGTATCTCATGTAAAATAACACATCTAACTGCATACAATTTTTACAAGTCAACATCCCAAATATTATAGTTTTTTTATACAACGATTATATTTATCCTAAAAAAGTGGAGTAATAAATTAGTTGTAAACTCGTTATTTCTAAAATCTAAACTTAAGATTACTGACTTACAAATAAAGAAAAATATCATATCTGAATACTAAATAATAAATTATTATAATTTAAAAAGAAGAAAATTCAAAGATAATTATACAGAAACACGCTCTTAATCCATGCTTGCGACAAAATATGTGTTATCCACATACTATTTTTTACTTTCCACACATCCCTCACAATTTTTGGTGCCCAATCAAAGAAATTGAAGAATATCAAAAAATATAAAATAACAAAAAATGTGTAAAAAGTAAAAATGAGTGTACGGAGTCGACAATCTTTATGACTATTGGAATAGGATCCTTTTTGTGGGGATTCGGATGATCAATCAATTATGTATGTTCATCGTACGGTCAGTTTTCGTTAAGTACTATTTATATTCAATGTAAAATTTAAAATAATTTCTAACCACATGATATACGATAAACGGACACGATTTATTAATCTCCGGATCTCTGCAAAAAGGATCCGGAGAGGATCCTTGTCCTTGACTACTTATGGCGGTGAGGAGACGTTAACCCAAAAAAATCAAACTGACAAACCACCAAACACACTACTTTATTGATGAATCCAATCATTCGTCAACAAATCAGAGGTTTTCCAAACTTTCTTCTCACACTCTCAGAACCTAGTAATTAAAAACAGCAAGTAATTAAAAAAGGAAATAAATTAGTTAAAAAAAATATCCCAAACCTCCCAACCAACCACGCAAAACCCCGCAACCAAACACGCCCTTAAGTTTGTGCGAGTGAGTAAGCTTCATTAATCGCTTTCACCCCAATTTGGACACGTGTCTACTTTTAATCCTCCCGAAAGCAACCTAACCCATTCCGTTAAGAAAACGACTTCGTCACCCTCGTCTCACCTCACCGACGTCACAGACCAATCCATTCCCCGATTCCCGTTGATGGATTAAGTCAAACTTCATGGGAGCAGCCTCGCTGGCAGAACTTCATCCATCGGTCACGTAGCTCGCTCACCCGCGGGGAAGTAGCCGTTACTTTTTCGCTGCCAAATTTCTTGCCTCCGCCACGCGCCAACAAACAGTAAACGTCGTCGTTTTCCCGCTTCTTCATTATCTGTCCCCCTTATCTCGGAGAGTGTCTGAAACGTTCTCTATAGAAGCGTGAGATCCATCTGACTTGGCTATCACCTACGCTCAATCCTACGAAACTCTAACCCGGTTCACCAATCCTGGTAGGACGGTCCCACAAGACTCGTACACAATAGCCAATGGTTGCATTGCACGAGTAAGGTTTATGTGGAACCTGATGCAGGCGATCATTTCCTTTAACCTCCTCAACCTTCCCAAAACTCGATGAAGTTTCTGTGTCTCCTCTCTCCCCGTCATTGTTGCAGAAGCGATTTCTAGGGTTGCCAGTCGGATTTCTTCAGGCCAATTCACACACCAAAACGCAAAACTTCGCACACTGAATTCTGCGTTTTGATAGTATTCGAAAATCCCTAATTCCAATTCTCCTTAAAAAATTCCCAATTCAATCTGATGAGTAATGACTCTCGCCACCAGTGAATGGCTCGCTTCCGCACTCCCACTCTCCTCCTCGCATTCCTCTCCGCCCTTGTTGCCCTAACCGCAAACCCTAGCCACCTCCTCCTCGCGTCCGAAGATGATGACTTTTCAATTACCGATTCCGATTCCTATCTCTTCCACCAAGACTACTCGCCGCCGGCTCCGCCACCTCCTCCGCCGCTCCCGCCGTCGGTCTCTTGCACCGATGACCTCGGCGGCGTCGGCTCTCTGGACGCCACGTGTCAGATAGTCTCCGATTCGAACCTCACCAGCGACGTGTACATAACAGGGAAGGGCAACTTTTATATCCTGCCCGGGGTGAGATTCGGCTGCGCGATTCCTGGCTGCGCGATAATTATTAACATTACTGGTAACTTTAGCTTAGGCAGCAACGCGTCGCTTTTGGCCGGGGCTTTCGAGCTCACGGCGTGCAATGCCAGCTTCCTAAACGGCTCGGCGCTGAACACGACGGCTTTGGCTGGGAAGCCGCCGCCGCAGACAAGTGGGACTCCGCAGGGGATAGATGGGGCGGGTGGGGGACACGGAGGGCGTGGGGCGTGTTGTTTGGTGGACAAGACGAAGCTTCCGGAGGACGTGTGGGGTGGGGATGCATACTCGTGGTCGACGCTGCAGAGGCCGGCTAGTTTTGGGAGCCGAGGCGGGTCGACGAGTAAGGAGGTGGATTATGGAGGTTTAGGGGGAGGGAGGGTGATGCTCCAAGTGAAGGAATTGCTGGTGGTGGAGGGAAGTGTTTTGGCTGAAGGCGGTGGCGGAGGGAATAGAGGTGGCGGTGGTTCTGGCGGCAGTATCTACATTAAGGCTCATAAAATGTAATGTTCATCATCAATTCTCCTATTTTTTTCTTAATTTAATTAATAATTAGATGTTCTGTAGTGGTTTTTTCTGTTAAATGATATTTTTTGTGTTTTTGATGCATATGTTGATGATATGTAGGAGAAAGTAGATATAAATTTACTGTTGGTAAGACGGCGAGTTTGAGTTTATTTGTTCAGTAAGAATTTTACAGAAATGCTAGGGAACTGAAATGTTGCCATCACAGCCCCCCAATTGAACAGGCACCCCAGATGTTTCTGCACCGCATAGATATATTATATAATATATGTTTTCTTCAATAGTATATAAATATATAATAGCCTAATAGGGAACATAACATTGGATTATTTCTCTCTCATGAGTCCATAACTCATAATACTGCTCTTAAGTAAATCCCCAAATACATGAGATCGTTCAATTACTTGGAGTGAAGTGCTAACAATTTGATTCATGTAAGGCATTTAACGTATATTATAATACGATTGTTAATTGAATGGACATAGGAAATTTAGGTGTTTTTATGTTTTTACTACTGTTATGGAATTGACTTGAGTGTTTCTTAATTGATTATGAGTTTTAGTTTTATAGTTTGTGTTAGTTTTGATAATACATTTGTTTATTGGCAAGTGATTTTCACACACCATTTTTAGCTTCTCAGATACTTTTATTTTTGGCGATCGAATTGAATAAATCACACAAAAACAACAGACAAGATTAAAAATAGGTGTCTGAGAGGTTAAAAAGCGTGTGTGTTTATTATCATTTTCCTTGTACAATGTCCAAGACAAAAATTAGTATGTTAAAAACATATTGGTGTTTTCATAAAATATTATATTAAGGAGGGCCCCATTTAAAATTTTCGCACATGACCTCAAATTCTCAGAGATGTCCCTGGATTATAACCCTTCGTTTGGTTGAGTTTTTAGTTTGTTGAGGCAAGTCAAATAGAATGGAACACTGAAAGAACTGACATGACATAAATTTTGATCGGTTGGAATAAATTCTACAGTGCTACATTGTGTTCACCCAGATTTTTCTTATAGAATATCAGAGATGATATTTGTGCGCTGTTTCAGTCACAATTGATTGTACTTGTCTTGAGATGTGTTCTAAAAAGTCTTGTTTAGTTTACATCCACTTACTTGTCTTTTGGAATGGAGTTTTTGTGGATAAGTAAAGTGAATGATTGATGTTTGATCTTAAATTTTGATTTTATGTTTGAATTTGTGTCTTCATTGTTGTTTCTACGCTAGTGACAAAAATGATAGAAAGGTAACAACTGGGGTCTGTGGTAAATCTGTAATTGTGCATCAAAACATGATCATTTTACTTATTATTCAAATGTTACCTTTCAAAATTTTTTTTTAAACTTATTATTCAAATGTGATTCTTATGTGTGCATAGTTGTTTGTGAACGTGCCACCGTGCTTCATCTCATTGTTCTCATTTCCCAAGACCATGTGACTGTTGGTACGATTGTGCTTTACGTCTGCATCAAGTTATATCAACACGGATGTGAATCTTATGCAGGGTGACCTATATGCCTTCTAAAGAATTTTGTTGTTATGAAGTGCAGGACTGGTAGTGGCAGGATAAGTGCCTGTGGTGGTGATGGTTACGCTGGTGGTGGTGGTGGAAGAGTGTCAGTTGATGTCTATAGCCGGCATGATGACCCCAAAATTTTTGTGCATGGTGAGACACCATGTGTTTGCCTGACATGGCTAATTGTTTGTCATTTCTTATAAAAAAATTTGGACAAATCTTATGTTCAATTCAATGTTTGAGATTTTCTTGACCTGTTTTTTAGCGTTTTATAATATTCTCTCAGTAGTTTCTCTTGTTTTGTAATCTGCTGTTCTGATTTCAATATTAAATTTCTTCGAAAAGTAATTTTAGTGTTCACAATTGTTCCACTGATCTCGATGTTTACTTGTTAAAGACTGATTCTCTTCAAGTAACTCAATTAAGTTTAGCTTTTATTTTTAAAATGTCATCTATCAGAAGATAAATTATTATTTATCTTTATATATTTAAGTTATGCGATTCTTAAAATTGAAATGTGTCAGCTTTTATGAAAACCCTCTTGGAGGAGTTCAAAAAATTGTTTTGGTGGTGATTACTTCTTGATGTGGAATGAGGGGATGTGACATTAATTATCTCATTATCAGGAGGAAATAGCTATTCTTGTCCAGAAAATGCAGGCGGGGCTGGGACTTTATATGATGCAGTTCCTCGAAGCCTTATTGTTAGCAATCATAACAAGTCAACAGATACAGAATCACTTCTTATGGAGTTTCCTTATCAGCCTCTTTGGACAAATGTTTATATTCAAAATAAGGCGAGGGCGACTGTCCCATTGCTTTGGAGTCGTGTCCAGGTTTGTGGAACTCAAAATGTGTAACCTATAGTTTTTCTTCCTTCTCTGTAAATTTTCAGTTTTTTGTATGGTTTATATAAAAACACTTTCTTGTTGGATAAAAGGTGTTTTCTGTTTATATCCCTTGTCTTACTTTCATATAGATTTTGGTCTAGTTTGAAAAGAGAATACAGGTATCAATACCATAAAGAATTTAAAATTTGAGGAAAAGGTTGAGTCATCCATTGTTTATGTACTGTATAGGTGCAAGGACAGATAAGCCTTTTGAGTGATGGTGTGTTAAGCTTTGGACTTCAACATTATGCTTCATCAGAGTTTGAGTTATTGGCTGAAGAATTGTTGATGAGCGACTCTGTAATCAAAGTAAGTAGCAAATTTTGGATTTCATTGTTTGCAGTTCCTTATTATATTAAGATGCAATCTTGTTGACAATTTTTTGTTTCAATTCCTTCAGATAATTAAATTTCACATTGTACCAAGCCATTTATTTTTTTTTTTCTTTTGATTTTGAACTTGATATGATGTTATGGTATTCAAAATTTTGAACTTGTGGCCTTTCCTCCCCTCCTTTTCTAATTTCAGGTGTATGGGGCCTTACGCATGACTGTAAAAATGTTCTTGATGTGGAATTCCAAGATGCTCGTTGATGGTGGAGGGGAAGAAGCTGTTGAGACATCCTTACTCGAGTCTAGCAACTTGGTGGTTCTCAGGGTAAGTTGCTTACTATCTCTTTGCATTATGTGGAGTTTGTCTTCATTTATGCCAAGTAATCTTTGTTTGTAATAGGGATCATCTGTGATACACTCTAATGCAAATCTGGGAGTTCGTGGACAAGGTTTATTGAACTTATCAGGACCTGGAGATTGGATTCAAGCACAACGTCTGGTTCTATCGCTATTCTACAGTATTCATGTGAGTGGTTTTCTTTGATGTCTTAGCCTCAATGTCTAATCTTCTGTTTACACGTATGTCATTAACTGTTTATTCTTTCATTCTGAAAATTTGTTAGCAGTTTTGGTCATGCGAGGGCCTATGGATTGTGCTTGTTCTTCTTGTACTGTTTCTGTGTGGACTGCGTTCGTTTTTGATCAATTGGTTGTTTAAAGTTTCTAACCATGACATTTTGAATTGAAATATATCCAGGGATTTGATAAGCGATCTTCTTGGATAATTATGTGCTGTATCATGCTAACAAATCCCATTTCCCTCTCATTCGTCATTATTTATGACTTCTATTTTCTTTATCAAGGTTGGACCGGGATCTGTTTTGCGTGGTCCTTTAGAGAATGCCGCATCTGATTCTGTGTAAGTTTGACCTGGGTTATTGTTGAATCTCCACACCACCCCCCCCCCCCCAAAAAAAAAACCCAAAAAAGAAAAAAATAAATGGGGAAATTTGTATCGTCCTTTAGTCACTAAATTTTTCGATTTTCATTTTCCACAGAACACCAAAGCTTTATTGTGAAAACAAAGATTGCCCCTATGAGCTACTTCTTCCACCTGAAGATTGCAATGTGAACTCATCCCTGCCCTTTACTCTTCAGGTGCGTATCATTTGAGTGATGCAGTAATGGGGCTCAAAAAAGTTAATTTTTGTATTCAAGTTTTACAGTTCTGTTACTTTCTTTGTCAGGTATGCCGAGTTGAGGATATCATTATTGAAGGCCTCATAAAAGGATCTGTTGTTAATTTTCACCGGGCAAGGACCATTGCTATCCATTCTTCTGGGGAAATAAGTGCATCAGGAATGGGTAAGATTTTTGGGATCCCACCTTCCTATCCAAATTCCAACCCCAGAATACATTAAGCAAAGCTTTACTGCTTGGTAATGATAATCTTTCTTGGTTGGATTACATATGCATGCAGGTTGTACCGGTGGTATTGGCAGTGGCAACATTTTAAGCAATGGAATTAGCAGTGGTGGCGGGCATGGAGGTAAAGGTGGGGTGGCATGTTATAATAATGGCAGCTGTGTTGAGGGTGGAATCTCATATGGGAATGCAAAGTTGCCTTGCGAACTTGGTAGTGGAAGTGGATATGACCTTTCAGCTGGCGTAACTGCTGGCGGTGGTATTATCAGTAAGCTTATGTTTGACTTGTATATTTTACACTTTAATTGAGTTAACAGTTAACAGTTACCATTTCCAATTCTTTTTCCCCATTCTAATACATTGTATTTTCCAAACAGTAATGGGTTCTTCAGAACATCCCTTGTCAAGTTTGTCTGTTGAAGGCGCGATGACAGCTGATGGTGAAAGTTTTGAAGGGACTGTTGTGGAGGAAAAGTTTGCCCTTGTTGATAACACAACTGGAGGGCCTGGGGGTGGGTCTGGTGGAACTATACTTCTGTTCTTGCGAACACTAGCTCTTGGTGAGACTGCTATTCTTTCAAGTGTTGGGGGATATGGTAGTTCCATCGGTGGTGGTGGAGGTGGTGGTGGAAGGATTCATTTTCATTGGTCAGATATTCCCACTGGAGATGTGTATCAGCCCATTGCAAGTGTGGACGGAAGCATCCTTGCAGGGTTTGTGTAGTCTAATTTGCTCATATGTGCATAAGGACTATTATGATTAATTCTCCAAGGAAAAAAGGGAAAGGAACAAATAATTTATTGGTTTATAACTATATTGCAGGGGAGGGGTGGGTAGAGACCAGGGTGGTGCTGGAGAAAATGGAACATTGACGGGTGCAGATTGCCCAAAAGGTCTCTATGGGACCTTTTGTGAGGTACATATTCATTATTTGGACACTTTCTATGTACAATCATCTAGTTATTTTCTAACTTCTAAGATCTCTCTCTCTCACATGAACGTGCACTCATTATAAGTCTATAAGAAAAAGTGATTCTGTAGGCAGTAATATTATTGCACTTTGAATGTTAATAATTGCTACCCGAACTTTTATTTTTCCAGGCATGTCCAGCTGGTACTTACAAGAATGCTATTGGGTCTGATAGGGCACTTTGTCATCATTGTCCTGCTACTCAGCTTCCCCCTCGTGCGATTTATATTCCTGTCCGAGGTACTTCTCTAACATTAGTAATTTATTGCTTTATTGGGAGCCAGGCCTACTGCCTTTGAGTTTTTAGTGGTATTGCATCCTTTGATTTGTAGTTTGTTGTATTTAGTCTCCTGTACCATATTAGTCACTTCTGGTATCTAAACATGAAACCATTTCTTGTTCTCTTATCAGGTGGTGTTGCTGAGATTCCCTGTCCTTACAAATGCATTTCAGACAGATATCACATGCCAAACTGTTTTACAGCTCTTGAAGAATTGATTTACACATTTGGTGGGCCTTGGTTATTCGGTCTTCTTCTGATTGGGCTCCTCATCCTGTTGGCTTTGGTACTCAGTGTTGCACGTATGAAATTGGTTGGGGTTGATGAATTACCAGGCCCTGCTCCCACTCAACATGGCTCACAAATAGACCACTCTTTCCCTTTCCTAGAGTCATTGAATGAGGTTTGTTCTTGTATAATAGAACCTCTCTATCTCCCTCTATCTCCCTATATATATCTCTCTCTCCCTTCCCCCACTTTTTTTATTAATAGGTGGTATTCATATTGTAGGTTTTAGAAACAAACAGGGCTGAGGAGTCACAGAGCCATGTGCACCGGATGTATTTTATGGGTCCTAATACTTTTGGTGATCCTTGGCATTTGCCCCACACACCTCCAGAACAAATAAAAGAGATTGTGTGAGTTAACTTTTATATATCATTTATATTTTCATTTCAATATCCCACTTGGAATTTTAAGGACTTTAAAGTTATGGCGACTTTCTTCATATTAATTATCGATCTTAGTCTGCGTATAACTTATAACAAATCTAAAAGATCATAGTTTGAAATATAGCATTCCTTCTGGCAGATATGAGGGGCCATTCAATACATTTGTCGATGAGATTAATTCCATAGCCACTTATCAGTGGTGGGAGGGAGCAATGTACATCATTCTTTCTGTTCTTGCATACCCGCTTGCATGGTCATGGCAGCAGTGCCGCCGAAGATTGAAATTGCAACATCTACGTGAATTTGTTCGATCGGAGTATGATCATGCCTGCTTACGGTCCTGCCGTTCGCGTGCTTTGTATGAAGGGATTAAGGTTTGAAATTCATTCTATAGTTCAGCACTGAGGGTCGTGAATTAAATGCATACATTGCCTGTGATTAATTCAATTCATATGATAGTAGGGTGCTTCAAACTAATTTACGTGCACTATGTGGACTTGGAAAACCATCCTGTAACCTTTTTCTGTAATACTGTCAGGTAGCTGCAACTTCTGATTTAATGCTAGCATATATCGACTTCTTCCTTGGTGGTGATGAAAAGAGAACTGATCTTCCCCCCCGTTTACATCAAAGATTTCCTATTTCATTACCCTTTGGAGGTGATGGAAGTTACATGGCCCCTTTCTCACTTCACAGTGATAACATTCTTACAAGCCTCATGAGTCAGGTTTGTAGATTGATGCTGATGAATCCAAACCCAGCTCTGATATTTTTATGCTCTAGCTTCTAAAGAACTTCATTAATCTTAATGCTTTTTGCTGTGCAGTCAGTCCCGCCTACCGCATGGTACCGTATGGTTGCTGGTTTGAATGCACAGTTACGCTTAGTTTGCCGTGGACGGCTAAGAGTTACGCTTCAGCCTGTCCTTCGGTGGCTAGAACAGTATGCCAATCCTGCCTTGAAGATTTATGGTGTACGTGTTGATCTTGCCTGGTTTCAGGCCACATCTTTTGGTTATTGTCATTATGGGCTCGTGGTGGATGTTCTTGAAGAAGACAGTGAACCTGCCTCTGTTAGGAACATTGATGGAGAAATACGAACTGAAGAATCACGGTAATGGCTTCTAACGTTTGTGTTTAGAAATAGTACACCCATTTAGTCCTTTTCATTTAGACCCCTTCCTTGAGTCTGACTTTGTCTTTCCTTTGACTTTCAGTGCAAACTACAAAGAAGATTCATCTGGTCATTTGAGAGAATCGCTCCTAAACCAGTCTCGCAGAAGTGAAAATTTTATGAGGCCAAAAAGAGAATACGGAGGGATTATAGATGCTAACAACTTACAAACGCTTGAAGAAAAGAGAGACATGTTTTATCTTCTCTCCTTTATACTTCATAATACTAAACCTGTTGGACACCAGGTATCTCTCGTGCTTGTATAAATTTGTCTCAGCTGGGGACCTGGGATCTCTGATTTCTAAACATATATTTCTATGAACTGCAGGATCTTGTTGGTTTAGTCATCTCAATGCTTCTTTTAGGAGATTTGAGCTTAGTTTTGCTTACATTACTCCAGCTGTATTCGATTTCATTGGTGGACGTCTTTCTGGTTCTATTTATTTTACCCCTTGGCATACTTCTCCCATTTCCTGCTGGTATCAATGCTCTATTCAGTCATGGACCTAGACGCTCTGCTGGGCTTGCACGTCTTTATGCTTTGTGGAACCTTACATCCTTGTTTAATGTTGTAAGTTTCTATTTTTGGCCCTCCGCTTCAAGTCTTCCTTCTCCCAGAAACATCTTTGGCTTTCTAAAGCTTGTTTTGTTGACTGGTTACTCGTATACGGGTTCACTAATTTGTATCGTATGTTGGTCATGTGTTCTTTTGCCAGGCGGTTGCTTTTGGTTGCGGTTACGTTCATTATAGCACTCAATCATCAAGTAAAAAGCATCCCTTTCAACCGTGGAGTAACATGTGAGGGGATCTCTCTCTGCCGAAAGCTTCATTAGTTGAGATGGTAAGTTATATTCGACGCAATACTCAACTAACAGGTTGTGTTCGTTTGTCTGGCTGGTGGGTGCAGGGACGAAAGTGAATGGTGGATTTTTCCCGCCGGTCTGCTGCTTTGTAAAGTTTTTCAATCCCAGCTAGTCAATTGGCACGTTGCGAATCTGGAGATTCAGGACCGTTCGTTGTACAGCAATGATTTTGAGCTCTTCTGGCAGTCGTGATGTGATGATGGTATTTAACAAGAAGATACTAACAAGTTGTTTCGGTTCTTTTATCGTGATACGTTTCTGTTGTGCGTTATATTTCGGCAGTAGCCGGTAGGCAGTAGGCAGTAGGCAGTAGGCCGTAGGTGAGTGATTGACAATTTGACAGGACATAGGTTAGAAAAAATGAAAAGAAAGAGAGTGCTGAAATATGAACAACATTCGTGAAAGTAAAACGAAAGAAATACACTAGAGAGAAGGGCGGGGGAGAGAGAGGGATTGATTTATGCAACCACTTTTGAGTTATGAACAATGGGAAGCAAGTTAATTTGTATATAGTAATTGGTCCCTCAGCCCTAACTTTTAAGTGTAATCAGGACTGACCGAGTCCGTTTTAATAATAATAGTTATTATTATTGTTGTTGAACGCGAGAGATTTTTATAGTGTGATCGTCGCATATCACGTGTTCTTATATAAATGGTGGGTTATGTGTGTTAAAAGGTTAATAACTTAAAAATTAAAAAATTTCACCATTTGCATAAAAACATGTGTAGTATTCGTGTTCCCGTCACAATTAAAAATTTCTCGTTCAACACATGAGGTCTAGAACGTCTTTCCAATCAGCATTTGTGTTATTTGGAGAATGTTTCTTTTTTCATTATTAATATAAATAGAGGTACAAGGCATGAGAAATATCAATCACTGAATTCTTCAAGCTCCTCTCCTCTCTATTGATCTACATCTCTCCCTCTCCAAATTTATGGTATAGCACGTTATTAACACGCTCTTAATGCTAAGTTAAAAGAAGAATTATTTTGGAGTTTTACCACTCTTTATTTTTTCTAAAAGTTTTTTTTAACTATTATTAAGAGATGGGGGAGTTTGAAACTATTACAATAATTTAGCGAGGGGAGCCTTGAATCGGGAACGCATGGGTAAAAACCAAACACCTTATCCGGTAGAATATTAGAACACATGCAAAGGAGTATTTACTCTTTTTCTTTCTTTCTTTTATTGAATTGATCTACTTGCTATTAATTCAATTTGCTCCTTTCAATCTTTATGTTGGACGAGATACAACGAATTTAAGATGAAAATCTAGCATTGGAGGATGAACTTGTACAAATTCGTTCACAATATTCATCACCCAATTCAAAACATGGATTCAAGTTTTGATACTCTGTAGATCTATGTATGTATTTGCTTCTTACTCCGGCTCGCTCAGCTAACACATGTATAATTTGAAGGACATTAAAAATCGTGGATCCTGTATTTCAGTTGAGGTCCTCTAACAATTAGAAAAAAACAAGATAATAATATGGTTTCTGAGGTGCGGTGATGAACCAATGAAGATTTGCATCAAAATTCATCACTTGTTAAAACTCAGTCTTGGCTTAGACTAGCTACTGTACACGGGAACCATCACCGGGTGCGCAGGTGCATACTGTTCTTGAATCTCTTCCCAAGTTCAGTTGCCTTTCCGCACTCCACTCCTACAAACGAGATTCAAAATACAATGTCTCAGCTTGATAAGCGATCGATGACTCTTCCTGCTTCACATCACATGTCAACTCAACCAGTCCTCAACTTCGACCTATTCAGGTGTTCTGCACCAGTCATGGTTATGGATATTTTTGAACTAACATACTTTGGGATTCAATTTCCTTTCCCGTCTTGGTGACTACAAGCAGATGCTTGGATGGTATCTCATCTTCCTAGTCTAAAAATGCATCCTCCAACGCTTAGTAAGCAACAAACGATGGTTGAGCACATATTCCTTGAAATTATGATAAGTTTAAGGTGAAAGACTTCTTCCCTGATATGTCCTCAAGCTAAAACTACCTTCAAATTCCTAATAACCATCCATTATCGAAAGACAAGATCTGAGACAACAAATTTTTCAGTATAACGATCAAAACGAAGCGAAGTCTTTCCTAAATCTACACAAGATAAAATCAAGCAATAAGGAGATCACTTTTTGAGAAACAAGTTCATACCTTCGATTTCACTGTAAAAAATACAGATATTGAAACAAAAGACTGAACGAGGACACTTCTAAAATCAGAAAACACAAACAAAACGTTTGAATCGATAGGTTTCATCTAAATCCCTTGAGATTCTAAGAGAGAATGCAAAAACTACCTAATAGCAATAGTGCTACTCCTTGTTCAAGACTTTGGGAACTTTAATATACGGCTCCTCATAGTTTGGAACGGCAGCAATCATGGCCTCCCTGTTGAACCCCACAAAACCAAGTTTCAATAGCTTTGTCAAAGAAAACAAATGTGAACCCCAAATTCGAATGCATGAACATACTAAAACAACCATCACACCTGTTCTCAAACGTTTCAGGAATATCTTCACGGAAACTATCGCCTTCAGTATCTGCAATTGCCACAAACAGATTCAAACGCAAGGCGAAAATACAGCAAGACTTTTATCCATACATCCTCTGGTTATCCAACTAATCAAAACAAACAAAATATCGAAAACTCAACCTCCTGCCTTGGATTAATAAACTATGAACACAGCGTTGCAGCTGAAGCAATGCGGTTTGATTACAGTCTCATTAATTTATTTTCCGAAAAAAAAAACAGAAATCGAAAACAACGATGTGAATTATGAAGCAACTACCTGCTCTGATTGAGGGCTCCACAGTTTCAAGATCAACAGCTTGAAGCTGTCCAAACCTGCAAAAATTATGTCAATTACAAAAATGCATAAAAATACTTCCAAACTTTCAACATTTTCTGTCGATTAAAAGAGAAAAAGACGAAGCTTTTTACCAATCTATGACTTGCCCAATTTTGGGAGCAAATTCTTCTACCTGACAAGAATAAAATAAAATTTAAATTTAAAATTTGAACAAAAAGAAGGGAAATAATCAAAGCAAAGTATTAAGGGTTTGATACCTTACCTCATGAGGGGTCAGAGTAATTCGAGCAGTCTCGGCCAAGCGTGGCAAGTCCGGAGGCTCCAAAGGAAGGCCGCTGCTTTTGGGTGTCGAGCAATTTGTTCGAACCCAATTGATGATACGAGGAGGAAGGACTTTTGGGAAAAGCAGCTTCTTGGGTAGCGAGGAACAAGATAATCCCTTCAGTAGAAGCAAAGCTCTGCTTCCCATTTTCCTTGGTTGTAGTAGTATCCTCTCAAAGTCGCTGGTCTCTCTCTCCACTGGCAACTAAGCTTGGCTCATCCTATTACTGTTTGACGAAATGACAAAATAGCGCTTGGCTGCGCATACTTTCTCTCTTTCCCCCTCCTGCGCCCTCATCCTTTCATCCACCGCCGTTCAAAACATTTACAAGGTGTCACTTGGTGCTATGGTCAAGTGATATTCTTCTTCACAGTGAGAGGTCGTAGATTTAATTTATGTCAAAAACTAAGTTGAACCACATTATTATGGTAATCGCATTGTAAAACTTAGGGCTGGTTTGGTATTACTGTGCTTTGAAAAAAAAAACTGCTGTGAGAATAAGCGGCTGTGAAATAAATCAGCAGAGTGTTTGGTAAATTTTTTTGTAAAAGTGCTCTTGGAAAAAAAAAACAGTCTGATAGTGAGTCTTTTCATTAAAGGAGCACTATAGCTCCGTGTGCTTTGAAAAAAAACAAGTTTTTCAAAGCTGCAAATAGCAGCTTCAGCTTTTTCCTTTGATTTCAGCTTATTCTCACAGCAGCTTTCAAAATAAGCCATTTTTTTTTTCAGTTTACCAAACACCTAAAACCCTCACAGCTTGTTTTTATGGATGCATTTTTTTAAGCACCTCACTCTCAAACCACCTCTTAGCCTACTTCTCAATACTCTTAGTGTAGATATTATCGTTTGTTTAAAAAAAAACATTTACAAGTTGATCCAAAACGCATGATTATGCCACGTAAGGAAAAAAAACAAAATGATGTGTTGAATAAAAAGATTAAAAATGCTACTTTTACTATCTATTTGTACAATCATTTATATCATCTTGCTAATAAAAATTAAACACACATATGCTGATGGACAATACCTTTATGATACAAATAATGATATAAATAAATAATAAATGTAACATTACTCTAAAAAGATAGAGTCGACAAGATAGAATGAAATAAAGGTGGTTGAAAAAGGAAGTGAAAAAGAAGATGAAGAAAAGAGTCAAGAAATTGCAAGGAAAAGAAAAAAATGTGAGTGTAGTTTGGGTATAAAATTTTCTATTCTCATTCCACCTTTTACCAATCGGACCTCCTGTCTTCGGAATTCAATTCCTTGAATATCATGAATGTGATTCCTGATTTTCGGATTGAAACCACAACACTTTTCATTCCCATTGAATAGGTAAACACTAGGTTTATGAGGAACATGAATGACTCTCATTTACCTTATATAAACGCACACCTTAATGCACCTTAGTGCATTCGAATGGAAGCAATGCATCTTAATAATTTGGAGTTTAGAGTTAGCACTTTTGGATTTGAGGTGTGGATTTAGGCCATTAGGCCATCTCCAATTGGGGGTGGTGCTGGGGTGGAAAACAGAAAAAAAATCCTAAATTTGAGTCCAAAACTTCTCCAAGGATTTTGGGGGTGAGAATTTAGGGATTTTGGATCTAGGGGTGGGAATTTGGGGTTGCTTCCCACCCCAAGTGGGCGAGTGCACTAGCAACATGGTTTCTACGGCCCAAGTTGGCATGCCGTTGCCATTTAATGACTGTCGCGCCTTCTGGGTTTTGATCCAATGTGGCGCACCCAGTTACATTATTTTTAAATCTAACGGTTTAAATCTAAATTCATCAATTAAAATATTATTATTAATTAATCTAAATTAGATCCGACACCAAAATTCCTCCAAAACTCTATAAATACACGTCCTTTGTTCATTAATCCATAAAAAAAACTTCAATTTATCAACATTTTTTTTTTTGTTCAGAATGTGAATTTTTTTACATCAAAATGTTCGTAAAAATAAAATAAGATAGATTATACAAAAACTAATTCCAAAATTATTAGCAAAAAAAAAAATCAACGAAATACAAAAGTTTAACGAGTTATAAAGTTGGGGGCAGAAATTATAAGTCCCTTACCGTTGGAGGAAACAACTGCCTAACCTTGTACGTATAGATGAATAGTGAAAAATACGGAGCTAAATTTGGAATTTTCCTTAGGTTGGAGATAGCCTTAGGAGTAAAAGATTTTGCATTTTTGACCTTTTGGGCGTAAAATTAGACAACTTACTATTTAGGCGTGAGTTTTGGGGTTTGAATTGGTAGGTTTTGGCCTTTTGGGGTTTTGAAAATACAAGTACATTGCTAATCCTCCAAAAGCCTTGTTGTATATCATTGATATCAGCCATTTAGCACGTTGCTTTCAGTTGGGTATCACATTAGCCTAGTGAGATTAACAAGGAGGACATATCTACAACATTGATACAATTAGCTACATGTAATTCGCCGATTGCAATTCAACTTATGTCCGAACCTCCTCCATCTGCTGTTGTATTGCTCCTCTCTGTAACGCTGTTGTTGCAATGCTGCAGTAAGGGAGAAGCAAATAAACCCGCTTGATGTATGCTGGAAGGTGGTGGATCGGCAGATTGAATGGAGTCCTCGGGAAATGAGGTGGGTGCCATGGTTTTCACTGGAGTGGCCTCTGCGTCACTGGTTCCAGTATGGTCGGCTCCATCTCTCGCACTACCTGCAACCAGTAATGTTCAGTGGTTGCGTGAGTTACAATATTACATCCACGGAACTCCAACAATCTAAAGATAACAATGCTTTTTTCACCCCCGAAAGCAGAGAAGCACACTTTTAATGCGAGTACTTTGTGTTCGACAAGAAATATGGAAGAAAGAAGTTGAATCACCTGTATGCACAATGCCGGTATTGGGTATGCTTGTGTTCGGGGACACTGATGAGGTTCCAGCTCCTTTTTTCAATTTAGTCTGCAAAACACAACCACAATAAACTTGTCACGGGTTACTCAAATTTATTTCCTTAATTACCTCAAACTTGTATAGAAGTTGTTCTGCTTTTATGCGGACGTATTCTAAATGACATTATGTTTGGGTTTCTTAACATAAAAGAACTAAGAGAAACACATTTTATGGTGTCATCGGGCCCTTCTGAATGTTTTCAGACTGCTGCAGTCAAGTTTAAACCCAAAAAGAGAAAGATCTGGCTACAGAGAAATTAGATTTTTGGCGTTTGAGTTTCCATACCTTTGCATTTTCTTCACAATGCTTTACAACAAAAGAGATGTTTGTGTAACGGCCATGCAGTAATGTGTAAGCCCACAAGAGAAGCTTTCTTGGAATGCTAAGGTCAAGGATTTCGGCGCCATCCATGGTCGGCCTCAATTGTGTATCCTTTGCTAACCAAGACAGAACCAAATACAAGTTGACACCAGATGAGGGCATCACACAGGAGCTCTCACGATAAAAATTATAAGAAGATCGAAGCAGAGAGCTGGCAACCTCCAAATTCTCATCCGAAGCTTTCTTAACTATCAAATTTTTTATTTTAGAGAAAATAGGATTCCGTTTTTCTTCGAGACTTTTGAAATGGGCTGGGTCCTCAAATGCTGAACTCCATAATTCATCTGTTTGTAGATCAACACAAAGCAGCTCGCTATTTTCCAGCATATCTGATGGCTTAAGGACCTGAATCTCACTGGTGATTTCAGACTGCGTGGGAGTGATCTGTGCCAAGCTCAGTATAAGAGATCGACACCAAGCAATGGAAGCATGCCTACAAACTTTTGCACAGTTACTGTTTGACAATTTTGGATTCTTAAACCTCTTCCGTATCTTCTCATTTATGGCTTCAAGAGTGTCCAGCTTGCCATTTTTCTCCAATGTTGTTATATGTTCATGAAGAAATCTGCAAAAGTACGAGGAGATCATTAGAATCTGGAAGGAGAACCATCTTGTTTAAAATAATAACATAAATAGATCAGGACTCTGAAGTTAATCACTCAAGTTTAATTAGAATTTGAGGATCGAGGCTTAGAAAGCAGTTGAGATTCAACTTACCCATATAAACTGCTTTCCGACGTCTCTGTGACTTTAATCTCAGGCAAAGCACATATTTCTGGCCATAAGTTCCCCTGCTCCATGAACAAACAAAACACTTTCTCCAATATGTGCTCGGAATTACTTGTAGCACCAGAGCCAACAGTCTTAGCTTGACGTATGGATGAAATCAGGGCCTTAACGTACCTCCCTAGTGCAACTGGAACAAGATCTTCAATGCATAGTGAAAACTGAATTTTGGAATCAAGTCAGATCCCATTTAAATTGATGGAGAAAAAAATACATCAGCAACAGAATAAGAACAGCTTGATGAGGCAATGCCGTTTTAGCAGTAATTTGAACTACTAATGTACTAGAGGTTAAATTATTACCCTCTTATCAGCTCGAAGAGATATATAAGCACGTTCAAGAGTACAGATGTCTCCAGTCTTCTCCAACAGTTCCAAATAGAACAACAGATATTTCCGAATGCAAGTAATAAATTTTCGAGAACTTTCAGGTAAGTTAACTTCAAGGGACTTTTTACTCCCAGAAACACCAGGAGTTTTCCGCCTGATAAACAGAGAAGAATATCCCATTAGTTTCATATTAATTATAATTTCAAGCTACCCAACAACATGGACAACAAACTAACTGAACTGAACTGGAAGGATTTTCCCTTAGATGGTTTTGTTTTAAAACTATTGAAATGGGGTTTTTCCTTTAACTTTCGAAATACATAACTGTTGCACAGAATTAAAGTTGTACCTTCCTTTTTTGGCCGTGCTATCAATCTCCCACATATTTATTGTAAATGATGAGCGAGATGATTTGAAGCAAAAGGAGAGATCGTCCTTTGCCCTCTCCAATGCACCACTTTCCCCCTTTCTAAACAGACCTTGAGCAAGCATATATCTGGCTTTATGAAAATGTTTAAGCTCCCCTTCAACACAAGTTTCAAGGGCAGAAAGACAATCGCTGTAAAGCATGTTCCACACCTCTAATTTGAGTAAATCTTCATTCTTCTCCCCAGTGTTTTCTTGTGTGCTTTTATCCTTAGGCGAATATGAATTTTCAGATTCCATGTTACCTAAAATCATCATGATAGAATCCTTTCTTGATTGACTAAAGGCATATGTTGAAAGAACCTGAAAGGGCCAAAGATTAATTTCAAAACATGTACAATAGTAGGATATAAAAAGTCTCCAAGTCCACAAATTATTTCAATGAAATCAGTTGAGCAGACATCTCTAAGAAGAAACAACCTTTAAAGCGTCTAGATTTTGTTTTCCGCATGCACAAAGTATCTTCAAGCGCGAAGCATGCATCCTGTAGACTGGATCTACAGCTGATGGATTTAGAGCAATAGCTTTGTCATAATATGACAACGATGTCTCATAAGAGAATTTGAGCTTTTCACAGAGCTTTCCGATATAGTAAGCATGTGACCAATCTTGCCTGATACAGAAGAAAGCACAGACAGATTACCATTTGATTATGGCACATGAAGTGGTTAGTTTTTGTCTGGAAAAATGAAAAGAGGGCATACTTATGAGCAAAAGCTTTTTTAAAATGTCTCATTGAGTTCTCACAAAACATCATCCATGCTGCATCCTTCACAGGTAGAACAGTTCGCTGATCATAAAATGGCACCACACTTTGAAGGCTATCATAGTACACCAATGCCAATAACTCGTGTATCTCAGACTGAGCCACAAAATGAGAAAAAATTCATTACATTTATCAAACACATCCCAAGGGTATTCTAATATCCAAAATCAAGCAAAAAGGACTAGCTTTTTTTTCTTGTTTGCCTTAATGGCATGCTAAGAAATAAAAAATCTATTCATGATCCAGCACAAGATGGCCCCCATCAAAACAATTTTAGACTTCTTATTTGGTCTTACATTCTGCCAATTGAAAAAAATACGAAAATCTCAAAGGACCTGTATGGCCAACATGACCAAGAAAGAAAAAAGACAAGACCCCACTCCCCACCAGTACAATAACATATAGGAAAGAAATGGGTCTTACCTGCTGAACTGGTGTCTTTGCCAAAGCCAAACTCATTAATAGACACCGTCTGCTCCTCCTTCGACTTGTCTCAACTCTTTGCGGTAAAGTTGCATTCTTCCTCCATCCTGCCACATTGATGTGCTTACTGCCATCATTTAGCAACAAGTCTACTTCCTGTAAAAATGATCATTATAAAATGAAACTTTTCCACACCAAAATCTTTTGGTTTCTACAGAATTCACAAATTAGAATGATAAACAACAAAAACTACCTCATCATAGATATTTCCGAGTCTCTGCCAACTTTCAAAACGTAGAGGATTGTAAAGTAAATCATATTTGAAGAGCTTTGCATTATGTTGTACAAATTCTTCCCCTTCCTTGGTAAGCACAAAGCCAGGCCATTTATCAGTAGCATTCATTTCCTCAGACAGGGCAAGGAAATAATACAAGTTGCAATAGACATCCAGATACGGCTCCAAGCTGCAATTGTTCAATAATACAACTAGAAAGATCACTTCTAAGAATTATGAAATTTATGAATTAACCCTCAACTGAGAGAAAAATTATTTTCGAATACAAATTAGGAAATCTATTTATTTATACCTCCCAACTGGTGATGTCTTCTGTTGTTTAAGGTTTCTCGCATTCGCATCCGGGAGTATAATCTTTGTTATGGTTTCAAGAAAACCATCAGACCCAGCCTCTTCTGAGAGCTTATCTTCACACAAATGAGGATCATCTAAGAACTTATCTATTGCATTTCCAGCTAAAACATCTTCTGGTGGTTGTGGAAAATGTTTGCGTATGGCTCTGAGCACTCGTCGAACTTTAACTAATCCTGTCCTCTGCAACATACAGGTATACAAGTAGCCAAATAAAGGTTGGGGAAACTAAATAGCTGTGGGTGCTACAAGGCCTTGTCATTAGGACCCTTGTGATAAATTGTAATGATGAGGATAGGCACATGCAATGTACGGAATCACATGGAATAAAAAAATAAAGGAGAGGGTAGGGAGGAGCTCACAGAAGAAGCCTTTGCATAAGGGAGTATGTACTGAAAAACATCAGCACACTGTTCCTTTGTCTGGTAATCACCGGGGCTAGTATTTTTGTGCACAACTAACTCATCTTCATAGGATGAATCAGATCTAATATTTAGACCATATAAGCAGAAGAAACACTGATCCAATGCATAATCAATTTTTAACTCAAGTTCCTCCCTTTCATCTTCAATGAGCTCATCTCCAGCTTCATTTAAGTGATCACTTTCTTCGGATCTGTTGAACTTGCCACCTGACCCATCTACATGTGGCTTTCCACCTTCCAATTCCATGCTGTCTTTATCTACGGCATTCTCAAGTGAAGTGCTTTTGGAAGGTATCCCTTCAGAAGCATCCTTTCCTACAGCACTTGTATCATCTATTCCAGTGTGCACCATTTCCAAATCAGTATCTGATTTTGATTCCTTGGGAGACATTTTGGCAGGACAATTTAGGCAAAGCTGCTCACTAGATTGAGTTGTTTCCTGGTTTGATGAGTTAATGTTAGATTTAAACTTCATATCCAAGGCCAACAGATGCTTAATCGCGAACTTAAGAAAAGTTCCTTCCTCCACTTCACCACCCTTCCCGGCACAGCAAAGCCCATACTCAGCGAGTAAATCATGCATTGTCACAATTAAGTCCACCTACGAAGCAAAATCCGAAAATTTAAAAAAGGTAAGGAGAATGAAACAAAAAATATTCCTGAAAGAGTTCATTGTCTGAGCAACTTGAGTTCACAAGACTCACTTGAGTTTTAACATTTATCATGGCGTTGAGGTGCTGAATCTTGCAGAATGCGATGGAAGCTTCAATGAAGCAACTTCTTTCAATTTGATCAGTATTTGCTAGATCAGACTTCTTAGAGAGGAATATGCTTGCAACGTTGTACATTACTGACAAGAGCAAGCATTGCATATCACCTATGCTGCTCATCGGAATAGTGTCCTGCAAGCATAAGATATAATTACATACTGCACAAAACATGAAATTACAAAATCTCTAGACTGATCCATAAAGTTAATTCACTTTTGAAAACCTAAATCTTTGTTTAATTGGAAAAAATGTACTGAATTTTACAGTTTGAGGTAAGCATGATCAAGTATCAAAGCTATTTATACATGAATATTGATTGACTTACAGAAGCCCCAGATTGATCAATCAAGTTCTTCACTTGTGACACACATTGAGAAATAGCCTTCACTTCCTCTGCAACCAATAAATTCCAGCACTGCTTGCTTGCAATTTCTTTGGTGTCTACCCGAGAAGCATAGCGAGTGTTTGATCCTGATTTCAATAGTAAGGATTTACAGGAACCAAGGCATTCATCAATCCCTGCTGCTGCCATAAGGATTTGCAATTTCCGCTGATGGCAATTCAAATAAACATCAACATCCATAGGCTTTGTCTTCTCGCATGCTTTGATTAAAATGTCTAGTGCTGATAGTTCAACAGAAGTAATTTCCTCTCCGCCTTTATCAGCTAAGCGCAAGGGTAATGCATCAGGGGGAGCATTTTTTGTTGCAAATAGAAGTGGAACAAGCAAGGACATGCACTCCATGTACATTTCCTTCTCAATCATCTCACCCAAAGTCTTCTTCATCAAGAAATCAACCTTTAAAATGTTAATTTCATGGAGAATTCTATAAATGGTTAACTCTTTAACAACCTTGCAATATGGAAGGCGGATCACACATTGGGAATCATTCGTATTTTCCTTCTTTTCCAAAAGAGACAATGAAATACAGAATTCTTGGTGGGCTTTTTCCTTGTTGCCATCCAAAACAGACAACCGTCCACTTAACCAGAAAAAACGAACCCAGAAGGAACTGTTACTTGTTAAAGAACCACCTAATGATACATCCTGACAAACAGAGGTGTTCACGGATATTCCATCAGTACCAAAGAATCTCTTAAGCCCAAAAATACATTCATCTTCCACAGCTACTGATTCGATAATTTTACAAAGATGACAAGATGCCTCAGACATGAATTCAGATAGCCTGGAAACATCGGAAGACATCGACCCAAGATCATAATAAAGTTCAGCAAGAAAAAGACAACATTCAGGGCTCCTATCCTTCCCCCAATTCCTTGTAATTCTTTCCAACTCCAAGAACTTAACAAATGCATCCTGATACAAAAGACCTCTACTGGCAGCATCCTCTAAAAGCAAATGAGCCACATGGAAAGCCCCATAGTTATTTGATGTTTTTTTAATAAATCTGGACACGTCACCATATTCGGTATCCCATTGATTAGCTTGATCAGGACATGAAACAGAACTATGACCAGAATCTTTGCTTCCTGATCTACCAGCAACAAAAGGTTCTAGATATTGAAGTACAGCCTTGGCCTGATCCTTACCATTAGCAAATTCAATATCTTCTTTCCCCGGTTTACGGCTTCTAAGCCTTTCAAGACGAGTACTCCGCCTTTCCTGTGGTTGGAAGTCTAGAAAATTTGTTGCTTTTTCTATAACAACACCTGTTCGTTCAGTGTTACAATCACCAAATACAGCATTTCCACTGATTGGGGATAAGTTAAACCCTTTCCTTTCCTCAAATCCTATGGTACTCTCTGAACTAGGAGGTAAATGCAAAATTAATCTGACATCTCCAGATCGGTATGATTTTGCTTCCCCCATCTCAGACTGACACCCATTCAACGGGAGTAAGATATCCAAGAGTGCATCAACAAGAGCAGCCCAAGAAGCTTCTGCAAGGTTCAGATCTATGGTCTGCTTCAGCTTCTTGGATGCAGCGCCCTCCTCTAGATTTTCATCAGTGGCTTTTCTCTTGTCAACGAATCTTAGACGGACATGTTTAGGTTCTAGCTTATCTATACCTCTAGGAGCAAATGGAACTGGCTCGGACTCCTCAATGGTTCTCTTGACATGCAAAGCACGAGAATGTGATGGCCAATGCCTCAAAATTAACTCAGCCACAGAAAGGCATGCAACCTCATCACCAATAGCAATAAGAACTTCCAATAATTTCTCCATGCAGTTCCCTGCATAAAAATTTCAGAGAAGACATAATATTACTCTGTCAAACTATGGTGCTGAGCCCATCATTATGAATATAGGACATGTATTTTAGTATGGATGTAGAGAAAAATAATTCAAACATCATAAATTGCTCACAATTATTAGGGCTGCATATAAGCCCTTGCTCAAATGCCCAACGGGATATACTGAGAGAACCCATTGAGCATGACAATGTTCCCAGCTGGTTCCAGACAACAGAATCTTTGGTATCAATCTCTACAGCTTGAAGATAACATCGTAAAGCATTCTCATAATATGCTGAACCTTGTTGAAGGTAAACATTGGCAAGGTTCTTCAGAGCCAAAAATCTGCAGTCGGCATGAAAAATATAATTGGAGAAAGATGTTTATGGACATCTTGTTCATTTTTTTTCTTTTTATCCTTTTTATTCTCACAAAAATATTAGTGAGAGAAAAGTTACAAAACTAAAATTCTACAAGAGACTGATTCCTCCTATGTGAAATAGAAAATTGTACACCGACTCCGAGAATTGCACAAAGTATATTATGGAGTAGTGCAGAAATCCAAACCTGAGTTGCAATAGATGGCAATCACTAACACTACCATCCACCTGCATGGCAATAGAAACAAGTATAACTACCTATTCATAGACAAACAACAAGACTGCCATCTAAATAATGTCCGCTGAAGGTCATACACTCACCTGCGCATTTTCTATAAGAGGATCTTTTAGGACGGATTCTAACAGTTCAGCAGCCTTTTTGTATTCCTTGACTTGCAATTTGTGAAGTCCTTCATGATATGTTTGTGAAAGATGGAATTCCTGCCATGACCAAACTAAACAGTATGAACTCTATCTAATCACTGATCAGAAAAAGAAAACATCTTCAGCTGAGAAAATCTAAACACTTATGAATCGGGCTACCATACAGAAAACCCGGGTCCAATTCACATTTTCCGGCTCACTCAGTTTATTGAAACAATGATAAGAAGTACAATAAACTTCCCAAATATTAATGCTACACAGAATTCAAATTTCTCTCCTTTGTCCTCAATAAATTGACTTCTGCTAAAGGTGCTTGAAATTGATATACTATCCCAGAAAATCCCAACTCATTGAGCTAAATCAACCCAAAAATAGCTGAACTGTAACAGAAAAAGTAGAGAGAGAGAGAAGGAGAGAGGCATGCCTGAGCTTCTTTGGTGGGAGCTAAAGGTTCCCATTTGCCTTTGGACTCCGTATCATTGATAGCTGCAATCGAGAACTGAAAAAGCATAGAAATTCAGAACCCGAACACCGAAAACAAAATCGAAAAAAACTAAATTAAATAAAATAAACTCGATCGAATAAAAGAAGCGTTCGAATTACTCACCATTGTCGAAAATTCGAATGCAGCAACAGTTGCAGTGAGGGACTCTGTTCAGCTAATACTAATTCTATCTACTGAAAAGGGGATTAGGGTTTTTGCTCTGCAAAATTAACCCCAAAAATATAATTCGATCAGAGCTGGCTGAGTAGCTGTTATTGTTATTGAGCGGGGGAGATTTCGGTAGGAAGACGATTAACGGCAACCGGAGTGCGTCGTTTTAGCGGTTTTATGAAGTAATAAGAAACTTTTTTTTTAGTTAACTCGTAATAAGAAATTTAGAACGACCCAAACGGTGCGTTTAGTGCTTTCTTCTTCTTCATAGTGCTGCTTTCTAAACGCTTCGTTTAGAGCTGGTTGCTGACTGATTGGTTCCTGAGAAAATATTCACTGATCGATTCCCGAGAAAATTAATATGCAATCTAGCACTGCGGGATTCTGTAAGCCCTAATTTCTGCCGCCGATCGATCATTCTTCTGTTTGGTTTCCCAGAAAGGTAAGGAAAACTAGCTTGAATGCAAAAAACAACTGTCGTTCTTTGATTTGGAATGATCAAATGAAATTGCTGGAAGAATTGTGTTCTTTCTTCAACCAAAACGACAGTATCTTTGCTTCGTAGATTATGGAGCTCCAGTGGGGTTGTTTATTTCTTGCTTTATATAAAGTTATTAGCTTGATTACTCTGCGGTTTTTGTTACCCACCAAATGTTTGATGAAATGCGCCAATGAAGAAGGAAAACCGTTGAAATGTGTTATTCTGGTTGGTCAGGTTCAGGAAGCTATGCGTCGAATTCGTAATCTTTTGATCAGCCTCTGCATTATTTGCATCATCATCAGCTGCTCAAATTCAAGCGAGGCAAAAGCGTTAGTATTACCCGAATGAAACCCAATTTGCAAATTTTTCTGCGTTGATTTCGTTCTCTAGGCGCATTGGCTTAAACCCAATTCACTGCTCTACACCTTTTACAGGACAGACATCAAAGTTTTGAAGGTTGGTGAAGAGCTGTGGAGGGAGACTCTACCGCTGCATTCGGGTTCATGCCTTTACCGGCTTCATGGACTCAAGCCTTATACTTCGTATGAAGTGAAGATATCATATCCAGCTTCTGTATGTATTTCTCAACTTTTAATTTGCTTTGTGCTGTTCATCAATCCTCTTATGGGTTCCATAACTTCTGTTGATGCGTGTTAATAGATACCGGCTAGCTTTTCCTTGCAACTCAAGAAAGGGGACTTGGAATCGGCGCTGACTGGGAACCGAAGATTACTAAATACGGAAAAGCTTATTTTCAAGACTGAGAGTCTTGGCTCTGATGATCAGGTTCGATTTTTTCCACTGACCCTTTGAATTGGATGCATTGTTGCACTATAACTTGCATTTTCCCAGATGCCCTGTAAGCTTTTGAACTCTGATGACTGTTCAGGGTGAAATGTCTGTGTTGGTGAGTGTAGAGCCTGAGGGGGTTGTTGCAATACCAAATGTGCAAGAGAGGGAACACATCATATTCAACATAGGTAATGCAGATATCAATCAATTGCTGCCATCATGCCACTAATTACAGTAAACTTTGCATGAGAAGTTGGTACGAAAAAGGAGCTGGTATTGGCACTCGAAAAACCATCTGCAAACTGCACTTTAAGTTGCATGGCTTGCCAATAACAGCTCCCGTATGTAAATGTTTTTCTTTATCAATCTCCCTCTTCTTTACTGTAGATTTTCCTGTTACAATTTGCTTTTGTAACAAAGTTCATCTCTTTTATGTTGGTGGCAGTTTGTGATGAACTACTATTGGGGATTCCGTACAAAGCTTGGTGGGTTGTAGGCTTTGTAGTGGTGTGTTTGGCCTTGGCGTTCACCGTACCGTCATTCCTTCCACCGTTTTTGCTGCCGCGGGTGGATGAGAATGCTTCTAAAGATTCTTGAACATCGGACTCACAATAGCAGCTGGCTTCGTCAAATTTTGGTATTTCGGTATCATCCTGCATTTCCACTTTACAGCGCATTGAAGTATAGAGATTTGAATTCAGAAGCAACTTTTGGAGGAAGCACTTCTTGTTTGGCTTACAATCCGAATGGCGGTGCTTCTTAATTTTCTGTTACCTGTTGGGAAGATTTAGCACATTATCTCAAATTTGGCATGCACTCGGACGATGAAATCACTTGTAGCTACTTATAGCACATTCAGTCCTTTAATTTACGTTCTTATTTTTCTTTATTTTTTCTCAAAAGTAAACAGTTGTTATCAACACTTCAAAATAGTCATCTCATTCTTCTTGGATCGAATGAATACACTGATGTGGTATAATTTGGATGGATTATTTTTAAAGTCATTGAAAGATTATTCTTGTAAAAACTCACTCTAGATCGAACAAATACAAAGTTACAACAAACACAATGTTTACAATAATACATTAATAATTAAATAACTAATCGATTTCCGTTCTAAGTGAGCTTTTGCCTGTCAATTAAGACCTCTTGGTTCACGAGATTATTTTGTAGGGAAAGCATAAACAAGATCCACAAATGAGTTGATTACATTAACACAACTGAAGTTTAGTGAGTTTACACAAAACTCTTCACATTCAAGACATTAAATTAACACCCTAAAATTTTAATTACCAATCCTTTTCCAACCTTATAGGGTTTAAGCTATAAACCTCTAGTTCACAGCTAGGCTCCCCAACATGAAATGAAACCATCCTTGCAACTTTGGAGTCGTTAAGTCCTGTGTGAAGCCAAATGAAACAGTGAGGTGAAGAACGACGCCGTCGGGAGGCTGCGTTATACGAGGTGTAGAATACAAGACTGCGCGATGCCAAATTTGCCCTTTTAAGTGTCTAATATTTATTCATTTTTTATATATAATTATGAAGCTTTTGTTAATTAATTTCAAGTAATTAATAAGAATACAGTTGCCTTGTCAATTAACCGCTATTCCTGTCTAAACTCTTAACAAAGTCAGTATGCCTTCTATGTTCTTTGTCAGTATGCCTTCTATGTTCTTTGAAAAAAAAAATTGGTTCTAAGCTCATTTTTGCTGCTTCACGTTTTCAACTTTTTTTTCACCCAAAATTGTGAAAATAAGTTAAGTTGTTTTTAATTGTTTACCAAACACATTTTTTAGCTCAATTTTTTTTATACCCATTTTTTTATAAAAGCACCTCAGTATTAAGAAGGCCTTCTCTTAAAGGGCGACTACAATGTTCAATTATGTAATGCAGGAAGATCCGTGAGATTCTAGTTTGTGAAAAGTTTGTCGCTTCGCCGTTGAATCATTAAATTTGTTACTCAAGAGATTTCTTAAAAAGTAAAAACCGAATGCAGTTTTAATCTAATGTCTCAAACGTAAGATAATTTATGAAAACTTGCCAAACTCAAGGAAGTGCTGATTAACATTATAAAGTATAAAGTTACCAACTTAAAAGCGCGTCATGTGTCTCAAATACAACTACAGTTAACTCCACAAGCACAGGACATGAAAGCAGTTAAAACAAGAACAAAAGAGGAGTCTCTTCATTAACAAAAACACATAAACCTACATAATCTATTAATACAAAACTAAAACACCACACCCACCATTACTATACACCAAGTATTGTGAATTGCCCATACCCGTGAGCCCTTTGCTTCGCCGCGACATAGTTATACGTGTATGTATACAACCACCAAAATGGCGCCACGGCCACCATGCCGTACACGCTGGACAAAACAAAACCGGAGGCTGTGAGGAAAAAGGACTATCCCAGCCGGGAGTAGTACCGGACTAAACAGCACTAGAACTGGTGTGGCCATGATCAGGGCCATCACTGTCCCGGTCAAGGTTAAGCAGGACAAGACTAAGAGCGCAGCACCGATTGTGACCGCGATCAAGAACTTGGTGGCCCGGTATGAGACCGGGGCCGCCTCGTAGAGCTTCTGGCTCGTTTGTCTTGATTGATCAGCCATGTTCTGCTCACGGACTCCCTCGATCGGTGAAAAAGTGTATCTGTGAAGGGGGTTTATAAATTTGCTTTTTGGTGACACGTAGTGATTTGCATGCGTTTGGAGCATGTAGATATGAAACACGTGTGCAATAGTAGAGACAACATATTCCTCCGTTCTCTCTCGGCACGCGTCGGGACACTAATACAAAGCCATGCATAAAGGCAGCAAACTAGTTCTGTCGCCTCTATACCCACTACACAGTAGTTTGAATTTGAATTGTTTAAGCCATCCTCTCCTGAGCCCAAGTAGAGGATCTTCTAATCAAGGATCTTGGACCGTTGAATTTTTATTCAATGGCTATAAATATGAGGTCCTTTTAAAATTATAATAATTATAATCGTTGGATGAAAATTTAACGGTCTAAGATCCTTGATCAGGAGGATCCTCTCTTTGGACTCAAGAGAGGATCCAAGTCCCTCTACTATATAGTTAACCCACCACTAAGTTAAGCTCAGGCTACTAAACGAAAAATTCTATTTTAATCCTTGTCTAAGATTACTTTTTGAATAAAACTTTGTCTAAGAATAAAAACTAATTTTAATTCTTGACATTTAATTGTAATTTTTAAATATTAAATAGGTTCTAATAATTATTGAGTTTTTTATTTGAAGGTTATATATGGATTCCCATAAATAATAAAAATGTAGTCATATATTATCATATATTTTTCATTGTGCATGAATTTCTCCATATATATGTATATGCATATTACGTATATATGTATATTTAGAGACTATAGTTACCTACAGACACATTTGTACTGAAACTTACATATCGATACTTCTACACTTATGAGTAAAATAAAGTACCTAAAATTATGTACTGATATATTCATACTGAAACTTATGTATAAATACTTCCGTACCTAAGAATAAAATAAAATACCGAAAATTATGTATATAAATTATTTTTGTTTTGTTGTTGAATTTTTTATTAATTATAATTTGAATTTTGAATGAATTTTTATCGTATTAAAGCACAAAAAATATACATTAATTATAACTGAGTAAAGAATTTCGAATAGTAAGTTTATAAATAATAATAATGTGCTATAATTACTTCAATATGATTTAAAATTTATATTAAATTTTGAAAACGCAGGTTAAAATCTAAGCCCTAAAATTTAAAAACCCCAACGGTAAAACCTGTATCTTTTTATCAACCCCAACTATCTTTTTATACATGTGATCCTTTACCACAGTGGTAAAAATGTGTTGAATTTTTACATGACAGCGTGAGTTCAAACTCACGTCGGTGGCTAATCTAACGTTTGACAAAAAAAAAAAAAAAAAAACCTATCTTTTTATAAGCTGGGGGATTGGTTGAATTTGGGTTGGGATGGAATAGGAGCTTGCATTTTCCCTTTCGCAAATGGGTTCGATCAAAGTGAGAGGGTATTTTCAACGTGATCCTCGTGTGAAAAACCTAATAATTAAGGGATTGCGGTGAACATCGTTGGCAATATAGGGGTACAAACCTGAGCTTCCTCCAGTTTTCTGTTAAATAAACTCACGATCACGAGGTTAAAATCATCATTTTAATCCAAATTTAGAAGGCCTCCAAATTTAGAAGGCCAGGACATTGCCGTAAATTATAGTAGACTTACATTATGTTTGGATAAAGAAATTTAAGATTATTAAATAATTTTAAAATAACGAAAATTTAAATGATGGAATTTTATTCTATAGAATTTGTGAATTTTCTTGTTTAGGTAACTTAAAAAAATAATGGAATTGAATACGAAATTTGTTGTTTTTAAACTCTCAATCATAGAGATTAAAAAATGACACCTATTTACATAGAATTTAAACTTGAAACTTGAAAGTCCCAAATTCCAAGTTTTTTTTTCATGCGAAAATTCTAAATTTCTTAATAGTTTATGACTCCAAACAAGGAAATTGATGCATGTCAATTTATAAATCATGTCTTTAATCAAAATTCAAAGTTTATTTTCCTTATCCAAGTGAATTGAATTTGACGGGAAAGAGGAGGCTGGGATGGCATTAAACATTATTTATCTAACATCAACTGCCACATCATGTGGCTTACAAAGTAAAACTTAAAAAGATAGTCCCTCTAAAATCACAATCAAATCTACAAACCAATTTGTGCGAACTGCCCATACGGGTTACCCCTTTTCTTAGCAGCCAAGTAACTCGACACATTCTTATACACCCACGAAAACGCCAGTATTGCTGCCATGCCGCACCCGCCGGAGAAAACAAGACCAGCTGCCGTCAGCAACAGGACAATAGCAGCCGGTACTAGAACCGGACTAAACAGGACCAAAACCGGGGTGGCCATGATGAGGGCCATCACTGTCCCGGTTAAAGTTAACCCGGATAACATCAAGAGCGTGATACCAGCTGCGCCCGCGGTCAGGAACTTGCCATTCTGGCCGGCTGCGGAGGAGGAGGGGGCCAGCAGCTGCCACTGGTCCTGGTCTTGGTCGTGGAGCTTTCGGGTCAGTTGTTGCTGTCGTGATTGATCGGCCATGGTGAACACAGTTGTGATCTTTCAGAATGTTAAGTGTTCTGATCGACTGAGAGATGAATAAATATGAGGAGAGAGGGAGGTGGATGCATCATGGGTGGACACGCGGCACTACAAGAGGTTGGTGTTGTATGCCACGTGGTTTGTTGCCTGAGTTTGAATTCATACGAGTGAAACACGTTGGTTGAAGAAAATAATGCGTGGCATCCTTGCTCTCGTGTGCGGCGAGGGCTAGCTGGCAACTAGTGAGTTCGAGAAGGAAAAGGAACTGAGATTTCTCACCGGATCTCTATGTTCAGAGTCACGAATCCAAACCTTACCATTCATATTTTGCGATCCTCACTATTATATCTTATTAGTCAATCTCACACAAATTAAGAGCTGGAATCTTAACTTTTCTTAATTAATCAAAATACAACACCCACAAAATTTTATACCAAATTAGTTAAGATTTTTCCTTGGCAGTTATCATTTACAAATAAGAGTTTCACGAATGTCACGCTCTGTTTCAGATTAGAAGTTTAATCTTTATCCTAAATTAAGCCTACTCAAGTGTAATCCCCACTTAATCACACTTAACGCACTAATTATTGAATTAATGAAAAGAGAGCATCTCTCCGATTTTGAGTTGAGGGCCATTTGGCATCGAGTCAGGTTAGAAAGAAAAACTTATTTACACTAGATAGTCATTGTCCTTGGGTTCAAAACTGCAAGTTGATTTTGGATTCCGCTACGGTAGTGATTTTAACACACATGTTTCAGAACAATGATTGGTTACTCACGGATAAGTAAGAACTATCCTACTCAAAAAATTTCGTGTTCAAATTACAAAGTTTTGTACTTATAATCAGAACCGTTCATATTATGAATTACATTATAAAGATCATCTATGCAAAAAAACGAATAAAAACTAAGGTCGTTTAGGTAATATATTGTAGCAAATACATAGGTTCGTAATGCTTTTACCAATCTTGTTGCAAATCAATGACTAAACAACCTTAGTTTTAACTTTTAATTAATTTTTAGCAGAGATAAAGTAATTTATAATATAAACAGTTTTAATCATAAACAAAAGTAGGAACTTCTACTCATCATTTGAGTAGCCAAGTATTGTTCTATTTTTTAACTTCTCACACACCTTGTCTAATCTAACATTGATTTCGCTTAATTTATTCAATTTGATAACCATAAATACATATGTGTGTGAAGGCTGAAAAAAATGTGTGATAAAATCACTTTGTTTTTTCAAATTTAAGACATTCTTCTCTCTCCACAAATTTAGAAACCTCTCTCTCACTATTCACATTAATTCTTTTTATGAATAAAATCAAATAGTAGGCTACGTAAGTTGAAAGACAAAAAATAATTGTAAAAATAAATAATTAATATAAAATATAAAATAATTAGATTTGAAGAGTGATATAAAAGTGCAAAGTTTTCTAAAACAAATTTTTCTGTACAAATTGTCACCGCTCACCAAAATAAAATCTCTCAAATGCTCATTCAATCAGTGTATACTGGCATTTCTGATGTAAGCCACGTGTAGCCACAATCTACACATGACGTGTAGCTACTTCTGATGTAAGCCACGTGTAGTCACATAAGGCTTGTCAATCACGATCTCGACTGCATCCACACTAAGGTATTGGGACTCATCGCCCCCAGCCGACACATAGCTCACTGACGGATTTTTTTGTACATTGTTCCTCGAATTGGTGTCTTCGAGAATTTTTCTTCTTTGAGCAAATAATCATATTGCTCAACATGTTGGGCTAGCTCATACATATCTTGGAAGTTTGCTCCCAGGAATTTCTTCTTGTATTTCATGTCTAGACCATTTTGGGCAATCTGAATGTATTCGGCCTCAGGAAGGGGTACTCGACACCAATTCCTGGCCGATTTAAATCTGGTAAGGTATTCCATTGGTGATTCATCAGATGCCTGAGCCATTCTGGCCAAGGATGATACTGACACTTCCATCCCTAGCCGATAGAATTACTAGTGAAATTTCTCGTCCAATTCCTCCCAGTTTTGCACTGAATTCGATGAAAGGTTGATATACCATGCAAATGTCGTAGCTGTCAATGATAAGTTAAACAATCGCATTTTGTGGTAATTGTTGTTGACATCTCCGCATTGGGCAGTGAATCTGACCACGTGTTCCAATGAGGACAAGGATGATTCCCCAACGAAAATACCAAAATCTGGGATTTTGAATCCTTGGGATACCCAAATCTTTCGACGAAAGTCGGGTAGGGATGGATAAATTTTGGAACTTTCAGCCACTTCTTCAAGGCTGAATCAATCATCTTCTGAACTTCATCTATGTCGGTAAATGTTACTCCAATTCTTGGCCAAACTAGTACTAGTTTCTCCATAAAGTTTTTCCAAATCAATTGTTCTAATTCAGTTAAACTCTACGTCAGCCTGCACTGGTAACGGTCTTTCACCTCCTAAGGGAGCATTTTTCTTTAAAGATATGGTATGTTCTGTTTGTCGGCAAACCTACTCTCTCGAACCTCGTAAATTAGATTCTCGAGCAACTTGTTGGTCATTGTGTGGCTCACATTTGCTATGTCTTGCTTAGTGCTTAAGCCACCTACCTCTCGACTAGTGATGTGCTCGAGTTGTCAAGATAGTTCTTCCGAAAAAAGGACTTAGACGGTACACCAGAAGTCTCATCGTCTTCATTGTCACAATCCTCTACTAGACCCTCAATGGGTCTATCATTGGCGACCCTTGTAGTTTAAGTAAATACTACGACATCATGTTATGGCCGTTGAGATTCATTTCTACCTCTCGGTGAGCCGTGCCTGTAGATTATGGTGTCACAGCAACAAGAAGATCATGTGCCTGTGGTAATATATTACTCTAGACTGGACTCTGGACTATAGGTGCCAAACTGGTAGTCGATTTATCCATAGTTGTTTTCTTTTTGGTTGACCATGTTTCAATGGTCATGAACTTCGTAGTTTTAGCATTGGGTCCCACCGGGTGTGCCAAAATGTTGATCCTAAAAACTACCTAACCTACATGGCGCATAGGCCGAATAGCTAATAAGCTAACTACATCATTCGGTTGAATGCGATATGTGCCAACTCGTTGGCCAAGCACGGCCGGGGAGTGAATGAATGTTGATGTGGCGTTGGGTGCACTGATGACTTCTAAATCTTGCGACTGCGATCGAGGAAGGAACACATATCGGCCTTTGGGTTTTAGAGCCTGAAGACAAGGCTGCCAGTTCTGCAAAGTTCAATATCAAATTCGACTTTGAGTTTGTCGAATGTCATAACCTGGTAACACCTCACTTCGCCGAGAAGGTTAATGAGATGACCTCTTCCAACAAGGATTCAGAGATACCTTGCTGGTCGAAACTTAGATAGATAACCAGTCGGTCTCGAAGTAGTGTTGTTTATCCAAACTGAAGGTGTTTTTCGGTTGGTAGTGCTATTAATCCAAACTGAAGATGCGTTGGCGAGAAAAAAGGAAAATAAAAATCTCAAAGTGTTTGAGAAGTTTCGCGTAGAACAAGAGTTTGCGCATGACAGTTTTGTGTGGTGATTTGGAGGGGTCTTAAATGATACACTCCCCTCTCTATTTATAGTAATGATTCCTCATGGCCAAAATAGAGTTCCATTCGGAGCAAAACCACCTGGCATTCTTGCTCTCTCTTGTGTGGCTAGCTATAATGTTAACTTGGATTACCCACAATGACTAACTTCAACAATATTCCATTATATTGCTCAATGATTGAAAACGAATTCCAGATCCATATTCCACAGGTCACATCATGGTTCGATTTATGGTACTAATGAATCACACGATGATGGTGAGGGGAAGTTGAAATGCCTTTATGAGTATTTTTAACTCCCCAAAAAGTAAACTATCGTGACGAAACCACCAATGAATCCTCTTTTTATTAATTAAAAACAATATTTCATGCTATTGAATGCCTCTACATGCTATCTATCCATTTATAACAGCTAGATCTTAATGTTTAAATTTTGGGGACGTTTTGATACAGGCGCCTGCTTTTTTTATTTTTTAGGCTAAACATCTGTTCACTTTAGAAATTTGATTAAACATTTTCCTACAATTTTGGTGTCACATGATTTTTATTTGCCCTTTTTATAGTACTTAAATTACAAAACCTGCCATAGATTTTATCAAAGAAAAACACTGATGCCAAGAATCCTAAGTTCTTCATGATAACAAAAAAAAAAAAAAAAAAAGGTTTCCTAAATTCTTGCCTAACTTATATCTTAGAGTTTGAATCAACATATTCTCCCTGCAGATAAGAAGCATTTGAATTTCATAATATATATTAATCATAATTATTTCCTACCAGAAAATCTTTCCACCTCCTTGACAACTTATGTCCCTCGTGCATAATTTTGTTTTTCTTATGAAAAAAAAAAGGCCTTCCACTCCTCTTCTAACCCTCTTAATTTGTAGCTACAGTTGAACTATTGCTTAATCATGAGCGCATAATATAGGTACGCTTTGCCTTGTGCTTTGGTACATTATTTAATGTACATTTTGGTATGTATATATATTTGGTACGACATGTAAAGCGAGTTTGTAATGTAGCAGTTTTTTTGCACGATACGTAATGATAATTTAGTCCGTAACACTTATTTTGTATTTAAAGTAATATTATTTTGAACGTACCAGTCATTTGGTACATAAAGTAATATTAATTTTAAACGTACCAGTCATTAATTTGGTACATAAATAATATTAATTTTGAACCTACATGTCATTTGGTACATAAAGTGATGTTAATTTTGAACCTACCACGTATTTGGTACGTAAAGTAATATTAATTTTGAACGTACCAGTCATTTGGTACATAAAATAGTATTAGTTTGAACGTACCAGTCATTTGGTACATAAACTAATATTTAATTTTGAATGTACCAGTTATTTGGTATGTAAAATAATATTTAATTTTGAACGTACCAGTTATTTGGTACGTAAAGTAATTACCGTAACAAACGTGTTTGTTATTGTAATTAAAATCGTACTAAATATTGTTTGTGCAATGTGAGTTTGGAACGTACCATTCATTTGGTACGTAAACTAATATTTAATTTTGAACGTACCAGTCATTTGGTACGTAAAGTAATATTTAATTTTGAAGGTTACCGTAACAAACATATTTTTTATTGTAATTAAAATGTCTCACTCTTGAAGTTCCAATTTTGAAGGTAACTATGCCCTAGCTTGTATACATTATTTGCCATTCTTCTAACACGTTTTTTTTGTGAATAGTAATCTTTCTTGCAGGTTTCATATCTGCCTGCTTTTAAAAATTTGGTCAAATTGGAGCTGGTTCTTCACCATCGCAATTATTGGGAGTGTCTAACAAAGACTTTGAAGAACTCACATATTCTGGAACATATTGTCTTTCAAAATAATGTAAGATATAATTTCACTTGTGCTATATGATATGTATCAAGAAAATATACCAGCCATACTGGAGGATCCCCAATCCATGAAAGAAAGTCACAGTTCCTTTTCTTCACAACCTGATGAGTTGCTTGGTTGCTATCTAATCGTTGCCAAGCACAATTAAAAATTTTGAAACCAATCTCTTCCAAAATACAGCTTGTTGCAAAAAAAACATTATTCATGCGCATTATTCATATTAACTACACTCTTTAAATCAAGCTATGATAACACCGATGTGAAGCCAAGCAAACACAAGATCCTCTCTTGTTGCCAAACGGGAACTAGATAAATTTGTAAAAACAACCACTAATTAAAATGAAAAATTTCATTTGAATTTCAAACATGGGAGATCACAAATTTCAAACGTGAAGATTAATTTCCAAACATTATCAACAAGCAGAAAATATTCCCCTAAAAAAGAGGCCACATAAAAATAAAAATAAAAAAACTCTTAAAATGACATATTTGGAAACCGATAATTAGAATTTTAGCTTAAAAAAATATGTAATTTAAATAAACAACAAATGTTGACGTGGCTGTTGGTTAAAGCGTCTTAATCAAATCTTAAAAAGAAACAAATGTTTGATCTAAAAGTTGTTAAAAAATTGCAGGGGATTCTAATTATCCCTAAATTTTGACTGTTCAATTTTTAGAATGCTAAATGAACCATTTCAATTGAGAAAAATTACTTTTTATAACATGAAAGATATATCAAGGTGTTCAATGCTGAAGAATATCATCAACTAAGTCCTCAATTTTGAGTCAATGCCCTTTCTAATTACGTATTCAAATTCGGAGCCATTTTCGACACACGCAAGTTCCGACCTTCCAAAAATCTCGAGCGTTCCGATCTGTCCAAAAGAAGCTTGCTTGGAGTGATTGTCACCTTCTAACTTTCACAGTCAGTGATGCTAGCAAGACTCGATGCTAATACGCTCCTCATCCGAATAAAGAAACAGGCACCGTCGATTTTAGTAAGTCCCGCAAGATTCACAGGACTATAATCTACACGGCAACAGGTAATTACTTCCTAAATTTTGAAAAGTCCCAGACAAAAAGCCAGAGCGGGAGGACCACGTGGCGACAACTGGGAATTCGACCGTTGCGAAGTGCTTATTCAATCCCTTCTTTAGCATTGCCCTTTCCTTCAATCTTGCTCCCTCTGTCATTCTTTCTCTATCTGTCTCCCCCTCTCTCTCTCTTCTCTCTCATGGCGATTGCTGCGGAGAACCAGGCCCCCCAAGAGAAGGTGAGAACTAAAGAAACCCCTTTCAAGTTCCAATTTTTTTTTTCAACCGTTAGGGGTTTTTGAATCCCCCAATTCGAATTCTAGGGTTTTCATTTCTTTTCGATCCTATGAAGATAATGGTTTCTTTAGGTTTATGTGAATTTTGAGATTGCATTTTTAAAATTCAAATTTTGACACTAGGGTTTTCTGATTCGAAGATTTAGGAATCTGGGGTTGATCAATTAGCTTCAATTTTCGAGAATTTAAAATGCTCATTGGTGAAAAGTTTATTTATTTATTTCTTGATTTTTTGTATTTTATGTGGATTTTGAAAAATGGGTTCGGTTTTAACTTTCAACAGGCATCTTCGGAGGTTTCGGCGACGGAGACAAGAAGATGGACGCTCAACGACTTCGATATTGGAAAGCCTCTCGGACGAGGAAAGTTTGGTCACGTCTATTTGGCAAGAGAGAAGAGGGTATGTTCATTTTCTTCTTTTCTTATGGCCATGCATTTTGCAAATTTTTTATTTTCTCCAGCTGCTATTTATTTTGTTTGTTTGGTACTTGTGCTCAATTCATGGATATTAGGTGTTTCGATCTTGGTTGGTTTGTTTTGGTGAAGGAATTAATCTTTTATAGGTTCCGACTTCCATTTCGTTCTTGATCTGTCGTTTCTTTGGTTGTTGTGAAGATTGGCATGAATAAGGAAATCTAATGAAGATTTTGGTTTACAATATGCATTCTTATACGTTTGCCTAGATTCAATTGTGTACCCAATTTGATCTGTATTATGTATCCTTTGAACAGAGCAATCACATCGTCGCACTCAAAGTCCTCTTTAAGAGCCAGCTGCAGCAGTCTCAGGTTGAACATCAGCTTCGTCGTGAGGTTGAGATACAAAGTCATCTTCGACATCCGAATATCCTACGCCTCTACGGCTACTTTTACGATCAGGTATATTACTCCTAAGCTAGTTATTTTTCAACATCTTAAACCTGTATTACTCAGTGGAAGAAAGGTTTTTTTACCCCTTCATTGGAAATGTATTTATTGCAGAAACGAGTTTATTTGATATTAGAATATGCTGCTAAAGGTGAACTGTACAAGGAACTACAGAAGTGTAAATACTTCAGTGAAAGACGTGCTGCCACTGTAAGTTGTGTTCATGTGGTGTTTCGTAATTCATTTACATTTGTGCTTTGACATAAATACTTTACCATGTTAGGTCATTTATTTTTTAAAATTGGCATAGAATTCTGATGTGTGTATGTATGTTGTATTGGCAGTATGTTGCATCATTAGCCCGCGCCCTTATATACTGCCATGGAAAGCACGTAATTCATAGAGATATCAAACCAGAAAACCTACTCATTGGTGCACAGGTACCGACTGCCATCCATGCTTTTTTATGTTTCCCTACATTTTCCAATACGTATATGATGTTCATCGAATCAATGTGGATCTCCTTTGATAGGGTGAACTCAAGATAGCAGATTTTGGGTGGTCAGTGCACACATTCAACCGCAGGCGGACCATGTGCGGCACTCTTGATTACCTCCCTCCTGAGATGGGTATATTAATAGAAGACACTGTTCTTATGCAAATGCTAGAAGGACCAGTCTTTATTTAAACTCACTTGCTATGTTGCCATATAAACTGTATCATGCTTTTGGAACAGTGTGTCCAAATTGATCATCTTTCGCATCCATTTCTTATCGTTGTGCAACTTGTATAGAAAACCATTTATAGCATTTTTCTGTGAAAAACACCCCTACTATATCTACTACCTTACTAACACTTCTGGGCTTGTGAAACTTGTCATCCAACAGTGGAGAGTGTAGAGCACGATGCTAGTGTGGATATCTGGAGCCTTGGCATCCTGTGCTATGAGTTCCTATACGGAGTCCCACCTTTCGAGGCCAAGGAGCATTCAGACACATATAGAAGGTAAAATGTAGACTGCAAAATGATTATTAAAGTTCACAAAATAGCTTTTGTGATCACCTAATTTCCTATTCCCCATGTAACTTGTATGAATGGTGAGGAATTCTGCATAGAGTGACATCCATTTTACGCTAACACCAATCTTAAGATGCAAATTTTCGCAATAGGATATGGTACATGGCTAATACGGCTCTTCTATTTGTCTTCACAGGATTGTGCAAGTGGATCTGAAGTTTCCTCCGAAACCAATTGTCTCTGCTCATGCAAAGGACCTCATTAGTCAGGTTTTTGCCCTCATTTTGTGCACTTAAAATTGGAGTATTTGGTAATCTTTGTCGCTTCAAAATAAAGGGGTTATGCTCAATGCCTGAATTTTTTCGCTTCTAAATGCAGATGCTTGTCAAGGATTCTGCTCAACGCCTGCCGTTACACAAGCTTCTTGAACATCCATGGATTGTTCAGAATGCCGAGCCCTCTGGCGTATATAGGATATAATCCGCCAAGCCAGATACCGTCGAATTCCTAATGGAGGAGATAATGGCAGTAGATTTTTATGTTCTCATCTCAACATTGTTTTTCTAGTCGGCCAACTTTGTGATGCAATACTTGTATGAATCTATTGATATAAATTTGTTTGTTAATAAAAATTCTTTGTTTTGCACAACATGTCACTCCGGTTACAGGGTAAGTTATGTTGTGCCTTGGTCCGATCGTTAGTGCAGAAATTAGATTCAGATTACAACCTCACCAAAAATCACACTCAGTTGAACAGAATAAAATACAAGAAATAAAGACACCGAGAAATTTACGAGGTTCGGCAAAAACCTGCCTACGTCCCCGGAGAGATATTGCTCTTCACTATGAGAATAACAGTACAAGTACACATGAGTTAAATCAACATAACCCAAACCCCAATCCCTTTGTACCCTCACAGAATTTTACTAAGAAACTCACTCTCCCAAAAAGTTTCTCACTCTCACTCTATATTTTTCTACCACACTTTCTCATCCGAATGCACTCACAATATAAGGTCACTTACTCATATTTTATTCCCAACATCATGATGTCTGAATAATCATTAAAGAAAAAGCACCACCTTTTCTCTTTTCTTACAATGATGATGTCTTTACTCATGATTATGTCTTTACATGATAATGTCCACTTCTTTGTCTAGTTTACAAGCCGAAAGCTATTTGGATTGTGGTAGTCACCATGTCTTCAATTGTTGTCAACACATGACTCATAATTACTCACAAATGTATGAGCCAAACACAACAAGTTATTCTCTCCACTCGGTCCATTTTTGGATATGAAAATAAATAAAATTTGAATACAACACTGATCCAACAGAGTGAAGTTCTGATATGCAAATCCGTGGAAGCAGAAACCAACCGATACATCTTTTTCGTACAACTTGCTTAATTAAAAAACTTTAGATACAAGCGAACAATCAATGGTCTACATATATAAGAAGTCAATTTGAACTTCCATCATCCGCAATCTGGGGATGGTACATCAATCATCATCTGACTAAGGATTATAACTTAGACATGTTAAGGAGAAGAGCCGCATGCATGTTTTCATGACATGGAAGGGATGTCTTTTGTTGCGAACTTGCTATCTTTACAGTTTTCCCCTTCCAACATTTGGGTTGGAGGCTCTTCCTCTTCTAGGACTTCCTTGACGTCTTTAGGGTTCAAGAAGCTCGGTTGGTTGGTTGAAGAAAGGAGTCGCGCCCACATCCTGTCAGTAATCACAACCTTGTTCTGCTTCTCTGTAATATGCTGCATATCGAAAATCAAACAGATCAATCACTGATGGGTCTTCATTTTAAACTGTTCGGATCAACATTTCTATTGGGATACATCGCATGAAATTAAAGAAGATGCAGTTGAAGGAGAAAATAAGAAGCGATAACTATGTAAGAGATGGGGAACCTACATTGAAAGGAATATAAGAATGCCTTCCATTGACAGGCCCACATGTGAAGCCTGTGTACCCTGCCATTGCTCCATGAACAGCACTTTGAGCAAGAAGTGTGCAGTAGACATTGTCGGCTGCATTGCTTGGAATAGCCCTGATCATGTACGTTGGATCTGGAAAAACAATTTGACTGGTTAGATGCTATTCCATACATAGTTTTGGTGAATTTTTGAATGGGGAAACAGTAACAATTAAAGGAGGGAAATCTACGGCTGCTGACCTATATACTTAAGATTAATGGCAAGCTTCTGTTGTCTTCCGAAATGACTCTGAAACATAACCCAACAACCGTTAATCAAACAAAGGAAATTTAAACAGATTCTTTAGTAATATCTCTGCATCAGCTATCAACTCCTCAGTTGCCAGTCACAGATGAGATTTTTACTTGCAAATGGAGAAGAACGACTTGTGACGTTGATGACAGTAGATTCTTAGATAAAGAGAAAATTGATATGATATGCAGAAAATAAAGCGGGGAGAAAAGATTGCACGGGATACCTTTATCCTCTGAGAAATCCATAGCCCAACATCTTTAAGTAGCTTGTTTCCTGAAGCATCCTGCTGGTTCATGGATTGCAAGCTCTCTGACAGAAGATCTTGTCCTGCACCCTCAGCTATCACAATAACCATATGCCCATTTTCTTTTAGTCGTTTTTCAATGTACTCAAAAAGTCCACCTTTCCCTTCAAGATAGAAGGGAGACTCTGGAATCAAACAACAGTCCACATCTCGGCTGGCAAGTGTAGCATACATAGCTATGAAACCTGCATCAGGAATTCCAGTTTAAACGGAAAGCTGTACAAGGCTGGTAGCAAAACATAACTAGTGCGAATAAAATTCTACAATTTCTTCCCAATTAAATATCATCGATTAGGATACATATTTCCATGAGTCTATGACATTAAACATCTTTAGGCGCAGTGCGAGAATACTTACCACTGTAGCGTCCCATTAGCTTCACAACACCAATACCGTTCTCAATACTTTCAGCTTCAACATGAGCTGCATTAATGGCACGTTGAGCCTCCTCAACCGCAGTATCAAAGCCAAAAGATCTGTCTATGACCTGAATGAAGAAAATAAAATTACTGCCCGAAACAACGAAAGCAGAAACCAAAATTAGATCATATGTTCTGTATAAGAAGTACCGGAATGTCATTGTCTATGGTTTTCGGAATTCCTGCAACAGAAACTTTGAGGCCACGCCGCCTAATTTCCTGCACAATGAAAACTAAACTGCTAAAGAAATAGTTCTGACAGTAGAACAATGACGAGTAAATTCTATATTACTTAAATTTCAATAGCAAATAAACAAATGAGATTGTAACATACATATTATCAAACAAGTCAGAAACAGTTACTTTATGCCAATGTATCAAACTTTCATATTTTCGTGGAGAGTAGTTTTACCTCATATATAACAGCTGCTCCCTTTTGAGTTCCATCACCTCCGATTATGAAAACCTGTATCACAAAACGCATGCGATGAGAATTCGTCTCCGTGCCTTGTCTGTGAGATATTATGTTTGAATGTACGATATATATAGCTAATATGACGCAGAACCATAGTTGAGAAGAACAAATCCTTACTTGATTAATTCCACGATCCTGAATGCTGTCAACTATCTTTCCAGTATCATGTCCTCCTCGCGATGTACCAATGATAGTACCACCACGTTTGTGGATGTCATTGACAACCTTGGGTGTCAAGGTAACGGTGTTTCGGGCGTAGAAACCCTTGTATCCTCCCTAATACATGTAATTGTATAATTTGTCAGTATGACAAACTGAACCTCAAGAAATGTCAACATACATTCATGTCTATTTTACAAAAGGAATAACAGACTATTTTCTTTTTCGATGTCAAAAAACAAATTGAACCTCGAGATTATGTTAATGTAAACACTCACGTCTATCCCAAGAACTTTCGAGACACCATACATGTGATAAAGTCCACACACAATTTCCCTGATCACAGTGTTGAGTCCCGGGCACAAACCACCACATGTTACAATACAAGCGTGAACTTCAGCCGGGTCGAAATAAACCTGAACCAAACCAAAACACATGAACTTATTTCACTCAAATACAAACACATTTCATAGTATTGTTACTTTGGTAGCAATTAGAGAGCAAAAATGTGTTACCTTCTGGCGAGGTCCTGCTCGCCGGAAGTGAGTCCCCCTCGGACTATCCGTGTGAACAACAATCTGTAAGCCAGAGGAAAACCATAGCATTTCAAGCTCACACTTACAAATAACAACCAATCTCAAAAACTGTTAAATTAAAAAAATATATATATTAAATAAACAGAATTTAATTGACATTATACAAAAATAATACAGAATGTGATCTACCCTCTATATGAAATTACATTAATACATTAATTATTATTATTTTTTTTGAATAATTTATAAAATTAAGAAAAGGGTAATTACCTTTTGAGCAACGGTGTCATCGACGTTAACAAAATACTGCCTAAAAATAGTAAGATCACAAAAGAGTCAGTCTTTTGCATCGAATCAAATACCAAACAAAACCAGAAATCATGGGTATGGATTAAATTTACGTACTTTACAACTGAATAAGCAGGATTGAACCTCAACGGATTGGGATAAGTCTGCACCCGCAACCAAACACCCCCAAAAAATCGATTAAAATCAGAAAATAAACGTAAATGCAGATTAAAAAAATTAAAAAAAGGGGGGAAAGCGAGGAAATTTACAGGAAGATCGGACAAGTAATCGGAGAGATGGGGGACGTCTTCGAGCACGTAGCCGAAGTCGCCCTTGACCACCTTCATCTGCACGTTTCCGGCGGGACACATTGCCTTCGCGGCGGGTTTCAAATCGCCCATCTGTAATTATTTTCTGACTTTTATTCTCTGACGGAAAATGTATGTAATTCGAAGGAAGCAGAACAAATATCGGAGCGTACGGATAGAGGAAGGAGGGAAGTTGATATGGTAAATTGGATGATGTGGAGGGTATTTATATTCCGCAATGATTGGACCCGGGAGGGACGGAGCGCGTAGTCAAATATCGGACATGTGTTAGCGACGGCGTGTTGGGGATGGTCAATTCGAGCGGTGGGGAGTTTCTGGTAAGCGGAAACAGGTGGCGGGATTTCGGTGGCGGTAAAATGAGAGGGGCTTTTGGTTTTGAGAGGGAAATCAGGGGGCCGGTTTAGTTATTGGTAATTGTCCGCTTTAGGCACCTGGTTTTTGAAGCAAATTAATGGGCTTCGCACATGTTTTTTGAACTGGGAAGTTTTACACAGTGCCGAATGAAATTTTTGTTTCCAACCACTGTTCTAAAAAATGCTGCCGTTTAGATTCTGTCTAGATGTTAGGCGGTTAGTTACTGTCTCGATTATTCCCTAAGCATTTGAAAATCAAGAAAGTGTGCTTAGACATGCTTAAGCGTCCACCTAGCGCGTCTGAACCCGTTTAAGGTCGCGACCCTAACTTAAACAGAACATCAATAATTTCATTTTTAATTTTAATTTTTCAATAAAAGTAAAAGAATTGTTGAATACTTGGATGAAGATTTATTATATGTTTGTTCCCTATATTTTTAATATATTATAATACTTTATAATTTATATGTTGTTGATGCACAAAACCGGAGGGGTCTTGGAACAACGTAAATCGGATCGTGAATCTGCAAGAAATGTAAATAACACAAGATGTATAGTAGTTCACCCCAATGTTTGGGCTACGTCCACACTGATTGTTGTATTTATCTTAGAGGTGAGGGAGAGAATGTGAGAGCCTCTGTAATGAGAGTGAGGCTCTAAGAGGGGTGAAAAGGCCTAGGAATTGGTCTCCCCTAATTGTGAGGGTGAGGAGTTCTTTTATAGAATAAGAGTTTCTCACTTATTACATATTTGCTCATTCCTTTATTACATAATTACATTTGAGTCCCCCGAGTATTTATACGAGATCTAAATACGGAGATCCTAAGTATGGTACAAACAGTAGTCCCCAAGTCTTTAGTCAAGAGAGTCTTTTGGCTAGAGACTTGAAATTCAGTCCATGCGTGGGCCGAAGTAACTAGATGTCGTCTAAGACTGATACTCGATATGAGACGATGCTCAATTTGAAATGATGGTCAACTAGAAGTAGCACATGTTGCGAGGCTGCTCGGCTTGTGGCTTATGTTGCCTTGGTTAGCTCGGCTTGTGGCGTTTGAAGGTGAGGGAGTCCTTTTTATAGAATAAGGGCTCGATCCTCAATACATAAATGATGGGCTAGAGTTGATGCTTGCGGTAAGGCGATTGCTTAATAGGCGGCGATGCTCTCTAATGATGGTGATGGTGTCCCTTTTATAGAATAAGGGTTCACTCCTCAATACATGAATAATGGACCAGAGTTGATGCTCTTTAATGATGGTGAGGGAGTCCCTTTTATATAATAAAGGTTCACTTCTCAATACATAAATATGGGCTAGAGTTGATGTTCTCTAATGGTGGTGAGGGAGTCCCTTTTATAGAATAAAGGCTTGCTCCTCAATACATGAATGATGGGCTAGAGTCTCCCAAGTATTTTTCATGAGGCCCAGTTGAGGCCCAATACATGGTACATAATGTAGTCCCTCAAGTCTTCGATCAATAGAATCTGTTGGCCTGAGACTTCAAATTGAATCCATGTATGGGCCGAAGTGACGGTTGTTCGGAAGCGATATTTGTATACCCTGCACTGAAGCTTTGTAGGTGAAGCTTTGCAAGTGAAGTTTTGAAACTAGAGTTCTATAAATGAAGCTTTTGAAGCTAGAGCTTTTGTAAATGAAGCTTTTGAAGCTAGAGCTCTATAAATGAAGCTTTTGAAGCTAGAGCTTTTGTAAATGAAGCTTTTGAAGCTGATTGACATGAGTGATGCTCATGAATGTTGACATGAGTGATGCTCATGAATGTTTATGTATGATTGAATGAGTGATGCTAATGAATGTTTATATATGATTGACATGAGTAATGCTCATGTATGATTTGGTAGTACTGGACGTACTTTTGATCACCTGGTTAGTAGTAATAGTGGCATGTTACCGAATAGTTTTGGAGTACTGGGCGTATTTTTGATCACCTGGTTGGTGATAATAGCGACAGGTTGCCGAATAATTGTAGAGTACTAGGCGTACTTTTGATCGCCTGGTTGGAGCTATTTTGGGCTTATGAGCCTTCGCCCTCTACACAACATTCCAGCCCATTTATTTTGGGTTTATACAGATGTTTCCGAAAGATAAGAAAAATAAATCACATCATACAAAAACAAGAAAAGTAAATAACATCATTCTGGTAGGGTGTTTATTCCTTGATTTTGCTTTCTCTTTTCTTTTCTGCTTTTGTTTTTTATGCTTTTCTTGATCTCCCCGCTCCAATAGGGCTCACCTCTTTTCTACTTTTGCTTTGGCATTAGCTACGGACCTCATTTTCCTTTTTCTTTTTCTTTTTTCCTTTTGCTTTCCACTGTGTCTCTGTCTTTTGCTTTCTTCTTTTTCGATAAGTTGATGGACGGAAATGAAGCTTTTGAAAGATGACCCCAGCTTCGAGTAGTGTCCCCGTGCTTTTGCATGTTTATTCCTTGCTTTTGTTTCTTCTTTTCTCTTTTGGCAGATGGCCGACAACGAGAGTGAGGGAATGCTCTCACTCCGAGATTGTTCTTATGTATTCTTAACGGCAATAATGGCATGATCAAGAAGTGGAAGCAGGTTGAGATGACTGAACAGTGGTGAAACACGGATCTCCTCCTTCACCAACCTCAACTCCTCACTATTCTGGATGAGAACTTTTTTCATAGCATAAGTTCCATCATCTAAGACGTGAGAGGGATCCTTGAATTTATTGGCGAGGTCGCCACCGCCGAAGGCGGATGAATCAGCAACCATTTTCTTAACCAAAAACACATGGGCGAACCCACCTTCCCTGAGCTGCCTCACGATCTTAAATCGGTTCTTGTTGATAAGTCGCTGCCCCAAGCTCGCGATACCTTGATTGATCGAACTGGCAGCCATACAGTAAAAGACTAGTGTAGAAAGGGAAAGCTGAGAGAGAGAGGGGGAGTGAGCGATGGTTGGCCTTTTGGTGTTCTTGTCGTTGATTTTGGCGGCGGACTGAAGCTTCTTGTAATGCTGTTGGAGGAGGTCGGTGAGTTGTTGAGCTGGTCGACCATGTCCTCAAACAGGCCATCGTAGACGGCCAGAGCTTTCTCCAGGTGGGCGTCGTTGACCTGGTCCATGACCCGATCTATGACCTGAAAATACGGACTCGGTCCATGACCCGACCCATTCATCCTTTTCGTCAGGTTCGAGAGCGAAGCCCCCATATCTTCTTCTCCTAGATTTCATTGCATTTACAGACACTGTTGTAGTCTTGCTCGAGATCGACGAGACGTGGATCTCTCATCTTCATCCAGGCCGAGGGACTGCAGAACTCTTCCTCCGCTGTCAACAACCGTCACTTTGTAGGAGGATGTTGTCGTGGAGCAATGATAATAGTGGATTTGTAACACATCTCCGTAAGAAACTCTGAGCTGGGCAAGAGCAGAAGCGAGTCTGGCACATCGTTCAAGTGTCTGTCTCCAACTATAAACGATGTTTCCATACACAACATATGGCCTGTCTCTGTATACTATGGCGGAGCGCTCCAAGAAGCTGATCGAAGAAAAAGGGATATAGTTGGCAGAGCACCTGATCGAACCCTCCATCAATTTTACCAGCCAGGCAGCCTTCCCTCTTGGAAATAATAGATAGAATGCCTAACTAGTGATTAACTTCTTTGGGTTTGTGTTGCAGTCGGATTAAAGAGAAATTGGTTCTTCCCTACGATTGTGGGATTGCTCCAACCACAGACAGATGATTGAGCACCGCAGCGAACAAAACGCGGAGAAAGAGAATCATCAGACACAAAATAATAAATAAATGAGAACTAGAGAGAGATTTGATGAAAAATGAAAGATAATCGAAATAGTTTTTGTGTCGATTCCCACAGATGGCGCCAAATGTTTGGGCTACGTCTACATTGATTATTGTATTTATCTGAGAGGTGAGGGAGAGAATGTGAGAGCCTCTGTAATGATAGAGCACTTGATCGAACCCTCCATCAATTTTACCAGCCAGGCAACCTTCCCTCTTGGAAATAATAGATAGGATGCCTAACTAGTGATTAACTTCTTTGGGTTTGTGTTGCAGTTGGATTAAAGAGAAATAGGTTCTTCCCTACGACTGTGGGATTGCTCCAACCACAGACAGATGATTGAGCACCGCAGCGAACAAAACGCGGAGAAAGAGAATCATCAGACACAAAATAATAAATAAATGAGAACCAGAGAGAGAGATTTGATGAAAAAAATGAAAGAGAACCGACATAGTTTTTTGTGTCGATTCCCATAGATGGCGCCAAATGTTGATGCACAAAACCGGAAGGGTCTTGGAACAATGTAAATCGGACCGTGAATCTGCAAGAAATGTAAATAACACAAGATGTATCGTGGTTCACCCCAATGTTTGGGCTACGTCCACACTGATTATTGTATTTATCTGAGAGGTGAGGGAGAGAATGTGAGAGCCTCTGTAATGAGAGTGAGGCTCTGAGAGGGGGTGAGAGGGCCTATGAATTGACCTCCTCTAATTGTGAGGGTGATGAGTCATTCTATAGAATAAAGGCTCCTCATTTATTACATATTTGCCCATTCCTTTATTACATAATTACATTTGAGTCCCCCCGAGTATTTATACGAGATCTAAATACGGAGGCCCTAAGTATGGTACAAACATATGTCATTTTATTTTGCAATTTATGTATCTCAATCTAATTATTTGTGTTTTTAAAATATAAATAGACACTTATTTATATCATATATAATAAATTTACTTAAATCCACCTAATTCGTTATATGCCCTCATCTAGCGGTCTAGGTGCTAGATCCCAACCCGCTGCTCGACTAGAGCTTACCGCCTTTTAGAACCTTGTTTCCAACATGTCAATTTGCAATCAATGCATATCATGCACTTAAACAATAAGAGATTTTTTAATATGTTGGTAAAATATTACAGTAACTAAGCATTATATTATAAGTGGTTAAATGCTTGAATATTTTTTAATCATTTATATTATGAGATTTATCGTATCCAAACTACATTGTCAGCACACTAAAGCATTTATCCTTAGCAATAGACGGTTGAAAACGGGTAAATACTTGAGTTGGATGTGGAGTGGGGTGACGGCAATGGATGTCAAACTTAATGAACTCCAAACAATAAACTCCAAACTTAATTATTTTGGCCCATGAACATAATTAGACCGACAAATCTTAAGATTATAGAGTCGTAAACCCCAGAGAAAAGGCATGGACCCGATTCACACTGGATTCGGTAAGAAAACAATATAATACAATAACAGGCAACTCACGTCGCGCCACGTGTAACCTCCAGAGACAAACCCGCTTCGGAAAGTAGGAGGGCACCCGAGATATTTATCTCCCATTTCCGTTGAGCTCCAGAAGCTTCCCCCCTTTCCACCGCAAAAGCCTTCGACGCCAGAAGAGAGAAGAAGATCAATCGGGATCCCGAAACGATGTCGTGGCAGCAGTACGTCGACGACCACCTGATGTGCGATATCGACGGCAACCGCCTCACCGCCGCCGCTATCCTCGGCCAAGACGGCAGCGTTTGGGCTCAGAGCGCCACTTTCCCTGCGGTTCGACTCTCTCTCTCTCTCTCTCTCTTTTTTCTTCGTGTTTATTTCGCTTTTTAAGTTCTAGATTTACTTCGTTCACTGGATCTGATTTCGAAAAGTAACTTTATCACTGACTGGTTCGGTCGATCGGTTTCTGATCCGATCGATGACATGCATACGATTTGAACTTGATATAGAATTGATGAACTTAATTGAAGTGTTTATGTGCGTTTTGATATGATTAATTCGGATTAATCGTTCTTGATTTGAATCAGATGCGTGATTTACTTTTACTGTATTACTGTTTGGATTAGAGTGTAAATCTAAATGCTCAGAACAAATTGGTTTATTTTTTTGTTATGTTGCCGAGTATATTGTTCACCGGCGTGATTTTGTTGTTTGATTGTTGTTATAGTTTAAGCCTGAGGAGATTGCTGCAATTCTGAAAGATTTCGATCAACCTGGAACACTTGCCCCAACTGGATTATTCCTTGGTGGGACGAAGTATATGGTGATCCAGGGTGAATCCGGCGCTGTCATTCGAGGAAAGAAGGTGAGGTTTTGGAATCCTGCTCTTACCAGATGCCATTGCTTTTAGCTTAAATTCAGAGATTGTGGAATTCAGAACTCCTTTGTCATATGAATGTCGTTTTGATTGATTGCGATTCAGTGTTGCTACTTAGAGTTTGCGTCGAAGATGGGGAGATTTGGAAACCACATAATGCTACTTTATACGTGCAGAAGTTTGATTTTGTTTTTCTCTTTGATATTTCTATTGACGTGATGCGTCTCCTACATCAGGGTTCGGGCGGAATTACTATCAAGAAGACCAGCCAGGCCCTGTTAATTGGTATATATGATGAGCCTGTGACTCCTGGGCAGTGCAACATAGTTGTTGAGAGGCTGGGCGATTACCTTATCGAGCAGGGTCTCTAATTGCTTCGGTGAGTTGATTATCTCCCCAATTGCCTCCTGTGATTTGCTGTTTTCATTTCTGGGTTTTTGGAGACTTAGATTGCATCAACTGGAATTGGCGTTGAATTCGTTCTTTTGTTTGACAGTTACAATTTAATTTGAAGTCATGGTGAATTTGGTTTGAAAACAAAGTTGTTGCTGCTTGGGATGTGATGGATATTATGTGTAAAAGCCGTTTGTCTTTGCATTCCGGGATCTCTGGATATGGATTGTCGTTGTGAATGATAGTGTTTTGATTTTACAATTATTATCCCTAAAATTTATTTTGTTCCTTTCACTGGAAAACACATGTAATTGCTGCTGTTATCTCCGGAATGCCTTGCGGATTTGTACTAAGTAGTTTGGTTTATCAGAACATGAGTTGGGCGAAAGACGGGGAACATTATTTGCTTTGCCTTTTCATTCCATGAAATTTATTTGCTTTGCATTCCGGGAACTTTTGGGTTTTGAACCAAGTTTGTGGATTTCCACAATGCAATTACCAAGTGGAATTTGTGGATTTCCAATGGGGTCGAATCACCGAGCCATTTGCTGAGTTTGTTGATGTGAGGGTATTTGAGCAATCTTCAATATTGTTATGCGTCTAATGACGTGTTTTACATATGTATTTATTGTGAAATTTATCATTTTACAAAGGAAAAAATTTGAAGTCGAAAATTCCCAGATGCTTAAGAAAGGCGGCCACTAATTCTGTTCCCCCATACATCTGGCTTTGGAAGCCGTTCTCTGCTTCTCATCTGCACTTTTTACTGAGGTTTACCATCACCTCCTGTCATAGTTGAAGTGGAGAGAACTATATTTGGGCATCGCCCATAACACTAATGCCCTAGCTAGGTACACATATATGGAAAGGGATCATTTTCGGATTTCTTCCACCAAATCCACTAATTGGGTTCTTGAAATTTAATTTAACGGCTAAAAAGAGGGGCTTCTTTTAAAAGTTATAATAATTTTAGCCGTTTGATCAAATTTTAAGGGTTTGGATTGATGGATTTGGTGGAAGGGATCCGGAGAGGATCATTTTCCCACATATATAGCACTCCTAGACCATTTTTAACTCTTAGGTTAAAATCTAAAATTTTTAACCCATAAACAATTTTTCTTTTTCAATTCTTTTAGGATAAATTTTTGGCCTAATTGGATTATTAGTCCATGTGGTAATAGGAAGATACCCTTTGTGGTAAAAAAAATTAGGATTTAAGTTTCTATGGTGAAGTATGTTAGGATTTATGTTCAAAATTGAAATTTTGTCAATTTTCTGTTAATTATTAGTACATGAGCCACAATTATGAGGCTAAAACATAACTCTATATTAATTGTAAGTACGCTAGGCTTGCATGTGAGGCTATTTTTATTTTTTTAGCCTCACATGTGAGCCTCAATTAACGAAGAGTTTAATGAAATTTTCAATTTTGGATTTAAATCCTAATAAATTTCACAACAAGAGCTTAAGTCCTAATTTTTTGACCTTAGGTACCTTTGGACTACCCTATCATCACGGGACTATTAATCCAAAGAAGCCTAAATTTTTAGCCCGAGAATATTAAATGATGAATTTAGGATAATTTTTTTTCTTAAAGTAACTTTTCTTTAAAAAAAAATTATATAGATTATTCTAATTTAATTTTATGAACATTTTAATAAAAAAATATTTAGATTCTCATAAATATTGAAAAACCTCTAAACCGACACCGGGAAACTCCCAGAATACTATGAAAAAAGTATGAAACACATAAAATAATTTCTTTTAATTACTTTAGCGATTGGATTTGAATTTAGACCGTTAATTATTAATTCTTTTTACCGTTATATTTGATCATATTAGATCTTACCCATTAGAATTAATGAATTTATAAATATAAAACTATACAAAGTACACATATATGGTGGACCATCTCCATTAACCCAGGGAAAATTTTGGGCTAAATTTGTCCCAGAAATGAGTTTGGGATTAAAACTCATATTTGTTCCAAGGGTTGGAGTAAGTTTGGATAAATTTAGAACCTGAATTTTGAGTTTTACTCTAAAAGTTGAAGTATGTCTTAGAAAACACGTATAGGAAGTGATGATAATACTTATCTATGAATGGGAAGCCCTAAGGTCATCTCCAACCGAAGGGTTCAGAGGGTCGAAAATAACTTGAAAACCGTCTCCAACCGAGGGCTAGGCTAGAGGGCCCCAAGGAATCTGAAAGGGCTGGAAGGGTGGAGGGCTGGCTAGCACCAGTTACCGTTGGATTCTATTATATATATATATATATAGGTTTTTTGGGCCTTTTCAAAAAAAAAAAAAAATTCTCAAAAATTCTAATTTTTTTTTCCTATAAATACCTAAACCATTTATTCACCATTCCTCACAAAATTTTCACAATTTCAATTCTCATATTTTCTTTCATCTTTCAAAAATTTATCCTTCAATTTTTTCAATAATTTTCAAATTGTCTCGTCTGCAATGAAAGGTAGGGTTTGGACCCGAAAAGAAGATGAAGCTCTTTGCAATGCTTATAGATGGGTGTTGGAAGATCGTGAGAGGGGGAATTGTCAAACAAATGACGATGTTTGGACTCCTGTGTCCAAAAAATACTTAGAGTTCTATGAAGGCACCACTTTAGTGAATATTCGAAACCACGAGAGTTGTTCTTCAAGATGGAAGAAATATCTTCAGCCAAGTTTGAACAAATGACATTAAGCATTGTTAGCAGCCACAAGTAAACATGAAAGCGGCGCTAATTACTACGACGAAGTAAGTGTTTTCACAATTTATTTTAAATATTTAATTATATTACATTTAATTTCATAAATTAATTTCCTTTAATTTTTTTCTAGGTACGCCAAGCGGATGAATTGTATAAGGAGAGCAGCTCGAAAGCCTTTCAGTTTTACAGTTGTTGGAAAATTTGTAAAGGGTGGGTGTTATTTGAAGATCTACCACGTAGAGCTCATACGCCGGTGTTCGGAACTGCATCCTCAGTTGCACATATGGATGAAGATGGATCTCCAACCATTCAACAAACAAGGGTAGAAAATCCATCTTCCAGTGAATGTTTCACACCTAGGGCTATGAGACGAAACAAGGTGCGAAGATTGAAGGAAAAAGGGTAAGGCAAATGATGATTACGCAACTCAACATGAAGTGGCGGCCTCATTGCGATTAATGGCGAAGCAAAATGCCCTTGAGGCGGAAGAAAGGAAAAGTATGCATGAAGAACGAGTCAAACAAATACAAGAAGAGATAGGTGATAAGAATATGGAAATGAACACTTCGAATTACACTCCAATGAGTAAGGCCTATTTTGATAGGAAAAAAAAGAAATTATGACCCGGCGACAATTGTTTACCTCTGACTATACCGTTACAATGGCGAATGATGAATTTGATGTTGATTATGGATATTAAATTTAAGTTGTTATAGTTATTAAATTCAAGTTAATGTTGTTTTTAAATTTTATTTGTAGTTTTTAAATTTAATTTGTAGTTTTTAAATTTAATTCATCGTTTTTAAATTTAAGTTGTAGTTTTTAAATTTAAGTTGTTGTTGGATTTGAATTTAAGTTGTAGTTTTTAAATTTAAATAATAAATTATGTTTGGCCCTTTAGCCCTCGGTTGAAGACGGTTTTTTGTGACAGTGCTAAAATGAGCCCTATGGTCATTGGTTGGAGACGGAGGCAAATATGACCATATACTTTTCATTAAAATATTAATATCTTCAAGGGTCAGATGGTTAAAACGAGCAATCTGGCTAACCCTCAGTTGAAGATGACCTAAGAGATGTTTATATATAGGCCAGGACCTTGGCTTTTAAGTTAAGACCATTAATTTTCCAAGATTCTTTATTCCAATGAAAGAATTTTGTAATGGTATTTTCTTGATTGAAAGCAAAATCCGCACCAGAGTACATAGACATGATTATTTTATGCTATCAAGTTTATTGAACATTCATTCTTATGAATTATTACATCGACAGAATGAAATGTGCATTTAACATGTATGAAGGGATTTGGATCCTCTCCTGAGCTCATGGAGAGGAACCTCATGACCAAAACACGTGGGTTGTTGGATGAAAATCCAAAGGCTACAAACATGAGGTTCCTTTAAAATTATAATAATTATAGAAAATCTAATGACTCACGTGTCTTGGTCAGGAAGATCCTCTCCTTAAGCTTAGGAGAGGATCCAAATCCTGTATGAAGTCATGGAACAAAAGGCAATCATTTGTGTTGTAAAATTATACATATACTAAAACTCAACCAAAACAATGTTCATTAACAGTGTAAGGACGAAAATGCCATCCAATTCCTTTGATATTAGCCTTTTTTTTTTCCATTTTACACAACAAAAAGACGAGTTTTCCCTCCTATCCCACGCATCCATCATCGCTGCTTCCACTTCCGCTTCTTGACTCTTCTGCTGTTTTCCGCTTTCTATCGGAGGCAGATTATTTGCCCTCCTAATTGTGGTGACCTTCCATGCCCTCCTATTTATGCGGTTACGGTTAAGCTACGTCAATATTTTTTATTTTTATTATTTTTTGTCTTATTATCTCTATTAAAAAATTAATAAAAAATGTTGATGTGGTTTAACCATAATCGCACAAATTATGAGGACATGATGGAAGGTCACCACAACAGGGGCAGACAATCTGCCTCCCTTTCTATCATCCAAAAAAAAAAAAAAAGATCGCTGCTTCTCCTACTCTCTCTCTCTCTCCTTTTCTTTACTAGGATTGCTGCGTGCTTCGGATTGGTCTCTGGAAATCAGAGGAACCGATGAAATTGGCGTCTGGATTTCGAGGGAAGGTTGAATTCTTTAGTGTTTCTGATGAGGTTTCCTGTGTACCAAGTGCTTTCCATCTCCCATTTTCTTGATTTATTAAGGACTTACTTGCATTTAGTTGGATTTGTAGATGGGAGAAATATCAAAGTGAGGAAGAAGCAGCTCTTGGTCGTGGGAAGCGCCTGCGGAAAGCTGTTTCTTACAGGGAAGCATATGCTGCACACCCAACTGAAACTTTGAGTGAGGTACTCAAGTATAACTTTGGTTTCATTAACCTTTTGGGTTATTAAATTTGTATGCTCTGATTTTTTTGCAATTTGAGTTTGGATTAAAATTTAATTTTGATTTACAAATTTCTGATAAAACCTCAAAAAGAAATTTAGGAACGTGTATTTTTTTTATTTTTTTTGGTCTTCTTTCTTCTGATTTTTTGGGTTTTCATCTGGGATATTTTCTGAACATGCTCCATTTATTTTACGCTTGGTTTCGTATACCCTGCAGCAGTCAAATAAATAACCTTACAGAACCAGAAGCCACTGAAATGGCGAGTGGCATATATGTTTATTTCTATGTTTTCAAATCTGGGTTTTAGATATTTTTCTTTGTTTTGGTTAATTATGGAATTTTGGCTCCCAATTTCTTCAAACTTCAGAATTTTTTTTTTTGCTATTTCGTGTGAGAATATGGGTCCAATATTGGATTCTTCCAATTTCTGGGCAGAGAAAACAGGGTGGTGACAGTAGAGAATTCCAACTTCTTTGTGGTGGAAATCATAGTTCATTTTAGATTTTCTTTTGGGTTTATGAAATGAGTTGGAATGATGTCTCATGATTATGTGAATGTTTTTTTAATTTAGTTGTGAACCAGAACCTGGGTATCAACCAAGGACTGATATCAATCCCAGAAGGTCATGTTGGGGTATATTGGAGAGGAAGCACTCTTCTGAAGACAATTACAGATCCAGGTGATGTGCATTGAGAAGTTGCTTGCATAGGGCCTTAAATTTGCCTGCTTCTCATTATTTCAAATTTCAGGTTCACCCATTTTGAACCCGTTCAAGTAACCCTGCATACTGATCAGGTAACTTTGGTAATCCATGTTTGGAAGATTGAGGATTCTGTCCTTCCATTCATTATAGTTTTGAAAGCTTCTGTTAGCAACATTGTAGGCAAGGGATATTCCATGTGGTACAAAAGGGGGTGTCATGATCAATTTTGAGAAGATTGAAGTAAAGCTATGCGACATTATTCTTTAGTATTGGTATATTAGTTTCACTTAGTTGAAGGTCTTGAAAAACTCCATTTAATAAATCCAAAATGTGTATTCCTTTAGGAGCTGTTTGATAACCATTTGGTTTTTAGTTTCAAGTTTTTGTTTGGATTTATTTTTGCGCATTTACGATAACTTTACTTTAGTATATGTAGATTTAATATTACAATTTAGTATTAATTTATATATTATCTTCTTAGGTTCTTCAAGCATTTAGCTTCTTAGAATATCATTTTTGAAAAAAGCTGGAGTAGTGCATTTTATAGTGTGGCCTAACTTCCTTTTCATTGAAGTGAGATTTTTGAGAGGGATTGGTGGATCTCTGAAAAGGAACTTGGTGGAAATTCCTTATTACACTGTTCTGTCTTAGAAGTTGTGAATTATATGCAGGTATGGATGTTGTCTTAGCTAGATCGTTATTTTAAACAATGGACTCATTTTTTGCTATTACTTTTCACATGGTTGACAAATTGGATGATGAAACCATGGCAATAGAATTTGGTCCACCTGATTTTAAAGAGGCCCTATAAGGTAATATGCTCTTCCTCAATTTTACAGAGCTCTTACATTAGTTTTTTCTTGGTCCTTTTTAACTCTTGACATGATTTCAGGATGTTGGAAGAGCCCTCTTCCGAGCACATGTTGAGGGTCAACTAAAGGTTAACAGATTTGTATATTTATTATTAGCCAACTCTTAATTATGATGCCGTTAAAAAAAAAAAAAGTCAAGGATAAGTTGAAGGGTCTGAAAGAAACTAAAGTGGAATTAATTGGAACTGAACCATTTACTAGAAAGCGATATATTTTTAGGTGTATTCGGAATACAAAGTAGTATAATAAGTGATATATGTGGTTTATATTTTCTATACTTTTTCTTATAATCTCTTATGCCTTGGTCTAATTACTTTCTTGAATTCGATCTGCTTTTGTAGAAACTTGGTTGCAAGGCAAGTTTGAAATGCACAAAAGTTTGATTGCGTCCTATAGAAATGCCAGAGAAGGCCATCTCCATTTCGTGCAAAATTAGACTTCTTTCTGCACACAAAAACACTAGGTAAACACACATTATTCTTATTTTGTTCATGATATGATTCTACTGTCTAGAAATTTATTTCAATATTTTTTCCCTTGCTTGGGATGCTTCCTTAATGACCAACATAGCAGAGGACAACTTTTAGCGTTGCAGTAAACAACATTTCCCATTAATGTTTTTGGACATGAAGCAATTTGTGTTTTTTTCGTATCCAAAGAACTTCCTAATATTTTTAATAGACGAAATAGGTTTCTCTTTTGATATTTAAATTTGTTTCATCCATGATGAGGTTATGTATAATTTGCATTGGCATTGGTAACTCAGTTTTTGACTCAAACATTGTTTATGAAGATTGAAATTGCATAATCTTTCATATAGTTTTCAATCGCGCAGCAGCGCGCGGGTACAAATTCTAGTAAGAACTAAGCGCGAGGAATCATTTCCTTTATTCATTTCGCAATTGGCACGAGAAGACCAATAAAATAAAGATATTAAAACGCTATTTCAAAAACGCAAATAATCTTTTCAATGGCCGGAGCATAACACCTCTCAAGTTTCTTCGCAACTTTCATTCACTGTTAATGATGAAACTGTCAAATTCCATTGTTTATTATTATTTTTTTTGTCCAATGATAGCAGAAGTATAAAAGTGTCACAAAAATCTCAAACTTTAGATCATCTCTAATCTTTGGCCTAAAACCTAAAATTTTTAGTCCATAAAATTTAGATTTTAACCCAAAAACAGTTTTTCTGCTTCAACCATTTTGGCCTAAAATTTTAACCTCAGATTATTAAAGAACGAATTTAGACTAATTTTTTTTCTTAATTTAAATTTTTTAAAATAAAAAATTATGTAGACTAGCATAATTTAATTTTATGAACATTTTAATCTAAAGATATTTAGATTCTGACAAATGCTGAAAAATCACTAATCGATACCATGAAACTCGTTAAACACTATGAAAAAATATGAAACAAATCAAAGATTTTTTTTATTACTGTAGCCATTAGATTTAAATTTGGACCATTAATTTTTTTTTTTTACCTTTGAATTTCATCAAATTAGATCTTAACCGTTGGATTTAATGAATTTATAAAAATAAAACTAAATAAAATATACATATATGATGGGCCAACCCCACTAATCCTGAGCTAAATTTGGATTCCATTTGAGTTTTAGGTTTTAGGCCACATTTTAGCATTGGGTTGGGTTGAGTTTTGGGGAAAATAGAAGTGGAAATTTGAGTTTTAACTTAGGATTGGAGAAGGCCTTAGTATAACATTGGGTTAAAAAAAAATTTAACATATGAAAATTTGAAAACCCTGATAATTCAGGATAATGAAGTGTGAATTACCCTTAATATTAATATAAAAGAAAAACTAATGAAAATGACTTGAAAACTTTGAGTTTTAATGATAAGGACAAAATAAAGGGTAAAGTGAATAGTACCAGGATTGACTTTTTAGTGTAAAAATGTGGTTTTTCGTTAAAGTGAACAGTACCGGGTGCTTTTCGTTAAAGTTCCTTAATATAAATCACCAACACAAATACTTGGTGTAGAAGAGGCCACATCTACTACCTTTAGTTGGGAAGAGAGAGTTATTCTCCCCCAAGTAAAGGAGTGGTTGAAAATATCTTGAACCATGTATTTTCTCTATATATGAGAGAGTGTAGAAATGTAAAAGTGTATGGAGTGCTTTGAACTCTAAACATAGAGTCATCTTTTGAGTTTTAAGAAATACCAAATCATGAAATAAATAAAAATTAGTGTGGACTCTATTGGCTGGGGGCATGAACCCCTCCCTACAACCCTAGGTGTACACTATAAAAGAGGTGATATCCGTTTTTGCTCCCGAAAGAAAAAATCCAAACAAAATCATCATGTTTTGTATGAACGGCGCAGTGACCGCGAGGAGATTTTCCAAGATGTGCTCCGGACATGGGAAGCACAATGCCAAGGTTTTTCGAGTGATTCTGAAGGAGGATGTCAAGTTAGCCAAGGGGGTTATCGAACTCCGCATGCATCCGGATAATGTCTCTGAATTCTCCAAGATAGATCTTTTGTAGAAACCTAAGATGCGGGTTTTCGACGCCGTGTGCAAGCTCACCGTGTTTGCGGAGCTCTTCCACATCCTTCTGGCTCTTCCTGCTCTGAGGGAGGCACTCAAGACGTTGACTCTGTATGAGGCCCTGGATTACAGGTTAAAGAAAGAGGGAGAGAAGTGGGACCCGAGCAGGGGCTACACACAGCAGGGCCGCTCCAGGGCCCCACTTCTCTTCCTGCTCGGGTCCCACTTCTCTCCCTCTTTCTTCAACCTGTAATCCAGGGCCTCATACGGAGTCAACGTCTTGAGTGCCTCCCTCAAAGCAGGAAGAGCCAGAAGGATGTGGAAGAGCTCTGCAAACACGATAGCTGCACACAGCGTTGAAAACGCGCATCTTGGGTTTCTACAAAAGATCTATCTTGGAGAATTCAGATACATTATCCGGATGCATGCGGAGTTCGATAACCCCCTTGGCCAACTTGACATCCTCATTCAGAATCACTCGAAAAATCTTGTCATTGTGCTTCCCATGTCCGGAGCACATCTTGGACAATCTCCACGCGGTCACCGCACCGTTCAGACGAACCATGATGTTTTTGTTTGGATTTTTTCTTTCGCGAGCAAAAACGGATATCACCTCTTTTATAATGTACACCTAGGGTTGTAAGGAGCGGTTCATGCCCCCAGCCAGAATATGCTCACACCTGTCAGCCAGATGGTACGGTAATGAGGGATGAGAGAGGCTTGTGAGTCAATAACCAGTTGGTCATCACCCGACTCGCTGCAGTAAAGCCTCTCTCTCGTTTCAATTTTGAGGTTGGGAGCTAAAGGCAATAGACTTGAATGAGTGATGCGATAGCACAGGTTTTAGGGTTCATCTTTTTACAAACGATTTATAGTAAGGAAGTAGATTAAACCTCATACTAAGTTAACAATAATATAATTCAAATACGATTTTGTCTAGAATCTAACAAAAAATATTGAAAATAAAAATTACAACACAAAGCGAAAAACTAGATGGGTTTTCGCGTACCATCTTAAAATAACTTCGCTTTCTTTACTGCTAACCTCCACTTTTGAAAAAGTGGATGTGTGATGCATTCTCGCGATGCATAATGAGCTCCACTACCCTTTTGGCAAGGAGGAGAAAAAAAAAATTAAACTTTAAAATTCAGAGATTGGCTCCAATAGAGTCCACCCTAATTTTTATTTATTTCATGATTTGGTATTTCTTAAAACTCAAAAGATGACTATATGTTTAGAGTTCGAAGCACTCCATACATTTCTACACTCTCATATATAGAGAAAGTACATGGTTCAAGATATTTTCAACCACTCCTTTACTTGGGGAGAATAACTCTCTCTCTTCCCAACTAAAGGTAGTAGATGTGGCCTCTTCTACACCAAGCATTTGTGTTGGTGATTTATATTAATATTAAGGGTAATTCACACTTCATTATCCGAATTATCAGGGTTTTCAAATTTTCATATGTTAATTTTGTTGAAATGTCCCACATCGACCGTATCAATAACAAAAGAATAGTTTAAATATCCTAACCCCACTCTAACTAATACCGAGGCCTTTTGTGATAAAACCCCACACCTGACGGATTGTGCAGGTGGTAATTACCAAGTTGGGGACAATATCGGTATTGTTGGAAGTGGGCCGTATGGCCCGTCTCTCTGATAATTCTATAAATTTTTTTTAACCCAATGTTATACTAAGGCTCATCATCTTTTGCATCTGCCTATGCTCTTCATCTTTTGTTTTCCTTTATGCCATTGGACCAATTCATAAGCCTCCTATATTTGCTATGGAGCTTTGCCTATTCATACATAGTTATATACCCACAATTTAAAATTTTGTGCAGTTAAAGGATAGAAGTGATTAATCCCTTTGAACATGGGAGGAAGGAAGTGTATCGAATTGCCAAAAGAAACTGAACATTATATGGATGCATGTTTGTTGTTTATCATTCTGATTTGTGAATTCTGTAGAAACCAAAAGATTTTTGTGTCGAAAAGTTTCATTTTATAATGATCCTGTTTACAGGAAGTAGACTTGTTGCTAAATGATGGCAGGATGGAGGAAGAATGCTACTTTTACTCAAAGAGTTGAGACAAGTCGAAGGAGGAGTAGACGGTGTCTATTAATGAGTTTGGCTCTGGCAAAGACATCAGTTCAGCAGGTTAGACCCCTTTCTTTCCTATGTATTATTGTATTGGTGGGGAGTGGGGTATTGTCTTTTCTTTTTCTTGCTCATGTTGGCCGTACAGGTCCTTTGGGATTTTCCTATTTTTTTTCAATGCCATTAAGGCAAACAAGAAAAAAAGCTAGTTTTTTTTTTTGCTTTGATTTTGGATATTAGAATACCCTCGGGATTTGATTGATCAATGTGATGATTTTTTCTCATTTTGTGGCTCAGTCTTGAGATACACAAGTTATTAACATTGGTGTACCATGATATCCATCAGAGTGGTGCCATTTTATAATCAGCGAACTGATGTATCTGTGAAGGATGCAGCATGGACGATGTTTTGTGGGAAATCAATGAGACATTTTAACAGAGCTTTTGCTCATAAGTATGCCCTCTTTTCTACCTAGTTTCATTTTTCCAGGCAAGATTGGTCACATGCTTACTATATCGGAAAGCTCTGTGAAAAGCTCAAGTTCTCTTGCTTATGGCACACGAGGTTGTTGGTTTTTGTCTGGAAAAATGAAACTAGGTAGAAAAGAGGGCATACTTATGAGCAAAAGCTCTGTTAAAATGTCTCATTGATTTCCCACAAAACATCGTCCATGCTGCATCCTTCACAGATACAACAGTTCGCTGATCATAAAATGGCACCACTCTGATGAATATCATGGTACACCTATGTTAATAACTTGTGTATCTCAAGACTGAGCCACAAAATGAGAAAAAATCATCACATTGATCAATCACATCCCGAGGGTATTCTAATATCCAAAATCAAAGCAAAAAAAAAAACTAGCTTTTTTTCTTGTTTGCCTTGATGGCATTGAAAAAAATTAGAAAAATCCCAAAGGACCTGTCTCAACTCTTTGAGGTAAAGTAGCATTCTTCCTCCATCCTGCCATCATTTAGCAACAAGTCTACTTCCTGTAAACAGGATCATTATAAAATGAAACTTTTCGACACAAAAATCTTTTGGTTTCTACAGAATTCACAAATCAGAATGATAAACAACAAACATGCATCCATATAATGTTCAGTTTCTTTTGGCAATTCGATACACTTCCTTCCTCCCGTGTTCAATGGGATTGATCACTTCTATCCTTTAACTGCACAAAAATTTAAATTGTGGGTATATAACTATGTATGAATAGGCAAAGCTCCATAGCAAATATAGGAGGCTTATGAATTGGTCCAATGGCATAAAGGAAAACAAAAGGTGAGGAGAATAGGCAGATGCAAAAGATGATGAGCATAGGCTGATACATTTTTACTACACGAATCATACACATAGTCTAAAGGAGTGGTGCATGTCTGATTAGAGCCAATCCATGTGATACAGAATATGGTGATATGTCCAGATTTATTAAAAAAAACGTCAAATAACTATGGTGTTTTCCCTGTGGCTCATTTGCTTTTAGAGGAGGCTGCTAGTAGAGGTCTCTTGTATCAGAGACCTATGGATGTTGATGTTTATTTGAATTGCCATCAGCGGAAATTGCAAATCCTTATTGCAGCTGCAGGGATTGGTGAATGCCTTGATTCCTGTAAATCCTTACTATTGAAATCAGGATCAAACATTCGCTATGCTTCTGGCATAGACACACAAGAAAGTTCAAGCAAGCAGTGCTGGAATTTATTGGTTGCCGAGGAAGTGAAGGCTATAGTGTTTCCCAAGTGAAGAACCGGATTGATCAATCTGGGGATTCTGTAAGTCAATCGATATTCATGTATAAATAGCTTTGATACTTGATCATGCTTACCTCAAACTGTAAAACTCGGTACATTTTTTTCCAATCAAACAAAGAATTAGGTTTTCACAAGTCAATAACTTTATGCATCAGTCTAGAGATTTTGTAATTTCATGTCTTGTGCAGCATGTAATAATATCTTATTGGTGCAGATGTTTAATTTTGTTTAACTCTGTGATATTTCTATTGACGTGATGGGTCTACTCTATCAGGGTTCGGGTGGAATTACTATCAAGAAGACCAGCCAGGCCCTGTTAATCGCTATATATGATGAGCCTGTGACTCCTGGGCAGTGCAACATAGTCGTTGAGAGGCTGGGCGATTACCTTATCGAGCAGGGTCTCTAATTGCCTCGGTGAGTTGATTATCTCCCCAATTGCCTCCGGTGATTTGCTGTTTTTGGAGACTTAGCTTGCATCAACTGGAATTCACGTTGAATTCGTTCTTTTGTTTGACAGTTAAAATTTAATTTGAAGTCATGGTGAATTTGGTTTGAAAACAAATTTGTTGCTGCATGGGATGTGATGGATATTATGTGTGAAAGCCATTTGTCTTTGCATTCTGGGATCTCTGGATATGGATTGTCGTTGTGAATGATAGTGTTTTAATTTTTCAATTATTATCCCTAAAATTTATTTTCTTCCTTTCACTTGAAAACATATGTAATTGGTGTCGTTATCTCCGGAGGTATCTCTGGAATGCCTGCATGAAACGGATGTTTGTACGATGTAGTTTGGTTTACCAGACCATGAGTTGGGCGAGCTTGTCTAAAGATATTCACCACCTTCGAGTTTTGAGTGGTGAGTTTTATCACTTGTCAAATTTGGGCGAGCTAGTCCGGAATTAACCGAGCCATTTGTCAAATTCACTTTGAATTTTATCATTGTTACAAAGGAAACACTTCAAAGTCGAAAATTCCCAGATGCCTTATTTACTAATTTTGAAGTTGTCTTAACTTTGATATTTTGTTACTTAGTACTACGGTCTGGTGGGATTCCTCCGCTTGGAAGTGAGAGGTCTTAGGTAGGGGTGCAATTCGGGTGGGTTGGAAGGTCAACTCAATCATAACCCAACTTTTACAATTCGGGCTCGGGTTTCATTCGGGTTCATTTGAGCTCGGGTTTAATTGGGTTAGGGTTCACTTGGGTTGGGTTCGGGTTACCCAACTTTTTCAAGTTTAATCTTGTAACAACTTAGTTTTTAAGAATTCCTAAAAAAGTTTAGCCAAGTAGCATCAAAGTTAGCTAACTTTAAATTCATAAATCAATCAAAGTTGCTGAGCAATTGCTTCGAGACACAATGAATTTAGGTTTTGGAGACTAACAATCTACTCTAAAGCTTTAGGATTTAGAGACTACGAATATCGGCTGACTAATCAAAGCCTCTTACTACCTAAAAGCTTAAGTAATTATAAAAGGAATTTTTTTAAAAAAATATTAGAAAGGGCGTTGGTTTTTGGACTTGGCTTACTTGGGTGTAGTATGAGCATTAATTGATACAGGTTACAATCTGGTTAGATTGAGTTTGGTTAGTCGGGTTGAGTTGGGTTGGGGATGAATGGGCAAATGATCAGTCCAACTCAATCCAATCAATAAACGAGTTGAAATTGGGTTGGGTTTGGACGGGTTATAACTAAAAAAATACCCGCTTGTTCAGGTTTAAAGTCAAGGACATGGGCGGGTTTGGATTGGCCCAACCTAAGTTGCACCTCTAATCTAAGGTTCAAATATCGTGGATACCGAATTCGATATCAAATTAAGTTGCTTATTGTATGATTGAGAAGAACTCACCCTCTCAAATCATCATACACAAATTCCAAGTTATGGGTCTTTTGACCTATTAATCATCCAAACCCAAATGGTATAAAACCTACAAATCCAACTCTAAAATCCAAATTTTCAAATGGTATGAACCCATGAAGGTTCTTCATGCGTCAATCACCCATTCGATCAAATTCTAGAAATCGAAATCGTTTCGGTAAGCTGGGATTAAATTTGAATAGACACTCTCCTTAAGCTGAGAGAGCGAATTCTGATAAAAAACAAAAAAAATCAGATAAGTAGACAATCGGTTCGGTTAGCTGAGGTTAAATTTGACGACAAATAAATGTTTACATCGATCTTCCGCAAGAAGATTACCTCCACTTCGATATACAAAAGAGAACTTCGTTCTCTCCTTCGTGAGAGTTCTCCTTTCCTTCATGAAAGTTCTTCTCACCGTCTGCGTATGAGTGCATCTCCAGCTTCTGTTCTCCTCCTCGCTGCCACTGATCCTAGCTATGACTAGGGTTGGTGGTAGCTCCTTGCTCCTCTTGTTTTCCTTTCCTTTTGTCCCTGCTAGTTTTTTACTCTACTGCTGCCTCTAGTTTCCCTTCCTCAACTCCCCTTTCTTCCTTTCCTTTTCCCTCCACCTACTTCGTATTCATCACTCCACACCCTACCCTTTCCACTTGGCTCACTCCTCCAGTCCTCTCATCCTCTAGATCGGCTTCCACTAATCCACACCGTAAATGCGAATCTTTGCGATTCCTGTTTAGGAGGGAGATGTGTAAAGCTTCGGATTTTTTTTATGCTCAGGTGTTGTCACCACCTTCTTGCCTCGACTTGGCCTTGTTGCCTCTGTTGCTCGTGGGTTGTTTCCTGCGAGCTTCCTTCGATTTGTGGTGCAGATCTTCAATGTGCTCTTTGGTGGTTGTTGAAGCCTTCTTTTTAGCCATTTTGAGGGCTCGATTTGGCAACTAGTTCGAGTCTGGAGGTCCTTCGAATGGCAGCAGCGGCAGAGGCGGAGGAAGCTGCGGCAGAGGATGCAAGCTGTTTGGTGTTTTTTTTTGTTTTCTGTTGGGCTTGGTTTTGTTGTACTTTGGTCCATACTTTTGTTGTTGTGTTTGTGTTATATGTGAGTCTCTCTTTTGTAACTATGTATTGTTAGTATAAAACTTGCAGCCCAATTTTCAAAAAAGGAAAAAAAAAAAAAAAAAAAGAAGCCACAAAGTAATTCAGCTTGTAAAGTTATGAGTTTTGGGGTGTAAAGTGTTACGTTCTGCCACCGAGGCATCTACCCCGAAGTTTGGCTTTATTTTTCTGTTTTCAACGGTAATCAGGGATGGATTGGTCTGTGACATCGGTGAGGGGAGAGAACGATGGCAGAGTCCTTTATTTATTTATATATTTTATTATTATTATTATTATTATTATTATTATTATTATTATTTATCTATGTTGCTTCCAGTAACTCAATTTTGATCATAATTTTCTCTTTAAATTTCAAAATTCGTTGCTTTACTCTCGAAAATTCGATTTTGATTGCGTTTTTCTCCCACAAACTCAAACGACACCACTTTGCTCACTGAAACTCAATTTTCATCCCTTTCAAGCTGCATAATTGGAAAACTTCCCCATCATAATTCATATTTATGTCATGTAATTTAATGGCTCACAATAAGAGTAAGAATGTTTGTTTCCTGATCTTAATCGTTGGTTGGATGGTGTTTATTTTAAAATAAAAAATTAATACTAGACTTTTTTTTCCCACAACCCACAAAATATACAACCCTTTGTATCTGGTAGTAGCTGGTGTATATAATTCTTTGTAGGCTTAAATATATGAATATGAATATGAATATATATATTAAGTTAGTTTAAGAGATTTAGAGGAAATTTTTGTACATAAAATCCTAATGGTTTTTTTCTAATTGTTTCATTCATTTTTATTTCTATTTTTACAATAAAATATTAAGATGTGAACCTTGATATTGAGATTTATGAACTTCATTTAGTTCTCACTGTAACACTATGTTTGGATGAGTGAAATAAACTTGAAATTTGAATAAAATTCAGAATTTGTAAATTGACATGCACCAATTCCTTTGTTTGGATTCATAAACAAAGGAATTTAGAATTTCCGCGTAGAAAAAAACTTGGAATTTGGGACCTCAAATTCCCAAGTTAAAATTCCATGTAAATATGTGTCATTTCCCAATTTCTATGATTGAGAGCTTAAAAATAACAAATTCCGTATTCAATTCCATTGTTCTTTTAGGCTAACCAAACAAGAAAATTCACAAATTCTAGAAAATAAAATCTCGACAATTCAATTTTCGTCATTTTAAAATTCCTTAGTAATCTTAAATTTCTTCATCCAAACATAATGTAAGAGAATTGACGACAGATATGGTTGTAGTTGATAAAAATTTGGTTTCTCTCATTTTACGCAAACGGTAATGCTAAGAAGATCAAACATGTAAACAAAATTTTACATACCAAATGACATGAAGGTTGATGATTGGATTAGTACCTAAGCGTTGATAAACTTTATTAGACGGGTTGAAGCGGCACCACCACGATGATTATTTTGGTCAGATAGGACAATTTCCACGCCAAGTGAATTAACACGTTAAAACACCACAATGACGTATGTACCGCAAGCGGCCGATCCGTCATGCATGGCTTGCAAAAGATTTTAACGCATAGGAGGGAGGGAGCACACGAGAACCCCAATGTTAACATTCTTGTGCTAACTAGAGATGGACGGGTAATCGCAGTTATTTGCACATAACCGTTTAGATTAATACCCGTATAATTATTTACTCATTGGGTAATCTTATAAACGGGTAATCGTAACCATAACCATAATCGCTTACCCATTTAACTATACTCGTTTGCCCGTTTATTATTACAAGTTGAAAATCAAATCAAATCAAATTTTACTTTTTTTGTTAAGCCTCTCGGGGCGGAGACTCCTTCTCCTGCCCCCACATCGCCTCTCCTAATCTCTCTCCTCCAATTTCGTAGATTATTTATCCCTTTTGAATTTTGACTTAGTTTTTATCTAGAGTTAGCTAGGATTATGGATTTCTATATGGATCAACGAGTTGAATAGGTAACAATGGAGTGTTCTGTGATGGCGCAGGGAGAATTGGATCGGGTAAAAGGTCTGTGGAGCCCCGACAACGACGAGAAGCTACGGCAGCTCGTTCACCTCCACGGTGCTCTCGCAACTGGTCAGTGACAATCAAGTCGATGCCAGGACGATCAGGCAAGTCCTGCTGGCAACAGTGGTAAAACCAGCAATCGCCGGAGGTGAAGCAACGGGCCTTCACTCAGGAGGAGGATGAGATCACGGATGAGGCGCATGCCAATTACGGAAATAAGTGGGCCACCATCGGCAGGCTCCTCAACGACCGTACGGACAATGAGATATCTCAATAAATTTTCTGAGTCTTGCTATAGTGAGTAACTCTCCAGATTTGTTGTTGATATGGAATCTCAATAATTTTACGTATTGGATTTCGAGTGCCACGTGTCTATATGTGAGTAACTTTACAGGTTTCTTATCGATATGGAATCTCAATAATTTTACTTCTCCGACTTTGAATGCCACGTGTCGATATGTGAGTAACTCTTCAGATTTTCTATCGATATGTAATCTTAATAATTTTTCAGATAAGATTTTGAGTGCCACGTGTTGAGATGTAATTGGTCGTGGGAATTTTAGATATGATTTTTATCTGCGCGACACTTCTTATCTTCAGCTTCCAATGTCCATAAATATGGTGGATATTGGGCTATAATTCACACAACTTCAGCTTTGCTCTCTCCAATATCTCTTCCAATTCAATCTTTTCAAGTAGAACTATGTTGAAGATTGTGTTCTTTAATGTTGTTTAAATTTAATATTATTTAATATTGTTTAATATTGTTTAATGTTGTTTAATATTATTTACCGTATATTCGTTTTTGCTCACTGCCCATTTTTGCTCCTAAAAGAAAAAATCCAAACAAAATCAGCATGGTTCATTTGAACGGCATGATGGCCGCGTGGAGGTTGTCCAAGATGTGCTTCGGACATAGGAAACACAATGCCAAGGTTTTTCGAGTGATTCTGAAGGAGGATGTCAAGATGGCCAAGGGGATGTCGAACTCCGCATGCATCCGGATAATGCCTCTGAAGTTCTCCAAGATGGATCCTTTGTAGAAACCCAAGATGTGCATTTTCAACTTCGTGTGCAAGCTCACCGTGTTTGCGGAGCTCTCCCACATCCTTCTGCCTCTTCCTGCTCTGAGAGAGGCGCTCAATATGTTCACTCCGTATTAGGCCCTGGATTGCATGTTGAAGAAATAGGGAGAGAAGTGGGACCCGAGCAAGGGCTACACATAGGAAGAGAAGTGTAGCCCCTGCTCGAGTCCCACCTCTCTCCCTCTTTCTTCAACCTGTAATTCAGGCCCTCCTATGGAGTCAACGTCTTGAGTGCCTCCCTCAGAGCAGGAAGAGCTAGACGGATGTGGAAGAGCTCCGCAAACACGATGAGCTTGCACACGGCGTCGAAAACGCGCATCTTGGGTTTCTACGAAAGATCTATCTTAGAGAATTCAGAGACATTATCCGGATGCATGCGGAGTTCGATAACCCCTTGGCCAACTTGACATCCTCCTTCATAATCACTCGAAAAATCTTGGCATTGTGCTTCCCATGTCCGGAGCACATCTTGGACAACCTCCACGCGGTCACTGTGCCATTCAAACGATCAAGGCGAGCCCCGGAAAAATACTATTTTCAGAAGGACTTTGTTTAAAATTTTGTTCGGACTTTTTGGACTTTTCCTATTTGAAGTTTGTTTATTTGAGACTATTTTTATTAATTATGGGAATGCTGGCTTTGCCTTTGATGTTGAATTTTTTATAATGAAAACTAATGAAAATGGCTTGAAAACTTTGAGTTTTAATGATAAGGGCAAAATAAAGGGTAAAATGAACAATACTGGGAGTTTTTAGTTAAAGTTCCATTTTTCATATATATTTTTATTATATTTTGTTGCCTTGCTATTTAATTAATTGTCCAAATTTTGCACAATGGTTGGGTTAAATATGGTCCGGAAATTAGATGTGATTCATCCTATGAAGATGAGTACTGTAGGTACAAAAATACTTGCCCCGGTGATTACCAGACAAAGGAACAGTGTGCTGATGTTTTTCAGTACATACTCCCTTATGCAAAGGCTTCTTCTGTGAGCTCCTCCCCTCTCTCTTCTTTTTTTTTATTTTTAAATTCCATGTGTTTGCATACATTACATGTGCCTATGCTCACCATTACAAATTATCACAAGGGTTCTAATGACAAGGCGTTGTAGCATTCTTTCTTTACTTGATTAATTGACTAATGAATGATAAGACTTTATCTCTAGTATTCTCGAATGCTTAGACTATGTGTATGATTCGTGTAGTAAAAATGTATCAGCCTATGCTCATCATCTTTTGCATCTGCCTATTCTCCTCACCTTTTGTTTTCCTTTATGCCATTGGACCAATTCATAAGCCTCCTATATTTGCTATGGAGCTTTGCCTATTCATACATAGTTATATACCCACAATTTCAAATTTTGTGCAGTTAAAGGATAGAAGTGATCAATCCCATTGAACATGGGAGGAATGAAGTGTATCGAATTGCCAAAAGAAACTGCACATTATATGGATGCATATACCTCAAATGGATGCTTGTTGTCTATCATTCTGATTTGTGAATTCTATAGGAACCAAAAGATTTTTGTGTCGAAAAGTTTCCTTTTGTAATGATCCTGTTTACAGGAAGTAGACTTGTTGCTAAATGATGGCAGGATGGAGGAAGAATGCTACTTTACCTCAAAGAGTTGAGACAAGTCGAAGGAGGAGTAGACGGTGTCTATTAATGAGTTTGGCTCTGGCAAAGACATCAGTTCAGCAGGTTAGACCCCTTTCTTTCCTATGTATTATTGTTTGGTGCGGAGTGGGGTATTGTCTTTTCTTTTTCTTGCTCATGTTGGCCATACAGATCCTTTGGGATTTTCCAAATTTTTTTCAATGCCATTAAGGCAAACAAGAAAAAAAGCTAGTTTTTTTTTTGCTTTGATTTTGGATATTAGAATACCCTCGGGATGTGATTGAATAATGTGATGATTTTTTCTCATTTTGTGGCTCAGTCTTGAGATACACAAGTTATTAACATTGGTGTACCATGATATCCATCAGAGTGGTGCCATTTTATGATCAGCGAACTGTTGTATGTGTGAAGGATGCAGCATGGACGATGTTTTGTGGGAAATCAATGAGACATTTTAACAGAGCTTTTGCTCATAAGTATGCCCTCTTTTCTACCTAGTTTCATTTTTCCAGACAGAAACCAACAACCTCGTGTGCCATAATCAAATGGTAATCTGTCTGTGCATTCTTCTGTATCAGGCAAGATTGTTCACATGCTTACTATATCGGAAAGCTCTGTGAAAAGCTCAAGTTCTTCTCTTATGAGACATCGGTCATATTATTACAAAGCTATTGTTGCTGGTAGATCGGGAAGCAAAGATTCTACTGATACTTCTGTTTCATGTCCTGATCAAGCCAATCCATGGGATACAGAATATGGTGATATGTCCAGATTTATTAAAAAAAACGTCAAATAACTATGGTGTTTTCCCTGTGGCTCATTTGCTTTTAGAGGAGGCTGCTAGTAGAGGTCTCTTGTATCAGAGACCTATGGATGTTGATGTTTATTTGAATTGCCATCAGCGGAAATTGCAAATCCTTACTATTGAAATCAGGATCAAACATTCGCTATGCTTCTGGCATAGACACACAAGAAAGTTCAAGCAAGCAGTGCTGGAATTTATTGGTTGCCGAGGAAGTGAAGGCTATAGTGTTTCCCAAGTGAAGAACCGGATTGATCAATCTGGGGATTCTGTAAGTCAATCGATATTCATGTATAAATAGCTTTGATACTTGATCATGCTTACCTCAAACTGTAAAACTCGGTACATTTTTTTCCAATCAAACAAAGAATTAGGTTTTCACAAGTCAATAACTTTATGCATCAGTCTAGAGATTTTGTAATTTCATGTCTTGTGCAGCATGTAATAATATCTTATTGGTGCAGATGTTTAATTTTGTTTAACTCTGTGATATTTCTATTGACGTGATGGGTCTACTCTATCAGGGTTCGGGTGGAATTACTATCAAGAAGACCAGCCAGGCCCTGTTAATCGCTATATATGATGAGCCTGTGACTCCTGGGCAGTGCAACATAGTCGTTGAGAGGCTGGGCGATTACCTTATCGAGCAGGGTCTCTAATTGCCTCGGTGAGTTGATTATCTCCCCAATTGCCTCCGGTGATTTGCTGTTTTTGGAGACTTAGCTTGCATCAACTGGAATTCACGTTGAATTCGTTCTTTTGTTTGACAGTTAAAATTTAATTTGAAGTCATGGTGAATTTGGTTTGAAAACAAATTTGTTGCTGCATGGGATGTGATGGATATTATGTGTGAAAGCCATTTGTCTTTGCATTCTGGGATCTCTGGATATGGATTGTCGTTGTGAATGATAGTGTTTTAATTTTTCAATTATTATCCCTAAAATTTATTTTCTTCCTTTCACTTGAAAACATATGTAATTGGTGTCGTTATCTCCGGAGGTATCTCTGGAATGCCTGCATGAAACGGATGTTTGTACGATGTAGTTTGGTTTACCAGACCATGAGTTGGGCGAGCTTGTCTAAAGATATTCACCACCTTCGAGTTTTGAGTGGTGAGTTTTATCACTTGTCAAATTTGGGCGAGCTAGTCCGGAATTAACCGAGCCATTTGTCAAATTCACTTTGAATTTTATCATTGTTACAAAGGAAACACTTCAAAGTCGAAAATTCCCAGATGCCTTATTTACTAATGTTGAAGTTGTCTTAACTTTGATATTTTGTTACTTAGTACTATGGTTTGGTGGGATTCCTCTTCGCTTAGAAGTGAGAGGTCTTAGGTAGGGGTGCAAATCTGGTGGGTTGGAAGGTCAACTCAATCCTAACCCAACTTTTATGATTCGGGCTCGGGTTTGGGTTGGGTTTCATTCAGGTTCATTTGAGCTCGGGTTTAATTGGGTTAGGGTTCACTTGGGTTGGGTTCGGGTTGCCCAATTTTTTCAAGTTTAATCTTGTAACAACTTAGCCAAGTAACATCAAAGCTAGCTAACTTTAATTTCATAAATCAATCAAAGTTGTTGAGCAATTGCTTCGAGACACAATGAATTTAGGTTTTGGAAACTAACAATCTACTATAAAGCTTTAGGATTTAAAAACTACGAATATCAGCTGACTAATCAAAGCCTCTTATTACCTAAAAGCTTAAGTAATTATAAAAGGAATTTTTTTAAAAAAAATATTAGAAAAGGCGTTGGTTTTTGGACTAGGCTTACTTGGGTGTAGTATGAGCATTAATTGATATGGGTTACAATCTAGTTAGATTGAGTCTGGTTAGTCGGGTTGAGTTGGGGATGGAAGGGCAAATGATCAGCCCAATTCAACCTAATCAATGAATGGGTTGAAATTGGGTTGGGTTCAGACGGGTTATAACTAAAAAAAGACCTGCTTGTTCGGGTTTAAAGTCGAGTTGAACATGGGTGGGTTTGGATTGGCCTAGCCTAAGATGCACCCCTAATCTTAGTTTCAAATCTTGTGAATAGCGAATTCGATATCAAATTAAGTTGCTTATTGTATGATTGCAGAACTCACCCTTTCAAATCATCATACACAAATTCCAAGTTAATGGGTCTTTTGACCTATTAATCATCCAAACCCAAATGGTATAAAACCTACAAATCCAACTCCAAAATCCAAATTTTCAAATGGTATGAACCCATGAAGATTCTTCAATGCGTCAATCACCCATTCGATCAAATTCTAGAATTCGAAATCGTTTAGGTAAGCTGGGATTAAATTTGAATAGACAATCTCCTTAAGCTGAGAGAGAGCGAATTCTGATAAAAAAAAAAAATCAGATAAGTAGACAATCGGTTCGGTAAGCTGAGGTTAAATTTGACAAATAAATGTTTAAATCAATCTTCCGCAAGAAGATTACCTCCACTTCGATATACAAAAGAGAACCACGTTCTCTCCTTCGTGAGAGTTCTCATTTCCTTCGTGAAAGTTCTTCTCACCGTTTGCATGTGAGTGCATCTCCAGCTTCTGTTCTCCTCCCCGCTGCCAGTGATCCTAGCTATGACTAGGGTTGGTGGTAGCTCCTTGCTCCTATTGTTTTCCTTTTCTTTCCTTTTGTCCCTGCTAGTTTTTTCCTCTATTGCTGCCTCTGGTTTCCCTTCCTCAACTCCCCTTTCTTCCTTTCCTTTTCCCTCCACCTACTTTGTTTTCATCACTCCACACCCTACCATTTCCACTTGGCTCACTCCTCCAGTACTCTCATCGTCTAGATCGGCTTCCACTAATCCACACAGTAAACGCGAATCTTTGCGATTCCTGTTTAGGAGGGAGATGTGTAAAGCTTCGGATTATTTTGATGCTCAGGTGTTGTCACCACCTTCTTGCCTCGATTTGGCCTTGTTGCCTCTGTTGCTTGGGGGTTGTTTCCTGCGAGCTTCCTTCGATTTGTGGTGCCGATCTTCAATGTGCTCTTTGGTGATTGTTGAAGCCTTCTTTTTAGCCATTTTGAGGGCTCGATTTGGCTTGCTTTTTTGGCAACTGGTTGGAGTCTGAAGGTCCTTCGGATGGCAGCAGCGGCAGAGGCGGAGGAAGCTGCGGCAGAGGATGCAAGTTGTTCGGTGTTTTTTTCTGTTTTCTGTTGGGCTTGGTTTTGTTGTACTTTGGTCCATACTTTTGTTGTTGTGTTTGTGTTATATGTGAGTGTCTCTCTTGTAACTGTCTCTTGTTGGTAATAAAACTTGCAACCCAATTTAAAAAAAAAAAAAGAAAAAGAAAAAAGAAAAGAAGCCGCAAAGTAATTTAAAGTTACGAGTTTTGGGGTGTGAAGTGTTACGTTCTGCCACCGAGGCAGCTACCCTGAAGTTTGGCTTTATTTTCCTGTTTTCAACGGTACTCAGGGATGGATTGGTCTGTGACATCGGTGAGGGGAGAGAACGATGGCAGAGTCCTTTATTTATTTATATATTTTATTATTATTATTATTATTATTATTATTATTATTATTTATCTATGTTGCTTCCAGTAACTCAATTTTGATCATAATTTGCTCTTTAAATTTCAAAATTCGTTGCTTTACTCTCGAAAATTCGATTTTGATTGTGTTTTTCTCCCACAAACTCAAACGACACCACTTTGCTCACTGAAACTCAATTTTCATCCCTTTCAAGCTCCATAATTGGAAAACTTCCCCATCATAATTCATATTTATGTCATGTTATTTTATGGCTCACAATAAGAGTAAGAATGTTTGTTTCCTGATCTTAATCGTTGGTTGGATGGTGTTTATTTTAAAATAAAAAATTAATACTAGACTTTTTTTTTCCCACAACCCACAAAATATACAACTCTTTGTATCTGGTAGTAGCTGGTGTATATAATTCTTTGTAGGCTTAAATATATGAATATGAATATGAATATATATATATATATATATTAAGTTAGTTTAAGAGATTTAGAGGAAATTTTTGTACATAAAATCCTAATGGTTTTTTTCTAATTGTTTCATTCATTTTTATTTCTATTTTTACAATAAAATATTAAGATGTGAACCTTGATATTGAGATTTATGAACTTCATTTAGTTCTCACTGTAACACTATGTTTGGATGAGTGAAATAAACTTGAAATTTGGATAAAATTCAGAATTTGTAAATTGACATGCACCAATTCCTTTGTTTGGATTCATAAACAAAGAAATTTAGAATTTCCGCGTAGAAAAAAACTTGGAATTTGGGACCTCAAATTCCCAAGTTAAAATTCCATGTAAATAGGTGTCATTTCCCAATTTCTATGATTGAGAGCTTAAAAATAACAAATTCCGTATTCAATTCCATTGTTCTTTTAGGCTAACCAAACAAGAAAATTCACAAATTCTAGAAAATAAAATCCCGTCAATTCAATTTTCGTCATTTTAAAATTCCTTAGTAATCTTAAATTTCTTCATCCAAACATAATGTAAGAGAATTGACGACAGATATGGTTGTAGTTGATAAAAATTTGGTTTCTCTCATTTTACGCAAACGGTAATGCTAAGAAGATCAAACATGTAAACAGAATTTTACATACCAAATGACATGAAGATTGATGATTGGATTAGTACCTAAGTGTTGATAAACTTTATTAGACGGGTTGAAGCGGCACCACCACGATGATTATTTTGGTCAGATAGGACAATTTCCACGCCAAGTGAATTAACACGTTAAAACACCACAATGACGTATGTACCGCAAGCGGCCGATCCGTCATGCATGGCTTGCAAAAGATTTTAACGCATAGGAGGGAGGGAGCACACGAGAACCCCAATGTTAACATTCTTGTGCTAACTAGAGATGGACAACGGTTATGGCAGACGGGTAACCGCAGTTATTTGCACATAACCGTTTAGATTAATACCCGTAATTGTTTACTCATTAGGTAATCTTATAAACGGGTAATCGTAACCATAACCATAATCGTTTACCCATTTAACTATACTCGTTTGCCCGTTTATTATTACAAGTTGAAAATCAAATCAAATCAAATTTTATTTTTTTTGTTAAGCCTCTCAGGGCGGAGACTCCTTCTCCTGCCCCACACCGCCTCTCCTAATCTCTCTCCTCCAATTTCGTAGATTATTTATCCCTTTTGAATTTTGACTTAGTTTTTATCTAGAGTTAGCTAGGATTATGGATTTCTATATGGATCAACGAGTTGAATAGGTAACAATGGAGTGTTCTGTGATGGCGCAGGGAGAATTGGATCGGGTAAAAGGTCTGTGGAGCCCCGACAACGACGAGAAGCTACGGCAGCTCGTTCACCTCCACGGTGCTCTCGCAACTGGTCAGTGACAATCAAGTCGATGCCAGGACGATCAGGCAAGTCCGGCTGGCAACAGTGGTACAACCAGCAATCGCCGGAGGTGAAGCAACGGGCCTTCACTCATGAGGAGGATGAGATCACGGACGAGGCGCATGCCAATTACGGAAATAAGTGGGCCACCATCGGCAGGCTCCTCAACGACCGTACGGACAATGAGATATCTCAATAAATTTTCTGAGTCTTGCTAAAGTGAATAACTCTCCAGATTTGTTGTTGATATGGAATCTCAATAATTTTACGTATTTGATTTCGAGTGCCACGTGTCTATATGTGAGTAACTTTACAGATTTCTTATCGATATGGAATTTCAATAATTTTACTTCTCCGACTTTGAATGCCACGTGTCGATATGTGAGTAACTCTTCAGATTTTCTGTCGATATGTAATCTTAATAATTTTTCAAATAAGATTTTGAGTGCCACGTGTTGAGATGTAATTGGTCGTGGGAATTTTAGATATGATTTTTATCTGCGTGACACTTCTTATCTTCAGCTTCCAATGTCCATAAATATGGTGGATATTGGGCTATAATTCACACAGCTTCAGCTTTGCTCTCTCCAATATCTCTTTCAATTCAATCTTTTCAAGTAGAACTATGTTGAAGATTGTGTTCTTTAATGTTGTTTAAATTTAATATTATTTAATATTGTTTAATATTGTTTAATGTTGTTTAATATTATTTACTGTATATTCGTTTTTGCTCACTGCCCATTTTTGCTCCTAAAAGAAAAAATCCAAACAAAATCAGCATGGTTCATGGCATGATGGCCGCGTGGAGGTTGTCCAAGATGTGCTCCAGACATAGGAAACACAATGCCAAGGTTTTTCGAGTGATTCTGAAGGAGGATGTCAAGATGGCCAAGGGGATGTCGAACTCCGCATGCATCCGGATAATGCCTCTGAAGTTCTCCAAGATGGATCCTTTGTAGAAACCCATGATGTGCATTTTCAACTTCGTGTGCAAGCTCACCGTGTTTGCGGAGCTCTCCCACATCCATCTGGCTCTTCCTGCTCTGAGAGAGGCGCTCAATATGTTGACTCCGTATTAGGCCCTGGATTGCATGTTGAAGAAAGAGGGAGAGAAGTGGGACCCGAGCAGGGGCTACACATAGGGAGAGAAGTGTAGCCCCTGCTCGAGTCCCACTTCTCTCCCTCTTTCTTCAACCTGTAAACTAGGCCCTCATATGGAGTCAACGTCTTGAGTGCCTCCCTCAGAGTAGGAAGAGCTAGACGGATGTGGAAGAGCTCCGCAAACACGATGAGCTTGCACACGGCGTCGAAAACGCGCATCTTGGGTTTCTACAAAAGATCTATCTTAGAGAATTCAGAGACATTATCCGGATGCATGCGGAGTTCGATATAAAATTTTGTTTAAAATTTTCAGAAGGACTTTGTTTAAAATTTTGTTCGGACTTTTTGGACTTTTCCTATTTGAAGTTTGTTTATTTGAGACTATTTTTATTAATTATGGGAATGCTGGCTTTGCCTTTGATGTTGAATTTTTTATATAATAAAAATATAAAAAATATAATAAAAATATAATAAAAATATATATGAAAAATCGAACTTTAACTAAAAACTCCATGTATTGTTCATTTTACCCTTTATTTTACCTTTATTATTAAAACTCAAAGTTTTTAAGCCATTTTCATTAGTTTTCCTTATAAAAAATTCAACATCAAAGGCAAAGCCAGCATTCCCATAATTAATAAAAATAGTCTCAAATAAACAAATTTCAAATAGGAAAAGTCCAAAAAGTCCGAACAAAATTTTAAACAAAGTCCTTCTGAAAATAGTATTTTTCCGGGGCTCGCCTTGATCGTTTGAATGGCACACTGACCGCGTGGAGGTTGTCCAAGATGTGCTCCAGACATAGGAAACACAATGCCAAGGTTTTTCGAGTGATTCTGAAGGAGGATGTCAAGATGGCCAAGGGGATGTCGAACTCCGCATGCATCCGGATAATGCCTCTAAAGTTCTCCAAGATGGATCCTTTGTAGAAACCCAAGATGTGCATTTTCGACTCCGTGTGCAAGCTCACCGTGTTTGTGGAGCTCTCCCACATCCATCTGGCTCTTCCTGCTCTGAGAGAGGCGCTCAAGATGTTGACTCCGTATTAGGCCCTCAGAGCAGGAAGAGCTAGAAGGATGTGGAAGAGCTCCGCAAACACGGTGAGCTTGCACACGGCGTCGAAAACGCGCATCTTGGGTTTCTACAAAAGATCTATCTTAGAGAATTCAGAGACATTATCCGGATGCATGCGGAGTTCGATAACCCCCTTGGCCAACTTGACATCCTCCTTCATAATCACTCGAAAAATCTTGGCATTTTGCTTCCCATGTCCGGAGCACATCTTGGACAACCTCCACGCGGTCAGTGTGCCATTCAAACGATCAAGGCGAGCCCCGGAAAAATACTATTTTCAGAAGGACTTTGTTTAAAATTTTGTTCGGACTTTTTGGACTTTTCCTATTTGAAGTTTGTTTATTTGAGACTATTTTTATTAATTATGGGAATGCTGGCTTTGCCTTTGATGTTGAATTTTTTATAAGGAAAACTAATGAAAAGGGCTTGAAAACTTTGAGTTTTAATGATAAGGGCAAAATAAAGGGTAAAATGAACAATACAGGGAGTTTTTAGTTAAAGTTCCATTTTTCATATATATTTTTATTATATTTTGTTGCCTTGCTATTTAATTAATTGTCCAAATTTTGCACAATGGTTGGGTTAAATATGGTCCGGAAATTAGATGTTCATCCTATGAAGATGAGTACTGTAGGTACAAAAATACTTGCCCCGGTGATTACCAGACAAAGGAACAGTGTGCTGATGTTTTTCAGTACATACTCCCTTATGCAAAGGCTTCTTCTGTGAGCTCCTCCCCACTCTCTCCTTTTTTTTTATTTTTAAATTCCATGTGTTTGCATACATTACATGTGCCTATGCTCACCATTACAAATTATCACAAGGGTTCTAATGACAAGGCGTTGTAGCATTCTTTCTTTACTTGATTAATTGACTAATGAATGATAAGACTTTATCTCTAGTATTCTCGAATGCTTAGACTATGTGTATGATTCGTGTAGTAAAAATGTATCAGCCTATGCTCATCATCTTTTGCATCTGCCTATTCTCCTCACCTTTTGTTTTCCTTTATGCCATTGGACCAATTCATAAGCCTCCTATATTTGCTATGGAGCTTTGCCTATTCATACATAGTTATATACCCACAATTTCAAAATTTGTGCAGTTAAAGGATAGAAGTGATTAATCCCATTGAACATGGGAGGAAGTGTATCGAATCGCCAAAAGAAACTGAACATTATATGGATGCATATGCCTCAAATGCATGTTTGTTGTTTATCATTCTGATTTGTGAATTCTACAGAAACCAAAAGATTTTTGTCTCGAAAAGTTTCATTTTATAATGATCCTGTTTACAGGAAGTAGACTTGTTGCTAAATGAAGGCCGGATGGAGGAAGAATGCTACTTTACCTCAAAGAGTTGAGACAAGTCGAAGGAGGAGTAGACGGTGTCTAGTAATGAGTTTGGCTCTGGCAAAGACATCAGTTCAGCAGTTTAGACCCCTTTCTTTCCTCTATATTATTGTATTGGTGGGGAGTGGGGTATTGTCTTTTCTCTTTCTTGCTCATGTTGGCCATACAGGTCCTTTGGGATTTTCCAATTTTTTTTCAATTAGCATGCCATTAAGGCAAACAAGAAAAAAAGCTAGTTGTTTTTTTGCTTTGATTTTGGATATTACAATACCCTCAGGATGTGATTGATCAATGTGATGATTTTTTCTCATTTTGTGGCTCAGTCTTGAGATACACGAGTTATTGGCATTGGTGTACCATGATATCCATCAGAGTGGTGCCATTTTATGATCATCGAACTGTTGTATCTGTGAAGGATGCAGCATGGACGATGTTTTGTGGGAAATCAACGAGACACTTTAAAAAGAGCTTTTGCTCACAAGTATGCCCTCTTTTCTACCTAGTTTCATTTTTCCAGACAAAAACCTGCCACCTCATGTGCCATAATCAAATGGTAATCTGTCTCTGCTTTCTTCTGTATCAGGCAAGATTGGTCAAATGCTTACTTTATCGTAAAGCTCTGTGAAAAGCTCAAGTTCTTCTCTTATGAGACATCGGTCATATTATTACAAAGCTATTGTTGCTGGTAGATCGGGAAGCAAAGATTCTACTGATACTTCTGTTTCATGTCTTGATCAAGCCAATCCATGGGATACCGAATATGGTGATATGTATAGATTTAGTAAAAAACAACAACAAATAACTATGGTGCTTTCCCTGTGGCTCATTTGCTTTTAGAGGAGGTTGCTAGTGGAGGTCTCTTGCATCAGAGACCTATGGATGTTGATGTTTATTTGAAATGCCATCAGCGGAAACTGCAAATCCTTATGGCAGCTCCAGGGATTGTTGAATGCCTTGATTCCTGTAAATCCTTACTCGCTTTGCTTCTCACATAGACACACAAGAAAGTTCAAGCAAGCAGTGCTGGAATTTATTGGTTGCCGAGGAAGTGAAGGCTATTTCTCAATGTGTTTCCCAAGTGAAGAACTGGATTGATCAATCTGGGGATTCTGTAAGTCAATCGATATTTATGTATAAATAGCTTTGATGCTCGATCATGCTTAACCCAAACTGTAAAACTCGGTACATCTTTTCCAATCAAACAAAGAATTAGGTTTTCACAAGTCAATATCTTATGGATCAGTCTACAGATTTTGTAATATCATGTTTTTGGCAGTATGTAATTATATCATATGCTTGCAGGACACTATTCGGATGAGCAGCACAGGTGATATGCAATGCTTGCTCTTGTCAGTAGTGTACAACATTGCATGCATATTCCTCTCTAAGAAGTCCTCTGGTCCGGTAAATACTGATCAAATCGAAAGAAGTTGGTTCATTGAAGCTTCCATCGCATTCTGCAAGATTCAGCACCTCAACGCCATTATAAATATTAAAACTCAAGTGAGTCTTGTCAAATCAAGTTGGTCATACAACGAACTCTCTCACGAATATTTTTTTGTTACGTTCTCTTCAACTTTTTCTAATCCGATCGATGACATGCATAGGATTTGAACTTGATAGAGAAATGATGAACTTAATTAAAGTGTTTATGTGGTTTTTTATCTGATTAACTCGGAGTAATTGTTCTTGATTTGAATCAGATGCTTGATTTACTTTTACTGTATTACTGTTTAGATTGGAGTGTAAATCTAAACGGTCGGAACACATTGTTTAGATTTTGAAACCACGTACTGCTACTCTATAGGTATAGATGTTTGATTTTGTTTAACTCTGTGATATTTCTATTGACGTGATGGGTCTACTATGTCAGGGTTCGGGTGGAATTCCTATCAAGAAGACCAGCCAGGCCATGTTAATCGGTGTATATGATGAGCCTGTGACTCCTGGGCAGTGCAACATAGTCGTTGAGAGGCTGGGCGATTACCTTATCGAGCAGGGTCTCTAATTGCTTCGGTGAGAGTTGATTATCTCCCCATTCCCCTCCTGTGATTTGCTGTTTTAAGAGACTTGGCTTGCATCAGCCGGAATTCACGTGAAACGGGTGTTTGTACTATGTAGTTTGGTTAACCAGACCATGTGTTGGGCGAGCTTGTCTAAAGATATTCACCACTTTCGAGTTTTGAGTGGTGAATTTTATCATAAGTAATGCTAAGGATACTAAATTATAAACAAAATTTGCAAATTTGTCAAATTTGGGTGAACTTGTCCGGAATTAGCCGAGCCATTTGTCAAATTTACTTTGAATTTTATTATTGTTACAAAGGAAACACTTCAAAGTCGAAAATTCTCAGATGCCTTATTCACTACTTTTGAAGTTGTCTAACTTTGATATTTTGCCATTTAGTATTACGGTCTGGTGGTATTTCTCTTTGTTTGGGAGTGAGAGGTATTGGGTTCAAATCTCATAGATGGCAAATTCGGTACCAAATTAGGTTACCCATTTTATATGGTTTAGCCGAACTTTTCATTTCAAATCATCACACACAAATTCCAAGTTAATGGGTCTTTTGACCTATTAATTATCCAAACCCAAATGGTATCAAGCCTACAACTCCCAACTCCAAATTCCAAGTTTTCTAATGGTACGAAAACCATGAAAGTTCTTCAATGCGTCAATCACCCACTCGATCAAGTTCTTGAATTCGAAATCGTACAAAGGGCCCAAATCCTTTCAAATTAATCCGTCATTCACATCTCAAGCCAAAAATGACACAAGCCGCGTCAAGTCTCAAACGGCACGAAACCGTGTTAAGTCTCAAACGGCATAGAGTTGTCCCAAATTTCTCAAGTAACACAAAATCATTCTAAAATGGCAAAAAGCCAATCCAAATTCCAAATGGTACAAAACCCATCAAAATCAAATCACGCTAGAACTACGCCGGTTTGATTCCGTCAAGGATACATAAGTAATCTAGAAATTCAATCTAGACGCAACCGCACAAATCCAAAAGTACCAAATTTTAGTGAGGTCATTCACTTGCTAAAAGCCCCAAAAATTCAAACCATTAACGAACCAGGTCTTTTGATTTCATCAAGGATATGTAGGCAGTCTAGTACTACGTCGTTTGATATCGAGATAATTTTTCGAGTGTTATCGATGCAATTTTCGGGTTTCGCCAGATGGTAGCGGTGGTGCTGGACGAGGACACGCACTCGAGTGGCCTAACCTCCCACAACGGTAGCAGAAAATTCTCAACCCTTCATACTTGAATCAAATCACATAGGAGCCCCTAGCTGGGCATGGTACTGAACAACATGTAATTAAGGGCCGTAATGCGTCAAAATCCAACCTTAATCTCAGGAAACCTCGAAATCCAACCTCTGCTGGATCTTCAACTTCAAGAACTGCCCCAATTTTTGCCCCCAAACTCGGTTCGGTAAGCAGAGATTAAATTTGACGACAAATAAATGTTTACATCGATCTTCCGCAAGAAGATTGAATAAAAACTCGTAGAAGAGCATACCACATCTATGACTACCTCCAATTCGATACCACAAAGTAATTAAGCCACTCCGTTGCATCGACAAAAGCATATGGAATTAGGAGTGCATTGCATGTCACGTTGGAATTATGAAGAGATTACAAACCATGTATGAAAAAGCAATGAAAACAACAAATAAGACATAAGAAAGGGTGTCACAATATCCAGAGCTTTGAGCAAGCCATTGTTGAGGATGTTCATTTTTGAACCGGACCACTGCAAGTCGAGTCTTTCTTTAACGCACCAATGTCCACCTCAACACCACAATAACGTTTCAAGAAATGGATGCAAGACAAACCGGTGGGACTGTTACACCCATCAAATAGGGTTGTCTAGCATAAAAACAACAAAAATAAATAAACATGAAGAGGTTTTCATTCAAAATATTGGCTTGATTTCTCTATTTAATCGCAATACAGGGCTAGCCAATCACGCAGAAGTTGATTTTATTCATAGGAACTGACGTATCAAGTGCTCTAGTTCTATCATTCGGTTTCCGATTCCAGAAAACTGATGGAGATCATGTAAAAGCTATAAGCTACGTGCAAGACGAAACTTGTATATGGTACTAGAAGAAGAAGAAGAAGAAGACTGAGAGAAGTATAAATACCTCAATCGCAAGCATAAGCAATTTTTTGCAGCTACAAAACTCAAATCCCTCACAAGGCAAGGATCCGGAAGGAGTCCCGTATTTATCATACTCGGAATATAAATTACTCTGAAACGCAGCTCCTTCAACTTCTGAAGGACGAACAACCCTAACAGGGCCGCCGTTCGAATATCTCACCACCACCTCATCAAGGGCACTAGGACCTAACAGAATTAATTTAGATATTATCATTACATAATAGTTTTGTAATTACACAGAGAGAACTGATGATAGACCACGAAATGAAATGATACCGGCAATTAATTACGAGATAAACCTAATTAACGTGACGGGGAAGTGCGGATCATGAAGATTAATACTATCAAAGTGTTGAAGCCCCACCCACCCACCAGCATGCAACGGAATTGAAAACAACTAAATTCGTACGTACTATTTAAACTTGTGCCAGAGGAACGGGAACGGAAGCGGGAGGATCTGAATCCTGCAGATTAAACATGAAATTATTTTATCAGGTTAGGTTAGGGTTTTGGGAAAACCCCCAAAATTATGCAAATGAATAATTATCTACCAAGCCAAACCAAACCATGGTTTTATATACGGATCCCAAAAAAGAAGGGAAAACCAAGGCGGCTATTAAAGGAAGATCGACCAAAACCTTGCGAGCCACAGATAAGATGAAGAAATCAGCTGGGATCAACAACATAAACATAAACAGATCGAATTTCTGTGTTTTCTCACCTCCGGAGCGGGAACCAGAACGGCCGCCGCCGCCACGAGCCATTTTGCTCACTGACGAGGACACAACCCAACCGTCGGAGGGCCTTTGCCGGCTCTAGGGTTTTAGCTTTTCATATCTTATTTCACTTTCAGTCTCCTCAGGGTGGAGAAATTATTATGACATGTGATTCTCAATTTTTTTTTTTTTAACCTGTGATTCTGAATTGTGAGGCTTAAATATTAAAATGATCTCGGTGTTATAGTCATATGACCAACTTAGTTCTCGTATTTTTGAATTGGCTAATTTAATTCTTGTATTTGTCTATGTTAGCTAATTAAGAACATTTCATTCAATATCTTTTAAAAATTTTATAAGAAAAATTATACTAAATATAATTACCTTTTCTCTTTAACAAAAAATAAAAATCAATAAGAAATGACACATATAAGAGATAAAACTTCCCATCTGAAAAATGATTAAGGTTGTGACATAGAAAAAAGAGGGGGTAATGTTAGGGAGGAGGTTGGGGAGTTGGAAGGAGAAATTGTTTTCTTTTTCTTTTAATATAATTTAATTTTTAAATATTTTAAATCGAATAAATAATTTAATAAATAAGTTTATAATAATTTATAATTTTTTTTACAGAAATTAGATGGAAATATTCTTAATTGGCTAACGGAGATAAACACAATGATCAAATTGGTTAAATTGAAAACACAGTGACTAAATTGACTCAATGACTAAAACATATGGACCATTTTAACATTTAGGCCTAATTGTGATTATTAAATAAGGCTTGTTAGCAGCCCACGTATTGTTGAATACAACTCACGCACCCCACATTTGACTTTTCAATCAAAGTTTATCTTAATGCACCGACATTTGTTTTTTCAATTAAAGTTTATCTTAATAACTGCATTCGAATTGATGAGTAATTCGAACGCCTCTTTCGTTCGATCGAGCTTATTTAATTTAATTTAGTTTTTTTTCGATTTTGTTTCGGTGTTCGTGTTCTGAATTTCTATGCTTTTTCAGTTCTCGATTGCAGCTATCAATCATACGGAGTCCAAAGGCAATTGGGAGCCTCCCACGAAAGAAGCTCAGGCATGCCTCCTTCTCTCTCTCTCTCTACGTTTTCTTTCACAGTTCAGCTATTTTTTTGTTGGATTAGGTCAATGAGTTGGGATTTTATGGGATTGTATTATTGTGGGTAAATTTCGAGCATTGTTAGCAGAAGTCAACTTGATGAGAACAGAGGAGAGAAATTTGACTTCTGTGTAGCATTATATATTTGGGAAGCTTATTGTACTTCTTATCATTGTTTCAACAAATGAGTGAGCCGGAAAATGTGAATTGAATGCGGGTTTTTTGTATGGTAGCCCGATTCAGAAGCGTTTAGATTTTCTCAGCCGAAGATGTTTCCTTTTCCGATCAGTGATTAGATAGAGTTCATACTGTTTAGTTTGGTCTTGGTAGGAATTCCGTCTTTCACAAACATATCATGAAGGGCTTCACAAGTTCCAAGTCAAAGAATACAAAAAGGCCGCCGAGCTGTTAGAATCCGTCCTAAAAGATCCTCTTACAGAGAACGCGCAGGTGAGCGTAAGATCTTCAACGAACATTTTTCGATGGCAGTCTTCCATTTTGTCTCTGAATAGGTAGTTATTGTTGTTTCTATTGCCATGCAGGTGGACGACAGTGTCAGCTATTGCCATCTATTGCAACTCAGGTTTGGATTTCGGCACCACCCCATAATTTGTGCAATTCTCGGACTCGGTGTACAATTTTCTAATCCACATAGGAGGAATCAGTCTCTAGTAGAATTTTAGTTTTATAACTTTTCTCTCACTAATATTTTTGTGAGATAATAGTCAAAACATATATATTTAAATAAAGGCTAAGCAGACTCGCCTAAAGTAAGTCTGCATCTAATAAGGAGTGCGAGCATATATATTTATGTCTAATATCGTAATCCTCCAATAAAGAGTCGCAGGGTATATATTTATAATGGTTGATTAAAAAGTTAAACTATTAGCTTTTCGAAATAGAAAATACATCAAACAAATACAATATTTTACTAAATTTAACGATTTAATGTGCGTTTGAAAATTAAAGGGATAACATGAAATACAATGTGTAGTGCGAGAAGACATTATCCAAAAAAAGGCATCGAATCCAAGGTCTAAAATATTGATGATATCGGAAATATTGGTAGTTTAAAAACACGGAAATTTCAATGGAAATATCGGGATATTATCGATATCGATAAAAATTGAATAAAAACCACGGAAATTGTAAGAAAAACTTGAAATTTTTTTTTGAAACTTTGCAGAATGTTTATTTAGTCAATTATCTATTAGTTTATCATAAAAAATTAGAATGAAATGCATTGCATGATGAATTTAACATTGATTATATAGCGAGTTGACAAACATTGTGAGTGTAGAAAATATGTAGTAATTAATAAAAGAAGTTTAAACACACCATAATCATTTATATATAATGAATTAATACAATATTTTATACTTTATACATAAGATACATGAGTGACTTAGTACCACATAGAGTTCCTATCAAAGTCTAAAATATCAATGATATTAAAAATATCGTAGTTAAAAAACACGAAAATTTCGATAAAAATATCAGAATAATATCAATATTTTAGACCTTGAATCCAACGTACATATCCAAATCTAGAATTTATATATTTATTTAGTAAAAGCAACAATCACATGTGTGGGGAGGGAGACAGAGACAAGAAAGTAAACAGCCCATAGATTAAACGAAAAAACCGTGGCAGAATCGCAGGCGCTCTCGCCTCGTCATTTGAGGATCCTCACTCTACTCACACCGCTACATCCTTTCTCTCTCCTCTCTCTCTCTCTCTCTAAATCTGAAGTAATTGAAGTTGCAGAAGCAGAGAAGAAATGGGGATTCCATCGGAACTGAGGGACATGTGGGTCAACCGCAAGGATGCTCTGGTGATTCCTTCGCCAGCTGAAGAGGCGAAGCTGCTGAGATCCAAGAAGTGCATCGACGGTTTGCGTTTCTTACTTAATCCTTTCCATTAATTACAATTAGCAGCAGCATCTGGTTGTTTAAATTATTCTAGGTTACTTATTGATTGGTTTTTTAATTTGTAATGTTTTGATTATTTGAAGTTAATCAAGAATTTGATCTGTTGTTTTGTAAAAGTTGGGAACTTTTTGTTTAAGTTGAGGTGAATTTAATCTAGCTATGTTGTGTTTGGGGAATTGGGAGTGTGAATTTAACATTGGGGAAGTAAATTATTGCGTAATTAGTTGGAAACCTTTGGGTCCATTGCTCGCTGATGTTAGGTTGGATGCTTACATTATCTGTAGTATATGATGTAGTGTATTTGCGTGTAAGGCCCAACCGCCGTACGCGATAGCATGTAAGGAAGCGTGTTGAGAGTAAGATTCCACAGCGGTTTATTAGGTCCGTGCTTAATAGTTTAACTAATCTTGGGCATCCCCACCATTGCCAATTGGTTATAGCCTTTAGGTTCATGTCTATTGAGTAGAATGCATGTTCAAGCACTCGACTTGAGTTGCTCGCGTGTTTGGTTTGAGTGACCCCACGTGTGAGAGGGCGTGTTGAGAGCGGGAATCCCACATGGGATAGGTAAAGCCTTGCTTCATATTTTAACTGATCTTGGGCATCGCTACCCATTGCCAATTGGTTTTAGGTTCATCTCTAGTTGAGTAGAGTGTATGTGCAGTAGATCGATTCATCAGCAACGTATTTGTAGAGAGAGACTTATGGCTAATTGATTATGACGTGATAATAGGTAATGCATGTGACATTTGGACAATGTCCGATATCACTTAACATTTTCATTATCTGCAGAGGGTGTTCAGGAGGGATTCAAGTATGGTGCCGTTGCGGCTGTTATCTCAAGTGTGGCTACGGTATGTGTAGCGTTCCCCAACTTTCCATAATTTTATTTGTTTGTTAGAAATTGGTAGGCTGTATAACCACTGCTTTGAACAACAAAACTGAATCCTATTCTTCATTTCTTACTTTCTGCTACTGCTTGTTTTTATTCTTCATGTCCTCTTGGGCTATGCTCTCAACCTTGTTGGTATTGCCTTCGTAGTTGAGTGTAAAATTCATCAAACATCTATGAACTTTGAATGTCCGTGGGTTTCCATGTGAACTTGAAAATGGAGTGCTAACAAAATTGTATGGTTGTCTGTGGGAAAAAGGAAATGGTCTTGCAGCTTTGTCTTTAAAAAATTTAGGTCAGTCGTAACTCTGTAGTATAGTTCACACAGATTGTATATGTTTGGAGGCTTTGTCTTGGTGGACTTGCTCCAAACTTGGGTGGTCGTGGTCTCGAGTCATAGAAATAGCCCTCTCTGAGAATAATGGGTATGGCTGTGTATGTTGTGTCCTTTCCAGATTGGCCCATTTTGCATTGAGAGCCTCTTACACTAGGAGTCTAGGATATCTTTTACTAGTCTATTTTTTACCCTGAGTTCGAGGAAGATCTTGCTATCTTGCTATAGTTTTTAATGACTACTATTTACTTGTTCTTCATATTCCCAGTTGGGTGCTGTTCGTATGGTACCTTGGGCAAAGTATAACCTCAACTACACCGCTCAAGCACTCATCATCAGTGCTGGTATGACTTAATTATTTAATTTTTTTTGCATGGCTTACAGAGATTCTAGCTTTGTGGCAATTTACTTACCAGACAGAGCTTTTAAGTATTAATTCTTCCTCATAGAGCTTTAATTGTCTGGTCCATGAAAAATTTGACATTTTAATTTATTTGATGAACAGCAACAATTTCTACATACTTCATCACCGTTGATAAAACCATCTTGGCATGTGCGAGAAAAAATGCCCTGTTGCAAGACAGCTTGAGACGCCAGCGCGAGCAGTAATATAATGCAATTGTAGCTCAAAACGATATGCAGGTGCCCCCGTCTTTGAAAATTTGTGCATTTGATGGGTATAGTGAACACTCCCGCAATAAACCCCTCATGGCTCATCATATCATTCGTTATGGTGATCGTGAGCTACAATGAATCTCGTCAATTCACAATAATTTGTTTTTGTTACGGCACATGACTGTGGTAGCTTGGCTGCCTGGTAGATGAGTTTTTGTTTCGTTATTCTGTACTGTTTTCCGCCTTCCCCGTTTCTTTTCTTTGGCCAAGGAAGAATATCTTCAAAATCAGTACCGTGGATTCGTATTGTGGCATATTTGTATGACGATGTATGACAAGGCTCTCAGTTTGGCAATCTGATCTGTGTTTTGTTCATTTTATTGAAAACAAACTTCTGCCATTTATTGCTGAAAACATGTTCATCTCTTGGTTGACTTGAATTGGGTTATCTTTTATTTATGCTTTAGCTTAAATAAGCGCCTAAATTTGTAGTAAAAAGCGCAGCAGAGTTTTTGATCAAAAACAACAAACAACATGGCCACCACACAACTCACCACCAACTCCTCCTCGCCTGAAGAAGAGGAAGTTGTGGTCTTCGTCGGTAGAGGAGAACCACCGGAATGCCAACACCGACGCCGCCTTTCAGTATCTACCAGACGTAAAAACCACCGACTGCTTCAAAATTGATGGGGAATTACTCCTCGAAGAAATCATAGGGAAATCCTGGCGAGGTTGCCGTCGGTAAAATCTGTGATCAAGTGCACCGCCGTGTGCAAGTCCTGGAAATATCTGATCCAAAGCCCGTCCATCATTGACGCCCATCTCCGACGCCGCCTCCTCCTCAACCAAAACCAAGTTGCTGATAATGATGATGACCAACTTGCTGATGATGATGATGGTGATGTCGGTAGTCTCCATCTACTATAAGGACCCTTCCATTTTAAGGGATACTTGCTGTATTGGGATAAGCCTGCTTAATTTCACTTACCGTTCGACTCACGGCGAACTTACTTCTTCCGATTACGATCTGGCCGGGACTTGCAACAGCCTCATATGCCTTGCTAATGATGAGGACTTCACCCCCGAAGTCCCCGCAATAATTTGCCCCCCTTCTACCATTACCATCCCTTGGACCAACGAAGAAGAAGAAGAAGAAAACGTTAACTTGCCATATTATATTATATTTCCACTTCGTTTGGCTACGATTTGCGCACCAACGACTACAAAGTTTTGAGAATCATTTTTAGTAATGAACATTCTTTTGATCCTGCCGGCAACCCCGTATGGCATTGAGGTTTACTCCTTAGCCAGAGGCTCCTGGAAGATTCTTAGTCCTCCTCCTCTAGCTCCACCTGCTGTTTCTTTTCCTGGTTGCCATGTTTTCTGTTATAACAACCACCCATGTCCTAGGAATGTTTTGGTCAATGGTGCCGTGCACCCGTGATCAAAGCTCTGGTGAAGATGTTGTAGTGTCGTTTGATATGGCAACTGAATCATTTGGCGAGATTAATTAAGATACCGAAACGTTTGATAAAAACACCAGGTGCCGGTTTACCTTATGACGACCTTGTTGTTTCAGTATATGAGGATTCCCTTGCCTTTGTTAAGATGCAATGGGAAAGAGCTAACGTTTGTGATGTCAAGTTATGGGTCATGCAACAGTATGGTACGGTGGAATCGTGGACTAATTTATACAACGTAACCTTGAACAAGTTGGTGTACTGTCCTCCCGAACACTTCGCTTTTAAAAGCAATGGCGAACAAGTGTTTAAAATGCCTGCTGAGGATAGTCGATCTGAATGGATGCAGACAGTGGATTTTAAGACTAAACAAGTAAAATGTTCTAGGGCTCATCAATCGTACCAATACGAGTCCATGAATTCTTTTAGGAGTAGGATTCTCTCCCCTCCTAATCTCTCTCCCATTCCATTCCCTCCTATTTAAACAGTTGTGATTACGCCACGTTTACATCTTGTTTTGAATTTTTTATATAGAGAATAAGACAAAAAGAAGAGTGTGAGAGGAGGGGAAAGAAAGGGATGGTAATAGGAGGGGAGAGAATCCTACTCCATTCTTTTGCGGAGAGCCTTATTTTACTTGACCAATCTGATGCTTATTCTTACCAAGCAGAAGCAGCAGCGAGCAAGCAACAAGTAATTTTCTGGATTTAATTAGTTAGCACTTTCTTTTCACTTGTAAATTAACATTCCTTCTTTTTGGAATTATAAAAGTATTGATGATAAATATATTTAATTTTTTTGTTTTAATTATCTTTTACAAATGGGTAATGCTAGAGAGACTAAATTTGCAAACTAAGTGATGTGTCACCAATACTAATGAGTATTTTTATCAACGCTTAAGTAATAAACCAATCATCAACTTCCATGTCCTTTAGTTTTCAAAATTTTATCCACAAATTTAGTCTCTCTAGCAATATTCTTTACGAATATATGTATATATGCAAGTCTTCCCCCAAAAAAAAAAAAAAAGGGTCTTTTAGCCCAATTGTCAATGCACTTGACAATGAGACCATCTCCAAATGCATAGGGCTTAGAATATAAGGATTTAGACCGAATTATTTCTTTAAAAATTGTAACTCACGTCCTAGGAATGTTTTTGTCAATGGTTCCGTGCACTGGCTTCTGCCCCGCGATAAAAGCTCTGGCGAAGAGGCCACAGTGCCGTTTGATATAGCCACTGAATCGTTTGGTGAGGTTGAGTTACCGAACCTTTGAGAGAACACACGTAGCATTTTCTTACATGAGAGCGCTGTTCTTTCAGTACACATGAATTCTTTTGTAGAGAGCCTTGTTTTACTTGATCAATCCAATGCTTAAAACACCGTTTTGGAGAAGAGAAAGAAATAGTATTTCAACCTAATTCACCTGACCACTATTGCGCCCGAAATTAACATTTGATAGGTGAATACTTGTTGGGGATAGTGAACTGAACCCTCCCGCAATAAACCCCTCATGGGCTTATCATTTCATCAGTTATCGAGAGCTGCAATGAATCTCGTCAATTCGCAATAAATTGCTTTTATTACGGCACATGACTGTGTAGCTTGGCTTCTTAGTAGATGAGTTTTTGTTTTCGTTATTATGTACTGTTTTCTGCCTGCCCCGTTTCTTTTCTTTGGCCAAGGATGAAGTGTATCTTCAAAATAAGTACCGTGTATTCGTTTTGTGCCCGTATTTGTACGACGAAGTATGATACAGCTCTCAGTTTGCTACTTTGATCTGTATTTTCTTCATTTTATTGAAAACAAACTTCTGCCGTTTATTGCTGAAAACATGTTCGTCTCTTGGATGATTTGAATTGGATCATATTTTATTTATGCTTTTTAGCTTAAATAAGCGCCTAAATATTAAAGATCTGAGGTGAGAAATTATATACCAGCTATATAATTACAAAGGGCACCAGTTCCACTGGAGGTCATACCGGTGCTTTTAGGTATTTTGGAATGAAATAATTTTTTTATTCTAAAGAAACAGAAGAGATGATAACAACTATATCATAACCAACTTTTATATGGAGAGAAGGTGTAACACAGAATAAATGGGAGCAAAAATCTTTATATTTTCCAAACCTTTATGATAGATCACTGACTTCACCATTCCCAGTGATTGAATTATGATCACAAATTAGCATGTCCAATCAAGAACTAGCACCAATTAGTGTGTTTTTGTGATTTATTTGCTTTTCGATTGTGGATTTGGTTCAATTTTTTTTGGGTTGTGTTTTGTTGTTTTCAATTTTTTTGTTCTTGCCTAATTGCTTTATGTACTTTTAAAATAACTGAAAGTGTTTTTAGAGAAAATAATTTTTGGTTCTAAAAGCACTTAAAGTGCTTCTTGCAAGAAGCACCAATTATGTGCTTCTTTCAGAAAGCACTTTAAGTGCTTTTCCATAATTTATTTGCATTTTTACTAAGGATTGGTTCCAAAAACATTTTCACCAAAAGCGCTTTCAGTCATTTTAAAAGCATATACAAAAAAGCTCTGACTTAGTGCTGTTTTTAATACTTTGGATAGGTGCTGTTGTCAAATTTTGTGCATCTCTTTTTAGGGGTAAGGATCTTCGCCGGATCTTTTTTGTGAAGATTTTGAAGATCCTCAAATCAAATATGTTTATTATACATCGTGTGGTCAGAAATCATAGTAAATTATTTTTATCTAATATTGAATATAAACATTACCTGACAAAAACTGGTAACATGATATACGATAAACAGATGTGATTAAAAGATTCCCGAGATACTCACAAAGAGGATCTGAAGAGGATCCTCTCTCTCTCTCTCTCTCTCTCTCTCTCTCTCTATCTCTCTCTCTCTCTCTCTCTCTCTCTCTCTCTCTCTAGACGTAACTCATAGGTGCGTTGTATAGGTTAGCCTTATACTCAATTTTTTAAGAACTATGAATAGTAGTTGTTAAATATTGTGGCATTTTAAAGTCCTTACTTTTGTGATTGTATTCTAAGCTTTTGAGCAGATTCTTGATCATTACAACATTACAAACTTTCTTAAATTTCTTTCATTTTTCATCATTATAGAACTCAGTAGATTTTTTTGGTTCTCTTTCTTGATCACAAACAGATGTTCGTTTGTACAATTGAATTGGTGCAGCAATATTAGCGCCTATTATCTCTTTCTTTTTTTTCATTATCACACTTCTTTTTTAAAAAAGGAACTCATTGCTTAATTCTTATTTCATAATTTGTTCTCTTGTTTTCCTACCTTAGAGAGGTGATCTTATACAGCTTTTGTGTATCTATTTTGGAAGTAATTCAAAACTGCTGTGATTATAGGTTAGTTTGACACTCATTTCTTTAAAAAAAATATTGCACATTAGTTATAAATTGTAGGTTTTGAAAACTTGCACTTTTGTGGTATTAGTGTTCATTTTCTTTATTTATTTACAATTTATGTGTCATTGAAAAATAAAAATTTTATTTAAGCATGTTAAATTTTTTCTTCCCGGTTATCAATCTGTTGCTTGAGGTTTTAAATTTTTTGCACATTATGCCGAAAATAACTAGGAATAGCAAAAGATCTAATAATACAAGAAGCTCATACTTTTGGCATTTCAAATGGCATAGAAATGTTTAATGAAAATAATTTTTATGCTGGTGATGGGTATGTGTTGCCTGAATGCCCTACATTTGCAAAACAAAATTTGATGAAGCACCAAGAGAACAACAACTGTCTTTTGAATTTGTAACAGAGAAACATACATATGAGAGACAACAATTCTGACGTGTTGATCAAGGAAGTTCAGAAATGCTGATTAGTATTATGTATAACTAGGATTGTAAATATGGTTGTATATATGTAGTAATGGAATTGTAAATATTGTTGTAGTTGTGTGTATAGAGTTATAAACCCGCAGCATCGCGCGGTGCTTTTTTGCTTGTTACATTCAAAGCTTGAAATTGTGAACGTAGATTTGGTTTTCTAATTCGGATTTGGTTTTCTAAGTAGATTTGGCTTCCCGGTCAACGTAGGAATAAACTCCAGTCGATCAACTCGAGGACTACATGTTTCCTTTGACGTTACGGTAACCAAATCCACTCCAGATTATTGGCACTATAAATAGGGATCCCATTCCACAACTTTCAATTCAATCAAAACCACCAAACAAACATGGCCTCCAGCAGCTCACCACCAACACCTCCTTGTCGTCTTCGTCGGTAGAGGAGAACCACCGAAACGCCACCACCGACGCCGCCTTTCAGTATCTACCCGACGTAAAAACCACCGACTGCTCCAAATTTGATGGGAAATTACTCCGCGAAGAAATCATAGGCGAAATCCTGGTGAGGTTGCCATCGGTAAAATCTGTAATCAAGTGCACCGCCGTGTAAGTCTTGGAAATATCTGATAAAGCCCGTCCTTCATTGACACCCATCTCCGCCGCCGCCTCCTCAACCAAAACCAAGTTGCTGATAATGATGATAACCAACTTGCTGCTGCTGATGATGTCGGTAGTCTCCATCTACTAAAAAGACCCATCCATTTTAAGGGATACTTGCTGTATTGGGATAAGCCTGCTTCTGTTTCTGCATCTTTCCTTAGATTTGATAGTACCAACAGCAAGGCTATAACTAATTTCACTTACCGTTCGACTCACGGCGAAATTACTTCTTCCGATTACGATCTGGCCGGGACTTGTAACGGCCTCATATGCCTTGCTAATGATGAGGACTTTGTAGGAACTATAAATGGTTAGTCTTCAACAAGGATCACAAACAACATATCTTACATATAACATTTACAAGAGTTGGCATTAAAAAGAGATCGCCCATACCTGAGAACCCATCTGTCCGGCAACAAAGACAGCAGCAACACCAACTGATAGATCTGGTGCAGGATGTGTTTACTGGTAACGCATAAGAATTCTTCTACTCACTCAAGACCTTATGTTCCAATGGTGATAGAACCCTGATTACAGAACGTGTTCTTTGTGAGCAGGGAATCCTTTATTATATTGAACTGAACTTCTCCAACTTCCATCTATCATGATGATTGGATAGCAACTGCTATGAACTGCAGCCATCAGTTTCCTTTGACGTGGAGCAATGCAGGCATCCTTATCATGTCCCATATCCCTTAATTCTAGGAGATTAGTTATTGACATGGCCATGACTCCTAATTGGTTTAAACCCACATTTAGGTATCCTTATCATGATATGTGTAAGTTCAAAACCTAACATTCTCCCACTTTTGAACTTCCACTTATCATGTTCCTTGTCCAACGTATTAAACCAATCCCTTATGTGATCACTTAAGTCATGTCAACCATACAACAACTCATATCTGCCATGAATAGCTTCAAAAGTTGAACCCCAGAAAATTAGTACTTCATAATTTGTACTAACACTCTTAAATCACATCCCCCAAAACTACTCATGCATGATATTAACAGAGCAAATAGACATATTTAACATGTCTATTATTTACACTCCCACTGATCAAACCAAACATCATTGTCAAGCCTTTGTTTGGCTCCAATGATAAGCCTTTTACAATAACCAGCTCATTAAACCTCGGTTTGATTAGTAATTCATCATTTCAAACACTGCATATATATATGAAACAACATCAAATATGGTAGCACACATGCAGTAGCACCATCTGCTGTCTTCTGACAGCACGCATGGGAAAGATTTGTGTAACAAACATGGGAAAGAAGTCTGAAGGTTACACTTTAACAGTAACCACATGGGAATGCTTCTGACAGCACACATGGGAAAGAATGAAGGCATTAGAATGATACCTCAGCATCTGCTTCTGCCCGCATAACACAGCAGCGACACAATCTCAAAACGTGAAGATTCCCAGTCCTTAAATCTATCCTGATACGCCAGTTGAAATCATCTGGAAAACTGTAAGGACTATCTTAAGAAGACATGGAAAACTTGAAACAATCATTAGTGATTGTTAAATGCATATTTATATCACACCTTTGGGCAAGAGATATAAATTGCCATTGACGTTCATTGTATAGCCATCATTCAAGGATCTTATCATGCAATTATTACAAGTCTTTGGACAAGAATATGGCCTGATCTACATGATGCCATACACTGATTAAAACTACCAATAATTTATACATCCCCTTCTTTGGAAAAGAATGTGAACATTTCTTGAGTTTTAAACCACAAACATTCTTCCTTTACTGTAATCGAACAATATTCTTGACATTTACTGCAAACCAAACTGTTAGTATAGTAGCAGAAAAGATAAAACTCAAAGTGATATAGTTCCAACAATATACGGATCATTATATTGATCACAACAGAAATAGATGAAAACTGCATTCTCACTGCAGCCAAACACATTGCATATGCAGATCATAAAGCCACTTCATCTTCCATTTTTAAATAAATGGGATATAATCATACTAATAAACTAATGAAAAACATCATTTGATTCGTCATGTCCCAGAGCATGCACTCAATCTGTTGTTTAACGAGGAAACTTTACCAGAAGAATTACAGCAGCAGATAGCACACACACTGCAGTATAATTTTACCATACATTCTCGCAATGTTCATTTACACACCATTAACCGGTGCATGAAAATAGTTTATTTTCAACTTTACTTGCATGCACCCAAGGAGATCAAGGAAGAAAAGTGAAATAAAAAACGCATGCTTATGAAGAGAAAAATTTACGAGCATGCAACATAGCACAAAAACAAACCACTCAAAATTTCCCTTCTTTGTAGAATTTGCCTAATTCTGTGTCTTTTCAACCAAGATGAACGCCACATGCAGGTTCTCTAAGCAGAGATTGAGTTTCACAAGTTTGGTGATCTAATCATCTTTTTACTTGTTCTTGCATATATAAACAATCAAGAAACATTACAGGAACTTGCAATTAGAAATTAGGCAACAAGATATCGAGGTAACCATGAACCAAGAAATCAAAATAGTCATAAATAAATGCCTCAAAATAACAAATGAAACTATCATTAACCAAGGCAGCCATGAAGTAGGGAATTAGATGTTGTCATGAAACAAGGCAACAATCACCGATGCTAACATTAGGGGCTAGGTTGAGGCAATTTTCTTCCCCGTACAGCAAATATTTCCAGTAAATCATATAGGTATAAATGTTAAGATAATTAAGTTTGAATCCAAGTAGACTAACCTTGCTCTGATACCAAATGTAGGAACTATAAATGGTTAGTCTTCAACAAGGATCACAAACAACATATCTTACATATAACATTTACAAGAGTTGGCATTAAAAAGAGATCGCCCATACCTGAGAACCCATCTGTCCAGCAACAAAGACAGCAGCAACACCAACTGATAGATCTGGTGCAGGATGTGTTTACTGGTAACGCATAAGAATTCTTCTACTCACTCAAGACCTTATGTTCCAATGGTGATAGAACCCTGATTACAGAACGTGTTCTTTGTGAGCAGGGAATCCTTTATTATATTGAACTGAACTTCTCCAACTTCCATCTATCATGATGATTGGATAGCAACTGCTATGAACCGCAGCCATCAGTTTCCTTTGACGTGGAGCAATGCAGGCATCCTTATCATGTCCCATATCCCTTAATTCTAGGAGATCAGTTATTGACATGGCCATGACTCCTAATTGGTTTAAACCCACGTTTAGGTATCCTTATCATGATATGTGTAAGTTCAAAACCTAACAGACTTCACCCCCGAAGTCCCCGCAATAATTTGGAACCCTTCGGTTAGGAAATTCGTGACCTTGCCCCCTTCTACCATCACCATCCCTTGGACCAACGAAGACAAAAGAAAACGTTAACTTGCCATATTATATTTCTACTTCGTTCGGTTACGATTCGCGCACCAATGACTACAAGGTTTTGAGAATCATTTATAGTAATGAACATTCTTTTGATCCTGCCGGGAACACCCCGTATGGGGTTGAGGTTTACTCCTTAGCCAGAGGCTCCTGGAAGATTCTTAGTCCTCCTCCAGCTCCACCTGCTGTTTCTTTTCCTGGTTGCCATGCTTTCGTCAATGGTGCCGTGCACTGGCTTCTGCCCCGCGATCAAAGCTCTGATGAAGATGTTGTAGTGTCGTTTGATATGGCAACTGAATCATTTGGTGAGATTAAGATACCGAAATCTTTGAGCAAAACACCATATGCCGGTTTACCTTATAACGACCTTGTTGTTTCAGTATACGAGGATTCCCTTGCGTTAGTTAAGATGCATTGCGAAAGAGCTAATGTTTGTGATGTCAAGTTATGGGTCATGCAGCAGTTCGGGGTGGTGAAATCGTGGACTAATTTATACAACGTAACCTTGAACAAGTTGGTGTACTCTCCTCCCGAACACTTTGCTTTCAAAAGCAATGGCGAACAAGTGTTTAAAATGCATGCTGAGGATGGTCGATCTGCGCAGCTGCAGATAGTGGATTTTAGGAGCAAACAAGTTAAATGTTCTAGGGTTGATCGAGAGTACCAATACAAGTCCATGAATTCTTTTGTAGAGAGCCTTATTTTACTTGACCAATCTGATGCTTATTCTTACTAAGCAGCGGCAGCGATCAACAAGTAGTCTTATGGATTTAATTAGTTAGCACTTTCTTTTCACTTGTAAATTAACATTCCTTCTTCAATTTATTGTGTTACATTCCTTCAAATGAATGGATTTGGAATTATAAAAGTATTGATGATAAATATATATGTATAATCCCCTACAGTTTTTCTATATCATTTAGATTAAACATGTTGGGCCTTTTTAAAATTTGATTGAAGTGCTTTGACCAATAGTCACCTTTATTTTTTAAAATTAAAATACTTTTTGAATGATTTTGGGGGATTTAAAAATATTTTAAACTATTTTGGAAAAAAAATATCTTAAATCTTAGATAATTATTGCTAAATTGTAGCATTATTGTGAAAATAAATTGAATCCAACCAACTTTTTTTTTTGTTTTTACAATTATCTCCAACGGAGGAGAATGTAATCAAAATGCTAGATTATAGGAAATTTGTTACAATATAATGTGCATATAGTACCAAAACTATGACAAAAAAAAGTTTAATCAAATCACTAAAAGGCATGGATGTTTGATCTAAAAAATTGAAAACTGAGTCGACTATATCAAAAGATCCACATATATATATATATATATATATATATGTATATTCCCATCTCTACCTAGCATGAGGCTTTTTGGGAACTCATTGGCTTCGGGTTCCATCGAAACTCCGAAGTTAAGCGAGTTCGCACGAGAGCAATCCTATGATGGGTGACCCATTGGGAAGTTGTAACACCCTGAAAAATTTAAAGATATGAATTAGATAATATAATTATGAAAATGTGGAGAAAATCGAAAATAAATCGATTTACGGTTATGAAGATAGAAATGGGAAATTATTATAATTCACATAATTGTATTAGTGAGATTTTATATTAATTTTCAAGAAATTATATTAATTTATTTGAGATCAGTTTTAAATTAAACTGGTTACAAAGTTGAGGTTTTGAAAGTTAATTATTTAAAATTTGTTGACCATTCGAGGTCACAATTTATATTTTTATAGAGCTCGATCTCACGAACGCGTGGGCATAAACCGTTCCTGAAACGGAGTTATAACGAAGAAGTTATTAACGATTGAAGTTAGGGATAAAATGGTCATTTAATCAATTTCTAGAAGGCTCCAGATTTGCTGGAGCAAGGATCTGAGAAGCCACGTGTGTGGTTGTGATGTAAATGGAAGAAGAGAAAGGGAGATTGACGGGCCAACCAGGATGGGGGAGAAGAAGAAAAAAAAAATAGGGAAATGAGGAGAGAAGAAGGGGAGGGAATCGGGTTTCCTCAACCTGCGTGACCTGACCCGTTTTCCCCATTTCTCCAGTGATTTCCGTTGGTTTTTCGACGAATCATGTCCATTAAATCTTGGAAAAATCATCCTATAACATTCCCTTTACCCTCTCTACTCAAAAAATCGAGAGAAAATGGCCTATAAACCGTGAATTTTCACACGGCGGGTGCGAGGGCTCTGGCGCTTTTTGGCGGCAATACGCCGTTTCCTGAAGCAAACTCCGACCACCACTACTATCCATGGACTCCTAGAGAATCTAGGAACATGTCCCAAGCATTGGATGGGGCGACGGAGCACCGGAGTACACGGATCAAAATCACCAAATTTCTAGGGTTCCGGTGGGTTTTGGGTGAAATTGAAGCCTTTCTTGGCCGAATTGGACTTGGCCACATGTATAAAAGTTGTTCTACTCATTAAGATCTATAACACGGTAAACTTTTGTAATTTTTGGAAATAGTTGATATTTTCCGGAGAGTCGAAGCAGCAGACCGCCACCTGCGGCGGCGCGTGGCCAGTAGGTCAACTCTGCCATTTTCATGCTAATTTTTGGTGTTCTGAAACCATATTTAATATGCATATGGTGTGATTCCAATGTTTGAACCGAATTTATGATTTTTAGTCACTAAAATGTCGAAGTTGATGAATTAGAAAACGGGTTGTGAACTACGAAAGGCTTGATCCCTATTGAGGGTATGTAAACAGAGTTAGATGCAGCCTTAAATAGTCGAGAATTAATATTTAGAATAAATTTTGATTTAAGAGGAGAAAATAGTTCTAATTTGGAAGTGAAATTGCATGTTTTGGTAAATGAATAATGGGTATGGATTATGCGTGGAATGAAGGAAATTAATTGGAGGTTGATGACTAATGATTATGAATTCAATTATTAATTTAAAGATTAGTTTTGACATATAAGAAAATATGGATAGCTTGTTAGAAATTGAATTAGTGATTTAGAGGATGGTGATTATTTGAAATAAATTAACTATGACTTTAAGTTAGGCCTACCATAATTAAATTCCGAAAATATATTTATATTTTCGGGCTCGGGGCGTGACAAAAGTTCTCGTGTAAGTTCCTAGAAACAAAATCGTGAGGGCGTGATCGGGGCCCAAAGCGGACAATATCATGCTACGGCGGAGTCGAGCCCGGGATGTGACAACCCGTCCCAAATTTTATTATTTTATAAATCCTAGAAGGTGAAATTTATGAGAATACCCTAGAGGCGAGGGTATTGATTTTCGTTGGTCGTTAGTTCATGACACATATGAACTATTACCTTACCGTATTCCAAAAATACGTTGGTAGGGATTGTTATTTATTATCTTATTCATTTCATATTATTAAATTTTCTTTTATGTAATGGGTTAGGGGAGATTTAATAAAAGAAGAAGAATGAATAAGAAAATGAGGGCTGCCCAATGGCAGTGAAAGAGCGGGAGAGGAAGGAGATGGGCACTGCCCAATCGGAAAATAAGAGAGAGGGAGGGTGACGAATGGGAGAGAAGAATCAAGAGGGAAAGGAGAGAAAAAGAAAATGAGGGAACCCAAAACGGATCCTCTTTGACCAGTGTGACTCGGCCGACGGGATTCATGGAAAATGATGGCTTCCCGGCCAAATTCCGGTGAATTAAGCCAAACCATCACCTGGAAGCACCTCCCTAGCCTTTTCTCTACCATTTCTACCCCTAAATTCATACAATTTGGCCTTTGATTCGGGAGAAATGCACTGGTGATGCGTGTGAGTGTTCTACGGCAATCCATAAATCGTGAAGCTAACTCAGTCAATTGTCACTACCAATAGGTTCCCCTCAACCTCAGGAACAAAGCCCAAATGATGGTAGAGGCGTCGGAGTGAGTATGGAGGTCGAATTGAAGCACACCATTTTCTAGGGTTCCGACAGGTTTGAGCAAAATTGGGGCTCTTCCAGGCCAAATTGAACTTGGCCACATGTATAAAGTTTGCTCCACTCTTTGAGATCTTTATTTCTGTAATTTTTGAGAATTTTTTGAAATAGTTGGATTTTCCGTAGAGCTAGGGCGGCCGACCACCACTCGTGGCGCTGCATGGCTAGGGGACCATCAATGTTATCCTTAGGCTAAATTATATGTCTTGAATTCATTTTTGGCAATTGTATATCGTAGGTTGATCATTTGGACCTAAACTCATTAGGATACGTTACTTGGTAAAGATATGAATCGACGATCCGACCGTTAGATCGTCACCAAACTTTAATACATTAAAGTACATAATATTTAAGGACCATAGGAATTTATAGATCGGGAATCCAAACAACAGATCTTCCCGAATTGGATTTGTAAGTTCGTAAAATAAATGTTAACCGCCACTTGATTTTTGGGCAATTGGCAGAGATCTGACCGTTGGATCGTAATGAAATTTTAGTATGTTATTCTAGAAGTATAATGTGGATATTTGAAGTACGGATCTTCCGGATCGAGTTTTGTAGGATTGTGGACCCAACCGTCGATCGGGTCTCAAACTATTTTAGAACGTCCTGAGAATGTGCTTTATGTGAATTACGTATTCTATTGATAAGTGTTTTGAGATATGATTCTATAATTAGCCACAGGCGCCAATCGTTCGGGACGCCTTGATGTGCGTGCTAGATAATCATGGCGTGGACTCTAGGTGAGTGAGTCTTTTCCTTTCTATCGTGTGTGTGTATATATATATATATGTATATGTATATGTATATGTGTGTGTGTATATATATATATATATATATAATTGATGATTCCATAAACGTTTATAAATCGATTATTACTTACGATTACTATGAATGTTTTGAAGTAATTATTACGAACTACGAATGGCTTGATCCATGTTTAGGGTACGTAGGCAGTTTAACAAGACGTTAGATGCAGCCATATAATAAATGAGACTAAATAATTGGGACAATAGCCTTGTTTGGGGAATTGAAGAATGTGACTCACTGAGATTGAATTAATATATATATATAAATCAAATTGTTAATGATTGTATCCTCCCAACCTGGTATCCTAGTTAGTTTGCTGCTTTGGATGTGTAGAGTGGATGAACATGATTTTCAATAGTGGGCTTGGAACCTAATGGATCCTTAACTTCTTTTGATTATTGATTATGATTTTGCACTATTTGATTATTCGCAGAGACAAGCCTTTTATTTTTTTAAAAGTTGCGTGCTTAGAAGAGGAAGATTGTTGACAGAAGAGCCTCTAAGAGTTGCAAGATAAGGTATCAATAGATTCTTCGGTTCCCTATGTGAAACTGCTGTGACTTTGTTTTGGAATATCTTAGAGCATCTATTGAGCAAACTAGGTTAGATTGTTGAATGCTTATTGCATTATGCTTTTGCATGTACAATGTTCATGAGAAGATAGTAAATTTCACGGCTCCAGAGACTATGGCCGTTCCTCCTATACTTCCTGACCTCAATAATTTGTTCAGGTTGAAAAGCAGAAACCAGCTTTTGTAGTGTAGTAGCAATGCAAGGCTAATAAATTGCCTATCGTTAAATTATTTGATATATATTATTCTATCTAGGGTAAATCGCCAAAATGGTCTCTGAGATTTACATAACTCATTACTTTGGTCCCTGAGATTCCAAATCGATAAAAGTGGTCTCTAAGATTGTCCACCATCCATCATTTTGGTTCTTCCGTTAAAAACTCCGTTAAGTGTCCCAGAGCTTTTGGCCGGAAGTTTGGGCAATTTTCAAAGCTTCGTAACTCAATCGTTTCTTAACCAAATTCGACCTATAATATATCAAAATGAAGATAAGAAAGTGTGGAATAATATTATAGCTATTTCAAAGCCCAATGGTTGCCGAAAATGGCCGGAAAATAGCCTCAAAGTTGACTGGTCCGAGTGAAAACTTGAAAACTCGCCGGAAACTGGGTAAACTTTAAACGTTCATAACTTCTTCAATAATCAACGAAATCAAGTGATTCAAAAACGAAAATCATACTTCTCGACGAGACAAAGAGAATGGTACCTTTTAGATGGCTAACGCACCGTGGTTTGGCCGGAAAATCGCTTGAAACTGGCTAACTTGAGACCAAGACAACCACTTTTGAGCCGTTTTCCGGCCAAACCACGGCACATTAGCCATCAAAAAAGGTACCATTCTCTTTGTCTCGTCGAGAAGTATGATGTTTGTTTTTGAATCACTTGATTTCGTTGAGTATTGAAGAAGTTATGAACGTTTAAAGTTTACCCAGTTTCCGGCGAGTTTTCAAGTTTTCACTCGGACCAGTCAACTTTGAGGATATTTTCCGGCAATCTCTGGCAACCATTGGGCTTCGAAATAGGTATAATCTTATTCTACAATTTCCTATCTTCATTTAGATATATTATGGGTCGAATTTGGTTAAGAAACGATTGAGTTACAAAGCTTTGAAAATTGCCCAAACTTCCGGCCATGAGCCCCGGAACACTTAGCGGAGTTTTTAACGGAATGACCAAAATGATGGATGGTGGACAATCTCAGGGACCACTTTTATTGATTTTGAATCTCAGGGACCAAAGTGATGAGTTATGCAAATCTCAGGGACCATTTTGACGATTTACCCTTCTATCTAATATCTATTGTATTGATATTTATGCAATTTACACAATTTTCAATGGGGAGCCGAGTCTTTAAGAATGATTTTGTTGAAAACGACAATTAAGATTTGTAACTTTGTCATTTATAAGCAGATAGGATGTTTTTGTTTTCCCCGGTGCCGAAATAATCCCCCCCCCCAAAAAAAAGAAAAAAAAAAGGGAGTTTTAACGAAAAGCCTGCGGTACTGTTCACTTTAACGAAAAACCACATTTTTACACTAAAAAGTCAAACCTAGTACTATTCATTTTACCCTTTATTTTGTCCTTATCGTTAAAACTCAAAGTTTTCAAACCTTTTTCATTAGTTTTTCTAAAAAAAAATCTTGCCCGTTATTGCTAAAGATACCTATGTCAAAGTCCTTCCCTTACCTGTACTCTCTTAGTATCGCTAATGCTGGATGTATTTATTTGTTTTACTTATTTATTGGCACTTTGCTAGTATCGCTAATGCTGGATGTATTTTAGGCTATATTTGATGGCGTTGAACACATTTGAACTTCGGTATCTAGTTGCAAGGGGCTTTTATATCTCAAGCGATTAAGAATGCTTAGCTCTGAACCTGAAGTTTTGAAGGTTGAAAACATCTTGAGAGCAAGGAATGCAAAGACATATCTATATGAAGTCAAATTACAAACTCATGGTGGGCTTGTGGACGAGTGTCGCTTCTTTTTTTGGGAGATGGAGGACCAACCTACTAGAGCAAGCGCAAAAAAGAAGCCGACAGCTGTGAGGCGCACCTTCCAACCTCTCAGACTGCAGTTATTACTAACAACCCTCGTCTTTGCAATTGTGTAATTAGGTTCATCATCTTGCCCTTCTTTGTCTGAAAAACATACAAATAACATAAAATTTATTGGAAACGTTTTTGAAATGAATACGGACACACCTGGAAGTGTTTGGATGAAGTATAATTGAATGCAATACAACAACACAACATACTTGTGTCTTCTTCGTCAGAGTCCATGGTGAGGATATCAATGTTGTCAGCATCTTCTCTTGTCCAACTGCCAAGGAAGTATATTCCCGGTATGCACTTCAACGTCTTCAAATGTCCATCGATAACAAATGGATAATTAGGATATGATTTGGTGTTGTGTTGGGTACTCATCTTGTCTTGGTGCTCTTGCACAAGCTTGACACCAAACTCCTTTACCCAAAACAAGTCACGTGGTCCGGTTATTACCGAAACCACTACTTCATCTCCACATTGTAATATTGTTTTATTCTCCATCTTCCAATGGCTCAACCATGTCATATCTTCTCCGTCACCTGGGATACCATAGAATACTGGGCTATAGATCCACTTCAGACCCTTGCTCTTGTTTCTCACTTTGATCATTATTGGAGCAATTCTAGGCATAGTAAAATAATTATTTGAATTTTCCTTTGCATAGGTAGCAAAGATGTTCAAGCCTCGAATTCTGTGACTAGCAAGTAGTAAAGGGACAATAAAAGATATCGAAGACTTGGTACTTTTATAGCTGAACCGGCCTGGAACCTCATTCCCAACAAAAAACGTGCTAAATATACCACGTTGATACAGTCCCTATGTATTTGCCACAGTCATCACAACATTACTCAGTCATTTCTGTCCCATTATATATTTAAGACTTATGAGAGAGAGAAAGAGAGGCGCACCTGGACGGGGACCTCTTTTGGATCCCTGTATGTGTGTGGATTACGCATTCGAACAAGTGGCATGGATTCCAAGTTGCACAAGCCCAAAAGTTTGATCATTTCCACTTCAACTCTATCTATAGGCTCTAACTTGTAATAGCACTCCCACTCAACAAGATTCCAGTTGTCAGCCACACATATTGGACAACATTGCTCAGGGGAATGAAAAGTTATTTTTTTTAATGATATGCATCCGGCTATACTTATCCATTGGTGTACTTCCGGCAACCCCACAAGCGATTCGAGCCTATCACAACCCTCGAAAGTGAGTTCATCGATCCTCCTCAAACCTTTGATGAAAACTGGCAGATTGCAAATTGGATTCTTATCTAAATGTAGTCTTCGCAAGTAGAATAGATTACTTAAATCCGTAGGAAGGACATCATCATAAAGATTGCACCCCTTCAGACTTAACTCTACTAAAGAGCATGGAAAAGAACTCAAGATAGTTGAACTTCTTTCTGGCCACAATTCACCTATTGGAATTCCATCTATCTCAAGAACTTTCAGAGACTCCATCTTCTTCATCATCTCCACTGGAAACTCAGCAAGATTTGAGCAACCAGATAAAATGAGTGTTTCAAGCGATTTAAGCATGCACATGTTCTTCGGAAGCATCTTAAGATTCTTGCAATCCTTCATATTCAAGTACACGAGTCTCTCCAGGTTTCCAATGGATTCATGAACATTCTTCAGGCTTGTGCAATCTACAAGAATTAGTTCCTCTAGATTGGGGAAAAGTGAGAAGTCAATGGTTTCACTAAGGCCATGAGAATGGCTGACGTCAAGGATCTTCAACGATGGAAAAAACTGTGGAAACAATGGAAAAAACAAAAAAGAACAATGAAATAAGTGTCTAATATAAGAAATTAGTCATCGAATTAAAAAAAACATAATAGTTCATTTTAACACATGGAGTTGGTCGACAAATAAAAAACTAACAAAATAAGGAAAATGAATTGAAATGCATAGAGTAACATACTTTTGTTCCTTTGCATACTTGTCTCAAGCTACTGTATTGCATTTCAAGAACAATTACATTCTCCAAAGGAAAATCAATTGGTATAGAATCCAAAGGAAATTCAAGCCAACACAACCATCTTAATCCTGTAGGGAAATCTGCATAACACCCATCCAGTCGTACATGACTAATATGGAGTAGTTGTAAATTGCACATCCTTGCAAATGCATTGGTTTCCAAGACTATCTCATTTTTGTTTATTGGACTGTTTGCAGGATGGTTACGCATATCCAGGACAAGACCTTGGATTTTTTTTGTACCCTAAAGGAAAAAAAAGAGACATTAATATGCATAATTTTCACAAGAAGAAATACATATATAGACATAAAAGGCATGTTTCTTACATTCTTTTTCCTCAATACTTGGAAAGAATCCTTATGGCGCCACAATCTACTACGTTTCTTAGGCTCTTCTGATTCTTGGCGAACAATTTCTCTTCCCATAGCACGAATCATGTCATGCATTTCCACCTTGCCGTATTCATCAAGTGTCACCAAGCATCTATCAATGAGATTTTGAATGCCAATGATTGTATAGAAATCACATCCATCGAATATTCTAACAATGTAGCTTTTGTTCCTTCCTATTAGGAAACAAGCAATGTGGAGGAATAATTTCCGGTCATGGTCATCTTTTAAACTTTCATAGCTTATTCTTAGTTTACTCATGATTTCACCATCAGGAATAACTTTTAGCTTCTCCAATGCACTTTCCCATACACCTATACTTTCCCCTGATAAAGAAGAACCCAAAACTTTTAGAGCTAATGGAAGTCCGCCACTATGTTGCACTAGCTGTTTTGAGTGTTCCATGTATTCTTCTATGGGATGGTCCTGACCAAAAGCATGCCAACTGAAAAGCTTTAATGATTCATTGTAATCCAAAGTTTGAACTCTGTGCACCTCTGTAACTTGATCTGCCTTTAGCAACCTTTCACGCCTAGTTGTTATTAGTATCTTACTTCCAGGATAAAACTGATCCTTCATCCTTAGGATTGCATCGAATTGGTCCATTTGGTCAACATCATCAAGAACAAGTAGAACTCTTCTAGTGCTTATGGCCCTTTCAATCTTAATTATTCCCTCACTAACACTGTGTATTTTCACTTCTCTGCCGTTCAAAATATCACAAAGAAGTTGCATTTGTATTTGAACTAAGCCATTTGGTCGATCTGCTGTTTCTTTGATATTTTCAATGAAACTACTTCCTTGAAAGCTTCCAAAGTTTGAATTGTAAACATGTTTTGCAATGGTTGTCTTCCCTATTCCAGACATGCCATACACAACAAATATACCAACATCACTTGATCCATCTTGTAACCACAAATTGATGCGTTCGGCTTGAGATTGAATTCCAATCAATTTTGGTTCAACACTCAATGGCGTGCGACTTAACTTGTCTCCTATCACTTTAACAATGTTTTTGATAAACGTTGACTCGTACCTTCAAATTTGCAAACAAAATGAAAAATGAATTGGGAAAATTAGATAATTAAAACATACGTTGATTGCCTTTGTTTAAATAAGAAAAAAAAAAGGACCGCTGACAAAATTAAATTGAAAAAAAAAAGGAGGAACTTTAACGAAAAGCACCCGGTATTGTTCACTTTAACGGAAAAACCACATTTTTACTCTAAAAAGTCAATCTTAATACTATCCACTTTACCCTTTATTTTGTCCTTATCGTTAAAGCTCAAAATTTTCAAGTATTTTTCATTAGTTTTCCTAAAAAAGGAATACAACGCATAATTTATACGAACTATAGACAAATACATTACAGATCACATCCTAACTTTTTTCCACACCAGCTTTCAAAAATATTTAAGCAACTGGAAACCAGTAGATTAACATGGAAAATGACTAATCCTTAAGTTGAGTTGAGTATGATTTCTTTAAGTTGACCTGAATTGGGATTATTATTCACTGCTGAGATTGAATTAATAAACATATAAAAATCTAGGTCACTACGGATCATACGTCAAATTGACCAAAGAAAGAGAAGAGAAATGGAGATAATGAAAGTTACCCATCAGCTTGATTTTGTAAGACCATGCCTGCTAGGTCTGCAATCTCTTCAAGTGCCTTCCTCCATCCCTCCACCTTTTCCGACGACTGATTTTTCTGGCTTCTAGCAAATGCTTTTCCAACACTTCCTGTCTGCTTCCTCACGTGGGACGGATCGACATCGTAGAAGACTGGTAAAACTACATGGTCCGAGGTGGTCCTCTTGCGTTCAAGGATCAGCACAAGCTCATCAAGACACCACCTGGATGAAGCGTAATCTTTCGAAAACACGACAACAGAAGTCCGTGACTGCTGGATCGCTTTCTGCAGTCCTGGCTTTATATCTTCTCCTCTCTCAAGTTCATCGTCGTCTCGGAACGTAAGAAATCCTGCGTTGTTCAAGGCTGTGTAGAGGTGGTCGGTAAAAGTCTTGCGAGTTTCTTCGCCTCTGAAGCTCAAGAACACGTCGTAGCGATAACCCCGAAAAGTGTTGGAATCAGAGGAGGTTCCTGGAGATGTTCTCACAAGAGCCATTGATGCGGATCGATGTTCAAACAAAAAAACTGGTGTTTGCTAGGTGCAATGCAAATGTCTGTGAGTAGGGAAAATATGTAATTGGGTCTTTTCCATCTACTTCCAGAAAAATTTACAAACAATATTATAAAATGGGTCGTTCCCATCCATTGACCCAAAAAGCGTTTCTTTAAGTCATGGTCGGCCGTTAGTGGCAGAGATGAAAAGAAAAATAAAATATTACTTCTTGTTTTATGTGTGATTTTATAAATAACAATTATATTGATAGTTGCTCATCTTTCTGTGATAAAATACACTTCTAATTGCCCAAAGATTTTTTGTGATAAATACAACACATTTTGATCGTTGCTCAATACTTATTTTTCGTCCATGAATTGTTGGAATCATCTCTACCAATCAACCCACCAACTAGTGTTTCCAATATCACCATATCGAAGGTTTATATATTCAACTGCAAGATTGATTGTCCTAAAATTGATGTGGTATTGAGACAAAAATTAAAACTTGATAGAACCGCATAATAATGTGGCACTTGTAATGTTCAGTTAGTTTCATAAGGAAAATTTAGAAAAACTTGAATCTTGGTACATGTATAGTTGAACTTAAGGTGTTTGATCGAATTGTTGTGCAGTTATAGGCTTGCTGTATAGTAACGAGAATCGGCAAGTTGTGTCTATATCCTCTTGTTAGGAATACTGGTTTCTCATTATACGAAATATAATTTACAATGTGGTTGCTCCTTTCCGTTAGTTTACATAATGATGAAGGCCACTTTCCTTTTTTATTTTTTATTTTTATGCATTTCCCTCTTTTCGTCTACCCTCCTCCTAGACTTGGCATTCGTGTCGTGTTTTCCGTGTTTGTGTCGTTTTCGTGTCATACCTGATATCTTAACGGGTCGTGTCGTGTAACACCCGTTAAAATAAACGGGTAAAATGACCCGACCCGAAATCGACCCGATAATATTAACAGGTAATATGACCCGACCCGTTACCCGTTAAGGAAAATATATTTTAAACCAATAAATAATCAAATGAAAAACATAATACTAAATAAGTATATACATTCCATATTATCATATCCAAAACATAAAAACACAATTTTGTTTTAAGTATATTTTCGCTTACCTAAAGTCTTTAATAGTTTTTTAATTAATGTAGAAGTGTAAAAAAATATAGAAAAAATATATAAACACTCGTAATGACAAGCTTTATAACTTTCATGAAGAGCTTAACTTCGAAATTCGCCACTATAATCATATAATTCATAGATCAAAATTTAACCGTTGATTGTTGTTTACATTTATGCTTCATTGTTCTCATCAAATTTCGTTTTTTTAGATTTTCTTTTTTGAAAACATGATCTATTAGAGGGTGCAGGTAGATGAACGGTTTGGATCGTTGATATTATATTTAGAGTTTTACGGTTAGTGAAAATATTGCTTGATGTTTATAAAGTTTCTACAAATTATATGACATTGACTCATATTTCAGTTAACCGTAAATATCGAAACGTGATATCATCTTCTTACATCCGCCAGATGATCATGTTTTCAAAAAATAAAATTTTAAAAATGAAATTCAGTAATAAGAATAAAGCGTAAATGACAATCGACGGTTAAATAAATTTAAGGTTTCACTACTACAAAATTATCTATTGCTGGCGGTCCAAAAACTTTTTTTCAACGATCCAACCGTCAAACTTATTTGTACACATTCCAAGATTGCATACGTAAAAAATCGTAAAAAACAAACATTCAGAGATTACGTAACAGAACAAAAGTTTTCGACGGTTATAAACGAAAAATCACAATTTAACGGTTATTTTAGCTCCGATTTTGATGAATTTTTACAGATACACTCCTCGACCCTATAAGAATGTAATGAATAAATTTGATCTTTAATTTAAAGTATTTACAATAGTGGATACCACAAAAACTTATTTTATACTTAATAGAAGTATAATATTAACTTTAAGTGTTTGTTTAATCTACCGTTCTGACACAATATGCATTCTACGAAATTTTTTTCAACGATCCAACCGTCAAACTTATTTGTACACATTCCGAGATCGCATACGTAAAAAATCGTAAAAAACAAACATTCAGAGATTACGTAATGGAACAAAAGTTTTCGACGGTTATAAACGAAAAATTACAATTTAACGGTTATTTTATCTCCGATTTTGATACTTTTTTACAGATAAACTCCTCGACCTATAAGAATGTAATGAATAAATTTGATCTTTAATTTAAAGTATTTACACTAGTGGATACCACAAAAACTTATTTTATACTTAATAGAAGTATAATATTAACTCTAAGTGTTTGTTTAATTTACTGTTTTGACGCAATATGCATTCTACAAAAAACATTTCAACGATCCAACCGTCAAACTTATTTGTACACATTCCGAGATCGCATACGTAAAAAATCATAAAAAACAAACATTCAGAGATTACGTAACAGAACAAAAGTTTTCGACGGTTATAAATGAAAAATCACAATTTAATGGTTATTTTAGCTCTGATTTTGATGATTTTTTACAAATACACTCCTCGACCCTATAAGAATGTAATGAATAAATTTGATCTTTAATTTAAAGTATTTACACTAGTGGATACCACAAAACTTATTTTATACTTAATAGAAGTATAATATTAACTCTAAGTGTTTGTTTAATCTACCGTTTTGACGCAATATGCATTCTACGAAACTTTTTTCAACGATCCAACCGTCAAACTTATTTGTACACATTCTGAGATCGCATACGTAAAAAATCGTAAAAACAAACATTCAGAGATTACGTAATGGAACAAAAGTTTTCGACGGTTATAAACGAAAAATCACAATTTAACGGTTATTTTATCTCTGATTTTGATGATTTTTTACAGATACACTCCTCGACCCTATAAGAATGTAATGAATAAATTTGATCTTTAATTTAAAGTATTTACACTAGTGGATACCACAAAACTTATTTTATACTTAATAGAAGTATAATATTAACTCTAAGTGTTTGTTTAATCTACTGTTTTGATGCAATATGCATTCTACAAAACTTTTTTCAACGATCCAACCATCAAACTTATTTGTACACATTCTGAGATCGCATACGTAAAAAATCATAAAAAAAAAACATTCAGAGATTACGTAATGGAACAAAAGTTTTCGACGGTTATAAACGAAAAATCACAATTTAACGGTTATTTTATCTCCGATTTTGATGATTTTTTACAGATACACTCCTCAACCCTATAAGAATGTAGTGAATAAATTTGATCTTTAATTTAAAGTATTTACACTAGTGGATACTACAAAAACTTATTTTATACTTAATAGAAGTATAATATTAACTCTAAGTGTTTGTTTAATCTACCGTTTTGATGCAATATGCATTCTACGAAACTTTTTTCAACGATCCAACCGTCAAACCTATTTGTACACATTCCGAGATCGCATACGTAAAAAATCGTAAAAAAAAACGTTCAGAGATTACGTAATGGAACAAAAGTTTTCGACGGTTATAAACGAAAAATCACAATTTAACGGTTATTTTATCTCCGATTTTGATGATTTTTTACAAATAGACTCCTCGACCTATAAGAATGTAATGAATAAATTTGATCTTTAATTTAAAGTATTTACACTAGTGGATACCACAAAAACTTATTTTATACTTAATAGAAGTATAATATTAACTCTAAGTGTTTGTTTAATCTACTATTTTGACGCAATATGCATTCTACAAAACTTTTTTCAATGATCCAACCATCAAACTTATTTGTACACATTCCGAGATCGCGTACGTAAAAAATCATAAAAAACAAACATTCAGAGATTACGTAATGGAACAAAAGTTTTCGACGATTATAAACGAAAAATCACAATTTAACGGTTATTTTAGCTCCGATTTTGATGATTTTTTACAGATACACTCCTCGACTCTATAAGAATGTAATGAATAAATTTGATCTTTAATTTAAAGTATTTACACTAGTGGATACCACAAAAACTTATTTTATACTTAATAGAAGTATAATATTAACTCTAAGTGTTTGTTTAATATACCGTTTTGACGCAATATGCATTCTATGAAACTTTTTTCAACGATCGAACCGTCAAACTTATTTGTACACATTCCGAGATTGCAAACTTAAAAAATCGTAAAAAACAAACATTCAGAGATTACGTAATGGAACAAAAGTTTTCGACGGTTATAAACGAAAAATTACAATTTAACGGTTATTTTAGCTTCGATTTTGATGATTTTGTACATATACACTCTTCGACCCTATAAGAATGTAATGAATAAATTTGATCTTTAATTTAAAGCATTTACATTTTTTTATATATGAGTGATTGTATATATATATATTTACATTTTTTACACTTCTACAATAATTATTATTAATTTTATTAATTTTGCCCTCAAATAAAAAACATTATTCATGAGGGTTTGAAGGATTTTAAAAATCTGAACGATAATATAAGTGTAACAATTATCTATTCGTAGAGGAATAATGATAAATCACAAGTGTTTATATATTCTTTCACATTTTTCATACTTGTATGTATGTCTTCTTAGTTCTTGCATATACAAATACTATACTAGTATATTTTAATTTTGGACAAGAATATGTTATGTAAAATTTATCCTAGTAATGATAATAAGGAACTCTCATAATAAAAATAAATAATGACTAAAACTTTTTTTTTATTTTTTTTATAATTTATATAGAACGATAATACAAAACTATATATTTAATATAGAATATATTGTATATATTAATATGACTATTGTATTTTATAATAAATCTTTTAGTAATTAAACTTTAAAATTATTAAAATATTTTTTTTCTGGTCGAAACGGGTTACCCACGTGTTAACGGGTCATCCGATAGTGACCTGATAAGTTATCGTGTTGACCCGAAACCCGTTATTTTCGTGTCGTTTTCGTGTCATGTCAAAAACTGTCAAGTCTACCTCCTCCTAAGTTTCCTTCCCCTTTTCCCTTCTTTTCTACTTTTCTTCTTTTCCCTTCCCCTTTTCTCTATTCTCCGAAATTTCCTCTCATTTTCCTCCTTCCCTTTCTCTACTTTTCCTTCTCCCTTTCTCCTTTTTCCCTTCTCTTCTGCTTTTCTTCCCCTTTTCCCTTCTTTTCTGCTTTTCTTCTTTTCCCTTCTCCTTTTTCTATTCTCCGAAATTTCCCCTCATTTTCCTCCTTCGCTTTCTACATTCTCCTTTTCTCCTTTTCTCCTTTTCTCCTTTTCTCCTTTTCCTTCCCCTTTTCCCTTCTTTTCTGCTTTTCTTCTCTTTTTCCCTTCTTTTCTGCTTTTCTTTTTTTCCCTTCTCATTTTCTCTATTCTAAATATAACTTTCTCTTTCTAAATGCAGTGCTGCCGACTACATTGAGGGACATTGGTGGAAAATATGAGAATTAACCTTATGATTTGGTAGTTAATTGTTGTTCATAAATCAATGTGTGAAGAATCAAGGAATTGAAGTAAGGAAACGTAAGTAATATTAGTTAATTAAACTAGTGTCTAATTGGGCTTACCACCGATAATTATTTCCGAAAATAAATAATTCGGTAGTAGGGCATTATCGATTGTGCATTTTACGCCACATTATGAGTGTGTGTATATATATATTGGAAAAATGCTATAACATGGTTGAGTATTAGATTGTATCATGGTTTATCTATATGTGTATTACCTGAACCTAATTATTGTGAATGCTTCGAAGTGCCAAATGATGATGCGGACACCCAGGTAAGCTTCAAGCGAGTACATGTTGATGATAGTAATGGTAGTGAGTATGTTGATGAGATATTGATTTAGCCGTACAGTCACGTGAGGTGACTCCGGCTAGTATATTGATGAGATATGTGATAAGATACGAATAGTCGTACAGGTCACTAGAGGTGACTCCAACATATATGCTAGTCATGATTGATGAGATATGTGATAAGTTATGGATAAGTCGTACATGTCACTATAGATGACTCCGACTTATATGCTAGCCATGATCGATGATATATATGATGAGATATGGATAAGTCGTACAGGTCACTAGAGGTGACTCCGACTTATGAGTTAGCATATATGTGATGATATATGATGAGATGCTAGCATATATTTACGATGAGATATGCAATGAGATGCTAGCATATATTTATGATGAGATATGTGATAAGATGCTAGCATATATATGATGATATATGATGAGATGCTAGTATATATTTACGATGAGATATGTAATGAGATGCTAGCATATATGATGAGATATGTTACGAGCTAGCATATATGATGAGATGCTAGCATATATTTATGATGAGATATGTGATGAGATGCTAGCATATATGTGATGATATATGATGAGATGCTAGTATATATTTATGATGAGATATGTGATGAGATGCTAGTATATATGGGATGAGATATTGATTCAACCATACATGATGGGTGGATCCGGCTAACATGCCATTTCCTATTGGTTTATTTCACTTGGGTTACTCATTCCTGTTAAGATATTTGAGTAGCATAACTGTAGGACTATCATTTTGGTTATGGTTTTGATTTATAGTCACGTTTGTTATTTTCTGGGAAATTAAACAGGTATTATGTCGAGGGGCTACTATCTTTGGTAGTTGGAATTGGTTTGAAGAGTTTTGTTTCACTCACTCACATTTTCTGTTTTTGTACCCTTCCAGGTTCTAGCAACAGAGTTCCGTATTGACAAAGATTCGTGTCACTTTTCAGCACAGATGTCTTTTATGATGGTATAATCATTATCTCACCTTACTGTACTATACCTATGCTCTGTATCGTGTGTGAAGTGGATTCTTTCCCGCTCACCAGCGCACTTTGGTATTTAGGCACTCTTGGGTTTAAATTTATTCACATTTTTCCACATCATCACACTTTATGACTTCTTCACCTTCCAGGTGTCAGCCAGCGCAGCCCGATTGGGAGTCCTAATGGATATTCCGGGTCAGGGTGTGTCACAGGATGTGGTGGGGGCTCGAGCTGGAATGTGATGGATGCTTATGTGGATTTTAACTAATATTAAAGATTAAAAAAAACATAAAAAAAACATAAAATCTAGAAAATTAAAAATATAATTGAAAAAAGGAAGATAATTTAACTGAAACTGGTTCTCTCATTCCCTTTTCGATCAAGACTTGAACCCTAATAAAGTAGTGTGCCTAATCAGCGAAACCAGTCGTACCAGTCTGCGGTGGATCATATTGAGAGGAATCAGTACCGCTATTTGGGTCGTATGTACTAGAGTAGTAATATTGTGGCATGTCCGTCGAAGCATTGTTCACAAAACCATTGTGCTTAAGGTAGTCTTCTTGTCTAGCCATGCCTAGTGAAAATGTCATAGTTGGGTATGTAATAGAATTTGGTTGGGAAAGACATGCTGCTTCTACAATGAAATCATATGGCCTCGCCATAGCCGTCATTGGTGTCATTGGTTCTTGTGTATCATGGTAGTATTGTGGCAAGTGCATTTGTTGTTGTTGATTGTCTGGCATAGCTAGTGATGAAGAAGCCACACTTCAGTCTTGTGTAACAAAGTAACGTTGTTGTTCAGTGAGCCCAGTTGGCAAGTTTGTAACGTAAGATTCATCAATATTCTCTTATAGCCTTTGAATCTTGTTGCTCTTGGATTGAACCACTCGAGTAGCCTCCTCGTGATCATGATCCCGATCATCCGCCTTTCTCTTTTTGTCATAATTCTTTTGAATACGGCAGACTACATATTCATCACCATTGTTATCGTGATTTGATGCTCACCATCAGAATCATCAAATCAACGATAAGGATCAAAATCCGCTTCCTAACTTTGACTACACCCAATTGAATGATTGTGATGGTGATGACATCAAGCTTCCTCATCGGCAAAGAAGTTTCATGATTTTTTTAATTAGGATTCAAGTCTTGATCGAAAGCGGAACAAGAAAACCAATTTCAATTAAATTATCTTCCTTTTTTAATTATATTTTTAATTTTTCAGATTTTATGTTTTTTTTTTCATTTTTTTTAATTTATTTTTAATATTAGTTAAAATCCACATAAGTATCCATGTCATTTAATGAATAAATAAGAACTATTGGATGTTATGTAATGAAAAGGCTTAAAGAGAGTGTAAAAGTATTTATAAAAATTTTTGCCCCTTGATCCTATCTCATATATATATATATATATATATATCATCTTGTTTTTTGTTTTAATTATCTTTCACAAATATAATTAGTTGTATTGACCAAAAAAAAAAAAAAAAAATTAGTTGCAAATTAAGTACCCTAATTGAAGTACTTTTTCTTTTGGACAGACGGTGACTTGACATACAAACACTGAAAAATAGGTGGGGACCAATTAAATAATCTGGTGCTTATGTAATACAAAACTTACCAAATACCTATTTTGTTTTATTAATACTCTATAATAGTCATATAGGACATGTCAAATGAAGCCTAATGTTTGGGACTTTGCCTTGCTAATGACCTCTACTGCTCCCCCACATGCCCCATAATAATTTGGCAACCCTGCAGTTAAAATGTTTGTGACTTTACCCCCTCCCTCCTACCATTTGTACCTTCCCTTGGACCAAAACTAGACAAAAATACGTTGCCGATATTTTGTATTGTAACCGCGTCTACGTTCGGCTATGATTCGCGCACCAATGACTCTAAGTGCAAGGTGCTGAGAATTTTCCGGGACAGGTTTTCTTGTGGTCATGCCGGTAACACCCCGTATGGCGTTGAAGTTTAGTCCTTAGCCAGGGGATCCTGGAGGATTCTTAGTCCTCTTACAGCTCCGGTAAGAGCAGCCCATGTCCTAGGAACGTTTTCGTCAATGGTTCCATGCACTGGCTTCTGCCCCACGATAAAGAAGCTCTGCGAAGATGCCATTTTGCCGTTTGATATGGCCACTGAATCGTTTGATGAGATTGAGATACCAGAACCTTTGAGAAATACACGTAGCCTTTTCTTATATGGGAGCGTTCTTCTTTCAATACACATGAATTCTTTTGTTGAGAGCCTTACTTGATCAATCCAATGCTTAAAACACCGTTTTGGAGAAGAGAAGGAAATAGTATTTTGACCTAATTCACCCGACTACTATTGCGCCCGAAATTAACATTTGATAGATGAAATACTCGTCGGGGATCACACTAACCAAAGTATTTTTCTTTTGGACCGAGGGCGATTCAGTTTGCAAATACCAAAAAATTCTTCCAAAACGTAAAAAATGACAATTTCCATCACTTTAACCGGGAAGACTTGTCCTGAAGAATCCGGCAGGTTGCATGAGTCATCCGTTCAATATGCTATGAATTGTCTATGCTAACTCTTCTTTGTCAAAACTGAACCTCAAAATGCGTACCGGTAAATGGCATCAGCCGCACCATCTTCATCATTGCTTGCACCAATTGCATTAGCCACAGCTTTTGTCTTCTCTGATCCGTTACTAAGAGCAACGCCCAAAGAAGCCAGCTCAAGCATCTCGACATCATTTTCTCCATCGCCAATAGCCATGATCTAAACAATATATTATTAGAACTAATCAGGAATGAAATCATAATTGGTACATAACTAAAACAAGGAAACATGCAAAACACGATATCAGCACCAACACAGATCGTACGATTTTGGAGTGATTCCTAAAACAAGAAGATAACTCTGTATAGGCATACGACTAACTCCGATTAAAACAATAAACGCTAAAACAAGAAGATAACTCTGTACCTGATTTCGAGTGATTCCTAAATGATCAAGAAGCATGTTTACCCCACTTCCTTTTGAGGTTCCTGCGGGAACAATTTCAAGGTGCCCTTCCACAGCTTGAACAACTGTTGCACGATCTCCAGTTGCTTGTGACCAGTATGGCCTCAAAGTAGTAGCCACTACCTCAGGGGTCTCCATGAAGAGCACTTTCTGTATATGCAAAAGACCAACAATAAATTAGTTTCATGTTAGGGTCGCAGTTGGTTTGAGACCGAAGAAACTTCTAGTTATCCACAAGAAGAGTTGATTCAAGGAAAATTAAGATCAAAGCTGAGAGCTAGTGGCTTGCATATTTTCGTAATACAATCAAATCCGCACCTGTATGTCAGCTTCAGCCAAGAGGTGCTCAACTGAAGGCATGATTTCCACCTGTAAATATCGTTCCATATACGAAAAAGGGGATGGTGAGGGGGGAGCTCAGGCGATAAAGAATATTTATCATCATGATGAAACATTGATTTTTTATAGCACCTTTGGCTCATTATACAATGTATGCACTGAGTCAAGTAATGGATGCTCAAACAGAGAAAAGCAACGGTCCTTGCTGAACGCAATAAGAGGAACCTTATTCTCACAAGAGTAGAGACATGCCTGCAAATAAAGAGCATACAGTCTTTTGTTTAGACAGATTTCCAGTGAAACCCCAAAATTCTAGAAATCCCCACCAAGGTATTACCTCTCTGCAGACACTTGTATCTAAATTTTTTCTAAAAATTTCCTGACCTTGCCTACCATAAACAAGCAACCCCTGTAATCAAGTAGAGGCAGACAATAAGAAGCATGTACAAATATCAACCCAAGACAGAAGCAAGTACAGTTCTGAAAAAGACTAGCATAAGCAATAGTCAGTACGGCAGTCTGTTCCTAAAAGTATGACCAGCAATTGCCAAGATTCAGTAAGTAAAACTCATCAGGGAGTTACCTATGGCGACAGAAAAAGAACATGAAAACATTTAAGATGAGCAGGGATGGTTAGCACAGTTCAGTATAGTGTCCTCATCAAGCTTACAAAAGGAAGAAAAAACATCTAGGTCTAAGAAGATTATTGGGTAAATACAAGTGAGAAAATTATGGAAACACATTCAACAGAAGACTAAGCATGTAGCAAGTGAATAGTTCGGTCATCAGATGAACTTGCAACATGGTGAGAATGAAATTTGCAAGGAAGAAAAGATAAACCTGCAAAAAAACCCCTGGAGAAAATTCCGAAACAATGCCATCTTCTCCAGCTAATTCTACCTCCTTAAAAATTTTCATCACAGCTGAACGAGACTGTTTCAATGTGAATTATAATATTTAGAAGCAACACATACATCAATATATAAACTGACATAAAAAGTAACACTGCAGGGTAGAGCAACAGTAAAACATTAGATTCCAAAAGTTTTTGAACAAATCAATCATAAGCAAAAAATCGTACTGGCAAACATAATGAAAACACATTTTCGAGCATAATATGCTGATAATCATTATGAAGAAAAAAATGTTGTTCTTACTTTTCCAGTGGCTATCACTACTCTCACACCCCTTGATGAGACCTCCTTGAGAGCTTTCGCAGTTGTTAAACTAATTTGACTTTTGCTGTTGAGAAGGGTGCCTTGAATATCAAGAGAATAATATATAAAGTTCATTTTAAGCTTAACATAGCACAATGAAGGCGCTAGATTACAGTAACCGCCAACTTACCATCCATATCACAGAAAATGCATTTGAACTTTGGTTTATAAAATCGCAGGCTGCCTTCTCTCTTCCTGTCTTTTAACAATTCACCAGTAAGACTACTCCACTAAAAACTTATATTGGCAAATCCAATGACGAAAGATGTCAAAATGAAACTGTAAAAGATTACCATCTGGTTTTTCCTCATGGGAATTTGTTTGGGTTTCGGTATCATGCGCACTTTGAATTAATCCCTTCCCCTTCCACCCAAGACTCTTTAAAAGAAGCTCCTCCTCCTTCTCCATTTCCACTTCTGCCTCTTCACTAATCTCATGATCAAATCCTAGTAAATGTAACAACCCATGTATCTGCAGGAGGATTCAGTGATTAAAGTCATCAAACTACACTAAAAAGCATTGCTCTGAATTAATTGGTTCTCCTACGAAAAATATCCTTAAACCAACTAACCATGAGAACACGTATCTCATCAATAAGCGTGTGGCCTCTTTCCTCCGCTTGCCTTGCCGCTGTCTCAACAGAAATCACAATGTCACCCAACATAAGCTGCACACGATACAAAGCTTCAGTGATTAAAGTTATGCAAAAAGAAATGGAACCAAAAAACAGAAAAAGTGATGTGCTAGTACAATGGGAAGCTTAAGATTTGGGACATGCTGCGACAGTGAGAGAACATCGGTGGCATGGTCTTCATTTCTCCATTCCTTGTTAAGTTTTCGGATGAACTCATCGTTGCAGAGAAGCACCGAAAGCTCTATGCTTTCGAATCCACCAACGTCGTTTATGGAATTGTCCCTTGTTTTATACACTGAACCTTTCAACCCATCAAACGCCAGCTTCATTGCCATTGGAACATTCAGACGAAGCAATTCCGCAATACTCTGCAAGTTCAAACTTCAGGTAATCAGGCCAAGCTTATATAAAGAGGCATTTACACAAACACCTGGTGGGCGGTCCCGAGATTACCAGCACTTCAGGATCGTCAGGCAATCCTTCTTCGATGCAAATGCTGACGTCAAGCTCGATCTCCTTCTCCTTGCTTTTTGCGGCTCGCCGTCTCACCTTTCGGTACTCTCTCTGTGAGAAGAAGATTGGTCCCCGTAGCAATGGCGGTCTGGCTGCTCGTATCCGTTCGTGTCCGCACAGAGAGTGAAATCTCCGGCCGAATAGAGAAGTTTTTGAGGTGTTGAAACGGTGCGTTTCAGGAGGGGAGATTGAATGGATGAGCGCGGGAAATGAGGCGGTGGTTTGTCGGATGGGAAGAGGGGTGATGGATATTAGGGTGGCGCGCGGAATGTAACGCGCCATTTGAGTGGCGGAGGACGGGGAGGGAGGGTGGAGGGTGCGGAGGAGAGTAGGGAGGCGGAGGAGCATTTATGGGGCCAAGGCTTTTGGAGCTCGCGAGGGAGTGTGTGCGAGTGGCTGCTTCGATCGCACCTTGTGTTGTAAGTGAGCGACAATCTGACGGAGACGGCACGAACTTAAATGCCTCCTTTGTTTTATTTTTTAATTTACACAACGGATCAACGTAACATAATTATGCTAAGTGCGTTCGTTTCATCGGACTATTTCGGACGAGACTTCTTGGAGGAAAAGACGAGGTGGAAGAGGGCAGAGAAGGGGGTCTAGGACTTAAAGACGAGGAATCGTTGTCAGAGAACTCGAGCACGACGAGGTCGCAAGAGAGGACAGTCTAGTAGTTCTCTGGTTTTCAAGGGGTCTTACTAGGACCGTCCAACGAGGCCTTAGTGAGACGAGTGCCTCCTAATCTCATTAAAGCTAGTCTTTGTGGGTAACAAACACGAGACTACAATATTAATTAAGTCCAGTGAAACTTAGTGAATACAAACATTTGCACTCTTATCTAATTCACACTCCACGAACAAACTAAAACCTCTCAGTTACAATTCATCATCCATGAATGACAATCTTTTCGTTTCCATCTTTGGCAAAAATTATTGACAAGTGTTGTGGATGGAGGAATGACTCCATGTACAAATACAATTGACCTCAGTAGCAATTTCGCAGGTTGGATATCGGTAGAGAAGCTCACAATTATTAAGCTATGTCTGTATTCCGGTTCCTCTGTCTTGAAGAGAAGCTCAAAATGCATACCGGTATATTGCATCAGCTACGCCGTTTTCGTCGTTGCTGAGACCAATTACGTTAGCCACAGTTTTTGTCTTCTCCACTCCGTTACCAAGAGCAATGCCTAAACAAGCCAGCTCAAGCATCTCGATATCATTTTCCCCATCGCCAATAGCCATGATCTGAAAAAACAAATTAAAAGAATCGATCAGGAATGACAACGATATTTGTATGCAAACAAGAAGTAAATAAAGTCAATGACAGTGGCCTTATCATCCACCAACATCGCCAACTTGTGTCAGTTGGTTAAACATACTGTTTGAACTATTCTTGGAACAACGCATACTGCTTATCATGGTAAGAGCGATGCAGTGAAATATCAAATACCCCTTTTCAATCTGTGGTGATAATCCTTGTGCCGGTCAAGTTGAGGAACATGAACAACTCCCATTCAACAACAACAACAACAAAACATTTTCCCACTAAGTGGGGTCGGCTATATGAATCCTAGAACGCCATTGCGCTCGGTTTTATGTCATGTCCTCCGTTAGATCCAAGTACTCTAAGTCTTTTCTTAGAGTCTCTTCCAAAGTTTTCCTAGGTCTTCCTCTACCCCTTTGGCCCTGAACCTCTGTCCCGTAGTCACATCTTCGAATTGGAACGTCAGTAGGCCTTCTTTGCACATGTCCAAATCACCGGAACCGATTTTCTCTCATCTTTCCTTCAATTTCGGCTACTCCTACTTTACCTCGGATATCCTCATTCCCAATCTTATCCTTTCTCGTGTGCCCACACATCCAACGAAGCATCCTCATCTCCGCCACACCCATTTTGTGTACGTGTTGATGCTTCACCGCCCAACATTCTGTGCCATACAACATCGCTGGCTTTATTGCCGTCCTATAAAATTTTCCCTTGAGCTTCAGTGGCCTACGACGGTCACACACCCCGCCGGATGCCCTCTTACACTTCATCCATCCAACTTGTATTCTATGGTTGAGATCTCCCTCTAATTCTCCGTTCTCTTGCACGATAGATCCTAGGTAGCTAAAACGGTCGATTTTTGTGATCTTCGCTAGATTGCTCCGATCATTAGTGTGGATAAGTATATAAATGGATAGAGATAGGAAAGCAAACACAAGATGTACGTGGTTCACCCAGATTGGCAACGTCCACGGAATAGAGGAGTTCTCATTAATTGTGAAGGGTTTACACAAGTATATAGGTTCAAACTCTCCTTTAGTGAGTACAGGTGAATGATTTAGTACAAATGACATTAGGAAATATTGTGGGAGAATGATCTCGTAATCACGAAACTTCTAAGTATCGGAGTGTGGTATCGTCTTGACTTGCCTTATCTGTCTCATAGGTAGATGTGGCATCTTCTCTGGAAGTACTCTTCCTCCATCCAGGGGTGGTATCTCTAACTGGGGGAGATGCACAAGGTAATGTATCAATTTCACTTGAAGCTTACTTGTAGTTTCAGGTGTGGTCAAGCCCGATACAAACCATGTAGTAGGAGTCCCCCAAGTCGCCGAGCTAGGGGATCTGCTGAAAGAGGTGACAGACAAGGTAAGCAATCAGAGCTCCGGCTGATTGTTCACATTCTCCCTATCTTGCAGGCAGCATGAAGGATAAAGAGAAGAAAAATGAGAAGAGATGATATGGGATACTTTTGCTTTTGAAGAAGTAACTTTCCACAGGCTTATTCTTGAACTGAGCTGGAGGGTTTTCTGGTTTCCTTCAGAGTATAAGGCCGACTGAAGAATTTGAGGGTCAAAACACGTCCATCAAATCTAGAGTACGTTCGACCCTGCTGATATGGGATACTTTTGCTTTGACAGAGTAATGGATGTATCGGCACGTGTGCTGTTACGCTTGTCTCCACATGCTTCCTTATATCCTTCTCACTTGCCCTATCTGTTCCTCAGGCAGATGCGGTATCTTCCCTGGAAGCATAAGATGTTGAAGATGAGTACTCGAGAGCAATGCCAGGTAAGTAAGTTCCAGGCAGTCAGTTCCTGGCTGGAAGCTTGATTCCAAATGCTGACTGATTACTCTCTTTCTCCTTGTCTTGCAGGTACGAACAAGGCCAAAGGAAAAGACAGGGAAAAAACATGATATGTGATACTCTTGCTTTTAACCCTGATGATATGAGATATTCTTGCTCTAGTATAGCTTGTTTGCAGAGGTATTATCGGGGGGAAAGAAAGCTGAATATTTCGAAAGGCTTCGTTGAGAGTGCCCTCTCAGATATGAGGAAGGGTTGAACATTTTTGCAGGTCTGTCTGTCCGTTGGGGATGGAGGTTGACATATATAGGAGTCTCCTTAACAACAAGTAGTAATGCTATTCCTTTACCCTGTTTGGTCATAGCACGGTAGTGGGAGCTACCAGCTTCACATGTTTTAACGCTGTCAGAGCACTTTGAAAAAGTGGTCTGTGGTATCTGGAAAGCTGATGTTGCGTGTGAAAATTACAAATAGCTTTATCCAAGGAGATCCGGTTCTTGCAGTTGGGAAAGTGTTGCCTCTTCGGTTTTCGAACAAGCAATCCTATCGGGGATCTGGCTCTCGAGATTCGAAGAACGATGTCTCTTCGATTTTTGAGAAAGCAATCATGCTGGGGGTCTGGCTCTCGAGATTCGGAGAGCGGTGTCTCTTCGATTTTTGAGAAAGTAATCATGTTGGGAGTCTGGCTCTCGAGATTCGGAGGGCGGTGCCTCTTCGATTTTGGAGCAAGCAATCTTGTTGGAAGTGTTTTCTCGAATGTGAGTAAAGGTTGGGCATGTTTGCTAGTCTACCTTGCCACGAGGCACAGAGGTTGACACACAGGGACTTTCCAATTATCCAGCAATGGTACTGTTCCTTTACCCTCTCTTCGATTTTTGAGAAAGTAGTCATGTTGGGAGTCTAGCTTTCGAGATTCGGAGGACGGTGCCTCTTCGATTTTGGAGCAAGCAATCTTGTTGGGAGTGTTTTCTCGAATGTGAGTAAAGGTTGGGCATGTTTGCTAGTCTACCTTGCCACGAAGCACAGAGGTTGACACACAGGGACTTTCCAATTATCCAGCAGTGGTACTGTTCCTTTACCCTTGTGGGTAATAATATGGTAGCTAGACCTTCAAAATTTATGTGTCTAAACTTTGTTAGTGTTGTTTCTTTGCTATTCTTTTATCCTTCTTGGTCAGAGCGATGTAGTGGGAGCTGCAAGCTTCATATGCTCAACTTTGGCAGAGAACTTTGGCAAAGTTATATGTGGTACCCATGAGCTACTGTTGCGTGTGGGAAGTGGGTGATTGACCAGTGAGACTCATGTGCTTTCTACTTCACCAGAAGTCTTCGACAGAATGCCCATAATTTCCGTAAAGCTGCGTGTGCGTGTGACAGGTGCTGACAAGACTGGAAAAGTAGGTGCCTCTTCGATTTCTGAGATCGGCCCTCGTGGTCTCTGAGCAGCCCAGCTTTTGAGAAAGCAAGTGCCTCTTCGATTTCTGAGATCGGCATTCGTGGTCTTTGAGCAGCCCAGCTTTTGAGAAAACAGACGCCTTTTCGATTTCTGAGATCGACCATCGTGGTCTCTGAGCAGCCCAGCTTTTGAGAAAGCAAACGCCTCTTCGATTTCTGAAGCTCCGTCGAGTGCAGATTTTTATAGGGGCTGGCATTAAGTTCCAAAGCACACTTGAATCTCCACCAGTAGAAGCTCCATTCTTGCATTTCTAAGATCTTGATTTGTCCGACATCTTCTCTCTTCAACACCTTTGAAAATGTCTGGCCCCTCCGACCGTCGTTTCGACTTGAACCTTGTTGAAGAGGCAGCCCCGCCTTCTCCAGACAACATATGGCGCCTTCGTCTCCCCTACTGGTCCTCTTACCGTTGGGGATTCCGTGATGAAGAATGATATGACCGCTGCGGTGGTGGCCATGAAGCTTCTCACTCCCAAAGATAACAGACTACTTTCCAAACGGTCTGATGAGTTAGCTGTTAAGGATTCTCTGGCTCTCAGTGTTCAGTGTGCAGGTTGTGTCTAATATGGCCCAACGCCTATTTGCTCGAACCCGCCAAGTTGAATCATTGGCGGCTGAAGTGATGAGTCTCAAACAGGAGATTAGAGGGCTCAAGCATGAGAATAAACAGTTGCACCGTCTTGCACATGACTATGCTACAAACATGAAGAGGAAGCTTGACCAGATGAAGGAATCTGATGGTCAGGTTTTACTTGATCATCAGAGATTTGTGGGTTTGTTCCAAAGGCATTTATTGCCTTCGTCTTCTGGGGCTGTACCGCGTAATGAAGCTCCAAATGATCAACCTCTGATGCCTCCTCCTTCTAGGGTTGTGTCCAGTACTGAGGCTCCGAATGATCCCCCTCCGGTGCCTTCTCTTTCTGGGGCTCTACCGACTGCTGAGACTTCTCCTAAGCAACCTTTGTGAAGGCTCCCTCTTGTTTGTTTATTTTGACTCATGTGTATGTACATATTTGTAGCTTATCGGGGATATCAATAAATAAGCTTTCCTTCATTTCAACGTATTGTGTTAAATACACCAAAGCCTTCTTCGCTAAGTTCTTTGAATTTTCTTTTGTTGAAGCTTTGTGAGTGGAGCATGTAGGTTGAGGTAGTGTTCCCTTAATTTCCTGAGTGAGGAAAACTTCTCGGTTGGAGACTTGGAAAATCCAAGTCACTGAGTGGGATCGGCTATATGAATCTTAGAACGCCATTGTGCTCGGTCCTGTGTCATGTCCTTCGTTAGATCCAAGTACTCTAAGTCTTTTCTTAGAGTCTCTTCCAAAGTTTTCCTAGGTCTTCCTCTACCCCTTCAGCCCTGAACCTCTGTCTCATAGTCGCATCTTCTAATCGGAGCGTCAGTAGGCCTTCTTTGCACATGTCCAAACCACCGTAACCGATTTTCTCTCATCTTTCCTTCAATTTCGGCTACTCCTACTTTACCCCGGATATCCTCATTCCTAATCTTATCATTTCTCGTGTGCCCACACATCCAACGAAGCATCCTCATCTCCGCTACACCCATTTTGTGTACGTGTTGATGCTTCACCGCCCAACATTCTGTGCCATACAGCATCGTCGGCCTTATTGCCGTCCTATAAAATTTTCCCTTGAGCTTCAGTGGCATACGGCGGTCACACAACACGCCGAATGCACTCTTCCACTTCATTCATCCAGCTTGTATTCTATGGTTAAGATCTCCATCTAATTCTCCGTTCTTTTGCAAGATAGATCCTAGGTAACGAAAACGGTCGCTCTTTGGTATTTCTTGATCTCCGATCCTCACCCCTAACTCGTTTTGGCCTCCATTTGCACTGAACTTGCACTCCATATATTCTGTCTTTGATCGGCTTAGGCGAAGACCTTTAGATTCCAACACTTCTCTCCAAAGGTTAAGCTTTGCATTTACCCTTTCCTGAGTTTCATCTATCAACACTATATCGTCTGCGAAAAGCATACACCAAGGAATATCATCTTGAATATGTCTTGTTAACTCATCCATTACCAACGCAAAAAGGTAAGGACTTAAGGATGAGCCTTGATGTAATCCTACAGTTATGGGAAAGCTTTCAGTTTGTCCTTCATGAGTTCTTACGGCAGTTTGTGCTCCTTCATACATATCCTTTATAGCTTGGATATATGCTACTCGTACTCCTTTATTCTCTAAAATCCTCCAAAGAATGTCTCTTGGGACCCTATCATACGCTTTTTCCAAATCTATAAAGACCATGTGTAAATCCTTTTTCCCATCTCTATATCTTTCCATCAATCTTCTTAAGAGATAGATTGCCTCCATGGTTGAGCGCCCTGGCATGAACCCGAACTGGTTGTCCGAAACCCGTGTTTCTTGCCTTAATCTATGCTCAATGACTCTCTCCCAGAGCTTCATTGTATGACTCATTAGCTTAATACCCCTATAGTTCATGCAATTTTGTACGTCGCCCTTATTCTTGTAGATAGGCACCAAAGTGCTCGTTCGCCACTCATTTGGCATCTTCTTCGTTTTCAAAATCCTATTAAAAAGGTCAGTGAGCCATGTTATACCTGTCTCTCCCAAAACTTTCCACACTTCGATTGGTATATCGTCTGGGTCTATTGCTTTTCTATGCTTCATCTTCTTCAAAGCTACAACCACTTCTTCCTTCCGGATTCGACGATAAAAAGAGTAGTTTCTGCACTCTTCTGAGTTACTCAACTCCCCTAGAGAAGCACTCCTTTCATGTCCTTCATTGAAAAGATTATGAAAATAACCTCTCCATCTTTCTTTAACCGCGTTCTCTGTAGCAAGAACCTTTCCATCCTCATCCTTGATGCACCTCACTTGGTTTAGGTCCCTTGTCTTCTTTTCCCTTGCTCTAGCTAGTTTATAGATATCCAACTCTCCTTCTTTGGTATCTAGTCGTTTATACATATCGTCGTAAGCCGCTAACTTAGCTTCTCTCATAGCTTTCTTCGCCTCTTGCTTCGCTTTTCTATACCTTTCACCATTTTCATCAGTCCTATCCTTGTATAAGGCTTTACAACATTCCTTCTTAGCCTTCACCTTTGTTTGTACCTCCTCATTCCACCACCAAGATTCCTTTTGGTGTGGGGCAAAACCCTTGGACTCTCCTAATACCTCTTTTGCTACTTTTCGGATACAACTAGCCATGGAATCCCACATTTGGCTAGCTTCCCCCTCTCTATCCCACACACACTGGGTGATTACTTTCTCTTTGAAAATGGCTTGTTTTTCTTCTTTTAGATTCCACCATCTAGTCCTTGGGCACCTCCAAGTCTTGTTCTTTTGTCTCACTCTTTTGATATGTACATCCATCACCAACAAGCGATGTTGATTAGCCACGCTCTCTCCTGGTATAACTTTGCAATCCTTATAAGTTATACGGTCCCCTTTCCTCATTAGAAGAAAATCTATTTGTGTTTTTGACGACCCACTCTTGTAGGTGATCACATGTTCTTCTCTCTTCTTAAAAAAGGTGTTGGCTAAGAAGAGATCATATGCCATTGCAAAATCCAAGATAGCTTCCCCATCCTCATTTCTCTCCCCAAAACCATGGCCACCATGAAAACCTCCATAGTTGCCTGTCTCCCTGCCCACGTGTCCATTTAAATCTCCTCCTATAAATAACTTCTCCGTCTGAGCAATTCCTTGCACCAAGTCTCCAAGATCTTCCCAAAATTTCTCCTTCGAACTCGTATCCAACCCTACTTGAGGTGCGTACGCACTAATCACATTGATAAGTTCTTGTCCTATTACAATCTTGATTGCCATGATTCTATCTCCTACCCTCTTGACATCTACAACATCTTGTACCAAGGTCTTGTCCACGATGATGCCAACACCGTTTCTCGTTCTATTTGTGCCCGAATACCAAAGTTTAAACCCTGAGTTTTCTAGATCCTTTGCCTTACTACCAACCCACTTAGTTTCTTGTAGGCACATAATATTTATCCTTCTCCTCACCATAACTTCCACTACTTCCATAGATTTTCCCGTTAAGGTTCCTATATTCCACGTTCCTAAACGCATTTTGCTCTCTTGAACTCTACCCTTCTGTCCTAGCTTCTTCACCCTCCCCCGTCTAATAGGATCAAAATACTTCTTTTGTGTGTCCCGGGTAAAGTTGATAGGAGCATATGCTCCCAAACAACTTTGAGTGGAGTCGTTCGAAAAGAAGTTTCTATGGCCCCCTTGCTCATTTAACACTGCATCCGGGTGCCGATGGAGATACAGCGACCCTTGCTCACTTATCACTGTGCTCGGGCCACACAGCGCGCCACTTACGGGTGACGCCCTAGCTTTAGCGCGATTTTGTTCTGGATTCATTTTCATAAGGATTCGACGTGATCATGGAGTGCCGGCTGTCGACTACCTGACGCCCTCCCCCTCCTCCTTTATCCGGGCTTGGGACCGGCCATGTAAGACATAGGCGGAGTTACATGAACAACTCCCATTAAAACAAGAAAAACGCTAAAAAAAAGGAGATAGGAGAACAGCTTTGTTGTCCATACCTCTTTTGGAGTGATTCCCAAATGATCAAGCAGCATGCTCACTCCACTTCCTTTTGAGGTTCCAGGGGGAACAATTTCAAGCATGTCAGGCACGGTTTGAACAACTCTGGCACCATCTCCAGTTGCTTCTGACCAGTATGGCCTCATAGCAGTTGTTACTCCCTCAGCAGTGTCCATGAAGACTAGTTTCTGTATATTGATAAGGCGTGCGACATTACAAGAACTGAAAGAAGCAAGAACTATAGGATATTAATTCAATCAAAATTTTACAAATGAGACCAAGTGTATGAACTGGAGACGCTAGACAATGGATTTCTGACTAAAACCTCAATCTTTTATGAATCAATAGAAATTAAGAGCAAAACACTAAGCTTAATATTTTTTTTCTCTTTGATGGCCGTACCTGTATACCAGCAGCAGCCATGAGATGCTCAACTGAAGGCATGATCTCCGCCTGTAAATGAATACTTTCCAGGTAAGTTATATAAAATGGCGCAAAATGAAACCTCAGCCAGTAAGCTATTATTTATGACCATGATGAAACAAACTTTTGGCACCTTTTGCTCGTGATATACAGTATGCATGGAATCAACAAGTGGGTGATCATAAAGGGATAAGCAATGATCCTCGGTGAATGTTATAAGAGGAACCTCATTTTCCAGAGAGTAACGACATGCCTGCACATAAACATCTGGTCTTTTATTTCATTACAAGCCAATGAATAATATATTCATGCACGCCTCACCAAACTATTACCTCTCTGCATACATCTGTATCCAAATTCCTTCTAAAAATTTCCCGACCTTGTGTACCATAAACAAGCAATCCCTGGAATCAAGTTGAGGCAGACGATAAGGACAAAATGTATTAATATCAACTCGAGCCGGACAAAAAACAGTCCTAAGAGGGAGATATGATAAAGGTAACAACCATTGAGAATTTTGTTTCTTAAAAGCTTGACCAACCATTACAGATATCAAGTCATTCATAAGATACTTGAGGTGGTGGAATTTACATAAGTTTGGTGACAGATGAAGAGTATGTAAATGCTTAAGAGGGAACAGGAATGGATATCACGGTTCCCTCTATTGTCCTTATCAAGCTTACAAAAGAGAGTACCACATGTAGATTGAGGGCAGATAAAAGTGAGAAAATTATTTCATGTGTGAGATATAACCAAAGCAACTTAAAACGTTAAGATAGCAGTTCTCTGGACAGGAGTAAGCATGCTTCTATCAAGTGAAGACAATTCCATGTTCATCACACATAACTTGGCAGCAAGCTTGAGATGAAATTTTCAAAGGAAAAAAGAGAACCTGCAAGAAAACCCCAGGAGAAAATTCTGAAACAATGCCATCTTTTCCAGTTAAATCTACCCCCTTAAAAACGCGAATCACAGCTGGCCGAGCCTGTTCCAAAGAGCTGTCAACAATTAGAAGATTTTTTTAATCAACACAATTCAACAATCAAGAATCATGTACCAAGAAACACTGACCAACAGTAGAACACCAGAATAAGTAAAATTTATAATACATTTCTATAATATCTCCTGCTGATAATGAACAGAAAATGAGATTCTTACTTTTCCGGTTGCTATCACTATTTTCACAGCCCTTGATGAGGCCTCTTTCATAGCCTTGAAATTTGTTGAGCTCAGTTGGCTTTTGCTGTTGAGAAGGGTGCCTTGTATATCAAGATAAAACAATATAAAAACAGTCCGTGCAAGGCTACAAGCCTACAAGCTAAGTAAAATAAAATACAGGCGTATGACACAATAAGCCCAAACTTGCCATCCATATCACAGAATATATATCTGAACATTTGCTTATAGTATCGAGGGCTTCCTTCTTTCTTCCTGTCTTTAACAACTCAGATGTAAGATTATCTCATCACAAAGTTTAACCAAGCAAATTGCGGCTACAGATTGAACAAAAAGTTTAATGATTAACAAATAAAATAATTTCCATAAAATAAGGATGCAAAAGTGAAGCTGTAGAAAGATAAGGTTTACCACCTAGTTTCAGCCCATCGGAATGGGTCGCAGCATCATATGCACTCTGAATTAACCTTTTTCCCTTCCACCCAAGACTCTTTAAGAGAAGATCCTCCTCCTCCTCCTCCATTTCCACTTCAGTGTCTTCACTAACCTTGTGATCAAATCCTAACAGATGTAACAATCCATGTACCTACAGGAGGGTTTAGTAATTATAGTTATCAAACTACGACCGAAAGTTACAAATTCAAATTCCATAACATCTGAAGACCACACATTTGTTCGAAGAAGCATATGTTCAAGAAGCGTATAACACACTAATAATAATGTTCTTAAACCAACCATGAGAATGCGCATAATGTCAAGAAGCATATGGCCTCTTTGCTCCGCTTGTCTTGCCACTGTCTCAACAGAAATCACAATGTCCCCCAACATAAGCTGCAAACCATACAATGTACTAAGAATGCATGCTTTCACTCTAATAAGGAAAACGATATAAATTATCGAAAGAGCTAGTACAGTAGTACCATGGGAAGCTTAAGATCAGGGACGTGTTGGGACAAGGAAATAACATCAGTAGCATTGTCCTCCCCTCTCTACTCCTTATTAAGTTTCCGGATAAACTCGTTATCGCGCTAAGAAGCACCGGAAGCTCCACACTTTCATATCCCGCAACACCGCCTATAGCATTGTCCCTTGTTTTATACATCGAATCTTTCAGCCCATCAAACGCTAGCTTCACTGCCACCGGAGCATCCAGCCGGAGCAGTTCCACAATTCTCTGCAATTTTCAAACTCCATTTCACTTCAGCCAATCAGCTATACTGGTATTACGTAAGAGACATTTATACAAACAGTTGGTGATAGACTGACAGTTACATACCAAGATTTTGGGATCGTTCAAAGCTTCTTGGATAGAAATACTGACATCGAGCTCGAGCTCCCTCTTTCGCCTTTCTGCGAACTGCAGTTTCGTCCCTTTAACAGTGGCGGTCTGGCTGCACACCTCCATTTGTCTCCGAGCGTCAAGTGAAGTCTCCGGCCAAATACCTATGATACGGAGGCCTCAATGCGGTGTGTTTTTGGAGTGGAGATTAAACCCGGCGCAGATGGAAACGATGAGCTGGAAATTAGGGCGGCGCGTGGGATGTAACGCGCCATTAGAGCGGCGGAGGAGGGGAAGTAGAAGGGTGGGTGGGGGCGCATGTAGAAGTCCGGAGCTCTTGAGGCAATGTGAATGCGGTGATTGGTTAGCCCTAGTTTGGGGTTGAGGTGATTTAAAAAAAAGCTGTTGTGAAAAAAAGCTGGAAGTGTTTTTGCTGTTTGGTAAACTGAAAAAAAATGGCTTATTTTGAAAGCTGCTGTGAGAATAAGCTGAAATCAAAGGAAAAAGCTGAAGCTGCCATTTGTAGCTTTGGAAAACTGGCTTTTTTTCAAAGCACACAGAACTACAGTGCTCCTTTACTGAAAAGACCCACTATCAGACTGCTTTTTTTTCCAAAAGCACTTTTACAAAAAAGTTTACCAAACACTCTGCTGATTTTTTTCACAGCCGCTTATTCTCACAGCACAGCCGCTTATTCTCACAGCAGCTTTTTTTCAAAGCACAGCAATACCAAACTAGCCCTTAGTCGCTTCCCGCTTTGTGAATAGCAAACGGACAGCGACAGTGACGTTACCGGTTAAACATTTTTTTTTTAGTAAAAGACTGTTTACTACTCTCATATTTCGTAAATTGATGTATTGTAAATTTTACAGATTAAATTGATGGATTTTAACTTTATGAACTACTTTTGATAAAAATATAAAAAAAAATTATCAGAAACCATTTGTGATAAAATAATAAAATCTATGAAGTGAAATAAATCAAATTTTTGGGAGTTTAATGTAATTTTAATAAACGGAACAGACTAGCTGGACGTAACGTGCGCAGGGTCTTTAATTTAATCTATTCCGCATCCGATCGAACCCTAACCGTCTCTACCGCCACTTCTGAATCCTCTCTCTCATTGCCCAATTCAGATCGCTCTCACTCTCTCCCGTCTCCTCCACCAACCAATTAGATTTCCGATTCTCCTCCGCCGACGAATTAGGGTTCCGATTGTTTCAGCAGCTCACACTCTCTTCTCGAATTGCCTTCTAAACCCCAGTTTCCTAAACAATTTCTTCAATTAGGTTCGATAAATACTCAATCTTGATAGCTCGAGTGCTGAAATGGCGGGTTCTGAGGATCCAGTGGCCTCTTCCCCGGCTGAGCAGCCGCCAAAGCACTACGGCACCACCAGGCCAATCTTCCTTTCCGGTCCTACCGAGTATGATCTTCAACGAAATGTCGAACTCGAAAAGGTACATGGATGCGTACATAAATCTGTTTTATGATGCTAAAGATTGGTTATTTTTAGTTGGCTTGATTTGCAAGTTGCTGATTTTATCTGTTCTATTGATTTTGGTAGTACTTGATTGATTCGGGACTTTACGAGAGTAAAGACGAGGCTGCGAAGAGAGAAGAGGTTCTTGGTCGCATTGATCAGGTATATAGTTCACTGTTCTATTGTTGGCATATCAGTGATGTGACCCTTATAGTTACAATGGAAGTCTTTTTTTTTTCTGATGATATTGGGAATGACTAAGAATTTTATCACAATTGGCGGGTCGATTTAAGGCATTACCGGTGTAGGGTTGTTCTGTGCATACTGTCAGTTGTGTGTGACCTAAAGGCCTCATTTGATGATTAGGATTGCCTTGGCTTGGCTTGGACAACTGACTAAATTCAATTAATGTTGAATGAAAATTTGGATGCCAACTTGCATATTTTGTCCAAGTGATGGTAGAAGATGGAGAAATCATGAAGAAAACTTATCCCTCCTAATCCCCACAAAATGGTAGGATTGAAAGGGACAAGTTTTCTTCATGACTTCTCGATCATATCCACTTGGACAAAATATGCAAATTGACATCTATATTTCTATTCAACATTCTTTGAATCTAGTTGATTGTCCAAGCCAATCCTAGACATCAAATGTGCCCAAAATTTTATTATTTGGTTCCCTTTGGATTTTTAGCTTATGTTTACCATTACTGTCGTCATTGATGCGCCATGTGGTATATCAAACATCTATAGATTTGAAGGCTTGCATTTCGCTTCGGTTGGATTGTATTTTTCGTTCAATGAGGTTACCAATGGTTATACTGATTTTAATTTTACTGTAGATTGTGAAAGGCTGGGTGAAGCAGTTGACAAGTGAAAGAGGCTACACAGATCAGATGGTGGAGGACGCGAATGCTGTCATTTTTACTTTTGGGTCTTATCGTCTTGGGGTAAATATCAGTTCCAACAATTACTTCTAGTAGTAGTGCAACATCAATTTCTTTTGCTTTGTATAATCATTTTTATAGGTATGTTATGTTTGAATTCGTAGTGGATCCACAGTTGATTATTTTTCCCTCTAAGTAACTCTGTTTACAAGTATACCTTGTAACTCATGTTGTTCCTATATGGTGGGGGATACAATTTTATCTCTGGAGTTTCACGAACAGATTTGGGTTATGATCTAGAATGGTATGCTATCCGTTTTTGGTGATTTGATTTGCCACTCATATGCTTGGATGTGGCAAGCAAGGATCCATGCTTTGTAATGAAAAAACTGGTACATGTCAATTAGCCAAGGATAATGCTGATATTAAAATCTACTGGACGGTTCACATTTATAATGAAACCTTATAAGAATAACAAGCCCTTATTAGGACTTTGTTCATTGAAAATGATGCCATTGCCAGTGGATGTGATCATGCAAACATATAAAATATCAGAGGATCATCAATGCTTCAGTCTATGAGAACAGTTAGTTCCACCAAGGTGAACAACTCCTATGTGATCAGTCTTATTTGTTCATTGAAATTGATGCCATTGCCAGTGGATGTGATCATGCAAACATATAAAACACCTGAGGATCATCAGAAGCATCTATGAGAACAGTTAGTTCCACAACAGTGAACAACTCCTAAGTGATCAGTCTTATTTTAGAATTTGCTGCTGTTGTGATTGTTTACTCAACTTTACTTTATTAGATGTTATAGTACATACCTAGCTTTGTTCTTGCTTTGATTGTGTGGTCCAACTACTGAGTGCGGAACTTTTTACGCTACTTGTGCCCAGTAGCATTATGGCCATGGTACCTGTATTATTATTGATGTATTTATTTCTGTGACAGGTTCATGGGCCTGGAGCTGACATAGACACTTTGTGTGTTGGGCCATCATATGTGAATCGAGAGGTGATTTATGCATACATATTCATATGTATAGTCCCGATTCTTTCTTAATTTGTTTGACCATAATTGTGACCGATTCTTTCTTAATTTGTTCGACCAGAATTGTCACCTGCTGCTCTACCTCACACTTGACTATTTCTGCAGGAAGATTTCTTTATTAGATTGCATGATATCCTTGCTGAATTGGAAGAGGTTACTGAACTTCAACCAGTTCCTGATGCTCATGTCCCCGTCATAAAATTCAAGTTCCAGGGAATATCAATAGATCTTTTGTATGCAAGCATCTCTCTTTTGGTTGTTCCAGAAGTGAGTACAGAACACACATTCTTAAAATCTATTGCTATTTGTTCTGTTTATCCATTTCATTGTGTTTCATGACCATATGACCATATGACCATATATGACCATATATGAAAAACTATTTCCGAGCCAATGTAATTTTTCTCTTGCATCCTTCCTCACTTGTTTTGTCAGCTGGGCCATCTAAGTACTAGTGTGGAAAATCGGTTTATTACTAACATTTGAAGATGCATACACTGCTACCATGATAGAGATAACAAAGAGTGATCCTGGTGTTCTTTATGATATTGATGTGGTGTTGGAACATGCTTGTCAACAGGATGTAGACATCTCATATGGATCTGTGCTATATGATGTTGATGAGCAAACTGTTCGAAGTCTGAACGGCTGCAGGGTTGCAGATCAAATTCTTAAACTTGTCCCCAATGTTGAGGTTGATCACGTCTTATCTCTTGCCCTGGTTTATTTTGTGGTTTAATTGACTCAAGGTGTGACACTCTATTTAACTGTAGCACTTCCGGACGACACTCAGATGTTTGAAGTTTTGGGCTAAAAGACGTGGTGTTTATTCAAATGTAAGTTTTGCTGTGTTCAGAGATGTTCAGAATTTCATTATTAATAACTCATTATTTTTACACTTATGAAATGTCATATTTTTTTTTTCTATTGTGTGTAGGTTACTGGATTCCTTGGTGGTGTAAATTGGGCTATCTTAGTTGCTCGGATATGCCAGCTTTATCCCAATGCAATTCCTAGCGTGTTGGTTTCCAAATTTTTCAGAGTGTATACTCAGTGGCGTTGGCCAAATCCTGTAATTTTATGTTCAATTGGAGAGAATGAACTTGGGTTCTCTACATGGGACCCTCGTAAAAACCCTCGGGACCGCCTTCATCATATGCCAATAATAACTCCTGCATACCCTTGCATGAACTCTAGTTACAATGTCTCAGTAAGTACTTTACGTGTTATGGCGGAGCAGTTTGACCATGGTAATAGGATATGTGAGGTGAGAGCATGAATTGAATATTTTTTGCATTGGCTGGTTTTATTTCATTATTGATTGCCTTTGCCCTTTGGTTTTATTACAGGAGATTGAGCTGAATAAGGCCCAGTGGAGTGCTCTCTTTGAACCTTATCTCTTCTTTGAGGCATACAAAAATTATCTACAAGTGGACATAGTTGCAGCTGATGTTGATGACTTGCTGACGTGGAAGGGATGGGTGGAATCCCGGTTTAGACAGCTTACCCTGAAGGTAAACGGTTTCTTCTGGAGTTGTTTTGAAAGCTTTTATAGTGGTTTTCCTCTTAATGTTTTGCATTTTATCTCCGTGCAGATAGAGCGAGACACGAAAGGGATGCTGCAGTGCCATCCATATCCTAAGGAATATGTCGACGTATCCAAGCCATGCCCGCACTGTGCTTTCTTTATGGGTTTGCAGAGGAAAGAGGGAGTGAGAGGTAAAGAAGGTCAGCAATTTGATATACGTGGAACAGTCGATGAGTTCAGGGAAGGAATAAACATGTACATGTTCTGGAAACCCGGGATGGATATATATGTTTCTCATGTTCGCCGGAAGCAGCTTCCTCCCTTTGTTTTCCCCGATGGGTGTAAGCGGCCTCGATTATCAAGGCATGTAAGTCAGCACGACGAAAGAACTTATGAAGATTCTGCAGGTTGTAGTTCTGGGTCTGCGGAAAGACATACCAGGAGGAAAATTGATCATAAAACAGAGGATGTGAGGGCAATCAAACTCGAGAAGCAGACATCTGTTAGTTCACAATTGATGGAGTCTGTGGCCCCAGAAAGTAGTACAGGTGGAGCACCTGATACCAGCTTCAGTAACAGCATTAGGTTAGAGTGTCTGGCAACTGGAGATGCAGAAAAGAAATCTGATAGTAGATTGCCTGTTGAACAGTTAGAGAGTGAAAGGGGAAGTGTTGGAAACATGAGAACGGTTGATAATGTTGTGCACGAATCCAATACTATAAGTGAGTGCACATCTATGCATGTTCCTGAATTCCCCAAAGTCAGAAATGAGGTCAAGCCTTCACAAGAGGATTATGAGGTAAAACCATCTGAACAGTTGGAGAAACCTCTTCCCTGGAAGAAGCTGGTAATTCCATGTGCAGCTTCTATCTCAGAGTCCAAGGAAACATGTGAGATGGCCTAAATAAGTACAGAATTGGAAATGTGACATTGGCTGACATGCAGACATTGGAGGCTGACTCTACTGGAAGGCTACTGAATTGGACAGCAGATGCTATTGATGTTGACCAAGAACTAGTCAAACCATGTAGTCGGAAGACGGGGGTGGAGAATGATGAATGTGCATTGGGGTCACTTCTATCACTCATAAACTCAATTGCAAAGTGAGTTACTTGATTTGTGAACTCTGGATTAGGAAATGTACCAGATGGAAGTGAGAAAACTGAAAGTTCTGGAGAAGATGGTGGGAGAAGGGGATATTTGCAGGATGATTCACTTTTGGAATTGCCAGAGTTGCTTGGGAAATGGTGCTTTATAAATGCGAATAGGGTATTTCAAAACACCTTGTCAGAAGAGGTTAAGGTTTTAACATAAACTCTCTTATACATGTTTTCTCTATTTTCCTTTTTTTAGCACAGACAATGTCTTTAACTGGTGCATATTGTGGTGGCAGGTTCTGCACCACTATACGTGATTTGTTCCCAGTAACTGTGCTTAATACCTTACAAGTTTTGTGTACCCTTCGTGTTTATCTCATCTCTTTTCTCCAACACATTTTTAGGAACCTGAAGAGTCTTTTTATTCTTGATGTTGTATTGTAGAGCCAGCTGTAGCAATCGGGAGTACCGTCAATTTTGAAGATGGAGCTAGGTCAGGATCTATGCAGAGGCCAACAGTAAGGCATGCATTTGAAACTCATAATATTTTTTAAACAAACCATTATATCTTTATACTGGCCTGTTTGGTGGCTCTTTTGCAACAGGTGAAGTCTGAGGTCATTGGAATGACCTTTCAACTTTCGGCAATAAATCATTGATGGTGGAATCTCACTTTTCCAAGGGAAAAAAGGTAGCACAAGGGTAAGTGCCATTTTAACTGGTGGATTTCATTACGGTTTCAAGGTGTGTGATGCCTTTCCAAAGTAGTGTGGAAGTTTCATCCGTGCAAAAGAAAATGCCGCATGGCTTGGTCCGTCTGCGTATGATCTTCGGCTTCAATGTGGCCTGCTAAAGTTTAAGCACCATGAATTCATGAAAAAGTGTCGTTGCAGTCGCCAAGAACCCTGTTATTTGAGCTGTATAGATTTGTATGGAAGTCACTTTTATCAGGGCAAGAGTTAATCAAGAACTGAACTCAGCAGGCTGTGAGGGGTTTTGCTTTCTTATTGTCTATATATAAACACTCATCAAACATCTGGAGTTTGTACAACCCGCCATTGTAATACAGATTTTTAGCAATTCTATCTCTCTCTCTCTCTCTCTCTCTCTCTCTCTGTGTGGAAATAAAAGCTCGATTTTGTCACGATATCGAAACAGTAGTACCAAGTGAACATTTACTGCAAAACTGAGACTAAGAAGCTTATGACTTCAAAAGTGTTTACAATGCTTCCCGTACCGATGCTTTCCCGCCGGCATATATTCGCGGCGAGATTTCTTAATTATTATGTACATTACACGCTGTAAACTAAGCTATCTTCCACCTCTTTACCGCGTTTGTAACTGGAAAGGTAGGTGGCAGTGCGGAGGAGGGGAGAAACATCAAAGTCACTTCCCACCTTTCTCGCTTCAAAACCTTGCGACGGACCATGCCCGCGAAGAATGTGCAGAACTTCCTTCATTGAAGGACGAGTTGAAGGTAATGTGCTGGTGCAGATGAGTCCTAGTTTTAGCACGGTGGCCATCTCTTCCAAGTAACACGGTTTTGCGATCTGCCCATCGAGGGCATCAGTTATGGTCTTTCCCTCGCTGTATTCCCGCCATGCCCATTCTGCTAGGCCTGTATGCTCATCTCCGCAGTTGGGTTCTCTCCCGGTTGTTAGTTCCAGGAGTACAACCCCGAAGCTGTAGACGTCTATCTTTTCGTTGATTTTCGTTGTATAAGAATACTCTGAAAAGCAAAATGTCGTACAATGTAAGCAATGTCCGAAATATATGAATGCTAAACAGACCAATTTAAGCTCTTACCTGGTGCCATGTAGCCGAAGGAGCCTGCAATAGCGGACATTGTGTGATGATCTCCGTCCTTGGAAAAAATCTTTGCCAGTCCAAAATCTGCTATTCGAGCCTTGAATTCAGAATCCAACAAGATATTGCTGGACTTCACATCACGATGAATTATCGGCGGAGAGCAGTCATGGTGCATGTAACACAAGCCTTGTGCAGCCCCTATCGCAATCTGCAACCTCATCGGCCAGTCCAAAGCGATGTGATTAGCCACACCCAGGCCTGATGCTGGCCTTCTCCTCTTCCCATGTAGCCACTTATCTAGGCTCTGATTTGCCATGTACTCGTACACAAGAAGCTTCGAATTGTCACTTGAAATGCAGCACCACAACTTAACAATGTTCGAATGGCGAATTGTCCCCAGTATCTCAACCTCAGCATTGAATTCTTTCTCAAGCCTCTCATCCAATCTGTTAGTGTTACAAATCCTTTTCACCGCGACATATTCACCCGGGCAGTTGGTGCTAACCTGATAAACATTCCCTGAACCTCCACTTCCAATGAGATTGGTATCCGTCAAACTCGCCAACACGTTGAACTCTGTGAGATTCAATCTGTGGAATGAGGTGAGCTTCCATGTTGCCAAGTCCTGACCGCGCTTTCTCCTCCGGTAGTCTCTGACCACGAAAAAGGTCAATAGAACAGTAACAAGGATCACCGCGATGGAAAGGACTAGAATCATGGCAAGGACTTTCGAGGACAGCTTGTGGGAGAGACGGACTTTGGTGTAACAACCGGGAAGGTTAAGAACTGGACTACTGGCACAAAGATTCGAATTGTTCAAGAAACTGTTTTCATACGCGAGATTATCAAACACATCTGGGATTTTGCCGGAAAGCTTGTTGGAAGACAAGTTAAGAGAACTGAGCCTCAAGCTGCCGAACTCAGCTGGGATTTCGCCTGTGAATTGGTTCCCGGACAAGTCCAAGTATAGCAGGTTAGGCAAAGAACCAATGGCTGCTGGAATGTGGCCCGAAAGCGCATTTATTGAGAGGTTCAAAGTATTCAAGGATTCCCATGAGATGATCTGAGATGGTAATTCGCCCGAAAATTGATTCCCGTCAAGCAGCAGAGTGTTCAGCTCAGAAAGACTAGTCAGTTCAACTGGGATTTTCCCCGAAAACAGATTTCCGCTCGCCTTAAAAACAACCAAACGTTCCCAGGACGAAACTTGAACCGGAATCTCACCGGAAAATCTGTTGTTGCTAATTTCCAGTCTCGATAGGTTCCAAGCCAGCTTGCTGGCGGGAAGCTGACCCGAAAACAAATTGTCACTCAGCATCAAACTCGACAGAGTTAGTCCGGTCCAAACTCCTAAAGGAATCTCACCCGAAAAACGGTTGTGGTAGACCTTCAGTGACCGCAAAGAATCACAATTTCCAAGCCCCTTCGGCAACTCTCCGGTGAGATTATTAGAGAAGGCAACAGCTCTTTGCAAAACTCCTCCGCTGCACAATTGTTCCGGCAGAGAGCCGCTCAGCTGATTCCCGGAGACATCAAAAGCTTCGAGCTTCGAGTGAAGGCCTAATTCCGGCGGCAAGGTCCCGTTCAACATGTTCTTAAAGACCTGAAATACCCTCATCGCCGGAATTAGGCCTAAACTCTCCGGAATCCCACCCGTTAATTGATTCGAAAAAAGATTCAAAACAGTCAGATTCTTTATCTTCCCAAAATCTTGTGGGATCGAGCCGCTCAAATTGTTCATGGACAGATCAATCTGAGATAAATTCAACGCCTCGACAGCCGGCGGAATCTCCCCTGAAAATTTGTTGTTAAAGAGAAACAAGTCACTCAAATTCTTCAACAAAAACAACCCACCTGGAATCTTCCCTTCCAGATTGTTCCTCGCAAGATTCAAGTTCTCGAGGCTCGAGAGACCTGAAAAACTCTCCGGAATCTCTCCGATCAAGTTCGTATCCGTCATCCACAAGCTCTTCAGCTTCTTCAAATTCCCGAACTCCGTTGGGATGCTGGCCGCAGCCAATTTTCCGTTATAAGGCATCTCGAATATTTCGAGATTTGACAAGTTCCCGATCTCCCGCGGAACACTCCCGTTGAACAGATTCGAAGAAAGCCTGAGTGTCCTCAGCTCCGTCAGCCGGCCGATGGCCGCAGGAATATCGCCGGAAAAATTGTTTCCTCCGAGGTCCAAGTACTTAAGAGACGGCGACATCCGGTAGATATCGGGGGGAATTGGGCCGACAAAGTAGTTCTGCGAGAGGTCAAGGACTTCGAGATTCGAGCAGTTGTAGAGAAATTTCGGGAACTCGCCTGGAATGTAATTCCAGGCGAGGTGTAGCTCTGCGAGGCTTGGGAGCTCGCAGACGGCCTCCGGGATTCTCTGCGTGATGTTTACATCGGGGAGGGAGAGCCCAGTGACCATGCCGTTTGTGCAGTTGATCCCCGGCCACTCGCACGGTGAGGAGGAGGAGTTCCACGATTGGATGGACGGTGGATTTCCCCATTGCGCTTTGATCTTGAGGAGGATTGACTGCTCTGTGGATTGTGAAATTACGATCAAGGGTAGGGAGATGAGGAGGAAGAGGAGAAGGGAGGATGGGAGTGGCAGGGGTGTTTTCGACATTTCATGTGGCTCAGTTCGTTTGCTCCGGTTGGGTGTTTCACCGGGAAAATGTGGGAGAGGCAACGGCTGCTATTCAAACTTGGTTGGGTTGGACCGCGGGATTATATGCGTTTCTGCGTGTAGAAATGCCACCCACAATGGCCAAAATTACATTATGCCACAGACATTGATTTAATGATAATAATTATGTTGTTTTAGTCAACTTAGAGGTTTATTTTGACACGCATCAAGTGGAGCTATTAAGTAAACCTGACAACGAGTCGTGTTCGTCTCCTTTTTTTTTTTTTTTTGTCATATCTGTTATTTTAATGTGTCTTATCGTGTTAAATTCGTTATTTTAACTAGTTATTAACAGATGACCAGATAACGATCCAATTTGTTAACGAGTCATGTTGTTTTGTGTCAAGTTAACGGGTTGTACAATAAATTGTCATGTTTAATGTCTAGATCTGACAAACAATATCTCATCATGTTCTTAATGGGTGATCCGATAATGACCCGATTTGTGAATGTATTCTTAATGAGCCACCTGATAACGACCTGAATCGTTAACAGGTTGACTCAAAACCTATTATTTTTGTGTCGTTTCATGTCGAATTAACAGATCATGTAAAAAATTTCCAAACCTACTAATAATCATATGTTTAGGGAGAAATTGAAAAAAAATAATTATTTGGTATGGTCTTGTTTTAATTTTCTTGTCTCTTGTCTAAGGAAAATATGGATCGTTTAACAATATTAAGTAATAAAGCAGAATCTAGGGGCTGCTAATCTCTATCTAGTTAGATTTAATTATAATCTAATATTCTTGAAGAATATTTCAATTAAAATTCATTGTTTGATTAGTTTGGTGATGTAATGCAGTTACTAGTAGACTGAAATATCGATAACAAAGCTTATATTCTAATACTAATGATTATGCTAAGCTGCGGATGTAAGTTTTACTAATCTCTTGATATGGCGTGAGAAGATAGATTAGAAATACATTTTTTTACATGTTGAAAGAGACATTTATTTGTCATTTTGATAAATTTTTCAATGTGACGGTGATTAGTTGAGTGGCATATTACGTCCATAATCTCCGAGCTTACGAAAAGTGACTGAGGGGCATATGCGTGAATATGAAAAGGAACATGGGCCTTTGCTTTAATTTTTATTTTATTTTTTATAAAGCATTTCTTCAAGGATTGTGCTATTCGCACACCCCTTATTAATTTCTTTTAATTCATTCAATCTAATAATCGAAAATATGTATAAGATAAAAAATGACGTGTGAATATTCCTTTTTCCAATATCCGTTAAGCCTATATCTTATATTTTTTTAAATTAATGATTTTCAATGTCTATGTTCAGTTTATATCAAAAGTCAAAAAGAGTACAAATTCCACGAACTAGAAGGACAATGGCAGGTGACAGGAAATTTCATACAATGACAGGTGACAGGAAATTTCATACTTTGGGTTGCTCTTTATATTTATAATTAGTTTTGCAATGAAATTTTAATTTTTTTTATGATATTAGAGCATATGACTTACATGTGAAGCTTAACGATCATCCGTGCTCTATGTCATCCAATTTATGTTAACGATATATGTGCCTTGAAAATTCTCCACACATGAAAATGCGAGTGAGTATATGAAAATCAAAGAGTCACAACAGTGATGGTCGCTCCTCGTAAGGCCTTATAAAAACTTCTCATATTACAATTGTTTTTATGGCAAAACCTCAACTTTTTTCAGATAATTTGTCTGTACTATTAATTTGTGTATAAAAATCAATAGAGGTATATGTTGATTTGTCCCTTGAACTTGTATGCAATTGCCAATTCCCTTCCCCCCTCCCGAAATTTTAATTTTAACTGATTACCTCCTTAAATTTTTTTAATTAGCTAATTTTCCCATTAAATTTTTATAATCATGGTCTAGTCATTGACTAAGTACTGGTTTGGTACTGAGGTGCTCTTATAAAAAGTGGGTATAAAAAAAAACTGAGCTTAAAAAGATGTTTGGTAAACACTTAAAAACAGCTTATTTTTTCGGTTTTGGATGAAAATAAGCTGAAAATATGAAGTAGCAAAAATGAGCTTTGAAAGGCCGGCTTATTTTCTCCAAAACACGAATGAATAATGTTCATTAAATGAAACTTCCAAATTCCCAAACCTACCCTCACTCGTCTTTTCAATGTTCTCTCTCACCCATTCCCTTTCTCCAGCTCTCTCCCTCTCATCTGGTTTGAGCACTCTTCATCAATAAAAAGGTAAATTTCCTTTTATTTCAACTCTAATTCTGGGTAATTGGAATATTGAATTGAATAATTGGAAGGTAGAATTGGAAGATTTGGATTTTTGGGTAATGTGGGTGATCTACTATTCTGGGTAATCTAGGTTTTGGAGTGATGAGGCCGGAGACGATGGACTTCTTCAACGACATGGAAGACCAGAGCTCCACCATGGCCATGGACATTGACGACGTCGACCTACTCGAGGCATCCCGCAAAGGCGTCATGGGTGAAGGGAAGCTGGCCGATCAATACAGTACAACACGAAGCCTCTAACACGTAGTTGTTTCTCAATATCAGATTGCAATAGCAGAAACAATTGGTCTAGGACACTTGCTTTTTTGAAATTTTGGAACAGAACATGAACATTAACAGAACAGACGTAACAAGAAGAGCTTGAAATATGTTCTTATATCCTACATTCCTAGTTCAAGCATCTTCATCTTCTTTCCCTATCTACTACTCCTCTCGACTAAGTACCCTTCAAGATACTCATCTATGGATACCCACTTGTCTAATAAGGTGGGCATAGAAGCATTTGAATAATTTTTACCAAGCTGTTATGGCCCCAATTTAAAACTTGTGAAAAATGCAGACCATTCAGTGGGAACTCTCCCGCGACTTCTCCCAAATCTTCGTCGAGATAGCAAGGATTGTGTTCGAGGGATTGCAGTTGGTGTTGCTACAGTAGTGGTCTTCGATAAGGGAGTGGAATTTGTCGGTGAAGAAAATTAAATTAATGGCACATCTAGTTTATACCTTTTTTGGTCATTTCATACAGTCACAGCTGTTTTACATAAAAGTTTACCAAACACTATAATACTACTTGTTTTTCCAAAAGCACTTTTACAAAAAAATTTATCAAACACTCAGCTACTTTATTTCACAGCTGCTTATTCTCACAGTACAGCAGAAGTAGTGTTTTTTTCAAAACACATCAATACCAAACCAGCCCAATATGCATGATAGTCAAAATATGTCCTTTTTCAAAAGAACTTCATAAAGATTCATAAAGATTAAAGACCTCTCAACTTTTGGACACTCATTGCCACGGCCGCCTATACGACTGTTGCCATTCAACAAGCAGTAAATTGAGTGGAAAAATCAAAGAACCAATCACTTGACAAGACTAAAAGTTTGAACCAAAAAAACGAAGATAGATTAAAAAGAAAGAAAAATGAAACTATATAGATCTAGTAAATGTTATACAACAAAAAAACCAAAAAGCTTTAAGCATTCAAGAGATACAGTAACTGAAATCCGACGTTTTACAATAAATAAGTCAACAATGTATATCAAGTAAATTATGTATAACATAATAAACGGTTAATTGGTTAGGTAAGTCGGAGAAAGATGGAAAACGATTTGAAAATAGAGCATGTACATATGCACTTTTGGTGGCTGAATATGTAATTTTCGGTTGGTTTAGAAAACTAAGTCCCCTACCCATAGAGCATCGCTTGAGCAAAACGGTCGAATTTTTAGCATATGCTTTAGAGAAACATGATGGGCCATGCATCCAGAAGGGACGACGAACTTATCTAGTTGGAGTAAAGAACAAACTGATGGGGCCATGCATCTAGAAGGAATGATGCACATATTTTGTTTGTGGTTTAGTTTTGTTTATTATTTGGAGTTTGAAGATCTGTATATGGTACAATGTAGAGGGTGAACAAATATTATTTTGTGGTGGAGAATTGGCGGTGTGTGTTGTCAGCTACTTCTGGTTTTTGGGCAGCTGCAGCGGGTTATCTCTCATCTAAGCTTTTTTTTTTTATGAGTTGAAGTATTGTTTTGGTACTGAGATGTTTTTTAAAAAAAAATGGGTATAAAAAAATGGGAGAGTTTATCGTGTTTGGTAAACACTCCAAACCAGCTTTATTTTAAGGGGGTGTATTCAATTGAAAATGTGAGATATTTTAATGGATTTATAAATCCATGAATTTTTATGGAGTTTAATTGATTTGTAGAGATTCCATATAAAATTTTGATTCAATTCCCTCGAAATCTCATGGGAAGAGGTGAGATTTGTGGATACTTAAAATACACTACGAAATCTCTCTAATTCCCTCTAATTCTTTAACTTTCTCAAATTCTTTAAAATTAATTTCTAATTGAATACACCTGGAATATTATAAACTTCTTTAAAATCTTAATTGAATACACCTGGATTTCTAAGGATTTTAATAAACTATTTTGAAATTCTAATTGAATACACCTAGAATTTCAGAGAATCACTTAAAATCTTAATTGAATACCCCTGAAATTATTAATTCCCTGAAACTCTCTCAGAATCCTAATTGAATACACCCCTCTAAAGTTTTGGATGAAAACAAAAACAAAAACCTTCAAAGAACCAGCTTATTTTGAAAAACAAGGGTGAACAGTAAATTCATTAATTAATTTTTCAATTTGCCAACATTGCTCTCCTTTCTCTTGCCTTCCTCACACTTTCAGCATGCCTTCTCGCAAAACCCTTGCAAAACCAAAAAACTTGAATCCCAGCTCAAGCAGGAACCTCATGCCACGTAAAACTCCTACATTATTTGATTCCAACCATTTTCGAACCTCGACTTACCCTCTTGACCCAATCTCCCCCCAATCTCATTTAGAATCCAATTTGCTACACTAGATCTGAAAGAAGCCATTCTTCATCCCAGGGATCTCTCTCATTCTCCAGGTCGCGTTCTCCGGCTCAGCGTCCTTCCTCTGGTAAGCTTCTCTTGTCTAAAATTTCGTTATTTATTTGTTTGGATTTTTAAATTTGGGGATGGGAGAGAGAGTGAAAGAGGGGTGGGAAGAACAAAGGGATGGGTGTATGGGTGTCGGGAAAAAAAATTGGGGATGGAGGGTCAGGAAAAAATTAATTGGGGGAAGGTGATATGGTTTGTGGAAAATATTAATTGGGAAAAAATTAGGGTTTGTGGAGGAAAGAAGAAAATTTGAAAGAGAAGTAAGAAAAATTGATCACTTCTATAACGCCCTGACCCGAAAATTTTTATTTCGGAATTTACATTTAGTGGTAGGCCAAAAATTAAACTCTTGTTTATTTTCTACTATTTATCACGCCCCTAAGTTGTTTGGGCTTTGTTCCAAACCTCAAAAGGAGTTGTTTGATGGTGGTGGTCGACTGTACTACCTTCAAAAATAGAGGAATTTGAGTCGTACCCCCACGAACCCACTGGTGAGTTTATCCCAAAATCAAACCCATTTAACTCGGTTTTTTTTTATGAAATTGGAAGCCACCCATTTCTAGGGTTTTCGACGGATCGAGGTCGAGTTGAGGTGTTTCCCGGTCGAATTAGATTTTGGCCCAATTATGAAAGTTGTTCCTCTCATTGAACTCTACTTGCCTGTAAAATTTAGAAATTTTTAGAGTTGATCAGAAAATGGAGTCTTCGTTCACCGGAAACCGCCACCCACGACAGCGCGTGGCCAGTGGGCTGACGTTGTCTTTTCATGTAAATTTTGATATTTTAAATTCGTAATTTGTACCCATTTGATGTGATTCTGTCACAACCCGTCCTGAAAATGTACATTATTTTGTTATCGTTGATGTGAAAATACTAAAATGCCCTCGAGCGTTTGTGGCATCATGGGACTAGGTGTGGTTGTGGTTGAGGACCAATGTATTAAGTCCCTACTAATTTGGACCCAATTGGAAGTAAGAAATTTTTTGGTTGTGATTGGTGTACACTTTGGAACCACACACTCACATCCATACCTTTTCTCTCTCCTCTATCCCGTAGTCTCTCTCAGTCACTCTCTCTCTTCCCTCTCCTCCGTATGGACAAGGTCAAACCAAGCCAAATCATCATGGATCGAAGAAGAAATTGGTACCATTATGTTCGTGAGGACCACACGAGTACAAAGATACACATTTCAGGTAAGAACCAATTCGATTTCACGTTGAAAACTCAACCTCTGGGTTGAGCACTATTCATGAACTTTCGAATGGTTGTATTTTAGGACAATCCAAGCTCATAGTGAGCTTAGTGAGGTCCCAAGGAAGCTCGGAGTGTTTCGTTTGAAGGTTTTGGACGTCGGGATCACGAGGTTCGAAGGTGGCCGGTTTTGGTGATATTTTTCCGACATGTTTTCGAATGATTTGAGGCTCCAAAGAGGTATAACCTTCTTCCTCTTGAAATTTGTGATATTTGGATGAAGATTTAGTAGAAAATGGTGCAAAAATGAGAGAGAAATGGGCAATTGCAGGTCTGCCCAGAATTCGGCGCCAGTGGCACTATTCCGGCGTCTAGAGGTTGAAGATGATGCGCATGTTGGGCGCGTAAAGCCGTGCCCTTCCCGACGTGTGAGCCACCTAAAAATTTATCTAAAAATATCATAATGTTCGTGAGGTTGTGTAGGTCACGTTGGTATATTTAAATACCAAAATTGAGCAATGTATGATAAGTTATTAGCTAGTTATGTATATGTGCTTTAAAATAACGTTTTTATAGTTAATTCGCATATATGTGAGGCTTATCCCAAGGACGAGCGTATCCACAGGCGACTCGGGGGCTACGACCCTTCGACATATTAGTGAGTGGCCTTTTGTTTTCAGTATATACTTATATACTTGATATATTTCCCAGAAATGCATTTTTAAAGGAAAGTATGCTTAGAAATAATATGCCAAATGCTTCTATATTTTGAATATGCATTGCATGGTTGCATATATATATATATATATATATATATATATATATATATATATATATGAATGTGGTGTTGTGGAGGCACATGTGAGTTCAGGTAGGTTATGTTTGGTTGTGTGAATCATCGATGATGTGATATGTGATATGTGATTAAGTAATGTTGAGCTCATAAAGCTGCACCTAGGGTGATTGTGAATTAGCCAGAGATATGAATTATAGGCTTGTTTATTTACGTCACCTCCCGCACTATATGCTCATATTGGATCCGACTTAAGTGCACAACCTTGTTGTACAAACCTTATTCATGGTTCTGACTCGTAGGTGACTAGTGATTTATCGCCCGGCTATTATGAGAGAATAGAGTTTGATCATAATTATATTACACCCAATCTTGTTGTACAGACCCTTTTTAGGGGTTCCGACTTATGTGCAGTATATTGCCGTATAGATCATAGTAGTGACTTCGGCTAGGTTGAGTTTGAGCTATGAATTTAGCCGTACAGACTACGACAGGAGTTCTGGCTAACATATCACAATTCTATGAAATTATTCTTACCTGAATTGTTTACTCTATTATATCTTGGCATGGCATATATACCTAGGAATATGATTATGTGAAACATTAATTGACTTGATATGATTTCAGATATATATATATATATATATATATATATATATATATATATATATATATATATATATGTATATGCTTATATCTTGATTCTGGGAAAATCATACATGATTTATAGCGAGGGGTTAGTATATTGATAAATGAAATGATTTTGTAAAACATTTGTTTTTGCCCACTCATGTTTTCTGTTTTCCGCCCCTCCAAGTTCTAAGTAAGTTTGCTGTTGGTGGCTCGGGATCGTCGGCAGTTCTGACATATTGAATAATAGTAGGATATTCCTAGTACTGTGTAACTAGTACTTGTCCTACTGGACTGCACCTAGACTTATTATGCTCTGATTAGGAGAGTTTACGGTTGTAACTAACTCCTATCACTTCCTGCTAGTAGTACACTCTATTAATATGGTTTTTAATTATTCGTATGTTTGCTATCTTTATCGCTTCCACACTGTGCACAAGGCTACGTCACTCTCACGTGACGGCCAGCATGCCTTGGCCTCGGTCGGGGGATGTCAGATTCGATTATGAAAGCTAATGTCGAATATTTTCGTTACTAGAATATCTCGGAGATGGAAAAAAAACAATGAATGTGAACTACGAAAGGCTTGATCATGTTTAAGGATACACAGACAATCTAACGGGAGTTAGATGTAGCCTTAAAAATAACCGAGATTAATCTTTTGTTGGAAATTTGTCTAAGAAAAGGAATTGGGTGATTAATTTAAAAATTAACCTTATGTTTTTGGTAAATAAATTTGGGTTATGGATTTTGTGAGTATCTAAGAATTAAATAAAAGAATTGTGATAAATAGTAGAAAATAAACAAGAGTTTAATTTTTGGCATACCACTAAATGTAAATTCCGAAATAAAAAATTTCGGGTCAGAACGTTACAAGTTCTCTATTCATTTTTTTTAGAAGGTCTGGAGGAAACATTTTTATAGTTGTTGATTACTTTTTTTTAGATTAATTTCTTGTTTGTCATTATCTCAATTGCTCTGGGAACTGCTTTGAATTGGTTTGTGAACTCTGCTTCTGATTTATCTTAGGGTTTAGGTATATAAGAAAGGATAAAGTTCTGCTCTGTTTCTGATCTGTGAACTCTACTTCTGATTTGTCATGTGCCGTTCTCTCGTCTCTTGCGATTCAGCACACCCTCTAGGACGCTGTTTCATCGTCTTCTTCAAGCTCTCGCAATCTCGTTTGAAACTTCAACCTCTAGGTCAGTGCTCGTATCTTATCTCTCTCACTCCATCTGCTATCGTGTTTTATATATTTTTTCTTCTTCTGAATTCTTCATTTATGTTATTCTTTTAATTACTACTAGGTTTCAGTTTTTGGTTCACAACTTTTGGTTTAGGCTGGTTAATATCTTCTTTTTTTTTCCTTCTTTTCATGATTTCTGCTAATTTTATTTGTCTAATTTTTGTTTATTTGTAGAAAAATATGGTTAGATTTGGTTCCTTTAATCGATTTGGTTAGATTTGGTTACTTTAATCGATTTGGTTCCTTATGAACATATATTTCCTGATATTTATGTGTTTGGTGTCTTTTATTGTCTCACAATCAAGACTGTCATCCAAAAATGATGCAGAGTACTATCTGTGCCTATATCGTTTACTACAATTATGTATTCTATCTGTGTCTACTAGCTAGGCATACTAAAATGTTTAGACTTTAGTGTAACAGACCTACGTACCCTCTTTTGCGGTGCAAATGGCTTTAATGTTAAACTTCTTGAGACTTTCTGCTAGTATGATTGTCTATGGTTTAAGCCTGGGAGATCCACGCATACATATGGTTTGTGGGCAGTGGTAAATCGTGAAATTTTAGCATTGGGAGGTCAAAGGCCTACATATGGTCTTTGGGAGGTACTGTGGCTTTAGCTGCTTAGCATGATGATCTTGTCCTTAGTAATGTTATTGTTTATCTTCCAGATGTCAAATTGGCACCTTCTGGACCGATTTAATTGACTAGAGGTAAAAGTAGTGGGTTTCAAACATGAGTTATAGTGGTAATAATAAAGAAATTGTTTGATTTCAAATTAGTTTGATTTCTCCAAGTGGTGTGTCTTTCCTTAGCAAAATAGTTTGATTTCAAATTAGTTTGATTTCTTGGTTATATTACAATATCATCTGTTCTTGCTTTAATATATATATACACACACACACACACACACAAATCACTAGTTGGTATTGATGGCAAAGAAGGGGGCATCTTCGTCAAATCCTTCAGCTACTTGCTTTGTATAATTATTACGATACAAAACAAAATTTTCAATTGTCAGGAAAATATTACTTGGTAGATGCGGGGTACCCACAAATGAGAGGTTATTTGGGACCATATAAAGGTGAAAAATATCATCTCCCGGATTTTCATAAGGGTGCCGAACCAACGGGTCATAAAGAGGTATTCAACCACATGCATTCTTCTCTTAGGATCATCATTGAATGAACTTTTGGAGTATGGAAGAAAAGATGGTCAATTTTAAGGGGTATGCCTAATTACCCGTTCAATAAGCAAGTGAAGATTATCATTGCTACAATGGCTCTTCATAACTACATACAGAGCTATTCTAAATGTGATCGTCATTTTGATGACCCCGGGGACTTTTGTGAAGAGAGCGATAGTAGTGATGATGATGATGATGATGAATACCAAAATTATCAAGTTGAATGATCACATGAGATAGAAGCATTAAGAAATAGAATAGCGGCAAGTTTGATGAATGCATCTAATCAGACTACTTTCAAGTACATTAACAATATTGTACTAATGAATCCTAGCTATTCAGTCTAAAATATTTCAATTGAAGTAGTTTGTCATACTAATTAATATTTAAGTTAAAGTTTATAAATATTTTTCTTTTAAAAATAAAGTATATTTAATAATTCACCTTTATTTGTTAAGAAAATTAAATTAATGGCACATCTTGTATTATACCTTTTTGGTCATTTTACACAGTCACAGTTGTTTTACATAAAAATTTACCAAACACTATAATACTGTTTTTTTTCTTCGAAAAGTACTTTTACAAAAAAATTACCAAATATTCTGCTGCTTTATTTCATAACTGCTTATTCTCACAGCACAGCAGAAGTAGTTTTTTTTTTCAAAGCATAGCAATACCAAACTAGCTCAAAACTCTTTTATGATTTTTCTTTTATGTCTATTTTGTAATTGTTGCAATGAATAACTATTACTCATGCTTTGTTTGCATAAGTAACGTCTTCTTTATGTATGCCGATCCTTAGGACTTTGTAGTTGTAATCTGTCCATTTGGATTTCGCATAATGGATGTTCTCTACCATTGACCAAAAAAAACAAAAAACAAAAAAAAAAAAACCATCGTCCGCATCATATACAAGTTTCCCTTCTATATTAACTTTACATATATTTGGTTGCAGTGTACAACATCCTATTGAATTTCTTGCTAACATTGTTTTGTCATAGGCTGATGTTTTTTAGGGGAGAATTGAAAATATTAGAATAACCAACATGAATGTACCAAAGGTAAACTAACACGTTTTAAGAGATTAGGAGAGCTCATAACTAAGTTGAAAGTTGAGATGGCATGTCAGAAGAATGTCATCCTAATTATTCTGTTTGCTCCTACTTTCTTTTATCAACAATTATCATTTGTAAAATTTGAACTCAGCACTCCCTCTAGCAAAGCAGATCTACTCAGTATTGTTAGACTAAATGGTCAGTGTGATGATATAACCTAACTTGGAATCTATTATCACACACGTCTTGTGATTTTAGATTATCAGAGCACTTTGATATTTGGTGCTTTTGATAACATTGATAATAGGCACATAGACATGCATCCAATTTTGTGCTCCAAAAAAGATTTAGATTAGTCTAAAGTGCCTAAGTGGCCTTCCACATACCACTTTTAGAAGTTTGAAATGCTTAAAAAGAGAGAAGAAAAAGCAGAATACCTTCGGGAAAAAAAAAAAAAAAAAAAAAGCATATGTGAACGTAGAAAATGAAGGCTGCATAATTAAAAGTCTCCCATCTAGTAACTAGACTACTTCATCATGTAAAAATTAAGAAAATAATTGTTCTTTTGAACACCAAACATGTTAATGGAGTAGTTAATAGGATAGTATAAGAGCCTAATGAGATTGTTCTTACGTAAACTTCTCAAATTATGTTAATAACAACACTTAAGTCAGTTGCAACTCGTCCAAGGTGTATGTTCTTCGCAAAATCCTTTTATCTAATACACATAGCTATATGCCGATATCGAAGCATATACTAATTTTTGGTTCACTTCACTCTTTAAATTGGAAGACCTTGTAGGCTTTGAGACCCTTAAACAGACCATGAATGGCACCAGATGCTGCAGCCAAAGAAAGAAGCAAGCACAAAAAACTAAACAATTGGAGCCCAAGCCATCTAATTGTACATTTCCCAATCTTGTTCTGCACAATGTGCATCTCCAACGGAATGTACACTATGAGTGGCCAGTAGCCCAGGGCTCCAAGAAGGCCAAGCATGTCGGAGAAGAATGGAAGAGCTATGGCAAGAAACGAGACCAACACCCCATAGGCTGTCCTCCATGACAGCCTAAACATGTTGATGTTGAACTTTACCTTCCCTAGTCTGATTGGGATCTCCCTATTTATGAACTTGGACTTCGGCCACCTCCTTCTAGCCAATAGTTCAATAATACGAAACACCGGTTGGCAAAGTACCTGCTCAAATAGAATAAAACTGACCTTAAGTTTATACGTTGACAGTCTAACTTGTTATGTTAATAAAAATGTCAATTTGAACAACATATGTACATGGACGGATGGAGATAAGGCCTAGTGGGGGCACATGCCCCCTCTCATCCTTTTTGTTTCATTACAAATTATTCAATTGATCATGCTTTGCGGATTATTCAATTAATCATATTAAAATAGTGAAAATTCTCTTTTAGTTTTTGAATGCTCCGTCTTGTATATTTTTCTCACACATTAATGTCTAAACCTTGTTGAGTTGCATGTACTTGGTTAATTATTAGTACAAATGAGCATTATATTGTCAACAATTAAAGACAAAATTAGACAATAGAGTAATAAAATTAGGCATTTTGTAATTAATTTTTTCAGCATTTGTAAAAGAACTAGCTTTATATGTCTAAAAAAAGAGCTCAAATTTTTTAAGATGCCCCCTCTTAATTAAATTTCTGGCTTCGTCCCTGCATATGTAGATATATAATATTTCACTTAGCTCATAACATGTTATATTTATAATGTGACATATGATGTTATTATATTGTTAATTTGACATATTTAAACAAGATTTAAATCAATAATCACTAAGAAAACATCATCAGGAGTCACTAACATAAGTGGCACAAGATGATAGGGTGGCTAAAGCTTTTACTCACTGATAGCGCTTTTACTCACCTCATTTTATGCTACTAAACTATTGGAATGTATTCTTGTAGTGAGTTTAGATTGTCAGTTATCGAAAACTTAACGTGTTGGACTATCTAGCAAAACAAAATCTTCTGACGTGATATTGTTGTCTTCGTGTTTGAGCACACTTGAGAAGCATAAATTTAGGGAAAAGGTATATATATGTACCTGATATGCACCAACTATGTGCACCACAATGAAAACATTAGCCATATCAACAAGCCAGAAGGCTACATCATCTCCAAAACCAGCCAGTAGGTTTTCTGGGGTTTTATCTCCAAATGCAGCATATCCCAACGTACCACACATCGTGAATAATATTAACATAACCAAACCCCCTACTGACACAGCCTTCTTCATCACTTTGTTTTCTGGTGGCGATGACTTTAGAGTGTCCTGAAAATTAATAAAATGCAATATAATGTATAAAACTAAACCTAAATAGAAAAAGCCTCCGTATATTTTTTATAAGTGAGAAAAGAAAGAACTAATTAATTGACTTGACAATTGGGATGTCTCACTTGGACATCCAAAAGCACTAGAGCATATGAGCAAGCAAAGGCAATATCTCCAGCTGCTGCAAACATCCTCCAAATTTTTTCAGATAAAGGCAGGTCCGCTCCTGCAAGAGAAGTTTTTCCTCCATGCCCTGCCCAATCAAAATTTTAAATTATTTCTTGATCGTACCATTATCCTAGTTTCAAGAAGTTCTTAGATACGAACGTCATGTCAATATGTGGTACTACAGACACAAATGATGGGCTAAGGCGAAACCAACGTGCATGAAATGGAGCCCACTTTTTGTGTGAGTACGTAGTGCCACATACGTATAACTTTGTCAATAGTTTTTTGGACGGAGAGAACTTACCTGCTATGATTTTTGACATGGAAAGTCCAATTCCGATAAAAGCATACCCAAAAGACATAATTGCTGCAAGCTTTGAGAGCCAAGAGAGCTTGTGAAAATTTGGGAGTTGTGATAAGAGAATTTCTACAATTCCAAATGCAATCACATGTGGAATGTTGGAGAACTTGCATGGGTCATCACTAACATGTTTGCGATGGCAATTCGATTTCTGTATGGCTCTGATTACTCAAATTCACATAAAAATTAGAATTAATTATTAGTCTAGTGATATTAATTTCTTAATTTTTCGTCTGCAAATAAAGAACAAATAAGAAAAAAACTTACATCATGCTCTTTGCAGTAGTTATCGTAAAGCCGACTCCAATGGTAGCAAGATTTAAATATATCATCCATCCACAGAACTTGTAAATTGTTCCACCTAATAGGTTGAAGAAATTAAAGACAAATATAGTCGTAATAAAAATTTGACCACGGAAAATAACGGAAAATGCTCTAATTTACTACTATACGTACTATTCAAAGTGAATGGTAAGCAACCCACGTATCCATTTCTGTCTGATGCAATAATGGTAGTTCATTCACTTTGAATTGTAGGGGCGGTGGACTAGAGCATTTTCCAAACATAAATTTGCATGAGAGTTTCCAAATCGTATGAGTATTTTACCTAAATAGGCTTTGACAGCCTCCATGTAAGAGTAATTTCTCTTGCCAGTGACTGGGTCTGGGAATCTGTAGCAATCTGCTAAGAGAGTAGCAGCATAAAGTGCACCAACTGTGCAGAACAAGAGAATGGAAATGCCACCAAGCCAGCCAAGTTGAGCCATTGCCCATGCCAAAGAGAGCACTCCAGCACCTATTGATGTTGTGATTATGTGTGCACACGCACTCCACACTGTCCCTGCATATATGTCACATAAAAAGAAGATTAATATCTTTTGACGAAGAAAGAGGTCAAGTGCCTCGTTGCATGTGAAAAAATGTTAAAAAATTAAAAGAGAGAATGTAGATGCAGTTCTTAGTTATGAATATTCTTTTATTGAAATCTTGTTGATTTTTAATTTTTGATCGAGGTCCTTGAAATTAATGTGATAATTTATTTCTATGTACGTTACTATATTTTTTAATTAAAAATTAGAAATTTTAGTTGTTTATATAAATGAGATTTTAAATAAAAAAACTATAATTTGTGGGATTAAAAATATTAAAATATAAATATACTATTGTGTGTGTGTGTGTGTAGACATGGGTACATTCATCAAAATTAACCAAAAATTTTATTTATCAAAACATAGGTACATTCTTCAAAATCACAAAAAAAAAAAAGATATTAGGCTTAATAATATTAGTAAATTTCTTTGATTAAACTTGACATAGATATATTTTAAAATCAAAGAAAAAAAATGTACCCATATATGTTTTAAAATGGATTAGAAAAAAAATGAATAGATTTTATATATAAAAAAAAGGGTACATTTTACATATAACAAATTGGTATATTTAAGAATGAGTACATTTTAAGATTAAAAAGTTTTACATGATTGGGTACATATAATTAGCATGGGTACATTTAGCAAAATAAAAAGTACAAATATAGATAAACTATAAAAACTATGGGCACACAAAGAAATTAATATATGGGTACAAATTAAAACTGAAAAGAAAATTGGTACAAGTTAAAAAAGAATTACAAATTAAAAATGTGTACAAACTAAAACTAAAAATATATGATAAAAAATTTAGTCATTAATATAAATATACTAATTATAACATTTTTAACATTAAATGAATATATTTAAAATAAAAAAATATTTTATTATTGAAATAATTAATGATGTTATTAATACCCAAGGATCTTGATAAAAAATTGAAAATGAATAGGATTTTAATCAATGGAATAGCAAAAGAAATGATGAGAACCTAATTTCTCCAAATTAAAATCTAATTTAAGCAGTGTTCAAAAAATCGGCTTAGGCGGCGCCTAGGTGTTGGACGGTGACCGACCGCTTCGATTAACTGTTAATCGGTCGTAAAATCAAAAAATGTATTGGGCGGACGCCTAGGTAGGATTAGATGGGTCTAGGCGGAGCTATACGGGTCTAGAGGGGCTGGGCAGAAGCTAGGAGGGCCTAGGCGGGCTTATGAGAAGACGCCGGGATCTGAAAATATATCTGGAAAAATGATGTTGCACGTCGGGAGAAAGAAGATGAAGGGGATGGGGATGGGGACCACCATATTAATTTTTAACTTAAAGTTTAAAGTTTAAACTGACCGGTGGGGTGAATTTGTTATGGTCCCACCATGTCCTCTCTTTTGATTGCACGGGTCCTAGTCCCAATTAACTCTCTTTACCAATTTTTTATTCTTTTATTTCTTTTAAGACCATCTACATAAACTGGTAAAAATCTATTGTTTTATTATTCTTTTTTCTTTTAAGACCATTTACATTAGTAGTATTTAAACCCTAACATCACATATATTATTCTTTTTTCTTTTATTATCTTATCCATGAATTTCATACAAGTATAATTTTTTGTAAGTGTCAATATGCACTTATTTACAAGATATATAATAAATTTACCTAAATCCGCCTAGGCGCCCTCCTAGACTCCGCCTAGCCGCCTAGGCGCTAGGCGTCAGCCTGCCGTCCAACTAGCGCTTAGCGTTTTTTAGAACCTTGAATTTAAGTAACAGGATCTTGTATAAACAGCCAGAATTAGTTGATGAACAACCAGTATTAGACTATTAGTTGATGAAAAGCCAGTATTAGTTGATGAAAAGTGTCTGCACAAAGGAGATTCAGAGAAGATTTCCATCCTATTCTAAAAATGAGTCGTCTAATTTTGCTTTTCAAATTATTTTTTTAGACATATATAGGAGGATATATTTTCAAATTGTTAAATTCAAACAAAAAGCCCAAACAAAACCAGAATCTGACTACATTAATTAATTTCCAAATTATTAACAGTAGTTTCCAAAGAAAGTTTGTTACATGCATAAATGGCTGTATTTCAGTTTACCCAAATAAAAAGACTCTATTGAAGGTTTTTTTACCACCTTTTTCTAAGAAAATTATTCAAGACATACTTGAAATATTTTTTTTTTTGCATACACAATTACGTATATCTGGCACTCATTTTTACTTTTCACACACACTGTTAATTTTTGTTTTTTCATCTTCTTCAATTCATTCCATCCGACGATCACAAATTAAGAGGAATGTATAAAAGGTAAAAAAAAAAGACTAAATAGCACCATTCTAAATTAATACTTCGTGTAATATTTAAAATAAATGCAATTTTCTCCTGAAGAAACCAGGAAAATATGCTATTTTTTATCAGCAAAACGATGCAATAAACTAGACACACTGGCGGAGGGAGTTAAGACCAGGGATTGCCTGGGCCGATCCTAGCTTTCTAAAACAAATATATATATATATATAAGGGAATTATGCATCCTTATATTGCTTCAAGTCCTGCTTTCCAAGTTTCAAGCATAACCCCATCTCCCAATTAGCTTTAATATTTTATCTATCTCCTTAACACAAATTAATAGCATTTAAAATCAAAGCAATATTTCGCCTTTCTTTAAATAGAAAACATTCAATTTTAATTATGAAAATTAAAAAAATTCTCCTTTTCTTTTTGATATCTCATACATTTTATAATCCTAAATTTGAAATCTATTAAACAAATAAGTTTTAAATTTCTTTGTTTCTCTATTGTTTCTGCTTTATTCTACATATTACATGAGATTTATGGTTCGTAAAGTTTTTATTTATCTCATTGAGTTGAATAGTATAGGCAACGGGGTTATAATAAAACAATTTTAAAATATAAAAACTCGTCAAGGATAATTATAATTTTTTGTGAGTATGTAATATTATATGTGCATATGTTGTTTTGAACATTTGATTTTGATATACATATATATATATATATATATATATATATATCATATTAGCTTTGTAAATACCATCTGCTTAAAAAAAATTAAAAAAAAACCTTTATGAGAGGCCCTTCCTCACCGAAAATTCTAGCTCCGCCACTGTCTAGACATCAAAACTTTTGTTTTTTTTCTTTCTGAACTGTTGCTTCTAGGTAATTGTTATGTACTTGCCAGTTTCCACCCAGTCTTCCTCAGCCCAAATATTGGAAGGAAAAGAAAAAGAAGGTAGAGAAATTTGTTAAAGGAGAAAAGAGATCAATTTTATTACAGGAGATATATTGAAAAACAAGATGAATGAAAGCCTGTATATAGAGAAAAAGTGGTTAAAAACATGGCAGAGAGAAACTAAAAAGAACATACCAGTTCTTTTCGATTTTCCGTCATCGTCTACATCTCCTTCTTCCACATTTTGGAGAGGATTGAAACCAGTTTCACATAATTCATTCTGAAATTCATGATCAATCACACTAGTAGTACTCGCCATGTCTGCCTAAGGAAGCTCTTCCTTTCAGATAAAATTCTGCAGAGTCTTTGGGAAATGAGTATAGATACATATGTATTTATGTATATAGATACATAGATATGTATATAGATATAATGACATATAGATAGGCCCTTTATGGGGAGGGACTCTCATTTTTTAAAAATAATAATAAAGGAATTAGTTATGGGACTCACTTCACATCGAACCGTCTATGTTGTAAATCTCGATTCATATATCATCCTTACAAAAATTCAGTTCAATAAAAAATCATTTACTCATTCAATTGTCACAATAAAATTTCAATGTTTATTAAACCATAGTGTTCGTCAATTTCTTTGAACTCACTTAGATGTGTCAAATATTTCCGATTTGGCTAATATTTTGTTAGAATGATTTATAAGGTGTAACTTGAAAAAGGGACAGTTTAGATTGTTAAAGTTCAATATTGTTTGAACCCCCAACTAATCTCCATTTAAAAAAAAAAAAAGAATCTCTTTCCTTAAAGGGTCTGAATATATAGATATCCACAAGATTACAAACTCCCACTCTCAAAAATGGTGGATGCATTAATACCTTCTTATTGTGCATGTCTTATTTTATACAATATTTCAAATTACTTTAATGGATGCAAAAAGGAATCTAAACTTAAATGAATGAAAAAATGTTCAGTGTGTCAAGAACACAGTTTAACACATGAAGTACAATAATACAATTAGTTAAAAATTTGAAAAAAAAAATCCCACCAATTTCATTATAACACTTAGTGTATTAGATCGTGTTCTTGACGCATAAAAAAAAAATCTACAGGGGCAACACACTAGGTACCTTCTTTTGTGCGATTTGCATGGTCCTTTTATCTTTTAAAGCTGAGGTGACATCAATTTTTCATGTTTTGAATTTGTCTAAGTATTAATTGACCACCGAATTTTGCATGGTGTGGATTATAAATTCATATCCTTATTGAAGGCCAGATGGAGGGAGGCGTTATAGTAACGCTGAGCCTTATAATATACATATGTAAGGTAAGCTGGAAAGACCAGTATGTATGTGCACTCTTGAGTGCACGTCCTTTTTCACTTTGTTGTGCTTTACGGAGATACACATACATATATGATGAGATATTTTTCAAAGTGTCGCGAACACAGTTTGGTATGTTAAGTGTTATAATACAATTAGTTGAAAATTTAGAAAATATATTTTATCTAATTGTACTGTGACACTTGCTATAACGCATCGTGTTCTTAGTATATTGAAATTTTTATCTATAAGTGATACTAAGGAGGTAGGGGGCAATGGGTGCCTGGAAGGAGATGGAGGCAATGGGTGCCTATGAGGAGGTTTTTTTTTTTTTGGGGGGGGGGGGGAGATGGGTGCCTGGAAGGAGGTAATTGAAAATTTAGAAAATATGCCTGGAAGGAGGTAATTGAAAATTTAGAAAATATATTTTATCTAATTGTACTGTGATACTTACTGTAACGCATCGTGTTTTTGGTAGATTGAAAATTTTATCTATAAGTGATACTAAGGAGGTAGGGGGCAATGGGCAGAGGCAATGGGTGCCCATGAGGAGGTTTTTTTTTTGGGGGGGGGGGGGGGGGTGGGAAATGGGTTCCAGGATGGGTTTCTCTGACCCTTACAAGATGCCTTTGTTACCATTAAAATTTAGCATCTGATTCCAAGAAATATATTAATACACAGATAAAACAAGTCATGTGCATTTGATACTATTTTTGCACATCATAACACTAAGACCATTCTGAATGTGTATTAATTAGAGCACCAAGAACTTCGTCTTCGATGAATAAGGTCGGAATTTGAATCTAAGACTTTTTTTAACATTAAATATTAGAAAGAAAAATATCGGAAGATCTAAGATATATTAAAAATTAAATTTGCGATAAAAATCAGGCTTTTTAGTGAAAATGGTTTCTAATATTGGCACAACTCTTCACTTTGGTCCCTCACAATGAAAATTGATAGAAGTGGTTCCTGAATTTGTTCACCGTAAATTATTTTGATCATTCTGTGAAAAATCTATCAATATTTTTGTTAAGTGAAGAGGTTGGTTTGACAAAAATACCCTTAAAAGGTGGTCATGTATTCGCATGTGACAATTTAACGATAATATTGGTAGATTTTTCACAAAATGATTTACGATAGATAAACTCAGAAAGTACTTCTATCGATTTTCATTGTCAAGAATCAAACTGATGAGTTTATACCAATCTCATATTTCATTTTGACTAATAAAAAAAATTATATCTTTGTCATATATGCATATAACCTAAAGTATATATATGTGAACAATCAACATTTGAGGACTTCTTTATCACACCCTCATTGTCATAAGATTCTGACTTCGCTATTAAAATAGGGAGTTTTAACGAAAAACTCACAGTACTGTTCACTTTAACGAAAAATCACATTTTTACACTAAAAAGTCAAACCTGCTACTATTCACTTTACCCTTTATTTTGTCCTTATTGTTAAAACTCAAAGTTTTCAAGCCATTTTCATTAGTTTTCGTTTAAATATATGCATGGTTATAAGAAATCGAACAAAACTACGCATTACTTAGTTGCGATCAATGTCTAAAATATCGATGATATCGGAAATATCGATAGTCAAAAAACACGGAAATTTCGATGGAAATATCGGGATATTATCGATATTGATAAAAATTGAATGAAAACCACGGAAATTGTAAGAAAAACTTGGAAATTTTTATTGAAACTTTGCACGATGTTTATTTAGTCAATTATCAATTAGTTTATCACAAAAAATTGGAAGGAAATGCATTGCATGATGGATTTAACTAATTTAAGTTGATTATATAGCAAGCTGACAAACATTGTGAGTATAGAAAATATGTAGTAATTAATTAAAAAAGTTTAAACACACCATAATCATTTATATATAATGAATTAGTACAATATTTTACACTTTATACATTGCATAGTAAGATAATGAGTGACTTAGTACCACATAGAGTTCTTATCAAGATCTAAAATATCAATGATATCGGAAATATTGGTAGTCTAAAAATACGGAAATTTCAATAGAAATATCGGGATAATATCGATATTTTAGACCTTGGTTTGATATTTAACTTTCGGATATGCATTTTTCTAGGACCACAATTTTGTTTGACCAAGTAATATCTACATCCAACCTAAACTGACGATTGACTTTGCCTTAATGATCTCTGTACTGCATTCATACCTATAGCAAATAGTCCACCTCAGTGGCAGGCGTTTGGTAATGCATGCAAGACCCCAAAGAAGAAAAAGGCGCCCGATTAACCCACCCTACTGTCACCTAGGCCTGGTAAACAGATTGTATTTGTCGTGTTCGTGTTGCTTTCGTGTAACATTTGTTATTTTAACGGGTTGTGTAATGTCACACCCATTATGACCCGTTAAGAAAAATATATTTTTTTTCTTAAATTTGCACATATCATACATTGCCACATAAATATTATTTCAAAACATTAAAACACATTTGTCGTTTAAGTACTACATCTACACTCGAAAATAACAGTCTAATAAACAAACATTCATACACTACTAGTCTATTACAAAATATTAAATGTGCAAGGATATGCAAAATGAAAGAGTTTTTGTTTTCAAGGTTGTGAAGCCCTTCTCAAAAGTTTAAACCTTGACAATAGAACTCAAAGCTTGCATGTTATTCATTTTACAAAATCCTCAATTTTCATCAATTATCATGACATAAGATTTTTTGGTATCCACTAGTGTAAATATTTTAAATTGAATATCGAATTCATTCATTGTATTCATATAGGGTCAAGGAATGTAGCTATAAAAAATCATCGAAATCAGAGTTAAAATAACCTTTAAATCCTGACTTTTCGTTGATAACCGTCGAAATTTTTTGTCATGTTACTTAATATCTAAATGTTTGTTTTTTGCGATTTTTAGCGTATACAATCTTGAAGCGTATACAATCTTGAAGTATATACAAACAAGTTTGACGATTGGATCATTGAAATTAGTTTCATAGAATGCGTATCTCATCAAAACGATAGATTCACTAACACTTAGAGTTTATTCATACTTTCATTAAGTATAACATAAAATTTTGTGGTGTCCACTAGTGTAAATATTTTAAATTGAAGATCGATTTCATTCATTGTATTCGTATAGGGTCAAGGAGTGTAGATGTAAAAAATCATCAAAATCGAAGTTAAAATAACCGTTAAATTGTGATTTTTCGTTGATAACCGTTGAAAAGTTTTGTCCCGTTACTTGATCTCTGAATGTTTGTTTTTTGCGATTTTTGACGTATGCGATCTCGAAGTATATACAAACATGTTTGATATTTGGATCGTTGAAACTAGTTTCGTATAATGCGTATCCAATCAAAACAATAGATTTGCTAACACTTAAGAGTTTATTCATACTTTCATTAAATATAACATAAGATTTTATGGTATCCACTAGTGTAAATATTTTAAATTGAAGATCGAGTTCATTCATTGTATTCATATAGGGTCAAGGAGTGTAGCTGTAAAAAATCATCAAAATTGAAGTTCAAATATCCATTAAATCGTGATTTTGTTTATAACCGTCGAAAAGTTTTGTCATGTTACTTGATCTCTGAATGTTTTTTTTATGCAATTTTTATATACAACTTGTTTGACGGTTGGATCGTTAAAACTAGTTTCGTAGAATGCGTATCCCATCAAAACAATAAATTTACTAACATTTAAGAGTTTATTCATTTATTAAGTATAACATAAGATTTTGTGGTATCCACTAGTGTAAATATTTTAAATTGGAGATCAAGTTCATTCATTGTATTCATATAAGGTCAAGTAGTGTAGCTGTAAAAAAACATCAAAATTAGAGTTAAAATAACCGTTAAATCATGATTTTTCGTTGATAATCGTCGAAAAGGTTTGTCCCGTTACTTGATCTTTGAATGTTTTTTTATTTTTACGATTTTTTTCTGATGCGATCTCAAAGCATATACAAACAAGTTTGACGGTTGATCGTTGAAATTAGTTTTGTATAATTCGTATCTCATCAAGTCTAATGGCATATATATATTTATTAAGTAAATTTAAATTTATTTATTTTGTACATATAACACTTAAGAAATTGAATGGTATGTATATTTAAGCCGATCCAATGGTCACCAATTTTTTAATATTTAATTTAATATATATATAAAATTATTATAGTTTTTAGGGGTGTAAAATTGTTAAATTAATATCTATAATTATTATAGTAATTTTTAGGGTTATAAAATTATAAAATTAATATTTTGCTTATTGTGTATCGTGTTGTCTACGTATATACCCGAACCAATCCGTTATCTTAACATGTGCTTATTGGGTTACCCGATAACGACCTGATTTGTTATCGTGTCGACCCGAACACCTGTTGATTTCGTGTCGTGTTGAGTTATTGGGTCATGTCAGAAATTGCCAGGCCTACTATCACCCTTAAGATATATGAAATTTCGAACAGAAGGTGATATATTGGCATCCGAGCGTCGGGGACGACAATGATATTATACAAATACAGTGATACGTAGGGGTGGATTTTTTTGCCAAATTGCCGTGTCAACCGTGCCATACCGATTTTGTGCCAAATTTTTTGTACCAATCGCTAATGGTACGATATTGTACCGTACCGAAATTTCATGATACGGTATTGTACCGTACCGAAATTTCATGGTACGGTATTGGTAATGGATACCATTACCACGGTATTACCGTACCATACCGAAAATACAATATAATTTATAATTTATAATTTATATAATACATAATTATATAACACATATTTATAATATTCCAATAATTTGAAAATAAAACCCTACTTATATTAGCATTGTTGTTGGTGACTTTGATCTCTTAAAATTGTGGAAATCAAACACAAAAGAGTTCCTAATTCTTTCACAAATAGCCAAAATATCTTTGTAACCCCCACTTCTACTGTTGCTAGTGAAAATGCATTTAGTCTAAGGAGGAGGGTTGTGAACCCTTTTAGGGTATCCTTGACTCCTAAAATAATTGAGGCATTAGTGTGTACTAGTGGTTGGCTTAGGGCAGGTGAAGTAAACTTCTACAAGGACCAACGGAAGATATGCTTCAATTTTACAAGGAAATAGAAGAAGAGAAAACAAGAAAGATATGCTTTAATTTTTTTAGTAAATTTGTTATTAAATGGTTTTCAACTTTGATTATTCTTGCTACTAATTAATATTTTTCTTTGTTTGTAATGTAAGTTTGACACAAACTCAATCTTCTACAAGTTCAATGTCTCCTCCAAAAGCTTCGACATCTCAAGCTTGAATAACTGATCAATGAATTCTCTTTTATGAAGTTTACTTCCAATTTTCATTTGGTTTGAAACTTTAATTTCTATTTGGATTGTTAACTTCTATTTGTTTTGGTTCACAACTTTTATTTGGATTGTAAGCTTAATTTTCATGATGAATCTTGATGCTTTATTTGAATTATTATGTGTGTGAATTGTGAATGATGAATAATAGATGAATTTAATCTATAATGTATGAGATAAAGGTACAAAAAAAAAAGTTTTGCCCTTGAATTGGGTTAAAAAAACAAAAACATATTTTGTCCCAAAACAAAATGGCAATTACCATTGTCATACCATGCCAACCAAACTTTTGGCAATACCGAAAGTTTGGTACGGTAATGGTAATAGATTTTACCAAACCGAAAATTTGGTACGGTAATTGGTACAAGGGTTTTGGTACGGTAACCGTACCGAACCCACCCCTACGTACTGTAATAATCTTCCCGTAGGTAAATAAGGTTTCTTGCTGTTCATATTCTATATTACGATGTCGGAAAGTTTCACTTAAATTTACTTTGAGAGATTCCAAATAAAGTTTCTTAATTAAGATAATAATAGTGTTTTATGTTTTATTAGTTTTAGGTCAAAATCAAATCCAATCTTGACTTGCAAGAAATCTAAACTTTTTCATGTTGTTCTTTTGTACATATTGTTTTGTAATTTTTTAGTATTCTTTGAATGTTTTAGTTGAACTTCTGGCTTGACTTTACAAATCCAACGTTACGGTTGGTTTCATGTCGCATGAAATTTTAACAGCAGCCACGAAATGCCTTAAACAATGGGATCGAAACCTCAAAGCACCCTGAAACCTATTTAAAACGAGAACATTTTGAGCCTCTTCCTTCATCACCAACGTTTTGGGTTGGATACTCTAATTCTATCATAAAGTGACTCCCTTTTTTTTATTAGACTATAAGGGTGTGTTTGTTGCACCGGATTATCTCGGACTGTATTAGCTTCATGGACTAAACTGTACTAACTTAGACTAGACTAAGCTGGACTAACTTAGTAAAACATTTGATGCAGTGTCGGACTAAGAAGTAAGATAACTAAAAGACTCAAATATTATATTATTTAATCTACATTTATTAATAGTTTATTAATAATTTATCATCTTTTTTTCTAGAATCATCTCTCTATCTAATAGCCAATATCTTTTTATTTATTTATTTCTAAAATCATCTTAACCCATTTCTCTTTTACTCCGCCAGTCTCCCCCTCTCCTCTCCCTCTTTTTATCTTGTTTCACCATTTTTCTAGAATTCTCTTCCTCTCCGTATACCTCTCCCTATTTTCCTCCGCCCACTCTCTCCCTCCCTTCTCCCACTTTTCCTCTTCCACTCTCCCCCTCTTTTCCTTATGCAAAGATTCACGCAGAGGTTTTATCGGAGCTCTCCACCCAACACCTACATTGATTTTCGAGGAAAATCTCAAAATTTTCTGGTGATTTTGCATTTTTATTTTGAATTTTTGTGGGGGATTTGTCTGCAGGTGCTTAATTCTGGGGGTTTTGCATTTTTTTGTTTTGAATTTTAGGTGTTGATTTTGAGATTTAGGCAATGGGTTTGAGATTTGGGCATGCGTAAGGAAGTCGAAGTTGCAGACGACAAAGGCATGCAAACGATGTTGGAGATAGAATTAGGAATCCCATGCTTTTGGGGGGTCTCACTAGGACGACCTAGCCAAGCACTTAGTTGGAACGAGTCCGACTTAGTCTCATTTAAGTTTAGTCCAGCTCGTATCAAACACAAGATTAGTAGTCTTAGCAAAGCAATCCAGTCCAATGAACTTTAACGAGGGCAAACAAACACGCCTTAATAATATTCTAACTGAAAACATCGTAAATATTGAGTTTTTAAAAATAAAGTTTTGGGGTTAAATTTCAGAGTTCTCCTTAAATTAAAATCTCACATAATTCATTATACTCTTCTCCAACTTTGAAGGAATTTGAAAAATAAAAAAAATAAAAAATAAAAAGACTACGAAACAAATCAAAACGCAGTAACCTAGAATACATACAAGATAAATACTAAGAACAAATTTTCTTCGCCATCATCTTCTAATTTTCCATTGACGGCTTCTACTAGTAATTTAGTAAGGTTGGTATTTTGGAATGCTTACTTCCATGGTGCCAATTAGCAAACATATTAGTGCTTAATTACTTTTATTTGGACACCGATATTTTTTACAACTTTTATTTGAATCTTTGTGCTAAGTTGCTAACAATGATTTGATTCCAATTGTTTGGAGGCAAAGGTGGATGGTCCCTCGCACAGCTCCCCAAGGATCGATGGCACTTGGTGACTTGTAGTTGGGTGATCTCTTGCTACTTGGTGTGTTGCAAAAAGAGTTCACAGTTAGTTTGAAAGGTGCTTTTGTGGGGGCCTTAGGTGTAGGCTTTGAGGCTCACAATCAAAACTAACATAGTGCTAGGCGTGCCACTGTTATCTCAGTATAACAGATGTTGAAACAAAAGTGTTTTGAGTGATTACTTGCGCCTCAAGTTACTCAAACTTCTTGTTATCAAAAGATTGTCACAGATGGGTTGAGTTTGTATTAAGTTTTTTTTTTCTTGCCTTATAAACAAGGACTTTTAGTTTGCTATCTTGTATGTTCGAATGAAAGGAGTCAAGAGCCATTTTAAAACATTTCCTTGGTTCCAAGTTGTTCTTAATGCAAACAGATCTATTAAGTTAACCAGATTCGAATGCAAATGGGACTCTTAAGTGGGAAATAACTGGAAATGACTTGAATGCATGCTGAAAAATACATTTAGGTGACAGATCTACTAATTTAGAGGACAAACAAAGAGATTCGGACAAGATTTCACCTTGTTGGGCAAGGTTGAACTTCTTGCATTCACTTCTCTTTGTGTTTACAGAGGTGGTATACTAAAATGGATGGATGGTAAATAGATTTTACATGAGGGGATTGATACTACAACACAAGGGAAGGTAGCAGAGATTTTACATTAGACAAAAGATAGATTTTCTAAGGAGACTATGACTAAAAAGACTGAATCTAGGATGGTTTCAGCTTTCTGGATGCAAATCTAGCTTGAGAGCAGAGTTTGTATGTTGTTTGGTTGAGTGTTCTTGTCTTTTATGTCTCTTCCTCATTTTCTAAGCGATTTGGCCTGACTGTCTGGTCTTTGTTCTTGGCTGAGGGCTCTCAGGGGCAGTGAGTCATCACGTAATTACACCTTTATGCTCTCAGAAAATGTTTTTTGGCTGGTAGTGAACTGGTCTTTGTCACTTGTCACTTCAACCATAGGCACATGGCCTATACCTTGGCTAAGAAGGCTTTAGTTTGACTATGGGCTTCATAGTTGGGCTTCGGGCGAGTTTATCTCATTTTGGTGTCTTTGGGCCTCCCTACTGTTAAGCCTAATATTCAAATATTAACCGAAACACCAATACTAAAGATGAAAGACCTTGACATTGATTCAAACCTACATTGTGATTGTTGGATGTTGAGAATCAATCCTACACTGATGAGAGGAGAAACCATACATGAGCTTATAAGTAAATTGGGCTACTCCTCGTATTGCCAATTGATTTTATAGTGAAATCTCAGCTTTCTTCAATTGATCTGACAATTTCCCTCTGGCTACCCTTCAACTAAATTGAACTTGTGTAGATCGATTCCATTTCCAAATCTCATTAGGGTTAGGCCATTACAATCTGCATATCTCTGAGCCTTGTTTTTCTTTAACTGGTTTTTAATGTACTGTCTGCTGCTAGATATGGAAGCAGCTGCAGGCATTGTTTTGTCCCCGGCTTAATATCACTTGTCATTTCGCCAAATCATTGTGACTTTGTGAGTCATATGAAAAATAAATAAAGTATGTATTCGATTAGTTTTATTTAGTCATTGAAGATAAATACTAATAAGCAAGTACCTAATAAATCATAATTAACAAGTGCAATAAGCAAAGTCTAGCTATGATCATTTGACAACAAGCAAACTACAGCTTTTTTTTTCTTAGCGTAAGCACACTCAGGAGCGGCTTATACTCAAAACTCGCTTACATGTTGCATAGAGTTGCTCAAAGCGAGTCTGGATAGCAATCTTCAAGCTAAAAAGTTTATGAGATCAACAGTACGCTTCACACACGTTGTATAGTGGATAGCTGTGAGCTCTTCAATACGTGCAGCCTCTTCGCCGTGTATACAAACATGCTGCAGTTATCAATACAATGAAATTAGAACCACGGTAAATCATGAGCAGGTGATCAATTAATTCAGTTTACGCACATCCTTCTAATTAATTACTCTTGTTTTTGTTAATTAGTGAATGATTTTGTGTTTTTAAGAAAATAAGCAGCGTTTACCTGTCATCCCATCGGAAACAAGTACACAAGGAGGCTAGGCATGGCTTAGCATAATGATGAAAGCTTGTTGACGACAATGAAATGAAAGTTGCTCACTGAGAAGAGGTTTGAAAGAAGAGATCAGCTGCCAGATGTGCTCGCTTCACCGGACTGCCTAGCCTGAGGTGGTCCGATGTACTTATGCGGGACGTGTGCTATCTTCAACCAATCCTCACCACTACCTTGTCTACATCTTTCCTCAAGCTCGGGGCATTCTTGAATAGAGAGGTGTTGGAGTTTAGTGAGAATCTTGAAACCTGGTGGCAATTGTTGTAAACCGGGGCAATCAAATATCGTCAAGGACCTAAGAGAATCGAGACCCTCAAACCATTCTGGCAGAGAATCAAACCAAGGACAGCTCAATAGGATCAAACTTCGAAGGGAGGAGAGGTGTTGAACACCTTCTGGAAAAGAACCAAGATTTGGACAGAACATAATCGTCAAGTGCTCAAGCAACGTGAGCCGTTCCAAACTCGACGACAGAGAAGTTAGGTTACTGCAGTTTTCAATGGACAATGTTCGAAGGGAACTCAAACCTCCAATCCAACCATTCGGCATGGATATTATACTGTGACAGTTACTAATCTCTAGTGACTCCAGCGCTTTGAGGTTTTGTAAAGTCTGAGGGAGAGAGGAGAGCTCTTCGCAACATCGAATGGTCAATGATTTCAGAGCAGTAAGGTTTCGTATCTGCAAAGGAAGTGAACGAAGTTTGGGGCACGACAAGATCTTCAAAGAAGACAGACAAGCTGATGCAGTGAGCCCTTCTGGGAGAGTGAGTAGGCCTGGAATGTTCTCTAGAACAAGCACAGAAAGCAGACCTAAATTTGCTACGGACGTCAGCATTGGATTACAGTCTTGCAGCTTTAGATGTTGAAGGGATTGAGGAGATGGGATATGCGCTAGCTTGGGACATCTTTTGACGGTTAATTTCTTCAGGCTTGGGAACGAATTTTCGCTATTTGCACTTGTCCACTCTTCCAAGTTGGGAAAATCACTGAGTGATAGTTTTTCAAGTGATGGAAATCTTATGTCTGCACCGTCACCGTAGAACTCTGTACCAATGCGCCTTACGCCATGCATCCCATGCAGAGAAAGAGTCTTAAGCAGCAGCAGATTCCCAAGGGCTGGAAGATGTCCACAATTTTGGCAATTCGCAATTTCAACCGCAACTACATATTCCGGGAGAGCCCAAGCAGCAAATCTAAATCCTGGATAGCCATTTATGAATAGCTTTTTCATATTTTTCGGTGGTTGTAAACTGTCGAGAATTTCTTCGGCATGTTTATACTGCTGTGCTGCAGAGGGTGCAAGTCGTTCCGGTATGCCAAATACCTTTCCGCGTTTAGGTACAGTCCCCAGTATAATCCCAATGAATCGAGATTTTTCTTCATCATCAGCCCAGCTGTTTTTGCTTCCGCTGCGTGCCGTACATTCTCTAAATGTGTTAGATTCAACTTGTCATAAAGATTTAATTGTTTCAGCTCACTAAGGCGATTATCTCTCCCAGCGACATATAATGGCAATGTCTGAAGTTGATGTAAATTTTCAATACCAGCAGGCATTTGAAATAATTGTTCACATCCAGTTAGATTGAGATGTCTTAGGCAGGTCATTCTTTCCAAGGAAGGCAAATAAAGGAGATTATAGCAACCAATTAGGTTTAAAGTCTGCAATGATACAAGCCCACATACCCTACGAGGAAGGTTTTCAATAGGCGTGTAAGAGAGGTCAAGATACCTCAAACATATCAAGCCACCCAATGCATCCGGGAAACTAGAAACATCACAGCCACTAAGATCTAGCAAACGCAAATATACAAACCTTGAAAACATCTTCTCCATGTTGCTTGACAAGCCAGAATCTCCTAAGAATAATAGAGTTCGTAGATGTTCCGCTGCATATAGAGCTTCCAATGGGATTGTGATTTCTCCATCTCTGTTTGCATAAACAATAGACGAGTGTTGAATTTGTGATGGATTAATATATGGTGGAAGACCTGCTTCGAGTATCAAAGACTCTTCTCCTGCAACATATCGTGCAAGATCATGAATCACATTATTCATTCTATATCCGACTACATCATCATTTTCAGAAACCTCTACTTCTTGAAAGAAAGCCATCCACAGTAAATCGGAAAAGTATTCATCACCAATGTCTTCTAGTCGCTTGCTCCCTTGTCCTAGAACGAAGCCTTCTGCCATCCATTGATGAATTAGCTTTTGCTTCTTGAATTCATAATTTTTGGGAAATAATGAGCAGAAGGCAAAGCATTGTCGAAGATATGACGGAAGACGATGATAACTCAACATCAACGCAGGTAAAACTTTTTGTTGGCATACATCTAATTGCCAAAGTTCACTGTTCTGCATAAACAACCAATGTCCTTCCTCTCTTTTAAAGCGCATTACACTTCCCAAGCTTTTTACCGCTAGAGGAAAACCTCCACATTTTTTGACAATCTGCTTCCCAATCAGAACAAGGTGTGGATACTTTTCTTCTCCTCCTCTTCCAAAAGCCCTTTGATTAAACAAAGACAAGCAATCATCAAACGTTAAACCATCCAACTGATACGGAATTGAGCTGTCCATCATCAACGGGATCTTTCTGCTGCGTGTGGTAACAACAATCTTACATCCATCAACTCCCTCTCTAAACAAAGGTGTAAGCTTTTCCCAATCATCCAGATCTTCAGTCCATACATCATCTAACACGAGGAGAAATCTTTTATCGTGCAGCAAATGCCAAATCCGAGTCTGGAGTTCGTCAATCCCGGTAATCTTGCACTTACTCTTTGTTACCGACTCAATAATTCCCTTCATGATCTTGGTGATATTGAAGTCATCAGAAACAAAAATCCACATCCTAACATCAAAGTGTTGCTTTACCCTATTATCATTATATGCCAATTGAGCAAGAGTCGTCTTACCAATTCCTCCATGACCAATTATTGGAATGCAAGCTGCATATCCTCCTTCAACCTGGTTAGCATCAGAAGATATTAACAGCTTGATTAACTTCTCCTTTTCTTCTTTCCTCCCATGTATTTCTGTGTCCTTAACAAAAGAGCTGGTCTCCCTTTTCGCAGACCCTTGATCCACGATACCAGGCAGCAGCTGGGTAGGCTCTCTGATATTGAACATGCGAAATCCCTCGGTTATAGTCATTTCCAACTCCTGGAGCATAATCCTGAGTTTTTCAGGTTTTATAATTCCATCATCTGATATTGAAAGACGAAAAATATGATTCCAGTTTTTCCGAGGAGTAAAGAAGTCAAGAAGGTCCTGAGTATGGCAAACTGCGTTCTTGAGGTCCAACAACCAAAGTCTGGCAGCTCTGTTTGTGAACTGTTGTTCTTCTGCAACTTCAAGAGTAGCTTGAGCTCGCACCAATGCATGCTGCAGGCTCTGGAAGTTGTCGTTGTAACCAAAGAGATCAGAAGCCTTTTGTAGGAGCGGTGACGCCAATCTGTCGAAGAGCACTTGCAAAGCCGGGGATAAAACAATGCTCGCAGCTGCATCCATATCTAGCATGCATGCAACAGACAGTAACTAAACCAGTTAAAGAAAAAAGAAGGCTGAGAGATGAGAATGGTAATGGCGTAAAGGGATTTGGAAGTGGAATGCATCTGCACAAACTGAAGAGCTAAAGGGAAATTCTCAGATCCATAATGTGTGGTTTACTTTGAATGTCAAAGTCTTTCGTCTTTAATCCTACTGGAATTCAATATATCGTTAGCAACTAAGCATGGCATGGTCCCCTATGTGAAAATTACTTAGCAAAAATATCCATATATAAGTACCGATTAATGCTAGGGAGACCATCTATTAAACCATATTTTGTAAATTTTGACATGATTGTTGAAGATTGAATTATTACAATGTTGATTAACGTACTTATTTCATATTGGTGACACATCATATGATTTGTATATGTGATCTAAAAAGTTGGTCTATTGATCATTACTCATAAGTAGGCCCAAAAGTCAAAACTAGCATAGAAATATCTGTGTCCAAATAAATGTAAGCAATAATATGTTTGGTAATTAGCACAATAGCTCATTGATCTTATCTAATCACTTTGGCCGGGTTTGGTTTCTAGGATTAGATTGAAATGGATAACCTTGTATTGAAGGAAGAATTGATAAAATTGAGTTCAACTGAAGGTAGAAAATGGAATACTTGAGAATCTATTTCAATCCCTTCCGAATTACAAAGATTACAAGTTTCCTTTTTGTTTAATCCTTCTCTAATTTTCTCAAAATAAAAAATCATTCACCTCTATAGTGGGTTATGCTTCCAATTCAAGAAACCAAACGAGGCCCTTGTTTTCTATGTATCAGTTGGGGGTAAGCTAGGGCTGGAAAAAAATCCCAAAAATCCCAAACCAAACCGAAAAAATCCCGATCCCAAACCAAAATTTCCAAAATTTTCGGGATATAATCCCAAACCAAACCGAAAGTTTCGGTATGGGATTCAATTTTACGTTTCATTTTTTCGGTATTCCCATACCGAACCAAAAATAATAATATATATATATATATATTATTTTTTAATTATAAGAAAATTATTTGAACCGTTCATTGTTTTAGATTTAATCTATACCGTTGATTTGTTTTAGGTCTGATCTCATTACTTCACTTCACTTCACTTCCGTCTCCATTTGTTCTATTGAACTGGAATGGAAGCGGAAGCGCTACGCAGTCCCTGTCCGATTATCCTTGCCTGAGCCTCTCTCACTGATCCCTCATCTCCAGCCCCTGAGCCTCCCTCACCACACCATACTATCGTCTCTCTCCGACTCTCCACTCCAGCCTTCCTTCACCACACAGCCACCGTCCGACCGCCACACTACTGTTTTCTCTCTCGATTTGTTATCTCCTCGGAGGCAAAATTCGAAGACCCAATCGCATGCATGCAGCAATTTCATCAAGGTTGGTGCTTTCTTGATTTTTGAGGCATTTTATTTTCTGGGTTTGGTCAAACCAGTTTGATGACATGAATATTTAGTCTACGAACATGTACATTTAAATGCAAATGAATCCTTTTTCCTGGTTCCACTCCTTAACTAATGCCAAATATGAAAGCTCCACTATTTACTAACAAGTGAGAAGACTAATTGAATAAATGTGTTGTGGTGCACTTAATTAAGCCGCGGTTTGGGCAAGGAGAGTAGAAGAGAGTAGTTTTGTAATGTTTTAGGAAATTGGAAACTTTGCGTTTGGTTTTTTAATTAGGTGAGTTTTTCAACCACTCTTTGACACTTGGTTTATCATGCCTCATACTTTTGTTCTCCCAATCTTTTCATACTGCAAAGATGAAGAAACTTCTAGATTACTGATCATAATAGTCTACTATGTTGCTGTGTTGTTAAAGAGTGATTCTCTACTAATTATTTTCTTGAATTATTATTCTTCAGGTTGTTTTTCTTGAACATGTTGATACTCGAGCAACTTTTAAAGGTTTAGCATACAAGCGCTACAAATAAGTGTTGATAAATCTTGTATGTAGGTTCTAGCTTTCATGTTTGTATTATCTTTGTGGGGGTGGCGCTACTTATATTCTCCTAGTTTAGAAACGAGCTGTTTTTATTTGCTTCCTAGTTCAAATACACGATACTTCTATGTTGAATGCTCATATTTTTTAACCATTTATTTTATTTATTGATGGGAATTTGGATAATATGTCAAATTTTAGTCCAAAAGCCCAAAACCATTTTGGGATTCCCGATTTGTCCCGAAATCCTGAAATTATTTCGGGATTCCTGAAGATTGGGATTCCCGAAAATTTGGTTTGGGATCAGTATTGAAATTGGAATTCCCGAAAATTTTGGTTTGGGAATCGGGACAAGGATTTCAGTATGGGATCCCATACCGAACCACCCCTAGTAAGCAGTACTATAGCTCATGTTGTTCAAGGTGAGAATTTTCTAAAGGCCATTCACAAGAGGAAGACCTAAAGACAATTCACAAAGTGGCACAACGAGAAGAATTTTTTTAATACATCTTCTGACACAACAAATTCAAACAAAATACCTCCTCAAACAAAATAATATATAGTGACTAGATGCAACTAGACCAAATAGATATTGGGGAGCAAATTCCTCACAAATTTTACGGTTTATACAGTATATATATAAATTGAAGCTTGTTCTCTAGATATTACGATCGAAATGTAGACATGGTCTGTGAACTAAAAATTTATAAAAAATAGTATGAATAATAGCAAAAGCGTATGTGCGGTGCTGCAGGTTTTGAAACTGTATAAAACATGTAGAAAGTTTTAAATATAAATGATAAGCCATAGTGCTTATATAAATCTATTTACAACCCTATCTAGAATAAGAAACAATGAGTAGGGTTGAACTTCTTTAATCTAATGGGTTTGTTTCTTCACTTTGTTCCTCCTTTCTCCTGATATGTAGGTGTTTCGATTTATTTGTTAGAAATTGAAAAAATAGAAGTTAATGTGAACAAATGACAGTTGGATTTGTTAAAGGATCCTCTTGCTAAAGATCAGAACAATAAAAGGACTTACAAAAAGTTAATAAAATGACTTACGCAGTTGAAGACTGTTGGCACACCAGGTCCTGCATAGACGAAAACATTAGGCATTATTAACCAAACGTGTAAAGTTTATGTCAAATTTTATATTATGTGTGTTTTGAACTATGAATGATAAAGATGAGATAACAAAACATATGCGTGGTTTGAGCTATGGCCTTAAACCTTAAATACTGTATGAATCCAAGTTTTACAAAGTATTCATATTCAAACCAATCAATTGAATTATGCTAAAACAAATTTGGTCTAAAGTGTTTAAAAAGTGAAATATAAACCCTCATTTTGCAGAATTGTTAACTTAGAAAAACGAATGCATAAATGGACAGATGGTGTTTTAGAGAAAAGTTTCTCTATCTTGATATTCAACACACAAAATGTCAAATATAAAGTATTTAGCATACTTAAAATGGCTTCCGGAATTGATTTGTTCAATGAGATAATGAGTGAAAGACATAAAAATCAGATTGTACAAAACTTTTTTGTGCATTCATTGGTTCATTGTTAAAAAGATTTGCAAAGAAAAGAGATTTTTACCTTATTTTTTAGAAATGATGGTGGAGCAGCAGATGTTGCAATCTTAGTTATAATTTGACGGTAGGAACTCTTCTATGACGGTCCACATGCGGAACAAAGACTTAATATTAATAAGCATTTGACCAAAGAGCAATCCAATTCAAGTTCAAGGGATTAAATCTGCAACAAAAAACAATAACAAAGCAACCCATAAAGTTATGAAATTAATCCTATGTATTTGAAACTATGTAACAATTTTTACCTTGAGTTTCGAAAATACGGAATCCAGTCAACTTAAAATCCCTAGTATGAAACTAAGAATCCCAATTAAACAAAAATTGACCTAATTAATTGCATATCCTGGAGAGTACTGCTCAAATGTTTCATTACAGAAAAGTGGTACTTGAAAAACCTCATATTTAAGAATTGAACTAAGGAGCTGGTTTACGTTGTGAAAGTTAACCGAGAAGTAACTTCTCCATTTCGAGATCAGCAGATTGAGTTTGGAGCTGTCGGATTCTCTCTGTCTCAATCAACCAAGTTCTCCATTTCAAACTATTCATCAATTACGAATCCAAATACTAAAACTCTTTTAATTTTCCGTGTGTATTCAATGATTTGCTTCCTGTAAAAGTAGGAAATATGGAATAATTATTCGGAGATGGAATCATATATATAGCTAGAAGAGGAAGTAAGGAAGATATGTAAAAGCAAATTAAGAGATCATCATATTACAAAAGCTACAATAGTAAATTAAGAGATCATCATATTTGGAAATAGAGACACGTATAAAGCTGCAAAAAAATTATTATTACCGACAAAATACTTGAAAATCTAATGGCTAGGGATTTTCACTTTCTTAGTGAAAAAAAAAAAAAAAATTGTTTCTGAGAGATGTAACCCAAAATCATCTTAGACAGCAAAGAAACATAGGATTGAGAATTCAGACCTTAATTTCCAAAACCAAGCAGCGACAAAATTGGGAGACCGCTGTTTAAGGAACAGTGTTTTAGGCAAAAATGAGTTTTAGTTATGTATCAGTATTCAAAATTATGTAAATTTTTTACAGAGTTAAGAAAATATAGAAATAGAACTGTTAAATTGAAATCATAAACCCAAAACCCAATCAAATCAAAATTTAAGAATCCCTATTAAACAAAAAGTGATCTAATTAATTGGATATCCTGGCAAATATTACTCAAATGTTTCATTACAAAAAAGAGGAGTTTGTAGCTGTCCTGATTCATACCATTTTAAATTTGACATTAGTTGTAATGATAAAACTCAAATCTCTCCTACGTATAAAAATGTTGAGTAAGTAGCCAAAGCAACAGGGCAATCAAGCAAGTGATCGCAAGTACACAAAGTAATTTGTTATGTAAGCAGTGAACATATATATACATCTCGAAATGAAAATTTCACCTGGTGATCCAACCTAGTAGCATCAAAGTAAACTTTCACTCTGCACTCCAACCGTCTCATTCTTTCTTCCTGCTAGTTTTCAAACAAATATGTATAGTAGACTGAATGAGTAAAACAATAGATTACCACAATAAAAAAAAACACAATTAGAAGAAAGATATACATGAACAATTAGGAGTAAGATATAGATGAACAATGGATGAATAGTGAATATGTGATATTTACCAACAAACTAAGATAACGAGTGCATTTTACGATAATTATTCATAAGCAATATCCTGACTGCATTATTGGTTAGAAGAAAAAAAAAAGAAAATAACGATTAATATTATTTGCAATTCTTATTGTTTTTACCTAATCATTTACCGGATCCATAAGGGGGAAAAAACATTTTTACTTCTCTCATCGCATATATTTGGATTTCACCTCATCCAAGCAAACGAACTATCATTATTATATTTTTTCAGTATGCTAACACCAATCTGAAAAAGAAAAAGATAATCCAGTTGACAAATTTAAATTCAATTTTTATATTTCAATATATTTGTTTGTCAATATGACATCCAATCCCAAAATTCATTATATTTTATTCTTAATAGTAGTGAAATTATCAAAATACCTCTGAGATGTCAAGTAGGCCTTCTATGCGAATCTCAGTTTTCCTTTCACTTTTCCACCCTTATTGTACAACTTTCGAATGGTACTCACTTTTACAAACACGTGGCCGTAGATATAACTTAATTCAAAATTATAACGAACAAGTTATATCTAGTACTATGTAAAAATACATGAGGCAAATGAATTTCTCCTTGTGCAACGCGCACCAATGCATGGGTTCTCTCTGGAGCACAAAATAGGACAGAGATCCTAGCCGAATCTCATCCCATCAAATTCTAAGAATTCGGAGATTCAGACTGTTGAAATTTAATTAAATAACTACAAACAGAAAGATCATTCTAAAAATGATAATAATTATAATTATTAAATCAAATTTTAAATATCCGAATTTTCGATTCCTTAGGATTTGATAGGAAAATCCGGATGGGATCTTTGTTCCAAAAATTAAACCTTTGTGCAGTGTAAAAACTTGCATGAACTGACTGATTTGACTAAAGAGAAGCAAGTGGCCATTAATTAATATTTTATTGGGTTTAATTTAAATAAAAAAAATCTGATGGTGGATTTCGTACAATGGGTCTGCATGAGGAATTGCTTGGCTTTATTGAAGGCAAGTGGATGATTTAATATTGTTTTGTTTGAGTTTTGAGAACCCCATTTTCTACACTCCATCAGATAAGTCAAATTTTTAACCTAAAATTTAAATTTGATAATTTCTGTGGTATTTTGACATATTTTCATGTTTTGTTCTTTATTTAATATGTCAAATTAAAATACTGTTTTATTACATTATTATTTTTTCTTAATTTCTGTCTATACTTGCTGATTTGTCCCAAGCATGGAAGAAAATGCCGATAATATCGGCGAAATATCGCCGATATTATCGGTTTTTCGGGGGATGGATATTTTAAGTGGTATCCGAATGGTTTTCGTCCAAATATCGCGAAATTTTTTTGAACGGTGCAATCAGACTCCGAGCCGAACGTCGGAGAAGAACGCCGAAGATGGTGTGCCTATTCCCGAGCCGATTTCGTCCCAAAAACCTTGCAAAAACACGATTTTTAACATCAATTTCACATATAAACTTCATATTTCACGCATGCAAGAGGTAATCAACATAGGGTTTAGTCGGATCTCACCTGAAAACTTGGGTGTGCCTGGGTATGGGTGCGATCGGGGAAGCCGAGCTTCCTCTGCGTGTCGCCGTGCTTCCCAGAGACGGAGGAGAGGGAGGGAGAGTTCAGGAGGGTGGTGGAGATGCTGCGCTGGCATCGGGGTGGACGGATTTGGGTGTGCCTGGGTGTGGGTGCAATCGAGGAAGCCGAGCTTCCTCTGCGCGTCGCCGTGCTTCCCAGAGATGGAGGAGAGGGAGGGAGAGTTCAGGAGGATGGTGGAGATGCTGCGCTGGCATCGTGGTGGACGGATTTAGGTGTGCCTGGGTGTGGGTGCGATCGGGGAAATGGAGTGAGAGAACGAGAGTTCGAGAGAGAGATAGAGTTGAGAACTCTGAGAGAGTGAGGGGTCCGAGAGGGACTCGGGAAAAGAGAGAGAGAGATAGGGTGAGGGTTAGTGGGCTGCCACGTGGCAGCGTGACAGAGAGTGAGAATCAAGATGGAGGGTCCAGATTATATTAGGATAAAAGACTCAATTGCACAATTTATATAATTTCAGAAAAAGAGTGAAAATATAAATTAATCTGGGGGTCTAGATTAGATTAGAATAAAGGACTCAATTTCAGGGAAAAAGTGAAAATATATAATTTCAGGGAAATAGTAGAAGTTGTATTTATTGGTTAGGCATATGGAAATGCAAAAAATTGTTTTTCTAATGATTCTAATCAATTTCAAGAAAAATAATGAATTTATAAGGGTAAGATGAGTCTATAAAAGTGATAAGAGTGTCGGTCAGTTAGACAATTTAGATTTTTTTAATCATTTTTGCCAATGGGCTTGTTATCGCCTTTTTTTATTATCAAATTGGATTATTATTCATTAAATTGGATTATTATCAAATTGGATTATTCATTAAATTGGATTATTATCAAATTGGATTATTATTCATCACCATGTTTTATATTAGGATTATTTTTTTATGAAATTGGATTATTATTCATTAAATTGGATTATTATGAAATTGGATTATTATTCATTAAATTGGATAACTACTCTTCACAATACACTCACTCTACACATAGAGATGATGAAGATAGTGAAAATTTTGAACCTCATAGGAACTCTATGTGGTACTAAGTCACTTATGTATCTTACCATGCAATGTATAAAGTGTAAAAGATTGTACTAATTCATTATATATAAATGATTATGGTGTGTTTAGACTTCTTTCATTAATTACTACATATTTTCTACACTCACAATGTTTGTCAGCTCGCTATATAATCAACTTGATAATGTTAAATCCATCATGCAATGCATTTCTTTCCAATTTTTTGTGATAAACTAATAGATAATTGACTAAATAAACATCCTACAAAGTTTCAATAAAAATTTCCAAGTTTTTCTTACAATTTCCGTGGTTTCCATGTAATTTTTATCGATATCGATATTTTACCGATATTTCCATCGATATTTCCGTATTTTCGGACTACCGATATTTCCGATATTACCGATATTTTCTTCCTTGGTCCCAAGACGACTTGCTACTATCTCCATCTAAACTCTTTGTTGCTCCCTACCAAGAACAATTATCACCAACCGGGGGTATACTTGCTGATCTGTCATATACTTGCTGACTTGTGGGTTTTGCAACAATCCCCTTTTCGAGAATCGCACAATACGAACCGGTCGAAAACCGAACCAAATGTGACAACCCATAATTTTTTTCACCAAACCCAGATGTGGATTTTGTGAGTTTGATCGGACTAAAGGTTTATTGGGGGTTTTGGATGAGACCCAATTTGTAAAGATTGAAACTTTGAGGTGTGAAACAATTTGGGTCTCGAACAAACCTTAATTGCCAAGGGAAATGCTTGGCCTTTTGCTAAATTCGCATACATTGCATTCACTATTTCAAAAAGAATCAGAAAACTGAATCCGAAAACATAAAAGGGGGTACAGAGAAAGAACAAAAACCTGATTCAGAAACGATTTCTGAAGAAATTGGAGGCCTTTTGATTCCCTGTGAAGCTTATCCGCAGTTCAAACGACATCGTATTGCTGAACGGTTCCAGCCATCACTACGAAGCTTTACTGGACAGTGAGGATGGCGGGGAGTTTAACGGCCGCCTTGGAAGATAAGATACTGTAAGCTGCTATACGACGTCGTACTCTAGAACCTACGACGACCCGACTGACATGGATTCGGATGGATGATATTTGGTGGTGGTCGATGGGTGGTGGTGGTTGAAGCTCAGAAGCCAAACCAACTCTACCGTTGAACAATCAAATAATAAATGACATTAAAATATTAATAAAAACAATTAATAATTAATATAAAAAAATTGAAACTGCTATCAAATTTGACATCAAGACCCTTTGCTGCCATTACAGGTCATGCCACATATGATTTGGCATTTTGATTTGAAACAATAGTGGCTGCCTTTTTTTACTGTACTGTTATAGCTTATGTGGATAATTTGACATCTCCTTTGGAAATGCTAATTAACTTTCTACTGTTAACTATCTCTCACTTCTCTCTTTTCCCACACATTTGCTCTCATTTCTCCTTCTTTCTTTTCTTTTCATTTAGGTATCGTTTGATATGTAGACGAGACGGGACATAATTGAACGGAGAGGGAGCAAAGATGCCCTCGGATGGAAACAAGGAGGAAGAAGAAGGAGACAGAGATGTTATAATTTTATGTTCCATGGATTTGGAACGAGTTATTCTAGGGAGTGAGGCGGAACGAAAATTCACCCAAAATTCGTCCTATGGAATAACGCGTTCCACCCGTTTTAGGCGCATCAAACGTGGGACGGAATGCCTTGTTCCACTTCGTTCCGTCCTGTCTCACATACCAAACGGTACCTTAACTTTTTCTTCTGTAAACCCAACGAGCCTTACCCCACTTTCTCCCTTAACTCTGTGCACACTTCACGGAAGGTGCAGCATCACCAATCCAACATCACCATCGCCACTTCAACGAGCTCCACAAGAAATGCTAAACCAAACCAGACCACCATGAAATATATATATATATATATATATATATATATATATATATATATATCTCACTCTCCCCTCTCTATGAAATCACCAGCGCCACCTCACCTCACCGACTTCGACGACGTCGCCGAGTCCACTCTTTCCTGTGAACCAACACCACCATCATCACTTCATTCATTTTCTCAAACCCAGGCCAAAATCCTTGAATCTCGACAGTGACAGAGACCAATGTACACTTCCCTTCCGACGAACCACCGGTGAGTTTCGATGATTCCGAGCAAGGTAAGGTTTAGACCACCTGTTTTTGCCTCCCTCGTCTCATTTAACGACGATTGACTCCTTAGACGTAAGTTTTGGTGGTGTTATTGCAAAAAGCATCTCGGGGAAATTTTTTCCTAGATTCCGTCGAAGGACCCGCGAGGTTGCAGGTATTTTCCGACCAACTCCAGCCACAGCTTAGCCCCAATTAGGTATATTTATGTTCCTTACCTCTTGAGCTTCATCTTGGCTTTTGAATCTATGAATTTGGTTGAGAAATGAACCTGTACAAAAAAAAAAAAAAAAAAAAAGGTCTTCATCCCAGACCTTCGGCCCAACCCAGCCCAAACCTTTGGGGCGACCCGCGAGTCCAAACGAGTTAACCCGATTTGATTGAAAAAAGGGGCCCAAACCCATGACCGTCCAACCCGGATATGGATCCGAACCCGGGATCTGGCCTAGCCCAAATTCTAAATGCATTCTGGAATATTCCAAAAATATTATTTGGAATATTCCTTGTGTTGACTTATACGAAATTTTCTCGAAAACCCTCCTAATCTAACTTCGACGTCCCGAGTCCGTTTTTAACATCTATTTAGTGAAATTTCAAAGTTTTAACATAGTTGACCACCGAGGCGGCTTAATTGACTTTATACAAAATTTGCCCAAGGCCCCTCTTAGCGTATGACATTCGGATTCTGAATCCGTACTTCTTTTTCTAAATTTAGTTGTTTAAGTTGAGTTTTACTAATAGGTTCTAATATTATGCTTAGATGCGATTACTATCGGAGACTTCAGCTTTCCTAGCTTGAATAGATGTGACATCGCAAATATTTTTGAGTGAGTCTTTTCGTTTTTATGTATATATATGTAGATGTGATTTTTCTCCGACAAGTTCTTTTATATATTATGATGTGATATGCCATGTTTAGCTTTACAAATAGACTTTTCGTACACTTTATGTTGTTAATATTATTTGTGAGTATAAACTTATGGCATGACATCCTTACGTTTCATCTGCTCATTATTACATGTTTGCATGGTGCCTCTTAGTTATTTGTATTGTTCTAGGCCAAGGACTAGCTTCACGTGTAGTTCACATGCACCATTTATATTCGCTTTGGATCCAGAGTTAGGTGCCAGCATGTCATTTTGTGTGATGTTTTGGACTCGTATGTGAAGCAACTAGCGCAACTCAAGTGATGTAGTATTAGAATGTAAAACATACACACAACCTATTCCATTGTTTGAATATCTATGCAGTGGACTTGTGTGTCTACATAAATTAATGAGCATTGATTTCTTAGAATAACGAATTGAGATTAATGTTGAGATATCTTGTTGTTGTACCCTACATCTTTGACTCACTTCTGCTGCAGGGTACCTATTATATACTATTATTATAATATTTTTTTAGAAATCATATACTTGCTTTACAATGAGGGGTTACACTTTTCGAAAACGTTTTACAGAACTTTATTTTCAAGCTCACTCACCCGTGTTTTTCTCCCCTCTAGGATTTTAGTGGCAGAGGTTTCGTGACGACAAGGATTGTTGGTATAAGTTGTCATGCAGGAGACTTCTCCTTTCGGTATAAATGTCCTTACACTTATTTTACTGCAATTTATCTATGCTCTAACATCACTTGTGTGATATTGGTTCAATCCTACTCACATGTGCATTCTAAATTAGTCACTTTTAGGTTTTAATTTATTCACAATTTCCACATCAATACACTTTATGGCTTCGTCACTTTCTAGGTGTCGGCCAACACATTGCGATTCGGGTGTCCAGGTGGACATTCCGAGTCGGGATGTGTTGGTTTGGTATCAGAGCATAGGTTAGACAGTATCACAATCATCACACGACTCTTGAATTCTAGCGTCATAATTATGCCACCTCGTCGAACACGAAATATGACAGCTTTTTATGACTTTTGGGCAACTTGGAATGACTATTGCTGACATTTTTCTACGACTTACCGACCTTCTAAAATAACGCTTTGGTGACCGCCATTAGACTTTTAAGCAAAGAACCTCCTTGCTAAGGAAACACTCGAATTAAAGATGCTTTGTTGACCCAGAAGCAGGGTAGTCGTATCGATAATTGTGCATCACCATAAATTTATCAATTAATCACAACTACAATCCAACCATCGTTACCAACCCTTCTTTGTTCGGAAACCACAAGCGCTTTCATCCTTGGTAGTTTTTATTTAATATGCCACCTCCCAAAAATTTCTCGAGGTTTTGCTTCACCTCGAAGTTTTGAAAATGTCTCAAATAACTATGTTAGTGTTGATGTGGTTGCACTTAATTGAAGAACATCTATAGGACATTCACATTTGGTCCCCGACAACGTCAATCTTTCAAACATAGCAGTTATGATTCCGGATTTTCAAGAGGAGGATCAATTTTCGATAAATCCCATTCTAAGGTAAAGTTAACCACAATTCCCATTCTTGAGCTTAGGGTAGTTTCACAAACACTAGTTTCCATAATTACATACCAAAAACAATAGTTAGTGTTTCCAAAAGCGTCAAAATCACCTCATAGGAACAGCCTTCCTAGAAAATCTTACTTACTCTCCTGACCATGCCCTAGGTAGTAGCCAACCTAGGTGACGCTAATTGTCACCAGAACAAGATTGTCCTGTATCTGGGAGTTATGAACCAGTATCTAGGCGGTATGATTTCTTTATATTGAAAATACAATACGGTGTATAGTTATCATACCTCATTGCTAGGACACCAGTTTATTGTTCCAATGAGTCATACATTTTAGAATACCATAGAAACGCTAGGTAGCGGCACCACCGAAGACAATTAAGGCCAACGGAACCACAATTGTGGAAACTTAGGAGCAAGCCATGCATGAGAACAGCAAACCCGTAGTCATGACAACGACATTAACCACCAATAAGTTATATTATCCTTGTTTGCTCAAATACTTCAATCACATGGTACCTTAGTCGGGTGCGTCTCGACAATTCCAATGCCACAAGGCAAGTTTATTATGCCAATATGAGTGTAGTAGTGATTGCACTGTTTCCATTACCAATCCGGTAATGCCAGTTAATCTTATTTTATTGGATATCGTGGAATTCCACGTAATCTGAGAGATGGATCGACTGTATTATTATTATTCCTTTGGTGGAGCATCGACCGAAAGTAGTCATTTTTTTTACGACATGTCATCCTTGTGGTCACCTCCATAGGCAAACAACAGAAAATGAAGCATGAATGAATTCTGATAGACGCATATTTATGCGACTTAGTTAACTAGTTTTCTTGCATTTACGTTATTAGTTCTTAGTTATTTTAGTACTTTAAGCCATTTTCGTGTGTTTGTAGGTCCAAAGGGCTAAGGTAGCAGGAAAGTGCATTTTGGTGCATTTTGGAGCAGTTTTGAGCTTGGAATGGATTACATATGATATGAGCAAGATGGATGGACGAATTTGAAGACAAAAGAGGCTAAGAACATGCTAAAAATCTGGTGAAACAAATACAAGTTGCAAGAAGGGATAAATTTCTAGAAGGATTGACCAAAACTTCACTCAAAACCAAGAAATTCTTCAATGCCGTGGGCATTGATTCACTTTCACCAGAAATTTGAGTGATGATGCAATGCTTAAATCATCATGACATGTGAGTGGATGATGCACTGCTTAAATCACCATGACATGTGAATGGATGACTCAATACCTAACCCACCAACAATTCCCACTCTTTGCCATGCTCACCTACTCAATTCCACCAACATTTTGTGTTAAACAAGTCCATCCTCTTCCTATAAATACCATGGCATCAACCTCATTCAAATCATCCAGAAATGAACCATTCTCCAAGCCTTTCCTTGCCTCTCCTACATATCTAAACCCCTTCCCATCCATTCCTCCAAATAAACAACCATTCATACACATTTCCATTAGTTCCAAGGCTTGCAAAGAAGGAGGAGTGCTTGGAGTTGTGCTAGCCATTCCATTGGAGTTGTTGGAGCATTCTAGGTGTCTTCTACTTTGTTTCTCTATGTTTAATATCAATTGTTTTTGTTTAATTGCAAGTATGAGGAACTAAACCCTTACTTAGCTAGGGTGAAGTTCGAAGCCATGAATATGTTTGAGATATGAATTGATTTCTTCCAATTGTGATTTAATAAGTTGTGAATGCAATTCAATTAACTACTTTCTTCAAAACTAATTCTTGTATGTGATTAAGGATGCATACTTAGTTTTCATGCATGAATTTGATGCTAGGATATAAATGAGTTTCACCTAATCGTTACAAGTTTATATTCATTGGTAGTGAAGGTTGCTAGTCACAATCGCGTTAATTGAATTCTTGGCAAACGTATCATGCATTCATAGTTACGAATGCCTCGTTAACACTTATGATTTTCATAGAACGTAATGATCTTTGATTGTATCTCTATTATGCATTCATGTAGAGGACTTTTGGAGAATAATTTGGATTGTCGTATGCATTCATCCAATTCAATAAATCAAGGAAAATATGAGGATTAATTAGTGCATCACGGTTAATCTGGGGTGTTGAGTTTCATAATCTATTGAAAAACAATTGGAAATCAATTCATGTACAAGTGTGTCATGTGTGAAGAATGGATCTCTAGCTAATCCATAAACCATCTATTTAGTTTTACTTTTTGTTGTTATCTCAATCTCATCCAAATCAATACCTCCCATTTACTTTCTTGTATCGAAGTGTGTTTAAGTTTGTTTAGTTTGTGCCTTAAAGTGTTTTGAACTCTTTGAGTCTAGTTTAGTGTTTTAAAGCCTACTTTTGTGTTTTTAAGTTTCTTCTTATATTCTTGAGTCTTATATTTGTTGATTAGCATCCCTAGTTAATCCCCGGTCTAGAACGATCCCTACTTGCATCATTACTACAATTGTCATCAATAGGGTTTAATTTGTGTGTCAAGTAATTCTCACATCAAATTTTGGCGCCGTTGCCGGGGATTAGCAAAATTGCTAATCCCTTGTGTTTTTGTCGTGTGTTTTTAGTGTTATTTACCTAGTTTCTTATTTTGTTTTGTTTTCTTGGTTTAGGTACTAATGCATGACGCGGAGTTCTCAAACTGTGCATATCTTGGACTTTAACAACGATTTTGAACGTGATTTGAGAAGAAAGAGGAGGCATCCCGAACCTAGTGAACCTAGTTCAAGTTCAGAGGCCGAATCTGAGTTTGAAGAAGTGAAAGAAGAAGTTATGGCAGCGGACAATCGGACCATTAAAGAGCTTTCGGCCTCGGGGTTGACCAATGCCGCACCATTATGCATTCAATACCCCGCGGCTGCCCAAGGCAAGACCGATGAATTCGAGTTGAAGTCAAGCTTGTTGCACCACATTCCGAAATACCATGGGCTTTCCATGGAAGAGCCAAACAAGCATCTCAAGGAATTCGAGGTTGGTTGTTCGAGCATGACACCCATAAATGTCGACGGGAACATTCTGATGATGAAGGCTTTTCCATTCTCACTTTTGGAAAAGGCGAAGGATTGGCTTTACGAGTTAGCACCCGGAACAGTTACATCTTGGGATAGTATGAAAAGAGCTTTCTTGGAGAAGTTTTTCCCAACTTCAAGAGTCATTCTCTTGAGGAAACGGATTAGTGGCATCCAACAAGATCGAGGTGAATCATTTCCTTCTTATTATGAACGTTTTAAATCACTTGTTGCTTCTTGTCCACAACATCAAATGAAGGAGGAGCTGCTCATTCAATACTTCTACGAAGGACTCCTTCCCATGGAACGCCAAATGCTTGATGCCTCGGCGGGAGGTGCGTTGGTGGATAAAACTCCGGAGGCTGCAAAAGTTCTAATTGCCAACCGAGCACATAATGCACAACAATACGAAGGTGTTGGACAAAGAGACCCCCCACGGCCACAAGTCAATGAGGTAAGTGCCATAACCGAACTCCAAAATCAAATGGCTAACCTTACTACTTTGCTTTCTCAGGTAGTGGAAGGTCCAAAAGTGCAAAACGTGGCAGCTTGTGGCGTGTGTTCCATGCAAGGCCACCTTACGGACAAGTGCCCACAGTTGATAGAAAATGGAGGCTGGGAGACCCTCAATGCCGTGGGATTTGGCAACCAATACCAACCGAGGAATGACCCATTTTCCAATACTTACAATCCCGGTTGGCGTGATCATCCAAATTTCAAATGGCGAGAACCCCAACAAGGCCAACAACAAAGCGGATTTAGGCAACAACCCCCGGGTTTCTATCAAAAGCCGTTTGCACCAACTCAACCCCAAGCACAACCTGCCCAAAAATCAGGTTCGTCTATTGATAATGATCAAATTTTTAATTTACTAACTTCTATGGCGCATGGAATGCAAAATAGGGACAAAAAGGTGGACGAGTTGGAGAAACAAGTAGGGCAAATTGCCGAGTTCATGGGGCAGTTTCGAGAGCAAGGCAAGTTGCCTAGCTCAACCATTGCAAATCCAAAAGGAGGCTTTGAATCTGCCAAGGCAATCATGTTAAGAAGCGGGAAACAAGTTGGAACAGCCCCACCACCATCCAAATCAGCCCCAAACAAGGTGGAGGAAGTGATAATTGAAGAGGAGGAACAAGGGTTGGCCACGGTAAGGAAAGAGGTTCCTTTGCCGCAAGTCTCCATGGCTCCTAAGCCATCCAATCTGCCAAATAAAGGTACAACGGTGTCCAATTCCATTCCTACTAATGATTTTCCTTTGAATGTCCCATTTCCTAGTAGGTTCAAGCAAACAAAGAAAGAAGAAGCTGAAAAGGACATTCTAGAGACGTTCCGGAAAGTGCAAGTCAATATACCTCTCCTTGACGCAATTAAGCAGGTACCTAGGTACGCCAAGTTTTTGAAGGAACTATGTACAACAAAAAAGAGAATTTCAAACAAAGAGGTTGTCCAGGTAAGTGAGAATGTTTCCGCTGTTTTGCAAAGAAAATTACCTCCTAAATGCAAAGATCCGGGAAGTTTTACAATTCCATGTGTTATAGGCAATACCAAATTTGAACATGCTATGTTAGATCTAGGAGCCTCAATTAACGTCATGCCATACTCAATTTATGCATCAATGAACTTAGGAGAACTTAAAAACGATGGTGTTATAATTCAATTAGTCGATTGTTCTCATGCATATCCGAAAGGAGTTTTGGAGGATGTATTGGTGCAGGTGGATAACTTGATATTTCCAGCGGATTTCTACGTTTTAGAGATGGAGGACTCACCAAATGTCACCCCATTGCCAATTCTACTTGGGAGGCCATTCATGAAAACAGCACGCACCAAGATCGATGTGTTCAAAGGGACGTTGACAATGGAATTTGATGGGGAGATTATTAACTTTAACATTTCTGAAGCTATGAAATTTCCTAAAGATGATCATTCTTGTTTTTCTATTGATATATTAGATGAATTGGCGCAGGATTATCTTGATATGTTGGAAGAAGATCCACTCGAAACGACAATTACACAAGGATTTGGCACGAAACCCAACATGGCCGTACCAAATGATGAACATGCCGAGCTTGTGGCTGCCTTGGAATCATTGCCAAAACATCATGGTAAGCTGTCTAACCCAATTCCAATTCCCGTTTCCACTAATACGTTGTTACCTTCTGTGATTCAGGCCCCCGTTCTTGAGCTTAAACCGTTGCCGGATCATTTAAAGTATGCATTCTTGGGAGAGGAAGAGACGTTGCCCATCATTGTCTCTTCATCACTCACGGCATTAGAGGAAGAAAAGTTGATTCGGGTGTTGAAAGAGCACAAAACAGCCATCGGATGGACATTGGCCGATATTAAGGGAATTAGCCCTACAACGTGCATGCATCGCATCTTTCTAGAGGAGGGGGCTAAACCAACTCGAGAGGCTCAACGCCGACTCAACCCTCCAATGATGGAAGTCGTGAAAAAGGAGATTATAAAGCTTCTCGATTGTGGGGTGATTTATCCAATTTCGGATAGCCGTTGGGTCTCACCGGTTCAAGTTGTCCCAAAGAAGTCCGGAGTCACTGTGGTGAAGAATGCTGAGGATGAGCTTGTACCAACCCGTATTCAAACAGGTTGGAGAGTATGCATTGACTATAGGAAGCTCAACAACACCACAAGGAAAGACCACTTTCCACTACCATTCATCGATCAAATGCTAGAAAGGTTAGCCGGTCATTCTTTTTATTGTTTTCTTGACGGTTATTCGGGATATAATCAAATTGTCATAGCTCTGGAAGACCAAGAAAAGACCACCTTCACGTGCCCATTTGGTACTTTTGCTTACCGCCGCATGCCATTCGGTTTATGCAATGCACCGGCCACGTTCCAACGATGCATGGTAAGTATTTTTTCAGATTTTATTGAGAAGATTATTGAGGTATTTATGGATGATTTTAGTGTCTTTGGTGATTCGTTTGATGGTTGCTTGGAAAATCTCACATTAATCTTAAAACGATGCATGGAAACTAACCTCGTTTTAAATTGGGAAAAGTGTCACTTTATGGTAAAACAAGGCATAGTTTTAGGGCATATTATCTCTGAAAACGGCATTGAGGTGGATAAATCCAAAATAGATCTAGTACGTCACTTACCTTCTCCGACTTCGGTTAGAGAGGTTCGTTCGTTTCTTGGTCATGCAGGATTTTATCGTAGGTTTATCAAAGATTTTTCGAAGATAGCACAACCTCTTTGCCGTCTCCTACAAAAAGAAGTGGCGTTTGAATTCACCAAGGAGTGCACGGCATCATTCAATCAACTCAAGGAGTTGTTAACCACGGCACCCATCATTGTTCCACCAGATTGGAGCCTACCTTTCGAGCTTATGTGCGATGCATCCGACTACGCTTTAGGGGCTGTTTTGGGACAAAGGAAGGACAAAAAGCCACATGTCATCTACTATGCCTCACGGACGTTGAATGATGCACAATTGAACTATTCCACTACAGAAAAAGAACTTCTTGCCGTTGTTTTTGCTTTAGATAAGTTTAGATCATATCTAATTGGTACTAAAATAATTGTTTTCACTGACCATGCAGCATTGAAGTACTTGCTCACCAAAAAGGAGGCCAAGCCACGGCTAATTCGGTGGATATTGCTACTTCAAGAGTTCGACATAGAGATTCGTGATAAGAAGGGAAGTGAAAACGTGGTGGCTGACCACTTGAGCCGTATGGTGCATGAGGAGGATGTCGTGCCTATCATAGAGACATTCCCAGATGAGCAACTGATGTCCGTCAAGGTAAGTGAACCGTGGTATGCTGATTTGGTGTCTAAACATATTCCTAGAGAATTACTTAAACACCAATGTGATAAATTGAAGAAAGAGGCACGGTTTTATGTGTGGGATGACCCGTATTTATGGAAATATTGCCCTGACCAAGTTATACGTAGGTGTGTACACGATTCTGAGTTTAATGCAATTCTAACCTTTTGTCACACTTATGCTTGTGGGGGACACTTTGGCACTCAAAGAACAGCACTTAAGGTGTTAGAATGTGGTTTCTATTGGCCTACCATATTTCGGGATGCTAGAACATTTTGCATGTCTTGTGATAGATGCCAAAGAACGGGCAATATTGGTCCTAAACAACAAATGCCACAAACCCCCATTTTTAGTGTTGAAATCTTTGATGTTTGGGGTATAGATTTCATGGGTCCTTTCCCTCCATCTTTTGGTTTCACTTATATCTTGCTAGCTGTTGATTATGTTTCCAAATGGGTGGAAGCCAAAGCCACCCGAACTAACGATTCAAAGGTTGTTGCAGATTTTGTGAAAACTAATATCTTTGCTAGGTTTGGCATGCCTAGAGTTCTCATTAGTGATGGAGGCTCTCACTTTTGTAATCGAACCATTGAAGCTTTGCTCAAGAAGTACAAAGTGACGCATAAGGTATCCACCCCTTATCATCCCCAAACCAATGGGCAAGCGGAAGTTTCAAATCGGGAAATCAAGCAAATTCTTGAGAAAACCGTGGGGCCTTCAAGGAGAGATTGGAGTTTGCGCTTGGACGATGCATTGTGGGCCTATCGTACGGCCTACAAAACCCCTCTAGGTATGTCACCTTTTCGCCTCATTTATGGTAAACCATGTCATTTGCCCGTTGAATTGGAACATAGGGCGCATTGGGCTGTGAAGACCTTCAACATGGACATAGATGCAGCCGGGGTGCATAGAAAGCTCCAACTAAATGAACTCGAGGAGATTAGGCATGACGCTTATGAGAACGTTCGAATTTACAAAGACAAGACCAAGGCGTATCATGACAAGATGCTTCGTACCAAAACATTCTCCAAGGGGCAGAAAGTGCTCCTATTTGACTCTCGCCTTCGGTTATTCCCTGGTAAGTTACGTTCCAAGTGGATTGGGCCATTTATTGTTACTAATGTCTTTCCTCATGGTGCAGTCCAAGTCCAAAGCTTGAAAACAGGACATGAAATCAAGGTTAATGGGCATCGATTGAAGCCCTATTACGACCTGTTTGAGGAGCATGTGGTGGAGGATCTATCCCTCCATGCCGTGGGCACCAAAGATCATTGATGAATGATAGACGTCCGGCTGCACGACGTTAAAGAAAGCGCTTCTTGGGAGGCAACCCATGGAAATAAAGAAGACCTAGGAATTTCCGACTCCAAAACCAGGTGTTTGCGTTCTTTAACCCTCATCTCTGTTGCTTTTACTTTGCCATGTTTATCATGTTTCCTCGTTGTTTGTTTGTTTGCTTTTGTGTGAATTTATGTTTGAAACATTGAGGACAATGTTAGATTTAAGTGTGGGGGGGTAAACAAGTTGCTGTTGCATGATTTTCGTGGGATTTTATTCACCTATCACTTACAATGTTGTTTCTTGCTGTTTTAAGTGTTTTTAGTGTGTTTTAACATAAAAATCCGAAAATTTGACAAAAATTTAAAAAAATTGTTTTGAAAAAGCCAAAAAGAGTTGTTTTTGTGTGTTTGTTTGTGTCTTAGGGTACCTTCCAACACAATAATGAGAATTTGGTTTTTAATTGCATGACTGTTAAAGAAAGTTATAAACATGGATGGAAGTTTGATATGCTCTTGATTTATGCTTGGTTATAGTTATAGTTTACGAATTCACATGTAATCACAAAAAAAAAAAAAATCAGTTTTTGTAACATGCTTGAAGGAAGGAACTCAAACTAACACTACAACCTTGAGAGACTTGAGCCTAATACGTTCTTTGGAGAGTTATTAATCTGTGCATTTTTGTTTCCTAAAGTCGTTGCATGATCTCATCATTCTTTGCTTGGTTGCTACTTAGAAGGCGTTTCATCATTTAAGTTCCAAATACTAGAACTTTTGCCCGTTCCATTCAAAGCATGACATTGATTTGCATAACACATATTCAAGATGAAAGTTGTGTAGTGAACTAGAGCCAAAAAGCCTATCTCGTGCATATTTGTTTAAGTTTAACCCCGTTGAGCCTTGTTTAGCCTATTTTCTTTATTAACCCACATTACCCTTATCTAGCCTAGATTAGGACAATCCATACCCTTGTTTTTAAAGCGTAATGAAGCATGACTTAAAATGAATTCCTTTTGATTGTCCTTATGCAGAAAACAAGTGTGGGGGAATAAGATTTTTGTGTGTTGAGTGCCAAAAGAAAGTAATAAGGCACGGGTTAGAAAAAAAAAAAAAAAAAGTGTTGAAAAGAAAAGAAAAGAAAAAGAGTTTGAAATAAGTGAGGAAAGGCTCACAAGTGTTGTTTGTTGTAGAAAGGGTCCAAAAGTTGAAATCGGCCCTAAAAAGTTGAATGAATAACCCCATTGTGTTTAAAGTTAGTTGCTGCATTCAAATGGAATTCTAAGCATAAATTTCATTACTTTGCTTATTATGCTTTAAAAACGTTTGTTTCCTTACCTTTCATTGTTAGCCAATCACCCCTAACCCCGTTACAACCCTTAACTTCAATCTTGAGTGTTATGTGTTTCAATATGTGGTGTTTGGGATTGGTACGAGCATATGGTGTCCCTGGTTCTCGCATCTAAGTAGTAGCGTTCCATTCATGAGATCATATCTATAAATGCTTAATCATTCCAGAAAATTGCTTCTTTTATAACATGTGTGAGTGTTCATTTCCATGTTTACATCAATCTTCTCACATATACTTAGTATAGGGAGTGTAGTTAGAAAATCTGTGTGAAAATAAGAGTGTATCCAGTAAGGAATTGAGTGGATTCTCTAAGGCATGTTACTACGTCCATAATGTTGTTTTAAACGATTAAATGTGAGCTAGTGAATGGTAACTATGATTAAGTAAATGCTCAAGAGTAGGGATGACTAAAATCTGTGGGAATAATGATCTTTGACATGTTATGTATCGTTGGAAATCCCTGTAGCAAATGTTGGAAGGTTAGGTTATGTTTTGTTTGTTTTATTTTGCTCGAGGACTAGCAAAAGCTAAGTGTGGGGGAATTTGATAGACGCATATTTATGCGACTTAGTTAACTAGTTTTCTTGCATTTACGTTATTAGTTCTTAGTTATTTTAGTACTTTAAGCCATTTTCGTGTGTTTGTAGGTCCAAAGGGCTAAGGTAGCAGGAAAGTGCATTTTGGTGCATTTTGGAGCAGTTTTGAGCTTGGAATGGATTACATATGATATGAGCAAGATGGATGGACGAATTTGAAGACAAAAGAGGCTAAGAACATGCTAAAAATCTGGTGAAACAAATACAAGTTGCAAGAAGGGATAAATTTCTAGAAGGATTGACCAAAACTTCACTCAAAACCAAGAAATTCTTCAATGCCGTGGGCATTGATTCACTTTCACCAGAAATTTGAGTGATGATGCAATGCTTAAATCATCATGACATGTGAGTGGATGATGCAATGCTTAAATCACCATGACATGTGAGTGGATGATGCACTGCTTAAATCACCATGACATGTGAATGGATGACTCAATACCTAACCCACCAACAATTCCCACTCTTTGCCATGCTCACCTACTCAATTCCACCAACATTTTGTGTTAAACAAGTCCATCCTCTTCCTATAAATACCATGGCATCAACCTCATTCAAATCATCCAGAAATGAACCATTCTCCAAGCCTTTCCTTGCCTCTCCTACATATCTAAACCCCTTCCCATCCATTCCTCCAAATAAACAACCATTCATACACATTTCCATTAGTTCCAAGGCTTGCAAAGAAGGAGGAGTGCTTGGAGTTGTGCTAGCCATTCCATTGGAGTTGTTGGAGCATTCTAGGTGTCTTCTACTTTGTTTCTCTATGTTTAATATCAATTGTTTTTGTTTAATTGCAAGTATGAGGAACTAAACCCTTACTTAGCTAGGGTGAAGTTCGAAGCCATGAATATGTTTGAGATATGAATTGATTTCTTCCAATTGTGATTTAATAAGTTGTGAATGCAATTCAATTAACTACTTTCTTCAAAACTAATTCTTGTATGTGATTAAGGATGCATACTTAGTTTTCATGCATGAATTTGATGCTAGGATATAAATGAGTTTCACCTAATCGTTACAAGTTTATATTCATTGGTAGTGAAGGTTGCTAGTCACAATCGCGTTAATTGAATTCTTGGCAAACGTATCATGCATTCATAGTTACGAATGCCTCGTTAACACTTATGATTTTCATAGAACGTAATGATCTTTGATTGTATCTCTATTATGCATTCATGTAGAGGACTTTTGGAGAATAATTTGGATTGTCGTATGCATTCATCCAATTCAATAAATCAAGGAAAATATGAGGATTAATTAGTGCATCACGGTTAATCTGGGGTGTTGAGTTTCATAATCTATTGAAAAACAATTGGAAATCAATTCATGTACAAGTGTGTCATGTGTGAAGAATGGATCTCTAGCTAATCCATAAACCATCTATTTAGTTTTACTTTTTGTTGTTATCTCAATCTCATCCAAATCAATACCTCCCATTTACTTTCTTGTATCGAAGTGTGTTTAAGTTTGTTTAGTTTGTGCCTTAAAGTGTTTTGAACTCTTTGAGTCTAGTTTAGTGTTTTAAAGCCTACTTTTGTGTTTTTAAGTTTCTTCTTATATTCTTGAGTCTTATATTTGTTGATTAGCATCCCTAGTTAATCCCCGGTCTAGAACGATCCCTACTTGCATCATTACTACAATTGTCATCAATAGGGTTTAATTTGTGTGTCAAGTAATTCTCACATCAAATTCTCGCTATGAAGGCGATTTTTTTTAAGAAAATATGGTGAAGGCTTTTAGCACTTGTTATAGAGGAAGACGATGATCCAGTACAGCTAGAATTTGTGAACCTAGTCAAACTAAATTCTTGATGTCATTCCTAAATATCTATTTGTGATACCACTAGATTGAGATGTGTGAGGCACCATTAATCTACGTCCAAGTATAACACCTATTTTCCTTGAACCTTCATCGTGGAGACTTCTGCTTCCATTCATGAAAAGCAAAGACTGAACCTTAAGATTGTACATTATTTACTAGCAATTCAATTGGGCGATGATTAAAAATCGTTAATCCATGTCTTGAATTGATATTTCTAACTAACTCTATGGAACCTGAGCTTTCTTTGAGATCGATCTGAAGTTTTGTTGCAACCGACTGAAGATAAAAAATGATGATGTTCCTAAGACTACGCTCAAGACTTGGCATGTTCATTATGAGTTCCTGTGATGTGATAAGGGTTGGCGAATGCTCCAATATCGTTTATGAACATGATGAACCGTGCATTTTGTCCATGTCCCTAAAGATTCATGATAAACTTATTGAGAACTCCCTTGTTACTCCAATAATGAAGTCAAACTTTCTAAACATCGATGATTTAATCTAAGCAATCTCAAAGCGAATCATCTTTACACTAAATTCCCCAAATGCCAGGTTTGTTCAGATCACGTTTCTTTTTTGGAGACATGGACTTAACAGATGACATTCTCGTCAATCCCCAAAAATGTTGCAGTTGAAGAAAAATTAGGAACCCCCACATGGTTTTACAAAATATGAGGTATCTTTGGTCTTATCGTTTACCATTGACGATCTGTGCTAACTTTCTTCACCATAGCCTTATTTGTTACAAGTTGACCAGGAAATAAGTGAGTTTCATTCGAGATGTAAATGTGATTAAGTTTCTAACAATTGAGATGTTGTCTCTTTCTGATTATTGTTCTTACACTCCTCGATGACACAAATAATTTCTAAATCTACCGTGATACTTCACTAAATGATCTTGATGCGTGTTGATGTAGCATGATAGGGCAAGCACTTATGCCTTCCGACAACTGGGACCATATGAAGTGAACTTCTTTACCCACGATTTAGAGTTGACAATTGCTACATGTACAAAAAAAAATTGATGGCAGTTTCTATATGGAGAAACTTGCCCAAATCCTCATCAACTCCCTTAAACCCTTCAAATACATCTTCACTTGGAGGAAGTTTAATTGTAGACGACGGCGATGGAAGAAATCAATCAACGCCTATGATTGCACCATCGTGTACTACCCCGGTTGTGCAAACGTAGCTGCTGACGATCTCAGCAGAAAAACATGTGGATGACTCGACTGTCAAATCTTATTTCAGTTACAACTTACGAATAGTGATGTGACGTTACTTACAGATCATCAAGAAACCTTGTTAACTAATTTCCAAGTCCGATCCTTCCATTTTTGACTTGGGATGAAAAAAGAAGATTGCTTAGGCATTAAGCAAGAACTTGATTGGTTAGCTAGTCAAAGCAGGAAAAAAGAAATCGTTTAAGTTGTTACAGTCACTCCTTAAATCCGGATGGATATGAGAGAATAACACCAGGGACTTCATGTACGAACAACCTCGTACATGTGGAGACTATGGTGATATTTCGAAAACGGAGAAATGTGTGAGAGACTTGTATTTGTAATTCTTTTTTGATTAAATTATGTTGTTTTTAATTTCGAGGACGAAAGTTTCTTAAAAGGGTAGATTGTGACATCTCGTCTCGAAATTTATTAATTTATTATATTTTATTCTTAGTAGTAGTAAAATTATCAAAATGCCCTTGAAATGCCACGTAGGCCTTCCACGTGGACCTTAGTTTTCCTTTCACATTTCCACTTTTATTGTACAACTTCCGAATGGTGCTCATTTTTACGAACACATGGCCATAAACGGAACTCAATTCAAAATTATAATGAATAAATTATGTCTGAAATTATGTAAAAATACCTAGGGGTCGTTTGGTATGGGATCCCATACCGAAACCCTTGTCCCGATTCCCAAACCGAAATTTTCGGGGATCCCAATTATAATACCGATCCCAAACCAAATTTTAAGGAATCCCAATTTTCGAGAATCCCGAAATAGTTTCAGGATTTGAGGACAAATCGAGAATCCCAAAATGATTTTGGCTAAAATTTGACATATTATGCTTTTGGGCTAAAATTCAATATTTTATATTGAAAAATTGACTTATAGGCCTGTTCAAAAGAAATCTGCCTATTCAATACTTTCATAGCATCTGCCCAATCTGCCAATTTGACATAGTTTCGTACTTTCATAGCATCTGCCTATTCAAAAGCAATCTGCCAATCTGTCTGTGCACAATAACATATGCTTATTCAATTTCTACTACACATACATGCAATACAAATAAATTAAGTACCAAATCCAAAAGCAAAAATATTAGCATTCAACATATAAATATATTCAAGAAAATCTGAGCATTCAACATAGAAATATATTCCAAGCAAATAAAAACCAGCTCGTTTCTAATATAGGGGCTGCAAACCTACAGACTTTGTAACGTCATGTCTTGTTTCTACTAATCTGTGCCCAAATATGCCAATTAAATGGCAAGGCCCAGTTAAGTATCTACCTAGAATATGCCAATCTGTGCACAGAATTACAAAACTTGATTTGCTATCAAACATTAAAGCAAGACCATGTATCTAAGATTCTATAGCCAAAACAAAAATATTATCTGACGCAGAGTGTGACTAATTTGAAGTTTGAACAGGTGGAATGATTAACTCCTCAGTTGCTACAGCAGTGATAAACATGCTAACACTTCTCCTTGAAGACAACCAGGAAATCAGTCAGCATAGATAATCACTTGTAGTAGTGTTTAATAATTTTCTTTGTTGATTAATGATCAATGATAGCGGTTTAATTTATTACGTGTAAAGGTTCACCAGTGAACGCTTAATTCAATGTTGTGTGTGCAGGTGTGAAGAGATTTACTTGTTGTCGCAAGTAAGACTCCAAGAAACAAGAATAACTTCAATCTATTTCTCCAGAGAGTAAACTCAGGGGTATTATTCTCATTAAACCTTTTGTTAGTTAAGGTATCGCAACGAAAGTGCAGTTCATCAAGAATTGAGTTGAAATTCTCCACTTCCAAGCTATGATATTAGAGCCTAACAATTTGAACTAGCCATCTAGAAAGTTGAAGAGTTTCCCTGTATGTATTATGTGAACATGAAATTAATGGACTAACACAGTGGGGAAACCTAGTACCAACATTTTGAACGAAGCGAGCATGATGCAACCATAAACAAAATTAGTTTCTATTTGTAAGGATATAATACATTTCAAGGCAAAGAAGCTTGCACGTCTCATTTTATGAACTTATGACTAAGAAAAGTTACACTCGAGAATTAGACTACCAGGCAGGAATCATATGAGCTAAAGTAGCAGAAAAAATGTTAAGATGTGAAAGGTTAACATGTGAAGGCATCTTGGGACAGTATACAATACATTCACCTTAAAATATTAGGATGCCCACCTCTAAAACGCGTTTACCGGCAAATGATAAATGTCCATTTTGAAATTCAGATCTTAGAGCTTGAACTAGATCAAGAGAACCTTCCCACAACTTTAATCCCCCTACAACCCGCCAAAACCAAATATAGCATCACACATGGGTGCCGCAGCGCATCATCAATAAAAGAAACGATTTTTAAAAAAGAATACGATAAACTCAATCAAACATCATTTTAATTATTGAACGACTACTAACAAACAGATGAAGATGGAAGAAATGTATAAGTTATTAACACACACAAAAAAAAATTGCCAACGGCTTGAATAAATTAGGCCATCAGCAGGTCTATAACTGGCCTCGAGCCTTTCAACAATCCCTACTGTCAATTGGGCACTAAATTTTGGATGAGGTGACAGATATTAGATTTCAAAACACTAAATTAGTTGCCTAATTTGGGGTGAGAGTGAGACTCGGACTCGGTGCTGGATCGAGAGTTCTGTCTGTGAGAGTCGGAGACGATTCGTGAAAGAATTGTGAAGGAAGGCTGGAGAGTTCTATCTTTGATGCTTTGGCGTGGCGGTGGCTGTGCTTCAAGTTCGATGGAATTGGAATCAATGGAACGAAAGTGAAATGGGGGACTTGACCTAAAAACAAATGAACTACACAGATTAAATCTAAAACAATGAACGGTTGAAATAATTCTCTTATAATTAAAAAATAATATATATATATATATATATATAATATTTATTTCGGTTCGGTATGAGAATACCGAAAAAATGAAGATGGAAAACCGAATCCCGTACCGAAAATTTTGAGAATTTTAGTTTGAGATTGGAATATTTTTGGTTTATTTTGGGATTTTTAGGATTTTTTTCCAACTCTAAAAATACCTGAGGCAAATGAATTTCTCCAACGCGCACCATTGCATGGGTTCCATCTGAAGCACAAAATCAGCCTTTGTGCAGTGTAAAAACTTGCTTGAACTGACTGATTTGACTAAAGAAAAACAAGTGGTCTTTAATTAATATTTTATAGTATTTTATTAAAAAAAAAATCTTATGATGGAGAAATTTTTAATTGGGACTGGAATATAAGTGGCACATTACGTGTTTTTATGTAAGTGGTAAGAAATTTTATTTTTTAAGTTATTAACTTTTTAACACACATATTAAATCATTTATATAATAACATATGATGTACGACGATCGTACTGAAAAATTTTTCTGATTGTGGATTTCGTACAATGGATCTGCCTGAGGAATTGCTGAGCTTTATTGAAGGCAAGTGGATGATTTAATATTTTTTTGTTTGAGTTTTGAGAACCCCACTTTCTACACGCCATCAAGCACCATAATTAACTTTCTACTGTTAACTCTCTCTCCCCTCATCCTCTCTTTCGCGCCTCATTCTTTTTCTTATTATTTTATTATTTTTCTCTCCCTCGTTTCAGCCGATTCCCTCACTTCTCTCTTTTCCCACACACTTGCATTCATTTCTCCTTCTTTCTTTTCTTTTCATTTAACTCTCTTCTGTAAACCCAGCGAGCCTTACCTCGCTTTCTTCCTCAGCTCTGTACACGCTGCACGGAAGGTGCAGCAGCACCAATCCAATATCACCATCGCCGCTCCAGCGAGCTCAACAGGAAATGCTAAACCACACCAGACCACCATGTCATATATATTTATATATCTATCTCTCTCTCTCTCTCTCTGGCACTCTCCCCTCTCTATGAAATCATCAGTGCCACCTCGCCTCACCGACTCCGACGACGTCGTCGATTCCACTCTTTTCCGTGAACCAGCACCATCATCATCACTTCATTCATTTTCTCAAACCCAGGCCAAAACCCTTGAATTTCGACAGTGACAGAGACCAATGTACACTAACCCTCCGACGAACCACTGGTGAGTTTCGATGATTCCGAGCAAGGTAAGGTTTAGACCACCTGTTTTTGCATCCCTCGCCTCATTTTAACGACGATTGACTCCTTAACGTGAATTTTGGTTGCGTTATTGTAGAAACCATCTCGGGGGAAAATTTTCCCAAATTCCGACGAAGCACCCGCGGGGTTACAGGTATTTTCCGGGTAACTCCAGCCACGGCTCAGCCCCAATTAGGTATATTTATGTTCCTTATCTCTTGAGCTTCATTTTGGCTTTTGAATATTTAAATTTGGTTGAGAAATGAACCGTTTATAGCTTTGAAGTTGTTCGGCCACCTTCCCTGCGTTTCCGGTCTTCTTCTTCTTTGGGTCCGGCTACCCGCAAGTCCAAACGAACGGGTCAACACCGACCCGGTACAAAAAAAGGGCTTAAGCCCAGACCTTTGGCCCAACCTGACCCAAAGCTTTGGGGGCGACCCGCGAGTCCAAACAGGTCAACCAGACCTAGAACAGGCCCAAGCCCATGACCCTCCAACTTGGATCTGGATCTGAACCCGGGAATATTCCTTGTGTTGACTTTTTCGAATTTTTTTTATGAAGACCTTTTAGGCTAATTTCGATGCTCCGAGTCCGTTTTTGACATCTATTTAGTGAAATTTCAAAGTTTTAACATAGTTGACCGTTGAGGTAGTTCTGTTGACTTTTTAGGGTTGACAATTGATTTTTTACAAAATTTTCCCACGCCTCTCTTAGCATATTTCGATGCTTTGATTCCGAATCCGTACTCCGTTTTCCCAAATTTAGTTGTTTAAGTTGAGTTTTACTGATAGGTCTCAATATTATGCTTAGGTGCGATTACTATCGGAGACTCCAGCTTTCCCAGCTCGAATGGATGTGTCATCGTAAATATATGTGAATGGGTCTTTTCATTTTTACGTATATATATGTATATGTATATGTATTTTTCTTTGACAACTGCTTTTATATATTATAATGTGATATGTCATGTTTAGCTTTACAAATAGATGTTTCGTACACTTTATGTTGTTAATATTATTTGTGAGCATAAACTTATGGCATGACATTCTTACCTTTTATCTGCTCATTAATACATGTTTGCACGGTGTCTCTTAGTTATTTATACTGTCCTTGGTCAAGGACTAGCTTCACGTGTAGTTCACATGCACCGTTTACATTCGCTTTGGATCCAGAGTTAGATGTCAGCCTGTTTTTTTGTGTGATGTTTTGGACTCGTATGTGATGTGAATAGCGCAACTCACATGATGTAATACTAGAATGTCAAATCTATACCCAGTTTGTTCCATTGTTTGAATATCTCTGCAATGGACTTGTGCGCCTACATAAATTAATGAGCATTGATTTCTTAGAATATCGAATTGAGATTAATGTTGATGTACCCTACATCTTTGACTCACTTCTATTGCAGGGTACCTATTACATACTATTATTTAGGGTTAAACTCTGTTTACTACCCTCATGTTTCGTGATTTTCAACATTTAGTACATTAAGTTTTTTTCGTTCCAGAATCATACCTAAAGTGTTAATTTTGGGACAGTCTCATACATTCGTTAGTCAAACTGTTAATTCTCCCGTTAAGTGATGACATAACGCCTATGTGGACAATGATTGGGTGCTACATGTCATTAAAAATATTTAAAATAATTAATTAAATAAAAGTTAAAAAAAAAATCCATCCCTTCTTCCCCCTCGCCCCCAACCTAGAAGAAGAAGAAAAAGAAAAAAAAAAGAATTTGCAACCCAGAAGAAGAAGAAGGAAGAAGAAAAAAAAAATAGAAAAACCGAATCTGTAACCGAGTAGGAGGAAGAAGAAAGAAAAAAAAACAGCAGCCCAAACCCAGTTCATCTCCCCCCCCCCCCATGCCCCACGACCCACGATCGTGAATGCGAACCCAGACTATGAACTCCATATTTTTGGGATTTTCAATGTGGGTGAATTTCGAAAATACTTTGAGATGGGGAGTTTGAGTTTGAAATGATTTTTGGATTGGTTTTGTGGTAGATCTCCATTAATCTCGAAGTGACAAACTAGGTTTTTTTTCTTTCCTTCTTCTAGGTTGGGGGCGGGATTGGGTTTTTTTTTTTTTTTTTCTCTCCTTCTTCTTTTGGGTTCTTGTTCTTGTTCTTCTGGTTTGGGGGCGCAGGGGAAGAAGAGATGGGGTTTTTTTTTTCTTCTTCTTTTTCTTCTGGGTTACATATTCGGTTTTTGTTTTCTTCATCTTCCTTCTTCTTCTTCTTTTAGGTTGCAGATTCAGTTTTTTTTCCTCCTTCTTCTTCTGGGTTGGGTTTTTTTTTTAATAACTTTTATTTAATTAATTATTTTAATATTTTAATATTTTAATGACATGTGACGCCTAGTCATTGTCCACATAGGCGCCACATCATCACCTAACACGAGAATTAACAGTTTGACTAACAGATATATGAGACTGTTCCAAAATTAATACTTTAGGTATGACTCTGGAACGAAAAAAACTTGATGTACTAAATGTTGAAAACCATGAAACATGAGGATAGTAAACAGAGTTTAACCCTATTATTTAATATTTTTGTGAAACCATATACTTTTTTTACAACGAGGGATTACACTTTTCGAAAAAGTTTCACAAAACTTTATTTTCAGGCCTACTTATCCTTGTTTTTTGCTCCTCTAGGATTTTAGTGGCAGAGGTTTTGTGACGACGAGAATTGCTTGTAAAAGCTATCATGTAGAAGACTTCTCCTTTCGGTATAAATTTCCTTACTCTTCTTTTACTGCAATTTATCTATGCTCTGACATCACTTGTGTGATATGGGTTCAATCCTGCTCACATGCGCATTCTGAATTAATCACTTTTAGGTTTTAATTTATTTACTTTTTTCACATCACTACACTTTATGGTTTCGTCACCTTCCAGGTGTCGGCCAACACTTCGCAATTCGGATGTCTAGTAACCTGTTTTCTCTTTTAATATATATAATATAATTTTAGCATTGATCCTAAAGCCAACTCGGTGTGAATTTCCATCAAATTTAGTATATGAATGCACATGAGCCTCTTTTTAGAAGTAACTAGCAATGGTGCCCGCATGATACTACGAATTTTAAAATTGTATAAAACATGCAGAAAGTACTAAACACCTACGATAAGCAACAATATTTACATATAGGTGTCCAAGTGTCTATATCTTGGTCATTGGATTTTGGCGCACAGTTCACAAATTTCTATGAGTTTGAGCTAAAGAGTTTGATGAACTTGCTCTAAACTCCAATGAATTACAGGGCTGCTATCTGTCTGCAGCTCATCATCAAGCTCAGTATGCTTTTGACCTCAACTCTACATTTATAACTTGACCTTTCGCAAAAACTCAATACCGATCTACTCCTGCATGATCAGAGCATTAATCTACCTTAGTTAGAGTTCTAAAACTGAATTCAACTCATAAATCCAATTCTAAATTACCGAACAACTAAAAAAAAACAAATTTAGCATCAGTTAACACTTCAAATAGACAAAAAACACAACATACAATCTTGCACCGTTATATCCAAAATCCAAAAATAGATGATCATAAAAAAGCACCTAGACGATCAAAGCAAAATGCTGGAAGCAAAATGTATTTTACTTATGCAAAGGTTTGCATTTTTTTTTATACCCAACCCTCAAACTTGCAGAAATCAGACAAAAGCAAAAATTAAGATGTAGAGATGTCCTATGTGGAAGCAAAGCTTAGAGGTTTGTGAAGCAAACCGCGACATAAGTTGTAGCCATTTGAACAATTAGAGGTACTTCAACCTTTGTTCCGCCTCCTCAGTCTAAAAAATTACAAAATCATTTCAATAAATACATTTAACACTTAAAAATAAATAAATTTTTGTTCATCTATTTCGGTTCATACTGTGTGAAAGGAGGCATTATCATATATGCATATTCCACAAAGGCATATGGCATGTAAAAGAGTATGTATGACCCTCTATCTAAATGTTGATTGATATCTGGTCAAATGCAACAAAAATTGAATATTCACGAAAAGTAACAGAACATTAGAAGTTAAATTTCAAAAAAGATCTAAACTATTTACCATTTCAGATAACTTAAATCATAGAGATCCTCATCGTGTGTCCAGTCATCCATGCTAAATTCCAGAAATGAACGACATCCATTAGAATAAAGCCACGGACCTTTCTTGATTTTCCGACAATTAGGGCATGGCACTGCCCTCTTTACATTGTAAGGCTGAACCAATGTAATCTGAAAGGATGTAAAAAAAATCAAGGATCATGAAGGCTCGGTATCATCTTTACTGAAAAGGCATAACTAAACTTATGCCCTTAATAACTACATAAATATGCTTGAATCTCGCAAGATTTTGGCTCGGTAAAATTTCTCGTGTTTTACTTTGTTTGTTGACCAAGTGTTTAGCAAAAAGCAAATAAGCACTGGTGACAAAGAGTAAACGAAATGCGTATCACACTCGGACAGTCAGTCACAAACCTTAGAAAGATTATTTCCACTACCACAACCTTGTTGGTTTGATATATGTTTCACTGAGATGAAAAAAAAAACATGAAAAATTAGCCCCAATAAACAGTAAGGAATAAAACTCAATTAACCTCATAAAAGAAATTTTATCATCACAATAGAACACTCAAACACATAGTAAACCCCACCTTACTATTTCACAGCAGAATCAGTAAATCTTTTACTTGAAGTTGAATGCTCTCCAAATGGAGATTGAGCTTGTTCAGAATCCATGTGGTCTCATTTAGAAAATCTTAGTTTAAGCCCTTAAACCATCCTTACATAATTGGTCAGTCTGTTCCTAATTTCTTCCTTCATCCCACACATATGCGCTCTAAATACACAAACTCACCTTCCCCATAAATACGATTTCCCAACAATATACTCCCTAAGAAAATAATACTGAAAACTTAAAAAATGCCAGGTTGGTACTTTGGCTTGCAAGGAGTACCAATTATGATCTTAGCAATTAAGAGAATAATGTAATTTTTTGAGGAAAAATCATAGAGACAAAAGATCGAAACAAATGGCTTACCAATTGAGTCAACTCCCATCTGAAACAAAGGAAGCATGCCAACAGGAACAGACCTAAAAAAATCAAACGCTAATAAGAAGAAATATTGGAGAATCTAATATACAAAAAATATTTAAGATTTTGAAAAATTAAGAATTAAATTATATCAATACAATTGTGAGTGTATCAAATTGAAAATTTTGAAAAGAGCATACCAGCTTTTGTGGTTGATTGGATAAAAGTACCTGATGTTACCCTCAAGAAACCCAAGCAAAATCAAACAATTCCTACACAATTGACAAAAAGGGTTGAAAAGGACAAAAACTATATTTAATCAAACAAACAGATGAAAGCATGGACTTTTATTGTTACCCACATACCCATCTCGTCATTTGCCTGAAAGCCCAATTTTCTACTAGTTCACAACACAATGGCAGCAATTTACACAAATTCTAACAAATTGTCAAAAACAGCAAAAAAAAAAAAAACAAACAAAATTAAGCCCATTTTTTCAAAATCTGAGAAATACAGTGCAATTTTTGAAAAAAAAAAAGGAGTGAGAAAACCCTAAATCCCCAAGAGCCCTAATTTATAAACCCTAAAATCCCTCCTTAACTTTAGAATAGATAATTCGGAGAGACCCAGGAGCACGAAGTTGGTGTCACGACAAATGCTCTAAATTTTGCCAAAATTCATAACTATTTTTTTTTTTTGAACAAAATTCATGGTACTAATTTTAATAAACTTTTAATTTTGAGACCAAAGCTACAATTTGCCATCAGTAACCGATACTCTGATTTACTAACATATACATGGTTTCTTTTCAGAGACCAAAGCTACAATTTGCCATTCAGGAGCCCTAGATTATATTACTTGTGCCATGAGACCTTGAGAGTGGAAGAGCTGCACCAGCAACAAGACCAAGTGAACAGAAGTCTGGCCCGGTTAAGGGTAATTTAGAGAAGGAAACAAGATGCAGATGACGGCTTTACTCATTAACAGAAAGCAATTAGCCAAATATGCTTATGCACTGGTGCGGGTTCGACAATAAGGGTACGTAATTTGCAAAACCAAATGAGGGTAATTTGGGGCTTTTTAAATATTCATGAAAGTATCACCGGTTACGCACCCGCTTTTTCGTAAACACGGAATTGAAATTATGATTTTTTATACTCATTCCTTTACACTAAGGTAGGGATGGACTCGAAAAACCGAAAAAGAAAACGAACCAATTGAAAACCGAAACTAAGAAAAGCAAAACCGAACACAAAACTATTAGTTCAGTTTCGTTTTTGGTGGTTCGAAAACTAAACCGAGTTTGGTATTCATTTTCAAGTCCAATTTCAAGTCAACCGTTAGCCTGATTTCTCAAATGTTAGGTAAACCCAACTTAAAATGTTGAAAGTCTAGTTCATAATATATTTATTTCTTCATTATCTCTCCATTTTCTAGGCTAACAAAACAAAAGAAAAAAAAAACAAGAACCGAACCTGACGGAACCAAAATAATTCGGTTTCTTCTTTATTAATTGCAAAAACCGAACTGAACTGAATATTAATTTCAGTGTTGCAAAAAAATTGAAAAGAATAAAACTGAACCTAGAATGCCCAAGATCTTTAAACCATACTCACAATTAGAAATAAACCTGGTATAGATTTTGGCTCAGCATAGAAATGCGATTGATCTCATTCTCAACCTTGAAAGTGAGACCTGTCTGATCTGATCAGAGCTCTACATTGACGGAAATTTGTTGTGTGTGTGATCAAAACAACATCATGTACCATCATAAGATATATTATAATATGAATAGACGACATATCATAGCACATAACAAGTGTGTAACTTATCTCTACTTTCTTTTCCTATGTGTGGGTTCGATAGGTGTATCATGACATTTTTTTATTCATCGATATTTACACGAAGGGATGGGGAGAATAAATTAGTTGCAAACTCAACATTCACAAAGATTGGAACTTAAGACCTTTCACGTATAAATGAAGAGAAATACCACTAGACCGTAGTACTAAGTGACAAGTGTATTATGACTTGGGAACAATTCTTTTTACAAAAGCCCCAAAAGGGTGTAAACCTGAACATTTGAACAAGAAAAGGAGATACAGAAAACAGAAAATGAAAGTGATCTTCAACACCCTTAATATACAAGATTTAATTAGGCCATTAAAGAGAGGAAAAAAAGAAAAGAAAACTTGATGGAAACCCCTAAATTATGTAGAGCTTCGTGTCATCGCATGTATGGGAATTCCTCCACTTATTATTGCCTCACCTTCCAATTCCAACTTCCATTGTAGAATCAAGTGGTGTCTTTTCACGCTGATTGCTACTAACTGTAAACAGGCAAACTTCCATTATAAATATTTCTGAAGCTAAATTGCTATTCGGACTCGCTCTTTGAGCGGCTCATACTCAAAGTTGCTTATGTTTTGCATAGAGTCGCTCAAAGTGAGTCTGAATATCAATCCAATCCTTAAAGCTAAAAGGCTATAGCCATGTAAATTTGCCACTTAAAAAAAAAAATTAAGGAGAACAAAAGTAAGCTTCACGTACGCTGTAGAGTGGAAAGCTGTGAGCTCTTCAATACCTGAAGCCTCTTTGCCGTCGATACAAACATGCTGCATTATTAATAAAATGAAATGAGAACCATGTCAAAAAATAAATCTCCAGCAACCGTTACAATTTGTGAAAATTGCAAGATATACAATATATTATGTATGTTTCTAATTAGTTGTTCTGTTTTTTACAAATTAATGAATGATATTTCGTTTAAATTCTGAATCTCGAATACGAGAGTTTAGCCATTAATAGACAAAATAATACTTGAGGTGTGACTAGTTGGTATCAAGAGGAAAACTAATGAAAATGGCTTGAAAATTTTGAGTTTTAATGATAAGGACAAAATAAAGGGTAAAGTGAATAGTACCAGGATTGACTTTTTAGTGTAAAAATGTGGTTTTTCGTTAAAGTGAACAGTACCAGGTGCTTTTCGTTAAAATTCCCATTTTATTTAGTAAAGTTGGTATTGGACTGCTTACTTCCATGGGACATCACCAACAAGCATCCTGTCTCCTTCATTATCCTCATAAAGTAGAGTATATTTCCCATTGCCATGTAATGATTCAGTTATTGATTTGGTCTCTCCCTTCTTGTCTTCTTTCTCCACACCACAACAAGTTCTTTGAGCTAAAAATGGACACACAAAAAATAGTAGAAAATAAATAAATCATTGATGTACAACAAAAACAAAATAAATCTAGTAAATAATATCAAAGAATTAGTACTAAAGCCGAAATTCTGCACACAAAAAATAACCTGCAAGAAGACCTTGGAAGAGTTCATCTATGGCAAAAGAGAGTTTCTCATAACTATCATAGGCTTTGAGGTTAATTTTTCTTCCAATGGGAACTCCTTCCATGTTGATCTTTACAAACATGTGGTCCTTGGAATAAGAAGTACTATCAGATTTTCCATTTCCCTCCTTCAAAGTTTCATTTGGTGACTCCGAATCAGCCGCCGGCTTTGCGAGGCTTGATGGTGATGATCTGATTGCAAGATTTTTCCTGGATGAACGGATCGGAGGCCATCCGACAACTGGAGCTTGTGCAATTCTGCTTTTACTGGGGTAGCAAAGATAATAAAGTTTTCAAAAATTATGGTCTTGACCGAAGCGTTTCTATTTATCATTCAATTCCACAACAGAGCTAATTTCATGGCAACTATTCACATACGTACTTTGTATACTTCATAATCAATTTTACATTAACTAGCTGATGATTATTATATGCTTAACTAAGATTAATTCCCTTAGCATGATCAAATCTGATGGACGACAGTTATTTGATAAAGAAGAAGATTAAGTAATTTCATTATCTTAACCATCATTAGTTGAGGCAAATAAAGTAAGAAAATCTATAGAGTTGTACCTTTTCTGATCAGAGTCACGAGCTGCTGTTGAATTTGTAAGCTCAAAAGCACTTGCTGGAGGATCTGATGAGCTGTTTGCCAGCCACTTTCTCTCTTCTTTTTTCTCTTCATGACAGACTCTTTTGGCTTCATGAGAAATATTGTTCTTGTTGTTGCAGCAACCAAGGGAAAGAAGTGACTGATGATCTTCTCCCCCAGGAGGACCCAGCCTCAGCTCCAGCTTTTTGTCTTCAGCTGCAACATACCCTCTCTTATTTGCCCTTACAACTCCTTCATTATTCTCACAAATCATACTATACAAATTATCCATTTCGCACACTAAACTCTTCAAGTCCGAAAACCTGAAAACTGAAATGGTTATCAAACGAGCCCTAAACTTTTCAAATCCCAAAGTAATTAACTTAAGAACAAAAATATAAAGAAATTAACAACTAGGGTTTGTGCGAAACATGGAAAATTCTACTTAAGGGACCCAAAAACTGTGAAGTAGCTAGCCTTGAGAACCCTGAGGAGATGAGTAGTACAACTCAGTGTGGTTGTAAGGAGATATATAGCAAATTCTTCCAATAACGTGCTTTTTGGAGACACTGTTTGGACTAGTTAATTATAGAGCACATGCAAGAATAGGAAAATGGTTGGGAAAATTCCTTGTCTGGAATTTTAGAATCAAAAATAGAAAATATAGAGTGTTCAAAAACAAGTAACAACCGTGTAGCTGGAATAAGTGGCCGGTCACATATACATGACACTGTGACAAATGACCAAGACAGCATTCAGCTCAAAATACACAATGTGCCTATATGTGTGGTGTGTGTGAGCGCGAGATAAGATAGAGAGATGAGTATGCTTATTGAGAAATTTTTATGTGTATTGGGAATACTTGTTACGCAGTGTAACTAGCGTACTACTTCACATGTTATATGGTTAATATGTTTCACTTCTAGGTTATATTGATAAATGAAATACATATGCGTTATAATTTGAATAAAATAATAACATCACGTAACAGTGTTTTGAGACATTGAAATATCTTTTGCTTATTATTCTCTTCCTTGAAAAATGGAAAAGAGGGAAGAAAAGAAACACATGCCTAAATTATCTGGAAGCCACCCAACTTGCAAAGGCGTTGTGCTTTTTATTACCCTTTTTCTCATAATGCATGCCACATAAACCAGTGTTGTGTGAGCTTATTGCTGAGAAGGGGTCCATAAGTCTGGCTAATAGACGAAATGACATCAATCAGGTGAAGCACAACTGTCCGTTTGTTAACTTTAATCAACTTCAAAACTCAATTAGGTTAATATTCATTGAGGAAGGTTTTAAGATTGTCATCAAGCTCGCATTTGGGAGAAATACAATTATGTGTATGATTAGTGAATCGCGTGAAGAAAAAGATAGACACATGGTTGTATAGGGTTGACGGTTTAGGCAGAGTATTTGATTAATTAAAATTCAAACTCTTGATTAAGTTTGAGTTGTGCCTATCAGATTTAAACTTCTGGGGGCTCAATATTGAATCACAAGTGACTTTGACTGGGATTAGATTTGAAGGAACAGTCGGATATATTCAGCAGTAGCCACAGCACTAATTGTAAATTCATGGAGAAGACTTCTTAGTCACCAAAAAGTAGTGGTCCTTCAACTCCACTAGCTAAGCCACGCAAAAGTGCTTGTAGAAATCCTTGGATACTAATTATAGTCACACCCAAATCTTAACATGGTTAAGCTGGTTTAAGACTCCCATAATTGCTTTTTTCATGCTTAATCATGGAGATTTATGTCCTTTTACGCCAGAAATTCTTAGCTATCTTTTTGTGTTTGTTTTTCTTCTATGATAAGAGAAATACATACTAGAAGATATACAACTAATTACACAACACATTCTCTCTTTTAAGCACACCCTTGCATTTGATGGGTTGGGTTGGTGGTGAAAGCCTAGCTTCGATTACTCCAATTTTGAAGCGTGCCTTTCATTAATTTTTTATTTTGTCTGTTCTTGGAAGAAAGCAACTTATGATCAAATGTTCAATGAATATTGTACATACGGCAAAGTCATGATGATCATCATTTGCAAAGCCACCCTTTTGCATTTGCCATAACAAGAGGTGGCTAGTGGTAGAGCCCTACATCCCACTTAAAAAAGATTATCAATCACTGCCCTCAATCAGTCAATCAAATCTTTGATAAATCCCAACTTCAGTTTAGGCTCTTTTTGCTTTCTACCCTCTGCATATTCTTCAACCTTCTTGATTGTTGTTATCATTGCAAGTTTTCTACCCTCTTCATATTCTTCACCCTTCTTGATTGTTGTTATCATTGCAAGTTTTTCTGCGCTCTAACAAACCATCCAATATAGAATATATTATATACCAAACCAATGCTCTTGGTGAATGATGCCCTCATATGTTTGAGAAGACTTCCGTCCTTTTCTTTAAAAGAATGAAAGTGTCAACAAAATCTCTTATATTCAGCTTCATTTAACCCTCGTCTTATTTGTTGATAAGGTTGATAATTTAAAGGATATAATGACTCTTTGAATCTTAGATATTAGATTTTAAGTGTTATATTTATGATGAAGAAGATAAAACATAAGCGATTATCCAATCTAAAAATTGAAACTAAAAAGTATTAAATTTAAGCTCTACATATTGATTATGCATCTTAAATCGCGTCAGTAAATAAGATTAAAGTTCAAGAAGATTGAAGTGATGTTTTCTCGATAACCAAAGTGTAGAAAAGAACTCTACATGTGAGGTATAATACATATATTCATGCATCTTTGTTATTCACAATATACACCAAATTCACTGGTGACTCTGATAAGTAGAAGAGCTTGGAATATTTCTTCTTCTTTATAATGACTAAAACATTGAAAAATCATACATACCAATGAGACTTATTACTCCCATCAAGTCATGAGTGATTGCATATATTCATTAAACAGAAGTGCAAATTTATTAATCCCATAAGAGGGCCAAGATAGTACATAATTTAGAATCGCATGCAAACCATAGAAGATCTACATCTGCATTATTGGTACTCTAGTTAAGATCCATATTTTTTGGAATATATATAACTTAACCTCTATGGCCAACCAAAATTGAAAGACTGCATAGTACTCCTCCTTGATATTTTAATGGTGCTCTATAAAACCCTAGGACCATAAAATGATAAAATGGTGCTGATGATAGCTCTTTTTCTCCATATTATCAACTTGGCACCTCAGGTAAATATGTGGCACTCAGACACGTTGAACCAGTCCTGCTTGCCTCCTCAACTACAGATGTACAAGACACATATATAAGAAATATAGAAAAAAATAACAATGTAACTACTGCCTGCCTAGTTACTTAACTTCTCTATCCCGAGGATATATATATCCCTGCTCTCTCTTTCTCGCTTTCACTTTAGATGATGAGGGAGAAAGAAAAAAAAAGATCAAAACGATATATCCCTTGTACATGAAAGTTTTTCTCCTCGCTCTAGGCACAAGACTAGAGAGGGTAATGATACCTGAAAATAATTCTCAAGGTGAATCCTCAAGGTCTGATGCTCTTGTTTCACTCTCTCCAAAGCCCTGAAGCATCTGCAATAATCAATCACAATGAGATCACAGCAAGGAGAGAAATGGTGAAAAATTAATTTGGTTACAAATATATGAAGTATGTTTTTCACCCATCAGCATTTGCAGCCAAACAAAATTCTTTAAATTGGGAGCATTCATTCTTCACCTTTATAGCTCCAATGCTGTTACACATTTACCTTAATTTAGAACATTAATTGGAGAAACAATATATTTATTCAAGTTATAAAATTCAATCAAAGCAAGTAGTATAGGGTACCTTGAACTACTACCGTTGAACTGGTGCATGTAATCATCCAGCTTGGCAAAATCTATAGGCCTACTGTACCTGCATAAATCAATGTATAAATACATTCATCTTAGTACTACTCATTGTACACTTAGTTTTGATAATACGAATATATATAGTATATAGATAATACGATTGTATGTAGTATATATATAACTGGGAGTGTTATTTACTTACAGTGCTTGCTCAATCTTTTGGAACAGTCTAGCTGAGTCTTTGTAGAACAATTTCACAATTTCCTCCACAAAATTTGGGTTTGCATCATCTTGCAATTCCTCCAGCTGAACGAATTGCTGCTGATCGAGGTAACGCTGCAAACATTCAAGTAAATAAATTTTGAAGGTTCAGTCTTAAGAATTTGTTCTAGCGTACAATTTTTTTTTCTGGTATGGTTTTAGAGCCATACATAAACGTTATCCTAATAAAAATCAAGAGCTTTGCCATCAATGTGATCAAAATAGCTAGGGTTTTGTTGTACATTCAAAATTTGGGCTTTGGGGCCTTATACAAAACAAAGAATTTGGGGCTTTCTAGAGACCACTATCAAACCCATACTAGAAGAGATTTACGATTCCTTTTATAACTCCATTTCTTCAATAAATGGAAAAAGATTGTAAATTAAGCCACTAGGGTTAGCCAGTAGTGAGGGTGATAGGATGGGTTAGTTTCAAAGTTAGAAATCCTCTAATGTAATGAAAAAAAGAAGATTATAAACCATCAAAAGTCTGTGAAAATTGATTAAAATACGAAGAAAAAGAAAAAAACAGATTGCTTAATTCATCAAAACTTGAGAGCATTGTTGATTTAAAAGAAAACCAAGTGTTACCAGACCAATAATCCCCTCCCTTAAAAAAGTGGAAAACCCTATTGCGGAATAACCAAAGATCAAAAACCAATCACATTTGGCAAAAACATGAAAAGTTATCGGTGTAGAGCAAACGACATGCAGTTTTCAAGATGTTTAATGGCCGAAAATAGGGTTTGAAAAAAAAAAAAAAGAGAAGCAAAGTAATAAGTAATAACCTGCTCAAAGAGAGAGCTTCTCTTGAGGGCAACCTGGCGCTGCAGTTGGGTTCTGTCCATTCTCTTGGTTTAAAACGAAAAATTTGGGAAATCGTATGTGAGAAAAGAGGCAAAAACTGAATGCAAAACTCCCCACAAAAAAGAAAAGAAAAAAAACCTCTCGTTGTAGTGTAGAGTAGGAGTAGAGAACTCAATGATATGCCTTATTATTATTATACCAGCATGGCAAGCCAACGTTTTTATAGCATGTAGAATAGATAGTGAATATATAAAGGCACACAAAAAATCTAAGAGGGTATGTGTCCGGAAAATATCTTGGCTTCTTTATCCAATTTGGTGGCTATCTATCTCTTGGCAGACATAAAAATAGCAACGATGAACGCCTATTCATTTTAACAGGAGAAATCAAATTTACTAAATCGTTGATGAAAAACACACGAGCTTTAACCATTGGATTCAAACTTGCTCGTGTTTAACATTATAATCTTTGCGTTTGCGATACAAGAAAGGATATTTCAAAATTGTGAAGAAAATCAGAGGAAACTAAAGAAAACCCCTACAACTACAACACTAAATTGGCAAGTTCGACAATTTGGTATCTTTGGAGGGAAGCGTCCACTCTCCAGCGAATAGAACTCGCTTTATGTGTGAGTAAACTTCAAAAGATTAAATTGCTTTCAAATAACTTCCACATAAATTACATATAAAAATAAACACTTCCATTTAAATTAAGTAAATAATTCCACTCACCCTCTTATGGTCGTTTTTCAACTTTAATGAAGGGGACGGAAATGGTTAAGATTTTATAGAGGCAAATCGTAACAAGTCATATCCTTACTGGAAAGTTTGATTTGTTTTGGTGCTAAAGAGCAGAAACACTCCCTCACAATTGCATTTTCTTTGGTGTGAATGCCCCTTTAATCCACAAACAAGGATTGATTGAATTGGTAAAAATCGTTATCTTCACTAAACCAAGCCCTAGGTTCGAGTCCTGTTGCCGGTAATCCCTCTTAATGGGAGATTTGTAAAAACAAAAACAAAAAAAAGAGGCTAAGTACTGGTTTGATATTGAGGTGATTTAAAAAAATGTGGATATAAAAAAAAGCTGAGCTTAAAAAAGTGTTTGGCAAACATTTAAAAACAGCTTATTTTCACAATTTTGGATGAAAAAAAACTGAAAACGTGAAGCAGCAAAAATGAGCTTATTCTTATAGCACAGTAAATGCAGTTTTTTTTCAAAGCACATCAATATCAAACCAACCCTAAGACCCCTCATGTAAGTCCCCAATGCTTGTGGTATGCCCTAACCTTGGAATGGATAACCTCCCCTCCCCTAAACTTTCTTCAACCAAAATATATAAATAAAACAGAATACCACTTTATTTCTCTCTCTCCCTCTCTTCTTATGACTTTCTCCTCATGTGATGATACATAGAGAGAGAGAGATAACGGTTTTTTTCTTCAACCAAAATAAATAAATAAAACAAAATACCCCTTTATTTCTCTCTCTCTCTCCCTCTCTCTTCTCATGACTTTCTCCTCATGTGATGATACATAGAGAGAGAGAGAGAGAGAGAGAGAGAGAGAGAGAGAGAGAGAGAGGAGAGAGAGAGAGAGAGAGAGAGAGAGAGAGAGAGAGAGAGAGAGAGAGAGAGAGAGAGAGAGAGAGAGAGAGAGAGAGAGAGAGAGAGAGAGAGAGAGAGAGAGAGAGAATGGTTTTCGAAATATGTAGCCGCTGGCGTCACCTAACCTTAACTCATTTTTCTATCCACCTTCACCACTTAAGCTAAATTCAAGGTCTTAAAGTCTTAAATATTTATATTTAACTCATGTGATTAAGGGCACGTTTAGGAATGCTTGCGTAAGAAGCAGTTAGAATCATAAGCGTTTTTGTTAGAAGTATTTTTGTTAAAAGCACAACAAATTTATTTATTGAAAATACTTTCTTAAAAAATGGTTGCAAGTGTAAGCATTTCTCTAAACGAACTAAAAGTGTTTTTATAATCCAAAACACACCATATATACACTCTTTGTTAGCTAAAAGTGTTTTGAACCTTCTAAAAGCGTTGCCAAACAAAATTTTCATTGCTTCTAACAAATTATATTGTCTCACACACATGTGATCGAAGTGAAAATAAAAGTAGTATTGATGTTAAAAGAAATGTGAGATAATTTTATAAGTAGCTATACTTGAGGTTTTGTATACCATGATACTACATCTAAATTTGGCTAGAGCAGTATGCTCTCTTTGCACCCAAATTCAAATCCCTTGACATTCCATACATATATACCGATCGACCACCTCTCAAATCCAATTAGTGTAGACATAGTATAAGCATTTGTTATGTATCTAATAGATCTGTGGGAGACATTGATTTAACAAGTTGACTAAAGCAGTATGCTCTCTTTGCATCTAAATTTAAATCTCTCTCTTCGTAATTTACTGTAAAATTAGCGTAAATTATCTTGGCGTTTGGAAAATTAATGAGAATTAATCCACGCATTTTTGGTTCCGTTGAGAAAGCGTTTCACAAAGGCATTGCCCATTAGACTTGGTGAGAACACACCCGCGCGCATGAGTTATCTGCTTTGTTGTATCCCACACACTAGACATTACATGCAACTTGGAACAAATCCTAGAATCTTTCTTTCCTCTTAAGGACGACGAGATTGTGATTGCAAAGCCAAATGAACGTCTCACAAATGCACAAAAATACCTCCCCACTTTTCCAGATGTGGGACAATTTAAGATTTTAAGATGTTCTTTTTTACTTGGTACTAGTTGGCTTGGCACATATACTTACTCACCAAGTTCCACAAGTGCTTATTCCATCTCTCTCTCTCTCTCTCTCTCTTCGAGTGCTGCTAAGGACAGTCGCCAATGTGCAAGGAGGCGATTTTCATCTGTGAATGCAAGTGAATCATATAACGTGTCACCCAATGGAACATGAGCAATTGTGATGGATGTCCATGAGGGTCGTGTCAATGCAAATCTATTCACTCTTCATTCCATATGTTTTCTTTATACAACGATGGTTGAGAATTTGGGTTCAAGTCACACAGTGGGATTTGTCGTATAATTAGGTATCGAATTGAGCCAAATTTGAGACCTTCCACTTACAAATGAGGAGAAATACCACTAATATTGGAGTGCTACTTTTTCGTCATTCCATAGTTAAAAGTCTGCATGAAGTGACTGGAAACAAACTTCTAGGGACTAAGCAAAGATCACATAAAGGGGTGCCAAAACACAAATTTGTAGCAGATCATATAAGAGGATGTCACAACTTTCTCTTAGCCCAAAGGAAGAAACTCTAGCTTATTTTACAAGGCACTTGGTATTCTGAAGGTATATACAAATAGGGATCAAGTAGATGAACATGGTACAACGTAACCAAGAATGCATACAGTAGCGATGAATGAGATGAGAATCAACCTTTTCCAATTTGTAGGCGTATCACGGTGGGCCTTGTCGCGTCTTTCTCCACTGCGATTCTCACGAAAATGTTAAAAGGGGAGAAAGCTGTGCAAAGAGGAGACGCACCCTTTATTCTCTTGCCACATAGTAAGAAAGACAGAGAGAGGTGGGAGGAAAAAAATGAAGTTTTTAGCGAGTGCCGTCGCCATTGACCTCTCGCTGTCTTTGTTGGTCGTTACTATCGATAGTGCGGTCACAGCTCCTCCTCTTTTGTAAAGAAAACAAGGCCAAGGGTGGGCGGATGGATGAAATGGGATGAGAATATTAATTCATGTTTTTTCCAATCATCGGAAGGATTTATACTCTCTTTCTATCTCTATCCCATGTGTGTTGATAAGAATGATGATAAACCCTAAGCTTCTAAAGAAATATACGAGCTTCCAAAAATCAAATTTACTCATTAAAGCTAGAGAAACAAAAAGCACCAGAACCAGCTTCATCAGGAGCACACATTGGAGAAATGTGATCATCACTTAGCAAGTAAACTTAAAATTAGCAAATCATCACAAATATTTCAATAAACAAGAGGAAATTGTGATCATCACTCAACTTTTGGTCGAACCACAATCTTATATCTCATGTTTAAAAAATGACAATGTCATACCTCATCTTTCACATTGATTGCAATGTTAGACCTCCGTCAGTTTGTCCGTGAATTTCTCAGTTAAATGTTGGCGTGGATTTATGTGGGGTCCACCCCTCACCCAAATGGCATCCACGTGGCACGACCCCAAAATTTCTCCCGCCAAATGGCATCCCACTGGGTTTTCCATGCCACTGGACTTATTGGTGGATGACACGTGGATAATCAAATTAAAAATGTAAAAATTATAAAATAAAAAATAAAATAAAAAAAAACACTAAAACTAAAAGTAACTAGTAGAGTGCACCATTTGAAATCACTTTCCCCCAAACACCCACTCATTCTCGCTCAAATCGAATTCCCAATTCCAAAAAGCACAAGAACCCTAACCCTAGTTCATACCAGTGGCTAAAAAATCTCAATTAATTAGATTAGGAACTCAGCAAAAACCCCAAATCATCTTGTCGGCTCTTCCGTCAATTAGTTGGTGTTGGAAGGGGGCAATTTCATTTGGGTTGTATAGAGTTCGAAGTAAATTCGAAGGATTCTATGTGGGGTGGAATGTGCGTGAGGATCCCGATGAAATGACGCCAACCTATTGTAAGTACAAATGCTTACTGATTTGACATGGGTGGACATGGTTCTTTTTGTAGGTTTTGTTTATTCCAAATGCCTACTGATTTTTTATGCTTTGTTGATTTGTTTATTCTTATCGAGAAAATGGTGGTTTTGTGCTTTGTTAAATCGAAATGGTTACCAAGATTTGAAAAATCTCTATCTTGATTTGTTTATTCTTGTCGAGAAAAGGTGGTTGTGTGCTTTCTTAATTCGAAATTTTTATTGAGGCGTTGGATAATGGGTTTGCTGATTTGTTTATTCTTGTCGAGAAAAGGTGGTTGTTGCTTTGTTTATTCCTGTCGAGAAATGGTTATTGTGCAATTGCTTTGTTGCTTTTGTTGCTTTGTTACTTTGTTGCTTTGTTGGTTTGTTGCTTTTTGTAGGCTTTTGATTAGGTAAAAATGCAACTGATTAGGTTCAAATGCACTTGCTTTGGTTATGGTATGGTTTTAATTAGGGATTATTCTTGTAAATTTCAGTTTATCCATAACTGTTCTCTATTGAATTGCATCATGGTGGGGAGATTTGTTATGACTTCTATGCTGGGGGGAAAGTGACATATATAGATAACTGTGACAAAGACCTCATGTCTTTGCCAGTGATAGATGATATGGTGGAGCCACTTGGATACAATAAGCGGTTCCTGAACTACTACTACAAGATTCCTAACATCGAGATTTGCAATGGTTTGAAGCCCATCCAAAGTGATGCCGATGTTCAGATGATGTGCCATTTTATTCCAAAGGTTAGAGCGATTGAGATGTACATTGAAGAATTGACCACAGAAGAAGCCTTAACCCAAGAGAAATTTTTTTTTTAGTCCATGGAAACATGTGGTCCAAGTAAAAGTAAAAATAAAGTGGTAGTTGAGGAGTTAAGTGAATCAAAAGGGGAAGTTGGGCCAACACCACTTAAACTAAGAAGATGCAGGGGCTTGCTAGCTATTGAAGGACCAAAGGAGAAGAAGGGAAATATGTTTGTGAGTCAAGAAGTCCAAGGGAGTCTGTGCACTAATCAGTATGTGTCACTAAGCACCAACCAGAGGGTAACAAGGGGAAATCTATTTGTGAAGAGGTTGATGGTATTGACATGGATGAAATAGCATACACATCTCAACTAGTGGACACTTATGTCATTGAGGTAGGAGATAATGAAGCTGATTATGGGAATGGTGAAAAATAGAAAGATGGTGACATCTTCTTTATGTACGAATCAGTTTTGAGGTTGAAGAAGAAAATGAAGAAAATGTTGAAGAAGATGAGAGTGAGTTTGAAGAGAGTCGATATGGGAATGATGCTAATAACCCGAAGTTTGCAAAGTTTGATGGTATTGTAAGAGAATAAGAGCAAGAAATTGAGGAAGAAAATAGGAAGTTTGAGCACATAAGTGTAAGGGAAGGAGAGCAAATGGATGAGATGGATTCTGAGCCAAGAAGTGCAATGGAATGAGAGCAAAGCCGGGAAAGAGCTGAAGATGATGTTGATGATATGGGGTTTGTGGATCAAAATATGGTTGATGATCCAGATTATAACTCTGATGCCCTAGAAAGTGTACACTCTGAAGATGATATGAGGCAAAAAACATGAGCACTTTCCAGAGTTTAATGAGAAAACAAACATGAAGAATCACTCTTACACCAGGCCTTGTTTTTAGAGATCATGTGCAATTCAAGTGAGTTGTCATCATGTACTTCTTAGTGAATGGATATGGGGAAATCCATTTTTCTAGGAATGAGAAGTTGAAAGTGATAGCAAAGTGTGCAAAAGGTTGCCCTTGGAAATGTTGTGCTGGAAAGATGCATGGATCAAACAACATACAAATCAAGATCATATTTGATCACCACACTTGTGGGAGGAGGACTTGGGTAAACAAGCATTTGAAGTCTCATTTGCTCACTGATTTGTATATAGACATGATAAAACTCAATCCCACATGGCCTATAGATTCTTTTTTAGCAACTATAAAATCAGAGTGAAATCATGGTTGTACAAAGATGAAGGCTTACAGGGCCTTGGATAGAGCTATGAAGATCATTGAGGGCAAACATGCAGAGCAATACATAAAGTTATGGGATTTTGCTGAGGAAGTAAGGAAGACTAACTATGGAAGCACTATGAAGTTGAAGTTGGATGGCCAAAGGTTCCAGAGAATATATATGTGCTTGGGGGCCTGCAAATAGGCGTTTAAGGCAGGGTGCAGACCATTGATAGACTTAGATGGGTGCCATTTAAGGGTGTACATGAAGGTCAGCTACTTTGTGTTGTTGGCATTGACCCAAATGTTGAAACATGGGTTATTGCATATGCGGTAGTAGAAATGGAGAATAAGGAAGCTTGGATTTGGTTCCTACAGTTGTTGGCCAAAGATGTTGGCATTGTCAATCAACATAAGTGGACATTTATCAGTGATAAGCAAAAATGATTAGTTCCAGCCTTTCAAAAAGTACTCCCTAATTCCCACCACAGATTTTGTATGAGACATTTGTACACCAACTTCATAAATTTGTTCAAGGGGAAAACTTTGAAAGATGCTTTGTTCAAGAGGAAAACATTTGTACGCCATAGTTTATAATAATAATATTAATAATAGAAAAGCTGTTTTCTTTATGAACATAGTAACCCCCTGTTTTGAAAACATAAATAATACTATATATAGGTTTTATAAAAACCCTAGCATGCCGTGCAAAACTTTCATAAAACATGTATGTATAAAACCAAGTTCGAAAATGCTAAAAACGTCGCCCAAAGGCAAATCCGTAAATCTCATCAGTGAAGTACTTAACTAAAGGTATCATAGTTGTCTGAAGGCAGTACCTGTCCATCACCCGAAGGTGAAGCTGAATAACTTGTCCATCACCCATAAGTGAAGCTGAATACTTGTGTATCACCCGTAGGCAAAGCTGAATAGAATATCATAACATCCACACTGACACTAGCCGTGGCTAGTGAAGCTGTCCGACATGGCTTTTGGCGATGAAGTTGGGGGTATGATATATATCATAACTCACTCCTCCATCATTTATGTCCTATGGCCATAAACATCTATACCTTTGGTGTGCGGATGTGCCATATGATTACCTACTAGGTAAGTACCGAAAACATATCTCAAAATCTCAAGCCAAATCACCAAATCTCAAGGGTTCAAAATCTCATTTCATAAATCGTATATAATAACATATTCGTAAATCCAATGATTTTCATATATGCAATTCCAATCATTCATATCCGCTCGTACAAATGTAATTTCAATAAATCATAATATTTCGTAAAGCAACTATTAAATCATGGATTCTATATAAACCATAATTATAGAAATCCCGGAAACATAATATAAAACATGTTAAATGCACGAAATATGAAATGCATGCTAGGCTAATATTTTACATAAATATATAAGTTAAGAAGGGGTCCTCTCACAAGTTTTCCATTGCCCGGAAGCCGCTCGAATTATCAGGAATGTGATCACTTCCACCGATGCACAATTAAATACCGTTTAATAAAACTCTACAAAAACGTTGGAATTTGGGAATACGGATGGCGAATTTGGATTCGTCACGTCGAGAAACCTAAGAATGAACCTCAGGTTTTTCCCCCACGCGCCGCTGCACATGGTGGCCGGTCGCCCCAACTCACCAGAAAATCGAACAATTCCAAAAATTCCCAAATTTTACAAGAATGAAAATCTTGATGCGAGGAACAATTTCATACATGTGACTAAGGCCAATTTGGTTGGGAAAAAACCCTAATTTCTATCGAACCAACTGGAAACCCTAAGTTGGGTGTTTTTTGATTCGTCCTTAAATCGACTCCAACGTTCCAACCAATGATTGGCCATTGTTCCTGACCTCTAGGGGAGTGTTTTGGTGGTGATAATTGAAGGAAAACGTTTCACAATTGGAGGATCAACGCCTAGACACCCTCGGACCCATCGGTGTTCCATCGCACAATCGAGGCCTAAATCTCGTCGGGTTTGGTTGGAAATTGAAGGAAAAGTGGCGGGGAAATGATTTGGCAGTGGTGGGGAGCTTTAATTTGCTCAGAAGACGCCGCAAAGGGTTCGGAAATGGACGCCGGCTGAACTGGGTTGGGGTGAAAGAAGCAGGTCAAGAGGAAGAAGTTTTTTATTGGGTGTTTCCTCACCTCTTTCATTTCCCTTCATAGTCTCATTTGTGATTGGGCAACTCCTTCCTCTCCTCTCTTCTAATTGGCCAACACTCCCCCTCATTTCTCTCATTTATTTCTTCTCTCCTCTGTCCATATTTGATTTCTTTCAATCTTGGCCACACACGTGGCATCAACTAATTTCTCCACCAAAATCTGGAGCCTTCCAGATTTATGCTCAAATGACCATTTTATCCTCAACTTCGTTCATTAATAACTCCTTCGTTATAACTCCAAATTACGTTATGTTTGCGCCCATGTGTTCGTAACGATGGGTACTACGAGTATACGCCAAGAAAATAGATCTTACGTGACATGACACCGCAGTCAACAAAAGTCAACACTTTGCCTCGAAAGGCATTTTCGTAAATTCACTTATTAAAATTATAAAAACCATAAAATTGGGAACGGGTCGTTACACTTTCAATTACTTTGTAGGCATCCTCATTTGCATAAAGACAATCACCATCAACAAATTCAGCCGAACTTGCACCTAAAAAAAGGACTAGGAAGCCAAAGGTAAAACCTTGCTTTGTCTAATTGTTTGAATGAAACTTTGGATTTAGTTATAAACCTTGCTTTGTTTCTTATTGTTTGAATGAACAATTGGTGTCAGACCACGGTTATCCACCCCTTCCGTACCCTAAGAGGCTATGGAGACTTTCACCCTACCCGTGGCCACATGTAAATAGTTCATCTAACACTTTCAATCTCCAACCCCACCTAGTAAGATAAGACTTTGTTGTTGTTGTTGTTGTTGTTGTAACACTTTCAATCTAGCTCTCTCTTAATGCAAACAACCATGGGTAGGTTAGTAGTTGGGACGAATTACAAACTTGTATTCCACATGGCATGTGCAGAGCTTAATTTCTAGTACTGGTGAACTACACAAGGGTGGCCAGGAAGAGTTTAAATGCCTATGTGAGTCTTCTCAACCCCTGAAGGGGTGGGTTGCCGTGATGAAGCCATTAGCCCCCTTTTAAACTGAAAAGAAAAAAAAATAGCTCTTAATGCAAAGGTTTCAAGGAATTTTTTTAGGAAGGAAATACTAGAATTCTTATTGATTCAATTTTGAGGAAAACACAGTTTTCTTTGGAGCCTAAAATCAATTGTGCAAGATTTTCACTCTCTTTTTCAAAACTTTGAATTTGCTAGTTTTCGTCATGTCTACTATGAATTGAACTTTTACAACATATGCATTAGCTCATCTCTATATATAAAGCCAAAACTGTTGTGAATAGTATTTTTTGGGTCACAAGCTTCACCAAAAAAAAGAAGTGGACAAAAATGCCCCTTAAACAAAAAAGTTCAAAAGCAATCCAAAATAATGCACCAAATAATACATGAGTATTTTCGTCATATAAATAGTGTTTTTTTTTTAATAATTCATTCTTTTTTTACAGTTTTTTTTTGGTACAATAATTTTTTTTTAATTAGTACCTTACAATAGGCCAGCAATAATGTGATTCAATCAGTTGTTTATTAAATATTACTTTCTCTATTTTTAAACACGATCAAATCATCTTAAGAGGTGAGTAGTGTCGGTTATAAAAAAAGGTTTTTCGCACGTGCATAATAATGTGATTCAATTAGTTGTCAAATGATTGTTTTTTTTTTCTTTCCGAGCAAACAATATTATCTACACTAAGGGGGAGGGGGTGGGATTTGCCTCACAATAGGCTAGCAATAATATGATTAATCAATTGTTTATTAAACATTATTTTCTCTATTTTTAAACACGTTCAAAACATCTTAAGAGCGCGCGTAGTGCTGGTTATAAAAAAAAGTATTTTGCAAGCGCATAATAATGTAATTCGATCAGTTGTCAAATGATTGTTTTTTTTTCTTTTGGAACAAACGATATTATCTACACTAAGGAGGAAGGGTAGGCTTAGCTTCACATTGGGTTAGCAATAATGTGATTCAATTAGTTGTTTATGAAATATTATTTTCTTTATTTTTAAACATTCAAAACATCTTAAGAGTCGCGTACCGCCGGTAATAAAAAAGGTCTTTCACACGCACATAATAATGTAATTCAATCAGTTGTATTATTTTCTCTATTTTAAACACTTAAGACCATCTCCAACCCTGGGCTAAAAGCCAAATTACCCCCCAAATTACTCCCCCAAACACTCTCCAACCCATGTTAAAATTTTAGGCTAAATGTCAAATGCTATTTCTGAGCCAAATACCCCCCAGCTTTCCCCCCGGGCTAAAAGCGAAATGTTTATCGGAATTTAAATTTTTTTAGATTAAAATGTTCATAAAATTAATATACAATAATCTACATATTTATTTAAAAAAAAATTGATTTAAGAAAAAAATTTAGGCTAATTTCATTCTTTAATAATTCCGGGCTAAAATTTTAGGGCACAAGGGTTGGAGCAGAAAAGATGTTTCTGGGCTAAAAGCTAAATTTTTCAGGCTAAAAAATTTGGCTTTTAGCCCAAAGGTTGGAGATGGTCTAAGAGGCACGTAGTGCCAATTATAAAAAATAAAAAAAAATAAAGGCATTTGGCACGCGCATAATAATATGATTTAATTAGTTGTCAAATAATCATTTTTAATTTTTTTGAACGAACGATGTTTTCTACACTAAGGGGAAGGAGTGGGTTTAGCCTCACAATGAGCTAGCAATAATGTAATTCAATCAGTTGTTTATTAAGTATTATTTTCTCTATTCTTAATGTAAATTCAATAGAATGTAGATAGAAATTGAAAGATCGATTTTATTATGTAGATTTAGCTGCTTTGATTGGTTTATGAAGGGTTTCTTCTAGCATTTTCGAATATTATTCATTTACTTCAAATATTTGATTTTTTTTTGTCATAAAAAAATTATTTAAGCAATTAATGCATATAAATACATTTAAAACATGTAAGACCAGCGTAGCACCTCATGGTTCAAAAAATACCTTTTGCACGTGTGTGAGCATATGCATGAAGGCTAGTTATAGTTATGTTGTGGTTAATTATAACAGTAATATGACTCGTTTGGAAGTGTTTTTAAATAATTGAAAACACTTTTGGTGAAATTAATTCTAAGTTCCAAAGCACTTTAAGTGTTTTTTTGAAGAAGCACTAGGTATGTGCTTCTTGCATAAAACACTTATAGTACTTTTCCAAAATCCACTTGGATTTTTACTAAGAATTGGTGACAAAAATATTTACAACAAAAATACTTTCAGTTATTTTAAAAGCACATTAAAATGAGCTCATAGAGATATAGTCGTGATTTTTCATATTAATTTAGTGTTTTTATGAAAAAAATAACTATTAAAAAATTAAGTAAATTAAAGAAAATCGAAAAATATTTATAATCTTACATAAACAAAATCGAGATTTAGGAATAATAACAAAAAGAATTTAGCCCTTAAAATATGAGAAAATTTTCATTATGATAAGAATACGAATGATATATCACGTGTTTTTATATAAGTGTTTGGAAATTTTATTTTTTAAATTATTAACATTTTAGCACACATATTTCATCATTTATATAATAACACATAATATATCAACTCGTATTCCGATCATATTGAAAATTCTCTCCTAAAATATTAGGGTGACACATCGGCATCGACGGCGTGAAAAGTCAGTGAAGCAGCTTAACTGGGGAATCAGAAGAGAGAGCGGGAGAAAAAGACAAATTCGCACCTGAAGTGGCGGGTAACCTCTTAAAAACACTTCAAACTTGTCAAATCTTACAGAGGAAAAACCCTAACGTACCAAATCCAATTCCCACAGTGCGATAGAAATGGACGACGATCGAATTCTGGCGCGAGAGAGGCGGCAGATGGAGGAGATCCGACAACTCGATCTCGAAGAACTGCAGGTCGAAGAGGTCGACGAAGACGACTCCTCCGGCGACGACCGCGACGCCACGTAATCATCATTTCCCCTCTCCTCCTTGCTAACTCTTCAGAATTTCATTTCATTTGATTAATTTGGAAACTAGGGCTTCGAATTCTTCTGTGACGAGTAGCTAACTCAAGTTTGATATTTTATGTTTTTATCAGTATTGTTATTTGATCATATCATTTGTTATTCTTTTTTTCTATAATAATAGTAAAATTGAGATGAAATTTTGAGTTTTTATTTGATTATGTCACTAATTTGTTGAATTTGTTATGGAAATTTTGACAGTGGTGGTCGCGGCCCGTCTGATGATTATGCTTTCGATACCTGTTTGGCTTCGTTGCATACGTATCTCGGTGGTAGGCATTTGGTCTTTTGCCTGTATTTTTATACTGATTTTTCCACAATTTTCCGTTCAAAGTGTTGATGTTTAGTTAATTTTGATTGAAACAGAGGTTGAAGACACTCATCATAGGGTGGCTTTTCTGGATGGGGGCGCCGTCTTGAAGCTCCCTATTTTTTATCTCGAAGGTTCTATCATTTTACATTTGATTGTTAAGTAATTTCAAACTTCAGTTACTAGTTTTGGTAGCTGTTGAATTATGTTTGGCATTTTAGCGTAACTGCATTAGCCATAGGTGTAAGCCATGCTGTGCAAAGTCGTATAGCCATTTTGGTAGTAAAGAAAAGTTGTTCAAGAAAATAATTGAATGTATCATGGAATAAATTGCTGGTTGAGACTGTCAGTTAGATCACTAGCTTATTGTAAAAAAGAAAGACTGTCATGTGAATGCTCTCTGTCAATAAAGTTCTTCGGGAGAGATGCTACAAGAGCCACCTTCCGTAACATCATTGTATCTTAAGTTTTTAGTTGCTTAATAAAATTAGCTTAAAAAATCAATAGAAGCAAGTAACTGCTAGTCCTAAACGTTTTTGCCCTAATGAGCAAGTTGAATGGACGAGAAATAGAAGAGAATCAAAGTGAAGTCTGCTGTTGGTCTTGTTTTTGTCATCATTTTAATCATATTCTTGTATGTTTGTATAAAATACTTTTTTTTTTTTTTTTTTTTGTTACTTAAAGAGAACTTGGTTTCTTCTACATTCTATATGCAGGAGTTGTCCTGTTTCCAGAAGCAACCCTTCCCTTAAGAGTCATTCAACCCAGTTTTGTACTTTCTATTGAGAGAGCACTAAACCAAATTGATGCTCCTTGTACCATTGGTGTGGTAGGTGAACTCCTTGTGACAACTTTTGACTTGTTTTGCCCCTGGATTGTTACGTACTGTTTCATTGTTCTTAACCCTGAAATTTTGTTCAGATTCATATATTCAGAGATAATGGAAGAATAAGGTTTGCAAATGTTGGGACAACCGCAGAGGTATATTTAGTTTATTCTAGTGCTTATAAGTAGAAACTGTTATTCAACCTACACTATTTCTTTTATAACTGCTGGATTATTCAACTTTTTATATTTCTCCTTTTATAGATTCGGCAATATAGACGATTAGAGGATGGCTCACTGAACGTGGTAACTCGTGGCCAACAGAGATTTCGTCTAAGACACCGTTGGATTGATGCGGAAGGAGCGGTTAGAAAAATTTTATGTTTGAGAGAGATTGATTGTTTGTTATCCATTTCATTTTTATTTGGTCATATTCATTTATGTAATGTCTCATTTGGTGTGAAATTTTCATTTTTCAGCCATGTGGGGAAGTTCAAATCATCCAGGAAGATATACCATCGAGGGTCCCAAGGGATGCATTCGGAGATTTGGCACCATTTAGTAATCCAAGAGGCCACAAATTCTCACTTAAACTGCCTTCAAATGATTCTCGTGCAAAGTCAGTTGGATCTATGGATGTGGACAATGATTCAGAGGCAAAGTCAGATGAAGGCTTTGAGAGTACATTGTCATTCACTGAGAGAGAAATCCACCAATCTGCAATTGGTTCCTATTCTGGATCTGATACAATGGACGAATCAACAACTTCAAGTAGTGATGATGAGAAGTCACAGTTACAATTGCAATCAAAAGACTCTGATTCTTCAGCTTCATTGCATTCGTGCCCTGAGATTAGTAATGTTGATTTGGCAAGTAGTTCCATGTCAGACATGCAATCCAGCAAACAGGAAGAGCCAAATAAATGTTGGAGAAATACGGACTTAAATCAGTTTCGTAGAGTTCCAAGAGCATTTTGGCCCCATTGGGTATACCGCATGTATGACTCCTATTGTCTTGCTCAAAGAGCAGCAGGTATTTGACTTTACTTTGGGTTCACACTTGATGTTCGAAAAGTTGTGATCCTTAATGTATTAGAAGATATTACAACTTTATAGGACTAGAAATGAAAAAGGGTCAGGCACTTAGATAGTAAGTTTTATATGTTAATGTTAACTGAAAACATTTCATTACAGTTTCCAGATTAATTGTATAATGGATGTAAAACAACCTTAGAATATTGTCTGAATTTGGAAGAATTACAAAGGAAAATTGCAGAATATAATTAATGCTTGACATTTCAATATTTAGTTTTATCGGGTAATTGGTAGATATGATGTGTGATGTCATGTTTGTGTGTGCATTTCTTATTTCGGGTGTCTTAACTTTTTGTAATGATCTATAGTGAATTGTCTGGTGATAATGGCAGTCATTATGCACTGTAAACAGTTATGTAATGATAGTTTTTAAATGTTATAGCTAAACATTGTTGGTGCTTACTACTTATGTGTTCATTATCTTGCCATTGTTTTTGTTGCTTAGTGTCCACTATAATCTGAATTTGCAGCAGGGGAAATGATCTTGCTTTTGATCCTTTGAGGAAGCTTTTAGAATCAATATAATTGTGACATTATTTGATTCATAGAATATGCAACAAATTTTTAATCATGGTATACGTGCTAAAAATGTTTAGCATTTTGTAACATCCTTTTAATCAAATGAAAAATGGAGTTTAAGGATTCAGCTTTACAGAGTTTGTGAGTTTCTTGTATTGCAGAGATGTGGAAACAGATAGTTGGGGCACCAAGCATGGATCGTCTTGTGAAGAAGCCTGATCTTTTGTCATTTTTTATCGCTAGTAAAATTCCTGTCTCGGAAGCTACTAGGCAGGAGCTTTTGGAGATTGATGGCATTTCATATAGGCTGCGTAGAGAAATTGAGTTGCTTCACAGTTTTGATCGTATCCGGTGTAAAACATGTCAGGTAATGTACTTGCGTTAGAACACTGCGTGTGTGCCTGTGTGCCTGTGTGCATGCATTCAAAAGTATATACCCTTTGCCCATTATATGTTTATTGACTTTTGTGTGTGTGTCTGTGTACACTCATGTTTTTGGGTACACAATGCAGACTTTCATTGCAAGGCGGAGTAATATGCTGGTGATGTCAAGTGAAGGTCCTTTTGGTGCTTACGTGAACCCAAGTGGTTGCATTCATGAGATAATGACTCTCTACAAAGCAAATGGCTTGGCACTTATAGGGCCAGCAGTGAGTGAATACAGCTGGTTTCCTGGGTATGGACCTGTACCTTAATATTCTTCTGATTCTCTGACCAATTTACTATCTTAAAGAACGCTAATTTTTATGCATTTTCGTAAACCTTTTAGCACACTGATTGTCCTTAACTTGGTCTTTTTCCCTTTTGATGGGTTTTCAAGGCACAGAGTAATAATTTTTTTTATAGTCTGTGTGAAATGAAAATCATAAGGATTCGAAGTTAATTCACAAAACTGTTGGAAGTTCGTAATACTAAAACAAATAAAAACAAACGTAGATCATGATCATAAATTATATGGAATGACTGGAACTTATCAGGTATGAATAAAATCGGTATCTAGCTGCAATGATATGATAGTGAATTTAAGGCATCTGTTCAGTTATAATATTCACATCTTTTAAATCTCTGGAAATCTGTCACTGTATACTTGTATAGTAAGTTACTTCAAGGTAGGTTTCATAAAGCTTGCTCATTATCTCTGATTTAAATGTGATTAGAATTTTAGTACTACGAAGCTGTTAAGTTGCCAGTTTGCTCACTTTTGCAGGTATGCGTGGACAGTAACAAACTGTGCCGGCTGCGAAACCCAAATGGGTTGGCTGTTTACAGCCACAAAAAAGAACTTGAAGCCGAAATTTTTTTGGGGAATTCGGAGCTCCCAAGTTTCTGATGACCTGCACTAGTAAGTCTAATGACCTGCACTTATAAGTCTAATGTATCTCAAACATGTAATTGCTTGCCTGAATTTACTGTTATCATGTAACGAGTTTGATTTGTATAGCTACATGTTCCTATCTGCAAATTAATAACATTCCTCTGAATCTACATAAACGATGTACCTTGTACTCGCCAATATTCTACAATTCATATATCGGAAGTGTAGTTCTTATCTTTTTTCAGAATTCTTTCCGGGTTAAGAAACTTTGTCGATTTTTTGTTAAACTTCATCAAATTGCAAGTATTATATGTTGGATTAGTATTTTAATCATTCTGAGCTGAGTCTGGCGTTAGTTTCTCCATCGAAAACATGTTGCATCTAGAATTGGAAACAACAGTGATGCTTCTCCTTAGAAGTGATACTGACAGTCTCAAAATCACTTCCGAACGAGTCCTATGTCAAGTCATCAAATGGTAAGAGGCGTTTACAATCGATTTTGCTCCATTTTAAGGCAGAAAAATAAATATAATCTTCCTAAATTGGAAGAAAAAATAACCAAAACTTGGCAAGTTCTAGTGGAAATAAAGCTAGGAACAAAAGTGCCCTCCTACCAACAAAACAACCAAATGAATTCAAATTACTAGTGGTAAAAAAATGGTGGATCGTAGAAGTTGCAGACCACGAAACAGGCGGAATTCAACGGTAACTTCTGTAGCGCGGGCTGTACATGCAGCTCTCTGCATACTTCACGAGATCTTTTGGTCGAGGAAGATTAGAAGCCAGACCTGAAACCAAATCGAAAACACGAACTTTAGCAAGATGTGTTACAGTACAGTACTTGTTACGAACGCAGAAAGAAACTTACCGAGTTCATAGACCTTGGCAGCGACCTTAGCTGCAATGTTGGCTGATATCTTTCTGATGTTGGTAAATGGCGGGTAGATCATTCCTTTGGCGTAGTGTTCCTCGGAAACTTGCGTAGCCAGAGCTTCAGCTGTCACGAAATCAAATGATTTAGAGGATTTTCGCAGATAACAAAGAGAATCGGTGTTCATTTGAAGGTTATCGTTTGTGTACTTACAGGCTGCCAAAAGCATGTCATCGTGTACACGAATGGCACCAGCCATGATCAATCCCAAGCCAAAACCGGGGAATATGTACGCGTTGTTGGCCTGAATAATGTGGTTAGGCGAAAGTAAGATCCTAGTGTCTTCAAATGAAGAGAGGTATTCATAACAAGAGTTGCTTGAGTTGGAAGGTACAAACCTGGCCAGGCACTAGGAGTTTGTTCTCGTATTTGACAGGATCAAATGGACTTCCACTGCCAAAGATTGCTCGACCCTTCGTATGAGAAAAACGATGTGATTGTTAAATAGAGTTCTGCTAGTTTATCTAGCAGCGTTATAACCCCAACGAAAATTAGAGAAAAGAGGAAGAGGAAGAAAGAAAGAGCAGATTGATTACCTTTGTCCATGTGTAAGCTTCTTCAGCAGTACACTCAGCTTGCGATGTTGGGTTGGAAAGAGCAAGGATAAGTGGTTTCTGCAGTGGCCAAACAACAGATCAATGTCACTTATGTTGATCATTGTATATGTGTGTGTGTGTGTGTGAGAGAGAGAGAGAGAGAGAGAGAGAGAGAGAGAGAGACCGAACCTCATTCAAGGACGCCATGGTCTCAACGACCTCCTTCGTGAACTGTTTTCCCACACCAGATGTTCCTATCAGCACTGTTGGCTTGATTGCCTGATGAAATACGGATGTGTAAGATAACAGGAGGAGATATTGTTGAAGGACCTTGTTATGTTCAAGTATAATTTCACACCTTCACGGCATCTACAAGTTCCTTTATTGGTTCATGATCATGAGCCCAGGGCTGCTTAAAGTGTTGAAGTGATCCTAGGCGAGATTTAACAATCAGTCCCTGTAAAGAATGTAATGCCTCTGTTATATCGAAAAACAAAGTAAAGGAAACTGGAAAAGAGGAAGATAAACTGGTCAAATGCATATGTTCGAAAGGAAGAATTTGATCAGATTTTAAGTACCTTAGAATCCACAAGCCAAATCTTCTTGCGAGCTTTTTCCAATGGAGCGCCGGTCTGCCAAGATGAAAACACATCGTTAATCACAAATGCTTAGCTGAAGAAAGCATTTACGGGGAGAACAGGCGGTTTGAGGTAAGCAAGTTTATACCTTTTTTGATATCTCAAGAGCTATAAGCTCTGCTATTCCGGTTCCAGCCTTCAGTAGCCAAGAAGCAAAGTCAAAAACATCCAAAAACCAGTGCATTTATGAATATACAGACTGTCTGAATAGTTTTCGAGCCTCACCTCTCCAGCACCCAGAAATAAGAAAGTATGGTCAGCTAATGTTCCACCAAGTAATTTCAAGGAAGCTATGAGCCCTGCTAAGACCACAGATGCCGTTCCCTGAACCAATTTGAAAGAAAATAGTTGTAAACATCCCGGGAAGCAAGATTGCTAACTGTGAAACGAAAGTATAATATGTTACCTGAATGTCATCATTGAAGACAAGGTGAGTCTTGCTGTATTTAGCCAGCAGTTCAAATGCATTGTGGTTTGCAAAATCTTCGAACTAAAGAAGGATAAAGAAAGAAATAGCAAACGATAATCTGGTTATTCAGAGGACGATGAAACCACGTGGACAGAAGAGTTTCATAAACATAATTACATGAAGGATAGGAAAGACTTCTACCTGAACTAGGACTTTCTCCCCATAATTCTGCTTAACTGCAGTCATGAATTCTTCGAGAAGCTCCGCATATTCCTAAATCACAAAGGTAAAAGACCACCTCAATTTTACAGAAACCATATATTTCACATAGTTAAAACTTCTTAAAACGACGGTGACTTACAAAGTAAAACACAAGACCAAGGTGAAAAAATATTTAACCTGTCCAGTTGCTCTCCTTTGCTTAATCCCAATGTAAAACTCATCATTCAGCAACTTCTCGTTGTTTGTTCCAACATCGATGGTTATAGGCAAGCACTGTAAACAAAAACACAGATTGTAAAATTTCTGAATGTACAGGCAAAATTTTCTGTTGCTCTTGTTGTTGAACTCAAAGAAAGGGGGCAACAGTTGTGGAAATGCTTACCGCTGAAGGAGGAACTCCTCCGAGTGCAGTATACAAAGAGAGCTTTCCAACAGGAATCCCCATGCCCTGAAAATTTCGGAACATTCATGTTAATTAAGGTGACAATGATTCAACCAAAGACAAAGGCAACAATTCCAAATGAAATATGTAATGGACTTAAACGAAACAGTTCGATACTGTATATGTACATAACAACTGAGTAGAATCTGCAACAAATACCTGGCAGCCAAGATCACCTAGCCCCAAAATACGCTCCCCATCAGTCACAACGATAACTTGAATATCCCTGTCCGGCCAGTTCTTTAGTACTTCAAGGATCTTTCCCCTGAAAAGTTCGCCAATCAATATATGTTTGATAGATATTCAACTAAACATGTGAGATTTAGTAAAAACGTTATCAGATAGCCGTACTTCTCTTTCAAACTGATGTAAAGACCCTGAGGATGCCTGAAAATGCTCCCATATTTTTGGCAAGCCTCGCCAACTGTTGGCGTGTACACAACAGGAAGTAGTTCCTCAACATTGTCAATCAAAAGCTTATAAAACAGCCCTTCATTTCTCTCCTGCACAATAAAACAAGAACGCCACCAGAAAAGAAGCAAAAATTAGCGACGACAACCCTGTTTGATAACAACTGTGATTCACAATGATCTCAAGCACTGATATAGAGCCTGTTCAAGCAGACAATTACCTGAAGATCCATCATGGCAATGTACCTATGCAAAGGAACTTCATACTGGCGAAGATTCTGCATCAACTTCTTCTCCTGGGTCATTATGGCACAAAGTTTAGCCGAAATTTGAACAACAAAATGAATCACTGAAAATGAAACGGAAGGACGAAAATGAACTTTGAGGTATTTGCAACCTGAAGCTCCTGGGTTAGGACGGTTGGAGGCAGAAGGCCGCGCAAGTAATGTGCATCCCTCTCCTTCTCGGTGAAGGCAAGACCTTTGTTGTAGTGTGGATCACGCAGCAATGTGTAACCACTGCAACACGTTTACATTGCAGAAGATGCTTTAAAAAACAAACCAAATTCTGCATATTTAACTTTCTGCGAGATTATTCATTAACAAGAAACACGGTTTTCAGCAGGTGTGGTATAAAAAGAGAAAAGAAGCCTAAGGCTTAGTAAAACCGTAAATATACACTTGAAAAACATGGTTTCCAACCCTAAAAACTAAAAATGAAATAGTTATCAAACGAAACTAGAATAACGTAATATTAAAATATCTTGAAAAATCAAACATGAAAAATTGAGAATGTGGATAATTTTCTCACTAAAATGAGCATCAACAAACACAAATTTCAAGGGAAAAATAGGAAAATTTAAAGAAAACTAAAATAAATTGAAAACTTGCATAAAAGGACAATAATAAGAGTTATAAACTCAGTTGCAGACAAAAATTCGTAACAAGGAAAAAGAAGCTCTGTGTGTGTTACCTGGCAACAGAGGCAGTCCATGGTGTGAGAACCTGATCCTCGGTGGCACAATCCTCACCGTACACGTCCACAATACCTCCACCAAAGCCAGCCTTACTTTCAACATCCACCACTGAGTGGCCACCACCGTTGCTTATCTCCTCCACTACGCTCCCCATCAAAGCTCCGACCTTTTTTCGATCTCCAAATCCAAAACCCACCACTATTCTCCTCTGCAAATCACAATGCAGTCCTCCAATGAAACCCAGAAAACAAAAACAACCCAGAAACGAAAACAGGCAAAAGCTGCAAACTTTTTTGTGTTTTGCAAAACAAGAAACCTCCCACGTTTTATAGGGGAATAAAAGGTGGGATTTCGGTTTGAACAAGACTTTCCTGCTGAAATGTTCAGCATGGGAAGTTAATTCCTTTGGGTTTTACTTTCCTTCCTTTTTGGGATTACAGAGGGTTTTAAAAAGAAGGTAGGTTTCATTGTCAAAGAGAACAGAACTACCCACGTGTGCTACATTATTCAACTAATACATGAAAAAAAATTAAAAAATTAAAAAATACAACATATTTTTGATAATTTTTTAAGGGGCGTGCATACCAGAACATTATGTCTCCTTCTCCACAGACTTCTTTGGCAGAGAAAAATGAATTCATTTCTTCCTAATCAATCCTTTTTCTGATAAAAAAAAATATATAAGACGTCAAAGAGTATAACTTGAAACAGCGCCTAAAATTCATTCATTGCTCAATGCTCTTTAGACAATGATGTAATGATTTATTTTGGTAACACATTCTTTACTACCACTGTTTTTTTTATATAATGATACAGTCCACTTTAATTAAACACTACACAAGTATATATTACACAGTAACACAACACCTACAAAATACTTAATAAATCATCAACCAAAAACGCCCCGATCACTATCGACAAAATGATTTTTTACGTCATGTTTGTTTGATACGTAATTTGATCAACTACTAATTAAGGGTTTTGTTATGCGCTCGTTGGTGACTTTCATTCGTTGATGTGAACTACAATTCCACAATCTCAGTGAACAAGAGTCACTTTTATGCATAACTTGTTTGTCACGAGCACTCATTCAATTATTAATTCCCAATATACATTATTATTCATTTTGATTGTGCTTCCAAAAGCAAAAATGCATTATTTTGATTGACATTTTCCATTTCATTCCACATACTATCAATTCTGCATCTTCAATGTTGCTGAAACCGAACGATATCCCACCAACCTTTTGGCTTTCACATGGCCTTTAATATGACCTAACCACTTAATTAGACGTGAGATGATGTTTCTTAAAAACTCATATGTTACATGTGCTAAGAAGATATTTGCTACGATCAATTGAGCCTGAATGCGTGAAAGTTTTCTAACTACAAATACATATGTTTTTCATATAAACTTTGCAACTCACATACATCAACGGTCAAAAAAAGTGCTCATGCGTGCGACTATTATTGTCACTTTCTTCATTCCCCAGCCTGCCCTACCACTCTACCAACATGCTCATCGCTTTATCTTTCATAATTTGATTTGATCACCACATGCCATTATATTCTCCGCGTAATATCTACTTTTTTCTTCCTTTTTCATTCCGTAAATTTTTCATTTTCAAACAAGATCTAGAATCATTCAACATAAGGAAAAAACAATACTTATCGAAATTGACCAATTCTTGGTAGTAGTTACTTTATTCCTCTTTAAAAGAAAGGGAAAAATACCTTTGTGCCGTTATTTGTGGGTATACTAGAAAAGAATCTCTCGCATTTATACGAAGAGTTTTTTATTTGTATAGAGAACACTCGTCATCATGTATTACTTCTAATTATTACAATGTAGTCATGTTAGGAAGACTAATTTATAAACTAAATATATGCAAATTAAATGATGTGTTATCAATAAAAAATAAACATGTTAATTAACATTTAAATAATAATTTAATCAAACTTCTAATCTATACATTTTCTTTCTAGTATACCTCTTCGAAATATTGCCATAAAAATAAGAACACAATATAGTTTGACGTAAAAGAACAATATCATCACGTGTCGTCGTGTCGGTCTTCTGGTTAGGTCTAAAAATCTCTGGTGCAAGTGGTGGATGTGTTATGCATGTATAATCATTGGCAATAGCGTTCTGACTTCCTGAGGTGGTGACTGGTGAAGCTATTATCTGTGTGAAATCCACTCAACCTGTTGTGCCTATGGAGAAATATTTTATTATACGGGAACAACGTCTGGTATACCCGGAGAATATCATTTGGTACACCGAATATTACAGTACAATTAGTTGAATTTTTTTTCAAAAATTTTCAAGCAATTGTATCCTTAGACCATCTCCAATCCTTAGGCTAAAAACCAAATTTTTTAACCTGGAAAATTTAGCTTTTAGCCCAGAAACATCTTTTCTGCTCCAACCCTGCCCTAAAATTTTAGCCCGGAATTATTAAAGAATGAACTTAGGCTAATTTTTTTCTTAAATCAATTTAAAAAAAAAATATGTAGATTATTGTAAATTAATTTTATGAACATTTTAATCTAAAAAATTTAAATTCCGATAAACATTTGGCATTTAGCCCGGGGGAAAAGCTGGGGGGGGGGGGTATTTGGCCCAGAAATAACATTTGTCATTTAGCCTAAAATTTTAACATGGGTTGGAGAGTGCTGGGGGGGGGGGGTAATTTGGCTTTTAGCCTAGATTTGGAGATGGTCTTATACTTAATATACTAGATCGTATTTTCAACACACTGAAAATTCTTTCGTGTCTTTGTATCAAAGCTCGTAATGGTGAACGATCCGCACTTTCGTCTGTGGGAATTTGACCGAGACCTGTCAAATAAGTTTTCTTTTCCTACTTTTGGAGATTTATTTTTATTTGTAGCGAATAAAATCCTAACTATTTACGTAAGTAATTTGTTTAGTTGTTTTGATTATATGTCATGCTCATGCAATTATTCGCAAATTAGTTATATCATTAAATAGGAGTTAGCTTGCAAATCACATTTGAGTCATCTCATTTAACAACTTATTGTGTAGTATTTGTTTAGTGGGGTGTAAGAAAACAAGTATTTTAACATGGGGTGTGCGGACCTTTTTACTTCTTATACACCTCTTGTTAATTTCTGTTTGTTGATCTTCTTCAATTCATCTGATCCGACGGCCGAAATCCAAAAAGATGTGAAAGAAGTAAAAATGGGTGTGTGGATATTGCACTCCTTTTACATAAGGCATTGTTTGGTGTTTATGATTCATTGAAAATTGTTAACTCACTAGATTCGATAAATGTTGAATGAATAAATATATGCTACTTTGCAATATTTGTAAATGTTGAAATTAGACAATAGATTAATTATAAATTAAACAAAGTTTATCCTTCCAGTTCTACTATTTTTGTGGGAATAAGTTTTCTTTATAGCTAATCCATCTTCTACTTTATTTGGACAAAATATACAATTGAGTATTTATTTTTTTGGTTCGGTATTTAATGAATTTAGTGATTTATTCAATTGAAGCTAATCATGGACATCAAAATATGCGTAAGCTTATTATACACCGCGTGATTAATGATTATGATACGGTCTGATCCAAAATCTACTGGACTTGAGAACCCCAAGTTGGTACGTAAGATCACCGGCAAGCAAGCATGCATGTTTCTATCCGTGTGAACATGTCGAAAATCCTTTTATTTTCAAATATGCCGACTCCCAACACATACAGATAAGACTACGACCTACTATTTTTGGGCCACTCATGACTTCATGGTAAGAAAAATTATGCTACCCATCTCAAGGGTTTGAAGCTGTTCCAAGAAGTCTTCAAGAGCCTAGACTACCCAGTCTGAAACCTTGGTACATTTGTATTTATCTTTTGACGGCACCTCATGAAAGAATGTGCACAGCTCTGTTTGTGACTCCAGAAAATTCGAGCATTGTTGTAAAACAATGGGTGTGTTTGCCCACATGTATATAGTAAAGGTTCACAAGTTAAATAGTGAACTTTTTGTTTGCTTTCATAATGTTTGCTCTATAAATAGAGCATTACAAGTGATAAGAGGAAGAAGAGAGGAAGAAGTGGGAAGCCACAAGGCTCACGGCAGAGAGGGAGAAAAGAGAGAGGAGAGTTATCTTTGTAATCTTATTACTTCAGATTATAAATAAAAGCACTGCTGCTACCCCGAGGACGTACTCCAGTCACACTGACTGTAGAGGAACCTCGTAAATTTTGTGTCTTATTTATTTATTCCACTGCACACACCGTCAATTTTACAACAAGCATTGGTTTTTGAATTGTAGTCGAATTGACGGTTTAGTCCTTAAATTAAAAGTCAGTGAGTATTGGTCATTGAATTTGTTGCAATGTGAAGCAATAATCCTTTTGAATAACTCCATCAAAAGTTTCATCATTTATTTGTCCCTTTAAACCATTTATTTTAGTTGAAAACGGTGTTACCAACATAATTAATCATTACTTATCATTGTGGCAAGTTCAGAATCAATTTTTAATTTATAAATGCAAAATTTTAACCTTAAATTCAAAATCAGTGAGTATTAGTCATTTTGCAATGTGAAGTAGTAATCCTTTTAAATAACTCGATCAAAAGTTTCATCATTTATTTGTCCCTTTAAACCATTTATTTTAGTTGAAATTGATGTTACCAACTTAATTAATCATTACTTATCATTGTGGCAGGTTCAGAATCAATTTTTAGTATATAAATGCAAAATTTTAATCAAGCCAAAATTTAGAAACCAGTGCTCCATCTTTCTCGTAGACTCCAACAAAATAAACTTTAAATTAATTTTGGCATCGCACCTAACACCAAACACAGGCACATGCCTGTGTGAATACGAATGGTAGCCAACGTCCTTGAATTAGTTCATACTTGCTTCCTTACTTTCATTCATCATGGTTGATGCATGTGCATGCGTGATGATTTTGTTGGACCCCCTAAAAAGAGTTGCTACCTAACATTCGAAACTGCCTACAAATTAAGCTATGTCAAGTTCAATTATTATGAATTCGTCCTCTCCTATGAGCCCCAAGTCTTGTTCAAGTCAAACGACATAGAGTTAATTTTTATTTTATTTTATTTTATTAAATTTGAAAAACAATCAATTAAAAAAATAATCATATTCACCGAGAGTGAAGGAAAAAAAAAAAACACATCCATTAAGACAATTCATGACTAATTACTACATCTAAAACCGTCGTTTATTGACAAAAGTATAAGTAATTATTATATGTAATTTTTATGTTACATGTGCGTCACTAGTCACTATTAACATGTAACCAAGTATCAACATTGTACAACAGTTAATGGTAAGAGTCCTGCTCTTTTAAGACCATCACCAATCCTTGGAGTAAAATTTAAAAATTTTAGCCCATAAAATTTAGATTTTAAACCAGAAACAGTTTTTTTGCTCTAACCCTTCTGACCTAAAATTTTAACACATATTATTAAAAAATGAATTTAGACTTTTTTAAAATTAAATTTAAAAAACAAAAATTATGTAGACTATCATAACTTAATTTTATAAACATTTTAACATAAAAATATTTAAATTCCGTTAAATATTGGAAAATCACTAAATGGACACATGAAACTCATGAAACACTATGGAAAAAGCACTAAATCAGATCATTAGTAAACCATGGTTAAAGGTGAGGTCTTTGGAAGATGGTAGAAAGAAAAATTGGAAGAATTGTAGGAGAAAAGTGAGTTTTGTGTGGATGTTTGAACAAATACATAGGTATTTATAGAGTTTTTGGGTGAATTTTGAGTTAAATATATATTTTTAAATTATTTTAGCCATTGGATTTAAATTTAGGATGTTAGATTTTTTTTTTTTTACCATTGGATTTGATCATATTTGATCTCAACCGTTGGATCCTATAAATTTATAAATATAAAACAAAAAAAATTAAAAAATTGAACGTGGACCATTGGATCAATCAACGGCCCATTTAAATTGTGGCCGTGGATTAGAAAAAGGAGTCGTTAGGCTCATTAAGAACTTCAGACAGCTAGGGTACAAGCCCACATTGGTGGGGTTCGGTTGCTGCAAAGCAAGCACGTGCAAGGGGAGGGCTGGGCATTTGGGCTTCACCTTCCGTTTTTCCATTCTAACATGTGGGGCACACCACTAACCCAACCCACATTTTTGGCCGGAATTTGGTCAATTTGAGCTTCTAACCCATAGCCCCAAATTGGCCCAAGGGTTGGAAGGAAATTGTTGGGAAGGGGGGGGGATATATGGTAAATTTTAGAACTTACTCCAAGGGTTTGAGTTGGTCTAAGGTTCTCATTTTGAGGACCTATGAGGACCAAATGTATATTACTCACAAGGTTATACTAATTTATATCTGAAGGCTTAAAATGTTTGACAACAAAATAAAGCAAAACAATAAAAATGTGTTTTCTAATGGTTCATTAATTTTAAGTTAGTTATATTTATTAAGTTGTCAAATATTTTAAGTATTTTGATATAAACTAATATAATCTTGTTTCCAGTTTCAAAATAATATTGTTTTTACACATTGATCATCCCCTTTCTTCCATCACCTTTATTTGTCCATTCTTATCTCGAAGACACAAAGTGAAAAAACAAAAAACAAAAAAGGGTTGTCACTTAGTATTATGGAATATTAGTATTCATCTTCATTTGTAAGTGGAATGTATTATGTTTGATTATTGTTAAAGATGAATTTGAACCACATCGTGAGATTTAGCACACTTTTCATCTCATAATTTAGAAAATATCGTTTATTAAAAAAATAAAAAGAGCCCGAAAATACGAGACCTATGATATGGACAAGGGTCATAACAACCTTTTCTGGGCCGACGATTGAGTTGGGCCTGTTAGAAACATTTTTCATTGTGATCGAAATACGGATGTTACACAATATATATTTTTATGTAAATGATAAAAAAAATTATTTTTTTAAATTATTAACTTTTAATATATATATCGCATTATTTGTATAATGAAATATATAAAAATCTCTCGACAACACCTGAATCGGACCGCTTTCGCTTTCCAATGTGAGAAACAGAGAAAGCAGAGGGAGGGAGGGAGGGAGGGAGAGAGATTTGAAGGGGGAGTAGAGCTCTGTTTTTCAATTGACTTTGACAAGACATGAAAATTAAATTAAAGGGTAAAAGACTGTTTACTACCCTCATGTTTCGTGGTTTTCAACATTTAGTACATCAAGTTTTTTTCGTCCCACAGTCATACCTAAAGTGTTAATTTTGGGACAGTCTCATACATCCGTTAGTCAAACCGTTAAGTCTGCTGTTAATTGATGACGTGGCACTTATGTGGACAATGATTGGGCGCCACGTGTTATTAAATTATTAAAATATTTAATTAAATAAAAATATTTTAAAAAAAAAACTCCTACCCCGCACACTCTCTCTCTTTGCATTCTCCATCTCCCTCTCTCTTTCGCTCTCATGACCTTCTCTACCTCTCTCTCCAACCCAGAACCCCTGCAAATCATCCCCAAACCCAATCTTTCAATTCAATTCTCCACTCTCAAACCCTAAAGTTCAATTCTTTCAGATCAAAAGGAAAACCCCAACTCTGGGTTTTTTTGTAAGTCGCCGGAGTCAACATCTCTTAGATGCTTGGGTATTCACCTTTCTTCCAGTGCCTCTATCTGGTGTCGAACGACGGAGATGGAGTGGATGGTCGGCTTACAGCTGGGGTGGCGAATGCGGGGATGAGCAGCTTAAAGTTGGGGTATTGGGGTTTCTAGGAGGCGGCGGCGGTGGCGGTGGAGTTTTTGTTGAGAGGATGAGGATGAGGGAGGTGAGAGAGATTGAATAAGCCATGGATGGCTTTGGCCTGCAAAATTGTTAGAGCAGTGAGGTGGATTTTAGAAGGCAGGGCATGCAAATTAAAAACCCAGAATGCCTTCATAGGCTTCTCCTCCGCAACTTCAGTCTTCAAAACCCTAGCTCTGGGCGGTCGGCCCCTCCCTCGTTTCCCTGCAACCTCAAAATCCAGCAAACCCAACTCCACAAATTCGACATTTTTCCATAACCTTGAGAACCCAACTCGACAAAATTGCAGATTGAAATTGGCATAAAAATTTGACCGTGAACCATCCAGCATTATTTGAGACTGAGCTTTCCGTCGCCTAGCCAGTCAACTGGGTTTTTTGAATTAGGCCGCGGTGGCGATGGGTTGTCTTTGGATTCAGAGTTTGTGACGGCAGAGGATGCTGAATCGAAGACCCGGTGCTGTTGCTAATACACCTGCAACTTCTTGAGAAGTAGATGGACAAGATTCTTTCTCATTCCATTTGGACGGGAGGTAAGGGAAGAGAGTTGGCTGCAGATATGAGGAAAGGAAAAAGGGTGTGCAGTCCGATTTGTGGAGTTAGGTTTGCTGGATTTTGAGAAATATTCAAAATTTGTGAAATTAGATTTGTTGGGCTTTATGAAGAATTGAAGACAAGCAGCAGGAGCTTCTAGAGATGGCGATGGTGGAGATCAAAGAGAAGAGAGAAGAAATTAACACTCAAAGTGGCGGGGTGAGGGGTGGAGGGTGGGGAAGAAGAAGTGGTTTTTTTTTAATTAATTATTTTAATACTTTTTAAATGACATGTGGCGCCCAATCATTGTCCACATGAGCGCCATGTCATCAGTTAACGCCAAACTTAACGGTTTGACTAACGGATGTATGAGACTATCCCAAAATTAACACTTTAGGTATGACTCTGGGATGAAAAAAACTTGATGTACTAAATGTTGAAAACCATGAAACTTGAGGGTAGTAAACAGTCTTTTACCCTAAATTAAAAATTAAAAATAAGAATCACAGGAGCCGGCCGCTTTCCAATTTCTAGGGTTTTACACAGAGAAAAGGGTGAGCGGGAAAGCAATCAAATTCCACGAAGTTATGGTTGTAGGAGTGAGAGAGAGAGAGAGAGAGAGAGAGAGAGAGAGAGAGAGAGAGAGAGAGTAAATGGACGGTCTTCGTCCCAGAAACAGAGAGATTTTCATCGGCCACAATGGCCGAGGTAATGAATTCAAATTCTCTTCCTTTTTCTCTAATTTCCCTTAAATTTCATTTATTTTTGTTCACAATAATCTGGGTATTGCTTGGTTGATGTCATTTTATTTAAAATATTGGTGATCAGTGTGGTGCATCAAGGATAAGGATGGAAAGGTTCTTGCTACAGAGAATGCGGTTAAAGACAGATGGAGAGGTTATTTTCATAATCTTTTCAATGAAGGACATGAAATGAGTGCTTCTTTAGGGGAGTTGAGTAACTCAGAAGAGTGTAGAAACTACTCTTTTATCGTCGAATCCGGAAGGAAGAAGTGGTTGTAGCTTTGAAGAAGATGAAGCATAGAAAAACAATAGGCCCAGACGATATACCAATCGAAGTGTGGAAAGTTTTGGGAGAGACAAGTATAACATGGCTCACTGACCTTTTCAATAGGATTTTGAAAACGAAGAAGATGCCAAATGAGTGGCGAACGAGCACTTTGGTGCCTATCTACAAGAATAAGGGCGACGTACAAAATTGCATGAACTATAGGGGTATTAAGCTAATGAGTCATACAATGAAGCTCTGGGAGAGAGTCATTGAGCATAGATTGAGGCAAGAGACACGGGTTTCGGACAACCAATTCGGGTTCATGCCAGGACGCTCAACCATGGAGGCAATCTATCTCTTACGAAGATTGATGGAAAGATATAGAGATGGGAAAAAGGATTTACACATGGTCTTTATAGATTTGGAGAAAGCGTACGATAGGGTCCCAAGAGACATTCTTTGGAGGATTTTAGAGAAGAAAGGAGTACGAGTAGCATATATCCAAGCTATAAAGGATATGTATGAAGGAGCAAAGACTGCCGTAAGAACTCATGAAGGACAAACCGAAAGCTTTCCCATAACTGTAGGATTACATCAAGGCTCATCCTTAAGTCCTTACCTTTTTGCGTTGGTAATGGATGAGTTAACAGGACATATTCAAGATGATATTCCTTGGTGTATGCTTTTTGCAGACGATATAGTGTTGATAGATGAAACTCAGGAAGGAGTAAATGCAAAGCTTAACCTTTGGAGAGAAGTGTTGGAATCTAAAGGTCTTCGCCTAAGCCGATCAAAGACAGAATATATGGAGTGCAAGTTCAGTGCAAATGGAGGCCAAAACGAGTTAGGGGTGAGGATCGGTGATCAAGAAATACCAAAGAGCGATCGTTTTCGTTACCTAGGATCTATCTTGCAAAAGAACGGAGAATTAGATGGAGATCTCAACCATAGAATACAAGCTGGATGGATGAAGTGGAAGAGTGCATCTGGCGTGTTGTGTGACCGCCGTATGCCACTGAAGCTCAAGGGAAAATTTTATAGGACGGCAATAAGGCCGGTGATGCTGTATGGCACAGAATGTTGGGCAGTGAAGCATCAACACGTACACAAAATGGGTGTAGCAGAGATGAGGATGCTTCGTTGGATGTGTGGGCACACGAGAAAGGATAAGATTAGGAATGAGGATATCCGGGGTAAAGTAGGAGTAGCCGAAATTGAAGGAAAGATGAGAGAAAATCGGTTACGGTGGTTTGGACATGTGCAAAGAAGGCCTACTGACGCTCCGATTAGAAGATGCGACTATGGGACAGAGGTTCAGAGCCGAAGGGGTAGAGGAAGACCTAGGAAAACTTTGGAAGAGACTCTAAGAAAAGACTTAGAGTACTTGGATCTAACGAAGGACATGACACAGGACTGAGCACAATGGCGTTCTAAGATTCATATAGCCGATCCCACTCAGTGACTTGGATTTTCCAAGTCTCCAACCGAGAAGTTTTCCTCACTCAGGAAATTAAGGGAACACTACCTCAACCTACATGCTCCACTCACAAAGCTCCAACAAAAGAAAATTCAAAGAACTTAGCGAAGAAGGCTTTGGTGTATTTAACTCAATACGTTGAATTGAAGGAAAACTTATTTATTGATATCCCCGATAAGCTACAAATATGTACATATACATGAGTCAAAATAAACAAATAAGAGGGAGCCTTCACAAAGGTTGCTTAGGAGAAGTCTCAGCAGTCGGTAGAGCCCCAGAAAGAGAAGGCACCGGAGGGGGATCATTCGGAGCCTCAGTACTGGACAGAACCCTAGAAGGAGGAGGCATCAGAGGTTGATCATTTGGAGCTTCATTACGCGGTACAGCCCCAGAAGACGAAGGCAATAAATGCCTTTGGAACAAACCCACAAATCTCTAATGATCAAGTAAAACCTGACCATCAGTTTCCTTCATCTGGTCCAGCTTCCTCTTCATGTTTGTAGCATAGTCATGTGCGAGACGGTGCAACTGTTTATTCTCATGCTTGAGCCCTCTAATCTCCTGTTTGAGACTCATCACTTCGGCCGCCAATGATTCAACTTGGCGGGTTCGAGCAAATAGGCGTTGGGCCATATTAGACACAGAACCTGCACACTGAACACTGAGAGCCAGCGAATCCTTAACAGCTAACTCATCAGACCGTTTGGAAAGTAGTCTGTTATCTTTGGGAGTGAGAAGGTTCCTGGCCACCACCGCAGCGGTCATATCATTCTTCATCACAGAATCCCCAACGGTAAGAGGACCAGTAGGGGAGACGAAGGATGGGCGCCATATGTTGTCTGGAGAAGGCGGGGCTGCCTCTTCAACAAGGTTCAAGTCAAAACGACGGTGGGAGGGGCCAGACATTTTCAAAGGTGTTGAAGAGAGAAGAGGTCGGACAAATCAAGATCTTAGAAGTGCAAGAATGGAGCTTCTACTGGTGGAGATTCAAGTGTGCTTTGGAACTTAATGCCAGCCCCTATAAAAAGCTGCACTCGACGGAGCTTCAGACATCGAAGAGGCGCCTGCTCAGAAATCGAAGAGGCGTTTGCTTTCTCAAAAGCTGGGCTGCTTAGAGACCACGAGGGTTGATCTCATAAATCGAAGAGGTGTTTGCTTTCTCAAAAGTTGGGCTGCTCAAAGACCACGAAAGCCGATCTCAGAAATCGAAGAGGTGTTCGCTTTCTCAAAAGCTGGGCTCCTCAGAGACCACGAGGGCCGATCTCAGAAATCGAAGAGGCACCTACTTTTCCAGCCTTGTCAGCACCTGTCACACGCACACTCAGCTTTGCGGAAATTATGGGTATTCTGTCGAAGACTTCTGGAGAAGTAGAAAACACATGAATCTTACTGTCCAATCACCCACTTCCCACACGCAACAATAGCTCATGGGTACCACAGATAACTTTGCCAAAGTTCTCTGCCAAAGTTGAGCACGTGAAGCTTGCAGCTCCCACTACATCGCTCTGACCAAGAAGGGTAAAAGAATAGCAAAGAAACAGCACTAACAAAGTTTAGACCCATAAATTTTGAAGGTCTAGCTACCATATTATTACCCACAAGGGTTAAGGAATAGTACCACTGCTGGATAATTGGAAAGTCCCTGTGTGTCAACCTCTGTACCTCGTGGCAAGGTAGACTAGCAAACATGCCCAACCTTTACTCACATTCGAAAAAACACTCCTAATAAAATTGCTTGCTCCAAATTCGAAGAGGCACCGTCCTCCGAATCTCGAGAGCCAGACTCCCAACATGACTACTTTCTCAAAAATCGAAGAGAGGGTAAAGGAACAGTACCATTGCTGGATAATTGGAAAGTCCCTGTGTGTCAACCTCTGTGCTTCGTGGCAAGGTAGACTAGCAAACATGCCCAACCTTTACTCACATTCGAGAAAACACCCCCAACAAGACTGATTGCTCCAAAATCGAAGAGGCACCGCCCTCCGAATCTCGAGAGCCAGACTCCCAACATGATTACTTTCTCAAAAATCGAAGAGACACTGCTCCCCGAATCTCGAGAGCCAGACCCCCAGCATGATTGCTTTCTCAAAAATCGAAGAGGCATCGTTCTCCGAATCAATTGAAGAGGCGCTCGCTTTCTCAAAAGCTGGGCTGCTCAGAGACCACGAGGGCCGATCTCAGAAATCGAAGAGGCACCTACTTTTCTAGCCTTGTCAGCACCTGTCACACGCACACTCAGCTTAGCGGAAATTATGGGCATTCTATCGAAGACTTCTGGTGAAGTAGAAAGCATATGAATCTTACTGTTCAATCACCCACTTCCCACACGCAACAATAGCTCATGGGTACCACAGATAACTTTGCCAAAGTCTCTGCCAAAGCTGAGCACGTGAAGCTTGCAGCTCCCACTACATCGCTCTGACCAAGAAAGGTAAAAGAATAGCAAAGAAACAGCACTAACAAAGTTTAGACACATAAATTTTGAAGGTCTAGCTAACATATTATTACCCACAAGGGTAAAGGAACAGTACCACTGTTGGATAATTGAAGTCCCTGTGTGTCAACCTCCGTGCTTCGTGTCAAGGTAGACTAGCAAACATGCCCAACCTTTACTCACATCCGAGAAAACACTCCCAACAAGATTGCTTACTCCAAAATCGAAGAGGCACCGCCCTCCGAATCTCGAGAGCCAGACTCCCAACATAATTACTTTCTCAAAAATCGAAGAGACACTGCTCCCCGAATCTCGAGAGCCAGACCCCCAGCATGATTGCTTTCTCAAAAATCGAAGAAGCATCGTTCTCCGAATCTCGAGAGCCAGATACCACATACCACTTTTTCAAAGTGCTCTGACAGAGTTAAAACATGTGAAGCTGGCAGCTCCCACTACCGTGCTATGACCAAGCAGGGTAAAGGAATAGCATTACTACTTTTTGTTAGGGAGACTCCTATATATGTCGACCTCCATCCCCAACGGACAGGCAGACCTGCAAAAATGCTCAACCCTTCCTCATATCTGAGAGGGCACTCCCAACGAAGCCTTTCGAAATATTCAGCTTTCTTTCCCCCCGATAATACCTCTGCAAACAAGCTATACTAGAGCAAGAATATCTCATATCATCAGGGTTAAAAGCAAGAGTATCCCATATCATGCTTTTTCCCTGTCTTTTCCTTTGGCCTTGTTTTTACCTGCAAGACAAGGAGAAAGAGATCAATCAGTCAGCACTTGAAATCAAGTTACCAGCCAGGAACTGACTGCCTGGAACCCCTTACCTGATTACTTACCTGGCATTGCTCTCGAGTACTCATCTTCAACATCTTATGTGTCCAGGGAAGATACCGCATCTGCTTGAGGGACAGATAGGGCAAGTGCGAAGGATACAAGGAAGCATGTGGAGACAAGCGTAACAGCACACATGCCGATACATCCATTACTCTGTCAAAAGCAAAAGTATCCCATATCAGCAGGGTCGAACGTACTCTAGATTTGATGGACTTGTTTTGACCCTCAAATTCTTCAGTCGGCCTTATACTCTGGAGGAAACCAGAAAACCCTCCAGCTCAGTTCAAGAATTAGCCTGTGGAAAGTTACTTCTTCAAAAGCAAAAGTATCCCATATCATCTCTTCTCATTTTTCTTCTCTTTATCCTTCATGCTGCTGCAAGATGGGGAGAAGGTGAACAATCAGCCGGAGCTCTGATTGCTTACCTTGTCTGTCACCTCTTTCAGCAGATCCCCTAGCTCGGCGACTTGGGGGACTCCTACTACATGGTTTGTATCGCGCTTGACCAAGCCTGAAACTACAAGTAAGCTTCAAGTGAAATTGATACATTACCTTGTGCATCTCCACCAGTTAAAGATACCACCCTTGGATGGAGGAAGAGTACTTCCAGAGAAGCTGCCACATCTACCTATGCGACAGATAAGGCAAGTCAAGATGATACCACAATCCGATACTTAGAAGTTTCGTGATTACGAGATCATTCTCCCACAATATTTCCTAATGTCATTTGTACTCTAATGTCATTTGTACTAAATCATTCACTTGTACTCACTAAAGGAGAGCTTGAACCTATGTACTTGTGTAAACCCTTCACAATTAATGAGAACTCTTCTATTCCGTGGACGTAGCCAATCTGGGTGAACCACGTACATCTTGTGTTTGCTTTCCTATCTCTATCCATTTATATACTTATCCACACTAATGACCGGAGCAATCAAGCGAAGATCACAAAAAGCGACCGTTTTCGCTACCTAGGATCTATCTTGCAAGAGAACGGAGAATTAGATGGAGATTTCAACCATAGAATACGAGCTGGATGGATGAAGTGTAAGAGTGCATCCGGCGTGTTGTGTGACCGTCGTAGGCCACTGAAGCTCAAGGGAAAATTTTATAGGACGGCAATAAGGCCAGCGATGTTGTATGGCACAGAATGTTGGGCGGTGAAATATCAACACGTACACAAAATGGGTGTAGCGGAGATGAGGATGCGTCGTGGGATGTGTGGGCACACGAGAAAGGATAAGATTGAGAATGAGGATATCCGAGGTAAAGTAGGAGTAGCCGAAATTGAAGGAAAGATGAGAAAAAATCAGTTCTGGTGATTTGGACATGTGCAAAGAAGGCCGACTGACGCTCCGGTTCGAAGATGTGACTACGGGACAGAGGTTCAGGGCCGAAGGGGTAGAGGAAGACCTAGGAAAACTTTGGAAGAGACTCTAAGAAAAGGCTTAGAGTACTTGGATCTAACGGAGGATATGACACAAAACCGAGCGCAATGGCGTTCTAGGATTCATATAGCCGACCCCACTTAGTGGGAAAAGGCTTTGTTGTTGTTGTTGTTGTTTGGTGATCAGTGTGGATTTTGATATTAGCCAAAGCTTCAGAGGTGTTCTTTTGAGATTACTGCTTGCCTAATGTGATTAGCATTGCATTAGCGTCTGTTTAGGATTACTTGAATTCGCAATTTGGGAATATCTGATGAACTTACTTTGGGTTTCGCTCCCGCAATTGCGAACAGACAGAAACAATAGATAAATTGATGAGGGAATTGGGAGAGCAAGTGCTGGAACGAGAGTTCTGTCAAAGTACTGCAAAAAGTTTTTAAGTGAGTTTCATTTCATGCTTAGACTTTCGTATCGTATTTGATTGAATCCCTTTCCGAATGATCCTTTCGGACTCTAACTCCTGCTTTGGTGTTTTATGCCTGTGCAGTCGCTCTGCAGCTCGTGCTGGGCAACCTATTGTAAAATGGACTGAGGTTAACACTTTCTATCTCTTTTTCTGCTTTTCATTTGATTGCACTTGTTACCGTTGTTTTTACCATAAGGCGGCATTGATTAATCGTGTCTAAAGCGCTTCTCTGTTGGAATGGTCCTAGTTGCAAAGCTGGTTCGAGAATAGGGTGAAAGAGTCACCAAACATATGCAGAAATTACCCTTCGAATAAGGCACACAAAAGTTCTGAAATACCTAAAGGTGCTTCTCACAAGTACTTGTTGCTTTATGTCTAGGATATAGTACTATACAAGCTTCTAAGGCTTTTAAAAACTGGTTAAATCAGATTATTGTGTGTTAAACTATTGTACCCAAAAATAGAAAAATAGTGAATGACAGACCAACCGAGATAATCGAAGCTTTGAACTGTGTTCGTAGTTGTTTAGAGATTTTTTCTTTCTGTTATACGCTAGCCACTAAATGTCATTATAACAAGTTATTTGAACTGTTTCTGTATCACATAATATCATTCGTAAATCATTTTACCTGAAATTTTGCAAATTTCCGTTGAAAGCAGAAGAAAAGATCCCAGACGTATCAGAGTTGGAATTTGAGGCAAGGTCATCAAAAGATGGGGCATGGTTAGTATACAAACAAGGATGACTTTGTCATTGAATTTCTCGGTCCCTTTACGTGTGTTCTTGTTGGATGCATCAGTTTGTCATTATTGCTATCTTGTTGGTTATTAGCATTTTTTTGTGGCAAAACCTTGGGCCTAATTTGGTGAGCTTAGCAAACTGGGCGTTTGTTACAAATCATGAAAAGATTGATACGAGGCATTTGGCGAAGGATGTAAGGAAATAGATCCTCATGTACACCTGACTAGCCTGTGAATAATACAAGTTTAATGCCTCGATCAATGTCTATTCAGCCACCTCATTATTAAGCCAAGAGATAGGACAGAGTTTGAAAGTATAATGAAATCTAAAATATAGTTTCAATGCTTGATTTTTCCTATATATTTTGATAGCAATGATCTTCAACTGCGTGCGCTGTTGAATTTATGTTCTGATTGCCTTGATTGTAATTCTTATGGAAAAAGCTTTTTCTTCAACTGAGTTGAGGTCCAGGCTTCACCTTGAAAGTCATTCTTCAAGTGTAAAATAGCTCTCCAAACTTTATTCTTTCACTCAATTTTCATCTCTGGTTCGTTATGCTATATCTGTACGCTTTAACTGACCGTGAACCTCTACATGTTTTGAGACCATGAGACGCTTTCTATCTTTTTCCTCCAATCCTATCAGCCCTTCTCCTCTCTCTCCCCGAATCTCTTATATTGCTTTGCAGGTATGATGTTGAAAAGTTCCTTGCTCACAGATTCCTTAGTACGGGCGAAACTGTAAGTATTTAAATCATAACTTATTGCTCTATCCGTGAATATACTGCTGATCGACACATTGGTCTGAACTTTGAGTACGTATAAGTCTAACCGGAGAGTTGGAGACCACTTGGATTTGGAAAACAGCGTACAAAAACCAGACCTAGCCATACATAAGTTCATTCATTAAGTGACCTTTGTCATTTATTAAAGGAAGTTCGTGTCAGATTTGTCGGATTCGGAGCCGAAGAGGAAGAGTGGGCTAATGTGAAAAAAAGCAGTGCGGGAGCGCTCCGTGCCACTGGAGCATTCAGAATGTCGTACATTGAAGGTTGGAGATCATGTCCTCTGCATCCTGGTAATTCCAAAGTAGTTGCATATATTTTGGTGTAAATTAACCGCTAGATCTTTCAAGTTGGTAGCCTCTTACATTTTAGTTGTTTCGTTAATTACTAGGAGAGGAGAGATGAAGCAATCTACTACGATTCCCATATTACAGATATCCAAAGGAAAATGCACGATATAAGGGGCCGCCGGTGTCTTCACAATCCGGTATAATCCCGACAACTGCGAGGCGAGTATTGCTAATCCTTTTTATTTCCCTTTTTCAATTCAGTCTCGAGCTACTTAACCGTTGATCTGATGATGTTTAATGTCCTCCAGGAACGAGTCCGTTTGAGGAGATTGTGTCGTCGCCCAAAACTTTAGATGCTGCATGCGTTTTCTCAAGTTGATTCACTCAACGCCGGCTCAGTTTTGTCTACCTTTTTTGTACTCGAGCTGTGTGAGGGCAAGAGAGATCCTGGATTGTCGATATACGGCAATCTATGCAGCTTGTGGATTTGGATCATCGGAACTAGAGATGGGCAAATACCCATTGGCTATGGGTAACTACGGTTACCTGTCCATTTAAATTAAACGGTTACGGTTATAGGTAACTGTTTAGATAAATAAACGGTTATGGGTATAACCGTTTACCTGTGAAATTTAAATGGACGGTTATGGATATTAACCACGGTTATAAACGGATAACCGTTTACCCATTTATTTTATATATGTAAAACTAACACAAACCATGTTCTTGACCCAATAAATTAGCAAAAAATTCATCGGTCATTCTCTCAATAACATTACTACAGGAATTATGATTCTCATAATCAAGGAATTGGCTAAATTAATTTAAATTCTTTGCGGGTAACCGTAAAATTGACATAAATGCTTTGACAGAAATGTCTTCTAAACAATTTTTGTAACCCAATAATACTTGAGCAAATATTATATTTACCTTCATTGGTAACAGTTAAAAATATCATCTGTAAACTATTATTTCAATTATTGGAATGGTATAAGGACTTAAAAAATTAAAATATAGAAATGTATAATGAATGTACCTATAACGGTGTTTAATTGTCAAAAAAAAAATTATGATTTTTTTTTTTTAAATTTTCAAGTTGTTAAAAAACATGTAGACGAGTGAAAAAAGGGTAATGATAAAAAAAGAAGATAAACGGGTTAAAAAAGATATATGGGTAAACGGGTATTAAACGGTTACGGTTAAATGTGTATGAGTATAACCGTTTAGGCAATTACCCAACGGATAAACGGTTATGCAGGTATGAGCATAAACGGTTATGAGTAAATTAACCGCGGTTACCCACCCGTATAACCATTGCCCATCCCTAATCGGAACCCATTTGTTGGTACGTGTGCGAGTCTACACCCGCCCGCATAACCATTGCCAATCCCTAATCGGTAAATTAACCGTGGTTACCCGCCCGCATAACCTTGACCCATTTTTTGGTAAATTAATTCCCTGAACTATTTGAAACTAGACAATTAACCTTTTGTCGATAGAATTCTATCCACTATTTCGTCAAATTCAAGGGCAAACTAGTTTTCCATCATGAATTTTTGCTTGTCAACCATAACCATCAATAAAATCAGGGAGTTTTAACAAAAACCCGCAATATTGTTCACTTTAACGAAAAATCACATTTTTACACTAAAAAGTCAAACTTGATACTATTAACTTTACTCATTATTTTGTCCTTATCGTTAAAACTCAAAGTTTTAAAATCATTTTCATTAGTTTCCCTATAAAATTATGACATGAATACAAAATAATGTGTAATGACAATGTGATATAATCCGTTATTATGCTATATATTTTACACATTATTTTATGTTCGTGTGTTACAATTTTATTGGTGGTTACCATTGACAATTAAGAATTGATAATGAAATGACTAATTTTCTCTTGCATTTGACAGAATGATGGACGAAATTTAATGGCAAGGGGTTAATTGACTAATTTTAAATAGTTTAGGAGTTAATTTACCAAAAAAGAAAAAAATTCAAGGATCAATTTCAATTGGGGTAATAGTTTAGGAGGTTAAACCGCAATTTACCCTATCATTTATTATTGAATTTTCATTCGGGGAAAGCAAAAATAAGCGTACATAGAATGGATTTCTAGCAACAAAGCCATCAATGCAGTGTCATGCATGGAATGTAAAAAGCTTATGAGACGGTATATGCTGCAAAAATAGGTTTTATGACGGCTTTTAGAACTTTGAAAATTCATATATTTAAAAAGATGACATCAAATACTGCAATTCTTCACTTTGACAGTGGTAAATTCAACCTAGATGCCTCAAGTTCAGCATGGATATATCATCTGAAAAGGCGAAATCATGACATGGCGGAAATTAGTATGATCGATCGGTTAAAACCAGAAAAATCAGCACCGCAATGCCATGGCTAAGATCACTTTAAATCTGCATCTGAAAAGGAAACCAAATGCTTGGAGTTGAAAGGAAGGCTGTATCTGTATTCTGTATGGGTGAAGCACATTTTTCTTATAGATTCGCATGCACATTGGAAATAATAACATATATGATTTATCAACAAGATTCATTGTTTTTATGGTCTAAACACGAGATGCATTGTTGAAAGCATGTTTTTAGAGTTTGCGTACCACTAAACTCAATAACTAAAACTACCCATTACAGCTTTCCGAACAAAGCCAAGGCTCTTCATTCTTTACCTCTTTATTTCCCTAAAAAAGGACCAATGTTTTTTGGCATAAGCAAACGCAGTCATGGTGCAACGCTCATTTTTCTGGCTCTTAATCTGCCTGTTACGTTTAACTACTTTCCTTCTAGCACCTACTATTATTAAGTTTCCCAAGCTGTACCAGTAACCGACTTACAAGCTCATATATGCAACTAGACCGAACTGCAGCAAAATGATGCAGTCACACAAGACAAAAAGCAGTATGCAATTAGCGTTTAACAATGGTTACCAGGGCAGGGCGAGGGTTGGGTGTTGGGAAGTTATTTAAAGAAAGATGGCTTACCTTGTGTTTGAAAACTCGCACTTCCACCAATAGCAGGATCAAGGATGGATATGCAAGAGCCACCAAGTCCCGCATGCAGCTCAACTTAAATCTATTAGAAACACGAAGAGAACAGTTTACATCATATAAAACAATTAAAGAAGTAAAATGAAAGGGACAGGAAGAGAATCCTTACTAACTTGAGTACACACAGAAAAACGAGTGATGTGCAACAGATGATGAATGCCAATCGATAATGAGATCTTTTAGCTACAAAATCAGACACAGAAAATTACAATATAAACTGCAAGAGAGAGATTTGCACAAAATTTCCTTCGGACATACAACTTACCAATGGGCAAGAAGGGTCCATCTTTCTCGGCATCATAGATCTTATTTATACACTGGTGCAATATAACCTCCCCTACAGCAGTTCTGCTTCCAAGACCTTGACCAAAATTATCAACTATTTAACCTGTAATACTCATTTATTCACTGGAAATAGCATGGTCATAGAGCGCAACTCCTATGTGTAATGTACAGATTAAGAAAAGGTCAGAATACATAATCAGCAGTTATAAATAAAAGGACACAAGCATTTGGAAAGTGATCGAGATTAACTAAAAAATAAATAAGATGACCACGAAACCATTACACACTGATACTTTGAAGTATACAACTGCTTTCTGTTTAATGGTCAAATTGGGACATCTCATCTTAAAGTCCACAAAGAAGCTCACCCCTTCAAAATAAAATACAAAAAATAAAAAATAAAAAAATAAAAATTAAATAAAATAAAAAATAAAAAAAATAAAAACTAAGCACAAACTGAAGGGATAAGAATGTCCAAAATCACAGCTAGTCATAGATGTACGTTCCCATATTCTATCGATAATCAAAACATGACTTGTGCACATTCCTTCAACCCAAGGAATTATTGCTCAGCAATATACAAACTTTTTCACTATGGGAGCGAATAAACAACTTCCCAGTGAGATATATAATAAGGTCAAAAGATTGAAGACAGTGCACATGTACTTGCAACAGATGCTATGTTATGGTGGCAATAAAGAAGAGTTAAGCGTACATCAACTCCCAAAATGCCAAGACCAATCAATTTCCCGTGAGAGGATCTTTTCATTCTGAACAGGCACTACATGGTAAAAGCTGGCTTCCGGCTCATAAAGGTCAATTATTAGAATTCCATCAGCAGCATCTACTTGCATGTTCATGAGACAGTTCTACCGTAGCAAATTGATGCAATATAAAGGTTCTTTCCCCATTTCTCCTGCACAATTGCCATAGAGAAACTTGAGCTTTCAGAAAGAAGAATAAAAAGGGAAAGGCAAGCACGGAGAAAATGAGTAATCAAATATTCCACCTTAACATGTGTACTAGGAAAAGCAGAAGTCCGAAGCGTCTCTTGAGTTTCATCTGCCGGTTTTCTCCTTGGAACACTAAGGACAAAAGCTGCCTGATCCCAAGTTGCTGCAGTTGACGTGATGCGGTAACCATTATCCCACCTTCGATGAATGCCTTCACTTGGATAGAGAAAATCTAGTTCCACAACCTAAAATAGCTCATTTCAAGGGAGGCAAAATACAATTATCAGCTATATTTTCTCCACACCAACGTGCATATCAATAGATAGGATATTTGGTAATCCAAATAAAACCTGTTCAGAAAATCCAGCACCGCGGGACATAACAATAGCCCATCTACTCCCAGCAGTTGCCATTGCTGTAACATGAAATCCTTCCCTCCATTTCTTATTAATCCACTTGAAAGGAAATGACTCGCTGACTTTATAGGACTGCTGTAAGTATTGGGTCCCTGTATAAAGCAATAGAGGACCAGTTAGACATTTAGACTTGCAATGCAGCTCTACAGAACCACAGATGCACAATTAGATTGACAAGGTAGCTCTACAGAACCACAGATGCTTAGACTAACCTTTAGACATTACAACTAAAGAGCTTCCATTGTTTGCTCCTGCTATCGCACTAATATAGTAATTCTTGTCCCACTGCTCCATAATCCATTCCTTTAAAACAGAGAAATATTATGATGATGTGTTCATTTAAACATGAAATAATCATAATCGTCTATGTACCGTAATCTAAAAGAGAAAAAAATCCACTGATATAAACAACAATGCTTGTTGCAAGCTGAGTTTCAACGTCATAAGACAAACATTCTTGATATGACGGATCACTAACCTTATGCAGAAAATATGGAGAGAGTTCATAAACTTGGGCACTGAAGCCAGTGCCAGCATCCATAATAAGAGCCCAAAGATTTGAACAGGAAGCCACACTGCTAATAAATAACCCATCTTCATTTCCTTTCTCAATGTGCTGGGGGAGCCTCACATCTGCAACATTATAGTGATATCTACAACAAATGAAAACATAAACTTATAGGTCAAATTTGAATTTATAAAGTCCAGTGTAAGAATTCTAAGGATATACAAATTCTAAGGATATACCTTTGCTTCATAGGCCTACGAGCATTGTATACACTAATCCATTGGGTTGCAGGCATCCCCATACGAATCTTCTTATTTGGTTGCTCATCATCCTCTTCCTCCATGGTCAATCTTGCTCTCTTTTGTCCAACTTGGCATATAAGCTTTCCAATGCAAGAAGTATAAGTTAGCTGAACTCCAAATGAAGATCTATAACTAACATCCATAAAACATAGTCTGCATAGATGCAAGAACATTCAAAATACCTTCTGAGCACCATCAGTATTTATTGGCCTGACATCTGGGTTTGGGCCAACAATTCCATCAAAAAGGGATATATACTTTGCATAGTTTGGTTCTTCGTCAAACTTCAAATTCACCACATAGTCAACAAATTGTCGGAATGGCTGAGGGCAGAGGCAACACAAAGTTTCTGGGGAAGTGGCCATCTTTTTCTTGCAGACAAGAAATCCTTTATTTTCCCCCTAAAAAATATAGTGTATTTGTGTTAGAGTGGCATACATAATCAGATACAAGCATAAGCGTACACAAATTTTGAAATTATCAACCTGATATCCTTGCCATGGCAACCGACCACGAAGAAGAAATATCAGGGTGTAAGCTAGAGATTCCAAGTCATCTCTCCTGCTACCAGTTCTACCAAGATGAGCATGCACACTAGCATACCGCACCGTTCCCCTGCAGCACATTAATAATCAGTATACCAATGAGTAAAATCTCTTTGTGTTTTTGGATTACTTGCAAAGATCATCATATTTACAGTCAAATAATTAATCAATGTTTATTTCACCTGAAAACATCTGGACGTTGATCATAGTCGACATGCAGACCAGTCGAATCTCGCCACCTGGTGGCTGTCACGTAAAAACAGGCAATGAGATGACAACGCATTAGGTAAATTAACTTGACAAGTAATTTCTGCTGTAAGGAGATTCTTTAACAATGACTTACCTAGTCCAAGGTCAACAAGAAACAGCTTCTTCTCCTCGGCAGTTCCAGGGGGGCCAAGCAAAAAGTTCTCAGGTTTTACATCCCCATGTACATAACTGTCATCAACATCATCACAGAGATTATGAAGCCAGGTACATTGCAATCTATAACCATATTGAAAGAAATTCTGAAATAAAATATCACCCTCTAGAGTGTATCTTCTCCAATATGGATATTCCCTCAATGGCAATACATGCAACCATTTCAATTGACATCCTGAAATTTAAAGGGTAGGAGTGTCAGATAGGCAGACAGTGTTAAGTGTTGCAAGCGAACAGTAAGGTGAAAAATGAAAATCTTTTTAACAGGGTTGACATTTTCATTATAAAGACAGGAAGAACTTACGTGTGTGAGCTGTTATTCCAGACATCCCACAAACTAGGCCCAAGCATATCCATCACCTGTATACCGAGTAGGTTTGATTTATAATTCTGAAACTACGCTAATTAGAAACTACACCTAAAATTAAATTTAAGCAAACAACTCATACCATGATATAGTAGTCAGCTTGCCGACCCTTATAATGAACCCTTGGCACCCCATGACTACCGCCAAGTGCACTGGATAGACATACGATTAAGTGGGTCACAATACAAGACAGTGAGGGTGAGAAAGTGATATCTATCCATCAAACATATTACAAGAGAAAAGGGAGCCTCTTACTTGTAAATCTGCCATTCATAAGGTGGACCATAATTACATCCTTTGCTACTTCTATGCTCAAATTTCAAAGCAACCTAGATGAAACAGATATGTTAATACAAACCCGACATAACACTTGTTTTCTTTCCAGAAAACAGACTATGCAATGATGTTACGCCACAAGGGGACATAAAAAAATGACTGCACACCTCAACAGCTCCAAGGCCGGCCCCCATGCGTCGACCAACATATACTTGACCAAAGCCTCCTTTCCCCAATTTCTTCTCTATTTTGTATACCGGGGAACCACCAACCTGGACCTGTTGTCAATAAATCCGAGAACGAACAAAATTGTCAAAAAGAATACAATGAAATGCTAATCAAATATTTCCCAGCTGAAGCACATACTATTACGAAGCAAACTGCATTTTGCTGCCACTTCCCCACTCACAAAGAGTTCATTGCCCACTTAAGTAAATGAAAAACAGATATACAAATACCACATTCCCCCCATCCCACTCGAAATAAGAACAGCGAATGCGAGACTTTCAAGACCTTCCTCAAAGTTAATAGCTTATACGACTTAAACGTGGAAATAAAGACTGAGACTTTGAATGGAACAAGCAAAATACACAAAAAGTCTCTCTTTTTCTCCTTCCCTCAGCCCACACATCATCCAAACAAAAACCCAACAAAAAAAAAAATTGAAAAAAAATCAAAGAATAATATTTAGATTTATTATTATTTTTTTAAATAAAGTGAAATGGAATGCAGGCAGTGAACAAAAAGAGTGACCTTCTCGGGAATAGGAGCTGCGCCCTCATCGTCAGCTCCGGGACCCTTATCGCCACTGCGGCCGCCGCTATCGTACTCGTCCATGGCTCTCTCACCAGCCTCCTCCTTAAACGACCTCTTTTCAATCACCGGACCACCCTCGGCCCTCCTCCGCTTGCCGGCACCAGCTACCTTCTTTTCCTTCTGATTATTAATCTGTTTCTTCTTCTGATTATTATTATTCTTCTTGTTCTGCCGAGTCCGTACAGTCTCCTTCCGGGGCGGGGTCTTGATGATCGGGTGCGGGTTTCGGTTCAGGTCAGGGTTATCGGGCGCCCGGTTTCTCCGTGGTCGCAGCTCAGGCATGGTAAGGGCGGTGGCGGTGGTCCATGAAGAGCGAGAAGCGCGCCTTATCGGGAAGATTCATGAAGCTTTTAGAACCATCGGCGGAAGAAATCGATCAGTGTGGATTGCTTAGACGGACAGAGAGAAAGAGGGAAATAGAGAGTGTGTAGAGAGAGAAAATTAGGGTTTGGGAGAGAGAGAATTTTGGAGATCTGTGGAGGGAAATCAAATGGAAACGGAGGAGGAAGGAGAAGAAGGGATTCTAGATTTTTTTCAGAGCGGAGAGAAAGAGACAGAAGCTATGAACAGATGGAGATGTAAATTCGTAAATTTGATTTCTATATTTTTTTTGTTTTTGTTTTTTTTCATATAATATTTAATTAGTTGAGATTTTGAAATTAAAAATGGTGATCAACTAACTTTTTTTTTTTTGGATAAGAAATTGGAATGTATTTTCATTTTATATTTTTGTTATTAATTGATGATTTTAAGGTAGTGTTTCCTCACTGCAAATGTAGGGACCATTACAATTTACAAATATAAAATTTCTCATGAATTGCCATTATTATGGTCTGATGTATTCATTTAGCTAATTGTCTGCTGGTATTCATTTAGCTGTCAGGAGGTTTAGGTTTCAATCTCGTGAGTAACGGATTAGATATCAAATTAGACTGCTTATTATATGGCTTAACCGAACTACTTTTATACATAATATAAAAATATCGATGTACAAAAAAAAAAATTTCTAACGAATTGCAAAGGGCTCACGTGCTCCACTTTCAAGAAGGTGTAACGGGCAAAAATTGAATGTTCTTATGATCTGCCAATCTGACCATTTTTTATTTTTTATTTTTGAATTGAGATTATAATATAAGGCTTATATATCAATCATTTGATTTTATCAGTTTCGCAAACAAATTTAGTTTTTGATCATTTAGTTAATTACTTTTAGTTTTCTTTGGAAAGTCAAGGTTGGACGAACAAATCAAAAATTTGAAAATCAACTAAACAAAATCATTTGGGTTGGTTTGGTTTTTTTATTTCGCATTTCAATTTATATGACAATCCTGTTTGGATTAAAACTGGACTTTGGGCTCAAGAAAGGAGTCGGCCTAAAAGGAGGCCTGGAGGAATAGAAGATCAAGGCCCGGCCGAAACTTAGGAAAGCAGGAAAGGGCCTTTTCTGATTTGATACAATTCATAAGGACCACTTGCTTACCTACCCAAGGACCAAGTGGTGTAGATTGACCAGACTGCACAGCCCATAAAGTACTTTATGGTGGCATTACATGTAAAAAAGCTGATGAGTCATCACCCTCAAACCGTATTCGGGCAAAGTTGTTGCTACAGGAAGCCAAACCGAGTCGTCTATAAAAGGAGGAAGAGAAGACATGAATAAGGATACTCAATCAAACAAACAAATGCAAGCCCAAACTCTGCTCAAAGCCAGATTTGCCTTCAAAACGAAGTTGTAGTCAGCCCAAGCCTTCATCCCATTCGGGACAAGCCTTTACCCCCCGCGGGATAATCTTTTCTTCCAACCTCTGTAATAGCTCTACTACCTTGTTCGAACTTGTTGTAGTATCGATTCACCTTTTGTATCCCCCTATCCCCCTCTCTCCCTCTAAGCTTTCAGACCTTTGACAAAACTACAAAGATATGGACCTGCAAGACGATCAGCCTTAACTGATAAGGTTTAATCTTGCCCGACCGTCTTTGCTTTGTTTTTGTCTTTTCATTCTTTAAAGCCTAGCAATATGTTGTATACTTCCAGTTATATGCAAGTTGTTTCTAGCAAAATAATGATGAAAAAGCTTCCTCAGTATTTGGATCCGATTTGAATATATCTTCAGTGTTCAAATCAGATCCAAGTCCTAAGCCCTCGGGCATGTAAATCTGATCACTTTAAAAGTCCTTGGCCTCAAGGCATAAAAAAGAACTTTATGTGGACTTAACCCATCTACGACAATCCTTGATAAACGAGAAGTCCGAAGTTACTTGGGGCGCAAGTAATCAACCTACCTCTTGGTTTTGTTTCTATTATATCATGATTATTATAGAACGCTTAAGTATGAAATGGATTCTGATAGGAAGCCTCAAGGCCTACACCTAAGGCCCCACAAAGGCACCTATTTGGATTCATTCTATTATGCGGTCTAGACTGTTCGAGTATAAGAACGAACTCTAATGGGAAGCCTCAAGGCCTATACCTAAGGCCCCACAAAGGCACCTATTTGGGTTTGCTCTACCTCTCGGACTCGGGTAATCAGAAGTATAATAGTGATAAAACTCCTGCAATCATAAAGACCAAATATGATGTGTTCGAGCACTGGTTTAGTTTGAAAGGAAGCCTCAAGGCCTACACCTGTCATGCCTAAACACGGTTTCTTGGGCATATGCATATTCACAACTAAAACTCGACATCCATTCGACATCTGCCATACTGAAGATGGCAGTGGCACGCCTGAGCACCTCAAAAGTTAATCTTGATTGTGAGCCTCAAGGCCTATACCTAAGGCCCCACAAAGGCACCTTTCAAATTAACTCTGTCCTTCTCTTTCAGCACTGCCCGAAGAGTCTTGCCCGAAGAGTTTTGCCCGATCAAGACTTGCCCGACGAGACTTGCCCGACAAAGCCCGATAGGAAAGCAGAAGCTCGACAGCAGCCCTTAACTGGCGCCAACCTCCCAGGGGAGCTGTGTGCTCGTTGGCCAAGAAGTCATTCCCGACGAAAATTCCTGCGACGAACATAGTTTTGGCACGCCCAGTGGGACCATTGATCAGAAGATAGGTAACAAACATGCCAGAAAATCTGCAAAACACATTGTTTCAAATGCTGCAAAGATTGGAGAAAGCCGCCACAGGCTCTAGAAGTGATATAGACTTGGTTCCTCATAAAGGAAAAAGACGTAGAACCAGCCGGCCAGACGAGATGGTCGTAGTCAACCCTGCATTTCCCTTTTCAGAAGCCCCTATAAATATGCTTAATATGACATGGGCGGAGAAAGGAAAATGGAAAATTACAAAGGAAGAAGAAGAAGAAAGACTGGCCAAAAGACCTACAGAGGGGATAAGCAAACCGCCCGAATATCCAAAGGCTGCCATAATCAAAGGGATGGTTATGTGTAGTAAGTGCTAGTGCGAATGTGAGCTCGAGATTCCCCCGGCTGGAGTCCTCATTGATCACGAGTTGATTAGAAGGAAATAAGAAGATATAAGGAGAGAAGCTCGCGAAAAGATTAAGCAGGCAACAAGGAAGGACACTTCCCGAAGCATTTTTCAACGATTAGGAGGTGATTCTCAACCCAAGGCTTTGTCAGAAGTGTTTCGAAACCATGAAGCTTCTGACGAGGCAGAATATATGGAGGCCAAACTCCGGAGAAGTGCAGATCATCTTCAGAATGGCCAGATAGGGAGGGAAATCAAGAGAGCTGATGGGATAGCTAATCCTGTTAGAAAAGCGAATACTGCACATCTTGGGCGAAAATGGTATATAGTCGGAAAGGATGGACAGCCCACTAAACCGATGGGAGCCTCAATGGTCAGGAGGGTTCAAAGGTAGCACAAAACCTACATGAATTCCCTGAAGACCCCCACCACCTCCGAAGCCTCAAAAAATCAAAAGTTGGAGAGAGCAACATCTGGAGGTAGTAGCCAGCTCCGTTGGCGAAGTAAGAAAGAGGTGGAAAAGGCCAACAGCAAAACAGAGGGTGTGAGGGATCATGTGCCGTAGAGCCAACATCCTGGGAAGTATAGGATCTTGAGAAGAGCTCAAGAAGATCTGATTATGGTGCCAACCCCTGATAGGAGCATATTTATACGACTTAGTTAGCTTGTTTTCTTGCTTTTAATTAGCTAAACTATGATAATTATAGTGTTTAAAGTTATTTTCGTGCAATTTCAGGTTTTAGTTTCAAAGTATGCAAAAAGAAGCAATTTGGAACATTCTAGAGCATTTTTGGGCCAAGATTGGATAGTGCAAGCATGGAGGCATGAGGATGGACGAATTTGAAGACAAAAGAGGCTATGAACATGCTAAAAATCTGGTGAAACAAATACAAGTTGCAAGAAGGGATAAATTTCTAGAAGGATTGACCAAAACTTCACTCAAAACCAAGAAATTCTTCAATGCCGTGGGCATTGATTCACTTTCACCAGAAATTTGAGTGATGATGCAATGCTTAAATCACCATGACATGTGAGTGGATGATGCAATGCTTAAATCACCATGACATGTGAATGGATGACTCAATACCTAACCCACCAACAATTCCCACTCTTTGCCGTGCTCACCTACTCAATTCCACCAGAATTTTGTGTTAAACAAGTCCATCCTCTTCCTATAAATACCATGGCAGCAACCTCATTCAAATCATCCAGAAATTAACCATTATCCAAGCCTTCCCATGCCTCTCCCTACATATCTAAACCTTCCCCATCCATTCCTCCATATAACCAACCATTCAACCACCATAACCACCTTGTGCCGCCACCATTGAAGGAGAGGAGAAGTAGTGCCGTGCCTATGCAATCTGCAACTATTAGAGTGTTTGGAATTCTTTCTTCTTTTAATTCTATGTTCATGTTTAATTTAACTTGCTGTTCAATTATGTTAAACATGTGGAACTAATTTCTTTTTAGTTAGAGGCAAATTTGAAGCCATGAACATATGTTGGTTATGATTTGATTTACTCCAGTTATGAATTCATGAACTTTAGATGTGGTTTACTTTTCTGTTTTGATTAAGAACTTGTTTATGTATGTGGGTTGAGGGTCGACACTTAATTTGCATGCCTAAACTTGATGCTAGGATATAAGGGAATTTCACCTAATCGTTATGAACTTATATTCATGAGTAGTAAAGATCGCTAGTCACGATTGTGTTTAAGTAAACCCTAGGCTGGATTAACATGCGTATTCCATAGTTATGAATGCCTAGTCAATGTTTATGATTTCCGTTGAACTTAATGATCTTTGTTGAATGTCTCTATCATGCGTATTCCATAGTTAGGGATTTTGATGAGGAATAATTTGGTTGTAATGCGTATTCCATTCAATCCAATGAGTCTAGGGAAATCTAAGAGTTAATTTAAGCGGACCTAATTAACTTGGAACATTGTCATTCATCGTTTGTTGAAGTCATAACTGGGAATCAAATTATATGCATATGTCATGTGTGGATAAGGAACCCTCTAACTAGTTTCTCATCATTCTATTTCATCATTCTATTTCATCACAATCTGTTTTGTTTTAAGTTTGTTTTCAAAGTTTAAGTTTTAAAGTTCAATTTTCGTCAAAACAAAACCCCTTGCTTATAAGTCTTGCTTTTAGAGTCAAAACTTGTTTCCTTTAAATCTTTTGAGTCTTTTAAAGTTATATTTTCGTCCAAATCACTTGTTAGGTCTAGAATTGAGTCTTTTTTTATTGTTATTTGCTGTTTTGAGTGTTTTAAGTTTGTTTTGAGTTTATAGAGTCTAGTTTAGTGTTTTTAAGTCTTATATTTGTTGATTAGCATCCCTAGTTAATCCCCGGTCTAGAACGATCACTACTTGCATCATTACTACAATTGTCATCAATAGGGTTTAATTTGTGTGTCAAGTAATTCTCACATCAACCCCTGGTTGGAAGCCGGAGCCTATTCACATGGGAACTGTTGCATCTGAAAGGAGACCACCTTCTCTGCCGTTGGTGGATCCTTTTGGTGAAGTTCCAAAACAAACGCTGTACGAGGGCATGAATCAACCACAACAGGAAGGGATACCAGAACCACTACTTCCAGCCGATGCGATGGCCTGGTTAGACAAATTCATGGACCAAATTGGGAGCAAGAAGGAAGATTTGCTCGAGCCTAGTAATTTCCACATCAACATGGCGTATGTATTATCTGCCACGTTTGGCGCCAGACCTGATCAGCCCGCTACTATGGAGGGTGATTACTTAACAACTGAGCCAATGATGACACACGTCAATGTGGAGGTAGCTGAAGAAGAAGACTCGAGCAAGGCTGAACCCTCAGAAGCATCCAAAAGTGGTCCTCTAAGGATTTACACAGACGAGATGGTGTTCAGCCGCCCGAGTATTTCGTTGGCCAACCATCTAAAGCCTATATATGTTTCAGCTGACTTGGAAGATGTGCCCTTCAAAAGAATTTTAATTGATGGAGGAGTAGCCGTTAATGTGTTGCCAGCCAAGTAGATGAGAAAGATGGGGAGAGGCACGGAAGATCTTATTCCTACAGACCTTACGGTCTCGAGCTTCTCAGGTGCTATCACCAGGACTCATGGGATATTGCCTTTGGAAGTGGACTTGGGATCCAAAAAGATAATGCTGGCATTCTTTGTGGTGGACTGCACCTCCACTTACGGGGCCTTACTCGGAAGAGATTGGATCCACCAAAGTTTAGCCATACCTTCCACTCTTCATCAACAAGTGGCTGTATATCATGAGGCGGGTGCTGAAGGACCAGGCTTTTGGGAGATAGTAGAGGCTGAATCACGGCCGTTCCTCCCCTCAGCCAATGTTGCGGAAGCAAGTTTCTACAACCCCAACGTAGGAATCTTGAAATGTTCAAGAGCTGATAAGAACGGCCGCCCTACCAAGGTGACGGCCCAAAAGCTTCTGGAACAAGGAATGCTCCTTACTGAGGAGGAGTGGGAAAAACCCTGTCTCATACCAAATTCCCTACACCATCAATGATTGAACAAAAGAAGAAAGATCAGGTCATGGCAGTCAGATCCCTGATTAAAAGACTGCTGGTATATGGGAAGGGAAGAAGACAAGAAAGTGAGCTCTTAGATAAAGAAGAGTAGGAATGGCAGGAAGACGCTTCAACCAGCCAGCATGGAAACGAGGAGGAATCTTGCAAAGAGGAATTGGATAGGGCCATTCAAATGGCCGAATGCATATATGATATAGACGAGCCAGACGACCTGCCCGAGAGCCCAGAGTTGGTCGAATTTTTGTGTGCAGAACCTGATAAGCCACCACCAGAAGTCCAGGATCCTTTGGAAGTTATTGATCTAGGCACGGAGGAGGATCCAAGACCAATATAGATCAGTGGTTTATTAGGGGCTGAGGATCGGGCCAGGATTATTTGTCTTTTGCAAGAATTCAAAGATTGTTTTGCTTGGCATTATATCGAGATGCCAGGGTTAGATCCAACCTTGGTGGAACACAGAATGCCCATCAAGGAGGGATATAAACCTGTTAAGCAGGCACCACGGAGGATGTCGAAGGAGATAGAAGAAAAGGTCAAAGAAGAGATCGAAAGGCTGGTAAAAGCTGGCTTTATCAGACCGGCCAAATACGTGGAATGGCTAGCCAACATTGTACCCGTTTTAAAAGCTATAACAAAAGCAGTACGATGTTGTGTTGACTACAAGAATATTAATAGTGCTACACCAAAAGATGAGTATCCCATGCCCATGGCTGATTTATCCATAGATGCAGTAGCGAAACATAAAGTTTTATCTTTTATGGATGGAAATGCCGGTTATAATCAGATAAAGATGGCGCCAGAAGATATTCATAAAACAGCTTTTAGGTGTCCCGGTCACGTGGGGGCATATGAGTATCTGGTCATGCCATTCGGGCTCAAGAATGCTGGAGCAACATATCAAAGGGCAATGAATGCCATTTTTCACGATCTAATTGGCCAGAGCATGGAGGTATATATTGATGACATCGTGGTGAAATCTAAAACAGAAGAGCAACATCTAGTAGACCTCAGGCAAGCATTGATAAGGATGCGGATCCACAAATTGAAGATGAATCCAAAGAAGTGCGCATTTGGAGTGGGAGCGGGCAACTTCTTGGGATTCTTGGTGCATCAGAGAGGTGTGGAAGTGGACAAAAACAAATCTCGGGCAATATTGGAGTCACCTCCACCCACCAACAAAGTATAGCTTCAAAGGCTACTAGGCAAAATCAACTTCTTGAGGAGATTCATTGCCAATTTAGCGGGCAAAATCCAGCCGCTGACTCCTCTACTAAGATTGAAAGATAAAGAGAATTTCGAGTGGGGGCCGACCCACCAACAGGCATTTGACAGCATCAAGGCCTACCTAACTTCACCACCAGTGCTGGTACCACCTCAAAGGGGAAAGTCTTTGAAGCTGTATATCTTTGCTTCGGAAAGATCAATCGGGAGTTTGCTAGCCCAGAATAATGAAGGTGGAAAGGAGCAGGCCGTATATTACCTCAGCAGAATTCTGACCGAGGTAGAGACAAGATATTCTCCGGTGGAGAGATTATGTTTGGCTCTATATTTTACTGCTAGCAAGCTAAGGCATTATATGTTACCCTGTCACGTGCACATCATCACCAAAACATATGTGATAAAGTATATGTTGTCAAAGCCTATGCTAGCATGAAGAATTGGGAAGTGGATTCTAGCACTATCAGAATTCAGTTTTCAATATGTACCCCAAAGGGCAGTCAAAGGCCAGGCAATTGTTGATTTCCTAATTGAGCATTAAGAATCTCAAAGTGAGGTAATCAATATCCCGGGAAGTTTGGAGGTTACTAGCATTTGGATCCCACCAAGAAGTGATGTTTCGGGCGAAGAAGATTGGATCCAGCAAGAGATAAGAAGAGTAACGGGTCTCTGGATTACGCATTGGAAGCTGTATTTCGATGGATCCCACACTCAGAAGGCTCATGAGCTGGGATTGTGATTATAAATCCTCAAGGGGTTTATCATTATTACTCATTCCTGCTCGATTACCAAGGAAAAACTAATAATCGGGCAGAGTATGAGGCCCTGATTATTGGTCTGGAGATCCTGATGGATTTGGGGGCAGCAGAAGTGGAGATCTTTGGTGATTCAGATTTAGTAATAAACCAGCTAAATGGCGAGTTCAAGTGCAGACATATCGCTATGGCAGGGTACTACATGGCAGCAACGCAATTGTTGAGTTTCTGGGAGTCTGAGATATCAGTCAATCATATTCCTAGGGGGTCTAACTTAGCGGCCAATGAGATGGCACAACTAGCCTCATGAGTGCCAATGCAGGAAAGAAAGTATGGAGTAGATGTCCAAATCCAAACAAGAAACCTTCTTTCTATCTTAGACAGGGGATTCAGTCTGGACGTGATGGTTCTAGAAATCAAGATGGAAGATTGGAGATCACCCATCATTCATCATTTAAAGGATCCCTCTTCACTTACAAGTAAGAAGAATAGGCAGCAAGCAACCAAATATGTCTTATGGGCGAAGAACCTGCTAAGAAAAACCCCAGATGGATTACTATTAAGATGCTTAGGCCAAGAAGAATCCATGAGAGTAATGGCCGAAGTACATGAGGGGATATGTGGAGCACATCAAGCAGGGACAAAGATGAGATGGTTACTTAGAAGGTACAGTTATTTCTGGCCTGACATGGAAAAAGATTGCAAATCTTATGCCCGCGGTTGTGAATAATGTCAGAGGTATGGACCTCTCCAGCACGTGCCCTCAGTACCTTTGAATCCAGTGGTCAAGCCTTGGCCATTCAGAGGATGGGCGATGGACTTCATCGGGCAAATCTATCTAGCCTCTAGTAAAGGGCATACTTTTATAATTGTAGCAACGAATTACTTCACCAAGTGGGTGGAAGCATCAGCAGTAAAATCCATAACTTCAGCCGTAGTCAAGAATTTTATCGAGACCAAGATCCTGCACAGATATGGGGTGCCTGAGACTATAGTAACGGACCGTGGGCCATCTTTTATTTCAAAAGAAGTCGAGGAGTTTGCAAGCAAGTACAAGATAAAGATGATCCAGTCAAGTCCGTACTATCCTCAATCAAATGGGCAAGCAGAGGCTAGCAACAAGATCCTGGTCAACATTATCAAAAGAATGGTGATAGATAGTCCAGAAAAGTGGCATGAGATGCTGGGGAATACGTTGTGGGCATACAGGACTTCCAAGATTGCAGGAACATGCACGATTCCTTATGCGTTGACTTTTGAGCAAGATGCAGTGCTCCCCATGGAGATCAACGTTAGTTCCGTAAGAATTCTAAACCAATTTGGGTTATATAGTGTAGAATATATCGAAGCCATGTTTCAAGGTATTGAAGACCTAGATGCAGTCCGAATTAAAGCTTTGAACCAGATTCAAGAAGGAAAGATAGCTGTTGCCCGAGCTTATAACAAGAAGGTGAAGATAAAGTCTTTCAAAGAAAGAGATTTAGTATGGAAGACAGTCCTCCCGCTAGGAGCTCAGCTTCGGGGCTTTGGAAAGTGGAGCCCGACATGGGAAGGTCCTTTCATTATTAGTCGAGTTTTGAATAAATGAGGATACTACCTAGCGGACCTCGAAGGAAATGGGCAGAAACATCCCATTAATGTTAGATTCTTAAAAAAATATTGTCCTACATTATGGGATGTTAGGGATTGTTACATTGAAGAGGGGGCAGAGTGAGGCGGGCTTCGGAAGTTTCATATGCAGTGTTTTGTTCATCAAACATTCAAAGAAGGCAGAAAGACAGAAATTGCTGAAATAGTATTTATTTCATGTCGACAAATTGGTGAAATTTATAGAGTTCAAATCCTATGTATTACATTTAATTCTCTCTGAATGTGGTGATGTCTTCAGCTGGTTTCCTGGTGCCTTCATGAATGAAACCCAATCAGGTGATCGGGTTGTGCGGCCAACATGAGCCTGGTAGAGGATCCTCCGACGGGGCTTTCACCATATGTGATGGTGAAGCCTGACTTATCACCGTAAATTGTGGGAGGATAAGCCATCAGGAGGAAACCGCCTGACCAAGGGTGTTGGAGATAGAGGGTGGTCGACCAAGGGTGTTGGAGATAGCAATCATCGGGTGAAACCTCTTTTTCTCACGGAAGGGAAGTTTTAGGAAACTCCACTCAAATCCTAAGGAATTCATTTCTCAATTTCTAAAAGGAGACAAGAACGCTCAAGATGGATGAAAGTGAAGGCCAAAGCCAAAGGGGATTTGGTGGTTTGACAGGAGAAGTTCCGAGCTAGATTTTATAGGGCCCAGAGGATAGTTCAAAGGTCGTGAGGAGAGCAGGGGGCACCGAAAGCACAAGTTCCCAAGGGTTGATATGCATGCATGCGGGTATTCAATCAATGTCGACGCCTGGGATTCCAACCTTAACATTAATTGAAGGGGGCACTGTTTGGATTAAAACTGGACTTTTGGCTCAAGAAAGGAGTCGGCCCAAAAGGAGGCCTGGAGGAATAGAAGATCAAGGCCTGGTCGAAACTTAGGAAAGCAGGAAAGGGCCTTTTCTGACTTGATACAATTCATAAGGACCACTTGCTTACCTTCCCAAGGACCAAGTGGTGTAGACTGACCAGACTGCACAGCCCATAAAGTACTTTATGGTGGCATTACATGTAAAAAAGCTGATGAGTCATCACCCTTAAACCGCATTCGGGCAAAGCAGTTGCTACAGGAAGCCAAACCGAGTCGTCTAGAAAAGGAGGAAGAGAAAACAGGAATAAGGACACTCAATCAAACAAACAAATGCAAGCCCAAACTCTGCTCAAAGCCAGATTTGCCTTCAAAACGAAGCTGTAGTCAGCCCAAGCCTTCATCCTATTCGGGACAAGCCTTTATCCCCCACGGGATAATCTTTTCTTCCAACCTCTGTAATAGCTCTGCTACCTTGTTCGAACTTGTTGTAGTATCGATTCACCTTTTGTATCCCCCTATCCCCCTCTCTCCCTCTAAGCTTTCAGACCTTTGAACAAAACTGCAAAGATAGGGACCTACAAGACGATCAGCCTTAACTGATAAGGTTTAATCTTGCCCGACCGTCTTTGTTTTGTTTTTGTCTTTTCATTCTTTAAAGCCTAGCAATATGTTGTATATTTCCAATAATATGCAAGTTGTTTCTAGCAAAATAATGATGAAAAAGCTTCCTCAGTATTTGGATCCGATTTGAATATATATTCAGTGTTCAAATCAGATCCAAATCCTAAGCCCTCGGGCATGTAAATCTGATCAGTTTAAAAGTCCTTGGCCTCAAGGCATAAAAAATAACTTTATGTGGACTTAACCCATCCACGACAATCCTTGATAAACGAGAAGTCCGAAGTTACTTGGGGTGCAAGTAATCGACCTACCTCTTAGTTTTGTTTCTATTATATCATGATTATAAGAACGAACTCTAATGGGAAGCCTCAAGGCACCTATTTGGATTCATTCTATTCTGCGGTCTAGACTGTTCGAGTATAAGAACGAACTCTAATGGGAAGCCTCAAGGCCTATACCTAAGGCCCCACAAAGGCACCTATTTGGGTTCGCTCTACCTCTCGGACTCGGGTAATCAGAAGTATAATAGTGATAAAATTCCTGCAATCATAAAGACCAAATATGATGTGTTCGAGCACTGGTTTAGTTTGAAAGGAAGCCTCAAGGCCTACACCTAAGGCCCTACAAAGGCACCTGTCATGCCTAAACACGGTTTCTCGGGCATATGCATATTCACAACTAAAACTCGATATCCATTCGACATCTGCCATACTGAAGATGGCAGTGGCACGCCTGAGCACCTCAAAAGTTAATCTTGATTGTAAGCCTCAAGGCCTATACTTAAGGCCCTACAAAGGCACCTTTCAAATTAACTCTGTCCTTCTCTTTCAGCACTGCCCGAAGAGTCTTGCCCGAAGAGTCTTGCCCGATCAAGACTTGCCCGACGAGACTTGCCCGACAAAGCCCGATAGGAAAGCAGAAGCCCGACAGCAGCCCTCAACCGGCGCCAACCTCTCAGGGGAGTTGTGTGCTCGTTGGCCAGGAAGTCATCCCCGACGGAAATTCCTACGACGAACAAAACCAAACCAAAAATATCAGTTATATGCAATTTTTATTTTTACAGCACGTGGGTTATCCGAACCAAATTGCTTATGATTAAATATACTAGTATATGCTCACATATAAAGTTTGTGTGAAATTTTTATTTTTGTTAATTTGATGGAGAGAAGGAGAGTGAGAGAAAGTGAGAAAGGTATGTCTTTTTATTTATTTATTTTTTTAAATTAAAGTTATAAAATCATCTATAGGTGAGGTTTAAACAAAAAACACCAAAATTTTGCTTTATAAAATTACGTTACTATCCTTAACTTTTTGGTTGTGATAGAAGACAAAAATGTCTTTCACTTTGTTTTGATTGACAAAGAAAATTTTATTAATGTGTAGTATAGATAAAATAGCACATAATATTTAGAATATTATATAAAAAAATATATAATTTTATAAAATCATCTATAGTATAGAAATTTTTATCAAGTCTTCAGTCAAGAGAGTCTTTTGGCTGAAGACTTGAAATTTAGTCCATGTGTGGGCCGAAGTAACTAGATATTATCTTGAACTGATGCTCAATATGAGGCGGTGCTCAATCTGAAGTGATGCTCAACTAGAAGTAGCACATGTTGCGAGGTTGCTTGGTTTGTGGCTTATGTTGTCTTGGTTGGCTCAGCTTGTGGTATTGAAGGTGAATGAGTCCCTTTTATAGAATAAGGGCTCGCTCCTCATTACAAAAATGATAAGCTAGAGTTGGTGCTCGCGGCGAGGCGGTTGCTCAGCTGGCGGCGATGTTCTCTAATGAAGGTGAGGGAGTCCATTTTATAGAATAAGGACTCGCTCCTTAATACATAAGTGATGGGTTAGGAGTGATGCTCGCGGCGAGGTGGTTGCTCAGTAGGCGGTGATGCTCTCTAATGATGGTAAGGGAGTCCCTTTTATAGAATAAGGGCTTGTTCCTCAATACATAAGTGATGGGTTAGGAGTGATGCTCTTGGCGATGCGGTTGCTTAGCTGACGGCGATGCTTGCTAATGAAGGTGAGGAAGTTCCTTTTATAAATAAGGGTTCGCTCCTCAGTATATGAATAATGGGTTAGGAGTGATGCTCGCGACGATGATCTCTAATGAACGTAAGGGAGTCTCTTTTATAAAATAAAGGCTCGCTCCTCAGTATATGAATAATGGGTCAGAAGTGATGCTCGCGGCAAGGCGATTGCTCAGCTGGCGGCAATGCTCTCTAATGAAGGTGAGGGAGTCCCTTTTATAAAATAAGGGCTCGTTCCTCAGTACATGAATAATGGGTGCTTTCTAATGAAAGTGAGGGAGTCTATTTTATAGAATAAGGGCTCGCTCATCAGTACATAAATAATGGGCTAAGTCCCCCAAGTATTTTTCATGAGGCCCAGTTGAGGCCCAATATATGGTACATAATGTAGTCCCCCAAGTCTTCAGTCAATAGAGTCTGTTGGCTGGAGACTTCAAATTGAATCCATGTATGGGCCGAAGTGGCGGTTGTTCGGAGGCGGTATTTGTATACCCTGCACTGAAGCTTTGTAGTTGAAGCTTTGCAAGTGAAGCTTTGAAGCTAGAGCTCTGTAAATGAAGTTTTCAAAGTTAGAGCTCTCGAAACTGGAGCTCTGTAAATAAAGCTTTCGAAGCTGATTGACATGAGTGATGCTCATGAATGTTTATGTTGATTGACATGAGTGATGCTCATGGATGTTGACATGAGTGATGCTCATGAATGTTGACATGAGTGATGCTCATGAATGATAATCATGAATGTTTATGTATGATTGACATGAGTGATGCTCATGAATGTTTATGTATGATTGACATGAGTGATGCTCATGTATAATTTTGGAGTACTGGAAGTACTTTTGATCACCTGGTTGGTGATAATAGCGGCAGGCTGCTGAATAATTTTTGTAGTATTGGACGTACTTTTGATCACCTGGTTGGTGATAATAGTAGCAGGCTGTCGAATAATTTTGGAGTACTGGGCGTACTTTTGATCACCTGGTTGGTGATAATAGCGGCAGGCTGTCGAATAATTTTTTGTAGTATTTGACGTACGTTTGATCACCTGGTTGGTGATAACAGAAGGCCTAGCTCTTTTGGGCATATGGGCCTTCGCCCTTCACATAACACTCCAGCCCATTTTTGGGCTTGCCGTTTTTGTATTATTATTTAATTATTATTTTATTATTACCCTCTGATAGGGTTATACAGATATCTCCGAAAGATACGATTTAAAAATAAATCCGACCCTCTGCTCAATGGGTTATGCCTATAATTCCCTCTTCTGCATGCCATCACCATCGTAATTATGTCTGCTTCTTTTTATCTTCTTTTGCTTTCTGCTTTTACTTTCTGCTTTTTCTTTTTCTTTTCCCTTTTGCAGATGGCAGACAAGGAATGATTAATAGAATTAATAATAAGAAAAGAATCTTATATTTGCTTTAGTTTTTATTTCTGTTTCTTCTCGGTTTTTCTGTTTCCTCTCGCCTACCTGTGGCGTACCTGATGGGTCTTCTCGCCGCTGCTAGATCCCAACTGCTGCTGTTTGAGGTGTTATCCATGCTTGAACCTGTCGAGTTTAGTGCAAGTTTTCACCACTGCACCAAAAGCCTCATCCATAGGCTCACTTGTCAGGTGATCTGGTTTTGCTGGGGTCATTATGCATATATGGAAGTGGGTTATATCAGGGTAGTATTGTGCAACAGTTGCTACAATGACATTAGTCATATGCCAACAAAAGTAGAGGACATAGTGGAGTCTTGGACAACCATTGGACACAACAATAAACCCAGATTCAGTCACCCCATCAACAACATTATCTCTATCGGGAGAAGAAGGGAAAACACGGAGTTCCTCAATCAAAGGACAGTTTGATCCAACAACCTCCAACCCTTTGTCTTCCACTGTGTCCAGCACCCAAAGGCGCCAGAGATGTGGACAATAAGGAACAAGCTTAGCAAGGTCCCAACTTTACAAAGTTGTTACATAGCTCAAATTCAAGAAAGTAAGATTCGTGCAGACAGGATACAGAACCGGGAGATAAATAACTGTTACTTTTCATAAACTAGAGAGCGCATGTAAATTCGTGCAGTTGCTAAACACTCTTTCGAGTTCTGAATGCTGAGAGGGTGTGAGCTCTTGCCAGAACGAGCCGGTGCCTAGCTCGAGAAGTTGAGGTGCATGGTTGAGAAGATTTCGTAATTGGTCCCAAAATTCGATCCTGGAAAAAAGGTGTGAGCATGATGAGGCAGAGAGTGAGGGAGTACTGGAGAGAGAGAGGCATATCATAATGAGATACTGAGAGAACCAAGTCAGTGGCTTCCATTTGATCTTAACGCTCGAGCTCTTCATCATCTTCCCGATCTGCGGCCATTTCGACAAATCGAAGCTCGCCCCTTTCATCCTCTCCTTATCGTCATTGCGCTCAAATGGCTTCCAGCAAAGAGAGAGCAGATTCATCAATGCCTGAAGCATCTCACATCTCAATTGATGGAATTGAAGAGATTTTCTGCGAGTCTTGGATTTTCAGTGTATAGTGGCTAATGAGAGAGAGAGATCTGTGAAGGTTTTTCTGGAACAGCTGAATGAGGGAGGAGTCTCCGAAGGTTTGTGTTGGTTTGTGTCTGGGCTGCTTGGAGAATTTGGCCACAGAGAGAGAGGTTTTGGTTTCTTGGGTTTTGCAGATTCAAGGTAGAGATTGTGGTAAGATTTCACGTGTTGGAAATATGCCCTGAAAGTCAATCTTTGGAAGAAATATTTCAGGACAAATAAATGAATGTATGGATGAATCTTATACATCAAAGGCAAAAACACGAATTAGGACTATCTCAATAAACGAAATATGTCCTTAATAGTGTATCCATGGACAATGGATCGATTGAAGAAGTAATCTAATGATGTTAGACTACGGAGACCTTCTTTACATAACCAGATGTCCAAAAGGTTCCTGGTCATTGGATTGTCGGAGGGATACTGACAATGCTTAGACCAGTACATACTATGTCTGCTTCAAATGGAAGGATGGAAAGTCTCATCCTATTCGTGTTGTGACACTAAGACAAGTATGTAGGTGCTCATTAGGGGAATGAGTTCACTGAACACAATCGAACGAGAGTACTTGCATGGAGGTCTACTCACATGTCAAGCAAGTAACTCTAATGGTTGGAATAATGTAAGTAGTCCTTAGACCTGAGGCATCGTCGTTGTCTTGTGGCTAAGTACTTAATCTTTGATTATGTCAAAGTCTCCCCATTCAAGGGTGTCCACGGCATAATTGGGGTTAAGCCACTTAGTCATGAAGGCAAGTGTATGCGCAACAAGGAATCTCTAATCCTCGATAAGAGAGGAAGAATACTCTAAGATATGATTCGGGAATCTTCGGCCGAAGTATCGAGCGTATTAAAAGGAAAGCGTTCCTATACGACTCAAATGAATCATATATGAAGGAATAATCACATTAGGGGTTTGACATAATATCCATACCCTAATGATGTGATTGAGAGTATTGTATTAGAGAAGGATCGAATTACATTGTAATTCCAACTGAATAGGTTCTTTGAATAAACTTCTACATTAGCTTGGGTAGCTATGACATATGGTTAGATGTCACTCATAGCTTGTGAGTTCTTCTAGATGATTAAATGTAGTCACCAAAGAAGAATGGTGAATTGAAATGAAGTTTCAATTCAATAAGTGATTGAATTAATTGGATTGGTTCCAATCACCTCACTGCCTTGCTAATTAGAACCTAAAAGATTGTTCACCAATACACTATTGTAGTGAGTAACTAATGGATGATGGAAATAATTAATTGGATTAATTAATTGTTGTGATTAATTTAGAAAGTCTAAAGAAATCATAAAAGCGATAAAGATCGTTTTGGGCTTAAAGAAACGTTCGGGTTTAATTGGGCCCATTGGGCCTAAACCCATTGGGCTTTTATTCAAGCATTGGATGACTTGAAATTGTAAAAGTCCAAAGCCCAAATAAACAACAAAGAGGCCGGCCATATAGGTGTGGAAAGGGTGAGATATTTAGTCAATTTGTTGGCTAGGTTTTCTTTGGTCTATATAAGGAACTTTATAATGATATTTTCCTTAAAGTTTTTATTTGGTGTTTAGAACAACAAAGAGGCAAAAGAATATCTCTAAAAACTATACAAAGGGCCGGCCACCAAAGGGAGTGATTTAGCTAACAATCTTTCACTCTTTTGGTTATTCCTTCATCCTTCTCACTACACTTGTGGGTGAGGATCTTTAGAGGTTTCCTACTTTGGAAACTTGAAGAGAACCTAGGAGCACTCATTCTAACAAAGTGGAGGAGGCAATGAGGGAAGCTAGCATCAATGATTTCAAGGAGCAAAGAGCTTGGAGGTGGTCCATGCTTGGTCTAAAATCAAGATCAAGAGGTATAAGACTAACCTTCACTTTGTTCTTGATTCTATAAAATGTTTTGATGCATTATATATAAACCTATGAACCTTGAAGGGGATTTGCATAACTAGAGCTTTGATATTATATGATAACATGCTTCCGTTGCTCATGTATATAAATTTTGAATTGTATATGCATGCTAGTCATTATGAAATCCCACATGAAACTCATAGATTTCCCTTCATCACGGTGGTGAGATGAAAAAATGAAAGAGAGCCGATATAGCTTTTCGTGTCGATTCCTACAGACGGCGCCAAATGTTGATGCACAAAACTGGAGGAGTCTTGGAACAACGTAGATTAGACTGTGAATCTGTAAGAAAGTAAATAACACAAGATGTATCATGGTTCACCCCAATGTTTGGGCTACGTCCACACTGATATTGTATTTTTCTGAGAGGATTGTGAGGGAGAAAGCATCTAAGAGTGAGAGAGCTATTTCCCATGGCCTAAGAATTGGCCTCTCTTAATGAGGAGAGTGATGAGTCCTTTTATAGAATAAGGGCTCCTCACTTATTAGATATTTACCCCTTCATTTATTACATAATTACATTTGAGTCCCCCGAGTATTTATACGAGATCTAAATACGGAGACCCTAAGTATGATACAAACAACTTAAACTCTTGTGGTTTCTTTATGGTTCTAACATCTAGTATCAGAGCCCTATCATGGGGCTTGATAAAAAAATCTGAAACATGAGAGTCGGTGAAGCTGGGCAACGACTCGAGTCTCACTGTGCTAGGTAAAGGCAATATAAGAATGGAAATCAAAGGGATGATACAAGTCATCACTAGAGTTTTCTATGTGCCAGAGCTAAAGAACAATCTACTGAGTATCGGGCAACTCCAAGAGAAGGGACTTGCAGTGCTCATACAACATGGAAAATGTAAGATCTTTTATCCTGAGAAAGGTCTTATCATGGAGACTGAGATGTCATGTAATCGAATTTTCGCAGTGCTCGCACGATGCCCATCAAAAGAGCAAATGTGTCTTTCCTTGCTAACTACAGATCAATCCCAACTTTGGCATTATCGCTATAGACATCCTAGTTGGAATGGTCTTAAAATTCTCCAAAAAAAGAAGATGGTTGATAGGCTGCCTCAGATCAAAGCTTCTTTGATAGTTTGAGAAAATTGTTTAGTGGGAAGGCAACCTCGAGATCCATTTCCAAAAGAAAGTCTATGGAGGGCATCTGAGACTTTTCAATTAGTGCATGCTGATATATACGGACCAATAAGTCCCACCTTAAATAGTAAAAAAAGGTACCTCATCACTTTCATCGATGACTTTAGTAGAAAAATCTGGGTATATTTCTTGGTGGAGAAATTAGAAGCATTTGTTACCTTTAAAACCTTCAAAGCTAGGGTTGAGAAGGAAACTGGAAGGTTCATAAGAAGCTTGCACACTGACCGTGGAGGTGAATTTCCATCACAAGAGTTCACTAATTTTTGTGATGTAAATGGGATTAAAAGACAGTTGACGGCTGCGTACACTCCCCAACAGAATGGGGGGGGGGTGGAGAGGAAAAATTGAACCATAATGAACGTGGTCTGAAGTATGCTTTCTGAGAAGAAAATCCCAAAGATTTTCTGGCCCGAAGCAACAAATTGGATTGTGCATGTTTTAAATAGAAATCCAACACTCGCTGTGAAAAACATGACTCCAGAAAAAGCTTGGAATGGACGTAAGCCATGTGTGGAACACTTCAGAGTTTTTAGGTGCATATCTTATGTTCATGTACTTGACAGTAAGCGAATTAAGCTTGATGATAAGAGCTTGAAATGCATCTTTCTCGGGTTCAGTGAGAAATCCAAAGCCTATAGGCCGTTTGATCATATTTCTTGGAAGATTATTATAAGCCTAGATGTGGTTTTTGACGAGAACCAAAGCTGGAATTAGGATGACAATCATGAGGAAGCAATCTTGGCTGACCTTAAATGGGAAATTGAAGGAGAAAACAATACAGAAATTGGTAATAGTGAAGAGGAACATGCAATGGACATTATTGAAAAAGCTGTGGAAAATGAAGAATCAATGTAAGTGGTAGATGAAAGCTCACCACGAGATGGGCAAATAAGGAGACCACCAGTTTGGATGAGGGATTATGTAAGTGGTGAAGGATTTTCAGAAAAGGATGGTGTGAATGAAAATTTGGCTCACTTAGCCTTATTTTTTTATATTGATCCTCTTTCCTATGAAGATGCAGTGAGAAGTAAAACATGGAGACAAGCTATGAATGTAGAGATTGAAGCTATTAAAAGGAATGATATATGGGAACTGACCGAGCTACCACCTAGAAGGAAAACAATTGGGGTGAAGTGGGTTTTTAAAACAAAACTCAATAAGAATGGAGAAGTAGACAAGTACAAGGCTTGGTTAGTCGCAAAAGGGTACATTCAATAGTACGGAGTGGATTATGTTGAAGTGTTTGCGCATGTGGCATGTTTGGGTACTATACGAGTCGTAATAGCACTTGCAGCTCAAAAAAGTTGGACTAGTTAGACGTCAAGTCTGCCTTTCTACATGGAGAATTGAGTGAAGAGGTGTTCGTTGCACAAACTCCTGGTTATGAGAAGAAAGGCCACAAGCAAAAGGTGTATGGACTTAAAAAAGGCTCATTATGGCCTTAAACAAGCTCTTCGAGTATGGTACAGTCGCATAGAGTCTTACTTCGTATGAGAAGGGTTCAAGAAATTCCCATATGAGCATACTTTATTCACCAAAACAATGAATGAAGGTATGTTACTTGTTTGTCTTTATGTTAATAATCTTATATTCACTAGAACTAATGAGAGTATGTTCAAAGAGTTCAAACAATCTATGATGGTTGAATTCGAAATGACTGATCTTGGGAATATGAGTTATTTTCTTGGTATTGAACTATTGCAAAAAACAGATGGTATTTTCATCAGCCAATGGAAATATGCTCAGGAGGTATTGGAAAGGTTTAATATGGATCAGTGCAATCTTGTGCACAACCCAGTGGTTCCAGGTTTCAAGCTTATAAAGGATGAAGGTGGAGTGAGGGTTAACAGAACCGTTTACAAGCAAATGGTAGGGAGTCTTATGGATTTGACGGCTACACGTCCTAATATGATGTTTGTAGTAAGCTTAATCAGCCGTTACATAGAGCGTCCCACTGAGCTTCATTTACAAGCAATGAAAAGGGTGTTAAGGTATTTGAAGGGCACTTTCAGTCTTGGGGTGTTTTACAAGAAGGGAGGATATGAAAGATTAGTGGGATACACCAACAACGATTATGTAGGAGATCAAGATGACAGAAAGAGCACTTCAGGGTACATATTCATGATGGGGTCAGGAGCAGTGTCGTGGTCATCAAGGAACCCTAACCCTAACGGCTAGAATATCCTAACAACTTTAACAGAGTTATTATTTCTTCCATAATTTTGAATTTGAGTAGCATGCGCATAAGACATTAACAAAATTATGGATTCTATAAGCACTACATATGAGCACACTAACGGAAATATCTAGTGCTATCAGTCTCTGGTGTTAATGCTATAGCTCTTTCTGAAAAGTTCATGTACTCTTGAATCCAAAAACATAATTTCGAGAGCAAATTGAAACTCGGATTCAAATTTCAATGGCTAACACTCCAATTTACTAGATATCCGGCTTGGTTAGTTTAATAATTGGGATTTTGACGCCTTGTTTGCATAAGCTATATTAGTATGGGGCTTTTATATCTAGGTCCGAAAACATAGATGGTTTTTAGGAGTGAGTCCAGTTATCTAATTACATGTTTTTATTTCTTTTATACTCATTTTATATTTTTTTTAAATATTAAAAATCAATTAAAATATTCTAATATTATGCATTTTTCAACTCCAAAAAATCTAATTAATATCTTACAGCAACAAAAACTAATATACTAACATAAATTATCTACAAAATATTCTACTTAACTCAAGTAACAAATATATGAATATATATTATACCTGTAAGCGAGATATGAAACCTAACTAAAAGGTAGGAAAAAACATAATATACTTGTGATATGAATATATATTAATTTGTGACACGTTGATTATAAAAAAGAATCTGTCATATAGATACATAAAAATAATTAACCTGTGATATAGGTTGATTATAAAAGTTAAAAATATAATCTATAAATGAGGTTTAAAGCAGGAGGAAGAACAAGAAATAACAAAAAATAAAAATAAAAAGAAATAATAAAAAAGATGATTAGGACGAAATTTGATTTTTATAATAAATATGGCCATTGAATAGATAATTATTGATAATAAAATAATTAAATTTACAGAATTGGACTTATTTTAATAAATTGGACTATTCCTACTATTGGCTAACAAAATTGGACTTATATCAAGTTTTCCCTATTAGTATTCTCACATATGATGAAATTGAGGTTCCACCATAAAACCAATTGGCAATATGGGGAGTCGCCCAAGACCATATAAGCATATAGCAAACCTTGTCCCTCGCTGATGTGGGACAACTCTCAACACGCCCCCGCACGTGTGGCAGATTTTCAAGCCTACACGTGGACAACAACTGGGTGTGTGTGGCTGTTTGGCTTCATAAGAGGACAATCCACTTTGATACCATGATGAAATTGAGGTTCCACCATAAAATCAATTGACAATATGAGAAATAGCCCAAGACCATATAAGCACATAGCAAACCTTGTCCCTTACCGATGTAAGACAACTCTCAACAACATATTCTTTTAATTGGGAGCCCAAAGAACTCCTCGTCTAGTATTTTGTGTGATTAATTCAAGAATGTTCGAATGTGCGCATAACTCGTGTTATTTCAAATGAAGAATGTTCGAATGTGATTACCCTAGGGTTGTGAAAACTCAGTAAACCATTGAAGACGACAAAAAGATCCCAGAAAATGAAGAACAAGAAGTTAGAGGTGTCTGTGAGTGTAGTTCTTCTCAATCTATGAATTTTGGTTGCGTAATGATTGATCATTTTTCTTTTATTTTGTAGGTTGAATCCGAAAATGTAAAACGTAAAGTTTTAGCTTCCCAGAAAAATGAATCAAGGCAAGATGATCTTGACAAGAGTGATCAGGTGAAGTTCAAGAAATATGATTTGTGAGCTAATATATTATTCATCATATCGTGAATTCTACCAATTATCTTATCTTCTTTTTCTTCGTATAATTTGTTTTGGTACGACATACATGAAATCCCATGATTCGTTGATGCATTTCTGAAAAATAAATTTTGGATTTCAAAACTTTAGAATGGCTGCGTAATACATTAATTGAAGATGACAATTTGAGATCATGCTTTTAGATTTTATAATTTCTTATCACCTCTAAGGAAGATACTAGTTCTAGGAAAAATGAAATTTCCACAATGACTGTAAATCCTTCCGATATCCTATGAGCTTGGACTACATTTAGGTACCCGACTTTATGATCGGTGTTACTCAACCTCACCATGTTGCAGTCTATGCGACTGCTAGGCGAGTAGCATATGACCTTGGATTATGTGTATTTTACACCAAAAAAGTATCATTATTGTCTTCTTTGTGGAATGTAGTTTCTTATTGTGCAGAGTGATTTTTTGTTGAAGCAATACTCTCTCATAATTTTTGATGAAGTTCATGTTCGGAGCTATAACACAGACATGCTTATGGGAATGCTTTTATGTGTTAGCATAGCACGTTAGGTGACCTTGAGAGTAGTTCTTATTGCTAAAGTTTACATTAATCAATGTTTATAACCCATTTTTCACACTCACTTGCATGTGATTACAGGAAGAATATGAAAACCAGCGAAAGTGGATGCTTTGGGGAAAAATTGTAAGGCCCGGAGATCAGATTTTTCCATTAAAGCTTGTGCTGACGAGTGCTATGTCGCGAGTGGAAGACCTTGTCAGAAAGCTGTTTTGCAACCCTCCGATTCTAGAAGTTGAAACCAGACAATTTAAAGTACATATGTTACTTCGAAAAGAGAACGGATACAGAAAAGCCTTATGTTAAACAAGCATATCAAAAGGTCTTGAAAATTCACAAAAGGCTGCCACATGGGGGAAACACTTGCTTTTGTCACTGGGCAGAGATAAGTAGAGTCCTTGTGTCGCAAGCTAAGCAGAGCTTCAGAACTAATTATGAAAGGATCACTTTCTGTTGAAGGAACAAATATTGAACAGATATTTGTGAAGCATTTGAAAAAGATCAGTGTGAGACAGATGATGATGAGTTGGTGGGTCATTCGTATGATTCAAATACGAAGAGTGAGCTAGAAAATTATGGTGACAAAGACGATGATGGGGATGCATTTTGCCAAGATACTGATGATCTGGAGGCTTGTTCTAACCAATCCAATTGTAGCGTAAGGAAAATTAGGGCACTGCTTGCTCTACCTCTTTATGCTAGGCTGCGTGCGGGAGAACAATCTCGTGTATTTAAAAACACTGCGAATGAAGGTGAAAGACTTCTTGTTGTGGCCACTAATGTTGCTGAAAGCTCCTTAACTATAGATGGGATAAAGTATGTTGTCGATGCAGGAAAAGAGAAAGATAAGGACTACAATTCGTTAAATGGCATGGAAACATATAACATACAGTAGACCATCAGTTGACAGACGTAAAGGAAGAGCTGGAAGAACTTGGCCTGGCCACTATTACCGCTTGTATTCTCCCGCTGTGTGTATTATAACCAATTCCCTGACTTTTCTTTACTGGAAATATCCAAAGTCCCTGTTTATGGTGTTGTCTTTCTTCTCAAGTCTATGAAGATTCATAAGGTAGGTCCAAAAAGTATATTTGTACTGCTTGGTCATTGAATAAATCTCCAACATGTCTAATTATAATGGACAAACATTTTAACTCGCAAAATGATTTCTGCAAACTCCTATTTATTTATGTCCCTAGTTCTCCTTTGCTTTATTTAATCAAAAGGCCAAAAATAAATAGGGGTGTGCATGGGGGAAATATGGTGTGCTGTATATATGGATTGCTCTTACAATGTATGAGTCTATGCATGGTAGCCTAGAAGATGTAGAAGAAGTTTGGAGAGTTTCCCATGACAAGAACCCTCTTTTTCCAAATAAGGAAATATCTTAGGCCAAGCGATATTTGTTGGTTTGGCAGATAGGGTTGCCAAGCACATTAGAGCAAGTAGTTCATCAGAATCATCTGAATTCAGGCACAAAAATGTTTATGCAGTTAGGTATCAAGCCTGTTGAGATCTGAGTAAGTTTGTATATACATGAATTGGATTTTGAAATGGAGCTAAAAAACAAAGAGAGTGAGAGGCAAGAATATTCACAACTGCAACCTCTACTAAACTACAGAGAGTAACCTTTCATTCATATTCATTCCTTTCTCTTACATCAGACACCATCATCGTTCAAATACATGAGCCAATGTGATTATGACACATGGCAGTGCAAGGCATATAAGCCATTGAAAATGAGTCCTGATCTAAGACTATACACTTGGCATATGAGCACAAGTTATCACAACATAAAACAGCTACACAATAGAACAAAGATAAAGTAAATAAGTAAATCATTTACTAACATGAAATTAGTAAGCAATTTACTTTTCAACACTCTCTTCTAAATTGCTAACTGATTTCACACCCAGTAAACTTCTCAAGTTGTTGAATCTGTCTTTGGGAAGAGCCTTGGTAAAGATGTATGCAATCTGTTCTTCACTCTTGCAGTAAATCAGATCAATGACACCTTCTTGAATTGCATCTTGAATAAAATGAAACTTCCTGCCAATATGCTTGGTTCTTTGATGAAACACAGGATTCTTAGACATAGCTATAGCTGAAGTGTTATCACAGAATAGCGATGTTGCTGCAACTTGCTCTTCTCCAAAGTCCTCGAGCACAAACCTAAGCCAAATGGCCTGAGATGTTGCTTTAGTTGCACTAACATACTCTGCTTCTGCAGTTGAAAGTGCTACACTGTGCTGCTTAACTGAAGCCTATGAGAAGGCCCCACTTCCAAATGAAAAAACATACCCTGAGGTGTTTTTCATATCCTCCTCAGATCCACTCTAGTCACTATCGCAATAGCCAATCATTAAAGTAGATTTTCCATTCAAATATTCAATTCCAAAGTCAATTATTCCTTGAACGTACCTTAGGACTCTTTTAGCAGCTCCATAATGTTTCTTGGTAGGCTTGTGCATAAATCGTACAAGCATACTAGCAGAGAACATAATATTGGGTCTAGTTACTGTTAAATACAGAAGACTTCTAACAATTTTTTTGTACTTACACTCATATGCAGGTTCACTTCCATCTTCTCTTCTTCGTTTATCAGTTGCAACCAATAGAGTGCTAACTGGTTTGCAATCTTTGAGCCCAAATTTATCCAAAAGAGTTAGAGCACATTTTTTCTGATGTATAAATATACTCCCTTCAGTTTGAGTTACCCCTATTCCAAGAAAGTGATAGAGTAAACCCAAACCTGACATCTCATATTTGCACATCATTTCAGCTTTGAATTCTTCCATCATTTCTGCACTACTCCCTGTGTACACAATGTCATCAACATAGATTGACACGATCAAGGTACCAACACCTTCCTTGCTTCTCACATATAAAGTTGTTTCACTTGAGCTTCTGTGAAATCCACAGTGAATTAAATATGTGTTAATTTCACTAAACCAGGCCCTTGGTGCCTGTTTTAGACCATATAGGGCATTTCTCAGCTTATACACCTTGTCTTCAGCCCCTTTAATCACAAAACCATCAGGTTGATCAACATATACCTCCTCCTCAATAACACCATTCAGAAAGGCTGATTTAACATCCAATTACCACAGTTTCCAACCTTTCTGTGCAGCTAGTGTAATGAGTGTCCTAATAATATCTAACCTTGCCACTGAAGCAAAGGTTTCATTAAAATCAATCCCTGGTTCTATGTGTAACCTTTGGCAACAAGCCTTGCCTTATGTTTTTGAATGGAGCTATCAAGATTCAGCTTTGTTTTATATACCCACTTCACACCCACAACAGGTTTGCTACTGGGTCTGTCAACTAATTCTCAAGTGGAATTCTTTTCAATCATCAATATTTCTTCTGTCATAGCCTTTTTCCAAGCATCATCTTTGACTGCCTCACTGAAATCTTCAGGTTCAATGATGCTCATGTTGCATTGAGCATATACATCACTCAAACTTTTCCATTTTTGTGGAGTATGATCATAAATTCCAAAGATTGGAACTGGAGAACCAAGTGAACCAGGTTCTTAAGATGCTTGCAGATCTCCAGTTGATTGTGATCTCAGAGGATACTGCATTGACTGAGGTGAATCACTTGAATCTGGATCAAATTCAGATATCTTTGAGCTTCTTTCATCATTCCCTGGACTAGGAACTCGAACTGATTCATTAGTTTCCCAGTCCCATATTGTTTTCTCATCAAAGATTACACTTCTTGATAGTTTAACCTTTTGAGTTCTCAAGTTGAAAACTCTATATCCTTTTTCACAATTTCCATATCCAACAAACACTCCATTCTCACCAGTTTCCTCCAATTTGTGGCTTTTTTTTTAAGGAATGTGAATATAACACAAGGAACCAAATATCTTCAAATGTTTGACACCTGGCTTCCTCCCACTAAATGCCTCAAATGGAGTTATGTTGTTCAGAGCACTTGTTGAACATCGATTTTGTAGATACACACCTGTGTTGACAGCTTTAGCCCAAAACTTCAAGGGAATCTTCTTTTCAATCATCATAGTTCTTGCCATTTCAATTACCGTGCTGTTCTTTCTCTCTACAACACCGTTTTGTTGCGGAGAGTATGCAACAGTTAATTGCCTTTCTAATCCCATATCTTCACAGAACCTTGAAAACTCTAGAGATGTATATTCTCCACCCCTATCACTTCTGAGTTTCTTAATTTGATAACCACTCTGTAGCTCAACCATGGATTTAAACCTTTTGAAAATGTTGAAGACTTGAGACTTAGGCTGTAAGAAAAATACCCAACACATCCTAGTGTGGTCATCAATAAATGTGAGAAAGAATATGTTGCCTCTTAGAGTAGTTGTCTGCATTGGGCCACATATATTAGAGTGAATAAGTTCTAGAGGTTGTGATGCCCTCCAAACTTTTCTCTTGTCAAATGGTTCCCTGTGACCCTTCCCTGTAAGACATCCAGAGCAAACATGCTTAGAGACTTGTAGTCTAGGTAAACCCTGCACCATTTCCTTCTCTTGTAGAAGCATCAAACTAATGTAGTTTAGATGTCCATATCTTCTATGCCACAACCGAGCTGACTCTTCAACAGTTGCTCTATTAGCCATGTGAGGATTAAGATATTCCAAACTTAATGGAAAACATCTGTTTCCTTTCATTGGAACACTTACAATTAGATCTTCCATTTGTCTATCTCCATAAATATCAACCATGTAATCACCAAACACAAGACAATATCCATGTTCTACCAACTGCCCTACACTCAATAAGTTTTCATCCAATCCAGGTACAATCATAACTTTTTTAATATACCTAGTCACACCTTTCATCTCTATTACCAATGTGCCTTTGCCTATTAACTGCATTAAATCTCCAGTGCCCATTGTAACTCTACACTTCACATTCTTATCAACATCAATAAGCAAAGATTCATGGAAGGTCATATGATTGCTACATGCATTATCTACATACCATATATTCATACTTCTTCCAATAGTAGCAGAATGGCAGGCATAAAACATGGTTGCAAATTCTGTTACCTGATTCGCAAAGTTTACAAGTTTCCCAGCCTTGTTTGGTTGATCACAATCCTTGATGAAATGACCAAAATGATTGCATCCATGATATTTCGGCTTCCCTTTAAACCATCACTCACCATAGTGCAGTTTATCACAATGCTTGCATTTTCCCTTAGACTGATCAAATTTTCCTCCTTAATCATATTTGCCACCTCGATTAGCAAGATTATGAGGTTTAGGATCCCATTTCTTTCCTTTTGATTTCCAATCCTCTTTGGTTTAGAATTACCAAACGAGAGATTTGGTTGAGTTCCTTTTGAGTTCAGATTTAGAGTACTGAAAACTCTTTCAATGGTACTCTCAGCATGCCTATCAAGGCGTTGTGCAAACCCTCTTAATGCTGCAATCACTTCTTGTACCTCAATAGTTTCAATATCCTTAGTTTGTTCAATTACATAACAAACAGGATCAAACTCCTTAGTTAAGCTTGTGAGCAATTTCTGGACTAATCACTCTCTGGGTAAATCTTCCCCATAACCTTTCATCTGATTCACCAACTCGAGAAGACGAGTGAGATACATAGACAAGGTTTCATCATCCCTCATCCTTGTGTACTCGAAATCACGGCGTAGACCCTGCAACTTGATGGATCTCACTTGCCTGTCGCCATGAAATTCCTGATGTAGGATGTCCTAAGCACCCTTTGAGGTCTATTTGTTTGAGATTCTGGGAAAGATGTCATCCGAGACAGCTCCTTGGATTATACCCAGTGCCTTAGCATCCTTCATTAGCTTATCGCTAAGAAAAACTCTCACTGACTCCGATGAGCCTTCATCTCCAATCTTCTTATCCTTCGATTCTGAAATTTCAAATCCTTTTTCAACTAAATCCCAGATTCCATGTGATTTGAAAATAGTTCTCATTCGGATTTTCCAAAATTCATAGTTGTCACCATTGAATATTGGAGCCCGAAGATCACTACCACCAGATCCAAAATTCACGTTGGATTTCCAAGCACAACACTCACAGATCTGACGCCCCAGTTTCAGATAGAACCTGAGCTCTGGATACCATGTTGAGATCTGAGTAAGCTTGTATATACAGGAATTGGATTTTGAAAGGGAGCTGAAAAACAGAGAGAGTGAGAGGCAAGAACATTCACAACTGCAACCTCTACTAAATTGCAGAGAGTAACCTTTCATTCATATTCATTCCTTTCTCTTACATCAGACATCATCACCGTTCAAATACATGAGCCAATGTGATTATGACACATGGCAGTACAAGGCATATGAGCCATTGAAAATGAGTCCTGATCTAAGACCATACACTTGGCATATGAGCACAAGTTATCACAACATAAAACAGCTACACAATAGAACAAAGATATAGTAAATAAGTAAATCATTTACTAGCATGAAATTAGTAAGCAATTTACTTTTGAACGAGGCCTGCATGGTTAAAGAGTATGTGATCCTCGATACCTCATCATGTGTTTCCAAGTCGGCACTTGAATTTCTGGTGTACAATGAGTTAATCTAGACAAGATCAATACCTTACATGTATGGCGAATCTGAACCACCAAGCCCACCATCTCCCCTTTAGTGTAGATAATATCGTTTGTTCAAAAAAAAAAAAAAGTATGCTCGGGCTTCATGCACTTCCCCTGCATCCACAAAAGACGCCAAACCTTGCTATAAGTATGAGCCCTCAGATTGATCTTCTGTTGTGAATTCCAGCTTTTGGTCTTCATTTGGGGAGCTTCCACCACATGGTGTTCCAATGCCAAATGATAACTCTGATCAGTTTCGAGATGTAGCCAAAGCTTTTCCTTATGTGTTGCTTCAAGGCCGGGAACACTCTCGTGAGTCTATTTAAGAATCTCGCCTTAGTGTTTTAATGCCAGAGGCAACCACTGGAAGACGGGTTTGGAGTCTTGTAGAGAAGTTGGCCAAAAACAAGATTGACAGACGTGTCATGTTAAGAGCAGTTTGGATGGAGAAAACCGATGAATTGCATCCAGAATTCATGGCCTGGTTTAATAAGAGTATCCGAACTGGTACCTTAATTTGATTCTTTTGAAGACCGTTGGTTGACCATGCATCGTGAAGTTGGTTTAGTGTGATTTCAAGTTAAAGATTTCAATTTTGTTGTTTTTCTGTAATTTCTGTTTTACTTATAATTTTCAATTTCTTATTGAAAGTTGAAGGTGTTTTAGCATCACTATAACTGTTTAAGCCTTAGCTTGAATTTCTATCCAACTTACTACTAGTTAGCGCTTGAGGGCTACTGTTGTTTTATATATGTATATTAGAAAGGACTGATATTTATTTCGAGCTTCAACATAGTTTCTGGTTCAATTAAACTTCCAACAACATTTATAATCCAAATGGAATCTGAACTTGTTTCGAAAGAAGTTAAAAATAATCGTGTCCAAAACCAGATTTTGTTTTACAATTCTCACACTTCGAGAAATAATTTTCAGAACCATTTTAAGTGGTTCTATGGTGATGTTCTATGGCAGTTGATGATGTAGTCCCCTACAAATATGTAAAGAAATCAGGCCACTGCTCGACTTCAGCAGGATTCCAATACCTTCCATTCAAACGTTTTGAAGGGCCAGTAATATCTTACAAAAATTAACTCAAGCAATATATTTTGTTCGAACCCTTGGATGAGATTTAAGTAGATTTTCTGGGTATCTGGCTCAACTATTCAGTCTGGATCACTAGACTCGCTACACTATCCCTAAAGAGACGAATGATTGATGCGCATTTGCACGTATATCTGACAGTTTCTACCTGGAGCTAATGAGGGAGTAGTAGGTTGCTCATAAAAAGTGAGGCAAGAATGCAGCGACAGAGTTGTTTGCAACTCAGGTAATTCAATGTCTGCTTGGAATTATATGAAGATAAATGGTAAAAACTAGTAACCTTGTTGGTCAAGTCAATTGGCTTCAATACAACCATTTCATCTGCTAACTTTCTAGTTTGTTTTCACATACAAGCTGTTTAAAACTCTTTATTTCTAATTGTGGTTTAGTTGTTAAATCATTGGGTTATAATTCTGAAAGAATTTTCTTTTACGATTGTATTAAGTTTTATGAGGTTGATGTGAGATTATGGTTTACGGATTGTGCCTCGCAAAAAGGGGAGACTTTGGCTAAATTGAACTCCATAGCTTAAATTTGATTTGTTTACTGTTTAACCTTATTTTATAGGATTATCAGGATTCACCAAATTATTGAAACTTACCTTTTGTCTTCTTCGTTCTTCTTTTTCATGATGCTATACATAAATTATATGATTTTCCAGGCATCCAAAACATCATCATGTAGTATTATTATTTTTATACTAATCATAATTTGGTATATTTTTTTATATATATACAATAAAATTGGGAATATTAATCATATTGTCCACTCATATCATAGCACCACACATCGTTGGGTTATGAGTACACAGAAAAAGTTCTCATGAAAGGCGTAAAGCCTATTACAAGATAATATTAGTTGATAATGTTTTTCAAGGAGATAAATTTGAACAAAGCAAAGCTACACTGCTTATCAGATTCTAGAATTGTACGCTTAGTTTTATCTACATATCGATACAGATCAGCCAAATATCTTTCAATTAGTCTTAGGGTATAATCACTGCCTTGTAAAAGACAAACTTGATCTCAGAGAAGGAAGCAAAAAGAGCAATCGACAAAGAGAACCCTAATATGCATGTAATTTGCATGATTTAATGCCAATCAGAATTTTCAATTTGCATGAGAAGGGTGCTTTTTTACCACATTTCTTCTATAAAGATTGCAGATTTTATCTTCTGAAAGCCCGAAACTCACAGAAACAAAACGTTGTGAAAAAAGAAACATGTTTACATATATATGCAAAAGTTCTTACAAAAAGGTAAACTAGAAATTACATCCTTTAAACTCTGAAGGATTTTCTGCATTTCATAATACATGCAAGGGTTCTAACCGTTCTCCAAGTCTTAACTGTACATGCAATAAGGAAAGCATGAGTTCTAATTACTTCACTAAATTAATACACTCTCCAACTACTAAAGATGAGACTCGATCTTCAGTATGCCTAACATAATACGTCAAATCTAATAAAACAGTTAAGATCAACACGATGAATTGCACAATTAAACCTAACGTGTGATGTCAGACATACTGAAAATCCTCTCGAGAACTTTGATCATCAGGGTACCAATTACATGTAAGTCTCTCTCCATATCTTTACCTTGTGAGCCTACTTCAGCTGTATCGACCTGCAGCCATCCACTTTTGCAACATTAACTCCCTATAAAACTTGTCAATAAATTCCTGGGCTGCCTTGTCCACATGGTAATCCTCCTCCTCATCACTACTCAACGGTAACAAAGGCTCCCACTCCGTTACCCTCACCCGCGCCCGCCTCACAATTGGCAGCGGCTCCACCACATCACTGCCGCGATAACTCACTTTCTTCCCCCCATGGACTGTCGCCAATGCATCCTCACACATCATTGGCACATAAACTCCCCTCCGCGAATGCTGCCTAACATACCGCCCCTTGTACACCTTGCCGGATTGACATGGAGGAGTGTAGGATGACCTGCGCGGCGGGCTGCTGGTGCAGCTGAACTCGTACTCCAATGGGTACACGAACGATGTTACTTGTACGTCGTCCGACTTGCAGCTGAGCTCAGTCTGATGACGGACCATGAAATCATTGAAAGACTTGCCTAAGATCTTCCCATGTTTCATCATCGTCAGCTTTTTCTTGGAGACCCCCTTTTGTAACGTGAACAAAACTAGACGTACCATGTTTCTTAGTTTCTTGGCTATCACCGGTGTATTTGTAGGTTCCATATTTAGGGTTTCCGGAATAGGGAAATTTTCAGAGGCTAAAAAACTTAGAGGCAGAGAGAGATCGTAGAGGTTATGAGTTCAATGAGAGAATAATGAAGATAGGAATATATTTAAAAAGCCAAACAGAGTAGAACGGGACCAAAAATATTTTATTTGTTTTTCCTATATTTTTATTGGGTTATTTCTTCTTTTTCTCATTTTTGGGGACTAAAGTCTAAAGAGTGTATTTTCCTATTTTTCTATTAATGTTGATAAGTATAACATACCATGTGTAATCATTGCTTTTTGTTTTGTTTTGTGCTAATCTTTTTCTTTTTCTATTGGGGGTACTGTTTTTCTTTTGTTAATTTGCATACGTTGTCCCTACAAACTAGTGCATTTGAACTTTTAATTAAGATTTTCATGTCTCAAATCAACTAATTGTCATCCATCTAATTGCCCCCATTGATTTCAATCTTGAGTTGTGCCTTTCTATCTTAACCGTTCAAATATTTTCAAATGAAAGTTTTGCTTTAAGCCACCGTTACATATTTTATACAAGGGCACAGAGGAAAAACATATTCTTTTTAAGGACACTTTGGATGCGGCCTTAGTTATCAATATTCTTTAACTGAGACCTTGTCTGTTTTTAGTTTTTTATCAAAGTCCCTGAATTAATGTAATAGTGTAAGTTACTATATTTTTTAATTAAAAATTAAAAATAAAAAATAAAAATTGAAATTTGTATTTGTTTATATTAATGAGATTTTAAATATAACTCTTAATTTGTGGGATTAAAAATAATAAAATATAAATTAATACTCTCTATTATATTGTTTGTGTGTGTGTGTGTGTGGGTACATTCATCAAAATTAACAAAAGAAAAAAATTATTGTACCAAAACATGGATACATTCTCCAAAACACAGAGAAAAAAAAGAGAAGATATTAGGCTTAATAATGTTAGTAAATTTATTTGATTAAACTTCACATAGATACATTCTCAAATCAATGAAAAAAGAATGTGCCCATATAAGTTTAAAAATAAATTAAAATTTTTTAATGGATTTCATATTAAAAAATTGTACATTTTATATTAAAAAAAAGGTACATTTTACATATAACAAATTGGTATATTTAAAAATGGGTACATTTAAGATTAAAAAAATTGAAAATTATATGAATGGGTACATTTAAGATTAAAAAATCAAGAATCTTTTTATAAAAAACTAATGGGTACAAACTTATTCTAATTTTTTTTATTATTTTAGAAATGTTTGAATTCAAAATTAATTAGGAGTTTAATAGAGGTGTGAGTATTAAAATCCTAAATCAATTACTAATTTTTATTTAAAAAAATATGTAATAAGCATGTAAATTCATTATCACATTAATGCTAAGGACTTCAATCAAATTTTGAAAATTAATAAGTCTCAGTCAATGAACATTAGTAACTAAGGATCGGATACTAATTTTTCCTTCTTTTTATATACATATAAAATTGACACACCTACATTTACATTTTCTAAAAAAGTGGGTCTTATCATTGTACGTAGAATTTATTTGTATTAGAAAATATGTCAGTAAACCTGTTAGTTTTACGTGTACAAAAAAACGTCGCTCAAAATTATATTACAATGAAGTGAAATAAGTCAACACAAAAAATAAAGCTAAGTTCATGTTAATAATGGACTAATTATAGTGGGGGATAAGGGAGTAGAAAGTGAAAAATGAATGGATATCGGTTGCGTGGAAAACTTTAATTAGGTGTAGGCTTCCCCTTTAGCCCTACATTATCCTATACTTTCAAATTTATAAACCAAAATGTTAAGGCAAATCAAAATTCTTTGAATTAGTTTATTCAGTTATTGGGTTTGATCATGATGAAAGCTAACATGTAGGATCCTATGTTTTTTACTTGTTTAATCCGCCGTGCACCTAAAGTCGGACAATTTGGCATTTTATTCATCTTCGGCGGGTTGGGAAGGAATTGCAAAGTGGCAAACCACATTTTGTGGACATTGGTGGTTGCACATTTGACATGGGACCGTAGTGTCCTTCTGAGAAAGCATTGGATATTTACAATGATATTATTACCATGAAGCGCAATTGTGTTATCACAAAAGTTAGTCATAAATCGATATCGTATTCGTTACACACAAGGTATAAAATATCAATGATATCGGAAATATTGGTAGTTTAAAAACACGGAAATTTCGATGGAAATATCGGGATATTATCGATATCGATAAAAATTGAATAAAAACCACGGAAATTGTAAGAAAAACTTGGAAATTTTTATTGAAACTTTGCAAGATGTTTATTTAGTCAATTATCTATTAGTTTATCACAAAAAATTGGACGGAAATGCATTACATAATAGATATAATTGATTTAAGTTGATTATATAGCGAGCTGACAAACATTATGAGTGTAGAAATATGTAGTAATTAATGAAAGAAGTTTAAACACACCATAATCATTTATATATAATGAATTAATACAATATTTTACACTTTATACATTGTATGGTAAGATACAAGTGACTTAGCAAAGTCTAAAATATCGATGATATCGGAAATATCGGTAGTCCAAAAAAATATCGGTAGTCCAAAAATACGGAAATTTCGATGAAAATATCGAGATATTATGGATATTTTAGACATGGTTACACACAATAAGATACTATATCCACTAACACTAGTAAAATATCGGCCTACTCGCTCCGTGTTTCATAAGTGTCTATTGATCTCATTAGAGGCTTATTTCGGTGTCCAAAATCTATAGCCACCATGCAGCCACTGATACATGGTCAGTGTTCATAGTCAAGGGTTCTAATGTTATACCCCACACTGCGTATGAATTGGTGTTACAATGAACAGTCCGCAATGCTCCCAAATAATAATCCTATTAATACTATTAGTATTACGGTTTAGTTGTATTCTTCACTTATAAGTGAGAGGTTTTAGATCTGATTATCCCCAAAGGCAAAGTTGAACCAAATTATTATGGAAAGCACATTGTAAGGCATAACTCAGTCTCACTCCCTTAGTGTAGATATTATCGTTTGCTAAAAAAATCTCATTGATAATTACAACTAGTAAAATATCGGCCTACTCGCTCCGTGTTTCATAAGTGTCTATTGATCTCATTAGAGGCTTATTTCGGTGTCCAAAATCTATAGCCACCATGCAGCCACTGATACATGGTCAGTGTTCATAGTCAAGGGTTCTAATGTTATATCCCACACTGCGTATGAATTGGTGTTACAATGAACAGTCCGCAATGCTCCCAAATAATAATCCTATTAATACTATTAGTATTACGGTTTAGTTGTATTCTTCACTTATAAGTGAGAGGTTTTAGATCTGATTATCCCCAAAGGCAAAGTTGAACCACTTTATTATGGAAAGCACATTGTAAGGCATAACTCAGTCTCACTCCCTTAGTGTAGATATTATCGTTTGCTAAAAAAATCTCATTGATAATTACAAAATTTGCTTTCTATTGTTTTTTTATACATTAAATTGAAGACTGGAGAACCCGATACTCTGAGCATTTTAACTGTAAGATTTTTATATAAAATACAAAAATCAAAATCTAATGGTTACGACATCTAGAATGCCGGTACTCCGGAGCACCCAATAATTTTTTATAGGACTTTTGGTGTGGTTGTTTTTGCATGCTCTCATAACAACCGTTGGATGAGCAAAGAACAGTTAAGAATGAAGGGCTTGATCTCCTTACCAAGAGTTGAGCAATGAGAATGCCTCAGCTTCCCATAATTAAAATTTTAAAATAGATATAAGAACAAAAGAATTAGTATCTTTCTTTGGTTGGAAAACAAAATAATTGGTTAGATTTTCCAAACTGTTACATTGCCACCGTTGTCGGTGTTACAAATACGAAGGCCATTGATAATATAAAACAGTGCAAGCAATTTTTAGATGGAGACCGATTTAAATCCGCGTGCCCAGATTAAGGGTGCCCCAAGGCATGTTTTTTTGTAGTGAACATAGCAGCATCATCAACATCTTCAATTACAACTACGTATTGAATTCACTATATATATCATATTTATATTCATGTGAATCGAATGGAAAACTCTAATCAAGTAAGGACAATTATTAGTAGATCACTGCCACACAACTACATGGTGCTACCAGTCCACTTATACAATATGAGACGACATATCTTGGATTGTTTTCTTGTAGTGAACATAGCAACATCATCATCTTCAATTACAACCACGTATCGTATTCACTATATATATATATATATATATATATATATATATATATATATATATATATATATATATATATATATATATATATATATATCATATTTATATTCATGTGAATCAAATCATCGAAAACTCTAATCAAGTAAAGACAATTATTAGTAGATCACCACTGCCACACTACTACATGATGCTACCAGTCCACTTATACAATATGAGACGACATATCTTCTAGAATATAGTAGCTACACTTGTTCTAACACATGACCAATGTTTAATTACACCAAAAAAATTACTCATTACAAAGGACCATTTTAAACTTTCCTTTTTCTTTGAATGAAAAGGACCATCTTATTAAATAACTCTCTAATTGTGCGAGGTTGGCAATGACAGTCGTATTTGTATATTTTTTTGGTTAGGTGTGGAATTATATTTCAAGTTATGACTTGTATATGGATCTAGATCATATATACCCAACTTATTAATTCTACCAGTAAAGCATCAACCCCCATTAACAATTCGTACTGGATGATGATATCCACACTTATTTTTACATCTCACGCAATCTTTGTTAATTAATATTCTTTGATCTTCTCTAGTTTATTTGACCCAATAACCAAAATTAAAAATGGTATGTGGAAGATAAAAAGGAGTATGTAGATAGCACAACCGGTGGAGTAGCTTTAACTTAGATGCCGATCGACTGGTCAGGTAAGAAGGCACCTCAGATATTCTATGGGCAGCAACAATACTTGTATCTGAAGCAAGAAGAACGTCATCCGAATAGTTCAAATTTGGAAGTTCTAGGATTCTAACTTCTATATATGATAATTTGAAGAAGAATCACATTCTTTCTCTTCCTACAAGTTTTGTTATGATAAATAAAACGAACGATTCTTATACACAAAAGATTCGACCGTATTCTCTGTCAAATTCTTAATGGATGAGAAAAAGAAATAGAATTTTAACGAAAAGCTCTCAGTACTGTTTGCTTTAATGAAAAACCACATTTTTACACTAAAAAGTCAATCCTGTTACTATTCACTTTACTCTTTATTTTGTCTTTATCGTTAAAACTCAAAGTTTCAAAGCTCTTTTCATTAGTTTTTCTAATTTAAATAAGGAAGTTTTAACGAAACACTCATGGTACTGTTCACTTTTAACGAAAACGACATTTTTACTCTAAAAAACCATTCCTGTTACTATTCACTTACAACACATGTTTGTCATTTTGATTAAAATTCAAAGTTTTTAAGTCATTTTCATTAGTTTTCCTTTTAAATAATGGGTTACCCTACTCTTGTTAATTCTCGAGTGCTCAGAGTTTGTCTTCAAAATAAAACTTTGACAACGTAGTGAGACAGTAATCAAGGCTCTCATGCATGTATTGAAATTTACTAAGACCGTCTCCGAAGGAGATGTCAAATCCTAAGTGGAAAGTCATATAATCAAATTTGAAAGCAGGAGCAAACACCAACCGATATGTCAATCCTAAGTGAAAAGGTAATGTCAGATGATTTTTAATTATTTTATTATGTGGATCCCATTAATGCACCAATTATAAATCTTGAAAATTTATTTTAATTGATTTCTTTTTAAAATGGATGAAACAAATATAATTTATAACAAAAAAATATATCAGTTGGAAAAAAAAAAAATCTGACATTGTCACGTCAGCCATCAAATTAACATTTGACATTTATCTTTTGATATCTCAATTGGAGATGCTCTAAGAGTCTCATGGGTATTGGAGCCATCAAATACATTTAATCAAGTTTTAGAGCAACACAAGTAATTAAGTAGTCATTTAACAACATTTTAAATAGTTTTGGGGAGTCTAAAAGTCCAATTCAGAATTGGTTTTTTTTTTTTTTTTTTTGGAACAAGTGATATTATCTACACTGAGTGGAGGGGGTGAGCTTAGCCTCACAATGAGTTAGCAATAATGTGGTTCAAACTCGCTTTTGGCGAGAATCGAACATAAGACCTCTCACTTATAAGTGAAGATGAATACGACTAGACCATAGTACTAAGTGGCACTTGGGTTTTATTTTTGTTTGTACTCTTTATAAATACCAGCCATTGATAGACTTGAATGAATTAAAATATATTTGCATTGTGCAATTGAAGTGAGTGTTTCCTCATTCTCTAAAATCAAGCATTTGGCTTGGTTGTGTGAGTGAATCCACGATTAGCAACGTCGAGCAAATTTTGTTGCCACTGGTCTAGTGATTCCCAGGTTTTATCCCTCATCTCTTTGAGACCCTTGGTGCTTTCTCCTACGTCAAGTGGCGTCAAAGTAAGTTTTCCGTTGCATTAGATCATGGGTAATATTTTCTATTCATTTGAATATCAAATAGTAGAAGAGATTAGTTTGGTAGATTGGAATTCTCCGTCAATTTACGATGATTATGTTGATGATGATTCGTCAAGCTCCAATGCACATTCTTCGGTGGTGACTATGGAACGTCTTGTAAGGGCGTTAGAAGATGCATAATTCACATTGAACTTTGATCTTTTTGGGGGGGGGGGGGGGGGGGAGTGCTCAGAAAAACGCTTAATCCACACCATGCTGAATGGGCGATTTACAAAAATTTTGGTGGAAGAGAAGTAAGGTTTTCATCTCAAGTATCTTTGAAAGAAGATACTATTTATGAATACATTGATTTTATTGGTTTCGATATTTTTAATTGGAAGACTTCTCAAGTTTTGGTTGATTTAGTCAATCAAATGAAGATTGATATAAGTTGGATTGCAAGATTTATCATGGAGCATGAACTTACCATTTCAAGAATAAGGAAATATTCCAAGTATTTATTCGTAGGCAAAAATCAATTTCAAGATTACAACAGAGTAAATGAAGATTTAAACTCAAGGGCGAGTTTCTTCGGAGAAGATGAGAATGATGCAGTAATCAAGGCTCTCATGCATGTATTGAAATTTACTAAGAGTCTCATGGGTATTGGAACCATCAAATACATTTAATCAAGTTTTAGAGCAACACAAATAATTAAGTAGTCATTTAAAAACATTTTAAATAGTTTTGGGGAGTCTAAAAGTCCAATTCGGACTTGGCTTTTGTTTGTGTTTGTACTCTTTATAAATATCAAGTATTAGAAGCCAATGACAAATTTGAATGAATTAAAATATATTTGTGTTGTGCAATTGCAGTGAGTGTTTCATCCTTCTTTAAAAGCTTGGTTGTGTGAGCGAATCCACGATTAGTAATGTTGAGCGAGTTCTGTTGCCCCTGGTTGAGTGATTCCTAGGTTCTACCCCCTGTCTCTTCGAGACCCTTGGTTCTTTCTCTTGCATTACATAGTTTTGGCTGAGATGAACAAGGACAATACTAGACCATTGCTTAGAATGAATCCCACAATAATAGGATTTCATAGGCTGCTAACTAAGTTGAGGTATTCCCCACATTACTAATTAATTTTATGGTGGAACCTCAACTTTCTTTAATAATAAACCGTATATAAAGTATGGCTAGTCTTGTTACTTATTCTTTTCAATTTAGTGTACCTCCAATTCTATTATAATTTCTGACAAAAAAAACTATTATGATTATATGGTTGTAAGGGGTTCTATTTGCACATGCATTCCTAAATTTTAAGTTCAATTTTGAAGTTGAATTCAAAACATTATTTGATTTAATAAAATATACCTAGGTGTGTGATGTGAAAAACTGACACAAGTGTGTCTCACATCTCACTCCGCGTGCGTAATTAAGACAAAGATGCAATCATGCAATCAAGATGTGCACTTGAATTATGAAAGCTTTTTTCCGTTTTCTACTTTATTAGAAGATATTGCAAGTCCAAATCTCATAGTGTTGTTTTTTTTTTGTTGACAAGATCTCATAGTGTTGTTGAATTGAAAAACAAAACAAAAACGCAAAAAATTAAAAGATCGGCAATCCGTTGGAAGAAAAAATCCTAATGCATTGACAGCTTCAATGTTTGGTTGAAAACATATAGTCGGTGTCACTATAAGAAAATAATCCAAATGCACTTAAATTTTGGTGATTATAAAATGAGGAAAATGGTTATGTTATTATCCGTACACTCCTTTCTACTTTCACATATATATCTTAATTCTCAGTCGTTAGATTGAATCAATTGAAGAGGATTAAAGGATAAAAATTAAACAGAGGATGTGAGAAAGAAGTGTGTGGATAGCACCACCCATGTTTAAAAAAAAAAGTCCAATTTAATGTTAGCCTTCCAACTAGTCGCCACAAACCCTAGATTTGAAACCTCAGCCGCTGCCCTTGCTTTTGCTTAGGGTCGGCAGTAACTGGCTACCCTCTCCATCTAATCATCCTCCTTTTCTTCCACCTTTGTTGGTTTGAAAATAGGTGTCATGTAGGCTCGGCGTTCTTTGTCGATTCTCCGGCGTTTTTGTCGGTTTCTGTTGCCTTAATTTCTTTTGTTTTCCACCCCTCCTATCTTCCTGTTATTAAGGGTACATGTCAGAAATACAGTTAGTAAGTTAGTTAAAGTTGTTAGGTTTTCTCTTATAAAAATAGAATGGTGTATTCTTCCTTTTTTAGTCAATACAAATTATATTTCTCTCTCTAAACTCTCTCTCTAGGATCTAGGATCTCTCTTGTTTCTCTCTATCATCTTCCTCTTCCTATTTACCAATTCTTCATCTTTTACAATGTAGTTAACATGGTATCAGAGCCACACCAAGGCTCAGGCCATAAATCTTGGTGGTCAATTCCTCTTCTCTCATTACTTTCTATTTTTCTTCGTTACTTTTTATCGTTTCCATGTCTTTGATCGTTTATGCTTCCGTATTCATAGTTCTCTTTGCTTCTCCAATGGCTCCTAACCACCACTCATTTCTCCTAATCTTCTTTCTCACCACTCTGTTCTCAGCCATTAACCTAATCGCCACTGTCACTGCCTCTCCCTCATCATCACCGCCACCACAAACCTCATCTCTATCTCCATCACCATCATCAACACCACCATCCCCACCGCATTTATCTCTGCCACTGCCTCCTCAGCATTCACAGCCATCCCCAAGCATGACGCCCCAACAACTCAACAACATAATCAACGTCCTAATAGGAGCAAACCCACTAGTCCTCCCTATGAGCGCCACCCTCTTCATCCCGCAAGACAACACTTTGAACAACCTCCCCACCACCGAGGTTGTAGCAGTCGCAACCCCAGTACTAGTAAAGACGCCACAGTGGAAAAACATTGATGTGAACATCACCGCCACCACAATGATCGCCACCACAGTGGAAAAACATTGATGCGAACATCACCGCCACCACAATGATCACCTTCACCACATGCATTTTGCGATCTTGAAAAACTTGCAGCTTTTGATTTCTTGTGTTTGTAAGAAAAAGATCGAAACGAAGACGATCAATCGAGGACGAAGGCAAGAAATCTGCGTGTAATGAATGAAAAAAAAATGTTGTGGAATAATGGTGAAGTGAATTGAAACTACGAATTGGTGGAATGGAATGGATTGGAAGAAGTTGTCTAGTGCATTCTTGTACATTACATGTTTGATGAAATGACAGCTTAAGATTTCTTTGAATTATTTGAAGAATTGGAATGATTTCTTACTGCGATTACTTCTGGGATGTGACAATCAATTGTTTTCATCCAAATTAAGGCATGAAATCATCTCACTTTCGATCATCTTTTTTTGAGTTTCATGTTGTTTTTCGGATATTAGGGTTCAGCATTGTCGGAATAAGTATTTTGTTGATGGTTTATGGATTTTACTCTCAATTGGGTCTTGGAGTTCATTGTTTAGACGATTAACAAGCTTTTGGAAGAAGTGGACTTGTTCTGAAGTATTAGATAGCACCGTGGATGATGCTTTGGGGTGACCAAGAAGCCTTGCAAATGAAGTATGACGAATAACAACATCATAAAGTTGCTTTTCTGGTGCACGTGGAAGCACATCCCTCAATTTTTCTTGAATGATTATAGGATCTGATCCAGTGATTAACTGCCAGCATCTAAGAAGCACACATGTTGAAGTTACTCATGGTAATTGACAATGCAGCTGTTGCTACCATAACTTGTTTCAAATGAGACTTAGTTTCAAGATTGTATAGTGTAAGTCCTTGAAATTCTGTTGTCTTTTCATGGGGTATGAATTGTTCAGGAGCTTATCTCAACCTATAATTTCAGAGTCTAACCAACTTAGTTGTAGCATGTATATACTAGAAGTCCAATTGTATATTTCTTGAAGAGATGAAAAGTTTGAAAAAGTTGTTGACGGTAAATCCCACGAAGGGTAATCTTGTTTTATGAGTAGGTAAATCCCACGAAGGGTAATCCTACATAGATGTTGATTTTTTATTGTTGAAATTGTGAAGGTCGATGTCATTGTTCAAAGAAGTTGTTGCTAGTAAAATCCACAAGGGGCGGTCCCGTGGTGCTATAGTTGAGGCCAATGCCACACTATAGTTTGTTAATTTTCTAGTTTTGTAAATATTAAAGGCCGAAGCCAATGTTGAATGAGATTGTTGACGGTAAATCCCACAAAGGGTAATAAGAAGTTGTTATATCGGCATGAGGGTGTGCTACAACTACTTTATAGAAGGTTGTTCTTGTGTAAAACTCCTGATAAAGGTAGAAGAATACAGGGTGTCTTTATTTGTAAGGCAGTGGAAGAAATTTGGACAAACAGACAGAGGTTTTTGATCAACAACTACAAATAGGTCATGGGGTACACTTGTTTGATTCAGGGCTTTGGGAAAGCTAGAAGCTTAGGTGATATAGTTTCAGTATATGCGCTTACTCTCTGTCGTATGGTAGTGTGAAGAAACTAATGATGAGAATATGGGGCTTTCTTGTTTGTAGCAGGCTAATCCAAATTGGTGATTTTAGTCAAAGTGCTACATGTAGAAAATTGTTTGGGTATCAATCCAATGGTGGTTCTCCTAAATCTACAGTAGAATGTCTCAAGTCTTCCAATCTTAAACCGGGTTTCCCCAATTGAGATTAAAGAGGAGTATTAAGGGTACATGTCAGAAATACAGTTAGCAATACAGTTAGTAAGTTGGTTAGAGTTGTTAGGTTTTCTCTTATAAAAACAGAATTATGTATTCTTCCTTTTTTTAGTCAATACAAATTATATTTCTCTCTCTAAAGTCTCTCTAAAGTCTCTCTCTCTCTCTAGGATCTATGATCTCTCTTGTTTCTATCTAGGATCTAGGATCTAGGATCTAGGATCACAAAAGTATTAGGGCTATCAGGGACCAAAAGTGAGTTTCCCAAGATGTTCTTCCATCGAGTGCTACCACTTTAACACCATTGCCACATGAGACATTTCTAGAGTCTTGACAAAAGTAGACTTCGCAGGAATTCTAATAGGTGGTATTCTAATGGATACTGCCAAGGAATCAAAACTATTTCGAATTTCCAATCTCGAAAGGTTTAATACTAATGGCTGGAGGATAAAGATGGAATTGGTTGGTAAAGTCTCCAATGATACACAATTACCGATACATTAGCCCTACTTTAGGCCATCAACTTACCTTAAATCTACATCTTTCCTTGGCAGGGATTTTCTTCTCTTTAAGTTTAAGGGCATTCGCCAAAGTGCTCTTCTAAAATGTCGACAAGTAGACAAAACTACCCAAAACTTAGGAAAACTAACACATTTTTCATATTCGACGAGGTGGCAAGATCCAAACATTAGGCTTAAAAACCTTTTGAAAACGTTACAACCCCTTGCCGTAAAACTCGTATAATTTCCCAGAAAATAATAATATATACGTATATAGAAATCATGCTCGAGAGTAGTGAAACCCAAGTATATGCCATGTCAAGTATCTCAACAATGAAATAAGTAAGTCAGGTGAAATAAATCAATGTAAAATGATATGAAAGTTGAAGTCACCTAACGTGACCTGTATGGTTGAACCTATAGCTCATTAACCAATTCCTGCACACGAGTCGGAACCACCTATTGTGGTCTGTACGACAGGGCTAGGTGCAAACAAGTACACTCAAGTGTTATGATCATGTGAAGGCTATACGAATAATCGCGGGTCACCTATGAGTCGGAACCACCTAATGTGGTCTATACGACAAGGTTGTACACCAAACTTTGATACAAGGTGAGCGTGCAGTACGGAAGGTGAACATTACGTGAAGGATTGTACCTTGGCCACGGGCAGGAGCATTAACACCCGGGTGCAGGATAATGAGCTCTATATGCCTCTACGTATAACCATAACCAATGCAACCAATAACATCATACAATACTCACCTGAAACTTACCTGGCCTCCGCAGCGTCATACAATAGTATGCATATACATACCAATGCATATAATAAAATGAAATGAAAGCATGACATGGCATTTAAAAGAATACGCTCGTTTAAAACAGTCTCTGGGAAAATGTAAAGCATATATACATATATATAGAAAGCCAAAAGCCCACTCACCTGGAGTCTGCACTACAATTCCCTTGCACAAACATCAAGGCGTCACGAACGTTCGGCGCCTATAACAATTATCAAATCATGTCTTAGAATTCTTATCAATAGAACATAAAACTTACATATCTTATTCGGGAAGATCTGTACATTGGATTCCCGATTTGTAAGTTTCTAATATTATCAAATGTTACGTATTATAACATGTCAAAGTTTGGTGACAATCCAACAGTTGGATCATCGATTGCTATAATAATCAAGCGGAAGACCTTAATGGAACTACGTTCAAATGACGGAAATTCGTCAATTGAACTTCACCAATGGAACCAGGGTATTCAAATTTAGCCTAGGAAGGTCAGTCGATGTCTCGGCCCACGCGCCGCCGCAAGTGGCTGTCAGCCGCCCTGACTAGTTGGAAAATTCAATTATTTCTAAAAATTACCAAATTTTACAAGGATTAATATCTCAGTGAGAGGAACAACTTTCATACCTGTGACCAAAGCCATTTTGGCCGGGAAACACCTCAAATTCCCCTCGATCCGCCGAAAACCCCATAAAGGGTGAGCTTTGAATCGACCTCCATACGCTATCTAACGCCTCCACTATTGTTTGGGCTTTATTCTTGACCTCCAAATAAGTGTTTTGATGGTGGTGATTGAAGATAATCATTTCAAAAATGGGTGGATTGCTACAGGGTGCCCTCGAAGCCAACGGTTTCTGTCCATCGTGAAACAAAGCTTAAAACATCTCGAATTTGATGGAGAAACAAAGATGGAAGATCTCTGGGTTGATTTATGGTGGTGGAGGGCTACATAACGCCCTAAAACCTGACCAAATCTTGTCAGAAAATGGCGTTAGGAACCGGGTCACGGTTTCAAAACGGGTCGGGGGTCCGATCAGCTATCCCCTCAACTCTTTCATTTCCCTTCCTTTTTCTTCTCTTCCATTGGTTCTCTCATTTTCTCCCTTTCCTAATTGGTTCGGCTCCTCCCTTATTTCTCCTCTTTTATCCTTCATCTCCACCGCTTATCTTTCCTTTCCTTCAATCTCAGCCACACACATGGCTTTCCAGATTTGGCTCCAAAAATCTAGAGCTTTCTTGATATTAATTAATTTACTAAAATGTCCCCAACTTTAAACGTTAATATCTCATTCATTATAACTCCAAATGACATTCCGTTGGCACCCACGCGTCCGTACCAACGAGTACTACAAGGCTACGCTAAGAAAATGAATCTTACATAACTCGACAAGGCGGTCAACAAAAATCAATGCATTTGCCTTAAAGGGCATTTTTGAAATTTCACATTTAAAAATTATAAAGACTGTAACTTTTGGGGACGGGTCGTTACATCTTCCCTTTACAGCCCACCTCATTTTGATACCCACCCTAACTTTTGCTTAGATCCTGTAGCGACGAACAAAAGATGAAGGCCAGGTCTATTTTCGTCCTTCATTCCCCCTACGCCACTTGGCAATGCCGGGTTTCTCTTGAAGTCAAGTGTTCTACAGCTTCTACCAAAGTAGGGGTATTTCACATGCTCCCTTAGCCTCACCACTCATCCATCTGTTAATGTATTTGTATACACTTGTAGGATTTGGTGAAAGTGATTTAGATTCGGTGGCTATTGTTTGAGGAGTTCTTGGTGACAAAATCTGGTTTTAATGCTTTATTGGTGGCGGGTTTGTAACTTTTGTACTATGTTCTCTTGGTTGAATTGGCCACTTGGTCGTTTTCTTCAATGTAACTGCCTTGATCGTTAAATTAGATGCAAGTGACATTTTACCATAGTGATGCAAATGAGTTGAGCCATTGTATGTCGATGTGGGTTCGAATTCCTTCGGTGATTAATCTAACATATAATTTAACAAAATCTATCATTCGACAAGCCAAAAAAAAACTGCCTTTTGATTACTGCTGACAAGGCATTCGTGGTGGCAACATCGGTTATACTCTACAATTGGATGATAGGATTTAGGATTAATTATGTTGTTTTTTTTTTTTTGTTCTTTCTGCCTTAGGTTTCTCCCGATAAATTTTGGATTTTCTGCCGTCCTTTTCGTTTGGCCCATGTAGCCCGTCTTTATGTTTATTGAATTTAATTTTCGCCCCAAAAAACAAGAAAGAAAGAAAAAAAACAAACAAAACCGATGTGATTTATCCATTTAAGCCCATCATCAGTCTCCTCAATCCTTTTCCACCAAACCTCGCCTCCCTCCCTCTCTCTCTCTCTCTCTCTCTCTCAGATCAAATGGAGCAGCACTCAGATCCAAAGTGGGAAGCCAAGGTGTCTGCAACCCTAAAGGATGCCACAGTGGACCAAATATGGCCTCTCTGCAAAGACTTCTTTTATTTCCACAAGTGGTTTCCAACCCTTGCCACTTGCTATGGGATCCATGGAACCAACGGTGAAACCGGCTGTATCAGACATTGCTCGCTGTTCTCAATCCCCTCCAAGAGTGGTGAGAAGTTCGTCAGCCGGTCAAGGAACGATTAATACCCGTTGATGATCCTGACCATAGTCTGAGCTACGAGATCGTGGAGAGCAACATTGGGTTTAAGTCGTACGTCTCGACGTTCAGGATTGTTCCGCGTGGGGATATTGACGGTCGAGATGGGTGCGTGATCGAGTGGTCCAGCACCGTTGATCCTGTGGAAGGGCGGATTCTTGGTGATTTGGTGAAGAAGCATGAGGCTGCGCTTCAGGAAAGGATGTGATATTCACACATTTCATTTTACTTTTCATACTCATTTTTAATTTTTGACCGTCAGATCAGATGAATTGAAGAAAATCAACGGACATAAATTATCAAGGGATGTGTAAGAAGTAAAATAAGATGTGTGGATAGCACACCTCTTCAGAAAATGTGTAAAAGAATGGAAGATGCAATTTGTATTTGAACATTTCCTGCTGCCGGGCAGCCGGGATTCTGAATGCTAGTTCGAAAATTAAAATATATTTAAAGGCTAAAAGAACACCTCGCAATTTGTAATAAACATTAGCTTCCCTGGGGAAATACTTTCAACTAATTATTCATTCAGCATACCCTTCTCATTTCGATTTGCCATTTTTTTGGTTCCTTCCACCGTAAAATTTTATAATATTATATACCCAAATTGACATGCTTTAAAAATGATCATTCTCACGTACCAAAATCGTGAGGGCAAATCGGAAGATGTCTATAATGTCGTATGGCATTACTTAAATTCTCTCATCACAGCATTACTTCGATGATCATTCTTTCAGATGCCAAATTTGAATTCCCTCGTTTTTTTTTGTTTTGTCAAAGTATAGTTTTTATTAGATTAGATGTTAAATTAGCCACCGACCGGATTAAACCAACGTCATCACGAAAGAGCTCAACACCTTTCTAACACTGTGATCAAGGTTCTAAAAGATGCTAGTCGGGCGGCGGGTTGAAGCCTAGCGCCTAGGCGATGCTTAAGCAGACTAGGCAGATTAAGTAAATGTATTATATATTGTATAAATAAATGTCTACTTATACTTAACAAAACACATAATTGTATTCGTATCAATAAATTGAAAAATAAAATGACATATAGATTATAACGTATTAGAACACATTGCTAATATGAGGAACAAACATACACTAAGTGTTCATTCAAGTATTCAACAAGTCTCTTACATTTTATTGAAAAATAAAATGCAAAATGAAAGTTATCGATCTTTTGTCTAAGTGAAAATCATGACCAAGGTAGGTGCCTAGGCAGGTTTAGACAGGTGTCTAGGCGGACTAGGCGGGCGGCTCATCGGGTTTAGGTGCACTTTCTTAATTTTCAAACACTTATGAACTAATCGGGGCGGTAGCTAGCCACCTAGTGCCTAGATGGAGATTTTTGGAGCAATGATTGTGGTAAAGAGCCACTTGCAATTCCCTCATTATTGTGGATAAACAATGCAACACATGCAACATTCTTGGGAATACTTTTGCTCACCTCCTAAAGTGGCAGTAATACTCAAGCCCCATTAATTGTTGTTAGTGTGGAGGAAAAAATAATCAAGAGGCGACACGTGGATTTTTTGGTAAAATGGACAAAATTACCCTCGAGGCACACCGGAATTCCTACACGCGAGTAGTGGACAATCATCCTTTAATCAAGTCAAAAGTGCCCAAATAAGTATTTATTTATAACCTATTTCATCCATCCCTCATCATATCTTCTCCACAAGGTAACCCCTAAATCATTCCTTTTTTATTATAATAATTAATTGACTAATTATTCAATTAATTTGCTAATTAAACACAAATCATGAACTTCACCCACAAAACCATCCAAGTGGCTGGTCCATCTCCTCCCAAGGTGGCTGGCCACACCCCTATATAAACACCCTCATTTTCTCCAAAACTCAATTCCAATTCTCTTGCTAAATTCTCAAAATTCTCCAAACATTTTTCCCTCAAAATTTTAACTTTGGCATCAAGGGTTTTTCGGCCAAAGCCCCTCCCATTCATTGTAGGCGCGTGAAGCTCTTGGCCTTGACCTAGGGTGTTATTTGTTTTGTAGGTGCAATTTTGTCCAAGATCAAGGAACAAGAAATTTGCATCAATAAATTGGTGCTTTCATTGAGAGTTGAGTCACACACTCGAAGAAGACTCTCGTATCTAAGGTTTTTCACTTTCTTGTTCATTTGTAGATTTTTCGTACGGTCTTATTCTTAGAATTTTTTTTCTAAATTTTTTTTGGTAAAACGTAAAAGAAAAGTACAATGGCAAGGGATTCGGAAACCTCGATGATCGAAACTTCCTATGTTCAAAGATCCGGATCGAATGATGGAGGATAAGACGTAGCACCACCACGACGATCCACAAGGCGCAACACAATGGCAAGATGAGCAACTTTACCACCAAGAAGCACCACCACCATGGCAGCCACGAGGACTACCATGACAGTGGGGAGTGGGCCAGCTCCATGGCAACGAGCCCATGGTGAGCAAGGGCAACGAGGCAGCCACCAGCTCAGGCCCATGCCACTTTGCAACAGCAAGCCTAAGCACTAGAAGCAGCCTAAGCACTAGAAGCAGCCTAAGTCGCTGCCCTAGCAACGCAAGCCCTAGTTTCGTACCCACATGCGCCACACGCTGAACATCCCACTTCTGTGGCCCAACTTATTCTCGTGGCCCAGCTTGCTCCCACAGTCCAGTCTGCTACAGTGGCCAAGCTTGTTCCCACGTTCTAGTCTACTCCGGTGGCCCAGCTTGCTCCCATGGCTTTCCAAGCAGCTCAAATCGGTCCAAGATTAGTTCAACCGTCCCGGCTTTAAATTCCTGGGCTTACGATTGAGTCGGGGCATTTTCATCACATTTCTTCACGGATTTGACATTTCCCAACTCAAATCTCGTGCTCAGAGTCTACCACACTGCTCAAGGAGACACATTCATTCCAGGTTCTTCTAACCCAAATGGAGAACAACATTCGTCTCGATAAGTTATAGAATTGACGATCACCTTCGCACAACAGACAACCTTGGTGAATCAACTCTCGCAACACACCGAGATGCAACGTGCCCCTGACGAGGTGTCCCGAAGTAGGACAAAGGCAGATGAAGAACATCTTCAGCAGCGTCCTGGCAAACAGCCCCTCAACCAGCCACGATCCGAGCGTTTTAGCAGCTTACGCTCTCGCCTGGGTCTTCAGGATAGCGTATATTCTTGTCTTAGCGCACGGAGGAGCGTGTATTCTTGATTAAGCCCACGAACGAGCATACGTTCATAGTTGATGCTACACTTTGATTATCAATATGGACAACCTTCTAGGCGAAGTGTTCATTCACAATTAGGCTTGCAAGAAGCATTCTCCACCTCACATCGGAGTAGGCAGCATGAAAGCATTCTCCACTTCACATTGGAATAGGTAGCACGGCGGATGGAGAGAAGTAGTCACTTAATCCGACTTAAGTTCAACCGGCAACCTGCAAATAGCCTGCTCGCTCGCCAGAAACATCCCACATGCACCACAGCCACATCATAGACGAGTCGAGCATAAGGAAGAGTGGCCTAGACTAATAGGTCACAACTGGGGGCAACTGAAAGTTCCACTGCCCCAGCAGAGGCAAATTCAAGAATAAGTTGATAGGCTTCTGATCGAACAATTACACAATTTCTAGCACAACGAGGCTGCTGACGATGCGTTTCGATGAGACATGACCAACATAAGCATGTCACAATTCACGGATAAGATTGAGCGGACAGATCCCCCTCGCAGGTTCACTATGCCTCACTTCACTCTGTACAAGGAAGACGAAGATCCGGATTGACATCTTAAGCACCGCCTCAGTACCATGATCCTCTTCAGGAACGATGACATGGTTATGTGCAAAATTTTTGCCATAACTCTACAAGGCAAAATTTGCACTGGGTATTATTTGTTTTGTAGGTGCAATTTTGTCCAAGATCAAGGAGGCAGAAATTTGCATCCATAGTTAGCCTATTTAATTTGGGGGGTGATATACCCACCCACCAACACTATTTCTCTACCCATTTTTTAATGATACTTTTAATGACAACTCTAAACTTTTGCAAAATGACTTATAAGGCCATCTTTAACTATTTTATTTTTTTGTTTTTGTATTAAATTCTGAAAATAGAAGGAACAAAAACATGAGCCCAGCAAGTTGAATCCATCGTTTTCCTCATCTTTTATGTCAATTCCTTCCCATCCATTTGAAATCTTCATCAAACACCATAGACCCATTACAATTACCTTAAGAAACTTACTTTTTTCTTTTTCTCGCATACCCATTTATAGTTTCGACAATCCCTGTGGAAATGTGCTCAGTTCATCTAATTGATGTGGTTTTGATACCCTTTTTCTACGATTAGTCCTCTACTTGAGTTGTAATTGCTGAGAGCGACTACGAGGTCGATTGAGGATGTTGCTCATCCTCATAGTCTTGATTAAATTAGAGACAAAGTTGGTTGACGGTGAGAAGGGGGTTGCTTGCCGTTGAGTGGGTGGATGTGTGGTGGTGGCTAATTTTCTTTGTAAGGGATAGTTTAGGAATATTAGTGGGGAAAATAGTATTTTTCTTTTTTACCTTTTACGTGGGGTGGGAAAATAGGATTGTGGGGTGGGTCTAGTAGCTCTCTTTAATTTTAAAATTCGTATTTTATATCAACTAAACTATATTAATTTAAAAGTAAATTAAATAGGGATGAGCATTTTTTGAGGTGAGCAAAAATGCACACATCTCTCTCATAGGCACTAATGACGAAGTTAGTTTAGCTGTATATTTAACAAGTTATAAAATCAGAATGTTATATAGGCCATGTGCATTAGCTGAGGCTTAAAGCATAAGTGAGTGACAACTATTGTATATGTTTGCTAGTGGCATATGGTATTAACTTATCGGTTTAAACCCTTATTTAATTCTCGTCTAGTTTATAGTAGTGATATTGTTTGTAATTAAAAACTCTATATAAAGAGCTGTTACTAACACTCTAAAAATGTCTACTTAATTTCACTCTAAATTTATAAAACACAAGAAAAGTTTATATTAAAAGATGCGTAAGATGATATTTTCGAGTGCTAGTAACAGTACTTTTAAAAAAATTATAGAATTCTAGCTTGAGCACCGACCAGTCATAGTATATGAATCCAAATGGGTAGGCTTTGGTAAATCCCACAAAATCTTGTTCTTTAGCCAAACAATTTCATTTGGACTAGCATGTATATGATGAAGAATCTTTTTGTGGTTTTGAATGAAGAAAACCCCTACAAAGGCATACCACCATTCCATGTGCCTCACAATTATTCGTTGTTAATTTCTTTGTTTATTTGTCATGGCAGAAAACGAAACACCATTAAAAAGGGAAGGTAAATGTTGCTCATTGTGTGGCTTAGTCGAACTTACTTTTTCTTTAGCGTAAAATATATCATTGCATCCAAAAAAAAAGGAAGGCAAAACCTCTGGCCTCTCTTGGCTGATTTTTGCAACTTACACATATGGTTGTCAATCCTTGACACATATTACCTAGTTGAGGGAGTCCCCGGCCAACCGGGTGTGATCCGATATTGCGCCACTCCTCCCACTGATCCTGTCGATAAGACGACCATCCGGTGGACCAAAGACGTTTTACTCGAGATTGATCGAATCAAACACCGTTTGAGCTATGAGATCATTGACAACAATCTCAGGTTCAAGTCTTACGTTGTAGTAATGCAATTGGTCCCGGTCAATGGTGAAGATGGTAGCACGTGGTGCAAGATCAAGTGGTCGTTTGTTAGTGACCCAGTTGAGGGATGAAAATATGATGATATTAATGAGATGAGGGACCTTGCATGGGCTTATAAGAGGTTGGGCTATTCTTCATATTGCCAATTGGTTTTATGGTGGAACTTCAATTTTCTTCATGGTATCATAGCAGATTGTCCACATGTAAAGCCAAGCGGCTATATGCACTACACGTCACCCTGTTGTGTTGTCCACGTGTTAGACTTGAAATTTGCCACACGTGAGGGGGAATGTTGAGAATAAGTCTCACATTGATGGGAGAAGGGATTGCATGGGCTTATAAGAGGTTAGGCTACTCTTCATATTACCAATTTATTTTATAATGGAACCTCAAATTTCTTTATTTTTGACACTTCTACGAGATTGATAGCAAAGAATATGGAGATTGCTCTTCTATCCTCTTTTGGGTGAACATTGAATTGATTTTCATGCAAGTTAGACATATCTTATCGTAGTACGTAATGATTCATTACTTTGTGTTTGAAATAATGTCTAAGCTATAGGGCATGTTTACTTGTCATGAAATGGATAAACAACTTCCCATAGTAATTTCATACTTGACTTTTAATCAAGTCCATTCACATGTTTGATTTTTAATAAACTGTTGACCCTAAAAACTACCAAGCCTACGTGGCGCGCATGCTGAGTAACTAATGAGCTAACTACGTCCTTCAATTGATGCAGGGCGTGCCAACTCGTCGGGCGAGTTTGGCCGAGGAGTAAAATGTATTGATATTGCGTTGGGTGCGCTGCTGACTTTTGAATGTCCCGACTACGGCCGAGGAAGGAACACGTCTCAACCTTCGGGTTTTAGAGCCTGAAGACAAGGTTGCTAGTTCTGTGAAGTTCAATATCAAATTTGGCTCTCAGAGTGCCAAATATAATAACCTGGTAACACCTCACTTCGCCGAGAAGGCTGATGAGATAACCAATCGGCCTCGTCGCAATGCTGTTTATCCAAACTGAAGATGCTTCGCAGTTGGTTGATTCTACGGCAACAATGCTGTTTATCCAAACTAAATATGTGTTGGTGAAAAAGAAAATAAAAATCTCAAGATGTTTAAGAGGTTTTGCATAGAGTGAGGGTTTGCACAGGGCAGTTTGTGTGTTGTGTTGAAGAGGCCCCTTTGTGTTGAACTGTTTCTTGTATTTATAGACGGTTGATAAGTTCTGAAGCTCCACCATGCTACTAAAATTCTTCCATCGTCCAAGCTTTCGGTCAAATCCTAATCTCTTTAGTATAATCCGTATGCATCTTTATCCTGTGCCTATGCGAAGCCAAACAGTATTTCATGATGAGACCACGTGTTTAATGAGACGTATTTATATCTCAAATGGACTCTGGGTTGATATTTGCTTGGCTGGTGGTGTTCAACTACGACTTAAACTCTAGGAGGAAAACTGATCCGTTTGTCATCTATAACTTTTCAAACAAACTGAAAAGCCTATCTAGGAATCACATTATCACCAAAAGCCTAGCTTTCCTAGACTACCTGTCTCATCCGTCACCCAAAACCATCATCTTTATTGTTGCATGCATCCTAACCCCAACCAAATGAATTTTAAATTCATTTTGAATTGTGCCGCACATCCACATCCAAACATCCACATTAATTTGAATTGTCCCTCTGATTCCTAGCTTGAAGATATATTATTTTTATAAGAAAATGTCAAGATAAATCATTATTAAAAGATAATTATGATAAAAATCATAATGTTATCTTTAATAAAATTATCTTTACTTTTTCTTCGACGGTGTGGAGATATGCTTACTCAACGGCCTCGATTACTCGGGCCGATGGTGTAATCTTGGATCCAAACATAAACATAAGAATAAAATGATACTCGTTCCTTGCAAATCCATTTTTCCAAAAAAAGTAGCCCTTATATAGGCAAAGAATAAAAGGAGTACATGACGCAGCACAAAGGAAGAAGGATTACAAATTTAAATCCCTGAATAACCGATAATCTGGAATCCACCAGTTCTTTTAGAGTAATTTCAAAAGATAATTTGATTAATTGATAAATTGATTGAAAGATGATTACAAGAAAAGCAACCAATGACTTAAAACCCAGATTACAACTCCCTAGGATAACTCAAAAGTCTTAAGAAACTAAGATAAAAGTAAATGTCATTAATCGGACTACAAACAAAAAGTTCACTTTTTTTTAATTATTTTTTATAGAATTTAAAATGCAGTTTTGGAGACCTAAACAATCGGTTTTGGCCTTAAACACGACATGATTCAGCTCGCGATTCTCTTTCCAGAATATTTATTGCTACCTTTTCTATTGCATATCAATTGTATCCAACACTTTCCAACTTTAATTCTTTTTTTTTTCTTTTTTTTTTTTGATAATTTGAAACATTTTATTTCCCTTATATTTATTCGTCAAAATTAACTCATATCTTGTCCTTTACATCAATACATCATGATGTTTGAACACATCTACGATGAATGTAACTTCACCATTCGACCAGGAAAAAGGTGAAAAAAATTAACTAGTTAAGTTAAATCACTAACATATTATTGAATACAAGTCTAGTCGGTCCCTCGAAAGGAGGGTTTCGTCGAAAGGAGGGTTTCGTCTAAATCGCCGGAGGGATTCGGCTAATCGGTGAATCTCGGTATCCCTGCCAGGTGAGCAGGTAAGAACAGTATCAGGAGGTCTGGAAGTGTGAATCTTGGGTTTTCACTGGATCCTGCGATCGCGGGGGGGGGGGTGGTGGAGACTTCTGGAGGGCTTTGTCTGTCTAGTTTCTGTGCTGGGGCGGCGAATCTCGGCATCCTTGTCCGATTAGGCGGTGGGAGGAGTTTTCTGCGGTTTGGAAGAGAGTATTCAGGGTGCCGACTGGGGTTAGGGCTATCAGAGAAGGGGGGGGAGGTGTAGATCTGGGGGAGTGTCCAGGGCTATCAGAGGAGCGGGGGAAGGGGGTGTAGATCTGGGGGAGGGTCCTTAGTCTTTGGTGTACGGGATCTGGAATCTTGGTTGGGGATCGACCTTGTCCCTGCATAGAGGGGTTGGATCGATATGGGCGAGGACAATCCCAAAAGGGACCTGGAAGATCTGGGCTCCCGCTTTGGGTCAAAGTTGAAATTGTCCGAGAAAGAGCGCGGCGGAATTAGCATCCAGAGGAAGGATGTCGAGGGTGCGTTAGTGGGACTCCAATATACTCTGATTGCAGAAGTGCTCACTTCTAAAGAGGTAAACGGGGAAGCGTTCATAGACTGTTTTATGTCTCTGTGGCGGGGAAGGGAAGGAGTTTCCATCAGGGACATCGGCGACCGAAGATTTCTGACTAGATTTGCAGCTCAAAGGGATCTTCAACGAGTTGTGGAGGCAGATCAGCCTTGGCATTTTAAAAACGAGCTAGTTATGGTTGCAGATTGGACGGACAAAGGGCTCAATAGATGGGTTCCGCTATCCTATGGAACGTTTTGGGTGCAGATTCACAACGTGCCTGTTCTAAGCATGACCCAGGCGGTGGCAGAATCCATTGGAGGCCTTATGGGGACGGTTAAATCGGTGGATAAATCCGGTAGTAGAGACTGCATCGGAAGATTTCTTCGAGTAAAAATCAATTCAATGTCCGTGAACCCCTTATGCGAGGTACTTTCGTTAATTTTCCTGATGAAGGCAAAGTGTGGGTTGATTTTAAATACGAATGGCTTCCTAAATACTGCCTCATTTGTGGTCTATTGGGACATGTTACTCGAGTGTGCAAAGTTTTCCTGGAGATAGGACAGATTGAAGGGGAAACCTCCGAGGAGGTGGGGGAGGAATTTGCGTTTAAGGGATTGGACGCTAGTACGGACCTGAGGGGTAAATCAATATGGTCGGGGGGCAGCACCAGGACCCCCTGAGGATCAAGTGGAGGACGCATGGATTCTGGAAGATGGAAAGACGATCGCAGTGAGGAACAAGATGGAGGAAAGCGATCGGGCCGGTCATCTACAGCTTCAGGCATGGGAAGTCATTCTCATCTGGAGGCATCGAAATCATTCAGTGGGAGTGATTATACTGACATGGTCAATATGGAAGAGGTTGATACTGCCATATCCCCAAACAAACCCTGCTGGTCTTCAAGCAGCCTGAATAAAGGGAGACTCAACCTAGCTGACAAAATCCGCCACCAACGCCAGGAGGAAGAGGATGCCAGAAAGGCCAGAGAAATTGCGTTCGATGCAGGACTAATTGGACCAGGAGGTGTGATTGCGGAAGGCGCGGATCATATAACTCTCCATGAAATCCCTGAACGGGAGATCCACGGAAACAGGACGGGGGGATCATCTGCAACAGGTCTGAGCCTCGATTTGAACAGTGTACCACTCAACACTGCTGGACATGGGGATGGAATGGTAGATAATAGAGTTGAGGCCGAAAGGCTGGTCTGTATTGATGGTACTGTTTCGAATGGGCCTTATACGGTGGACGACCCTTTCCAACTGGTGCCTATAATCCAGGCTATAATGCAGGAACAGAAAGGGAGAAAACGCAACTCTCAGGAAATGGCGCTCTCATCGTCTACTATTCCAGAGGAGCCACTAGCTACCAGACCAAGGATAAGTTCTTTACGCACAGAGGCGGAGGAGACCAGCCGTAAGGGGTCCCCTACGCAGCCATGAAGATAATCATGTGGAACTGTCAGGGTATCGGGGGTGACCTGACAGTTGACAACTTGTTGGAGCAGAACCGGCTTCACACCCCTGACATGGTTATTCTGCTGGAAACTAAAAATAAAAGTAGGAATTTTGTCCATCTGAAAAGGAGATTGGGTATGGAACAATGGTTCGCTGTGGAGCCTCGGGGCATTGGAGGTGGTTTATGTGTTTTTTGGAGAAATGAGACACCGGTGGTGTTAATTAAATCGGAGGACTTCTTGGTGGAACTCAAACTGTGGGATGATAAGAGGAACTGCAACTGGCGCCTATTCGCCATTTACGCGAGTACGGATGAAAAGAAGAGAAGGATACAATGGCAAGAATTATCTAAGCGCATAGGCCAAGAAAGGGATCGCTGCCTCCTCATAGGAGATTTCAACGATATCCTCTGTAACGATGAGAAGGAGGGAGGAAATTACAGACCGGCTGCTAGCCTACGGGACTTTAGGGACTTTGTGGCTCGTGACGAACTCATGAATTTGGGTTATGAAGGGTATCCCTTCACCTGGAGAAATAACAGGGAGTCCATGCCTATTCAGCAACGCCTTGACCGTGGGTTGGCTACTCTTGGATGGCATGACATGTATCCTAACACAAAAATTAAGCATGTGATCTTGGAAGGATCTGATCATGCCCTTCTGCTCCTCTCGACTGATAAAGTGTCGAAGTGGAGGGGAAGGCAATTCTCTTTCGATGGGCGGTGGAGCAAGTCGGAGGAGTGTCGCAATTTGGTCGGGGAAGACTGGAGAGTCAAGATTAATGGTTCACATGCGTACCGATTGTGTGAAAAACTGAAACTTCTTAGAAAAAGTTTAACTGTCTGGTACAAAGGAAGAGGAAGGAATTCTTTGAAGCAGATTCAGCAGCTGAAGGATGAGATAAGGGCGGCCTACACCTCTAACGGATTTGCCTCAAAGGATGTAAAGCAAAAAGAGAAGGAGCTTGCTGTAGCTCATCAGAAGGATGAGGCTTACTGGAAAGTCAAATCTAGAAATTAATGGCTTCGCGAGGGTGACAAGAACACAAAGTTTTTCCATGCTCAAACGATAAAAAGGAGACGTTTTAATTCAATCCGGGGAATTGAGGATGCTCGGGGGGTTTGGCAGGAATTTAAAATGCAGTTTTGGAGACCTAAACAATCGGTTTTGGCCTTAAACACGACATGATTCAGCTCGCGATTCTCTTTCCAGAATATTTATTGCTACCTTTTCTATTGCATATCAATTGTATCCAACACTTTCCAACTTTAATTCTTTTTTTTTCTTTTTTTTTTTTGATAATTTGAAACATTTTATTTCCCTTATATTTATTCGTCAAAATTAACTCATATCTTGTCCTTTACATCAATACATCATGATGTTTGAACACATCTACGATGAATGTAACTTCACCATTCGACCAGGAAAAAGGTGAAAAAAATTAACTAGTTAAGTTAAATCACTAACCACGGTGCTGCTCATGTTTGATTGCTTGAACATAGCACGTGCTTGACTGCTAGTGGAAATTCAGATCGAGTAATATAATACTGGTATAGTTGTTTTCCGTTTTGGTTTCTTAATAATTATAGTTTTTATTTAGAAAGCGAATACATTATTCAAGGTTAAATGAATAAGTACAAAGGATATGACACATTTAAAATAAAAATCTTACGAGAGATTTCAAGTTGATCAAAGAAAAAAAGAGTAGTATTGCGTCAAACCATTACATATTATTGATATCCTCTAATAACAAATCTCCAAGCAAGTTTGATAACAAGTTGTTTCAAATATGATATTTTACCCTTGCAAAGCATGAAATTAAGGGCAAAATCACATGGTTGTTTAAATTCTTTAGTGACTCTTTCATTAAAAAAATGACAAAATAACAAGTTGTGAGGTAACTGAAACGACTAGCAAACTGAGCAATTAATACCATATGAACGATATTAAAATTTGAGTCAAACGAACCAAATATGTCAAAACCGATACAAGTAATGCTGATCAATGCAAAGAACCTGTACGTATGCACAAATAAGTTTGATTGGCAATTTGGGCAGATCTTATCTAACACATGTTAGTTGAATCAATTCTTTTATGTAATTTCAAGAAATTATACGTTGGTTGTGTCATGAATCCGTCGTATATGCACTCGTATGTATAGTTCATTTTAAGTTTCTCCTTGCCTAAAAATTACATAACAACTAGGGTCTATTTGGATGAGGGTCTAATTAAGGAGGGATCTAGAAGACACGTGATTAGATTAAGGGATTAAAACAGGGTTTTACTAATTAAGGAGGGATCAAAACCGGTGCGATGTGTCCATTTAAGCCCATCATCAGAGTCTCCTCAACCCTTTTCCACCAAACCTCCCCTTCCTATCTCTCTCTCAGATCAAATGGAGCAGCACTCAGATCCAAAGTGGGAAGCCAAGGTTTCTGCAACCCTAAAAGATGCCACAGTGGACCAGATATGGCCTCTCTTCAAAGACTTCTTTAATTTCCACAGGTGGTTTCCAACCCTATCCACTTGCCGTGGGATTCACGGAACCAACGGTGAACCCGGCTGTGTCAGATATTGCTCGGGGTTCTCAATCCCCTCCAAGAGTGGCGAGAAGTCCGTCAGCTGGTCCAAGGAAAGATTAATAGCCGTTGATGATGCTGACCATAGTCTGAGCTACGAGATCGTGGAGAGCAACCTTGGGTTCAATTCGTACGTCTCGACGTTCAGGATTGTTCCGCGTGGGGATATTGATGGTCGAGATGGGTGCGTGATCGAGTGGTCCATAACCGTTGATCCTGTGGAAGGGTGGGTTTTCGGTGATCTGGTGAGGAAGTATGAGTCTGGGTTGCAGAAAATGTCTAATAGAATAGAAGATGCAATTTGTATTTGAACATTACTTAAATTATCTCATCACAGCATTAGGCCAAGACGCCAAATTTGAATTCCCTTGTTATTGTGGATAAACAATGCAACACATGCATCATTCTCTGGAATACTTTTACTCACCCCCTAAAATGACGGTATACTTAATTGTCATTAGCTTATTTAATTTTAACATTAGTATTTTATATCAATTAAACTAATACTCTGATAGTAATTAATAGGGGGTGAGCATTTTTTGAGGTGAGCAAAAATGCACTCATCTCTCTCATAGGCACTAATTATGTAGTCAGTTTAACTGTATATTTAACAAGTTATAAAATCAGAATGTTATATAGGCCATATGCATTATCTGAGGCTTAAAGCATATTAAGTGAGTGACAACTAGTGTATATGTTTGCTAATGGCATATTTTATTGATTTTATAGGGTCTTCTTCTTTAACCTATTAACTTATCGGTTTAAACCCACATTTATTTCTAGTTTGGTTTATAGTAGTGATATTGTTTGCAATTAAAAACTCTATATTTGTTTAACTGTAAAGAGCTGCTACTAACACTCTAAAAATGTCTACATCATTTCACTCTAAATTTGTAAAATACAAGAGAAGTTTATATTATAAGATGTGTAAGATGATATTTTAGAGTACCAATAACAGTACTTTTAAAACAATTAAAGAATTCTAGGTTGAGCACCGACCAGTCCAAATGGGTAGGTTTTGGTAAATCCCACAAAATCTTGTTCTTTAGCCAAACAATTTCATTTGGACTAGCATGTATATGATGAAGAATCTTTTGTGGTTTTCAATGAAGACAACCCCTATAAAGGCATACCACCATTCCATGTTCCTCACAATTATTTGTTGTTAATTTCTTTGTTAATTTATTTGTCATGGGAGTAAACCAAATTAACACCATTATTAAAATGAGAAGGCAAAACCTCTGGCGAGCTCAAAGGCCAAGCAGCGGAATAAGTTTGGCCTCTATTAATTGGCTGATTTTTGCAACTTACACAAATGGTTGTCAATCCTTGGCACATGATACCCCTAGTTGACGGAGTCCTCGGCCAGCCGGGTGTGTTCTGATATTGCGCCACTCCTCCGACTGATCCTGCCGATGAGACGACCATCAAGTGGACCAAAGAGGTTTTACTTGAGATTGATCCGATCAAATTAACACCGTTTGAGCTGTGAGATCATTGAGAACAATCTTGGGTTCAAGTCTTACGTTGCAGTAATGCCATTAGTCCCTGTCAACGGTGAAGATGGCAGCACGGGGTGCAGGATCGAGTGGTCGTTTGTTAGTGACCCAGTTGAGGGATGGAAATATGATGATCTTCGAGCTTTTTTTTTTGACACTTCTATGTAGGGGTGGGTTTAAAAAACCGAAAACCGAACCGAAACCGAAAAACCTAACCAAACGAAAAAATTGAACCGAATTGAAAAAACCGAACCGAACCGAACTCTTTTGGTTCGGTTCGGTTTTGGTGGTCTAGAAACCGAACCGAACCGAAATAATTAAATTAATATTTTTTTAATTTTATTTATTTAATTATTTGATTTTATTATATTAGAATATGATACTTCGGACTGCTGCTTTGGTAGGACTTGTTTGCTTTCCAATTCAAATTGTCTTCTCAGCTTCTCCATCTACAACAAAAATTAGAACTTATACCATTACAAGCAATATTTCTAGTTTATATCATTAAGTGCAACACATATATAAGAACACATATCTCAACTGCACTGCAGTTGATTAGGGAAAGCAAACAACGTATAAAAGTCTCATGAGTTTATTAAACACTACGAGATCAAAAATAAAATTCAAACTTTCTCACCTATGGCCAAGTATAGTAGCTTCCGTGGCCTAACAATTTTGAAAAGTATATCAATATATTCAAAAATATTGATGAACACCTCTTCAAAATTTGCTGGTGGTAGAAGCTGAACACAGAATGTAGAAATTATATTATGTAACCACATATATGGATAAAAAAAATTCGGACCATAAAGATAAAGAAAATATAAAAAATGGTTACCTAGACAATAATCAAAATAAATAGTATATTATAGAATGTTTATCTTATTGCTAATGAAGAATACAAGTATATATATATATATATATATATATATATATATAGAGAGAGAGAGAGAGAGAGAGAGAGAGAGAGAGAGAGAGAGAGAGATTGAGAGAAAGAGAGAGGTCGTACTCCATCATCATCGTCTAAAAAGAAATCTATTTACAGTTAAACTTTAAACCCAAAATATTTAAAAAGAAACCTTTATGTTATAATTCCAGTTGAACTTTAAATGTTTATTTTCATTATCTTTAAGTCTAGTCGGAATATTTATGTTATGATTGTGTTGGATATGTTAAAATTTAAGATTTCAATTTTTTTTCATTTTTTGAAAAAAAAACCGAAACCGAACCGATTACTTCTATGGGATTGATGACAAAGAATATGGAGAATGCTCTTCTATCTTCTTTTGGGTGAACATTGAATTGGTTTTCATGCAAGTTAGACATATCTTATTGTACTATACGTAACGTTTCCATTACTTTTTGTTGAATTAATGTCTACGATTTAGGGTATGTTTATGAGATGAAATAAACAACTCTCCATGATAATCTCATACTTGACTATTCAGGTATAAGATACCCAAATACAATTATTTTGTTTCATTCCTTAATTGTTACTAAATCAATTGTTGAGGCTAAAAAAAGTCATATGCAAGTCCAATCAAGTCTCACAACCCAATTGTTATACAAGGCTCAAGCCAAGCTCAAAATACATGCCAAGATTTGGAATCGAAAAGGGGTTATATCAGTAATCATGCCATGCTACATTAATTAAGTCATGCATTTGTGTAAATCACACCACAATCATGCAAGTCCATGCATATTTATCATGCCATGCCTTATCAAGCTAAAGTAAGCCTAAGTTACATGTCCAGGGCTTGTCAAGTGAATTGTGGTGTGGATGGTTACAGAAGTTTGTCGGACGTATGTGGAGTCAAGATTATGGAAGATTTTGGGTTGCTTGGGAGCCCAAAGATCCAAGCCCATAACGTTTGTGGTCCACGTGGGCAAGTTTGAGAGAGAACCAGCCTAATTTCCTTCTTTCCTTAGCAAGGTAACCAACTTAGTTAGGAAGAAACCAAGACTTAACCCTAAAGTCACTTGAAAGCCCAGTAAAGAGGCATGTAACGAAGGAAGAGGCTGAATTTCCTTTCCTAACTCACACTGAAGATCAACACCTGAAAGCCAAAAGACACGTTATAGGAAGTAACGTCTGTGGAAGGCTGACCCATGAAAGCCGCACCTCGAGAAGAATGTCCACTGTAGGTTTCACGAGATCAACAGAGCCTAGCTTCCTTGCACCAAAAGGGGAATAGCAGAAGAACAAGGGAAAATGAGGAGGGAAGATCAAACCACAATTAGAGATTCCTTAGGAAACCTAGAGGGGAATCCTTCACCTACAAAAAGAGAGATTAAAAGCCAATAAGAGGGATCCCAATAACTCAGCCAAAAAAGATAGAGGTTCACACGTTAGAGGGAGGAACACAGAACCATCTTCCCACAACCTTACAGTTCTCCCCTAGACTTCTTTCAGCCCTTTCAGTTAGGGAAAACCTCTTTAGAACTCAGGAAGCCCGGATTACCCAACCAAAAACTCCACGCACCCGTGCAAACTCTCTCTCTCTCTCTCTCTCATGCTAAATGGATGACCTTCTAGCTTCCACACCATACCTTACTTGAGCAAGCCATTATTTGCTTAATCATGCTAATCTTCAAGTCATTCATCTAACCGAGATATTTGCTAAGACGAGCTAACTCTTTTGACATATTATGGGACTTGGTACAAAACTGAACCAAGAGAGACAAGAGGACGTTCTCAAAACCTCAGTCTACCTTGACCTAAAAGTAACCCTAAAACCAACGAATCGGAATCAAGTCCATTCAAATGTTTGATTTTTAATAAACATAAGAATAAAATGATACTTATTCCTTTCAAATCCATTTCTCCATATAAACATGCCCTTATATAGGCAAAGAATAAAAGGAGTACATTCAAAGACGGCGGTAGCTAAGGCCATTGGAGGCAGCTGCCCTCACTGATGTTTTATGTAGAGGGAAAAAATCTAGATGGCTACAGAACTTGAATTTATCATATTTAAGTATTTTAACTGATGAGTTGAAATATTCAAATAAATATGTACTTGAATTTATTATATTTTAGTACTTTAATTGATTAGTTAAAATATTTAAATAATATGTATATATAATAAGCTATTATTAGGAAATAATGTTTGCAAGTTGGTTTAATGAAATTTAAGAAGAAAAGAAAAGCAATGAAATTATAGAAGAAATTTGAATTTCTTTGAGGTTAAGAGATAGACCCCGCCATACAAAGTTTTTAGCTCCGTCCTTAAGTACATCATGATGTTTGAACACATCTACCATGAATGTGACTTCACCATTCGACCAGGTAAAAAGTGAAAAAAAATAAAAATTAATTAGTTAAGTTAAATCACTAACCACGGTGCTGCTTCTGTTTGATTGCTTGGACGTAGCACGTGCTTGACTGTTTGTAGAAATTTAGATCGAGTAATATAATACTGGTACAGTTGTTTTCCGTTTTTGATTTCTTAATAATTATAATTCTTATTTTGAAAACGAATACAATATTCAAGGTGAAACGGATAAGTGCAAAGGATATGACACATTTATTTTGACCTTGATAAAATATTTGTCTGGAGATTTCAATCCGGTCAAATAAAAAAAGAGTATTCCACATCAATCTATTACTAGTTATTGAGACAAATCTCCAGTCAAGTTTGATAACAAGTTATTTCAAATATGGAACTTTAACGAAAAGTTCCAAGTATTGTTCATTTTAACAAAAAACCACATTTTTACATTAAAAAATCAATCATGATATTATTCATTTTATCCTTTATTTTGTCTTTATCGTTAAAACTCAAAATTTTCAAACATTTTTCGTTAGTTTTCCTTTTAAAATATGGTCTTTTACCCTTGCAAACAGGAAAGGGCAAAATCACATAGTTGTTAGTGATTCTTTCATTAAATAAATGATAAAATCACAAGTTGTCAGGCCAACAGGATTCTTTCCATATTCTTTTTGTAAAGATTCTGGAGATTCGTAAATCGTGTTCGTTCATTGTATATGATGAACGAATATGATTCACGAATTTCCAGAATCCTCATAAAGAGAATCCAGCGAGGATTTGGATTCTTGGTGTGGTAACTGAAACGACTAACAAACTGAGCAATTAATACCACATGAACGAGATTAAAATTTGAGTCATATGAGCCAAATATGTCAAAACCGATGCAAGTAATGCTGATTCATGCAGAGACCCTGTAAGTCTGCACAAATAGGTTTGATTGGCAGCAGATCTTAGCCAACACACGTGAGCTGCATCACAATTTATGTAATTTGTGATTATACATAAATAGTTATAGATCCGCCCCAATATATTCACACATATTTATAGTTCATTTTAAGTTTCACCTGCCGAAAAATTACAAAAACAACTAAGAGTCTATTTCGATGAAGGATTAAAAAGAGGACTTGGGATTGGAATAGCCTAAAAGGGGTTTTGGAAGTTCTAATATTCAAAGGACTGTGGATTTCTCACACTCTTATAATTTTCAGTTGTCGAATCGGATAAATTAAAGAGATCAAAGAAATAAAGCGTGTGTGAGAAATAAAAAGTGATGTGTAGATAGCACACCACATTTTTAAACACCTTGTTTGGGTAAAATTAAGGAGGGATCTAGAAGATTAACATTATACAACCTCTAACATATATAACCACATTATTGCTAAAGGTGAATTTAAAATACATTATTGCTAGCTTATTGTGAGGCGTAACCCACTCCCCACCAATTTAATCTAGATAATATTGTTTGTTAAAAAATGAATATCCCTAGATACTAACTCATATACATACTGTTGGAATATATTAGTATTTTAGGTATTTTTTTGTTTGAGTTTTCTTATAAGTTTAGTTTGGGCCTAGCCTGTTAGCATTAGGGTTAGAGTTAGTTTATTATAAATAGAGTGCTTTGTTATTCATTAGAGAACAAGTTATTCACAATGTAGCATCTTGGGTTATATAGCCGTCATGGCAATCTTTCGTTTACTTAATAAAATTATATTAGTTTATATTCAGTTTGTTCGTTTGTTCATTGCGTACTCTGATATTCAACTTGGTATCAGAGCAGGTTAAATCTTTCAAGAATTAATCTGTTTTGGGGTTGATATCGATTTGTTTATCTCTCTGTTTGTTCAGTATCAATTTTGTCTTTAGTTAGGGTTTTGTTGTTTGAATATGTTTGCTCGGGATCCACTCAACGTTGAACCTAGAACCGAAACCTGCACCGAAACCCATTCCCCATCCAGCCGCCTTCTACTCGCTTGAACTACCAGCACCACCTCGTGCAAATTCCGCCACCACTTTCTACCCTGCCATCCAAACCCACACTGAACCGAGATCCGTTCATTGCTGCACCAGCCTACACAGACCTAAGCGCACCACCAGTTTTCGGCAACATGAACCCAGCACTCGCGGCGTACTGTCTTGCACAACACACCCCACCAGAATCTGCACCATTACCCTGTTTTCGCATCGTACCCGCTTCTCCTTCTATACCTGACCAGAATTTGCCACCGCTGCTGCACTCATTCGTCTAGAAGAAAGGAATAAGGAAATAAGGAAACAGAAGCCAAAAAAAAATTAAGAAAAAAAAAATTGTTTGAGGTTTTGGCCCACACAGGCAAAGTGGAAAAATGGGTTGTGGGCTGTTTGCCGCCCATTTTTTGGTTGATGTCTTTGAGGCCCACACGAGTTGTTGGCCTGTTTGGAATTGTTTTGTTTGTTTGTTGGTACAATTGAGATATGGAAATCTCGTCCGTTTAGTGACGGGTGCTTTCTATACTCTCAACTCTAGCCAGTTTGCCAGCCAGAATCAAGAATCAAGTCAAGTCAAGAATCAAGAATCAATAACTAGTTTGCCAGTCAAGTCAAGAATCAAGTCAAGTCTGCCAGTCAAGTCAAGTCAAGTTTGCATGCCTGCCAGTCTGCCTAACGGAGCCAGTCCGCATCTGCTTGTTTGCAAACTCATGTCGTATACCGCCATGAGTTTGATGGGGGGAGGGGGGGTGTTGGAATATATTAGTATTTTAGGTATTATTTTGTTTGAGTTTTCTTATAAGTTTAGTTTGAGCCTAACCTGTTAGCATTAGAGTTAGAGTTAGTTTATTATAAATAGAGTGCTTTGTTATTCATTAGAGAACAAGCTATTCACAATGTAGCCTCTTGGGTTATATAGCCGTCATGGCAATCACCTCTTTAAGAAAAATTTTGACACAATTTCTAAATCATTAGGTTAAAACGTCTTAAAAGTTTCTATGCAATGAAACCTCCATCTGTTTTACCGAGAAAATCTTAAAAGTTTCCATGCAATTGTAATGTAGTCTAGCTGTGCTTACATTTCTAGCCTTTAACGTGTTGATCATGTAGTTGCAAGTATATATATTCCACATTGACAATGTAAACCGCTAACCTACAATTGATATTGATGCTGGGGAGCCCTCCACTTAATTGCAAAGGAAGGAATAGGAAAACTTGCAAAATAAAGAAAGTAAGAGAAGTGATTTCTAATTTTATATGTGTTGGTAAACACATGATCTGGTTAGGAAGCGATTTCTCTACCTATATTTTAAAAACGTAGTGAATCCAAGAATCATAATTGTTCCATGTCCAGTAAGTAGATGTACCCCAAGACTCTGTATCGTATTTTGTTGACCATAATTATATTTTGCTGCTTGTAGTTAACTAATTTGTTTTTGGGTCAATGCACTTTAGTATGTTTATATTTTTGATAGTTGCACAAACCACCCCATAAGCCTATTATATGGGTATAATAGGATAAGTACAATTACCCAACAATAGGTAAAAGAAGAGAGTAAATTTAGTGACATTTTAGGAAATCAAGGATGGAAGTGCTGGTATTAGAGACTCAAACAATTCTTTTAAAAAAAAAAATTTAAGGGGAAATAGATACATTTGATTTGCATAAGGGGTAATGCTAGGGAGACTAAATTTGGGGACTAAATTAGCAAACTAAATGATGTGTTACTAATAAGAATGAGCACGTTTATTTACGCTTAAGCAATAAACTAATAATCAATTTTCATGTCCTTTAGTTTTCAAAATTTAGTCTTTCTAACATTACCCTTTGTAGAAATGATCATTTTCAGTAACAACATATTGATCATATATCGACGACATAATGATGATATAACCACAATACAACAATGATATAATAACGACTGATCATTTTTGCAATAAAATAACAAATATGTTTATTGTAACTAATTGCCAAAATTTAATTAGCGTCAGAATCCAGATTAAGAGATTTTGAGATTATTTAAGGGGTGTGCTATCCACATACTCCATTTTACTTCTCACACACCCCTTGATAATTTTTGTCCGTTAATCTTCTTTAATTCATCCAATCCGACGGCCGAAAATTAAAAATATGTGTGTGAAGTAAAATGAGGTGTGTGGATATCACACCCCTTATTTAATAGAAAAAAATTGTTTAGATTAAACTTTGTGTAATAACATTGTTGGAAAATTACAATAAATAATCTCTGTGAATATATAAAATACAACAAATACAATAAATAAGAAAGAAGTCACCAAAATGATAGAGATAGGGCTTTGGTTGAGGCGTGGAGAATCACTGTCCTTAGAGCCGATGTTGCGCTCTCTCCCAAGTACCACGGTGCAAAAGATCTATTGCGCGTTGACCTCCAAAATTCAACAACCAAAGGACTTTGCTAGATGTGCACTCGTAATAACAAAATTGCAGCAAAGCCAAAAGAATAGTGCCCAACAAAAAGAACCAGGATCCTCTCCTGAGCAGTTCCTTAGGGATCCTAGGGATCTTGTAATCTTGTTCGTTCATTTTATATTGTGCGGTCAGTTTTCGTTAGATACTATTCATCTGTGAATTTTAAAATTTAAATTTTAAATAATTTCTGACCGCACGATATACGATGAACGGACATGATTGCAGGATCCCTAGGATCCCTAGTGAACTGCTCAGGAGAGGATCCTGGTCCCAACAAAAAAGAAGAAAACAAGATTACAATGATTAACAAGTTAAAGAACGAAAGTTAGGCTTTGTGTCCTATTTTGTCTAATATAGCTTCGTTTCTTTTACCGTTAGTTTAATATTATTCTTTTTTACCTGTAAGTGAAAAAACCGTAAACTCAAATTTTATAAATGACGAATTTGTGACTAATTTTATTCCCACCATACTTAAAATCGTATATAGATAGTTGTATTTTTTTTTTATACCAAGTCAAATTGAATATTTTTTCGTACAGTGCAAGTCAACTTTCCATTTTTTGTTTTTTTTTTTGGCACATAAGTCAACTTCCATTTCACCTAACATTTAAATTTATTAGTTATGAGTGAAGCATCTTTTTGAACCTTATAAATACATCGTATCACAAATAATGTTCTCTTATAACCAATCATTCATGTTTCCTTTGTTTCCTAGCTATCTCTCTCATCATGCAAGAACCCGCAGAGTCCAGAAAATGGGAGCGCAAAACAACCGCTGTGCTCAAAGCCTCAGCAGCCGAAAAAGTTTGGCTTCTCTTGGCTGATTTCTGCAACTTACACAAAATCTTCCCCAAACTAGCCACATGTTACCAAGTCGAGGGAGTTTCCGGCCAACCGGGTCTGATACGGTACTGTGAAACTCCTCCTACCAATCCCGCTGATGAGTCGACCGTCAAGTGGGTCAAGGAGAAGCTACTGATGATTGATCCAATCAAACGGTGCATAAGCTATGAGATCATTGAGAATAACATGGGGTTTCACTCTTACGTTGCTACCATGCAAGTAGTGCCTACAAACGACATTGATCAGGATGGTGTTTACGGGTGCAAGATAGATTGGTCTGTTGTTTGTGATCCGGTCGATGGATGGAGATCTGAAAATCTTCAGGAGTTTCTTGAGTCTAATCTTCAATTGGTTGCAAAAACAATGGAGCATGCTCTTCTATCTACTTAAATATACATATACATATACATATATATATATATATATTCATGCTTTTTTTTTATCAGTCTTTTCATGTTTATGTAATATATAATATGTCAAATAATTAAGGTTCTAAAAAACGCTCGCAGCTAGTCGAGCGGTGGACAAGGGCCTAGCGCTCAAGCCGATTTATGTAAATGTACTATATATCTTGTAAATAAGTGTCTATTTACATTTAAAAAAAATTATACTTGTATGGATAATAAAATAATGATAAAATGCAAAAATAGAAGTAGAAGAATACACAAAGTACATCCATCCAACAAGTTCAATATTTAAAAAACAGTAAGCATATAATCATAATGAGGAGTATTCTTGGATGATAGACTAAATTCTTCTTGTTCATGATCCTTGCATTGGATTGGATGTAAACTAAACTATTTAACGTTATTGCATCTAGTTTATTTCTTTCTTTTTTTTTTGTATGTATCTCCTCAAAAGTTCTCCAATTCATTTCACAATCGGATGAACTTGTAGTCAATCCATCATTTGCAAATTAGGTACATCATTTCCATAAAGTATACCACCATGAAACTAAAAAATAAAAAAGCACACAATTAATAAATAAATAAAAAGAAAAATCAAATCCGCCTAGGACCGCCTAGCTCCAGATCAATTTTTTGAAATGATTTTCCCTAAATCCCGACGGGTCTTCACTGCCTAGGCCGATTTTTAGAACACTGAAAATAATGACTTTGTACAGAATAAATAGTTATGATGTTTCTGAAACTAGCCATCATCAAATTTGTAGTGTAATAGTTTAAATATCATAACCCCATTTCAACTAATATCAAAATCTTTTGTGATAAAACCCCATACATGAAGGATTGTGCGTGTAGTAATTACCAAATTGAGGACAGTATCGGAGTTGATAGAAGTGGACCTTCGACCCATCTTTTTGATAATTCTATAGACTTCACCATTCTACAACCATATTCTTTGATATCGTTGCATTATTTTCCTATCAAATATTATTGTTGACTCAGTTTTTCTATATGCTGGTCAATCAAAACACCCATATGTATTGTATAGTTGGAAATACTTTTAAAATAATTATAAGAGTTTCTTCAAATTATAAAAGTGCTTCTGATGCTTTTTGAGAAAGCATTTACATTTTTATTAAAAGTTTTGATGTGCTTTTAATGAAAACACTTATGAACAAAAGTGTTTTTAAAGAAGCCCTAATTCCTTACATTTAGTTAGAAATATTTACTCAAACAACACATATAGGGTGTAATCTAGTTACAAAGAAACTTTACACTTTTTCAAATTACATGCACCACTCTAACAGTGTGAAAAAAATTAAACAGTTTGATATGTTTTAAATTTGGATAACATGGTTGATATTTTCGGAGTATGAGGTATATTTAAAACACATTTATTTACTTTCCATTCTTATACAACTTCAAAAATAAATAATCACTACAACAAAAATGGCCACTACGCACAATAAAGGCCAAAAAGCACCAACAATTGTGCTTATAGACCAATAGCAACAATGTAGCTACTATCTTTGTGTATGTGCTCTTTATGGGCGTCACCATTGCTGATAGCACACAATATGATGTTTTGTGCTCAAAGAGGCAGGCACAAATAGACCACTATTTGTGCCTCGTTTCTGACAACTTGTCAGACAACCTTTTCCAGACACGTTGGCACTTCATATTGTAATTGTGCCAACATGAATTAAATATTAAAAAAAATTGAGGAAATGAAAAATTTTAATTTTCTTAAAATGAAAAGGCCTACAACACATTCCCAATCTCACAAACATAACGTAATGTTACATATTTTATCTCTAATACAATAAAACTTGAAAGCACATATTTTTGGACAGATGCATTTTCCCCAGCAAGCCTTGCACCTCATCAGAAGCTATAACAGATATAGTCGAATTCAAAACAAAATTAGTCCAAAATAGGTAGGCCAGCTTGTCGGTGATACTTAAATCTTCAAAGCATGGAACATCCAAATAGGAAGGCCAGCTTGCTGGTACTTCCAAATCTCTGGTAACAAGACGAACACACAAACAAAAGCCGGTACTCTTTAGTCTTTAGTAAGAATAATTAAAGAAAAAAGTACATCTTATATACAATTCCAAGAAGACATAGTATAACTATAATGCAAAACAGCAAACCCCTCAAGCCATTTCTCCTTGCAGAGATTGATAAAAGCATTTGTATATCTTCTAAAGATACCATCCAATCGATCCACCAAAATATCAATATCTTGTAGTTCATGCAATTAAACTATGGGTAGGGCAAAAACAAGCTTTTATGATTTAGTTCTATAAACTGATTCATACAGATAATTAAACCAATAATTCCTAATACCATTTGAATTCGTCGGACGCCAAACAACCTTCAACCACCACAGATAACACGGTATTGACATCCCTTGCTCTGACAGCCTCTAAAAAATGACCATGAGTAAGAAATATATCAAGCAGTAAAATACATTATCACATTGGATATTACTGAAAAAATGAACTATAAATTTAGACTACCAAGAAGCTCTTGAAAATGAAGCTGACATCATTTACATAGTGCAGCAAGAATGAGTATGTAATGGCTTCCAAATTTTTAAATCATGATTCCTTTTCTTTACATGATCAGATGCTATATATCCTTCCTCCCACAAATTAATTGGTGTAATTCTGCTATGTATACATGCACTTGTTCGTGATTGAAACATAATGACTTTTGCCAGACACATTAGTAACATTTTTAATTTCTTCATGCATGGCAATCAATCTTCACACAAATTAACACATGAAAAAAGCAATCCACAGTCCCAATAATGCGACTCTACCTCTTTCGAATGTAGAATAAAAGAGAGATGCAAAAAAATATCTCAAAATAGGTCATTTCCTACAACATATAACAAACACGAATTTTAGGACTTAAGGGATAATTAGTAGTTGGTCTAGAGTTTAATTGACAGAACACATAAGTGTAATGGAAAAAAAATGTACATCTTGTCATGGCCATCACAATTAACTGTAAGACATTGACTAATTTTCACATTCAATGATAATGATGTTATCCTATAGTCAAATTGAAACTTCCCCAAAAGAAACCTAATGTAAATTACCTAAATCAAAGTCAGGTCTGAGCAAAAAATTTAGGGAATATCTTCTATAGTCAAATTGAAACTTCCCCAAAAGAAACCCAGTTAAAAACAGTCAATAAATGAAGATTTACATAATTTAATTATCACATAAACACCAGTCAGTGATCATGAATTCGAAAGTAGAAATACTAAAACAAAGTACAACCTAGAAACCAAAACACATTAAAATTGAAAAATCTTAGAAAAATATTACCTGATTTTACCAACGTGATTTCCGATTCAGGCTATACATCCACCGATCTTCCCAAACCCGACACACCCCCTCCATATAAGTGTTCATGCACATAGCAAAATTCATGTAAACATACAATGTGACGACACGTCCCTGATTTTACGTTTTTATTAATTTTTAAAATGTGAATTTACGAAAATGCCCTAGGGACAAAGGCTTTGACTTCTGTTGACCATTGGTTAGAGAGACGTATGACTTATTCTTATAGCATATCCTCGTAGTACTCGTTGGTACGAACGCATAGGCGAAATCCATTTGCGAGTCCGGATTATAACTGTATAGTTACGGACATTTGAAATTGGTTACTTGTTAGGTTAATTTTGAACTCCCACCAGGTGGGAATAGTGGACCAATTAAATTAAAGGGATAATGAACCAATTAGAAGAGAGGGAGAGTGCAACAGCCCAATCAGAAATCAGGAAAAGAAGAACAAAAGAAAGAAAGAAAAAAAAAGCTCCCAGCTTTCCGTGCACCCACACCCACACCCATTGCGACCACCCATCTTCCAAGGCCGATTTCAGCCAACTCCGGTGGATTTTTTCGATGCCAGTACCACCATCTTAAAGTTCTCATTCCCCTTTACAAAACCCACCCAAGAACCACCTTTAGAAACCACCACATGTGGTAGGGCGAAGCTATGAAATCAAACCTGTCAAAACCGTGTTCGGCCACTCTTTTCAATTCTTCCGGCAAATCGGCAAAGTGATGGCCGATGCCACCACTTAGGCTTTGTAGCCCATCATCCCAGGAGAAAATCCCAACCAACCTTGACCCCGTTGGTCCACCGTAGACGACGAATCGACGGCGGGAAATTTTAGGCACCGCCAGCTTTGTGGGTAAAATTGACCATCTTCCGTCTACTTTTGAACTTCATGGCAGGTATGAAATTTGTGCATCTCTTTAAGATCTTCATTGCTATAAAATTTAAGAATTTTAGAAATAGTGGAATTTTCCGACGAACCGTGGAGGCCAGCCACCACAGCGGCGGCACGTGCGGCAGCGGCCTGGCCAGTGGGCCGACGATGTCCTTTTGAGTTCAATTAGATGTTCTGATGTCATAATTGATATCCATATGATGTGGTTTGATTGTTTGAACTTAGTTTCATTACGATACATCACTTGACCTTTATACGAATCGATGATTCGTCTGTTCGATCATCACCAAACTTTGATACATATTAGTACGTAATATTTGAGGATCATAGAAACTTACGGATCAAGAATCCGACGTACGGATATTCCCGAATTGGATTTGTAAGTTCATAAAATAAAATGTTGACCGCCACTTGGTTTTTGGCAATTGGCGGAGATCCGACCGTTGGATCGTAATGAAATTTTAGGATGTTGTTTTAGAAGCATAATGTGGATCTTTGGAAGTAAGGGATCAGAAATCCGTGATGTGGATCTTCCAGATCAAATCTTAGCTTGATGGCAAATAGAATATATTTGTACTATATATGAACACTTGGAATTTACAGGTTACCCACATGCACAGCACATTCATCAACTACCGTCATGCATTGCAGGACAACGAGGTGGAACCAGGCGCCCTAAACGAAAATAAGACAATTAACTACTTCAAGTTTAAACGAGTAAAACGGATGTGAATCTTTTCATAAGCTCTTCCATAAACTTCCAGAAGCTACTTGTAACACTAGGATGAATTTAAGAAAAAAAGAAAATCCAATCTTTGACATGCATACAAAAAAATATCCATACGTGGGTGGGTCTAATTCTTCTCGGCCAAGGTTGGAAACAAACTTGATTCACCTTCCTCGTCCCAATCTTTGACATGTACACAGAAAATTGATTTAAAATTCGAAATCTAGAATCAACCCCAAAACTAAAAGTTTTTATTTTGGAAAACAACTTACAGTGGAGGACATCCCACAAGGAGAGGATCATTTTTACCTCTTAGGTCGAGGTCCGATTCCGACCGGTTTGGTAGAAAATTTGTCGGAAAATCACCAGCCATCGCTTCTTAGATCTGAAATTGACGAAATTCAGCTACGAATTTGTAGAAACTAACTTGGGGGTTGGAAGGAGGGCGTGAAGAGGATTCTGGAGGTTTAATTTGACGGTCGTTGGTGACCGGTGGATGGCTTGCGTGAAAGAGGAAAGAGAGGAGAGAGAGAGGACGAAGGGGGAAGGGATGAGGGGGAAAATGAGGGAAGAGAGAGGAGTTGGACGTTTGTGAAGGGAAGAGAGATTTTTTAAGTTTTTCATATTTTTTTATAAATGTGTTTAACTTATCCTATCTAAAATCTGAAGGCAAGTACAATCCAAACCTCCTTTGGTTTGCTTGCTTGCCCCATAAAAATCCAAAAAGTAAATATGTAAGGACACAAAACTTACTTTTTATTTAAATATATTAAACTAGAGGGCACAATAATCTTTGTTGTGTTTTTGCAAATTAATAAAAAATTTACAAATCTGACACATGCAAGGCAGGATGGACATACAGCGCTGCTGACAAACATATTTTATAGACACAAAATCCTTTTTGTGCCCATCTTAAGTAAAAAAGTACCCTACTCGGCACGGTTTCCGTGCTCATTACTGTTTTGTATTTTTTTTTTTTTTTTTAACATTGGGCACTATAGATGGTGCCCTTTATGGAATGTGAACTACTTAAGCTTTTTGGTGGTCAAAATGACACAAAATTCTCAATTGTGCCTTTTGTTTTGTACCTAAAGCTCATTTTTGTTGTAGTGAATTATATATTTTTAGTTATCAGGTGATTAATTAAGAGTATTTTGTTATGAATAATTATTCAGATTTTTTTTACTGTTAAATGTGAACTACCTGCCCACGTGCCACCGATCAAGTACCATATATACATGATAGAAATACAAAATATGAGGTGGTTTTGGTAACCCAATACCAACAGAAATTACAAAATACAAATTTGTTCTTTAGCCAAACGAATTTCATTTACCCTAGCGAACACATGATGAAGAATCTTTGATGGTTGAGTGAGAAAATCCTTATAACTAAATGTTGCATTAAGCCATGTTTCTCATAAGTAACTGGTACATGTTGTCCTTTAAGATTGCATGGTTAGAACACTAATGCATGTGATAATAAATATTACCATATTGAAACTCTAACCAGGTGAAGCTCCAGCAGCTATGGTATTCGTTGAACCGAGAAGAAGAAACACCAAGTCTTCTAAAAACTCCTAGTCAAGATTGGGTTCAGTTGAGTCCTGAAATTGATGAAATTTTACAGGATTAGAATGAATAATTATAAGATTGGCGAATGGTTCTTTTTAAATGGACTATAATATCCCTCAACGAATGTCAACCTTGTCAAGGATCCCATTGCCAACTTAAGCCTTGCTCAGGAGTACCTACTTTGGCACCAACGCCTTGCTATCCCTCAGAACCAGTGTCCACTTTGTTTCCAAACTTTTGTAAAAACTCACATGAATGTGAGACTTGTCAATTGTCAAAAGCCACCGAACTTCTTTTTGTATCATCTATTTAAGTCTAGAATCAGTAAGCTATTTGAGGTTGTTCACTCATATATCTGGATCACTTTCGTGTATAATCATTTGATGGATACAAGTATTATGTCACATTTGTGGATGATTATTATAAAGTCACTTGGTTGTATCTCTTGAAATTTAAGAGTGAATTGTTTGATGTTTTCAAGGATTGTTACAATCAATTTTCATCTAAAATAACACTAAGGTACCGTTTGGTACGCAGACGGGACGGAACGGGACGGAATGGGACGAGACGGGACGGGACGGAACAAAACGAAATGGAGGTTCGTGTTATGTTTGGTATGCATAGGACGGAACGGTTCGGATTTCGTGTTAAATGACTAACTTAGCCTTGTTTGTACAATTTCTACAGTGTCGTCGTTTTCCTTCATTTTCTCGGCAACCAATCAGACCCCCAAACAATTACAAGAAGAAAAAAAATGACGAATCAAACCCCCAAACAATTTCTTTCTCTTCAAATCAAACACAGAAAAATCCCAAAATTCATTTCAATCAATTTTTGCAGCTTCATCATCATCCTCCCTGCAGCGTCGTCATCATCCTCCGTGCAACATCCACCTTATTCCCTCCGACCCACCAAACTGTTTCACTCTTTCTCTCCCCAACCTCCCTCTCCAAATCGGGCGATTCCGTCCTAATCCAATGGTCTGGCATCGACTCCCCCTCCCGACTCGACTAGCTCGGCATCTACTCGCCCCCTTCCTCCCACCACGACAACTTTATAGGATACAAGTTCCTCTCATCTGTGCCCACATGGAAATCTGGGTCAGGCTCCATTTCCCTCCCTCTGGTCAATCTTCGATTCAACTACTCATTCCAGATTTTCCACTGGAACGAGTCTGAGGTCGACCCCAACCACCTCGACCAGGACCACAACCCCCTCCCTGGCACCACCTACCTGCTCGCCACCTCAGATGATGAGTTTAGCTTCGAATCGGGTCATGTTCCGGATCAGATCCATCTCGCTTACACGGACGGAGATGACGAGATGCAGGTCATGTACGTGACGCCAGACGGCGCCGGAGAAGAAGAGGGTTTGCTATGGTGACGTCGTCGTCGTCGGATGGGTTTGCTGGGATTGGGTTAGCAGTTGGGTTACTGGGTTTGTGGTGGAGGAAGAGGAGGGCTAAGGGAGAGACAAGGGCAGAAGAGAGGGAGGTTACGGGAGAGAAAGGAAGGTAGACAATGTAATTAATGAAAAATAAAAAGGGTATTGTTGTCCAAAAAAATATAATTTTGTGTCCCACGGGATGCAAAAACCCATTCCAGGGCGGAGGGGAAACCAAAATCTAACCCATTTTTGTTCCGTGGGACGCGCGTTCCACATAATTTTAGCGCACCAAATGTGGGACGGAACACGTCCGTCCCATCCCACATACCAAACGCACCCTAAAGTCACACAATGGCACTGAGTACACAACCAATAACATGTCCGACTATTTGAGCACTCATGACATTTTGCACCAAACTAGTTGTGTTGGTACCCCACAACAAAATGGCGTAGCCAAGAGGAAAAAAAAAAAAGGCTTGCCGGAGAAAACAAGGTCCCTAATGTTACAAATGAATGTACCCAAGAGGTTCTGGTCCTAAGCACTTACCACTACTACCTGTAGGTTGCCTACTCGTGTGTTAAATGTCAAATCACCTTATGAAAGGGAGAACCATGGACTTGTCTCATCTCAGGATCTTTGGATGCACTTTCTATGCACACATTCAAGCTGCTCATCCACTACTAGAAATTTGGCTATAAGCCACCCTTTTCATTGGTGGCTATTGTCAAGTGTTGCCACTCACATTGGTGGCAAACGTCTATGGTCACCAAGCACCCACTAAACTAGAGAGTGTGACCAATGTAGAGGATTCTATTGTAACAATGGCTACCAATATTACATTGGTGGGTATGTGAACAATGCCACCCTAATTCACATTGGTGGCAAATTTGCAAAATAATATTAAAAAAAAAGGATGCCTTATGGGGCACCCAGATTTGAATATAATATCTCCTCTTTTTTTTGGTGAGGAAACAAATTGTAATATCATTGATATTAATAATATACTACTGTAGACATCGAAATTTCGGTAAATAAATGTTGACCGATAAATCAAAGTGTCAACGCTCATGTATTACATAAATTTTACACGTAACGTGTGACTCAACGAAAATTGAAATGAGTTGGAAAAGTCATCAAATAGGACACGTGTCAACACCTGGCAGAAACGACTTATTTCATCTGGGATATTATATTCAAAATTAGGCCTTAGAAAATTCTATAAATACAAGCCCATTTCATTCATTTGGGAGGAACCAAAATCATTAGGCAAAATTCTTGAAGCTCTGAAGCTCTGAAACTCCGAAGCTCTCAAGCATCCAGGTTCCCGAAGAATCAAGAAAGCTCTCTTCGTTTTTCGTTCTTCGTTCATCGTTCTTCCAAGATCAAGCCCCGACGGCCCTTGGACCAACAATCCACCAATTCAAGATCAAGCCCCGACGGCCCTTGAAGAAAGCACCATCGTTCATCATCCGTTCATCCAAGATCAAGCCCCAACGGCCCTTTGGATCAACAACGTCGACAAATCCACACACACATCCAACCGTTCTTCAAGATTAAGCCCAAAAGCCCTTGAAGACCTGCTCATCATCATTATTCAAGATCAAGCCTCAAACGGCCCTTGAAGAAACACTCATCCTCAAGGTCAAGCCCCAACGGCTTCTTGAAGATCCGCTCAAATCCACTTTCAAAGATCAAGCCCACGACCCTTAAAGAACGTTCATCCAAGATCAAGCCTCGACGGCCCTTGGATCAATCGCACATCCACAAATCAACACCTTACGGAGATCGAATCAGAGGATCAAAATAGAGAGATATTGTAACCCAAAACTATCAAATACAAATATTTGTTTGTGCACGTTGTTCTTGTCTCTTTCGTTTCAGGAATTTTCCGTGTTTACAACTACAAGTCCGCATAACTAATCTTTTATACAATTTTGAACAAATGTTGGGACTCAAACTTTGAAAAGTGTTTGAACACTCTGTTTCCTATGAGCTAAATCATGTCAATAACTTGAATCTGATCATTTGCTGCACCCAAAGTCAAATCCACAAATTTCATAAGAATAATGTTAACTCAAGTTCAACCGTTAAAGCAATTAGAGTTGAGGACATGCATCACTGAGATATGATCAAATAAATACCTAGGAAATGTAGTTTTTCAAGAGGTTTGCAGTCATAATATCAGCCATGACGACTCTCACGTTGCTGCTACTGTTGGTTGGAAGGCGCAAGTAACTTTGCCGACAAAAATTTCTCACAAACCTGTGGAGAAACAAAATTATAAAAAAAAAAATTGAGCACTATCCACAGGTAACTAATAACGAACTAACTAAATTAATCTATGCTCAAAGTGCACAACTATTAGTTCGGAATAGTTCAATTTTCTGCAAGGAAAGGAAAGCAAGGTGAATAACAAAGAGAAACGAAGATTTGGAGTTAGCTTTATGAAGAGATTTGCATATAACATAAAAATGAAATAAGATGAACCAAAACACAATAATTAAAAATGGATTTCATGACAATACTAACAGAGTAATTAGAGAGTAGTAGCAAGCAAGGAAGAAAGATGCCATTACCAGAGCTCAAAACAGGGGACTCCATTCTTATTGTTGCCATGATCTCAATCAACTTTCTCTAACCTAGAAACATAATAAAAACAGCAAATCAACTTTCCTTAACCTTGAAGCATAATATTTCAAGCATAAGACAAACACTAAAATCCCCAGAAAGTAATAAATAGCTTTCCAGTTTCTAGTCTCTGAACATAGAGTACACCAAGAGCTCTCAGACATTACAAAGTAATCACACATATTAAATAGTATTCAATGTAGATGCATACACATCACACATGTATGCAGCCCAGTTTATAGACAAACAACAAATAACTATCACACTCACAATTACAAATATCAAATTGACCTCAATAATATACGATAACTATTACGAGGAACACGTTCGATTTAATTTCCAAAGTTCCACTTTAAAGCCCAAAACATATCAATTTTTTTTTTCCTTTTTTTTTTCATTTATGTGTATAAACAACCGAACTCCGCCTATGTAAGTTTATCTTACATTGCCGGTCCCAAGCCCGGGTAAAGGAGGAGGGGGAGGGCGTCAGATAGTCGACAGCCGGCACTCCTCAGTTACGTCGAATCCTTATGAAAATGTGTATAAACAACCAACCAAATTGTTTTACCTTAAATCATCAAGAGAAACATAAGCAGCCGAGAAAAATAATTCCAACCTGCAAGTTCATACCAAACAAAAAAAATTCTGGAAAAAATAGACCAAATAATTAAAATACCTACACATGTATAAATTCATCAGGTGAATAATTTCAACAATGACCCAGAATAAAAAAATTAAAACAAAAAAAAATGAATTTTACCCAAACAAAGAGTGGATCCATGGATGTGGAAGTGAAGGACGTTTGTGAGGGTCAGCCCAGGTTGGAAACAACTTTAATTCACCTTCCCCGAACCCAATCTTTGACATGCATACTGATAATGTAATTAAAATTTGAAATCTAGAATTGATCCCATAACTAAAACCTTTTATTTTGGAAAAGCACTTACACTGGAGGATAGTCGTCGAGGAGAGGATCGTTTTTACCTTTTGGGTCTAGGTCCAATTCCGGCAGCCTTTGCCGAAAATTGGCCGGAAACCCCGCGGTCACCGTTTATTAGATCTGAAATTGAAGAAATTCGGCTATGAATTTTTAGAAACTAACTTGGGGGTTGGAAAGAGGACGGGAAGAGGACTCTAGAGGTAAGATTTGCTAGTCGTTGGTGACCGGTCGATGACGGCACTGTTGCGTGAAAGAGAAGAGGGTGAGAGAGGATACGGGAGGGAGGAAGACGGCTGAAGAGGACAATGAGAACTTGAGAGAGAGAGAGAGGAGAGAAGAAAAGTAGAAGAAAAGTAAATAAAAAAAGCAGCACCACTTAGGCGCCAACAAAATAAATAATTAAATAAAAAAGCAGAAAAGTAATTTTAAAAGTAATTTTAAGAAATAAAGCTATTTAACAGCCACCAATGATTGGTGGCTCAATGTTGAAGGCCACCCTTATCAGTGGCATTCCACTGTAAAGCCACCAAAAAATAGTAAGAGTGGCAACTTTATATCTATGGCCACCAATTGCAAAGGGTGGGCAAAAAATGGTGTGTAATGAGCATAATTCTAGTAGTGATCGTGATAGATTGGAACCTAAGGCTGTCAAATATGGATATTCTAGTCCCCAAAAAGGTACGAATGTTACAACCCACACACTGGGAAACTGGCAGTGTCTAGAGATGTACGATTTGATGAGCTCTCTCCCTACTTTCACAAGGATTCTGAGAATGATCATAAGGGGGAGGTAGAGTCCCATGGAATCCTTCCCAACTGCCAACTCCAGTAGAGATCCATGAATGCACTCCTCAAAATTCCTCCATTGAGCATCACTTCATTGAAAAAAACTACATCACTAATAAAACAGAAGAAACATTGTAGAGGAACCTCAACACAAAAGCGACACAAAGAAAATTACAGGGGAGCAATAATCTAAGAGAAAATCAGATAAACGTCGGGAAGATCTTCGAACCAAGAACAATATTGACTTGAGTACAGGGCAAGGCAATGGGCAGCACCATTAGCTTGGCTCGAATATGGGTGATATTAGCTCTAGTGATTGAGTTGAGGAAAGTACAGTACAGTAATACTGTCTGGTTTTGGATACAAATACCATAACAAATATCTTCGATTCGATACAATTACCGTTTGGTATAAAAAAAAGGGGCACAAAATCGATATGGTGTAGTGTAGTAATGATATGATATTGTAGAATGACAAATAATTCCACCCCTAAACTTACCTCCAGTGCTTCGGAGGTCGATGCAGCATCTAGAACTCCTAACCCAACTCCATCTGTTATTAGTCCATCCATCATATCGCATGATTAATTTAGAACACCATCACTTTAGCATCTCTGTTTTGATGTCAATATTTTTCCTTAAATCAATTGAGTTTGTTGCCATATACGATAGTTGAAGAATCTTTCATGAGTAGTCGACAAATTAAAAAGTAAGACAAAATTAGCTCTCCAGTTGCCATGAGGATCCAGAGGATCCTCCTTGTGTGGATCTTAGAAATCTTTAAATTGTGTCTGTTTATCGTACATTGTGAGATCAGTTTTCATCATATACTATTTATATTTAATTTTAAATACAATTATTTAAAATAATTTCTGACCGCACGTATATAATGAACGGATACAATTTAAGAATTTTCGATATCTTTACAAAAAGGATTCCTCGGTCCTCCAGTTGGCCACCAATTAAGCATCCACCAAGTAAAATAATTCACGAGCAAACAAAGAATCTTGCGTGACTCACCTTTCCACTCCACTCAAACAGCAGTCAACACACACAAATATATGGACTAAATAAAACGCATAATTTTTCACTTTCTCCCTTTCAATTCTCTCTCTCTCTCTCTCTCTCTCTCTCTCTCTCTCTCTATTTCTAATGGAGGAAGAAGAAGATCAGCAGCAGTCCAAATGGCAAGGCAACGCCTCCGCCGAGCTGAAATGCACGGCAGCGGAGCAAGCCTGGCCGGCCCTGGCCGATTTCTGCAACTTACACAAGTGGTTCCCAAATATTGCCACGTGTCGCCAAGTGGAGGGCATCCCTGGCCAGCCAGGTGTGATCCGGTACTGCGCGAGTGCACCTGTTGATAATGATGAGTCCAGCATCAAGTGGGCTAAAGAGAAGTTGTTGACCATTGATCCGATCCAACGGTGCTTGAGCTACGAGGTCACGGAGAGCAATCTCGGGTTTAAGTCGTACGTTTCAACAATGCAAGTAGTTGCGATGGACGGCGGAGGTGGGTGCAAGATTGAGTGGTCGTTTGTTTGCGATCCGATCGAAGGGTTGGGGTTGGATGAATTTCTTTCATATCTTGATTCTTCTCTTCAACTGATGGGAAAGGCGATCATGGAGCATGCTCCTCTATCTACTGCTAATTGATATTTTTGTGTGCTTATAGTATTAATATGTTTATGTATTTTGTAATGAATTTCTCTTTGCGTTTAGCTGTGCACCCGACTTCTTAACTTCCATCCTTCTCTTTGTTCAATAATAAATACCTTCGTGTGAGAATTACCCACAAATTATCTTTTGCTCAACACTAACATTATAAATTAACCCAATAAGAACCACATAAGCTTTCTTATGGTTTTGAAGAGATTTTTCCAGTGTGACCGGCATCACGTGTCACTATATAAATGGTGAAATATATGCTAAAAAGTTAACAACTTAAAAAAAAAAATTTCTAACTATTTGTGTAAAAATGTAATGTAACCATGTTCCAGTCACAATAAAAAATTTCTCATGATTTTGTGGCATCAATCATTATCGTTTTAAGTTATGCTAGCATGGTCACCAAACACACAACGACTCACCGTGACTCATGAGCGTGAATGATTAATACTAGCATCATTCCTATTGCCTCTCAAAACAAAAATACGTACATAACAAAAGCGAAACGATTGGTTAAGTCAATATGTGGTTGAACATTGATCCATAAGATATTAACATATTCTTTATACACATTTAGAAATCAATCTTTGCTATGCAGTTAGGAAGTTGGCTACATTGGACCACCGAAAACCCCACCTTTCCACAGAATGTGAGTTTTTCTGATGCTCTCTGGTCTCCATCCCCAACTTCATAACTGCGGCAGGACCAAACGAAAAACGACACGGGCGTTGAATTATGATCACAAGAAACCCGCTTAAATGTAAATAACTTTCAACTGCTAAAATTATATGGTAGGATATATGGCCTAACTGCTTCAAAAACGTTGATTCCCTACGCATGTAAGTTTCCGATCCTTTTCTTTTTTCGGAATGGGGGTAGGCCAATTGAATTAGAGGCCGTTAACATCTTCGACGCCAGCACTCAATTTCTTATCCATCCAGTCAATTATGTCCTGTGCAATCTCTACACGCTCCGGCTCAAAGAGAAGGTCGTGCAAGAAACCGTCATAGAGCTTTATATCTTTGAACTCGGATGCTGCCTCATTGTAGAGGTCCTGGGAGGCTAGCGGATCGGTGACTCTATCAGCAGTACCATGAAGAACAAAGAAGGGGATATTCACAAACTTAAAGTTCCGAGTCAATTGAGTGGAGATGCGCAATATCTCATAGCCTGTTCGGACCCTGATTGGACCTGTATAGACCAGGGGATCAGAGTACTTGGCCAACAATTGTGCAGGATCCCGAGACACTGGAATTCCCCTCTTGTTTGCACCTTTAAACTGGAACTTGGGAGCGACCAGAGAAACAATTGGAGCCACAGCCTAAATTCAGACATCAGAGAGAGATTTGTAACATGTAAGCAACCATGTAACGATCATGTGTTCAACACAGCTTCAAGCTTAGGGAAGGAAAAATCGCCTAAAAGCACATAAACATAGTTTGGGATGCAGTAAAGAACATACCCCAACAATTGGATGTGCTGGCTTAACGCGCAAAGCTGGTGATGTCAGTACAATACCCTCTAGCATTCCTTCAATTTGAGGGGTGGCGGCCGCCTACACAAACGTTAAGCAATATTAATGATGAACTTAAGACTCAACGAGTTGGACGGTCAGTAGATTTTTGGATGGCATACCTTCAAAACAACAGCTCCTCCTGTTGAGTGACCAAAGAGGAAGCATGGTACTCCAGGGTTCTCTAACCTAATCTTCTCCAAGAAAGCACCCTATTGAAAGAGTATGATCAAAACAGTCAAACTTCAGGGGGATTTAAAGTAGAGCCACTTGGAACCAAAAATACAGTACATAATATTATGAAAAAAAAAACTAAGCTCCCATCCATGTAGTCGAAAATGCTATGTTTATACAGAAAAATCCTAAATATTTGAGATGAGGGGATATCCAATCATCCATGTGAGTTGAAAGGATTTATAATCAATTGGAGAAAATGCTGCTGAACTTACAGTATCAGCAACAACATAGTCAAGTGAAGGAACATATCCATGCAATCCATCGCTGCCGCCATGACCTACCACAAAGGGAACAATAGATTAATATAAACGCAAATCTAACAACTTAAGAAATCATCCGAATTAAGTAGTCATGTCCACATTTCCATTCAACAAACTCCTAGCATAATGCAAATGAGGTATTCCCACAAGTCCTCACAAGGTCCAGACATAAATAATGCAAAAGAGCTCCAATTTCAGTACCATAAGACTCCATCATCCTGTCTTCCTTTGCAAAGCGAAAAATTCAGAGGGACTCTACAGAAATATGAAATAGATTCCCAAAGTTCTCAAATTCTTCTCTGTAACTCTCTGTTCCTCTCTTAGGCATAAACCACGCGTGGACCTTAAAACGTAGTGATGTTTGATTCGAACTATAAAAGCGAAAGAGCCAAAACGAGTACAAATCTTAAGAATTTACCTACCTATCCAGTCCATTGCATACACCCCAAAGTTGCATGAGGTTAGTTGCCTTGCAAAATCAGCATATCTTCCACTGCAAACAACATCAAGGCACCAAATTTCTATTAAACCATCGCAACTTCAAGAAAAACCCCATCAAATTACAAAATAAAACCCTCCTGAAATTTTACCTGTGCTCATTAAGCCCATGTATGATGATCAAAATACCCCTGAAATTTCAGAAAATTAAAAATAATAAATTACTAATGACAATCAGAACTTGCGAAGATTATACAGAACAGAAGCAACAGCAAGAAACCCAAAACTGAAATTACTTGCTAATTTTTCGGTTAAATTACGCACAATACAGAACAAAATTAAAATTTAACAACACGTGAAATACAGAAAATTTTAAAAGTAAATTTAAAAAAAAAATCGATAAAATTACACAGAAATTCAGACGATGAAGAATTTACCTTGGAGTATCAGAGACCGGGAGCCATGAGCGGCAGAAGAGGGCGTTGTTGCGACCACCAAAGAACAAGAACGTGGCGGAGCGGTACCAGCAGTGGGCGTCGCCGGTGTGATACCCCTCAGCCAATGCTCTGCGCCTGAAGGTGTCCTCCTCCTCTCTCCTGAAAGCCGACTTTCGCTTCTTCGACGACGGCGCATCGAGCAGTGACTCCGAGATTCCGCTGCGGCGACGGCGGGGTAGGAGGAAGAGGAGGAAGGAGAGGAAGAAGGTGTGGATGAAGAGGAGGAAGGCTCTTAGGGTTTTGAGGATCGGGATTATGCGGTTGCTAGCTCCGGAGGTCAGCTGCTCCATCTCCGCCGTCGACATGGCCAAGGAATCGACGGTGAAGATCGAGAGAGGGAGGAGAGGGGAATTAGACTCTCCGGGAATCCGATTCGGGAGAAGAAACGCAGAGGGTGGAAAAAAAGGAAACGAAATGGAAAAGGGGGAAGGAAACAAATTTGCCGGTTTCACAGGGATTTTATAACGTAATTTGTCGTTTCCGAAATCTTAGCGGTCAATCTTGGGCGTTGATTTTTGCGGGTCCCGGTTGTTCACGGTTTGGATTTGGGGTTTGTTAACTATGTGGTGCCGGAAGAAAGCGGGAAAAGCAAGGAGGATTAATTGCTTTGTTGCCTGGTGACGTGGCGGGATCGTGTTGGCTGATGGAGTGGTGATTTCGGCTGTGGACGGTGGGATTTTAAAGGTCTACGTCAAGTTTTTAATTTGTTGACAGGCGGATGGCGAGATTAAGGTGGCCGCAATTATGTACATAACGTTGGTTTTGGCTGAGCAGCTTGGCTCGAATCATGCACGGCTTGTTTGAGGTTGATTTTGTATTAAAAAAAATTTGTTTAGAAGCGTTTTTATTAATACGTAAAACGATGAAGCCCATAAACTCTGTGCGAGCAAATACTATATATATATATATATATATATGAAAGAGAAATAAGTTTTCAAGAAGAGTAATGTTAGGTGATTAAATTTGTAAATCAAATTATGGGGACGTTAATGATTGAATTATTACTTTAAATGTTAATTAACGTGTTTATTTTTTATTAGTGACATATTATATGTTTTGTAAATTTAGTTTAAAATTTTGATCTCTCTAACATTACTCTTTAGATAAACGTGAAAGAGAGAGGTAGACTGAACGTGAGGCTTAAACTTTTATTTTTTTAAATTAGAGATACAGTATGATGACATGTGGGTTAGAGAAGAAAAAAAAACAACAAAAATATGTTGAAGTTTTTATTTAAAGTTCTAACAACGTTTTTGCAACTCAAAAATAGTTTTTAAGTTTTTTTTTTGTTAAATAAAGTCAATAAGCATTGTTTGGTTGTCAAAAAATATTTTCGGTTAAAAGCAATCCCAAAAGAGTAGCACATCGAGTGACTATGCCATAGGGGTATTTTCTTAACCAACTAATAATAAGGACAATATGATTAGTGATATTATGACTTGGTTAATTTTGATAATTACGTACACAAATCACATTACCATTTTTATCTCTTATAAATGTATCAATTTACAATTGTGTCTTAAATTAGTAATTTACGATTGTCTGTTAACCACATAAATTTTATGTGTTATGATACATACTTGATTCTAATTTCCAAAAACTCAAATGAACCACGTCTAATTTACAGCAAATCAACGGCAGTTAAATAAGATGAATTAAATCTGATTTACAGTTAATTAACATAGATTAATTCCATCTTTAGCCGTCAATGATTAAGCTGCCAAATTGAGCCAGCCAAGTCCCTTGAGCAAAATTGCCAGCCAAAGATAAAAGAATTATTTTACAAGAGTTATACAAACCAGGAGGCCCTCGCCAAATCTTCTTTGTGAGAATCTTGAAGATCTTCTAATCATATTCGTTTATCGTACATAGTGTGGTCAAACATCATTGTAAAAAAAAAAAATTATTTAAAATTGAATATAAACAGTATGTGATAAAAACTGATTGCATGTTTAACAAAAAACAAATGTAATTACAAGATCTTCGAGATTCTCACAAATAGAATTGGACGAGAATCCTCACTCGTATACAAAGCCTCAAGTGTTCCACGTAAGCATGCATCCAACATATACTCCCAGGTCAGAAAACCTCTGGATTCTCGTCCCTCAGATCCGTACACGTTTCTTACAAAAATACACGACGCGTAGTTTACTTATAAATCTGAAAGAGCCCGAGTCTTGAGGCTTATCTGTTTCTTACCAAGAAAAAATAAATAAATAAAAAGAAAGGCTGTCTGTTTCGTTTCACAGCTAAACACGGCTAATTAATAATAAAATCGGGATTTTGATTATTTGATATCAAATCCTTTGACTTGATATCTGTGTTTATTTGTCAACACCATCTCACATGCATGCGTACACCATTGGAAGATTCAGAACGATTTTGTAAAAGCTTGAAAAACGACCAAGTCGGTCCAATCATTTTTATTTTACTTTCGTTTGTTTTAATTTGTAACATTGTGACAGAGTCTTCTTAAAATTTCAAACGGTTACTGATCTCCTCGGATGCTAAATATAAACTAGTTTTTTTGTCACGTGCCTATGTGCGACAGTTAATTCTTTTTATTGTTTAATTAAATATATGTTGAAAAATAATGAACAAACTACCCACCCTACATGGTTTAATTGTGATTCTTTTTTAATTAGTGCTCGAGAGACAGCTGTCTATATGAAATCTCGAGAAGAGAGACCCTTCCCAACCATTTGAATCTCACGAGTGAATAGAAAGGTGGAAGGGAGCAATTTGAATATTATGAAAGTTTCACCTAGGGGTGGGCACGGGCCGGGTCGGGCCCATTTTTGAAGGGACCGGACCGGACCCGGAATAAAGGGAGACGGGCCGGGCCGAGCCGGGCATTACAAATCTTAAAATAGGAACCGGACCTTACCCGGCCCGGTTGAAACGGGCCGGTTCGGTCCGGGTCCACGGGTCCTTTTTTTTTTTTTTTTTTCTGTTTAAAAGCACATATTGAAAAAAAAAAAAAAACCACAGATTGCAATTGCACAAATTTGCAATCTGTGCAAATTTACAATTGCACATATTCAATACATCCAAAATAACATTATAGCGTCCAACATCTAAAGATCGAATCAACATACAAAATATTCAAAACCTACTTAATCCAAGACATCCAAATTCCAAAGTCCAAAAATCAAATAATTCAAAACAACATAAACGTGACAGTTTCAATAAATTCCAAATGAACATAGCAAACCACATCCAATTCCAAATTTCCAACATCCAAGTTCCAACATCATTCCTCATTGAATCTGTAAGGAAAAATAAAATATAAACTTGATATTATTAACGTCCATCATCATATTATCCTCATTGAATCATTGAAAAGTAAAGCATATTCATTTAAGTTTAAAATATTACCGCAATTCCTTTTCCTTTATTCATTTGAGTTGTTTGAAGAGCTTCAATTTCAGCATCACTTGATGAGATGGTTGAGCTTGTAGATATAACATTAGCATTTGCTTTTCTTCTTTCATATTCTACAACAAAAAACAAAAGGATGTTAATTGTAAACAAATTAATATAAAGTTATAGACCAAACTATACAAAACAAAAGAATTACCTTCTTCACACTCTTGATAAAATTCAAGCTCCGCCGGACTTGCTTCATACTCAATGCTGCTAATTGGTTCACTTCTTAACCAGTTTTGGAGGCACATCAATGACTCCACTGTTTGAGGAAGGAGAGATGATCTAAAGGGGTCAATTACTCTCTTTCCTCCACTAAATGCACTCTCACTAGCAACTGTCGACACTTGAATTGGCAACACATCTTTCGCTATCAAAGCAAGTGTGGGATATGTGCTCCTCCCTTTCAACTTCCACCATTTCAAAACGTCAAAAAATGAACCATTTTGTACTTTCTCTACAGTGTCGAGGAGATACCTATCCACCTCATGTGCAAGTGCAATATCCTCAGTGTCTTCTAGTTCTTTCTCCCAATCATCCATCATTTGACTAAATATCATTGGATTTTCTGTTAGCACACTAGATGATGGTTTTACCCTTGAACAAGTAGTATCACCAACAACTAAATCTCCTCCTCTACCCTTTTGTTGTGTTTGTGACCCGAAAGCTTGGTAAGCATATTCATCACACATCGCCTTCAACAATGTCTTCACTTCATTACTTTTCTTTTGAATCTCTTCTTCGGAAAGGTGTAATTGCTTTCTACACAAGTGCATGTAGTGCCTTAATTTGAACCTTGGGTCTAAAATAAGGGAAACTACAAATATTTGATTAAGGGACTCAATTGAACCAAAATACTTTCGATATTTGGCTCTCATACTCATTGCCATGTCACGTAGCACCACCTCTACACTTCCTCCAGTTTGCATATATTCAGGCAAAAAAAGCTTTTCAATCTCTCTCTCCACAGCAATGACATCATGAACAGCTGTATTAGATGTCGGATAATTACTTGCACTAACTTTTAAAGTTATAAGATAGAAGACCTTCAAAAATTGCACAAATATTTCTGCACTATCCCAATCTTTGTCCTTCGGTGGCCCAACCCTCCCTTTACCCGTCACTTCTTCTCCTTCATCATTAAGCACATTTTCTCCGAAATAGGTGGAGTATATATTGGCTTCATCATCGTCAAACATCCTTTCAAATGCTTTTTTAAACTTCAAGCACGATTCTAGCATCATGTATGTGCTATTCCACCTAGTAGGTACATCCATAACAACTAGACCCCGACCATCCAACTTCTCATTCTCCACACATTTCTTGAAATAACTAAACCTTCGAGGACTTGATCTCACAAACCGCACGGCATTTCTAAGAGCATCAACACTTGTATCTAATCTTTTCAACCCATCTTTCACTACTAAGTTGATAATATGGGCTAAGCACCTCACATGCATAAACTTGCCATTCATAACAATTTTGCTATTAGGCCATTTCTGCATTTTACGAACAATATACTCAATTGCCACTTTATTAGCCGATGCATTGTCAACTGAGATACACATCACCTTCTCAATCCCCCACTCAACCAAACATTGCTCAACTAGCTTCCCTATTTCTTTGCCTTCATGACTTGAAATCAAACAAAAATTTAGAATCCTTTTGTGCATATCCCATTCGTCATCCACAAAATGAGCAGTTAGCACCATGTAGTTCAAATTTTGCACACTTGTCCATTTATCAGTAGTCAAGCTCACTCTATGGTTGTGTATCTCCTTTTTTAACTGATCTTTCATGGTATCATACATATTGAATAAGTCCCTCACAATAGTTCTTCGAGATGGAACATGCAACCTAGGCTGAACTTTGTACATCATCCGCCTAAACCCCTCAGTCTCCACAACACTAAAAGGTACCTCCTCGAGCACAATATACTCAACAATACCTTCCACTGCCTTTTCTTGGCTCCACCCTTTAGCAACAAGCATGTTTTTAACGTCCCCAGAAGGTCCAGAATTGCCTAGAACCTTTTGCAACTCATCAGTTGGTTTATATGACTTGCAATGTTTATTGATATGTTTAATGTAAGTACTAGTTCCACCCCCACTAGTATCACATGCAAAAAGGGCACTACAATGGTTACACTTAGCCTTCAATAATTGTACCTCCACCATCTCTTTCTTTCCATCCTTTTCTACTGCTTGTATTTCCGAGACGGTACACTTAGTGACATGATCCCAAACCCAAGATCTCTCAGAAGAAGATCTCTCTATTGAAGCTAATATAGTTGGTTGTTTTGTCTTTGGAATAGGTGGTGCTTTTCTTTTTCTAGAGGAGGTGGGTTTTGGGGGAGGCATTGATGTTTTTTCCTGTGTGGGTTGTGGAGGACATGGTGATGTAGCCGTAGATGATGCTACATTGGTACTAGGGCTACTTTGACTTTGAGATTGAGACATTATGTAAAAATCTGTAAAAATTAAATAATGAAAGTGTATTCATTAATCAAAATGCATTTTTACATAGATTCTAAACCCCCACAGAATCAAAACACATAGCTAAGCTTATCACACAACACATAAATACACAGCAGGGAGTTAAACACAACACAAAATGCATTAACAGTAATGGGCAACATAAGAAAAACAGACAAATACTTAATGTGTTATACCACCATCTTACCAATAGAGTTGCTTCAAGTCTTCTAATCGCGATAGGGTGTGAGATCAATGTTGAAAGGTTGCTTCCCCTTGCTTACCCTCTAAGAATTAACAACAAAACAGAATATCCAGGTCAATATCCAGTAATAAAATGAAAAATCATATTATTAAGAACGAAAAAATCAAGTTCCTTGTCCAGAAAAAATCAAATTCTGCTTCCCTAAGCAACAGCTAATTAATTTACCTTCCTACATCAATATACACCATCGACAAACTCTAATCAGGAGCAGCGGTTAAGATGACCCGCTTTAGATGCTTTGATCTACACCAACTACAGGTCGAACAAAAAACTTCGCAAAAGATCTGAGATGTCAAGAAATGTGAAAGAAACTTGTGTGAGAGACGTCTCCATCATAACAGAAGCCACATAACTAGTGAATGACTGAATATGTCATGCATTGACAGAATCACTCAACCTGAATTTTAGGAAACCGTTGCAAATTTAGTATGCTTATGAATCGGGATTTAATAACGTTATCCAAATTTATGCAATTGTCTGTCACTAAAATCGAATATCTTAAAGATTGTCGCATAACTACTGCAGTCACACATGATTATCCATACATATGCAGAAGCATTGTAAATAAACTATGACCATGATATCTTTTCATCATTTGTAACAAAGGATCGCAAATAAGGTTCAAAATCCCTTCAGACGTTCACAGTTCGAAAAATTTCATGGTAATTGGAGAAACTTCACGAATCCAGTGGACAGCCACTGCAAAACAAAAATTCAAGGCGAAAGCCTCACTGGTACTAGAGCGACGATAGTTTTTTAAACCCATTGCCAGCCAGCAAGTTCCTTGTCCAGAAAAAAGAAATTGCATTAACTTGCTAGTTGAAACAAAAGAACACTGACCTCTTTCTAAAAAACTTAAAGACACATTCAACATGAATATTCACTTTGAAAACACCTAATAAACAAGCTAAAAAAATCAGAAAATCCACCAAATCAGCAAGAACAAACATGAATATCCCAATAGATTGAGCATATATTACATACATGATACATCCCAATAGATCAAAGTTCAACTAAAAAGTTACAAACATCAGAGGTTAAAGAACCTATAAAAAATTTAAAAAAAAAAGAAAAAAAAAAGAAGTTAAAGAATTCACCTGAACTGGCAACGGCGATGGAGTGTTAGTGATCGCAAGGGCGGTGATGTCGTCGGGAAGGAGAGAAAGAGAATCGAGAAGATGGGTGGTGCGGGTTCCTGGGTTCTCTAGGTCTAGGGTGAGATGTCGTCGAGGAGAATAATCGAGAAGAAGATCAGCTCTGGTGGTCGTCAGGGCTCAGACTCACGACGTCGGTGATGTCGGAGATGGGCAAGGAGATGATTGACGAGGAGTGACGGTCTGTGGAATGGAGGGGCGAGGAGAGGGGACGAGGTCAGAGAGACGGAGAGGTCGAGGACTCGAGGGAGAGAGACTCGATCAGATTTAGATACTAGGGTATGTTTATTTTCAATCTGGATTCTGGACTGTCCATTTCAATTACAAACGGGCCGGTTCGGGGCCCCGTTTTTTTATACATCTGGAACCGGCCCGACCCTAAAATGCCATTGCCCCGGCCCGCCCCGCCCCGTTTCCCCTATTAAAAAACAGAACCCGCCCCGTACCCGCCAATACCCGCCCCTACCCGCCCCTACCCGCGGGCCCATGGCCCGTTTGCCCACCCCTAGTTTCACCCCTTTTACCTTCTCTCTTTATATATAGATACTAGCATATGGGCACATACAAAGTATGTGAGAAAATTTTTTATTTTTGTTTTTGAAATAAAATGAGAGAGGAAGAGAGTGATAGAGAATGTGGGGTGAGAAGTTTTTTTTTTTTAATTAGAAATATGTTATGATTATATATAGGTGATGCTTTGAAGAAAAAAAAACAGCAAAATTTAGTTATGTGATATTACATTTATGCCTCATATTTCTTATTCATGTTTTGTTTTAATTAGAGGGATAAACTGGTAATTTTATAGGATTTTAGTTGATAATAAGTGTTTTATTAATTAGTAGATATAATAAAAAAAATATTTAAATCGGTTTATAAAATTCAACGTGCTATAAGATCCAATCCAGTTTTACTTTTTTGTCCACTGATTCTTTTATTATACTCATTTTACATCTTTTATTAGAGATAAATTAAAATCTTCTATTATATTATTGTTTGGTAGTATTTGAATTTTGAATATTTAAAATTGAATTATCTACTCGATATATATCTTCCCACAGAAGACAAAAACAACATACAAACATAAACTACAACCTAATTACTAGAGGAACAAATACATACCCACACTTGCAAACTAAACTAAAAGTAGGGGTGGTTCGGGTCGGGATCCCAAACCAAAAAGCTCAAACTCAAACCCAAACCGATCCCTTTAGGGACAGAATTTCAAAACCTGAAACCAAACCGATATTTCGGTATTCCCGAAGTTTGAGATTTCCGAAATCTTTCCGTATTTCGGTTCGGGATTGGATTATACAAAACTCATCTATTCAAAATTCAAAATTTTTTTACAAAGTAGTTTTCCCAAATGCAGATCAGGAAACAATCAAAACAGATTCAACCCCAATCTTGACAAACCCTAGAAATCAACCCAAAAAAAGAATTTGAAATAAAACCTTATATTTCGAAATCAACCTAGAAATCTCATCATTCCTTGCGGCGGCTGCTTTTTCTACAACTGCTTCATTCCTTTCGCTCCCTGGAGCTCCTCGTCGGAGAGGAGTTGCAGTTATCGAAACCACTGGTCTCAGTATACGATGCAGAATCGAAGTTGTCAGATCTTCTGCGGCGACCCTTGGATGACAACGAAGGTGCCTCCTTCATAGTTCTACAGAAGGAGACTTGACGACGATGCTTCCTTACTTCTGGCGACAACGGCGGCTCTTTTTTCTGCGACGACGGCGTCACGACGATTGTGAAGTCGAGACTGAAAGAGATGAGATTGGGTTGATACTTAAAAAGAGAGTTCGAGAATGTGTGTGTGTGTGTCTGTGAATCAGAATGAGAGACAGAGACGAGAGGACTGAAAAACTTAAGTTGGATTGGACGATTGAGATTAAATCTCAACTAATCCAACGGTCCACATAATTCTTAAAACCTATTTAAAATTAAATATATATTTTATAAATGTTTCGGTTCAGTTCGGGATTACCGAATGAAAGCAAATGTGATCCCGAATGCTGTACCGAATTTTTCAGGATCGATTCGGGATCAGGTATATAAAAATTCGGGATTTTCGGTTCGGGATTTTTTCGGTTTGGTTCGGAATGTTCGGGATTTTTTTCCAGCCCTAACTAAAAGGTACAAAAACAAGTACCTACAAGAAAGACACATTAACCTGTGATATGAGAATATAGTTATTATCGATACAGGTCAACAACAACAACAACAACAAAGCCTTTTCCCACTATGAATCCTAGAACGTCATTGTGCTCGGTTTTGTGTCATGTCCTAAGTTAGATCCAAGTACTCTAAGTCTTTTCTTAGGGTCTCTTCTAAAGTTTTCCTAGGTCTTCCTCTACCCCTACGACCCTGAACCTCTGTCACGTCGTCACATCTTCAAACCGGAGCGTCAGTAGGCCTTCTTTGCACATGTCCAAACCACTGTAACCGATTTTCTCTCCTCTTTTCTTCAATTTCAGCTACTACTACTTTACCTCGGATATCTACATTCCTAATCTTATCCTTTCTCGTGTGCCCACACATCCAACGAATCATCCTCATCTCCACTACACCTACGTGTTGATGCTTCACCGCCCAACATTCTGTGCTATACAACATCTTTGACCTTATTGTCGTCCTATAAAATTTTCCCTTGAGCTTTAGTGGCCTACGACGGTCACAAAACACGCCGGATGCACTATTCCACTTCATCCAGCTTGTATTCTATAGGTGAGATCTCCATCAAATTCTCCGTTTTTTTGCAAGATAGATCCTAGGTAGTGAAAACGATCGCTCTTTGGTATTTCCTGATCTCCGATCCTCACCCCTAACTCATTTTGGCCTCCGTTTATACTGAACTTGCACTCCATATATTCTGTCTTTGATCGGCTTAAGCGAAGACCTTTAGATTCCAACACTTCTCTCCAAAGGTTAAGCTTCGCGTTTACCCCTTCCTGCGTTTCATCTATCAACACTATATCGTTTGCGAAAAGCATACACCAAAAAATATCATCTTAAATATGTCCTGTTAACTCATCCATTACCAACGTAAAAAGGTAAGGACTTACGGATTGTTGATGCACAAAAGCAGTGAGGACTTTGGTACAATAGAAAGTATTAAGATTGTGATCTTCGCTAGATTGCTCCGGTCATTAGTGTGGATAATAGAGACAGGAAGCAAACACAAGATGTACGTAGTTCACCCAAATTGGCTACGTCCACGGAGTAGAGCAGTTCTCATTAATTGTGAAGGGTTTACACAATACATAGGTTCAAGCTCTCTTTTAGTGAGTACAAGTGAATGATTTAGTACAAATGACATTAGGAAATATTGTGGGAGAATGATCTCGTAATCACGAAACTTTTAAGTACCGAAGTGTGGTATCGTCTTCACTTGCCTTATCTGTCTCATAGGTAGTGGCATCTTCTTTGGAAGTACTCTTCCTCCCTCCAGGGGTGGTATTTTTAACTGGTGGAGATGCACAAGGTAATGTATCAATTTCACTTGACGCTTACTTGTAGTTTCAGGCTTGGTCAAACGCGATACAAACCATGTAGTAGGAGTCCCCCAAGTCGCCGAGCTAGGGGATCTGCTGAAAGAGGTGACAGACAAGGTAAGCAATCAGGGCTCCAAGCAATTAGTCCTACATCAGAAGTTTGATTTCGAGTTCCGGCTGATTGTTATCATTCTCCTTATCTTGCAGGCAGCATGAAGGATAAAGAGAAGAAAAGGAGAAAAGGTGATATGAGATACTTTTGCTTTTGAAGAAGTAACTTTCCACAGGCTTATTCTTGAACTGGGTTGGAGGGTTTTCTGGTTTCCGCCAGAGTATAAGGCCGACTGAAGAATTTGAGGGTCAAAACAAGTCCATCAAATTTAGAGTATGTTCGACCCTGCTGATATGGGATACTTTTGATGTTGACAAAGTAGTGGATGTATCGGCACGTGTTCTGTTGCGCTTGTCTCCACATGCTTCCTTGTATCCTTTTCACTTGCCCTATTTGTTCCTCAGGCAGATGTGGTATCTTCTCGGGAAGCATAAGATGTTGAAGATGAGTACTCGAGAGCAATGCCAGGTAAGTAATCAGGTAAGGGGTTCCAGGCAGTCAGTTCCGGACTGGAAGCTTGATTCCAAGTGCTGACTGATTACTCTCTTTCTCCTTGTCTTGCAGGTAAGAACAAGACCAAAGGAAAAGACAGGGAAAAAGCATGATATGGGATACTCTTGCTTTTAACCCTGATGATATGAGATATTCTTGCTATGGTGTAGCTTGTTTGCAGAGGTATTCTCGGGGGGAAAGAAAGCTGAGTATTTCGATAGGCTTCGTTAGGAGTGCCCTCTCAGATATGAGGAAGGGTTGAGCATTTTTGCAGGTCTGCCTGTCCGTTTGAGGATGGAAGTCGACATATATAGAAGTCTCCCTAACAACAAAGAGTAATGCTATTCCTTTACCCTGCTTGGTTATAGCATGGTAGTGGGAGTTGCCAGCTTCACGTGTTTTAACTCTGTCAGAGAACTTTGAAAAAGTGGTATGTGGTATCTGGAAAGCTGATGTTACGTGTGAAGATTACAGACAAGCTTTATCCAAGGAGATCTGGCTCTCGAAGTTGAGAAAGCGATGTGAGGATTACAGACAAGCTTTATCTAAGAGGCTCTCAAAGTTGAGAAAGCAGGTGCCTCTTCGATTTCTGAGATCGGCCCTCATGGTTTCTGAGCAGCCTAGCTTTTGAGAAAGTAAGCGCCTCTTCGATTTCTGCGATCGACCTTCGTGGTCTTTGAGCAGCCCAGCTTTTGAGAAAGCAAACGCCTCTTCGATTCCTGAGATCAGCCCTCATGGTCTCTTAGCAGCCCATCTTTTGGGAAAGCAAACGCCTTTTCAATTTTTGAGCAGGCGCCTATTCGATTTCTAAAGCTCCATCGAGTGCATATTTTTATAGAGGCTGGTATTAAGTTCCAAAGCACACTTGAATCTCCACCAGTAGAAGCTCCCTTCTTGCATTTCTAAGATCTTGATTTGTCCGACCTCTTCTCTCCTCAACACCTTTGAAAATGTCTGGCCCCTCCGATCGTCGTTTTGACTTGAACCTTGTTGAAAAGGCAGCCACGCCTTCTCGAGACAACATATGGCGCCCATCCTTCTTATCCCTACTGGTCTTCTTACCGTTAGGGATTCCGTGATGAAGAATGATATGACCGCTGCGGTGGTGGCCAAGAACCTTTTCACTCCCAAAGATAACAGACTACTTTCCAAACGGTCTGATGAGTTGGCTGTTAAGGATTCTCTGGCTGTCAGTGTTCAGTGTGCAGGTTTTGTGTCTAATATGGCCCAACGCCTATTTGCTCGAACCCGCCAAGTTGAATCATTGGCAGCTGAAGTGATGAGTCTCAAACAGGAGATTAGAGGGCTCAAGTATGAGAATAAACAGTTGCACCGGCTCGCACATGACTATGCTACAAACATGAAGAGGAAGCTTGACTAGATGAAGGAATCTAATGGTCAGATTTTACATGATCATCAGAGGTTTGTGGGTTTGTTCCAAAGGCATTTATTGCCTTCGTCTTCTGGAGTTGTACCGCGTAATGAAGCTCCAAATGATCAACCTCTGATGCATCATCCTTCTAGGGTGCTGTCTAGTGCTGAGGCTCCGAATGATCCCCCTTCGGTGCCTTCTCTTTCTGGGGCTCTATCGACTGCTGAGACTTCTCCTAAGCAACCTTTGTGAAGGCTCCCTCTTGTTTGTTTATTTTGACTCTTATATATGTACATATTTGTAACTTATTGGAGATATCAATAAATAAGCTTTGTTTCATTTCAACGTATTGTGTTAAATACACCAAAGCCTTCTTCACTAAGTTCTTTGAATTTTTCTTTTGTTGAAGCTTGTATGTTGAAGCTTTGTGAGTGGAGCATGTAGGTTGAGGTAGTGTTCCCTTAATTTCCCGAGTGGGGAAAACTTCTCGATTGGAGACTTGAAAAATCCAAGTCACTAAGTTGGGTCGGCTATATGAATCTTAGAACGCATTGTGCTCGATCCGGTGTCATGTCCTCCGTTAGATCCAAGTACTCTAAGTCTTTTCTTAGAGTCTCTTCCAAAGTTTTCCTAGGTCTTCCTCTACCCCTTCGGCCCTGAACCTCTATCTCGTAGTCGCATCTTCTAACCAGAGCGTCAGTATGCCTTCTTTGCACATGTCCAAACCACCGTAACTGATTTTCTCTCAGCTTTCCTTCAATTTTGGCTACTCCTACTTTACCTCAGATATTTTCATTCATAATCTTATCATTTCTCGTGTGCCCACACATCCAACAAAGCATCCTCATCTCCGCTACACCCATTTTGTGTACGTGTTGATATTTCACCGCCCAACATTCTACGTCATACAGCATCGATACAGGTGGATTATCAAAAATAATATGTCATATAAGTAGATAACACAATTAACCTGTTATATAAATTGATTTCAAAAAATACAAAATCTATGATATAGGTAGATAATTAATACTCTGCTTAGGAGCGGCTTTCACATAATTGCAATGATCATCTACCTATATGATAGGTTAAGAATAAAACATGCAATTTGAGGAAATTAATCAAATCAAGCTCCATTCTCGTTACACAACAAAACACCAACAAAAACAAAAATTAATAAGGAGACTTCACCACACCACAAACCAAGCTTGCCGTGATGGAACTTGTTTTGATTTTTACGTGAACTGGAACAGGAGGAAGAAGAAATAACAAAAAGAAAAAGTAAAGAAATAAGGAGACAGAGTCCGCACTTGGATAAATAGAGGAAGAGATATAAGTTTTGTACAAGTCTTATAAGGTAATTATATTTTTAAAACCTTACTAGTCAAAACTAATTATCATAAATATTAAGGGAGAAGATAATCCTAAACTCAAGGGATAATATTGATAGCTCACCACGTTATTAATTGTCTGGACGATTAATTGATTAATAGATTCACTTCATAATTTTATGAGGAATTGTTATTAACACTTTAAAAATCACATTTTACGCATATTATTCTTTCTAAATACAAAAAGTTTGGAGTGAAGATTGAAAATTTTGGAATGTTGTTTGGATCCAAATTTACACCATCGGCCTATGAAATCAAGGATGTTGAGTGAACATAACTCCCGACTGTCGGATCAAGAAATAAAGGTCATTATTAAAAGATAATGGTTTTTGAAGTTATGATTTTTATCATAATTATCTTTTAATAATGATTTATTATGAAAGATGAGATATATATCTAGAAGCATGATGACACGCGTGTGAATGTATGGATGGGATTGGATTATAGTGACACCCATCAGGATGCCTGCATGGATGAGTTTAAATCATAGAAACCTAGGTAGACTAGGCTTTTTGTTTTACTTGGTAATGGATGTGGCAGACGTGCCGTGGGAAAGGCTATCAGATATATATATATATATAATTAGCGGTTGTTTAGGTGAAGGTTATCCAAGTCACGTCAGATACATGGGAATTTGAAATTGGACTCTACTTGAGAATCAAGCCGTGCCAAGCAAGTACATCAGTCCTATAAATACAGATGCAATGGCAACGGAAGAGGGACCTCCAATTCAACACACAAATTGCCTTGCACATTCTCTCGTTCTACACGAAACCTCTTAACAACCTTGAGATTTTTGTTTTCCTCTTTTCACCAATGCACCTTCAGTTTGGATAAACAGCACCATGAAAGCAATCGGCGAACATCTTCAGTTTGGATAAACAACACTGTTGCCGTAGAATCAACCGACCGTGAAACATCTTCAGTTTGGATAAACAGCACTGCGACAGGGCCGACCGGTTATCTATCCAAGTCTCGGTTAGAAGGATTTTTGAATCCTTATCGGCAGGGGTCATCTCGTTAGCTTTCTCGGCGAAGCGGGGTGTTACAAGTTACCATACTCGGCACATTAAACGCCGAGTCGTTTATGATTGGTTATTCGCAAATAGGTTTTAGAGTTCGGCATTATGACGGTCGAACCACTTTCACAGTCAAGACATATATTTGTTTTGAATACTTGTGTCCCTATACTTTGGTGTCGATTCGGCGTGCTTATACTCTTACGAATATAATCACGGTGACCGAATCCGACGCCGACGATTTGTGAACTTCGTAGAACTAGTAGCTTTGTCTTCAAGCTCTAGAACCTAAAGGCCGAGGCATGTTCCTTCCTCCGTCGCAGTCGCAAGATCAAGAAGTCAGTCGCGCACCCAACGCAACATCAACAAATTTTACTCCTCGGCTGACGAGTTGGCACACCCTGCATACAACCAAAAAACGTAGTTAGCTTACTAATTACTCGGCATGCCGCCATGTAGGCTTGGTAGTTTTTAGGGTCAACATTTTGGCACGCACGGTGGGACCCAGTGCTAAAGCTACAAAGTTCACATAACAGATCAAGATTTCAATCAGGTTCCATTGGAGACTTGGCGCCAAGTGAAGCATTGCTACAAGAAGAAAGCTAAACTCCTTGAGAAGTTTTCTAGAAGATGGGGGCAATTTTCAGCTCCAGCAACAGTCAAACTTTGGCCTAGGAAAATTGTCAAGATGGCCGAAGAAGAACCCAGGCCACATGTTTGTTCTGTTGAAACTGAAAGTGTGGTATGCCTAAAAGAAAAAGTTCAAGCTTCTGACCCAAAAATTGACTCAGGAAATGATTCGTCAAATGAATGTTCCAATGATGAACGAGGCCAATACACGGCTTTAGTCGAAAAAACCACGTCAATTGATATGGTAATTGGAGACATGATCTTAGAAGCCGAAACGATGCAAATTGATATGATTATTGGTGATAAAGCCGATATAGAGAAATCCCAATCGACTAAGTTGTTCAAGTTAAAAGCCGAAATTGGCGAAATTATTATGCCCGGGGGGCATAATAATTGTCCAACACAATAGGCGACCGATAAAACATCTTTCATTAAGCCAAACATATTTGGAGATGTTATTCTATTCGACTTTGAAAAAAGTCAAACTAAGAATTTTGATATAAAAAGATCTCAGCTAGGAATAAAACATCGCTGGCCTCCTCCATTTTATTGTTTGGCCACTTTTGTTTTCCTTTGTTAAAATATAAAAAATAAAAAATAAATAAAAAAGAAGAAACAACAGGTGAATAAACATTTTCTTAACCATTTGGTCTTTCAAACCGATGCGCAAGAAAGTAAGGTTAAAGTTTTAGTCTTGCCAAGATTACATATAATATATATAGAGTATTGGTGTTGGGCAGAAATCATGCAGTATTTGTCGAGTTTAGTGGTGTCGATTCATGTGGCGGTGTTGACAAAAAAAAATTATTTTTCTTAATCATTCGGCCGTGTAGGCCGATGCTTAAGAAAATAAGGGGGCAAACATTGTTAGTCGGCAGCGTGGGTTTATTTGCTGCGTTGCTGACATTGGGTTTAATATATCACGTTCAGGATTGATGGACAAGCTGAGCTGCCAAGAATGGTTCTCCTCGGCCCAATGTTTTGCGACCTCACCCTACTTTTTATCGACCTTGGCCTAACGGTAGGAATGCATGCAAATTCAACATTATATTTATATATGCATGGCATTCATGTTGGCAGAACACATTCAATTGAGTTTTGTTATGGAGTTTATTATATATATATATATATATATATATATATATATATATATATATATATTTATATATTCAAAATAGGTAGTAGGCTTCAGCCCATGGACATGGTGGCGTGAGGAATCATGATTTGCTTCAAGGTACCAGGCTAGTAGAAGTTATGGTTTGCTTTCATGTCATGTCAGAACACAATTGGAAAGAGTGAGAAGTCATGGTTTGCCTTCATGTCATGTCAGAACACAATTGGGAAGACAAAAGTTTTATTTATTTATTTAGGCCGGGCTCGACCAATTCGTTGAATATACTCGGCCGAATCTGGATTTTATTGTTGTTTTGCTCAGCCAACTTTTGCCGAGCTCAATGAACATGAGTTGGTGCTCGGCAATAAAATCTTTGGTCTCTTCTCTTCCATAGCATGATATTTACAGTAAAAGGCTATCTAAATGGGGGATTTGTTTTAATATTTCAGTGGACCTCATCTCAAATTTTGGTTAAAAGAAGAAATTTTAGAAATTAGTTTGCCAAATGAATTTTTATTCGACGGTGGTTTCTCAGTAGTTCTCAGCTATATGTTTTCTTGGTCATTCGGCGAAGTTACGAGTTTCGAGGCCATCTAGTCGAAGCTGAGGGAAATTTTAATATGCGTTGACGAATAATTTCCTTGACCATTCGGCTTATGAGCCGAAGCTCAAGGAAACTGAGGGGCAATGTTTGGACCTAAATATACACCATCAGCTTGTGAAATCAAGGTCATTGAATGAACATAGCTCCCGACTGTCGGATCAAGAAATAAAGGTCATTATTAAAAGACAATGGTTTTTTAAGTTATGATTTTTATCATAATTATCTTTTAATAATGATTTATTATGAAAGATGAGATATATATCTGGAAGCATGACGGCACAACTGGCGTGTGAATGTAGGGATGGGATTGGATTTAAGTGATAGCCATCAGGATGTATGCATGGATGAGTTTAAATCATAGGAAACCTAGGTAAACTAGGCTTTTTGTTTTACTTGGTAATGGATGTGGCAGACGTGCCGTGGGAAAGGCTATCATATATATATATATATATATATATATAGTTTGCACCTTTCCCATAGCATGCAGACTGCCACATATATATATATATATATATATATATATATATATATATAATTGGTGGTTGTTTAGGTGAAGGTTATCTAAGTCACGTCAAATACATGGGAATTTGAAATAGGACTCTACTCGAGAATCAGGTCATGCCAAGCAAGTACATCAGTCTTATAAATACAGATGCAATGGCAACGGAAGAGGGACCTCCAATTCAACACACAAATTGCCTTGCGCATTCTCTCGCTCTACGATAAACCTCTCAACAACCTTGAGATTTTTGTTTTCCTCTTTTCACCAACGCATCTTCAGTTTGGATAAACAGCACTGTTGTCGTAGAATTAGCCGACCGTGAAGCATCTTCAGTTTGGATAAATAGCACTGCGACATGGCCGACCGGTTATCTATCCAAGTCTCGATCGAGAAGGATTTTTGAATCCTTATCGGTAGGGGTCATCTCGTTAGCTTTTTCGACGAAGCGGGGTGTTACAAGTTACTATACTTGACACATTGAACGCCGAGTCGTTTATGATTGGTTATTCGCAAGTAGGTTTTAGAGTTCGGCATTCTGACCACTTTCACAATCAAGACATATATTTGTTTTGAATACTTGTGTCCCTATACTCTGGTGTCGATTCAGCGTGCTTATACTCTTACGAATATAATCACGGTGACCGAATCCGGCGCCGACGATTTGTGAACTTCGCAGAACTAGTAGCTTTGTCTTCAAGCTCTAGAACCTAAAGGCCGAGGCGTGTTCCTTCCTCGGCCGCAGTCGCAAGATCGAGAAGTCAGCCGCGCACCCAACGCAACATCAACAAATTTTACTCTTCGGCCGACGAGTTGGCACGCCCCGCATACAACCAAATGACGTAGTTATCTTACTAATTACTCAGTCTGCGCGCCACGTAGGCTTGGTAGTTTTAAGGTCAACAAATGCTAATAACAATTTCCTTTACATTGATATATAATGATGCGGTGATGCTCACTATGTTATTTGGTGCCGAATAATTCATTTTCAAATATAAAACTTAATTATTCAAAGTAAATAAGAAGTTTCTAAATTGATAACTAGTATAACCATATCATTGTCTCTAAATCAAATCAACGGGTTATGCAAGTGGTCTTTTACCACAGTAGTTGAAATATGTTGAGCCATTGCAAGACGGAATGGGTTCAAACTCTGTCGGTGGCTAATCCAACAAAATCTATTGTTTTACAAAAAAAAAAAAAAAAAAAAAAAAAAAAAGAAAGGGTTCTCACTCATCATAATAATAATTATGTTTAGCCCTTGGGAATAGTTCAATCTGTGACCGATGATGAAGGATGGGATATCTAGTTCGGATTAGGGTTAGCTCACCAAATTAAAACTAGGCATCGTTATGAAAGCAAGTTTTCAAGGCCATAAAAGACACAGGAATTTTTGGCTTCTTTACCCCCAAAAGTCTATGAAGATGATGTTTTTGGTGCATGTAGTTTTCAATAGCGACACTTTTTTAGAGAGGAAAGAAAAACGTGCAAGAAAAAAATTACATGTTAATTGATTGGCCTTGGTTTGGGTTGCGTGATAACATTTTTGTCTGAAGTAATAATGCGGGATTAGGCGCTACTTTCTTTTGGAAGTTGGAAATTAACTCTGCTTTTTGGAAGGAAGATTAAAATGAAAGGTAAAATTAGGGAGATCAAATTTTTAAATATTAAATTTTGTAAATCAAATGATGTAGTTCAAAATGATTGAATTATTACTCAAGTATTGATTAACATATTTATTTACTATTGGTGACACATCATTTAGTTTGCAAATTTGGTTAAAAAATTTGATCTTCCCAGCATTATCCAAAACGAAAGCTCTAAAAGTTAGTTCTTGTCTATTCATATGGATGTAACCTAGGAAAAATTGCAAAACCTAGACGACTCTTGATTTTGATTAAATCCGATGTGCCCAATTTATTTTGAGATAATAGAGTTTTCTAGCATAATTACAGAGAAAATATGCACAATATAGAATGAGGTGGTAACCCTAAAATGGGTTGATAAAACAAACTTATTTTTAAGTACAACGATATATTTTACATTAAGAAGAGGAGGAGTTCGGCTAAGTGGCTATAAGCCATGCAATGGACAACCTAATTTGGTATCAAATTCACCATTTATAAGATTCGAACCTAAAACCTCTCACTTATAATGAAGATGAATATCACTAGACCGTAGTACTGAATGACGATAAAATAAAAATATTACACCTTAGCATAGACGCGTAACAGCTCATACACCACAGTTAAACAAAAAAATTACGTGAAAAAGGCAAGTGGTGTTTTTCATTTGGTATAATGGAGAAAATTGGATAAATGGTACAATTCGAAAAACACCTTCAATTTTCAAAATGGTATGAAACCCATGTCAAATAGGACAACCCCATAATCTTGCATAAGTATTTTGCTTTTATTATTGAAAGAAATCTTGTGAATTAAAACATGGTGAGAGATTCGTTGTATGGATGATAAGCCTCATAATGAGGTCACGTTAAAGCATTTGCCCTAAACCATGAGGTCACAATTTTTATTGGGGTGTAATATCCACACATATTTTTCTAATTTTTGGTCGTTGACTCGGATAAATTAAAAAATATCAAAAGACAGAAATGATCAAGAGGTGTGTGAGAAGTAAGATATCATTAAAAATTTAAGTGTTTCTGCCACTATTATGGTTTAGTGGTATTTCTCTTCACTTGTAAATGAGAGGTTTTAGGTTCGATTCTCGCCAAAGACGAATTTGAATCACATTATTGTTAACTCATTATGAAGCTAAGCCTAGGGCTGGCATTTTGAACCCGACCCGACCCGACCCGTTAAAACTAGTATTTGGGTGAGTTCTTAACGGGTTAGGTTGTTAACGGGTCAACCCGTTAGTCGCCCGTTAAGTAACAGGTCATTTTAGGTTAACCCGCGAAACCCGTTAACACCCGTTAAGAAGGACTTTTGTGTAATTTTATAGTTGGAATAGAAAACCTAGCTCTCTCTGTTCTCTCACGTTCGAACCCGACTAATTGGCGCCGTTCTCTCCCTCATCTTCTTCCTCAAAGTTGGTTACCGTTCACTAAGTTCTGCCACCTTCTCTCCGGTAAGTTCCGATTCCCTTTCACCTCTTCTTCCATGGCGATTAATTTTCGTTTTTGCATATTATATTTTTTGTCTTTCTCAGTTTTTGCTTGAGCTTGGTTTGAGGTGGTACTCTTCAGATGAGCTTCGAATTAATTTGGAATTAGTTGATTTGTGTTTGATGATTTCGATTGCGATTGTGCTTTTGTTGTGCAAATGGTGATTTCTGTGTGTGATTGTGCTTTTGTTCTCTTCCTTCGCAAGTTATATACAGAGAGATCTTCCCACTTCTCCATCCCATCACACACTCGATTCATACACACACACATACATACGTTATTCTTTTATCATGGGTTTGATGGTGATTGAGGAGGAGAAGCAGGCGGCGGCCAAGCCCTTCGACGAATTGGGTTTTGATTAAAATACGTGTTCTGTTTTCGCATTGGAAAAAAGGTCATTGCTTTTCTCTTTTGCTTTCCCTTTTTAGTTCCTTTGTTTATTGCTTATTGTTTAGAAAAAGTAAGGAAACCTCATTCTGCAGCCTACGATTTCTTTTGCCTTTTGCCTTTTATGGGTCCTTTGTTGTTCACAAAATCAAGAACTGGTGGTGGAGATAGAGAAGGAATTTAAGAAAGAGATGCTCTTCTTGTTACTTATAACTTAGAAAGTGAATGATTGATTTAGACCTACAAGCAAAAGGCGCATTCGAGTTCACAAAGTGGACTTTGTGAGAGATATTTGCTTCTACCTTTTGGTCATTGTATGTTTGGGTGTTATCTTGATTCACAAGGAAATAGATGTGTGGGCTGCAATGGCTTCGACCTTTTGGTTATTGCTTATGTGATTGTGGTTTACGTCTCACACAAGCATCAGAAGAAAAGTGTAGAATTGAGCTGTAATTCGAGCAATGAGAGTGACTTGACTGTGCCAATTCTTAGCAGAGGAAGGAGCTACACAAGGCAGTTCTGAAGTAGTAGAAGTCAACAAATGCTGCTCTAATCTTAGATCATCGGTTTTTTTACGCCGACTGATTTTCATACTTGAGATGCCGCTTTATCTGCCTAGGAGAGTGACTATTCCTATTGTTTGTGAAGCAAGATGGTGTAAGCCATATGTAGTTGCTTCAGTGACACTAGCACCAGTGCTTTTGTCAACATTTTGGAACCATCAATTTGGAAATTTTAGCTTTAAGACAAAGCTTGCAATCTATATTATCGGTTTGATTTTTGGAATTACTTTTGGGATTTTTGCTTTTTTGACAACTGAGAAGTCAAGCCTACCAAAAAAGTGCTTATTTCCTTGGCTTGTTGCAGGGTTTGTAATGAGTGTTACTTGGAGTTATCTTACAACTTAAGAATTGGTAGGGTTGTTAGTTTCAATAGGGTACATATCAGGTGTGAGTTCTTTCGTACACGGGTGTTCCTTACTTTTTAACCCATTTTCTCATACTTATTGTTATTTATCGTCAGTTTTCGTTTATGATTAATGCAGATGGATAATGATGAAGAGAACACTGAGGCTATGGAAATGTCAACATTCAATCTAACAGATACGCAAGGTACAACAAGTGAACCAAGTCCTTCAAAGAGAAAGGCTAAAGGTATACGAGTAGGTAAGATACGTCAAAAGAGATCTCGTGTTTGGACTTTGTTTGAAGAATTGCCTATTGGTCCTAATAATAAACAACAGGCGAAATGTAAAAACTGTGGGATAGTTTACATATGTGATAGTAACTGTGGGATGAAAAACCTGTTGAATCATATGGATTCGTGTAGTAAAAAACATCAAGTTGATATGAAGAAATCTCAAGTTGGATTGCGTTCTCCTCAATTTAATCATATTAGTTTTTGTGATTTATTGATTTAGGCTATAATTAAGAAATACTGTTAAGAAACATGTGTTGAGGATGTTTGAAGATGAAAAGATAAGACTTCGAGATTGGTTAAATACAATTGAGGGAAGAATTTGTTTGATATCTGACCTATGGTCTTCTGCTGCAACTGATAGATATCTCGCACTCACAACTCACTTTGTTGACAAAGAATGGAAAATGCACAAAAGAATTTTAAATTTTTGTCATATGCCTCCTCCACATATCCGGTTGCTTTGTCTAAAAAAATTAACGCCTTATTAGTTGAGTGGGGGATTGAAAAGAAATTGTTTTCCATTACTTTGGATAATGCCTCTGCAAATGATTATTCTGTTGAGCTATTGAAGAAACAATTAAATTTTAGAGGTTTGCTATTAATGGATGGAAAGTTCTTCCACGTTCGTTGTTGTGCTCACATCCTAAACTTGATAGTCCAAGATGGACTAAAGGAAATTGATGGATCAGTGACAAAAGTTCGTGAGTGCATCAAATATATAAAGTGTTTATAAGGGAGAAAAAATAAGTTTTTTGCTTGCGTTGCACAAGTAGGGTTGGCAGGTAGTAAAAGAGGGTTGAGACAATATGTGCCTATTAGATGGAATTCAACATATACAATGCTGGATAGTGCTATTTTTTATCGTCGTGCTTTTCTCAATTTGGCACTTGTTGATTCTAATTTTAGTTCATGTCCTTCATTGGAAGAGTGGGATAAAATAGAGAAGATTTTCAATTTCTTGGGGTATTTTTATGAAATTACTTGCTTATTTTCCGGAACAAATTACCCTACATCAAACTTGTTTTTCCAAAAGTGTTCAAAGTCCATTATTGTATTCAAGATGCTATGAAAGATTGTGATGATTTCATGAGACGGATGGGGAGTTATATGAATTTGAAGTTTGAAAAATATTGGTCAGAGTATAGTTTGATCATTGTCGTTGCAGTGATCTTGATCCTCGCTATAAATTGGAATTTGTAGAGTGGGGTTATAACAAGTTTTATGGTAAGGATTCCAGAGAGTTGAAGGATGTTAGTGGCACATTGTTTTCACTCTATGGTCGTTACATAGACAAGTTCTCTCATCTTCTTGTATCCAACCCAGTCAATCAAACTCCTACTCAAATAAAAGTTGGAGACAAACTTTTTGAGGTAGTATTTATATTTGTTATTCCTGTTTTTATACTTTTTATATGCATCTTTATATTGTTTGTTGACGTCATTGTTTCTATTTTGTTTTTATATGTAGGAATTTGATAATATTTACCAAGATGGGTCAACTTCAAATGAAAAAACTGAATTACATCTATATCTTGAAGAAAAGAGACTTGATAGAAAACAAGAGTTGGATATTCTTTCATGGTGGAAATTGGAGCAATTTCGTTATCCCGTACTTTCTCGTATGGCTTCTGATGTGTTAACAATTCCCACCTCAATTGTTGCCTCGGAATCAGCATTTAGTATTAGTGGTAGGGTGCTTGATCAATATCGAAGTTCTTTGTTGCCTGAAACCGTTCAAGCCTTGCTATGTACTAGAGACTGGCTTTTTGGCAAATGAGGTAAATTTTATATTACTTTGTATTTTTTTTCTTACATAATAGATTATAATTGTTTTCTTTTTTTAACTTTTATGTTTAGCTTTAGAGAAAGAGGGTGCTGACTTGGAAGAACTCACTGAAGAAATTTTTTACATGAGCCTTAATGAAAACTCAGGACAATGCTCCAATAGTATTAGTCTTGATTAAGCATGGTATGTATTTTCACTTGTTCTTTTAAAGATATTTTCTGTGATGTTTAATAATTAGGATGGATTATGCAAGAGTAATGTCTGATTTTGTATACTTGCTCATTGCTCTTGATTTTGTGGATGTGTTGCAGATTTTTGGGTGTTCGATATGCAAATTCTTCCTTGAAGTAGCGATGTAATTGGGTGGTACATCTTGGTGATGTTGAATACGGCATTGCCCCATGACGTATAGCTATGCTTCACATTTTGTAAAACCCTTATGGAGTTCTATTAATTAGTTGATTTGGAAGATTGTAGTATGATATATATATATATATATATATATATATATATATATATATAATACATCTTGGTGATGTATAGACCCAAAGTCACAAATCTTAAGGTCACAATTTACATTGAGAAGTAGGTTACTCGGTTTCAAGTCACGGTGCAAAACATTTGCATATATATATATATATAATGTTTATAATTTTGGGTAAAAGATGTGTAATTTGTATTGGAATGCAAAATGTTAAAAAAAAACAAAAAAACTTGTTAACGGGTGAAACGGGTGACTTATTAGGCTTAACAGATTGGGTTCGGATGACCCGTTAAATTAACGGGTCGGGTTCCGACCCAAACCTAATAAACCCGACCCGTTTACAGGTCTAACTAAGCCCACCTCCTCCACCTAAAAAAATTCAAGCATTTCTAAAAGCACTGTCAAGGAAAAGCACTCTTTATTATCTGAAAACCACTAGTACATAAAATAGGTTGCGCGACATAAGTACCTTCATCGTGCAAAGTCAAAAAACGTTGCCTTGAAAGTAAGGTTTGCGGAACAAAGAAGTAACCTGCGTCTTTGTGTGACGTAGGTTATCTGTTGCACAAAGTGTCTTTGCGCGACGTAAGGACATGCGTCGTGCAAAATATCTTTGCGCAACGCATGTTATTTCTTCGTCGCGCAAACCTTTGTTTTTTTTTTTTTGGCAAAAATATTTTTTATTTAATTTTTAATAAATATTGTAATTAAATTCTAAACAATAATTAATAAACCAAGAAAAAGTATTTAATTATAAAATATATGAAAATGTACATACAAGATGTCCGAGCAAAAAAGAAAAATCTACAACAAGTAGTCTTCTAGGTTTGATACATTAGGCTACTGGTATTGATTGGGCGAAGTGGCTAAGAGGGAAAAGGTAAAGCAAGATCAGGTGCTGGCATCAGGATTTGGAGGGGTAAGACCCGTACAATCATACTCGTCTGCTTGCCCTAGGCTGCAGGCTGACCTTTTAGTTTGTCACTTCCTCCTTTAGGGCATTAACCTCTCATATGGTCAATTTAGAAAATGAGGTACCCGTCTCATGAACTCGGGCCTTCCCCATACACCGAACAACCTTGCCATGATGACGACCGAACTTCTAATCCAAGACCTCAGTCAAGATCTAAAGACCTGCATCATCAGGTACAGTGACGTCTTCGGCGTCTCCGGGGGAAGCTACGATGTTTCTTCTTCCTCTTTCTTCTTCTGGGTTATAGATTATTTTTTTTAATTTTTTAATTTTTTCTTTTTCTTCTTCTTCTTCTTCTTTTTTTGGGTTCGAGGGGGAGGGATGGTTTTTTTTTGTACTTTTTTTACTTTTATTTAATTAATTATTTAAATATTTTTTAATGACACGTGGCGCCCAGTCATTGTCCACCTGGGCGCCACATCATCACTTAACAGGAGAACTAACAGTTTGACTAACGGATGTATGAGACTGTCCCAAAATTAACACTTTAGGTATGACTCTGGGATGAAAAAAACTTGATGTACTAAATGTTGAAAACCACGAAACATGATGGTAGTAAACAGAGTTTAACCCTTATTATTGATTGAAATCTTGTGAAATAAAACATGGTGAGAGATTCGTTGTATGGATGATAAGCCTCATAATAAGGTCACGTTAAAGCATTTGCCATAAACCATGAGGTTACAATTTTTATTGGGGTGTAATATCCACACACACCTTTTTACTTCTCACACATCTTTCTAATTTTTTATCGTCAGCTCGGATGAATTAAAAAAGATCAAAAGACATAAATTATCAAAAGGTGTGTGAGAAGTAAGATATCATTAAAATTACAATTTTTATTTTAAAAATTTAAGTGTTTCTACCACTTAGTATTACGATTTAGTGGTATTCCTATTCACTTGTAAGTGAGAGGTCTTAGGTTCGATTCACCCAAAAAAATTCAAGCATTTCTAAAAGCACTGTCAAGGAAAATCACTCTTTATTATCTGGAAAGCACTAGTACAAAAAACAGTTTGTGCAACGTATGTACCTTCGTCGTGCAAAGTCAAAGAACGTTGCCTTGAAAGCAGGGTTTGTGGGACGAAGAAGTAACCTGCGTAGCGCAAAGACACTTTGCATGATGTAGGTTATCCGTTGCACAAAGTGTCTTTGCGCGACATAGGGACATGTGTAGCACAAAGTAGTTTTGCACGACGTAGGGACATGCGTCGCCCAAAATGTCTTTGCGGGACACATGTTACTTTTTCGTCACTCAAACCCTTGTTTTTTTTGGCAAAACTATTTTTTATTTAATTTTTAATAAATATTGTAAGTAAATTCTAAACAATAATTAATAAAAACAAGAAAAAATATTTAATTATAAAATATATGAAAATGTACATACAAGATGTCTGAACAAAAAAGAAAAAACTACAAGAAGTAGTCTTCTAGGTTTGATACATCAAGCTGCTGGGTATCAGCTGGGCGAAGTGGCTGGGATGTCGAAGGTAGAGCAAGATCAGGTCTTGTCATCAGAATTTAGAGGCCGGACATCTGTAAGGCCCCGTACAATCATACTTATCTGCTTGCCCTGGGCCGCAAGCTAACCTTTTAGTTTGTCACTTCCTCTTTCAGGGCATTAACCTCTCATGTGGTCAATCTGGAAGATGAGGCACCTGTCTCATGAACCTGAGCCTTCCCCATACACCGAACAACCTTGCCATGACGACGACCGAACTTCTAATCCAAGACCTTAGTCAGGATCTGAAGACCTGCATCATCAAGAACAGTGACGTCCTCGATCGGAGTCTCTAGGAGAAGCTGCGATGTTGCTTCTTGGAGAACAACAGTGCCTTTTCCACCATAGCAGCCTGTAATAATAAAGAAAAACTTATAATGTTTAATAATAAAATATAAATAATATTTGAGTGATTCATAAAAATAAGAATAATAACAATTACATATACTTACATGAAGCTGCTCAATGGTCTCATCGTCGAGTCGAACGTAAACGTCCTTGAACATGTCGATCTTTGGGAACTTAGAACCCTCCTGAAGAAAAAAAAGTTTACTTCCTACAAGCCATTCAACTAGATACATGACCATAGAGACTAACTAGTAAACAGGTAGGAAGGTTAACATAAGCAACTGATGCTGTTAGGGGATTTACATCCCATAATGTTAAGTCAAAATCTAAACACCTTGAGAAATGCATCTTCAAGTTCTAATAAGTAGCAAAAGATAGCTTGCATAGTTCACCAGGAACCAACTGTTAGTTCCAATACAGTCTAAGTCTAATCAATGAGATACACAATTATTTTAGGGAAGAAGTTAATCTATTGATTCTGACCTGAGTCTATACCTGCTGGCTGGGTACAGTCGGGAGAGGATGAGGAGAGGATGAAGATGAAGGATGTGTGAATTTGGATGATGCCACACTCGCAAACAACGACTGTCAATCTACGCATTTCCTCCAAGCATTTGAGTCAAATACTGTAAATTCTAACAAGAAAATGACACACATAATATTATATTTAGAAAGAAAAAAATTGAGGACATTCAAAGAAGAAAATAGTGAAGGAATAGAACCATTTCCGATGGTACAGATGCAAAATTTTGTGGAGAATTAACAAGTTTTGATACGCAACTCAGGTTTCCACAAAGGAACCATAAGTCTAGTTCAAGTGGAGCTATTAATCACAATTTAACTGTAAACACGGAAATTCCTGCGATGAACGAGACAAGAAACACGTGTACAAAATAATATTTGTATTGATGATTTAGGGGTTACAATCTCTTCTACAAATTTAGCCTCTGATTCTATCTTTGCAATGGGTGGATTTGATGTTGTTGGTCCAAAGGGTCGTCGGGGCTTGATCTTGGGATAAACAGTTGTGCAGATTTGTTGACGTCGTGGATCCAAATGGCCGTCGGGGCTTGATCTAGGGATGAACGAATGATGAACGATGGACACTTTCTTCAAGGGCCGTCAGGGCTTGATCTTGAATCAGTGGAAGTTCTTCAAGGGCCGTTGGGGCTTGATTTTTGAATGAGGATTTGACGAAGAACGAAGAGAGCTCTCTTGATCCTTCGGGATTTGCTTGGGAGCTTTTGAGTTTCAAAGCTTCAAGGTTGTGGTATGAGGTGAATTGGTTATCAATTCCCCCAAATGAATGCCTTGGCCTCCTATTTATAGAATTCCAAAACTTGATTTTTTGGATTTAAATAATTAGATGAAATAAATCATTTCTGCCAGGTGTTGACACGTGTCCTGTTTGATGACTTTTCCAATTTATTTTGATTTTTTGTTTAGTCACATGCTATGTGTAAAATTTATGTGACACATAAACATTGAAATTTTAATTATTGATCAACATTTATTTTACCGAAATTTCGATATCTACATTAACCTCAAGATGCTCATGCAGTTGCTGATTTGAACTTACAAATGCATGCGCAGAGCCTCGTTGATGTTAATGCAAGTAAGACGAGAAATATAGAGTATTTTAGAAAACAAAACAGTATTTAAACAATAGATACAAAAGAAGCAATATTGCTTGATGGAGAGAGATCCCATGAGTGTTGCTGTTGGGTCGAGCTTCAGCTTTTCTTCAGCTTTCTCCACTATAGGCTCATCTTCTTCATCGTCTTCATTCTTTAGAGGATCAATCTTCGGGTTGGGTTTCTCGACGTCCTGCGCCTCTAATCGGTTGACGAGTGCTGCAATTTGCAAGTCTTTTTCTTCCACAGTTCGGGTTGGCCTTGCGATTGCTTCATTCATCTGAGCCAGCTGCTCATCGATTGAAGTTGCTCCAGTGGTCATAACTTGCATGGTTGAACTGCCGCTTGAATCGGCATCAAAGAGCATGGATTCGGAGTACTTCCTTGGGCTCTTCTCCCCTGGTGCCCTTAGTGAGGCTAATGTGATTACAGGCTCGTACCTTGGGTGCTCTTGTTCATTTGGCAGAATGGATGCAGAGGTGAAACAGGTGGCAGAAGTAGCTCTTGCCATGCTTCGAGTCGTGATGCCCAAAGTGACACCAGTTGCGACGAGGATGCTCTTGTTCTTTGCGCCAGTTGCGGGAACATTTTGAGCCTTCCTTGATGCCATTAATTTTGGAAGTGCGTTTGGTTTCCTTGAACGGAGAAAGAGATGAGAGGTAGAGACGGTCCCACTAGGCGTGCCAATTTGTGAACATGGAAAATTCCTGAAACGAAAGAGACAAGAACAACGTGCATAGACAAATATTTTGTGTTAATGGATTTGTAGGGTTACGATCTCTTTTAACTTTGATCCTCTGATTCGTTCTCTGTAAGGTGTTGATTGGTGGATGTGCGATTGATCCAAGGGCCGTCGAGGCTTGATCTTGGATGAACGTTCTTTAAGGGCCGTGGGCTTGATCTTTGAAAGTGGATTTGAGCGGATCTTCAAGGAGCCGTTGGGGCTTGATCTTGAGGATGAATGTTTCTTCAAGGGCCGTTAAGGCTTGATCTTGAATAACTTTGATGAACGGATCTTCAAAGGGCTTTTGGGCTTGATCTTGAAGAAACAGTGATGAATAGATCTTCAAGGGCTTTTGGGCGTAATCTTGAAGAACGGTTGGATGTGTGTGGATTTGTCGACGTTTGTTGATCCAAAGGGTCGTTGGGGCTTGATCTTGGATGAACGGATGATGAACGATGGTGCTTTCTTCAAGGGCCGTCGAGGCTTGATCTTGAATTTGGTGGAAGTTCTTCAAGGGCCGTTGGGGCTTGATCTTGGAAGAACGATGAACGAAGAATGAAGAACACTTTCTTCAAGGGCCGTTGGGGCTTGAATTGGTGGATGATTGTTGATCCAAAGGGCCGTTGGGGCTTGATCTTGGATGAACGATGAACGAAGAACGAAGAGAGCTTTCTTGATTCTTCGGGAACCTTGAGAGCTTTAGAGTTTCAAAGCTTCAAAGATTTGGGGGATTCTCTTCCAATTTGGGAGTAGAGAAATGTATTTGTGAATTCCCTCCCTTGATTCTTTGATGGAGGAGCCTATTTATAGGCTTTGGGAACGAATCACCACCATCCATTTGTTTTGGTGGATGTTGTAGGTGAATTTTGGTGGATGTTGTAGGTGAAACTTGGTGGATGTTTGTAGGTGAAACTTGGTGGATGTTGTAGGTGAACTTGGTGGATGTTGTAGGTGAACTTAGTGTATGATGTAGGTGAAGTGAATGAAGGTTGTAATTTTAATACAATGGTCAACATTTATTTCACCAAAATTTCAATGTTTACAAATGTAATCTTAATGCAATGGCTAACATTTATGCCACCGAAATTTCAATGTCTACAAATGCCCCCACTTCAAGGCACGTTGTATACATGTGCTTATTACATGTAGGAGATGCATTTTGAAGTCCCTGAATGACTCGAGAGGTTTCGTTGGGAAAGCATTTTTTTGAGATGAAGAAAGGCTCTGTATGTCTAACTTGCTATGGAAGGTGAAGGTGGACAGTTATAGGAAGTTCTTTAACACCTGTAGAGGTACTATTCTTTCACTCGTGTCGGAAACCGTTGGATGATTGAACAGTATACTTCACGTGCTTTCTCCTTCACCGAAAATCTTCGACAAATTGCCCGTGATTTGCGCAAAGTTGAGTGTGCATATGACAGGTGTTGACGAGGCTGAAAAAGACTGGCGCCTCTTCGATAACTGGGATCGACGCTTCGACAAATTGCCCGTGATTTCTGCAAAGTTGAGTTTGCGTGTGACGAGTGCTGACGCGTTTGGAAAAGCAAGATGCTTCTCCGATTTCTGAGCTTGCCTTTTCGATTTTTGAATGGCCTCTTCGAATTCTGAGCTCGCCTCTTCGATCTCTGAAATCCCGTCGAGTGCTGATTTTTTTTATAGAGGCATGCAGTTCGTTTCAAAGCACACTTGAATTTTCGCTTGTTAAAACTCCCTTCTTGTACTTCTAAGATCTTGATTTGTCCGATCTCTTCTTTCTTCAACACTTTGAAAATGTCTGGCCCCTTCGATCGTCGTTTTGACTTGAACCTTGGTGAAGAGGCAATCCCTTCTTTTCCAAACAACATATGGCGCCCATCCTTCATATCCCCTACCGGTCCTCTTACCGTTGGGGATTCAGTGGTGAAGAATGATATGACCGCTGCGGTGGTGGCCCGGAACCTTGTCACTCCCAGAGATAACAGACTACTTTCCAAACGGTCTGATGAATTGGCTGTTAAGGATTCTCTGGCTCTCAGTGTGCAGTGTGCAGGTTTTGTGTCTAATATGGCCCAACGCCTATTTGCTCGAACTCGTCAAGTTGAATCATTGGCGGCTGAAGTGATAAGTCTCAAACAGGAGATTAGAGGGCTCAAGCAAGAGAATAAACAGTTGCATAAGCTCGCACATAGCTATGCGACAAACATGAAGAGGAAGATTAACCAGATGCAGGAATCTGATGGTCAGATTTTACTTGATCATCAGAGGTTTGTGGGTTTGTTCCAGCAGCATTTGCCTTCATCTTCTGGGGCTGTACCGCGTAATGAAGCTCCAAATGATCAACCTTTGGCTCCTCTTCTTCCTGGAGTTCCGCCGAGTGGTGTGGCTTCAAACAGTCAACCTCCGGCGCCTCTCATTTTTGGAGCTCTGCCGAGTGATGAGGCGGCACCTGATCGTCCTTGAAGATCCCCTCTTGTAAATTTGATTTGATTTTTTTTTTAAAGTATGTATAATGCAAATTTATGTAAAATTTCCAGAAAAAATAAATAAAAACGGACTTTATTTCTCTCAATGCCTTTGTTTTGTTTTTTTTGTTTTTGTTTTTGTTTTTTTTTTTTTTGTAAATACATAATAACATATGTATTTATTTATTTATTCTTTTGTAATAAAATTGACTTTCTTTAATAAAACTTATATATATATATATATATATATATATATTTTATTTTGATATGACTGAACTCGAAATTGAATGTTCGAGCCGCCTACGTACCCTTCCAAAGAAGAGATCAAGCCATAACGTAGTTCAAATGAGTGATGAATTTAACAGTGATGGTTCATGCAGTTTATGCTCTTGCGGGCCAGAAGCTTTGGTTCATGCAGTTTAGGCTCGTGCGAACAAAGAGCATTGAGTTGTCACCTTTCAGGGGTAGTAGCGCTTCAAGAATCTGCCATTGATAGGGCCGATCTTCAAGCCGTCTTCTGCCATGATTAAGTAGGCGCCATTGGTGTAGACTTCTTGTATTACGTATGGTCCATCCCATTTTGACGTGAACTTGCTCTTTGTCTTGTGAGTTGTGATGATAGGCCTACGCAATGAAAGGACGAGATTTCCCATTTGAAAAGAACGAGGGAAAAATTTCTTGTTGAAGGCCTTGGAGAGTCGTGCTTGATAACACTCCAAGTGTTGCTGGGCTTCGAGTGTTTTCTCATCCAGGGCTTCCAGCTCTTGAAGGCGCAACTTTGCATTCTCTTCGTCAGTCAAGCCTTCTTGTAGAGCCATCCTTAGCGAAGGGATTTGACTTTCATACGAGAGAATAAGGTGTAGCTTGGGTAGGCGTTCTATATGTCGTCCTGTATGCCCAAAGTGCTTCGCCTATTCTTTCATGCCAGTCTTTCTTTGTTCTGCCGATTACCTTCTTCAGGAGGTTGCACAATGTCTTGTTAAATGCTTCTGCAAGACCATTGGCCAGAGCATGATACATGGAGGATTTGTGCTGCTTGAACTTGTATTTCTCGCAGAGCTCGTCCACAAGTCGGTTGGAGAACTATTTTCCGTTGTCAGTGACAATGTAGCGAGGCACGCCATATCGGTGGATGATATGTTCCTTGATGAAACGGACGACAGTTTCCTTCTTGACTTCCTTCAGGGGTATGGCTTCAGCCCACTTGGAGAAGTAATCTGTTGCAGCCAGGATGTAAGCTTCTCCTGCAGATGACTTTGGCGCAATTGGTCCTACTACGTCTAATCCCCATGCATCGAATGGCCATGAAGTAGTTGTAGGGTGTAATGGTTCAGGCGGTTGATGTATGAAGTTGGCATGAAATTGGCAGGCTTGGCACCTTTTGGCCTGTTCTAGGAAGTCCTTTACCATGCTTGGCCAGTAGTAACCCATTCTTTTGAGCTGGAAATGAAGCTTCGGTCCGGATTGATGCGCTCCACATATTCCTGAGTGTGCTTCTTCCATGGCTTGATTGGCTTCTTCCTTGCCTAAGCGTCTCAGAAGTACTCATTCAAAAGATCGCCGGTAGAGTGTCCCTTTGTAATAGAGGAAGCGATGCGCTCGTCGACGTACTTCAGAACGGTGTTTTGGATCATCTGGGAGTATTCCATGCTTCAAGTAGTTGATCAGCGACTGTCTCCATTCTTCAACGTTGACCGGAAGTATGGAAATAACATTTGTATCACTTAGTACCATTTCCGTGACAGGCGGGATTACCCATCTTTGGCAGACTGGCACGTTTGTGGCTTCGTCTTCTCCTAACGTTATGCTTGAGGCTAGGTTGGCGAGAGCGTCTACCATTTGATTCTCTTTTCTTGGCACGTGTTCTAGTGTTACGCCTCAAATCTTTGTAGCAATTGTGTTGACAGCCGGAAGTATGGGACGAGATCATCTTTCCTAACCTTATATTCAGTCAAGAGTTGATTGATTATGAGCTTGGAGTCGCCATATATCTCAAGGGCTGTGATTTCCATGTTGATTGCCATTTAGAGCCCGATGATCAATGCTTGGTACTCAGCGACATTGTTGGAGCATAATTCGCTTAGTTGGAATGAATAAGGTAGTATTTGCCTTTGTGGCGACATGAATACTACTCCTGCCCCCGCTCCGTCTGCTCGTGCAGATCCGTCGAAGAACATCGTCCATGTCGGGAATATGTCGATGTAGAACACCTCTTCGTCAGGCAAGTCGTCTGAGATTTTCCAATCGGCTGGGATTGGATGGTCGGCAAGGAAGTCTGCTAGTGCTTGTCCCTTGACGGCTTTAGCTGGGACGTAGATGATCTCGTCTTGATTGAGAAGCAATGCCCATTTAGCTAGTCGTCCTGTCAAAACTGGCTTGGACATGACGTATTTGACCGGGTCAGCTTTGGCAACCAAGTGGATGGTGTAAGCATGCATGTAATGTCTGAGCTTTTGGATGGCAAACATCAAGGCAAGGCACATTTTTTCTATTGGGGAGTAGTTCAACTCAGCGCTGGTGAGCGTTCGACTGAGGTAGTAGAACGCTCCTTCTTTCTGGGATTCGTTTTCCTGTGCCAAGAGTGCTCCAACTGAACTTTCCTGAGCAGCGATGTACAATATGAGCGGTTTCCCTGGTACAGGTGCCCCCAGGACAGGTGGACTTGATAAATACTTCTTTATGCTTTCAAAAGCATTGTTGCATGCTTTGTGCCATACGAATGGAACATCTTTCTTCATGAGTCGACTGAACGGTTGACAACGCCCTGCAAGGTTGGAGATGAAGCGTCTGATGAAGGCTAGCCATCTTTGTAGACTTTTCAACTAGTGCAGGTTTCTTGGCTCGGGCATGCTTTGAATGGCCTTGATCTTTGATTGGTCCACTTCAATGCCACGATGCTTGACAATGAAGCCAAGAAACTTTCCAGATGTGACGCCAAATGCACATTTTAACGGGTTCATCTTGAGGTTGTATTTTCGCAACCTTTCGAACATTACTCGCAAATCCTTCAAGTGATCTGATCTTTTCTTTGTCTTGACCACCACATCGTCTACATAGCATTCTACGTTCTTGTGTAGCATGTCATTGAAGATCTTTTGCATTGCACGTTGATATGTAGCTCCAGCATTCTTCAGACCAAAGGGCATCACCTTGTAGCAGTAGATACCTTTTGGAGTGCGGAAGGCTGTCAGTTCCTCATCTTCAAGAGCCATACGAATTTAATTGTATCCAGAAGAGCCGTCCATGAATGATAGTGCCTCATGGCCAGTGGTCGCGTCCACCATGATTTCAATGATTGGCAAGGGGAAGTCATCCTTTGGGCAAGCATCATTGAGGTCTCGGAAGTCTACGCAAACATGTATTTGTCCAGATTTCTTAAGGACTATGACGATGTTGGAGATCCACTTGGGGTATTGCACCTCTCGAATGAAGCCTGCTTCGATCAACTTGTCAATCTCGGCCTCAATTTGTGGGATGAGCTCGGATCGATAGCGTCTTTGAGTTTGCTTTATTGGTCGTGTTCCAGGTTTAATTGCAAGACGATGCACAACAATGATAGGGTCGAGGCCGGGCATTTCCTTGTAGGTCCAAGCAAAGACATCCTTGTACTCTAATAGCAGCTGGTAATACTTCTCTATCTCGTTTGCACTTAGTAATGTACTTACGAAGATAGGTTTTGGTTCCTCACTTGTGCCTAAGTTGAGTTCTTTAAGATCGTCGACTGTGGCTTGCCCCCCATATTCTAGTTGTGATGGCGCTGCAATGACATCTTTCTCGAGGATTTCATCTTCTTCACCTTCTTGGATTGTGATGTGGACGACGTCTTGGGTCTCTTATTCGGTGTTGACCTCTCGAGTTTGTTGGCATGAAGACTGTCCAGTGTGGATGATGGTGCGCCTTTTCACTTTCAATGATCCAACTGTGTTAACCTCCAAAATTGCTTGGCGTTTCATTCTTGAAGGAATGGAACTTCGAACGTCATCTTTTTCTGCCAGATGATCGATCTTTTCTACTTCTGGTGTCATCTTTCTCTTTATGGAAGGCTCTTTGGCTTATTCAAGTCTTTCCATAAGTGACTGTCGTGGAGGAAAGCTAGTCGTATTGCTTTGCTTCTTAGGTTTCGACAACCTTTTGAAAACAGAGCTTCGAGATGCTGACGTGTTAAGCCTTTTGAAGACAGAAGTTCTGTTTTGACTACCAATGAGTTTAGGTGCCGGAACTTTAGGCCTTGGATGATTCATTCTATCGAATACAGATGTCTGGGGGGCAGGTTGGTGCTCCTTTTTATCTTGTATAATGCTCCCGCTGATGTGTTGAGCGCTAGCATTTTTTGCCTCTCTGGATATCTTCACCGGTGCATTTAGTATGAAGCCAAGTCCAGCTTTGTTGTTGTTGACCCCGTAACCATGCTCCTCCAACTTCTTCTGAGTTTTAGTGAGATCACGTTCGTTGTCTTTGACGGTGTTCAAATCCTTCTTTCCCAAATTTGCAGATGATGTGAAGTTGTACCCAGCTCTCGACATAAGTTTGTAGGCGTTTAGATCAAAACCTTCTTCGGTCCTCTTGGTTGGGAGAAAGCTTGGTTCTACCCCCTTTGGCAGGCCTTTTATGAAGCCTTGTGATGGTCTTGCAACCTTAGTGTCGCCTAGCTGTGTCAGAGGTAAAATTGCATTTGTTTTAAGCAACTTTACGTTATCCATGTGCCGCTGTGCATCGGCTTTGCTTGATGCAGTTTCGAATGGGGATTGACCATTCTTTCTTCTCGACGTCGGGATGTATCAGAAAACGGGTATGTTTGGTCCATTTGAAGGCGTCCTACTCCCTCTGGTTGTTGCAGGTTTCGCAAGCTCATCGTTGTTTTTGCTTGAAGATGGCATAGCTTATTCTTCTTGCTTCTTGGGCACGACTTGCCACTCTTGCTTTTTAGGTGTTGTTTTGCCCATGGATTTGATCTCTTTTGGAAGAGTTTCGGGCACCATGTCTTCATTTATGTAGAACTTGGCGTCTGCGAAATGTGATTCGGCTTCGGTGAATGGCTTGGTGTCACCATAGATCACTTTCACTCCTTCTCGGTAAAATTTTAAGCATTAGTGAAGGGTGGACGGTACTACTCCATTCACATGGATCCAAGGCCTTCCTAAAAGCAAACCATAGGAAGTTTTTGCATCAATCACGTGGAATATTGTGCTTGACTTGAGTTCACCGATGGTCATCTCCACTCGAATCATGCCCATCGTTCTTTGTCCTCCTTGGTTAAAACCTTGGATTAGTAGACGGCTTAGGGATAGTTCATCCACCTTGATGCCGATTGCGATCATTGTTGACTTTGGCATGATATTTATGGCTGATCCGCCATCCACAATCATGCGGTTGACTTTGTGCTCCCTTACGTACCCAGAGACAAAGAGAGGTCGGTTGTGAGGCTTGGATCCTAGCAGCAAGTCTTCATCGGTGAAGTGGATTGTGTCCTCGGCGGCACAGCATGTGGCACATTCATATGGCCGAAGTTTTAAGCCTTCGTTCTTGCTTTCTTGCCCTTCATGGTCATCAGGACTTACCAAGATTGCTGCCAGTGCTTTTCGCATCTTCTTTGGCAACCAGAGTGCTCTCTCGATGCTAAGGTGTGTTGGCAGACCTTCTTTAGTTGTAAGAGTCTTTTCCCCCTCAGTGGTGACAGCTTTGCCTTCTGAAGGTTCTTCTATTTCTACTTCGACCATGTGACATGCAGTGATAGTGCACTGTTGGAAGAAGTCCTCTGGGAAGTATTCGTGCAATGAGACGGGAATACGTGGCTCTTGCTCCATAGGTTCCCCAGCATATGTTGGCTTAGCAACTCTTATGCTTCTTTTAGGCTTCCTATTGTTGCGGCGGCGGTGCTTTCTCGCTTACTCCCCCTTTGGCCTTTGTGGTCTTGGCTTTCTCGTCTTCTTATAGGTCACCAATGTCCACCCTTCTTCATCATCGATAGGTGCATCCTGGTTGTTTGCCCCCAATGATGGTCGTGCAGAAGGTGCCGTGTAGCTTGTGCATTGATAGGAATGGTCGGGCATTTCTTGAAGAGGCACGGGATCAAAGGATCCGAACACGATCGTAGTGGTGTGCGTTGCGGCTGTGTCTTCTAGGTCGAGCTCAATTCGCCCTTGCTGTGCCAACTTCTTGATGAGTTCTTTTAGGATGAAACACTTGCCCACATGATGACCCACGATACGATGATACTTGCAGTACTTAGGATCATTGGTGCGATTCATCTCTTCAGGACGTTTGCATTCAGGCAATTCAATCACCTTCTTCTCCAGCAGGTCGTCCAGCATTGCGTCCATGTCGGAGTCTGGAAAAGGGTATACCTTCTGCTCCAGTTCCCTCAAGGTGTTTTTGTACCTATATTGGGTGCGGGAAGGCTCACTTCTTTTTATCTCATTTGCTTTGTTATTGAAGGAAATTTTGACTGGTAGGGACGAGGTCTTGATAGGGGTGGTATTGGTGGTAAAAGCTTCCTTGGCAGGCTTTTCCCATGATTGTCTGCTCTTGAAGTAAACACCTTATCCCTTTTGAAATCGGTGATTGGCTCCTTCTTTCCATGGTGGGCGATGCTCAGCTCCATGTCGTGGGCACGGGTGGCTAATTCTTCAAAAGTTTGTGGTTTGATACCTTGAAGGATGTATTGTAAACCCCATTGCATGCCTTGGATGCACATCTCGATTGAAGAAATCTCGGAGAGTCTGTCCTTACAGTCGAGGCTTAGATTACGCCATCGGTTGATGTAATCCATGACTGGTTTTTCCTTCCATTGCTTTGTGCTCGTCAGCTCTAGCATGCTCACAGTGCGGCGGGTACTGTAAAAGCGGTTGAGGAATTCCCTTTCCAACTGTTCCCAGCTGTTGATGGACTCGGGCTCCAAGTCCGTGTACCACTCAAAGGCGTTTCCTTTTAACGAGCGCACAAACTGCTTGGCGAGGTAATCTCCCTCCGTCCCTGCATTGTTGCAGGTTTCGACGAAATGTGCGACATGTTGCTTCGGGTTTCCCTTTCCGTCAAATTGCATAAATTTCGGCGGTTGATAGCCCCTCGGCATCCTTAAGGCGTCGATCTTCCTGGAGTAAGGCTTCGAGTACAACGTGGAGGCATGTGAGTTCCCTTCGTACTGCGTCTTGACGGTGCTGGTGATCATCTCTTGTAACTGCTTGATGGAGAGAGATCCCATGAGCTTTGTTGTTGGGTCGAGCTTCAACTTTTCTTCAGCTTTCTCCACTATAGGTTCATCTTCTTCATCGTCTTCATTCTTTAGAGGATCAATCTTCGGGTTGGGTTTCTCGACGTCCTGCGCCTCTAATCGGTTGACGAGTGCTGCAATTTGCAAGTCTTTTTCTTCCACAGTTCGGGTTGGCCTTGCAATTGCTTCATTCATCTGAGCCAGCTGCTCATCGATTGAAGTTGCTCCAGTGGTCATAACTTGCATGGTTGAACTGCAGCTTGAATCGACATCAGAGAGCATGGATTCGGAGTACTTCCTTGGGCTCTTCTCCCTTGGTGCCCTTAGTGAGGCTAAGGTGATTACAGGCTCGTACCTTGGGTGCTCTTGTTCATTTGGCAGAATGGATGCAGAGGTGAAACAGGTGGCAGAAGTAGCTCTTGCCATGCTTCGAGTCGTGATGCCCAAAGTGACACCAGTTGCGACGAGGATGCTTTTGTTCTTTGCGCCAGTTGCGGGAACATTTTGAGCCTTCCTTGATGCCATTAATTTTGGAAGTGCGTTTGGTTTCCTTGAACGGAGAAAGAGATAAGAGGTAGAGACAGTCCCACTAGGCGTGCCAATTTGTGAACACGGAAAATTCCTGAAACGAAAGAGACAAGAACAACGTGCACAGACAAATATTTTGTGTTAATGGATTTGTAGGGTTACGATCTCTTTTAACTTTGATCCTCTGATTCGTTCTCCGTAAGGTGTTGATTGGTGGATGTGCGATTGATCCAAGGGCCGTCGAGGCTTGATCTTGGATGAACGTTCTTTAAGGGCCGTGGGCTTGATCTTTGAAAGTGGATTTGAGCGGATCTTCAAGGAGCCGTTGGGGCTTGATCTTGAGGATGAATGTTTCTTCAAGGGCCGTTAAGGCTTGATCTTGAATAACGGTGATGAACGGATCTTCAAAGGGCTTTTGGGCTTGATCTTGAAGAAACAGTGATGAACAAATCTTCAAGATCTTTTGGGCTTAATCTTGAAGAACGGTTGGATGTGTGTGGATTTGTCGACGTTTGTTGATCCAAAGGGTCGTTGGGGCTTGATCTTGGATGAACAGATGATGAACGATGGTGCTTTCTTCAAGGGCCGTCGGGGCTTGATCTTGAATTTGGTGGAAGTTCTTCAAGGGCCGTTGGGGCTTGATCTTGGAAGAACGATGAACGAAGAACGAAGAACACTTTCTTCAAGGGCCGTCGGGGCTTGAATTAGTGGATGATTGTTGATCCAAAGGGCCGTTGGGGCTTGATCTTGGATGAACGATGAACGAAGAACGAAGAGAGCTTTCTTGATTCTTCAGGAACCTTGAGAGCTTTAGAGTTTCAAAGCTTCAAAGATTTGGGGGATTCTCTTCCAATTTGGGAGTAGAGAAATGTATTTGTGAATTCTCTCCCTTGATTCTTTGATGGAGGAGCCTATTTATAGGCTTTGGGAACGAATCACCACCATCCATTTGTTTTGGTGGATGTTGTAGGTGAATTTTGGTGGATGTTGTAGGTGAAACTTGGTGGATGTTTGTAGGTGAAACTTGGTGGATGTTTGTAGGTGAAACTTGGTGGATGTTGTAGGTGAACTTGGTGGATGTTGTAGGTGAACTTAGTGTATGATGTAGGTGAAGTGAATGAAGATTGTAATTTTAATACAATGGTTAACATTTATTTTACCAAAATTTCAATGTTTACAAATGTAATCTTAATGCAATGGCTAACATTTATGCCACCGAAATTTCAATGTCTACAAAGAGATCCCGACATCCACTAAGGTCTTCCTCAACAAACAAACCATCGTCCTCACCCGTGGTGATTGGGATGGCACAAAAGCAATGTTGAGGGATCGCTTCAATGACTGTACTACTTCCTCAAATATGCTTGTTGTACCAGCCCAGTCAACTCAATCATTCCATCAAACGGTTGGTACGCTGCAATCCCACTTATGCTCAAATCACCACCGTGTTGCGAGGCATTCACCATGATGAAAATGGCGTAACATAGTTCCCTCTAACCCCATTCAACAAATGGAACAACTTCATTTATGTCGTAGCCACTTGTCCAAGTTACTGTCATTTCGTTCCAAGATTTCCCTTGAGCTAGGCGTGGATACACAGGTGCCTTGGGATTGGAAAAAGTTATGAAGTTTGAAACTGCCACCAGTTTTGGATTCAATAACCCGCCTGTAAATAATGCGAATGAGAAATCTGCCCGCTGATTGATAAGCTGAAACTTCAAAGTAGCTTCGCCAGTCTTTGTATAATTTGCATTGGAGTCTGTTACATACTTGTACTTTATAGGGGCAGTGCATATATAGGGAGTTTGTTCTTTTGGTGCATTCACTGGCGGGCACATCGATGCATTGAATCTTGCAGGAGAAAAGACTCCAACCCAATCATCTTCAGTCGGAGTATGGTTTTCAAGCTTCACAGTTACCCATTCGGTATCCTCACCCTGCAAGCCGACCACCAAAGGAGAGGCATTGATGGAGGCAGTGCATGAGAGGTTGAGGGTGGCTTTCTCTATGGCAATCTTGAAAAGCGGCTGTTCCCCAAAACCATCGCCGCCAGTGGCAGCTCTGCCCAAGTTCGTCAAACCCAGAATCACCAAAATCGCAAAAAGTTGAAAACTTTGCTCCATTTTTTAGTTGGGTTTTTGAAAACGAAAACAAGATTCAATATAACCCAAAGTTTCACTCTTTTCTTCTTCTTCTTTTTTCCGGTAAATTCTTGGAGTTATGTTCTTGCAATTGGGAGACAAAGCCCCAGTTTGGGGTTGAGGTGATTTTAAAAAAAAGCTGCTGTGAAAAAAAGCTGGGAGTGCTTTTGGTGTTTGGTAAACTAAAAAAAAAAGGGCTTATTTTGGAAGCTGCTGTGAGAATAAGCTGAAATCAAAGGAAAAAGTTGAAGCTGCCATTTGTAGCTTTGGAAAACTGGCTTTTTTTCAAAGCACACAGAACTACAGTGCTCCTTTAATGAAAAGACCCACTATCAGACTGCTTTTTTTTTCCAAAAGCACTTTTACAAAGAAGTTTACCAAACACTCTGCTGATTTATTTCACAGCCGCTTATTCTCACAGCAGCTTTTTTTCAAAGCACAGCAATACCAAACCAGCCCAAAATTGGATTGGAATTTGAATTGGGGGAAAATTTGAGAGGGAGCTGTGGATGAGGTCCTTTATGATCCCGTTTATCCATGCCGTGGCGGCAGAGGAGCCGTCTTCCATGGCGGAAATTGTTCTTTGCTGAGACTTTTGGCGTCCATGAGCGCGATCGCGACGATGTCGTCGAAGACCATTTGGATGGCGGTGGAGGTGACCGGAGCCAAATCGAAGGGGCAGAGTTCTCGCTCCACTGGCAGATGCACGTTCATGTCACAGAGGGAGGCAAGGGCATTGCCGTCAACAGAGGTGATGGAGATGAGGAAGGCGCTTTTGGCCTTGGCGCAGGGGACGAGGCGGAGGAGCTCCTTGGTGGTGCCGGTGTCTAGCGGCGTCGTTTAGATCTGCAGCTAGGTGAGATCAGAGAGTGCGGCTAGGTCAACCTTGACGAATTCAGCGTGTTGAGGTTCATCAGCATGATCCGATGGACTAAGAAGCAGAATGGGCCTCTTGCGTGGCCTATGGCATCAGCCAGTCTTTGGGCTTCTGGGCAAATAAATTGGAAAAAGGCCTGGGCTTTGACTTTTTTTCTGTCGGTGGAGAAGAGCTGGAGGGAGACGCGTGGAGCTTGGGCCTGGATGGAAACGTGTGGAGCTTGGGCTTGGGTGGCCTCCTTTTGAGGGCTGATGGATATACATACATATATATATATATATATATATATATATATATATATATATGTATGTATGTATATGTATGTAAAAGAAATCTTTTTTTTATTATTATTATTATTTATATATATATATATATATATATATTTTTTTTAAATACATAAAACATATGTTTTTTTTATTATTATTTTTTATTTAGATACATAGTAATCACATATGTATTTTTTTCTTGTAATGAAATTGACTTTCATTAATAAAACATTTGTTTTTTTTAATTTTATTTTGATGTGACTGAACTCGAAATTTAATGTTCGAGCTGCCTACGTACCCCTTCAAGGAAAAGATCAAGTCAAAACGTAGTTCAGATGCATTTTTTTTTTTTTTGATGATTTTGCCGTACACAGTTTATGCTCTTGCGGGCCAGGAGCTTTGGTTGTCGCCTTTTAGGGGTAGTAGCGCTTCAAGAATCTTCCATTGATAGGGCCAATCTTCAAGCCGTCTTCTGCCATGATTAAGTAGGCGTCGTTGGTGTAAACCTCTTGTATTACGTATGGTCCATCCCACTTTGATGTGAACTTGCTTTTCGTCTTGTGAGTTGTGATGATAGGCCTACGCAATGCGAGGACAAGATCTCCAGTTTGGAAAGACCTTGGGCGGACCTTCTTGTTGAATGCCTTGGATAGCCGTGCTTGGTAGCATTCCAAGTGTTGTTGAGCTTCGAGCCTTCTTTCGTCGAGTGCTTCCAACTCTTGAAGGCGCAACTTTGCATTCTCCTTCTCACTCAAGCCTTCTTGTATAGCCATTCTCAGTGAGGGGATTTGACTTTCGAGCGGTAGAACAGCTTCCACGCCATATACAAGAGAATAAGGCGTAGCTTGGGTAGAAGTCCTATGTGTCGTCCGATATGCCCAAAGTGCTCCGCTTATTCTTTCATGCCAGTCTCTCTTTGTTCGGCCGATCACTTTCTTTAATAGATTGCACAATGTTTTGTTGAATGCTTCTGCAAGACCGTTGGCCGGGGCATGATACATGGAAGACTTACGCTGCTTGAACTTGTATTTCTCACATAGCTCATCCACGAGTCGGTTGGAGAATTGCTTTCCGTTGTCAGTGATGATGTAGCGAGGCACCCCATATCGGTGGATGATGTGCTCCTTGATGAAACGGACGACAGTTTCCTTCTTTACTTCCCTTAGGGGTATGGCTTCAACCCACTTGGATAAGTTATCTGTTGCAGCTAAGATGTAAGCTTCTCATGCAGATGATTTCGGAGTAATTGGTCCTACGACGTCCAATCCCCATGCATCGAATGGCCATGAAGCAGCTGTAGGGTGTAATGGCTCAGGTGGTTGGTGTATGAAGTTTGCATGGAATTGGCAGGCTTGGCACCTTTTGGCATATTCCAGGCAGTCCTTCACCATGCTTGGCCAGTAGTAGCCCATTCTTTTGAGTTGAAAATGTAGCTTTGGTCCAGATTGATGCGCCCCGCGTACGCCTGAGTGTGCTTCTTCCATGGCTTGATTAACTTCTTCTTCACCTAGGCATCTCAGAAGTACTCATTCGAAAGAGTGTCGGTAGAGTGTTTCTTTGTAATAGAGGTAGCGAGGTGCTCGTCGACGTATTTCGAAGCGGTGTCTAGGATCATCTGGAAGTTTTCCATGCTCTAAGTAATCGATCAGCGGTTGTCTCCACTCTTCAACATCGATTGGAAGTACTGAGATGACATTTGTATCATCTAGTAGCATTTCAGTGACGAGGGGGATCACCCATCTTTGGCAGACTGGCACGTCTGCAGCTTCATCTTCTCCTAATGTCATGCTTGAGGCTAGGTTGGCAAGAGCGTCTGCCATTTGATTTTCTTTTCTTGGCACATGCTCTAGTGTCACAGTCTCAAACTCTTGTAGCAGTTGTGTTGCCAGCCGAAAGTATGGGATGAGATCGTCTTTCTTCACCTCATATTCAGTTAAGAGTTGATTGATTATGAGCTTGGAGTCGCCAAATATCTCAAGGGCTGTGATTTCCATATTGATCGCCATTTGGAGTCCGATGATCAGTGCTTGGTACTCAGCAACATTGTTGGAGCATAATTCGCTTAGTTGAAAGGAATAAGGTAATATATGCCTTTGTGGTGACATGAATACTACTCATGCCCCCGCTCCGTCTGCTCATGCAGATCCGTCGAAGAACATCGTCCATGTCGGGAAAATGTCGATGTAGAACACTTCCTCGTCAGGCAAGTCATCTGAGATTTTCCAATCAGCTGGGATTGGGTGATCGGCAAGAAAGTCTCTCAGTGCTTGTCCCTTTACGACTTTAGCTGGGACGTAGATGATCTCATATTGGTTAAGAAGCAGCGCCCATTTAGCGAGTCGCCCTGTCAAGACGGGCTTGGACATGACGTATTTGACCGGGTCAGCTTTTGCAACCAAGTGGATGGTGTAAGCATGCATGTAATGCCTGAGTTTCTGGATGGCGAACACCAAGGTAAGGCACATCTTTTCTATTGGGGAGTAGTTCAACTCGGCGCCGGTGAGGGTTCGGCTGAGGTAGTAAAGCGCTCATTCTTTCTGGGATTCATTCTCTTGCGCCAAGAGTGCTCCAACTGAACTTTCTTGAGCGGCGATGTACAATATGAGTGGTTTCCCGGGCACAGGCGCCCCAAGACAGGTGGACTTGACAAATACTTTTTTATGCTTTCAAAAGCATTGTGGCATGCTTCATCCTATACAAACGGAACATCCTTCTTCATGAGTCGGCTAAACGGTTGACAACGCCCTGCAAGGTTAGAGATGAAACGTCTGATAAAGGCAAGCCGTCCTTGTAGACTTTTCAGCTCGTGCAGGTTTCTTGGCTCAGGCATGCTTTGAATGGCCTTGATTTTTTATTGGTCCACTTCAATACCACGGTGCTTGACAATGAAGCCGAGGAACTTTCCGGAGGTGACGCCAAACGCACATTTTAACGGGTTCATCTTGAGGTTGTATTTTCGCAGCCTTTCGAACACTACTTGCAAATCCTTCAAGTGATCTGATCTTTTCTTTGTTTTGACCACCACATCGTCCACATAACATTCTACGTTCTTGTGTAGCATGTCATTGAAGATTTTCTGCATTGCGCGTGGATATGTAGCTCCAGTGTTCTTTAGACCAAAGGGCATCACCTTGTAACAGTAGATACCTTTTGGAGTGCGGAATGCTGTTAGTTCCTCGTCTTCGAGAGCCATACGAATTTGATTGTATCCAGAAGAGCCTTCCATGAATGACAGTGCCTCGTGGCCAGTGGTTGCGTCTACCATAATTTCGATGATTGGCAAGGGGAAGTCGTCATTCAGACAAGCGTCGTTGAGGTCCCGGAAGTCTACGCAAACACATATTTGTCCAGATTTCTTAAGGACGATGACGATGTTGGAGATCCACTTGGGGTATTGCACCTCTCGAATGAATCCTGCTTCGATTAGCTTGTCAATCTCTGCCTCGATTTGTGGAATGAGCTCGGATCGATATCGCCTTTGAGTTTGCTTTATTGGTCGTGTTCCAGGCTTGACTGCAAGATGATGCACAGTGATGACAGGGTCAAGGCCGGGTATTTCTTTGTAAGTCCAGGCAAAGACGTCTTTGTACTCTGATAGCAGTTGGTAGTACTCATCTATCTCGTCTGTTCTTAGCAGTGCACTTACAAAGATAGGTTTTTGCTCCTCTTTTGTGCCCAAGTTAAGCTCCTTAAGATCGTCAACCGTGGCTTGCCCCCCATTCTCAAGTTGTGGTGGTGCAGCATTGACATCTTCTTCAGGGGTCTCATCTTCTTTGCCTTCTTGGATCGTGATGTGGAAGACATCTTGGACTTCCTCTTTAGTGTCGTCCTCTTGGGTTTGTTGGTATGCAGATTGTCCAGTATGGATGATGGTGCGCCTTCTTACTATCAGTGGTCCATTTGCGTCAACCTCCAAGATTGCTTGACGCTTCATCCTTGAAGGAATTGAGCTTCGAATATCGCCTTTTTCTGCTAGCCTGTCGAGCTTTTCTTCCTTTAACGTTGTTTCCCTATTTCCAGAAAACTTCATGTTGTCTTCAAGTCTTTCCAAAGCTGATTGACGAGAACGAGAGCTAGCCGTGGTGCTTTGTTTATTAGGTTTTGACAACCTTTCAAAAATAGAGCTTCGAGATGTTGGCCTGTTAAGCCTCTTAAAGATAGAGGTTCGGTTTTAACCACCAATGTGATCAAGGGCTGATGTTCTAAGTCTTGAACGTTTCATCCTATCAAAAATTGGCGTTTGAGGGGTGAATTTAGGCTCATCTCGATCTTGTTCAATGCTCACGCTAATGTGTTGAGTGCTAGCATTTTTCGCTTTGCTTGAAATCTCCACAGATGCATTTGGTGTGAAGCCAAGTCCAGCTTTGTTGTTGTTAATTCCGTAACCATGCTTCTTCAACTTCTTTTGAGTCTTAGTGAGGTCACGTTCTTTATTGTTGACGGTGTTTGAAACCTTTTTTGCAGGATTCGAAGAAGAAGCGAAGTCGTACCCAGCTTTTGATATGAGTTTGTAGGCGTTTGGATCAAAACCTTCTTCGGTCCTCTTGGTTGGGAGAAAGCTTGGTTCCACCCCTTTTGGTAAAGCTTTTACGAAGCCTTGTGGTAATCTTGCAACTTTAGCGTTGCTTAGCTGTGTCAGAGGTAACACTGCATTCGTTTTGAGCAACTTTACGTTATCCATGTACCGTTGTGCATCGGCTTTGCTTGCTTCGGTTTTGAATGGGGATTGACCATTCTTTCTTCTTGACATCGGGATGTATCAGAAAACGGGTGTGTTTAGTACATTTGAGGGCGTCCTACTCCCTTTGGTTATTGTAGGTTTAGCAAGCTCATCATCGTTCTTGCTTGAAGATGACATGGCTTCTTCTTCTTGCTTCTTGGGCATGGCTTGCCACTCCTGCTTTTTAGGTGTTGCTTTGCCCGTGGATTTGATCTCTTTTGGAAGAGCTTCGAGCACCATGTCTTCATCCATGTAGAACTTGGCGTCTACGAAATGTGATTCGACTTCGGTGAATGGTTTGGTGTCGCCATAGATCACCTTCACTCCTTCTCGGTAGAATTTCAAGCATTGGTGAAGGGTGGACGGTACTACTCCATTTGCATGGATCCAAAGCCTTCCTAAGAGCAAACCGTAGGAAGTTCTTGCATCAATCACGTGGAATATCGTGCTTGACTTGAGTTCACCAATAGTCATCTCCACTCGGATCATGCTCATCCCTTTTTGTCCTCCTTGATTAAAACCTTGGATTAGTAGACGACTTAAGGACAAGTCATCTGCCTTGATGCCGATTGTAGTCATTGTTGACTTTGGCATGATGTTTATGGTTGATCCACTATCCACAAGCATGCGGTTGACTTTGTGCTCCCTTACGTACCCAGAGACGAAGAGAAGACGGTTGTGAGGCTTGGATCCTAGCAGCAAGTCTTCGTCGGTGAAATGGATTGTGTCTTCGATGGCACACCATGTGGCATATTCATGTGGCCGAAGCTTGAAGCATTCGTTCTTGCTTTCTTGCACTTCGTGGTCATTGGGACTTTCCAAGACCGTTGCTAATGCTATTCGCATCTTCTTTGGTAATCGTAGCGCTTCCTCAATGCTAAAGTGTGTTGGCAGACCTTCTTCGAGTGTGAGAATTTTTTTCTCCCTCAGTGGTGATATCTTTGCCTTTTGAAGGTTTTTCTATTTCTACTTCGACCATGTGGCATGCAGCGATAGTGCACTGTTGGAAGAAGTCATTCGGGAAGTACTCGTACAATGAGATAGGAATGCGTGGCTCTTACTCCATAGGTTCCCCAGCATACATTTGCTTATCAACTTTTATGTTTCTTTTGGGCTTCCTACTGTTGCGAGGACGGTGCTTTCTCACTTGTTCCACATTTTGTCTTATGGCTTGTGGTTTTGGTTTTCTTATTTTTTTGTAGGTCACCAATGTCCATCCTTCTTCATCATCGGCATGTGCATCTTGTTCGTTTGCCCCCGGCGATGGTTGCGCAGAAGGTATTGTGCAACTTTAGCATTGATAGGAATGGTCAGGTGCTGCTTGGAGAGGCACGGGATCGAAAGATCCAAATGCAATTGTAGTAGTATGTGTCGCGGCCGTGTCTTCGAGGTCGAGCTCGATTCGCCCTTGTTATGCTAGCTTCATGATGAGCTCTTTGAGGACGAAGCATTTACCCACAGGATGGCTCACGATTCGATGATACTTGCAGTATTTAGGATCGTTTATGCGATTCATTTCTTCAAGCCGCTTGCATTCGGGTAGCTCGATTACCTTCTTTTCTAGCAAATCGTCTAACATTGCATCCATGTCTGAGTCAGGAAAAGGGTATACCTTCTACTCCAATTCCCTCAAGGTGCTTTTGTACCTTTCTTGGGTGCGAGGAGGCTCACTTTTCTTTATCTCATTTGCTTTGGTTTTAGAGGAGATTTTGATAGGCGTGGAGGCGGTCTTGACGGGCGCAGTACTGACGGTGAACGCTTCCTTGGGGGGTTTCTTCCCAGTCTTATCTACATTTGGGGAGAACACCTTATCCTTCTTGAAGTCGATGATCGGCTCTTTCTTCCCGTGATGGGCAATACTTAGCTCCATGTCATGGGCACGGGTGGCTAACTCTTCAAATGTCCGTGGTTTGATGCCTTGAAGGATATAGTGTAACCCCCATTGCATGCCTTGGACGCACATCTCAATCGAAGAGATCTCCGAGAGCCTGTCCTTGTAATCGAGGCTCAGATTGCGCCATCGGTTGATGTAGTCCACAACTGGCTCATCCCTCTATTGCTTCGTGCTTGTCAGCTCTAGCATGCTCACGGTGCGGCGGGTGCTGTAGAAGCGGTTGAGGAATTCCTTTTCCAACTGTTCCCAGCTCTTGATGGATTCGGGCTCCAAGTCTGTGTACCACTCAAAGGCGTTTCCTTTTAACGAGCGCACAAACTGCTTGGCGAGGTAATCTTCTTCCGTCCCTGCATTGTTGCAGGTTTCGACGAAATGTGCGACATGTTGCTTCGGGTTTCCTTTTCCATCAAACTGCATGAACTTTGGTGGTTGATAACCTCTTGGTATCTTTAGGGCATCAATCTTCTTGGAGTAGGGCTTTGAGTTGAATGATGAGGTATGTGAGCTCCCTTCGTACTGCGCTTTGATGGTGCTGGCGATCATCTCTTGCAGTTGTTGAATAGAAAGAGATCCCATGAGTGCCTCTGCTTGGCCTGGCTCCGGCTTCACATCGATTTTCTCCACCGGAGGCTCTTCATCCTCGTCGTTTTCCTTCTTTACTGAACCATCCCCTTGCTCGATTTTCACGTCGGGCTTTACATCTAGTTGATTGACTAGTGCGGCGATTTGCTGGTCTTTTTCTTCCACAATCCGTGTTAGCCTTGCGATTGTTTCATTCATATGAGCCAGCTGCTCATCGATTGAAGTCGCTCCAGTAGTCATGACTTGCATGGCTGAGTTGCCTCTTGAGTCAGCATCGGAAAGCATGAAACCAGAGTACTTCCTTGGGCTTTCCTTCCTTGGCGCCTTTAGCGAAGCCAGGGTGATCACAGGTTCATGCCTCAGGTGCTTATGTTCATTCGACGGAGTTGATGCAGGGGTGGAAGATGCGGCAGAAAGAGCTCTTGCCTTGCTTCGAGTTATGACGCCCGAAGTAACACCGCCTACGGTGATAACGTTCTTGTTCCTTGCATTGGCTGCGAGAACAACTTGAGCCTTCTTTGATGCCATTTGTGCTTTTTTTGCGGATTCAAAGATAGAGATGAGAGGTAGAGAAGGTCCCACTGGGCGTGCCAAATTTGTAAACACGGAAATTCCTGCGATGAACGAGACAAGAAACACATGTACAAAATAATATTTGTATTGATGATTTAGGGGTTACAATCTCTTCTACAAATTTAGCCTCTGATTCTATCTTTGCAATGGGTGGATTTGATGTTGTTGGTCCAAAGGGCCGTCGGGGCTTGATCTTGGGATAAACAGTTATGCAGATTTGTTGACGTCGTGGATCTAAAGGGCCGTCGGGGCTTGATCTAGGGATGAACGAATGATGAACGATGGACATTGTCTTCAAGGGCCATCGGGGCTTGATCTTGAATCAGTGAAAGTTCTTCAAGGGCTGTTGGGGCTTGATTTTTGAATGAGGATTTGACGAAGAACGAAGAGAGCTCTCTTGATCTTTCGGGATTTGCTTGGGAGCTTTTGAGTTTCAAAGCTTCAAGGTTGTGGTATGAGGTGAATTGGTTATCAACTCCCCCAAATGAATGTCTTGGCCTCCTATTTATAGAATTCCAAAACTTGATTTTTTGGATTTAAATAATTAGATGAAATAAATCATTTCTGCCAGGTGTTGACACGTGTCCTGTTTGATGACTTTTCCGATTTATTTTGATTTTTCGTTTAGTCACATGCTATGTGTAAAATTTATGTGACACATAAACATTGAAATTTTAATTATTGATCAACATTTATTTTACCGAAATTTCGATATCTACATTAACCTCAAGCTGCTCATGCAGTTGCTGATTTGAACTTACAAATGCATGCGCAGAGCCTCGTTGATGTTAATGCAAGTAAGACGAGAAATATAGAGTATTTTAGAAAACAAAACAGTATTCAAACAATAGATACAAAAGAAGCAATACTGACCCATTTCTTCTAGTCCACCCATTTCATTAGTGGTTGAAGCTGCTTTCTTTTCTTCAAAGCTAAAGGCCTTCTTCTCTAAAGAGTGAGAGAAAAGTGCAGGAAAACAATTTGTCAGAACATTCAACTACGTACATAATCGGAAAACATATCTAATCTTTTGTTTAGCTGAAAAACCATCATGTCGAATTACCTAGTGACATTTTATATACATGAATAGTCAGTTGACATCCCAAACTAAAACTATCAACCAAGATCACTTCTAACTCACTTAAGCCAAGGTAAACCTAATACTATCTTATGGAGAAGATGAGGAAAAGTTTGAACAAGGAATTGGAGTTGCAGATGAAGCAGATTCTTGAGAGGGCACAAGTGGAAATTGCGAAAATTCAGGAGGCATATGATGATGATGAAACAGATGTTTCTGTTGATGATCTCAGTGAATGATACAGGTGAGGGTGTATGTGGTATCTCCCTTTTGCTTCAACTCAGTTGGCATATTCAATTGCTTGCTACAATTGCGTAACATTTGACATTTTCTTATTTCTTTAGATAAAATTTTTTGTGAGATTATTGTATTATGATATGCTAAGTGTGCTCTGATTGTATAATTTTGTGTATCTAACATTGTGTTGCTTGTTCCAAAGAATTAACGAATTGGTTTTATTCCGCTGTTGAGTTATGTGAATATATGTTGTTTCATGGCATTTTCTCCATTGATTAAGTAGCTCTGTTTTGGAAAGCATTTGACTTACTTTGGCCCATTTTTTGTTTTTAATTACTAATGTTAGCATCAAATACATTAAAGACATGGTCTTAATGTTTTGCCTTCGATGCAGGTACCCACAAACTATGGTTTTTGTGGTTATGCAGGGGCTAATGCATTGTGTTCTATGGCTTCAATTATGTTTGAGATGTGTGATTTTTATGCATTTAAAGGGAAAGTTGTCGTGAATCTATTATTTTAATGGAATATACATTGTACGAAACATAGGCCAAAAATCGCAAAAACAAAGATTCAGATATCAACGGGACAAAACTTATAAACGAAAAATCACGATTTAACAGTAGTTTTAACTATGATTTTGATGATTTTTAACAGCTACACTCATTGATCCTATATGAATACAATGAACTAATTCGATTGTCAATTTAAAATATTTACACAAGTGGATACCACAAAATCTTATGTTATACTAAATAAACTCCAAGTGTTAGTAAATCTATTGTTTTGATGGAATACGCATTCTACGAAACTAGTTTCAACGATCCAACCGTCAAACTTGTTTGTATATTCTTCGAGATCGCATACGCAAAAAACAAACATTCAAAGATCAAGTTTTCAACGATTATAAACGAAAAATCTTATTCAAAGATGTTTTATTTGGCTTCAAGTTTACAAAGGATTAAGACTGAAAATGAATCCTGAATTACTTACTTGTACTAAAATTGGAAGATGATATTGATTTTCTACAAGGAAATAATAGGATAATCGTAGCCATTGTTTATCTACATAAATACGGCATTTGCTCATAAAAATCAACCCGGTCATTATTGAACTAAAACCTATTGTCAATAGCTTAGCATTGAGAATATAATAGTGAGGATAAGATTAGCTTTGAAGATTATGGCTTCTGTAGGTTTGGAGAAGGTTTTGAAGAGAGATAGGGGAGGGAGGTAGCTGCTGCAACTGGGTTTGTAGTTTCTGCTAGGAAAATTTTGTTGACTTTGCACGATGCAAACTGACGTTGCACAAAATTGTTTTGTGCGACGAAGGTGTGCATTTGTTGCACAAAATAGCTTTGCGCGACAGAGGTGCACCTTTGTCGCGCAAAACAGTTTTGCGTGACGTCAATCTACGTCGCGTAAAGTTTCAATGCGCAAAATGTCTTTGCATGACGTTTTGTTGTCACCGTTGCTCAAACATACTTTGTGCGACGCAATTTGCTCCGTTGCGCAAGTTGCCGTCGCGGAAATATGTTTTTGTACTAGTGAACACTTTTAACCACTAAAAAGCACTGCCAAGTTCCCCTAATTAAAAGATAACAAATTAATTTTTGCATTTTTATAGGAATGAGGATCCTCTTCGGATCCTCTTTGTGAGGTTCTTGAGGATTCTCAAATGATGTCCGTTTATCACACATCGTGCAGCTAGTCCTCTTTCTTTTTATAGGAAAATGCTATTTAAACACATATTTTTTACCTTTCATACACTCTTGTTGATCTTTGCCCATCTTCTTCAACTCATTATATCCATAAAAGATTGAGAGAAGTGTATGAGAATCAAAAATAGGTATGTGGATAAAACCCTTTTAATAACTGTGAGATTAATAATTATTATTTCTAATGATTGTTTTTATTGCTGGGCTGGGTGATAAGGGCCTCAGCCACAATTAAATGTCACAATCAGGCTATGTAGGCCTTCTCAAAGTTGAGCTAGCCTATACCGATTGGCCCAGTGAAGTTCGGTTCTTCCAATTGTTGAATATCTTTCGTAATTGGCCCAAAAAGCCCAAGCTCGTCTCGCTGTGTTTTACCTTGGTCCAAAATTTCCCTAATGTTGGAAGAAATCTCTCTTCCGGCGAATTAAAAAAGAAGAAGAAAGTCTAGCCTTTATAATTACAAATCATTAATATTTGAAAACGCAGATCGATTGAAGAACTCAAACCTAACAAATAAACAACCCCAATTAAAATCCACACAAGATGGGATTGAATATCTATTTCAATCCTACTATGTAATAGTGAAGAAGAATAAAAAATATGAAGATAAAGAGAAAGATAAACAATATTTTTTATGTGGTAAAACCCCCCATACAATGAGAAAAATCCACCGGCACATTGTCGGTTGAAGAATCCACTAAAGAATAAAGATTTTTACAATTGTAATATAACTCAATTACTCAGTTGTAATCTCCTGAATGAATGCATATGAATCTTACCATACAAAGTCCAGGAGATCTGATCTTCTTCAATGAGTTGTCGTGCAATCCAAGTCTTCTTCTCTTATACAGTATAAGAAATAAGCTAACTCGCGCTTTCAATATTCATCAAACAAACAGGGTTCACTCCCCCTTTTTGTGGTGTAATTTTCATTAATTAATGAAGTTCTTGTGTTGCCTTCACAAACTTGAACAAGAAGTGGCTTCACAAAATAATTAATAAGTGATCCACCTTCTTTTCCTTTCAAGTAAAACTCCTACCGTTGTTTTCTGTCTCCCCAACAAAAGAAATACTGACAGCTCGATCGACAAGTGCTTTTCTTCTTCACACCTTCGAATACTTGTGAGGATCTGATATGACCACAATTTTCTTATAATCTCTCTACTTTTCACATGCATGGTTGGTTGTTTTTTTTTTTTTTTTTTTTGGTGAAGTTAAAGCTCTTTAGATCAAACCCTAGTTTTTGAATTCCTATATATTTTTTTTTCCAATTTGAAATAAAGAAAATTAATAATGCCTAAGCAGAATAAGGGTGAAGTGCTGATTTAGTCCCTGAATTATCACCTCAGTGAAAATTAGATCCTGAATTATTATTTTATTAGGTCCCTGAATATTATATTCAAAACTATTTTATCCAATTTTTCGTCAACGTTAATCACTTGACACACTTTAGAGTGTAATAGGTCATTTTATCGCCTATAAACCCTTAGCATTTTATATACGTTGTGAATCTAACGTCTCATTCAGTATTTAAATTAACTACATACACTATCTCGCATACATCTACAGAAAAAACAGAAAACAATATAAATTACAAGTAGAACCTACAAGTCCATAAATCTTCAAACCCAAAATTTCAAAGTACTTAGAATTTCAACAAGTTCACCCTCATGCCACCAAACAGAGAAAACCAGATGGGTTCATACTCTAAGGCCAACATTGTCCACAAGCCACCAAGACTCTCAATGGGAAGTCTCCAAAGAACCATACCTGACATCTCAGCTGAACTAAGCAGCAGCATCAGCAGCAAAGAAGCCATTGACGATGACATTCATCTTCCAACTATATCTGAGGTTGAGGATGCCAAGTGTGAGTGCTGTGGCATGTCTGAGGAGTGCACGAACGAGTACATAGATAGTGTGCGCAGCCAGTTTTCGGGGAAGTTAATTTGTGGGTTGTGTGCTGAGGCTGTGAAGGAAGAGATGGACAAGAATGGAGGCAAACGAGAAGCGGCTGTGAATGAGCATATGAGTTCTTGTGAAAAGTTCAATAGGCTTGGTAGGGCATACCCCGTTTTGTACCAAGCTGAGGCCATCAGAGAGATTTTCCAAAAGAGTTCAAGAATTAGGGCAAAATCCATGAGTCCTAGAGATGAGAGTGTTCGAAAGAGTAACGGGGGTATTGCAAGGAGCTCTAGTTGTATTTCCGCAATCAACAGGGAAGAACTGATCAGCCCTAAACCTTAAACTTTAAACTCTAAATTGTAAACCTTTGTAATTTGGAAAGACTTCATTAGTTTTTTCTCTATGTAACACAACCACCATCCCATCATAGTTAGCGTCAAAAGGGGCACTTTCCATTTACAAGAAATGTAACAATCTAATGCTAATCTTACTGTGATTGATTAGTTTTTTTTATTACAAGCAATACTACAATTCTAAACTACATTAAGGGAAGGAGGAGGATTTAAACAAGGGATACTGGGTTGAAGATCCTTCAGAACAATTCAACACTTGCCTATGTTGTTGATTAGTTAGCCCTAGCACTTAACTAAGTTTGTGCCAAATTTCTATTTCATTTCTTTATACATGTACTTGGTCTTATAGGATTGGCCTATGAAGGAATACATAAACGCCTTGTATAAAATTGAGCTTATACAGTCTTGTTTTTCTTTTGGTGGAAAATACAGTCTCGTTTATTTGAGCATATATCAAGCCCCGGCAACTTTTTTTTTTTTTTTTTTTTAACAAAACATAGCTTTAGTGGGTTAAATTGTAATTGTCAGGGAGAATGGGGTCGAACTCGCACTATGCATGGTGCATTGACATAACTATGGTAATTGCATTAACATAATTGCTTTCTCCCCTTATTGTACAACTATTCATCACATATTGTAAATAATCTATTTTGTCAATATTTCGATAGGAATTGTTTTGTGTACTCAATGGCAAAGCTAGAAAATTTTCACCGCGTGGACTAGCTTAAAGATTTAGATCTTTATAAACAAACAAACAAACAAAATTGATACTATATTTATTTACTGTATCAGCTGGCTTAAGAAAATTTTCACAAGGTGAGCCAAAAAACTTTTGTTATTCAAACAAATTCAAACTTGTACATGTACAAGAAGCGATGAGAAAAAAGATGTGAGAAAAAAGATGGTTTATAAACTATATTATACAATTAAACAAAAAGAATTTGAATCAATGACTAAATATATGGTGGACTACATTCGAAAATTAAAAACAATTACATGTAAAATTTTGTTTCCTACCAAAAGCTACCCGTGCTTCAGCCCAGGGTAGCCCTTAATGTGGCTCCGCCTGTGTGTGTACTTTAACAAACTAAACTTCACAATCACAAACATGTTGGTGGGAAACTAAGGTGGTGGCATAGTGTGTTGTGTAGAATATTCTCAAAGGGACGCGTCGAAGGCCCACTTCCAATAACACCGATATTGTTCCTAACTTAATAATTATAACCTGCACAATTCATCAAGTGTGAAGTTTTATTCCAAAATGTCTCGGTATTAATTGAAGTGAGATTAGGATATTTAAATTTTCTTTTCACAGAGATACAATCGATGTGTGATATTTCAACACGTCCCCTCATGTGGGACCTAATTAGTGGGTCACACATAGGAGATCCACACATCGACAATCACATGGAGCCAAGAGGACTCACCCTACATGCAGGGCCAAGGGACCCACCATCATCGCGCATGGCCAAGGGGACCCACCCATTACGTGGCAGTACATGCCCGTTCTCTGACTCTGATACCATGTAGAATTATGAGAGAGACATGCCGAAGGCACACTTCCAACAACACCGATATTGTCCCCAACTTAGTAATTACCACATTCACAATCCGTCAGGTATGAAATTTTATCACAAAAAATCTCGGTATTAGTTGGAGTATAGTAAAGTTAGGATATTTCAACATGTTGTTTACGTTTTAGTTGTCCATTCCAATAGCTTCCCACAATTAAAGATTTTATCAAACGTTAATCTTTTCCAGTGATGGGTCATTCTCCACGTCTTTGTTAGCTAGACAGTTTTGTTGGCAGTGTAAGATGGAGGGGTAGCATACTATGTTTTATCATCCATGGTTTTTGCATGCATTTACTTCTTTTTTGGTTTATCAGTATCCGTGCGGTTGGCCATCTTCAAAGACCAAATTACTTCCTTTGTGGGTTTATAAGAGACGTATATAAATTTTCAGCATGAGTGTGTCCCCGACGTTATCAATTTAAGTGTTAAAAAATATGAGTGTACAATAATATTGTATTTATAATCTTAAATATGGTGTGTGTGTGTGTATTAAAAAATAAATACAAAATCCAGCGTATAAACTAATTGTTGATATTACGTATCAGTGTAACGATCATACTAAAAATATTCATATAAAAATTTTGGTCGATGCACAGTATGAAAATCACCACCGAAAATTCAAATTAGTAATTAGCTCCATAAAAACCACAAACCTATGAAATTCTAAAGATACTGTGCATGGTTCTTGAATTCCTCACGGGTGGAAACTTGACTACAAGAAATTAATTACATTACAAATATAATAATATCAGCTAAGCTTGTGAAAGTATTTTACATGCATGCATGCAAGAACTTCGGCCGCCATCTGAACAAAGTACAACACAAGCCCTAGCTAGCTAATGAACAATTGATGCATGTTGCACTTATGAATCAATACTTTGATAACAATGGGTGACTTTATTCAGCCACACAAAATTGATACATTTGTTAACATATTCTTTAATACATGTACAATAAGGTTTTTATCCAAAATGGTTCATGAGATTTGTATAACTCTTCATTTTGGTCCTTGAGATTTGAAATTGATAGAATTGATCCCTGATTTTGTCCACCATCAATCATTTTGATCATTCCGTAAAAAAAAAATCTCCATTAAATAAAGATAAAATGACAAAAATACCCTCAGTTTTTGTCAAGTTATGACCTATTATTTAATAAATTGAGGGTAGTTTTGTCATTTTAATCTTTATTTAACATAACTATTCACAAAAGGACCAAAATGCTTGATGGTGGATAATCTTAGGGACCAAAATAAGACCAAAATGAGAAGTTATGCAAATTTCAATGACCATTTTGGTAAAAAAGCCTTTTCTTTATAATCCCCCTTGTACTACTTGTTTGCATAAGATGTAAATTTAATGCGGCTATATCTATGCATGTTTTGTTTGTGTGTATGTGAAATATAGAGATTAGCTCAATGATATAACAATAAAACTATTTGAACAAACAAAAAATTCACATTTAATGACACAATCTCATAGAAGTGGGCCCTATAATTGTACAAGGGCATTGTTGACTAAGAATTTGGGAGTATTGATCTTTCTTTAACTGAACCAGCTACGTATAAATTTGAAATCAAAGATCCAGTTTGGTTAAATGCAATGAAGGAGGAATTGGACGCCTTGTATAAACAAGGTACATGGAATTTGGTGCCTTTACCATCTAATAAGAATTTAGCGGGATGCAACTAGACACAAAGGTAGGCTAGTTGCAAAGAGGTTTAACCAAGAGCCTAGATTAGACTATGGGAAACTTTTAGTCATGTAGTGAAGCCAACCACAGTGAAATTAGTTATGGCTTGGCAACAGAATTTGATTGGCCTTTGAGGCAACTTGATCTGAAAAATATTTTTTTACATAATGTTCTCTAGGGAGAAGTATAAATGGCCCAACCTCCAGAGTTTCTGGATCCTAGTTATCCTGCATTGGTGTGTAAGATAAATTAATCACTCTATGGGTTGAAGCAAGCCCTAGGGCTTTGAATGAGAGATTCATTGCCTTTCTACCTTCATTAATCTTATTCAGATTCTTCCTTGTTTGTCAAGAAAGTTGGTTCCTTTGTTGTGATTTTGTTGCTCAATGTAGATGATATTATTATTTAAAAGGAGTAGTTTTGAGGTTATTAGATAGGTTAAATGCTCTCACTATTGAGTTTGATATTAAGGATTTAGGTGCTTTACATTTCTCTTTGGGAATTCAAATTACCAAGAATGCAAATGGGGTTTTCTTATTGAAAACCAAGTATATCTAGGAATTGTTGTAGAAAACTGAGAGGAGTGATTCAAAGTCCTATTAAACTCCATGTTTGCCTTACAATAGGCTCTTGAAGGATGATGGACAACCTTACAACAATCCAGCTTTATATAGAAGTGTAGTACAAACTCTGTTGTATCTCACCTTCACTAGGCCAGGTATAGCCTTTTTTGTTCATCAGGTGTGTCAATTTATGCAGACACCAATGGTTTTCCTTTTTGCTGCAGTAAAATGGATATTGAAATATTTGAAAGGCACTATGCTTTTTGGTAAATCATATTACAGAGGACAATTAGGGCTCAAAGCATTCAGTGATGCTTATTGGATTGGGCTCCCACTGACAGAAGATCCACAATTGGTTTGTTTGTATTTTTGGGTTTAATTTCCATATCTTGGTCTTCTAAAAAGTAGCAAATTGTCTAGGCCCTCAACTGAGGCTGAATTGGACTGCATCCAACAATTATTGAGTTTTCTACAGATTGATGTTGGTTCACCACCTATATTATTTTGTGACATTCTCTCAGCAATAGTTTTGTCATTTAATCCAATGCAACATCAGTGTACAAAACACATTAAAATAGATGTGCATTTTGTTCGAGATATAGTTGCCAAGAAGAAGCTGTTTGTGCAGTTTGTTTCATCGAGAGAACAATTTGCTGATATACTTACAAAGGGTTTAAGTGCTCCCTTTTTTAAGATTCAATGATCTGATCCCGTGCTTGATTTCTCTAAACAAGAGATTGAGGGGGGATGTAAGGAGTATAATATTGTGTAAATGAGATCTTGCCACTTGTAATAAGATTAGATGATTCGTTAGGAAATCTGTTAACAGTGAGTAATCTCGGTATAAAGGCACTATTAGTAACTTCCTCATTAAGAAACAAAGATTAAGTTCTCTTTTTCCCTCTTCTCTCTCTCTACGATTGACTATTCTTCTCTATCTTTCTATGCTTCTGAGTATAATGGTTTACAGAGCAAAGGTTTCGAAAGGCATTCTTCGATGTTTCAGTACAAATAAACAAGTATAAAGAAGGAATTGAAATTTAGTAGCAATGATTTTATGCTTAATGATTAAGTGAAGCAAACAGAGTGAGAATGCTATGGGCTGAAGGAGGGGGTGCACACCAAGCTATATCAACGAAGTTGAAGACTCATTTTCAGGTAAATATGGTTTGTGGCCTTTGTTCATGGCTATCAAAGATAATATGACATGGGCTCCAAACGGTCTGCCATGCAAGAAGTCGTGAGCTCTGACATGGGACTTTTGCCATGAGTGCAAGAGCACTAGGTTCAACCAGATGCATTAAGGGGCATGGGGTTAGCTAACCCTCAAACTTCAGTGGATGTCCATGGATAACTTAAGTGTTGACCCTTCGAACTTCAGTGAATGTCCATGAATAACTTGGGTGATGCCCCTTTGAAGATTGGAGTTGGCTTCATACATGTCCTCCAACTGTAAGAGTAGCTTTTCTTCTTATTATTTTTTTAATAAATATCACTTTGTCAAAACGACATAGTTTTGGACCCTTAGTTTAATAAAAAATAAATAAACACTAAGAGTCAAAAAATTAAACACATGGATGATGAATATGTTACTCAAGGGATATCACGATGTGGAGCTCAAATAATCACAAACCTCCATCATTATCATGTGGAGCTCTTTGTTGCTATCGTTGATAAGCAACTTGTGGAATTAAATAGTCGTTTTGATGAGGTAAATACAGAGTTACTTCTTTGTTTGTCAAGTTTGAGCCCAGATGATTCATTCTCGGCTTTTGATAAACAAAGGCTAATATGTTTTGCGCAATTTTATCTGAATGAATTTACTACTTGTCAACTCTTGGCACTTAAAGATCAACTTGGGCATTATATTCTTGATATGCGTTCGAGTAGTGAACTTTCTCAATTGAAAGGAATTGGTAGCCTTGCAAAAAAAATGGTGGACACGGGGAGGACATAATCATGCTTATTTGCTAATTATATTGGCTTTGGTTCTACCAGTTGCTACTGCTTCATGGGAGAGAGCTTTTTCTGCTATGAATATTGTGAAGACTCCATTGCGTAACCGAATGAGAGATCAATGGTTGAGTGATAGCATGGTGGTTTATATTGAGAGCAATGTTTTTTCTTCCATTGACAATGAAGTTATAATGCAACTTTTTCAAAATATGAAAACTCGGTGAGGACTATTGTAAACTTTTTGTTATTTGTTCTATAAGTTATGAATGATGGAACTATAGTTTAATTTTTAAGGTTATTGTAAGTCTAACAAATGTTTGTAAACTTTTATATGTGACCCTCCGAAATATTTTTCCTGAATCTGCCACTGGACTCAACTCGAACAACAACGTGCCAATGTCGAAGCTTGGTCGAAGAACCAGCTGTGGTCCAAGAATTTATTTCAAGCAATATATGTAACGATTTACACGATGAAGTACACTACTTGGTCTGACGTCAAAATATACATATACATACTTTTGTTGTATTATCACTATTTCATTTTATTTGGTCTGACAAAGAGCAAATTCAGAGAGATTGAGGAATCGATCAAGAAGCTGTAAAATGTGATTGCTTCAAGTTTTCACTCATTCGACAATGGGTGCAGACTCTGGAGTAATTGAGTTGTTTAATACAACAGGATTATCTATTACAAACCAGCCACATCAACTACTAACTGAATCAACGAAACATAAACTGAACTAATAGCTAAACCTAACTCCACTACTTCACTCTTTTTTTTTTTTTTTTTTTTTTTTTTTTTTTTTTTTTTTTTTTTTTTTTTTACAACCTCGACCGTACGAGAAGAATTTTATTGACATCGAAAAAGAAGTTACACCTAGTCAAATGAGATATAAACCTAACCCCTCATGATACATGAAAAATGGATTAAAAAATAGAATGAGGGACATAAACCTTACCCTTCTAAAAACACAAACAATTAAAATACAAGGAAAAGAGGGGAGACATGAAACCTAACTCAACTACTTAACTGATTGAGCTATGATCAAGTGTTACATATTCTATTATGTATATAACGTGAGGATGTGGAGTTTCGTTCCACGTTAGAAAGGTAAGTGATAGGATTTTTCTTACCTACGAAAAGAAGGTTAAAATCACACAAAATATTTGCAAGAGTATAAGGATGTTGTAGTATAGATACTCATGCAAGGTCGTTCTCCACAAGGAATATTTAAATAATTTATGTCAACACAATTCCTAATTAACTACTTAAACTTAAAATTGAGAAAACAGAATTTGAATTTGGGTAATATTAAAAACTAATTTTAATTAAAAACCAAGCAATAAACTTGTCCAAAATTAATACTATAAAAGAAGGGAGTTACTAGATCCACCTCATTGTCTTATTTTCCCACCCACGTTATAATCTCACCCCCCTTAAAAAGTTAAAAAATTAAAATGCTATTTTCTCACCCACTATTATTCCCAAAATAACCTTTAATATATATGTACATATGAAATTATAAAATTGTCTCTTAAAAAATATAACAAATAATATGTAAATGAAAACCACTAAGGTCTACAAATTCAAATGGAAACGACAAAGGTATCCAAATTCCAAAGAATTTGACAACGACAAATTTAAAAATACGATGGACAAATTCAAATGACCTACACACAAATTATTCTTCTACCTTGTCAATGGATACATAATCTTCTACCTCTTCCGTATAAGCATCATTGTGGAGCCTAAAATAATCTCAAAAATTCTAGAGGCGACACGTGAACTTTTATTCAAAGAAAACAAGCTTGCCCTTAATAAATGGGCAAGCTTCTCAGATTCTCCCACGCGCAGCTCACATCCCTGGAGGTCTTAGCAACTGAATACGACTGCCCACAGCTTACCTGCCATTGGCAAGGAATTAAAGATAAGGATTAATTACCCAAATCCTATCTTTAATACATTTCCAATTGAAGATTGACTCCAATCAAGTAATTAATCCTAATTTAAATCAATTACGGATAATTACTCCATCTTCTCAAGATATTATTTCCTATTTAATATCTTGGGAATATTTACAGAATATCTCTCAATTAAACACTATATGGCTGGCCCTAGCCATATAAATACGGTACCTTATATTCTACCAAATTTTGAGAGCTTTTTGCAACCCTAAAAAAGCTCTAAACACTTTACTCTCTCAAAGAAACTAACTTAGGAATCGGAGATCAGTTGAGCTAACCCCCCCCCACCTCGTGGGCACGTGAGGCTTAGGTTTCTGATCAAAGGTGTTGATTGTTTTATAGGTGCATTTTCGTCAAGACTGAAGACGGCGGTAATTTGTATCGACAAATTGGTGCTTTCATTAAGAGCTGATTCAAAATACTCGAAGAAGCCTCTTGCATTAGTTTCTTGAATTTTCTATTACATTGAATTTCTCACACGTCGTATTAATTAATTTTTCCCAAAAAAGTTTCTTGATCAATCCCTGGAGAAAGGATACAATGGTAGGAAATTCAGAAACTACGACGAACGGAACCTCCTACGTGCAAGGATTTGGACCAGAAAGTGGAGACGAGGACATAGCCCCTTGACAGAGGTCCTCAAGGCTCAACACTGCAGCAGGAGGAGCCCCACTGCTATGGAGCCGCACCACCACCATCACCACTGTGACCCAACAACCATGGCAAGGCCATCAGGCCACGACACCACTCCTACCACCACTACCCCTGCAACGTCACACCCTAACAAACCTTAGACAGAGGGCCCATGTCTAATTCCAAGCCCATGGGCAGGAGGCCAAGCCTAACGCAGCAGCTGCCGCGAGCAGAGCAGCTCAACGGGCTCAAGCCCAAGCCACTCAGCCCGTAAGCCAAGATGTGGCAGCCTAACGGCCAAGAGGGCCAACGGCTATGCAGAACTAAGGCGAGCAGGCGTAGGTCCAACATGCCCCGCAACCCGCTTTAACGACCCGGTCCGTGACCAAATCCATTCCAATGCCACATCTAGCAATCCAGATTTCGACCACCGGTCCCGTGATCGATTTAGGGTTACCTACACCCTATTTTTCTGTAGGAATACCTGTTTTGGGCCCGGATTTTGTACCTGCAGTACACTATACTTGTACCACACAGCTCACGAGTCAGTGTGCATTCGAGGTTGAGTCCATACTCCGACGAGCACTCAAGACATTCCAGGCAAAAGGTCCACACGAGGCTAGGCCCTCCTACGAGACAACAGAGTAGGCAACCACCTGACGCCTAGAGAAGAGCACGTGAACAGTCTAGCTCAAGTTCCACTGGTAGCCCTTGCCTAGAGCGACAGCGAGTAGTATAGGGTGAACCACGTGCACAACAACCGCATCACAAACAAATAGGACATACCGAAGAGCAACATGAACCAGTACGTCAACACCAAAGGCAGCTGGAGGCTCCACTGCCCCCACCAAGCGTAAATCTAAGATGAAGTACAAAGGCTCGTAGTGCCATGACCCTTTACGCCAACAATGATGCTCTCATGTGCAAGATCTTTGCCATGACGCTCCAAGGCGAGGCGCAAGACTAGTTCCACACCTTGCCGCCACATTCAATCCGAAACTTCAGCAAACTTTCCTTGATTTTCACTAAGGAATATTCATCTTACCACTCAATTAAAAAGAAGTCTGACCACCTCTTCAACATGAAGAATAACCCGAATGAGTCACTCCGTACTTACGTCAAGAGATTCAAGGCAAAGAAAGTGAAGATTGTCGGATGTGATTATAGCATCGCATACTTAAGGGCTCCCAACAGATCACCCTCTCTTCTGAGAATTAATTATGGGCGAGAACCTGTCCTTGGCAAACTCTTTTACTTTGGTAGAAAATCACTCACTCTAGGATAAGGAAAAATGCTCACAGAAACTGTCTAAGTAGCTGTGTAACCAACTCACAAGAAAGAGAGCAATAAACCGCTCAACATCAAAGCAAGCCAAAAGATAAACGGAGGGACTGGTCCCCAGCAAAGGAAGGTACAACACCCAAGATATATACCAAGTTCTCAGTCCCAATCAGCCAGATCCTTTGCGACCTTAAAGATAAACCGTGGTTTAACCTACCGCTACCCAAGATGGGGGACACCTCGAAGAAAGACCAGACAAAGTACTGCGCATTCCATAGAGGTCACAGGCACGCAACCAACGATTACACCATGTGGAAAACGTACCTTGAGCAGCTCGTGAAGGAAGGCAAGTACAACCAGTATGTCAACAGACGAGCTACCCGGCCAAGGCGAGAAGCAGATGCGGATGTCGAACCCCTAACCAAAACAATTCGAAACAATGGAATCTTTGCCGAATCTGAGCATCTGGGGGCTACCAATAATTCCAAGAAAAGGAAGATCCAGTAAGCGAGATCAATCTATCAGGTTCAAGCCATCGATGTTGTACCTGGACTAATCGTCGGCTTCCCCGAGCATGACGCTGAGGGAGTATACTTTCCCCACGACGACGCCTTGGTGATTTCTGCTCAACTAGCCCACACCATCGTTTACAGAATTATAGTGGACAATGGCATTTCAGTTAACATTCTACAACTGTTAGTCATCCAGAAGATAGGCCTGGAAAACACGATCCAACGCAAGGCGGATATCTTGACCGAATTCAATGGACTTACCTCAACCGCCGTTGGCATTATCACACTCGACGTAATAGCCCACCGATTGTTTCATTGCAGACCTTCATGATCATCAGCGACCCATCTCCCCATAACGGGAACTAAGCCGACCTTGGCTAGTGAAGATTGGAGTTGTGACCTCGATCGAGTATCAGAAAATATGATTTCACATCCTGGGATGAGCAGTCGAAGAGATCAAAGGCGACCAAGCCATGTCCAGGCGATGCACTGTACAAGTTCTTAAGGAGATAAAAAAAGAATCTTTCGCCCCAGCAGTAGCTGAAGTGCAGAAAGATAATTCTACTTCTATCAAATAACAATCACAGTGGGCAAGACAGGAAGACGTCGTTAAGGTTGACACTGCTCTGGTAAATAAATTAGGATGGAAACCCAAAAAAGACGCGGAGCACATCTTCCTTAACCCTAAATAGCGATCAGACCACGCCGAACGTGCTTCCAAAGCAGATCCGAGAGATCCTGGACATGAGATCGCCCATGACTCTGAAAGAGATCTAAGGTATGACTTGACAAACAACTGCACTCAGCTAATTCCTATTGTGACCTACCGATGCAATCTATGCCAGAAACAGCAGAGGATCTATGCGTCTATATAGCGGTATCTGAAATAGCAATAAGCTCTACCCTCATACGAGAAGAGCTGGGGGCCCAACAACCTGTATTCTACACATCCAAAGCTTTCCTTAATACAGAAGCCAGATACCCGAAAATCAAAACTTTGATTTTGATGCTAGTTGTTGCAACATGAAAGCTTAAGTCGTACCTTCAGACGTACGCAGTCATCATTATGACACGATATTCTGGACAGCCCAGACGCACGATGTTAAAGGTAAAAAACTAGCAGACGTTCTGAAACACGCAGTAATCAAGTCCCGAATCGCCCAAGAAGTAGCCGAGCACACTGTAGCCACATCAGGCCCACTTGATGGAGATTTTTGGCATTTGCACGTCGATGGATCATCTAACTACCAAGGATCAGAGGCAGGCCTAATTCTCACTACTCCGGACGGCTTAATGCTCGAGTAGGCAACCACTCTAAGGTTCAAGTCAAACAACGAAGCAAAGTATGAAGCCCTACTAGTATGTCTCTGATTGGCGAAAAACCTAACGGTGAAGAAGGTTGCGATCTATTCCGATTCCCAACTGATCACCAACCAAACCTCAGGGGAGTATGCATCAAAGCATCTGAGAATGGCTTGATACCTCGAGAAGGTACGAGAGCAGCTGGCAACGTTCTAGGCATACACACTCACTTAGGTTCCATGAGCAGAAAATGCCCACGCAGATGCACTAGCAAGCCTAGGCTCCATGCTAGACCATCAAATCAGGGGCTCCATCCCAGTCGAGTACTTGGAAAAGCCAAGCATAGATGAGAAACCAGCAGTTAAGGTGGCGCAAATCAACACAACCCGGAGTTGGCAAGATCCCATCATCGACTACATAATCAATGGAAATCTCCCTACAGACAGACTAGAGTCCAGAAAGCTCCAGATAAAGGCAGTTTGCTACTACATGTGGAACAACATCTTCGTTCAAAGATCATTTTCAAGACCGCATCTCAGCTACCTATCACCTCCTAACAACCTAAAGATTCTTTGCTCAATCCATGAAGGCATCTGTGGAAACCACTCTAGAGGTCGTTCCTTAGCATAAAAAGCTCTTAACGCTGGCTATTACTGGCCAACCATGCATTAAGATGCCAAGGAGTATGTACAAAGGTGTGACAACTGCCAGCACTTCAAACCCATACATGCACTACCTGCCAACAAACTTCACTTACAGACGAGCAATTGGCCATTCATGCAGTGAGCGATCGACTTGGTAGGACCAATGCCATCTGCCACTGGGAGGAGAGGTGATGATCGTAGCAACCGACTACTTCATAAAATGGGTCGAAGCCAAACTCATTACTACAACTACCCAAACGGACATAAAACACTTCATATGGAAGAACATCATCTGCTGTTCTGCATCCCATACTCTATCGTCACCGATAATGGTCCGCAGTTCGTAGATAAATACTTGGCGAAGTTTTTCAAAAAATATGGCATCAAGCAGCACATGTCCACGCCCCGGTATTCGCAAGGTAACGGGCAGGCCGAGGCGTCCAACAAGACCATCCTCGACTACCTCAAGAAGACCCTCTCCAACAAGAAGGGCAAGTAGCCAGATGAGTTCCATGGTGTTCTATGGGCATATCACACCACCAAAAAATGAGTAACTAGCGAAACTCCATTCTCCTTGGCATATGGTTTTGAGGCGATTATTCCCCTCAACGTCGTAATGCCAAGCATCAACACTGTGATGCCGAACCTCGAGCATAATGAAAAGAAGATGGCCACTAACTTAAACCTGGGAGAAGTTTATCACCCGAATTACCGCCTATCAGTAACAGCTCCTCTCCAGCTACAACAAAAGGGAAAAAATCCGGCAGTTCCAGCCATGAGACTTAGTCTTCAGAAAAGTCTTCATCACCGTCTGACGGGAAGGCTCCAAAAAGATGGCTCCCATCTCGGAATGTCCGTACAAAATTAGCTGAGTAGGCGGAAGGGGCAGCTACACCCTCACCACTATAAGCAACAAAGAAATCGGCAAACAGTGGAATGCCTACAACCTGAGGAAGTACTATGTGTGACTTCCCACCATTTCTTGGACCTCGTTCATGACAAAAAGTTCGAAGACTCAAGCAGCTCGACGAACAAGACCTCGCATGCCGAGAATTATCAGTTGTTATGCCACTACAGCCTACGAGCAAAGTTAATAAAAACCTCTATTTTCAAAGAAGATTGAAGGAATTATTCACGAGCTTATGCCAAATGCATAGACAAACTGACCAACCCTGTGATAAGTAGAAGACGCCCGCTGCCACGCAGACATGGTGTAAGCTCTCCAGCGCAAAAAGGTAAACTAATTCCCCGACACACATCTAGGATCTGCTCTCCAGCACGATACGGTAAACTAATTCCCTGACACTCATCTAGGGTCTGCTCTATCGTGCGATAGGGTAAACTACTTAGGAATATCTAGACGTGGATAGGTTGTAAGATTGCTCAGTTCCCCCTGAATGCATCGACTACTTGCGCCGAACGACTCTTAGAATTGGCCACGATAGTCCTTCCCTTGGAATAGACTTAGCAAACTAAAAGATTCAATTCTGCGGGATCCCGGGTCTTTAACCAGAAGAAACACTAAGTGCAAGACCCCTGCCCATGAAAGAATTCGTGTGACAAGATGGTCCGTCCTCAACGTGCAAATCTTCATAAAGTGACTTGGTTTTAAAGTGTTGCAATACTAGTTAAAAAACCTGTGGAATCAAAGTTGCGACTTGGTAAGATATGGTATCTGAGGAGTGACTTCGCCTACACCTCACGCAAAAAAAAAAGATCTCCGAGAGCCAGGGATGACTCCTAAAGTGGTTACGCAGGTCATTTGCTTCTGTAAGTAAGACACCTGGCCGACAACCTGACGGTTAAAAGCCCAAGGTAGCCCGTAAGCCGAAACTTACACCTACTATAACTACGTGGAATCACCTGCTTATTTACAAGTAGTACTTCCAGCCGATGATCTATGGTTTAAGTTTTGCTGGGACAAAGTTGAGTGTCATGACTATAGCAGCTACGTGAACCTCCTTTGCTTCCTACGAGAAACACCAGTCCGAAAATGATAAATTTCTCATACGGCAACGATATCATGCACGGTCGAAGGCTACATATTCATAGCAAAGCCCTCTTCAATTTGATATCAAAACCATATGCTAGAACCAAGCGTGCTCATATATTGAAGCCTAGAAGTTTCGATGGTTTTCGTGGGTTTTTCGCCAATTTTGGCCAATCTCGCCGGAGATGGGTCTCGACCCAAGAGAGAAAAATACTCCTCTCATCATGCACTTCCAGGATATGTAAGTGGATCTTTCGAGTTCCAAGTTTCATTTTCAAACAAGTTTGAGAATGAAGTGTTTAACTCGCAATTTCAAGGTTCTTGTTGAGGATTCGTGGTGATGAAGTTGTTTTAAGAGCGTAGTAGCGAAGTGGCAGATTGATGAACAACTTTGGAGGAGTTTGGAGGTAAGAACCTGTGGTTCTAATAGATGGATTAATTTATGTTAAGTTCTTGGTGTATGTTGGATGAATTTGTGTGGATTTTAAACTTGTAACTAAAGTGGCGAAGAATTGGTTTAAGTTAATGAGTAGGCTTGTCGTGAGCCTCACCTTGGATTTTGGGTGATCTTTAGTTAATTTTATTCATGTTGGACTTGATGGAGGAATTATAAGAAGTAGTGGAATCTGGTTATGTGTATATAATTCTTTGTTAAGTATTATGTAAGTGTGTGACCTAAGTAAAGTTTGTTCAATTTCTCTTACGGTTGGTGAACTACGATTGGCTTAATCCCTCTAAAGGGTACGTAGGCAGTCTAACGAGAAGTTAGATGCAATCATAAAGTAAACGAGGTTAAAGAATTGAGAATTAATCTTTAAAATGGAAATTGATCAAGATAAGAAAATGGTGTTAAATTGAGAATAGTGTGTAAAAGCAGTTAATTAAACAAGAGTTTAATTGGGCTTATTATCGGAACTATTTCTCGAAAATAAATATTTCGGGGGCGAGGCGTTATAAGGAGGGCCAAAGCTCAAGAAGCCACTAAAGTCGAGTGTCACGACTATAGCAACTACACGGACCTCCTCTACTTCCTACGAGAAGCATAAGTTCGGTCTACGGCTCTATAAGTTAAAAATCTTGCAACATGCCCTGGGAGAGCCAAAGCTCAAGAAGCCACTAAAGTCAAGTTTCACAACTGTAGTAGCTATACGGGCTTCCTCTGTTTCCTACAAGAAGTATAAGTCAGACCGACGGCTCTGTAAGTTAAAAATCTCGCAACATGCCTTGGGAGGGTCCAAGCTCAAGAAGCCACTAAAGTCGAGTGTCACGACTATAGCGGCTACATGGACCTCATCTGCTTTTTACGAGAAGCATGAAGTCCGGCCGACGGCTCTATAAGTTCAAAATCTCGCAATATGCCCCATGAGGGTCAAAGGTCAAGAAGCCACTCGAAAGCCGGAATACAACCATAGTGGCCACAATAACTCATCTGCTTTCTACGCGAAGCACGTGTTCAACTGATGGCCCTATAAGTTAAACAAAATTGCAATACGCCCCGGGATAGCTAAAGATCACGAAGCTACCCAAAGCCGAGATTCACATATATGGTAGCTACGCGAACTCGCCTGCTTTCTATGGAGACAATGAGTTCAATGGCCAGCTCTATAAGTTGGAAATCTCACATTTCTTCTTTTTGCAAGTAAAGCTCTTCGAGCATCAAAGCCAAAACTGAAGCCTAAAGTGACCGCTCGAGTCAAATGCTCCATTGAAGTAGCTAACTCAACCGCCCGTCCTACGGTAAATTTTTGCAAGTCGCCTCGAGCAGGTAAGGCTCCCGAAGCACCGAAGTCGAAACTAAAACCTAAGTGACAATGTGGGATCAACTGCTTCATTGAAGCAGCTCACCCAGCCGCTCGTCCTAAGGTAAAGCTTCATAAAAGACATGGCGAAATAGAATGATGAAGCAAAAACAAGGAAAGTTGTTTATTAAATTTATAGTAAATTGATAAATCGGCTCAGATGCCAACAAAGTTCAAGCAAATCAGAACAAAAAGGAAAAGAAGTAAACTCCTAAGTCTAAGCAAAAAGACTACTCCTTAGCAGCTTGCACAACCATTGGTTCATCAACTACCACGTCTTCAGCAGTCGTGCCGTTCCCAGTAGCTAAAACTTCCATCAGCTCATCCTCAACCATCCCCGGCTGGACTACCTTACGCTCAACTGCTCTACCAAAGGTAGCCTCAAACGAGAAATTAAGCAGATCAATTAGAGAAATGGAAAAAGTATCGAAATCATTTTAGAAAAACTCATAATCTGATGGCCTACCCTGAAGATGGTCTACATAGCCAAGCTTAAAGAAATCGGCTTGACAATAAGCAAACACCACTTCGTGACTAGCTTTCTCATTCTTTAGTTGCACATTCTCATCAACAAGCCCAATGTGAGCACTCTACAGCTTATCCAGTTCCTTTTTCAAGTTCTCGCTAGTAGATAACGTACCTTGCAAATCCATCTCTTTGGACTCAAGTTTATTGGCAACCTCCTTAAGACGAGACACTTCAGCATACATGAAGATAAGTTCATCATCTTTAGCAAAGAAAACAGATCGTAGCTCCGAATTGACACGCTCAAGGTCCTCCACCACCAGAAAAACACGACTGATTTCCTTTTCTACAGCTTCCTACATCGCTTGAGTCGCACTAAGCCTAGCATTCAAATCGGCAACCTTCTGATAAGTGATCTCCAGCTGCAAAGAAATGGGGCATAGACATCAGACCCCTTCAAAACGGCGAGTTTAGATTCGAGTTTCTCAATTTTTTCAGCAGCCGAGCGAAGTTGAGCCACCAATGCCACTTCGGCTTCCTTAGCACACTTGACAACATCCTGATCAACGCGCATAGACTCAGTTGCCAGGATCAAAGTCTTATGTATTGTAGCAATTAGGGAAGACCTCATCGAATAAGCAGGACGCTTCACAAAAGAGTTTGAGTATACGACAGCTTTCCCAACACTGTCAATAAACTTGGCATATGCATCGATGTCCTCAAGCAGGTCAGCCTTCAGTAGCGCACAAACCTCGAAAAATTCTCCAACCTTAGACTCGGTGGATTTCTCACAATTACCCATGTGAGAAGATTTCCCTTTCTCAGCAGATGAGTCAGTCACGACAGAAAGACGAACAAGCCTAAGCGCCACCTTAACAGCACAATCCACCTTCTTTCTTTTCATAGTGGCAAGCTTCTTAGAAGCTGATCCAGACTTAGCTCCCGACAGACGCTTCGATACAAACTTAGACACCGAAGGCCCTACCGAACCCTTATGCTGGGCAAGTCTCTCAGCGATTGATGCGATCACCTTCGGAGTAGCAGGTTTCATAGGTTCAGTTTCAATGATTTTTTTCACCCCTTTGGTGAAAGTTAGATCAATAACAAGATTCTCGGCAGTAGACGAGCTCCCACGAGCTACGAAGGAAGTTCGTGGCTTCTTCTCGGCTGAAGGCTCACAAGCAGGTGATGAAGATCTCTTATTTCCATCCTCATTGACAGCTGGCTCTACAGCAGCGATCAGGCCACCTTTCTCCCGATGAAGAGGGCTAAGCAGCAAGCGCCACTTACGGTATTCAGTAGGAATGCCCAAGGCGACGTGCACTTTCTTCATATCTGCTAAAGTCTTGGGAGTTGAGACAAACTCCGAATCTACGCAAAGCAAGAAAGACGATCAATAAATTGAAATCATGGAGCAGCTCAACAAAAATCCAATCAAGACAATAGTGAAGCAGTTCACTTACCACTAATAAAGGTAGTTGGGACACGCAGCTCAGGATAGAGTCATACTCCCACTCTCCGCTGACCTCATCTCTCAGTCCAAATCACCAACAGGCCCGAGCTTAGCACCGTGCCCAAAGCGCCATTTTTTCTTAGCCCGAGCTGAGTAAAGCTCAATGCCCCAGCACACCGACCCTCTTGTCGCACTATAGCCAACCCACGGCCTGCATGCTGTGTCACCAACCTCATTGGCACCCGCCAAGCCAATTTTTCAACTCCCAAAACTTCCAAAAAAATTCAAGAAGAAGAAAATTCCAAGTTTTCTTACCTTGGTGCGGCACGAAGAAGAAGAACAACAATGAGAGACGACTTTTTGCAATGGCAAGAAAAGAAGAACGCTAGAGGAGGAGGAATAAAAATTTCCTCTGGTTTCTCTTTCTTGTTGGGATGATAATTGTTCTCCAAATTTATTTAATCCCTTGCTTAAGGCAGAATTAAATAGGCATTAGGAACAATTATTTTCCTTTTCCTAGAAGAAGTTTATCTCCAAATCAAGAAAGAATATCAAGTTCAACTTGGGAAACAACTCTGGAAGCCTAAGAAACTTGAGATTCCTACACCTACTATCACTTTCCTGCGTGTAGCACAGTAGGTGTGGGGGCATTTGTGGATCCTAAAATAATCCCAAAAATTGTAAGGGCGACACGTGGACTTTTATTCAAAGAAGACAAGATTGCCATAAATAAATGGGCAAGCTTCTCAAATGCTCCCACGCGCAGCTCACACACCTGGAGGTCTCAGCAGTTGAATACGACTGCCCACAACTCACCTGCCCTGGGCAAAGAATTAAAGATAAGGATTAATTACCCAAATCCTATCTTTAATACATTTCCAATTGAAGATTGACTTCAATCAAGTAATCCTAATTTAGATCAATTAGGGATAATTACTCCATTATCTCAAGATATTATTTCCTATTTAATATCTTGGGAATATTTAGAGAATATCTCTCCATTAAACATTATATTGTCAGCCCTAACCCTATAAATACCCCATATTCTACCAAATTTTGAGAGCTTTTTGCAACCCAAAAAAAGCCCTAAACACTTTACTCTCTTAGAGAAACTAACTTAGGCATTGGAGATCCATTGACCTAACCCCACCCCCCCCCCCCACCTTGTGGGCACGTGAGGCTTAGGTCTCTGATCAAAGGTGTTGATTGTTTTGCAAGCGCATTTTCGTCAAGACTGAAGACGGCGGAAATTTGCATCGATAGTCATCTTCTACCTGTTCAATGAAAAAGTCATCTTCTAAGTCCATTGCTATTTTTTTTACTTTCTCTAAATGAAAGGAGATGAAAATATGAGTTAGGGTTTAAGGTAGACAAATTGTCTCCCATGCCCAACCTTTTTTTTTTTTAAATTAAACAAAACAAGATAATTAATGTCTTTATCAGTCTTTTTATAAATGGACAAATTTGTAATTAAAATAGTCATTAAAAGGTGGGTGAGAAGATAAGACATTGGGGTGAGAATAACATCACTCTAAAAGAAAAGGGTTTTAAATACGAATTTATAAAAGCACTTGGGTTGTGCCATCACATAGCAATCCTATGTATTTTTACCAATTACTTATGATCTACACATGCCACTTTGAAGGTTAGGTTTTCCTAATATATATTCTACTTGGAACCTCCAACATAGAATGTATATCTAACATGCAATCCGTCCGGATGTTCAAATCAAATATGAACATGAGAGACTCATTGTGCTTTGTGAAAACCTTTCGAAAAACCATGCAACCCTTAAGACGTGGTGTTCATTTTAAGTGAAATTACAATTATTACTCACAATAAGCCAACGTCAATTTCAAGGAACCTTCCGACCAAAATTGCATCAAATTACTTTTCTAAAAATCCTAATAGTGATCAAGCATTAAGATAATTAGAAAGTTTAGAACGGTGAAACGAATTAGTTATGCATATTCATAATTGAAGCCATAGAAAAATATTATTATGAAGAAAAGAACGAAAACACCGTAGAATAAACTTCTGAAATTCTCCAAGAACCCTAGCCAATTTCCTATCTCCAAAGTTGCATAAAAGAGAGGTAGAAAAGACTAAGGCCGGCCAAACCTTAAATATCCTACGGCTATTGCATAAACCCTAATTGAAAGTCTTTTGTTCCAACTAGGAAACCAAATAATAATAAAATATACTAGAAAATAAAGTCCTAATTAGGTTAGGAGAATTTGCAAGGAACTGTCCAGTCACGTTTTAACCTCAAATATCCTCCAAATCCGGCCCATGATAGCTTGTTCAAAGATTGGAACGTTCTAAACATATCTCCAATAGGCCACAGACCCATCATATGTCATCTTGGCCTCAAAAAACACAATTCAAGCCCCAAAACGTCACTTTCCAATACCGCGCACTGCTTCTTTATTCCATCTCCAGAAAATAACCGTTTGGTGGAAAAATCCGATATTTTGACACGATCAAACTAAGCGACTCACGAACATCCTCCAATTGGAATTACTCCATAATTCATCCATTTGATTATGTTTTGCTCCAGAGGAAGTTGAAAGTCCTATATTGAAAATACAATTTAAAGTATCAAAATCTTCCAAAATAATAACCAAAATATACTAAGAAATAATAATATAAAATCTACTCATCAGTAAGGGACATTTCATTTATGATAAGGAGTTGGACTCTCTTTTTAGTGCCAATTGACTTTAGACTGCATAGAACTCAACTTCATCCATAATATTATAGCATGTTAGTTCTCATGTGAACACCTAACAATCACATTTATCACACAGTTAAGTTGAATTCCGTGACACATAGAGGAGCGTATAAGAATACAAAGTATTGTCCGGCAATAATAGGACTAGTCATTAAAACAGTTAGCCAATTGGACGATTCCTGAATCACAATGCAATTAATCCACGGAACAAGCTTTAGCCCAAAGTAACAATGGGCTGAAGCCTGAGCTGTGCAAACTCCAAGTATCATCGTCATCTGAACCTTGCCAAAAAGGAAAAGTGAAAGGAAAGGAGGAAAAACAAAGGTCAATCAGGCTTAAAACATATGGGGTTCATGTTCGTCATTGAGTGCAATAATTGCAAAATGGTCCCCTGTAAATCAAACTATATATCAAAATCCCTGTACATTTTAACTTAAATATATTCACAATCTCTAGCTAGTCATAGATCATAGTTCATAGTTGGTGCAAAATCTCATATCGCTCGTGAGTTTCACACGTGCAATATGTATACCATCCACTTTAGGTTTTCAAAGCTTGAATATATCATGGGGCACTTATTATTTTAAACAAAAAAGTTAAAACCCAAATTACATGTTGCATGTGAGTTCTATGCTTTTAGTCTTATATCCTGGCTCATCGATCTCCCAATTTAAACTTGGCGGGTCCATAATGTGACAGTCCGACATTATGCTAAAGCACTTGTGATATTTTTGTTCAATTCATTTCGCAAGCTTTGCAGAGCAAAATATTATGTAAAAAAAATTGAAAAATCGAAATCAAATTAAATTTTAAAACTTTACCAAAGTAGCTTTCAGTTAAAGAAACCAAACAATTCAATTACAATATTATCAATAATTAAGTATCAAACACAACACAATTATAATACGTGCTTGTCAAAGAATCTATTTGATGCATATTCGATACAAAAAAATGTTATTTGTATTATTATTTGTATCATTTCTCTAATAAAGATAAGATCCACGTGTGTTGGTAGATCATACTTCTATTAAAAATATGATACATGGTATAAATAGATTGTCAGTGTAACACTTCTATTTGATATTATCAGGTTTGTTTATTTTATTTTTTTTTATCGTGTGGCTCAATTTGGCTAAATTAATGGCTATGTGAGTCAAGGAAAATGATCCTCGTCAGATCCTTTTCCTGGGATTCTAGAGATCCCGTGATCGTGACCGTTTATCGTATATCGTGCGGTCAGTTTTCGTTAGGTACTATTTATATTTAATTTTAAAATTTAAATTTTAAAATAATTTCTTACCACATTATATACGATGAACTGTCACGATCACGGAATCCCTAAGATGAATCTTAGAAAAATGATCCGGCGAGGATCCTTTTCCGTGAGTCAAAATGGTAGTGGACCCTTCCGCCCGACATTTGCTGTCATAATACATTGGAAAGTTATTGTTTTACAAAGAACAAACAACGAAGTGCAAGCCAAAGTTGTTAACAATAGTCATTAAATTAAACAAAGCAAAGTAAATATAATTAAAGTTTCGTCTAAGTGAATGAACTAGGCCACTAACTAAGAACATGAAGCCCTACAAATTTCAAAAGAGATTATCGAGACCCTTATTCAAGGGAAATGGGTCGGCTCCACGTCATGCATACAACTCACTGATCAAATTAATCAATGAAAAAGAAACAAGCAGAGGCTGAAAAGAATAATACTTCTACCATTCCTAATAAAGAAGAAAGTTCTCCAAATTGCATGAATATTTTATAGATAATCTTTAGATTATGACAAAAATGAATAATTCTAATTATGATGTTTGTATGCATGGTGGATTAGTGTTAGGAAGAAATAAGGACTTTCAGCAGTGGAAGACGAAAGCATTATCCTTAAAAATATATATATACATATAGAGATTGAAAAAGGTCTATGTAATGAAAAGTGGTACACATTTACTAGTATAAATACAAAATGAATCACTAAAACCTAGTTTTGGACTTAATGCGCTCTTTACAGCATATTGGCACAAGTTAAGTTTTCAATATTAATATCTCCAAAGAGGATTTTGAACTGAATTCACAATTAAAATAATCATATTCGACTATAATGTCGTATCCACATGGTCACATCCAACTCCAAGTAGTGGATATATATGAGAGGAAATTAATTAAGTAAATAGTTAATTAATCTAGAGCCTTTTGTGTTTGATTGGGTATATATATCTTATTGGCTATTGCTATATAGCTTCTTTTCAATTTCCGCTTTTGTTTGGTGCAAATAAAGAAGTGGAAGCAAATATTCCTTCGCTGCTTGTCACTCTCTAGCTGCCGAGCGCACTTACCATTTTTGCCCACTAACCAGCTGGTCTTTGTGTCAATGTGATACAAACTAGTAGTAGTATACTTTTGTATTTTCTATTCCTAATGACCTTTTCACATGAGAGACATAGTGGAAGGAGCACGACTGCATAGTGTTTTCAGAAGGCTGATAGGTTATAAAGATCCGATCCAACCAATATAAATAGAAAAGCTCGATCACCTAGGGTTACATATGATAAAAATATAGTGGGAATAAGACACGCAGAGGAATACAATTTGTCGACTCGTAAGGTTACCTAATCCATATAACTTTGGTTGCTATCAACTTTTTTTTTTTTACTCAAACCTTTTCAATTTACCTTGTTCTTTTCATCCTACCATGTAACTTAAAGAATATACATGCCAAATTATCATGTAATATTGTAGGATGAGAATAAGAACTGAAAAAGTAAAATAAAAAAGTTGCTAGTATTTTACTCATCGAATAAAAAGTTACGGATGGTGAGCTGATACTTGATAGTGGGGAAAGGCCCGAAATGCTGAGTGTGGGCATAAAACTAGAGAAGGAGAGAAAGAAACAGAACCGAAACTGGGCAATGTAAAGCCCTAGAAAATGGAGATGAGCAAAGCATGCCGGTTATGACAAAGACCACACACTGTATATTCCTTCGAGAAAGAGACTTTGGGTCCCTCTATCTCCTCAGTTGAGAGAGAAAGGCAATAGAGGAGGAGGAAAGTGTGCGCACGAGTACTGCCACTAAGTGTATGTATGTAACGTAAAGACACCCCACTTTACTACTTTAGTTTCTCTTTTCAATCCATCCATTCCCCTGTTTAGACTGCTTTGCCCTAATAATTCTCTCTCTCTCTCTCCCTCCCTCTGCCTTTTGGTTTTAGCCCCACTGCTACTGTTCTTTCTTCTGGTTCATTTTTGCCTTCACTTGTAACGCCTTCCATATGTTTGTACTATACTCACGTCTCAGAGGCTATTTCTCTCAAACAGTTTCCTTTCTCTCCTTTTCTCTCTCTGCTCATTCGGAGAGAATCCTAGATAATAATAAAAAGCTAGAGTCCAAGCAAAAAGGGTTCAAGAACATTGCTTTTTACTTGCAGGGGAATTTCATCATGATCAGCTTCAGCTCACTAGCTATACCTACCAAGTTGCCCTTGCTTATGCACTATAATTACTATAAAAATACCAAGTTTCATTTGTACTATAAATTGTATACACACACTAAAGTGGGATTGAAGAATAATTTGGATTTATTAATTTGTCATAATTGTGCCTGACAAAGTAGTCATTTAGAAACAAACCAATGAATGACTACACAAGTAGGTGTAGATATTGCAACAATGATTAGTGTGAAACTCCCAAACCAAGCCGTTGAATGGGTTTGAACAATTGTTGTTGTTAGGCTGCATACAAGAGACGTGCTTTAATGATGAAATCTGAACGGATGTAGCGTTGTCAAATTTAACATTTTGAAATGATAATTCAATGGAAAATGTTAGAGAGGTTTTTTTTTTTTTTTTTTTTGGAGGTAATTGGAAATAGAACTAATTCTTTCATCAATTTTTTTTTTTAACAAAAGATATTATCTATTCTAAGATGGAGGGAGTAGGTTAAGCCTCACAATAGGCTAGCAATAATGTCACAATTGAAGAATAATATCACTAAAGCGTGGTATTAAGTGACAATTCTTTCATCAATCATTACGTTTAATATTTTACTTATAAGTATAGGTCTATTGACTTTTGATCTACCTAAGAAACTTTCTAAATTTGTGATGATGTCACCCTTATTAAATTGTGTGCTTTGTAATCTTTTACAGAGTATCATTTAATTCATTGAGCAAGTTTGGATGTCTAAATTCAATTTTTTTTTCTTCATAAACTATTGAAATTACACATATGACACTTTACCGTAGTAGTCGGAAACAATCATGCTTATGCATTATAGTACATATTCAATCTTCATCGATCCCCCTCCCTTCTAACAACTAATAATTTAACTCACTAATACTATCGTTCGTATAAAAAAAATAAAAAAATAAAAAAAAACTATTGAGATTACATGCACTACACACACACACACACACTATATTTTGTTGACTGCCCTAGTTATTGTGTTTCAGGCCTGGGTTAGATGTGAATCATAATGAAAAATTTTTATTTTCTTTGGTTAGCATGTTTGGGTTCTTTCGTATTCTTATTGTCGGAGTGGCAAAAGTGGTATGAAACTTGATATCTGAAATTGTTTCAATGGCATCGGCATAGTATTATGCTTTATATAGCCCCCAAAGAAACAGTGTCATGCACAATTTTTTTTTCTTTAGATGTTCATCTCTAATTTGGGTCTCATCCTCAATATAGTGAAATTTCAGTATGAAATGATAGATTAAAATTTCAAAATATACATGTAAATGTCATGATGTAGACCACAATAATAACCATGGTATCCTTAAAAATTCAAAGTATTAAAATATACATGCTGAGGTCGAGTCGCACAGGTTCACCGTCGTTTAGAATTCTACTATACAGGCTCATTAATAATAGAACCTGTAACAAAGGTTCACACAACTTCACCAATATGTAAAACAAACGGTAATAATTATGCATAATTTGATGTGGCAAGTTATATTTATATACTACGTTAATTAATAAATTTATATCATTGGATATTGGTTGCATGTATCACTTGCCACATTATATAATACACCAACAGGGTATAAATATAGAGGCAGAGCCATAAAGATGTTAGGATAGTTTCATGCCCATCTGACAATTTTTTTACACAAAAAAGTTTAGTATTATGCTTATATTTTCAAGTTTTTTCTGTAGGCTTAGGACCCAAACTGACTTTTACTTTAATTTTTTTTTTCGAGTTTGATTTGAGGTTGGCGACTCCTATGGAGTTCATACAAACGATTGCTTGTGAGCTTTGAGGTGGAATCTAATCTAGGGATCAATGGAGAGAGAGAGGAAGAAAGTCAAAGACTTGGGGTTTAGGCTGAAGGAAGAGGATGATGAGGATGACACCATACTAGATCCAAACGACGATAGTCAGTTGCTCACCAGAGTAAATTTCGTAAGATCAAGAGAGCGTTTTAGATTTAGACTTTTGGGCCACTCCAAGACTAAAATCTTAGCTCAATTACTTTATAAATATATGGACTTCCTAACATTTATTTAATACAAGTCATTCTAGGAAAATGATTTATGCACATTATTTTTCTCTCGTTGCACAATCATGTTTATTTTTTTCGTCCTAGAATATTATCTTTGCTTTCGATTTGAAAGCCTTAAGTATTCGAGAGTGTGCACAATTAAATAAAAAAATTGTATGTAAAAATCATTTCCCCTTAACAAATCCTACAAAAATACTCGAAGTTTGATCTTTTTAATTGCGTTTTTCATGATCTTGAATTTTGATTTAGACTATGAAAAGCTATTCTACTACACATGCCATTACGATTATTACTTGCACACCCATCTCTCCTCTAAAGGCAGAGTTTGTAAGTCAAAACATTCCTCCATCCCTACTAGCTTAATTTTCGTTCGTCTTTAATCTTCCTGTTGAAGCTAACTTGTTAACAGACTTCTCTTCTTAATTTGTACGTAACAATAAATTTGTAAAAGCTCTTCAAAAGTTCTCATTTTTCTTTCTTTTGAGAAAAAACATAAAAAAGTTTGGAAGGTCTTCAACGGTTACAAATATATGCCAGTTAGTCAGTCAGTCAAAAGAGCATTTTAGTAATTAACCCGACAAAATCAGTCTTTTTTCCCAACATCTGTCCCTGTTGCCCTTTCAACCGTTCGTGTTCAAACTTCAAACCATCATTCCAAAGAAAGTCAAGGTTCCATTTCGTAATTATCTCCAAATTGCTTGCCCACTTTCCCCATCTTTTAATCCCTCTCATCTATTTAAGCACTACAATCTCCCACTCTCCCTCACTGAACCCTCTTCACCAAATAGTTTCATTTCCAACCCCTCTCCAATCGATCCTTTCTACTTTCTCTTCCAATGAAAAAAATACGTATTCTTCATCATCTACAGACGTAAACCCTAATTAATAATAGGTACGTCATGGACATTTTACCAAAGATTTATTTATTTATTTTTATATTCATTCAATTTTGTTTCACTCAGATAATAATTATAATCTAACTATGTGTTGGTCCAATCTTTGTCTAGGATCTTATAAAGCTATTCTGGGTTCGTGTTTGATTACAATTTCATGAAAGTTAATGTGGTAAGTATATTCTTCGTGTAGTTTTGTCGATTTGAAATGAATTTCTTTAATTTTGAATGAAAAGGTTTACATCAGCTGCTAAGATATGAACTATGTGTTAATCATACGTTAAATAATACCACTCTCTCTCATTTCAGTGTGTTTTACGTGGATATTAATTAATTTGAGGTGATGATTAAGATGGAAAAGGGACAACCTCATCAAACACGTCTCTTATGGTGCATGCTCGTGTTCTTATTGTTCTTCTCAAACGATACGTGTGCATTGGATGGTATTGATGAGCTTCAGCTTCTCTTATCCTTCAAAGCTTATATCAACGACCCTTTACACTACCTCTCAAACTGGAACACTTCAGCCAACACTTTATGCAATTGGCATGGCATCACATGCAACGACAACAATAACATCAAAGCCATCGAGCTCCCTGGAAGAAACATCTCTGGCAAGATATCATCCTCCATCTTCCACTTGTCCCAAGTCGAAACCATCGACCTCTCCAACAATCAGCTATCCGGCCAAGTCCCCAAAGACGTGTTTATAAACGGGTCTAATTCGCTTCGCCATCTCAACTTCAGCAGCAACAACTTAACCGGCACAGTTCCACAAGGCTCACTCACAACCCTAGAGGTACTCGACTTGTCCAACAACATGATTTCAGGCAAAATCCCAAATGACATCGGATCGTTTTCGAGCTTGAAATTTCTTGACCTTGGAGGAAATTTGTTGTTGGGAAACATCCCTAGTTCCATATCAAACCTGTCTAGTTTGGAGTACTTAACTTTGGCCTCAAACCAACTTGTTGGAAGAATTCCTACACAATTAGGCCAAATGAAGAACTTGAAGTGGATCTACTTGGGCTACAACAATCTCTCCGGCAAAATCCCTGGACAAATTGGTAACCTTTTTGGCTTGAATCATCTCGATCTTGTTTACAACAACCTCACCGGCGAAATCCCATACACAATCAGCAACCTTTCTAATCTTCGGTACCTTTTCCTCTATGGAAACAAACTCACAGGTCCAGTTCCACAATCCTTATTTGGTCTCGAGAAACTCGTTTCTCTAGACCTTAGTGACAATTTTCTTTCGGGAGAGATACCAGAAAGTGTTTTCCAACTCCAAAACTTGGAAATCCTCCACCTTTTTTCAAACAACTTCACAGGAAAAATTCCCAACGCTTTGGCTTCTCTGCCAAGGCTTCAAGTCCTTCAGTTATGGTCAAACAAGTTCTCGGGCCAAATCCCGAAACGTCTCGGAAACCAAAACAACCTCACTGTCTTAGACCTTTCCTCAAACAACCTTTCTGGAAAAATACCTGATACGCTATGCGACTCAGGCCGGCTTTTTAAGCTCATCCTCTTCTCCAATTCACTCGAAGGCGAAATCCCCCGAAGTTTGTCTTTTTGCAAGAGCTTGAGCCGAGTAAGACTGCAGAACAACCGGCTTTCCGGTGAAATATTGGCCGAGTTCACCAAACTCCCACTTATCTATTTCCTGGATATCTCGGGCAACAATCTCTCTGGCAGAATCGATGACAAAAAGTGGGACATGCCCTCTCTTCAAATGCTGAATATGGCGAGAAATCGATTTTTCGGGAAGTTACCGGAAAATTTCGGAAGCGAAAAGCTCGAGAACTTGGACTTGTCCGAAAATTGGTTATCGGGAACTATCTCACTGAGTTTCCGGAACTTGTCGGAACTAATGCAGTTGAAGCTTTCTCGCAATGAACTCTCTGGTCCCATCCCTCAACAATTGTCTTCATGCAAAAAGCTCGTGAGCCTCGACCTCAGCCACAACCGCCTCACCGGCACGATTCCCACTAGCCTCTCTGATATGCCGGTTCTCGGGGACCTAGATTTGTCCGAAAACCAAATATCGGGCGAGATTCCACGGAATTTGGGAGCTATAGTATCGCTTGTTCAAGTCAACATTTCCCACAACAAACTCCACGGCATGTTGCCGCCCACAGCAGCGTTTCTTGCCATAAATGCCAGCGCAGTGGACGGCAACAACCTCTGCGGCAGAAGTGACACCATTAGTGGTCTACCTCCGTGCAAGGGCGTTAAGAGAAACCCTACTTGGTGGTTTATTGTCACTTGTTTTCTTGTTGCATTATTGGCTTTTGGAGTCGCCGGTTATTTATTTGTGTTAATGAGGAGGAGAAAGGATTTGGAGGTTAAAACGGTGGAGAGCAAAGATGGGATTTGGGAGCTGCAGTTTTTCGAATCGAGGGTTTCTAGATCGGTTACAATTCATGAAATTTTATCGGCAGCCAAAGAAGGTAATATCATTGCAATGGAAAAGACTGGTATTTTATATAAAGGAGAATCAGTTTCCAATGGAATGCAATTCCTGGTAAAAGAGGATTCTGTGAAAGCAATTCCACCAAGTTTATTGTCACAGATTGTTGCACTTGGGAAGCTTAGGCACCCCAATGTGATCAAACTGATCGGAATATGTCATTCCGAAAACGGTGCGTATGTGCTCTATGAGTATTGTGAAGGGAAAGTGTTGGGTCAAGTTATGAGGGATTTGAGTTGGGATCAGCGCCGGAAAATTGCGGTTGGAATTGCGAAGGCTCTACGGTTCTTGCACTGTTGTTGCTCGCCGAGCGTTGTAGCTGGTTGTGTGTCGGCAGAGAAAGTGATTGTGGACGCAAAAGATGAGCCTCGAATTCGATTGAGTCTCTCCGAACAAGTTCGGACGGACTCCAAGGGATTCGTTGTTTCAGCATACATTGCTCCGGGTACGTAATTGACTAACATATATATTCATGCATGCATATCCATTGGTTTAAACTCTATATACTATATATATACACATGTCATATCTTACATGTTTGAATAAATAAATTTGAACAAATAAAACACAGTCCCATCTATTTTCTTTTGGCAAACAATCTATAAGTCTAGAAAGGCTCTATACTAAATTCTAAAGCTTCATTTTGTAGAAGATAAAGAAAGCAAAGCCGGCATTACAGAGAAGACTGACATCTATGGGTTTGGGCTCGTATTGATCGAATTGCTGACCGGAAAAGGCCCCAGTGACACTGAATTTGGCGCGCACCAGAGCGTCGTCGAGTGGGCTCGGTACTGCTACTCAGACTGCCATCTTGATGTCTGGACCGACTCGATGATCAGAGAACACGTGTCGAGCAATCAGAACGAGATTGTGGAAACCATGAACCTAGCCCTTCACTGCACTGCTAGTGACCCCATGGCTAGACCATGCGCGAATGAAATATATAAAACCCTAGAATCTGTAATGAGGACAAGTAGTTCTTGTGTTCCTGGATTAAAAGTTACTTCACCTTTTTGATTTCTCCCTCAAGGAATTTTTGTTCCTGTTTTCAGCTTCTTTTAGCTTTTTTATTTTCACTTAAATTTTTTTTCCTGTGTTTCTTTTAACGTAATGTACGTGTTAATGAATTAATTACCACCTTTTGTTGTATTTTGTAACATAAGGTGTTAATTAATTGTTAGTATTATAGCTCAAATGTTTTGTTTGATGGTATGTTTGACATACTACTGAGTGTAAAACTGTAGATATGTAAAGTAAATGTTACCGCATTAATATAATTATGCAACTGTTTCAGAATCCAATTGTTTATCAATATTACTCGATTGGTAATTTCTTTGCCAAGTTTTCTTCACGGAATGATTTACCAGACTTCGTCAAACATATGCTCACTATATAAGTATATATGAACGTGCAGATCATTTGGAATGATCTTGGTAAAAATAGTTGGTTTTTGGAATCACCCTCATCCCTTTCTTTATGAGATGCAAGGGAAAGGAAACAGATCCTATTAATCTAGGAGTAATTTTTCTGTTATTAAAAAAAAGGAGTAATTTTTCTCTTAAGTTTCTTTCATTTTCTTAAGGAAAGAAGAAAAGAAGACTACCAAAAAGATGAATGAATGTACCGTTCCTAATCGCATGCGTGAAAGTCAGTTTCATTGTTATGACCTAACTTGTACAACAAAAGAAAATAAAAAACGTTTGAATTCTTCCTACTATATTCTTGATTCCTATAGTGAGTGCGTATCACACTAGAGCCTTCCTCCTCTCATAAATTTATTCAAGGGGCAAAAGAAGGGTTTGCATATGGAGGAAAGGGGAGTAATTAAATGAGACAGTAAAAACTTTTATATATACTCGTAATTTTTCACCAAGGAAATGAAGAAAATTTCAACTTAAGTATGTTGATTATATCTTAACTATGCAGAATTTGCAATCAGTTGTTTACATCGGACTAAATTATGAAGTTTTTAATTTGGAATTAGGACGACATATGTATATATACTAGCATGAATTTGTTTAGAGTGTCAATAATAGCTCATTATATAGAAGAAAAAGAAGAAGGTAACTAGGACAAGCATAAAACAGCTACAGATGGTTGAATTTGTTTGGCTACAATTACTCATGGAAGAAGAGAAAATGCGGCAACTGAATGGTCGTGATCGGTAAGTTATTAGGTCAAAGAACTAGCGGACATCATGTATGGGCACTTCTTTTGCAGGGAACAACTGTACTAATATCTGATCCCTCGATGATTATTTTTTGTCACATTGTCGGACTCTTTTACGATTGAAACAGGCTAAAGAATAGTAACTCTACAATCGCAAAGCTGCATCTAGATAAGTAAAAGCTGTTGACCAAAAAAACACATGTTAAAGCTCATGCTAGACAGTGAAGAAGAAAACCCTTTTTGCGTTTATCCCCACACTAGGGTTTTTACAATATCAAGAGAATTTTCCTCAGAAGAAGGTGCAAACCTTTGATCATTAACCTTTTTCTTATATTCTACTTCATCTTTAACTTAAAATTTGACTACATAATAACTTTTTGCAATACACGATTGTAACGGAATGATGATCAATAGCTCTTAATTCATTCAAGATATTGTTATTTTTTCAACGTGTTTATTGGCTCCTAATTGAAGCTTTGTTCAACTTACAATCTTAAATGTAAATTATATAGATTAGATGGTGGAATTGACTAAAGATCAAATTGAAGGGCTCAAATCCAACAATAAGATCTAAGCATTTCAAATTTGGACTTCAATGTCTGATTTGGGTCCGTGACCCTCTATTTTGAAGAGAACAATGATGCAAACAAGACCTAGAGCTTTGCCCTGACATATAGGCATTTTGGTCTAATTCTATCGTATACTAGTTCAAAAACGAGATTTTAAGATTTTAGAATATTTTTCGGTATCTTGCTATATGTTCATTTTGTTTCTATTTGTACTCTAGAAAGTCTAAGGCTAATAGACGTTATATACAGACAACTTTTAGGGTGCTATGGTTGGTTATCTTTCATATTATCAGTTAATAAACATTGAAATTTTCTCATATGTCTCTGGTGGATTCCAGTTTACCATCGCTTGATTTCTTCTCTTTGTCCTGCTGCATTAATAGGGCTGTTTCCGACCAGGCCACCATGCATCAATCTTTCTTCTGACTTACATTCCCTTCAACGTAGCAAATATGGTGCTTAATTAACAAGAGTAATGTTAATGATTTCCATTAATTCCTTATTCTTCTATTCACTCTATTTGCTCTTATAGCAATGATGAAAGTGCATGATACAAGAATCCTTTTCTTTGATTTGTACAGCTGATATCTATCAGCTGCAGAAACTCCACATCATCATAAGGGTTAAAATAGTTAGAAGATTCCACTAAAGAATATATGTCTAAACACATAAGTTTAAAGTAGCTGACATTTTTTAGGAGAAAAACCCAGCTCAGTTTTGCTGGCATGCACGGATACGATCATCTATATTTTGAAGGCTTTCATCTTAAAAGCCTCAAAATCTTAATGATGGTTTCTTGGAGACCATGCAAAAGGTTATGTGGCCTTCTTCTTTCTTATTCAAAAAGCTCCTTTTAATATATTATTCAATTTCTTGGGGAGAGCTGGGTGCATATATAAGATGATGATCTCTTTACATGCAGCATTTTTCTTCTCCTTTTTTACGTTTACTTTGTAGATCAGAAATCAAACATTTTTGGAGTGGGTTTCGACTAAAGATAGGCGTGTTTTGTTTACGACTTTTTTTTTGTAATGATAATAAATGGATACACGTGCATCCCATCTCAAACATGATTATGGTATATCACGGCAAGAACCCACTCATTAAGCACAACCCAAAACATAAATTAAAGTTAGTAAGTTTTGGTTAATAAATAGTTGCATACCGTTTCATAGCGATCGAATTTCGGTTATTTGAATTAAAATCGTGGATTACTGCCGCCAATGTTGATGATAGTATGCTTAGAAGTGCTTTTGACGACATGGTCGAAAGTGCAACTATTTATGATTTATATCTCTGAGGATACAAACAATGAATAAGCACGTCTGGAAAACGAATGAAGGAAACATTAAGCGTAGTGTAAAAAGCAAACATCTTTAACAAAACGAATGTCGGCTGACATGCATTCACGTACTTCTACGGAAACCAGGTCTTGTACCATACATGGTAGACTGCGATTAGGATTGAGAGAGTTGAAATCAATACTTTCAGAACCAAAAGTGGCTGAGTGGTAAAAGCACGAAGTGCGGCCCCGAATAAACAAAAAATATGAAAGGTTTCGGATTCGAGGCTCCAAGCTCGTAAATCTACTTGATCCTAGCCACGGGTAAGGTGAAATTCCCTATAACCTTTCGGGACCGAAAATTATGAATAATCGTGACTTGTCATAAATTATCCTCTTTGCATATAAAATAAATAAATAAATCTATACTTTCAGCAAATTCTTTTTCTTCACTACCAAAGATCGAATGCAGTCCAAACATAGCAATCAATACCATTAACTCCGGAGAAACCAGGGTTTAAGTGCTGTCAGTATAAAATTTTATTAAACTCATTATCCTTAATAAAAAAGATTCTTAAGTACGTACTAGTTATTCATAGAAAAAAAGTAGTGTTCGTTCTTTGCCCGCAAACATAAAGATTGGCTATAAGTCCAATCATTTAAATCTTGTGTTTTGTGTGTTGTTTTGTTTGTGCTTTTGGCGGGGTTTGATGTAAACATATATAATTTCTGAGCGCAGCAAGGATTTGACAACTTTCAACATGGCAGGTAGGATTGCTTATCTGATTAATGTAACAAGTTTAATCAATGCGACAATAAAGAGTACTTAGCAGAAATGATACCAATTAGATTATATACGTTATTATGATATTAAGTAAAGAAAAACTAGACAAAGCATGTACTCGGCAGATTTGTGGTTGATGACAATTACGTACGCATCTAAAACAGTGACAATAGCGCGTTGATTGATTGATGAGGATGGGCCTTCAGCATGAGATACTTAAATAGTTTGATAATGCCAATTGCTTACTGAGTGGGTTCGAGACTTGGGAGCAGCCTCTCCATAAAATAGGGGTAAGGCTAGCCGACATTCATCTCTCCCAGACCATGCGTAAAGCGGGAGCCTTGTGCACTTGGTACGACATTTACAATGCCAATTGCTTACCAACTAGTATTACAATCTATATATTGGTAATTTTTTTTACTTATAAGTTGTGAGAAGTACCAAGTTTGACTCATATGACGATTAATTATGTGTAATATTTGTCTCATTAGCTCCTCTCTTTTCAATTGTTCATTCACAGTGCTGGTTTGCCACCATAATTAAATTTGAGGGCTGATTTGATAACCTATAGATGATACTAATTTATGTTTGAACTGGGATGTAATGAAGTGCAGATGTCTAAGGACTATTTAGCAAACTTCGGTTTGGAATTTGGCATTTTGTTGTTGGCATTGTAGGGTTTTGGCATATCTTAGAATTTTTGGGGTTTAGTATTTGGATTTTATCATTTTGGGATTATATAAAATGACATTGCTTTGCTTTTTTCCTCAAAGATGAAATTCTTGTCAATAATAACTCTAATAAATGTGGTAAAGAACACTGTGAAGGTGCATTTAGAGGCAATTTAGAGGAGACTGAAGAATAAGAGATCATATAGGAAAGAAAAAAAAAATTGGAATAATGTGGTTTTGACCCAATTGCATTCATGTCATCCATCTATTACTGGCACCAATGCCAATGACAATGGTCCCAAATGTGCACTAGTGAAAGGGAGAAAGTAGGAAGGTGGGAGCAATTGACAACTACAGTGGAGCAGACCTTGAACAAGTAAAATGCTCGTTGCCCCTCAGAACTCGTTTGGTTTATAGACTTGGATTGGCATAAACAATAAATTACTGTTTTTAAAGTACGATGAAAGAAAAATAAAATAAAAAATTCGTGTTCAACTTAGAGGTAAAAGATAATTATGAAGAAAAATGATCCATTAATATCAATTCCCTCAAATTGGTACGATTAGAAGGAAAAATATTGTTTCATGTCTAATTTATTATCCTTTACTTTTATTATTCCTTGGATTTAAAGATATGTCCATTCCAATATAATCATAGAGAGAAGAGGATACACACGTTAAAGGTGAGTTTCACTCAGCAGAGAGATCATACAAAGCATTCAAAGTCTGGTGCTCATCTCCAAGCTTTACAAAACTAAAATAAAATATGTTTCTTTCAAGAGAGAAGAAAGAAAAGGCAGGAGCATTATGATTCATAAATAAAGCATAAAGCAAAGTACAAAGAGTAATATGATAACCAAAGATTAAAAGTTAAAAATGGGTCCAACATGCGTTTGGGTGACCATGCTCATAACAGAGAAGAGGTTTTAATTTCTATTACTGTAGTTTTTGTCTTTCTAAATTCTATGATATTTTTCGTGTCCTCCAAAGTGTTAAACATATGACCAGTTGATGAACATGAAACAGACGCAGTGAGCAATTTCTTCTTCATTTAACGCCTTCCATGCCCACTACTCTCTCGTACAAGATCAGTCTTTTTATGCATGTGTTGATTTTAAAAATTACAAAGCCTACATGATGCGCATGCCGAGTAATTATGAACTAACTATGTTCTTCTTGTGAATGCAGGCATGTCAACTTGTGATTGAGCTCGGTCGGGTGAGTTGAATAGGTGTGGTGGTGGTGTTGAATGCGCTATTGACTTCTGCACTTTAGTGACTACGACCGAGGAAGGAATACCTCTTGGTCTAGGGTTCTAGAACCTAAAGATAAGGTTGCTTAATTCACTACAAAGTTTAGGATCTTGTGCATCGGGTTCGGTCGATTCAACTATATTCGTGAGAATATAACTACACCGTATCAGTATCAGGTTGTGGGGGCAAAGGTACTCCAAAGAGATGAGTGTCTTTATAATGAACATTGTTCAATCATCTGAATGTCGAAATATGAAGTCCACATAACCGATCATAGAACACCTCACTTCGTCGGAGCTAATGAAGTGACCTATTTAGGCGAAAGAATTAAGAACTTTTCGCCGATAGATACTTAAATAAATAACCAATCGACCAGAAGCAGTGTTGTTAACTTGCCAAACTGAAGGTGCTCCTAAATCTTCTGGTTTTACGGCTCCATTGCTGTTTATTTATCCAAACTCAAGGTGTCATCGATTGTCAACATGATGTTGTTTACTTATCCAAACTGAAAATGTATTGACAAGAGTGTTATGATAGCTAGTATTTTTCTCAGGTGTGTGAAAAGGATTTCATGTAGAGCATTTTGAGTTGTTTGCAGAGTTGGAAGGGGTTTCTACGTTGCAAATCTTCTATATTTATAGGGATATATTTCTTAGTGCCCAAGCAAGCCGAGTGATAAATTATAATAATATTGCAATTCCTCGACATATTCATTGAATATATTCGGAATTATTCTCTGCCGAAACTCTATCGCCATTTTTTCTCAGCCTCTTCCACTTGAATTCGGACTTTAAACCTAGTCCTTTCGTGCATTCAATTCATTCCTTATCCCATTAGCCACAATCTTCAATCCTTGGAATATTCTGATACTCATCAGAAAACATCTCAATTAATCCTCAACAATCTCAGCCTATCTGGGACTCAGCTACTCTATCAATATTGCACCATCAAGCCTAAACTCATAGCCCCTTTTTTGGGCTAACTTCAATTTGGCCAAAAATGTGAATTTAGGCCCAAACAGCTAGAGATGCATATTCCTCCTTGAAGACACATAAAACCCTGCACCCCAATATTTGAATAAAGAAAGGTTAGTTACTCACCTAGTTTTAAAATATCGAAAATCTTTTAACATAGCCATACCCAACTGCAGTAGCACCTGTTAGGTTTTTCCAGCCCACAATGAGTTGTCGTAAGTCTATTAGAATTATAGTCTTCAAGGATTATTACCCAATTGGAGTTGTTTACCTAATTTAAATTGTTTACCCAATTTAAGTTGTTTCTCCAATTGGAGTTAGTTTCTCAAATGGCGAAGGATTCATAACTAGATTCCAATTAGGATTAGTAATCCTTATTGAAGAAGATCTTTATAATGTCGATATAAAGGGCTATTGCAATAGTTTTGAATTGGAGCAAAACCATAAGTTGTACACCACTCAAGGAGTTAGAGTGAAAGAAGGGCAAAGTGTGTGCGAGTGAAAAGAAAAGAGATAAATAGTGTAATTCTTGTTCTTTCTGATTTTTCATCAAGTTCTTTATTCTAGAGGTTTGGTAAGATTAATCGTTGCACTCACTATTGATATAGTGAAAGATTGTTGTTGCTGCCTCATGGACGTAGGCACATATAACCCAACGACATCAATTTCCTGAGTTTGTTTAGTTTTTCCCATTCCTAAACATGGTATTCACAACAAGTGGTATCAGAGCCTAGTTTGGCTGATAGCCGTTTAGAATGAAGGGTGCAACTATGATGAAACTCACCCGCTTCAACTAGATTATATGGAAATCAAGAATGGAGTACATGCTTTATTGTAAAGATCTCCATGAGCTAACTGAAGGTCTTAAGAGCAAGCTAACAAGTATGTATGATGCCAAGTGAACCAAGGTGAATCGTAACTATTGGTACGATTATACAATGAGTGGATGAGATCCATCATCATGTGTCTAAAGAGACTGATGCGCAAACACTTTGGAAAAGTTAGAATTCCTCTTTGAGAAGAAGATTGCTGCCAAGAAAGCATTCTTTACCAAGGAGCTTGTCAACATGAAGTATGCGAAAGATGTTAGTGTAACTGAGAACTTGAACAACTTTTAGAACATGATGAATCAGGTGGCCACTATGGGTTTGAATATTGAAGAATTGTTGCTAGGATCTTTGCCAGATAGTTAGGAAACCTTCGTTGTAACTGTAAGCAATTCGGCTTCTAATTGTGTACTGTCTATGGATGATGTTAATGATGGTATTTTCAAGGAAGCAAGGAGAAAAGCTTCAAGTGTAGACGCTGGACAACTCTTAGTCACTAAGAAAATAGGCAAAACATTTGGTGAGACGAGATTCAATGGTAACTGCCACTATTGTGGAAAAAATGGTCACATGAAGAATCATTGTCGTAAATAGAAAAAATGAACAAAAGAATGGGAACAATACCATAGGCGTTGTGACTTACGTTGAAGAGATTCTTTAGTGCAAATGAGCGATTTTTTTTTAGGAAAGAAGTCTATAATTGCCTTTACCAATGAAGTTGAGTAGTCAATCAAGTGGAGCCTGGTTATAAGTAGTTTGATCATGAGGAGTCTGGTTATGAGTAGTACAATTAGGGGGAGCCTAGTTATGAAAAGTTTGATTAATAGGAGTTTTGTTAAAAGGAGCAATCATATTTTGGTATACCATCCTCATGGTGTGGAGGGGAAGATTGTTAGGTTTTTCGAGCCCATGATGAATTGTCTTAAGTCTATTAGAATTATAGACTTATAGGATTAAATTGTTACCTACTTGGAATTATTTTCGCAATTTAATTTGTTTACCCAATTTATGTTGTTTTCCCAATTGGAGTTAGTTTCTTGATTGGAGAAAGAGGCATAACTAGAATCCAATCAGGATTAGTAATCCTCATTGAAGAAGACCTTTATTATGTGAATATGAAGGGCTATTGCACTAGTTTTGAATTGCAGCATAACAATAAGTTATACACCACTCAATGAGTCAAAGTGGGAAAAGGCAAAGTGTATGTGAGAGAAAAGAAAAGAGATAAAGAGTGTATTTCTTGTTCTTTCAGGTTTTTCGTCAAGTTTATTATTCTAGAGGCTTGGCAGGATTATTCGTTACTCATTATTGATGTAGTGAAAAATTGTTACTGCTGCCATTTGGACGTAGGCACATATAGCAAAACCATGTTAATTTTTGACGTTGTTTGTATTCATTATTTTATTTTCAATTTTCTGAGTTTGTTCAATTTTTTCCATTCTTAAACACGGTATTCACAATAGCATCTTCGACCTTTTCCCAACAGCCTCGACTTCGAGATCCCCCCTCCCTCCGTGTCATGAATTTCAAGGTTCCAATCAAAACCCGACTCACCACCACCTGAGATTACCTCTCCTGACACCCTTCTTGTATATGTGCCACCATGCACCGCCGCCTACAGCCGCCCCACGTGGTTTTTTGGTGAAACCCTCAAACCCAGCTACGCTGGTCTTGGATCTCAACCAACTCAAAGCCCAATTAGACTTGCCCAAACCGGCCTCTCATTTCTTTCTTTTGGGCCTAATTTTATTTGACCTGTATGAATAAACATACCCACATATTGGGCTTTATTTTTTTTCACTTATTCTTTCTTGGCCCAATAAAAGAGGTTGGGTTCTGTTGACCCACCATTTTTCTCAGCTAGCCCACAACCCAGCAATCACCAAATGGGCATGTAGCCCATGTCACCCCATAATTTTGGGCCGTGACCTATCATTTACACGTATGGTCCCGAAATAACCCCCAATTCAAAATATATATTCTTGTGTGTCTATATATATCTATGTGTTTGTATGTAGGTACCCATAAACCTGAAGTTCATATTTAATCTCAAACCCACAGTTTCAAACATGACTGTCATAGAAACCCACAAATAACAGGACTTATCACACGACGAGACTGACATAGAGAAGGTATACAACCCCGTTGTGAGTGAGTTTTTCTTTTCAACGAGATCCTAAAATGCATTCAAATCCAGTGCTCATCTCAACTCCAAGATTACAAAGCTGGTGTGGTGTGTAGTCTTTTTTAAAGGGAGAAGAAAACAAAGGGCAGCAGCATTATGATTCATAAATAAAGCATAAAGAAAAGTAGCAAAGAGTAGATGATATTGATAACCAAAAAAATTTGGGCCCAATATGCCTTTGGTGCAAAGAAGAGGTTTTAATTTCTAAGTTCTATATCCTATGATGTTGTTCTTGTGGCCTCCAAAGTGTTAAACAAATGACCAGTTGATGAACATGAAGCAGATGCAGTGAGCAGTTTCTTCTTCGTTCAACACCTTCCATGCCACTGCTCTCTCGTACGAGATCGGCCTTCCCATGCTTGACATGCATATTCCTCCTTGAAGACACATAAAACCCTGCACCCCCAAGATTTGAATAACGAAAGGTTAATTAATCGCCTATTTCAAAAGTACCGAAAATCTAGCTGGACTTCAAAGTACCATACCTGCTGCATTATCTGCGGAAACTCGGAGCATAGGGTCTTCCTTCCGTTGTCATCAAAAATCTTCTCCAGTGTTATGTCTTGAAGTGCAACTAACGTCGTCTCAAGCATGTCAAGGCCTGCCTGGTTTGCGAATGTAAAAACTGGCATTGCCTGCATAAATGATGCAGTTAGATTATGGAAGGGGAGGAGGAACCAAATTGTTACGAAAGGCATGAAATTAACTGCTTCATATTGTAAAACCAAAGAAAAATGGTAAGCAATTTACCTTCAAGGAGCAACATAAGATTGCATCCGAGTGATGCCAAAGGGATTTGAGAATGGACTCGCTTCCTTCGGTTTTTAGTAGTTCTCCACCCAGATAGCACCTGAAAAGATCAAGATTAATCAGCATACAGCAGTCACTTTTGTCCAATTCTACGACGAACGATTGATGGCAGGATCCGGTAACAAGTGTCATACTATCATTGCCATTTTCAAACCAAATACCCAATCTCTTGTAACATAAGAACTTGTACTATACGCACCTATAGCTCTGACAGATCCAACCAGCAAGTGTTTGTGCTTCAGGGGTGCCAGGTGGAGGCCGGAAACCAGCATGCGATCCAAAATGAGACGGGGAGAGTGCCAGTGCCACCCTCTGCACTGATGCTATGATACTGCGCACATACTGCCGAGCCATGGCGGCTATATTTTCTTGGAGGTGAATTTCAAATGCAAACTGGAATGCTATTGTCATCACAGACTTTGTATTGCCAGAGTGGCCAGCATTATCACCAGATGCTCTGCTTCCTGCAGGTCCAACTTCAAGAGCTGAGGCAAGATCAAGCGTACGGTTTGGACTCGGAGTATCCTGCACAACAATTTAAGCATGTAGGATGTAATCACACAAAACATATCAAACAAAAGGGATGGAAAATGAATTCTATAATATTATGATATATCGTATAAGATGAATGGTTACCATCCGAGAATCAAGAGGGATGATGCGAAAACCAGAAGGTAGAATTGGAGCATCATCCGAAAATGATGCATCAATGGGAGCAAATACTAGTTCAGCGCAGGTCCCGACGGCATTCTCATCCACTCCGCTGCACAGCTGGGGTTTGATGCAACAGAAACAGCAAGAATCAGTGACCATAGCCAGTAAGGATGTTAAGAGCTATCAAATATGAAGAGTAAAAATATACTGCAAATACTTCTGTGGAGCATTACTGCAAGAACATTATGCTACTAATCAAATCGAAAAGAAAATATATGTACTTACTTGCAAGAGGAAAATGTCAGCTGCAGGCATCATCATATCCTCTCGATAGTGGCCCATGTTTTCAATCTTAATGACCTCCATGAACTGATTACAGAAAACCAAAATATATCAGAATTCAGATAGCATATTGCTATGCTAATATGAAAAAAAACAGCTAAATTAATGAAAGAATGGCCTTTTACAGTTAACTGAAAAATTCAAAACCAGGTGCCTACCTCTTCATGCTCAATTGTGTGAGCCAGGGGAAGAATAACCTGATCCCCGAAACTTCCAGCTCGAGGCCCTAGCATGTTGCAGGGACCAGCTTTGATAGCAGCAGCTGAATAAGCATCAATGCTTCTGTCAGCCCACTCTGATCGGTGTTCTCGCAAGAATCTAAGAAGTATGGCTGGAGGCACATTCTGTTGGAAATGGAAACGATACACACAAGTCAATAACGAAATTCTGAAATGTTTGTTTTAGAGAAGAAAAAAGAGCAAAAAACCAAAATGTAAACCAAAATCATTTGATATGTGCCTTCTGGATACTTTTTCTGCTTCTTATTAGGTATTATTGCAACTTAATTTTGTTAGTTATTGGCCAAAACGCATCTAAATCCTTACTTGGAGTAACATGGATGCTTTGGCACATAAGACTGCAGTGCTCATAGATGGAACTCCATTGTTATAAAGATTTGCACTCATCATCTTGCCCGGAGACGAGTTCACAAGAAGGGTAACATCATCAACACCATCACTTTCTAGAACAGACCATCCCTCATCTGTAAACCCGTTAACTGCTTCATTGAAACCTCTGCAATACAAAGTTTGTAAGACTCCAACAAGGTGAAAGTTGATTAACCATTCTAAGAAATCATAAGGAGGTGAAATTATAACGCACTTGCTCAATCTCTGACTAAGAGCACGGAGAGCTGCAGGCCTTCTTCCCCAACCAGCGGAATTAGGCTGAGAAACTTCTTGAGAAATCTGCCTCAGGTTGCGTAATGCCTGAAATAAGAAATACGTCTACATTAGAACACAAGATGTATGGTGCTTCATTCTTCGAATATTATGCAAGCTCATCATTTCTACGATTCTAACTTGTTTTAAACAAACATTCTCAACTACCAAATTTTAATATCCAAACAAGAAAAAACGACATCGATCAGGATAAAACTATCTTACCGCCATAGTTGTCTTCTGAGCAAGAAGTGTTGATGACTCATAAAGCGGGCGCAACACTTCGGGTACACTCCAAGGCTGGTTTAAAGCAATCAAATTAACAAGTCAAAATTGTGATCAATCAAGCCAAGGAAATGACATTGCTTCAACGTACAAAAGCCAGACTGCTCTGCATACCTCCAAATCCATATGATCAACAATGTGAAGGATCGAGCCACCACCTTCACAAGGTCTAATTAGATACCCGCTCGGCAGCATTTCTGCTCTCACAAAATTCTGCACCGGTGGCATGCTAGGACCATTCTGTGTGTTGTTAAGTGATCTTTCACAGACCTACCAACAACAATTACAGCATAAAAACCAAATTAAAGGTGCTTGAAGTGGGCAAAGTTACAAACAAGTAACACCAAATTATTGAGTGCTCATACAAAAGAAACAAGGACATCGGTTACAAACTTTACAAAAAAAAATGGAACGGGGGACACTAATTAATGTACAAGGCTTATTGTTCGTTTAGTGTCACCCAAGTTCTATTTTATATTAAAACTTCGTAAGGACAAAAAAATCATCGCATACCACGAGACTACCATCTTCTAGTACCGATGTGTAGCGAAGCAACCAGAAATCTCGAGCTGGAGCCAAAGTTGTGGGTGCATAGAGCTAAAAGAGGCAAAAAAATTCAGATATTTGTTAAGCATGTTTATTAATATTGATGAAAACAGATACGAGAACTACAGAAATAGAGACTGGAGAGGATCTTGCTTACCTGCATGTAAAGCAGTTCAATGGTTCCACCATTGCCAGTGGACAACACGTTCAGCACATCCACAGATCGGCAGTTTCGGAACCACGAAGGCCGATCTTTGAGGATTTCAGCGACCTGTATACAGCAAGAGTGTCTTTGATTAACACTTAATTACCAAAATTTTACAAAGATTAGTGCTTTAATTTAGTAGAGCAAGTGGGGGAGAAGAAGAACTTACTCTTGTAGGGTCTAGACCTACAAGGCCGCATGCACGTGCTGCCACACCAGTGCAACCGTGAGAAATTGCAACGATTCCAATGGAATCCGGACCAGGCTGTGCAGTTCAAAACACACGTACAAAGTACATAATCAGCAATGGCATTCAGAGTTGGGACCCGACCAAAAAAAAAGAAAAGAATAATTGCAATTACTTCCTTAATTCTTTAAGGAAATGTGCATGACTAAAATCGGTTATAAATTTTTAATTCAAAATAAAATTAGAGGAATACTAAATAGACAATAAAGGTTTAACTGTTTCTTGTCAAATACGGTCCTCCTTATTAGTTTTGATGCAAAATGTATAGCAGGTTTAATTTGTGCATATTTATCAATTCTTTATCAAATTTTATCCGTTTTGAGAAAAAAAAAATACACACATTCATTGTCTTACACCATGTTTTCTTATGCATCTTGATTATCCTTTAAGTCATTTAACAAAGTACGTAAAAAGAATGCTTTTACACTTTTGTGTATCTTACACAACTGTTTTTTTATGCGTTTTGAGAAAATAACTTCTCTTCATTGTACATTTGAATTTGATAAAGAGAGAACTTTAAAAGCTTTTACTAGACAATTATGTGGCATAAAAGAATGCAATACAATATTCTTCTATTGCCTTGGGTGAAGCAAAAACAAGAAGAATGGGGGACCCAAAAGTGCAAAAGCAAAAGATTAGTGTGTCAAAAAAATTTGAGATAATGATGTGTTTTGGGTGTTGCTTGGAAGCTTAGCAAAGTTTGATGAAATGGTATTGAGAATAAAAAAAAAAAGATGTATAGAGAGAGACAGAAAGAGAGAGAGAGACCTTCATCCCAGGCAATTGGACCCACTCCACAGCAGTCCCAGTGGCCTTTGATAAAAACTCTGCTAAAGTTTCCTCTGCGATGGACAGAAGTCTAAAAACAAACAAACAAAACAAAACAAAAGAAAGAAAGAACAATCAAAATCTGATATATTCTCTTCTCTCAGCGGTCCAAAGAAAAGAAAAAAACAAGTGAAAAGGACAACAAATACAAGAAGAATAAAATCATGAAATGGTGTTGAACACGGACCCTGCAGGGCTCGCATCCCTTGGCGGTGGTGGTGGATGCTGCTGCGGGGTCAAATGGTGTTGACCGCTCGTCACCACCGAATCACAACTTGTGTCTGTCGTGGCTAAAGTTGCCTGCAAATCCAACAAAGAAACAACAAATCTCAAAATCCCATCATGCCAAAAACTTAAGGAAAAAAAAAAAAGTTTATATATTATCTGCAAGAAATAAAATATCAAATTTTTCCTAGATTGATTCGAATTCCCATTTGTTGGAATTATGAGAAGAACAATTTTGATCCACCAAATTGAGCCAATATAAGAGAATTCCCCCTTCTCAACCCACAACAACTAAAAAATTGTGATTCCAATTAATTCTAGCTATACGATTGAATAACTTAACAAGAAATAAGGAACAAAAAAAAAAGAAATACTATATATGAAGAAATTAAGAGTGAAAATTACTACATGTGATCTCAAGACTCATTTTTTAACGTCTTGCCGGTAAGTTAAGAAAAACTGTAAAATTGTCGATTTGAAGTGTGGTGGCCAAAAGAGGAGTGTCAAAATCGCTTTTCAAAATTTACAGTGATTTGGTGAGAATTTGCATTTTCTTCTCCATTTGTGTAAGAAATTTTTTTTTTTACTTGAATATTGTAAAGGATGGAGGTGAATGATTTTACATTTTGTGTCTGTTGGCGGAAGTAGCTGTTCTCGTAGACCAACTGAGACACCTGCTTCTGCAACCGATCATTCTCCTCCATCAGAAGCTTATTCATCGCCGTCAGCTTTCTGTTCACGGTCTGCAACCTCGACGCCTCCTTCCGCTGCTTCTCTCTACATCTGCTCAAACACAACAACCCAAGCCAAAAATAAATAAATAAATAGATCCAACCCAAAATCTAAAAACCAAAAATAAATCAACCCAATCGAGAAATTTGACTGCTTGATGAACAGAAAAGATATTAAACTTTTTTTCACCTGCGGTTTTGGAACCAGACTTTGATCTGCTTAGGCTCGATGTTGGAGAGGATAGGGCACTCACGGATGAGCTGCTGGCGGCGCATGGAGCTCGGCTTCGGGCACTCATGGTACAACCGCTCCAAAGCTTCCACCTGCTCCGGCGTGTACCTTACGTACTTGCCATTGTCCATCTGCATCTTCATCCCACCATCTTTGCAGGATGACGTCACCGCCATCATGACAAGGCCTCCTCACTATATAACACCAAAGTCACAAAATTTACATATGTTTATACGGATCTATAAGCACACGAATCATACATCGCGATTTTGGTACTCATACTTTACGCTGCACGGAGCGTATGAGACTAAAAGATGAGTGTTAAAATCACTAGCAGAATCATAAAGGGAAGAAGAGATAATATTGAAGATTTTTGAGACAAGAAACTTACAGGTTTGGATTTGCTAGGAAGGTTTTGTTGATGCCCGGAAGCTAGAGAGACTATTAGTGTGATTATGTTGTTTCATTCATGGTCAGAGTTGTCGAGAAGTGGCTGTGTTCTTTTGCTTTTGGTTTTTCAAACTCAAACTGTTATGTATGTATAAATATATATGGAGCAGAAAAATGATAAAGGAAAAGGTTTTTAAGATGAGAAAACCCCCTTAATTTCAGACAGAAGAGGAACTGTATTTGTATTCACATCATTCCTCTCTCTCTCTCTCTCTCTCTCTCTCTCTCTCTCTATCGTTTACTGCTGATTTTTCTTGCGGTACTGGTTTGTTTGGGCGCTTTCCAACACTTCAACTCTGTCTCACCGACTGTCCTCTCTCTCTCTCTAGGACTTTTTTTATCTCTGAGTTTTCTGCATCAATCCACACTTTGATGTACATGCCATATGCCAGACGGTCAGTCTATTCGAATTTACCCTCCAATCTTCATGTGAAAATGAGGTGAAAAGTTAATAGGGTAAAAACAATGGTTTGCATGTGAAAACAAAGACAAAATCATGAGGGTTTTAGCATGCGACCTCATTTTCTCATGCCATCACGCCTCATGCAAATATATATATATATATATATGCACTTATATATACATGCAATTTTTATAAGCATAGTTTGGCTGTCAAGCAATATTGGATATTGTCATATGGTTGTTTAATTATTTTGGGTCAGTCTGATCTCATGCACAAGTGTCCAACTGGTTGCTTTATACTTAGAAAACAAATTATATATGTTTGATTAATCAACCTCGCTTATGAGATTAAAATATAGAAAAATATGTTTATACATCAAATTATATAGTGGGTTATTTCAGTACTGTGGCGCCTAGTACTCGAATATTGATTCGAAGTATTTTCTCTATCGATTAGTTTGGACTGAATACAGAATATTCATCCTTACGTGTTGATGATGTAGTTCCACAACCCTATTACATGTACCCTTTCTTTATAGACATATGTGTTTAGTTGATTAAATAAGCAAGGAAACACGTTTTCATCCCACTATATATTACTAACCCACTAATATTCAAACAATAACCCAAGTCTTACTCTATTGTTTTTCCAAACCATAGCAACCTTAATTGAATATATGCTACTCCCTCCACTTTCGGTCAAAATAATACTAATTTTTTCATACCTACAAGAGATTTTTCAATATGTCGGGCATACGGTCCGATATACCAAGTGTAATAATATAATTTGTTAGAAACTTTAAAAAAAAAATCCAATCAATTGTATTATGATACTTAATGTATCAGGCCGTGTTCCCAGCGCACTAAAAAATTTCTCCATATGTACCCATCAATTAGTCACTTGTCACTGGAGTTAACTAACCAGAAGAAATTTTGATACTACCAATTCAGTTAATTAACTCTCAAAAAGGATACTGAGTCTGTTTATTTCCGACTTGTCAACAAGATTGTCTTCCAATATAAAAAAAATGCAGTTGCAAACTAAGTCAATTAGCTAAGAAAAACTTACATGTAACAAATGTACGTAACACATTCTATACTTATAAAGTCTAATTTACAGAGAAGAATATCAAACTAAAGTGCAAAGTGACTGGCACACTACACTAAGCCAATCTAGCTACACAATCTATCTATATCTTAATGAGTCCTAGGCTATGACAAGTCACAATGGGGTTGAATTTTGCAGATCCATAATTGTCCTAGGTAAAAGACTAAGTATGCCACTTTCTTAGAATCCCCTCATAGTCTTACACAAAATAATACAGTCTTTTCTCCACCATAATTTCACTTTACTGAAAATGTACAAGTCAATACAACTTGCCAAATTTTGCCAGGTCAATGTGGCATGGTCTTCTCTCATCTCCCACCATGCATTTTTCAAACCTTCCCACATTCTCCACTCCTCAAAGTTGGCCGTCACTAAAAAGGAAAAAAATAATTAAATTTGATTGGCCAAAATTAGAAGATAATGGCAGACCAACCTAAGTGGGTGTTTGATTATACAATGCTCCAAATCTTAAGATAGACTTAAGAATTCAATTATAATCTAATTTCTTTTGCCCTTCATGATATTCACTTTTTTGCCCCATTTTGTAAGTTACGAAACCCTAAAACTTTTCAAGGTCCTTACGAATAAGTCCTCCATTTGATGAAAATAAGCCCTTACAACACTATTTTGACTATAATAAGTTTAGAGAACAATTAGGCTCACCTCGTTGTTCTATTTAATGACATATATATCCTTTTAAAAATAAAAATACTTTTAAACCCTATTATTTTTCCCTTTTTCCCCCTTGAATGGGAGAAATCACTCTGCCTCACTAGCAGGCGCAAATCAATCGACTCCAACCTCGAACTCAAGAAGAATCGGAGAACCTCTTGTGGTGCCTTCGCGAGGTAGAGATATTTGAAGAAAAAAGAACGAAACAAAAAAGTAAAAAGGCATGGTTAACTGACAGTCGCACGATCTCATTGTAAGAGAAATCCAACGGTTGAGCGTGTGTTCCCCATTTTTATCCTTTTGTTGGGCTTGTATATTAGATGTTCTTCTAAGAATAGTAATGAGTGAGGAAATAACATTTTAATTTTTACTTTTTATGATGGGTGGTATTATAATGTGGCTTGGAAAAATAAGACGAAAGAGTTGGTCTAACAACAACCCAAAATTTATTTTAACACACAAAACTTATACATTTTTGTACACTCTCTAATGTAGGCATGACCTTCCATAGTATGTAAAACTCATCTATACTATCACATATAAATTGTGTCAGGAAGTATATTCGTTTTGTCCGTTTAAATAGCATTATCCTTTTGAATAAAGCAAAAATCTTCAAACTGTATCAACAGTTGATAAGTGATAAGTATACGTATTTTCAAACTGATTATTGAACTAACGTTAACAGTTGTCGAGGAGTCTACACTAATTAACTAATAAGCTCTTAGCTTTAATCCCAAGACTTAATCTATGTTAATTGTTAAAGGATAAGGAGGCATGCAACATCAATGGCCTAACACAAAAGAAAATTAAAGCAAAAGCCCTAATCTAATTTTATTATTTATTATATGTCAACGGGGTGTGACAGAAGCCTGTGGGCTGGTAAAAGTGACAGCATACCCCGCCACTCCCGGTGGTAGGACAGAAAAGAGTGCCACCAAAGTTATGTGAATTATTTTTTCTTTTTACTTTTTAAATTTTTTTTGTTGGTAAAAACTTTGGGCCTGCAACAGGTCGACAAGTGTCGATTGATGTGTAGAGTGTGCTCGACGCCAGCCAGCAGACCACTTCTGGGTGTGGTCCACAATTGTGGGCCCAAAAGGATGTGGCCCCCGCACGCGTGCAGAGCCCTCCCCTCAGCTTTACTTACAACGTGATCCTCCTTGCCAACCACCTCATGTTCACCATTTTCTTTTTACTTTGTATTTTTTTTCTTTGGAATTTTGCCTTTTTCCCATTTTATTTAGTTTATACAGATTTGTAAAATTTATGTTCTAGCATCAAATTTTCATTACAAAATGAGTTACGATAGCTCAGTGACGAAACTAGAAATTGTATAATTAGGATTAGGTGATTAGTTAATCAACGTTCATTAACACAATAAAAAGAAAAAAAATACAAAATGTTAAATTTCATTCGTGAATTATAACTCTGAGGATACGGATCGAAAAACCAAGTATCACACTTACTTTTCAATGGACGAGCAAGGTCAAAACCTTAAAATTTGTTATATAAAAAAAAAGATACAAACAAGGCATATAACAACAACTTGGACGTGAGAAGGGTCGAGTGATCCTCCTGAGCCTTCATTGGCTTCGCCAGTGCTATAGCTTGCTTATGATGCTATTATCATTATTGGTTAACATGTAATCTACAATTATGAATAAATGCTAGTATGATAGTATTGCACACGATTGACGATTGCATAATGCTAGTATGATAGTATCGCACACGATTAACGATTGCATTGCATATCTTAAACATTTGTAGCATGTAAGGTACCAATAACACGAGCGAAGAATTACAAAAGAAATAGGTTAGAGATTTTCTAGGGCTAATTTTCCGTTAAGAAAGAAAGGGAACTCCACAAAATCAACGGAGGATAGGCCTATAGGGTTGAGATGGAGGAAATAAGATGACATCTTTCGGTGAGAAGGGGGTTATCGCTGACGACAAAAGATGGAAGACAAGGAGGTTAAGTGATAGTTTCGGAAAAAGAAAATGAATATATGGCATTTTTACTTATTTTGAAACAGGAAAGTCATGAATCAAAAAAGAGCAGTGTTAATGAGACTCTCTTAAAGTTGGACTTTATATGGCATTTTTACTTATTTTGAAACGGGAAAGTCATGAATTGGAAAAGAGAAATGCTAATTTGACTCTCTTAAAGTCGGACTTTTAATGAACTCTCTGTCATCCCACAAGTTTAACATCAATTTCCATGTCAACATTACGAAACATTGTATAAAAAATGAGGTGGTAGAGAGTCCATAGAGAGTCATACCTTTAAAAATGTGCCCTTAGCATTTCTCACTGGCAAATGAAATAAAGAATGAGAATGAGATAAATTAGTTCCCTGGTTGATATGATTCATGATTTTCAGGTACATAATTACGAATTTTCATGCATACTTTTATTCTCTTAGTGTCAATAAACACCAAAAAAAGTTACAAATTGGAATAATTTCATAGACTTAATATATTGTTGCGCATATATAGTAATTAACTTATGAAGTTGACAAATAGGGAAAAAAAAACAAGCAGGTACCCTAAGATTACTAAAGAAACTACGATAGTTTGGTTTGGTTCGATTTGATTTATGTTAATTGTGACAAACTTCTCATCGAATAAAAAAACAAGCACAAGTTAATTTGTGATTGAATCTTAATCATTTTACATTACCAACTTTTTGAGATCCAAAACTAAATAACAACAGATACGTAGTCTGTCTTGTAACATGAATGCATGAGATCCGAGGGCGCTTTGTTTTCATGGTATATTTGCTTAGGACCCCAAACAAAACTAACACATGCACTTTGGATCGAGTTGCTTACCGGGCATAGGTAAGTGGATATATAATATAGAGGCGCGGGACCACCGTGAACAGCAGGCGTGTCGCCATCTTTCGGTGGTGGTGCTGTCAGAGAGAGACAGAGACCGAGTGACATTCTCTTCTGCTCTGTATTCTCCTCGGGATGCGTGGTTTATGTTTTTACTTTCGTTTCGTCAACGTAACGGACTTTGCTTTTCACTCACTCACTTCACTCTTTTATCTCCATCATCGTCTCCTTTTACTGTGACACGACGGATCACTGTCTCCTTGTCCTCCTCATCAGTTTTGTGTTAGCGCGATTTATTGTAGTTTGAGTAATTGTGGGGCGCCTGTCGCCGCCGTGTACGGTGGCCCCCAATTTAATGCCTCCCATTTTCCTCGTAGTGCAACTGCAAAGCATCTTTTACTTGCTCAAATCTTTACTGGTTTGCTTGCCCATTTCTGGTACGAATTAATTCACATCGCAAATGTCATCAGTCACTTGACTCTCACTTCCTTCTTCATCTTGCCTGCCACTTTCACAGCAGAATCTGTCAACTAAATGTTTTACTAGCCATTTTTTTCGTTGATTCTAAAAAATAGAAAGAACTGTTACCTACCCAGTTCATGTTTGGAGATAAATGAAAGTGTGGCTGAAAAAAATTTAAACATCAATTGTATGTGTTTCTCACTCCTATTTACGTGTTAGGAGGAAGTGCTTCTCACTCTTATTTACGTGTTGGGAGGAACAATCAGAGAGAGATGGATCGACGATCGTATAGAATATTGGAATGTGTGCATGCGCCAAGACAACGATGTTAGATTTTTCAGCTCTAACATACATGCATGCGGGCATGCGTTGCCATACACATAGAACTTGCATTCATATTCTTTGTATGATGTAATTCAACGAAAATTTTAGAGTACATCAATGCAGACGTTCATTATGAAATGAATTTTAGATGTGATCAAGTTAATAGACAATATATGTAATACACTGATGTAAATGGATTCGAACTGAATGGATTGTGATAGAATGGAGTCTTTAGGACTCCAATTTATTACCTCCCATTTTCCTCGTAGTGCAACTGTAAAGCATCTTTTACTTGCTCAAATCTTTACTGGTTTGCTTGCCCATTTCTGGTACTAATTAATTCACATCGCAAATGTCATCAGTCACTTGACTGAGGGCTAGTTTGGTATTGCTATGCTTTGAAAAAAAATTACTTCTGCTGTGCTGTGAGAATAAGCTGCTGTGAAATAAAGCTATAGAGTGTTTGGTAAACTTTTTTGTAAAAATGCTTTTGAAAAAAAAAGCAGTATTATAATGTTTGGTTAACTTTTATATAAAACAGATGTGAAAAAAAGTTGGTTTTTCAAAGCTGGGTTTTGCAGCTTCTTGTTTTTGGCTTTTTTTCACCCAAAACTGTGGAAAAAAAAAACTGAAGCTGAATGTTTACCAAACACAAAAAAAACTCCCAGCTTTTTATTATACCAGTTTTTTTCAAAATCACCTCACTACCAAATCAGGCCTCACTCACTTCCATGTTCATCGTGCCTGCCACTTGTACAGCAGAATCTGTCAACGATGTTAGATTTTTCAGCTCCAACGTACATGTATGCGGGCATGCGTTGCGCATACACATAGAACTTGCATTCATATTCTTTGCATGATGTAATTCATCGAAACTTTTAGAGTACATCAATGCATGATGTTCATTATGAAATGAACTTTTAGATGTGATCAAGTTAATAGACAATATATGTTATACACTTATTTAAATGGACTCGAACTATTTGTATAATTTCATGAGTTAGTTTTGGAGTGTTCTACCCCCTTTATGTTACCAAAGAAAGGAAGGACTAGGATACAATGACCTAATTTCTTTTGCTTTGTAGCCTATATAATTCCAGTGTTAAATGTATTAATAGGGTGAAAATTTTCACAAATTGTTTGATTTAGTTGAACTTTTGTATTTTAAATTACGAAAAATATTAACGGAGCTCTGTCAAAGTGGGACATTAATTCTGTCATCTCACAGTTTAACTTTAATTTCTATACCAACATATAAAACATTATGCCAAAAACATGAGGAGTCAGAGAGTCTATAAGGAGCTCCACTTTGAGAGAGTCTCTTTAATATTTCTCTTAAATTATTTATCAATGACTTAAAACAAACAATTCAAGTTATCTTTTGAAATTGTACAATAAGAAGGAAACTCGAGAAAGTAGATAACACCACCGTTGAAGAAAGGCATGCGAAATAAAAGGATGAATATTTATATGATGTTAGGGATATCAAATTTACAAACTAAATGATTTGTCATCACTAAAAAATTAAACATATTAACCGGCATTTATTTAATAATTCAATGAACAACAACAAAATAATTTAGTTTACATAATTTGATTTTAAAATATGATATTTTCTAACATTGCTCTTATCCTATTATTAAAAGGGTGAAGGAAGAAGGAAGGATGGAAGGAAGGAAGGAATGGAGGGAGGGCACATCGCGAAGCACAATTCAATGGGAGTAAGTAAAGTAAGCAGAGTGCCGGCCAGCGTGCCTGCGTGAACCGACAACCAAATGGGAGAAGAGAGGAGGCATATTGGTGGGATCCACAAAGCGGCGCACAAATAGAGATATGGATCGGGACCCACCTGGATCTCGATTTGATATTCTCATCGGCGATCTCAATCAAATATCACCATCAAATCATATTCTATTAAACAGTTTCAAACGGCAGAATATTCGGCGGCGCCACTTTAAATGGCCGCGACGGGACGCCCGTTCTCGGTTTTCCGTTTTCCCACCACATTAAAGCTATAGTAAGCGGCTGGCCGGCCCCACTGCAACTCTGACGTGGCGCTCTCGGATTGGGGCACTGCTATTGCTTTACCCACCCTCTACACTTTCTTCACTTCCCAAGTTCAAACCCGCCTAACTAGAATTGAAGTTGGAGCTGGTCACTGGGCCCAAGTAAGATGAAACTAGTCCAAAATATTAGGCCCAACACTGCTTGAATGTAATATATTAGGCCCAATTAAGATGAAACAAGCCGAACATATTAGGCCCAACCCACCCTTGTCTCCGTAAATGTTTTTGGGGGGCGGTTACCGGACACTCTGAACTACTTGAGATACAAGCATTTGTATGACTCAATGAGGTTAAATATACAAAAGAAATACAAGAGTTGTACAAAAAAAATACATATGCATCACAAATCAACCGTTTATCTCAAATTTATACAAAACAAAAAAAAAAAAAATACAAGAGTTATGTGAAGGATCCAAATTTTCTGCTTGAATTTTCTCTACTACAATCTGATTAATTTGTTCAAAATACAAAAGTCATGAGGATTCCGAACAATTAACAATTGAATCAATGCCTGGATCTGCTTAATCACGTTTGCTCAAATCTCACCATCCCTATGAAATGGAGGAAAAGGTTTACATGTAACCTATTTACCGTTTATATACTCAAGAAGGTGCTTGTCAAGCTTAAAGTGCCCCGAAAGGAATTTCTGCAACACAAACAAGAAGCCCGTAAATGAAATGAGTCGGAAGTCGAACCACATTAACATGAAACCACATGTTGAAGTATAATTTTCAAAACTTTGATGCATAATCAAAGCATGATAGATTGAATTAGCAATGTTTGATTATGTTACCCAAATAGCTGGTGAACCCAACTCAAATCATCAGTCTCATTGAGGTTCTGAGAAGTCGAAAACAATGAGAGCAAAGACTACGAAATTGGTTCATACCTAGCTATGTTGGATATGTAATTTGTCCCAGTACCTTAGTTATGGGATCAAGAGGTCGCACTTGGTGCGATGGCAAGTGTCTTCGCCCATGAGCGGTAGGTCTCGGATTCGAGACTTGGGAGCAGCCACTCCATAAAATGAGGGTAAGGCTAGCCGACATTCACATCTCTCAGACCCTGCGTAAAGCGGGAGCCTTGTGCGCTGGGTACGACCTTAGTTATGGGATCACGAAATGCTTTTGCTTGAGATTCTAGTTGTGGATACCGTGCAACTCAGCTCCATTCGTGAACAAGACAAAGGTAGGAAGTTGCCCCATGCTCCCTGCAAGTACATGGTCTCAGTATCGACTGCTGAGCAGTGAGCCAGTAACTAAATATGGCCACATAGAAGATATATTATGTACTTTGGATTTAGAGGTAACCGAAGAATTTCGATTAAAGATGCATAATTAAGTTCAGAACTTTGTTGTCAAATATCATTTACCAGAAAGCGATATTCCAAAGTCCTGGGATGCATTTGGGAAGAGTCCGAGGTCAACTATTCCAAAAGAGAAATTTTTGTTGGAGTATCTGTGGATAAGGAGTTCATGGCAAAACACAAAATTCAGTCGTAAATAATAGGAGGAAAAAAAGTAAAACGATCACAACAGCCAGAACTATTGCGTTGCATCTCTCTTTCTCTCGCTCTCAAGTTTAGGTGCATTATTAGGTGGGAAACATACGTAATTGAAAGCTCAGGAAAGCACCGACTTGAGCGTATGCAAGCAAGAGAGTAAGAGGCACGAAATTCAATCTGCCAAATATGCCATATTAAATATATCAAAGGAGAGAATGCTAACATTGCAACTCTCTTTCGTATACTATCACAGTGCATTTATTGAAAGGATGTGTATAGCAATAGCACAATACACTATATCTTATGGGAAAAAAACTCGAGAAGAAGTCTGCATAACCAACCAGCCAATGTTTTGACGTGCTCCCTTCAGTCAGCAAGCTTTCTAACTGCAGCGGTGTCAATTTACTCGAAGTACCTGAGAGAAATTGTAAAATGAAAACACACAATAAGTTTTTAGTTTAAGACATTATTGTAAACACTAAGATCCAGCGAAAAATGAGCCAAGAACACGTGTACAAAGTAAATGTTTGTATTGATGAAATTGTAGGGTTACAATCTCTTTATAACTTGATCCTCTTATTCGATCTCTGAAAGGTGTAGACATGTGATGTAGGAGTTGTTGATCCAAGGATCACGATGACTTGATCTTGGATGAACGATTGCCTCAAGGATTTGGCTTGTGGTGAAAGAAGTATCGGCACGCGTAGTTGTGCTTGTTGATTCTTCAAAGGTTTTGACAACAAAACACATAGGATTTTCCAAGTATTCTCGAGTGTTTGAGTGTTCGGGGCTTTGAGTGCTTGAGAGCTTCGAAATTTCAAAGCTTCAACGTTTGGACAAGAAATGAATTCTGAACCTCTTCCTTTGCCTTGGAGCCTTATATTTATAGACTTCTCAAGCCTTGCCAATTAACATTTGATTTAATTAAATTAAAAAATCAAATAATTCCTTTACACCAAGTGTTGACACGTGTCCTTGATAACTCGTCCGATTTTGTTAAGTCACATGTCATGTGTACAATTTATGCAACACGTGGTGCATGCCACATATCCCTTGGCACGTCGAAACTTTAATGCATTAGTGAACATTTATTTCACCGAAATTCCGATTTCTACAAATGCCCCTACTTCGAGGCGCGTCGTATACATGTGCTTGTCACATGTACAAGATGTGTTTTGAAGTCCCTCAATGTAGATGTTGATTCAAGGGCCGTCGAGGCTGAATTTTGAATTAGGCTCGAGGTTTCTTCAAAAGTCGTCGAGGCATGATCTTGAATGAAATTGGACCACGACGAGCTTCACGTGGGGAGTGGTCTTCGGCTTTGTTGGGGTTGAATCGGCACGTGTAGTTTTGCTTGTTGATTCTCCACGAGCTTGGTGAAGAACATGAGTGTTTTCTTTGGCCAAAGTGCTTTCTCATTTCCTTAAAAGGTTGGATTTGCTTCATTTCTTTGAAGTCGAATTTGATCCAAGGGTGGTATACACTTGATCTTTAATCAAACTTGTCATTTCTTTAAAGGCCGTCAAGGCTTGATCTTGAATGAAATGGGACCACGAGCCGTTTCACGTGGTGGGTGATCTTCGGCTTTGTTGGGGACGAATCGGCACATGTATTTGTTGTGCTTGTTAATTCTCCACGAGCTTGATGAATAACACGATTGTTTGGATGTTTGAGAAAGTTTTAGAAGTCCGGAGTTTCGACTTGCTTCCTTTTGCTCCTCCCCCCTGATTTCAAATCCTTTAGGCTGATGCGTGTCAATGCAATACTTGATCTTTTGTGGGCTCATCAGTGACCTTTCTGCTTCAGTCTTTTGCATAGCAGAAGTGGTGCACAACCTTTGCCTTTGTAAGATCTTTCAAAACATTATTTCTCAGCGACTCATCCATGCTTAGCAGCTTCAGTGTAAAGAGCCAAAATCATATCAACTGTTCCGACGTATTTGCTAAGGAAATTCGAGACCTAACAACAATTGAAGATGAGTACTCGAGAACAATACAAGGTAAGCAACCAGTCAAAGGTTCCAGGCAATTAGTTCCAGATCAAAAGTTTGATTTCAGGTTCCGACTTATTGCTCTCTTTCTCCTTGTCTTGCAGGTAAAAACAAAGAAAATGACAGGGAAAAAGCATGATATGAGATACTTTTGCTTTCGACTCTGATGATATGAGATACTTTCGCCATTGAAAAAAACAGTAGAATGATACTGATGCAAAACTTCTCGATCAAAACTATTTTCTTACTGAATTGAGCATTTTGAGTGACTTGGTTGAAAAGGTATTCTCAGAGAGGAAGAAAAGTTAGGCATTTTCGCAGGTTTGCCTTGCCATGAAGGACGAAGGTCGACATATATAGAAATTTCCCAATAGCAAGTAATGGTGTTGTTCCTTTACTCTTGTCGACAATAGTGTTGGTACAGTAAAATTCAAGTGTTTCGACTTTGTCAGAGATCTTTGACAAAGTTGTTCGTGATATCCGAAAAACTGATATTGCGTCTGAAAAGCGCCGACCAACTTTATTCAGGAAAAATCGGGCTTTTGAAATTCGGAAAGTGGCATCTCTTCGATTTTTTGTACAAGTGGCCATGTTCCCTCTTCTTTTTACAGAGGCATCAATTGTGTTCAACAACACGTTCAGAAAATTGCTGCCTGTAGAAATTTCTCCCGTTCTATTTTTTGCATTTCTGAGATTTCAATTTATTTTTTTCCTTCATCATTTCTGAAAATGGCTTGTCTATCTGACCGTCGTTTTAATTTGAATGTTTTGGAAGATGAAAACATGTCTTCTCAAGACAACATATGACATATATCCTTCTTATCCCCTAATGGTCTTTTTATAGTTGGGGACTCTGTGATGAAGAATGACATAACAGCTACGGTTATATCATTCTTCATCACAGAGTCCCCAACTGTAAGGACACCGTTATGGGATAAGAATGATGGATGTCATATGCTGTCTTGAGAAGACACGTTTTCATCTTCCACAACATTCAAATAAAAAAAATGGTCAGATAGGCAAGCTATTTTCAGAAATGATGAAGGAAAAGGAGATTAGATAAATTGAAATCTCATAATTGCAAAAAAAAAAAAAAAAAGGAAATTTCTACCGGCAACAATTTTCTGAGCGTGTTGTTGAACACAATTGATGCCTCAATAAAAGGAAGAGGCAACAAGACCACTTGTTCAAAAAATCAAAGAGGTACCACTCTCCGAATTTCAAAAACTAGATTTTTCCTTAATAAAGTTGGTCGGCGCTTTTTAGATGCAATCTCAACTTTTCAGATATCACAGGCAACTTTGTCAAAGATCTCTGACAAAGTTCAATGCGTGAATTTTACTGTTCCAAGATCTCTGACAAGAGTAAAGGAGCAGGACCAGTACTTGCTATTGAAATCCCTATATATGTCGACCTCCATCCTCCATGGCAAGGTAGACCTGTGAGAATGCCTAACTTTTCTTCCTCTCCAAGAATATCTCTTCAACCAAGTCACTCAAAAAGCTCAACTCATTTCCTCAGTAAGAAAATAGTTTTGATCGAGAAGTTTTGCATAAGTATCAAAACCTTCTACTGTTTTCCTCAATAAGAAAGTTTTGATACTGATGCAAAACTCAATTATATAGCAAGCAAAACTCGTTCACAATTTGCATCTAATCTACATGACGTTAACAAGGTAAAAGGAATGGAAAAGAAGGAAAGACGGGGAAATAAAGAGTTTAGCGTGTACCTAATTTTTGAAAGGCGGGTTGTTGTGTGAAAATATATATCACTGCAGAGAATAAAACAACAATAGATGTGCATTTAGGTCAAGATACATATATCACTGCAGAAAAAGCAAGGCAATTTGAAGATACACCCACCTGTAAACGCCACAACGTACCAGAGAGTCAAGTGGCGGTCCAGAATTAAAGTGAGACCGATAAGAAAAATCTGAAACGAACAAATATATTACCTCGAGTAGAAATCAAATAGCTGAATACAAACACTGGAATTTGACGTTAAACACCGGCATTGTCATTTTGTTTGTTGATAACAGTTTCAGCCAAGGTTGATTACGAATTTATGGGCTCAATGCACATTGTGCCAGAAGCTAAACTTGCATTGCCAAAATTGCTACGCCGAATAATACAACAAATACATTGTTAAAATGATGATTAAGACCAATAAGTGGTGGAAATGGAGATTATTTTTTTGTCTCACCTTTGCGAAAAAGAGTGAATCAGCAATAAGTCCTTCCAGAGTTTCTTCCCTCACCATCTATATAATTCCAAATAAAACATTTAAAAAACAAAATAACAAATTGCCCAGAAACACAAATTGAAAAGTAAACGTGGGTTTTGCTCCAATTGCAATGCTGAAGTTGAAAATTTCCAAACCTTGATTGCAGTCAAGAGCCCAAATGTCAAAGCCGCTTGAATTTCCTGAAAAAAAATTACAATCATACAGAAAAAGGTAAATTTATGAATCAAAATGGAGATCGAGATGGAGAGAGAGAGAGAGAGAGGGAGGGATGGGAAATTACTCGGTGGAGGAGGTGATCAGTGATGTGGGTGGAGAGGACATGGGCGGCGGAGGTGCGGAGGACGAGGTAGGAGAAGAAAGTTAAGAAATGGAGCAGATAGTATGGCTCTGATACCATCGCGTTTAACAGCTCCATTGGTCTGCTTTGCTTCTTCTCCATTTCTCTGAATCTCTCTCTGTGATTTCGCGCTCGATCTGACTCCGGTTCAAGCTCTGAGAATTCAGTGCTCCATCGCAATGCACAAAGCCGCTTCATCTCGTCTCCAAGTCCCCAGTGTTCCTCCGTTGATTATTGGTCATGGGCCTATTTTGGACTGGAAGAACCCAGCCCAGGCAAAAGGCCTCAAAAAACCCAAGTCCATTTCTTGCTATCAAACCCGAGAAAGAAAATCTAGAGTGCTTCTGGCGGAAGCGCTTTTGTTCTTAAGCACTTGAATCAGAAGAAGGGTTGAAGTTCAAAAGAACTTGGAAGGGTTTTATGACAGAAGCGTTCTGATTGAAAAAATCACTTTTAACCCTTACGAAAGATAAAAATCTAACAATTTATTTCTGGTTGTTTTGCCCCGTTAATTAAAAATAAAAAATAACATACCTAACACTCAACTCCCTCCCCGCCGACCGGCCATGGTTGTCAATTAAAGCTCAAGTGACCGTCTAATATGCAACATATCATTCTCCTAATAGAGATAGAGTTTAATCTCATCTCTATTAGAAGAATAACATATTTAACAACCAATTAAAATTGAGTAATCTTTAGTGTAACTAATTGTATACCGTTAGTAATAAAGAAGATTTTCACGATCACATAATAAAAATAGTGGTAAATTATATAAAACTACATCAACTATAGATCGAACCACAATCTCATACCTTATGTTTTAAACATTGTAATATCATACCTTAACTTATGAATTCGTTACAATGTCATAACTCTGTTAAATTTTCTGTTAATTTAGCTGTTAAATTATTGATTTTTATTTAATAATTAAAATTAATTGAAAAAAATAACTCTTTCCCACCTTTCTCCCTTCTCTGTCCAAACCATCTTCCCGTCTGATATCCCCACCCATCTTCCACGTTCTCTGCAATTTCTAGGGTTTCTGATACGTTACTTACTAGACGAGTTTTTCTTTTTTGGGGCATTCATTTGCAAATATTAAAAAGCTTAATTAAGAACTCGACTAAAAGACCATCCAAAGAAACCAAGGACTGCATCTGCATGCGGAGCTAGGATGGCAAAGTAGTAAATATGCACCCACACAGTACCAAAAATTGAAAAAGAAAAGGACTTGGGCTTGCAACTCAAACCTGTGGGCCTTGCTTAATCCATTTCACTAAGTAACTTTTTGTCAACGCAAACTCACGGTTGCCCATTGCCCAGAATCTCAAGAGGCCTTTGAAGACATTTGCCGAGTAGCTTAGCCATGCAGCAGTGCATGCAGCTTTTATTCCTTTCTCGTTACATTACAACATTGTAGCTCTTTTCACGATGAGGAAAGTTACGATGGTTAGAGTTTTTTTTTTTTCGACATACTGCATTACAGGTTAATTTTTTTCAGCCTACCTTAAAGTAGTAATATAGTTTGTATCAAAAAAGAAATATTAATCTAGCCAGGGCCGGCCCAGGTCCAGTGCAGGCAGGGCAACCGTCCGGGGTCCAAAAAAATTAGGGGCACCAAAATTATTAGGGTGGTATATTTATATATGTTTTTATAAGAGTATAAATTTATAAAATTTGATTCAAAGACACAGAAACTTAGCTAGAAGTGGTGGTTTATCATTTGAAAATAATGAGGAAGTCTTGGGTTCAAAATACCATGTGTGCTTATTTACTTTCCATTTTTTACAAATTTCTTTTCATAAGTGTATAAATTTATAAAATTTGGTTAAAGGATCAAGAAGTTTAATTATAAACAATGATTTTTGTTGTTTAAAATTAACAAGAGGTCCTAAGTTCGAAATGCTATGTGCATGTTTATTCTTTTCAATTTTTACAAATTTTTGTTTGGTTGTTAATTTATTTTTAGTTACTATCTAATAGCTATGCGGGTTGTTATTTTTAAATATTTGTTTTAATTCAAGTCTAATTTTCAATAAAGACCAAATTTGCAAATTATATGACGTGTCATCAAAACGTTTAATTTAGTGCCCATTCATTAATAATACATATCAATTAAAGACTCGAAAACATCATTATTTTTTAGTCCCATATTGACAAGGTTAGTAAATAAGAAAAAAAAACACCTCACGATTTATTCAAAAACACATTCAAAGTTCAGATAGAAAACAAAATTCATCATCTATCTACTTGTAAGCCCGAAGTTTTTTTGTTTCCCTCTCTCAATACAAAATAAAGTAGTCTTTCTGTGTTTCTAAATTATTGAGTTTGAAGTGTTTTTCTAAGTATAATTTTATCAATGTCTTATGTGTGAAAATAAATAATTTTCTTACATGAATTTAGGGCATTTTTTTTTACGTCGCCCCGGGCCTCAAAAATATCTGGACCGGCCCTGAATCTCGCTCACGATAGTCAAATTCTAACTACTTCTTGCTTTCCTTTTAGCTTTACCGGCAAAAACCCTAATGAGCTTCTTTGGACAATCACATGTAAACTTAGATGTAGAATAGTTTCTTTTCACAAAACTATCTTAGTGCTTCTTCATCCTTCCTCTCATTAATTATTGAAAAATTACTAGATCCGTCACCGGCTTTTGAACTATGTCTTCGATAAAGGTTTAAACAGATGATTACCAGACGTTGATGGGTGTAGTGTTTACATATATCAACGGTTGATGTGTGCTTGGACGATTGTGCTTAGCTCTCTATCTATGCCCTTAATACTATCTAATTAACTAGTAACTGCATCTTGACGCATAAGATTAACGTCCTGCTAATCATAATTAGTCTAAGGTTCTAAAAAAATTTAGGCGCTAGTTAGGCGGTCGGTTGGGGCCTAGTGCCTAGGCGGTTAGGCGAGGCCTAGGTGGGCGCCTAGGCGGATTTAAGTATATGTGTAAACTTTTAGGATGTTTTATGTTGATTTTGTAACATTTAGTCAGCCCATTTGTTTTAATCATTATTGGGCCTTGTTTTTCACTAAAAGAAGAATTAGGCTTGTTTTCTTATTAAAGAAAAAATAGTCCCTAAATTTTTAAACAACTGCCACCTAAGTTCCTAACTAAAAAAACCCTAACTCATTAGTTACCCTACCGCCGACCCATTTGTTCTCTGCAATCACAATTACCCACTCTCTCTCTCTCTCTCCCCCCCCCCCCACCACAGCCAAGCTGTCCCTTTTCTTCAACTCTGCAATTGCATATCCACTCCTCATTTGCACTTCTTTTACTCTGCAATTGTAGATAGAGGTTATCTCTCTCATCCCAACAAATTGCCCCATTTTTTTACCCTACAATTGCAGATCGTAATTGTCGAGACCGTCTCCAAGCTGTCCAAACCGCAGTGGAAGAAGGATGGTGCAATCGACTTCTTATCAAAGCGCGACCGCCGACGCTGCCTAGCCAGCCCAGTGCCTGTCTAGGTGTCGCCTGATACCCTTGCTGATTTCCTCAACGATTTTGGTTTAATCACGACGACGAACCACCGCCTAGTGTCTAGGCCGATTTTTAGAACATTGAATTAGTCAAATAAATCAAACCTAACAACCTCCAAACCAATATCTCTCACTGCATGGCTGCAACAAGTGTAGAAAATGACGCACACAACACTACTCACCTCTCACGTGTTACCCACACGGCACGTGCATGCACGTTATCGTAAACTACAAGATGATGAATCACGAACCGTGCATGATTTACATCTAAATCTAACATATCCGGTCCAAACACCTTACAAAAGGCAATGCGCTATGTATTCTCGACACGTGTCATTGGCCACCGTCAGTTTTTGCTTTCAACACGAGCGAAAGCACTCACATGGGCAGCTGACACTACACTCACATGCAAAATGGACCCCACAAACCCTCTTGATAAAAATATATATTAACTGTTATTTATTTATTTATTAAAAAATAGAACAACCGATAGTAAATCATGATTATTCACTTCTTTCGGATCCAAATAGGTTATGGGCCGGAAATTCATCTTACTCATGATCACAAGCAATCAGATTTCTAGCTCTGAATATCAAACCTTGAAGCTCTCACATTTCTTAAGTTTCTTGAGAAACCGTAATTCGCATCTTTATCACAGGTCACCTGCTGCGATTTTTCAAAAGGATATTTAAATATTACCATAAATGAAATGGTGAAAAGACGAAAATATCTGTGAAAAAGTGAAACCCTCCAAGCCAAGCAACGGCCCAGGTACCCTCTCTTTTTCAGGCTTTCCTTTTAATTCACGCAAAAACAGTCAGAAAATAAATAAAAATAATAGAAAAAAAGGGAGCATAAAATAAATTATCTTAACGGCAATAAATAAGAAGAGTAACGCCTTCTCCAATTTCTCCTATAAAAAATATATTATCCAATTCTACCCGGACTTACATAGGGATTGGTGTCATCAGATTGCGACCCACCTCACTCCGAGCCTGCACTTCTGGGTGTACGCCACGTGGTGACTGACCCGACATTCAACGGTTACGTTTACGATATCTTTTTGTTGGTCCGGAAGTTTTCACCACCGTCGGCTTACCTTATGCATGTTAATTGGGACGACGTGGCTTTTCGTTTTTTGTAGTAAACTGTAGGAGATGAGAGAGTTAATATTTGTTGGCGGCAATAAATATTCTATGGCATTTGGAATCAAATTGTTCCTACCCCTACTTACTCCAAATAATTTTTTCATACTATTTGATCGTGTACCTAATTGTAATTTACTTGCAAATAAGAATTTAATTAAGTTATTTTTTTTAACAAACGATATTATTTATACTAAAAGGGTACGGGAATAGACTAAGCTTCACAATGGACTAGTAATAATGTGGTTCAAATTCATTTTTTACGAAAATCGAATCTAAGTTGGTTATAATTATATGTATAGTGGCGGATGCATTAATGAACCACTCGAAAGCCCAGATAAATGGCTACGAGGATCTTTGAGGACCACCTAAATTTGAGCATGTGGTGGAGAATAAGAGTGTAGTGGCGGACTGACGGCTACAAGTTTTGCAAATGTTAACGAATTAGAAGAAGACTATTCTGTTTTTTAAAAGACTGGATCAAAACTCTTTTTCACTTGCTATTCCGTGTGCAGCTAAATAAGTAGCCGTGCGATTAGATTTTTGGATTTAAAAGTTATAGGTTGAAATGACATTAATCGTGTTTAATAAAAGAAAATGTTGATGTCACATGTGTGCATCCAATCGAAGAGTGTAATTTTTTATGACACAAAATATTACACTATTATTGTACATGTAGTATGTAAGTTGCTTTCTTAGCAGTTGTAAAGCAGATTCTCTACTCCAGTAGCTAGTAAAAAAACAAAGTGTTTTACAAAATTAACAATAGACCCGTTCACAATCCTACGAGGGAAGGCAAGGTGAAAAGTGAAATCCGAAATGGCAGGGTAGTAGTAAGGGGGGAACACGTTAGGAAGATCCTAGCCGTTGATTAGCTCATGTCTAGCTGTAACCGTCGTGCTTACAAGTGAGGGCTTCCCCATAAAATAAAGCATTTTGCACAGGGATTACCATTATTATTTAATTGTAAAAAGAGTAAATTGTAACAATAGTTCTTTAATTTTAATTAAATTGAAGCAATGGTTCCTCAACTAAAAATTCACTACCATTGGTCCCTCAACTCATCAAAATGTGTAGCTATGATCATTTTCAGCAACTTCGTTAGAATTTTGGCAAAATAAGTTATGTTGGAATGACCATTGATATTATCGGGATCCCTCAACTCATCAAAACGTGTAACTATGGTTCTTTTCGTCAACTTCGTTAGAATTTTGTCAAAATGAGTTATATTGGAATGATTATTGTTACAATTGGATTAAAGTTTGAGAGACCATTGCTCCAATTGGGTTATAGTTAATGGACCATATCTGCACGTTTTGATGAGTTGAGAGACCAATGATAATAGATTTTTAGTTGATAAACTATTGCTCCAATTAAGTTAAAATTAAAAGATAATCGTTATAATTTACTCTTTAAAAATGAGTGAAAATCAGAAACAAAAAAAGATAAAATTATTAAAATAAAAAATAAAAAATAAAAGCACGTCTCCCTATAAAAATAAAAGCAGAGGAATCGGTCTGTATAAACTTGGACGCTAATGCACAAGTCTCAGCGACAAACCTGCTAGATCGGTTCCTAAGGAGTTGAATTTTAACTCTTAATCACGTTTTAACTTATATTTTATGTTAAATTTCCCAATTAAAAAATTCACGTTAACTTTACAATTTTACCCTCCATGCCAATAGTGCAACCGGGTGATCATCAACATCATTAGCCATGCACGTGCGTCCGATTTCATACCTTTGATAAAGAGGGGGTCCTCTCCTCTTAGTGTAGATGTTGTTAGGTTAATTTCTTATTGCGAAGGTTAATAATTTACTCAATTTACTGTAATTTTCTCACGTGCTAATGAAATACTGGTTTGAAATGTTGTAAAGGTGTTCTACGTCCAAGATATGGCATTCATATCGACCGCAACAAATTTATTAACATCTAGTAGCGGTATAACGATCCCATTCAAGATTTTCTTTCTCTTGTTAAAGCAAATAGCAAATGGGTAAAATATATATATATATATATATATTTTTTTTTAATGAACGATATATCTATACTAAAGAGAGAGTGAACTTAGCATCACAATGAGCTAGCAATAATGTGATTCAAATTTGCATTTGCCGAGAATCCAACCTAAAACATTGCACTTACAAATGAAGAAGAATAATATTAAACTATAGTATTAAGTGGCTCAAAAGAAAAGAAAGAAAGGAAGACAAAAACTTGAACACAAAAGAAGCGAAAAGAGACAAAGGGCATAAAAGTAAACATGGGGAGATTTCCTTTAAAACCAAAATTAAAGCCTCTTTAAATTTTTGGATTTTCTTTTCTTTTCTTTTAAAAATATAAAATTTGCATTGCCAAAAAAAAAAAAAAAAAAAATTAATTTTTAATTTTTGCTCTCGTCAAAATCCACCATTTTAGGTGTCCGTGTGTCCCTCTTGAAGCGCAAAATAAACCCTCTGAGCTCTCTCCCTCTTCCTACACTTTCTCTCTCACTCCTCCCTCACTACTTTCCCTCTCCTCTCATTCCCTCTCTTTCCTCATTGCCTTAACTCCAACACCGAAAAAAATACCAGAAAAAAAAAACCCCAAAAATATAATAACAGACTAAAATTCTAGAGCTCCCTTGCAGCCATGGAAGCTCCGGAGTACTACAAGAAAACTTTCTGCCCACAATTCACACCTGAAAAGCGCCACTCCTTCGACAGCAGTAACAACAAGACCGCCGTTGGTGGCGGCGGGGACCACTTTATGGTGGAGGACCTCCTCGACTTTTCCAACGACGACGACGCTGTCATTACCGACGGTGGTTGTCCTGCTGCTTTTGACAATGTCATCGGAAACTCCACCGACTCTTCGCCACTTAACGTCATCGACAGCTGCAATTCGTCCTCCTTATCGGGCTCTGAACCCAATTTCGGGTCCCGGAATCTCGCCGACGGCCCCTTCTCCAGTGACCTCTGTGTCCCGGTAAATAATTTAGCTGATTTTTTGGGTCAATTTGACTTTTGAATTTGTTTTTCAATCCCAAAAACAAAAAACGACAAAATAATGATTGAGTTTTAATGAATTACTGCCTACAGTTCTTCGGAATTCGAAATTGAAATGAAAAAAAATGGAAGATTCAAATTTAAATTTAAGTGGGGTTTTGATTAATTGATAAATTTATTAACTAATTATGTGATTTGTGTTTCAGTGCGACGATTTGGCTGAGCTCGAATGGCTGTCGAATTTCGTGGAGGAGTCGTTTTCCAGCGAGGACCTGCAGAAGCTGCAGCTGATATCCGGAATGAAACCCCGACCCGACCAGGCCGCCTTCGAGACCCGCCAATTCCAACCGGACCCCACCCGAACCAACAACAATCCTAATGGCAATAACAACCCGATATTCAACCCGGAAGTTTCGGTCCCCGCCAAGGCCCGAAGCAAGCGGTCCCGGGCCGCCCCGTGCAACTGGACCTCCCGCCTCCTCCTCCTCTCGACTCCGGAGCAATCCGACGTCGTGGTTTCAGCGGCGGAGGCAGCGTCTCCATTACCGCCGCCTTCCAGCACTGGGAAGAAGACTGTGAAGTCGGCACCGAAGAAGAAGGAGAGCCAGGAAGGTTCGGGCGGTGGGCCCGGTGACGGGAGAAAGTGCATGCATTGCGCAACGGACAAGACGCCGCAGTGGCGGACGGGGCCGATGGGTCCGAAGACACTGTGCAACGCGTGCGGGGTTCGATACAAGTCGGGTCGACTAGTGCCGGAGTACCGACCCGCGGCGAGCCCGACGTTCGTGCTGACGAAGCACTCCAACTCACACCGTAAGGTGCTGGAGTTGCGGCGGCAGAAGGAGATAGTGAGGGCGCAGCAGACTTTCATCCACCAGGTGCCGCCGCCGCATCATCACCACCACCACCATCAGAATATGGTCTTTGACGTAACCAACGGCGGAGATTACTTGATTCATCAGCACGTGGGGCCCGATTTCCGGCAGCTGATCTAGTCGGGGAGCGAGCTAGAGTAGCTAAAACTAGGCAACTTTTCGAGGTTAATTTAGTGGACCCAGTTGATCTTTTTTTTTTTTTTTAATTAATTAGATAATTTCGTAATGTTATTTTCTTTATCCTAGGGTTATTTTCCCTAACTTAATTTTGAATTTTCTAGTTTCCCTTAATCTACCTTCTCCTTTATTTTATTTTTTTCACATATTCTTTGAGCATAATTAAGTTGAAATGAACTAATATCAAAGCTACAGTGGTTTTTAAAGCCCGTAAAAACATTTTTAAAGAATACGTCAAAAGTACCAAATACACATTCTACGATAAAAAAACAACAAAAAATTTCTCTAATAATATCTACGTTGTTGTCAAATTAAGCTATTGAGTTTTTAATAGATGGGCTCTCATTCAATATTCAACTTTAAGCTAGCAGTAAGAAACACATAATAACTTTCTTAAAATGCTAAAAACAGTTTATGTTGAACATAATTTATATCTTTTCATTAGCAACCTATCATTATTCGTTTGCCCCTACCACGTTGTTTGGGGTTTGGAATTGCCTCCAATGCGTTTAAAAGAGTTGGAGCAGTATCATCTTCATCATTAATCATCATTATTATTAAGAGTATAACCCTAGCTAATTTCAAAGTTAATGGTTTGTATGAATGCAATTTTTATGCAATTAAGGTAATTATTGGTATAAAAATTGTTCATGGGGCAGGGGATTGATGTTGAATTATACATGTTATAGTTGTCAAAATGTGCACCCACTAATTAATAAGTTGGTGTTTGGTAAGAGATAATCATGTTATCTTGTTGACACCCCAACTTCACCAAGTGAAAGGTCTCCAAACCTAATCATAATTTGCATCACAACAATTGCTGGACTCCACCCTCTTTAATCTCTCCTCCAATATACTAATTACCCATCATTCACACAGTTATCAGTTTGATCACGTTAACTGCTTGAGTTACAAGTCTCGAAAGCATATTATAATTCTACGAGTCCCAATCTGTTGGTTTCACCTTCACACCCCAACTCGGTGTTTTCGATTTCATTCCAAACTCTTTGGTTTTCAAGGTAAACAAACACCCACCAAATCCTTTTTCACTTACTGGTTGAATCTAAATGTGAATAACCACGACCAACAACGGAATTATAGACATCAAAATTTCAGGAATATTACGTAAATTGTTTCTGTTTATTTATATATTTTGATTTGAGCAAGAGAAGGGAGTGTGAGGAAAGATAATTAACTAGTCTAATATTATAATTTTTTGCATGAATTTCAGTGTAAAAACTGATTCAAGCCAGTGGGGATTTTAACCATTTCAGAGAATGTTAGAAAGAAGAGGCAGATTGGCTAGCAGATTTTTTGACATTGTTTTCTGCTGAAAGAAATCCGGTTGGCTGAATTTGTTACTAAATATATATGATAAAAAATCTTACTGGATTTGGAGAAAATAAAATACGAAACTCCCAATGGAAAAGAAAAGAAGGATTGAAGATGCATGTACTTCGCAAAGGACAAGGATTGTCTGTCCTCCTATTTTCGGTGCTCTTCTGTTTTGTGTGGTCACGGTTAAACCACATCAATATTTTACATTATTTTTTTTATAGAGATAATAAGACAAAAATGAATAGTAATATAAAATGTTGACGTGACTTAACCGTGACCACACAAATAAAAAGGCACGGAAGGACACTAGAAGTGGGAGGATAGACAATCCTTCTCCCTTGGCAAAACCCACACTTTTTCTATAACTTTATTGCACGTGGTTTCACTTCCACAAGATTTCAGCATAAGTCTAGGACTACAAATACTAGGACCAAGACCATAGAAATACAAGTCACACTCTTTTTTATTCACTTTTTTTGGTTTCCTAAGTGATCACTCAAAAGAAAATTTTCGGGTTGAACTTGGGTCGAACCAGATATCAGTTTGGCTCGAGGTTCGTTGTTCAGGGTTGTTTGTACCATCCTTCACTAATTATGAAACTACTGAACACCGGTCAACTTTTATACCTTCATCAATCTTCAACCAAGAGGCCAATCACAAAGCGACATGTGTCAAAGCCAAAATGAAGCCCCAAGAGTCCCATATAGACCGCGGACGAAAGGGTGCGACTCTCCTCAACTATAAAAGGAGACCATTCTTCTACAATTAATCTGTAATGCCACTGTTGTACTTAAATCATTATGAGAACTGACTAATGATGATTATGCTTAAACCATTATATTATGTAAACTCTAAAATATTAATAAGAACTCATCTACCCACGTGGACGTAGCCCAACCTAAGGTGATCACGTACATCTTGTGTTTGTTTTTCTATCTATATCCCTCTATATATGTATCTATACTTAATGACCGGAGCAACCTTACCAAGTTAAAAAACTTAACACTTTACATTGTTCCAAAATCTATCAAATTTTGTGCATCAAACAAGGATAAATAAATAAATAAATAAATAAACTCTCTTCAAAGCTCTCTTTCATGTGAAAGAAAAACGCTTAAAGTCTTTTTAAGAAGAGAAAAACAGCGAAGCTAACTGTTAAAGTGAACAGTACCGGGAGCTTTTCGTTAAAGTTCCCTTTCATATGATTGTTATTACACTAGAGGTGTGGTGTCTGCTACTGACATTGTGCATTGTTCGTACTTTAAATTAATCAAACGCAATATTTATGTATACTAGAAGTTCTAAGTTCGATTCTTCTAACTTTCGATATTATTTGTATAAACAAAACTAATTAAGAGTATTAAGTACATAATATTAATTTCTGGTAAATGAAATTAAATTGTTTATTGAAGTTGACAAATGCTATGAGACTGCATATGCATGTATGCAGGATCCTAGACAGTGCTGATCCAAAGGTCTGTTAATTAGGTTTAATTTATACATTGTTATATACATTAATTATATTTTTCTAAGCTGGCTATGTAATTTGCACGATTTTCTGTCTCTGAAATTTGATTTTGCTCTTATCGTTAGCCAACAAAGTAAACAGAAAATAATAATAGGAAATTAACCAAGGAACCTTAGCAGTAGTACTGGTGGGAATAATAATATTAATTAATTTCAAAGATAAAAGTTTGCTTCTTTAATTATTAATTAAAAAGTTAATTCTGATAAATATTTGTACATTAGTGTGAGGGTGTAGCAAAGTTTGCGGTGGTCACATGCCTCCTTTTCATGCCCTTATGCACCCAGTCTCACTGGTTTATGATGCCATCTCTCACAAAGAAACACACACCAGTTTCTGCATTAATATTAATCTTATAAGTGTGACAAACAATAATAATATTAATTAAAATAAAGCTGAACTGTAATACTTTGGGAAAAAAAAATATTATAGAACAAAGGAAAAATGACAAAAATTAACAAGAGAGTGTGAAAGATAAAACATAGGTGTGTGGATAACACCACGTACCCAAATGAGAAGCGTTTTGTTTTTTCTTTTCAATCATTTGCCTCTTTTAGTGTTTTTCGTTAATATTATTAGTTGTAAGGAGAACTACACATCGAGGGTAAGAGATGTTAAATCTATAATTTAACCATTTCAGGAAATGACAATCCCTTTAAACATACTCCATGGTCCTTCCTTCCTGCTATTGCACTCGAATGTTATTAATTTAATTGGTGTTGCGCTAAAGTAAAACCTCTATATAGCCGTAATGTTAGGACCAAATCAATTTTATATCTATAGGGAGGTTATTATCTAATAGAGGTATAGTTAAAAAAAAGAAGTATTTTTTTACTTAGTTATCCATAAGGAATATAGTATGAGAACAAATAATCACATTAGATTAGTGGTGGAGGATGTCAATTTCTAAGATGTAACATTGGTAAAAGAGAGACACCTAATGTCAAAAATATTTTATTTCATCTTAAATTTATATTCATAACAATATTGCATAGTTTTTAACTTATTGAGAATTTTTACTATGTGGAGACCATGGTATAAAATATCGATGATATCGGAAGTATCGGTAGTCCAAAAACATGGAAATTTCAGTGGAAATATCGGGATATTATCAATATCGATAAAAATTGAATAAAACCCACTGAAATTATAAGAAAAACTTTGGAAATTTTTATTGAAACTTTGGAAAATGTTTATTTAGTCAATTATCTATTAGTTTATAAAAAAAAATTAGAAGGAAATGCATTACATGATGGATTTAACTGATTTAAGTTTGTTTGTACCATACTTGACCAATCCCGAAACTACTGAGCACCGGTCAACATTATACCGTCAAAGACCTAGAAGAGTTTCCCTCCAACCAGGAGGCCAATCACAGCGCGACACGTGTCGACATCAGAAGCCAATCATAGTGCAACACGTGTCAACATCAGAAGCCAATCACAACACGACACATATCAATGTCAAAATGAAACTAGAAACTATCTTCTATAAATAGAGATCATTCTCTCACAATATTGTCTAATGTCATTTGTACTAAATCATTCACTAGTACTCACAAAATGAGAGCTTGAACCTATGTACTTGTGTAAACCCTTCACAATTAATGAAAACTCCTCTACTCCATGGACGTAGCCAATCTAGGTGAACCACATATATCTTGTGTTTGTTTCCCTGTCTCTATCTATATACATACTTATCCACACTAGTGACCGAAACAATCTAGTGAATATCACAAACTTAACACTTTCTGTTGTACAAAAGTCCTCACTGATTTTGTGCATCAACAAAGTTGATTATACAACGAGCTGGCAAACATTGTGAGTGTAGAAAATATGTAGTAATTAATGAAAAAAAGATTAAACACACTATAATCATTTATATATAATGATTTACTACAATATTTTACACTTTATACATTGCATGGTAAGATACATGAGTGATTTAGTACCACATAAAGTTCCAATGAGGTTCAAATTTTTCACTATCTTCATCATCTCTATGTCTAGAGTAAGTTTATTGTGAAGAGTATTCATCAAATGATAAATCCCCAAAATAGTTTTGCATGTAATTGTTAACATGCCACTCATATAAATATAAATATTTTAGCATATTATTACCAAAACATAAGTGATATATTGTGGTTAAGGTGTTGGAGGAGTAAAATGGGATTGGTTCAAATCCCCTTTGTGTTTTTTCCCCCCTTTTTTTCATTTTTTTCTTCTTTTTCCTTTTTTTTTTCCTTCCTTTACATCGATATTTTCAATATTTTAGCGATATTACATCGATATTTTGACAAATATTACTGAAGTGTGAGCGAAATTATTGACATCGATATTTTTTCGATATTATCGTCGATATTGTCGATATTTGTACGATATGTACATGGATATGTTCCGAAATATCCGTGATTCAAAAAAACCAAAATATCCTTGATATTTCGTCGATATTATCGATATTTCAGACTATGGTGGGGACAAGTTTCTTAAGATGTGATGTAGAAAAATTATAACTTATTATGCTAATGCAGGTCCTTTCCAACCCCTAGAAGCCCAAGGGAACAAAGCCTGAAGGGAAATAAAGGCCCAAAGGGAGGAAGGTCCACAAAACGGAAAGACCAAGCCCCAACGGAATTGAAAGGATGGTCTTGAGCGCTACAGTCGACCACTCAACGATCTAGTTTATCTGTAAGCAATAAAGTCAAATGCTTTCTCATAAAGTACTTTCTGACTATTGACAACTAGTTGACATCTTGAGAATTTTATAGCGCGAAGTTCCAAGGACACAAGGACAGGCCTACTCGGTCATTAATTTTTGGCCACTAAGAGAACAAGAGCCTATGAAGGACATAAAGGCTGTCAGATCAAGCGCTCAGGTGTGGAATCCCATAAACCCCACGACCGAGCAAGGCGCTCAATACACATTATCCCAAGAAAACATGCAAGTGGACCTAAACAAATGTCACTTCGTCACCATGTGTCGAGTAAAGGACGGAGGGGCAGCTAGCAGGTCAAGTTTATGTATTCGGTGCGTTAAATGCAAAGCGGTGGAAGACTCAAGCCCATGGACATGAGGCTTATTGAGGGACTATATAAGGAGGACGAGTGCTCCTTACAACATGCCAGACAAAAAAGAGAGAATAAAGAAACGAGTTTATGCCGAGCGTTATTTGTAACCTTTCATTCAATATGTACGAGTGATTTAGTGGACGTAACCCAGTTTTTCAGGGTGAACCGCTTAAACTTTGTTGCTCAGTTCTTATCATTGCAATCCGAAGCCAACCAAGGGCTGACCACATGACTACACTGGTCTTTGTTAACCTCCTAATTTTGAGTATTAACATATTACAATGTGGAATTTATTCTTCTATATAACTGGTTCAATTTGGGACAAAAATCTTTTATGACTACATGCATGCTATTTCTTTATAGAGTAATACAATAAAAAGTTGTACCATATATAAGTGAGATGTGTTTAGGCGTGTGCTATCCAAACACCTATTTTTACATCTCATACACCCCTAGTTAATTTATGTCCTTTGATCTTCGTTAATTCAGTTGATTAGACGACCGCAAATTAAGAGTGTGTGTATGAAGTAAAAAGGCATGTGTTTATATTTATAATTTAGTTTTTTTTAAATGTTTCTCACCACCGTTATCAGATTAAAACAGAACTCAAGTCCACTTGACCTTGTAAGGAAATGAGAATCCCTCAACCACACTTCGTGGAAGAAAAGCAACTCCACTCAATAAAACGACCAAATCAAGCAAATATGAGAAAACTGCTCTTTCAGTTTGGAGGATTAGATTAAAGTTAATACTACTAAATATGGTCATTAGTCACTAATTGAAATCTTTGAAACCAAAAGTGAATGGCTTCCATGCATGGAGCATAAGTTCATGTGCATTATAAAGGGTTTTGTCTCCTTTCCCCTTCTTCTTTTTTTTTTTATAATTTTTTTAATTTTTAAATTTTTTTTTTCTGACAGTGACTTGGCCACCATTTTTATAAGCTCCCAAAGCTTTTTCTCTGTCAATTGCCCTAACGTGGTAACCAGTGACTCTCCAACTTCAATATATTTTATCAATTAATTAATTAATTAAATTTCCATTCAACAAGTACTAACTGAACAAATACACAGGGCAGGTTATTTGTACACTTGCAGAAGGGGCTGCTAATGACAACTGTTTATTTAGCTATGGAGTGGGGTTTTGATGTTCACAAGAATATTGACCATTGAAATGTCTGGCAGCCAAGGCTCATTCAGTGTATAATGGATACTTAGTATTATTCTCGAAAAAGCGATATAACTATTCTAATATACATCAAAGAGGTGGGTTGGGGGTTTGAATTCGAGATGTAGTGAGTTGAAGAACAAACCCCATCCACCATGGCAATCAAAAACATTGACTAGCAACACTTGAAACCATTTAGACTGAATCGAAACTTCACCTCATTATAAGGACCAAAATCTCCCCGCACAAGCAATATCAGGACAGCAGGAATCGAACAAAAAACATTGGGCAGAGGATAAGCACAATTAACAACTTGAGCTGCAAACCCCTTGAATTAGAAACAACTGATTAGATTTTCGTTACATTTCAATCATGCTTGGGAAGTGACACATTGACAATGAGTTCCGTACATGAACATAGCTTCAGTCTGAAAGAAGTGCACATGCAAGTGTATTGTGTGTCTGAAAGAAGTGCACATGCAAGTGTATTGTGTGATGGAGGAGGTAGGAGACATATTGGGACCAAGGCCAATGCTCCTTTTAAAAACATATGGGAGACATTTTGGACACCATCAACTTATCACATCGACCGCCCCGCATCCTCACCTGCGCTTCACTTTTTATCCTGTCCTTTTGATCAAATTGACTGCTACGTGACAGAAACCCAGTTCCCCACCTTGGCAATGGCACCTTTACTTTATTTTCAGGTAAATAGAGAAAAATGTATAACGGTAACTTAGAACACAAGCCAAAATATCACCCTTTGAAATGTGCAAACTCATCACTATTATTTTCTCCTCTACATTGCTGCTGTGCTGCTATAGAGCATACGAAAAATGCCGACAATTCTACTATGTTGTGGTGTATGGCATGCATGAGTATGTATCGGTATAGACTGGAAAATTCCTACGATATCCATGGGGAAGGTAAAAGAAATATTTGAAGGAGAATTTAAAAAATTATAGCTCTGAGTCAGAGCATTCAATTCTTGCAGCTACTGTGATACAAAACTGTTTAAATCTTAACTCCAAGATGAAAAGGACTTGCTGATCGCAGAGGTGATGAGACTCATCCATTGGCCTCTATCTTCCAACTTCTTCAATCTCTTATCGAGGCACGCTGAGACCTATTTCTGAATATATTAAAGAAGCAGAAAAATAAGCAGAGTTTGTTAGAATTAAAGGATCTCACTATCAATACTGATGAAAACGACTTAATCGGGCAATCAGAATCCTTAGCAAACACAAATATTCCGCAGAACAAACTAAATTATATATAATCAGTATTAATGCATGAAGTGGTCCAGTAGTTGCAAACCACCATTAGAAATTTGTATATCCATCTATTTTGAGAATGGATAGATCATAATAGGAAGGGCAAATGGTAGTAATGTAATGTCATTTTCAAACAGAACAGATTTCCATACTTCTGAGTGTACCATAGTCGTGTTAAGAACCACATATTCATGACCCAAATAATGATGGGCAATTTAATCATAAAATGAGCACAATTATTTACATCTTTCTTCGGCCTTTACAAATCAGACTGCTCTTCTTACTAACTATTTACATCAAAACTTGAAAACCACACTTTTCAACTGATGCCTTACACCAGAGAATAGGATTTAGTTTTGAGGCTTGTGCACACATTACAAGGTCTTCCATCAGGGAATCAAAATTTGAACTATCACTATCATAAGCAATTCATAAGAACAATATGATACAGTTAAAATAACAAATGCTCGAACATTCATCATACTCAAAGACTAGTAAACAACTTAGATGTATGCACTGAACAAACTGGTCCAAGTCACGAAAATGTCTAAGTTTGTAAGACTTAAACGTCTAGAGAACAAATTGAAGCTCAAAATCCGTTCATGACTTCACAAGATCATAGAGGGGAAAAACCTCCAAGCATTATGAAACTGAACCTCAACAATAGGAAATTAAAGGTAGAGACAATGGTTTTAGTACAGTGCATAGATTAGATGCATACCCTTTTTCCGTTTTCTGAGACTTCAAAGATTATGCCATGAGTTTCTCAAAAAATATTAGATTGACAAAATTTCTTGCTTCTTGGAAGTTTATCGTATTAAAGAATATGTCAAGTATTTGGTATGGGGTGTGCAATTTGGCTGCTGCTTTCCATGTATGAAACTTTTCATGAATTATTTCTTCCACGCATTGAGGTTTAAAAGCCACTGGTTATATAGTAAAGTAAGGAAAACACAAAACCTATAGAGTTTCAACACTATTGGCAGCAAACAGCACCTACCATCCCCAGTCTAGGTGCCTGTTTCTAAAAGTTTGAATCTTACCAAAATCTAAAGTATTATCACAGGCAACAAATAACACTAGATGAATTCTCAACTGTGACATGTTGTATGTCAAACAACACTTCTAAAAGTCAGTGCAAGCCGGTTTTCTTGAGCAGCACTATTACTCTACCAGTTTTAGATGTTATATACCCTCTCAATTTTCTAAATATGAGGCCCAAACTTGCTCCTGTAAACTTTGTTCTCAGACCGAAAATTTGACTAGATAAATCACATTAACAAAAGATCCGAAGTTTGCACATTCTGAGTAAGCAAATAACAAAGACATAATGGTTCAGAGTGCTATAAATGAATACCAATTTTGTGCCTATTCGTTTCATGGATTTGCAACGACAAGTAAACAAATTGAGCGTTCAAATCACGGAAATGAAGAACAATACAAATTCAGGATTCAACTTTTAGCTAACTATAGAGTAAAAAAGTTGCTTACAGATAATAAATACAAAACATTGGAGAAATCAAACTCCTGGGTTTGCACCGAGCATACCCTGAGACAACGACCTCGAGCTCCTCGAGTCAATGCCGAGGCACGACGTGAGCCGGGCTGAAGACACCGCCGTGTGAAATGGAAGCAGAGATTGCAGACAACCCAACTGAGGAAACGGCCTGCAATTAAAAAAAAATCGAAAAAAGTCAAGAGCTTTGCTGACTTGAGGAAAAACCCAATCGAGAAAACGGCATGAATTAAAAAATTCGACAATGTCCAATTGAGAATTATCCCAAAATATTGAGAATTTAATGGATTTGAAAGGACTGCTCACCTTGAGAGATTGATAGAAGGGCGGGCGGTGGGGAGAGAGGACATGGGAGTGGCCTTGAACGCCGGTTTGTTGACGGCGGATTTGAGAAGAGAGAAAGCCGGCTTCGAGAAAGATCTGCAGCGAGAAGCCATTGGAGCACTCAGCGGAGATACGATGGAGTTAGGGTTTTGGGGTTAACAGTCACAGACTCACAGTAGTTGGAGGTTGGAGAGGCAGGGATTCTTTGGTGAAATTACCAAAAAGGTCATGGATAATATTATTATTTCAGTTTATTAAGTGTTGGGTGAAATTATACTCTCTTTTGCATAGGCCATAACCTAGGGCTGGGCACTAGGGGTGGGCACTTGGAACCGAAAACCGAAACCGAAACACGAATCGAATCAAACCGCACCAAACGGTTTGGTTTTGCGATTTTGAAACGGTTTCGGTTTCAAAACCGAACCGCGGCACACAAAACGGTTTGGTTTTGGTTTTGAGTTTTCAAAACCGCACCGAAACCGAAACCGCACCATATAATAAATAAATGTTATATAACTTATATTTTAAACTTTTCAACTAGGTTATAACTTATAGGTTTGTATTATGGCAAACTTAACCTTTCAATTGGGTTGTAAAGTATTGTGAATGGTGATCAAATTCAATTTTAGTAGATGTGATGCATAAGGATTTAAAGTTTAAACCCTTTGATGCATTGGGTGTTGTCTCAATTTTAGTAGTTGTCATTTGTTGCAGTTTTGGTACAAGTTAGCTGCACTTTTGGTGCAGATTTTTGTTTCTGTTTTGTGCAGTTTTTTGGTGCTGTTTTGGTGCTGTTTTGGTGCTGTTTTTTGTGCTGTTTTTTTATGCAGTTTTACTGCATTATTTTTTGGTGCAATTTTGTGCAGTTTTGTGCAGTTTTTGGTGCAGTTTCGCTGCTGTTTTTATGCAGTTTTGCTGTATTTTTTTGGTGCAGTTTTGTGCAGTTTTGATGCAGTTTTTAGGACTGTTTTGGTGCTGTTTTTATGCAGTTTTGCTGCTTTTTTTTTTGCAGTTTTGACTCTTTTTTGCTGCAATTTTACTGCATATTGATTAATTAATATACGAAGAAAATAAGACCGTCTTATGCATAAATATGTGTATATTTTAAATCGTACATTTTTTTTTCTCAAAAACCAAACCGAAACCGTTTAAAACCGCACCGCACCGAACCGAACGGTTTGGTTTCATTTCGGTTTTGGCTTCAAAACCGCACCGCACCGCACCGCAAAATGTTTCGGTTTCGGTTGTGGTTTCACTCGAAACCGCACCAAACCGCACCGTGCCCACCCCTACTGGGCACGGGCTAGGCCGGGCCCAATTTTGGAGGAATCGGATCTTACCTGTTTTAAACAGTAATGGGGCGGGCTAGTTCGGGTAGAGAGGTTTTGAGTTTTGGAACCAGGCCTAACCCGACTCGTTATTTACTAGACCCGCCCCGCCCCCGCCTCATGGGTCCAACTTTTTTTCATTTTTTTATAATAATTTCTAAAATGAGAATAGGCAAAAAAAAACAGCATCTATCTATCGAAATTTCCGACATAAAAACAGAAGAATCTAAACTAATTGATAATCAGGAATTGAAAAGTTAATGCCATCAAACGATAACGAATGTATGAATGTAAATTTTGGTACTTCATTCAATCACTGAGGTCCTAGCTAGAAGATCAACGACATACCCTGGTAGAGACACCGGAGGAACATCAGCTTAAGAATCCTCAAGCACGTGGTGTTATCGTCGACCACTAGAACCCACAAGCCTGTTGGAAACTGATTGGGAATTGCCATTTCAATGGACTGCGCCACCACGTTTACATGAACTGTAACTACTCGCAGTAGTGCTCACGCTGGACTGCGCCATTCTTTTCAAAGCAGCCATGGCCACCAAAAACCACCCCCACATCGACACAAAATACACATCTACTGACTATCAAACCCTAATTTCCTATTTCAATGGACTAGAATTTCCATTTGCAATGATTGCGGAGGGTGAAAGTGGAGCCAAATAGAGGGAGATCCGTAAGGGGAAACCTTAGAATCAGGGATTAGGGTTTCGGAAAACGATCAGATAGAACGAATCAGACAAATTGAGAGAGAAATGGATAAATTGTCGTTGGATTCAAGCATCGCCGACACCGTCTTAGCGTAAACCCTAGTTCTCAGGCCCACTTCCTGGTACCCTAGCTCATCAACGACGAACGTGAACAGGTACGGCGGGATTGACTGCTCCATCATGAACTCATCGACGACCCTGTCGTTAGCGCACCACAAAGCGTCACCAGAGATCAGCATCGAACAAAGCGTCGCCAGAGATCGAGGCCTGATAATGATGGCAGCGAATGGAGTGAAGAAGACATGAGTGAATCAGGAGGAGAGATCGAGGTCTGATGGTGATGGTGATGGTGGCGGTGAGAGAGGAAATGAGATTCAAGGAGGAGAGATCGAGGGAGGAGAGCGGAGAGTTAAGGGAATTGAGTCTGAGAATGAAATAGAGTCTTGGAAGTCCCGGACAAGAATAAGAGAGAGAGAGAGAGAGAGAGAGGGTGAAATCAACGGTAGGAAACCAACGTAGGAAATCAACAGTTCGGGCGGGGGCCTATTTATTCCCATTTCCCTACCCGCCCCACCCCGTTATTTACCTGTACCCGCCCGCCCCGCCCCGTTTTACGTTTATAATTTTTGGATCCACCCCGAACCTTGATTACTCGTCCCAACCCGCGGTTCCTATACCCATTTGCCCACCCCATAACCGATAAACTCACAACAAAGTAGAAGTGAATATTACGTCAGTTGGCAAAGTCAGTGTCTCCAATTTTTTCTAACTGAGTTGAACCTTCGATTCCATAGGTAGATTTAGAATTCCGCTTTGTCAAAAAGAAAAATAATGATTGTCATAATTAAAGCAGTAGTCTGAATGATTAAGAACATTTACTTATGGAAACCTATATTCTTGTGTTAGTTTTCCTCTTTCCTGAATACCGCTTGTATCAAACAAAGGGGTATTATGGGAGGGAAAAGTTGGATTATTGTTAACTTTAACGATAAAGTATGGTACCCTTGCCCTTTTCTTTCCTCAAACAAAAAGAAGACTGTTGTAATTACTTTGATCACATAACTCTTTTGAATGGTGAAATTGATTCCAACCATTCAGAAGTTCATGCTGAATTCTTCACAGGCAACTGGGTGTTTAGAGACGAAACTTGGATGTACAAAGAACTACTCAAATTATGACATCATTTAGACGATATTTTTACTTGGAGCATGATTCGAATGCGGGTGCAAAACATACATTGTTCTAACCAACCCGTTTCATCACGTTCGCTACTAGCAAATGATGTTAACAATATTAGCCAAGTCTGAAGAGTTTATTGTTCATAATTTAGACAAAAATATTGGCATAAACATATTATAATATGATTGAATTAGATATATCATGTTGGCATGCTATGAAACGGTATCAAAATAGACAATAATTATCGGTAACAATTATTTAGAGTTTTTTTTTTTGCCTTTTTAATCAACATGAGAAGATATTCGAACTTAAAATTTCTTTCAACATAGAAAAGTGGAATAATGATCCAAACCAAGAGTAACGTTGGTCATAATTTAGAGTTTAGACCTCTAACTATTTTGGTGCTAGGCTTTGGAGAATAATTCTCCAGGATATTATCCAATTTGCAAATGCAGAAAAGAAATGGTTTGCCAAACATTTGTACCACGGCACTTGCCCTATAACGTGGCTTGAGAGTCTACCCCCTCACAATCCAATTCTCCAAAAAGGCTTTGTAGGTCTCCAAAAAACTTGACCAAACTTCCCGACCCTCCCGCTATCCCTCACGTACTCTTCCATCTCACTCAAAGAATCCCATCCACGTATAAATCCCACCATTCCCACATAACAAACAGTTCTTCGCCATTTGCCACATTTTGTTCTCAACAAGCCACGACCTTAACGGCTGCCATAACTGCCCTAATGGACTCCGTCGCCTCCACCTCCTCCCCACCAAACCACCACCCCCGACGCCCGCGAACCAGGTTCAAACCCACGCAACCCTTCGCCGACCGCATTCTTCGAGCCCTCCACCACCACCTCCACCTCCTCCACCGCCGAGACTCCAACTTCTTCGTGTTAGGCGCCACGGGGAACGTCTACACCGTCTCCTTATCCGCCACCCCTTCATGCACGTGCCCGGACCGTACAACCCCATGCAAGCACATTTTCTTCGTGTTCATCCGAGCGTTGGGCCTTCCCCTCGATGACGCATGTCTGAGGAGGAGGACGCTGCGGCCGTGCCAGGTCAACCGCCTCTTAGGGCTGCCTACGCTGCCGGAAGCACTGGCGGCTTTCAGCCTTCGAGAGAGGTTTCACCAGTTGTTTTTTCAGGGCTCCTCGTCGTCGTCAGCAACAAAGCCACGACATCAGGTGGAAATTGAAGAGGGAAGTAGCTGCCCGGTTTGTTTGGAGGAGATGGCGGGAAAGCAAGAGAAGGTGGTGGCTTGCGGGACGTGTAGAAACCCTATACACGAAGAGTGTTTGATGACGTGGAAGAGGAGCAGCGGGGGGAGGTCGGCTAGTTGCGTGATTTGTAGGGCAAGGTGGAAGGATATTAATAGGATTATGAAACAAGATAAGTACTTGAATTTGGCTGCTTATTGTGCTACTAATCATGATCAAGATGACATTGGTAATTCTAGTGAGGGTCTATCGGGTGATGGTTGACCCAAATAATCTCTGTGTAATTGCATGTAAATTAAGTTAAATTATTACAAGAACAGGTCACAAGGGATGCTTCATAATTGTAAATAGATTGATGGATAATCTAGGAAAAGGAAATTACAAATTGCTTAGTGTGGCAACTTGAAAATTATCAAAAATTTCAAATAGATAGACCAATGGTTTATTATTTAATTACTGGAATTGAAATTGTCCTCAATTTGCATATTATTACCTGTATAGCATCATAAACGTTAAAATAGAACAATGATTTGATGCTGAAAGAAAAGCAGGAGCTTCTATTTAATTCAACCAGAGTCCAATCACAAGACACGTGTCTAAAAAAAATAAATGAACTAGAACCAATATCACCCCATATGTTCAATCCCTACTCAAATTTTAATTGAATTTCAGCCTGAACTCCTTCTTTCAGCAACCAATAATTATTTGAAAAATATGTCTGTGCCACCAAATATATTTCATTGTGTATATATACGCATCACGTCTTATAGATACAATACAAGGAGACGTATAAAAGATTGCATGACATATTCTCTCATTTTATTAGGAATGAATGGACATTTCTTAGATTATTCTCTAAGCAAGAGATCAACTGTACGGCTGTCGTAGGTTAAGTCAAATTCTAATGATCAATTATTTTGACAATTAGAAATCCAATTGATTGGATAAGCTTCTTAATGCAACGTGTACGTACTTTAAACTTCTTGCGTCTGACAAATCCAAATCCAAATAACCATCTGCCAATGATAACTTCACACTACAATCGACAGATAGATTAGCATTATCCAAAGTTGATTCAAGTCACTTTCAACAAGACCCAAAGATCTATTATTTTGCTTCACATGTATGATGATTTTTAATTGTGGCTCTCTCTAATACTACATGGAAAAATCTGGTGTTTTCCTCATCTTCTTAATCCCTTAATCAAATTAATTAATGACAATAACAAAATAGAAATGCAAGTAGTGGATTATCGTGATGTTTAACGTTTTTCGTTTCAACCAACTATGCTTCGAATTCAAAATTTTTCATTTTCTTAAGAATAGATTAATCTAGAATATCATTTATACGAAAAAAATAAAAAAGAAAATATTTTACAAGTTTTCTTTATAGGAGGATCGGATCTCGTGTATAGTACATCGTGCGGTTATAAATTATTTCAAAATTTAAAATTAAATGTAAATAGTATCTAACGAAAACTGACCGCATGATATACAGTAAACGATCATGATCACGGAATCTCTAAAATCCCCAGAAAAATGATCCGATTTCCTACTTTATATACATCTAACATTCAAATTGAATAAATTAAAAAATAATCGATACAAGTAAATAAACATGAGTGCGTAATGAGCGTATGAAAATTAATATTAACTATCACAACATAAGTACTACATGTTTCTAATATATTTTTCTACAAAACTTTTCATTATATATGGTGTAGCTCTCATTGGCAATTTGTCATTACATCTGACAAGCAGGGTCATTGCACAAAGAAACTCCAGCTAAAGAAAAAGACCTCTGCATTTCTGATCGGCATTTTGTCAAGCGCCTCCTTTTCTGGGTCGCTCCACCTCCAAAAATGGAAGAGGAACATGTCACTCCTCCGAACGGCGACAACTTGTCTCAAAAGGTGGTGGCGGTGGCCGCCGGCGAAGCACACACTCTGGCTCTCACCGGCGATGGGTTTGTGTATTCGTGGGGAAGAGGCATGTTTGGGCGGCTTGGGACCGGTTCGGAGTCCGACGAGCTTGCCCCGGTTCGAATCAAGTTCAATGATCCTCGCAGTGAAGAAGGAGCGAGGCTCAAATTTGTGGGAGTTGCCGCCGGTGCTTACCACAGTCTTGCTCTTGCTGGTCAGTTTATGATTGCTGTGTGTTTGTTTTGTCTGGTTATAACTTATTTCTGATAATTAAAGTTCACGTCTTTCCGCAGATGTGTGTTAGGCCAGTTGACTACACCAAAGTTGGAATCCTGCGCTTCCTATATACTAGAGTAGTTTAAAATATCGTCTAATGAAAAGTTTATAACTTTCCTCCATTTTGCATACATAGAAGGCAACTTTGAAGTTTTTACTGGGATTAATGGCGTTGGAATTTAAAATGTTACAGTGTGGTTGTAATATGTGTGTGATGGGATTTTGTTGCTTGACAAACTATATATGATAATATTATAGATAAACTAACTATACAGGTAGGTGTTTAGTCAATCAGTTCGATATCAGGACCAAGAATATGAAATAATCGAAGTGGACATGAAACTCCTCTGTTCTAACTTTACTTTCGTGGTGGCAGAAGATGGATCGGTTTGGTGCTGGGGTCACAACAAATGTATCCTTCATTAGAGTTACTAAGTAATTCAGTGCAATGAAAAGATTTACTTATGGAAATTGCCATTGTGTTCTTTCATTTATGTTGTTTAAATCCTTGACTGTTGAACGGATGGCCAACTCGGTGTAACTGGAGAAAATTCGTTGGCGCCCATCTTGCTGGAGCAGTTTCTTGAGGTGGCCTCTGCAACGGAGAGTGACGTGCCACTAAGGGTATGGAAGGAGTTATATTATCATTGCAGTAAGTGAGTGATTAATATAAGACCCTTGTGTAATTTTTTTAGTTACCGTTTTTGTCTACATCAGGTTTGTTCTGTTAAAGCTGGAGGGATGATGTCCCTAGCAATTGATAGCATTGGTGTCCTCTGGGTGTGGGGAAATTTCCCACACGAAAGCAGCAGCAGTGAAGGTGGGTTCTCGCTGATTAGCAGTTGCACCCCAACTCCTGTTTGGGATTTCTATGGCCACGTTGTTGTGAAGGTGGCATGTGGAAATGAGCATGTTGTGGCCCTGGTTTCTGCCGGAGAAACATATAAAGGTGAAGATCTTGTTTGCTTCTCTTGGGGCGGTAACGGCCATGGCCAGTTAGGCCTGGGGGATAAAGAGAGCAGGAATCGTCCTCAAATAGTAGAACTATTTGATCACGACTCCCCTTTCGCAGTTTATGAGGTAGTATGTGGTGCTTTTCACACAGCTTTGCTTACCCACAGAAAAAGCCCAAATGACACATTGGAAAGCATGTGTTGGACGTTCGGCCTTGGAGAAAATGGGCAGCTCGGTCACGGAACCGCCGAAAGTGGATTGTCTCCTGAACCTGTGAAAGAATTGCCACAGAATGTATATCTGGTGTCTGTTGACTGTGGCTTATTTCACACCAGCGTTGTTTCATCTGCTGGAGATGTGTGGTCGTGGGGAATGGAGAAGGGTCTTGGCCTATGCCGAGATGCTACTTTTAGCGAGACTGATTCAGGGGATGCCGTCTCTCCCCTACAGATTAACGGATTGAATGGAACAAAATTTCAGGATCCAATCCAAGTTGTCTGTGGGGCTGCCCATACTGTTCTTGTTGCAAATGATGGATTTAAGCTGTGGTCTTGGGGGAGAGGAAGGAGTGGGGTTCTTGGAAATGGTAAGACGATTGACTGTTATTCTCCTTCTGAGGTCTTGTGGCCTCTGCTTACAGCGGATTTCAAGCAAGAAGAATTAAACACTGACGATAAGCGAGAACCTATTGCCGATGGAGGTAACAGAGGGGAAAGAAATTTGACAGGAGACGCCGAAGCAGAGATGTAAGAGATGATAAAAGGAATGTCTCGGTTCTTCTCCGATAAATCGAGGTGTGTGATTCTGAATGGTGAATACAAAGGCAATGCACATATGTTTGAATCTGCAATACAAATCTCTGTGCAGTTTGTACAGAAACTTTGGAAGTTGGTTTTTCCAAGTTGTTTGCTTGCTATATAGATGTAAAGTGAGAGTTTGATTCTTTAGAATTAAAGAGATTACATGTAATTGAGGAAATGATTTGTAATGTTTGAATAAAGAGCTTGGGGATCATGTATTTGTCTGCCCCGTCACTCTACTAAGTTGTAATTGACATATTTTGTGATTGAATAATTCTAATGATGATTTTTATAGGATAACATAGTTTCTTTATACGACGATATGTCTTCACTATTGCGGTGAAAAAATAAATTGAACGCGGACTTGTCATTTTGAGTTTTGAACCTAAAGTATCTTACTTAAAGAGCTGCAGATAGCATTTGACCGTTACCACCACTTAGTACTATGGTTTATTGGTATTTCTCTTTACTTGTAAGTGAGAAATCTTATGTTCGATTGTCACCAAAGACAAATTTGAACCACGTTATTATGGCTAGCCCTTTACGAAGCTTAGCCTACTCCTCCACTAGCTAATGTAGATAATGTCGTTTGTTCATGCTAAATTATCATCAGTTTATGTACTATGTACGAGAAATAGGAATATAGGAAGTAGTACCGCTTGCATGATCCATCATTATGAGGTTTAGCCTACTCCCTCTAGACTGTTGCTTTGTGTTTAAAAGGTTTTCAGTTCTTAGATTGCTGGGGTGTACCATTACAAGCATGGTAGGAAAGGTGCTGGAGTTTTATTTTTATTTTTTATTTTTAACTCTTTTGCAGTAAAAGTTGCTTAACCGGCCGGAGCGGCTTCTGCTATATGTGTCTCAGACAAGCCTCCTGTTGAATAAACTCCAAGAGCTTTCCATGGCTAAGCTCCGTCCTGACGTTGTCGAGGCAGACTTACCACCGCAAGCCTTCACTTCTGCACGGTTAGCGCTTGCTACAAAGCTCGGCCGTGCCACCTTGGAGGAGTAAAGAAAGTGTGTTTTCCCGGCAGCTCTGGGATATAGACATCAACACGTTAAGACTGCTGCATCAGGTGTTGGGTAATTTCTCGCAGAAATTCCCCGAAATGGGCGTCCTTGTAAATTAGCGTTATAATGTTCGAGTAGAAGTTTGGATTACAGAATGAGTTATCTTAGGATAGTGATTTTCACTCTCGTCTTCTGTTTTTGTCTTTGATTTATTTCATACAAAAGAACAGGAAAAAGCCGGAAGAGTGCAGAGTGCGAAAATCACTTCCCTCTGCTCATCGCATCCGGCTGAAAAGGAAACAATTGCTTTAGCGAATTAGGGATCCATAAATTGCAATCAACAGCCTCACTTATATCACATTCTGATCAATTATACGATCAGCAAAACCATGTTATTCTCTATACCAACAAGAAAACCAACAAATGGCTGACAAAATATAACATCGAACATTTCGAGAGTAAGAAAAAATGCTGTGCAGTAGAACATTTAAAAGAATAAGAATAACACCAACAGGATTATATAAGCCTCTAAACGAAGAAAATGAATGAAAAGACAGAATAATCGACCTCCAGAAGAAGTTTGCGTCCTTCTAAACTCGTCTTCGTGTCTTGGCAAACTGCTGGATTTATACCACTCATCTCAAGAATTTACTATACAAAACCACTGCCACTTCCTAGGGCAAATGCGACATCTCAGCATGGTCTGAGAATGTTCAGCAAGACAATGCCCGCCTAAAGTCCACCCCACGGTTATCTTTCCATGTAGCATCCTCACGTTAACTTACAGTTTCTTGGGCAGATTATAAGTCTTCTTAAGAAACTTGGTAGCTGCTTCATCATTTCTGTAGCACAACACCCGGAGGAGCGTGTTTGGTTCAGTTGGGTTCCACTGCCCGGAAGTTGGGGGCAACGGGAGTCTGGACCTGGCGGACGAGCCATATGACTCCAAGGTCACACGTCTAAACCGTTCAACAAGACTCTCAGTATCGGTTTTGAAAAGAGGAAGCACACCTCTCACTGTTGTTGAAAACTTGTCTATTAATTCAGAAGGCAAGCCATCCCCATTGGCCCAGAATAGATCTTTGAGGGCTTTGAAATCATCCTCTATTATTTGGGAATCCTGCCGAGAGAATGCACGAGAGGGGCCTCCAGCAAGCAAAACCAGTAAGAATCCATCAAATGACGCTCTCATTATGTCAGTAATAATCCGTGTTCGAACTCTTTCGTGCACAGTGTTAGATATGATGAGTAAATTCTTCTCCAGCTCGTCAAGAAAAGCGTCTATCCTACAAGAGGATGGTTCCCCAACGTACAAACCATCCCACAGAACATGACTTAAGTCATGGAAGATCATTTTATAAGCCACTGCCTCACAAAGCTGTTGGATTGCTTCCACACAAGCTGCAGGTGTGAGTTCAAACTTTTTCCCCAGTCCATTCGAGAAGTCTTCTTCATTAGCAGATTTTGAATTTCTGAGATGAGTAATAATTCGTTTCTCCAAAACCTCCAACTCACTCCGGATTCTTTGCAATGTGTTTATACAAACACACATCTGTGGTATCCCAAAAGAGTTATCCCCATTGAGTGTTGCAACCTGAGAGTTCCTCTTCTGAGGAACTGGTGATTTTTCCTTCTTTTTGCCAAATCCTTGGAACTTTGATCCGATGGTACATCTGGTCAATGCTGGCATAGTGGGAACAAATGTATTGCGGGATCCTGCACAACAAAAATGAACACTATTGGCTACCACAAAAGGAACACACCTTAGTCCACATACACATAACTTGAGTTACAAAATTATTTACCACATCCAGATTTTGCCTTGGTTACGTAGTATTGAAGACATCTATCAAGGCCAGTCATCAAGTCAGGAAGCAATGCAGGATGCATTGGTATTGGCAGCTCAAAGAATGCTTCCAGAGTTTCATCAAAGATTCGCAAAACTTCAACAGCAGATGGAGCATATCCATCTTTGTTTACTTGTGGGTTCCATACCTGAAACAGTGCAATGTAAATGGTTATCTTTTGGAAAGATTCACCGAAGTGGCAAGTAATGAGCAAAAGTAACGAATGGAAAAAGCCTAACATTAAAAGAAAATGCAAAGCAGTGTTCCATATATAAGGCCGAAAAACACTATCAACATTTGATTCAGACGAACAGATGAATATAGTTAGTTCACACCTCTTGTTCTAGATTCCTATCAATCCATTCTTTCAGTCTATCCACTCTTGTCTTAATCCACACTTTCACCAGATTTGCAATTGCAGTTTCAGCCTCGTAAGGAGGCATCTCACGGATTATTGCCTTGCCACCATCATCACTATCTACGGAATCTAAAACTGCTATCAGCACAAGATCTTTCTCCAGCTTATCTGCAGCTGTCAAAACTTGTACAGCATCTGGTGTCAACTCCACTATACCCGATATGAATTGTTTAATCTCATTCGCATAGCATGCGTGAAGGGTTGCCACAGCTACCCCGGCCGCAAAAGGATGCCATCTCTTCAGTATTGGACTAAACACCTCCTTCTCCTTAACTGCCAGCTCACCAACGTCCTTCGCAAGGATGGCCAGAACAGGAAGGGGATTTGGCTGGTGTCTTGATGCTCTCCTGCTTGAGTCTGCCTTTTCCATTCTCTGCATAATAAGTAAACAAAAAAATTCAGGTCAGGTAGAGAAATATACGGACGTCAATTATCATGTATATTTTTTAATTATTGTTTTCGTTCTTTTTAGGCCTTTCACAATAACAGTATACTGTTATGTCGTATGCATGATATGCCTTAAGCACGTAATGCAGACTCCGTATAATTAGGCTTTTATTTTGGGGTACATTGACAAAGCATAAAACATCATGCAAGTTGTTGGATAAGAAATCCCGCTCTAGTATCCATGCTGCATAGATGTTACTGGCTTCACACAACATCAAATGATCCCCTAAAACCAAAATAGATATGAAATTCGTTGTATTTTCCCTCTTACTTAAGGAAGGAAAGGGAGGAGCCAATGGCAGATATTGAGGACTTGCCTGAGCAAAAGCAGTGCGTAATGATGATCTGATATAAGTGTCTATCCTGCTACGAGCAACATCAACTTCATTTTTTCTCCTCCTGCGGTACTCATTCGATATATCTTCAACTAAAATCTTAGCTGCTACTACACCCAGAGAAACAATTGCCTGCATGGTGTCAATGTTACTGTTATCAAAAGTGTCATGATACGCAAGGAGTCTCTTCTCTGCCCAACCCAATATTGAAGTCAATGTCGAACTCAAGATCTTGCAGAACTCGGAATCCTTTGTTGCCTTTGCATCTTTAGCAACTTCAGCTAGCTGACTATCAGCAGCGTACAATAGGTCCAATTCTACTTGACCAGTTGCAACAAAACGGTGAAATAAAACCCAAGTAAAGCAAAGGTTATGGAGCATCTGATTCATTCCAAGGATTGACCAGGTCTTCTTAATATGCTCCATTAGCTCGTCAACTTCCTCTATTATAGATGTTTCGTCGTGAAGATCAAAGCAGGCTTCTAGAAGCCTCTCATAAAGCCGGAGATTCAATGGTAACCCATCTGCCCAATGTGATGTATCATAGAGACCATCGGATGACCTGGACGCAAGAGCAGTAACAGCATTACGAAGAACCTGCAAAGTCTCATTATTTCTACCGGTTTCAAAGGGCCTGTCCAATGCCCCGTTAATAATTTGGCGCAACCTCTGCGCAGCATTATTCGACTTGTCTAGTGGCACATGGGGATGCAAGAGGAGACCGGCCTCAAGAATTTTGAGGGTTCTTTTTTGCCATGCATCGTATTCTTGTTGGTCAGTGAAATCAGAGGACTTGAGCTGCTGTAGCAGTTCCAGTGGGACCACCACTGACTCAATTCGCCTTCCAACCTGCAATGAGTACATCAAACAAAACACTTGATTAATTATAACTCCAATGCAAACGACCCTTAAACAAGAGCTCGAAAATACCGACTATAAACCAAGCATTCGGTGCAGCATACTAGCTAGAAACGAAGATTTTGATTCATTTAGCACTGTAAATTTCATAGGATCAAACTACATTTAGCAAAGAAACCATTTTTGCAATCCAAAATTGACCAAACCACTCTCAAATTTGAGCTATAAACAATCTCATCAGAATTATCAAAAAACAAACACTACCAACTAAAAATAAATCAATACAAAATTAAACCCTTCAAAGTTGGATTAACAAAAACCACAAATGAGAAAGAAAAAAAAAGGTACAGAAATTGAGCTGACCTGTGAAGCAGAAATCCTAAGCAGAGCTCTCCGGACTCTGGAGTCAGTAGCCTCAGAAATCCCCATTTGGATCCTCATCAGCTCACCCACTGTCATAGCCCTTTTGGGATTCCCGGGACCCGACCCGGCCCCGGACCCGGCCGACCCAGGACTCTTCTTGGAGCCGGAGCCCGGTGATTTGAGACCCAAAGCCTTCTTCATCTTGCTGGCAGCAGTGGAAGTGAGCGATCTCTGCAGCGCGGGCGAGCCGTTGGGAGAATTGGCGTGCTGGATTGGCGAGTCAGCGGCGGAGGGTGTGAAAGTCAAGGCCTTTCCAGTAGATGTGCGGCAGGCGGCGACGAAGATCTCGTAGGCGGTGAGTCGGAGGTCCGAGTCGCTGAGTTGGGCCGAGAGCTGGCCGAGAGGAGATGGGAGATCGGTGCCCATTGTGGCAATGGGTTTGGCGGGTATGGTGAGTGGTATGGCGGTAGTTGTGGTGGCGGCAGTGGTCCCCCTCTTAGTTTGGCCCAGTGAAGAGAGGTCTCTGAAGAGGTGAGCCATTGAAGAAGATACAGAGGAAGGAAGAGAGAGGTGAAGTCCAAGTATTGGACTGTAGTTGTACATTATACTCCCCTCTCTCCCACAAACATACACACCAACGGTGTCCCATTTTTTTTTTTCTTTTTTTTTTGGTTAATTGAAAATTAATATATTGTTTTATATATTTATGATTTTTTTTATCAGATATATTTATGGTGACTATTTACACCGCCCTCTTTACTTTTCACACATTTTTTTTTTTTAATTTTTACTCATCGAATCAAATGAATCAAACAAAATCAAAGAACTTAAATTAATAGGATGTCGAAAATAAAAATAGTTGTGTTGTAGGCATAATTTACTAAACAATTATGGGGGCCAGAGAGAGAGGGAAGGTGAGGCAATAGTAGAGAGAAAGAGAGATGTGTAATTGCGGGTGTGTTCTATTCCATCATATTGTGCCTTTATTTATAGTAATAAGATATGTAAAAACCTTTCCCTAATAGGTAATCTACTCAAGTAATAGGAATAAAAGATACATTCCTATATCTATTAGGATTTACACAATCACATTCTTATTCCAATAGGACTGCAACACTCCCCCTTGAGTGTGTAATACTCAAGTAAATGGCGCATCAGGTCTTCAGTGATGAAGCAACTATAGTTGATGAAGTTGTCAACACAATGAGCAAATGCAAGTCTCAAATTAACAGAAGAATGCATAAAAAGTAAAACTCACAAAACCTCGCTATGGTAAAACCCAAGGCAGGGAAAAAACCCATAGTCTAAGGAGAAACCTGAGAAGTTGAATTAAGTCAAAAGTATACGTCTTTTGGACGCAAGTAGAATAACTCACAAGGATATGATCAGCCCAGGATGGGTGCCTCGTTAAAACCTAGTTAGGTAGCGAAAACCCAGTGGAAAAAATGCTCCTAATCGTAGGGAAAAAAGTACATTAAGATCAAGTGAGTATACTTTTGGATACTCCCCTTGAGTTTGACATAACTTCCAAATAAGAACTACAAGCATTTGCATATGATAGTTAGGCATACCAATTCCTCGGACAAGCTTATGGAAGGTTGATTTCTGCAGTGACGTCGTGTAGAGGTTGGCAAGGTTGTCTAGGATCGGCTTGCATGACTTCAATCTCCTAATGCTTTGCTGATGTAGATGTAGACGCAATATGTCTTGGTGTTGACTTCGTTGATGTATCATGGCTTGGTCAAGTTGATACATGCTGCATAATCTTCATGGATCTTCGTTGGGACTCAATGATGGATGAAAACACAACAAGTACTTCAAATATGCTTAACAATAACTCCTAACCATGTCTCACTTGTGGCATAGTGAAGTGAGGTGAGTCTTGGAACGATTCGAAGATTTCGCAACTAAGGTCATATCGTGGACCTCCAAGATATTGTGATATCCTTAACGGTAAAAACATAACCATTTAGGGATTTTGCCTTGTGCGGGTTTGATAAGTAACCTGCGTCAACATAACAAACAAGGCAAGCATCATTTCGAGGATCAAGGGGGTTGGATCCGTTAAGATGCGTTGGGATTTGCTTATGTAATACATTCAGGGAACATCTTTAATACTAATTCAGTGGTTGCATGTAGGCGCAGTACTGCATCTTTACCAAGATCAATAGTGAAGGAGATGTCATGTCTAAATACAATGAACTAATTACAACGAAGCGTAAAGTTGAACTTTATATATGGAATTTCAGATTCCATAGCCTAATCAAGGGTTTCATTTGTATATAACATATGGACGATCATGGGTCTACTCAAAGGTAACACATTCAGGTATAGTTCGACTGGTAGACCTAAATATCGTCAGAACAATGCTTCAACTTCAGGTCAAGGCATAAACGAGTTTTCCCAAGATCCTTCATCTCAAATTCCATCTTCAGGTACGAGGCAGTTTTCTCAAGCTCTTCCGGAGTCTTAGTGAGATTCATGTTAACGACATAAACTGTAACTCTAGCAATTTGGAATAAGATTTCATAGTTTAACACGCAAGGGCATAATTCATATCCCTGACTAATCAAATAATCACTTAGGCAGGTATACCATATCTGTCGGACTGCAAGTGAATGCCTCAAACAAGTTAAGAAAGTGTTTCGTGGTTTTGGAACTATTTGAACTAGTCCATGTAATTCTTCGGGAACTTACATGTAAATCTCTGTATCTATATCCCCATGGAGAAAACACTAACCACATTTCATAATGTTGCTATCAATCACAGGACGTTTTGAGAAAAATCTTGTGCCGTAAGGCGTGCATCATATCGCACTATTTCATTCATCTCATAACGCTTCCTTTCCCACTTGAAACACAACAGGGTTACCTTGGGCAGTGTAAGAACAACAGGTTCAATACACATTTTGGTAAGGAATTTGACCTGGATTGTAACTTTAGTTGTCTAATCAGTTCTACGTTGTCACTTAATCAACGGAACACGGTTCGATATCATCGCTTTTCATTTATGTCGGTAGCTACCATATAAGGGAAAACATCATCGATGATAATCTCATTTCAATTCCATTTAGCTCATCCAAACTAGTATACTAGACCAAGAACTTTAAGTTTCGGGAGAAATCCGGATTAATCTCATGAGATGAAAATGATTTAAGACAACGATCAAGTTTAGATTCTTTGTTGTGTTGTGTCTTCCTTTTCTAGGGAAGTGAATCCTATGAACCGAATGATTTGTCGTGCTCCAAGTCAAGACAAATTGATTGGCTATCCGTCGGTGTAGCGGACCGTCCAACAAGGGCGTCCAAACCGTCCAACAGGGGCGGCACACCCTCCAGGGACGTTGACTCGACGTCCGTTAAGTACGTCTATCCTTGCAGGCATGTTTGCAGATGGTATATGATCTCGTCACTTTAGCAAGATCAGAGTAATACGTCTGGAGCAACATTCTGAAAACTATAATTCATCGCACTTGCTTATCATACTTGTGCGGTATAGGGATCGAGATGAGATATAGTGGGCAACGTCCACGCAAATTCGTGTCGTTCTACAGGAACATTGACGTTTTTATCTCCCCCTAACAGCGGGAAGATTGTCTTATTAAAGTGACAACCCACAAATGAGCAGTAAAAAGATCGCGTACAAGGGCTCAAAGAGAGCTAGTGTGAAGTAGAATCATGATCGACAAAAGATACACATCATTCTTTGAGGACCCATGGTGGTACGTTGTGGCGGCGCAACTTGGCACATGGAATGCGCACCCAAATGCGTAAATACGAAAATCGTCAGGTTCGTACCCAGTAACCAACTATAACGTCATATAGGTTGGGTGGAATGGGCCTTAAGGCAGATCAACATAACTGCGTACAAGGATTGCATAGCCCTAGGCAAAAACTGAAAACTTGGTACGTTTACCAAAATTTGGACGATCATTTAAATTGCGCTTTATGATCACTAGGCGATGCTATTTAAGGTGAACATGGGAATTCGATGTTTAATTATAAACCTAAAACGACATGCAATACTTTATCGAAAACTGTCGATATAAACTCTTCGACATTATCCAGTCTCTCAGACCTTAAGGGATAAGTAGGGTGGTGAACCCTTAATCGACCAAGAGGTTTAGCAGTAGTGTGTGTGGACAAACATGTGACCAGTTTGTCAATTCATCAACCAAAACCATAAGTATTTATATGGTCCGCATTTTGGTTGGATTAGTCCACATATATTCCCTTAAATCCACTGTGAAAAGAGAGTCGTGTCGTATCTTTGAAAGGAATGATATAGAAAATCAATTTCCTTAATGAGCAGGCTTCACAAAGTGTGCTTGTAGGCACAAGATCCTTACTTCGGGTAAGGAGATGCGTTGTAGCATCATTGTTCGACCTAAGTGTTCCAAAAGGTCGTGCCAAAACAAGTAAACTGTTCAATCACCCGACTCTAGGCAATTCGTTGTAGCATCATTGTTCGACCTAAGTGTTCCAAAAGGTTGTAGCATCATAGTGAGAGAGTATGCAATTCGGTGTATCCTTGCCGAAACAGTGCATCACCATTCGTAGGCTTTGACCGAACTGGGTCGAGCCATTCGGTAGACTCCATCCGAACTGAGTCTATACCTTTTTCTTATGTTTGTGGTAGTAATCAGATCCGAGAATTTGGTAAACTTTCGCTTTCTACACTACATCTTCAGAGGTGAGTTAGAAACATGGAATGACGAGAAAGGTATTCTCTAGTCAAAATTCGATCGGATTGATAAACTTCAAAATTGTACTCATTCATGGACGTAATCATGGTGTGCTTCAGGCAATGTCTTTCATGATTAGACGGTCCGTAGAAGCGATCCAAAGAGCTATGGAATCCTCGATCGGGAGGTATTTCTATTGATAATGCTTCGGGCATAAGTCTTCGAATGAAGATCATGGTGGAGGCTTTATTTAGCTCTTCCATGCCATTGTTTGCTTCAATGGTTTCTCAGCTTCTTGATAGTCAAGTGGAGATTCATGTTTTGTACCCTACATAAAATGGTTTCTATTAGAAACGTCCAAATCAGGAAAATTAAACTTGTGACGGTTTGACAATCCACTGAATTGGAGGGAATAAGATTGTGATTGTTGCTATGGGAAAGATTCATCCATAAGCATCAAAGTTAGAACATTCGAGTTCTAAGACATGATTTTCATGAAAAACGTCAGGTTTTCATGGGTGTATTGTTTTATGAAAACTTCGGGTTTCAAAGGCACTAAATTTGAAACTACAGGTTCAATTTAGTTTATGAACGTTTAGTTCATAAAAGAGAGGTTCCTGCAAGAACACAGAATGCAATATACAACTAAGTGTAGTGGATTTGAGGTTCTTCGGAAACTCAAGTGTGAGTGCTTCGGGATTACGAAAGTAAGTCAACGGTTCAAAGTATAAAAATAAATTATTGAATCGTTAATGTCCAAAAGTGATCTTCAGGTCAATAATTTTGGATTCATTATCAGATTAATAGACTATATGTCACTTTTAATTAATTCAATAAATCGGGACCAAACGGGGCCGATTGTAGAAGCAAAAATAATAATAACATTCGGGTTAAAATGATTTAAAATGCTAAAATAATAGCATTGGGTTGAAAAATGCCCCAAAAATAATTTGGGCATGGGTGCTGTGGGTTAAAGGGCACGAGGTTCCTTGAGTAAAAGGCATGGCCCATAGAAAAGGCCTAGGGTATGGCTGCAGGCCATGGGAGGGAAAAAGAACCCCTAGCCGTAACTGGGTTCGGTTTTTGGGCCAAGAGGGTCACGGGGATGGCCCAGCAGGAGCTGGCCGAAGGTTTGAGTCACAGGGAGCCTAACCTTGTTGGCTGGCGTGTGTGCGTGCAGTGCCCAGCCACATGGGCTGGCAATATGGGTGCAAGCCGAAAGGGCCGTGAGCTGCAGGCCCAGCAGAGACGTTCCAGGGTGAAGCCTGGTGTTCTGGTCGCACATGGATGGTGCAGTGCCGCACCAAATCCATTCCCTTTTTTTTTTTTAATTCCCTTTAGGGTTTAGGAAAACCCTAAACATGCTTCTAATTTAATTTTATGCTTTGACTCACAAATTCCACATAACAATTTAATTGTGCGATGCAGGAAACAAATATATATATTGACAAATATATACACATATACAATATATATATCGGAAGGTAAATATAAATGTAAGGGGTTCATGCATCATGGGGAATGTTTTCATGCTTCACAGTTGATTCAAATATCTTACTTTATTTTAAGTGTACCTGATTGGTAGAAAACAACAAAAACTTTTGAATTTGTAGAAGATCATTCTCATAAAGCTGGAATTGCATCTCCAATGCGTTGTATCACGTTCAACATCGAAAAATTAAATTGAATCAATATCATGTAGATCAATTCAATAAAATAATAAATTAATCACAAAAAGAATGATTAAAATGTAATACTCCCCAGATTGAAGAATAAACTCTCTTTAACGTAGCGTCAAGAGCGTGCTGATAACGTGTTGTAGGCATAATTTACTAAACAATTATGGGGGCCAGAGAGAGAGGGAAGGTGCGGCAATAGTAAAGAGAAAGAGAGATGTGTAATTGTGGGTGTGTTCTATTCCACCACATTGTGCCTTTATTTATCGTAGTAGGATAGGTAAAAACCTTTTCCTTTAAGATTACAACATTTAATAGGTAATCTACTCCTAATAGGAATATAAGATACATTCTCATATCTACTGGGATTTACACAATCACATTTCTATTCCAATATGACTGCAACAATGTGGATAATAATTCCTTATATTTAAACTAAAAATAATTTTTAATATTTAAAAAATTGATATTTAAACTAAGGGATGGAGAATAAACTTTCTTACGCAAAAAAGATTACTACTAAATTGCAAAAGATATAAAACCTTTGACAATGGGAGTGTACCGATAACGTGTTGTAGACCAATTTTACTGAGAGAGAAATAGATGGGTTAGTGGAAAAGAATTTGGTGATTATTTCTCACCTCTTTGTGTCTATTTATACTAGTAAAGAAAGAAAAATAATTACCTTTCAAGTAATACATTTATGATTAGGAAACTATCTTAAAATATATTATACAATCCAACAAAGATTTACATTATCAGATTCCTTCTTTATTTATGCATAATGTTAAAGAAATTAAAATTGTAGACTACATTTTATAAATTAAATAATATCGAAGTTGATGATTAAATTATTATTTAATCGTTAATTAACGTGTTTATTTTTTATTGGTGACATATCAATGATCATTAATTTTAAACTTATCAAATTGAACTATTAATTTAATTGTATAAAATTTGTAGATACCTAAGAATTAGAGTGGGCAATATATCAATTTCCATCGGTGGCCATGCTCGTTGTGAAAACGAGTAAACAAATATTAAGCAAAGACAAAAAGAGAAGCCAGTGTCAGCCTAAAAGAAAAGTTCATGGAATCAATGTTCTCATTTTTTTGTTCCCTTAATTATTATTATTATTATTATTGTCTTCATCCGAAAACTAAAAGCTTTGCACGATTCACAATTTAATTAATTAATTAATTAATTAAATACTGAATGTATTATTCACAGAAGAAACCTGGAACATGCAGGCAAAAGGTTGGATATGGACTCTCCATCCTTCTTTCGTATAGGTGAATTGTCTGGCCTTCCATTTTCATATTCTTTCCATCATTTTTTGTTTATATGGTTATGATTAAACTACGTCAATATTTTATATTCCTATTACTTTTTGTTTTATTACTTTTATAAAAATTAATATAAAATATTAACGTGGTTTAACCGTTAGCACACATCATAGGAGGGCATGGAAAGAGTATGAAAATGGGAGGGCAGACAATCCATCTCCTTCTTTCATTCGCCCGTCACCGGGTCCACACCTCATTTCATCAATATATTTCAGAAACATTGAGTAGTTCATAGAATGAATGGTGAAGATTCGTTTTAAGAAATTATCAGAATAATCAAACGATAAAAATTGTTTTAAAATCCAACTACTTGATAAGTTGGATTACTGAAACTAAATCTGGTTTTTCACTTGTATATATTCAAGTATTTTGTTAAGTTCAGCCACCCCGCACACCTTGTCGGCTAAAACTAGTCACCGTGTGCTTCTTGTGTGATTGACCGTAATACTGCACTAATACAAATATCACGTCGCAGTATAATTGTAGTCTCTACAGTGTCGATTTTCAATCACTACTTACAAATTGTTGCAATTTAAGGACAATATGCTTAATTCATCATTTTCTTAAGGGTAACTTTGAATGCGATCATTATCTATCAATGTTCTTTGATTAAAACCTTGTTGGTTTTCGATTTTTATTAAAGTCTTTGAAATTAATGCAATAATGCATTTCTATGTAGGATTATAATTTTTAAATTAAAATTTGAAATTTGTGGTTATTTATATTAATGAGAATTTAAATAAAATCCAAAATTTGTGGAAAATATTAAAAGAAATTATACTTAAATAAAACCCATGATTTGTCATTAATTATATTAATGACATTTTACATACAAAAAATTGGTAAATTTTATGCAATGCATTTTACATACAAAAAGGTGGTACATTTTATACAAAGAAATGTGATACGTTTTATATAATTGGTACATTTTATACAAAAGAGATGGTACTTACAAAAAAAAAAAAAGTTACATTTTACATATAACAAAGTAGTACATTTTTAAAGACAAATGGGTACATTAATAATAAATTATTGACACAATCCGACCTAGATCGAGGCATGCTGGCCGTCACGTAAGGGTGACGTAACTATGTGCACAGTGCGGAAGCAATATAGATATAAGGAATTATGAACAAGCAAAAACCAAATCAACTAGAGTACTAGATAAGATAAGGTGCAAGTGCGAGATTAAGTGTGAGATACACAACAGAGCATAATATCCTAGATGCAGTCAAGTAGGATAAATACTAATTATACAACACCCGAGGGTGATTTTACATGGTGATGTTCTGTCAGAACCCCCGTCAAAATCCTCGTGATCCACCAAAGCACTACTACTTAAAACCTGGAGGGGTGCAAAACAGAAAGTGTGAGTGGGCAAAAACAAAGCTTTTCAAAATCATTTCATTTCTCAAAAGTTCTAACCCCACTCCGTAAAACCTGTATAATTTTCCCAGAAAAATAGAATATATATATATATATATCTCAAAACCATGCTCAGAAAATGATATTCATAAGTATGCCATGTCAAAGTATCTTAATGCAATGCTATAGGTAAACCAGGCAAAATTTATAAATATCAAATATCGCATCAGCCAAATCTCTCTAACTCAAACTGCACTACTGAGTATATAGCTCATAATCAATCTCAAACATATCAAATCAAATCCTGCACATGAGTCGGAACCACCTCAAGTGGCATGTACGACAAGACTAGGTGTAAAGTAAATATGCTCTAGTGCTACGATCACGTGAAGGTTGTGCGAATGATTGCGGGTCACCTACGAATGGAAACCACCTAAAATGGTATGTACGACAAGTATGTGCACCTAACTTGGATCCAAGGTGAGCGTATGGTGCGGGAGATGAACATCATGTGAAGGACTATGCCCTAACTCTAGGCGGGAGCACTAACACCGTGGTGCAGGTTTGTAAGCTCTCAATACATCACAACATATCTTACATAACCGAAACAATCACATACCTTTGATTTATGAACATACATGGCACTTACCTGTGCGTCCGCAGCACCAATCATGAATGTATGCAACTGCTAATGCATAATTAAAATAGATAGATACTTGCATGGCATTTTCAAAACATATATTCATTTAAACATATTTTCTGGGAAAATTTCAAGTATATAGCTATATACGGAAAACCAAAAGCCCACTCACTAGTATGTCGAAGGGTCGTAGCCCCCGAACCTTAATTGATGGCGCTCATCCTCAGGATAGGTCTCACCTATATACGAAATAACTGAATAAACGTTATTTAAAGCACATACACAAAATTAGGTAATAACTTCTCATACAATGCTTAAATGGGGTATTTGAATATACCACCATGATCTACTCAACCTCAGGAACATCCCCATATTTTTAGAAAAAAATTTCGACGTCCCACGCGCTGGCCAAGGCACGGCCCTATGCGTGGCCAACCCTGATGGAATCCTTAACCGCTGTTAGGGAATATTCTGCTAAAAATTAGAATATTCTGTTAAAACTAACCTGACGCTATTAGCTGCCATTAGGAATATTCCGTCAATATCAACGGATTATTCTCCTTTCTTCTCCGGCGAATCGCGGGTCGCCATCGTCGGAAACTGGAAATTCGAAAAACCTTAATATCTTCTTCATTTCTAAACCAAATTTCACGAATTTTATACCAAAATGAAGCTTAAGACAAGTAGAACCAATCCTTACCAGTTTTAGGACCTAAAACTCATGGGATCTTGCTGGAAAATCCCTCGATAATTTGGCTAAACCTGCAACTCGTCGAAACTCAACTTCTCGACGTCCAAATCACTTTAGTTTTGTTCTCCGAGCTTCGTGAAGACGATCTAAAGCTTCCTATAACCTTAGAATCTTCCAAAAACTCCACATTTACGTGTGCATAAACAGTACCTCGAATCTGGGTTTCTGGTTCTCGGGTATTCCAACGGCTTCGCATCCTAAAAATGGTACCACTCGACTCTTAAGCTTGTAAGGAGTCTAAAGACACCAACCAAAACCTCGATCTGGGACTGGTTGAAGGGTTTTGAGGTTGACCGTACGGTTTGTACAGAAATGGAAGGAAATCCAAGAGAGAGAGAGAGAAAAAGGGTCAACGGGATTGGATGGGGGTGAGTATGTGTGGTCCAACTAGGTCACCAACCAAAACAAATAAAAGTTTAAAATTTGATTGGGTCCAAATAGTTAGGAAATGAACTTAATTGGTCCAAAACCTTAGCTAATTTACACACACCATCACCAAACGCTCAAGGGCAATTTCATCAATTCACGTTATCGATAAAAATAATTTTAGATGGGCTGTCACAATCTACCCACCTTATAAAATTTCATCCTCGAAATTTACACAATCATCAAATCCACTAAAAATCATAAAATAAGCGAGGTTACATCTCTCTCATCCGGTTCTCTGTCTCCCAAGTAGCTTCTTCCACTGAATGATTTCTCCATAAAACTTTCACCAGGTGCACAGTTTTATTTCTCAGAATTTTATCTTTCCAATTCAAAATAGTCACTGGCTCCTCGTTGTAAGTTAAAGCTGAATTAATTTCCAAAGGTTGATAAGGTATCACATGAGAAGGATCTGAGATATAATGACGAAGCATAGAGACATGAAAAAAATCGTGCACTTTGGATAACTCTGGAGGCAACTCAAGGCTGTAAGCAACTTCACCGACTTGCTTGGTGATCATATACGGTCCAATGTACCTAGGACTCAGCTTGCCTTTCTTTCCAAACCGCACAACACCTTTCCATGGCGATAGCTTCATAAATACCCAATCACCTACATTATACACCCGGTTAGTGGCATGCCTATCTGCTAGACTCTTCTATCGATTATGGACCACTTTCAGGTTAGACTTAATCACCTGAATATTCTGAGTAGTCTCCTTCATTATCTCATGACTCACTAAAACTCTTTCACCAATCTCTGACCAACATAAGGGTGTGCGACAAGATCTACCATAAAGAGCCTCGAAAGATGACATACCAATACTGGAATGAAAGCTGTTGTTGTAGGCAAATTCCATCAAATCCAACCACTTATGCCAAGCGTCACCAAACTGCAACACTGAAGATCTCAACATATCTTCCAACGTCTGAATGGTTCTCTCTGATTGACCATCTGTCTGAGGATGATATGATGTAGTATAAAATAATATCAAACCAAGAGCTTCCTAGAACGCTATCCAGAACTTAGAAGTAAATCTTGGATCACGATCCGAGATAATACTAACTGGGACTCCATGGTACTTCACGATTTTCGATACGAATAATTCATCAAATCGGCCTAAAGAATACTTCTCCCTCACAAGAATAAAATGTGCTGACTTAGTAAGCCGATCAACTATCACCCAAATACCATCGTGACCATTCTGTGTACGAGGAAACTTGTACACAAAATTCATAGTAATATTTTCCCAATTCCACTGTGGAACGGGAAGTGGTTGCATCAATCCAAAAGGTTTTTTTCTTTCTGCTTTGACTTGTTGACAAATGACACACCTACTTACATATTCAGTAATTTCTCTTTTCATACCCGACCAATAATAAAATGGTCGAATGGTATGATACATTTTTGTACCTTCTGGATGCATTGCATAAGCCGAAATATGTGCTTCATCAAGAATTGCCTTCTTTAATTCAATATTATTTGCCACATACATCCTACTTTCCTGCATAAGCATGCCATCAGTTTCTCGAATTTTGAAGTTTTTCTTCTTCCCCCGATTTCTTGCTTGAATTATTTCCTGGGTCTCTTCATCATTCGTCTGGGCTTTAAATACACGATCAAATAAAATTGGCCTAACTTGAAAATTAGCAAGTAAGGCTTCCTCTTGATCTTCCACTCTTAACTCCACTCCAGTGGACCTTAAATCCGCAAGAAGAGGAACATGACAATCATAGATGGCATTAAGTCTAGCTGGAGTCTTCCTACTAAGTGCATCTGCCACTGCATTTGCACGACCAGGGTGATATTTAATCATGCAATCATAATCACTAAGCAACTCAATCCATCTTCGCTACCGAAGATTAAGATCCCTCTGAGTAAAAACATACCGAAGACTCTTATAATCTGTGAAGATCTTACATTTCTCACCATAAAGATAATGTCTCAAAATCTTCAAAGAAAAGATGATAGCTGCTAACTCCAGATCATGAGTAAGGTAATTCTTCTCATGAGTTTCAATTGTCTCGAAGCATAAGCAATACACAACCCAGACCATTCAAAGAAGCATCAGTGTAGACCTCAAAATTACCACTATCATCTAGGAGTGCCAAAACAGATGCATGAGTGAGATAATACTTCAACTCCTGAAAACTTTGCTCACAATTATCATCCCACTCAAACTTAACTTATTTTCTAGTTGTTTGTACCATACTTAGAGCCTTCGTATTTATACCTCGTATAAATACTCGGGGACTCAAATGTAATTATGTAATAAAGGAAGGGGCAAATATGTAATAAGTGAGGAGCCCTTATTCTATAAAAGGACTCATCATTCTCCTCATTAGGGGAGGCCATTTTCTTAGGCCTCCTCACATCCCCTAAGCTCTAAGCTCTCTCAAAGCTCTCATTCTCATATTCAGAGCTCTCTCTCATTTAGAAATACAATATCAGTGTAGACGTAGCCCAAACCTTAGGGTGAACCACGATACATTTTGTGTTATTTACTTTCTTGCAGATTCACGGTCGGATTTACGTTGTTCCAAGACCCCTTTGGCTGTGTGCATCAACATTTGGCGTCGTCTATGGGAAACGACACGAAAAACTATGTCGGTTCTCTTTCATTTTTTCACATCCACCGTAAATCTGCAAAACCTTCCAAAAACCCATTTTCTTTCTCTTGAATCTTCTGCAATCTTCCCTTCCATTACACAACCCTCTTTTGACTCTCTCTCTCCCTCTCTCTCTCAAGAGAGAAGAACTACAAGCAGCTTTGAGGTGAGGTAGATCTGGAGAAGAGCAAAGCTGATCTCTTATCTTCGCTGGTTTTTCCTCAAGAATCTTGAAGAATGGCAGCAAAGCTGCCATGACAACCACAGTGGGATAGAGGTATGCTGCCACCAATGGCAGCACCCTGACACCTAATGATCTGGAAAATAATGGTGATGCAAAAGTCCAAGGATTCACAGCAACGAGCTGTAAAGATGATGGGAGTGATCTACGACGGATATGAGAACTGCAAGTCCACTGACAACTCTGAGCTCTTCTTCGACCACTGCCATCAAATAATGGGGAACAAATAGGAGAGGTTAAGAAAAGTGATCGAGCAAAGTGAAGTTTTTAGCCTACCCAACTACCCCAAAAAGTAGTAAATCTTTTCTGGAAAGTCCATTGAACCATATCCAACATTTGCATGGATGAAGGCGGAGGAGGATGTAGACACAGAGAAGATTCTGAGAGGACAGATTAAGGTACAAGGAAGAACAGGGAGGCGCTTTGGGGTTGATCAGAGGTACGTCAGGATTAGCATGCTGAGCTAGAATGTTATGTGGAAATGTTAAGTTTAACACCAAATATCTTAATGCCAGCAATAGGGACCTCTTGCCTCAAAATGAAGCCCAACTATCCTTTGATGCTCCCAATCCACCGCCTTCAGATGAGAAGCCGGTTCGCCAGTTGCTCCAGTTCACTTTTAAGGAGCTAAAATCAGCAACGAGGAACTTCAGGCCAGATAGCATTCTTGGGAAATGCGGATTTGGATACGTGTTCAAAGGGTGGATAGAGGAAAATGGGACAGGGCCAGCGAAACCCGAGTCAGGGATTACAGTGGTAATTAAAAGCTTAAAACCAGATGGTCTCCAAGGCCATAGAACATAGGTGGGCAGAGAATGAGCGGAGAGATCAAGAAAAACAAGTGGGTGGTGTCGAAAAGGCTGTCCAAGTAGCTGTCACTTTAGAGAAAGGAATATTGGCCTTAATCATGTCATCATGCGACATGTCCGCTTATGGAGAAAAGCTGAAAGCAAAAGCAAAAGCAGAAAGAAATGACAAGAATAAAAGAAGAAAGTAAAAGTAATGTTTGATGGTGGGGCAAACACAGAAATGTGTTATGGATCTCACAGAAGAGGATGTGCCATCGACCATCCATATGCAAAAGCAAAGAATAAACACCCATATTGCAAAAGCAAGGAATAAACACCCCACCAGAATGATGTGATTTACTTTTCTTGTTTTTGAATGATGTGATTTATTTTTCGTATCTTTCGGAGATATCTGTATAACCCTATCAGAGGGTAATAAAAAAAAAACGGCAAGCCCAAAATAATGGGTTGGAATGTTATGTGGAGGGCGAAGGCCCATATGCCCAAAAGAGCCATGCCTTCTATTATCACCAACCAGGTGATCAAAAGTACACCCAGTACTCCAAATTTATTCGGCATCCTGCCGCTATTATCACCAACTAGGTGATCAAAAGTACGCCCAGTACTCCAAAATTATTCGGCAGCTTGCCGCTATTAGCACCCACTAGGTGATCAAAAGTACGCTTAGTACTTCAAAATTATACATGAGCACTACTTATGTCAATCATACATAAATTATACATGAGCACTACTCATGTTAATCATACATAAACATTCATGAGCATCACTCATATCAATCATACATAAACATTTATGAGCATCACTCATGTCAACATTCATGAGCATCACTCATGTCAACATCCATGAACATCACTCATGTCAATCAACATAAACATTCATGAGCATCACTCATGCCAATCAACTTCGAAAGCTTTATTTACAAAAGCTTTAGCTTCATTTATAGAGCTTTAGCTTCAAAAGCTTCATTTACAAAAGCTTTAGCTTTAAAAGCTTCATTTACAAAAGCTTTAGCTTTAAAAGCTTCATTTAGAGAGCTCTAGCTTCAAAAGCTTCATTTACATAGCTCTAACTTCAAAAGCTTCATTTACATAGCTCTAGCTTCAAAAGCTTTATTTACAAAAGCTCTAGCTTCAAAAGCTTCATTTACAGAGCTCTAGCTTAAAAAACTTCATGTACAAAAGCTCCAGCTTCGAAAGCTTTATTTACAGAGCTCTAGCTTCAAAAGCTTCACTTGCAAAGTTTCACCTACAAAGCTTCAATGCAGGGTATACAATCGCCACTTCCGCCCATACATGGATTCAATTTGAAGTTTCCAGCCAACAGACTCTATTGATCGAAGACTTGGGGGACTATATTATGTACTATATATTGGGTCTCATGAAAAATACTTGGGAGACCTAGCCCATTATTTATGTACTGAGGAGTGAGCCCTTATTCTATAAAATGGACTCCCCCACTTTCATTAAAGAGCACCCATTATTCATGTACAGAGGAGCGAGCCTTTATTTTATAAAATGGACTCCCTCACCTTCATTAGAGAGCAACGCCGCCAGCTGAGCAACCGCCTCGCCACGAGCATCACTCCTAACCCATCATTTATGTATTGAGGAGTGAGCCCTTATTTTATAAAAGGGACTCTCTCACCATCATTAGAGAGCATCGCCGCCTACTGAGCAACTGTCTCGTCGCGAGCATCAACTCTAGCCCATCATTTATGTATTGAGAAGTGAGCCCCTGTTCTATAAAAGGGACTCCCTCACCTTCAAACGCCACAAGATGAGCCAACCAAGGCAACATAAGCCAAGCAGAGCAGCCTCGTAACATGTGGTTGAGCATCATTTTCGATTGGGCACCGCCTCATATCAAGTATCAGTTCTAGACGACATCTAGTTACTTCGACCCACACATGGACTGAATTTCAAGTCTCCAACCAAAAGACTCTTTTGACTGAAGACTTAGGGAACTATTGTTTGTATCATACTTAGGGCCTTCGTATTTAGACCTCGTATAAATACTCGGGGGACTCAAATGTAATTATGTAATAAAGAAAGGGGCAAATATGTAATAAGTGAGAAGCTCTTATTCTATAAAATGACTTCCCACTCTCCTCATTAGGGGATGCCATTTTCTTAGGCCTCCTCACATCCCCTAATCTCTAAGCTCTTTCAAAGTTCTCACTCTCATATTCTGAGCTCTCTCTCCCTTAGAAATACAATATCAGTGTGGACGTAGCCCAAACCTTAAGGTCAACCACGATACATCTTGTGTTATTTACTTTCTTGCAGATTCACTGTCGGATTTACGTTGTTTCAAGACCCCTCCGGTTTTATGCTTCAACACTAGTCAACCTCGTTAATGGCAAAGCAAGGACTGAGAAATCCTTAACAAACCATCTATAATAACTTGCTAGGCCAAGAAAACTCCGTACCTCAGTAACGGTTCGAGGTTGTTCCCAATTCTCCAGAGCTGCTACCTTTTGAGAATCTACTTGAATACCTTGAGCAGAAATGACATGTCCTAAAAATGCCACTTGAGTAAACCAAAATTGACATTTGCTAAACTTAGCATACAATTGATGTTCCCTTAATTTCTTCAACACCAAAGTAAGATGTCGAACATGTTCTGCTTTAGTCTTAAAGTATACCAAAATATCATCAATAAAAACAACGACAAACCTGTCTATAAATGGTTAGAATACTTAATTCATCAGATCCATAAAAGCTGTTGGTGCATTCGTTAATCCGAATGGCATCACTAGAAACTCATAATGACCATAACGAGTCCTGAAAGCAGTATTAGGGACATCCTCACTGCTGATCTTCAATTGGTAATAACCAGACCTCAAATCAATCTTAGAAAACACGCAGGTACCTCGAAGCTAATTAAACAAATCATCTATACACGGCAATGGATAACGGTTTTTAATCGTTACCCGATTCAATTGCTTATAATTGATACATAGCCTTAAAGTCCCGTATTTCTTCCTTACAAACAAAACTGGAGCTCCCCAGGGTGAAGTACTAAGCTAAATAAAAACTTTATCAACTAATTCTTGCAATTGGATTTTCAGTTCCCTCAATTCAACATGAGCCATTCTACATGGAGTCAAAGATATATGATCCGTACCTGAAAGCAAATCAATAATGAACTCCACATCTCGGTCTGGCGGCAATCCAAGTAAATTATCAGGGAATACATCAGGAAAATGTTTGACTACTTGAACATCCTCCACATTATTAGAAACAACATCATTCAGCACTACATGAGCTAAATATCCTTAACAACCTTTCGATAACAACCTATTTGCTCTTACAGCAGAAATAACATCATGCCTCACCCCACTACGTTCACCCACAAAAATAACTTCAGGTAATCCAGGACGATGGAAAGTAACCGTTTTCCCGTAGCAATCTATCTTGGCACGATTATAATGCAACCAATTTGTGTCCAAAATAACATCAAAATCAACAATATCTAATAGGATAAGATTAGCTGGCATAACCACATCCTCTACCAACACTGGACATCTTAGATATACAGAATCAATATAAAATCTCTCCACTCTAGGCATAGCAAACTCTAAATCATACCCTAGAGGTGTAGGATGATGTTGTGTCACTTGAGTAAATGTATGAGAAATGACAGAATGCGTAGCTCCACAATCAATTAAAACTCTAGCAAAGTGACCAAGAATGTTTAATGTACCCATGATCAAGTCCGGATGATTCTGTGCATCTTGTGGAGAGATATTATTAACACGTCTATGGGTTTGCTGTCGACCTCCACGACCTCTACTAGCTTGATTACCTCGCCCATGCACACTTCGTCCCTGACTTGGCTGACCAAATTGCCTAGAAGATCCTGCACTGCTATAAGCAATCTCTACCTGCTGGGGCCTCCCTGGTACCACTGAGATCCACCAATTGGTACGGAAGGATACGGTGTATACCTTCCAGGATACTGAGAATACCCATTTTGGTAATATGGATCCTGCGAATATTAATACTGCCCTGAAGCATAAGGAGCGGCATCACCCTGATAATGGTAAGCACCACCTCGACCCATCTGACCATAACTACCAGACCCTGGAACTTGCTGGATCGGTGCTGGTGGTGGCATAGAAGGCTGCTGGGGCCTCTGCTGACTTTGGGGACAGTTTATAACTCTATGTCCCATTTTCCCATAAGTAAAACATCCACTGCTGTCTCTCCTACACTCCCCAAAATGCCTATTATTACATATGCGGCATAAATGAGCACTTCTTCTTCCAGCATCTCCCTATCTTTGGAATCTAGGACCTCCTGAAAATCTACCACCTCTCATCTGACCAGTGGCACTAAAACCTTCGCTAGAATAGCTGGAACTAGTTCCATTCCTCTTAAAGTTCTGAGTCTTGCGAGGTCCTTGAGAAAACTGACCTTTACCTTTATCATCTCGCCTCTAAGTCCCATTCTTTTCTTCCTCATCTTTACTTTCACTAGGCATGTTCTCTGAGTCCTCAATCCTCAACAAAATCACATAAAACTCCTGGTAAGTAGCACAGGGAGTCGAGGTTACTATAGAACGCCATTTCTTCTTAGTACCCAACCTGAAACGATGGAGCATCTCAACCGGATTAGCAGCAACCTCCGGATGATAGCGACACAAGTCAGTGAATCTCTTATAATACTCATTTGTCATCATCTTCCCCTGTTTTAATTGAGTAAACTATTGCTTTTTGTAATCAATATACTTAGGGGGAATAAACATTTTCTGAAACAACTGTTTAAATACTTCCCAGTCCTCAACTTCCTCTAGGGTCAATTGATAGGACTCTTGTCTCCACCAAGATGCAGGCTTCGAACCCAGAAACCAGGAGTCGTCTCGACCTACCTATCAGGAGGAAGATTCCCCTGACTTTGCATTACACGAAAAATCTTCTCAATATGATTGATTCATTTCTCTGCTCCTTCATGTCCTTTATTCCCCATAAAATGATTCAGCTTCAAGTTATACATAATCTCAAGATGTGTCTTTTGGGGAGGACGAAGCGAAGACTGAATGGCATTAACAATAACTTCCTATAACTGAGCTATATCGGGGAAACTAGGCTCAACAGAAGGACGTGGATCTTTATGAGGCAGCATAGTTCTGACAGAAGACATCAAAATAATTAGAAATTCTCAAGATATGCAGAACCGCAAACCTAATGCTCTGATACCAAACTGACACACCTCGACCTAGATTGAGGCATGTTAGCCATCACGTGAGGGTGACGTAGCCATGTGCACAATGCGGAAGCAATAGAGATATAAGGAATTACGAACAAACAAAAACCAAATCAACTAAAGTACTAGATAAGATAAGGTGCAAGTGCGAAATTAAGTGTGAGATACACAACCAGAGCATAATATCCTAGATGTAGTCAAGTAGGACAAGTACTAATTATACAACACCTGAGGGTGATCTTACATTGTGATGTTCTGTCAAAACCCCCCGGCAGAATCCTCGTGATCCACCAAAGCACTTATACTTAAAACCTGGAGGGACGCAAAACAGAAAGTGTGAGTGGGCAAAAACAAAGCTTTTCAAATCATTTTATTTCTCAAAAGTTCTAACTCCTCGTCGTAAAACCTGTATAATTTTCCCAGAAAAAAAGAATATATACATATCTCAAAACCATGCTCAGAAAACGATATTCATAAGTATGCCATACCAAAGTATCTCAATGCAATGTTATAGGTAAACCAGGCAAAATATATAAATATCAAATATCGCATCAGCCAAATCTATCTAACTCAAACTGCACTGCTGAGTATATAGCTCATAACTAATCTGTTTGTACCATACTTGACCAATCCCGAAACTACCGAGCACTGGTCAACGTTATACCGTCAAGGACCCAAAAGAGTTTCCCTCAAACTAGAAGGCTAATCATAGCGCGACACATGTCGACATCAAAAGCCAATCACAGTGCGACACGTGTCAACATCAAAAGCCAATCACAACACGACACGTGTCAATATAAGAACAAAGCTAGAAACTCTCTTCTATAAAAGGAGATCATTCTCCGACAATATTTCCTAATATCATTTGTACTAAATCATTCACTAGTACTCACTAAAGGAGAGTTTGAACCTATGTATTTGTGTAAACCCTTCACAATTAATGAGAACTCCTCTACTCTGTGGACGTATCCAATCGGGTGAACCACATACATCTTGTGTTTGCTTCCCTGTCTTTATCCATTTACATACTTATCCACACTAGTGACCGGAGCAATCTAGCGAATGTCACAAATTTAACACTTTCCGTTGTACAAAAGTCCTCACTGATTTTGTGCATCAACATTTAGCGTTGTCTGTGGGAAACACACTTATTCCTACTCTCTTCAGCTTTGTCCAGCTGGTTTCCACCATTCGTACACTCTCTTTTGACTAGGCATCCCTCTCCAACATGGGAAACGAAGGAAGCCACAACATGCAAAACGACACCCTCCTCGCACCTAGTGCGAAGCAACGAAAGAAGGAACAAAAGAAACTCGTTCTTCAAGCTAAAGTCGAGGAGCTGGATGCTTAGAACAACAAGATATCAATAAAGAATGAGATCATTCAAGAACAATATAAGAAGCTCTTCGAGACGCTCCACAAACCTAGGCGTACTGAAACACGCGAGCTTGTTGCCCCTGTGGACATCAACCATCATCTGGATGCCCCCCAACACGGAGGGTCACCTTCCTTTGACATGGGTATCCTTGATGAGGAGCGAGCTAATTATCAAAACATTGATCAACATGAGACTTCTATCAACCCAGCTGCTTCGACCCGAAGCATGAGAAATGGAGGAAGACACCTCATTGCAGAAAGGTTAGAAGAATCAAAAGTCGTTTATCGTGATTGCCGAGACTTCCTAAAGCAACGTCGAGAGAATCCCCTCCACATAAGCTCGAAGATCAATGACCCAAGGGTTTCTGAAAGACTTGGTCCCCTTCCACGACCCAGGCTAGCTGCCAATCTAGGGAAGGAACAACAGGTCCTAGAGGAACACGAAGGTACAGGGGACTCGGGGGTATTCTAACATACTCGCCCTAGAAGTCAGTACGGCGAGTCTAAGGAAAAACCACACGTTCTTGCTTAAACTTTCCTACTTCCAAGACGCGATGGAGACTTACGGAAGAAAATTCTAGTGGTATATGACTACACTCAAGACCCCTTTATTCTACAGCTCTTTAAGAAAGTAAACAAGTTGAAGGTCGAACGTCAAGCCGAGATACCTGACTGGAACCAACCCAGGCCTAGCCCTTTCACAAGAAGGATCTTCAACACCCTTCTTCAAGCGAAAACAAAACAAAAGCTTGATTTACAACTCTATACTGGAAGGGATGACCCGATTGTACACCTTAACCTCTTTGAGTCCACCATGACATATTAAATGCACACCTACGAAGAGTGATGTCTTCTCTTCCCTTCCACACTCTCTGGCGGAACTCTAAACTGGTATTGTCGTCTTTCACCTGAGACAATAGACTCATTTGAGGAACTAAGGAAACTGTTTGTCTTTCAACACATCTTCCAAACTGATCGCTTACATTCTGCAAATGACTTGTACACTATTCACCAGAAATCGGACGAGTCACTACAAGAGTATGCCGGTCGCTTCAGCCATGAGTATTCTTGCTGTGTAGAGGCAAATGACAAGACCGCCCTCAAAGCCTTCACGACAGGCCTCCGTGATTGTTTCTTCAAGTACATGATCAATGCCAACACTTGGAAACTTACTCTGAGGTGATGGTACACGCTTATAACCACGCATCCGCCGAAGCAAGAACATACCAAAGGAATCCTCATATGGTTAACCCCTATCAACAAGTGGGAAATGGAAGTCAAGTTCTACCAAGTGAGGAGATCTTGGCCATTCAGACACCCATTGCATAATCTCCTGCCTCATTAGTTACTCGCTAAGTCACCAAACGTAGTTGTCTCTTGGTAAGAGGAATAATTTTTACTCTCAGCAAGCCTATTACAATAAGAGGGATAAAAGTTCGTATCAAGACAAGCAGGGGTGAACATACCGTCGACTATTATGACTATGGAACCAAGCCTCATTCTTTCAAAGTGGAGGACTAAGTACTGAAGAAAATGCTATTATAAGAAGGCATACACATTACAAATGGTTTGACTCTTAACCGCTTGAGATCTTTTGTCACACAAGCCATTCAGCAAATATTTAAAGAAGAGGGAATTCAGACAACTTTTTCTGAGTCTTTTACATTCCTAGCATTGGAACACTTGGTCTACGCTAACCTACCCCTATACTCCAACTCAGAGCTTCAACATGCGTACTTTGACACAAAGTATGTGATACTAAGTGTTACAACCAACATGGTTCACATATCGAAAGCATGGATCCCTTCATGCATAGCAAAACATTCATAAGTATCAATCATGTCAATCAACATAAACATCATACATTCCAACACATTCATACATAAACATCATACATTCTAACACATCCATACATAAGCCAACTGTGCTTCGAAAGGGTTCAACATACTTTGTGTCATTCGACACTTGCTACAATGTGCCTCGACACCTTGTTCGTATTTTAACCAACTAGGTGATGAATGTGAAGAAGGAATTCATCTTCATGCCACTAACCAAGTGATGAAATGTACAACCCGTACTCTAATATCATTTGGTAACTTGCCACTCATACCGCCAACCAGGTGAAGAAGGAACTCATCTTTATGCCACCAACCAGGTGATGAAATGTACATCCTGTACTCTAATATCATTTGCAACCTTACCATTCATGCCACTAACCAAGTGAAGAAGGAACTCATCTTCGTGCCACCAACCAGGTGATGAAATGTACAACCCTTAAGCTTTACAACTCAACTAGAGCCTAACAAGAGTTATAGTCACCAACAAAGTCTTATTGCAAGCCAACAATGACTTCAGTGCATGGTATACGAAAATCAAGCTCTTCAGCATTCTTACAACGGCTTTAGACATTTCTCCTCTGTAACAATGCAAACACTACAACTCGTAGGAAACTTCATACACTTTTGATCAAGACTGTTCGAAGCAAATTCAATTTATATGGTTCATCCAAAGCTTCAACTACTACAAGGTGTGGCTTGCATCCCAATCTCTTGCTCAACAGTGTGGAAGCAAAATTTGTATATGTTGTCTCTCCCATATTTTCAAATTTCTAGTTTTCAAATTCAACAAAGCTTTATCAATGGAAGACAACTACAAATTCTCAAAAGCTTCACACACTCTTGATTAAGATAGTGTGAAACAAAACCAATTTATGGTGGAAATCAAAAGCTTCATCAATGGAGGACAACCACAAATTCTCAAAAACTTCACACATTCTTGATCAAGATAGTGTGAAGCAAAATCAATTTATGATGCCAACAAAAGCTTCACCTACAAAGCTTCAACATAAAAGCTTCACCTACAAAGCTTCAACACAAAAGCTTTACCTACAAAGCTTCAACTCCAAAGCTTCACCTACAAAAGCTTCAACTTCAAAACTTCACCTACAAAGCTTCACCATAAAAGCTTCACAACAAAAGCTTCACCAACAAAAGCTTCAAAAAATGGAGGGCAACTACAATTCTCAAAAGCTTCACACACTCTTGATCAAGATAGTGTGAAGCAAAATGAATTCATGGTACCCAACAAAGCTTCACCAACAAAAGCTTCAACAAATGGAGGGCAACTACAATTCTCAAAAGCTTCACACACTCTTGATCAAGATAATGTGAAGCAAAATCAATTCATGGTACCTAACAAAGTTTCAACCTAAAAACTTCACCTACAAAGCTTCAACACAAAAGCTTCAACAAATGGAGGGCAACTACAAATGCCAAAAGCTTCACACACTCTTGATCAAGATAGTGTGAAGCAAAATCAATTTATGGTGTCAACAATGCTTCACCTACAAAGCTTCAACATCAAAGCTTCACCTATAAGCTTCAACTCCAAAGATTCACCTACAAAAGCTTCAAAACCAAAGCTTCACCTACAAAAGCTTCACTTATAAAAGCTTCAACACCAAAGCTTCACCAACAAAGCTTCAACTCCAAAGCTTCAACACCAAAGCTTTACCTACAAAAGCTTCACCAATAAAGCTTCACTTACAAAAGCTTCACCAACAAAGCTTCAACTCCAAAGTTTCACCTACAAAAGCTTCACTTAAAATGCTTCAACACCAAAGCTTCACCTACAAAGCTTCAACATCAAAGCTTCACCAACAAAGCTTCAACATCAAAGCTTCACCAACAAAGCTTCAACTCCAAAGCTTTACTTACAAAAGCTTCAACTTCAAAAGCTTCACCTACAAAACTTCAACACCAAAGCTTCACCACCAATATATATATATTTTTTTATAATTTTTTTCGAAAATTCGAAAAAAATAAGGAGAGCCTAGATCTCCCATTCTTTGAGCTTAACAACTTTCATAACAAATATATATAAAAGAGGAATTTTGAGCTACCACTTAGAAAGGAAAATGGTGAAGTTTTGTTACTTTGGAAACTTGGTTACTAGTAAGACACCTTATTTGTCAACTCCCTCAACTGGAGACTTGGGGGACTCCTACCATATGCTATTACACCTCGGTATTTAGAAGGTTCACGACTACTCAGTGACTTGGATCTTTCAAGTCTTTAACCGAGAAGTTTTCCTCACTTGGGAAATTAAAGGAGCACTACCTCAACCTACATGCTTCACTCACAAAGCTTCAACAAAAGAAAAAATTCAAAGAACTTAGTGAAGAAAGCTTTGGTGTATTTAACACAATATGTTGAAATGAAGCAAAACTTATTTATTGATATCTCCGATAAGTTACAAATATGTACATATACATGAATCATAATAAACAAACAAGAGGGAGCCTTCACAAAGGTTGCTCAGGAGAAGTCTTAGTAGTCGGCAGAGTCCCAGAAAAAGAAGGCACCGGAGGGTGATTATTCGGAGCCTTAGTATTGGACAGAACCCCAGAAGGAAAAGGCACCGGAGGTTGATCATTTGGAGCTTCATTATGCAGTACAGCCCCAGAAGACGAAAGCAATAAATGCCTTTGGAACAAACCTACAAACATATGATGATCAAGTAAAATCTGACAATCAGATTCCTGTAGCTGGTCAAGCTTCCCCTTCATGTTTGTAGCATAGTCATGTGCGAGCCTATGCAACTGTTTATTTTCATGCTTGAGCCTTCTAATCTCCTGTTTGAGACTTATCACTTTAGCCACCAATGATTCAACTTGGCAGGTTTGAGCAAATAGGCGTTGGGCTATATTAGACGCATAACCTACACACTGAACACTGAGAGCCAGAGAATCCTTAACAACCAACTCATTAGACCGTTTGGAAAGTAGTCTGTTATCTTTGGGAGTGAGAATGTTCCTGGACACCACTGCAGCGGTCATATCATTCTTCATCATAGAGTCCCCAATAGTAAGAGGACCAGTAGGATATAAGAATGATGGGTGCCATATGTTTTTTTGAGGAAGCATGACTTCCTCTTCACCAAAGTTCAAGTCAAAATGACGGTCGGATGGGCCAGACATTTTCAGAAATGAGGTCTAATAAATCTTTGAAGTACGAAAATAAGGGGAAAATTCCTACAAGTAATAACTCTCTGAACGTACTTCTTGCACACAATTGGTGCCCCTATAAAAGAAATGGCAGTAGGGCCGTTTGTTCAAAAATCGAAGAGGCACCATTCTCCAGATTTCGAGAAGCAGATTTTCCTGAGTAAAATATGTCGACAATTTGCACACACAACATCAGCTCCTCGGGTACCACATATAACTTTACCACAGATCTCTGACAAAGTTTAGACATATAAATTTTGAAGGTCTAGCTACCCTCTCATTTCCCATAAGAATAAAGGAACATCACCACTACTTGATAACTGGAAAGTCCATTTGTGCTCCGTGGCAAGGCAGACTAGCAAAAATGTCTAACCTTTACTCACATCGAGAAAACATTCCCAACAGGATTACTTGCTCAAAAATCAAAGAGGCACCGCTCTTCGAATCTCGAGAGTCAGACTCCCACCAGGATTGCTTTCTCAAAAATCAAAGAGGCACTGCTCCTCGAACCTCAAGAGCCAGACTCCAACCAGGATTGTTTTCTCAAAAATCGAAAAGGCACCGCCATCCGAATCTCGAAAGCCAGACCCACAATAGGATTGCTTTCTCAAAAATCGAAGAAACACCGCTCTCTAAATCTCGAGAGCCAGATCCCTAATAGGATTGCTTGTTCAAAAATCGAAGAGGCAACGATTTCCGAATCTCGAGAGCCAGATCCCCAACAAGATTACTTGTTTGAAAACCAAAGAGGCATCGTTTTCCGAACTTTGTGAGCCAAATTTCCTTGGATAAAATTTGTTTGCAATCTTCACACGCAACATCAGCTTTCTAGATACCACAGACCACTGTTTCAAAGTGCTCTGACAAAGTTAAAACACGTGAATCTTACAGCTACCACTACATTGCTGTGACCGAGAAGGGTAAAGGAACATTGTTACTACTCGTTGTTGGGACAATTCCTATATATGTCGACCTCCATCAGCCACAGCCAGACAGACCTGCAAATAAAAAAAATGCTCAACTTTTCTTTAAATCCGATAGGGCATTCTCATCAGAGTCTCTCGAAATACTCAGTTTCTTTTCCCCTTGATAATACCTTTGCAAACAAGCCACACAAGAGCAAGAGTATCTCATGTCATCAGGGTTAAAAACAAGAGTATCCTATATCCTGCTTTTTCCCTGTCTTTTTCTTTGCCCTTACTCTTACCTGCAAGATAAGGAGAAAGAAAGCAATCAGTCGAAACCTGAAATCAAATTTCCGATCTGGAACTGATTGCCCGGAACCTTTGCCTGGTTGCTCACCTAGCATTGCTCTCGAATACTCATCCTTAACTGTTGTCAAGGTCATGAATTCTTTCAGCAAATACTTTAGAACCGTTGATACAATATTGGCTCTTTACACTGAAGCTGCCAAGCATGGATGAGTCGCTGAGAAGTAGTACTCTGAAGGACCATTCAAATGTAAAGGTTGCGCACCACTTATGCGATGCAAATGATTGAAGTAGAAGGTTCAACGATGAGCTAGAATAGATCATTATAGCACGACGCCCCTGCAGAACCACATAATCCAGATGGATGAGTCTAAGTCAAATCCAAGCTCGACATCATTGCCCTATTCGAATATCTCGAGAAGCTTCAACAACCTTTCGCTGACACCGTCGCCAAAGAATAAAGCATCGCCATGCCACATCCATTACTTTATCAATAGCAAATGTATCTCATATCATCAGGGTCGAACGTACTCTAGATTTGATAGACTTGTTTTGACCCTTAAATTCTTAAGTCGGCCTTATACTCTAGAGGAAACCAGAAAACCCTCCTGTCTAGTTCAAGAATAAGCTTGTGGAAAGTTACTTCTCCAAAAGCAAAAGTATCTCATATTATCTCTTCTCATTTTTCTTCTCTTTATCCTTCTTGCTGCCTGCAAGATAGGGAGAATGAGAACAATCAGCCGAAACTCGAAATCAAACTTTTGATCTGGGACTAATTGGTTGGAACTCTGATTGCTTACCTTGTCTATCACCTCTTTTGGCAGATCTCCTAGCTTGGTGACTTAGGGGACTCCTACTACATGGTTTGTATTGTGCTTGACCAAGCCTGAAACTACAAGTAAGCTTCAAGTGAAATTGATACATTACCTTGTGCATCTCCACCTGTTAAAGATACCACCCCTGGATGGAGGAAAAGTACTTCCAGAGAAGATGCCACATCTACCTATGAGACAAATAAGGCAAGTGAAAACGATACCACACTTTAGTACTTAGAAGTTTCGTGATTACTCAGCAGCTTGGATCTTGCAAGTCTCCAACCGAGGAGCTTCCCTCACTAAGGAACTTAAGGGAGCAATGTTTGTACCATACTTGGCCAATCCCAAAACTACCGAGCACCGGTCAACGTTATACCGTCGAGGACCTAAAAGAGTTTCCCTCACACCAAGAGGCCAATCACAACGCGACACGTGTCGACATCAAAAACCAATCACAGCGTGACACGTGTCAACATCAGAAACCAATCACAACACAACACACATGTCAATGTCAGAATAAAGCTAGAAACTCTATTCTATAAAAGGAGATCATTCTCCCACAATATTTCCTAATGTCATTTGTACTAAATCATTCACTAGTACTCACTAAAGGAGAGCTTGAATCTATGTACTTATGTAAACCCTTCACAATTAATGAGAACTCTTATACGCCGTGGACGTAGCCCATCTACACAACACGTGTCAATGTCAGAATAAAGCTAGAAACTCTCTTCTATAAAAGGAGATCATTCTCCCACAATATTTCCTAATGCCATTTGTACTAAATCATTCACTAGTACTCACTAAAGGAGAGCTTGAACCTATGTACTTGTGTAAACCCTTCACAATTAATGAGAACTTCTATACTCCGTGGACGTAGCCAATCTGGGTGAACCACGTACATCTTGTGTTTGCTTCCCTATCTCTCTCCATTTACATACTTATTCACACTAGTGATTGGAGCAATCTAGGGAATGTCACAAACTTAACACTTTCTGTTGTACCAAAGTCCTCACTGATTTTGTGCATCAACACAATCTCAATCATATCAAATCAAATCTTGCACACCTTAAGTGGCCTGTACGACAAGACTAGGTGTAAAGTAAATATGCTTCAGTGCTACGATCACATGAAGGCTGTGCGAATGATCGTGGGTCACCTATGAGTCGAAACCACCTAAAGTGGTATATACGACAAGCCTGCGCACCTAACTTGGATCCAAGGTGAGCATATGGTGCGGGAGGTGAACATCACGTGAAGGACTGTGCCTTAACTTTGGGTGGGAGCACTAACACCGGGGTGCAGGTTTATGAGCTCTCAATACATCACAACATATCTCACATAACCGAGTGCAGGTTTATGAGCTCTCAATACATCACAACATATCTCACATAACCGAAACAATCACATACCTTTGATTTATGAACTTACCTGTGCGTTCGCAGCACCAATCATGAATGTATGCAACTACTAATGCATAATTAAAATAGATAGATACTTGCACGGCATTTTCAAAACATATATTCATTTAAACATATTTTCTGGGAAAAATCTCAAGTATATAGGTATATATGGAAAATCAAAAGCCCACTCACTGGTATGTCGAAGGGTCGTAGCCCCCGAGCCTTGATTGATGGCGCTCGTCTTTAGGATAGGTCTCATCTATATGCGAAATAACTGAATAAACGTTATTTAAAGCACATCACAAAATTGGGTAATAACTTTTCATACAATGCTCAAATGGGGTATTTGAATATACTACCATGATTTACTCAACCTCATGAACATCCCCATATTTTTAGAAAATTTTTCCGATGTCCCACGCGCCAGCCAAGGCATGGCCCGAAGCGCCCCCATGCGCGGCCAACCCTGACAGAATCCTTAACCGCCGTTAGGGAATAGTTTGCTAAAAATTAGAATATTTCGTTAAAACTAACCTGACGCCGTTAGTTGCCGTTAGGAATATTCCGTCAATATCGACGAAATATTCTCCTTTCGTCTCCAGCGAATCACCGGTTGCCGTTGCCGTTGCTGGAAACTGGAAATTCGAAAAACCTTAATATCTTCTTCATTTTCAACCAAATTTCATGAATTTTATACCAAAATGAAGCTTAAGACAAGTATAACGAATCCTTACCAGTTTTAGGACATAAAACTCATGGGATCTCGCCGGAAAATCCCTCGATAATCCGGCTAAACCTGCAACTCGTCGAAACTCAACTTCCCGACGTCCAAATCACTTCATTTTTCTTCTTTGAGCCTCATGAAGATGATCTAAAGCTTCCTATAACCTTAGAATCTTCCAAAAACTCCACATTTACGTGTGCATAAACAGTACCTCGAATCTGGGTTTCTGGTTCTCGGGTATTCCAACGGCTTCGCGTCCTAAAGATGGTACCACTCGACTCCTAGGCTTGTAAGGAGTCCAAAGACACCAACCAAAACCTCGATCTGCGACTGGTTGAAGGGTTTTGAGGTTGACCGTACGGTTTGTATAGAAATGGAAGGAAATCAGAGAGAGAGAGAAAGAGAGAGAGAGAGAGAGAAAGGGTCAACGGGATTAGATGAGGGTGAGTATGTGTGGTCCAAATTGGGTCACCAACCAAAACAAATAAAACTTTAAAATTTGATTGGGTCCAAATAGTTAGGAAATGAGCTTAATTGGTCCAAAACCTTAGCCCATCTACACACACCATCACCAAATGCTCAAGGGCAATTTCATCAATTCATGCTATCGATAAAAATAATTCGGGACGACCTGTCACAATTATGGGTACAAATAAAAGGTCAAAAAAATATAAGTACAAATAAAAGTTTGAAAAATGTGGACACAAAAAGAAATTAATATATGGTTACAAACTAAAACTGAATAGAAAATTGGCACAATTTAAAAAAGGGGTTGCAAATTAAAAAAAAAATATATGATACAAAATTTAGAAATGTAACATTTCTAACACTAAATGAATAATTTAGAAATAATTTATATCAAATGTATCAAATGTAACAAAATATATCAAATGTAACATTTATAACATTAAATGAATAATTTAGAAATAAAATTTAATTATCTTGATATGTAAAATATTTTATTTTTGAAATAATTAATTATGTTTATTAAAACCAAGTGACCTTGATTAAAATTTTAAAATGAATAAGATTTCAATCAATAGAGTTGAAAAAATAAGGATGAAAACCTAATTTCTCATTTTCTTAAATTTTGGCATGTTGGACGAGACAAAACTTTTCAATTTTTAATACAATTAATAAAAAGTAACGCGATTATCCACTTATCTTTAAATTGCAACAGCTAATAAACTTCAAGAGTTAAATCGCGACAGTTTAAATTACATATTCCAAAACTTTGTCTAAAGTAGAGGGACAAGAATTATATAATTGATCGTAAATATTAATAAAGTTGGATTACAACGACAGTTGGTCAAATAATTTATAAGAACATTAGTGAGTGGTTAGTACACGACAACATACCCACACATGGTTTTCAGAATGCTTACATGTTCTAATCATAAGTGACTACTAATATTAATCCAAGAATAATTGTCTTAATTAGGTATGGATTTACAAATACTTAATTCGAATATGACTCTTTGAAGCTATAGCTAGTTTGATATTAAACTCGCCGTTGGAGAAATGCAAACTCAAATACAACATGTATGAAAAAAGAAATTTTGATGACCCTTTTCATGTATCATTTTATTGGCTAGCGAGTCCACCTGCTGTTGATATGATTTCAAAGGGGATACATTAAAATAATCATTCTTTTGGCAAGGATGAGCGTTTTATTCTTATTCGTTCGTATTTATTCTGATCCCTAAATTAGATAGTATACTATAAATTTTATGCAATAATATTATAAGCGAAGGATTTGAGTTAAGTCAGTTATTATTAGTTATCGAATACGTCACTCATAAGAATATGGACGATGAGAGAATTAAGAATACCCATACGAAAGACTAATCCAATCCATAATGATGTGCTGGAAAATAGAACATTTTTGTTCCCTGACCAACCCTCAGGAGAAGCAAATACAATAGGTACATTGATCAGTAAAATTAATGAAGTAGCAATTAATGCACAAAAAGGCCAATTGGAAAGTAATAGTCATGTTTCTAATCCTCCAATATGCCAACAAAAGTAGAGCAGTATTTCCGGTCCTGTTTCTCTTCGAGTGAGAGTTTTCTCTCATTCTGAGTCTTTCTCACCTTTTGGTGTGAGTCTTCAAAAATCACGGAAACCCGGTGGCACCGACCCTAGCTAGGGGTGGGCATAAAAACTGCAAAACCACATCGAACCGTATGAAAAAAAATCGAAAAAAAATTGTGTTGACCGAAAAAGTCAACTTTGAGTCAAAAACCGAATCGGACCGTTCAAACCGGTTTCGGTTTCGGTTTCAAATGAACAAGAACCGGCCGCAACCAAACCGAACAGTTTATTAATAATAAATTAATTAATTATACATATACACACATGTCATGGTATAATAGGTTGAAAAATTAGTTTCACCAAGTTGTAAAGCAATGGATCCCATCCCAATTAGGGCTCACTCACCTCACTCACAACCTCATATCCCTATTCCTCCATTTCAGTTTCACACAGCTGGCCCCACTTGGTTGCACTTTTTTAGTTGTCGCTGCCATTTGGAAAAAAGGAATGTCTGCACTCTATTCTACATAAACCAATATCAGTGGCTACCTTAAATTGAGAATTCTCCCAAGAGGAGTGTCATTACTTTGGTTTAGTGTTCTATGAGTAGAGGAAAAGGGTGGTGCGGTGCATCTATTGCTATGTTGTCTTGTTGCTAGGATATGTGATCTCATGTCAGTTGAAGAGCATTTTGTTTCATCGCTTTTCCTAGGTTTTTTACATAAACTTTATGCCAATTTCTTGACAAAAGAACAAGGAAAACAAATTATGTGGACTTCAAATTGATGCTGCTTGTGGATCAGTTTAAGGGACATTCCAAATGGAAATTAGGTAGTTATTCTTCTATTTGGCCAAACCCATTTGTGAAAACATACTGTACAATTCTTGAGGATTTGTGCCATAAATAATTTGAATGCATGATGATTTGGTGTTCAAATAATTTAGTATTCAGAACTGTAAACTGGCAAGAGCCGAATCGGAACCGATGTAGACCGAACCTACTGTTCTAGCAATAAATTTAAGCGGAACAACACTAAACCAAACCGTTGATATTTTTCGGTTCCAGTTCCGATTCAGGTGTAGAACTGCACCGAACCGTACCATGCCCACCCCTAACCCTAGACGTGGCTAGGGTCGGTCTCCGTTTCCTCCTTTCTTTATTCCTTTCCTTTGTTTTTTGTTTCTACTGCTCTCTCCCCCTGCTTTCAACCCAGATCTGTTCTATCCCTCTTTCCTAGTTGGTGTCCCTCTTCTTTGTTCATCTTTATTCCGGTTTTCAGCCATGAATATCGTGGAGATTGTGTGTTGAGCTCTGGTGGTTTATTGGCTCGGGTGATTCCAACACCGCCACCTTCTTTGGCTTATCTGCCTTTGCTGGCAGCGTTGTTTGTGGGTTTCCACGAACTTCATCCTGATAGCTGGCTTCCGTTATGTTGCTGGCTATTTGTTCCTTGTGGCTGTGCTCGTGTAGCAGATCAGGGTAGGATGCTGCGTCTAAAGATGAGATACTCAGATGGGGATGAGGAATTGGACAGATTGAGGTTGCTACGGCGGGGGCGGTTGTGGTGGATGTTTATAGCGTTTGCAAAGTTGTATGTGTGTTTGGTTTGCAACAGTTGGTTGGCCCTGTTATACTTTGTTTTGTCTTGGCCCACTTTTTGCTTGTCCATGTATTAGTTTTGGGCCTTTGTTGTATGTTTGTTTGGTTTTGGTTTGTAATAAAAGTTGCACTTTGACCCAAAAAAAGAAAAAGAAAAAAGGAACCAACAAAAGTTTGTGATAGCGTGGAGCATGTCAAATATGTACATTGAGGAAAAAAAAAACCTTGTTTCGTACTCAAAATCCAGGCTCACGTAGGTTTTGGGCCAGGTTCATTTGCACTGGTGGCGCCAAGGCCCAATAAAAAAGTAATGATCGTGAAGCTGCCCGCAGATTTTCACCCCACTTGGCACTTGGCCGTGGACACTTGACGGCGTCACGGACTCGCAGCTGACACAAATTCGAAGGCAGCGGCAAACAGTGATGGGATCATCTAGTACAATGAGAGCGTTAGGAGCAATTGTTCACAGAGTCAGCAATGGCGTCTCCTCCAAGTCCCCAAACTCCTTGGTTCTTCACTGTACATGTCATATATTCTTATCTTCTTCCTCTCTGTGAATTATGAATTTTGCTTTCGAGAGTGAATTTTTAGCTGACTTTTTTATTCAGGGAATGTTCTGCTGAGCAGAAAGTTATCGTATTCATCTGCAATTTCAACATTGCCGCCATGGGTTTCGACCCACATGCACGGCGGCGCTGCAGCGAGAAGAACCATATGGACCGTCGCTCCTCTCTGTATGGGCAGGCGTTCCAGCAAAATCGCCGGCCGAAAGGTCAGCTCTTTCGTTCTGCTTTGTAGGTTTTTATTTTCTTGCACGCCAAGTGTTTGATGAAATGCCCGTGTAATGTGTGTCAGGGTTTTGTGACTGTTTGTTGGGTTTGTTTTGAAAGTTGTGGAATTGGTAATGCAGGGGGCTCAAGATGCAAAGAAGGCAAAGCTATATAGCAGGATAGGGAAGGAAGTTGTGTCTGCGTAAGTTAGTCGCTCTGGCCTTCTTTGTATTTTGCTAGTGCTGATTTAGCATTGATTACAGTCTAATCTTTGTATAAAGACAAATGTTAATCTCCTAGTCACAATCTTTGTATAAAGACAAATGTTAATCTCCTAGTCATACTTATTGAGAATTACACAAGTTTCATAGTTTCAACAATAGGGGGTATTTGGTATAGTGCAATGCCGGTAACTTTTCGTTGTGCCTTAATGGTGCAGTGTAAAGAAAGGCGGTCCAAGTCCTATATCAAATATGGCCCTGGCAACTGTTTTGGAGAAAGCCAAGGAGCTTGATGTACCCAAGGAAATTGTGGAGCGCAACATTAAGAAAGCGTCTGAGAAAGGACAAGAAGCTTACATTGAGAAAGTATACGAGGTCGGTATCAGTGTCAGTGTCATCTGCTAGATCTTCTTTGGTCCTGCTTAAATGTTTTATGTTCAACATTAAGGATTTATTTATTGGATCGATACTTTTCTCATGTGACCTGATTTTATGGGTGCTACTATTGTCAGGTATATGGTTTTGGTGGAGCTTGTATGGTAGTCGAGGTCTTGACTGATAAAATAAACCGGTCTGTGGCAGCGGTTAGAGAGGTGGTGAAGGACTGTGGGGCGAAGATGGCTGACTCAGGATCTGTTTTGTTCAAATTCAGGCGTGCTCGGGTTGTAAACATAAAAGCTTCAGATGTTGATAAGGATCAGCTCCTTTCCATTGCTTTAGATGCTGGTGCTGAGGATGTTATAGAACCGCCAGTATATGAAGATGATACCGAAGATAGTTCAGAAAGGTAATTTTCCACTAGAGCTGCATTCCTTATGTGTTATATTTGTGTTGTAACTCTACTTTCTCTGGTTTTTTTAACCGATATATGATTTTGCTAAGTTAACATCATCCAATTGAGTTGTAATTGCCATTGTCCAAGGTATGAGTCTTCTTGACTCACTTTGCCTATGAGCTTACGTTTTCTGTGAAATGCAAGATCTTCACTTCTGGTCAACTTTCATGCTCATTAAATGGGAGCCTCGAGCCTATCCAGTAGTTGAACTCCATTCATACGTGTTATTGTAGGCACCTGGTTCAATCATTGGAATGTTGATATATGCATATTTTCGTGAACACACAGGGGCGTGCGCGCGCACACACACACACCCATCATTGTGAACTTTTCTCCTTTCGCTATACACAGTTCTTAACTTTATTTAGTTTTTTTTTTTTTTTTTTTTTTTTGTTTCTGGTAGTTATTTCAAAATCGTAAGCTCATCAGAGAACTACACAACAGTACTTTCAAAGCTACGTGAGGAAGGAGTAAGTTTTGAGACGGATAATGGTTCTGAGCTGCTTCCAATAAGCGCTATTGAGGTTTGTCTCTCCTGCATACATATGACTTTGATCTGTTACAGCCTTATAGCTGGGATTTCTTCTTCTTTTCACTATGCGAATTGTATACTTTCTCACAAACTGTCTTCATATTTACAAGTCCATTTTGAGCATTTGAGGTAAAACTACTGGTCTGTTGCAGGTAGATGACGAGGCTATGGAGTTGAACAAGGAACTTATGTCCCAATTGCTTGAACTTGATGATGTTGATGCTGTGTATACGGACCAGAAGTGATCAAAATCTCTATCTTTAGTCATCATCTCAGCAATCGAATTGAGCTCTTGGCATTACAATATTCTTCGATCTGGTTTGTCTTTGGTATCTAACTCAATTGAAGTATATCTGTCGAGATCACTTAAGGAGGAGTGATGGGTGCGGGGTCGTTACCTTACCTCTCTGTTCTCTAGGAAGAAAATTTTGTTGTACTGTATTTTCATACTTGGGAAGTTTGAGGAAGAAGAGCATATATTGAAATGTGCTTGTTATCGGAGAACAAATAAAAGAAATCCTTGAATAACAATAGTAATGTTGGGAAATGATTTCCGTTCTTCCTTTTGTTTATGGGCCTTGATTCTCCTTACTCTATTCAATCTAACGGCTAGGAAAAAAAAGTCTATGGAAAGAAAAGAAGAGTGCGGAAATCACCTTCATCTTCATCTTCCTCTTCTTAAGCATCAATGAAATGAAATGGTATATACAGCAGGGCTTCCATGCACGCCACCTTCAAAACAATGAAATGAATATTACAAAGTTATTTATGGTATACGAGGGAAGCCATAATTAAATTTGGGTCTTCTTCCAACATTGAAAAGAGAAATGTCACTTAGTCAAGAAAGGGACGTAAAATTTTGCCACCATTTCTGCACATGGCCTGCATAAACGCTTTCGACCGAGTGACATTTCATAGTGATCTGTCATATGAAGAGAGGGAATCCAATCCGCAGTACGTCCACCCCTACAATCGATCTGGCATATCACCTTCCTTTAATTCAAACCCCCTAACAAGTCACTGTACTCAAGTTCCCCAATGTGTCTTTTAAGTTTCGGTAATGCAAACAACACGGCCATCAACGAATTTACGGTGATGCACCAAAGACTAATAGATTAGCAAGCTCAAGGAGGTAGGATAGGATGTTATAGTGGTGTTATGAACTGTAAGAAAGGGTTACTCAGTAGAGGAAATAAACAAGTAGTGGTTATATAGGACTGTTTTGTGAGGGATTTTGGGTTAAAAAGTGTAAGGGTTTTGTAACCGGGTTCAATTGTATTTACCTAAGTCCTTTTGAGAGTCTAGTTAATTAGTGAGTGATGTCCAGCTGGCATTTGTAGTGGGGAGAACTTTCATTGTTGCGTGGTTAAATGGTGGCCAGATGAATTTGTAAGGGCAGAGTTGATTTTACTGAATAGAATATCCTTTCCTTTTCCTCTCTACTCTATCCCTTCACCACTGTCATTACAACTGCCATTGCAGGTTGAGACCATTGTAGGTTTGGGTTGTGTGCCATTGCAGGTCCGTGACATATCATTGGTATCACCCATTTGATCCTTGGTTCTCCTTGTTGTGCATGCCCCGTTCCACCAACACTGCTCGCTTCGCTGCCATGGACGACCGTGTCGCTTCCATCGAAGCTACCCTCGCTAATCTTCCGTCCCTCATCACCTCTGCTGTTAACTCGGCGTTTACTCCAATTTCAATTCTCACCTCGATGCTCGTTTGCCTCTCTACTTCGAGCAGTTTCGTCGTGAGTTGGGTTGTCAACGTCTTGGCGTCGGTGCAACCGCTTCCTCGCCTGATGCGCCACCACCGTCCTCTGATCTGGATCCCTTGCCACCTCCGCAATCCTTTTGTACATGGGGGGGAGGGGGTGCTCCACCACGGCTACCATGGTCTCCACGTATCGATTTTCCGAGATTTGTCGAAGGTGACGATCCCCTTGCTTGGATCTACAAGGCAGAGCAGTATTTCTCCTTTTACAACACTCCAGATGATCAACGAGTCCTCACTGCTTCTTTCCATTTCGAAGGGGAGGTTCTCCACTGGTTTCGTTGGTTGGATTGCCTGCATACAACACCTACTTGGTGGGAGTTCACTAAGGCCTTGTGTATGGAGTTTGGACCCTCTGCGTTTGAAGATAGTGCGGAAGCACTCTTCAAACTCCGTCACACTGGTAGTCTTCGTGACTATATCTCGGAATTTCGGCGTTTAGCCACTCGCTCACCTGAAATTGGTCCCATCTTGCTTAAGAGTTGCTTCATAGGGGGTTTACGGAAGGAATTGAAATTTGATGTGAAGCTATTGAAACCTGTGAATGTTCATGAAGCCATTTCCATTGCTCTTCAGTTGGATACCAAACTTACTGAGCTCAAAACTCCCACTCTGAAATCCACTGTCACCTCCAAACCATCCACCACTACCACTCCTCATCCCTTTCCAGTCAATCGACAGGGTGCATATCCTGTTAAGAAATTATCCCCAGAGGAGATTCAGAAGAAACGGGAGCGGGGGGAGTGTTGGTTTTGCACTGATAAGTGGACTGCGGGGCATAAGTGTGGGTTAAAACAACTGTTAATGTTGGACGTCCTTGATACTGAGGGGGTCGAACTACCTCCTTCAGACATTCTTTGCTCGGAACCGTCCATGGAACTTAGTTCATGTGCTTTTTATGGTACTGGGGAGAACCATACCACCCGCACCATGAAGGTTGATGGCCAACTTAATGGGCACCATGTCCGAATTCTACTAGACTCGGGAAGCACTCACAATTTTATTGACTCCAAATTATTGAAACAATGGGGTCAACCAGTTTCTCCTACCACCAACTTTGAAGTCATGATAGCGGATGGAGGCAAGGTTCGTAGTTCCGGTTGCTGCAAGGATGCTACACTCTCATTGGGGGGGTATACCTGCAAGGTTGACTTCTTCTCCTTACCCTTGGGTGGTTGTGATGTGGTACTAGGAGTCCAATGGTTGTCAACGGTGAGTCCAGTCCTGTGGGATTTCCAGCTGCTTACAATGGAATTCACCAAGGATCACCACCGTTATACACTGTCCCCTACTGTGACCCCATCGCAGTGCATACACGAGATTTCTCTGCAAAACCTTGAAAAGGCTCTCGGCAGCTCTAATTTGGGACTATTTCTCTATTCTATAGAAGGGAAGAAACTAGAGTCCTTTGATTTGAGTGAGGATCATTTACAAGAACTTCAAGCAGTGTTGAAGCAATTTACTGACATTTTCCAAGTCCCTACTAAATTACCCCCCATCCAGGGAACATGATCATCACATCCCTCTAGTCCAGGGAGCAAAACCACCAAACATTCGACCATATCACTATGGTCCGTTACAGAAGACAGAAATTGAGAAAGCAGTCCAAGAATTATTGATTGCTGGGTTCATTAGACCGAGCCATAGTCCATTCTCATTCCCTGTGCTTTTGGTTAAGAAGAAGGAGGGCAGCTGGAGAATGTGTATAGATTACAGGGAACTTAATGCCTTGACCATCAAGGATAAATACCCCATACCCCTTATTGATGATCTATTGGATGAGTTATATGGTGCCAAGTACTTTACTAAGCTTGATTTGCGATCTGGTTACCACCAGATTAGAATGGCAGCTAGTGATGTTGAAAAGACGGCGTTTCGAACTCATGAGGGTCACTACGAATTTCTAGTGATGCCTTTTGGACTTACCAACGCTCTAGCCACTTTCCAAAGCTTGATGAATGATATATTCAAGCCATATCTCAGAAAGTTTGTGTTGGTATTTTTCGATGATATTTTGATCTACAGCAAGAGCTGGGATGAGCATTTACAACATTTACAAACTGTGTTTGAAGTTCTAAGGGACAATCAGTTGTATCTTAAGAAATCCAAATGCTCATTTGGACAGTCAAATATTGAATATCTTGGGCACATCATTTCTCAAAATGGGGTAGCAGCCGATCCTTCTAAGTTATCTGCCATACAAGATTGGCCAACTCCAAAATCTGTCAAAGAGTTAAGAGGGTTCCTCGGGTTAACGGGATATTATCGCAAATTTGTGCCGAATTATGGCAAGATATGTCATCCTCTCTATCAGTTGACTCGAAAGGATGGATTTCATTGCGGTCTTGAAGCAGCACAAGCATTTGACCATCTTAAATCCATCATGATTTCACCCCAAGTTTTGACTCTCCCAAACTTTTCTCAACCCTTTGAACTGGAGTGTGACGCCTCTGGAATTGGCATTGGGGCTGTTCTTCAACAAGGGGGACGACCTATCGCATTCGCTAGTCAAACTCTCGGCCCTCGAAACCAAGCTCTCTCTACTTATGAGAGAGAGTTGATTGCTATAGTGTATGCAGTGAAAAAATGGCAGAATTACTTGCAGGGCAGACATTTTGTTATCAAAACTGACCACAATAGCCTTAAGTACTTCTTAAGTCAAAGGGCCAGTACCCATTTTCAACAAAAGTGGGTTTCTAAGCTCATGGGGTATGACTACGAAATTCAATATAAACAAGGGGCACAAAATATGGTAGCTGATGCACTGTCCAGGCTGCATAATACACCTTGGGAAAAAACACCTGTCACTGACAATGGTGAGAACAGTGAGTGTGTTGCCATCTCTTATCCCTATGCAGGTTGGTTGGATGAGTTGAGAAGGAGCAGTGAGCATGATGCCTGGGTTAGGGAGAAAAAGCAAATGTTACTACAAGCTACACATAATGGCGTTGAAAGTTCAAAACTGAGCCATTATTCTATTGACAATGGTTTCCTTTGTTATAAGAAGAGAATTGTGCTAGGCCCCACTTCTGATTGGAAGGTCAAGATTATTGCAGAATATCATTCAACTCCATCCTCAGGTCATCAGGGAGTGCTTAAAACATACTAGAGAATCAAAAGAGGGTTTTATTGGAAGGGAACGAAACATGATATTCAGCAGTTCATAGCTGAGTGTCCTACTTGCCAACAAAATAAAATTGAGAATATTTCACCCCCTGGATTGTTACAACCCCTCCCAATACCACAGAGAATTTGGAGTGATATCAGTATGGACTTCATTGTTGGTCTACCTAATTGCAAGGGCAAATCGGTTATATGGGTGATAGTGGACATGCTCTCTAAATATGCCCATTTCATTGCTATGTCACACCCCTACACTGCCTCCTCCGTAGCACAACTCTTTGTGGAGCACATCTTCAAGCTTCATGGGATGCCCAACTCTATTGTGAGTGATAGAGACCCAGTTTTTACAAGTGCTTTCTGGAAGGAACTTTTTAAGTTACAGGATTCTAAGTTGTGCATGAGTTCGGGGTACCACCCTCAAAGTGATGGGCAATCTGAAGTAATGAACAGATGTTTGGAGACTTATTTGAGGTGTTTTGTAGGAGGACAGCCTAGGAAATGGGTTCAATGGCTACTATGGGCAGAATGGTGCTTCAACACCTCATTTCACACTTCATCGAAACACACTCCCTTTGAGATAGTATATGGATACCCTCCACCACAAGTAATTCCTTATGAGATGGGCACTACAAAGATGGAAACTGTGGAACAAGAGTTAATGAACAGAGATAAGGTGTTGTCAATATTGAAGAACAATTTGGTGGTGGCGCAAAATCGGATGAAGCAATATACTGATAGGAAGAGGACTGAAAGGTATTTCGAAGTGGGTGACTTGGTTTACTTGAAATTGATACCCTATCACTTGCAGGCCTTATCTCCACATAGCTACCACAAGTTACAACCAAGGTACTATGGACCCTATGAAATTTTGGAGAAGATTGGACCGGTTGCTTATAAACTCAAGCTACCCCAAGAGACAAGAATCCATCCTGTTTTCCATGTGAGCTGTCTCAAAAAGCAACTTGGACCAACTAACATTCCACAGACTGAGCTACCCCAAGTCACTGATGATGGGTTGATTCACAATATACCACAGGCCATACTTGCTAGGAGGATGTATAAAAAAGGAGATTCTGCAGGGGTGCAGGTGTTGGTGCAATGGAAGGATCAAGAAGAAGCAAGCTCAACTTGGGAGGATTTTGATAAGTTTCAGAGCAAATATCCAGATTTTCCACTCTAGAACCTTGAGGACAAGGTTGTTTGAAGGGGAGAGCATTGTTATGAACTGTAAGAAAGGGTTACTCAGTAGAGGAAATAAACAAGTAGTGGTTATATAGGACTGTTTTGTGAGGGATTTTGGGTTAAAAAGTGTAAGGGTTTTGTAACCGGGTTCAATTGTATTTACCTAAGTCCTTTTGAGAGTCTAGTTAATTAGTGAGTGATGTCCAGCTGGCATTTGTAGTGGGGAGAACTTTCATTGTTGCGTGGTTAAATGGTGGCCAGATGAATTTGTAAGGGCAGAGTTGATTTTACTGAATAGAATATCCTTTCCTTTTCCTCTCTACTCTATCCCTTCACCACTGTCATTACAGCTGCCATTGCAGGTTGAGACCATTGCAGGTCTGGGTTGTGTGCCATTGCAGGTCCGTGACATATCAAGTGGTTTGGGACTTCAGAGAATCCATGATAACGTAGCTTTTTGGTTTTTGTGGCCGTCCTGTAAGCCTCGGAATTGGTTTTGCAGTGAGGCCGCCTTCTGGAGTGGAGCTTAGCTAACACTGCATAGCCGTCGAAGAGGTGCCGGAAATTGTAGTCTTCAATGTGCCAAAGACCCTGACCATTTCCTTAGGTACGTCCCTCTATGCATGTAATTAGTTATCCATTTTTTATTTCCCTATGCCGAAAGTATTTGTGATTTTTTTAATAATTTATAGTAATCTATGTATACCGGCCAACTGATTTCAGTAGGAACTTACCCAAAATCAAAATATATGTTGCACTGGCTGCCCACAGAGGCAGTTTGGTACCAGAAAATAGAAATGCACTTATGGCTCGTTTACTAACTTTTTTTTTAATTTTTTTTTATTTTCAGTTTTTAGTTTTTTTGATTTAGTATGAAAATTAAAAACTTTTATTTTTTTGTAACTATTTTCATATTTCATTGGAAGCCAAAATTTGAAAACTTTAAAAATTTGCTTTCAGCTTTTGGCTTACAATTTTTATTTTGGGTTAAGTACGTATAACTATTTTATATTTAGGGGTGATTCTAAATTGACTTATGTTACACCCCATTCTCGATTTTAAAAATAGTTTGGATTTAAAAAAAAAATTTATTTTTGGGTCTTAATGTGTGTGCTCGTGGGGCTCTGTTTCCATTTTGGTCTCCTTCCTGGCCCCCTTTCTTCCCTTTTCCTTTGGAACCGTAAGTCATCTCTCTCCCCTTCTCTGCAACTCTCTCCTTCCCTCACTGAGAATCATCGTACACACACACCCATTGACAGTCACCACCTCATCCACCCCCACCTAAACCTCCCCGTGTGATCCACGAAACTTGGAGCAAGGTTGGAGCACACCTAAAACCTCCCCGTTCTTGTGGTGCCGTGGCGTTGCCACTGTGCATCTCCTTCTCCGGTGAGTTTTTGGATTTCCGATGATGATAAGCCTTGAGAATCACCCAAAACTTCTTGGATCGTACTGTGGGTAGTATTTCTAGTTTTTCTAAGATGTTTGGTGCAGGAAACATCATTGGAAACTCAAATCCAGTTTCCAATGAGAAATTGATGGCTTTCTAGCCAATTTCCAGCCAAACCACGACGAGTTGGCCATCGTGCATGGTATCAATCTATTTGTCTCACTAAGTACTACAACTTTCGAGGCTTTCGAGGCATGCACGTTCATTTGAATCTTACCCAGTTTCCGACGACATTTGCGACTTTTGAGGCATTTTTCAGCCAAACTGCTACGAATTAGACGTCGTGTGAGGTACTAGTCTCTTCATCTCGTTAAGAGCTATAACTTTCGTTTTTGTTTCACTTGATTTCGTTGCGTATTGACAAAGTTATTAACATTTAAAGTTTGTCTAATTTTTGGCGAATTCTAGCCTTCTCTTTCGAATGGGTCTAGCCACCCACAGTTTAGTAAACCCAGGCCCTTAGGCCGAACAAATTAGGGCATTCGGCCCCTTTGAAAACTAAACCCAATCCTTTAAAGCCTAACGCAAAACCCTTTTGGAAATTTAGGCCTTTGGGCCTAGGACCTTTTGACCCAAACTCTCCAACCCAAACCAAACCTTTTATTTTTATTTTGTTTATTTTGTTTTAAAATCCAAAGGAATAGGGCAGGGGCTTCAAGCCCAGCCCATTTGAGAACCTTAGTGAGACAAGCCTTTGGGCCATTGAAAAACCTTTTATTTTTATTTTGTTTTAAAATCCAAAGGAATAGGTCCGGGCCTTCAAGCCCAACCCATTTGAGAACCTTAGTGAGATAAGCCTTTGGCCCATTGAACCAGCCCAAGACCCACGGGCTTTCAAGCCCAAACCTAATATAACCCAACCCTAAAACCCATTTTAAATTAGAAACCCTTAACCCATTAACCCATTATCCTAAACCCAACCTACCTAAACCTAAACCTAACCCAAGTCCAAACCCTAAGCCCTAAACCCGGTTGGAACCTTCCAAGGATATTCCTGAAACCTTCAGAGGAATATTCTCTGGAATGTTCTTGTGTTGAACTTTTACGAAATTTATCCGGGACCCCTCTTAGAGTAATTTGACTTCCTGAATTCGTTTTTGACGTTCGTTTTTCCAAATTAAATCGTTTGGATATAGCTTTATTAATTGTACCCTTTATGTGCTTAGGTGCATATATCGTGACGATTCTGTGTTTGCTAGTTTGCGTGGCTTTTCAGCGGCTAAGTATCTATGGATGGACCCCTTTTAAAAATGCATGTTTTAACAACTGTAATGTGTACATAAAAGCATGATTTGATGATTACGTTTTATGAGATAACATGCTTATTGAGGCTAGTTTGAATTATTACTATTTTTCTTATAACCCATGTTCTTTATAGAATATCTTATGGATGATGATATAATATTTAGAACATGTTTAGAACACCTCTTTATAGTATAGATGATGGATGACTTTATACTATGAAGTTGCTTTTCAAATAAATGTATGTTCAATGGTTTTGTACTTACCTAGTGGTCCCAATTCTGCTACAGGATGAGGGATAGATTTCGTCCCGGGCGACGGTTACGGTGTTGGCATAGGGCCTGAAGATGGTTTTCCTCTGGCAATTAGAAAAAGGACGGGGAGCTGGCACGGGGCCCGATGATGATTTTCCTCTGGCAATTGGCATAGAGACGGGGAGCTGGCATGGATCCTAGAGGGATATTGAACATTCACTAGTGATTACGATATATATGAGTTATGATTTGAGACATTGCACAGAATGTTAGGTTTCGGAAAACCTATTTTTATCATGTTATATGAGTTTTCATAAAACCTGGAGGTTAGTATGTTGATATATATATATATATATATATATATATCAACTTGGTCCACTCATGTTTGTTTTGCACCTCCTTCAGGACTTAGAATCGAGGCATACAATCTCGGCGTCAAGACACTTCCACATCGGCATCTTCGAGTCCTCTCGGTGTAGGACCCATCCTCTTATTCATTCAATTTTTTATTATTTCTTTTTAGTATTCTAGTTAGTTGTATACTTTGAACACGTTCCTCACTTGCATTTTAATTATATTTAAATTTTGTAGGTCTTATTTATTCCTTGTTCTCAGCAATTGCATTCAATAAATGGCTTTTGTCACCCTTAGGTGTTAGCCAGCACCTGCCTATCCTGGTGTTCGGGAAATATTGGGATCGTGGCGTATCAACTTAACCTTTTAAAACATTTCAAATAAGCACTTAACGTTTTGAAAATTAGACATGTTAGGCAACAAGCACATGTTACCAGTGTAAAATGATGATGTCATTAATGTTAAGTGATAGCGTGGACAAAAATTGAACTTGATCTTTATTGATCGCCATCTTTGAAGCTCTAAAACCCTAAATTGGTCTCTTTAGTCAAGTTAAACACTAAATTGCTCACATCATCAGTTAACGCTAGTGACCTAACAAATGTTCATTTTTCAAAACAATTGGTAGCTTTTGGAATGTTTTAGAAAGTGTTGGGACTAATTTGGAATCATCCTTAAAAGTTGGGTAGTTACTTGTAGTTTATTGTTTTTTAAGACTAAATATAATTATCAAATAATTAATCAATTTTTAAAAAATTAAAAATAATAGCTGAAAACGAAATGATTATCAAATAAACTTTAAAATACTGATTTATTTTTTGGCCAACCAACAAATATTGATTGAGCTTTCAAATTATTGGACAAATACGTATAGTACATGTTTAACAAAAAGAAACATATATGTAGTTTATAACTCGCAACGCTCACTTAAAACGAAAAGAAATATGAACATAGATTTTGTCACATTGTTATGCGTAGGTACAGCCTATATCTATCTGCTTACATGTCACACATATCATATAAACGAGTAGCATATTCTTGTGTACCTAGCTAACCGTGACCTACATATCAACGCAGTCGAAGTGGGAACATTCTTTGGCTAGCTGTAAATAATGAATGTAGAACTGATACTGGCTAGTTCATCATTTCTATGATTATTTGGAGGGAACCCAGCATCCATGCAGTCCATATGGAAGGCCATAGGGGAACTTTGCCCTAGCAATCTCTTCAAACGTTGATCCATCTAACAGCAATGCATATCCATCTCCATTTTTCTCACTAATCATCGAGATTACAACACCTATATCATGTACACATAAATGTCTTAGAAATCATTCCGAATAAAGAGTTATTAACCTACATCATGTACACATAAATGTCTTAGAAATCATTCCAAATAAAAAGTAATAACTTACAAAAAAACACTGAAAAGTGCCTTTAAGAGTTTTAAAATTTGGCTTGATTTTGATTTTTAGTTTTCAAGTATGATAATCTCACCATCATCTTCTTCAGTTGACCCGGGACGGGCAACAAAGAACGGCTCGGATGGCACTGCTCCCTCATCGTACCAATTCTTAGCTTTCTTCTCTACCAAATCAATCTGCAAACACATATATTCAAAGAATTTGAGTAAGAAACTAGCTCAAAACCGCTGATGATATAATAAAAAGTGGAAAATGGAAGTAGTGCATGTAATTTTGAAACTTTAATTAATAATACCTTAGTGAGGGTGTTAGGGAAGTTGCACGGGCGCTGAGCCCCGCAAGCATAAGCGTATCTGTATTTTTTGCCCAGATAAGCAGGGTTTATGCTGCACATGTCCATCCCTCTTCCATGCTCATTTGGGTCTAGTGCTGCCTCCAATTTTCCATATGGACTCCCATCCAGTGGTATCTTGAACCTACCAACCCTGAATTTTGCATCAAAATAATAATAACAAATTAATAGCTAGCTCCAATTTAGGTCACATATCTGGTTAATTTTGACAGAATTTTTATTCGAATATATTAAACATGATAAAGAATTCCCAGTCTCGCAAGATCATGTTATGTATTGATTTATATAAGACGTGTAGTCATATCATGTACGTACTGAGCATCTGGTAGTACATCTTTGCCGGTATACGACCGAAGATTCTGAATCTTAAGCTTATCCAAAATTGTGGTGTCAGCGTTGTGTTCACAACAATCGGCAATGACAGCAGTAACCCTACCGTCCTCATCTGTCTCCTCATAAGCATTAATGAAATGGAACGTAATATACAATGGAACTTCCACACTCGCCACCTTCAAAACAAAGGAATTGCATACACATAATAAATCAAAAGATCAAAAAACATACTAATTAGTACACAAAATATCAGATGGGTAGTAACTTACAACGTTGCCACTAGCTTTACACATGACATGCATAAACGCCTTAGAGTCAGGGTGCCACTCAAACTTGTACAAGGGAGTGGGCTCGGCCTTGAGCAAATTCCCAGCACAATACCTCAGTGGCATTTCGGGCACAATGATGTAGTGCTCGGTCACAGGGAAAGAGTGCACCCAACCAGGAGCCGGTCCACGGCTACAATCAACCCGCCCGATCACCTTCCTCTCATTAGTACCCGGCTTCATCCTGACCGCTAAATACCCCGGGTTGATTAAATCCGGCAACAAAGTCAAAAACTCGGTATCGGTCACAATAGGATGTGCCGAGTGTATCAAACCACCCAATGTGTCACTGTACTCAAATTTTCCCAAAGTGTCCAACGTTGTCGGGTCAATCACTATTGATCCCTTCTGGGTTTCTGTGAGGCACACAACCCGACCATCACCTAGCTTAACCACTCCGGTGTTGGCGTTGTCAGTCAACGATGCACCGGAAAATAAGTTGGCTAGTTCTCCAATATAAGATAGGAAATTGGCCGGCTTAGGGACCTCAGAGAATTCACGGAAACATAGTTTTTGGTTCTTCATGGCGGCTGTGTAGGCCTCGGATTCGATCTGGCGGTGGCCAGCAGTGAGGCGGCCGTCGTGGAAGTGGAGTTTGGCGAGCATGGCATAGCCGTCAAAGAGGTGGCGGAAGTTGTAGCCCCCAACGTGCCACAGCCCTGGACCATTTCTTAGGTACGTACCCTTCTGCATGTGACATTAAGTTAATTATGAGCTAGCTATATATTCAACAAATGTTCACCCTTTGTAATAAAATGGTGCCTAATTAATTTGGATCTATTTGTCTACAAATAACTGCAGATAGAAGTATTAGAAAAATTATTTGGAATGAGACACTGATACGGTCTGAAGCATTAAAACAGTTGGTAATAAATAAATAGTAAAAGAAATGGACAAGGCCAACGTCAAATTACATTCTTGTCGATGAATTATATAGCACTTTAAAAGTAATTTAAGTCGGGAATATTTGTACTTGGCCAGCAGGCCCAGCGCCACATTTGTCCCATGGATTATGTGGCGATCGACAGTAAGTTGATTAATTCATTATCAGATTTAGTGTAGCTTAATTAGTCATATACTGCCATTTAGTGTTATGTTTTAATAATATTCTTCTTTTTATTTGTAAATGATGAATTTTAAATTTAATTATCATCAAAAATGAATTTAAACTGTATTATTAATAATTCAATGCTAGGTTAAGCTAACTCTCTCTCTCAATATAAATGATATCATTGTTCAAAATTAATCATATATACTAGCACTAGCATTTAGCAAGAAGACACACGCGTCATCAAGGACAAATCTTCGTTCTATGTGCGTGGTAGGTAGGCCTCTCACTACGAAGCATTAAAGGTTAGAAAAGCAGGACCAAATTAACGGGAGTAAGAAAAGGGTTGTTTTTTTTTTCACAAATTTGAGCTTTCTTCTATTTTTATTTCCTGCAAGTTTCTGAGTAAAGTTATAAACTTACAATATTTTGGCTTACAGCATCGTACCGTATTTTGATCCTTTATTTTTTATTTTTGGCCTAACCCTAATATATATAGATTGAGTTCTTATTGGTTGTATCTGATATTTAGATAAAAAAAATTTCTTTTGTATTGTAACAGAAGATACGATGTGTTATGAATCTGAAACAATTTATCACCATAAATCTTAAATAAATTTGTAGTTTAGAGTTAGTAACAAGGAATAACTTATAAAAATAGGATTGACAAGAAAATATTCTTCGTCCACACAAATAGTACATGCAAGCTTATATATATGTACATGAAATCATCATCAGCAACAATTCTTTGATAGAATAAACCAAGAATTATGTACTTGAAATTAATTAATGAACGATCACATACCAGCCACAATGGTATTTCTCCTTGGACAAGCAGCTCTCCTTCCCATCTCTCCTGCTGCACACTCGTCCATGCTACGTGACTCCCGTCGTAACCATCGCCACTTTCTTCTTTTGGGGGTGGATGAGCTATTGCCGGCAATGGTGGACTTGCTACGTTTGTGGACACCAAGTTCCGACCATTGTGCTTTTTTATGGTATTATTCAAGTTCTTTTTTAAGGAATTAAACCCACCTTTTATATTATTTGAGTTCTCAGAAACGGCAGCTGTTGGCAGAAAAGAGAAGTTTCCAGTAGCGCCTGAAAATGTTATGGAGGCCATGAAAACTAGCTAAGAACTAAGCAGCTGTGTATTAAGAGTGGGTTAAAGAGTGTAAGGTGTAATGTCCTTTATATACAGGAGGGCCGGCAGGGAAAGATTGCAAATAGGGCAAGTTAACTAATTGGAAACAAGTGTCCTATGCATCTCCATTTGGAATCTTAATAGGTGGAATTCCCCTTCACTAGCTGACATGGCTCTGTTCACTAGCTGACATGGCTCTTTTTTTTTCAAGGAAAACCTAAAATAGAGAGGATGGGCATACCAATATGCTTCCGTTGATGGTTTAACTAAAGACAACCTTATATTGAATGGTGCTCTAATCAACCGAGCTACAAGAGCTTATTACTATACCATATAGCTTACCCTTTTTTTATGTTATAATATTTGTGAGAAGCAGATGATGTTTTATAGTAGTTGCAGAAAATAGTTATATCTATGCATCTTAGTGCGAGTTTGACATTCACTAATCCTCCTTTCTCCTAACAAATAACATTTTAACATAATGGCACTATCATTAGTTGAAAAAAAAAGTCATGTGGTCATGTAAGAAAAGAAACAATATTTTTATTTATTTAAAAAAACTAGCCAGATACCTCCAAATTAATTATTATATCATTTTGGTAAGGGAAATAAATTTAAATTGCACATAAGAAGAACTCACAAATAATGGTATAAATATATAGTAGAGTAATACTTTGTATTTTATGCGGTAACGGGTGATTATCAGAAATCACATATGTTACGTGTAATTTGTCTCATATAATCGACAAGATTAAATCGACTGTATGGCTAACTTCTTAAATTTTCTTTGTAAGCGACAATTAACAGAAGTTTTCTTATTTGTCTTACTGTGAGGGTTTGATAAAATATCCAAGGATAATGCTAAGGAGAAAATATGTGTAGATAAAATTTTGTAAATCAAATGATATGGAAGTTAATGATTGGATTATTCTATAAGTGTTGATTAATGTGTTTATTTTTTATTGGTGACACACCATTTAATTTCTAAACAAAATATACAAATTTAATATACCTAATATTACTCATTATCCAAACCTCAAGAGGTTTGGAGTCCATGTACAACTCACATGGAATCTTAATTTTTTTTTATAAATATTTGTCCATTGTGTACTTCGAGAGCGATGTTAAGGAAACCTTCAAAAAATACTTTAAATGTAGTCTACAAGTTATGATATTCCTTGCCTTTTTCATACATCAGTTTTATTTTTATAATTATGTGCCATATTTATGCAGCTAATGACCATTATGTTGCTGGACGTGCGTACAAAAGGGGAAGCCGCCATACTAATTCTTTTATTTATGCCTGAATATTTCGTTAGCATCTCAAATTTTATTCAATTTATTTTGTATGTCCTAAGGTAACATTGAGACAAATTACACACACGGATATATTTTAGTATCATAACATATGTTCTGCTTCCTTCTAACAACAAACCTTGGACGGTCGCGCATAAAGTTATATCAAACATTATGAGAGTGATAAATTAAGTAGAAGTGATATTGATAATTCATTGATATGAAAAAACATGATTACAACACAATTACAAGCGTGCCAACATAGTACAATTTTTTCAGTTACCAAATTCTGGATTTGAAGAGAATAAGCATATAAGCAAACTTAATTAATCCGCTATATGGCAACCCTGGACACACAAGAACCATAGATATACATTTGCCACAATAGATTAATGGTGGAAAATCCAAAATCTAGGAACACAAAAGCAATCGCTAAGAAGTGAGGCCACACAAAATGCTGGGCGGCACAAACATGCACAAAACACAACTAAGCCGAGAAAGAATTCACCATAAAGGAACATACACACTATATGTGTACACTATAAAGATTACTTCATCATAAAGAAAAATACCTTTCTCTCTCAAACATTCTCGAGCTCTCTCTCTCTCTGTTTTTTTGCATATTATTTCTTCATATAATCTTCACATGGTATCATCGCCGGGAAATGGCCTGGTGCTTCCGCAAATCTTCTACACTTTGATTTCGCTTATTTCTTTTCTCAATCCTCTAGTTTGATAAGCATTTGTGACAAATTGGGATTCTTTGAAGTGTCAAATCGCCAGAAAATTGGGTGTTCTTCTCTTGCACGCCAACTGCTTAATTAAAGTTCTTAGTGACAAAGATTCATTCTTTCTACAACAATGGCTACAACTGCTCAATTATAGATTGTACAATCTCCCATTACAAGCCTGATTCCAACTGTTTCTACATCTGTAACAGTCATGTTGGATGATTCCAACTACCTTACATGGAGTTTTCAGATCATGCTCCTGTTGGAAGGACATGGTACAGTACTGGGTTTCGTCAATGGATTAAAAAAATTCCTACAGAGGTTTGTTGATGACTTAAATATCGTAGGAGTAGAAATTGATGCGTATCAATTTCGAAAAATGCACGATCGTGCCTTGATGCAACTTCTCACAACTTGTCTCCTATTGCAATTTCGTGTATACTTGGAAGCACGAATTCTCATGACATGTGGGTAAATCTCAAAGAATGGTTCTCTATAGTGGCCAAAGCTATCATCTTTCATATGAAAATAGAGTTTCAAAACATTAAGAAAGAGTCTAATTCAGTAAATGTGTATCTTTAGAAGATCAAAGATGCAAGAGACCATCTTGCAACAGTTAAAGTCACATTTGAAGATGATGATGTTATCATTCTTGCTCTCAAGGGGCTCTTTGCATAATATAACACATTTTGTTGTGTTATTCGACGAAGGGAAAGTGGTATTACTCTTAAAGATTTCAGATCACAATTGCTTGTTAAAGAAGCTTATTGGTCAATCTTTTGAGACTTCCTTGAACTTTGGGACTGTAATGGCTGCAAATCCTCAACCAGATAAAGGGAAAATGTTGGTTCTTGATAGTCATCCATCTCAATCACAGTTTTCTGTTGGTTCTGGATCTTCAAGTCAAGAGTATAATCTAATGGTGGATCAAGTTCTAAGGGGCATAATTCAAATCATAGCTCAGCTCCAAATTATGGATCATCAAATAATTATCACGTTAATTCTTACAATTTTGGTGGTTACAAAGGCTCTAACTTCAGAGAAAAAGGAAGATGCAAGTTTCCATATAATAGTGGTCAAAGATTCAAGTTCTGGAATTTTTGGCACTCCAAAACCTTATCAGTATTCCTGCCCTGGGCATCCCATTGAGATTCCAACTTGTCAAATCTACAACAAAGAGGTCATGTTGTAGCAGACTGTTTTCAAAGGTATAACAATTCAACCACTGGCATCACAGTTCAATGTCAAATTTATTAGAAGTTTGGACATTTAGCCACTCAATGCTATCACAGAAACAATTTTGCATATCAGGGAAGACCACATCTCCTATTCTCACTGCAATGCATGCTAATCACAATCCAAATGCACCACCTGAGTAATATTGGCTTACAGATATTGGTGCAACATCTCATATGACTTCTGACCTTGCAAATTTGGACTTGGCTGCAAATTGTGAAGGAAATGATATTATAACTACTGGTAGTGGTGTGGGTTTGAGCATTTCCAATATTGGCACATCAAAATTAGTAGCTCCTACACATACTTTCACATTGAGAAATGTATTGCATGTTCCTAAGCTATCACAACATCTGCTATCTATTTATCAACTGTAGATTCATATGTGACGATATTTCTTTTTGGGTTCAGGACAAAATCACAAGGAAAATTCTTCTCAAGGGATTGTGTGGAGCTAGTTATTATCTTATTTCCTTTAATCCTCAATCTTCGCAGAAACTATCACTTGCATCCTCACAGTTACATGCATGCTATCTTGTAAAACCAGTTAGCAAAAGCTTATGGCACAAAAGACTAGGACATCCATCCAATGCTATCACCTCTGTGACACTACAACACACTAAGACTCTTGCATCCACAGATATATGTCCAACTATATGTATACCTTGTTTAGAAGGAAAATTTCCTAAAATACTATTTTCTTATCCCTTAAATAAGTATGTACATCCTCTAGAAGTGATACACAGTGATGTATGAGGTTATGCCCATGTGTTATCATTTGAAGGCTATAGATACTATGTTAGCTTTGTTGATGAATGTACTAGATACATATGAATTTTGTCAATAAATAATTAATAAGAAGTTTGTGCAATTTTTGTTCAGTTCTATACTTTTCTGTGTACTCAATTTACTGCACAAATTAAAATATTTCAAAGTGATGGTGGTGGTGAATATACAAGCAGAAAGTTTCAAACCTTTCTTGCATCAAAAGGCAGTTTACACTGAAAATCTTGCCCATACACTCCAAAACAAAATGGAATGGCAAAGAAAACATAGGCATATTGTGGAAACTGCCATTACCTTACGCCAAATTGCTATAAACTACCATCAAAATTTTAGTTCAATGCTTGTGCCACTACCACATATTTGATTTATAGAATGCCATGTGTTATTCTTAAAATGTAATCCCCTTATACCTTACTCTTTGGTAAAGTACCAGATATTGCTCATCCTAAAGCTTTTGGATGTGCATACTATCCATTGCTTAAACCATACAATACTACAAAGCTTCAACAAAAAACAACTTGCAGTTTTCAGGGATATGCAGGAAACTATAATTGGTTTATACGTCTATATGTTGTTACCAATAAAATTTACATATCTAGAGATGTCCTTTTTGATGAAACACAGTTTCCATATTCTACAATATCATCAAATGCATAACCACCAAACAATAACCCATTGCTTTCACATGATATCCCATTACCATCAATCTCTATGCATAATCGATTTACATTACCATCATCTCATATACATTCATTATCATCTCGAGATACATAATCTTTGAATCAAAGTTCATAGCCACAAAATTATTGAATGCATCTAGAGCTTCAGAATCTTTGAAAACACAATCGCCTTGATCTAATGACACATAGTTTGTTCAATCACTCACACTGCATTACTCAGATACATTAGTTACATCATCATCACCTAATAGAGTGCCTATACCATAATCTACAAAGTCACCAATCCCTGTTGATCCTGATTTCCAAGTTGAATAACTCACTGTTGTTCTTCCAATCCATATGAATCTGCATCCAATGCAGACAAGGTCAAAGAATGGTATTGTTAAAAAAGAAAGCCTATTCTGCCACTGTAAAAGTTTCTCATATACCTGCTATAGAACCAAAGACATTTAAAGCATCATCTAAGATTCTAGAATGGAAATCAGCAATGCAAGAAGAGATTGATACTCTTCATTCTCAACAAACTTGGTCCCTAATACCTCTTCCACCTGATAAAAATCTTGTTGTGCGTATATAAAGTAAAGACAAATGCAGAAGGTTCAGTGTCAAGATACAAAGTTAGGCTTGTAGCTAAGGGATGCATTCAAGAAAAAGGTATTGATTATGGAGAAACAATCAATCCAATTGCCACGCCTACTACAATTAGACTCATTCTTGCTTTAACAACTCGTTTTAAGTGGTCTCTTAGGCAGTTAGATGTTCAACATGTCTTTCTACACGGACTTTTTCAAGAAAAAGTTTATATAGAACAACTTCCAAGTTTTTAGAGTTCAAATTGTCCATCCAATTACGTTTACAAACTTCAAAAGTCATTGTATGGACTCAAACAAGCTCTCAGAGCTTGGAATGAAAGATTCACAAGCTTTGTGCCAAGTTTGGGTTTTCTAGCATCACAAGATGGTCCTTCACAATTCGTTAAACACTTAACACATGGAATTTTAGTACTTTTACTCTATATGGATGATGTGATATTAACTGGTAATGATCTACAACTAATCTCCAAAGTCATTATAGATTTGACAACAGAATTTGAAATGAAGGACTTTACATTACTTTTTGGGATTACAAATCAGTTACAATACTGAAGGGATATTTGTGTCTCAGTTAAAGTATGTGAAAATTTTAGTTAATAAAGTGGATCTTTAAGACTGTAAACCCTGTGCTACTCCATATCTGCACTATCACAAACTAATCAAGGATGATGGAAAACCATATCATAGTATTGTTGAGGCACTGCAATACCTTACATTCACAAGGTATGATATAGCTTTTCCAGTGAATCAAGCATGTCAATTCATGCATAATCCAATGAAGTCTCATGTAATTGCAGTCAAGAGATTATCAGGTACCTTAAAGGCACATCAGACTATGGAATTCACTTCAAACCAGGATCACTATACATTCAATCATATAGTGATGCAGATTGGGCTGGAGATCCTAATGACAGAAGATCAACTTCTAGTTTTGTTGTATTTCTTGGTTCAAATCCTATCTCATAGGCTTAAAAAAAGCAGCATACTGTTTCGAGGTCATCAACCGAGGCTGAATATAGAGCACTTGTCATCACAACAGTAGAACTTGCTTGGATAAGATAACTTTTATGTGATTTACGTATTCCAGTACACTTCCACCAATGATACATTGTGATAATGTTTCAGCCATAGCCTTTTCAACAAATCTAGTATTTCGTGCAAAATCTAAACATATTGAAATAAATTACCATTTTGTTCGCGAAAGAGTTACTAGAATAGACCTTCATGTTCAACATGTATGCTCAGCTGATCAATCAGTTGACATTCTTACCAAAGGGTTATTTGTTCCATTATTTCAGCAATATTGTGGCAATCTCATGCTCAATTCACTAAAGCATGAGATTGAGGGGGAATGTAAGAGTAACAAAGATAAGGATCCAAGTGAAGAATGTATCAAGGGCACAGATGTAGCCACTTGTCAACATATAAGATAGGTTGTTATAAGGATTGTAATAGGTAGTTATAAGGTTGTTAGAATCTTATCCAGGTTGATAGCTTTCACTACAAGATTAGAAAACTGTTAAAAATAATATATGTGTACACTGTAAATATTACTTCATCTTAAAGGAAGATGCAAACGTTCTCTCTCAAACACTCTTGATCTCTCTCTCTTTGTTTTCTGCATATTCTTTCATCTTCATCAATACCTCTTCAATCTTCACAGTTTTGAGAATGACAGTCTATTAAAGCATGAAGGGTTGCTCACAAAATAATGGGTAGGGAGATGGAGGAGTGGGAGGTGCAGGAAGGGATAGAGATAATGAGTAGAGGAAGAAGGAAGAGCAGCTGTCGCTGACCCCGAGCCGTAGCAAGAGGTCGATGGCTAGAGGAGCTTTAGTTAGGGTTTGATGTTTGGATCACGGGTATAGGAAAGGCTAGAGGGTTTTTTTTTTTTTGGGACAAGTACTTTTAAGAGTTGGTTTTGGATCATTAATTATTTAATTTGTCCTAATAGGTATAGTGTCATCTTCACAACTTTTATGTATGATTGCATTGTTATTTTCAAAGAAAACATAACCATGTACTACTATGTGTTTCTGTTTGTAAACTTGTTTAACAACACATTTAAGTTATTTGAGGGACACCTTATAAACAGTAGCAGACCTAGAATTTTACTTTTCTTGTTTGAAGTTGGCCATGCACGGCTATTAGTTGTATTGTTGCCGGTAAACCCGTTCTGGAGTTGTAAGGAGGGTGTGGCATTCTTTCTCCTTCGTTCAGAGTTTTCACAATGAATTTTCTTTGAGCAAGGTTCCAATAAGCCCCCACAATTTATGTAACTCTTTCTTTATTAATGGAGTTGATGATGATTTATTTTTAAAAATAACAAAAAGCAATAATGAAGCAAAATTGAAAAAAAAAATCTTTAAAAGAAATCATTTAAATTAAATAAACATGCAAAACATAGACAACGGTGAAGAAAAATATATGTGTTAGTACAATAAATACCTTCATGTGACAAATTTTTTATAGAAGATCTAAAAAACTTATATGGGGTAAGTATGCATTGAGTGGGGATCCATATGCCAATGCAAATTACAATGAGTTCGGGTGATGCTTACCACCTCATTGGTTATATTTAAATTAGTTTGGTTTACTTGATTTAACTCTAAGATAAGAAATTTCGAGATTTAAACAATAAGACGGTGAGCATCAACCCTACATTAAGCGGGAGCAAAAGAATTCTCAATGACAATACAACCTTTATTTAACTATTATTTGGTTTGAGATTCTTATTGGTACATGGAAGCCTGCAAACATTTTAGCAAATAGTCATCAATTTTTGTGTGAAAGAATATTTTGAAATTTACACACTATATGTAGCTAAAGAAACCATATATACCTGTTTTGTCTAAGTTAATTTTAGCAATAAATTATTAAGAAAAAACAGCCAAGAAAAAGGTGAATTTTTTTTTTAATCAAAGGGTTTTTTTTCATGCACATGAAAATGTTGAAACATCTCATGATTTCATAAAATGTACGTGGAGGCAATTTCTCATCAACGCGGAGCTACTGGCGGTGTCATACTTGCAGCGTATCGCAGTAACATGCATGGAATACTGTATTTGATTAATTACTTGGAATCTAAGAATATGGTCAATGAAAAAGCCAAATTTAAAAAAATGGGAATCTTTTTGTTACAAATTGTGAATATGCTAATTAATCACATCATCCTGACACCCTCAAAATAACATTGTAGATGAAAATAATGGTGACAAACAAATGGTTTTAAGCTAGCTTCTAATTAATTTGTCTACATATTAACCAAGGGCGAAGCTACAATGGAGACTGAAAGTTGCCATATATGTAGCTTCTCAGTCTTCATGTGGCTCCATATCATTGACTTGAAAAATATGTCATTGCCCATTCTCAGGATTTTCGAAGTTAGTTCTACCACTAATTTCAACCATCTTAATTCAATTGTATTTTCTCAATCTACCATGAATCACTTAAACTGTAGACCTTGTATTTGGAAGAAATGGAGACAATTAAATGCCTTATATCACGAGAGCAGGTAGCTTGAATCATGTGTGATCATGGACGGAGCCAATCAAGGCTCACTAGGGGCAAATGCTCCCACTCAAGTAATTCGTTTGTTAAATTGCAGACTTCAGTTATATAATAGACACCCGTTATCTTTGTAGTAAATATATGTATCTAATGTTCAACATACCTTCATACTACTTCACTCCATAATATGAGCAAAAGTGCTTTTGTTTTGTCATTCAAACCAAAAAAACCCTCTCCCGCCTATCATATAGGAATATTTTTCTCATCATTTTGCCACTTTCCACTACTGACTGAAATTTTTGTACCTTTGGAATTGTGATACACTATCATTTGAAATCATCCCTATTATCATATTGGGTACTAAGACATCCTATAATAAGGTCTTCTTAGATATTTTTTAGGATGCCCCTACTAAAAGAAATTTCTAGCTTCGTTCTTGTGTGATATATGTTTATGATGAAGTATAGCAATAATCTAGCAATTATTTCATCAAACGTTTTGCTAAAACAAAGGGGATCAGTACAAGTTTCACTTTCATTTCAAATCCAAGATGCGATTAGCTCTTTCATCAATTGTGTTAAGAATACCAAGGCCACATATATTCATGTTGTGGTTTGAATGCTTCCACTCAAATGTGGGATTGATCTTCCACTTATTGAAATCAATAAATCAATTTTGACATATCCTTAATCAAACAAGTCACTAGCTAGCTAGGACTCAATCATAATGACTACATAATTTGTGTCAAATCTCCACAATTGGGAACAAAACAAAAATTCGTAAGGAAAAAAAAATTGGAAACCCCAAAAAGAAAATAAAAAAAAAGACAAGGAATTTAGAAACAAACACTATGGAAACCCCAAAAAGAAAATAAAAAAGCCAAGGAATTTAGAAACAAACATTATGGGTCATGGTACATATAGCCGTCCAAAGTGGAGGGAGACAAAACAAACTTGTTGGGTCATTTCAGGTCCAAATAAAATTATGATGCTTTCCATTTTCCACGAATAATCCACCACTTTTCATGATTTGAGCTTCATTTAAGTACCCCCACCACCACTTAAATCTAGTCCATACCCATTTAGGAAAGTGGAAAGCTCAACTTGTTACTGTATATTTTCTTCCACATGGAAAACAAAAGTGCACACCTCTTAAAAATTTTGACATAAGTGCCTCATTTTTTAATTTTATTGATTAAACATCTATTTGAAGAATTTGATTAAATATTTTTTTTTACAATTATTTTGACATAAGTGCCTCATTTTTTAATTTTATTGATTAAACATCTATTTGAAGAATTTGATTAAATATTTTTTTTTTACAATTTTATTAGAGGTATGTCTAATTACCTATAATATTGGTACGCTTGATTATATAGTACATTTGAATTTTTGGTACATTTTGTTTCTTGGTACGTTTAGATAACATACCAAAAGTCGGTACATTTATTTTCAAATGTACCATAAATTTTAAATATAATATTTATATAACCATACGTAAAATTTTAACAAATTGATAAAGTTTTCTTATGAAAGTATTAATGAATTTTTTTTAATAAAGGAAGCGACTATTTTTTTAGTGATAACAAGGAATTAGTTAAATTAACATTTTTAATGAAGCCACAAATTTAAAATTCGTAGATCGTAGGAAATTAGTTGTTAGTTAGCTTAAGTGGATATATATTAAATAAATAAATAAAATGCTGGCAGTTACCAAAGCATTTTAACCAAATTTTGTAAAAGAACAGATGTTTAGTTTAAACAAATTGGAAAAAAATGTAAGGAATTCTAATTACTTCTAAAAAATATCACTTACTTTGATAATAATTTGTTTGGTGGCATTAGCAATATACAGTTAATTTGAGTGAGAAGTTAAAATTAATAGAAATGCACCTAAAAATTAGAGTATAAAGTTAAATTTGATTCTAAATTTGACTCAATATTAAAAGTTTGGAGTTCATATATGACTTTAGAATAATATTCAAAGTTATAGTTCAAATTCGATGTAGCTCTAGTGTTAAAATTGGGACTCCACCTTAGAAGATACAGATTAAAATTTGTATTTTTGATTTATATGTAATTGAGTATAAATTATTTTAAATGCACAAGAGTTAAAGTTTAAAACTCAAATCTGACTTTGTAATCTCTATGCATGTGATATGGTATAACTTGGACTATTTTGATTCGAGTCAAAGATAACTTTAGGACATTGTAAGGAATAAGCAATACATAACATTCTCATTCATGTATTTAAATGTTTGCAGTGTTATTAAGAGGAATGGTGTTGTAAAGAATAAGTATCAGTCTCATTAATGTGTTTAGCAAGACCTAAAAGAGTGAATAAGTTAAGGTATGAGATAATTAATGAGCAACGAAAGTTTTTCTCATACTCATTTCTTCTTATCTCATTTTTTTTTTCTTAGATTACCCATATCAAGTAAGTAAATATGCTAAACATTTTATTGTTGCGTAGGATACGTAAAGTATGATGAAATCCCAAATCAAGTTATTTGAAGAATGATTAATGGTCCACTTACCTAATGAACTTGAGTGCCTCCATACAAAGTCATGTCTGGTTTACAATTGGATGACTACTCTCCTGTTGCTTAGTGAAATCAAGACCCTTGTAATTGCTTCTGTCTCTTCATGCCCTAATTGATTCCCACAGCTTTTTAATCAAAGCATGACATAAGTGCTCGAATGTGGCGGGCAAAATTAAGGTTTCCCCATACAAGCAACACCTTGTTTAATTAAACCTGATTAAATTTGTTAGTGGATGGTCCAAAACGATAATATGATCTGTGGCCCGTGCTGATGCGGAATGACGTGTCAGCTTCTCATAATTTGCTAAATAAGTTGCTTAAACGGTAGTCGTTAGGTCAGCCTTTGTTTTTGTAGTCTTCTTTGATACTAATTCAAGACTTCCAAGTCAATAAAGCAAGCTGATTCCATTCCTTGATTCAGAATTAGTGGGAAGAGAATCCATTTTACGGTACACTTTGCAACATTACCAAAGCACTAGCTCATGATAAATTATGATTTTATAGAATTTCCATCGTGTACGTGTAGATGCTCTTAGAATAGTTTATTAGCACAAGTTTTAGGACAAATGAATCCTTATGTATCAATATTTGATAGTGAGATGTCGAATTTTAAGCACAAATGATGAACATGTACCATTAGCTTGGTGCCTTAATTATTTTGGTTGAAGGTTTGAATTTGAGATACATTAGAAGGACATGAATGTTATTACATAACGTTAGAACCCTAGCTGCCTCAAAAGCTCATTTCAGCTAGTCCAAGTAGTGTCTCTAATTAATTAATTCGAGTGCTACCAAAACCACCCGTCTTATTTTCACACTTACCTTTTAATGAAAATGTCAATCACATATTTATCCTTTTAGCAAAAGACTTTTAAATCCATAAATAAATTCGTTATAATTGTATCAGACAAATTAAAACAAGATAAAGAAAAACTAAAACTACAGAAAAAACAAAAAAAAAATCCATCACCCTCCTAAATCAACCACAATGAGCTGACGACTATCAAGTCTCCAATCATCCATCACCCCTCCCCAGTGACAAACGCCACCCCACTCTCCCTTTCAATTCCAGTCCTACCACTTCCACCCTCTCTTCCTCTTCCTCATAGACGAACAACGGCGGCTACTAGTCACGTGTAGAATGGAGATGCAAAATAGAGGAGGCACCATGGAAGAGGACGACGACAACCCAGATTTTCAAGTTGAAAAATACCCAAATCCCAATTGGAATAAATTGATTTGGGGCAACTACCTCTGTATTGGAGCAATCTCCCTTCATGCTTCTCTCTTCCTCCCCCTCTTGTTTATCTCTTTCCAAAGGAGATGCCACCAAGCAAGTGTCAAAGGTTTTGGTTTTTTAGGGGGATGGGTGGAGGTGTTGGGGTGGCTAGGGTAATGGAGGTACAGTATTGCAATTAAGAAAGGATGGTGGTTTTTTTATTTATTTATTTTTTAAGCATATTAATATTATTCTTTGACAATTAAACAAATATATATTAGAGACTATCTTGGGAATAATGGTTGGTGAAGAAATAACATTTTGTTGTAGACTTGTTTAACTGAGCTATTCTAATGGAATAGAGAGGGGGAGGCCGGTGGCAATAAGAGGGAGAAGAGAGAGATTTAATTGTGAGGTATGCCTTGTATCACCCCATTGTGCCTTTATTTATAGTAGTAAGATATGTTAAATCCTTACCCTTTTAGGATTACAACTCTAATAGGATATTAACTACTAAAAGGAATATTTGAAGATATCCCTAGATACACTAGGATTTACACAATCCAATTCTTATTCTAAATATGACAGTAACACTCCCCCTTGAGAGTGTAAATACTCACACAAAATATCGCATCAGATCTTTAGCAGATAAGGTAGAACAATTGGGGAAGTCGGCTGCACAACGGGTGAATACAAGTCTCAAATATAAAGAAAGTATGCATTGGTAGTAAAACTTACAAAACCTCGCTATGATAAAACCTAAGGCAGGTGAAAACTCATAGGTTAAGGAGAAAATTGAGAAGTATGCATAATGTCTAAAACAAACATCAAACAGGACGTAAACAGTGAACTCAACGAAGTATGATCATCCCAGGACGTAAATAGCAAAGACCCAGTGGAAAAAATAGTACATTAAGATCAAGTAAGTATGCTTTAGGATATTCCCTTTGAGTTAGACATAACTTTCAAATAAAAGAACTACAAGCGTTTCAACTTAGATAATTTACGTATACTTATTCCTTGGACGAGCTTCTGAAAAGCAGACTTGGGCAATGACTTGGTAAAGAGATTGGCCAGGTTGTCCTGGGAAAGGATTTGCTTGACTTCAATGTTCTGATGTTGTTATTGTTGGTGAGAATAAAAGAACTTTGGCGTTATATGCTTGGTGTTGTCTCCTTTCATGTATCCATTCTTTAACTACTTGATACATGCTGCATTGTCTTCAAAGATCGTCGTACAAAGGTCAATGACGGAAGTAAGACCATTAGTACTTTGAATATATTCCATGACTGCTCTCAACCAAAAGCACTCATGCGATGCTTCATGCAGGGCGAGGATCTCAGCATGGTTCGAAGAAGTCACAACTAGCGTTTGCTTGGTATACCTCTAAGATATAGTGACGTCTCCAATGGTAAAGACATAGCTCATTTGAGAACGTGCCCTATGTGGGTCAGACAGATATCCAACATCTGCGTAACTAATAAGGTGGAAATCAACTCGAGAATCGAGGGGGGCGGCCGCTCATCTCGAGGATTCGTGGGTGCAGAACAAGCCCAAATCTGTCATACCCTTGACGTTGCGGAAAATGTTAACACCATTCCAATGTTCGCGTGTGGGCGCATTGCTATATCTAGCCAAAAGATTAACAGCAATGGAGATGTCAGGTTTGTATTAAGCCAAGTACAATAAAGCCCTAATTGCACTTAGGTATGAAACTTCAGGCTTCAAAATCTCTTCCTCATTCTCCTTGGGATGGAAAGGATCTCGTTTATCATCTAGAGTTCGAACAACCATGGGAGTACTCGAGGCTTCACTTTATCCTTATTAAAACGTCGCAACACCTTTTGGGTGTAATTCGATTGATGTACTAGGATTCCATCCGAACAATGCTCGATCTCCAAGCTGAGATAATATCAAGTTTTCCCAAGATCTTTCATTTCAAATTTCGATTTCAAGTGAACGGTAATTTCCTCAAGCTTTACGGGAGTTCCGGTAAGGTTTATGTCGTCGACATAAACTACAATGATCACAAATCCGGAATATGACTTCATTATGAACACGTATGGGTATAATTTGTTGTTCACACCCTGACTTGTCAAATATTCACTCAGACGATTATACCACATCCTTCCGGATTGTTTCAATCCGTAGAGTGATATCCTCAATCTCATAGAGGGAGTGTTATATGGTCTAGAGCTATTTGAACCAGTCAATGGAAGTCCTTATGGAACTTTGATGTAGATTTTTGTATCTAGATCCCCATAGAGATAAGCAGTTACCACGTCCATAAGCTGCATATTCAGTTTTTCAGAAACTACCACTTTTATTATGTAGCGGAACGTTATAATATCCATTACGGGGGAATACATCTCCTCGTAATCAATCTCAGGACGTTGAGAGAAGCCTTGCATTACGAGGCGTGCTTTGTATCACACTATTTCATTCTTTTCATTATGCTTCCTCACAAAAACCCACTTGTAGCCTACAGGCTTCACATGTGGTGGAGTAGAATTTATAGGTCTAAACACCTTAAGTTTCGCAAGCGAATCGAGTTCGACCTGGATTGCTTGTTTCTAGTTTTACCAATCCGTTCTACGTTGGCATTCATCAATGGAACGTGGTTCAATGTCATCACTAAGCATGATGTCAGTAGCCACTATGTATGCAAATGCATCATCAACGATCATCTCATTTAGATTTCAAACCTTATCTAATACTGCGTAGTGGACCAAAATCTCGCGATTCTCGGGAGATCAGGTTGTCTTATCTAAGGCATCACCTTAATCTAGAATAACCTCATACGTTGGAACAGATGAGTGAGCGATGATCAAGTTCAAACTAGGGTCACTAGTTTGTGTCATTTTCCTCATCCAGGGTTGTGAATCCTTTGAACCAAAGGGTCTGCCATGCTTCAGGGTCGAAGCAGATGATTGGCTAATCACCAATGTACTGTGCTGCGTGGAAGGTATGTCATCCTTACCTTCAGGGATGGTCCGACCTTCGTAAGTGGGATTACGACGTACACGAGGTATGTCTATCCTTGCAAGTGCGTTTGCAGCAGATATATGTGATCTTGTCACCTTAGCTAGATCAGTAAAAGCATCTGGCATGCTTTGAGCAATGCTTTGAAGATTTATAATTCGCCGCACCTTAATTTCAGACTGGGTAGTGCAGGGATCTAAATGAGACATAGTGGAAGCATACCACGACAATTCGCAGTGTTCTTCAGGAATGTTAGTATGCTTATCTCCCTTTAACGACGAGAAGATTGTCTCATCAAAGTGACAATCCGCAAAACGTGTGGTAAAGATATCTCCTGTCAAGGGCTCTAAATAGCGAATAATTGATGGCGAATCATAACCGACATAGATTCCCATTTTTCTCTAAAGACCTAATTTGGTACATGGTGGTGGAGCTATTGGCACATAAACTGCACACCCAAACACACGTAAATGCGAGACGTCAGGCTCGTATCGAGTAACCAACTGTAACGGTGAATGAGGTTGGGTAGCGATGGGCCTCAGGCAAACCAGCATAGTTGCATGCAATATTGCATAGCTCCAGGCATATACCTGTAGTTTGGTTCACATAACCAAAGTCCAAGCTATCAATTGAATACGCTTTATGAAAGCTTCTGCCAAGCCATTTTGGGTGTGAACATGGGGGGTACAGGATGTTTAACTTCAATCCCAACTGACATGCAATAATTGTTAAAAGTACGTAAACTCTCCAATGTTACCCAATCGAATCGACTTGATTGGATAATCAGGATGGTGAGCCCTTAGCTTAATAATTTGTGCTAGAAGTTTTGCAAATGCAGCGTTACGTGTAGATAGTAGGAAAACATGTGACCATAGTGTCGATGCTTCAACCAACACTATAAAGTATCTAAATGATCCGCATATTGGTTGGATAGGTCCACAAATATCCCCTTGAATCATTTGAAGAAACTTATGAGGGCTGTGAATAATCTTTGTAATTGAGGGTTGAGTATTCAACTTAGCCAAAGAACACGTTTTGTATAGTGGGAATCCAATGTAGGGAGGTAAATGATACCCATGTGATGATTTGAGGATACGGCATATCATATCACGTCTGGGATGTCCCATACAACCATGCCAAAGTAGCAAAGTGCTCTGGAACACAGGCACAGGGTCGGCCACATGGTAGGCTTCTATGCCGTAAATAGCTGTGATGTACAACCCACTCGGGAGATGTTCTAGCTTATCATGAATATGCTTATGGCCATACTCGTAAGAAGTGATACAAAGAAATTCAGATATATTCTCTTCAGTGGTTTCAATATGATATTGATTATCTCGAATATCTCTAAAACTCAACAATATTCTTCTGGAACGTGGAGAATAGAGAGCCTCTTTAATGGTTAAGACGGTATCATTAGACAACATGATACAGGCCTTTTCGTATCCTTCAATCAGGTTGGATGAGTTTGAGAGAGTTGTCAAAGGTGCTTTCTTAGGTACGAAGTTAGTAAAATAGTGTAGCTCACGCAATATGGTGTGCGTGACACTATCAGCCAGACAACTAACTTCCCTACTAAACATACCTAGAAATAAATTGATTGAATTGGTCATATGCATAAATATAATTCCATTCATTCAATTAATCAATTCAAGAAATAATATCCATAAAAAAATTATCCATAATTCAAAAAAAACAAAAACGAAACAAATTATTCTAAATACTTAGGAAAATTGTCCAAAAATTAAACCATAAACATAAAAATTAGGGGGAAGTCCGGCCACTCCTAGTGGGTTTGGCCACTAGGGGTAAAAACACCTTAAAACATGTCTAGAAGAATAAAACTTATTCGTCTATAGGAGCTGATGCCTCCTGAAAACTGATATCTCCATGAATGTAGTAGCATATTCAGGATGTTCCACATGGGCAAAGTTAGACTTACGACGGGAATGATACTTGGCAATAGCCTCGGGGGTAGCTCATCATACGCATGACCAATGATCATTTGATCCATAACGGTAACACATGTCCATTTCAGTGGAAGCTGATTGAACGGTAGTTTTTCCTTTGTTCTTGGGGCCTTAGAGGCAAAGGGTTGGTGTTTCTGGGTCTAATTTCCTCCCTTTGGTGGGCCTTGGCTCTATTGACATTGGGCCTATGGTTGGGCTTGCCGCCCATTGTCATGGCTAAGATGATTTTTGCGTCGTTTGTGGCTGCTATAATTGGTCGCATGTGTTTCAGGCGCGACGTTTGAGCCAGTGGGTCAAGCTTGATGATTTTTCATCAAAAGTTGGTTCTGCTTTTCATTGAGAAGTAAAACAAAGATCAAATCCAAAAAAATTGGTGAACTTTTGTGCCCTATATTGTTGCTGCAGGACAATATTGGTGACATGGAAGGTCGAATAGGTATTCTTCAGGAGATCTGATTCGGTTAAGTCCATTTTACAAAACTTAAGCAGTGATCGGATTCTACAAACTTCAAAGTTGTATTCATTCACAGACTTAAAGTCTTGGAAGCGAAGATGCTGCTAGTCGTGTCTTGCTTTAGGCAAGTAGATGTCTTTCAGGTGATCGAAAGGATCGGCCAAAGTAAGTCAAAGGGTGCGTTGGTCCTCCTCAGTGAGGTACTCGGTCTACAGAGCATTATGGATGTGTCTTCAAATAAAGATCATTGCAGTAGCTTGTTCAAGTTCTAGAATGGTGAAATTGAGCTTGTTCAAGTTCGACATGTCTTTAAAATGGAGGGTACAACAAAACATGGTTAGTCATATGGTTATCCATAGACATACATTGTAGAACATTCGAGTTCTATAAACATGTACTAGTTTAATTTAAACATGAAAGCTACAGGTTTTATGTGGTAAGTTTTGATTGAAAACTTCGGGTTTCAAAGACACTAAATATGAAACTATAGGTTCAATTTAGTTTTATGAACGATTAGTTCATAAAGAAGAGGTTCCTACTAGAACACAGAATGCAATATGTTGATTGAAGTGTAGTGGATTTGAGTTGCTTCGGGAACTCAAGTGTGAGAGGTTCGAGACTACAAAAGGATGCCAACGATTCAAAGTATTTAAATAAATTATTGAATCGTTAATGTCCAAAAGTGATATCCATGTCAATAATTTTGGATTAATTATCAGATTAATGGAATGCAAGTCACTTTTAATTAATTTAATAGATCGGGACCAAATGGGGTCGATCGTGGAAGCAAAAGAATGACAGACATGTCAAATTAGCTTCGGTTGGTGATAAACCAATTGATAATTAAATTAGAATTGATTAGCGTAAACCAAAGTATCCCAAAAAATATTTTGGGCATGATTTATAAAGCGGGTATTGCCAAAAATTGGCATTGGGTCGAAAAAATAATACGGCAATAGGCCATGCAATTCGACTGTAGGCTTATTGGGTCACGGAAAGGTTGCAGGCTTCTGGTTGTGTGGTCCGGGCAGCCCAACAACAAAAGCTGTTGGTTTTAGGCTTGAAAACTAGGCACAGGGCAAGCCCAACCTAAGGTTGGCTTACAGATTGGTGTGAGGAAGCCCAGCCGAAGCTGGGTTTCGGGTTTTTGGGTCGAGGTGAGTCAAGCCCAGCAGCAAAAGCTGCGGGCAAGTGGGTTGAAGCATGGATAAGGTCCATCAAACGACATGGGCTTACAGCATGTGGGCCTATGGTGTAGGATAAAGCCCATTAGCATAAGGCTGCTTGCTTATTGGGTCGAGAACACATGGACAGGTCCAAGAAAAGGCTGCAAGCTTTCTTAGGGGATGTGCTAGGGTTCGGGCCTATGTAAGCCTACCAAGTCGAAGGTCTAGCATGTCCGTTTAGGTGCAGCAAAACCTAAATGGCTGCTGCCATGATCCAGACGTCAGAATGATGTTGTCCTGACTCAGCTGGGTTGTGGGCCAGCGTAGAGGTCAATGATGGTGCCACGGTAGTGGTGCGGCGGCGGTGTCGCACCGTTCCCAGAATTTTATTATTATTTTTTTTCAACTTCTCTGGGGTTTGAAAAACCCTAAATTGCTTCTAAGAAACTTGATATAACTCCAATTTTTTGAGCCAATAGTAGGAATGGTCAAATTTATTAAAATAAGTCCAATTCTTTAAAGTTAATTATTTTATTATCAATAATTATCTCTTAAAAGAAAAAACTTATTGTAAAAATCAAATTTCTTCCTAATTATCTCTTTGATTATTTCTTTTTATATTTTTTTTGTTATTTCTTGTTCTTCCTCCTGCTTTAACCCATTTATAGATTTTTTTTAAAATTTTTATAATCAACCTATATCACGGGTTAATTGTATTTATCTACCTATATGACAGATTCGTTTTCATAGTTAACATGTCACAGATTAATGTGTCTTGCTTATAGGTATATTATGTTTTTTTTTTCTACCTTTTAGTTAAGTTTCATATCTCACTTATAGGTATAATATACATTCATATCTTTGCTACTTGAGTTAGGGTAGAATGTTTTGCAGATAGATTTATGTTAGTATATTATTTTTTTTTTGTTTATAAGATATTAATTAGATATTTTGGAGTTGAAAAATGCATAATATTAAAAGATTTTAATTGATTTGTATTATTTTTAGAAAATATAAAAGGAGTATAAAAGAAATAAAAACATATAATTAGATAACTGGAGTCACTCCTAAAAACACTCTATGTTTTTGGACCTGGATCTAAAAACCCTTTTATTTATATTCTTTGACCTAGGGCTGGGTTCGGTTCGAAACGGTTCGGTTTTTTGTCAAAACCGAAACCGAACCGAAATTTCGGTTCGGTTCGGTTCAAATTTTTTTCGGTTTTTTTTCGGTTCGGTTTTTTTCGGTTCCGGTTTTTTCGGTTTGGTTTCGGTCCGGTTCGGTTATTATTATTATTATTATTATTATTATTTTAGATCTGGATATTAGTAAACTAGCCCAAAAGAGGACTCTGCCATACTAGCCCAATAGTTCCAATAAACAGTAAAGGCCCAAGCCATAAAATACAACCAAAGAAAACCTAGGCTTCTACTGCAGCACCCGCCGCCGCCGAGCATCCCTACTAGCACAATCCCTCGCCACCAACCAACCAACGCCTCACATCCGGCCACGAGCACCTGTCTGAACACAGCCAAACAAACGAGATCCAAATGTTTAATAAAAATAAAGATCCAAAAACCAAAGATCTTTACAACATACGGTTCCACAAAGACAAATCCAAGAACACATCAGCCAATTTTTCTTCAAAAATTCACAAAGCATAGCCAACAAATAAATTCAAATAGCATAGTCAACAAACCAAAGAAATAAAAACTATTAATCAAAACATAAAAAAAAAAACTACCATTTTCATTTTTCACCAAAGATCTTTACTACATACGGTTCCACAAAGACAAATCCAAGAACACATCAGCCAATTTTTCTTCAAAAATTCACAAAGCATAGCCAACAAATAAATTCAAATAGCATAGTCAACAAACCAAAGAAATAAAAACTATTAATCAAAACATAAAAAAAAAAAAACTACCATTTTCATTTTTCAGCACTCAAAGAATTAAACAAGAAAAAGAAAAAAAAAATTGAATACTTACTGTTAAAGAAATCCGGAGGAACAAAGATGGATGTCTGGTGCGACCTCCATATGAATCTAGAGTAAAAAACTATTTGGCTTGTTTTTGAAAAGCAGAGATCGAAAGTTTATGGAGAAAGAAAGGAATATTAGAGAGAAGTGAAGAAGTTGTTGTTGTTGTTGTAGGTGAGAGGAAGAGAGGAAGAGAGGAATGAGAGGAATGAGAGTTGAAGGGAGGAAGAGAAGAAGGAGAGAGAGAGAGACTGAGGAATCGCAGCAGATGAGAGAAAGAGAGGAGAGAGATTTGAGAATGGAAATGAATGACGGCTAGGGTTTGTGAACTTTATAAATTTTATAAAACATTAAGATTAGAATACCTATAAAATTATACTGGTACAATTATAGCAATACAAAGCCTACAGTCAAGTTGGTTTGAAGGAGGCTATCCCCAACCTGGACGGAAGGGGTTCGAATCTCCTCTCCAGCAGGTTTTGACTATTTATGTTTTATTTTCATATTTCGGTTCGGTTCGGTCCGGTCCGGTTTTCATACCTCAAAAACCGAAACCGAACCAACTAAATTCGGTTCGGTTCGGTTCAACAGATTCGGTTCGTTTTTTTTTTCGGTTCGGTTTTTTTCGGTCTCGGTTCGGTTCGGTTGTCGGTTTTTTTCGGTTTTCGGTTTTTCCAACCCACCCCTACTTTGACCCACAAATTCCACATAGCAATATAATTGCGTAATGCATGAAACATATATATATATATATATATATATATATCAGAAGGTTCATGCATCATAGGGAATGTTTTCATGCTTCATGGTCGTTTCAAATATCTTACGTTATTTTAAGCGTACCTGATTGGAAGAAAACAAGTAAAAGCCTTTGAATTTTGTAGAAGAAAGCCTCCTCCTACGGTCATTCAGTTCCTTAACTTTTGGCAAGAGCGTACTAATAACATGTTGTAAGTTTATTTAACTGAGCTATTCTAAGGGAATAGAGAGGGGGATGTCGGCGGCAATAAGAGAGAGAAGAGAGATTTAATTGTGAAGTGTGTCTTGTATCATCTCTTGTTCCTTTATTTATAGTAGTATGATAGGTTAAATCCTTACCTTTATGGGATTAAAACTCTAATAGGATATTAACTACTAAAGGAAATATTCAAAGATATCCCTAGATACATTATGATTTACACAATCACATTCTTATTTTAAATATGACTGCAACACATTTTAATTTTTTTAATATTTTATGATGGATGGGATTATAATGTGAGTTTAGAATAGAATAATGGGGTGAGTCTATTAGCACTCATTAATTTTAATGCAAGCGGCATATTTCTTTGCCGAATATGACATTTCTTCTCATTTATTTGCATTAAGGTTTTGAGTAATCCTTTATTAATGTTCGTTTAAAGAAAACTACTTTCCTATAATTGAAAACTCATGCGAGAAAAAGTAAACCTCCATTCATAACATCACCGATCAACAATTCCTCAACTTTTTTTTTTTAACAAACAATATTATTTACATTTAAGGGGGGGGGAGTGGGCTTAGGCTTATAATGAGTTTGTATGATGAAATGAGCTGTAATCCATTATAACATTTACGATCACTATATATATATATATATAGATACCATTTTTGGTTCTATTGCAAAAGAAGAACTAATACATGGATTGTATTTGGATTGTTGCTTTTGTATAGTAGTAGAATTAGAGCATCCAATCCAAAATTAACTGTGACGTTGTATAACAAACAAGCAACAGTTGAATTTTGATTTGCTGTATTTCTTGTCAAGCCCGTCAATTTTGTTCCTAGCTAGAGCGTTTTGTTGTAAAGTACACAAAACTATATTATCCATCAGATAGCTCTGTTTTGTCTTTTGATCTATGAGTATTGACTAATGATAACTAAGCATGAGAAACAATATATCTTGTACGTATACATATGTAAGTATCTTCCCCAAAGCACATTCATCAGCAAGCTCTCTGGTGTTTAATGATAAATACAATCGCATATGATCGAGAAGAGAGGTAATGAGTTGAAAAATAGGTTTAGAGTTCGAAGCTTGCCCATCATCGATAGGATATTAGTAAGCAGCAGGTTAAATAGTCCCTATTGATTGTGACTCGATATGGATAAAAGAAAATTGAACTGCCAAGACATACTGACACAAGATTTAAAGATGGAAACAAATCAATATATACTAGCATGATACCTCCTCCACAAGATATCTTTTAGACTCCAAAAATTACTCCTTCACAAGAAGAGTTTCATATATTTATTAATGCTAATTTGAGGAATTATGTATGTTATTTTTCATGTCAAGTGCCTTTATTATTACTAATTATAATGGTTTTACCTACCCTCCAAATAATACAAGTTATACAAGAAAAAAGGGTCTTTTAAAACACTATTTTCAACATATATTTTGTTTACACAATCACACTAGTTATAAAACACTATTTTCAACATATATTGGTTTTATATTGCGTTTATTGAGGACTATAAGTCTCATGCTAATCTACTACATCTATCGCTAATCATATTAAAGCAGTGTCTGTATGTCTTTCATTTTTAAGGAGGGTATATGGGGGTGGGTTCTTATCGCCTTAGGCTTTTAATTTAGAAAGAGATGAATTTATAGACCCAACAGAAAAGCAATCCTCAGCCCTAGAAGATTATAATCATTATCCTATTATAAAATCCTAACAAAACCGACCAACCCAAAAAAAATCCTAATAAAAAGCCGACCCTTGTTATATTTTTCGTACACAATCAACGGAGGCCTCCCCTTTCTCTGAATCGGGCCCGATGCCTCGACCCACTTGGGAGGGGGTTTAGGAGGTATTGTTGAGTGCATATTTCTCGTTTTTTAGTGGGAGCCAAATCTTTTGCTTCTTGGGTGGTTATGAACTACGCGCTCAAGTTGCGGGAGATGCCCGTCCGTGGGAGTTGCAACACTGGTAAACCGGCCCACAAACATACATAAAATTCAATAATTCTCAACCGTACTTGCGTAGTACAATATTGATTCCTAAACCTACTTTGAGTGATGAAATTTTAATGTAAGTAACATGTGATTCTGCAACAGCAAATTCATATGATTCATGCCTTGTATACTACGAATCTTTAATATTTGTCACTCATATTCTCATTAGAAATATAAAAAGAAAAAGTAATTAGGCCAAACTTGTAGAACTCACCTTCCAAACTCAACCCATTTAAGAATAGTTTGGGTGAGTTGGTTTACCATCTATTAGGTTACCAACCTGATCCGAACCACCCAATGCTCACCCCTACTCTTTAATGAGTGCTTTTTCATTCATTTGTTGTCGATCCAAAGGGGCCCCTTTGGAAAATTCTATAAATACAAGCCCATTTCATTCATTTGGAGGAATTGATATTACACCTTGAAGCTCTGAAGCTCTGAAACTCCGAAGCTTTCAAGCATCCAGGTTCCCGAAGAATCAAGAAAGCCTTCTTCGTTCTTCGTTCATCGTTCTTCCAAAATCAAGCCCCGACGGCCCTTGGATCAACAATCATCCACCTTCAAGCCCAAGCCTCAACGGCCCCTTGAAGAAAGCGTTCATCGTTCATCGACTGTTCATCTTCAAGGATCAAGCCCCAACGGCCCCTTTGGATCGACAACATCAACGAATCCGCTCATCCGCTGTTCATCAAGCCCAAGCCTCGACGGCCCTTGAAGAAAGCGTTCATCGTTCATCACTGTTCTTCGAGATCAAGCCCAAAAGCCCTCGAAGATCCGTTCAAGCCCAAAAGCTCTCGAAGATCTGTTCGTCACTGTTCTTCGAGTTCAAGCCCAAAAGCTCTCGAAGATCCGTTCGTCACTGTTCTTCGAGTTCAAGCCCAAAAGCCCTTAAAGATCCGCTCATCACCGTTATTCAAGATCAAGCCTCAAACGGCCCTTGAAGAAACATTCATCCTCAAGATCAAGCCCCAACGGCTCATTGAAAGATCCGCTCAAATCCACCTTCAAAGATCAAGCCCACGGCCCTTTGAAGAAACTTCCAACTGTTCATCCAAGATCAAGCCTCGACGGCCCTTGGATCAATCGCACATCCACCAATCAACACCTTACGGAGATCGAATCAGAGGATCAAGATAAAGAGAGATTGTAACCCAAAACTATCAAATACAAATATTTTGTTTGTGCACGTTCGTTCTTGTCTCTTTCGTTTCAGGAATTTTCCGTGTTCACAAATTGGCACGCCCGGTGGGACAATCTCTACCTCTCATCTCCTTCTCCGTTCAAAGAATCCAAGCACACCTCAAAGTCAATGGCATCAAGCAAGGGACAAGCCGTTCTGGCAACCACTGAGGGAAGGATCTTAAGCACTTCTGCCGCAAATGGACGATCCATTAGCGCCACAACCGCTCCTCAACATGCCATTTCAAAATTGGTGCCGCTAAAAGAGCAAGGGGAACATCAAAGGTGTGAGTCTGTCATCAACCTGACCTCGCTGGGGGCACCGAAGCACGATGCTGAGGCACACAAGATGACATCCCAAAGCAGCCAACGACGTTCTTCATCAGCATCCTGGATGTCTAAAGGAAAGTCACGTCTATTGGTCGCACAAGTCATGACTATCGGCGTTACCTCCGTTGAAGAACAACTGGCACAAATGAATGAAGCGATTGCAAGGCTAACCCGAACTGTGGAAGAAAAAGACTTGCAAATTGCAGCACTCGTCAATCGACTAGAGGCGCAGGACGGCGATAAACCCGACCCAGAGAATGATCCACTAAAGAGAAGAGAGGACGAAGAAGATGAGCCTCAGGTGGAGAAAAACGGTGCAAAGCCGGAGCCAGACCAAGCAGCGGCACTCATGGGATCTCTTTCTATCCAGCAGCTGCAGGAGATGATCACCAACACAATCAAAGCACAGTACGAAGGGAGCTCAAATACCTCATGGTGGTATTCAAAGCCGTATTCAAAGAAGATCGATGCCTTAAGGATGCCAAGGGGTTATCAACCACCAAAGTTCATGCAGTTTGATGGAAAAGGAAACCCGAAACAGCACGTGGCCCATTTTGTTGAAACTTGCAACAACGCGGGGACCGAAGGGGACTACCTTGCCAAGCAGTTTGTGCGCTCGCTGAAAGGAAACGCTTTTGAGTGGTACACAGACCTAGAACATGAGTCAATCAAAAGCTGGGAACAATTAGAGCGGGAATTCCTCAACCGCTTCTATAGCACCCGCCGCACTGTGAGCATGCTAGAGCTAACGAGCACAAAGCAGTGGAAGGACGAGCCAGTCATTGACTACATCAACAGATGGCGCACTCTAAGCCTCGACTGTAAAGACAGGCTCTCGGAAACCTCTTCAATCGAGATGTGCATCCAAGGCATGCAATGGGGTTTGCAATACATCCTTCAAGGCATTAAACCACGAACCTTCGAGGAACTGGCCACTCGCGCCCATGACATGGAGTTGAGCATCGCCCATCATGGGAAGAAAGAACCGATCGCCGACTACAAAGACAACAAAGTTCTTGGGACAAAGGTGGAAAAGGCTGCATGGAAACCCACCAAGGAAGCGATAACGGTCAACACAGCTCCCGTCAAAATCCCTACACGAGGCAAGGCGATTCAAACCGAAGCTTTTCGTGATCAAGAGATGCGTAGACCCACTTTGAAGGAGCTTGAGGAGAAGATTTATCCATTCCCCGACTCTGATGTAGTTGCCATGCTGGATGACCTATTGGACAAGAAGGTGATCAGTTTGCCTGAGTGCAGACAGCCGGAAGAGATGAATCGTACCGACAACCCAAGATACTGTAAATTCCACCGCTTCATCAGTCATCCAACGGAAAAGTGCTTCGTACTGAAAGATCTCATCCTGAAGCTAGCACAACAAGGGGAAATCGAGCTTGACCTCGAAGACACGGTTGCGGTACACACTACTACTATCGTGTTTGCATCACTCGATCCTGTGCATCTTCGAAGCATGCATGACCATTCCCGTCAATGTTCAAGTCACATGGCACCTCCTACACAACCATCACCGGGGGCAAGCAACCAAGATGCATCTACTGGTGATAAGAAAGGGTGGACATCGGTGACCTACAAAAAAATGAGGAAGCCAAGACCACAAGCCACAAGGCCAAAAGAGGAGCCTAAACCCGCCCCTCGAACTTCAGTCTTCGAAAGGCTGAATTATTCAAAACCTAGAATTGCAGCACTTGATCGCATCAGTGGTCAAGACCAAACTTCCGTCTTCAAAAGGCTTGAGACGCCAACACCGCAAAGATCAGTCTTTGAAAGGTTATCAAAACCCAAGAAACAAAGCGGCACAGCTAGATTTCCTCCGCAACGGCCGACTTTGGACAGACTTGAAGAAACTAAGAAGCCTTCTAGAAACAGGAAGACAACGCCAAAGGGAGAGAAGCTCGACAGTCTAGCAGGAAAAGACGATGTTCAAAGCTTGATTCCTTCAAGGATGAAGCGCCAAGCAACTTTGGAAGTCGACACAAAAGGACCACTGAAGGTAAGGAGGCGCACCATCATCTACACTGGCCAATCTTCACGGCAACAAACCCGAGAGAACCGCACTGAAGAGGAGGCCCAAGAAGACAAAAAAGATGAAATCCTGGAAGAAGACGTCACTTCCGGCTCTGTCAACTCAAAATTTTCACCTCAATCGCTGGGGGCATACTCAAAAAACATGCTAGTCAAGCCGAGTGAAGTTGAAGGATGGACTTATGTCACTCCGAAGAAATTGCACAAGAAGCATATGTCTTCTCCACAAGCTCACCAATGGGAAAGGGGGCAAAACAGCTCCTGTTCACCTCCAGAACAATGTGAAAGTGCTGGAGATAATGAAACTTTGACACAAAGATCGCCCATCCCCATCACAATGTGCGACCTCTTCCCAGAAGACTTCTTCAACTACTCAGTCAAGGCTCCTTGCTATGAAGATTGCGAGGAACGACTATCTCAGATTGCTTGACGAACCAATGCTCCTTGTTCGCACGAGCCTAAACTGCACGAATCGAAGCTCCTTGTCCGCACGAGCCTAAACTGTAGGACACAATTCTCCTTGCCCGCATGAGTCTAAACTGCATGGCACAACGCTCCTGGTCTGCACGAGCATAAAAGGCAACACCAACGCTCCTTGCCTGCACGAGCTGAAACTGCAACACGGCACAAAATGCTCCTTGTCTGCATGAGTTAAAACTGCAAACGGCACAAAAAGAAAATACCAAAAAATACGTATGTATTTGAACTACGTTACGACTTGATCTCTTCTTTGGAGGGGTACGTAGGCAGCTCGAATGTTCAATTTTTCGAGTTCAGTCACATCAAAATCAAAAGAATAAATGTTGTATTTAGAAAAAAAAAAAAGAAAGAAAAAAAAAACAGATACAATTTCTTCAAAAAAAAAAATAAAAAAATAATAAAAAAATAAAAATACATATGTTATTATGTATTTAGAGGGAAAAAAAACAAAAGAAAAGAAAAAAAAAAAAATATATATATATATATATATATATATAATATATGAGTGTCTCAGCCCAGCAGCAACAAAAGGCTCAAGCCACAAACCATAAGCCCAATCCGCAGTCAAGTCCAATGCCAGCTCAGACTTCGCTTACAAATCCAGGCCCAATTCTTGAAGCCTTAATCTGCCGTGCCCACAACGCGGCCCAGCAGCTCATGCTCTGTCCTCCCTGCTCCAAACGGCATCATCTTAATCTCCCTACTCCCCATCAAATCGAACCCTTCTTCTTCTTCACCGCTCGATCACCGCCGGCGCATTTTAGCATCACCAACCGCGTCAACACATACGATGGACGTCCGAAGGCGATCGACGATGGATACGCCTGTCTACCATAAGAGCCAGCGACAGCGACGGATCTCTCGGGAAGACCCGGCTCAACAACGCTGAGTGCAAGGACGCCGTCGTCGCAGGAAATACGCCACAAGCACAGCGACGCCAGGATCCACCGCCGACCTCATCCTCACAACCCGTCTCGAAAACTCGGCCCGCCCACCATTGTCTCCCCCGATAACTACTGGTGCTGTTTCGCCTCGAAAGACTCGAAACCCATCTCCGCCCAGCCACGCCCGGAGCAACCCATTAACCCGATCTGGTTCAATATTACCCATCTGGGAAATCGCCTTCTTCTTCGCCGTCCTCGTTCCGGATCCGATTCGCGCCGGGTAGTCGCTCTCCGGTCATGGATTTTAATCCGGCGTTGACAAATGGCCATTCTGGTCAAAACGATTCGTTTAATTCCAGCTTCAGCAGGTTCAATTCAATGCTCACGGCTGGGTTATTGAACCCCATGTCGCCGCCGCCGCAATCCGACAAGACGACCCGGTCCAGCCCGACCCTTTTCGAAATGATGGCTAGCGAGCCCGAAATGGCCCAACCCAGAGCCCAGATCCACCAGAACGGCGTCGGGTCGGCAAGCGGGCGCAAAACCCATGTGGGTTTCGTTCAGGACAAGCAGGCGTTGATGATGCAGCGGGTCTCACATCTGCTGATGGGGAATCGGAGCCCCGGGAACCAGTTCAATGACCCGTCGATAAGTGACATTAAGCTCACTCTGAGCTCCAAAGATGGGTTCAGTGTGTCGATGAATATACACCGTCAGATTCTGGTCGCGCACAGTCGGTTCTTCGCGGTGAAGCTGTCGGAGAGGTGGGTCAAGCAGCAGAGAACGGCGCCGTCACCCACTTCGAGCCCTCATCCACCTCACTGCTGACCTCTGGGACACCGTATGCACGGAAGTTCTCACCGATCTTGACTTCCCCGATTCTGATGTCAACGCCATCCTCAAGTCTCGCTCCTTGCCGTTCTCCACCAGCCATTCCTCGTCATCTGTGGAGCTCAAGTCCCTTATCGACGGCAAGAGCTAGCTTCGCATTCTTCTTTTGGAGAAGCGCATGTGCACAGCTTTTGTAAGAAGAAAACTCACGATCAAGACCATTGATCTCTTCCTTGAGGGCTGCAAGTTCAGCATGCTTCGCAATCAAGCTTTTGTGTTTGTGCAGACACATCTTACGAAGAAAGCAGTAAAGCTCATCTCTGACGGCGGATATGGGCTGACCGAAGTGGCGGGGCTAGTAGAGCCAGCGAAGCCAGCGACTGAGAAAGGGAGGCTGAAGTCGAAGCAAGTAGTGAGGACGGTCGAGCTCCCTGAAGCTTGCAGGACAGTGAAGTTCGTGGCTGGGCTTTTGACGACAATGTTGATTGACGGATGGTGGAGCTCGTGATGGGCAGAGATCTTCGGCGAGGCTCTCGTTGGGAGAGTAGGGTGTCTTGAGAGATTCCCTCGAGCTCGTCACTATGACCACTGTGATAGCAAAAAGCTTCAACGACCGCTGTCAAACGACTAGCCGGCCGAGAAGCGCTTCCTCAAACTCCAGCTCTCCGTCCGTCTTCGTCCGCTGCCTGCAAAATCCCCTACCCATCACCCAAATTTATACAAAAAAAAAAAAAAAAAAAAAAAAAAAGAGGATGGTGGAGCAAAGTGGTGCCAGCACCACGTGAAAAAAAAAAGAAGAAGAAGATAATGATGGAAGCTTGCTGGATGCATGACACAAGAGGATGGTGGATCAAAAGTTTCTGATGGTGCCCATATAATAAAAAAAAAATGATGATGGTGCATCTGGCACCCTGTGACAGAAGAAAAAGAAATGGTGGGTGCATCCAGCACCGAGAAAAAAAAATAATAAAATAAAATAAAATAAATAAATAAAAAAAATAAAAAAAAAATAATAATAATTATATAATAAAAAAAAACGCATAGAGAAAAAATAGAAGGTTCATTTTATTTATTTTTCTAGAAATTTTACATAAATTTGCATTATACATACCTTAAAAAAAAAAAATGCATTGAGAGAAATAGAAGGTCCATTTTATTTATTTTTCTGGAAAGATTACATAAATTTGCATTATACATACCTTAAAAAAAAAAATTAAATAAATAAATAAATAAATAAAATAAAAAAAATCAAATTTACAAGAGGGGATTTTCAAGGACGATCAGGTGGCGCCTTATCACTCGGCGGAACTCCAGGAAGAAGAGGAGCCGGAGGTTGATCATTTGGAGCTTCATTACGCGGTACAGCCCTAGAAGACGAAGGCAAATGCTGCTGGAACAAACCCACAAACCTCTGATGATCAAGTAAAATCTCACCATCAGATTCCTGCATTTGGTCAATCTTCCTCTTCATGTTTGTCGCATAGCTATGTGCGAGCTTATGCAACTGTTTGTTCTCCTGCTTGAGCCCTCTAATCTCCTGTTTGAGACTCATCACTTCAGCCGCCAATGATTCAACTTGACGGGTTCGAGCAAATAGGCGTTGGGCCATATTAGACACAGAACCTGCACACTGCACACTGAGAGCCAGAGAATCCTTAACAGCCAACTCATCAGACCGTTTGGAAAGTAGTCTGTTATCTCTGGGAGTGACAAGGTTCCGGGCCACCACCGCAGCGGTCATATCATTCTTCACCACTGAATCCCCAACGGTAAGAGGACCAGTGGGGGATATGAAGGATGGGCGCCATATGTTGTCTGGAGAAGAAGGGACTGCCTCTTCACCAAGATTCAAGTCAAAACGACGATCGGAGGGGCCAGACATTTTCAAAGGTGTTAAAGAAAGAAGAGGTCGGATAAATCGAGATCTTAGAAGTGCAAGAAGGTACAAGCAAAAAATTCAAGTGTGCTTTGAAATGAACTGCCTGCCTCTATAAAAGATCAGCACTCAACGGGATTTCAGAGATCGAAGAGGCGAGCTCAGAATTCGAAGAGGCCATTCAAAAATCGAAGAGGCAAGCTCAGAAATCGGAGAAGCATCTTACTTTTCCAGACGCGTTGGCACCCGTCACACGCAAACTCAGCTTTGCGAAAATCACAGGTAATTTGTCGAAGCGCCAATCCCAGATATCGAAGAGACGCCAGTCTTTTTCAGCCGCGTCATCACCTGTCATATGCACACTCAACTTCGCGCAAATCACGGGCAATTTGTCGAAGATTTTCGGGGAAGGAGAAAGCATGTGAAGTTTACTATTCAATCACGCGTTAGTTGCCGACACGAGTGAAAGAATAGTACCTCTACAGGTATTAAGGGACCTCCTATAACTGTCCACCTTCACCTTCCATAGCAAGGCAGACATACAGAGTATTTCTTCATCTCCAAAGATGCTTTCTCAACGAAGCCTATCGAGTCATTCAGTGTTCCTTATTCCTTGGGGTACCTCTGCAAGCCAATGACTCCAAAGCAAAAGTATCTCATATCACCAGGGTAGAAAGCAAAAGTATCTCATATCATGTGTTCTCCCTGTCATTCCCTTTGTCCTTGTTCTTACCTACAAAGACAAGGATAAAGAAAACAATATGCCGGAACTTCCACTCAAACTCGGGTAAGGAACCGACTGCTTGGAACCCTTCCCTGATTGCCTACCTAGCACTGCTCTCGAGTACTCGTCTCCCACTGCTGCTGTACTTACAAAGAAGCTACCACATCTGCCTGGAGAACAGATAAGGCAAGTGAAAATGATACCTTGCAGCATGTGGAGACAACGTGCTGAAGAAACAAGCAGAGAAGAATGCAGCATGCACAGTCAACTCAGCGAAAGGAGTCTGAGATGAAGAACTCGAGAAGATGCCGCATCTGCCTGAGGAACAGATAAAGGAAATGAAAATGATACCTTGAAGCATGTGGAGACAAGTGCAACCAAGCACGTGCTGATTCATCCGCTACTTCTTCAAAAGCAAAAGTATCTCATATCATCAGGGTGCAATCACTCTGGACGATGGACTCGTTTTGACCCTCAAATTCTTGGGCCGACTTACTAGGCGTTGTGGGCTGCATATGTCGTTTCACCACCCTTGAATCAAATCCTTAAAGATCAAGTCCCCAACTGGAAGAAGAGCCCGTCAATCTTGAAGATCATACCGTTGACCAAACTGCTCAGGTGTGAATTAGAAAGATTGAACAGAGCAATAAGTCGTCACCTTCACCTCGTGCCTGCCTGCCATGTGTTCGAGTCAACCTTCAAGAATCAAGCCTCAACGGCCCTTGAAGAAGCTTCCAACCAAATTCAAGATCAAGCCTCGACGGCCCTTGAAGAAAATCACAAGTCCGATTCAAGATCAAGTGTCTACCACCCTCGAATCAAAATCCTGTTCAAGAATAAGCTGTGGAAAATCAACAATTGGAGGAATCCAGAAAATCCTCCAACCCAGTTCAAGATCAAAGTTGTGGAAAGTCAACAAGCGCAACAAAATATGTGCCGATTCACCCACTACCAAAGCCAAAAGATCATCTACCACATGAAGCTCCTTGTGGTCCAATTTCAACCTTCAAGATCAAGCATCGACGACCCTTGAAGAAATCTCAAGCCCAATTCAAGATCAAGCCTCAACGGCCCTTGAAGAAATCTCTAGCCCAATTCAAGATCAAGCCTCAAACGGCCCTTGGATCGACATCTACAGTAAGGGACTTCAAAAAAACGCATCTCCTACACGTGACAGGCACATGTATACGACGCGCCTTGAAGTGGGGGCATTTGTAGACGTCGAAATTTCGGTAAATAAATGTTGACCGATAAATCAAAGTGTCAACGCTCATGTATTACATAAAATTTACACGTAGCGTGTGACTCAACGAAAATTGAAATAAGTTGGAAAAGTCATCAAATAGGACACATGTCAACACCTGGCAGAAACGACTTATTTCATCTGGAATATTAAATTCAAAGTTAGGCCTTGGAAAATTCTATAAATACAAGCCCATTTCATTCATTTGGAGGAATTGATATTACACCTTGAAGCTCTGAAGCTCTGAAACTCCGAAGCTTTCAAGCATCCAGGTTCCCGAAGAATCAAGAAAGCCTTCTTCGTTCTTCGTTCATCGTTCTTCCAAAATCAAGCCCCGACGGCCCTTGGATCAACAATCATCCACCTTCAAGCCCAAGCCTCAACGGCCCCTTGAAGAAAGCGTTCATCGTTCATCGACTGTTCATCTTCAAGGATCAAGCCCCAACGGCCCCTTTGGATCGACAACATCAACGAATCCGCTCATCCGCTGTTCATCAAGCCCAAGCCTCGACGGCCCTTGAAGAAAGCGTTCATCGTTCATCACTGTTCTTCGAGATCAAGCCCAAAAGCCCTCGAAGATCCGTTCAAGCCCAAAAGCTCTCGAAGATCTGTTCGTCACTGTTCTTCGAGTTCAAGCCCAAAAGCTCTCGAAGATCCGTTCGTCACTGTTCTTCGAGTTCAAGCCCAAAAGCCCTTAAAGATCCGCTCATCACCGTTATTCAAGATCAAGCCTCAAACGGCCCTTGAAGAAACATTCATCCTCAAGATCAAGCCCCAACGGCTCATTGAAAGATCCGCTCAAATCCACCTTCAAAGATCAAGCCCACGGCCCTTTGAAGAAACTTCCAACTGTTCATCCAAGATCAAGCCTCGACGGCCCTTGGATCAATCGCACATCCACCAATCAACACCTTACGGAGATCGAATCAGAGGATCAAGATAAAGAGAGATTGTAACCCAAAACTATCAAATACAAATATTTTGTTTGTGCACGTTCGTTCTTGTCTCTTTCGTTTCAGGAATTTTCCGTGTTCACAGCTTTTATTTGACAATTTTTCTTCAATCTTTCAATTACCAACAATAATTTAAGGAGTGATTTATCCATTATTGTGAAACAAGACATTGGTACCAAACGTAAATAATTATCCAACAAAAACAGTGTATGGTTAAAAATATTTCTTCATGGTTCTGAGTTTTTATTTTCCCTCTCTTTTCTATCAAACAACGTTATTAGCTTAGAGACTTTGAACTTGAGAATTACTTGCTTAATCAATAAAAGCTATATGTCCTATCATGGTTCTAAAGTTGAAGTACTCTATGTTTGTGATAATGTGGTGAATTAAGCCTAATGTGGCAAAGAGATTTTCATTCTTTAGTTTGACAATTTTTACCTGAAAAGAGAAGTGCTAAGATGGTTCCCTCTTTCCTTTATGTACTCTGCATTTTTATGTCAATCATTTTTTTCTTTCCCTTTCTTTTTTACAAAACATATAAGTTATTCGCCCCAAGTTTACAAAACAGTTGGATTTTCAGGGTGCTTCAAAGCCCACAGAACTTTTTCCCTCCTTTTGGTGAAAAAAGCCCATTATATTTGAGTGTTTGCTCATCTGATGATCTCTACCATATTCCAAGTTTCCAACAATACGGACAAACAATGAACTGTAGTTTTATTGCATACATACTCAATCCAACTAGATTGTTTGTCTGATCACAGAAATTTACATGTAGCCCAAAATGTTCATGCGTTTGCATTATATGGGCCAAACCCTAATTCCACAGCATTGGATGCTAAAATCATTCCACCACGATTACATATATCTGCAAGATCTTGCACATCTATGAGCAGAGAAACCGAATCAAAGGACTGTTTTTCACTCAGTTTGTAATGCATGAGTCACGATAATGCAACTTGTCCATGGAAACCTTCAATAATCTCCCTGCTGCTACGAACATGGTGTTTCATCCACTTGTCACAGAAGGAAGAATGATTCATTAATAGTTGGCACTTTTAAAATAGGGACACTTTTGATGCGGTCCCTAACTATCAATATTCTTTTATTGAAACCTTGTTAGTTTTAAATTTTTTATTGAGGTCCCTGACATTAATGTAATAATGTAAGTTACTATATTTTTTAGATTAAAAATTAAAAATTAAAAATTGAAATTTGTAATTGTTTATATTAATGAGATTTTAAATAAAACCCATAATTTATGGGATTAAAAATAATAAAATATAAATTATACTCTCTATTATATTGTGTGTGTGTGTGTGTGTATATGTAGGGGTACATTAACCAAAATTAACAAAAAAAATTATTGTACCAAAACATGGATACATTCTCAAATCAACGAAAAAGAATGTACCCATATAAATTTAAACATGGATTAAAAAATTTGAATGGATTTTATATTAAAAAAAGGGTACATTTTACATATAACAAATTGATGTATTTGAGAATGGGTACATTGATGATTAAAAAAATTGAAAAATTATATGAATGGGTACATTTAAGATTAAAAAATTGAGAATCTTTTTATATATAAAAAAAAAACTAATAGGTACAAACTTAATTTAATTTAATTTTTTATTATTTTGAAAATGTTTGAATTGAAAATTAATTAGAAGTTTAATAGAGGTGTGAGTATTAAATCCTAAATTAATTACTAATATTTATATTAAAAAATTATATAATAAACATGTAAATTCATTATCACATTAATGCTAGGGACTTGAATCAAAATTTGAGAACTAATAAGGTCTTAGTCAATGTACAGTAAGAACTAGGGACCGGATACTAATTTTTCCTTTAAAATACATACTATACGTACCAAATAAATGTTTGAGAGGACTATTCCCTACGTAATCTTTATCTATATCTCAGAAAAACATTTTGGACGACAAGCGAAGCAGGAAATTTAAATGACTTTTGTCAATATATACCACCCTATAAATTATTATGTAGTGACTCTGATGGGACGTATATTTGATGTTTTCCCACAGCTTGGAGTTTTATGGTGAAAAGGTCGATCAGTCCTCCTCAATGTCGCAAACTTGATTAAATGCCATGCAGCAACCAGTCGTGGCTATTGCCTAGCCAGTAGCCACAGTGACAAGAGATGATAACTTGCATGATAACCCTGCAATGCAGCCAGCCAGCCATGGCGCGATTCACATGGGTCTAATTGAATCTGTCTGCCTATTTGCACCGAGCCGCATGGGTTGCCCAATCCTATATGTCAATAGGTTAAACTTATAAACAGAGAAAACTACTAGTGACAACACCAGTTCAATCCAATCTATATGTCTAAACGCATAAAAAAAAAACTTGAGCTCTTTCGTAGGTCTCTAATGAAACATGGTTTTCATAGAGAAAATGTTGCTATATATCTGGTTCATCATTCATTGCTCGAAAGAGAAAAAATATGGCCACTGTCAGAGTAATATAGTCTTATGTCTTGCTAAATGAACATAACGTCACTCGTGAAACATATTCAGAAATATTTTTCTTAGAGGAGGCATGATGAAGAGAGGTCGCACTTGGTGCGATGGCAAATGCCTTCGCCCATAAGCGGTAGGTCTCGGGTTCGAGACTTGGGAGTAGCCTCTCCATAAATGGGGGTAAGGCTAGCCGACATTCACATCTTCCAGACCCTGCGTAAAGCGGGAGCCTTGTGCACTGGGTACGACCTTTTAAAGGAGGCATGATGAAGTATGGCTCTCAAGGAAATATATGTCTACCCTTACTGATCTTATCAAGCAACTTTTGCCCCCCAACCTTAAAAGAAAAACAATGAGCTGTGATATTGAAGACCGCTATAGGGTATTGTGATGACTGGCATGAATGTTGAGAGGGAGTAATAACCTTTCATTGTCTCCTATGTGGATTCGTCATCGACCCTAATATAAACTATAAGCCGAATTAGAATGACAACTCACCCCAATGTATAGTGTTTTTATTTATTTATTTAATCATCTTGGAACTTGGGAGCAGTCTCTCCATAAATGGGGGTAAGGTTAGCCGACATTCACCTCTCCCAGACCCTGTGTAAAGCGGGAGCCTTGTGCACTGAGTATGAATCACCTTGGAAACTCCTTATTTTAACATTCGGAATAAGAACTGATGATCAAGAGTTATCTATACATATGTGTCATCTTCAAGTCTTACAAGATAGTAACATTATACTTAATAGTTCAAATGAATAATATAAGAACATAACATATAAGGTTGGTAAGAAAAACGTTACGCAATTAATGTCCAACGAGTTTAATTTAAGCCTGGCTTGACCTAAACCCTAGAAGGGTAAAACCATCAATCTAACTATTAGTCAACAGCTGACATTGTAGAAAAATGCCATGTCCTACACTACTGAAATGAATCCTCCTGGAGCAGTGACTAGTCAAGCCTGGCTTAGCTGGTCCATGCATGGTTGTCCCAAGGCCTGTGGAGGCACTTACACGTGCTGGTGTTGTTGACAAAAAGCTCTGGGGAGAAAATAGGGCTGGTGGTTCAAACGCCGCAAAGTCGTGGGCTCGCCCGGCCATCCCCTCCTCTGCCATTTCAAAGGTCCGGACTACGGACTTAGTGAATTAGGTGGAAAAAGATGATCATTTTCCCCTACTTAGGACCACATTGTACGGCCGGCCACTGATAAGTGGACACGTCTCATCACCAAAAGCTGTGGTACTACACGATGTGGATATTAAGAGTAAAGATCTAAAGGTTGTCTTGACTGCCAAACGGCAATAGATTAGGAGGCTTTTTTTTTGGTGAAAGGCAATATATTAGGAGGCAGTATATTTGTAATTGAACAATGTTATTATTAGGCAATAATTAGTGAAATCAGTTCCCCTTTTCTCTCTCTAGAAATCTTTTGATTCTTGTGACACTATTCTCACTCTTTTTGTAACACTATTCTCTCTCTTTCTTTGTTCTCTCTGCTATTTGAGAATTCTCTATAGTTTAAGAGGGTATAGTTAAATTAAGATTTTAAAAGGATTTTAAAAGATTTTAGAATCATGATGTAATCAATTAGGATGTTAAGAGAGGATTTTAAAAGATTTTGAAATCATAGTGTAGTCAAAGTAGGATTTAACATGATTTAAAAGAATGCATCCAAATCTAAGGGTAGTCAATTAGGATTTAAAATCCAAGGTGCAAATCTGTAGGTATTCAAAATGTCATAGATTTTAAAGGATTTCATTAAGTAAGAGATTTTGTAGGATTTGTGGTGAATTTTACACATACAAAGACTATAAAGAATCTCATCTCCACCCCTAGGATTTCTTTTTCAAGTTTCTCTCCCAAATTGACTTTTCTATCTCTTGCATACAAATCTCACTACCTGCATTAAAACCTCTCATCACTATCAATGTGTCGTGTCATCATCTCCCTTTAACACAAAACCCCACAACCAGTTCCAACAACTGGCCGGATCTCGAAGTTCCAGTTCAAAGGCTCTCTCTCAGGTCACCCATGTTTTTGTTATCCCTTTCTGCAATTCCATATTTATTTAACACAGCAACAAATGAATTTTCAATTGCCCAAAGAGCTATGTGAAAGGTATCACTCAAAATAGATAAATAAGAAACCACTATTACTGTGACAATTCCACCTCTTCATTCACAAACATCTCTAAGCTTGCAAAAAGCTCACATACTTGGTACCTGAGAAAAGATGATACCAAGCAAGGCATTTTTGGTGGCCTCAATATTATTATGATTCATCAATTTCATCAAAAGTTGGAGTGAATAAACCATAATTGCTTCCAAAAGAGTTTAGCCTTGTAATTGAATATATATAACTATTGTTGCCAATTTGACAAATTAATACACTCAACTATTGTTATGTTCAAATCTCTACACGTTGGGTCAATGTTTTGATGTAAGTTAGAATTTTTTACATAAGGTTCAGTGATGTTTACAAGTTGGATCGGAAAATAAAGAAAGATAAATGATTGAGTATCATGTTTATATAGGTTTGGTGATGTTTAGAAATCCTCAGAAATCCATGAGACAAGTTCATATAAATCCATAAAAATCTATAACAGAAATTCATATAGAATGTAGACTATTAAAATCCCTTGAAATCTGTCACTTAAAAAAAGTCTATTAAAATCATGTGAAATCCAAATTGACTACACCCCCCTTAGTTAACAGTGGATGTGACTCCTATGAATACAATTTACGGCCAATAATTTTCACTTGGTGCACCTCTTAAGTTTCGTAATATTAAAGAAAAATGCTAAGATGACCATGCTTTTAGATTATAATTTGTTGATCACATAATAAGGTAATTGATAGTTGGATACCTTATTTAGTAATTGAAACAAAGAATTCATCCATCGTGTAGAGACATGTCCATGCCTAAACATAATATATTAACCTAGTGACACACCCCAACCGGGGAAGGTTGAAGCATGTTGGCCATCACCATGCAGTGACGTAACCATAAAGGTAAGTGATGTAAGAAGTGAATAAATTTAAAACTAACTAAAATTAATGTAGTACTAAACAGTGAAAGAGTGCGCAATCATGGGAATGACCCACTACAATTATTCAGAGCGTAAAAGACAGTGAGACTACAAAAGAGTAGTCAAAGTAATTAAAGTACACTTATTACACAACAGTGATAAGTTCGTACGTCTAAACAGAAGAGAATGTCAGAACTGCCGAGGTTCCTCGAGTGCCATAAAGAATACAGCTATCTAGGTCCTAGAGGGGCGAAAAACAAAGTTGAGTGGATCAGCAAAACAATGCTTATAAGAAAACCTTTAACTTTGAAAATATTAACCCCTCGCCGTAAAACAAGTATAGTTTCCTTAAAACATACTACTCAGGTATGTAAACGATAATTCGATAATATTATAACAATATAATAACCAGGAATATGCCAAGTAATGATGTATCAAATGCCACAATAATAATCATGTGATAATCAAGTATAGCTAAGTGCTCATCTATCTAAGCTCACATACAAGTTCAAACAGATAATTTCTGACACGAACAATATGTTCTAGTACTATGATCACGTGAAGGCTGGTGCAGAAGCATGGTCACATACAAGTCGGATTGCCTAAGGAAATCTACCCAACATGACTGGCACCTAACTTGGATCCAAGGCGAGTGAACGGTGCGATGTGAACATACACGTGAAGGACTAGCCCTGGCTCTAGGGTGAGTACTAACACTAGTGCAGCAACATGAGTATGTACAATTATATATATGAATGTCATGACAGTAATATCCCAACCATATAGCAACATTTATCACAATTAATATCACTATAACAATATTTGGCAAAATAAGTGTAAAAGTGAAATAAATACGCGTTTATGGAAACTATAAATATGTATAGGTATAAAAACAAACTGCCCACTTACAAATACGTCGCTGGGTCGTAGCCCCCAAGCCTAGCTTGGCCTTGAACGTCCTGGGGATACATTTCTCCTATATGTGAAATAACTAAAATAGAATTAATTAAAGCACATATATGGAAACCTAAATAAAACCCCCATAGTTTGCTCAAACCTAGGGTTTAAATACATGAACATGATCTACTTGATGCCATGGACCTACACATATTTTTAGAATCGATTTTGGTCCACCCACGCGCCACCATGCTCCGCCACAAGGTGGCTGCACTGGTAGAGACGCGCTTCCACGGGCCTTCTTCACGAAACTTGCAATTTTTGCAAGTTTTGGTCCAACTTTCAGAGCTCCAAATGAGCTCATTTCTCAACCAAAATCCGTGATTCAAAAACCAAATTAAAGCTAGGAATGTGATGAATCGATCTCTATTCACAAAAAGTTCGAATATGGTCCGCGTTGTTCAGGAATTTGACCTGAAAGTAGTCAAATGGCCATAGTTTCATATTTCCAGAAAACTGGAAATTTCTTCCTAACTTCCAGAGTTGATTTCTAACTCGATTCTTAACCAAACTTGATGATTCAAAAGCTATTTTGAAGTTAGGACTATAGAGAACAAGTCTGTACCTATTAGAAGTCCAGTTGTGGTCGAGGTTGACCGGAAAAATTTGTTGAAAGTGACTAAATGGTAACAGTTCTTAGCTAGAAAAAGAGCAGTCTCATCCTCTCAAGTTTTCTGTGTTAAACCATATGTTCAAAACATAAATAAGAGGTCAATATCAACCATAAGAATGAAATGAAGGTTATAAGGGTTTCATGAGGCTTACCTAAGTCGTGAATGACCTAAAAATCGTTGAACCAAGACTCACTGAGTCGGACCTTCCGAGTGGGTGAGTCAAAACTTGTCTAACCCAGGTTTCAAAGATATGGTTGTGATCGTGGGACTGAGATGAGCACAATGGTGTAGTTTGTGAGTTCGATCTACGAGCTTTGAAGCTCGTTTATGGCGTTGCAGAGACGATGGAGTATACGGGAGGGGATGAGATGTGATTGGTTGCTAGAGAGAGAGAGAGTTTCATTTCATTTTGTTTTTTTTTTGTTATTTGGATTCTGATTGGTGGATAGAAATGAGGGAGAGGATGAGATGTGATTGGTTGCTAGAGTGTAGCGATAGATGAGATTGGAAGAATGAATAATGGAGGGGATGCAGGGGTTAGAAATAAGGGTGGATGGGATAGGGTTTCAGATTTTTTTTATTGTAAAGGAAATCAAAATCTATCCAAGGTAGATATTTTCATGATAAAAAAATCGCGAAAACTCGAAATAACGCACGTAATCTAATTACGGGGCGAGAAAATAAATAGGAGGAAAATGAATACATCCACATCATTCGCCACTAAGGGCATAATCGTAAATACACATGCTCGGGGAGGATTAACATAGGAAAATTAGGGACAGGTTGTCACACCTAGTGTACCAAAATATTCGTACCTAAATACTTACCATATTAATAATTGAAATTTATAATATTTTCATAAAATTTAATTTATGAACACCATAAAATTATACATAAAAAAGAGAGACATTGAATACATATGCTGGCATTAAATAGAGTGTAGGGACTAAAATCAATTTTTAATCTTGTATAAGACATTTTACTAAACTTCATCTTATTTAAGGATTAAAATATAGTTTTCTATATTAAAATATCTCACTACATGATATGATTGTTTTGCCCGACATGGCCGTGAAATATATTTAGTACTTCCGAATTGCGATCGCGTTTAGGGGCTAAAATAGACCACACAAACTTAATTGGTGACACCCATCAAACTTTAAGCCGCCTACGCGTTTATGGGCTAAAATGGACCACACAAACTTAATTGTAGGGCTGGGCACGGGCCGGGGCGAGCCGGGCTGAACCTAAGTTTGTAGGAACCGGAGCTTAAACGAAACGGGCCGGGACGGGGCGGGGATTGGATTTTCTTGTATAGGAACCGGACATTACTCGGCCCGGTTAAAACGGGCCGGTTCGGGCGGGTCCACGGGTACCCATTTTTTCTTTTAGCCATAGAAGGGACGACCTCGTTGAGGTCATCTTCCCCACCACATACGAGAACAAGCAGCACAGCTGCACAGCAAGCAATAAATGAAAGCCCAGATGCAAAAACAACAAATCAAACCCCTTTAATCATGCACACAGACAAAACCAACCACCAAACAATGATCAAAACATCAAAATTGAAAAGAAACAACAATCAACATATAAACAGGAAAAAAAAAAAACAGAACAGAACCCAGAACTCGCAAGGATGATACTGTCCTCGATAGTGGTGGTGGGTGGTGGTTGTCGCGTCATCTTCGTCGATCTGGAGCCCACCATCATCGACGAGCTCGCTATCGTCGTCGCGCCATCATCGTCCATCTTCTATCTCTACTATCCCTCAGGTCCCTCGGAGCATCTCCGATCTGGATTCTGGAGGACTCTGACAGAACAAATCAGACAAATTGAGAGAGAAATGGATCAATTGCCGTCGGATTCAAGCATCGCCGACACCGCCTCAGTGTAAACCCTAGTTCTCAGGCCCACCTCGCGGTACCCTAGCTTATCGACGGGCGAAGCCTCAGTGTAAACCCTAGATCAAGGTCTGATGATGATGGTGGCGGCGATAAAGGAGATTCAAGGAGATTTTGCATGTTGGAAGGTTGAAGGAGATTCAAGGAGGAGAGATCGAGGGAGGAGAGATCGAGAGAATGGAAAGTTGAGGAAGTGAGTCTGAGAATGAGAGTCTTGGGAGTCTCGGACAAGAATAAGAGAGAGAGAGAGAGAGAGGGTGAAATCAATGGTAGGAAATCAAGGTAGGAATCAACGGTCCGGGCCGGGGGCCCGTATTTTCCCATTTCTGTACCCGCCCCGCCCCGTTATTTACCTGTACCCGCCCCGCCCCGCCCCGCCCCCTTTTGAATTTACAATATCTATACCCGCCCCGTACCCGCCCCGTACCCGCATTACCCGCCCCTACCCGCGGGTCCAGGACCCGTTTGCCCAGCCCTACTTAATTGGTGACACCCATCAAACTTTAAGCCGCCTACGAAGGTTATTCTCCTTAAAATTTTCCTAGCCCCGCCCCCCCGGAGGGGTATTTTGAATGAAGCTCTTGTGTTCAATGTCATCAAAGATGGTAAAGCAGTAAATCCCCTCTGTGATTTGGGAAAGTAGAGTAGCTCCTTTGGGATTGTGAGAACAAAATAGACAAGTTATTCTTTGTTATTAGTAATTAGTATCATTAATCTATCTAACTTTGAAATAATTTTTCTTTTACACAAATAATATTATAGAGTGGAAAATTCAATTTCGAGTGGAACATGAAATGCTCTTAATGCTAAATATATAATGTCAAGAGAAAAAAGATAAACTTATCTCCCACGAAAATTGAGGGTTTGCAATGGAAATAATAATGTCATCGTTCGTCTTTATAAATAATGTGATATTAGGGAGAAAAAAAGGTGTGTGCGTGGAAGAATAGGGGAAGTTCGTAGTTTTATACAAAATTTGCACACATAAATATAATTCATGTGAATATGTATTTAATATAATGATAATTTGACCATTAAAATGGTGATTGTATTAAATACATGCATGTAATATATTTAAATCCAACTAAATAATGTTTAGATTGATTTATAATATTATTATTATATTATTTTCTTTTATTTTCTTAAAATGATTTTTGAGACTAAATTTGTTAACAAAATTTACAAACTAAATAATCTTTAAGTAATAATTCAATCATCAACTTATATGTCATTTAGTTTACAAAATTTTGTCTACAAATGTAATCTCTCTACAAATTTGCAAACTAAAATTATGTGAAAGTTTTGTAATTATTAATGAGTGGATTATATATTGTGCTATATTATAATAATAATAAATATATGTTATATAACTTCCCATATCATTGTTTTGGGACAAGGATGCTCTCCGGATCCTTTACGCCGTCAGCTTCTCTTTGCTAGACTAGATGTAACAAGTTATCATGGACCGGGTTGATGATGTCACGGCGATAGGTGGAGAGGTGGTGGGTGTCGTGGGAGAGGGATTGAGAGGGGAAGAAAAGGGTTGTAGACTTGTAGTGGGGGGAGTTGCAGGACGCAATGGTGGGTTGTTGAGGGAGGTTCAGAAGTCTGAAGGTGGAGAAAAAGAGGAAGAAGAAAAGGAGAGATGGACGCATACGGCAGGAGAAAAGGGGGTGAACAATCTGAGTGGGATCTTAACCGTTAGATTTGTCATGAAAGTATCTTGTCCTATTGTTAAAGAATCTAAATTATTTGACACCACTGACAAGCCTTCCTTGGTTCCATGGGACAATTAGATATATACGTCCATCAACTACAAGTCAAGCGGAGCTTTTTATTTCCCTTTTTGGAGATCACTCTCAATCAGTTTTTGATATTTTCCATGCCGACAAAGAAGATTTGAAATTCTGTCTTATATTTTGCATGAGTTTGAACAAAAGCCAGTAGACCCAAAGTTTCTTGGCCCAGCTCTTTGGCTTTGCTTGCACATGATGATCAACAATTTCTTGGCATTCAACACATCTCCCGGTTAGTCGTAATCTTGAGAAGAAAAGCCAATAATTTTGTATACTGATCCATCCAATGAACATAATAATTTACAACATATTTCATTAATCGACCGCCAATTATATCTTGACATCATTTATGAGCTTTGTTAAATGGATAATTAATTAATTAATTGATTATGGAGCTATCTTCACTTTATATTTTCACTATTCTCAAAATCGAAAACAGGTTTGACAACTGTTTTATTTATTTATTTTAAAAGAAATACAACATTAGATATTTGTTGATGACAAAATCAGTAAGGATTTTGGTACAACAAAAAGTGTCAAGTTTGTAACCTTTGCTAGATTGCTCCGGTCACTAGTGTGGATAAGTATGTAAATGAATAAAGATAGGGAAGAAAACACAAGATGTACGTTGTTCACCCAGATTGGCTACGTCTACAGAGTAGAGGAGTTCTCATTAATTGTGAATGACTTATACAAATACATAGGTTCAAGATCTCCTTTAGTGAGTACTAGTAAATGATTTAGTACAAATGACATTAAGCATTATTGTGGGGGAATGATCACCTTTTATAGAAGAGAGTTTCCAGTTTTGTTCTGGCCTTGACACGTGTCATGCTGTGATTGACCTTTGATGTTGACATGTGTCGCCTTGTGATTGACCTCTTGGTGTAGACACGTGTTGCGCTGTGATTGGCCTCCTGGTTGGAGGGAAACTCTTCTGGGTCCTTGACGGTATAACGTTAACCGGTGCTTGGTAGTTTCGGAATTGGTCAAGTATGGTACAAACAGTGCTCCCCTAAGTTCCCGAGTAAGGGAAGCTCCTCGGTTGGGGACTTGCAAGATCCAAGCCGCTGAGTAATCACAAAACTTCTAAGTACTAAAGTGTAGTATTGTTTTCACTTACCTTATCTGTCTCATAAGTAGATGTGGCATCTTCTCTGGAAGTACTTTTCCTCCATCCAGGGGTGGTATCTTTAACCGATGAAGATGCACAAGGTAATGTATCAATTTCACTTAAAGCTTACTTGTAGTTTGGGGCTTGGTCAAGTGCGATACAAACCCTATAGTAGGAGTCCCCCAAGTCTCTGAGCAAGGAGATCTGCCGAAAAATGTGATAGACAAAGTAAGTAATCAGAGTTCCAAGCAGTCAGTCTTGGATCGAAAGTTTGATCTCGTGTTCCGGCTGATTGCTTTCTTTCTCCTTGTTCTGTAGACATCAACAAGGACAAAGAAAAGGACATGGAGAAGAGATGATATGAAATACTTTTGCTTTTGAAGAAGTAACTTTCCACAGGTTTATTCTTAAACTGGGCTGGAGGGTTTTCTAGTTTCCTTCAGAGTATAATGCCGACTCAAGAATTTGAGGATCAAAACAAGTCCATCAAATCAAGAGTGTGTTCGACCTTGATAATATGGGATACTTTTGTTGTTGGCAAAGTAATAGATGAATCGGCACATGTTCTGTTGCGTTTGTCTACACATGATTCCTTATCATTCTCACTTGCCCTATCTGTTCCTCAGGCAGATGTGGTATCTTGTCTGGAAGCATAAGATGTTGAAGATGAGTACTCGAGAACAATGCTAGGTAAGTAATCAGGCAAGGAGTTCCAGACAGTCAGTTCCTGACTGGAAGCTTGATTCCAAATGCTGACTGATTACTCTATTTCTCCTTGTCTTGCAGGTAAGAACAAAGGCAAAGGAAAAGACAAGGAAAAAGCATAATATAGGATACTCTTGCTTTTAACCCTGATGATATGAGATACTCTTACTCTGGTGTGGCTTGTTTTCAGAGGTATTATGTAGGGGAAAAGAAGCTGAGTATTTCGAGAAACTCTACTGAGAGTGCCATCTCGGATATAAAGAAAAGTTGAGCATTTTTTTTATTTGCAGGTATGCTTGGCTGTGGAGGATGAAGGTCGACATATATAAAAATTGCCCCAACAGCGAGTAGTAACGTTGTTCCTTTACCATTCTCGATTATAGCAATGTAGTGGGAGCTGCAAGATTCACGTGTTTTAACTTTGTCAGAGCACTTTAAAAAATTGGTATGTGGTATCTGGAAAGCTGATGTTGCGTGTGAAGATTGCATATAAGCTTTATCCAAGGAAATATGGCTCTCGAAGTTTGGAGAGCGGTGCCTCTTCAGTTTTCGAACAAGCAATCTTGTCGGGGATCTGGTTCTCGAGATTCAGAGAACTGTGCATCTTCGATTTTTGAGAAAGCAATCCTGTTAGGAGTCTGGCTTTCCAGATTTGAAGAGTGGTGCCTCTTCGATTTTTGAGAAAGCAATCATGTTAGGAGTCTGACTTTCGAGATTTGAAGAGCGGTGCCTCTTCGATTTTTGAGAAAGCAATCTTGTTGGGAGTCTAGCTCTCGAGATTCGGAGAGCGGTGCCTCTTCGATTTTTGAGCAAGTAATCATGTTGGGAGTCTGGTTCTTGAGATTCGGAGAGTGGTGCCTCTTCGATTTTTGAGCAAGCAATCCTGTTTGGAGTGGTTTCTTGAATATGAGTAAAGATTGGGCATTTTACCAGTCTGCTTTGCCACGGAGCACGGAGGTTGACACATATAGGGACTATCCAGTTATCAAGCAGTGATGTTGTTCCTTTACCTTTGTGGGTAATAGTATGGTAGCTGGACCTTCAAAATTTATGTGTCTAAACTTTGTCAGAGATCTTTGGCAAAGTTATTTGTGGTACCTGAGGAGCTGATGTTGCGTGTGGAGATTGTTGACAGATTTTACTCTAAAAATCTGTTTCTCGAAGTCCGGAGAGTGGTGTCTCTTTGATTTTTTAACCAACGGCCCTGTTGCCCTTTCTTTTATAAAGGCACCAATTGTGTGCATAAAGTACGTTCAAAGAGTTATTGCTTGTAGGAATTTTCCCCTTATTTTTATACTTCAGAGATTTATTGGACCTCATTTCTTCTTCATCATTTCTAAAAATCTCTGGCCCATCCGACCGTCGTTTTGACTTGAACTTTGGTGATGAGGCAGCCATGCCTTCTCAAGACAACATATGACGCCCATCCTTTTTATCCTTTACTGGTTCTCTTACTGTTGAGGACTCTGTGATGAAGAATTATATGACTACTGCGGTGGTGGCTAAGAACATTCTCACTCCCAAAGATAACAGACTACTTTCCAAATGGTCTGATGAGTTGGTTGTTAATGATTCTCTGGCTCTCAGTGTTCAGTGTGCAGGTTTTGTGTCTAATATGGCCCAACGCCTATTTACTCGAACCCGCCAAGTTGAATCATTGGCGGCTGAAGTGATAAGTCTCAAACAGGAGATCAGATAGCTCAAGCATGAGAATAAATAGTTGCACATGCCCGCACATAACTATGCCACAAACATGAAGAGGAAGCTTGACCAGCTGTAGGAATTTGATGGTCAGATTTTACTTAATCATCAGAGGTTTGAGGGTTTGTTCTAAAGACATTTATTGCCTTCGTCTTCTGGGGTTGTACCGAGTAATGAAGCTTTAAATGATCAACCTTCGGTGCCTCCTCATTCTGGGGTTCTGCCCAGTACTGAGGCTCCGAATGATCACTCTCCGGTGCCTCCTGTTTGTGGGGCTGCCGATTGCTAAGACTTCTCCCGAGCAACCTTTGTGAAGGCTCCATCTTGTTTGTTTATTTTGATTCATGTATATGTACATATTTGTAACTTATTAGAGGTATCAATAAATAAGTTTTGTTTTATTTCAACGTATTGTGTTAAATACACCAAGGTCTCCTTCACTAAGTTCTTTGAATTTTTTCTTTTGTTGAAACTTGTATGTTGAAGCTTTGTGAGTGAAACATGTAGGTTGAGGTCATGCTCCCTTAATTTCCTGAGTGAGGAAAACTTCTCGATTGGAGACTTGAAAAATCCAAGTCACTAAGTAGTCGTGAAACTTCTAAGTATCGAGGTGTAGTAGCATATGGTAAGAGTCCCTCAAGTCTCCGGTTGATGGAGTTGACGAAAGAGGTGTCTTGATAGTAGCCAAGTTTCCAAAGTAACAAAATTTCACCATTTTCCTTTCTAAATGGTAGCTCTAAACTCAGTTTTCGTATACATTTGTTATGAAAGTTGTTAGGTCCAAAGAAGGGGAGACCTAGGCTCTCCTTCTTTTTTTTTTCGAATTTTCGATTTTTTTTCTTCGAATTTTCGAATATATATTTGAAGCTTTGTAGGTGAAGCTTTGGTGTTGAAGCTTTTGTAAGTGAAGCTTTGGTGTTGAAGCTTTTATAGGTGAAGCTTTGGAGTTAAAGCTTTGTAGGTGAAGCTTTTGTGTTGAAGCTTTGCAAGTGAAGCTTTGGTGTTAAAGCTTTTGTGTTGAAGCTTTGTGGGTGAAGCCTTAAAGTTGAAGCTTTTGTTGGGTACTATGAATTGATTTTGCTTCACACTATCTTGATTAAGAGTGTGTGAAGCTTTTAAGAATTATAGTTGTTGATGCAAAAATTATCTTAACACACAAATTTAACCCTCTTTTGACAACTGTAGTATAAGTATAAGTAGGGATCGTTCTGGACCGGGTATTAGGAGGGATTGCTAATAACCTCTAAATTGACTCAAAAACACTTAACAAGACTCACAAAACTCAAAGCAAACTTAAAATACTCAAAACAACTTAAAACAACTAAATAAACTTAAACTAGACACTAGGAATGACTTTGGATGAAAATTGACTTTTACTTGAATCAAAACATTTAAAAACACAAATTAAAACATATTCTAACTAACTAGACACACTAAAGTAAAGGGGGATTGAGTTTTGGACGAAGTTGAAACAAATAAACAAGTATGAAAAACTAGATAGATTGTAAAACAAATTTGAGAAATAAGATGATGGATGGGATAGCCAGAGGCTTTTTCTCCACACATGACATGTATGCAAATAACTTGATTTCCAGTTACTACTTCATTGAATTATGAACGACAATGCCCCAAATTAACTGTGACATTACTAGTTAACCCTCAGATTTTCCTTGTTTTATTGGATTGGATGACATCATTCGACAACCCAAAACATTCTTTAAAAGTTCCCTACATGACATCATAATAGAGATACAATCAAAGATCATTACGTTTAATGAAAATCGTAAGCATTGACAAAGCACTTGCAACTATGACATCATGTCACTCATGCTAGGAATTAAACTTAACGCGATCGTTTATAAGCGACCTCTACTACATGTGAATATAAGTTTGTAATGATTATGTGAAACTTCCTTATATTCTAGCAACAGATTTATGCATGTCAATTAAGTGTCGACCCTTAATTAACAAATACAAATAAGTTATCAATCAAATAGTTAAGCCAATTGCATTCACGATTCAAGAGTTCATAACTGGAATTTATCACATTATATTGTATACATAATCATGGCTTTGAAATCATCCCTAGCCAAGAGGGGTTTAGCCACTCATATTTACAACAAAACGAAAGGAAATGAATTTAAACATTAGAAACAAAAGAAAGAAAACACCTAAATGCTCTTACGATCCAAGTTGGACAACAAGCACGTCCAAGCACTTTCCTTCCCTTCCTTTGCTCCGACACAATGTGTTGGTGAGTGTTTGAAGGTTTGTTTGTATGGAGGAATGGATGTGAAGATGAATGGATGTGTTTGGATGAAGGTTGTGTTGAAATGGGAGTAAATGATCTCACCAAGTATGAACTAAATTTATGTTACACACACTTCCTTTTATAAAGGAAGTGCATGGCAATTGAGGGGCACATGGAGTGGTGTAGCAATTGATTGCAATGATGCAATGTAATGATGCATGAAATATGAAATGATGGAGGGAACAAGGAATGGTGTAGCAATTGAGTGCAATGATTCAATGTAATGATGCATGAATTCTGAAATGATGGAGGGAATAAGGAATGGTGTAGCAATTGAGTGCAATGATTCAATGTAATGATGCATGAAATCTGAAATGATGGAGGGGACAAGGGTGATTATGCATGGCATGGGTGGAAAGGTGAGTAAGTGGTGAATCAATAAGTGCAAGGAGGTAAAAGGATATTGTGCACATAGTAGATAAAGGAAAGGAAGTGGAATGATGCAACAAATGAGTCAATGGAGGGAACATGGATGATGATGCTAGGCATTGGAATCCAAATGAAGTGCAATGGTGGTGTGACACCCCTTTGTGGCTGAGCTCTTTGTCATTTTTACATTAATTCTTCTTTCTCTTTAACACATTCCTAACCTCTTTAGTCTTCAATTTCGTCCATCCACCTTGCTCCATGCATGTGCTATTCATTCCAAGCCCAAAACTGCTTCAAAATGCACCAAAATGCATCTTATTGCTTTATAAGGCCTATAGACCTACAAACACACGAAAGTAGCTTAAAATACATAATTAACTAAGAAATAACAACATAAATGCATGAGAACAAGCTAACTCAGTTGCATAAATATGCTCCTATCAGTTGCCCTCCATTTATTGAAGCTTTTGTGGTGAAGCTTTTGTAGGTGAAGCTTTGAGGTTGAAGCTTTTTTGGGTACCATGAATTGATTTTGTTTCACACTATTTTGATCAAGAGTGTGTGAAGCTTTTAAGAATTGTAGTTGCCCTTTATTTGTTGAAGCTTTTGTGGTGAAGCTTTTGTGTTGAAGCTTTGTAGGTGAAGCTTTGTTGGGTACCATGAATTGATTTTGCTTCACACTATCTTGATCAAGAATGTGTGAAGTTTTTGAGAATTGTAGTTGCCCTCCATTTGTTGAAGCTTTTGTGTTGAATCTTTGTAGGTGAAGCTTTGAGGTTGAAGCTTTGTTGGGTACCATGAATTGATTTTGTTTCACACTATCTTGATCCAGAGTGTGTGAAGCTTTTGAGAATTGTAGTTGCCCTCCATTTGTTGAAGCTTTTGTGTTGAAGCTTTGAGGTTGAAACTTTGTTGGGTACCATGAATTGATTTTGCTTCACACTATCTTGATTAAGAGTGTGTGATGCTTGTGAAAATTGTAGTTGCCCTCCATTTGTTGAAGTTGTTGAATTTCCCAATTTTCTCTCTTTTTTTTTTTTTTTTGGGAAAACTAGAAATTTGAAAATGTGGGAGAAACAAAATATACAAATTTTGCTCCCACACTGTTGAGCAAGAGATTGTGATGCAAGCCACACTTTATATTAGTCGAAGGTTTGGATGAACCATATAAATTGAATTTGCTTTGGACATTCTTGATCAAGAGTGTGTGAAGCTTTCTACGAGTTGTAGTGTTTGCATTGTTACAGAGGAGAAATGTCTTAAGCAGATGCAAGAGGGCTAAAGAGCTTGATCATTGTATACCATGCACTGAAGCCGTTGTTGGCTTGCAATAAGACTTTGTTGGTGACTATAACTCTTGTTAGGCATAAGTGCTCCCCTAGTTGAGTTGTAAAATTTGAGGGTTTTTTATTATTTGTGAATGCTAGGAGTTCACATGTACAAGTTGTACCACTCGTCTTCTGGTTGGTGGAATGAATAATGAGTTGTTTTCATCACTTGGTTGGTGGTACGAAGGTGAGTTCCTTCATCACATTCATCACCTAGTTGGTGGCACGAAGATGAGTTACTTCTTCACCTAGTTGGTGGCATGAATGGCAAGTTGCCAAATGATATTAGAGTACGGGTTGTACATTTCATCACCTGGTTGGTGGCATGAAGATGAGTTCCTTCTTCACCTGGTTGGTGGCATAAGTGGCAAGTTGCCAAATGATATTAGAGTACGGGTTGTACATTTCATCACCTGGTTTGTGGCATGAAAGAGAGTACGGGTTGTACATTTTATCACCTGGTTGGTGGCATGAAGATGAGTTCCTTCTTCACATTTCATCACCTGGTTGGTGAGAATAAGGGTAAGGTATCAAGGCACATTGTAGAAAGTGTCGAATGACACAAAATATGTTGAACCCTTTTGAAGCACAATGGGCTTATGTATGGATATGTTGGAATGTATGATGTTTATGTATGAATGTGTTGGAATGTATGATGTTTATGTATGAATGTGTTGGAATGTATGATATTTATATTGATTGACATGAGTGATGCTTATGAATGTTTTGCTATGCATAAAGGGATCCATGCTTTCGATATGTGAACCATGTTGGTTGTAACATTTAGTATCACATACTTTGTGTCAAAGTACGCATGTTGAAGCTCTGAGTTGGAGTATAGGGGTAGGTCAGCGTAGACCAAGTGTTCTAGTGGTAGGAATGCAAAAGACTTAGAAGAAGTTGTTTGAATTCCCTCTTCTTTAAATATTTGTCGATGGCTTGTGTGACAAAAGATCTCAAGCAGTTGAGAGTAAAAACATTTGTAATGTGTATGCCTTCTTATAATAACATTTCATTCAGTACCTAGTCTTCTATTTTGAAAGAGTGAGGCATTGCCCCATAGTCATAATAGTCGATGGTACGTTCACCCCTGGTTGTCTTAATACGAACTTTTATCCCTCTTGTTGTAATGGGCTTACTGAGAGTAAAAATCCTTCCTCTTACTAAGAGATAAATACGTTTGTTGACTTAGCGAGTAGCTAAATGAGGCAGGAGATGATGCAATGGTTTTCTGAATAGCCAAGATCTCCTTACTTGGTAGAACTTGACTTCCACTTCCCACTTGTTGATAGGGGTTAACCATATTGGGGTTCCCTTGGTATGTCCTTACTTCAATGGAGACGTGGTTGTAAGTATGTGCCATCACCTTAGAGTAAGTCTTCCAAGTGTTGGCATTGATTAAGTACTTGAAGAAACAATCATGTAGGCCTGTCGTGAAGGCTTTGAGGGCGGTCTTGTCATTTGCCTCAGCGCAGTGAAAATACTCATAGATGAAACGACCGACATACTCTCGTAGTGACTCGTCCAGCTTCTGACGAATAGTGTACAAGTCATTTGCTGAATGTAAGCGTCCGGCTTCTAACAAACAGTTTCCTTAGTTCCTCAAATGAGTCTACTCTTTCGGGTGGAAGATGACAATACCAGTTTAGAGCTCCGCCAGAGAGGGTGGAAGGGAAGAGAAGACATCGCTCTTCGTCGGTATGCTTCTGATATGCCATGGTGGACTAAAAAAGGTTAAGGTGTTCAATCGGGTCATCCGTTCCAGTATAGAGTTGTAAACCAATCTTTTGTTTTGTCTTCGCTTGAAGGGAGGTGTCGAAGATCCTCCTTATGAGAGGGCCAAGCCTGGGTTAGTTCCAATCAGGTATCTCGGCCTGACGTTCGGTCTTCAACTTGTTTACCTCCTCAAGAAGCTGTAGGACAAGGGGATCCTGAGTGAAGTCATGTACCACTGGAATTTTCTTTCATAAGTCTTCATCATCTCTGGGAAGTAGGAAAATTTAAGCAAGAGCGTGTGATTTTTCCTTAGACTCGTCGTACTGACTTCTAGGGCGAGTCTATCGAAATACCTCCGAGTCCCCTATACCTTCTTGTTCCTCTGGGACATGTCGTTTCTTCCTTAGATGGGCAGCTGGCTTGGGTCATGGGACGGGACCGAGTCTTTTAGAAACTTTAGGTTATTGATCTTCGAGCTTATGTGGAAGGGATTCTCTCGATGTTGCTTTAGGAAGTCTCGGCAGTCACGATAAACGGCTTTTGATCCTTCCAACCCTTCTGCAAGGATATGTCTTCCTCCACTTCTCTTGCTTCAGGTCAAAGCAGCTGGGTTGAGAGAAGTCTCATGTTGATCAATGTTTTGATAATTAGCTCACTGCTCATGTCGAAGGAAGGTGACCCTCCATGTTGGGGAACACCCAACTGATGGTTGATGTCCACAGGGGCAACGAGCTCGCGTGTTTGAGTACGTTTAGTTTCGTGAAACGTCTTGAAGAGATTCTCATATTGTTCTTGGAAGATCTCATTCTTTATTACTATCTTGTTATTCTGAGCCTCCAGCTCCTCGACTTTAGCTTGAAGAGCGAGCTTCTTTCCTTTCTTTTTTCGTTGCTTCGCACTAGGTGCAAGAGGGGTGTCATTCTGTGTGCCGTGGCTTCCTTCGCTCCCCATGTTGGAGAGGGATGCCTTGTCAAAAAAGAGTGTACAAATGGTGGAAACCAGCTTGACAAAGCTGAAGATAGTGGGAATAAGTGTTGTTCCCACAGAAGGCGTCAAATGTTGATGCACAAAATCAGTGAGGACTTTGGTACAACAGAAAGTGTCAAGTTTGTGACCTTCGCGAGATTGCTCCGGTCACTAGTGTGGATAAGTATGTAAATGGATAGAGACAGTGAAAAAAACACAAGATGTACGTGGTTCATCCGGATTGGTTACGTCCATGGAATAGAGGAGTTCTCATTAATTGTGAATGACTTACACAAGTATATAGGTTCAAGCTCTCCTTTAGTGAGTACTAGTAAATGATTTAGTACAAATAACATTAGGCATTATTATGGGAGAATGATCTCATTTTATAGAAGAGAGTTTCTAACTTTGTTCTGGCCTTGACACGTGTCATGCTGTGATTGGCCTTTGATGTTGACACGTGTCGTTCTGTGATTGACCTCTTGGTGTTAACACGTGTTGCGCTGTGATTGGTCTCCTGGTTGGAGAGAAACTCTTTTGGGTCCTTGACGGTATAACGTTGATCGGTACTTGGTAGGTTCGGGATTGGTCAAGTATGGTACAAACAATATTCATTGCAAACAATGCAACACGAGTACAAATTGAGAACAAACTGAGGATATCGTGCATATTGGGTCTCGATAAAACCTTGCCGAAACTTTCAACCCGATCTAAGGAAAAAGAGCATCCCGCACTACAAAGTACCTATCCTCAAATGTCAATCTGCTGGAGTAAAATACTAAAGTTTTATACTAATTTGTTTATATAGTTGTGTACAAAATAACTAGGGTTAGAGTTTAATTGGTCAAGAGGTTCATGTGTATACAATTCCATGGCTTTAGTATGATATAGTTATAGGCTCAGTACAGTTTCTAGAATCCGCTAGTGGGTAGGACCCTAGGGACGTGATGATTGTATAAGTTTGAAGTCCCTAAACCTGTTGTTAACACATCACAACCTAGAACTCCCCATCTTTTTGTTGTAAGGAGCAGATGTCCGCAAAAGTGCTTCAATCTATTCCGTTTTCAAGTTTGGTCATCTAAAAATTTATTATGTCTTCCTCGCCATGTATTTGAAGCTCTACTATGAACTAATAAAGTTTACACATGAGTACATCCATATTTCTACAATATCAAAATCTCTATTTCGATATGCCATATTAAACCATATTGTACGTGATCTTAATATAATAATTACAACATATATACCAAGCCCGCTCTATAAAAAGTGGAGCAGAATCCTTTACAGAGATTCTTACAATAATAAAATATTATATTGGGAGTGTTAACAAAACACTTCTATTACTGTTTATTTTTAACGAAAAACTATATTTTTACATTTCCATGGTATTATTTACTATACATTTATTTGTTTTTTTTCATTAAAACTAAAGTTTTTTTTTTTTTTTTAACTTTTAGTTAGTTTTTCTTGTATTTTATATGCATGTATCCAAAAGTGATGAAAATAATGATCCCCTAGCTTTGTTCTCTGCGATTAGAACAAGTTGCAAATTTGATCATCCATACATATCCCATATCATTCAAGGTGTGGCAGCACTACGCTTGCCTAGAAGAAGGAAACGGGTCACCATCCATTCTTTTTTTATTTGTTCAACCGAAAAGAAAATCTTTGTTTTGGGTTCACGATAACTTTGATTCACGCAGATTAATTAATTTTGCCAACGTCGATAGTAACAGCAACGATTTTAGTAAGCCTTGCAGAATGATTGCCTCAAATTAAAAGCTCCGATCTTCTTAAGCAGTTAATTAGAGGACTAAGCCCGAATACAGAGTAATGATATATAGTACATTTTTGCGTCACATTTGAATACCACTCGATGTAGTAAGTCATGCATACAATCAAAGATAAAATATGGTTTGTAACTGTATCACATGTACACATCTTTATATGTGTGTGTGTCTATATACATATAGAGAGCGGATTTGTGAAATTATTTTTTTACACAATTTTTATGTACAAGTTTATGTGGGGCCTATTCTGTAATGTATTCTAACGATCTAAACCGTCTATCTTTTAAGTTTTATCTCAAGGATCATGGCTACTAAATATCACTCAAATATGAAACAATGTTGAATTAAGAGTTGAGGTTTTCTTTTTAGAATCGTATTTGTTCATTTTCTTCACTACAAATGAATGTCTAATGGTTTTAGATTTGTCTAATTTTTTCTTCTTTTTTTTTTGCAAAATGATTTATGAATGATATTCTAAAAGATAGATGGTTCATATCGTAGAAATACATTACGAAGTGAGTCCACAAAAACTTGTGTCGTAAAGTTGTGTAAAATAGGTGGTTTCATAAATCTGCCCTATTTATATTAGAGGGTTTTTGTTAGAGTATATAAGGCAGTTAGGATTGTTGGTAAGGGAGTGAGTTGGTTAAGGTGGTTAGCCTAGCACTCATCTATATAGTAAGCATACCATTGTAACCATGGAATTAATCAAGAAAATATCAGTGCAATTCTTTCTTTCTTCCTCTCTAAATTCTCTCTGATTCCTTCTTCTTTTTCCTCTGTGATCTCTCTGTTTCTCCTTCTGCATATTGCTTAACATGGTATCATCGCCTCGCATAGACCTGGCGCTTCCGCACCTCAATCAAAGCATTTATTTCTCTTCTTTACCCTCTAGTTTGCAATCTGTTGTGTGATAAACAAAACAATTGGCTTCTTCCGATCTCCATAAATCTTCAAGAAATTGTTCTTCGTTTCTGCATACCAACTGTTCGATAGATTGTCTCAGTGAAAGAATTCTATACAACATCAACAATGGTGACTACTGATCAGTTAAATATCGTTCAATCTCCGATCACCGGAAGATATTGACCAGAAGATATTGGGTATGTCTTCTCTGTTTTTCTGGGCATCTCCGATTGCCCATTTCTGCATTCTACATTCAACAAAGTTGTGCACACAAGGTGTTTGCTCTTTGTTCTCAAAGAAAACTGATCAACCAGTTTGATTTGTCAGCAACAAATTTGGGGTTTCTCTTCTAAATCTCTATCTGGGTTGTTCATTTCTACAACAAAAGTTATGGTTACCGCTGCATAATTGCAACTTTTGCACTCCCCAATTGTATCGTTGATTCCGTCAGTTTCTTCCTCTACTTGTGTAAAATTAGATGAGACTAACTACTTGCAGTGGCATTTTCTGATGAAGATGATGCTACAAGGTCATGGCATTATGGGATTCATTGATGGATCGAATCCTTGTCCTCCTCAGGATGTGGCAACATCTACACATTCTGTAATCACATCTGAATCATCTGCCAGACCAGAATTAGATGAATTTAAAGTGTGGAAAATGCATGATCATGCTTTGATGTTGTTACTTACTGCAACCCTTTCTTCATCTACAATTTCTTGTGTGATTGGTAGCAAGAGTTCTCAAGAGATGTGGGTTCGTCTTCAAGACGAATTTTTCTTACCAGTCACAAGAACTAGTATCATCAAGTTAAAGACTGATATGTACAACATGAAGAAAGGATCCGATTCTGTTTCCCAATATCTTCGACGACTTAAAGAAGCAAGGGATGGACTTTTTATTCTTGGTGTTACATTTCCTGATGAAGACTTTGTGGTCTTTGCGCTGAATGGACTCCCTCCAAAATACAACAAATTTAAATGTGTACTCAGAGGGCGTGAGAGTATCATTTCACTCAAGGACTTTCGTGTACAATTGCTTGCTGAGGAAGCCGTTGTGGATTGTTCTGCTGATTGGAATCCAGATTTTGCCTTCATTTCTGCACAAGAGAAGCAGGAGGAAGAGAGGACGTTTGATGCTTCACAGACAGGGGATCTTGGTGGAATACATCATAGTGACAGCAATGGCCTGGCTCCCTTTGCACGAAATCTTGGATTTCTTGGCCATGCTTTAAAACATTCACATGGATTTCATCATGACCACTCCCGGCTGCACCAAGTGCAGGGTACAAAGAATGAAGAGGCTGATCCAAGTAGGAGGGATCTGGATGCACAACAGATAACTGATATGGCAGGACAGCAGTCAATTTATGGTCATAACAAGGATGGTGAACTGAATTCTCCATCAGCTCACAAGTTATCGCCACTTGGAAATTCCTTGGATTTGATGAACTATCACAGTTTGTCCCGAACAAGGTATGTGGAGGAAAAGACTGCAGTTGAAGATGAGAAGGTGGTTAATAACAAGGAACAGACTTCTGTATCATCATTTGATTTGTCCAGCAGCCAAGGTAAGAAGAAATCTGGTGGCGAAGGTAAAGAACAAGATCACTATGCACTGTTAGGTTTGAGTCATTTAAGATCCCTTGCGACCGAGGAGCAGCTACCTAGTTCTGTTGGTGCAGAAAGTTCACACATTAGCATATCACATACCATTTGTTCGCCGAAATATCATTTTGATGCTGGCAACAAGACGAAAATTGGTGTTCCTACTCAAATTGTTGTCCATGAGTTCCAGGGATGTTATGTACTTCAGTTATGCAATGGTGGATGTATATTTGATATTCAGTTAGGCTACCATATGCGAATTTCTGATAAGGGTGGGGGCACCGAGTCTACGCTGATTTGGGTACTATGGTATACACGGTATAATGGTAACATACGAGCTCCAGATGCTAGGAGGCTTCTTTTTGCAGGGTATGCGTGCAGCAGTGACCAGATCCTATACTCTCCAATTGTAACAATCTCATGCTTGAACCACCATGAGCTTGCGGGGGGATGTTAGAGTATATAAGGCAGTTAGGATTGTTGGTAAGGGAGTGAGTTGGTTAAGGTGGTTAGCCTAGCACTCATCTATATAGTAAGCATACCATTGTAACCATGGAATTAATCAAGAAAATATCAGTGCAATTCTTTCTTTCTTCCTCTCTAAATTCTCTCTGATTCCTTCTTCTTTTTCCTCTGTGATCTCTCTGTTTCTCCTTCTGCATATTGCTTAACATTTGAAGTCCAACTTTAACCTACTTCTACTCATCCTCACAAAGCTAACTCAAATAGCTTCAAGCACATGTAATCCTTTGGAAGATTTTCTGTCTCATGCCTAATGAAATATTCCAAACGAAGCAAATTAAGCAGGGTACGGTATATATGCAAGGAACCTTTGCAGATGCGAATGTTTGGACCCCTAGCGATGTAAAAAATGTATTTGGCCAGAATAATACATTTCATTGATAGAATACTAAATATATACAATAGCTTTCCTTGTACAACAAGAAGACCTACAATCTAGGAATACATCAATGGAAAGTATCAAATACAAATTAATCATATAATTCCTTTCTGTCTAATGACATTGACTTTCTAACACTCCCCCTCAAGTTGGAGAGTGAATGTCAAGAACTCCCAACTTGCACAACATGGATGAGAATTTTTCCTTGCCTAAGGCCTTTGTAAATATGTCCGCTAGTTGTTGAGAAGAATTGACATATCGAGTAGCTATGGAACCGTCTAAAATCTTATCCCGAATGAAATGACAATCCATCTCTATATGACGTGTTCTCTCATGAAAGATAGGATTGACAACAATGTGCAACACTGCCTGGTTATCACAAAACATAATGGCAGGCCCTGAAATGGGTACATGCAAATCTGTTAATAAATACCGCAACCACATGAGCTCGCAACATGTCTCAACCATGGCCCTATATTCGACTTCAGCACTAGAGAGCGAAACCATTTTCTGCCTCTTAGTTCTCCATGAAATCAACGAATTCCCCAAGAATATACAATACCCAGTTGTTGAGCGACGAGTTATCGGACAATCGGCCTAATCCGAATCACAAAAAGCTCTCAGAGTTAACTTATTATCTGACTGAAAATATAATCCTTGACCTGGTGTGAACTTCAAATATAGCACAATTCAAAATGCTGCATCCATATATGGTTGACGCGATTGATGCATAAAACGACTGAGTACATGCACGAAGTATGTGATGTCCGGTCTAGTAACGATAAGATAAATCAAGCGTCGAACCAATCTTCGATGCAGAGAGTCTTTGAGTAGTTCGCCTTTATTTGAAAGTTTATTTTCCTCCATTGGAAATCCCACGGGTTTTGCACCCAAAATGCCGCAATCCTTGATTATTTCAAGGGCATACTTTCTTTGTGAAATATACAATCCTTTTTTTGAATGAGAAATTTCAATACCCATAAAATATTTCAAATTGCCAAGGTCTTTAATACAAAAGCGGGTATGAAGAAATCGTTTGAGGGCATTAATGGCATCTAAATTGTTGCCTGTAATACTAATATCATCAACGTAAATCAACAAAGCTATGAAGGATGTACCGTTCTTTTGGGTGAAGAGTGAATAATCCGCTTTGGACTGAGTAAAGCCAGCGGCAAGTATAACTTAAGTGAATTTCGCAAACCATTGTCGGGAGGCTTGCTTGAGGCCATATAAAGACTTGTTAAGGCAACATACAGGGTTCTCCCTCCGGCGCCGAAGACCAGAAGGAGGAGAGATGAAAATTTCTTCCTGAAGATCACCATGAAGAAATACATTATGAACATCAAATTGTTGGAGAGACCAGCCTTAGCCAGCGGCAAGGGCAAGAAGGCAGCTGACAGTGATCATTTTGGCGATAGGAGAGAATGTGTCATGATAATCAATCCCCTCTGCTTGGGTGAATCTTTTGGCCACTAAACGAGCTTTGTAACGCTCGATAAAACCGTCAGCATTATGCTTGATTTTGTAGACCCACTTACAATTAATTGGACGCTTGCCGGGAGGGAGCGGAGTAAGAGTCCAGGTATTGTTGGAAGAAAGTGCGTCAAGTTCTGAATCCATAGCTTTGCGCCAATTAGGGTCTTGAAGAGCCTCTATAAAAGAGGAAGGTTCTACATTTCGTCTAATGTGAGCAACAAAAGAAAGATGCAATGGTGAATATCTGTGATAGGAAATAGAATTACAATAGGGATAATGAGTACCTCTAGTTGAACCGATGACAAAGGTGACGAAGATTGGAGTGGAGGCAGCATCACCTAGGAGCAAACGTAGTCCTAGAGACGGACATTGGCTTCTTGTGGCATGTGGAAAAATGGGTTGGTTGAGTAGGGAGTGGAGGTTCATGTATGGTGTCCATGAAGGGGTTGGATGTTGAAGGATGTGGGGATGGGTTAAGTGGTAAGGATGGGTCGGTAGGTGTTGAAAGAGATATGGAAGGTGATGTATTGTGAGAAAGTGGGGTGATATGGGATGAAGTGGAAGGGACATTATCTGGTAGTGAGATGAAATGAGATGGTAGGATGTTAGGGGTGGTTGTGACAAGTGGGAGGGGTAAAGGTGTTGACTGAGTCAAATCGAGTAAGGTAGAAGATGGTGCAGCGATGGTGGATTTATCAAAAGGAAAAGTGTCTTCAAGGAAAATGACATCCCTATTGGTGCGTGTCTCAAGATCATAAAGTTTATAAGCCTTTTGACCGTAGGGATAACCAAGAAAAACGCATCGATGAGCCTGGGGAGATAACTTGAAGGATAGGTGGATTGAGGTGGCATAGGCAAGACAACCGAATACATGTATATGGGAATAAGAGGGCGGCTTGTTGTATAGTATCTCAAATGGTATTTTTTTGGAAAGTAATGGTGTAGGGAGATGGTTGATGAGATAAACAGCAGTGAGAACACACTCCCCCCAAAACTTAATCGGTAAATGAAACTGAAAACGCAAAGCTCGGGCATTTTCTAGTATGTGGCGATGCTTTCATTTTACAACACCATTTTGTTGTGGTGTGTAAACACAAGAGTGTTGATAAATGATCCCATTGTCAGAGAAGAAATCCCGCATGGAATAAAATTCACCCTTATTATCTACTCTAATTTGTTGGATTTATGAAATTGAGTTTCAACATAAGCAAAGAAGTTATTGAGGGCATGTTGTGTTTCTTGTTTGTGTTGCATTAAGAAAACCCATGTGAAACGAGGAAAAACATCAATTATAGTTAAGAAATAATGAGCACCAGTAAGGGAAGCAGTCTTATGAGGACCCCATATGTCACAATGCAAAAGTTCAAAACACATAGAAGTTAAAATAGAGATACGACTAAAAGGTTGGCGATTTTGTTTTTGCCAATGGACAAACACGGCAACTATGACTCGAATCAAAAGGGAAATTTAAGGTTTTATTTGCTAAATATTGCAGACACCCAAGAGAAGGGTGCCCTAAACGACAGTGCCAAAGATCGGCAAAAACAATAATGTGGTGATATGAGGGTTGGCTTTGCAAAAAGGAAGTGGAAACCAACGCCACAAGGTAATATAGATTGCCCCGTCGCTTACCAACACCAATCATCACCTTCGAAATCAGGTCTTGTAAAATGCACCAACAGGGAAAAAAAGTCACTGAACAATGTAACTCATCTGTAACTTTTCCAACAGATAACAAATCAACTTGGAAAGAAGGCACACATAGAACATCTTTCAATTGCAGTAAATCACTTAATTGAATATTGCCAATCAAAGTAATAGAAGCCTTCTCTCCGCTAGGCAGTGAGATAGGCAGCAAAAAAAGGTATTTTTAATTGAGTTTGTCAATAAACTAGGTGAGCGAGTGATGTGATCCGTTGATCCACTGTCGATGATCCATCAACTAGGAACAAGAGCTTGTGGTTGAGAGGTGAAAGCGGCAACATGAGCTTGTGGTCCATCATTCTTAGGATTCAATACATAAAAGCACTGTTCTAAAAATCCCCGCCTAGCGCCGCCTAGGCCCCGCCTAGGCGCTAGGCCCCAGCCCACCGCCCCGATTAATGCCTAGGCCCCAGCCCACCGCCTAGACCACCTAGGCACCCGCCTAGACCGCCTAGGCCCCCGCCTAGCCCGCCTAGGCCCCCGCCTAGACCCGCCTAGGTTGCAACTCACTTAGACAGAAAATACATAACTTTCATTTTGCATTTTGTTTTTTTCCAATAAATTGTAAGAGACTTGTTGCATACTTGAATGAACAAACATTATATCCTTATTTCGTATGTTTTCATTATGTTTCAATACTTCATGATATATATGCATTCTATTTTGTAGTTTATGATGAAATTATATATATTTCAAGTAGAAGCAGACACTTATTTACCTGAAATATGACAGATTTACTTAAATCCGCCTAGTCCGCCTAGGCTCCCGCCTAGGCCCCGCCTAGCCGCCTAGGCGCTAGGCCCCAGCCCGCCGCCCGACTAGCGCCTAACGATTTTTAGAACCTTGCATAAAAGATGTCTTCATATGGTTTTTTGGACAGGTTGGGCACAACAGCTTGAAGATCCTTGATGGTAGGCGTAGGAGTAACGTGATTAGCAGAAGAACCTCCATGAGGAAAGCCGCTACCACCATCACTTTGTTTGGAGTTGCGTGTCTTGTTGAAATTGTGACGAGGATGATCTGGTGGGTAACCATTTTTCTACCAACAAGTTTCGACTGTGTGATACTTAGCATCGCAATAAAAGCAGTGAAGAGGAGATCGACTGTTATTGCTGCTTTGCGATGACTGTTGTTGTTGCTTGTTGTTATTGCGATGGCAAAATGCCATGGCTGCTGGTTCAGTTAGGTTGCAGGTAGTGCCTAACTCCCGTTGTTTTTCTTCTTGAATGATTGAGGAATATGCTTGTTAGACAGAAGGAAGTGGATTCATCAACAAGATTTGTCCACGAATAGCATTGTAAAACTCATTCAATCCAATGAGGAATTGCATAAATCTGTTGGTTTCGTTTTATGCTCCACAAGTGCAGGTTGTTGAAGAACTATAGGATGCCAACTCTCAAAGCCCCTTTAATTTGGTGTAATAAATAGCCACTGGTTGTTGTCCTTGGTTGAGAGAGGCAATCGCTCTTTGAAGCTAAAAAATTCGTGGGGCATTGCTCTGAGAAAATCTTTCCCAAAGATCTTCCCAAACTTCATAAGCTATCTTCAAGTAAAGAATCGAGTAAAAAATGTTAGATTTAATAAAGTTGATGATCCAAGCAAGAAGCATGTTATTGCATCTCTGCGCGGCGTAAACATCGGGTTCCTTGTTTCAGATGACATTTTCACCTTGCCGTTAATAAACCAATTTTGTTCTTGGCACTCAAGGAGATTTCCATAGCCCGGCACCAAGTGTTGTAGTTGTCCCCATTCAATTTTTTTTTTTTGAGACTAGAATCAAACCAGGATGGTCTGAAGGATGAAGAAAATAAGGGTCGGCAAAATTCTCGCCATCGCCCTTCTTGATAGTGGTGTTGTCGCTGTCACCCATGGAGAAGGAAGACAACAGAAAAAGAAAAAATATCTGATGCTTCTGGTTATGGCAGAGGAGAGAGCTAAGGTTTGAAACCTACTCTGTATACCATGTAAAAAATGTATTTGGCCGGAATAATAACTTTCATCGATAGAATACTAAATATATGCAATAGCTTTCCTTGTACAACAAGAAGACCTACAATCTAGGAATACATCAATGAAAAGTATCAAATACAAATCAATCATATAATTCCTTCCTGTCTAATTACATTGACTTTCTAACAAGCGAACCAATGCTTACTTACTTCGTACAAGTTGTATATTAGAACTTTCGTGCATATTAGCATCGCACTATGGTTGGACAGCCACAGATATTGAGAATGCAATCAATACATGCCACCAACCATGCACATTAGCAATTATACCACCAACAAGGGCTGACAAAACAAATCAGCCTACAAACCAAACCCTACAATCTTCAATAAGTATATATGATATTAGGTCAGATGCTCCTCATATCAGTTACAAAAAACAACCAAAATGAATAGTCGAGCGATGGACAATACCGTTTGCTTGACAACACACATGAGCAAAAGTTGCTTCAAATGCATACTGCTAACGAAAAAAAATTAAAAACAGTCCTTTTAATATAAAACATCGTACAATTTTTTGCTTGGGTGGATCACACATAAGAGTATGGAATTCAAACGGAAAAGGTGAGAGTTTTTCTTGTACATATTGTGAACATGACCCGTTATATCAAGTATCACAATATAAAAAAATAATAATAAGTAACAATTTTTATTATTAACACTTAATGTGCTGAATTGTATTCTAGACACCTGAAAACTTTTCACAGAAAAGAGAGTGTTTCTGTACGTATTATTGTTCATTCTATTTCTGTTCGTATATTCAAACCTCCGACGGGAGCCAGACGCATGAATCGATAACTGTTTTCATTAGGGTTTTTTTACCACAGCTAATATCATCCCGTACATGTGTCGCATACAATCATTGTCATGGCAGGCCCGGTACAGTAAGCACGGCCACATCAAAAATTTAAGTCTCCGGTGGGACCCCTATAATAATTTTGTAAATCTAACCCGGGGTGAGTGACAGCCTGGACATGCAAAAGTATCATAGCGGTCAGAACAGGGACACGTGGAGACCTAATGCATTGCCGACAGTCGTTGTCAGGGTTAGCTTGCATTTTTCTTTTCTGCCCAAACACGACACCGATTGTGACCGGAGCCCGTTAAGTCGCCATAGCCACTGTCCTTCCCGTTTGCCCAACCCGTTTGCCTAAAGACGAATAGAATTTGAGGTGTTCCCTTTGGAAAATGACCACGTCCACTAATAATGGTAGGCATTGAAGCCATGTTTGACGTTTTAACAAAAACCTTGGCATGTTTAAAAAGAATACAAAAAAAATTAAAACCTAGCATACGCAGAAGAAGCAGAGCTAGAAATTTTCTTTAAAGAAACAAAATTAATCTCTAGTTATATTTGAGAAAAAAAATTCATTATGGTTGATTATCCTTTATAATTTCATTACTCTTTTTCTTTTCAAATTTCGTTAAGCCAACTTGTAGGTATTTTTTCACAATGATCACTTATTATTATACATATTATTTAAAAAATCTAACTGATTAATTAAAGTACTTAAATTTAATAAATTTAATTTATATATGCTTTTTACTTCATATTTCATTTGAAGGAACATAAATAATATGATAAATATGTTCTCTGCCTCTTCTTCAAACATCATTTTTTTCTTTGCACAAAATTTCAATGGGAGCAGTTGTCTCCAGTGGGCCTTAATTGTCCGTGCCTTGTGCATGGATAATGGATGGTGCTCGAGGAACCCTAGATTTTTTTTTTTCCTTTGCATTCATAATGCAACATTTTTCTCACAATAATCATTTACCTACCGAATAAAATGATTTTAAGTATGATTCTTCTCTTCAATAACTGTTTTGTAGTGACAGGGTTGCTAAGATTTTTTAAACTAGTTGATAGATAATGAGACAAATGGATAGGGGCGGAGCTACAGGTACAAAAGCGCCAAAAAAAAAAGAAAAGATTATTGTAGCTCCGCATGTTGCACTAGGGATCGGTCGTTAGTTACTAGTTTTTAGTGTGCATGATGAATATAAAGTAATGGGTGCTAGCTGATGCTGCTGTTTGCTGCTTTTCCTTACTAGTAATGACTTCAGTTTCTTTGGATTTGTTCAATTTTAACAATCCAAAAGCAAAAAACATTATTACATCGTAATACCTTTATTTTCTCCTTCGTTGTCAGCCAATGAAGAAATTGAAAATAGCAAGTTTGGTTTTGTGGCTGTTGTGTTTTTGGGGTACCAAATGGATTCGAAATCTTTTTATTTTTCGATATCATAGTTTAGAGACACAAAGTAAATAATATGTCTAGTATTGGTGGAAAACAACTAAAAGTCTAAAAGAAGCCTTATGAAGCCGACAGCCATTTGTAGTTGTGTGATCAATCATAATCAAGAATCTTACTGTCGCCACAACCATTTTTGTGTTTATATAATATAATCAAGAAACTAGAATCCTACTGTTACAGAAGTTGAAGACACCAGATAAAGCTTCTCTTTACTTTTTGATAAAAATTAAAAAATCATGCATGCATATGCCCCTTTAAAAATAAAGAAAGAGTAGGTGCTTCAGGTGTCTTTGTTTCGGGCCAATTCCCAAGGTGGACAGAAAACATCAAACCAGACACCCAAAAAAGTAAAAGAAAAGGTCATCTCCAAATCCACGGGCAATTCCCAAACATAATACAAAAAGTTAGTAGGTTCACCCTACGAAACCTTATATACCTCCTTAATAATGCCAATAACGTGATTTTTTATTTATTTTTGGTAAAAATGCCAATAACATGATTCTTGTGAGTATTATTAATATTTCAGTACATAGTTTCAAATCCAAGGTCTATAATGTTAATTTCCATGTTAGAGAGAGATTGAATTTGCATGTGATTATAAGAAATCGAGCAATTTTCTGTACTGTTAACTTTGCATGTGATTATGGGGAACTTCGAATTCCGTTATGATATCAAAGCAGGTTGGTCCAAGTATAAAGTCAAGTATATGGTCACACGTATTTCACATCATCTAATTTGTGTTGTCCACGCATTAAGTTTTAAAAATTCGCCACATGTGAAGTTCAACATGCGTTAACCATCTCTTGAATTATGAAGGAAGTTGATGTTCCACTATAAAATTAAATGGTAATATAAGGAGTAGCTCATCTCCTTATAAGTAAATGCAAGCTGCCTTATTTCCCTGATGTGAAATTCTCGTACTCTCAACAAAAGAATTATCATGACAAAGGTGGGCACAAAATTAAAGCATACAAGTCACCATAAGCGAACTACTCTGATGCCATGTTAAACTAAACATGGTAAATACCAAAAATATATATGACAATATTTGAGAATTTCTTATACATTCATTAATCTCCAGAGTGGAGTATATATAGGAGTTACAATTGGTATTACATATGCACTTCATCAATGTGGGACAACAGACTACTATTTACACTTTAACTAATATATAACTTGCAACACTCTCCCTCAAGTTGGAGTAAAGATGTCACGCATGCCAAACTTATCAAGCAAGTAGGAAAACACATTATTAGACACAACTTTAGTAAGTACATTAGCGAGTTGATCTTCAGATCCCATAAACGAAAACGTAATAATTCTAGCATCCAATTTTTCCTTGATGAAATGTCGATCAATCTCCACATGTTTTGTTTGATCATGTTGCACTGGATTATAAGCAATCTCAATAGCAGCATTGTTATCACAATGGAGTTTCATAGCACCCTTGGGTTTAAATCCAAGATCTCTAAACAATTTTTTCAACCACAACAACTCACATACACCATGAGACATACCACAAAACTTAGCTTCAACACTTGACCTAGCCACCACTTTTTGTTCTTGCTTTTCCAAGTAACTAGATTACCACCCACAAACGTAAAGTATCCAGATGTAGATCGCCGATCAGTGATAGAACTTGCCCAATCTGCATATGTATACCCTTCGACATTCAAATGACCATTCTTGGAGAAAACCAAGCCTATGTTAGGAGCCATCTTCAAGTACCTCAAACTATGGATTACTACATCCATATGAGCTTTACTAGATGAGTGCATAAACTGATTTACTACACTAACTGCATAAGCAATGTTAAGGCGAGTGTGAGAAAAATAAAATAATCTCCCCACAAGCCTCTGATATCGTTCCTTATGAGTAGGAACTTAATCCGAAAATACGCCCAGACGATGATTATGCTCAATCGAAGTATCAACAGGTTTGCAATCTAATATACATGTTTCAGCTAACAAATCAAGAACATACTTCTGTTGAGATAGAAAAATATCATGCTTGGATTGTGCAACCTTGTTTCCAAGAAAATACTTAAATTCACCCAATTCTTTCATCTTAAATTTAGTAGCTAGGTACTTTTGAAGGTGTTGTATCTTCTTATGATCATCACTAGTCACTATCATGTCATCAACATAAAGAATCAATGCAGTTAGCTTACCATTTTGTAGTTCTAGAAACAAAGTATGATATGAATGACTCTGGACATACCCAAACTTCTTCATTGAACTTGTAAACCTCCCAAACCACGCTCTAGGAGATTATTTCAAACCATACAAAGCCTGCATACAACACCTTTTCTAAGAGATGTTCTAATACCAGGTGGGAGATCTATATAAACTTCCTCCTTGAGATCACCAAGAAGGAAATCATTCTTAACATCAAACTACAACAAAAGCCAATCCTGGTTTGCTGCTAAGGACAAAAGTACACACACAGTATTAAGTTTGGCAACAGGAGCAAAGTCTCCTGGTAGTCCACCCCATAGGTTTAAGTATAACCTTTGTTGATGCACAAAACCGGAGGTCTTGGAACAACGTAAATCCGACCGTAAATCTGCAAGAAATGTAAATAACACAAGATGTATCGTGGTTCACCCCAATGTTTGGGCTACGTCCACACTGATTATTGTATTTCTGAGAGGATTGTGAGGGAGAGTGTGAGGGCCTCTGTAATGAGAGTGAGGCTTTGAGAAGGGGTGAGAGGGCCTAGGAATTGGCCTCTCCTAATTGTGAGGGTGAGGAGTCCTTTTATAGAATAAGGGCTTCTCATTTATTACATATTTGCCCATTCCTTTATTACATAATTACATTTAAGTCCCCAAGTATTTATACGAGGTCTAAATACGGAGGCCCTAAGTATGGTATAAACAGTAGTCCCCTAAGTTTTCAGTCAAGAGAGTCTTTTGGCTGGAGACTTGAAACTCAGTCCATGTATGGGTCGAAGTAACTAGATGTTGTCTTGAATTGATGCACGATATGAGGCAGTGCTCAATCTAAAATGATGCTCAACTAGAAGTAGCACATGCTACGAGGCTACTCGGCTGGTGGCTTATGTTGCCTTGGTTGGCTCGGCTTGTGGTGTTGAAGGTGAGGGAGTCCCTTTTATAGAATAAGGGCTCGCTCCTCAATACATGAATGATGTGCTAGAGTTGATGCTCTCTAATGATGGTGAGGGAGTCCCTTTTATAAAAGACGGGCTTGCTCCTCAATACATAAATGATGGGCTATAGTTGATGCTCGCGGCGATGCGTTTGCTCAGTAGGCGACGATGTTCTCTAATGAAAGTAAGGGAGTCCCTTTTATAGAAAAAGGGTTTGCTCCTCAGTACATGAATAATGGGTGCTCTCTAATGAAAGTGAGGGAGTCATTTTTATAGAATAAGGGCTCGCTCCTCATTACATAAATAATGGGCTAGAGTCTCCAAAGTATTTTTCATGAGGCCCAGCTGAGGCCCAATATATGGTGTATAGTGTAGTCCCCCAAGTCTTCGATTAATAGAGTATATTGGCTGAAGACTTCAAATTGAATCCATGTATATGCCGAAGTGGCGGTTGTTCGGAGGCGATATTTGTATACCATGCACTGAAGCTTTGTAGGTGAAGCTTTGCAAGTGAAGCTTTGAAGCTGGAGCTCTGTAAATGAAGCTTTTGAAGCTAGAGCTTTTGTAAATGAAGCTTTTGAAGCTAGAGCTCTGTAAATGAAGCTTTTGAAATTGATTGACATGAGTGATGCTCATGAATTCTTATGTTGATTGATATGAGTGATGCTCATGGACGTTGACATGAGTGATGCTCATGGACGTTGACATGAGTGATGCTCATGGACGTTGACATGAGTGATGCTCATGAATGTTGACATGAGTGATGCTCATGAATGTTTATGTATGATTGATATGAGTAATACTCATGTATGTTTATGTATGATTGACATGAGCAATGCTCATGTATAATTTAAAGTACTGGGCGTACTTTTGATCACCTGGTTGGTGATAATAGAGGCAGGCTGCCGAATAATTTGGAATACTAGGCGTACTTTTGATCACCTGGTTGGCGATAATAGTAGCAGGTTGCCGAATAATTTTTTGTAGCACTGGACGTACTTTTGATCACCTGGTTGGTGATAATAGAGGGCTTGGCTCTTTTGGGCATATGGGCCTTCGCCCTCCACATAACGTTCCAGCCCATTATTTTGGGCTTTTTTTTTGTTACCCTCTGATGAGGTTTATACAGATGTTTCCGAAATATAAGAAAAATAAATTACATCATTCAAAAATAAAAGTTCCTACAGAAGGTGGGTATGACAGATTGTTGGATAGTGGGATAGCATGTGCTTGCGGGGGGCAGAACCTGCTCAATAGGTCACGCTCATAATTATGCCATCACCCCGTCTGCTTTTTCTTTATCTTCTTTTCTTTTTTCTGCTTTGCTTTTGCTTTCGTTTTTTCTCTTTTCTACGGCACCTCTCTCTGTCTCTTCACCTGGCAGACACAAGGAATCACGATAGAAATAATAATAGGAAGCTTTATCTTTTTAGAGTGGGCATCTTCTCAATGGGAGTGACAAAGAACCAGCAAATGCCGAATGGATCCTTAATCTGAGCCCAACGCTGCTCGTGGCGAAGAAAGCACCATCGGTTTTGATTTCTCCAACCGCTGCAGCTCTTGCCTGGACGACCTTGGACATCGCCGCATAGGAATCAGTGACATAGGAATCGAAACTGCAGAGTTTTTTTTTTGCCGTGGTCAGAGCTACATCTTCTGTTGAGTTTTGGGTAAGGGGTAGGCTTAGTTGAATCTCAATAGATGACCGTCCCCTCCACATGACAGCACTAACTATTTTCAGATCAAAGACGCCTGGGTTTGTTGGTGTTCTTCAACAAAGATGCCTCCATAAGAACAATGGAAGCAAACCCAGAATGCGGCTCGTGTCTTGCCATGTTAAAGGAAGTAAATCGTGAATATGGTTTTGAAAGAACATCATCATTCACCTCATTACCAAGGTCACCACAAAAAAGTCGATAATCATTTTCTGGCCATTCTGCAAGAGTTGGGTCCTCTGTGGTAATTAAACGCCAGCGCCTTCCCTAGCAAGCACACACTGTAATTCCTTACCGTCTTCTCGACAATCCATGACCCTTTCACGATCCAGTTCATGATCTTGAACCGCTGGTTCTAGAACGCGTCGTCTCCGTTGATGAACTGATAAGGAGCGAGCCGACAGGGATATGATCCCCCGTGGTGAAATAGAAAACGACGTTGTGCTGGTCCTTATCTGGAATCTGGAGATTCACGGTGAAAATGAAGCTCTTCCGGGACTTCCCTTGCGGCTGTGCCTTTCGAAGCGCGTTGGTCACGTGATTATCGAGGCGAACGAGTACGTTATCAAGTTTCGTGCTGGATCTGAGCCAGTCAATGCCGCACGGCTGCAGTAGGTAGGCCGCTAACTGTGTTCGATCAAACTGCCTTCGCGGATGATAATGAGGCACTGCTGCTACTACTGCCTGTTTTGAAAACGAGGTCAGGCGCTTGATATGAAATGAAGCATTTTGAACAAAAAACCGACTCTTCTCCAACCCTTTTCCCAGCAGCTCAACATAATCTTTGTGATCTTCGTGATGAGGATGATCGGTAGGTTTTATGCTATGAACCTCCACAGAATCATTACCACCAATGATCTCTGTATCTGAGTGGTAATGAACTCCTCCAGCCTCATTTGTTCCCATTTTCTTAGTAACTAAATGAGTTTCTGTGAGGAAGAAATTTAAGGCTGAGTATTTTGGTGTGTTTCTTTGCTTATAACAAAGGAAAGGCTGGCAATGAGAGAATAGTCCAAAAGGGTTGTTAATTGTTTTCTGTTTCTTTCATTTATTTATGGGGCTTAGTGGATCTTTTTCTGGAAAAGCCTAGTGAGGTTTTTGGGTTTCTTGCAGATTTTGCAGATTCAAGGTGAAGTGTGGTGAGGCCTCACGGTGGTGAAATGAAAAAATGAAAGAGAACCGACATAGCTTTTTGTATTGATTCCCACAGACGGCGCCCAATGTTGATGCACAAAATCGGAGGTCTTAGAACAACGTAAATCCGATCGTGAATCAGCAAGAAATGTAAATAACACAATATGTATCATGGTTCACCCCAATGTTTGGGCTACGTCCACACTGATTATTGTATTTCTGAAAGGATTGTGAGGGAGAGAGTGTGAGAGCCTCTGTAATGAGAGTGAGGCTTTTAGGGGGTGAGAGGGCCTAGGAATTGGCCTCTCCTAATTGTAAGGGTGATGAGTCCTTTTATAGAATAAAGGCTTCTCATTTATTACATATTTTCCCTTTCCTTTATTACATAATTACATTTAAGTCCCATGAATATTTATACAAGGTCTAAATACGGATGCCCTAAGTATGGTATAAACAACCTTTAGCAACTAATCTGGCTTTATACAGGTCAATAGAGCCATCTGCTTTGTGCTTAATAGTGAACACCCATCTACATCCAACAACTTTTTGCTCGTTTAGTAAAGGAACCAAATCCCAAGTGGAATTCTTTTCCAAAACTTCCATCTCAACTCTCATGGCATTAACCCACTTAGGGTTAGACAAAGCATCGTGCAATTTTGTTCGAGTTGATACACTAGATAGCTAACATATGTAAGTTTCATATGGTTTAGACAAATGATGAGTAGACATATAATTGTTGATAGGATATTTGGCTTTGGCATGCATATCAGGCTTATATTGTACTTTAGGTTTTCCACGATTAGCTTGTGGAGACAATTGATAAGTAGAAGAATCGTCATAATTTACCTCATGTATGTCACTATCTTGTACCAAACTGTTAGAAGAATCATCATTGGATGAACATCATCAGGCAACTTGTTAGACATATCAGCAGCAGGCGACCGGTCATCATCAGAAGGTAATTCGTTAAACATACTAACATGCAATTCGTTGGGCACATCTGATCTGTCGTCAGTATAAATAGTTTCAGGAATGACAGGTGACCGATCACTATCTATAGCCGACTTATCAGTATCACGCAACATAATAGGTTATGTCCCCAACTTATCCTGTAACACATCATCCATACCATCTATTCGAAACTGCACTTCACTCCCTCTCTCCCCCTGAAGTGGAGAGTCGGAAGAAGGCTTCACAAAATACAAAACTTCCTCGTGGAAGGTGACCTCCATGGTAATATAAGTTTTCTAAGTCGGATGATGATAATACTTATAGCCTTTCTAATTGTTAGCATACCTAATAAATACACACCGGAGAACACATGCAACAAGTTTACTCCGTTGATGAGAGAATACATGCACATGCGCAACACGCCCAAACACCTTTAGAGGAAGTGTTGATACAGAAACAAGAGAAACATGTCTTTGTAGCACATCAAACGGTGTTTGAAAATCAAGAACCCTACTTGGAACACGATTTATCAAATACATAGCAACCAAAACAACATGACCCCACAAATGATTAGGAACACATTTATCCAACATCAAAGAGTGATCTACCTCCTTTATTTGACGATTCTTCCATTCGGACACACCATTTTATTACGGTGTAAACAGAGTAGTCGTCTGGTGAATAATACCCTGATCACGAAAAAAACATGTCAAAGTGTGATTTACATATTCTCCTCCGTTATCAGACTTGAAGACCTTAACTTTGGTCTGAAACTGAGCAAACACCATTGCACAAAATTCTTGAAAAAGCAAAGGAACATCACTCTTATTTTTCAGCAAGAACACCTAAGTTAATCGAGTACTGTTTGTACCATACTTGACCAATCCCGAAACTACTAAGCACCGGTCAACGTTATACCGTCAAGGACCCAAAAGAGTTTCCCTACAACCAAGAGGCCAATCACAGCACGACACGTGTCGACATCAAAAGCCAATCATAGTGTGACACGTGTCAACATAAGAAGCCAATCACAACACGACACGTGTCAATATAAGAATGAAACTAGAAACTCTCTTCTATAAATAGAGACCATTCTCTCGCAATATTTCCTAATGTCATTTGTACTAAATCATTCACTAGTACTCATAAAAGGAGAGCTTGAACTTATGTACTTGTGTAAACCCTTCACAATTAATGAGAATTCCTCTACACCGTGGACGTAGCCAATCTGGGTGAACCACGTACATCTTGTGTTTGCTTCCCTGTCTTTATCCATTTACATACTTATCCACACTAGTGACCGGTGCAATCTAGCGAAGGTCACAAACTTAACACTTTCTGTTGTATCAAAGTCCTCATTGATTTTGTGCATCAACATTTGGCGCCGTCTGTGGGAACGATACTTATTCCCACTCTCTTCAGCTTTGTCAAGCTGGTTTCCACCATTCGTACACTCTTTTTCGACCAGACATCCCTTTCCAACATGAGGAGCGAAGGAAGCCACATCACAGAAAATGACACCCCTCTTGCACTTGGTGTGAGGCAATGAAAGAAGGAAGGAAAGAGGGTTACTCTTCAAGCTAAAGTCGATGAGTTAGAAGCTTAGAACAACAAGATAACAATGAAGAATGAGGTCCTCCAGAAGCAGTATGAGAAGCTCTTTGAGACGCTCCACGAAACTAGGCGTATTCAAACACGCGAGCTCGTTACCCCTGTGGACATCAACCATCATCTGGGTGCCCCCCCAACACGGAGGGTCACCTTCCCTCGACATGGGTATCCTTGATGAGGAGCAAGCTAATTATCAGAACATTGATTAACATGAGACTTCTCTTAACCCAGCTGCTTCGACCCGAAGCAAGAGAAGTGGAGGAAGACACCTCCTTACAGAAGGAGTGGAAGGATCGAAAGTCGCTTTCACGATTGTCGAGATTTTCTAAAGCAACGTCGAGACAATCCCATCCATGTAAACTCAAAGATCAACGACCTAAGGGTCTCTGAAAGACTCGATCCCCTCCCATGTCCCAGGTTGGCTACCAATTCGGGGAAGGGGCAACAAATCCTAGAGAAACACGAAGGTATAGGGGACTCAGAGATGTTCCGACAGACATACCTTGGAAGTCAGTACGATGAGTCCAGGGAAAAATCACATGCTTTTGATGAAACCTTCATACTTCCAAGAAGAGATGGAAATTTATGAAAGAAAGCTCCAGTGGTACATGACTCCACTCAGGACCCTCTTGTCCTACAGCTTCTTAAAGAAGTAAACAAGTTAAAGGCCAAACGACAAGCTGAGATACCTGATTGTAACCAACCTAGGTCTGGCCCTCTTACAAGGAGGATCCTCGACACCCCCTTTATGCAAAAAGACAAAGCAGAAGCTTGGTTTACAATTCTATACTGGAAGGGATGACCCAATTGAACACCTTAACCTCTTTGAGTCCACCATGGCATATCGGATGACCACCGACAAAGAGCGATGTATTCTCTTCCCCTACACCCTCTCTGGCGGAGCTCTAAACTGGTATTGCCGTCTTCCAGACCGATCGCTTGCATTCTGTAGATGACTTGTACACTATTCGTTAGAAGCTGGACGAGTCACTACATAAGTATGCTGGTCGTTTCAGCCATGAGTATTCTCGCTGCGCTGAGGCAGATGATAAGACCGCCCGCAAGGCCTTCACGACAGGCCTACGTGATTGTTTCTTCAAGTACATGATCAATGCCAACACTTGGAAGACTTACTCTAAGGTGATGGCACATGCTTACAACCATTCCTTCGCTGAGGCAAGGACATATCAAGGGAAACCCCTCATAACCACCCCTTATCAGCAAGTAGGGAGTGGAAGTCAGGTCCAAGTAAATGAGAAAACCTCGACCTTCCAAACGGCAGCGGTGCCTCCCCCTGCCTTACTTAATACTTTGCCAAGTTAACAGACATATCAATCTCAGGGCAAAAGTAAAGCTTTCCATCCTCACCAGTCTCATTATAGTAAAAGGAGTAAGGGACACTACCGCGATAACTAAGGGTATCGCCATGGTAATCCCCGACCCCAGGTAGTCAACACAGTGGGTCAAGCATGTGTCAGGACAGCCCCTACCCCGAGGTATGAGGCATACACACCTTTGAATGCCACATGCGTGGCCATTTACCCCAGTATAGCACACTTGATACCGAAGCCAAAGCCGAGGCACCCGGATTACAAGCCCACGAAGAACACGGGCACGTTTTGCTGCTACCACGAGCATAACGGCCATGACGATGAGAAGTGTATCACCCTTCGTGATCATATTGAAGCTTTGACACGTGAAGGAAAAATTGATCATTCTTCCTTCACCCTCCAAGGGGTAACCGTAACCAATGTCAGGTAAATGTGATATATTCCATAAGTGGTGGCACACCCATATCTAAATCTTCCAACAGGGCCATGAAAAATGGTGAACAAGCTTTAAAGTCTGGCCACCAAGTGTTTCACGTGGAAGACATCAAGGGAGGTAAGTATTAAAAGCCTAACTGGGATCCAATATGTTTCTACCCTGAGGAAGAAAGAGGTATCATCTATCCTCACAACGACCCACTGATCGTGGAAGCTCACATAGCCAACTTTGAAGTACGACGAATCCTGGTAGACACGGGGGCTTTTGTTAATATCATGTTTGCTGAAGTTTTCAGGGCACTTAATGTAGCTGAACACTTGCTCGACCGCTTGATTTCCCCTCTGATAAGCTTTTCCGGTGATATTGTGCAACCTTTGGGGAGCATACACTTACCTTTCACCATTGGTACAGGCCCTTACACAGCTACCATTACCACTAACTTCCTGGTGGTTAATTGTCCAACGGCATACAATGTTATCTTCAGACGCACAGGCATCAATGATCTCAAGGCCATGGTATCCACACATACGTTGTTGATGAAATTTCCAACCCCCTATGGCAATGGTTACATCAGAGGAGATTAACTTAGTGCACGGTCATGTTACAACACTTCGGTCAAGCGACAGCACTTGCATGTGCCCAAGCAAACCCTTTCTATACATGGCGAAGTCATAACGACTAGCCCATACGAAGCCAACTTGGATCTTCACAGTGGCAACAGTCAACCCGATGATCATCGAGATGACTCTTTCACCCAGCAAGCACAACCCGTTAAAGTGTTGGAGAATGTCTCTATCTCAAAAGATTATTCGGATTGTATGGTGAAGATTGGTACCACCTTGTCACCACCCATTCGGTTGGCATTGATCTCTTTTTTGCAAAAGAACACTGAGGTCTTCGCCTGGTCAACCGAGGACATGTTAGGCATCTCTCCCGATATAATCTGTCATCCCTTAAGTATTGACCCCAAGACCAAGCCAGTGAGACAGAAACGAAGATCTTATGACGCTGAACGGTACGAGGCAATGAAGGCAGAAGTTGAAAAACTTAAAGGCATAGGCTTCGTCCGCGAAGTCAATTATCCAACGTGGGTAGCAAATGTTGTCCTTGTTAAGAAGAATCCGACCAAGGAAAGTCTCCAACTCCAAAGGTCTTGTGGAGAATGTGTGTCGATTATACCGACCTAAACAAAGGATGCCCGAATGATAGCTTTCCTCTTCCTCTCATAGACAGACTTATAGACTCTACGGTAGGGTGTGAACTCCTTAGCTTCATGGATGTTTACTCAGGATACAACCAAATCCTTATGAACCCTCCGGACCAAGAACACACAACCTTCACTATTGACAGGGACTATATTGCTATAAAGTCATGCCCTTCGGCCTAAAGAATGCAGGAGCAACTTATCAGAGACTGGTCAATTCAATGTTCGCCGAACAGATTAGGAAGAGCATGGAAGTTTACGTTGATGATATGCTAGTTAAGAGCAAACATGCTGACCAACACATTACCAACCTATCTCAAAACTTTCACCATTCTGAAGAGGTATCGAATGAGGTTGAACCCCAACAAATGTGCCTTCAGCATAGGCTCTGGTAAATTCTTAGGCTTCATGATAAGCCAACGAGGCATTGAGGCAAATCCTAAGAAAATCAAAGCAATCCTCGACATGAAGGAACCGGTAACTTCAAAAGACATCCAGAGCTTTACTGGCAAGGTGGCAGCCTTAACTAGGTTCATTTCTAAGGCCACAGACAGATGTGCTCCTTTCTTCAAAGCACTTAAGGGAAGTAAGAAGTACATTACATGGACTGATGAATATGCTGAGGCATTCAAGAACCTCAAAGACTACATGAGTAAAGCCCCTTTGCTCTCCAAACCTGAGATTGGTGACACTTTCATTATCTATCTGTCGGTATCGGCTTTAGCAGTAAGTTCCGTTCTCATTCGAAAGGATGGTAATGTCGAACGGCCTTTCTACTACGCTAGCAAGGCCTTACAAGATGCTGAGACACGATACTCCAACATTGAGATATTGGCTCTAGCATTGGTCATGTCTGCTCGAAAATTTCGCCCTTATTTCCAAGCACACTCTATCATCGTGCTTACCAATCATCCTCTTTGACAAATACTCCAAAGTCCTGACACTTCCGGGTGAATGATCAAATGGGCGATAGCATTGGGTGAGTTTGACATCTCCTACCAACCAAAGCCAGCTGAGAAGGGCCAAACAATGACAGACTTCATCGCCGACTTCACATATCTTGTTGACATTGTTTCTACACCTAAATAAGTGGTTTCATTACCTCGGAAGCTCAGAAAATAGAACCAACAGCCTCAACATAGTGTCTATTTGTTGATGGCTCGTCCAACAAATAGGGTTGTGGAACAGGACTAGTCCTTACGACCCTTGACAAAGTGGCGATGAAGTATGTTTTTCGTTTCAAATTCAAGGCGTCGAACAATGAGGCCGAATATGAAGCCCTTTTAGCAGGCTTATGTTTGGCCAAACACCTTGGGGTTAAATGAATTGATATCTTCAGTGACTCCCAATTGGTGATTAACTAGGTTACCAACAACTTTGACGCTAAGGATAGCTCCATGGCAGCATATCTGGCACAAACACAATTGTTGCTCAAGCACTTCCACTACCAGATCACCTAAATTCCTCGAGCGGCAAACAATCATGCAGATGCTTTGGCTCGTCTCGCCTCAGCGATGGAAGACAAGATTGGGAGAAAAATTCAGGTCAAATTGTTGGCAACACCAAACACCATGGCTGCGGAAGTGTGCAATTTACAACAAGGAGATAGTTGGGGGTAACCCTTCTAAATGACAAAGTCCAAGCTAAGCAGATTCGATACAAGGCTACTCGTTACTTGATCATTAATGACAAACTCTACAAACGGGGTTTTAACCTACCATACCTATGATGCCTTACGCCTGCAGAGGCGGAAACTGTCCTTCGGGAAATACATGAAGGAGTCTGCGGAGATCATGCTGGATCTCGATCCCTAGCACACAAGGTTTTTCTCCAAGGACATTTCTGGCCAACACTCCACCAAGATGCCATCAGAATATCCAGTTCATGTGATAAATGTCAACGCTACGTAACTATTCCTCACTCCCCTCCCGAGCCGTTCACTCCTATGATCAGCCTTTGGCCCTTTGCCCAATAAGGACTTGATTTGATCGGCCCAATGCATGTAGGGAAAGGCAAGGTTCGTTATGCAGTCGTTGCAGTTAACTACTTCACAAAGTGGGCCAAAGTAGAACTCTTGGCAACCATTACTGAGGCAAAAATAGAAGACTTCCTATGGAAGAACATTGTTTGCAGATTCGGCATTCCCAAAGCGATAGTCACTGACAACAGGCTATAATTCGACAACAATAAGTTCAGGATGTTCTGCTCTAAGTTCAACATCAACTTATGTTTTGCCTGCCCAACTCATCCCCAGTCTAATGGACAAGTTGAAGCCATCAACAAAATAATCAAGCGAACTTTGAAAACCAGCTTGGACAAGGCTAAAGGTTGTCGGCCAGAATTTGTACCCCAAGTTCTTTGGTCATACCGCACTTCGTATCGGACATCAACAGGAGAAACCCTATTCTCACTTGCCTTTGGTACAGAGGCAGTTGTCCTAGTTGAGCTTAAGCAAGCAACGTTCTGAGTCCATAACTACGTGCAAAACGAAAATGACAAACAACTTACCCTCAACTTAGATCTAGTCGAAGAACACAGAAACCAGGCTCACTTGAGGAATGTTGCTACAAGCAGCGCATCTCCAACTACTATGACTCAAGGGTCAAACCTCGTTCTTTCAAAGTGGGGGACTGGGTATTGAAGAAAAGATTACTCTGCGACAGAGTCCCGAGTGAAAGAACACTTAGTCCAAACTGGGATGAACCGTTTGAAGTTGTTGGCATCAGTCGCCCTGGCTCTTACAAGATTAGAAGCTCCGATGGCAAGACCCTTGGCCATCCGTTGAACACTGATCACTTGAAGTACTGTTATAAGTAAACTCACATTGTACAAGTGTTAAGCTTCAGCCGTTCGGCATCCTATGTAACGAAGACTATTTGGCATGAATTCAATAAAGAGGTGATTTAGACAACTCGGTCATAATCCTCTTACATTCCTGGCAATGAAACACTTGGGTTCAAAGCTTCAACATGAATGCTGCCAACATGAAACAAAGTCTAAGTATGTGTCAACAAGACTATATAAATAAACGAATAGTTTCACAGTATATTCATTCAATCATACATTCCAATACATTCATACATAAGCCAACTGTGCTTTGAAAGAGTTCAACATACTTTGTGTCATTCGACACTTGCTACAATGTGCCTAGACACCTTGCCTTTATTCTCACCAACCAGGTGATGAAATGTGAAAAATGAACTCATCTTTATGCCACCAACCAGGTGATGAAATGTACAACCCGTACTCTCATTCATGCCATTAACTAGGTGATGAAATGTACAACCTGTACTCTAATATCATTTCGCAACTTGCCACTCATGCCCCCAACCAGGTGAAGAAGGAACTCATCTTCATGCCACTAACTAGGTGATGAAATGTACAACCCGTACTCTCCTTCATGCCACTAACCAGGTGATGAAATGTACAACCCGTACTCTAATATCATTTGGTAACTTGCCATTCATGCCACCAACCAGGTGATGAAATGTACAACTCGTACTCTAATATCATTTGGCAACTTACCACTCATGCCACCAGGTGAAGAATGAACTCATCTTCATGCCACCAACTAGGTGATGAAATGTACAACCGTACTCTAATATCATTTGGCAACTTGCCATTTATGCCACCAACCAGGTGATGAAATGTACAACCTGTACTCTCTTTCATGCCACTAACCAGGTGATGAAATGTACAACCCATACTCTAATATCATTTGGCAACTTGCCACTCATGCCACCAACCAGGTGAAGAATGAACTCATCTTCATGCCACCAACCAGGTGATGAAATGTACAACCTGTACCTTCCTTCATGCTACCAACCAGGTGATGAAATGTACAACCTGTACTCTAATATCATTTGGCAACTTGCCATTCATGCCACCAACTAAGGGAAGAAGGAACTCACCTTCGTACCACCAACCAAGTGATGAAAGCAACTCACCATTCATTCCACCTACCAGAAGATGAGTGGTACAACTTGTACATGTGAACTCCTAGCATTCACAAATAATAAAAAACCCTCAAGCTTGACAACTCAACTAGGGGAGTACTTATGCCCAACAAGAGTTATAGTCACCAACAAAGTCTTATTGCAAGCCAACAACAACTTCAGTGCATGACATACGAAGATCAAGCTATTCAGCCCTCTTGCATCTGCTTCAAACATTTCCCCTCTGTAACAATGTAAACACTACAACTCGTAGAAAGCTTCACACACTCTTGATTAAGACAGTGTGAAGCAGCACCAATTTATGATGTCAACTAGAGCTTCATCAATGGAGGGCAACCATAATTCTCAAAAGCTTCACACACTCTTGATCAAGACAGTGTGAAGCAAAACCAATTTATGGTGCCAACAAGAGTTTCATTAATGGAGGGCAACCATAATTCTCAAAAGCTTCACACACTCTTGATTAAGACAGTGTGAAACAAAACCAATTTATGGTGCCAACAAAAGCTTCATCAAAGGAGTTCAACCACAATTCTCAAAAGCTTCACACATTCTTGATCAAGACAGTGTGAAGCAAAACCAATTTATGGTGCCAACAAAAGCTTCATCAATGGAGAGCAACTACTTCTCAGACATTCGAAGCAAATTCAATTTATATGGTTCATCCAAACCTTCGACTACTACAAGGTGTAGCTTGCATCATAATCTCTTGCTCAACAGTGTGGAAGCAAAATTTGTATATGTTGTCTCTCCCACATTTTCAAATTTCTAGTTTCCCAAAAAAAAATGGGAAATTCAACAAAGCTTAATCAATGGAGGACAACTACAAATTCTCAAAAGCTTCACACTATCTTGATCGAGATAGTGTGAAGCAAAATCAATTCATGGTACCCAACAAAAGCTTCAACTCCAAAGCTTCAACACAAAAGCTTCACCCACAAAAGTTTCAACACAAAAGATTCACCTACAAAAGCTTGACCCACAAAAACATGACCCATGAAAGCTTGACCTACAAAAGCTTGACCTAAAAAAGCTTGACCCACAAAAGCTTGACCTATAAAAGCTTCACCCATAAAAGCTTCACCTACAAAAGCTTTACCCACAAAAGCTTGACCCACAAAAGCTTAACCCACAAAAGCTTGACCCACAAAAACTTCACCCACAAAAGCTTGACCCACAAAAGTTTGACCTAAAAAAGCTTGACCCACAAAAGCTTGACCCACAAAAGCTTGACCCACAAAAGCTTCACCCACAAAAGCTTCACCCACAAAAGCTTGACTTCACCTACAAAAGCTTCACCCACAAAAGCTTGATCCACAAAAGCTTCACCCACAAAAGCTTCACCCACAAAAGCTTCACCTACAAAGCTTCAACACAAAAGCTTCACCTACAAAAGCTTTCAAGATAGTGTGAAACAAAATCAATTCATTGTACCTAACAAAGTTTCAACCCCAAAGCTTTAAAAAAAATATATATATATATATATATATATATATTTTTTTTCAGAAATTCGAAAATTCAAAAATTAAAAAATTCAGAAATTCAAATATTCGAAAAATTTCAAAAAAAAATCGAAAAAAAAATTTCAAAAAAAAAAAAAACAACTGCCTAGGCCTCCTCTTCTTTGAGCCTAACAACTTTCATAACAAATATATATGAAGGAGTTTTGGGCTACCACTTAGAAAGAAAATGCCTCATTCGTCAACTCCCTTGACCAAAGACTTGGGGGACTCCTACCATATGCTACTGCACATTGATACTCGGAAGTCTCACGACCACTCAGTGACTTGGATTTTTCAAGTCTCCAAACAAGAAGTTTTCCTCACTCGGGAAATTAAGGGAGCACTACCACAACCTACATGTTTCACTCACAAAGCTTCAACATACAAGCTTTAACAAAAGGAAAAATTCAAACACCTTAGTGAAGAAGGCCTTGGTGTATTTAACACAATACGTTGGAATGAAGCAAAGCTTGTTTATTGATATCTCCGATAAGTTACAAATATGTACATATACATGAATCAAAATAAACAAACAAGAGGGTGCCTTCATAAAGGTTGCTCAGGAGAAGTCTCAGCAGTCGATAGAGCCCCAGAAAGAGGAGGCACCAGAGGGTGATTATTCGGAGCCTCAGTACTAGGCAGAACCCTAAATGGAGGAGGCACCGAAGGTTGATCATTTGGAGCTTCATTACGCGGTATAGCCCTAAAAGACGAAGGCAATAAATGCATTTGGAACAAACCCACAAACCTCTGATGATCAAGTAAAATCTGACTATCATATTCCTACAACTGGTCGAGCTTCCTCTTCATGTTTGTAGTATAGTCATGTGCGAGTCTGTTCAACTATTTATTCTCATGCTTGAGCCCTTTGATCTCATGTTTAAAACTTATCACTTCAGCCGCTAATGATTCAACTTGGGGGGTTCGAGCAAATAGGCGTTGGGCCATATTAGTCACAAAACCTGCACACTGAACACTGAGAGCCAGAGAATCCTTAACATCCAACTCATCAGACCGTTTAGAAAGTAGTCTGTTATCTTTGGGAGTGAGAAGGTTCATGGCCACCATCGCAGCGGTCATATCATTCTTCATCATAGAGTCCCCAACGGTAAAAAGACCAGTATGGGATAAGAAAGATGGGTGCCATATGTTGTCTTGAGAAGGCATGGCCGCCTCTTCACCAAAGTTCAAGTCAAAATGACGGTCGGATAGGCCAGACATTCTCAGAAATGATGAAGAAGAAATGAGGTGCAATAAATCTCTGAAGTAAGGGGAAAATTCCTACAAGTAATAACTCTCTGAATGTACTCCTTGCACACAATTGGTGCTCTTATAAAAGAAAGGGCAACAAGGGTTGTTGGTTCAAAAATCGAAGAGGCACCACTCTCTAGATTTCGAAGAGGCACCACTTTCCACACTCAACATCAACTCATCGGGTACCACAGATAACTTTGCCAAAGATCTCTGACAAAGTTTAGACATATAAATTTTGAAGGTCCAGCTACCCTACTATTACCCACAAGGGTAAAGGAATAGCATCACTGCTTGATAATTAAAAAGTCTCAATGTGTGTCAACCTCCATGCTCCGTGGCAAGGCAGACTGGCAAAAATGCCCAACTTTTACTCACATTCGAGAAAACACTCCCAACAAGATTGCTTACTTAAAAATCGAAGAGGAACCACTCTCTGAATCTTAGAGACAGACTCCCAATAGGATTACTTTCTAAAAAATCGAAGAGACACTGCTTTCCAAATCTCAAAAGTTAGACTCCTAACAGGATTGCTTTCTCAAAAATAAAAAAGGCACCGTTCTCTGAATCTCGAGAGCCAGATCCCCGACATGATTGCTTGTTCGAAAACCAAAGAGGCACCATTCTCTGAACTTCGAGAGCCAGATTTCCTTGGATAAAACTTGTCTGCAATCTTCACACGCAACATCAGCTTTCCAGATACCACATACCACTTTTTCAAAGCGCTCTGACAAAGTTAAAATATGTGAAGCTTGCAGCTCCCACTACATTGCTATGACCAAGAAGGGTAAAGGAATATCATTATTACTTGCTCAAAAATCGAAAAGGCACCGCCCTCTGAAACTCGAGAGCCAAACTCCCAATAGGATTACTTTCTCAAAAATCGAAGAGCCACCGCTCTCCAAATCTCAAGAGCCAGACTCCTAACAGGATTGCTTTCTCAAAAATTGAAGAGGCACCGCTCTTCGAATATCGAGAGCCAGATCCCCGACAGGATTGCTTGTTCGAAAACCGAAGAGGCATCGCTTTCCGAACTTCGAGAGCCAGATTTCCTTGGATAAAGCTTGTCTGCAATCTTCACATGCAACATCAGCTTTCCAGATACCACATACCACTTTTTCAAAGTGCTCTGATAGAGTTAAAACACATGAAACTTGCAGTTCCCACTACATTGCTACAACCAAGAAGGGTAAAGGAATAACATTACTACTTGTTATTAGGGAGACTCCTATATATGTCGACCTTCATCCTCCACGGACAGGTAGACCTGCAAAAATGTTTAACCCTTCCTCATATCTGAAAGGGCACTCCCAACAAAGCCTCTCGAAATACTCAGCTTTCTTCCCCCCCCCCCAATAATACCTATGCAAACCAGCCACACCAAAGCAAGAGTATCTCATATCATCAAGGTCAAAAGCAAGAGCATCCCATATCATGCTTTTTCCCTGTTTTTTCCTTTGCCCTTGTTCTTACCTGCAAGACAAGGAGAAAGAGAGCAATCAGTCAACACTTGGAATCAAGCTTCCAGTCAAGAACTAATCGCCTGGAACCCCTTGCCTGATTACTTACCTGACATTGCTCTCGAGTATTCATCTTCAACATCTTATGCTTCCAGAAAAGATACCATATCTACCTAAGGAACATATAAGGCAAGTGAGAAGGATACAATGAAGCATATGGAGATAAGCGTAACAGAACACATGCCGATTCCTCTATTACTTCGTCAACAGAAAAAGTATCCCATATCATCAAGGTCGAACGCACTCTTGATTTGATGAACTTGTTTTGACCTTCAAATTCTTGAGTCGGCCTTATACTCTGGAGGAAACCAGAAAATCCTCTAGCCCAGTTCAAGAATAAGCCTATGGAAGTTACTTCTTCAAAAGCAAAAGTATATCATATCATCTCTTCTCCACTTGCTTCTCCTTATCCTTGTTGCTGTTTACGACACATGGAGAAGGAGAATAATCAACCGGAAGCCGAAGTCGAACCTCCGATCCAGGTTGCTTGCTTGGAAGTCTGATTGCTTACCTTGTTTGTTACCTCTTTCGGAAAATCTCCTAGCTGGGCAACTTGGGGGACTCTTACTATAGGGTTTTGTATCGCACTTGACCAAGCCCGAAACTACAAGTAAGTTTCAAGTGAAATTGATACATTACCTTGTGCATCTTCATCGGTTAAAGATGCCACCCATGGATGGAGGAAAAGTACTTCAAGAGAAGATGCCACATCTACATATGAGACAGATAAGACAAGTGAAAATGATACCACACTTCGGTACTTAAAAGTTTCATGATTACTCAATGGCTTGAATCTTGCAAGTCCGTAACCGAGGAGTTTCCCTCACTCGGGAACTTAGGGGAACACTATTTGTACCATACTTGACCAATCCCGAAACTACTGAGCACTGGTCAACGTTATACCGTCAATGACCCATAAGAGTTTCAATACAACCAGGAGGCTAATCACAGCGCGACACGTGTCGACATCAGAAACCAATCATAGCGCAACACGTGTCAACATCAGAAGCCAATCACAACACGACATGTGTCAATGTCAGAATGAAACTAGAAACTCTCTTCTATAAATAGAGATCATTCTCTCACAATATTTCCTAATGTCATTTGTACTAAATCATTCACTAGTACTCACAAAAGGAGAGCTTGAACCTATGTACTTGTGTAAACCCTTCACAATTAATGAGAACTCCTCTACTCCGTGGATGTAGCCAATCTGGGTGAACCACGTACATCTTGTGTTTGCTTCCCTATCTTTATCCATTTACATACTTATCCACACTAGTGACCGGAGCAATCTAGCGAAGGTCACAAACTTAACACTTTCTGTTGTACCAAAGTCCTCACTGATTTTGTGCATCAACAAGTACAATCATCAATAAAAGTAACAAACCAATGGAATCCATTAGAAGTAATCTTCGCCGGACCCCACACATCAGAATGTACTAAATCAAATGGCAAAGTAGCTTTAGAATCACTTATGGGAAAATAAGCACGATGACTCTTAGCCATGACACATGTTTCACACTTACTTTAAATCATTACAAGTGCGAAACAAAGAAGGAAATAGATGCTTCATATAACTGAATGATGGATGTCCCAATCGTCGATGCCACAACCAAATTTGATGTCTGTCATCCACTTTAGCACTTAAAACTTGATGATTATTTGAATTGGAAAAACAATATCCTCCATAGTCAAGATGTACAAACCCCGTATTCTTTTACCGCGATCAATTATCTTCTGAGTTTAAATGTCTTGAAAATAACAATACGTAGGGTAGAAGTGAGCAGAAAAATATAAGGTATCAAGTAGTTTTCCTACCAACAAAAGATTGCACTTAACATCAGGAACAGGTAAAGCATGGACCAGTGATAAGGTCAGAGTAAGAGAGATAGTGCCTTTACCCTTCAGAGGAGAAGGTGCTCCATTTGCACTAGTAATATACGGATCACTAATATAGTCACATAACTCATCAAATACTCTAGGGTCACTAGTCACATGATTAGTGGCCCCAGTGTCAATTATCCATATATTTGTTCCACCAAGATGCATAACAACATTATGATTATGTTGAGCCATTGAACTAAATCACGAACAATAAAGACACAAAAGATACACAGCGGAATGAAAACAATTTACCAGAACATTGTAGCAGATCACTGTTCATAAACACTGTACCAAATCACCAGTCACACACTGTAGCAGGCACTGTTCGCTATACTATAGCATGGCACTATTCACTTTTTTTTTTTATATAAATTTTTTACGAAGGAAATCACTACAAAGGTGGGCACAAAATTAAAGCACACAGGTCACCAAAAGCGAAATGCTCTTATACCATGTCAAACTAAACATGGTAAATACCAAAAATATATATGATAATATTTGAGAATTTCTTATATATTTATTAATCTTCAAAGTAGAGTATATATAGGAGTTACAATTGGTATTACATATGCACTTCATCAATGTGGAACAACAGACTACTATTTACACTTTAACTAATATCTAACTCGCAACAAAATTCACATACTCTCAACAAAAGAATTATCATGAACTCCTCGAGCTTTCCAATTAATTTGTGTTTTAATTAAAAAGTTTAGTTTCCTACTTGGTTTTGGACTTGGAGACAGTATTTCCGAAATCTTGTTTCCTTGGTGCCCAAGAATTTGGAAATCTTGTTTCCTAGGTGAATCATGTAACAACCTTCTAAATGAAACACAATGATACGCTCCATTTTCTTTAATAATAAAAGACAATTAACCTTCAACATAATTTTTTTAACGAACTAGTAGAATTAGGGTTTGAGTGAGCTTTAGATTGTTTAGCGGTCTCAAGTGGTGGTCAAATTGAGGGTTTGTCGGTCCACGTAGAATTTTGGGCTTTCTTTTTTAGAGATTATCAAATTACGAGGTTTGGATCTTGGTTAATTTGAGAGAGAGAGAGAGAGAGAGAGAGAGAGAGAATTAGAGATAATAGAATTGTTAATTAATTAGTTTACAGGCGTGTCAGATTCTGGGTGTTTTATGAAATCTCTATCGAAATTTGGATGGCTAGAGAGGAGAATAATCATCCAGAGGGTTGAAATAGAGAGGAGAAAAATCATCCAGAGAGTTGAAAGAGACTATTTCCTCTTTTGTTGATTGTAATCATTTTTTCTATTAACTTGTTTTGGGAAATCGCCACTAATTAACCTTTGGAGAGTGAGCCCAACTTAGGATGGATCTCGTTACATCTTTTGTTTCTTTGTTTTTGTTTTTGTTTTTTCCTTTCTAAAGAGTAACATATTCATTAATACTGTAAAAACTAAATAAGTAGAATGGAGGATACAACGCATTTATTCAATCTTCGATAAAATTTTGTTTAGAATTTCAACTCGGTTGAGGGAAAAGAGAGTCCTACATCATAATTACTAATTAATTTCTATTCTTTAACAACACATCATCAATCAAAGTCGGAGGTTCCTTGTTTTATCTTGTGTTTCTTTGTTTGTTGTTTTATGCGTTAAATATCTATCACATTTGACTTTACGATTAGTAAGAAATATGAAGGATCTAGGTGTATACAGCAAGATATGACGACTTAGATAAATGCTAGAGAAGGCGAGGGACAAGAAACCAACTCGATTACTTTTAATTAATTATTATTAGTCACGATGTGGCGCCATCGATCGAGTAATGCCATGAAGATATTTATGGAAAGGAACCCACACCTCAAAATCCAAAAATAGGTTATTCTACTTTCTACTTTAGGGTATTGGTAGTCAGACGAGGATTGTTGAAATTAAAGAGACAATCGATGATCATGGTGTTTAAATCCATAATCAAATCGTTAATTTGTTTCTTGCTAGACAATGACTTGTTAGGACTTTACCTCCATGAGTAATTATTAGTTTTTGTATGAGCGTGACTTGTTACTTCAATGACTACTATTATTTAACATTGTACGATTTAATGATCTTTTTATTTTTTTTTTAAAGTGGAAAGGTTTGAACTTGACTTTTGTAAACAGCAAATTCGACAACAAAATATTATGATCATCCCCTTACATGACTTAACCCAAAATTTCGGCTTTGAATATAAATATATGTACGAGCTGAGATTAATTTCTCGACAACTAGCAATCACTATCTAAATAATTAAGACAAATCTTAGGGCTGGTTTGGTATTACTGTGCTTTGAAAAAAAAAAACTGCTTCTGTTGTGCTGTGAGAATGAGCAGCTGTGAAATAAAGCTGTAGAGTGTTTGGTAAACCTTTTTGTAAAAATGTTTCTGAAAAAAAAAACAGTATTATAGTGTTTGGTAAACTTTTACGTAAAACAGATATGAAAAAAATTCGGTTTTTCAAAGCTGGTTTTTGCAACTTCTTGTTTTTTGCTTTTTTTTCACCCAAAACAATAAAAAAAAGCTGAAACTGAATGTTTACCAAACATAAAAAAATTCCCAGCTTTTTTTTAATCACCTCAATCTCAATCTACACCTTATTCTACCCCCGCAAGAGAAGATATTTGTTATATTTGACCCCAATTCTTTTTTTCTTTTCTTTTTTGTACGTGAGTGTGTATAATATCTCCATGTATACATTATTTTTCCTAGTGTAATGTTAGGGAGACTAAATTTTTTTAACCAAATTTGTAAATTAAATGATTTAGTTGTAAATTATTGGATTATTAATTAAGTGTCGATTAACGTGTTTGTTTCTTATTGATGACACATCATTTAATTTACAATTTGATTTAAAAAAAAAATTGATCCCCTTAACATTACTTTTCCCTACAACACCCGTGATATGACCTAGGCCATGCAATGAATGCTCCGGTAGGAAGAGATATCTCTCAATTGTAAGCTTGAATATCCCCGAATTACCGTTTGCTAATCAGAAAAGGGATGTGGAATTGTTGATTGGACATTTTAAAGAAGAAAAAACATGAAATGGAATGATGTATTTATTTTTTTACACTGGAACTACACAAAGTAATTACGAGTAATGTTTGGACAACAATTTTGAGTGGTTTTGAATTGTGATTTGAAATGTAATATTCGGTATATCTATCGTGAGATGAATTTTGTTGCTAATGAGTTGGTCAAATTGAGCCCTCCTCATCCTTAGAGTCCGGTCTGTTTTGAGCAAGCTCCATCTTCTTGTCGTAAAAAGTTATTATTGTGTGATAATTCTAGAATATCTCGACATCTTGATCAACAACAACAACAATAAAGTTTTTTCCTACTAAACGGTCGGAAAGATATCTCGACCTCTTGGTACAGTTTTATAATTTCCTGTCGAGCTATTAGTCCCTTTGTTTAACTAAGAAGAGATAGTGATGCGATGGGGACTGTCACACATAAATATGTATATATTAGTAATGTATGGTGGAGAAGATATAGGCTTTTTACATATAAAAATCGAAAGGTGCAAATAATTGATACATATAGGCATTCCAGAAAACGGAATCTAAAGATTCTAAACGCACTGAAGGATATTAATTATCATGCATGATGCTAATTTCTATCATTATAGTTTTGAATGCATGATGATTATTTTGCTGTATAAATATAGCTAGTTGTGTTAAAGTAGTGATTAATATAGTATAAAGTATAAACCCTACATGCCCAATGTAGGTAGCAATCAGGCAAAAAGAATGGATCGACAAGGAAGAAAGAATTGATCTTCTTTCCGTAGCTAACAGTCAGTAGCCACTGAGAGTTCTATTTATTTCTTTAATTAGTTGGTACCAAAACAAGTAGAAAAATATTAGAATGAAGTTTTCTATATTATTTATAAATCAGAACCAGCTAGATTTTACACCCTCTATGTTTAGAGCGATTTTTTTTAAATAAGTTACTATGTTTGAATTTTCTCATATTGCTCTTTAAAATTTTGAGCAACTATTTACACTTTTTATCTAGTGAATTATTTGAAATTTCGTTACATCGATATGTAAGTTAATATAATTTTAAATTCTTAAGAAGTAATGTAAAAAAATTTAAATCTCTTGATTCATTTTAAAAATCATCTCAAACTTTGAAAGTGAAAAATGTAATCAACTCTGTAAGGTATAATATTCTTCCTAATTGCATCAAACTATAATATATATTATCCCAACCGCATAAACCAAAAGTCTCGTTCCAAGAAAAAAAAAATATCGGGTTCATACGATCAGAATATAGACAATAGAAAAATGAGAGGGAGGTCGGCATTCACGTAACATGTTGCATTGTTGGTCATGTGATTATAAAAAAAGTAAAAAAATGAGTATATGGCAGGAAAAGGCTGGAAACCTGGACCATGACCATAACTAGCAAAATATCTGGCTCGACAGTTTGAGATGACCATAAATAGCAAAATATCTAGACCATAAATAGCAAAATATCTAGCTCGACAGTTTGAGATGACCATAAATAGCAAAATATCTAGCTCGACAGTTTCAGCCATTAATATTAGGGCTCGTTTGTTTGACCTCCTTAGCTAGGATTGGACTAACTAAGATTAATAACCCACGTTTGGCATTGTTATGGACTAAGTTAAATGGGACTAGCCCGGACTCGCATGGACTACCAGCGTCGTTAAGTCGTCCTAATTAGTCCGACCCAAAAGCATGGGATTGCTAAGAACCTCAATACGCTGCTTCCCTCGCCGTCTCCTTCGCGTGAATTGGTGGGAGCGAACCGTTGTTCTTCGTCAAACCTATTGATCCTCCAGTGAGCTTCCAGAACAAGTCTCCTTTCTCTCTCGGATCAATATGGGAATTGGGGGATGAACTTGGTAATTAGAGCTGCTCATGAACTTGGTCAATTTGCCTTAAAAAATGATAATTATTTCTGTTGAATTGAAGAAGAACCATCTGGCTGTCCCTTTTTTTCCATGCTGATGTTGTGCCCATTGGATGTAGTCAAGAAATTCCGATAAAATTTTTTAAAGCTCTTGTTGAAGCTCGGCCTTGGTAGCTTGACAATTGTGTCCTATTTCTGATGGGTGAGTGGGTCGGCGCATGGGAGGGCTGAAAGAGCACTGCCCAGATGAAGATTGAAGACGATGGAACAAATTGTCAAATTCCGGTTTCGTCAATTTTGGAGGAGAGAGAGGATAAAACGGTGGTGTTCTACTGGATTTGATCTTTTATTATTTATTTTTTTATTAGTTTTTAGTTTTTAGTTTTGTTTTTTTTTTTGAAACTGAGTTTTTAGTTTTTCTTTTGTTAAGTAAGTGTGGATTAAAAATGAAAAAAAAAAACCGATTTGAGTCCTAAAATATTTTAGTCTATAGTTTAGTCCAATACTGTACCAAACACTTCACTATTCTTATCCTGTTTAGTCCAAGCCAAGCCAGTCCAGCTTAGTCCCTAAAGCTAGTCCAGTCCGAGATAGTCCGGGGCAACAAACGCACCCTTACAGTGTTAATTATCTGGTACATTACAATTGGTCTGTTATAACTTATAATACAATTCTTGTGAATCTTTTATGCACAGTCATTTACTATGGTTTAATGATATTATTCTTCATTTGTAAGTAAGAAATTTTAAATTTGATTCTCCTCAAAAGTGAATTTAAACCACATTATTACTTTCTCACTCCCTTACCCCCTAAAGGCATATAATATCGTTTATTAAAAAAAAAAAATCTTTTTCCAAACATATCTTTTTTTGTATTGAAAGTATACTTACCAAGATCCATGCCAGTTTCATACGACCAAGTGGAGTGGAACAAGGTTTGCCTCTTGGCTTATGTCGAGTTATTGATTCCTCCACATAACAATTTGCTTATCGTACTTACGGGGAAAATTTCATTATTGTCATCTCTAATTCCTTCAAAAAAAAAAATCCCCAACAAAGTAGTAATTGACGAGGAATCCCTGTGAGAAATAAGCGTACCAATGCTGATTGGTTATGGCCAACGTTCGCAGGGTATCAAACATCTTTTTCCTAAGCGAGAACGGAGCTAGAGCAATTGACGATTGCCCTATCAAAGAGTCATTATTTTATGCATGTGGTCAATATCCTAATATATATAGTGTTGAGTTTTTACCCATATGTCCCGAATTCAAAACGTTTCTCCAAAATATTTTAATAGTTTCGAACTCTCTTCCCTCTCATAATAATGGTAAAAAAAGAAGTCATTATTCTACAAGCTTCTTAGCTCATACATATTGCATACTTAGAGGAGCATTAAAAAAAGAAGTCAATATTCTACTAGCTTCTTAGCTCATACAGATTGCATACTTAAAGAAGAGCATTCAAATAATAAAAATACGTCATTTTTCTCTTCTTCCACACTTTTGTTAAATAATGTTCATTGTTTTCATTTGATTTATTTAATCTAATAAAATATGTGTATGAGAAGTTATAAATGATGTGTAAAATCAGCTCCTCAAACAATTGACATGAATCTTGATGAATAACGCATAATATGAACGAATTTTGAGGATGTTAAATATACTCGCTACAAATATTATTTAGACTCTTAAATAAAATTTCGGTTGATACTTTAAAAATCTAATTATGCACTCCTCATGAAATTATTTTCTTTCTAAATATAGAAAATTTGAAGTGCATAATTAAATTTTTAGTGTCAATAACAATTAAAAAAAGAGAGAATTGTAGCAATGGTCTCTCAATTTTACCCCAATTGGAGCAATGGTCCCTCTTTTGTACAAGGTCTTCATCATCTTTCTTTTGTGAAACATTGCTACAATATCAAGCTTGGAAATCCCAGTTGAGGTTGAAGGGGATGTTAACCATCATTCACTAAGCAGTTTGTTAGTTAACTCTTTTATAACTGCCTTAGCTAGTTTCTTCTCTATTGTGGTTGAAGGGGATGTTGACTATCATTCACATTGGCGGCCGTTTCTTCTCCGCTGGATTTGAATCCACTAACGGCAAGATGAATGAGACCATGGAGTACCACTCCCCTAGATACTCTGACAGTCACGAGACTTACACGATCTAGATCGTTGTCGGACGGTTCGTTTTTCCAGCTTCTACTCCAGGTACACTAAGGAAGTCGTTGTCAGCATGGCTCTTAAGACCCGGTTACCTGCATACAAGGTTTGTTGGAGCCCCAACTGCTATGACCTTCACATCCTCGTTGTTGTCGCTAATGGCTACGACCAGGGATGAAGCCATAAATCTATATGGATGGGGCGTCCTCAAACAATAAAGTCATAAATTAAGAAGATAAATAATTTACTAAACAAAACACATATATTAATCCATAAGGTTTTCATACAACATATATATTATAATATCTCTCGACACATTTTCAATGTTTAAAAGTGTTGCTTGACAACTTCATTACCAATACCATCCAACATCTCTCTATAAAAATAATCATGCTATCATTCATCTATTAATTTTCATTCGATTTCATATCCAAAAATGCCGTATCATGTGGGATTGCAATATGCATTGCATTTTCTCAAACAAAAACAAAAAAATTGAGTGGGGGCCTTTGCCCCCTTTGGCCCTAAGTTAGCTTCGTCCATGGCTGCGACGTAGGTGACGTCGTCATCCCTGCGCAACTATTTTTCATTTTTTTTTAATTTATGTTGTAAGAGTAAAATAAATATTAATCAAACTGTATATAAGATGTACATATGGTAGATTTCGAGTGGAAGTATCAACGCTGATGTGATGATACAGTATCACTCTATAATTTCTTGAAACTATGCTATCGGAGATTGGTTAATACTTAATACCCTCAGCCTGGAAAAGACAAAAGCTGCAAATTGTCACTTTAATAGTTCATACTTACTTCTATTCCTTCCCCTATTTCCTTCAAACCCTTGTTCTAAAATTGGGTTAAGTGTTGTTTGTACCATACTTGACCAGGCATTCCTCTCCAACATGGGGAGCGAAGGAAGCCACAACACACAGAATGACACCCTTCTTGCACCTAGTGCGAAGCAATGAAAGAAGGAAGGAAATAGGGCTGCTCTTCAAGCTAAAGTTGATGAGCTAGAAGCTCAAAACAACAAGATAACAATGAAGAATGAGATCCTCCAAGAGCAGTATAAGAAGCTCTTTGACACGCTCCACAAAACTATGCGTACTCAAACACGCGAGCTTGCTGCCCCTGTGGACATCAACCATCATCTGGGTGCCCCCAGCACGGAGGGTCACATTCCTTCGACATGGGTATCCCTAATGAGGAGCGAGTTAATCATCAAAACATTGATTAACATGAGACTTCTCTCCACCCAGCTGCTTCAACCCAAAGTAGGAGAAGTGGAGGAAGACACCTCATTGCAAAAGGGTTGGAAGGATCGAAAGTCGTTTATCGTGACTGCCGAGACTTCCTAAAGCAACGTCGAGAGAATCCCCTCCACATATGCTCGAAGATCAATGACCCAAAAGACTCGGTCCCCTCCCACAACCTAGGCCAGCTGCCAATCTAGGGAAGGAACGACATGTCCTAGAGGAACATGAAGGTACATGGGACTCTGAGGTATTTCGACAGACTTGCCCTAGAAGTCAGTACGGCGAGTCCAAGGAAAAATCACACGCCTTTGCTCAAACTTTCCTACTTCCAAGAGGCGATGGAGACTTACGAAAGAAAATACCAATGGTACATGACTCCACTCAGGACCTTCTTGTCCTACAGCTCATTGAGGAAGTAAACAAGTTGAAAACTAAACGTTAGGCTGAGATACCTGATTGGAACCAACCCAGGCCTGGCCCTCTCACAAGGAGGATCCTTGACACCCCCTTCAAGCAAAGACAAAACAAAAGCTTGGTTTACAACTCTATACTGGAAAGGAAAACCCAATTGAACACCTTAACCTTTTTTAGTCCACCATGGCATATCGGATGCACACCGACGAAGAGCGATGTCTTATCTTCCCCTCCACCCTCTCTGGCATAGCTCTAAACTGGTATTGTCGTCTTCCACCTGAGACAGTAGACTCATTTGAGAAACTGAGGAAACTGTTTGTCTCTCAACACATCTTCCAGACCGATCGCTTGCATTCTGCAGATGACTTGTACACTATTCGCCAGAAGCCGGACGAGTCACTATGAGAGTATGCTGGTTGTTTCAGCCATGAGTATTCTCGCTGTGCTGAGGCAGATAACAAGACCACCCTCAAGGCCTTCACGGCAGGCCTATGTGATTGTTTCTTCAAGTACATGATCAATGCCAACACTTGGAAGACTTACTCTGAGGTGATATCACAGGCTGACAACCATGCCTCTACCAAGGCAAAGACATATCAAGCGACACCCCTCATAACCACCCCTTATCAGCAAGTAGGGAGTGGAAGCTAGATCCAACCAAATGAGAAGACATCGACCTTCCGATTGGCAGGGGTGCCTCCCCCTTCCTTACTTAATACTTTGCCAAGTCAACAGACATATCAATCTCAGGGCAAAAGGAAATATTTCCATCCTTACCAGTCTCATTTTAGTAAAAGGAGTAAGGGACACTACCGCGATAACCAAAGGTATCACCATGATAATCCCTGACCCCATGCAGTTAACAGAGTGGGTCAAGCACGTGTCAGGATAGCCCCTACCCCGAGGCATGAGGCATACACACCTTTGAACGCCACATGCGTGGCCATTTACCTTAGCATAACACACTTGATACCGAAGCCAAAGCTGAGGCACCCAGATTACACGCCCACGAAGAACATGGGTACGTTTTGCTGCTACAACGCGAATAACGGCCATGACGGCGAGAAGTGTATCACCCTTCATGATCATATTGAAGCTTTGGCACGTGAAGGAAAAATTGATCAATTCCTCCTTCACCCTTCAAGGGGTAACTGTAACCAACGCCAGGTAAATGTGATATATTTCATAAGTGGTGGCACACTCATATCTAAATCTTCCAACAAGGCCATGAAAAATAGTGAACGAGCTTTAAGGTCTGGCCACCAAGTGTTTCACGTGGAAGACATCAGGGGAGGTAAGTATCAAAAGCCTAACTGGGATCCAATATGTTTTTACCCTGAGGAAGAAAAAGGTATCATCTACCCTCAGAACGACCCACTGATCGTGGAAGGTCACATAGCCAACTTTGAAGTAGGACGAATCCTGGTAGACATTGGGGCTTCGGTCAATATCATGTTTGCTGAAACTTTCAGGGCACTTAATGTAGCTGAACATTTGCTCAACCACTCGATTTTCCCTCAGATAAGCTTCTCCGGTGATATCGTGCAACCTTTGGGGAGCATACACTTACCTTTCACCATTGGTACAGGCTCTTACACAGCTACCATTACCACTAACTTCCTGGTGGTTGATTGCACAATGACATACAATGTCATCTTTGGACGCACAAGCATCAATGATCTCAAGGCCATGGTATCCACACATATGTTGTGATGAAATTTCCAACCCCCTATGGCAATGGTTACATCAGAGGAGATCAACTTAGTGCACGATCATGTTGCAACACTTCAGTCAAGCAACAACACCTGCTTGTGCCCAAGGAAACCCTTTCTATACATGACCAAGTCATAAATACCAGCCCAGACGAAGCCAACTTGGATTTTCACGATGGTAATAGTCAACCCGACAATCCTCGAGATGACTCTTTCACCGAGCAAACACAACCCGCTGAAGAGTTGGAGAATGTCTCTATCTCAAAAGATTATCCAGATCGCATGGTAAAGATTGGCACCACCTTGTCACCACCCATTATGTTGTCATTGATCTCGTTTTTGCAAGAGAACACTAATGTCTTTGCCTGGTCATACGAGGACATGTCAGGCATCTCTCCCAATATCATCTGTCATCGCTTAAGTATTGACCCCAAGACCAAGCCAGTGAGACAAAAGCGAAGATCTTATGATGTTGAACGGTACAAGGTAATGAAGGCAGAAGTTGAAAAACTCAAAGGCATATGCTTCGTCCGCGAAGTTAATTATCCAACATGGGTAGCAAATGTTGTCCTTGTTAAGAAGAATCCGACCAAGGAAAGTCTCCTGCTCCAAAAGGTCTTGTGGAGAATGTGTGTCGATTACACCGACCTAAACAAAGAATGCTTGAATGATAGCTTTCCTCTTCCTCTCATAGACAGACTTATAGACTCTACGGCAGGGTGTGAACTCCTGAACTTCATGGATCCTTACTCAGGATACAACCAAATCCTCATGAAACCTCCGAACAAAGAACACACAGCCTTCACTACTGACAGGGGACTATATTGCTATAAGGTTATGCCCTTCGGCCTAAAGAATGCAGGAGTGACTTATCAGAGACCGATCAATTCAATGTTTGTCGAACAGATTGGGAAGAGCATGGAAGTTTACGTTGATGATATGCTAGTCAAGGGCAAACATGCTGACCAACACATCACCAACCTATCTGAAACTTTCACCATTCTGAAAAGGTATTGAATCAGGTTGAACCCCTCAAATGTGCCTTCGGCGTAGGCTCTGGCAAATTCTTAGGCTTCATGATAAACCAACGAGGCATTGAGGCTAATCCTGAGAAGATCAAAGAAATCCTCGACATAAAGGAACCGGTAACTTCAAAAAAATCCAGAGCCTTACTGGCAAGGTGGCAGCCTTAACTAGGTTCATCTTTAATGCCACAGACAGATGTGCTCATTTCTTCAAAGCACTTAAGGGTTCAACATATGTGTCATTCGACACTTGCTACAATGTGCCTAGACATCTTACCCTTATTCTTACCAACCAAGTGATGAAATGTAAAGAATGAACTCATCTTCATGCCACTAACCAGGTGATGAAATGTACAACCCGTACTCTCCTTCATGCCACCAACCAGGTAATGAAATGTATAACCCGTACTCTCCTTCATGTCACCAACCAGGTGATGAAATGTACAACCCGTACTCTAATATCATTTGGCAACTTGCCACTCATGCCACCAACCAGGTGAAGAATGAACTCATCTTCATGCCACCAACTAGGTGATGAAATGTACAACCCGTACTCTCCTTCATGCCACCAACTAGGTAATGAAATGTACAACCCATACTCTAATATCATTTGACAACTTGCCATTCATGCCACCAACCAGGTGAAGAAGGAACTCATTGTTGGATATATGTCAACAATCTGTGATAATTTATATATGCTAATAAATAATAAATGCAATAAGAATTAACAGAATATAAATTAGAATACGAATTATAAAAACAGACGACTTGAAGATCGAGGCTTGCGTACCGCAATGTCCTTGAAATAGAAATTTCATCCCTACTCTGTGCTTGTAGTTCTACGGACGTCTGCTTCATCAGGATTCAACGATTAAGTTAAAATTCCAGCACCGAAAAATTTAACTTCTGGCGAATTTAGTGTGGTTCTTTCAGTAAGAAGGTTTAGGAATGTAAAGGATGAAGTTGATTATTTTATGTGTTCTAAATGCCATGTAGATAGATGTATATATAGCAAATGAATGCATGTTTGCAACAGGTATGAGAATGGGGTGTAACTGTTGGGAGACATCTCTTCAGATGGGTGTTTTGCGCTGTGGTCAGAAAGAACTCTCAGACTTCATCTGAAAGGATGAGTCTTTTCATAAAAAACAAAAATTAATTAAATTCGAATTTGATTAAAAATAATTAATTAAATCTGAAAAATAATTAATTAAATAATTTAATTATTAGAGCCTGAGCCTAAGAGGCCCAAGGCCCATCTTTTGATAATTAATTATATATTAATTATAATTAATTAAATATTAATTATAATTAATTAAATATTAATTACCAATTAATTAATACACCCCAAAGCCTAACCCCAAGGGTGAGCCCAATTTTCTTCTCCAAAGCCTATCTTCCAATCACTTTCTATAAGAGATAAAGCCTTATAAAGTGTGGAGACCTTGTGGGAATGGTCAATGTGGGACAAACCCCACATAAGAAATTTCTACTCAAAATTTCCAATAATACCCCACATTCGGGTTGAAATTTCATTCAAACTCCAACAATGACCCCACATTTGAATGCAAATGTTAATGCAAATGTGTGACTAGGCTGCATGACTAGGCTGCCTAATACTGAGAGAGAATAATCATGATATGCATCGAATGAAGTGTCTTTTGGACTTGAACGTACCCTAGTGAAAACATATCGGGTTTACAGGTGACGCAGTGGATGTGGAAGATCTTGAACTGTTCACCGCAATAGTAAATCGAGACAATATGCTACACACATATCATGGCTGCCACACGTCAATTTATACAGTTGTGTTCATTTTGGCCTTGAACAGATCCCAGATTTCGTATGAGCTTTAGAGAATTTAGCCATGTCAATTCTCATAAATGTGGCCCCATTTAATCCTATATAGGTGACATTAATTAAGAATAGTCTGCCATATTCCTCTTGATAACAAGATATTAATGTCATTAAATGTAGAAAACATAACCCCTCAAACGTCAACAGACAACACACATTTTATCATAAGAATGGGTAAGTTATGTATTCAACTTTTGAATCAAGCTCAACTAGTTTGTCTATTGAACCTAGACCATGGGATATCTAATCAGCTAGGTTAGGTTTCCGCCCAGTTCGATTCATTGAATTGGCTTAAGACCCATTCCCCTCGATGTAAATAATATTTGCTCTCTTGATAGGCCTTTTGTCAAAGGATCAACTATATTTTCCTTTGACTTTACATAATCAATGGATATTATTCCATTAGAGAGCAACTTCTTAAGAGTATTATGTCGACGCCTGATGTGACGTGACTTCCCATTGTATACATGACTTTTGGCCCTTGATTGCGCGGCCATACTATCACAATGTATACATATAGCCGTTACTGGCTATGGCCACATTGGAATATCCTCCAAAAAATTTTAGCTATAAACTCAGACTCCATGATGGACCGAGCTATACATTTCTGTTTAGAGGATTTCCAAGATATTGCTGCACCTCCTAAGGTAAAAACGTATCCACTTGTCAACTTGGATTCTGTAGTGTCAGAAATCCAATTGGCATCACTGAAGCCTTCTACAACAGGTGGATATTTTGTGTAGTGTAATCCGTAGTCAAGTGTATTTTTCAAATACCTTAACACTTGTACTAAAGCATCCCAATGCTCTGGTGCTGGATTACTTGTATATCTACTAAGCCTACTTACTGCATAAGCTAAGTCGGGCCTAGTTGAATTCATCAACTACATTAGACTTCCAATTACTTGAGAATATTCAAGTTGAGATATGGCATCGCCTTTATTTTTCTCCAACTTGCATCCAGCATCAAAAGGAGTTGCATGAGGTTTGCAGTCAAATTGACCAAACCTTCGTAATATTTTTTCTGCATAATGGGATTGTGTAAGGACATATCCTTCACTATTTCTCTTAATTTGTATTCCTGAAATGACATCGGCTTGACCTAAGTCTTTCATGTCAAAACTGGAATTCAACATTTTCTTTGTTTTGTTTATGACATCTTTATTACTTCCCATTATGAGCATATCATTTACATACAAGCAGACAATAACACAAGTTTTATTATTACTCTTAATGTAGACACATTTATCAGATTCATTTATTTTGAACCCATGTGTCAACAAAGTATGATCAAACTTCTCGTGCCATTGTTTTGGTGCTTGTTTAAGTCCATATAATGACTTAACTAATTTGCACACTTTGCTTTCTTGTCCTTTAAACATTACATGTATATTTCTTTATCTAGTTCTCCATTTAAAAATGCTATTTTTACATCCATTTTATGTATATCAAAGTTGTATACAGCCACAATCGCTATTAACGTCCTAATTGACGTTATGCGAGAAATCGGAGAATAGGTGTTGAAATAATCCAACCCTTTTTTTTTGCGATAACCTTTGGCAAGACCTGTAAACGGGTCGGGTTTATTGGGTTTGGATCGGGTTCAACCCGACCCGTTAAGTTAACGGATCATCCGAACCCAACCCGTTAAGCTAACGGGTCACCCGAACCCGACCCGTTAAGCTAACGGGTCACTTGTTAACAATCATTATTATTATTTTTTTTCATAAAGTTTATTTTTTGTTATTAAGACTTTACTAAAATTACTAAAATATCCTCAACTAACGGGTGCTAACGGGTTTAACGGGTTGACCCAAAGTGACCCGTTATTTAACGGGTTGTTAACGGGTTCACCCATTAGCGACCCGACCCGTTAAGCATCCACCCAAATATAAATATTAACGGGTTGGGTTGGGTCGGGTTAATGGGTTGGGTCCAAAATGTCAGGCCTACATTTGGCTACTAAACATGCCTTGAACTTATCAATGGTTCCATCCGCCTTAAGTTTCTTCTTGAAAATCCATTTATGGCCAATTGGTTTACTACCGGGAGGTAAATCAACCAATTCCCATGTGTTATTTTCCATAATGGATTCCATTTCACTTTTAATTGCTTCCTTCCATAAAGGAGCCTCAGAAGAAGACATTGCTTCTTTAAAAGTGCTAGGTTCATTCTCCGACAAGAAAGCAATGAAATCTGGTCCAAAGTTTTTAGAAACTTTGATTCTTTTTCCTCTTCTTGGTTCCACATCATTTCCTTGGACACCAAAAGAAGAGGCTTCATCATGACTATGATCATGAACCATCTTTGTATTAGAACCAGATTCATTTTCTTTGTAAGGAAATATATCCTCAAAGAATTTCGCATCCGCTGATTCTAATATAGTGTTGACATGTATGTCAGAAATCGAAGATTTTACAACAAGGAACCTATAAGCAGCACTATTATTTGCATATCCAATGAATAGACAATCAATAGTTTTAGGTCCTAGTTTCGTTCTTTTTTATAACGGAACTTGCACCTTTGCTAAGCAACCCCACACTTTGAGGGTTTTATAAGTGGGTTTATGTTCTTTCCATAGTTCATAAGGTGACTCGTCAATCTTCTTTAGAGGAACCTTATTAAATATGGTATTTGCAGTAAGTAAAGCTTCACCCCATAAATTGTGTGGAAGCCCTGAACTATTTAACATGGAATTAATCATATCTTTGAATGTTCTATTTTTTCTTTCGGCAACACCATTTTGTTGTGGTGTGTATGGAGTCGTTGTTTGATGTATAATTCCATGTTGTGCACAAAAATCTGAGAAGGCAGTAGACTCATACTCTCCTCCTCTATCAGATCTAAGTGCTTTGATTTTTCTCTCAAGTTGATTTTCAACTTCGGCTTTATATGTCTTAAACATATTCAAAGCTTCGTCCTTGATATGAATCAAATAAACATAGCAATACTTATTGCAATCATCAATAAAAGTGACATAATAATTCTTTCCTCCACGAGTTGGTGTGGATTTAAAGTCCCAAAGATCACTATGAATTAATCCAAGTAATTCATTTGATCTTTCCAGAATTGACTTTCTCGTTTGCTTAGCAAATTTCAATTCAGCACATGTTTCACACTTATGATTAAAATCAATTTCGAATTTAGGTAATAAGTCTAATTTAACCATTCTATGCATGGAACGAAAATTAACATGTCCTAATCTAGCATACCAAATATTAGAAGACTCAACAATATAAGTAAAAGCATTTATTTTATTAGCATCATCAATGGCAATTAATTGAGTTTCACGAGGCCATTAACCACATAACTCTTTCCAACAAACATCCCACCCTTGGTAAGTACAAATTTGTTGGATTCCATTACAAGTTTAAAGCCCTTAGCAATCAGAATAGGTCCAGAAACCAAGTTCCTCCTTATTTCAGGAACATGGAGAACATTCAGCAAGGTGAGACTTTCCAGGTGTGAATTTGAGTACCACTTTGCCTTTGCCCTTCACCGCAGATGAGGAAGAATTGCCCATATACAGCTTTTCTTCATAGGCAACAGGATGGTATTCAGTGAATAGATTTCTGTCAGCATATATGTGCTTAGTAGCACCAGTATCCAACAACCATTCACTCACATTTAAAACCATGTTGACCTTGGACACAACAACAGCCAATTCTTCATTGGTGGTTGCCATGTTAGCATGGTTGTTGTTGTTTCCGTTGGCATGATTTCCATCCTTACGATGATAACAATCTTGTGCCTTATGACCAGATTTGCCACACACATAGCATGCACCCTTAATCTTCTTCAGATTCTTGCCTTTGGGAGCAAGGGCAGATTGTACAAACTGCTTGGTTTTAGGAACCTTATTCTTCTTCGGCTTGGCCTTGGAGTTTCCTCCCTCAACATAATTTGCATTGGCTTCAATGGCAACAAACCATCCAGAACGGTATGCCTTTCTATGGTCTTCTTCCACTCGTAGCCTCAGGATCAAATCCTCCATATTCATCTCACGACGCTTGTGCTTGAGATAAATTTTGAAGTCATTCCACGAAGTTGGCAATTTTTCAATTATCGCCCCAACTTGGAAATGCTCAATGATCTCGCATCCCTCAGAGTGCAGTTCATAGATCAATTTTTGGATTTCTTCGACCTGAGAAACAACAGATTTGAAATCCACCATTGTATATTTGAAAAACTTACCGATAACAAATTTCTTTGAACCGGCATCATCAATCTTATACTTTTTCTCCAGCGATTCCCACAACTCCTTCGCTGTCTTGCACAGAGAATAAATGTCGTAGAGATTGTCATCCAAACTATTCAGAATATAATTCCTGCAACAAAACTCAGAATGATTCCAAGCTTCGATTGCCATGACAGTCTCTTTCCTCATTGGATTCTCATTAAACTCCTTCGCTGTTTTGATAATTAATTATATATTAATTATAATTAATTAAATATTAATTACAAATTAATTAATACACCCCAAAGCCCAACCCCAAGGGTGAGCCCAGTTTTCTTCTCCAAGGCCTATCTTTCAATCACTTTCTATAAGAGATAAATGATCACTCATATATTTCATGCATTTATACCATTCATTTCTAAAGTCTTTGGATGTTTTTGTGTTAAAATTGTGGCATTTTACCTTACCTTGTGTTAATGTACAGTTAATTTTGTTGTAGGATTAATTTCAAACAAAACGGGCTGAAAAGAAAATAAAAGACAAAGGAGCAGAAATAATGGATTGATGCATGAATAATCATACTTACGATGCCTTGTGATGACTCAAACTCTTTTTATTATTAATGATTTCTACTTGTTAAATCTATGAACACGCCATTCTAGGTTGCATGCTAGGGACTACGTTAAGTTGAAAACGTCATTCTCTTAACATACTACGTAAGAAAGAGTAATAGGTTGTGTTCTAACATTGAGCCAACTTGAGCATCTTCATCCGGAAATAAAAGGAATTTGAATGAAACATAACATACTTACATGATTATTTGGTGGTGGATATCAATTCCCCTAACTCGTTTTCTTAACTTGTGAATTAAAATCTATTGGTATTATTTAAAATCTGTTTCTGTACTGTTTTTGTACGATTTAATTCAAATAGCAAATCAACTCCAAAAATCCCAAAAATTTGTGAGACTGTCGTACTGTGTGTCTAGTTTATGCGTATAAAATTTCGTTGCATTTGGATAAGTGTAAGTTAGTTTAATAATTATTGTTCGGTGGCTGGTCAGTGGAGACAGCCACCCTGTTTTTGTGATATTTTTAAGTATTTGGATAAAACAATCTTCTGCGGGAAAGACCTTTATTTTCATATGCTACAATTGAAAAATCTTAGTGTTAATAAGGAAAATTAATAGGATTATTGTGTGCTACTTTGTGGTGCGTTATAATTACTATCAAATTTTTGGCGCCGTGTCGCCGGGGACTGCTATTTCTGATTGCTTATATTTTATTTTTATTTTTTTTATTTTTAGTGTTATTTATTTTTATTATTTTCTATTTCTTGTCTATTTAGTGTTTTTGGTTTTGGGTTTATTTCAGGTACTTTTTGTAGTATATGCAGATGCGAAGGTCCAAGAGCATTGATATAGCTCCCTACAATCCTGAGCATGAACAAATACTTCGAAAGGTACTAGAGAAGTAAGACATGGATTTTGCTAGCATTCAAGCTCAATTGGCAAATCTTACTTCTCAATTGTCACAATATGCCGAAAGGACCACAATGCAAAGTGCCTCTACATTTGATGTGCCCTATGGGCAAGGATATCAAAGTCCTCAATTTTCTGCAAATGAAGATGTTTGGGGATATCAAGGCCATAACCAATCAAGGGGCAACATGTTTTCCAACGCTTGCAATTCAGATTGGAGAGGTAATTCAGATTATATGTGGGATGAACCTCAACAATTTCAACAAGGTGGATATTGGCAGCAAGACGAGTTCTATTCAAGACCTATGCAGCCACCACAGCATCCCCCACAACAATTCCAATCAAATCAAAGTATGCCCGTGAATTATAATGAAATTGTTGAAGGACTAATTTCTTTGACGCAGGGTTCACAAAAAGAAGAACAATTGCTGCCATCGAAAGAGTTCTATCAGTGGCCATATGAACCATTTCAGCCTCAACAACAACAAGCTCCAAGTAAGTCTCTTGAGGATTTAATTGCTTCTTTAGCTAACTCTACTCAATCTCATCAACAGAAAACAGACAAAGCAATTGAAAACCTTGAGCGCCAAATGAGTCAGTTAGCAAGTTTGATGGGGCAACAACACCAACCAAGAAGGTTACCTAGCCAAATTGTGGCAAATCCAAATGCGAAGCAGTTAAATGCTATGACTTTAAGGAGTGGAAAAGAAGTTTTTGAGCAGCCAAGGATGCAACAAGGGGAGTTACAAACCAAAAATCTTGAGCAAGATGAAGCTTCAACAGAAATTGAAAAGTCTCCTAAAGCAGTTGAATTGAACAAAAAAGATTCTAATACGGTAAGTAAAGAAATTCAAAATTCATTTAACTCATGTATCCCCATTCCTTTTCCTCGCAGGTTTTTAATTCCCATGAAAGATGAGAGTGAAAAAGAAATTCTGGAAGCCATTCCAAAGGTGCAAAGTGATATCCCAATTCTTGGCACACCAAATCAAGTTCCAGATTGTGTTGAAGTGTTCAAAGAACCTTGTACACCAAGAAGAAGGATTCAAGAGAATGAAGTGGTTGAAGCATATCAAGAATACATCCAAGAGGTTGTGCATGTGACAATCAAGCCCAAAGCAGTTGAGTTTGATGACACGGGACAAGCCACAACCATAATAGTAAACCTGGCCAAGTTCAAAGTCCCGGAAATGTTCAAAGATGTGGTGTTTGTCATTGAGTTTGTGTCGGAAAAAGAAAGTAAGCCATCTTCTCCAATTTTAATTTTAATTTATACTAACATGTTTCTGATTTTGATGATTCAGGCACCCACTCTTGAATTTAAACCATTACCGAATCATTTCAAATATCACCTTCCACTCAAAGATCAATTCCATGCCATGAGACCTAGGGGAGTTTGAATGGAAGGCATCGTCCGGCTGCAAGACGTTAAAGAAAGCACTTATTGGGAGGCAACCCAATATTTCTATTCATTGCCTTTTTCTGTCATTTTCAATTTTCTTGCGTGCTAAACTGAATTATTTCTTTTCTTTGTATTTAGGTTATGTCCACCCTTGGAGTTGATTGCAGAATTAAAGTTTATGTCTAGCTCTAGACAGTAACTAAAGCACTTCTTGGGAGGCAACCCAAGATTTCTATCTTTTATCTTTATTTTGAATAATTTTAAATGTTCTTGTTCTGTTTTTCTCTTGTTTTTTGGTTTGTGTGTTTAAGTCTTACTTCTGTTCCTTTATGCAGGTAATGATGTTGCAATCTCTACCATAACTTCTTGCAAAATATTTGTACATTCATGAAAATGAAAGGAACATTAAGCACATAAATACAAGAGGGAGCCTTCACATAGGCTGCTTAGGAGTAGTCGGCGGAGCTTCAGCGGTCGGCGGAGCTTCAGCAGTCGGCAGGGCCACAAAAAGAGGAGGCAACAGAGGTTGATTCTTTGGAGCTTCAGCAGTCGGCGCAGCCCCAGAAGACGAAGGCAAATGCTGTTGGAACAAACCCACGAACCTCCGATGATCAAGCAAAATCTGACCATCAGATTCCTGAATCTGGTCGATTTTCCTCTTCATGTTTGTGGCATAGTTGTGTGCGAGCTTGTGCAACTGTTTATTCTCATGCTTGAGCCCTCTAATTTCTTGCTTGAGACTCATCACTTCAGCTGCCAACGATTCAACTTGACGGGTTCGGGCAAATAGGCGTTGGGCCATATTGGACACAGAACCTGCACACTGCACACTAAGAGCCAGAGACTCCTTGACAGCCAATTCATCAGACCGTCTTGAAAGCAGTCTGTTATCTTTAGGAGTGACAAGGTTCCGGGCCACCACCGCAGCTGTCATATCATTCTTCAGCACCAAATCCCCAACAGTGAGGGGACCGGTAGGGGATATGAAAGATGGGCGCCATATGTTGTCTGGTGAAGGCGGAGCTGCCTCTTCACCAAGGTTCAAGTCGAAACGACGATCGGAAGGGCCAGACATTTTTCAGAGATGGTAAAGAAAGAAGAGGTCGGACAAGTCAGGATTGTAGAAATGCAAAGAGGGAGTTTTTACAGGCAGAAATTCAAGTGTGCTTTGAACGTCCTGCATACCTCTATAAAAACCAGCACGCGATGGGATTTCAGAGATCGAAGAGGCGAGCTCAGAAATCGAAGAGGCCAACTAAAAAAATCAAAGAGGCGCTAGCTTTCTCCAAAGTTGGGCTTGCTTGAAAACCACAGCCAATCTTCTTTTCCAGATTTGTCCGCACTCGTCACATGCAACCTCTGCACTCGACGGAGCTCAGATTTCGAAGAGGCAATTCCAGATATCGGAGAGACATCTGGTTTTCCAGACGTGTCAACATCTGTCACATGCAGAGTCTGCTTTGCGGAAATTACGAGCCATCTGTCGAAGATCTCTGGTAAAGTGGAAAACACGTGAAGTTTACTGTTCCATCATCTAATGGTTGCCGACAAGAGTAAAAGAACAGTACCGGTCATTATTTCTTATAAATGTCGACCTTCACCCTCCATGGCAAGGCAGACATACATAACCTTCCATCATCTCAGAGAATGCCTTTCCAACAAACGCTCTCGAGTCACTCAGTGTTCCTTATTCCTTGGGGTACCTCTGCAAACAACCCATCCAAAGAAAAAGTATTTCATATCATGAAGGTTGAAAGCAAGAGTATCTCATATCATGCTTTCTCCCTGTCCTTCTCCTTGTCTTTGTTTTACGACAAGGAGAAAGCGAGCAATCAGCCAGCACTTGGTATCAATCTTCCAATCTGGAGCCAACTGCCTGGAACCCCTTCCTGATTGCTTACCTAGCCTTGCTCTCGAGTACTCATCTTCCTCATCTTGTGCTTCCTCTTTGTCTACCACATCTACCTGGGGAACAAGTAAGGGAAGTGAAAATGATACCTCGAAGCATGTGGAGACAATTTGCCAATTCATCCTCAGCTAGGGACAAGGAGAAAGAAAGCAAGAGGTGGGCACTTGGAAAGATTGAAGAAAGAATCAGACCAACACCTCTACCTCGTGCCTGCCTGCCGTGCAGCAGAAACAAGCAGAGAAGAATGCAGACTGTACAATTCGAGCTTCGCCTACACAAATTGGTGTGTTCTTTCCTTTTCTTTATGTGTCTTTATTTCATTTTATATTTCTTTCCTTCCATTTTTATGTCTTATTGTTCAAAATGCCTTTCACTATCATTGGGGACAATGCTATAATTAAGTTTGGGGGTGGAAATATATTTCGTTAGTTTATTTTTCTATAAAAAAAATAATAATAAAAAAAAAAGTTTTTGCATTTTTATTGTTGTTTGTAGCTACTTCTCAATTCAATGATGAGATTTGATTTTAATTTCCTTCTTACTTTCAAGAAGTCTAAGTTCTTTTCGTTGTTTTTTGTGTTAACTGTGATTTCCAGAAATCAACTTGAAAAATAAATGTGCCTAGTCTTGTCAATGTGAAACTGGAGCATGATTTAGCGTTTCATATGTGAATCATGTGAGATTATGTAAACCTTGTGAGTTTTTGAGCCTATACATGATTGAACCATTATGCATCAATCTCATTCCTTCTTGTGCGTATGATCTCACTGTACATGTATCTCTAGAACTTGCTTTAAACTACTCGATTCATTAATCAATTCATGTAATAACTTGGAAGTGATATAGGCCATCTTTGGATCGTTTGAGCCTTTCATGCCTACCTTATATGCTATGTTTATCCGTAGTAGCCTATTGAGCCTTTAACTAAGCCATTTCTTTGTTAGCCACATCTCTTTACCTTACTCCAATATTGGAGTTGAGCCCATACACAAAAATCGATTCCTTATTGTTTTGAGAAAGTATTACATGAGTTGTGCTTTTGGGGGTTTCATTTATGTAGAAAGATGGATGGAGCATGTGTATTACAATGAAATGAGAAATTGATGGGTGATGTAGCTTTTGCATATTTGATTGTTCATAAAAAAAAACGAAATATAAGAAAATTGGAGAAATGTTGATTAATTGAAAATGTATCGGTAGAGTATAAATTTCCTTTTGAAGTTGAATTTGGGGAGTAACTGGTGCTCGAGGTTTTATTATTTTTCTTTCAATTTGAGGTGGTGTGATATTGAGGTTTTGGAAAACTACCAAAGTGTACTTTCTCAAAATTTTTAATTTCCATATCCTTTCTTTCATCAGCCTATCACCTTTAGCCCCATTACAACCGTAATAAAGCCCTATTGATCCAAGGTATTACTAAAATATTGATAAGCGAGTTAGGTGGACAAGCAAGCATATGGCGGCATGTACACTGAGATCACTTGAGTGAAACACATTAACCAAAACTTATGAGTGAATGAGCGTATGTCTTGTGAGAAACTCACATGTTTGCATATGATGATTTAAAGGAGATTGGAATTGCATTGACATGGCTAGCTCACACATGACATTTCAAGTTTTGTTTGAAGGAAATTTGGTTAACTATTGGACGATGTTTTGAGCTCTTGATTAGTTCTTGATTGTTTGTTTCATAATTAGCACTTATCTCTGAAATCGAAATTGAGAAGTTGGCTATTAAGTTGTTGAATCTAGTCTTAGTTGAGTGGTTTTGTTTTGTGTTTTGTTTTGCTAGAGGACTAGCAAAAATGTAAGTTTGGGGGTATTTGATCACTCATATATTTCATGCATTTATACCATTCATTTCTAAAGTCTTTGGATGTTTTTGTGTTAAAATTGTGGCATTTTACCTTACCTTGTGTTAATGTACAGTTAATTTTGTTGTAGGATTAATTTCAACCAAAATGGGCTGAAAAGAAAATAAAAGACAGCGGAGCAGAAATAATGGATTGATGCATGAATAATTAAAGGAAAAGAAGAAGGGAGTGCGGCACAGCAATAAAATAAAGAAATAAATGGGACGGGAGTGGGAGAGCATCTACTGCTAAGAAAAAGAAAAAAATATAAAAGAAATCCATGGCATGGCAGACATGGAGTGATGGAGAAGAATAAACAAAAAGGAAAGGCAAAGAAAGACAGCAGAAAAGAAAAGAAGAATAATAAAAGAAAGAAAAGAAAATAAACTGCAAAGAAAACAAAAGACGTGAGAGAGACTGACGGGATCAAAATAAGAGAAAGGTCAGAGGCACGGAAACAGGGGATAGACACAGGGAGAGCAGAGAGAGGTCAGAAGAGGAGAGCAGGTCAGAGAGAAGTCAGTAGCACAGCAATCCAAAGGAGGAGGCACGGCAGAGAGCAGGGAGAAGAAGCTCCACTCTATTTTTCTCGGTTAAATCTTTCCAAACTTATATTTTACTTTTGGTTTAATTTGATAATGATGTGTAACTAATTTTTAGTAGTTAGGGGTTGTTTTGAAGCCCCGAATATGATTGTAAGTATGTTGTGATATTTTGTTTGAATGACTTTTATGAAAGGATGAAAATTGTTTCACTACTTATGTCATTGATAAATTCTTTATGTGTTTCTATGGATGCATACATAGTGAGCATATCTAGGATTTTAATGCTATGAATATATGTCTGCCTGCCCTTGTTGAATGAGGACCTACATATGTTCTAGAGTAGCACTTGTTAATTGTGGTTAACATGTGAACCGATTTCTAGGATAAGTAAGACAACGCCAGTACTTACGATGCCTTGTGATGACTCAAACTCTTTTTATTCTTAATGATTTCTACTTGTTAAATCTATGAACACGCCATTCTAGATTGCATGCTAGGGACTACGTTAAGTTGAAAACGTCATTCTCTTAACATACTACGTAAGAAAGAGTAATACGTTGTGTTCTCACATTGAGCCAACTTAAGCATCTTCATCCGGAAATAAAAGGAATTTGAATGAAACATAACATACTTGCATGATTATTTGGTGGTGGATATCAATTCCCCTAACTTGTTTTCTTAACTTGTGAATTAAAATCTATTGGTATTATTTAAAATCTGTTTCTGTACTGTTTTTGTACGATTTAATTTAAATAGCAAATCAACTCCAACAATCCCAAAAATTTGTGAGATTGTCGTACTGTGTGTCTAGTTTATGTGTATAAAATTTCGTTGCATTTGGATAAGTGTAAGTTAGTTTAATAATTATTGTTCGGTGGCTTGTCAGTGGAGACAGCCACCCTGTTTTTGTGATATTTTTAAGTATTTGGATAAAACAATCTTCTGCGGGAAAAACATTTATTTTCATATGCTACAATTGACAAATCTTAGTGTTAATAAGGAAAATTAATAGGATTATTGTGTGCTACTTTGTGGTGCGTTATAATTACTATCAATAAAGCCTTATAAAGTGTGGAGATCTTGTGGGAATGGTCAATGAGGGACAAACCCCACATAAGAAATTTCTACTCAAAATTTCCAACAATATCCCACATTTGAGTTGAAATTTCATTCAAACTCTAACACTCATCCTCGTGCCACAAACTAGGTGATGAAATGTGATGAAAGGTGATGAAAGAACTCACCTTCGTACCACCAACCAAGTGATGAAAGCAACTCACCATTCATTACACCTACCAGAAGACGAGTGGTACCCTTGTACATGTGAACTCCTAGCATTCACAAATAATCAAAAACCCTCAAGCTTGGCAACTCAACTAGGGGAGCACTTATGCCCAACAAGAGTTATAGTCACCAACAAAGTCTTATTGCAAGCCAATAACAACTTCAGTGCATGGCATACGAAGATCAAGCTATTCAGCCCTCTTGCATCTGCTTCAAACATTTCCCCTCTGTAACAATGCAAACACTACAACTCGTAGAAAGCTTCACACATTCTTAATCAAGACAGTGCAATTTATGGCGCCAACAAGAGCTTCATCAAAGGAGTTCAACCACAATTCTCAAAAGCTTCACACACTCTTGCTCAAGACAGTATGAAGCAAAACCAATTTATGGTGCCAACAAGAGTTTCATCAATGGAGGGCAACCAAAATTCTCAAAAGCTTCACACACTCTTGATCAAGACAGTGTGAAGCAAAATCAATTTATGGTGCCAACAAGAGCTTCATCAATTGAGGGCAACCACAATTCTCAAAAGCTTCACACACTCTTGATCAAGACAGTGCAAAGCAAAACCAATTTATGGTGCCAACAAAAGCTTCATCAAATGAGTTCAACCACAATTCTCAAAAACTTCACACACTCTTGATCAAGACAGTGTGAAGAAAAACCTATTTATGGTGCCAACAAAAGCTTCATCAATTTAGGGCAACTACAATTTTCATACCTTCGAAGCAAATTCAAGACTGTTCGAAGCAAATTCAATTTATATGGTTCATCCAAACCTTCGACTACTACAAGGTGTGGCTTGCATCACAATCTCTTGCTCAACTGTATGGAAGCAAAATTTGTATATATTGTCTCTCCCACATTTTCAAATTTCTAATTTCCCAAAAAAAAAAAAAAAAAAAAGGAAAATTCAACAAAGCTTCATCAATGGAGGACAACTACAAATTCTCAAAAGCTTCACACTATCTTAATCAAGATAGTGTGAACCAAAATCAATTTATGGTACCCAAAAAAAAGCTTCTGCTCCAAAGCTTCACCTACAAAGCTTCAACACAAAAGCTTCACTAACAAAAGCTTTATCAATGGAGGACAACTACAAATTCTCAAAAGCTTCACACTATCTTGATCAAGATAGTGTGAAGCAAAATCAATTCATGGTGCCCAACAAAGCTTCAACCTCAAAGCTTCACCTACAAAGCTTTAAAAAAAAAATATATATATATATATATATATGTATATATATATTTTGAAAATTCAAAAATTCAAAAATTCAAAAAATCAAAAAATCGAAAAAAAAAAATATTGCCTAGGCCTCATCTTCTTTGGGCCTAACAACTTTCATAACAAATATATATGAAGAAGGAGTTTTGGGCTACCACATAGAAAGGAAATGCCTCATTCGTCAACTCACTCGACCGGAGACTTGGGGGACTCCTACCATATGCTACTGCACCTTAATACTCTGAAGTCTCACGACCACTCAGTGACTTGAATTTTTCAAGTCTCCAAACGAGAAGTTTTCCTCACTCGGAAAATTAATGGAGTACTACCTCAACCTACATGCTTCACTCACAAAGCTTCAACAAAAGGAAAACTTCAAAAAACTTAGTGAAGAAGGTTTTGGTGTATTTAACACAATACGTTGAAATGAAGCAAAGCTTGTTTATTGATATCTCTGATAAGTTAAAAATATGTACATATACATGAATGAAAATAAACGAACAAGAGAGAGCCTTTACAAAGGTTGCTCAGGAGAAGTCTCAGCAGTTGGCAGAGCCCCATAAAGAGAAGGAACCAGAGTGTGATTAGTCGGAGTCTCAGTACTCTAGGCAAAACCCCAGAAGGAGGAGGCACCGAACGTTGATCATTTGGGGCTTCATTATGCAGTACAGCCCTAGAAGACGAAGGCAATAAATGCATTTGGAACAAACCCACAAACCTCTAATGATCAAGTAAAATCTGACCATCAGATTCCTGCAGCTGGTTAAGTTTCCTCTTCATGTTTGTAGCATAGTCATGTGCGAGCCTGTGCAATTGTTTATTCTCATGCTTGAGCCATCTGATCTCCTGTTTGAGACTTATCACTTCAGCCGCCAATGATTCAACTTGGCGGGTTCGAGCAAATAGGTGTTGGGCCATATTAGACACAAAACCTGCACACTGAACACTGAGAGTCAGAGAATCCTTAACAACCAACTCATCAGACCGTTTGGGAAGTAGTCTGTTATCTTTGGGAGTGAGAAGGTTCCTGGCCACCACCGCAGCAGTCATATCATTCTTCATCACAGAGTCCCCAACGGTAAGAGGACCAGTAGAAGATTAAGAAGGATGGGCGCCATATGTTGTCTTGAGAAAGCATGGCTGCCTCTTCACCAAAGTTCAAGTCAAAACGACGGTCAGATGAGCCAGACATTCTCAGAAATGATGAAGGAGAAATGAGGTGCAATAAATCTCTGAAGTAAGGGGAAAATTCCTACAAGCAATAACTCTCTAAATGTACTTCTTGCACACAATTGGTACCCTTATAAAAGAAAAGGCAACAGGGTCGTTGGTTCAAAAATCGAAGAGGCACCATTCTCTGGATTTCGAAGAGGCACCACTTTCCACACGCAACATCAGTTCCTCGAGTACCACAGATAACTTTGCCAAAGATCTCTAACAAAGTTTAGACACATAAATTTTGAAAATCCAGCTACTCTACTATTACCCACAAGGGTAAAAGAACATTATCATTGCTTGATAACTAGAAAGTCCCAATGTGTGTCAACCTCCGTGCTTCGTGGTAAGGCGGACTGGCAAAAATGCTTAAGCTTTACTCACATTCGAGAAAACACTCCCAACAAGATTGCTTGCTCAAAAATCAAAGAGGCACCACTGTCCGAATCTCGAGAGCCACAGACTCCCAACATGATTACTTTCTCAAAAATCGAAAAGACACTGCTCTCCGAATATCAAGAGTCAGACTCCCAACAGGATTGCTTTCTCAAAAATTGAAGAGGCACCGTTCTCTGAATCTCGAGAGCTAGATCCCCGACAGGATTGCTTGTTCGAAAACCAAAGAGGCACCGCTCTCCGAACTTCAAGAGCCAAATTTCCTTGGATAAAGCTTGTCTGTAATCTTCACACGCAACATCACCTTTCCAAATACCACAGACCATTTTTTTAAAGCGCTCTGACAAAGTTAAAACATGTGAAGTTTGCAACTCCCACTACATGCTATGGCTAAGAAGGGTAAAGGAATATCATTATTACTTGCTAAAAAATCGAAGAGGTACCGCCCTCCAAATCTCGAGAGCCAGATTTCTAACAGGATTACTTTCACAAAAATCGAAGAGGCACTGCTCTCCGAATCTCAAGAGCCAGACTCCCAACATGATTGCTTTCTCAAAAATTGAAGAGGCACCGTTCTCCGAATCTCGAGAGCTAGATACCCGACAGGATTGCTTGTTCGAAAATCGAAAAGGCATTGCTCTCTGAACTTCGAGAGCCAGATTTCCTTGGATAAAGCTTGTCTGCAATCTTCACACACAACATTAGCTTTCCAGATACCACATACCATTTTTTCAAAGTGTTCTAACAAAGTTAAAACACGTGAAGCTTGCAGTTCCCACTGCATTGCTACGACCAAGAAAGGTAAAGGAATAGCATTACTACTTGTTGTTAGGAAGACTCCTATATATGTTGACATCCATCCTCCACAGACAGGCAGACCTACAAAAATGCTTAACCATTCCTCATATCTGAGAGGGTACTCCTAACGAAGCCTCTCGAAATACTCAGCTTTCCTCCCCCCCCAATAATACCTATGCAAACGAGCCACACCAGAGCAAGAGTATCTCATATCATCAGGGTCAAAAGCAAGAGTATCTCATATCATGCTTTTTCCCTGTCTTTTCTTTTCCTTTTTCCCTGTCTTTTCCTTTGCCCTTGGCTGGGAACCCCTTGCCTGATTACTTACCTGGCATTGCTCTCAAGTACTCATCTTCAACATCTTAGGCTTCTAGAAAAGATACCACATCTGCCTGAGGACAAAATAGGGCAAGTGAGAATAATACAAGGAAGCATGTGGAGACAAGCGCAACGGAACACGTGCCGATACATCTATTACTTCGTTAACAGCAAAAGTATCCCATATCATCAAGGTCGAACGCACTCTTGATTTGATGGACTTGTTTTGACCCTCAAATTCTTGAGTCGGCCTTATACTCTAGAGGAAACCAAAAAACCGTCCAGCCCAATTCAAGAATAAGCCTGTGGAAAGTTACTTCTTGAAAAGCAAAAGTATCTCATATCATCTCTTCTCCATTTGCTTCTCCTTATCCTTGTTGCTGTTTACGACACAAGGAGAATGAGAACAATCAACCGGAAGCCGAAGTCGAACCTCTGATCCAGGTTGCTTACTTGGAAGTCTGATTGCTTACCTTATGGTTACCTCTTTCGGCAAATCTCCTAGCTCGGTGACTTGGGGGACTCCTACTATAAGGTTTTGTATCGCACTTGACCAAGCCCGAAACTACAAGTAAGCTTCAAGTGAAATTGATACATTACCTTGTACATCTTTATCGGTTAAAGATACCACCCATTGATGGAGGAAAAATACTTCCAGAGAAGATGCCACAGCTATTTATGAGACAGATAAGGCAAGTGAAAATGATACCACACTTCGGTACTTAGAAATTTCATGATTACTCAATTGCTTGGATCTTACAAGTCCCCAACCCAGGAGCTTCCCTCACTCAGGAACTTAGGGGAGCACTGTTTGTACCATACTTAACCAATCCTGAAACTACTGAGCACCGGTCAACGTTATACCGTCAAGGACCCAGAAGAGTTTCCCTCTAACCAAGAAGCCAATTACAGCGCGACACGGGTCGACATCAGAAGCTAATCATAGCGCGACACGTGTCAACATCAGAAGCCAATCACAACACAACACGTGTCAATGTCAGAATGAAACTAGAAACTCTCTTCTATAAATAGAGATAATTATCTCACAATATTTCCTAATGTCATTTATAGTAAATCATTCACTTGTACTCACTAAAGGAGAGCTTGAACCTATGTACTTGTGTAAACCCTTCACAACTAATTAGAACTCCTCTACTCCGTGGACGTAGCCAATCTGGGTGAACCACGTACATCTTGTGTTTGCTTCCCTATCTCTATCCATTTACATACTTATCCATACTAGTGACCGGAGCAATCTAGCGAAAGTCACAAGCTTAACACTTTCTGTTGTACCAAAGTCCTCACTGATTTTGTGCATTAACAAGTGTAAACTGAAAAAAAAAAATCCCAAATACTAGCCAAGAGTTAACACATAATTAATGGTGGATCCCAAATGTAAAAATGGATAAAGGGGACTAAACTGGACTCGCCAACCCAAATGTGCGCCACAAGTCGTTCACGCTAGGCCGGCTCAGACCTTCTAGGCTACCCACGTGGGGTTGTCTCCTCTCTTTGCTGGGATTAGATATATGAACGTTGTTTGTAATTTTACTTTATTTTATTATTATTAAGTAGAAGGAAGAGAGTTCTAAACAATTACATTAATTTTTTAAAAAGAAGAGTTTTGCAAGTGGTCCTTTACCATAGGGGTGAAAAGGTGTTGTGCCCTTACATGACAGTGTGGGTACGAACTCCATCGGTAACTAATCTAACATCTAACTTCCTAACGTTATCTCTTGACTTAAAAAAATAGGAAGAGTAGGATATGAACTTTTTTTTTTTGGTCAAGTTTTGAACTCTCTTAAATGGATAGAAACCTATAAACAGTAGGATTGGAATGGAATTCATTCACATATGTGGAAAAAAAAATATGAACTTTGTTTCAGCTGTGCCACATAAAACTTCATCTAATATTAGCCCATATTTTCTTTAAAGGTAAATTACATAATACCCCCTCAAGTTTGAGGTCTATTACAACCACATACAACATCTTTAAAACATTTCACTTTCATACCTCACATACTATTTATTTCAAAATAATATCTTCGTTAGATTTTCCATCCATTGGTCTGTTAAATGCTGACATGGCTGCCACATTTGTGCTGATGTGGCTGCCACATGGCAATTTTTTTAATACATTAAAAATATTATAATATTAACCTATTAAAAAAATAAAAAACAAAAAACCAGAAAAAACCCAAACCTAAAGATCCTTCCCTGCAACCCCACATCCCACCCCTACCCTCTTACCAATCTCTTTCTTCCCGTTCGTCCATCCCCTCCACCCATCCATTCCCTCCACCCAAGCACCCCTCAGCGCAGGTCCCCCTATCTCTCTCTCTACCTCCCTCCCTCTCTCTCCTGCCTTGCCTCCCCCAACCTCCTGCCATGTTTCTCGAGTATGACTACTCCTCGGAGGGCCAACCACCCAAACCCTTATGCTCGACCCCCAAGCCCACCGCTTCCTCCTGCTCCACCACCACTGTTTCCCACCTCCAAAGCTTCTCTGTCGACTCTGACTTTTTCGACGGCCTGGGCAGGACTTTCTACGGGTTTGGGGGTTAGGTTATTAGGGTTTCGGAGTGGGGATTTTGTAAATGGGTTGGTTGGTGGGTAGAATTAGGTATGGAAGTGCTTCAATGGGGATGAACTGTGGACTAAACAGTGGATTTTGTAAATGGGAGTTCTAGAGAGGTGAGGGGGAAGGAAAGGAATCTGGGTTCGGGTTTTTCAGGCTTTTTTTTTTAATAGGGTTAATATTATAATATTTTTAAAGTATAAATTTTTTTTGCCATGTGGCAGCCACATCAGCACAAATGTGGCAGCCATATCAGCATTTAACAGACCAATGGATGAAAAATCTAACGGATGTATTATTTTGAAATAAAATAGTACATGAGGTATAAAAGTGAAATGTTTTAAAGATGTTGTATGTGGTTGTAATAAACCTTAAACCTAAGGGGTATTATGTAATTTACCCTTTCTTTTAAAAAAGTGTATTACATCATGACCCACCGACACTCATATAAAATTAGGAAAAGGATTATTTTCCTAGGGATTCTAGAGATTTTGTGATCTCATCCGTTCATCGTATATCGTGAGATTAGTTTTTGTTAAGTTCTATTCATGTTTAATTTAAAATTTAAAATTTTGAAATAATTTTTATTCACACGATGTATGATGAACGAATAAAATCACAGAATCCTATGAAAAGGATTTGACGATGATTCTTTTCCATAAAGTTAGGTGATCCGGCGAGGATCATTTTCCATAAAGTTAGGTGAGACTTGTGGCTCACTGATCTGCTATATCAATTACTATTGATCATAAAGCAATTGGGACATGAAGAAAACCCAGATTTCCTTCTTTCAGCAAAATATTTGGTATTATCTTCTTCTATATTAATTTTAAGAGTAAATTATATTTTACACTCCTAGGTTTAAATGTATTGCAACTTTTTACAACATGTTGTAAAACATTTTAGTTGTATACATTACGTTAAGTCAATCTATTAAATTGACAATAACAACAACAACAACAAAGCCTTTTCCCACTAAGTGGGGTCGGCTATATGAATCCTAGAACACCATTGCACTCGGTTTTGTGTCATGTCATCCGTTAGATCCAAGTACTCTAAGTCTTTTCTTAGGGTCTCTTCCAAAGTTTTCCTAGGTCTTCCTCTACCCATTCGGCCCTGAACCTCTATCCCGTAGTCACATCTTCGAACCGGAGCGTCAGTAGGCCTTCTGTGCACATGTCCAAACCCATTTTGTGTACGTGTTGATGTTTCACCGCCCAACATTCTGTGCCATACAGCATCGCCGACCTTATTGTCGTCCTATAAAATTTTCCATTGAGCTTTATTGGCCTACGACAGTCACACAACACGCCGAATGCACTCTTCCACTTCATCTATCCAGCTTGTATTCTATGGTTGAGATCTCCATCTAATTTTCCATTCTTTTGCAAGATAGATCCTAGGTAGCAAAAAAGGTCACTTTTTGGTATTTCTTGATCTCCGATCCTCACCCCTAACTCATTTTGGCCTCCATTTGCACTGAACTTGCACTCCATATATTCTGTCTTTGATCGGCTTAGGCAAAGACCTTTAGATTCCAACACTTCTCTCCAAAGGTTAAGCTTCGCATTTACCCCTCTTGAGTTTCATCTATCAACACTATATCGTTTGCGAAAAGCATACACCAAGGAATATCATCTTGAATATGTCCTGTTAACTCATCCATTACCAACGCAAAAAGGTAAGGACTTAAGGATTGTTTATGCACAAAATCAGTGAGGACTTTGGTACAACAGAAAGTATTAAGTTTATGATCTTCGCTAGATTGCTCTGGTCATTAGTGTGGATAAGTATGTAAATGGATAGAGACAGGAAAGCAAACACAAGATATACATGGTTCACCCAGATTGGCTACGTCTATGGAGTAGAGAAGTTCTCATTAATTGTGAAGGGTTTACGCAAATACATAGGTTCAAGCTCTCCTTTAGTGAGTACAAGTGAATAATTTAGTACAAATGACATAGGTTCAAGCTCTCATCTTCACTTGCCTTATATGTCTCATAGGTAGATGTGGCATCTTCTCTGGAAGTACGCTTCCTCCATCCAGGGGTGGTATCTTTAACTGGTGGAGATGCACAAGGTAATGTATCAATTTCACATGAAGCTTACTTGTAGTTTCAGGCTTGGTCAAGCGCGATACAAACCATGTAGTAGGAGTCCCCCAAGTCGCCGAGCTAGAGAATCTGCTGAAAGAGGTGACAGACAAGGTAAGCAATCCGAGCTCCAAGCTATCAGTCTCAGATCAGAAGTTTAATTTTAAGTTCCGGCTGATTGTTTTCATTCTCCCTATCTTGCAGGCAGCATGAAGGATAAACAGAAGAAAATGAGAATAGATGATATGAGACACTTTTGTTTTTGAAGAAGTAACTTTCCACAAGCTTATTCTTGAATTGGGCTGGAGGATTTTCTGGTTTTCTCCAGAGTATAAGGCCGATTGAAGAATTTGAGGGTCAAAACAAGTCCATCAAATCTAAAGTACATTCGACCTTGCTGATATGGGATACTTTTGCTGTTGACAAAGTAGTAGATGTATCGGCACGTGTTCTGTTACGTTTGTCTTCACATGCTTCCTTGTATCCTTCTCACTTTCCCTATCTGTTCCTTAGGCAGATGTGATATCTTCTCTGGAAGCATAAGATGTTGAAGATGAGTACTCGAGAGCAATGTCAGGTAAGTAATCAGGTAAGGGGTTCCAGACAGTCAGTTCTTGACTGGAAGCTTGATTCCAAGTGCTGACTGATTGCTCTCTTTCTCCTTGTCTTGCAGGTAAGAACAAGGCCAAAGGAAAAGACATGGAAAAAGAATGATATGGGATACTCTTGCTTTTAACCCTGATGATATGAGATATTCTTGCTCTGGTGTAGCTTGTTTGCAGATGTATTATCGGGGGAAAGAAAGCTGAGTATTTCGATAGGCTTCATTAGGAGTGCCCTCTCAGATATGAGGAAGGGTCGAGCATTTTTGCAGGTCTGCCTATCCGTTGAGGATGGAGGTTGACATATATAGGAGTTTCCCTAACAACAAGTAGTAATGCTACTCCTTTACCCTGCTTGGTCATAGCACGGTAGTGGGAGCTGCTAGCTTCACGTGTGTCAGAGCACTTTGAAAAAGTAGTCTGTGGTATCTAGAAAGTTGATGTTGCGTGTGAAGATTACAGACAAGCTTTATCCAAGGAGATCTGACTTTCGAAGTTGAGAAAGCGGTGCCTATTCGATTTTCGTACAAGCAATCCTGTCGGGGATCTGGCTCTCGAGATTCGGAGAACAGTGCCTCTTCGATTTTTGAGAGAGCAATCCTGTTGGGAGTCTGGCTCTCGAGATTTGGAAGACGGTGCCTCTTCGATTTTGGAGCAAGCAATCTTGTTGGGAGTGTTTTCTCGAATGTAAGTAAAGGTTGGGCATGTTTGCTAGTCTACCTTGCCACGGAGCACAGAGGTTGGCACACAGGGACTTTCCAATTATCCAGCAGCGGTGATGTTCCTTTACCCTTATGGGTAATAATATGGTAGCTAGACCTTCAAAATTTATGTGTCTAAACTTTGTTAGTGCTGTTTCTTTGCTATTCTTTTACCCTTCTTGGTCATAGCGATGTAGTGGGAGCTGTAAGCTTCATGTGTCTAAACTTTGTCAGAGATCTTTGGCAAAGTTATCTGTGGTACCCATGAGCTGATGGTGCGTGTAGAAAGTGGATGATTGAACATTAAGAATCACGTGCTTTCTACTTCACCAGAAATTTTCAACAGAATGCCCGTAATTTCAGCAAAACTGAGTGTGCATGTGACAGGTGCTGACAAGGCTAAAAAAAGCAGGTGCCTCTTCGATTTCTGAGATCGGCCCTCGTGGTCTCTGAGCAGCCCAACTTTCGAGAAAGCAAGCGCCTTTTCGATTTCTGAGATCGACCTTCGTGGACTTTAAACAGCTCAGCTTTTGAGAAAGCAAACGCCTTTTCGATTTCTGAGATCGTCCCTCGTGGTCTCTGAGCAGCCCAGCTTTTGAGAAAGCAAACGCCTCTTTGATTTCTGGGCAGGTGCCTCTTCGATTTCTGAAGCTCCGTCGAGTGCAGATTTTTATAGAGGCTAGCATTAAGTTCCAAAGCACACTTGAATCTTCATCAGTAGAAGCTCCCTTCTTGCACTTCTAAGATCTTGATTTGTCCGACCTCTTCTCTCTTCAACACCTTTGAAAATGTCTGACCCCTCTGACCGTCGTTTTGACTTGAACCTTGTTAAAGAGGTAGCCACGCCTTCTCCAGACAACATATGGCGCCCATCCTTCTTATCCCCTACTGGTCCTCTTACCGTTGGGGATTCTGTGATGAAGAATGATATGACTGCTGCGGTGGTGGCCAGGAATATTCTCACTCCCAAAGATAACAAACTACTTTCCAAACAGTCTGATGAGTTGGCTGTTAAGGATTCTCTGGCTCTAAGTGTTTAGTGTGCAGGTTCTGTGTCTAATATGGCCCAGCGCCTATTTGCTCGAACCCGCCAAGTTGAATCATTGGCGGTTGAAGTGATGAGTCTCAAACAGGAGATTAGAGGGCTCAAGCATGAGAATAAACAATTGCACCGGCTCGCACATGACTATGCTACAAACATAAAGAGGAAGCTTGACCAGATGAAGGAATCTGATAGTCAAGTTTTACTTGATCATCAGCGGTTTGTAGGTTTGTTCCAAAGGCATTTATTGCCTTCGTCTTTTGGGGCTGTACCGCGTAATGAAGCTTCAAATAATCAACCTTCGATGCCTCATCCTTTTATGGTTCTGTCCAGTACTGAGGCTCCAAATGATCCCCCTTCGGTGCATTCTCTTTCTGGGGCTCTACCGACTGCTGAGACTTCTCCTAAGCAACCTTTGTGAAGGCTCCCTCTTGTTTGTTTATTTTGACTCATGTATATGTACATATTTGTAACTTATCGAAGATATCAATAAACAAGCTTTGCTTCATTTCAACGTACTGTGTTAAATACACCAAAGCCTTCTTCACTGGGTGGGGTCGGCTATATGAATCTTAGAACGCTATTGTGCTCGATCCTGTTTCATGTCCTCCGTTAGATCCAAATACTCTAAGTCTTTTCTTAGAGTCTCTTCCAAAGTTTTCCTAGGTCTTCCTCTACCCCTTTGGCCCTGAACCTCTGTCCCATAATCGCATCTTCTAACCGGAACGTCAGTAGGCCTTCTTTGCACATGTCCAAACCACCGTAACCGATTTTCTCTCAATTTTCCTACAATTTTCGGCTACTCCTACTTTACCTCGTATATCCTCATTCCTAATCTTATCCTTTCTCGTATGCTCACACATCCAACGAAGCATCCTCATCTTCGCTATACCCATTTTGTGTACGTGTTGATGCTTCACCGCCCAACATTCTGTGCCATACAGCATCACCGGCCTTATTGTCGTCCTATAAAATTTTCCCTTGAGCTTCAGTAGCATACGGCGGTCACACAACATGCCGGATGCACTCTTCCACTTCATCCATCCAGCTTGTATTCTATGGTTGAGATCTCCATCTAATTCTCCGTTCTTTTGCAAGATAGATCATAAGTAGCGAAAACGATCGCTCTTTGGTATTTCCTGATCTCCAATCCTTACCCCTAACTCATTTTGGCCTCCATTTGCACTGAACTTGCACTCCATATATTCTGTCTTTGATCGGCTTAGGCGAAGACCTTTAGATTCCAACATTTCTCTTCAAAGGTTAAGCTTCGCATTTACCCCTTCCTGAGTTTCATCTATCAACACTATATCGTCTGCGAAAAGCATACACCAAGGAATATCATCTTGAATATTTCCTGTTAACTCATCCATTACCAACGCAAAAAGGTAAGGACTTAAGGATGAGCCTTGATGTAATCCTACAGTTATGGGGAAGCTTTCGGTTTGTCCTTCATGAGTTCTTACGGCAGTCTTTGCTCCTTCATACATATCCTTTATAGCTTGGATATATGCTACTCGTACTCCTTGCTTCTCTAAAATCCTCCAAAGAATGTCTCTTAGGACTCTATCATATGCTTTTTCCAAATCTATAAAGACCATGTGTAAATCCTTTTTCCCATTTCTATATCTTTCCATCAATCTTCGTAAAAGATAGATTGCCTCCATGGTTGAGTGCCCTGGCATGAACCCGAATTGGTTGTCTGAAACCTGTGTCTCTTGCCTCAATCTATGCTCAATGACTCTCTCTCAGAGCTTCATTGTACAACTCATTAGCTTAATATCCATATAGTTCATGCAATTTTGTACGTCGCCCTTATTCTTGTAGATAGGCACCAAAGTGCTCTTTCGCCATTCAATTGGCATCTTCTTTGTTTTCAAAATCCTATTGAAAAGGTCAGTGAGCCATGCTATACCTGTCTCTCTCAAGACTTTCCACACTTCGATCGGTATATCGTCTGGGCCCATTGCTTTTCTATGCTTCATCTTCTTCAAAGCTACAACCACTTCTTCCTTCCTGATTCGACGATAAAATGAGTAGTTTCTACCCTCTTCTGAGTTACTCAACTCCCCTAAAGAAGTATTCCTTTCATGTCCTACATTGAAAAGATTATGAAAATAACCTCTCCATCTGTCTTTGACCGCATTCTCTGTAGCAAAAACCTTTCCATCCTCATCCTTAATGCACCTCACTTGGTTTAGGTCCTTAGTCTTATTTTCCCTTGCTCTAGCTAGTTTATAGATATTCAACTCTCCTTCTTTGGTATCTAGTCGCTTATACATGTCGTCATAAGCCGCTAACTTAGCTTCTCTCACAGCTTTCTTCGCCTCTTGCTTCGCTCTTCTATACCTTTCACCATTTTCATCGGTCATGTCCTTATATAAGGTTTTACAACATTCCTTCTTAGCCTTCACCTTTATTTGTACCTCCTCATTCCACCACCAAGATTCCTTTTGGTGTGGGGCAAAACCTTTGGACTCTCCTAATACCTCTTTTACTACTTTTCGGATACAACTAGCCATGGAATCCTACCTTTGGCTAGCTTCCCCCTCTCTATCCCACTCACATTGGGTGATTACTTTCTCTTTGAAAATGACTTGTTTTTCTCCGTTTAGATTCCACCATCTAGTCATTGGGCACTTCCAAGTCTTGTTCTTTTTTCTCACTCTTTTGATATGTACATCCATCACCAACAAGCGATGTTGATTAGCCAAGCTCTCTCCCGGTTTAACTTTGCAATCCTTACAAGTTATACGATCCCCTTTCCTCATTAGAAGAAAATCTATTTGTGTTTTTGACGACCCACTATTGTAGGTGATCACATGTTCTTCTCTCTTCTTAAAGAAGGTGTTGGCTAAAAAGAGATCATATGTCATTGCAAAATCCAAGATAGCGTCCTCATCCTCGTTTCTCTCTCCAAAACCATGGCCACCATGAAAATCTCTATAGTTGTCTGTCTCCCTGCCCACATGTCCATTTAAATCTCCTTCTATAAATAAAATTTCCGTCTGGGCAATTTCTTGCACCAAGTCTCCAAGGTCTTCCCAAAATTTCTCTTTCGAACTCATATCCAACCCTACTTGAGGTGCGTACGCACTAATCACATTGATGAGTTCTTGTCCTATTACAATCTTGATTGCCATGATTCTATCTCCTACCCTCTTGACATCTACAACATCTTGTGTCAAGGTCTTGTCCACGATGATGCCCACACCATTTCTCGTTCTATTTGTGCCCGAATACCAAAGTTTAAACCCTGAGTTTTCTAGATCCTTTGCCTTAAGACCAACCCACTTAGTTTCTTGTAGGCACATAATATTTATCCTTCTCCTCACCATAACTTCTACTGCTTCCATAGATTTTCCCGTTAAGGTTTCTATATTCCACGTTCCTAAACGCATTCTACTCGCTTGAACTCTACCCTTCTGTCCTAGCTTCTTCACCCTCCCCCGTCCAATAGGATCAAAGTACTTCTTTTGTGTGTCATGTGTAAAGTTAATAGGAACATATGCTCCCAAACAACTTTGAGTGGAGTCGTTCGAAAAGAAGTTTCTATGGCCCCCTTGCTCATTTAACACTGCATCCGGGTGCCGATGGAGATACAACGACTCTTGCTCATTTATCACTGTGCTCAAGCCACACAGCGTGCCACTTACGGGTGACGCCCTAGCTTTAGCGCGATTTCGTTCTGGATTCATTTTCATAAGGATTCGAAGTAACTGTGGAGTGCCGACTGTCGATTACCTGACGCCCTCCCCCTCCTCTTTTACCCGGACTTGGGACCGGCAATGTAAGATAAACTTATACAGGCGGAGTTCAATCTATTAAATTGACAATTAGATAAACTGTAACAAGTGCGGAGCTGACATTGTACTAATTTGGAGTCTAAAGTTGTGTGGTTAATTCATTTAATTATCTTATTTAGAAAGTTTTTTTTCAAAAAAAAAAAAAAGAGAAACAGATAAAAGCCCAAACAATTAAACAAAACGAAAAAAATAAATAAAAATAAAAAATAAAAATAAAGGTGGGACGGGTTCTTGCTAAAATAAAAAATATTTTAGTTATGAGGAAAATATAAATAGTATATTATGTGTTTTTATGTAAGTGTGTGAAAATTTATTTTTCAAATTATTAACTTTTTAAGATAAATATCCTACAATGGGTCACCCTCTCATCCTTGAACGGCGCCGACTCCACCCCGAAATTGGCTTGGGGTCACAGCGCCTCCTCCTCCTGCCCCGTTGTCTGTTCCTTAAACCTCCCCACCGGCGCGAGGGTTTGGATGATTTTCTCGAGATCTTTGACGACAGTTTCGAGAGGGATGCCGGATTCTCTGCTTACCTCCACCATCGCGGCATCGCCAGGTGGGTCGAGAGGGAGGAAGAAGCGGAAGAAGAAGAGGATTTTGGTGGTTGTTGCGACTGCGGCGGTGTTGTGGCTGCCTTGGCCTCTCGGGCTACGCAGTCCCGACCGAATTTCCCCTTTCCGAGGGGTTTTCCGATCTCGAAGTCCCGCGAGGACCAATCTTTCTTCTGGGTTTTTGTTTTTGTTTTTTATTCCATTGCCCTCTGATTTCTGGAATGGATTTTCTGGAATTGAAAAGCCAGCGAGAGAAGAGAGAGACGATGTGGAGTAACTCAAATGGATTAATTAATTAGTTTACAGGCGTGTGAGATTCTGGGTGTTTTATGAAATCTGTACGAAATTTGGGTGGCTAGAGAGGAGAATAATCATTCGGAGAGCCCAATTTAGGATGGATCTCGTTACATCTCGTGTTTCTTTGATTTTTTTCCTTTTCTAATGAGTAACATATTCATTAATACTTTAAAATAAATAAGTACAACGAAAGATATGATGCGTTTATTAAAGTTTCGATAAAGGTTTTTTTAGAATTTTAACTCGGTTAGGGAAAAGAGAGTTACAAATTAATTTCTATTCTTTAATAACACATCACCAATCAAAGTCGGCGGTTTCTTGTTTTATCTTGTGTTTCTTTGTTTGTTGTTTTATGCGTTAAATATCTATCAAATTTGACTTTACGATTAGTAAGAAATTAGTGCATTTTTGCTCACTCATATTAATTATGTTGTATGTTCACCATACATCTCTAAGACTGTCATATATCCTCTTACTTGACCCGGATTAAAAATTTCATTTATTATTAATTTTTTATTATTATAATGCTGTAATCATCATTTTAGCATTTACCTTTTAATTTTTAATTAATATTTTTATCTCAACAACTCCTTCCTCCCATCTCTCCTCGTCCCTTCGCCGCATCGACATTGTTCTGTTCCACCTTCCCTCAGCCCCAAAACCCAGAAAATAAAAAAGCAAAATTGAGGGAAGGTATGCCCACAAGCCCCAAATAATGTCGTGGAGGTGGGAGAGTGGCAGGATTCGCGGTGGTTCTCGAACACGATGAAAGAGGATATGGTAAGTGGTGGGTGGTCCCACCCACCAAAAGATGTGCTCTATGCCAAGCCGTCGCTTCCAGCGCCTCTAATTTCCATCTCTCTATACAACTTGATCATGATAACTCCAAGCGGAGCTGTCGTTGGTGAAGACGCAATAAACAACAATGGAGACGAAGGAGGGGACACAGTGAAAAAGGGAGCGAGAGAGATGAAGGGTTGGTCGGCGCCTAGGGGATAGGCGGTTGCTTTGGCGACTGTCGAGTTTTTTTTTTAATTTTATTTATGTTTAGTTTTTAATTTTTGAATTTTTTTAAATAAATTACAAAAGTTAACTATGGTTGAGTGGGATGACACATGACGGCCTAAAAAGTGTGTGGTGAGTATACACCATATTTAATATGGATGAGCAAAAATGAAATATGCAGGATTTAGGTGTGTACAGCAAGATATGACGACTTAGATAAATGCTAGGGAAGGCGTGGGACAAGAAACCAACTCGATTACTTTTGATTAATCATATAAATACATAATTAGTCACGATGTGGCACCATCGATCGAGTAATGCCATGAAGATATTTATGGAAAGGAACAAGATATTGTCATCCACTCCTGAAAATCCAAAAAGGTTGTTCTACTTTCCACTTTAGGGTATTGGCAGTCGGGCGAGGATTGTTGAAATTAAAGAGACAATCGATCATGGTGTTTAAATCTGTAATCATATCATTAATTTGTTCCTTGCTAGACAATGATTTCTTAGGACTTTACCTCCATGAGTAATTATTAGTTTTTGTATGAGCGTGACCACTATGAGCTCGTTTGGATGTACTTTTAAAATGACTAAAATTGTTTTTAGAAAAAATATTGTTGGATTTCTAAAATGTTTTCTGCAAGAAGCAGCAGTTATGTGATTCTTCCAAAAAACACATTTAAGTGTTTTTTTTTAGAGTTTACTTGCATCTTTACTAATAATTGATTCTAAAAATATTTTTACCAAAAGCGATTTTAATCATTTCAAAAGCACATCCAAACGAACTCTATTATTGTTTTAGTGATATTTTTATTTTTTTAAAAAGTGAAAAGTCTTTGACTCGGCTTTCGTAAACAGCAAATTCGACAACAAATATTATGATCGGCCCCTTAGATGATGTAACCCAAATTTTTGATTTTGAATATAAATATATTATTGTATTAAAAATGTAATGTGTACAAGCTGAGATTAATTTCTCCACAAGTAGCAATCACCATCTAAATAATTAAGACGAATCCTATTCTACCCGCAAGAGAAGATATTTGTTATATTTGACCCCAATTATTTTTTTATCTTTCTTGTATGTGAGTGTGTATAATATCTCCGTGTATGCATTTTTTTCTCCTAGCATTACTCTTTTTCCTACAACACCTGTGATATGACCTAGGCCATGCAATGAATGCTAGATATCTCTCAATTGTATGCTTGAATATCCCCGAATTACCGTTTGCTAATCAGAAAAGGGATGTGAAAATGTTGATTAGACATTTTAAAGAACAAAAACCATGAAATGGCATGATCTATTTATTTTTCTACACCGGAACTACACAAAGTAATTACGAGTAATGTTTGGATAATAATTTCGACTGTTCTTGAATTGTGATTTGAAATGTAGTATTTGGTAAATGTTTGGTCTGTTTTGAGCAAACTCCATCTTCTTATCATAAAAAATTATTATTATCTGATAGTTCTAAAATATCTCGACCTCAATACAATTTTATAATCTTTTTTGTCGAGCAATTAGTCCCTTTGCTTAACCAAGAAAAGATAGTGATGCGATGGGCACTTTGTCACACATACATATGTATATACTAGTAATGTATGGTGGAGAAGATATAGGCTTTTTACATATAAAAATCGAAAGGTGCAGATAATTGATAAATACAGCCATTCCAGAAAAGGAATCTAAAGATTCTAAACGCACTGAAGGATATCAATCATCATGCATGACGCTAATCTTCATCATTATAGTTTTGAATGCATGATTATTTTGCTGCATACATAGCTAGTTGTGTTAAAGTAGTGCTTAATATAGTACAAAGTTAAACCCTACATGCCCAATATAGGTAGCAAGCCGGCAGAAAGAATGGATCGACAAGGAAGAAAGAACGTAGCTTCTTTCCGTAGCTAATAGTCAATAGCCACTAATTAGTAGGTACCAAAGCAAGTATAAAAATATTATCCATAACGATATTATGAATCAAAACCAGATACATTTTACACCCTCTATGTTTAGAGCGATTTTTAAAATAAGTTACTATGTTTGAATTTTCTCATATTGCTTCTTAAGATTCTGCGCAGCGATTTACACTTTTTATTTGAAATTTCGTTCCATCAATATGTAAGTTAATATAATTTTAAATCTTATAAAGTAATGTTAAATCTCCTGGTCTATTTTAAAAATCATCTCCAACTTTTAAAGTGAAAAAATGTAATTAACTCTGTAAGGTATAAGACTCATCCTAATTCCTTCAAACTATAATATATATTATCCCAACCGCATAAACCAAAAGTCTCGTTCCAAGAAAAAAAATATATCGGGTTCATACGATCAGAATATAGACAATATAAAAATGAGAGGGAGGTCGGCATTCACGTAACATGTTGCCATGTTGGTAATGTAATTATAAAAAAAATAGAAAAATGAGTATATAGTAGGGTAAGGCTGGAAACCTGGACCATGACCATAAATAGCAAAATGCCAAAATATCTATAGCTCGACAGTTTGAGCCATTAATATTGCTGTGTTAATTATGTGGTACGTTGCAATTGGTCTGTTATAATACAATTCTTAAGAACCTTTTATGCATAGTTACTTACTACGGTTTAGTAATATTTTTCTTCACATGTAAGTAAGGGGTCTTAAATTTGATTTTCGCCCAAAGCAAATTTGAACCACATAAATATTTTCTCACTCCCTTATTTCCTTCAGGATAGATAATATCGTTTATTAAAAAAAAAAAAAAAAAAAAAAAAAAAAAAACTTTTCCGAACATATCTTTTTTACTATATATCTACCAGGATGCATGCTAGTTTCATACGACCAAGTGGAGTGGAACAAGATTTTCCCCTTGGCTTCTGTCGCATTATTGATTCCTCCACACAACAATTTGCCTCTCGTATTTACTTGGAAAATTTCATTATTGTCACCCTAAATTCCTCCGATTCCTTAAAAAAAAATCCCCAACAAAGTAGTAATTGATGGGAAATCCCTATGAGAAATAGACGTACCGATGATGATTGGTTATGGCCAATGTTCGTAGGGTACCAAACATCTTTTTCCTAAGCTAGAACGGAGTTGGCGATTGATGATTGCCTTATCAAAGAGTCATTATTTTATGCACGTGGTCAATATCCTAATATATGTAGTGTTGAGTTTCTGCATATGCGTCTCGAATTCGAAACACTTCTCCAAAATATTGTAATAGTTTCGAACTCTCTTCCCTCCCAATATAATAGTAAAAAAAGAAGTCATTATTCTACAAGCTTCTTACCCCATACAAATTGCATGCATACTTAGAGAAGCATTCAAATAGTAAAAAAAGAAGTCATTATTCTACAAGCTTCTTATCTCATACAGATTGCATACTTAGAGGAGCATTCAAATAATAAAAATACATCATTTTTCTCTTCTTATACACTTTTGTTAAATAATGTTCATTGTTTTCATTTGATTTATTTAATTTGATAAAATAGATGTGACACACCCTTACCTAAATCAAGGCATGTTGGCCATTATGTGAGAGTGACGTAACCATATGCACAGTACGGAAGCAAAATTGATATAGAGAAATATGAGTAAATAAAAATCCAACTATTAGCAATACTAATTAAGATAAGGTGCAAGTGCGAGATTAAGTGTGAAATACACCATCAGAGCATAAATAGCCTAAGTGCAGTACGACTGGACAAGTACTAGATATATAACACCCAAAGGTGGTCCTACAATTGTGATGCTCTGTCAGAACCACCGTCGAAATCCCCGTGAGTCACCAAAGCACTTCTACCTAAAACCTAGAGAGGCGCAAAACAGAAAGTGTGAGTAGGAAAAAACAAAGCTTTTCAAAATCATTTCATTTCTCAAAAGTTATAACATCTCGCCGTAAAACCTGTATAATTTCCCAGAAATTAATATATGCTATATCAGAAATCATGCTCAGGATAAAAATCCATAGAAATATACCCTGCCAAAATATCTCAATGAAATGCCATAAGTAATCCAATTAAATATATCAATGTCAAATATCATATCAGCCGTATCCACTTAACGTTACCTGCATGGTTGAGTACATAGCTCATAATCAATCTCAATCATATCAAATCCTGCACACGAGTCAAAATCACCTAAAGTGGTATGTACGACAAGACTAGGTGTAAACTAAATATGCTATAGTGCTACGATCACGTGAAGACTGTGCGAATGCTTGCGGGTCACCTACGAGTCGGAACCACTTAATGTGGTCTGTACGACAAGCCTGTGCACCTAACTTGGATCCAAGGTGAACATATGGTGCGGGAGGTGAACATCACGTGAAGGACTATGCCCTAACTCTGAGTGGGAGCACTAACACCAGGGTGTAGGTTTATGAGCTCTTAAAACATCACATCATATCTCGCATAACTGAAGTAATCTCATATCTTTAATATATGAAGCACCAATCATAAATATATGCAACTACTAATGCATAAATAAAATAGGCAGATACTTCGCATGGTGTTTCAAAACATATAATCATTCACTTTTTATTTTCTGGGAAAAAATCTCAAGTATATAGGTATACACGGAAAACCAAAAGCCCACTCACTGCTATGTCGAAGGGTCGTAGCCCCCGAGCCTTGATTGATGGCGCTGGTCCTTCGAATAGGTCTCACCTATATGCGAAATAACTAAATAAACATTATTTAAAGCACATACACAAAACTAGGAAATAACTTCTCATACAATGCTCAAATGGGGTGTTTGAATATACCAACGTGATTTACTCAACACCACGAACATCCCAATATTTAAAAAAAAAAACTCCAACCACCCACGCACTGCCACGCCTGACAGAAACTTAACTGCCGTTAGGAATATTCCGTTAAAACCTTAACAAAAATTAACAGAATATTCCCCTTCGTCTTCCTTGGTTCGTCGGAGACCGTCGCCAGCACCGCTGCGATCGTTGGTTTCTGGAAAATATTGAAACCTTCATATCTTTTTCATTTCTTAACCAAAATTCATGAAATTTATCTCAAAATGAAGCTTACAACAAGTAAAACAAAACCTTACCAATTTTAAGCCCTAAAATCCACAGAATCTTGCCGGAGAAACCTTGATAATCCAGCCAAAACTTGAAACTCGCGAACTGGGACTTCCCGACGTCCAAAACACTCCAACTTTCTTCCTCGAGCTTTGTGAAGACATCCTAAAGCTTCCTAGAACCTAAAAATTAACTGAAAAGGCCACAATCATGACTACATGAACAGTGCTCATGATTAAGGTTATCTTGTTTTCAGGTTTTATGAGCCCTCAAGTTGAACTAAGGGTATAAATGAGTTCTTGAGCTCACAGAGGACACAAAGACCACATTCACAGCCTTGATCCGTGCCTGCAAAGGTTGGTTTGAAGTTTGTCCGTACAGTTGTACGGATAATGGATGAAAACTGAGAGAGGGATGAGAGAGAAAGGTCAAACGGGTAAGGGTATGGGTGTGAGAGTGTGTGTAGTCCAGCTTTAGGTTACTAACAACCACTAAAACCACTAACTTTAAGTTCCAAAACTTAAGAACTAACTAGATTAGTCTATAACCTAAACTCAAACCACAGCACTATATAATGAGTTCAACGTCCAAGGGAAATTTAGTCATTTCACATCATCGATAAAAATAATTCGGGACTGGTTATGATAACCTACCCCTTTAAGGAAATTTCATCCTCGAAATTTTCCATACAATAATTACAATCCACTAATAATCATAAAACAACCTTGGATACATATCTTTCATCCAGTCCTCTGTCTCCCAGGTAGTCTTCTCCACTGAGTGATTTCTCCACAAAACCTTCACTAGGCGCACGGTCTTGTTCCTCATAACCTTATCTTTCCAATCCAAAATCGTCACTGGTTCCTCATAATAATACAAATCCGGATTAATTTCCAATGGTTAAGGAAGTATCACATGCGATGGATCAGAAACATAATGACGAAGCATATAGACGTGAAAAACATCATGCACTTTAGACAACTCTGGAGACAACTTAAGCTTGTAAGAAACTTCACCGACTCGCTCGGTGATCAAGTACGGTCCGATGTATCTAGGACTTAGCTTACCTTTCACCGTACAACACCTTTCCACGGTGATAGCTTCAGAAACACCCAATCACCTACATTATACACCCTGTCAGTGGCATGTCTATCTGCTAGACTCTTCTATCAATCTTGGACCACTTTTAGGTTAGACTTAATCACCTGAATATTTTTCGTAGTCTCATCCACGATCTCAGGACCCACCAAAATTCTTTCACCAACCTCCAACCAACATAAGGGTGTACGACAAGATTTACCATAGAGTGCCTCAAATAGTGACATACCAATACTTGAATGAAAGCTATTGTTGTAGGCAAATTCCATTAAATCCAACCGCTTATGCCATGCGTCACCAAACTGCAATACTGAAGATCTCAGAATATCTTCCAACGTCTTAATAGTCCTCTCTGATTTTTCATCTGTTTGAGGATGATATGTTGTACTATAAAATAATCTCGAACCAAGAGCTTCCTGGAATGCTTTCCAGAATTTAGAAGTAAATCTAGGATCATGATTCGAGATAATACTAATTGGAATCCCATGGTACTTCACAATTTTTTATATGGACAATTCAACTAATCGGCTTAAGGGATATTTCTCCCTCACAGGAATAAAATATGCTGACTTAGTAAGCCGATCAACTATCACTTAAATGCCATCATAACTATTCTGTGTACGAGGAAGCTTGTACACAAAATTCATAGTAATATTTTCCTATTTCCACTGTGGAACGGGAAGTGGCTGCATCAATCCAAAAGGCTTTTTTCTTTCTGATAGGTCTCACCTATATGCGAAATAACTAAATAAACATTATTTAAAGCACATACACAAAACTAGGAAATAACTTCTCATACAATGCTCAAATGGGGTGTTTGAATATACCAACATGATCTGCTCAACACCACGAACATCCTCATATTTTTAGAAAAATTTTCCGACCACCTACGCGCCGGCCAAGGTACGGCCAGACGCGCCTCCACGAGCAGCCAACCCTGACAGAAACTTAACTGTCGTTAGGAATATTTCGTTAAAACCTTAACAGAAATTAACGACGTTACCTGACACTGTTAGAATATTCCGTCAAACTTGACGGAATATTCCCCTTCGTCTTCCTTGGTTCGCTGGAGACCGTCGCCGGCGCTGCTACAATCACCGGTTTCTGGAAAATATTGAAACCTTCATATCTTCTTCATTTTTTAACCTAAATTCATGAATTTTGTCTCAAAATGAAGGTTACAACGAGCAAAACAAAACCTTACCAATTTAATGACACACCCCGATCCTGAAATCAGGGCGTGCTGGTCGCCACGTGAGCGTGACGTAACCATAAGTGCGATACGGAAGCAAAGGAAATAAGAAATACGAAGGAATAAAAACCAACTAGTGTGCTAGAGCGAGTTATATAGTAAAACACACAATTCTGAGCGTAGGTGCTAGGTGCAGTCAAGTAGGACTATAATTAAATTACAACACCCGCAGGTGAGTCCTACATGCAGGGTGTCTGTCAGAATGCCGAAGAGAACCTTGTGAGCCGCCAACTGCTAGCTAGAACCTGGAGGGGCCCAAAAACAAAATTGAGTGGGTCAATTAACCAAAGCTTTCCAAAACATTTCATTTAAAACATTTCTAACCCTTCTCTGTAAAACATGTATACTTTCCCAGAAAAATAGTATATAAACATACATATATCATCAAAAGCTCAACTCACAATCCTTCACCGCATTTCAGAAAGAATATGCCATACCATGCCAAAATATAATATGAATGCATCAATATAAATCAGGTGAAATAATAAATCAACCGGAGACCCTACAATGGTCCTGTACGGCTGATACCATAGCTTAATATCCCATCCAACCGGAGTCACCAACTGTGACCTGTACGGCCCTGCCGGAGTCACCAATTGTGACCTGTACGGCACTACGCTGCACATAAGTCAGAACTACCTATAGTAGTCTGTACAACTAAGATGGTGAAATAATACGCTCTAGTGCTCCTCTCATCAATGATTTGCGCATATAATCGAAAGTCACCTACTAGTCAGAACCATCTCTAGTGATCTGTACGACTAGCATGTCGGAACCCTCACATGGTCTGTACGACATGCACCTACTTGGATCCAAGGTGAGCGTGCGGTGCGGTGAATAATATGAGCACTAACATCAAGGGTGTAGATTATGAGTTCTCAACACAATTCACATTATCAATGATTCACATGATTACCATAAAACTCAGCTGATACTCACCTGTGCGTCCACAACACCGATTCACACATATATATGCATTAACATCAATTCATAATATTCATAATATGCATGCATGGCAATTGAAACATACTTTCATGAAAATTCAATTTCTGGGAGAATTACTAGTATATAGGTAATACAAAAAACAAAACTGCCCACTCACTAGTAAGTCGATGGGTCGTAACCCCCGTGACGTCCCTGGATGCGCTCGTCCTCGGGATAAGTGTCACCTATATACGAAACCAATATAAAAACGTTAATTAATGCACATAACTGATAATTTGAAATAACTTCTCATACGGTGCTCAATTTGGGTATATGAATATACCACATCGACCTACTCGACGTCACGGACGTCGAGAAATTTTTAGAAAACTTTTTTGACGTGGCATGTGCCCCCACGAGCCGGGAAGGGCACGGGTTCACGCGCCCCCCACGCGCGTCTCCTACCTTGGGCTCGCCGGATTGGTTTTTCCGGTGGCCGGAATCTGGGAAATTTTTAAACGTTTTGTTCTCCTTCGTTTCTCAACCGTTTTCTTCGTATTTTATATCAATTTGAAGCCCTCAACATTTACAATCACGATAGACTAGTTTCAAGGTCTAAAATCCACTAGATTTTACCTGAGGAAACACGATAATCTGGCCAAATTTGAAAAGCTCCGTTCTCAGTCCTCCGACGTCCAAATTCCACCAACGAAGTACCCCGAAGCTCGTGAGGATCTCCTTAAGCTCACTGTGAGCTTGAAATTCCCTGAAATGCAAGATTTTATGTGTGCATGAACAGTGCACATTTTCAGGGTTAGGGTTTCACAACAATTCTGAGGGTTTTAACTTCCACAAATCACATATACGAACTCACAAGCTTACTAGGAGTTCAAATCTTACCTTAGAACCTTCGATCCATGAAGAAATGGGAGGTTCCTAGCTTGTCTGTACAATTCGATAGGGAGAGAGAGAGGAAGTCGTGAGGGAGGAAAGAGAGAGACACGGGGGAGGGAGAGAGAGAAGGGAGTGTGTGTGTGGTCCATCACAACCCCTCACCATCCATTTCTATTTCCTAACTCCCTAACCACAAAAATTACAAACTAACATTTTAATCCCACTTAATAGTTTTATAAAAACTTATGAAATAAAGGTAATTAGTCCAAAAGATATGTCACACATACACATACCTTAATACCCATCAAGGGTAATTTCATCATTTTACGTCCCCGATATATAAAATCCCGAAATGAGCTATGACATTTAAGCCCTAAAATCCATGGAATCTCACCGAAGAAACCTCGATAATCCGGCCAAAACTTGAAACTCGCGAACTGGGACTTCCTGACGTCCAAAACACTCTAACTTTCTTCCCCGAGCTTCATGAAGACGTCCTAAAGCTTCCTAGAACGTTAAAATTCACTGAAAGGGCCATGATCACAACTGCATGAACAGTGCTCACGATCGAGGTTCTCTGGTTTTCGGGTTTTACGAGCTCTCACGTCGAACTAAGGGTATGGATGAGCTCTTGAGCTCACAAATAACACAAATACCACATTCACAGCCTTGATCTATGCCTGCAAAGTTTGGTTTGAAGTTTGTCCGTACAGTTGTACAAATAATGGATGAAAACTGAGAGAGAGAGGAAAGAGAAAGGTCAACGGGTAAGGGTATGGGTCTGAGAGTGTGTGTGGTCCAGCTTTGGGTTACTAACAACCACTAAAACCACTAACTTTAAGTTCCAAAACTTAGGAACTAACTAGATTAGTCTATAACCCAAACTCAAACCACAATACTATATAATGAGCTCAACGTCCAGGGGCAATTTAGTCATTTCACGTCATCAATAAAAATAATTCACGACAGGTTGTGATAGGTGTATAAGAAGTCATAAATGGTGTGTAAAATCAGCTCCTCAAACAATTGACATGAATCCTGATGAATAACGCATACTATATACGAATTTTGAGGACATGAAATATACTCGCTGCAAATATTATTTAGACTCTTAAATAAATATGTTGTTGATACTTATCTAATTATGCACCCCTCATGAAATTATTTTCTTTCTAAATATAGAAAATTTGAAAGTGCACAATTAAATTTTTAGTGTCAATAGCAATTAAAAAAAAAGAATTGTAGTAATGGTCCCTCAACTTTAACCCAATTAGAGTAATGGTCCCTCTACTTTAACCAAATTAGAGAAATGGTCCCTCTTTTGTAAAAGGTCTTCATAATCATTTTTTTTTTGTAAAACATTGCTACAATATCAAGCTTGGAAATCCCAGTTGAGGTTGAAGGGGATGTTGACTATCATTCACTAAGCAGTTTGTTAGTTAACTCTTTTATAATTGCCTTAGCTAGTGGACAGTTTGTTAAGTCTGTTAAAACATAATTGCTTAGCCCGTAAGAAAGCCCTCTAAGCTATATAAATAGGGGTGTGATATCCACACACCCCAGTTTACTTCTCACACACCTTTCTAATTTTCGGTCGTCAAATCAGATGAATTAAAGAAGATCAACGGATAGAAATTAATAAAGGATGTGTGAGAAGTAATTTGGGGTGTGTAGATAGCACACCCCTATAAATAAGGTTGTAAAAATGATTGAGATTCGTTCAGTGAAAAATGCACAAGATTAATTGCTTCAATTCTCTCTGTATTTTCTGCAATTATCTTCTTCATCCTCTCTTGCTTCTTTTCTGCATTTCTATGTTCACTGCAACTCTTAACAAAAAGAACATATATAATATGATATATAAACATAAACATAATTTATTTGCCATCATAAGAACATTTTTATGAACAAAGTACTGGTTTTTATTATATTTTCTAATGTTTAAGTATTAGTTATTCAAGTTATCTTAGTACACACATGTGGTTTAATATCTTAACGGATAGAGTGTTGTTTTTGCATTCTTGTGTCTCAAATTCGAAATTCACTCTCTTTTAAATTATTGTAATAGTTTGGAACACTCTCCCTCCTCTTAATAATAATAATACTACTAGTAATAATAATAATAATTTCTTTTTGAAAAAGAAGTTATCTTAAGATAGAGAAAGGATTGTCGTAAGAACTCATGAAGGACAAACTGAAAGCTTCCCCATAACTGTAGGGTTACATCAAGGCTCATCTTTAAGTCCTACCTTTTGGCATTGGTAATTGATGAGTTAACGGGACATATTCAAGATGATATTCCTTGGTGTATGCTTTTTGCAAACGATATAGTGTTGATAGATGAAACTCATGAGGGAGTAAATGCAAAGATTAATTTTGGAGAGAAGTGTTGGAATCTAAAGATCTTCGCCTAAGTTGACCAAAGACAGAGTATATAGAGTGCAAGTTCAGTGCAAATGAAGGCTCAAATCAGTTAGGGGTGAGGATTGGAGATCAGGAAGTACCAAAAAGCGACCATTTTCACTACCTAGGATCTATCTTGCAAAAGAACGGAGAGTTGGATGGAAACCGCAACCATAGAATAGAAGCTGGATGGATGAAGTGGAATAATGCATCTGGCGTGTTGTGTGACCGTCATATGCCACTAAAGCTCAAGGAAAAAAAAATTATAGGACAACAATGCTTTATGGCATGGAATGTTGGGTGGTGAAGTATTAACACGTACATAAAATGGGTGTAGCGAAGATGAGAATACTTTGTTGGATGTGTGGGCACACAAGAAAGGAAAAGATTAGGAATGAGGATATCTAAGGTAAAGTAGGAGTAGCTGAAATTGAAGGAAAGATGAGAGAAAATTGGTTGTAGTGGTTTGGACATGTGAAAAGAAGGTTTATTGACGCTCCTGTTAAAAGATGCGATTATGCGATAGAGGTTCAAGGCCGAAGGGTTAGAGAAAGACCTAGGAAGACTTTGGAAGAGACTCTAAAAAGTACTTGGATCTAATGGAAGACGTAACACAAAACCGAGCGTAATGGTGTTCTAAGATTCATACAGCCGACCCCACACTTAGTGGGAAAAGAGTTTGTTGTTGTACCAAACACATTTTTAACACCAAAAGATTAAACTTGAAATATTAGGATAGGGTGATATGCTTCAAAATCTTTGCTTTGTGCAAGCAGATATTGATCTATCATATATCCGATTTGGAGGAAAAGATACTTAAGATCATCTCCAAAGGTAGGTTTGGCAATTTTTGACGCGGCTCATTAACTAGACACAAAACAACATGAAATTAAGAGTTTTTCGAGTCGACAAGATAACGAAGGTCATTATTGGGTAACCCGATAAGCATCTGTTAAAATAATGAGTCAGTCTAGGTATACACGTGGGTAACATGTTACATGATAAAAAAATATTAATTTAATAACTTTATACCACTAAAAAAATACTATAATTAACAGCATTAGGATATAATCCCGAACCAAACTGAAAATTAAAATATAAACACAAATATATATGTTTAAATTAAATTTAGAAAATTGATGACCGTTAGATCAACTGAGATTTAATCTTGGTCGTCCAACGTTTTTCTCAACCCTAAATCAAACTTTTTCTCTCATTCTCGAAGGCTCGAATCGAAGCAAATGCTCTCTCTCTCTCTCTCTCTCTCTCTCTCTCTCTCTCTCTCTCTCTCTCTCTCTCTCTTTCAAATCTCATTCTTGGACCGAACTCTAGAATCTCAATCTTGGACCTCAACTCTAGTAAGTCATGAGTCCATGACCACCCTTTCCAATCTCCCTCCACCACGCTATTGTCACCACATACGACCTAGTAACCCACCACCACTCGATCTGCTACTTTTGTCTTCGATTATCTTTCTCTAGATTGAACGACTCTAGTTAAAATATTTTTGTGGCAATGTTAAGATATTTTGAAATAATATTTATGTGACAATGTGGTATGTTCACGTTTAGAAAGAAAAAAAAATTTCTTAACGGGTCATAACGAGTCGAGTCATTTTACCTGTTGGGTAAAATGACCCGACCTGTTAAGAACCCATTAAGATAATGGGTGTGACTCGACATTACCCGTTAAGATAACAGATGTTACACAAAAACAACATGACCACAGCAAACACGGCTTGTTTGCCATGCTTATCCAAATGAGATACCAAATTTTAAACATAAAACTTAAATTTGAAGGCTTATGTAGCACATTGATCTTTTTTTGTAAATTTTCTTCTTCACCTGATATGTCAAATTTAAACTATTATTAATTGCATTATTTACTTTTCATAATTGTATTTAATATTTTTAAAACAAAAGTTAATAATAAAATTATAAAATAAAATAAAACATTTAATGTAACATCTCACATCGCCCAGGGGAATGGATCATGTAAGTCTTATATGTATATTCTCATCTCTACCTAGCACGAGGCATTTTGGGAGCTCATTGGCTTCAGATGCCATCAGAACTCCGAAGTTAAGCGAGTTCGTGCGAGAGCATACCCAGGATGGGTGACCCACAGGGAAGTTCTTATGTGAGCTTTCAGAAACAAAACTGTGAAGGCGTGGTCAGGGCCCAAAGTGGACAATGTCGTGTTACGGTAGAGTCGAGCCCGAGATGTGGTGGGGGCTCGAGCCGGGATATGACAATTTGGTATCAGAGCCAATCCCTGGTTGGATGTGTGCCGACGAAGACGTCAAGCCCCTAAGGGGATGGATTGTAACATCCCATATCGCCTAAGGAAGTGGATCATGTAAGCCTTATATGTATATTCTCATCTCTACCTAGCACAATGCCTTTTGGGAGCTCACTGTCTTCAGGTTCCATCGGAACTCCAAAGTTAAGCCAGTTCGTGCGAGAGTATTCCCAAGATGGGTGACCCACTAGGAAGTTCTCGTGTGAGTTCCCAGAAACAAAACCGTTAGGGCGTGGTCAGGGCCCAAAGCCGACAATATCGTGTTACGGTGGAGTCAATCACGGGATGTGGTAAGGACCCAGGCCGGGATGTGACATTTAATATACCCACTAAAAATAGATTTGAAGCTGTTGTCAAATTTGGCAAGAACTCCCTCTGTTGCCATTCCATGAAATGCCGTGTAGAAATTGGCATTTCGGTTGGAAAACATTATTGCTGTATTTTTTTTACCGTTATTGCTGATGTGAACTTTTTGACATCTCATTTGGAGATGCTCTAACATGATCTTTAAATGTTTGGTTATAATGGGACAATCTAAATCAAGCCCACTATTTTGATGTAACATGTATCAATAAATTTTTTGTTAGAGAGAATAATTATTTAAATATTTGAGTTTTTCTTGGGATCTACACATGAGCAGTGGAGGAGCCAAGATTGTAGTCTAGAAGGGGTCCAAAAGTCGCAATCTGAAACGCTCTCCTTGATCTTACAAAAGTTACTTTATCGTGTGGTGAGCAACCGACCAATGTTGTTTGGGTCAGGTATGGTGTCGTCTTCATCATCATTTTCCTTAAACCTAAACACCAAGTTTTGTTTACATTCTTCCTCTCTCCTTCCACTGATGCCCAGACCAGAGTCCTCCTCAAAACTTACGAGCAACTAATTATATGAACTCCATTGTCCATAGAAGCCACCAACCTCAAATAAAACTGGATGAACAAAATTAAAGTAAAAACATTGGATAGGATTCCTGAGCGTACAAAAAAACCTTGAAAACAGAAGCATAAGACTAAACTTTCATATATGAAAAAAATGCCAGGATGGGCACGGGACCATCCTGGTCCCTTCTTGGCTCTGCCTCTGCAAGTGAGGTTTGTATATATTCAGGAAAACGATAACCACACACTTCTTTTAGCTTCTTACACACCATATTGAATTATATTCGTTACTTCTGTTTGATTTTTCTGATTCAATAATAAAAAATAGAAAGTGTGCTTGTGAAGCCAAAAACAATATGTGAAAATCATTTCACTACATTTTACTTATCGCAAAATGTTGTAAAAAAATAAAAACTTATAAACAGTCTATGGTACCTAATTAATCAGGTGGGGGACAATAGATTTGTTACAAAAACCACGTGATTTACGCCATTCTCTCCTTTGAGGAAGGAGGCAAGAAATATTTGACTTTGGAACAGAGAAATCTAGAAACGCTCAAGTGCTTTATCCTAGGGTAAAATGTGGTCTAACTTTACCAAAAGATTAAGTAGGGTAACAAAGAAGTTGGATTTTTTTTTGGAATTTTTGGTATGGAAGTTTAGTCTTGAAGAGCAGTTTTTAGCTCAATTAAAGGGTAAGCCTTCAATAGTTTGGACTGTTGCATAATATGCTCTTTATTTATCATATTGGTTATAAGTACGCAAAAATGGTATTTTCTCAATTTACTGTCGTCGGATAAGTTATGTTCGTCGGGTCAAATTGGTTGACGCACTTTTCTGGGCAACTCTTTTGTCGATAGTATTATTGGGCAAACATCATTTGTTGGACCATGGATGACGAAACCTTAGTTGACCCGACGAAATCCTTTCATTCGAAACGTTTTTTATTTTTTTTATTTTTTTAGTTTTTTAGTGATGGTTTTTCATATAAAGGTGTTAAACTATTAAGATATTACATATTGACCTAGAAGTGAGCAATCACATAATGAACATTATTTACAACAAAAATGGAATATACAAAATTACAAGTGAACTCAGAGTGTCTGATTCTTCCTATTCAAACTCACATGAACTACTATAAAAGGCCAAGGACTAACCATTAAAAATAAAAACGTACCTTATCTTTTTTATCATAAGCTAATACATTAATATGTTTGGCTACAGACTAAGTTTCTTGTTTCTTTTTATTAAAAAGGGGACCAACTAGTAGTTTCGTCAAGGCAGTCCATTTAAGACTCACAAAGACATTTCAGCCTCCCTCTAGCAACATCGTATGATTCACTAAATCCAAAAATCGAACCCAAGATGTGCAATGTAGAATATAAATGTGAAATTCATCCCTAACCATTAGGCTACCCTTGGTGGTTGGAATAAGTTTCTTGTTTGGGGAACAACAATGTTGTTAGAATTATAAAAATGACACACTAGAAGCGAATTAAATGATATTATATATGTAAAAAATCATCTATATTATACAGAGTGTGTTAATTTTTTATATTTATTATTTTTAGGAAAAAATTGATGAAGCACTAAAAATTACACATGAAAAACAATAATTGAGAGAGAAATAACGATGCAAAAAAAGAATATCCATAACAATTATGCATTTTCTCTTCATTTCCTGGCCATCAAAGATAGGCTTAAGAAAATAATCCTACAGGTCAAGACAAGTAATTAGGGAATCATAAAAATATTAATAGATAATTTGTTTTGCGGTTGTTGGTGCTCAAGTTCCAAAGAGCATGTGCCCTCCTTTGAGAATATGAAAGTAAAAGAGTTCCACATCAGTAATACTAATAGGATCTTGCAAATGTTTATAAGAAGTTGGACTACTCTTTATATTACAAATTAATTTTATAGTGAAATCTGAACTTCTTCATAAAATCCTCAAAACCCCCGAAAATTAGATACACCGATTGTGTACTTAATCATACAATATTATAATGGCTTCAAACAATAGAAAAGAAGAAAAATAGAAAGAATAAAGTAAATAAGACCTACCACTTAAATAATAAATAAGAAGAAGAAAGATAAAATAGAGAAAATTATGTATAAAATGACAAAAATGTGTTAAAACCATCAAAATGTGGGTGGGTCTTTACTTCTGCAACTTGGCTTCGAAGTTAGAGGACCAAAGTTTAAAAGGCTATATGTATATCACGGAGGTTGATGTTAAGTTCTCGTACAGAAAATCTTCATAATACAGGTGTGCAAACTGCAAAACGCGTTCAATAAACAGAGACGGTTTTGAGGGGGTCCTGAAAATATTGGAGTACCATGCATTTGGATATATTTATTCGTAAAAAGGCGGAAGATTCTTTCTGTGATCTCTATTTATATGGCTTGTCGAGTCGAAATGAACAAACATTATTATTGGAAATGATGGCCTAGATATTGCAAGAAACGTGGAATATAATTGAGAAGCATGTATGTAATGTGTACAAAACTCGTATCTGCCGGAGCCTAGGAATTTGCATGGAGGGATTTAAGGGATTTTTGATACCTAATGTCGGATCGATACAAGTCAGGCCATTGGAAAATTCTTATATCCAATAAGTGTAAGAACTTTTGAGTTTTGAATGAAAAGGAGCGAAACTCTTCATTTTTGTTGGTCAAAAGCACAGACATCGCATTTTGTTAAGATTCATTTTAGCAGCCTTTTCTTCTTTTCTTGCTTATTTTAGACGGGTCCAGTTCATGTTCCTCTCTTATAACTTTTTTTTAATAAATAAAATTCACCCTCCTATTGTCAATATTTTAAAGAAATAAATAAATAGTAGTATCGAAGGTGCACAATTATTCTTTCGAAAAGCTTATGCTTGCATAGTGGTTCAAGTGATCATCAGCTTCTTCACGTTTTGCCAGTCGGTTTAATATTGAATGGGCACATTCTAATCCTAGAAGGAAAAGAGGGAAACAGATATTCAATTAAAATGAGTAAACAAAATTTCATACTCTATCTCATAGATACATATAAAATTATGTGAAAATTAGTACATAAGACTATATATGTTTGCACAAATCCATTGTTTTAAATAGAGGTTCGCTTTTTTTAAACTGCCATTAAAAGGTTATAATGGCTTTTCCAAGATTGCACATGACAGATCATAAGGCTTCGTGTTCAAATTGTAATTATAGTAATGAACCAAGCAATTAGTCAATCTTGTAAAATTAGTACCAATGAATACTATTATATATCTTCTTAAATAAGACATACAATATTTTACTCAAAAGAAAAAAAGAAGACTAATACAAATATCGCATGTTTATAAAAAAAAATAAAAAATTAATAGCCTATTTTAACTAGGCAATTGACTATAATAATCAAAAACTAAATTTTAAATGCTAAACTGATTATACACCCTTATAAAGCCATCATATTGCCTTTATAATCATATATATATATATATATATATATATATATATATATATATATATATATATATCTAGGCCTATTATGTTGCTCAGTACTACTGTCTAGTAGTATTCATATTCACTTGTAATTGAGAGGTAGGTTCGACTCTCGTCAAATGTAAGTTTGAATCACATTATTGCTAGCCTTTATGAAATTAAGTCTACCCCTCCTCCTTAGTATAGATAAAAAAAGATCGTACCCAGTGCACAAGGCTCTCGCTTTACGCAGGGTCTGGAAGAGGTGAATGTCGGCTAGCCTTACCCCCATTTTATGGAGAGGCTGCTCCCAAGCTCCTTAGTATAGATATTGTTCAAAAATAAAAAATAGGCCACTATTGTTTCACTATTGATTAATTCAGCACTTGAATGTTGTTGAATCATTATAACAATCAATATCCATTTTAATTAGAGTAAAATATTATACATAATCCACTAGCCATAATATGCATGTGTAATATATCTTTATACTTGTGAAGGTCAAGTGGAGTTCCAGTCGTCATATCCGACATGACACAGAATAATTAAGTTTTAACTATAAAATCCGATTTCCAATTATTAATTCAGAGGTGGACTGGTGTTTTTTTATTTATTTATTTTTTTTTTGGGTGTCAAGAGGTGGACTGGTTAGAATACATCACAATTTAACTCAGCTGACTAAACCCTAATTAACGATGGTGTTTGAACGTGCTAGCCATGCAGATTATTGCAGACACGAAGAAAAATGAAACCAGGAATAGCGGTTATAACGTCACTTTAATGCTTTTGCATAATTCTTATTATAAATAATTTTATTCTTTAATTTGATTAGCTTGTCTCATCCTCTCCCACTACTTGATTTTATTTTATATAGACAGCTTTAATCCTGTACTGGATCAGGAATCCAACATGCCAAAGCATGGAGTAATCATTGAAAAATAGAAAATGGAAGTTGTTATTAGTACTCCAAAAAGAAGTGTATGTTTCTTTCCAGTTATAGAAAGTTTAAAGTGCTAAATGAGATTTTTTGAGTGCTAATAACAATTCCCTAGAAAACTAATAATTAACAAATATTGTTAGGTACTTAGTGCAGCTTACACCCTTCGGTCTTTGACCTAACAATTTATAGGGTAGTGTTATCCACACATTTATTTTTACTTCTCATATATCCATTTCAATTTTTAACGGTCGTATAGAATGAATTGAAAAAAAATCAATGTTAATAAAATTAACAAAAATATATGAGCAGTAAAAATGAGTGTGGGATTAACACTTTCCTAATCTATATATCTAACTTTTTTGTGTGTGTGTGTGTATTTATCCACTATACGTTGAAGATCCTGTAATTTCGTTTTCTATTGCATTATTGTTGTACTGTTTTACTTAATTAGAAACCCTACAGTGCCGCAGTGCCGCAGTGCCAGAAATCTTACATGTGACACCATGTTGGGTTTCAAAATTTCAAATGATGAAAAAAAGAAGAAAATAATCATTTCAAATGTAGTGAAATGACTACATCTTGCTAAGATTTTATTCGAATAGAATTATAAGAGATGTATTTATAAATATCTAATCTTGATACAAACAAAAAAAACCAATCATAAACCCTAATAACACATAGAAAAAGTAACTTAATCCTTGTCTTAATGCAAAACCCTATTACAAAAAATATAAATATAAAAATAAATCAAATTGCTAACTTGTTTAACAATCAATTATATCGTTTACTTATATCATAACGCATGTGTTTCTTAATTCCACATTATCCTATGATGTAATTAACAAGAATGATTACCACACACGAAGGGGTATGCTATCTCAGAAACAAGATCCTGCAATGCATGGGATTGAAGAATCAAACTTTATTCCCAAAGAAGAAAAATTGAAAGTGGTCAATGTCTGGATTAATTGAAAAATACACCTTTTGGTTCACTAGCATGGACTCCTTTCGTTACCCTCTGGCCCGGGAGAGTCCCTCTGGTAAGTGTACATGCGTCATTTGTCTTCCCATGTTACAAACCATGGAGTGGGACCAAAATGGCTGAAAATCGAAAGCGTGGCACTTTAGAAATAGAAGAGGTAATAATGCCATCCAACCATGCAATCTATCACTAATTGATTCATTAAATATCTAGCTCGGTTGTTTTGTGGCCAAATAGTTGAGCTAACTTTCAGCAACACAATTATTTGCTGATGGAAATCGGAAGAGAGCAGTGGTTTTATCAGCTGGAGAATATAGTCTACGTTGTGACGTATAACAAAATAATATACAACTTATATACGAAAGACTCGATATTCCCGAGATCCGAGATTTTTATGATAAAATCTCGCACTTCATAATAGGTGATAATGTTTGAAACATCTGGGATGTTAGCTGTCAGTTAGTAAACACTGAGATCCTTAGTCGTTAACTGCATATCCAACGATTCACTGTTCCAGACTTCTAGTGCATATCATACAACGGAGATTAGTAGAATTTTGCAGATTCATAATCAAAGATGGTTTTGTCTTCTGCAGTAAAGGAGAAAGAGAGCAAATATCATGGAATATGGCTTTTCTGGCAAAGCTCATTTTCCGGACCACGAAAACAGATGAGAGGTCGAAAAATCAATGGACTGATAGAGCTAAACTGTCATGAATTGCAAAAGGAACGGATGCAGATAAGTTTAAAAGGAGAAAGCAGCAAAACAAGCTGAAAGCAGACCAATTTGCTTTTACTCCATTTATGGTAAAAAATAATTAACAGTCACTGTCACTGTCCCATTCACAGCTCATCATGTTCCACCATCTAGCATGCATCAGCCAAAAAATCTGTCTTTCAGAACTGGAGTCTCTAAAAAAAATTGAAGAGAGGACTCTTCCTTTTATTGTAGTGTCACTGTTGTTGTTCTTATTATTGTATTATTCATTTGGATGGATAAATCAAGAGGAGGACCCTTAATTAGTGGGTTCAACTAGTAGTTAGAGTTACGTCACCAATCCCATTCTCTCTCTTCTGGACTTATTCTTGCATGGTGTTGTTTAATTTAAGGACCCAACTAAAGAATTCTCGCATACAGCCGGAGATATATTATGTTTTTCATATAACACTCCAATAAAGAGGAGATTTGTATTCAGTCGAAGATAATTCATGTTTTTCATACAACACTCCAATTATAGGGTATCGTGATAAGTGTTGTAGAAACGTATTGAATAATCCAGCATCTTATAGCATTTGAGTCACAGAGTCTCATAATGAGTGCTATTGAAAGGAAATGGATGTATCATTCTAGTCCTATAACACTACAGTCATAGGGTCTCGTGACGAGTGTTAAGGAAAGAGACAGATATATTTGCGATTACAGGACAAATTCTATCAACACCGGATCAAAATGTGTAAGAAACTAGTGGAATTTCACTATTAATAGATCTGAAATTCAATGAATTTGCAAATTAGGACAAGAATTCCAAGAAATGAGTACGGAATGAAAGTACTTTTGGGTACAATTAGTTTGATGTTAAAATTTGATCAGAAGAAGGAAGAGAAAGACACAGGCTTTATTCTATTTGCATCAAAGTCGCCAACCAAAGGGAAAGATAATGTCTCATGGCATTTGCTTTCCATCCTAAAAACAGAAGAGTGCTAAACTGTACAATTACACAAAAACAGAGGACAAAGTAAAAAGTAGAAGAGAGATTATCAGAATTTAAGCCCTTCACATTTAAAAGCCATAAGAGCCAAAAAAAACTGAAAAGCCAAAAAAGAAAAAAGAGAGAGAGATTTGAGATGATTTACACAAAACTCTTACTTAATTAACATCTAATTAGCAGTTGGAAACTGCTAATTATTATAGTCCCATAACAAACCCTCAAACCCAACTGAACTCGCCGCCCCTAACTCACCGCATTCGAACTCCTCAACGCGCTGCAGCCACGGCGGCGGATAAACCCATTGGTCCTCCGACTCCACAAACACGAACTCGCTTCTCAACTCGGTCGACTCGTAACTCAGACTCGGCAACTCGACGATCTCGCTCAGCTCATCCGACTCGGTCGACAGGTTGTCTATAGCAGAGACGAGCGAGGACAGCGACGAGGAGGAGGAAGAGGAGAGTATGGACGGCGACATTGACCGGATGGAGTCGAACTGATGCATTTGGGCTGCTTTGGTGGCGGCGGCCTGGACGTCGCGGGGGGCGAGAGAAACCGGGCGAGGCAAAGAGTTGGAGAGCTCCGGGAAGTTGAGAATCGCCGAGTTGCCCTTGATGCTCAAGGCGGCGACGTCGTGGGCCCGGGCGGCCATTTCAGGAGTCGGGAAGGTGCCAAGCCAAATGCGCGATTTCTTGCGGGGCTCGCGGATTTCGGATACCCATTTGCCCCAGTTCCTCATTCGGACCCCCCGATAAACCGGGTGCTTGCTGGAGTCTCTGACCCGTTTGGCATTGATTTTGGTGGGTAAGTCGGTTTCTTGGTGAATTGGTGAGCTGGGTTTTTGTGGGTTTTGGTTTTGGAGTGAGGAAGGCGAGGAAGGAGGCGATGCGGAAGTGGATGAGTTGGAGGTGCTCTCAGTTTCTGAACTTTGGGGTTGATCAGCGCTCATTGCTAACGGTGCCTTGTACGCGTTTGTGGAATGTCTCAATGAAAAGACTCTGTATTTTGTGGTGAAAGAGAGTAGCACTGGTTTTCTTTAGCAGGGGAATGGAAATGGAAATCGGAGCATGCAAAGTTATGGAGGAGAGGTTTTAATTATTTTTCTTCTTTTTTGTATTTGATATCTTTTCCGAATGAGTCTCCAACACTTATAGAGAATGAAAGTGAGAGAAAGAGAATAAGAAAGTGACAAACAAGAAATAAGGGGGGAGAGAGGGGTGGGGGAGAGAGAGAGAGAGAGACTGCTTTAGGGCAATGGTACACTGGGGTCGCCTTCCTCTAGCAGCACCACCCAAGCCATTTATTCCTATTTTTTCACCCATATTTCACTGTTCATTACCCCTTTTTTTCCTTCCTCTTTGTCGACCTCCTTACCAAGTTAATCCTCTGTTTTGTTTTTTAATACAAGCGATATTCTTACTCTAAACTACCTTAAGAGTAGGAGGAATGGTACGAGCCAGGGACGCATTGGATTTAAGAGAAAATCCGTAACCACATGGGCAATTAATACCACTTATGTAATTGGCCATGATAGATTAGAGTTTAGTTTATCCTGATAGATTGCAGTTATGAAACTCTAAAGTTAGTATGCGCTACTAATTTTAACAATCTAGCAACATAACATATCATATTTGGAAAATTTTCTCTGAATGTATTTGTATAAAAATTCAAATTCTTGCATTTATTTTCTTGATCAAATTGAAATTTTAATTAGTATTTAGCTGGGGATTGTTGGAGAGCTTGCATTATCTTCTTCCTCCTTTTCGACCTCTTTAATTACCTGGTAATCCATGTAGTTATAGATATAAGATTACGTTCTCTAATCAGATGTCCAAAAATGTCACTAAACTCTAACATCAGGATGCACTACTAATTTCAACAATCTAACAATGTAACATGTTATGTCTTCGAAACAAATTTCTGAATGTGTGTACATAAAGCGACATTCTTGTGATTTCTTTTGTTGAGCAAATTGTTATTTTAATTAGTGTTTGGTAGAGAGGAAAATTCATCAGCTAAAGGAGAGAAAAAAACAGAGAAAAAAAAGAAGAGGAGATAAGGATGGTTTTGATGAATTAGTACGTGTGGTATAATCAAGAGGGGTTTGTGTGAGGTGGCAATCAGTAAGGGTTTAAGCGTCGTCATCGTATGGTCCATGACTCCATGCTGTTGCATGATGTACAAATATTTAATTATCATCTTGCATCACATTGTAAGACAAGTAAGCAATATATATATACATACAAAAAAAAAATACAAAAAAAAAAAAAAAAACAAAAAAACAAACAAACGAGAGTGACTTTACTGTGGAGTGAGAAGATTGTAAAATTCATGGTGAGTATCAATAACTTTGTCAATTACATCACTTGATTCGAGTGATTTTGAAGCTCTAATATGATTAGAATAACAAAGAGTTGATTGACTAATTACATATGTCCTACATATTTGGTAAGACATTATGGTGGGTTTAAAATATATAATGTGATTATGAGTATCTCTCATGTAATAATAGGCTTGACTGAGAGATATTAGCAACTATATAAGGATTGTTCCTGCTCTTATAATAAACGTCTATTATGTACTAAACCTGTTTATAGATAGTAAAAGACATTTTTTTGCATAGCCAATTCATTGTTAGCCGCAAGAGCCATGTCTTCCTCTTTACATATAAGTTAATTGTAATCGGTTTGTTGAATTATTGGTTTATTGAATCCATGATCCTAATGTCACGTTGGTGTGATTTCAGAATATAGCTTACAAAGATATATACTACCAGTCTACCACTATAACATCTATAACATAAGGAGAACAATTTTTATAACACAAGTTACACAATTATTGACGTTTCGTGCTAATAATAATATATGTCATGTTGAAAGAAATTTATACATAATATATTATGGACGAAAAATATTTGATGATATATTTGTGGCATATAAGTTGTTATCCTCTAATAGAGAATATGGGATCTAGAGCCTCCTCTCGGTTTAGTTAATCAATTGGGTATGAATCATTAGTTCAAAACAATTTGAGTAGTTAAATAATAGTGAGTGCAAAGTTCCATCCATTTTGTACCTTCCTTTTCCACTTTGTGATTTCATCATACAAGTGGGTCTAGGACATTTTTTTGAATATTGTTCACATATACGATCAACAAAACGAAATTTTTAAGTCATATAATTATTTTAAGATAAATAAATTAACTCAGTACGTATTTTGATTCAATAATGAATTATTATATTGTTAATCAAACGGAAAACACATTTTTTAATTTTATTAAGTTTGGTTTTTTATATTAGTATCTCACAAAATGTAGAATGAAACCCACATTAAAATGTAATATTAAATAACTTATTTATCCTACTATGCAATGACAATTTTGACCTTATTAGATTAAAAAAATAAAAAAAAGTATATATACACCCAAATCACTTTTAACGTATTATTTATCTTCTTCAACTATCAAAACTCCTCTGACCCTCCATTGTTGAACAAAATCCTAACCAATGATACTACAAACATGTTGATTGAGAAAAATTATTTTTGACGAATGAAACACGAACTCAATGTTTCGGAAGCTTCACATGAGGTAAGACTTCATATTATTTTTTGTTTTAGTGATTTTGATGACATCAATAATAATTTAATCTTGCTTTTGATGCGTTATACAAGCTTCTATGTTCGTATTCATCTTTTAGGGATTACATGGATTACATGAAGAATTAAACACCTAAAATTACCACCAAATATTAAAAACAGACGACATGGGTTTTAATTGTGGAATTGAAAACAACTCACATATGCTTTAAATCTTAGGCGGCATCATTTGTCAAAATGTTAGTTGACATTTTTTGTCCAAATTAAAAGCTTTATAAGATTTGAGAAATGTGGGGTGTATAGAAAATATGGGGTGCATATAGAAAATGTAAGGTGTATATAAGAATGTGGGGTATGAGGGTATTATAGGGAAATATGTGAGGTGTATTAAGATAATTTTTAATTAAAAAAGAAAATGTGGGGTGTATTAAGTATGTAGGGTTTATTCAACAATATGTGGGTGTTAATATAATAAGCCTTAAGTTTTTGCATAAGTAATTTTTATAGGGTAAATTACATTTTACACCCTCAAGTTTGGATGCATTTGCAATCTCATACAACATCTTTAAAACATTTCAATTTCATACACAAACTTTTATTTAATTGCAATTGCATACATCTGTTAGTCAAACCATCAATTTGACTGTTAATTGATGATGTGGCAAATGTAGAGCCCATATTTTTGCTTATGTGGATCTCAGAAATATGCCACATAGGAAGAAAAAAAAAAGAAATATATAATTATTTTAAATTTTAATTTAAAAGAAATCTATTTAAAATGTAAAGAAAAATTATGCACATTATGTTAGAACAGAGCAGCCCACCCCAATACCCCATCTTTAACATCTTTCCCCCTTCCGTCAGAGATCTCCTCCCTCTGGCAACGAGCTTCAGTGGAGGAGAGGATTACGATTTCGTTGCAGAAGCATTTGTTTGAGAATGCTTTACAAAATGCGTTGGCGCCGCGAAGAGCTGACCCAAATAGACATATCCTAACCTGCCATCCCCGATTTTGCGTTTCGGGTCGAATTGGTTTGTGGAGGATCTAAGTTGTTCGTATGTGAAAACTGAAAGGAGGAGGTTGGCGAAGTGGTTTGGGGGCTACGATGGTGATGGGGAAGGGGGGTGACTGCGGCTCTGCTGCTGCTGCTCGTGTGGCTTGGGAACCATTAGATCTGTGGATCCATGAAATAAAAAACAAGGAAAAGATTTTTGGTTTATGTATATCAAAACAAAGCTTGTGGAAGATGATGAGATTGTTCAACGGAGAAAGTCAATGGTTATATTCAAAAGGGATTCTAATGGGAGAGGAAAATATTGGGCAAAACTGAAAAAATAAAAACTTTGATCTTTCTCTTCAGCAGACAAGCCCTATAAAATACCAACAATGGAGACCTCGAAGCCAACAAAAAAGATGGGTCAGGAAAGATGAGGGTGGGGGCGGCTGAGGGCGGATGAGAAATTGAGTCGAAGAGAGATGCAGATGGAATGGTAGAACTGGCATAAAAATATTTTCTTTTTTAAATTGATTTATCTATATTTTTTTTATCTATGTGGAATAGGGGTGGGCACGGACCGAGCCGAGTCCAAAATTGAACGAACCGAACCAGGCCCGTTTATACATAAAACAAGGTGGGGCGGGGCGGGTTTTGGATTTTTCAAAATGGGATCCAGACCTCACCCAGACCGTTGAAACATGCCGGTTCCTACAAGTCCACACGGGTCCAAATCTTCATTCACAACTATATGGTCTTCATCATCCCCTTCGTTCCCCTCCCCAGCGTATTCGCTGATGCCTTGAGCAAATCCTCCAGACTGTAACCCATCTAATGATCCCCTGCTCCGCAGAACACCAAACTCCCCAACCCTTCACCTTCCCACGAAAACACACCCCATTTCCCACCATTATTACTTCCTTTGTTACTGGGCCTCTCCCTTGATCCTCATCCTCTCTCTGTTGCCAGCTCGGCACCCCCAACAACCCCGCATTTGCTCATCCTCGCCTCCCTGCCACCGTCGCGACTCATCTGACACACTATCCATAACAGAATCGGGCAGATTACGACCAGATGTGCAACCCTCTTCCCACCATGTCCATACCCCAAAAAATGCCTACAGATTTGCGCTAAAAACAAAATCAAGTAAAACATAAAAATAAAGTAATACAAAAAAAAAATCCAACAAAAGCTACAAAATCCAATAATGATTAAAGCAATTTTTTTTACTTTCTTTGATTTTTAGCCTTATAAGCAAGAAACAATCTTGTGGGTATCTTCCATAAACTTTTTCTTGCCTTTGGAAGCGAAGACCCTAACTCCAATCCCGTTGAAACAGGCGGATCCGTTTTGCGGGGTGAAATCCCGGAGTTTCTCGGTTTTAATTTCTTGCAGAACGTTCGGGATCTCAATCATCTGGGATGCCGTCAAGGACTCGAGAAGGACAATCGAGGTTGTTGGGCTGTCGTGGTGGTCGCCAAGGCCTATACTCGCCACAGCGGTAATGTTGGGGTGGTGGAGGAAGTGATTGATAGAGAGTGGTAGAGTGTTGGTGAAAGAACCGTGGAGGGGATGACGCATGCGAGAGAGAATCGATCGAGGAATCGAGTGACAAACAGAGAGGAGAACAAAGGTGAAACTAAAGGTTAATAACATTTGCAGCGGTGATGGTCGCGACGACAATGATGGGTGATGATGGTGGTGAATCGGCGGTGGTCTGCGAGGAGAGATAGGAGTAGGAATAGAAAGAGGACGGCTAGGTCACTCGGAGTAAAGAAACAAATCCCATCCAGATTGCAAATTCCATCCATTCCCTTTTAGAAACGGGTCGAGTCGAGGGCCCATGCTTCTATAGATTTGGACTCGCCTTGCCCCGTTTCTTAAAAAAAAAAAAATTAGACTAGCCCCTCGATTCCTAGACTCTTTTGCCCACCCCTAATGTGGACAACTTTGACTGCCACGTCTAGTTAATGGTCAACTTAACATAATAATTAATGGATGTATGAAACTAAAATAAAATGTGACGTGCTGTATGAAATTGAAATATTTAAAAGATGTTGTATGAGATTGCAAATGCACCCAAACTTGAGGAGGTAAAATGTAATTTACCCATCTTTATGACCTAAAAATAAATGGTATTAATTCCCCTATAACATTACATATCAGAAAAGAAGGAGCAAAAGGTTGAACTAAAAAAGGGATGGTATAGAAGTTTCCAAAAAAAAAAAAGGGTGGTATAGTAAGGGATGGAACATAGAAGACAACTAGCATTAATTTTATGTAAAATAAATTAGGGTTTATCTGAGTTTACTACTATAAAGTTTCTTAATTTTCAACATTTGGTACATGAAGTTTTTTTCATCCCAGAGTAGTACATAAAATTATAATTTTGGGACACTTTCTTATATCCGTTAAGATTGTTGTTGCCGTTAACTGATGATGTGGCATCAACATGAGCAATGATTGAGCACCACGTGGATATTTTAAAAAAATTAAAAAAATTAAAAAATTAAAATCTTTTAGGCATCTTCTCCCTTGGACCTGGCTTCTCTACCCTCCCAGTTCCCACACACTCTCATCCCCTCTATTTATACTGTCACGGTTAAGTCACGTCAACATTTTATATCACTATTATTTTTTGTCTTATTATCTATATAAAAAAAATTAGTATAAAATGTTGACGTGGTTTAACCGTAACTGCACAAAATAGGAGGATATGGGAGTATATGGGAACCGGGAAGGCAGAGAAACCGGGTCCCTTCTCCCTCACCCCTTCTGACCCCCCATCCCTTCTCTCCTTTGCACCCACCCTTCCCCCTCCCTCTTTGACTCCATCCACTCCATATCTCTCTTTCTCTCCCTCCCACATCTCTCTCTCCCCCTCTGCAGTGACTTACCTCCACTGTGGCCCATCCCTGCCTCTGCAGTGACCCACCACCGCCGTGCCCAAACCCGTCTTGGCCACCAACGGCTCCACCAGCCGTCGCCATAATCTGAGTCTCTTCAGCTGTCCATATGCTCTTCATAATCTCATCCATGTTCTTAGACCCAAAATCCTTCCCTAGGCCTCCAATGGTGTTCTGCAACTCCTCAAACGTCAGCGAATAGATCGACGACTACCTCGCTAACGGCGGCTCGTTCCCAACAAACAGAAACCAAAAAAAAAAATTTCAGATTTTTACTTGTCTTTTCTTATGACTCAGAGCTTCCCTTCAGCTCACGGAACTCAACATTGTCAACTTTCACCCCTAAAAAACCAGAGTTTGAAAAACACATACCAAAATCTCAGCTACCCCTCATCAATTCACACTCCAAAGCTTAGATTTTTTTTTAATTAAATTACAAAAATCCTGAAAAACCCAGCTAAAAAAAGTCACAAAATCAAAGTTTTGTAAAAAATAAAAAATACCCAGATCAAAAACACAACACTTAACACATATCAGTAAGAACTAAGAAGTAAAGACAAACTTTGAAGAACCATACCATCCAAAAACATTAAAAATAATTATAAATTATGAATTATTAAGATGGACAACAAAAAGGAGGAAGAGAGAGAGAGAGAGACATAATCGGGGTTTTATTTTTTATTTTTATTGATTAGTAAAGTGGACTTGGAGGAGCCATTGATGGAGAGAGATGTGGGAGGGAGAGAGAGAGAGAGAGAGAAATGGAGTGGGTGGAGTCGAAGAGGGAGGGGTAAGGGTGGGTGCAAAGGAGAGAAGGGAAGGGTGAGGAAGAAGACGCCCAAAAGTTTTTATTTTATTTTAAATTTTTTTAGTTTTTATTATTTTATTGTTTTATTTTATTATTTTTTAATATCCACTCGGCGCTTAGTCATTGTTCATGTGTATGCCACGTCACCAGTTAACGGCAAATTTAACAGCAACCTTAACGGATGTATGAAAGTGTCTCAAAATTATAATTTTATGTACCACTCTAGGATGAATACACTTCATGTACCAAATATTGAAAACCAAAAAACTTTAGGTAGTAAACTGAGATTAACCCAATAAATTAAGACACATGAGTTCATCCCTCCACTTGGCAAATAACGTATCTTCACCTTATAAATTTCATAACCAAAACTGTTCAACTTCTTATTTGAAGATCATTCTTACAAACAATCATTCAAATTAGAGATTGTTTAGTCATTCAAATGTATCAAAGGTAATAAGCTTAAAAAGGTTACATACCAGGTGTAGTCCTAGCATTATTGTTCAAAATTACATAGATGAAGGTCTCCAAATTTGTTAGCAATGAAGAAGGTCATGTTCAAAATGGTAGGGGTCCAAAACTTGACATAGAGTTAGATGAGCGATTCTCCAATTCATTTGATCAGGTAGTGGTTGCAATGTTGGATTGAACACCAACCTGTATTAGAACTACCAATGTTGAGTCACACCTCATCACCGGGTCCCAACCATTACTTGATCGATCGATCATGGCCCATCCATGGCAACGGTTCCTATTGTGCTTGGTCCATGATTATACGGTGTCTTGATATTCTAATAAATGTGACTTTACCCTACAACATTGCAAGTTAAAGTTGACATTTGTATGCTCTTAAATTAAGAGTCCCTTTTCCCCCAGGCTCTCTATTACAATGTCCCCTTCAAATTTTACGAACGAATACTGCTAGAGACATCAAATTTTATTCCTTAAATAATGTTATAGTGTTTGATTTTATTATAATATTCTTGGCTCACTTTAAACCTTATTTGTTACGTAATAACATGTATAATGATAAATCATTGAAGACTCAATTTGCTACGCAATCCAGAGCCTTTACAACATTTCTTTATATGAACAATATTAATCTATAGTCTAACTTATTAGCGGAAATTTGAACTTAAATGCAGGAGGAGGGCACACTACTCTAGATAGCCTACTTGTGTACGCTTAAATTTGCGTCTCTCTAGCATTATTATTATGAATTACATCGCATTTGTATGTGACAATATATGTTACTCTATATTGATCAAAGGTCGTCATCCTCATAACATGATTTTATCTTAGTTATGTTATGTTGAAATCAAAACTACTATGTAACATCCCATATCGTCCAGAGAAGTGGATCCTATAAGCTTTATATGTATATTCCCATTTCTATCTAGCACGAGGCATTTTGGGAGCTCACTGGCTTCGGGTTCCATCGGAATTCTGAAGTTAAGCGAGTTCGCATGAGAGCAATCCCATGATGGGTAGCCCATTAGGAAATTCTCGTGTGAGTTCCCAGAAACAAAACCGTGAGGGCGTGGTCGGGCCCAAAGCGGATAATATCGTGCTACGGTGGAGTCGAGCTCGGGATGTGGTGGGGGCCTAAGTTGGGATGTGGCAATTAGGTATCAGAGCCAATCTCTGGTAGGATGTGTGCCGACGAGGACGTCGGACCCCTAAGGGAGGTGGATTGTAACATCTCACATCGCCTAGGGGAGTGGATCCTGTAAGCCTTGTATGTATATTCTCATCTTTACCTAGCACGAGGCTTTTTGGGAGCTCACTGGCTTCAGATTCCATCAGAACTCTGAAGTTAAGTGAGTTCGCGCGAAAGCAATCTCATGATGGGTGACCCACTGGGAAGTTCTCGTGTGAGTTCCCAGAAACAAAATCGTGAGGGCGTGGTCAGGATCCAAAGCGGATATTATCATGCTACGGTGAAGTCGAGGCCGGAATGTGGTGGGGGTCCGGGCTGAGATGTGACAACTATATATCACCATGATTGATTGTCCTAGATATATACTCAACAATATTCTTTACTATTCCAATAGGGTACATGGTACTTACATAACACATTAAAAAAGTACGCCCTAAATGAGCTGTTGATTTACACATAAACTTGGGACCCATTTATAAGCTTGAAGTTCTCGGTCGTGAGATAGTACTCAAATTAGGGCTGGGCACGGGCCGGGCCGAGCCGGGCCGAACCTACGTTTGTTGGAACCAGAGGTTAAACGAAACGGGCCGGGCCGGGGCGGGGATTGGATTTTCTTGTATAGGAACCGGACATTACCCGGCCCGTTTAAAACGGGCCGGTTCGGGCCGGGTCCACGGGTACCCTTTTTTTTTTTTTTTTTTTTAACTGCACTGTACAGTTTGAAAACTGCACAGTTTGCAAACTGCACAGATTGCAAACTGCACAGATTACATCATCCAAGTTCATAAATTAAATTTTAACAATACATCCATAATAACAATATTACATCTTCCTCCAACATCTAAAAATGAAATCCACAGAAAACTGCACAGTTTGCAAACTGCACAGATTACATCATCCAAGTTCATAAATTAAATTTTAACAATACATCCATAATAACAATATTACATCATCCTCCAACATCTAAAAATGAAATCCACATACACAATATCCGAAAGTCCAAGACATCCAAATTCCAAAAATCAAATAATCCAAAACAACATAAACATGACATCCGCAATAAATTTCAAATTAAAACCACATCCAATGCCCAAGTTCCAACAACAATCCTCAATTCCTCATTGAATCTGTAAGCAAAAATAGAATATAAACATCATATTATCCTCATTGAAATTTAAAGTTTATTCACTTGAGGACATATATCATAAATTACCTTCTCGTTTAAGGAATTGAGAAATCAACCAACTAATCCCAGAATAGTTAGCTCAGTTTTGCTCCTCAAAGAATGTATGCTCGATCTATATAAAACCAAAATGCACATATATCAAAACCGCACATATATAATTCAAAACTGCACATGTATAAATCAAAACTGCACATATAAGTAAAACAAAACACACATACACACACACACACACACAGAACATACACACACACACAGAACATACACACATACACACACAGAACACACATACACACACACAGAACATACACACATACACACACAGAACACACATACACACACACACAGAAGCAGAACATACACACACAGAGAACATACACACATACACACACAGAACACACATACACACACACACAGAAGCAGAACACACACACAGAACACACATACACACACACACAGAAGCAGAACACACACACATACACACACAGAACACACATACACAGTCCAATTCAAGAACTCAAGAACTCAAGAACTCAAATCTGCAAACTCAAATCTGCAAATAACATTGGCATTCAAATGAAAAGAATGAGAAAATGCCTTGCGTGAAGAATGAAATCCAAAATTTCCAAATAACAATTATCTTGAGGGATGCATTCTATACACTTCTGAATAACATGATTCCCATTCTGATCACGAACACATTTCATGATTGAACCATTAAGCTCCGACACCATCTGTGCCTGCTGATTCACATCAACTGCTTCCAAAGCCTGGCATAAAACTTAGAGCATTTGTACTTATTTTCCAAGTGCGATTCATCTCGTTAAACAATTAGCTTAAGAACTACACACACAGAGAACATACACACATACACACACAGAACACACATACACACACACACAGAAGCAGAACACACACACATACACACACAGAACACACATACACAGTCCAATTCAAGAACTCAAGAACTCAAGAACTCAAATCTGCAAACTCAAATCTGCAAATAACATTGGCATTCAAATGAAAAGAATGAGAAAATGCCTTGCGTGAAGAATGAAATCCAAAATTTCCAAATAACAATTATCTTGAGGGATGCATTCTATACACTTCTGAATAACATGATTCCCATTCTGATCACGAACACATTTCATGATTGAACCATTAAGCTCCGACACCATCTGTGCCTGCTGATTCACATCAACTGCTTCCAAAGCCTGGCATAAAACTTAGAGCATTTGTACTTATTTTCCAAGTGCGATTCATCTCGTTAAACAATTAGCTTAAGAACTACACACACAGAGAACATACACACATACACACACAGAACACACATACACACACACACAGAAGCAGAACACACACACATACACACACAGAACTCAAATCTGCAAACTCAAATCTGCAAATAACATTGGCATTCAAATGAAAAGAATGAGAAAATGCCTTGCGTGAAGAATGAAATCCAAAATTTCCAAATAACAATTAGCTTAAGAACTACAGTCCAATTCAAAACGAAAACCCACATTAGAACTTCTGCACCATCCCAATAGATTAAACTACATAGATCCCATCCCAATACAAAACTGCACACAATTAGCACTGAAATAATGCAAAATTAAGGAACTACAGTCCAATTCAAAACGAAAACCCACATTAGAAGAAAAACTAGAAGAAAAGAAAACCTAAATCTGCAAACTCAGTTCTTGATCCAAATTCCAATTAAATTCAAAATTGCCTACTCATATTGAAATCCAAATCCCAATGGACCCAATCCCAACCAGCTGACCTAGCTTTTCAATTTTTTGAGAAGTAGACTTACGGTAGCAGTGTCGTCGACGACGCTGGTGTTGTCAAAGACGAGAGAATCGCGGTTCTGGGTCCTGGGATGTCGTCGGTGATGGGGTGATGGTGGTCGCGACGGCGGTGATGGGCTGGGTTCTTTGGGATGTCGTCGGAGTCGAGGCAGTCGAGGGAGAGGGAGTGACAGATGGTGGAGAGGTGGTGGGAGACTGGGAGAGAGAATCGCGGTTCTGGGTCCTGGGATGTCGTCGGTGATGGGGTGATGGTGGTCGCGACGGCGGTGATGGGCTGGGTTCTTTGGGATGTCGTCGGAGTCGAGGCAGTCGAGGGAGAGGGAGTGACAGATGGTGGAGAGGTGGTGGGAGACTGGGAGAGAGAATCGCGGTTCTGGGTCCTGGGATGTCGTCGATGATGGGGTGATGGTGGTCGCGACGGCGGTGATTGGCTGGGTTCTTTGGGATGTCGTCGGAGTCGAGGCAGTGGAGGGAGAGGGAGTGAAAGATGGTGGAGAGGTGGTGGGAGACTGGGAGTGAGAGTGACAGAGTGTGAGACTGATTCCGACCCCAGAACTCGGCTCGGGAACTAGGTTAGAAATTAACGGTTAAGATTGGATTATAGGGTATCATTCAATCTAGACCGTTGATTATAATTAGAAACGGGTCGGTCCGGGCCCCCGTTTTTCTAGGGTTTAGGACCCGGCCCGCCCCGTAAATGACATGGACCCGCCCCGCCCCGCCCCGTTTATTTTCTACAACATTTGGAACCGGCCCGTACCCGCCCCGAACCTACATTACCCGCCCCGACCCGCGGTTCCTCTACCCGTTTGCCCACCCCTAACTCAAATGTCCTATCTATATATGTTTCCATAGGCAGTACTACAACTTAAATCTATAGCCATGCACTTTTGATATTAAGCATTGATCACATGTGATTTAATATTTAGTGAATCGGATGGTGGGTTTTTATCTATACTTTCCGGATTCAAAATTCTATTATTTCGTAAATTATTGTAATAATTTTGAATTATTCCCCCTTCCCTTAACAATAATAAATTTTGGAAGATTATATTCACAAACCTTAAATTACTTCTCTCACATCTTTTAATTTTTTAAATATTTTTGTATCAAGTATTAGTTGTGTGTAAAAAATACTATAAAATTAAAAGAATATGAGAGAAGTAATTTAAGATTTGTGAATATAATCTCTCTAAATTTTAAAGAAAAGTACTAATAATTGAGTATCTGGCCATAACGCCACGACACACGTATCATAAAACCATCATATCATCATAGTGAATAATTAGTACTCATATACAACCATTTTACCCAAATCAACCGCGCAAACGCACCCCCAAGTCCAAGCTGTCACCAATGTTCAGTGTTTTATTAGCTAACAAACCCAACATATCACTCATTTCTCGATCATTTCAAAGGATGAAAATTTTTATCAGAACAATATAATTTCGAATTCCATATAGTATCACTTGTTAAAAGGGACATTTTGGTTTATCACATGTTAGGGTAGGTGGTCAAACTTCTTTATATATTATATACACATATAATGACGCACCCCGATCCGGAATGTTCACTAAGACTCCAAATCGAGTTATGCTGGCCGACATCTGAAAGGTGACGAAGCCATGAAGTGTGATGATGATGTGGAAAAATGTGAATGAATTTAAACCTAAGAGTGCCTAAATACCAGAGTGCACCAGTGAGCGGGAATGAACCCACTTCACATGTGACGTTAGAGCATAAGCACGTACAGAAGAGTGAATTAAGAATCGTACCCTCGAAATAATCTCCAATACTAAGAATCACCACGAATCTTCGACGATAAGAAAACTCAGCTAATAAAACCTGGAGGGTGAAGACAAGACAAATGTGAGTGGCCCTGTAAATAAAATTTTCATAGAACCCATATAAAACATTATAACCCCTCGCTACAATACCTGTATAATTTCCAGAAAATATCATAAATATACCATAATACAGCATCTCGTCAGCAATATCAAATAATCATGTGATTAATAACTCATACTAGTACGCAAGTTGGAGTCACCTATGATGACATGTACGACTTACCCATATTTCATCACATATGCTAGCTTATTGCATATTCATTACATATGCTAGTTAATCACATATTCATCACATATGCTAGCTTATCGCATATTCATCGCATATGCTAGTTAATCACACATTCATCACATATGTTAGCTCATCACATATCATCACATATGCTAACTTATCACATATTCATCACATATGCTAGCTCATCACATATGTTAGCTTATCACATATTCATCACATATGCTAGCTTATCATATATTCATCACATATACTAGCTTATAAGTCGGAGTCACCTCTAGTGACCTATACGACATATTCGTATATCATTGCATATACAAATGATATGTCAGCCAGATCCACCTCTTGTGGACTGTACTGCTAAGTCTATAGCTCATATGGCACTACGCCTGCACATGAGTCGGAACCACTGTAGTGGTCTGTACGACAAGACTGGGTGTAAATGAATACGCTCAAGTACTACGATCACTTGAAGAGTCACCTAAGAGTTAGAACCACCTATAATGGTCTGTACGACATGCATGTGCACCTACCTTGAATTCAAGGTGAGCGTATGTTGCGGGAGATGAACATTACGTGAAGGACTCTGCCCTGACCACAAGCGGAAGCACTAACATCTAATATCACATGTACAACTCATAAGCAACCTGTACGACAATGACGGAGTTGCCTACTATTGCAACCTGTACGACCGTGTTGGAGTTACTTAAAACATAAATGTAGTCATACCATAACCCCATTAGTTCAACTAATATCGTATACATACCTGAACTTACCTGTGTGTTATGCATTCATTCTTGCACTTCGAAGCATTCACAATAATTAGGTTCAGTTAATACATATATGAATATGTCATGATGCAATCTAAAACTCAACTATAACATAGTATTTTCAAGTATATATATAACATGGCGTGAAATGCATGATCTGTAACATTCCATTTCCAAACTATTTATTTTCGAAAATAATTATCAGTGACAAGCCCAATAAAACACTAGTCTAAATTAATTATCACTATTTACGATTCTTTACTTCCAATCACTAAATTTCTTACGTATCGATTTATGACCAACATTTAACCATCAAATTCATAAGGTTAAACCTTGCTTTTTCCACCAACCTTCTTCACATTGTTCAATTGCCTAAATAAGACTGTTGCCTCAATTATTTAGTCGCATTTATTGTATGGCTGCATCTAATGTTTCGTTAAACTATCTACGTACCCTAAACAAGGATCAAGTCATTCGTAGTTCACTATAATTATTTGTAGGTACATACATAAATCATTTTAGAAACGTTTGTGGAACTATCAATTATATACATACGATAAGGGGAAAAGATCCACTCACTTGGAGCCCACGCTATGATTCACTAACACGTTCATCGAGGCATCCCGAACAATTGGCGCTAGCTTGGAGTCCAAATGGTGGCCGGAGGTGGTCGGAAAATGGTCTGAAAAACGGCTATCCGATGGGAAAACTAGTAACTAGATGGAATTTATGGACAACCTTACACGATGGCTAACTCGCCGTGGTTTAGCAGGAAAACACCCCGACAGTGGAGAAGGTCGCCGAAAACTGCTACTAAGGCCAATTGGGCCGAGAAACACCACGAACCGTACGAAACCCTTGAATTTGGGTCTGCTCCATTCGACCTCGAATGAACTCCGACTCCCCAAAACTTGTATGGGCTTTATTCCAGACCTCATGAGGATGCTATAGGTGGTGGTAATTGGTGAAAACCGTTTCAATAATAGGAGAATCGACGGTTGCTTCTGCTGGAAATTATTTTTGTCGACGAACTGATACTGGTTCGAGTAATGCTATTCTTACCACATTAATATACCATATTAGTATACCACATTATGTGGCATCTGATGTGGCTGTCCACGTCATCTAAACTAATCATAATTTAATTTAAATGAAAACCCATTTAATAAACTAATAATAAATAAAAAATCTGAAATTAAATAATAATTGTGACATACGAGGAGTCTTCTCTCCTTCCTTCCTTCTTCATTGCTTCTTCTCCCGTTTCTTCTTCCACGCCATTTTTTTGTTTCAGCCCAGATTATTCTCCTATATTTGCTCTCTTGTGTTCTGATATTGCGATATAGCCTTCTCGTAACTGAAGGAGAAGCAAAAGGAACCAATCATTTTAAAGCGAATGATGACACTAGGGGTTGAAGAAGAACCCGAAAAATTGGAGGACACTAACCACGTGATGATTATTAGCAGCCCCATATATGAAGGTAATTAATATCGCATTGTATGTGCTTGTTTGTATGCATGGGGAGAGCAAATATAGGAGAACAATCTGGGCTGAAACAAAAAAAAAATGGTGTGGAAGAAGAAACGGGAGAAGAAGCAATGAAGAAGGAAGGAAGGAGAGAAGACTCCTCGTATGCCACAATTACTATTTAATTTCAGATTTTTTATTTATTATTAGTTTATTAAATGGGTTTTCATTTAAATTAAATTATGATTAGTTTAGATGACGTGGACAGCCACATCAGATGCCACATAATGTGGTATACTAATATGGTATATTAATGTGGTAAGAATAGCATTACTCTACTGGTTCAGATCTCGGTTCACTTTGGACTAGGACGCGGATTTTCGGAGCTTAATCGATTCGGGATTTGATTGTTGTATTGGTTCAAGTCCCATTAGCCTCGCAATAACATTGGACGATCGGTGTTGCTTATCTCTATCGCTTCCTCTATCGACGTTGGAGCTTCGACTCGTAGTTAGTATGGTGGCGTTTGTCCGGATCTCCCTCGGGTATAGGCTTCATTTGGCATCGACGGCGGCTCTACTATCGAGTGAGAGCCTCGGGGCTTATCTGGAAAACTTCCATGATGACCTCGTGCCTTCTTTGAACATTAAAACTGGAAGCGAAAAAGGAGATTTTGGATAAGGTTCCGGCGACGAAGGGGCGCGAGTTTTCAGTGACGGAGGTCGGAGATCCGTCATCGGAGATGGAGATTGCTTCAATTAGTCTGGAGACGGTGTCGTCTTGTTCTGCAATTGTTTTTCCAATTCTTTGGATATCTCCGGCGATGTGGCCAACTTCGACTTTGGCGACGACACCACCGTCGCCGAGGAAGGGTGGTGTTTGGAGTTGAGAAGCAAGCGGCGATCGAAGATCTAGAGGAAGTCAGCCATGCACCTCATTTGTTTCTTTATGTGCTTCTCTAGGTTCTGTTCTTGCACCCTTCTTCCAGTTGTCATTTTTTTATTTAGAAAATATATCTGTCACTTTCCTTCTCTCCAAACAGTACTTCTGTTTATTTTGTGGCTCTCCCTCTCTCACTCACTTAAGCTTAGATTTCTCCATAACTCTCTCTCTGTAGACTATATAGTCTCTATGTTTTCAGAAATGTAGAGAGAGAAAAATGAGAGTTTTCTACAGAGAGAAAGAGAGAGAGAGATATCGGAGAATTGTGAAGCTTGTTTGTAGCTATTGCTGTGACGGGGAGCTGGAGCGGAAGGCATGGGTTTTGCGGTGACTATGTAGGTGTTTGGCTCTTGGGTTTCTGCAGATTCACGGTGGGGGTTGTGAAGTTTTCACGGTGGTGAAATAAAAAATTGAGAGAGAACCGACATAGCTTTTCCTGTCGTTTCCCACAGACAGTGCCAAATGTTGATGCACAAAACCGGAGGGATCTTGGAATAACGTAAATCCGACCGTGAATCTGCAAGAAAGTAAATAACACAAGATGTCTCGTGGTTCACCCCAATGTTTGGGCTACATCGACACTGATTATTGTATTTCTCTGAGAGTATTGTGAAGGAGAAAGGTCTCTGAATATGAGAATGAGAGCTTTGAGAAAGCTTAGAGCTCAGAGGATGTGAGGAGGCTTAAGGCCTAAGAGTTGGCCTCCCTTAATCAGGAGAGTGATGAGTCCTTTTATAGAATAAGGGCTCCTAACTTATTACATATTTGCCCCTTCCTTTATTACATAATTACATTTAAGTCCCCCGAGTATTTATACGAGATCTAAATACGCAGGCTCTAAGTATGGTACAAACAAAAATTATAAAATCATCATTTTTAAGGACGGACTGTTACATGCATGAATTGATAGTCTGACCGAATAATAAAATAACATAATTATGTACCAAAAATGTTTAAGCAAAACTATGGGGATTACATATTCCCATAAGAATTGACTTGGTCTATGATTTCCAATTGATGATCTCCAATATTGATAAAATAACAATTTGGTAGGAGCACAAATCTGATAAGAGATTGTAAATTTGAATCACCAATCATGTTGATTCTTTTTTTATTTGAATGTTTATTTCTTACATTGCGACATATACAAGTTTGATAATTTTTTTATTTCAATGTTAATTTCTTACATTGCGAAATATACAAGTCTGATAAGAGAACGCTAATGTAAAATTTACATTATTGTTATTTTCTCTGATGATTTAAGCTTTGGGTTGAGGAAACTTGATTCGACCCAACTACCGTGCAAGCAATTTATATTGGTGGGGTTGGGAGGTCCTTGTGGCTTTTACTTAGCGGTTGATCAGTCGTATCAAGTCTCGTGTGAATTTAAAAGTTGCAGAATCAAGACTTTGATTTGTTTCTATATTTTGCATAGCATGCCATTTCAAGGGTTGGACTTTTGAGTGTATGCGCATATGAAAAGTAATGGATTTTGAGGTATAGACTCTATAAAAAGTTGTTTAGATGATTGATTAGATGATGGTTGTCACGTTGGGGTCACTTTCACCCCATGGTATATCTTAGCATACTAGTAATCAATAACGAATCCAGAAGTTTAACAATGAGTGATTCTAATATAAAAGTTCTAAAAAAACTAGATGAAAATAACATTAAAAAATTAAACAATAAACTACCAACTTTTTATTTATGATCTTCTTTGTATAAACAAGTTACAAGTTACAAAGACTCAATTTTTCCATAATGAGCTTACATACTTTGAAACATGTAGTGATTCATTGCCAATACATGAAAATCATATTTATTAATGTAAACAACTAAGTTATCCCTCATTTTGTTGTGGAGTGGATACTTAATGATATTCATGGCAAAAAATGCTCTCTCCCTATTGAAACACTTGCAACTGGTATAACCAAAGCAAATTCAATAAGTAAATACACATATTGAAACACCCGATGCAACCCTTTTTCCATCATTTTTAGCAAGATCACAAATCCTTTGCAATTGAGAAAAATCACTTCTCGAATCATAAAATGAATATAAATATCAAGTTGATCAGAACACAAAACAATATGAACTGATGAAGCTAAAAAAATACATTGAACTAACCAACACATGATCCCAACAGTATAAAAAAATCATAACAACTAAATTACAACTAAAATCTATTATTAATTTAACATCCTCTATGATTAATTTAGACTAAAATAGAAAACTTACTTAAATTTAGAAATTAGGGGATTAAGGTGGAGAGAAGTGAACCAGGTGGTAGTCGTGGAGAGAAGACGGGTGCTGGCCTGGTGATCAGTTGGGTGGGGATGAAAAATTTTTAGTTGTGACGGGAATACGAACGTTATACCACGCGTTTTTATGCAAGTGGTGGAAAATTTTAATTTTTAAGTTATTAACCTTTTAACACACATAATCCATCATTTATATAGAGACACGTGGTGTACCACCTCGTGTGACGGTCATACTGAAAAATCTCTCGGGTGGGGATAGCCAAGTAGCCAATTAGGAAATTGGAATTGGGAAAGTGAATGAAATTGGATTGGGTGAAGTGAAGTCTGGAGGTCTGGGGTAGAGGAAACAATCTTTGAACCTCTTTTTTTTTTTTTTTTATTAAAAATGGTGAGGCTCCCACTTGGCTTAATAAGAAGCTGAGTTTTATGTTTTTTTTTTTTTTTTTTTTTTTAAATGGCTCACTCAAAACAACGTTTATTTTGGTCAAGTCATTAAAAAATAATCTTCTTCTCCTTCTATAGAATTTGTAGTGCAGTCGTCGCCGTTCTTCCTTTTAATACATGATCAGACTTGAGTGATCATCGGAGGTCTTTATTGCCACTTATTCAGGCTAGCATGAGGAGTAGGTTCTCATTTCATTTCGTAATCTTATAGGAAAATACATAGTTACCCATGCGTATTACTGATGGCATTTTGTGAACCTTACATGCGTAAGCTATCAAGATCAATTCATTCTTCACGGAAGTGAGTGACCTTGATTACCGTGCTCATTCTTTAATTAGCTAGTTCTAAATGGCATTGTATGGTTTTAAAACAATCTTTTAGTTTTGTTCAGAAAATATATATATATATATATATATATATATATATATATTAGCATACTAGCGTTATCAGTAGGTGTGGAGTTCATTTCTTATATGGTAAAACAATCTTTTAGCATAAGGTGGGTTCGAAAAACTGAAAGTCAAAAAAAAAAAGAAAAAAAAAAGAACTGAAGGCCAAACCAAAACTAAAAAAATCGAACCGAAAGAAAAAACTGAACTAAAATTAGAAAACCGAATCAAACTAAAAGTATATAAAATATCGTTTTTACCCTAAGGGTTGAGCGATGTCATTTTGCCCCTGTAACCCTAATAAGGAAGGGAGTTTTAACAAAATACTTTTGATACTGTTCACTTTTAATGAAAAACCATATTTATACATTTCCCTGATACTATTCACTATACCTTTAAAAATGGTTTTTCATTAAAAGAGAAGTTTTTTTGGACTTTTGGTTAATTTTCCTAATAAGGAAGCCTTTCCATTCATTCCCTTCCTTCTTCGTATTTTTATCCCCGCGTTGTCTCACATTCAGAGTCTACTCAAGCTCACCCAGCGGCTAGCCTCACTCACACCTGCAACCCCTGAGCTTCCTCTTATGAGGCGGAGCACGTGTAGCTGCTTCACTTATGAGATAACTTGCTATGATATTATAAAGAAGTTGATGTTTCATTATAAAACTAATTAGTAATATAAAAAGTAACCCAACCTTTTATAAATCCTTGCAAAGTTTCTATTTTTATCAATGTAAAACTCTTTTACCTTACATGCTCATACTTGGCTGAACTGCTATGAGGTTGTATATATATTATATGCAGCACTGTCATTGATTGTTCAGTAAGAAAATAACGTACAATTTTACTGTTTAAACACACAATTCTATGTGGGGAATTTAATTAGAATCTGGGAAAGTCCACAGGCGACTTGACGATGATGAATAATGAGAGAATAACGGATTCATATGTCAGGCACAAACAATAATAAACCCTTGTGAGAAATCAAATCAAATTAATGTTTACCAGTAGAACTTCATATCATCAAAACAAAACTGTCAGGTACTCTCAAAAGGACTAATGTATCTTGGCAAAGAATTGACCAGTTTCTACATGCAGGTAAGAAGTTAATGTGTCTTTAATTCTTTTGGTATCGAAACACATATTAGTATGAACAAAAATCCCAACACTGTATCCGCGTTCTCTGCTGTTGGGGACTTTTTAGCTCATAATTTTTTCAAAGAAGAAGAAAAAAAAACCCTATCTTTTTTTTTGTTTGTGCAAAAAATTCTAGCTAGCTAATGATTGCAATTTTACATCTGTTATGGCCAACTCTCATTCCACTGACCTGTATGATCTGTTGCATTTAAATGTGGATATGGGATGGGACTGAAGTGGGAAATGGGGGTTTTCTGCATCTTTGAAATCATGTGGCTTTAATTTTCTTCTGTTATACGATTCCTTCACAAACCTCCCATAACTTGGATGGCATATTATAACTTGGTTCAATTCATTTCTATACATTATTCATTAATTACTTTAAGTTTTTTTTAATTTCTTACTATTATGTTTATTATTATTATTATTATTGAGAATTATTATTTGTCAAAATTATAGAATCGGATCAGCGACCCACAATTAATTATATAGATATTATTCTAACTTTAACCATTTACAAAACTATTAAGTTTTACCACAAAAAAAAAATATGTTGTCTAATTACGAGAAAAACCATCAAATATAAAGTATTATTACTTTGTTTTGTCAAATTTCCGACTAGGATTGTATTCTCCAATATTAAATTATTATTACTATTATTATTATTATTATTAATCATCATATCATTATCAATCTCTACACTAAATAATCTGGTACTTTCACGCTCTATTCACACGCAAATTGATGTGAAAGCGTGATCATGAATCTACACACATCAGACAAAAAATTAATCTCAAACATTGTGTGTGGGGCCTGATGATATTTTCTTTTTGAAAATTTTAACGAGAAATTCTCGGTCATTTTCATTTTAATGAAAAAGTCACATTTTTATATTAAAAAATTAATTTTGGTACTATTTATTTTACTCTTTATTTTGTCTATATTGTTAAAATTCAAAGTTTTCAAACATTTTTCATTAGTTTTCTTTTTTTTCCTTTTATAAACAGGGCCTGATGATATATATACACACACACATATATCATATATAAAGATTTCCAATTGGCTGATCATAGTTATTATCTATATATACAGATTTCCAATTGGTTGATAAAAAAAATAATTGGTTGATCATATTTATTATTTTAGATAATAAAGAATATACGGTGACGTGTCGATTTAGTCCATGAATTAACATCTCAGTGAAAATTAGGTTTCTGAATTATTTTTCTGTAAAATAAGTCTCTAAATTCATTCAAAATTGCTAATTTCATCCCTACTATTATATTCCAAGCTATTTAATCCAATTTTTTGTCAACTTAAGTCACTTGACATTGACACACCCCATCCCGAAGGAGGGCATGCTGGCCGTCACGTGAGAGTGACGTAACCATTTGCACAGTACGGAAGCTTTAAGATACAATTTATAAGTTGATACACCCGAAGGTGCGTCCTAATTTGGTCCATTCTGTCAGAACACCGTCTTATTCCTCGTAGTCACCACACCTTTATGATTCCTGAACCTGGAGGGGCGCAAAACCAAAATTGAGTGGGTCAGTAAAACAATTCTTTTCCAAATCCAAACATTTCTCAAAACGTTGTAACCCCTCTCCGTAAAACCTGTATAGTTTCCCAGAAATGTAAAATATAAATATACATATATATTCTCAAAACTTCATTTTTACTATCTCAACAATTTCTTTATCAATCATGCCATGCCATGTCTAATTCAACAGTTAAGTATGGATGCATCAACAATACTCATATCAGGTGCAAGAAAGTAATCAACCGTAGGCCCTCTAATAGCCCTGTACGGTTGAACCTAGAGCTCAAAATCTATCACTCTCACACTCTGCCGGAGTCACTCCGCGTGACCTGTACGGCCTTCTGCACATAAGTTACGCTCTAGTGCTTCTCATAAATCATCTGTGCACATATCTAAGGTCACCCACCAGTCGGAATCTCACTAACACTCTCGCGACTGGCCTGTCGTACCCACTCCGCGTGGACTGTACGACTAGCATCTACTTGGATCCAAGGCGAGCGTGCGATGCGGTGAATACTATAAGCACTAAACTATGGTGCAGGATTTGAGCTCAATATACATCAACATCATCATAACAGAAATAAATACTCACCTGTGCGTCCACCGCACCATTTCATACATATGCAGCATAAATAAATTCTTACTTGTGCGTCCACCGCACCAATTCATACATATGCATCATAAATCAATTCTTACCTGTGCGTCCACCGTACCAATTCATACATATGCATCATATATTAATTCATGCATGGCATTTCAACTCACATTTCTATATACTTTTCATATCAATTCTATGCATGGTATTTCACTTCCCGTTTTTCCACATAACTCATGTGCATTTCATTTTAAACATATTTTCATTTCAATTCAATTTCTGGGAAACGTCAAGTATATATATATACGGAAAACAAAACTGCCCACTCACCTGGAGTTCGTTCAACAATTCCCTAGCACCACACATCAAGGCGTCACGACGATCGCCGCCTAGAATAGTAATCAAATCCAACCTCAGAATTCATATCGATAGAATATAACTTATATAAAATACGTCACTACGTAGATCGATCCGGAAGATCTGCCAATCAGATTTTAAATCCATAACTTCCAGAGGTCCACAATATATCTGTAGGACAACATCCTAAAATTTCATCATCATCCCACGGTCGGATCTCCGTCAATTTCCAAAACTAAGTGACGGTTAACATTTTATATTATGGACTTACAACTCCAATTCCGGAAGATCCGTAAATCGGGTTCCCAATCCGTAAGTTCCAATAATCCTCAAATATTACGTATTACAACGTATCAAAGTTTGGTAACGATCCAACGGTCGGATCGTCAATTCACATTTTCACCTAAATGTGAAAACTATAAAACGTTATTCGAACACCTAACCAACAATCCTTAATAACTTTCTCATACGGTGCTCAATTTGGGTATATGAATATACCACGGTGATCTACTCGACGTCACGGACGTCGACATATTTTTAAAATAATTTTATCTTTATTTGTTTTTTTTACTGTAGCACCTTCTTCTTCCTTGGGTCGCCGGACTGGTTTTTCCGGCGGCCGTTTTCTGGGCAGTTTTTCAAATTGCCATAACTTTGTCATTTCTCAACGAAATCAAGTGATTCAAAAACGAAAGTTGTAGCCCTTGAAGAGACAAAGAGAATGGTACCTTGCACAACACCCAGTTCGCCGTGGTTTGGCCGGAAACTTCCTCGAAAGCCTCGGTGGTCGCCGGAAACTGGGTAAATTTCAAATGAGTATAACTTCTTCAATACTCAACGAAATTGAGTGAAACAAAAAGGAAAGTTGTAGTACTTGACGAGACGAAGAGATTGATACCTACCTCAACTCCTAACTCGCCGGGGATTCGCCGGAAAGAGCCTCGAAAGCTCCGGCCAAACTTTGAACTTGTCGATCTCCATGTTCTTACGTCCAAAAACTTCCAACGAAGCACTCCGAGCTTCCTTGGGACCTCCTTAAGCTCACTATGAGCTTGGTTTCACCTAAAACAAAGCCAATTCGAAGATCATGAACAGTGCTCTTCACGGGAACTTTGAAACTAGGGGTTTTCCGAAGCAAAACTTACCTGAAATGGATACCAACGTGATCGTGAAGTCCTCAGGATTCCAATGGTGGTCTCAAACTTGACGTTGGTATAGATTTAGGGTGGTTTTGTGGTGGTCCGTGTGAGTTCGAAGGAGAGGGAGAGAGAAAGTGAGTGTGTTTTCTGAGAAAGATAAGAGAGAGAGAGTGACTAAGGAGATGAGAGAGAGACAACAAAACGGGAAATGAGGAAGGATTTCAGGAGGTGGGGCTCCCACCTAAGTCCAAATATAATTTAACACATACAATAAAAATCTAACCCTAGTTTAGGATCTTAAAGTAAAACAAATGTCGTACCTTTACACACTTTAATCCCGTTTAAGGTTACATTGGTCATTTCACGTCCTCGGAATTAAAATTCCGGGACGGGCTGTGACAATCTCCCCTCCTTATAGAATTTCGTCCCCGAAATTCCAGTCACCAACCAGAACATCAAAACTCATAGGATAACTTTGGATACATATCTCTCATCCGTTCTTCCGTCTCCCAAGTAGCTTCTTCAGCTGAATGGTTTCTCCACAATACTTTTACCAAGCTCACGGTCTTATTCCTCAAAGTCTTATCTTTCCAATCCAGTATAGTCACTGGTTCCTCATCGTACGTCAAATCCAGATTAATTTCCAATGGTTGAGGAGGAATCATGTGAAGGATCTGAAACATAATGTCGAAGCATCGAGACATGGAACACATTATGTACCTTAGCCACTTCTAAAGGCATCACAAGCTTGTATGCAACTTCATCGATTCCTTTAATGATCAAAAATTGTCTGATGTGCTTAAGACTTATCTTGTCTCCTTTCTAAATCTCGCCATTTCTATTCGTGGTGAAATTTCCAAAACTATCGAATCATGAAACACATCATGCACTTACGACAACTCTGGAAGCCATTTAAATCTGTATTCAACTTCACCAACCTTTCGATGATCACATAAAATTCGGTTCACTTAGGATTTAACTTAATCACCTGAATATTTTGAGGAGACTCATCCATAGTCTCAGAGTCTACTAAAACTCTTTCTTAATTGAATCTTTCTCTATTCAGAAGCATTTCATTCACACGACACGCTTCAGGAACCCTATGGCGTTATTTCGGAAACTGCGCACCCAACATACTTGAAAAAACTTAGCAGTTTCGTAATCCAATTCTCTTTCCATAAACAAATAAGTACTGTTGTCCTGTCTGGGAAAAAGTTATTACTCAACACTGGAGTAAATATACTAACTTGGTACATTGACCAATCAACACCTCAAATTCGATCATAACCATCCTATGTACAAGGAAACTTGTACACATAATCCAAAGTAATATCTTTCCATTTCTGCTGCGGAACAGAAAATAGTTGTCTCAATCCATTGGTTTATTTCTTTCTGCTCAATCTGCTGACCAATAAAAATATCGAATGGTATGATAAATCTTATTACCTTTGGAATATTGCAGAAGCTGAACAATGTGCTTCGTCCAAAATTATTTACTTTAAACTCACAGCATTAGGCACATACTTTTTGTTTACTTGTATCCACATACCATTTGATTCACAAATCATGTACTCATTCTTTTTCCTTTCTTTCCTTGCCTTAGTTAATTCTTAAATTTCTTCGTTAACCATTTGAGTTTCGAGTACGACCTTACCAAACAGGCCTAACTTGAAATTTAACAAGTATAACTTCTTCTCGATCTTCCATTCTCAACTTTACTTTAGTTGGTTTCCAATCCACAAGAAGAAAATTTTGGCAAGCGTGCCAGACATTAATTCTTACCGCAGTCTTCTCATCAAAATATAATGTCTCCATAACTTCAACGCAATGATGGTAATCGTGACTTTCAAATCACCAGTAGGGTAATTCATGTCATTAGGTTCCATTTGTCGTGAAACATATTCAATCACCCTAACATTTGCATCAATACATCTCCAAGAATATTTAATTTACCATCACCATAAACCAATAATTACCGCTATCTTATGGGATTACTAAAATACGTGCATGAGTGAGGAAATACTTCAGTTGTTGAATCCTTTGCTCACAATTTCCTTCCCACTCATACATAACCTCTTTTCTCCATAGTCTCGTTAATGACAAAGCAATGACTGAAAAATCTTTCACAACCATCCAAGATAGCCTGGTAAGCTAAGAAATTCCGAATCTCAATTACAGTTTGTGGTTGTTCCAATTTCTCAATTCTGTTGCCTTTTAAGAATTCATTTGAATACCTTAAGCAGATATAACCAATCTCAGAATGCCACTTGATTCATCCAACATTCGCATTTGCTAAACTTAGCATACAATCGACATTCTTCCAATCTTTGTTCCACCGACTTAATACGTTTACATGCTCTGCTCTGGCTCAGAATATGCCAGAATATCTTCAACGAAAATGATATCAATTATCAAAGCATTATTGGAATACTTCATCCATCAATTCATAAAATAGCATGAGTATCCACATAGCATCATCAAACTTCATAAAGACCATAACAAGTCCAGAAAACCATCTTATGATCAACGTCACTTATAATATTCAATTGGTAGTAACCAGATCTCAATTCAATCTTTAAATCTTCGCAATTACTTATGAGCTGGTTAAATAAACATCAGTACATCACCATGGATAACGGTTCTCAATCGTTACCCAACTCCATTGTCTATAATCAATGAACAGTCTCAAGATCCATTTTCTTTCTCACCAACAAACTGGTGCTCCTCAAAAGTGTTGTACTAGGTTGAATGAAACTTTTATCAACCAATTCTTTCAACTGAATTTCCAATTCCCTTAACTCATCATGAACCACTCTCCAATATAAATTTATACCTGGCAACAAATCAATAATGAACCTCATATCTCTGCCCGAAGACAATCCAGGTATACTTTCAGGGAAGACATCCCTTTTTCATTTTTCACACTTTTCCGAGCAACATCCTTTAGTACCACAAGAACTAAGTATTTTTGGGCAGCCTTTCAAAACAATTTCTTTGCTTTCACAGCATAAATAATGGCTGAACTCACTTCACTTTGCATGCCCACTCATTAAGGTAACCTCTGATTATCCAAATCGATGGAAAATAACTGGTTTCCCGTAACATTCCATCCCATCATAATTATAACCAACCAATCTAATGGAAATAATTTAACCGACACAATACATACTCTATTACTACTAAGCATTCTGAATAAGTACAATACTAACATAAAATAATCTACCGGTTTACTTACTTAACGAATCCACGAATAAGTTATTAATATTACGGTCTGCAGTCCGCAATACTGATAAATCATCGTTGTCTCGATAAGTAGGCAACCACTCTCAAAGATATAACATTACTATTTTGTCACTCAATGCAAAATACATACACTTGTTTCAACTACATTTATTTACTACTCTCTAGGTAATAACATACATAATAAGAAATATATCAGCCAAAGTCAACTAGAATGACCAATACAGCTGATTCAACTCTTATCTCAATAATACGTCGGCCGGATCCACTCCGCGTGGTCGGTACGGCCGAGCCTATAATTCACCAATTTCTCATGTGTCAGTCGAATCCACTTCTCATGGTCTGTACGGCTGAACATATAACTCATCAAATCTCTCTGTACTCACGGTCAATCCGACCAAACTACTAAGTCCATAACTCTGCTGAATCGACACTATGATATCATGGAAAATTGTTGAGTACAACTGATTCTAGGGACGATTCACAATTCTGTGTCCCCTCTGTTCACATAAACACATTCATTAATTTCACACTTCCCAAAGTGTTAATTTTGTACCTGCTGCACAAGGTACATTTCCTTTACTCGAGACACCTTGTCTCAAATATCTGGATGGAACGAGGCAAGTCTGAAAACTTTCTATAATATTCATTTATCGTCAACTTCCTTGATTCACATTTGCAAACTCTTGCTTACTACCATCGATAAATGCCGGAGGGATAAACTTTTCCTTAAACAAGTCCTTAAATAATTCTCAATCAGCTGTTTCCTCCGGTAACAACAATTAACAATCCTGTTTCCACCAGGATACAAATTCATAACTCAAACTAGGTAGTCGTCTCGACCCCCTGTCAGAAGGAAATTTCCTTTAACTTGCATAATCCGAAACATCTTTTCCAATTGGTTAATCCGTCACTTTGTTCCCTCAGGTTCATCATTTCCATTAAGTGATTCAAATTCAACTTATAACCCGTCTTAAAATGTTCCTTTAGATAATATACTGAATCACTATAACAATAGTTTCCCCTAAACCGCTATATTAGGGAGACTAAATTCCTCTAACTAAGTGGCTTACTACGAGGCGGTGTAGTTCTGACAGAATTCACTAGAACTTCTCAAAATGTCCAAGATTGCAACCATGCTCTGATACCAACGTACACACCCCGTCCCGAAGGAGGGCATGCTGGCCGTCACGTGAGAGTGACGTAACCATTTGCACAGTATGGAAGCTTTAAGATACAATTTATAAGTTGATACACCCGAAGGTGCGTCCTAATTTGGTCCATTCTGTCAGAACACCGTCTTATTCCTCGTAGTCACCACACCTTTATGATTCCTGAACCTGGAGGGGCGCAAAACCAAAATTGAGTGGGTCAGTAAAACAATTCTTTTCCAAATCCAAACATTTCTCAAAACGTTGTAACCCCTCTCCGTAAAACCTGTATAGTTTCCCAGAAATGTAAAATATAAATATACATATATATTCTCAAAACTTCATTTTTACTATCTCAACAATTTCTTTATCAATCATGCCATGCCATGTCTAATTCAACAGTTAAGTATGGATGCATCAACAATACTCATATCAGGTGCAAGAAAGTAATCAACCGTAGGCCCTCTAATAGCCCTGTACGGTTGAACCTAGAGCTCAAAATCTATCACTCTCACACTCTGCCGGAGTCACTCCGCGTGACCTGTACGGCCTTCTGCACATAAGTTACGCTCTAGTGCTTCTCATAAATCATCTGTGCACATATCTAAGGTCACCCACCAGTCGGAATCTCACTAACACTCTCGCGACTAGCCTGTCGTACCCACTCCGCGTGGACTGTACGACTAGCATCTACTTGGATCCAAGGCGAGCGTGCGATGCGGTGAATACTATAAGCACTAAACTATGGTGCAGGATTTGAGCTCAATATACATCAACATCATCATAACAGAAATAAATACTCACCTGTGCGTCCACCGCACCATTTCATACATATGCAGCATAAATAAATTCTTACTTGTGCGTCCACCGCACCAATTCATACATATGCATCATAAATCAATTCTTACCTGTGCGTCCACCGTACCAATTCATACATATGCATCATATATTAATTCATGCATGGCATTTCAACTCACATTTCTATATACTTTTCATATCAATTCTATGCATGGTATTTCACTTCCCGTTTTTCCACATAACTCATGTGCATTTCATTTTAAACATATTTTCATTTCAATTCAATTTCTGGGAAACGTCAAGTATATATATATACGGAAAACAAAACTGCCCACTCACCTGGAGTTCGTTCAACAATTCCCTAGCACCACACATCAAGGCGTCACGACGATCGCCGCCTAGAATAGTAATCAAATCCAACCTCAGAATTCATATCGATAGAATATAACTTATATAAAATACGTCACTACGTAGATCGATCCGGAAGATCTGCCAATCAGATTTTAAATCCATAACTTCCAGAGGTCCACAATATATCTGTAGGACAACATCCTAAAATTTCATCATCATCCCACGGTCGGATCTCCGTCAATTTCCAAAACTAAGTGACGGTTAACATTTTATATTATGGACTTACAACTCCAATTCCGGAAGATCCGTAAATCGGGTTCCCAATCCGTAAGTTCCAATAATCCTCAAATATTACGTATTACAACGTATCAAAGTTTGGTAACGATCCAACGGTCGGATCGTCAATTCACATTTTCACCTAAATGTGAAAACTATAAAACGTTATTCGAACACCTAACCAACAATCCTTAATAACTTTCTCATACGGTGCTCAATTTGGGTATATGAATATACCACGGTGATCTACTCGACGTCACGGACGTCGACATATTTTTAAAATAATTTTATCTTTATTTGTTTTTTTTTACTGTAGCACCTTCTTCTTCCTTGGGTCGCCGGACTGGTTTTTCCGGCGGCCGTTTTCTGGGCAGTTTTTCAAATTGCCATAACTTTGTCATTTCTCAACGAAATCAAGTGATTCAAAAACAAAAGTTGTAGCCCTTGAAGAGACAAAGAGAATGATACCTTGCACAACACCCAGTTCGCCGTGGTTTAGCCGGAAACTTCCTCGAAAGCCTCGGAGGTCGCCGGAAACTGGGTAAATTTCAAATGAGTATAACTTCTTCAATACTCAACTAAATTGAGTGAAACAAAAAGGAAAGTTGTAGTACTTGACGAGACGAAGAGATTGATACCTACCTCAACTCCTAACTCGCCGGGGATTCGCCGGAAAGAGCCTCGAAAGCTCCGGCCAAACTTTGAACTTGTCGATCTCCATGTTCTTACGTCCAAAAACTTCCAACGAAGCACTCCGAGCTTCCTTGGGACCTCCTTAAGCTCACTATGAGCTTGGTTTCACCTAAAACAAAGCCAATTCGAAGATCATGAACAGTGCTCTTCACGGGAACTTTGAAACTAGGGGTTTTCCGAAGCAAAACTTACCTGAAATAGATACCAACGTGATCGTGAAGTCCTCAGGATTCCAATGGTGGTCTCAAACTTGACGTTGGTATAGATTTAGGGTGGTTTTGTGGTGGTCCGTGTGAGTTCGAAGGAGAGGGAGAGAGAAAGTGAGTGTGTTTTCTGAGAAAGATAAGAGAGAGAGAGTGACTAAGGAGATGAGAGAGAGACAACAAAACGGGAAATGAGGAAGGATTTCAGGAGGTGGCTCCCACCTAAGTCCAAATATAATTTAACACATACAATAAAAATCTAACCCTAGTTTAGGATCTTAAAGTAAAACAAATGTCGTACCTTTACACACTTTAATCCCGTTTAAGGTTACATTGGTCATTTCACGTCCTCGGAATTAAAATTCCGGGACGGGCTGTGACAACATACTTTAGAGTCTAATACTATTATTTTCTCGCTTATAAACCTTTATCATTTCATATAGGTTACGAATTTAATGTCGAGTTTACCCTCCAAAGTTAACTTAACTATTTCTTATGAAAAACTACCAATTTACCCTCCAAAGTTAACTCCATACACTATTTCTTTATGAAAATGTGTATCACGTATAAGTAACGTGACTTAAATTAATGGAAAATTGAATATAGTAGTTTTGAATATAATATATTAGCGATGTAATTTGCAGATTTTTATAGTTTAGGGACATAATTTTTACTGAAGTGATAATTTAGGAACTAAATTGACAGTTCATCTAAGAATATATGTACGTAGTTTCATGTTTAATTCACGTGCGGCTCAGCATACTAATCTGTCTCTGTGTTGATTTTAATTTACAGAAAATATGTATTGTATGACCATGCTGCTGCAGCTATATGCACTGGTCTTCGATCACATTTAGAAGCATATATATATATATATATATATATATATATATATATCATGCCCTTAACAAGAGGGATTCTTATTTTTCTTAAAAAATGGAGTGTATATATATATATATATATATCATGCCCTTAACAAGAGGGATTCTTATTTTTCTTAAAAAATGGAGATACCATCTTGACCGTTGGATTGACTTTAATGAAATTGCATGGTTGAGATTTAATCACATGCTACACAATTTCATTAAAGTCAAATCCAACGGTCAAGAGGATGTCATCATTTTTTTAGAAAAATAGAAATCCCTCAAATTAAGGGATTCCTATATATATATATATAGATTTGGATCCTCTCCTGAGTTTAGAAAGCTGAGCCTCTTGAGCAAAGCAAACGGGCTATTGAATTTTGATCCAACAGCTATAAGCAGAAACCCTCTAAAAATTATAATAATTATAACCGTTAAATCAAAATCCAACGGTCTGTGTGCTTTGATCAGGAGACTCGGCCTCCAAAGACCAAAAGATGATCCAAATCCTATATATATAGCACTGACTGTGAATTAAAGACAGCCGATGGCAATGGGTGAGACTCCCCATGGGCCATGGCCATCAAAGCATGAACACAGTGACAGATAACAGATAACATTACACACCCTTTATCGTCTTTATAGTTGAAGATTAATTTTTGGCTCTTCTCGATTGTTTATCTCATTGTTATCTTTTTCATATGTCACACAACACATGCATTACAGATCTCTCATATTAGTGGTTGATGCATGTAATACCAGTTTCGTGATTCTCGATCAACTATTTTTAGATGTATGCTCATTTGTATTTATCTATCATCACGTGATTAGTCATGAATAAAACTAATTCCTTCCGATCCCTAAAAGATGGTAGGATTAGAATGAGGATTGGAAGGGATAAATTTTAATAACTAATCATTCTTATACCTACAGAGCGAAACACATTTGGAAGTCAACATCCCTTAAAACCACAATTAATTTCCACTCTTGTTTGTTTAATCTTCATCTCTGTGAACTGAAATTAAATTGAAAAATGCCTCATAGCTAAGTTTACGAACAACCCTAACCCCTTGGCTTTCTCCAACAGGCAAGAACAAGAGGAGGTAGCCCTATTGGATACATGGAACAGAAACAATGCATTTATACATCAGAGAGGTACACGGATCGGAAAAACTGCCAATCCGGTTATCCTTTGAGTGTTGGAATGGAAGCTTGAGATAAGTATCATAAGACAGGTTAACAATAACATTAATTCTTCGGCTAATCAGCGTTTATGTAACACCGTTGATGAACTACTGACAAGTCGAAGAAATGAAACAGAAGTAAACTGAAAGTCTTTGCTTATTGTTTTCATAAGTTTGACAATAATAAAGAATGCAACTCTCTCACCTTGTCTGATATCTAAACAGTTCCCGCCTTTTTTTCCCGATCAAATAAGAAGCAATTCCTAAAAGTACACAGATAAGGGGTTCTTTTCATATTTTCGCTTACGCTCTCCTTCTCTTGGAACTTAAAATGAAATCATCGTCATCGTCACTCTCTTTGATAACTCTCTTCTTGGCTTTTACATCGCCATTCTTAGATGCCTGCTGTTGTGGCCTCTGTGAACTCTCAGGTTTACTTGCTGGTTTTGGTGTAGACTTAATAGGAGTTCCCAAACGGAGTTGCTTTTGCTTTCTCTGCTTCTTCTCATGTGCCTTTCTGGATCTTTCAGGGGACAATAGGCCATGCTCCATCATCCTGAAAACGAAACGGGCATATCCAATATTTAAAAGAAAATCCACATAGCATCTAATTCACGGCGCTAGACATTAAAAGACTACCGATGCACATCAATCATTTACTAGCTCGCATCATCGATATCAACAAGACTGCTGTATATTTCCCCTTAAAAGAGAGGGTTATTACAAGTTAGTCGGTTAGTTTTCGAATTTGTGTAGGGTACAAGTGTAAATAAGAAGTTCATTAACCACATAGTTTACCAGTGGAGCAAAGAAACAAAAAAAATCCAAAACATAAGAAACATCATCAGAAGTAAATGGCTTTCAGAGTTCAAATAAATATTTGAGGATAACATCCAAGAAGGATTCCTCTTGTATAAAAAAACTTGAGAGCATGTTTTGATCAGAGATTCAGAACTGTGATACGCACATTGCTCAGAAACGCTTGATCCACTAGCCCCAAAACATTCACACTCCCAGGAGAAGCAATGGAGATTGAAGAGAATATGAATTACTGTATTGGAGAACTGCAAATGCGTGGTGTCATGTTGAAGTGCACAGTTAAGGGACTGAGCACATTCTTTAGCAGCCAAATACAAAGTTGCCTGGTTCCACACTATGTAAGATTGGTCTACTTGTTCTTCTACAAATTACTATTGTTTTTCATGGCTCTAACTGATCAAACATGTTTTAAAGAAAAACTTAGAACGTAAGGCAATTTCAACAAAGACCGTTGTTAGATCAGACAAAACTTATGCTACACAAAACCTATATAATCCATAGATAAATACGAGATCAGTCATGGTGCTTTACCGACATCCAGACAACTGACAACAACGTACTCAGGTTACACTGCTTTTCCTTACACCCAAACAAAAGTAATAATATGATGTGTAATGAATGATTAATCAGGTAAACCATAATGTTTTTAGAATCTAATTACACTGTCCAGGGTTCAGCCTAGTATCCATTCTCGTTAAGCTTCAAGAATAATCTGGCTGAGAAAAGTTTTGAAAAATTTTGACAAGAAAAAAAAAAAGAGAAAAGTTTTGAAATATTATTATTTGGGTTGGCATTCAGTGCTTCAGTCGAATGGGGTCTGAATTGATCCTAACTAATAAGTTCATCAAACAAGAAAAGAGAGGGGTAGATCATCTGAAGCTAGCCAACCTACCAGGGTGCAGACTGGGGAAAAGCAGGGCTTGTACAAAATCACGAGTCATTAGCTGTTTTGTTGGTTCAATAAGAAAAAGATTATGCTACTTGGCCAAAGACCTCCGAAAATGCAACCAAAAGGACATAGCAGGCTGCTTCTCTGACTTTTCCTCACTTCCTATAAAGTTTAGACTCTTCACACTTCATTGAAACTCATATAATCAATCCCCACTACATATAGAATTGGAGGCCATCAAGTACACAAATATAGACTAGTTTTGTTAGTGAACATATGTGGCTTAACTGGTAAAGTTGTTGTCCACATAACAATGTGTATAGGCAATTCTTCCAAATGGATATTTGGCTTAGGCATATCCAAGACAGTGAACAGGCACCATCATTGGACAGTCGAAGTAAACTTAGTTTAAATTGTCTTTGAAGAATTGCTATTATCATTAGGAACTTTTGAATGGAAGGGGGCCTTGCGATACACAGTTTACTTCCAAGTTCCAATAATATAAACCTTGAAATCAAATTTAAGCATCTTACGCATTCGCCATATAATCAGATTGAAGGAGAAAGGCTTTCGTAACATAAGGAAAAATTTACCAGAATTCTGCCATTTCACTTGTTGGTATCTGTTTGGACAATGACTCGTAGAAGATCCGCAGAGGTTCTCTCTGGAAATTGGAAACATAAAAAACTCAAGGATGAGTGAAACTTTATCGATATAGCCATTATTGTCTCAAACAATCATAGAAATAATCAAATAAATGTCATGGGGGAAGAAGTACCTCTTCAGGAGGATCAAATTTCTGGCCAGCCAAAGTGTACACTTTCTTCTCTCTCACTCTTGTGGTGGTTTTCTTTGTTATCGTCTTTGATGCCGAATTTGGTTTTGATTTTACCTTCACATTTGAACAAATAATACTTAGCCGACCCCACTTAGTGGAAAAAGGCTTTGTTGTTGTTGTTGTTGTTGTATTTGAACAAATAATACTGAATCCATCACATCTGGGGACGGGAACCCCTCAGAGAGGCATAGGTTGCACCGCAAATCAACTATGTCATTGCCAATTATCCAAAGGGTAGTATTTTCACTCGCCTAGTTTCTCCTTCTGCACTCCTCCCTTGTTTCCGCCTCTTAATTCTCCGAAGATTTATTCAATCCTAAAACTATTAACAAGAGGCAGGGTGCAGAAGGAGAAAATAGGAGTGCGGAGATCACTTTGCTTGTCCAAATTAATTAAGAAACCCCCCAAACTAATATCACCTAATCCATTGGAAATAGAGAAACCAATTCAAAACCGCACAAATCCAATTCACCAAATTGTAAAAAACCTATCAAAAGACCATATCTTTAAGGTAAAAAAACTAAGAACAAGCAAATCAGAACCACAAATTTCACTATGTCATTGTCAATTATCCAAATTTAACATTCCAAATTAGAACATCCCCTAATTCATTAGAAACAGCTAAATCAATTCACAACCCCACAAACCCAATTCACCCAATTGAAAAACCAATCCAAAGATCACAACTTTAAGGTCAAAAAGTTCAAAAACCAATGAAATTTGACCTGGGTTTTACCTCAGTTTTTGTAACAGTTTGCACAGATTTCTGCTTGTAATCAGCTGCCTGCTTGCTTGAAGAGCTGTCAATCTTCTTCTTGGTAACAGAATATCCAATCTTTCCCTTTGAAGAACCATCCTGCAGGTTGCCGCCGCTCTTCACCTTCACCGAAGTAGCCATGGATTCCCACCACCAATCTCTGCAAATTAATTTAATTTAGTCTCTTGCTGTTTGGTTTTGATCGGATAATAAGAGACTTTATCTGCTTTTTGTTTCCACCTACTCTTTTCATTGAAAATTCATATCAATGTAATAAACTTTGATAAATTCAAAGGATTTAATTTTATTAAAATATCAAATAAAATAAAGGGAAAACTAATTGAAAAATCAAGGGAAAAAATATGGACTTTTGGATTTGGATATATCAGATTTGCAGGTTAATGTGTATCGTTTAACTGCTTTTTTCAGGTTTTGCAAACAGATGAAGAACAGCTTTTGTCCTCTTTTTTTTTTTTCTTTTTTTTTTTAATTAATTTTTTTTTTTTGCTTGTTGAGCTCATTCGTGCATGTTGAACGTATATCTATGGACGTTGGATTAGTCTGAGTGCATTGTTCGTACAGAATCTTATGATCGAACGGTCATGATATAACACTTGAGGATTTTAAACTGTCGAGGCAATGCACTAACTTTCACGTTAACGATGATCGGGCCACGTGTTGGAATGATAACTGATAACTTTTAACGGTTGATTTAGGTTGTCCAAAACTCCAAAGAGATCAAACTATATGAGGTTGAGTTAATTCCATAATTAAATTGTTTAAATATAACACATGAAAAATTATCTACACTTTAATTATAAATGTAAAAAAAATTTGTATAAGAAAGTGTGCATAATGAAAAATTTTAACCGGCAACAACAACTTCTGAAATATGATTGTAACAATATAAAAACTATTGAAACTACATAGTTTGATATTGTTCCCTATATACATATACTTGCTCCTAACCAACATTTGTTTCCAAAATCGCGTGGATTTGTTTCTAGGATTTTCAACCCAAAATAGGATTTAGTGGTGTATTCATTTGAGATTCTAAAGAAATTTAAGAGTTTTGAATTTGGTATTCTACTAGAAAAGTTTCATTAGTTTTAAAAGTACTTTTTGGGACCATCTCTTGCGAATGGTTTTTTATAAAGCTTAATTCAGTTTCTCAAAATAGTTCTACTAAACAAGAATTTTAGGCTTGAGTTGAGACTAAACAACTGTTTTTGAGTTAAAATAATTGAATTCGAGTTGAATACTAAACATGCCCTAAAGAATTTTATAGGAATCTGCCAAACTCTACTAGCGCTCAATTCAGATTTTATAAAGCTCTTCAAAGTATGGTGGTATTCAATTCAGACAAATTAGAGCCTTTCAAAATTTGGTGATCCAATATAGCAATAGCATAATATCCCAATAAAAATACAATTAGTATTTCAATTACACATGATCGCTCAAGATCAAACCAATTGGAATTATTTACCAACTGAATAGTGGTTGAGCGCTACATCCTAATATACATGAGAGAACAAAGACCAGTTCTCTGCCTTGATATATACAATATACTTTAATAACAAGGCCTAATCGGATAAATGGTCCCCGTGGTCATAAAGTATTCGGATGATAGCCCCTGTGGTAAAAAAATTCGGATTTAAACCCCTGTGGTCTAAGTCTGTTAGGATTTAAAGCCCTGTGGTCTAAGTTTGTTAGGATTTATACCCTTTTGTTAAATAATGTTGACGTGACTGCCACTTATATGCCACGTGGCTGCCAAATGTCTGCCACGTGGCAAAAATAATAATTTTTAATTTTTTTTTTAAGCCTGAATTTTTACAAAAAAAACAAAAAAAACCCAGAAGCTCCCCCGCCCTCCGCCCGTTCCCCCACCCCCCCTTGCCGGACTTCTTCTTCTTCTTCTTCCCGCCGGAGACCAGCTCCCCCCGTCGGAGCCCTCTCCTCGCGCGACCCTCCTCCCTCTCTTTCTTCCTTCTTCTTCTTCTTCTTCCCGCCGGCCGTGCGACTCCTCCCACTCCCTGCGCGACTCCTCCCTTCCCTGCACGACTCCTCCCTCTCCCTCTTCCTTCTTCTTCTTCTTCTTCTTCCCGCCGGAAACCTGCTCCCCCCCCTCGCCGGAGCCCTCTCCCCGCGCGACCCTCCTCCCTCTCCCTTTTCCTTCTTCTTCTTGCAAATCTATTTTTTTTTTTTTGTAAAAACTCAGGTTTTTTTTAAAAAAAAATAAAAAATTATTATTTTAGCCACGTGGCAGCCACATCAGCATTATTTAACAGAAGGGCATAAATCCTGACAGATTTAGACCACAGGGGTTTAAATCCGAATTTTTTTACCACAGGGGCTATCATCCGAATACCTTATGATCACGGGGACCATTTATTCGATTAGGCCTAATAACAATTCATGTACCAAAAGTTTCTGAAATTTCAAATGCAACCTGCCACTACATTTTCTTGTTATTTCACTTTCTTCCAAAAATAAACAATAAAAAAAAATACAAAAACAGAATTTACATGACTAGAATGTTACTGTGTCAATTGGGTTTTATCTGATGGAGTCTATTGTACCAAATATTGTGCAGTGTCATATGAAAAATATCATACTTCTCAGGCTTAGCATGCCACAGAAAATGCTGTTGCACCCTTCTCACCCTCATTTGCATCTGTAGATATCTCTTCTTCGGGATCGAAAGGAGTATGTTCTTCAAATTCGGAATATCCTTCTCCAACACGAAAACAGCAAACGACTCCCACTGCAGAACTTCAAAAAATGGCGGCACGAAATTGTCTGAAATGATCACCGGAACACACTCGTAGAAAATGGCCTCTACCACTCGTGGACTGTTCACTTCGTAACCTTTTGCGCAAATACAGTACTTGCTGCTCTGCATATGACGGACGTAGTTCTTATTGCCCTTCCCCTCAGGCAATTGACCGAAGATCTGCATGTCAGGATCTTTGTTTTCCCAATGCTGCAACAGAATTGGCCTGACATAGCCATGCATGCTTCCAGCAAAGAAAGCGAGTATTGACCTCTTGGAAGGACGATTACCTCCGAGATCTCTGAGAGGCTTCTTATCATTCTTGATGTATGTTTCGGGAAGAGACACATCCTTGCCAACTACAAAACCTTCTTTGACATCAGCATTGCAGAGGGCTCTTATGCACTTAGCCATAATTTTCTTTGTTTCTGACGGGGCCTGAAGAAGTAGCTTTTATTAGAAAAATATAACATACTCAAAACTATCTGCAGTTTGAATTTGAAGGCTACTTAGAAATTAATTAAAAATAAATGCCCTTACGTAAATCGCAAAGCAACTATACAGGAAGCATGGAAAGCATACCCAGTCATGGCAAGCAACAAGAAAATGATCGGCTCCTCCAGTTCTGTTCCAGAAAGGATACTTCCCGGCAATCATGTCCACATAGTCCTTCAAATATTGTACAAGATTTTTACGATTGTGTGAATTGGGTACATACAAACTTTCCTCTAACCTTCGAGAGCTAAAAGGCAAGTAATACAGGTGGGCTTTCCGAGGGTTTTTAGTAACAAACCTCTTGTCAGCTTCCATCTGCTTCATGAACCATCCCTCGGAAGCATATATTCCCCTGAGAAATGGGGAGTGTAATATAGGTCTTTCTCCTTCCCGGTATACATATACTTTAAGAGTGTTCTCCATTAGTTCATAGCTCCTGCAAATTAGATGAGAATTTACTTGAGCAGGAGTAACTACTTGAATAGTCACAACACGCAGCTTATGAAATTTCTAGAATGAATTAAGATAATGCATATGCCAACATTTTCATTTGACTCTATCCACATAGGTTACCAGCTTGTGACAGATATCATCAACTGTTTTTCAGTAAGAACAGTGTCTTGTTCGCAATAACTTCTAAAAGTGACTCTACTGTAAGAGTTCATACATATAACGATTTCATCGACTGACCTTTTAAACATGGAAAGATTCCTGTATAGTGGAGCATAAAGAGTCTGATCACTCTTTAGAAGGGGTGCGTTTTCAATCTGTGATGCTGCATATAGCAACTCTCGGTCAACCGTTGAAGACCATCGTGGTTTCTGACCAAAAACAATACAAAACACGAAAAGTGAAAAGTGAAAAATAAGAACAAGGAGTTGAAGCATTTTAAGAAAAACTTAATCAGATTCAAATAACATAAATCAAATCTTTAAAACGTACCACTGAATGGTACGAGGAACGGCTCTTACGCAACAGCTGGTTCATATCAGATATTGAATATACATCCAAGGCTGGAACCTCTGGCTCTTTGTTAATTTCTGGGACCCTGGTCGGTGAAGAACTTTGTTCTGTTCGGCTGAGGTTACTATGCAATTGCTCAGAGCTTTCGGGTTTCTGCAACAAGGTTGTTTGATCTTTCTGAACCAAAGTCACATTTGAACCAACAGCTATAGGGGGTGCTCCAACGTTTGTTTCAATAATTGCTGGAGCTGCAATCGATGATGAATTTATCATTGGGGATGCAGGTGAAGCGGTTGGAAAACCAGCAGTAGAATTTACAACCACATCTGTTGTATTACTTTCATTCCTAGTCCCACCTTCTGAAAAAGTAGTATCAGTGGTATTTTGCTTTTCAAAAGAGCTATGTCGCCACTCTTGTTCAACGTCAGTCTCCAAGGGGTTGACAGTTTCCACAATGAAAGTTCTATTTTGCTTTGCAAAATTATCAGATGGCTCCTCCTGATCATCACCTGTATCCTCATCAATTTCTAAAGTTCTGTTTGAGACTTCATTTCTTTCTAAAACAAAACCAGAGGTCCTAGTATTGTTAGCTATCTCGTGAATTCCATATGTACCAGTGTAGTTCAAATCATTAGAAAGCGACACGTTACCAACAGCCTCAGAATCAGACGGCGAATCCACAGCTTGGAAGCGACTTTTCCCCTCTACCGGAACCTTTGCAGCAGAGAGCATAGATGATAAGACAGTACCATATGGAAGCTCAAGATGCTGGACAACTAAAATCACAGCAAACAACATTCCCACAATCCACAGCAATGTCCTCGTTTTGACTTGACACTGAGACAAAAGCTCCTGACCCATTTTGACAGACCGCTCTAGTGATTAGTGGGCAGTTTTCGACAAAATTATAAAAAAACATAATCCACCCTGCACATTTTCCAGTGCCACAGTCACGAACTGTAATTATTAAAGAGGGAGCTATTTTCCTAATTGCCGAAAAAATTGAATAAAGGTCGTACCCAGTGCACAAAGCTCCCGCAAAAATTGAAAAAATTGAATAAAGCTATTTTCCTAATTCCTAAACCCTAAACCCTAAACTCTAAACCTGGCAAATTACATCTAAACCAATCAAGAAATTTAAGTGCACCATCGGGAAACAGATGAGATTTAAGCTGCTCATCAGCAATTAAACAACAATCCTTGCATTTCTTAATTTCCAAGTGAATCAAATTACATTAAAAAAATTTGAATTATGTATTACAGCTGACATCTACCATTTCCCTCCAAGCAAACCACAAAGAACCCTTTTACTACCAAAAAAACAATAAGGTTGAATTTTCAATCAAAAATCTCAGCATGCAAGAACAAACCCATTAAACTATGATCATTTTGCAACTTGACTAAAACAGGAAAACATTCAAGAATCAAACTTTATACTATAATCACAGCTCATTGTGTGAGAGAGAGAGAGGCAAAAATAAAGATTCCAAATTGATCCTGAATTCTACAAACTGGGTTTTGCTCGTACTCAAATTTCGGTTCTAACATTAAATTCCCAGCCTGGTACTTTCCTTCCATTTCCCACACTTTCTCAGCAACCAAACAGCTATTTTCTCGCTGTGAACAGAAAAAGGAAACGGAGTAGCTTAATGGGTTCAAGGAAATACCTTCGCTTTCAGAGAAAAGCTGCCGAGCTTCTTTGCTCCCCTTCTGCAATGGCGTTACCGAGATGGGGGAAGCTGTGAGATTTTCATTGACTTGTATTTCCAATTTGCCAAAGCTACACACTTTCTTGTCTAAATATTTACAAAAATGGGACCTCCTAATCGCCTTTGTTGACAGGAAAATGAGAGATTAGACCGACAAGACGGCGACTATTGTTTTATATCGATAAAAGGGTGGAGAGTGAATGTATGTTAATAATAATGTAATTTAAATTTATTTTGAATAAGAATTAAACATAATACTACTCACACTTAAATGAGTATTTACATAAATGCAGGGCCACATCTTTTGTCAACTTATGTCATTCTGCGTTATATATAAATAGTTAGCAGACCAAAACAGAATGTCTAAAAGTTTAAAGGCATATTTTATTGCATATTTTAATTGAGTTTCTACTAAAAGAATACATGCATGTAGATGTAGGTAGGGCTGGCATTTTGAACCCGACCCGACCCGTTAAAAATGATATTTGGGTGAGTGCTTAACGAGTTAGGTTTTTAACGGGTTAACCCGTTAGTCACCCGTTAAGTAATGGGTCATTTTGGGTCAACCCGCGAAACCCATTAGCATCTGTTAACACCCGTTAAGAAGGACTTTTGTGTAATTTTATAGTTTGAATAGAAAACCTAGCTCTCTGTGTTCTCTCACGTTCGAACCCGACTGAGTGGCGCCGTTCTCTCCCTCATCTTCTTCCTCAAAGTTGGATGCCATTCACTAAGTTCTGCCACCCTTTCTCCGGTAAGTTTTGATTCCCTTTCACCTCTTCTTCCATGGCGATTAATTTTCGTTTTTGCAGATTATATTTTTCGTCTTTCTCAGTTTTTGGTTGAGATTATATTTTCCATTTTCTACATTTCTAAATAATTCATCGTTTTAGTTTCTGGGTATCTTTAGTTTGTCAGGTTTGACGAATGGGTTCCGATTGTTTATCGGTTTCTCCTGCTTTGGTTCTTGGTTTCGTAGATTCTGTATATTTCGTAATTTTTATTAGAATTTTGTAGCTTTTAAATATGGATGTGGGAAAGTTGATTTATTTTTCTCTGATTCTTAAATTTCCATCACAGTACGAGTTGGATTTCGTTAATCGTTAAGACTATTACAAAAATGTATAAGGGGTGAGTAAGGAGATATGGTTTCTGGAGCAGCGATAGTAGGGAGAGATGGTGGAAAACCGATTGTGGCGGGACCCGTCATTGGGGTTGATCTTTCGGGATCCGGGTTTGAGGGACCCGGAAAACCGGGTGGAGGAGGACTCGCGAGAGTGGTGGCCGGTGGAGGAGTGGGAGTGGGGGTGAGTAAGGAGATACTTGTTATCTCCGCCATGAAATGCTCTGCCAGTCCCAGCCTCTCAATCCGATTAACAAGACAAACCCTTAGAATGTCTTCATCCATGGGGTAGATCGCAGGAACTGTACACATATACCAGAATTGTCTTACTCTGAGTTGATGTGGTTAATTTGTCATTTTGTTTTACAAAGGATAATTTACATCACATATACCAGAATCTCAAGTTGGATTGCGTTCTCCTCATTTTAATCATATTAGTTTTTGTAATTTATTGATTGAGGCTATAATTAAGCATGATTTGCCTTTTAGGTTTGTTGAATATGAGGGCATTAGAGCTTTGTTTAGATACATATCTCCTGATATCAAACTACCCTGTAGAAATACTGTTAAGAAACATGTGTTGAGGATGTTTGAAGATGAAAAGATATGACTTCGAGATTGGTTAAATACAATTGAGGGAAGAATTTGTTTGACATCTGACCTATGGTCTTCTGCTGCAACTGATGGATATCTCGCACTCACAGCTCACTTTGTTGACAAAGAATGGAAAATGCACAAAAGAATTTTAAATTTTTGTCATATGCCTCCTCCACATACCGGGGTTGCTTTGTCTGAAAAAATTAACACCTTATTAGTTGAGTGGGGGATTGAAAAGAAACTGTTTTCCATTACTTTGGATAATGCCTCTGCAAATGATTGTTCTGTTGAGTTATTGAAGAAACAATTAAATTTTAGAGGTTTGCTATTAATGGATGGAAAGTTCTTCCACGTTCGTTGTTGTGCTCACATCCTAAACTTGATAGTCCAAGATGGACTAAAGGAAATTGATGGATCAGTGACGAAAGTTCGTGAGTGCATCAAATATATAAAGTGTTCAGAAGGGAGAAAAAATAAGTTTTTTGCTTGCGTTGCACAAGTAGGGTTGGCAGGTAGTAAAAGAGGGTTGAGACAAGATGTGCCTACTAGATGGAATTCAACATATACAATGCTGGATAGTGCTATTTTCTATCGTCGTGCTTTTCTCAATTTGGCACTTGTTGATTCTAATTTTAGTTCATGTCTTTCATTGGAAGAGTGGGATAAAATAGAGAAGATTTCCAATTTCTTGGGGTATTTTTATGAAGTTACTTGCTTATTTTCTGGAACAAATTACCCTACATCAAACTTGTTTTTCCCAAAAGTGTTCAAAGTCCATTATTGTATTCAAGATGCTATGAAAGATTGTGATGATTTCATGAGACGGATGGGGAGTTATATGAATTTGAAGTTTGAAAAATATTGGTCAGAGTATAGTTTGATCCTTGCCGTTGCAGTGATTCTTGATCCTCGTTATAAATTGGAATTTGTAGAGTGAGGTTATAACAAGCTTTATGGTAAGGATTCCAGAGAGTTGAAGGATGTTAATGACACATTGTTTTCACTCTATGGTCGTTACATAGACAAGTTCTCTCATCTTCTTGTATCCAACCCAGTCAATCAAACTCCTACTCAAATAAAAGTTGGAGACAAACTTTTTGAGGTAGTATTTATATTTGTTATTCCTGATTTTATACTTTTCATATGCATCTTTATATTGTTCGTTGACGTCATTGTTTCTATTTTTTTTTATATGTAGGAATTTGATAATATTTACCAAGATGGTTCAACTTCAAATGAAAAAACTGAATTACATCAATATCTTGAAGAAAAGAGACTTGATAGAAAACAAGAGTTGGATATTCTTTCATGGTGGAAATTGGAGCAATTTCGTTATCCCGTACTTTCTCGTATGACTTCTGATGTGTTAACAATTTTCATCTCAACTGTTGCCTCGGAATCAACATTTAGTATTAGTGGTAGGGTGCTTGATCAATATCGAAGTTCTTTGTTGCCTGAAACCGTTCAAGCCTTGTTATGTACTAGAGATTGGCTTTTTAGCAAAGGAGGTAAATTTTATATTACTTTGTATTGTTTTTCTTACATAATAGATTATAATTGTTTTCCTTTTTTAATTTTTATGTTTAGCTTTAGAGAAAGAAGGTGCTGACTTGGAAGAACTCATTGAAGAAATTTTTGACATGAGTCTTAATGAAAACTCAGGACAATGCTCCAATAGTATTAGTCTTGATTAAGCATGGTATGTATTTTCACTTGTTCTTTTAAAGATATTTTTTGTGATGTTTAATAATTAGGATGGATTATGCAAGAGTAATGTTTGATTTTGTATACTTGCTCATTGCTCTTGATTTTGTGGGTGTGTTGCAGATTTTGGGGTGTTCGATATGCAAATTCTTCCTTGAAGTAGCGATGTAATTGGGTGGTACATCTTGGTGATGTTGAATACGGCATTGCCCCATGACGTCTAGCTATACTTCACATTTTGTAAAACCCTTATGGAGTTCTGTTAATTAGTTGATTTGGAAGATTGTAGTATGATATATATATATATATATATATATATATATATATATATATATATATAATACATCTCGGTGATGTATACACCTCAGTTATGAGACCCAAAGTCACAAATCTTAAGGTCACAATTTGCATTGAGAAGTAGGTTACTCAGTGATGTATATACATATAATGTTTGCAATTTTGGGTAAAAGATGTGTAATTTGTATTGGAATGCAAAATGTTAAAAAAAAAAACAAAAAACAAAAAAAATTGTTAACGGGTGTTAACGGGTGAAACGGGTGACTTATTAGGCTTAACGAGTTGGGTTCGAGTGACCCGTTAGCTTAACGGGTTGGGTTCGGGTGATCCGTTAAATTAACGGGTCCGGTTCAACCCGACCCAAACCCAATAAACCCGACCCGTTTACAGGTCTAGATGTAGGTAAGCTTTCAATTTTCAAATTTTTATGTTGTCTTTTATCGTTATATTTAGACAAAGAAAGGAAGTCTAAATTCAGAACGCAATGAGTTAAAGAGTTGGACTGATTGCATGCAAGACTAAGGGTGGGCACTTATAATCGAAAACCGAAACCGAAACACAAACCAAATATAACCGCACTGAACAGTTTGGTTTTGCGGTTTTGAAACGGTTTCGGTTTTGAAACCAAACCGCAACATAGAAAACGGTTTGGTTTCAGTTTTGACTTTTGAAAACTGTACCGAAATCGAACCGCACCGCAAATATTAATAAACATTTAATTAAATATCCATATTATATTTCATGTTTTAATTGGTTGTTTGTTAGAATTCATACACTTAGTATGAGACTCAACTACACTAGAATATCATCATTCATCACTTTTTTTCGTTCATCAACTTGAAGGACCTTTGATATTTTATACCATCACACACACATATATGTACAAGGGTGGATTAATCTTGTTATCAAGAGTTGAATAATGATCTAATGAAGTCCACTTATTTGAAGCATGATATCACATATTTTAGTATCAAAGTTTCGCTCACATTTAATGAATTCAAATTTATTCAACTTGTTTTATGATAAACATTGTAAGGGACACCCTTTTGTTGCACAAACATATTTTAACATCACAACTACATGCAACATGCTAATTGTTTACATAACAAATGTCTTTTTCGTATTGCTATTGGGAAATGCATATTAATATGTTAAATTGCAAATTGTACATTGTTTCTTAAAAACCAAACCGAAACCGTTTGAAACAACACCGAACCGAACCAAACGGTTTGGTTTCATTTCGGTTTTGGTTTCAAAACCGCACCGAACCTAACCGCAAAAAATTTAGGTTTTGGTTTTGGTTTCACTTAAAACCGCACCGAACCAAACCGTGCCCGTCCCTATGCAAGACTAGGCATAAATTCATAAATAAATAAAAAAAACTTGTAGTTTCACTTTGTCTAAAAACTTAAATTACGAGATTTGAACTCAAATATAGAAAATAAATATATTATTATAACCAACATAATCAGTTGATTTAACTCACACCTGCAATGATTACGAGTAAAATTTAACAGGTTCTTTCGTGACGAGCAGGGTGGAAGCATCGTTTTCAAGTCCTAGACAAAAAATTCCAGCCTACTTTACCTAAAAAGAAAAGATAAATATTCTTGGTTTGGCAGTGATGCAATAATTTGATTTGGTCCCTTATGCGGTGGGACCTGTCACCTGTGACTTAGGCTTGATTGAGCATTTGATTAAACCTTTTTGGGCCGTTTGATTACGATCCTTTACAAGGACATTCACGTGATGTCGCAGTATCATGACACGTGTAACGTGCACATGATGCATGCAACTGAAGCGTTTCAGGTCAGCTGGTAACAGTAATTCTCAATGGATTACAGAATCACACTTCCTTTTAATTTTTAGCCGTAAATCGAATGAATTGTAGAAATTTAATGAATAAAATTTAATAAAAATGTGTAAGAAGTAAAAACAGAGGTATGAAAGCAATCAGGAGGATCCTAGTCGAATTCTCTTAGTGAGGATCTGGAGATTCTCCAATCATATCCGTTCATCGTACATCTTGAGGTAAAAAATTATTGTAATTTTTTTTATTTAAAATTAAATATAAATAGTACCTGCCAAAAACTAACCGTACGATATACGATGAACAGATGTGATTGGAGGATCCCAGGAATCCTCTCTCTCTGAAAGCAATTTGCTTATTTAACTATGATATGATGTTACAAAATATTTAAGGAACTAACTATAATATTTAAATGTATTTAATACAGTTACTTAGTACTACAGTTCGATTCTCGCTAAAATTTGAATCACATTATTGTTAATTCATTGTGAGGCTAAGCTCACCCCTTCCCTTTGCTATAGACAATATTGTTTATTAAAAAAATCTATTTAATACAATATCCAGTCAAATATATTTTATGTATTTAAACATAAGTGTTTCGATTCTTTCGATTCTTGGCTTCATATATCTTTACTAATACATGAAATCACATCAACTAAGATCATAAACCCATTCATTCTTTCACTTGGGTATGCTATTCACACATTCATTTTTATTTCATTTACACTCTCTTAATTTGCAACCTTCGATCGACTGAATTAAGAAAATTAAAAGACAAATTAACGAAAAATGTGTGAAAAGTAAAAAGAGACGAGGACAACACACCTATTTCCTGATTCCCAGCGAGTAATATTCCGGCAATTGCAATGCGACGGAGGTTCCTTCGTATGGACAAACATATGGGCCTTGGACTTTGGGCTTCCTCTTGGCCCAATTGGTTCAAAGAAAGTGTATCAAATCCCTTCCTTTAGGCTCAAGTAAGAAAATGTAAAGAATATTTTACAAGTTGAATGTTTATATGTCATCTGGGTTTTATTTGATGGAGTCTATTGTGCCAAATAGAGTGCAGTATCATATGAAAAATATCATACTTCGCAGGCTTAGCATGCCACAGAAAATGTTGTTGCACCTTTCTCACCCTCATTTGCATCTGAAGATATCTATTCTCCGGGATCGAAACGAGTATGTTCTTCAAATTCGGAATATCTTTCTCCAAAACAAATACGGCAAACGAGTCCCAATCCAGAACTTCGAAAAAAGGAGGCACAAAGTTATCTGATATAATCACCGGAACACACTCATAGAAAATGGCTTCAACCACTCGCGGACTGTTCACTTCGTAACCTTTTGCGCAAATGCAGTACTTGCTGCTCTGCATATGATGCGCGTAGTTCTTATTACCCTTCCCCTTAGGCAACCGGCCAAAGATCTTCATGTCGGGGTCTTTGTTTTCCCAATGCTGCAACAGAATTGGCCTAACGTAACCATGGAGCTTCCCGGCAAAGAAAGCAAGTATTGGCCTCTTGGAAGGACGATTGCCTCCAATATTTCTGAGGGGATTCTTTGCTGTGTGGACGTAGGTTTCAGGAAGAGACACATCTTTGCCAAATACAAAACCTTGTTTGACATCAGCGTTGCAGAGGGCTCTGATACACCTAGCCATGTATTTCTTTGTTTCTGTTGGGGCCTGTGTAAGTAGCTTTTATTAGATAATATACTAATACATAATCTAAATTATCCCAGGTTTGTATATTTTTTATACAAGCGATATTCTACTTTAAACACTGCAGGGAGGATATTCTCTCAACAACGTCATGATAATGTCAGAAAAGTGGAAATCTGTTTTATTTTCTTGCCAAATGAAACGCCTTGAAGTAATTCGGAAACTAACTATAGAGGAAGTATGAAAATCATACCCAATCATGGCAAGCAACAAGAAAATGATCAGCTCCTCCAGTTCGATTCCAGAAAGGATATTTAACCGCAATTGTTTCCACGTAGTTCTTCAAGTATTGCACAAGATTCGTATAACTGTGTGAATCGCGAACGTATAAAGTTTCCTCTAACATTAGAGAGCTAAAAGGCAAGTAGTACAGGTGGGCTTTCCGAGGGTCTTTAGTAACAAATTTTTTGTCAGCCTCCATCTGCTTCATGAACCATCCCTCGGAGGCATATATCCCGGTTAATACTGGCTTGTGTAATATAGGTCTTTCTCCTTCACGGTAAATGTATACCTTAAGAGTGTCCTCCATTAATTCATAGCTCCTGCAGATTAGATGAGATTTTCACTTGAGCAGTACTAGTAAATTGTACGGTTGTAACACAAAGCTTTTGAAATTAATTGAAATACATAGGAGCCTTAAACATACCTTTTAAACATGGAAAGATTCCGATAAAGTGGAGCATACAGAGTTGGATCATTCTTAATAATGGGTACATTTTCAATCTGGGAGGCTGCATATTGCAGCTCTTCGTCAACAGTCGAATACCATTGTGGTATCTGGTACCCACACAAAAGAGAGGTGAATAATAAGAATGAGGCGTTGAAGCATTTTAATAATTGAATGACATTCCATGTAACATAAACCAGAACTTTCAAGCGTACCACTGTATGATCCGATGCACGACTCTGAAGTAACAGATTCTTCATATCAGACATCGAATAGACATCCAAGACCGGGACCTCTGGCTCTTTGTTCACTTCAGGGGCTCTGATCAATGAAGAATTATGTTGTGTTTGCTTGAGGTCATTGTGCAATTGCTCAGAATTTTTGGTTTTCTCGGAAGAAGCTGTTCCATCTTTCACGACCAAAGTCACATTTGAGTCAACAACTATAGTGGGAGCTCCAACTTTAGGCGATGAATTTACCATTGGGGACACAGGTGACGCGGTTAGAAAACCAGCAGTTGAATTGATCACTACTTCATCTGTAGTATCCCTTTCATTCCTAGTCTTGCTATCTAAAAATGCATTATCTGTAGTGTTTTTCTTTTCTACAAAGCTCAGATCATTCAAAAGTGACACATTACCGACCATCTGAGAAGTAGACAGTGAAGTTAAGGGAACCTTTGCAGCAGAGAGTATAGATGATAAAAGATTACCGTACGGAAGTTCAAGACGCTGGACAACTAAAACCAAAGCAAATATCATTCCCACAATCCACATCACTCTCCTCGGTTCGACTTGACATACAGATAAAAGCTCCATCCCCATTTGTGACACCACTCCAGTGATTCCTGGACAAAATCTCGACAGCCTTAACCTGTTAGACCAAGTCATAAAACAAGGCAACTGCCAAATCAGTTGCATTCGAACTCAAACAACTGTCGCAACCGATAGTTTATAATCTGAGCTGATAGGTTTGTTATGTAATTCTGAACAGTTTTCGGTTTCAGCTGCTTCCCTTTCCAGGAACAGCTTTTGCAACTCAAAATTTATCTTCTGTTCTTGGTTATTCAAATCCTCCCTATACAAATTCAACAACCACAAAACGCGATTACTGAGATTGAGAGGGCGATTTTCTGTTGTATAATTAATTACACGTTGGTTTACTTCACTCAGACCTCAAATGCACTTAATATATAAGAGAAACTAATTGTTGAAAAAATGACATCCAAATCAACCAATCAAGAAATTCAAATGCACCAGATATCTATGAAAATAAAGAGTAAAAATTAAATTCACTTTCCATGAATAGCTGTGCATGCAGGAGCAGGAACAATTCCGAACTATGATAATGTAAAAACTATTTTCAAATTAATAAACAAATTAATTCAGATGTAAATATTAAAATAGGAAAAGAATTCAACAATTTAAACTTCAGTAGTACTATAAACACAGCTTCTTAATTCCATTGCACCAGCTGAATAAATTGGGGGGGGGGGGGAGAGAGAGGAAATGTGAAGGAAGAAAGATTTTAAAAACTGGGTTTGGCTTGTAAGTTTGAATTCTAACCTTGTATGCCAAGCTTTGTTTCTTTTTCCTTTCATTTCATCATTTTCCCACAGTTTCTCAGCAACCAAACAGTTCTTTTCTAGGCAAGGACAGGGAAAGAAAGAAAATACCTTGTTGGGTTTAAGGAAATTAAAGTGCGTTGGTTTGAGAGAAAATCTGCTTAATTAGCTTCAACGTTCTTCTACCGTTACTGGTTTTGGCCTTTCCGAGAGAAACGTGGGAAGCTGTGTGATTTTTATGGGACTTCGGCCAATTTGCCAAAGCCTACTCCTGATCTAAAACGGATTGTGGTCCAATTACTTTTTACGTAGACGCCACCACTACATTTTAACCTTCAAAATACAGACAGAAAGAGTGCAACGACATAGGAGTCAAGTCACGTTATTTTTAGTGCGTAAATTGTGATTTGACGTGGCAGTTGTAATTCTTGCTCATATTGCTAGAATAATTAGCTAAGTGCTGATTTGGTTGTATCTTTCTTGTTTGAGTCTCATTGGTCTTAAGTAAGTAAGGTGCCAAGTGTCTACATCTCATAGGGTGTAAGATGGAAGGCTGAGATTGCCTTGATGTATTTTGAATACTGCCAAAAGTGTATAACCATTAGAAGTAGACTGATATTCCTTCACTCTCAGAGTCATATCACTACTAGAATTATGGTTATAGGACACCAATATTTGCTCACTATTTGCAATTGGTGACTATAGACATAAAGATAGCACTCTTGGCTTTTTTTGGGTGTCTTTTTAGTTAATACCACTAATACTAGTGACCTTCAAATTTGAGATTGGTCTCCTTTTATTTTTGGTGTCTTTTAAGCTGAGATTGGTGTCTTGCTTTTGTGTAAAAAGATAAATCCCCTCTCTCCCCTTCACAAATGTCCAACACCTCATTCGCTTCATTCTCTCTCCTCTCCCTCTTCTCTTCACGCAACAGCACCGACAACGGGAGTCGAAGACAAACGACGGCGATGAGAACACCAACGCCTGTCAACTTGTACCTCCAAAATCCTCTTCCTGTCCTCTTTCCAACTCCCAAGTTAGGGGGGGTGTAGTCAAACTAAGATTTTAAAGGATTTTAAAGGATTTTAAAAGTGATAGATTTGATAGGATTTAGGAGGATTTAAGACTCCTACAAAATTCATATGGGAAAGAATTTGAATGGATTTAGTTTGTAGATTTTGGTAGATTGTGGTGGATTTTCATATAATTTTTTTATTGAAAAAAAAAGGAAAAATCTTTCTCCTTGCCCTACTGTACTCGATAGCCACTTTACCCCTCCCTTTTTGGGTCCCCTTTCACACAACCACAGCTCCATCTCTTTCTCAATTGATAGATCAACATAACTTTGGTAAGCTTTTGAGCACTACACCACCAACAACCATCACCACCGATTGCCCTTTTGCCATAGACGTACGCTGTGGTGCTTCAGTAATGCTTGTAGTACCACAGACATTAAAAAATTAGAATGGCGAGAGAGTAGTATTAACCAAAATCCTAGATCGATCATGTCCTTCGATGATCATACATGCCTAATTAAGGTCTAAGGGTCATAATAATGCATGAAACTAGTATAAGAAACTGTTACCTGTACCCTTGCACACCTTGCAGTCAACCAAGCCTGTCTCTAGCTTTATTTTTCCATTGTTACAGACTACACATTTTGTACCACCTACCGGTCGCAAGTCTTAGTGATTGAAGTGGCAAAATGTTGAAAGAAATAGAAGAATTAGTGAATGTTGAAATAAAGAAGCATAACAGATGATGTACAAATTCGTAATTTACATGCACTACTAATATTTTTCGTTTGCAGCACTGTGATCCTAACCTATGCATGATATATCCTTGAATGCTTCAAACTAATATTCTGTATAGTAGGGATCAACTATTATGTGTTGAACACTGGATTAAGTTCTAAACGTTGAGCATTAATGTGATTCCTCTCCGACTCGAGAATTCAAGAATTCGTCCAAAAACCTAGCTCAAACTATGTGCAATAATGTGAAATACTTACAAAAAGAGATTCCAACATAGTATATGGTGGTTACCTATGTGTGGCTGAGGTTGGTAGAGATTTGAGGACTGCCTAGATGGAAAAGGATTTGAAATCCTAGAGGGTGAGGTTTGATTCTTTTTAGTCTTGGTTATATATACTTCTTACCCTCAAATCCCACAAAATTCACAATTTATTGAAATCCTCCAAAATCTTAATTTTTTTAATACACTTAGATTTGGATGGATTTTAAAATCCTTTAAAATCTTTTAATTGACTGCACCTAGATTTGAATGGATTATAAAATCCTTTAAAATCTTTTAATTGACTACACTAGGATTTTAAAGTCTTTTACAATCATCTCAAATCCGAGTTTGACTACAGCCCCCTTAGTTTCATCAAATTCGAAGCCGAATTTCCTCAATTTCAGATCTAAGAAACGGTAACCGCGGATTTTCCAGCCAATTTACGGCCAAGCTCGCCGGAATTGGACCTCCACCCAGGTAAAGATGATCCTCTCCTCGTGGGATGTCCTTCAGCGTAAGTTCTTTTCCAAATAAAAACGTTCAGTTTTTGGATCGATTCTAGATTTCAAATCTTAATTCCATTTTTTGTATGCATGTCGAAGATTGGGGATGAGGAAGGTGAATCAAGGTTGTTTGCGACCTGGGCCGAGAAGAATGGAAGGTTGTGGGTGAAATTAAGGTGAAATTCGAGAAACTCCTTATTCTATTTCGGTTTTAAGCTTTGGGTTTCACTGCACCTCGTAATCAGGTTAGTTATCAGCTTTATGTCCTGTGATCTAGTATTTAAAAATATGGATGCTGTTTGTCGCAGAAGAAGTTTGGATCTACTTACTAGTTGTACAGCTACTTGTGTATGAAGTGACTTTCTTGTGTATGAAGTGTCTTTATATATATGTTTTACATTCAGTCTAATCTTGCAAGTGTAACTACTGTAAGCTTCATTTCTACTGCTACTACTGCATCTGTGATTGGTTTTAATAAGTTATTTTTGTAGGTCTTAGTTGACAGTCTTGAGATTTTGAATAGTTTGAAGCTTTCGTAATATGCCTGGTAAATTGCTTATTCTCAAAACTATGCTTGGTAGGATGTTGAACCAAATGACAGAAAAATTGGGAAACTTGTGAATATGCTTTGAAGAACCCACTGCGAATTCCCTAGGTAATGCTTTTGGTGAGCTTGATGTAGAGTTTAAAGTTCAAAGTCGATTCCACAGTGTGCTATGCATTTATAGAAAGTTGTTATCATCATGTAAGGAGCAAATGTAAGTCTTAAGTAGGTTAATCTTGTAACAGAATTGCGATTTTAGCAAGGGAAGCTTTTGTCCTTTAGCCCTTCGTTGATTCTAACTTTTCAGTGTATTCGTCACCACTCATATGGGTTTCCCTATGGTCCATTTTTCTTTGAAGCAATTTAGTAATTATATTTGATGCTTACAGATCACAAAGAAGTTGATAGCAAATACGTTCTTAGTTGAAGTTGCAGAAGGGTTGTAGTGAATTTGTTGAGATTTTTGTATGGTAAATTATGACTGCAAAAATATACTTTTTCCAGGTATTTATATGATCATATCTCAGTGTTGTCCTCAACTCTAATCACTTTAACAGTTGGACTTGAGTTAACGTTATTCTTACGAAATTTGTGGGTTTGATTTTGGTTGCAGGCTGCAGCTGATGATCAGATTCAAGTTGTTGAGATGATTAAGCTCTTGGAAACAAAGGGTTCGAAGACTTTTTAAAGTTTGTTTCCAACATTTGTACATAATTGTATAAAATATCAGTTATGCGAATTTATAGTTGTATTCTTATATTTAATGATATTACAATTTGTTTTCTCACTAAAAACAGAAAAAGAAATATGATACTCCAATTTGGGTGCTCACACAGGGCATCCTTTTCTAAAAACACAATTTTCAACTTTGACACCAATGAATTAGGGTGGCATTGTTTTAGGTGGCACTGATCTATTAAGGGTAGCCATTGTTACAATAGAGACTTCTCTATAAGACATGTACACCTATTTAGTGGCTGCTTGGTGGCAATTGAGGTTTGCCACCAATGTTAGTGCCCACTCTTTATAATAGACACCAATGAAAAATGTGTCCTCTAGCCAAAATTCTAGTAGTGTATTCTCTGATGTTCTATCTCTTCTCTCTATCATCATCCTTCATTCATGTACTGGTATTTCATCCAAATTATGTGTGAATCTGTGAAGTCATAGCTCACATTGTACCATTTTCAGCTTACTTTAACATGGCCTCAGAGCTATGTTGGGTCTGAATTTTTTGGGCGTCGATTCTGTGAGTAGTAGTGAGTTTATTCTCGCAACATCTCGTTGCAGAGAAACTAGTGAGAGAGAGGTGTGATCTTAGTTTGACATGGCTGGGTCTAGTGGAGGGGAGCTTTGAGCTCGGATATTCAACAGAGAGAACTTCGATTTCTGGCAAATTCGAATGAAGACAATTTTCCGATCTCACGAGTTATGGAGTATTGTTGAAACGAGTTTTACTTCTTCAGCGAAAGCGGAGAAAGAGATAACAAAGACGGAAATGAAGCTGCATTGTGAAAATTTGGTCAAGGATGCAAGGGCTCTTGGAATCATTCAAGGAGCTGTATCGGATCAGATTTTTCCAAGCATTGCAACTCTAGAAACTGCAAAAGTAGCATGGGATATTCTAAAGCAAGAGTTCGTAAGAGACAAACAGGTACGACCTATGAAATTACAGGGTATTCGTTGTGAATTTAAGTATACTTGTATGGGTGAAGGTAAATCAGATGAAGAGCTATGGAGAAGACCTTAGTAATTAGAGAATTGTGCAAAAGTTATTGACCAGTTTACCCAAAACATATGATATTATAGCTTATGTTATAGAGAATACTAAAGATATTGAAGTAGTTGATGCTCAAGATGTGGTTGCTATATTGAAAAGGTATGAACTGAGGCCAACTAGACATGGAGAAAGTAGTACTGAGCGTGCATTTGCTAGTTTGAATATCTCACTTAAGAATGGTAAAGTTGGTAATCAAAATAGCAATGTTGGTGGAACAAAATTTCAGAAGAATTTCAAGTTCAAGGGGAAGCAGTGGAATAACAAGTCCACTCCAGGTGTAAGAAATGAAACTAGCAACACTGGTGGTGCTTGCAAATATTGTGATAGACTCCACTATGGAGAGTGTTAGATGAAAGGGAAGATTAAATGTCACAAATGTGGCAAGCTTAGTCATATTGCCAGGGTTTGTAATCTCAATAAGAATGTTCAGCAAGGGAATTTTTCCAACAAAGTAGAGGAACCTGGAAATTTATTTCTTGCTAAACAAACAACTGAAGTGAAAGCTGTGAGTGACATCTGGTATATAAATAGTGGATGCAGCAATCATATGACCTCTAGAGAGGATCTGCTTATGGACATTGACAGAAGTATTAAAGCAAAAGTGCAAGTTGGCACAAAGGTTCTAGTTGATGTGAAAGGCAAACGAACTCTTGGTATTGACACTGAGAAGGGAAAGAGGTATATAAGAGAAGTCGTGCTAGTATCTGGACTTGCAGAGAATTTACTCAGTGTTGGATAGATGACTGAACATGGGTATTTTCTTGTGTTTGGTGATTACAAGGTGGATATCTTTGATGACAGAACACTGACAAACTTAGTGATTAGGGTGAAGCAAAAGGAGAACATGTGCTTCCAACTAGTATTCAAATCCAATGATTAACTGGTATTAAAAGCTAATGTACATCAGTGTGCTACAATCTGGCAAAAAGGTTTGGACACTTAAATTATAGGAGTTTGAAGCAATTACAGGAACATAATATGGTTCTTGGATTACCTATGATGCATGCCAATAAAGGTATATGTCAAGGATGTGCATTGGGAAAGAATCACAGGGAGTATTTTTCAAAAGAATCAACACGGAGAGCAAAGATGCCACTTGAGCTAATACACTCAGATGTGTGTGGCCCTATGCAAACACCAACAATAGGTGGAAATAGGCACTTCATTACATTCATTGATGACTACTCAAGGATGTGCTGGATCTATTTCTTGAGACTCAAGTCAGAAGTCTTCCATGTGTTCAAGAAGTTTAAGGCTATGGTAGAGCTTCAAATGGTTATTCTGTGAAGAAATTGAGAACTAATAGGGGAGGAGAATTCACTTCAAATAAGTTTGAAAAGTTCTGTGAATCTTTGAGGTTAGAGAGGCAGCTCACTGTTGCATATTCTCCACAACATAATAGAGTTGCAGAAAGGAAAAACAGAACTATATTGGAGATGGCTAAATGCATGCTTCATGAGAAAGACCTTTCATATAATCTCTAGGGTGAATCAGTGAACACATATGTGTATCTACTAAGCAGGTGTCCCACAAAAGCATTGGAGAATATTACACCCTTTGAGAAGTTCAGTGGAAGAAAACCTGGAATTAAACACCTGAGAGTGTTTGGCTCAGTGTGTTATTCCCTTATTCCAGGAAATTTGAGGCATAAACTAGAAGAAACTAGTGTCACTAGTATCGTCATTGGACATGGTACTTGTGAGAAAAGATATAAAGTGTTTAATCTTGAAACACAGAAGGTGATACTCTCAAGGGATGTGATTTTTGATGAGAATGGCAAATGGAACTGGGAGAAACATAAAGTCAATGAAGTGTGCATCCCATTTTCTACAAATGAATCTCCAGAAATGAATGAAGTTGATGAAGGTTCAGACTCCATGGAACATGTTATATCTGAATGTGCTTAAATCCAAATTGAAGGTTTTCCAGCTACTGTCTTTGGTGATTCAACTAGTTCTGTCTCTATACCTCAGTATGATGATACTCCATTGAGATATAGAAACTTAAGTGAGATTTATAAAGGATGCCATTTGTGTATCATTGAACCAGAATGCTATGATAAGGCTGCACATGATGAAACATGGAAGAAGGCAATGGAGGATGAAATATGTATGATTGAGAAGAATCAAACATGGGAATTGGTAAGGAGACCATATGATAAACCTGTGATTGGGGTAAAATGGGTGTAAACTTTTGCACCTGTTGCAAGGTTAGACACAATAAGGACTCTGATTACACTGGCTGCAAAGACCAAGTGGAAGTTATTTCAGATGGATGTGAAATCAGCTTTCTTAAATGGTGTACTTGAAGAGGAGTTGTATGTATATCAACCATATGGGTTTATTGTGCAAGGAGAGGAGGATAAGGTTTACAAATTGCACAAAGCTTTGTATGGTTTAAAGCAGGCACCTAGGGCCGGGTATGGAGAGTTTGATTCATACTTTGCATAGTGTGGTTTCAAAAGGAGTACCAGTGAGGCAACATTGTAAACCAAGTGTAGAGGAGACTCATATATGATTATAGTGTCCATTTATGTTGATGATATAATCTACATTGGAAGCTATCAAGATTTAATGGATGAATTCAAGGCTAATATGATGCATAAGTATGAGATGACTGATATGGGACTTCTACATCATTTTCTTGGTATAGGAGTAATGCAAACTAAAGAATGCATTTTCATACACCAGAGAAAGTATGCTTCATCTCTGTTGAAGAAATTTGGACTCCAAGATTGTAAACCTGCGAGAACACCTCTGGTACCAAGTGGTAAATTGAGAAAGGAAAATGAAATGGAGCTGTAGATGAAGCTCAATATAGAAAAATTATAGGTAGTTTGTTGTATCTCACAGCAACTAAACCTGACATAATGTATGCTGCATGTTTGGTAGCAAGGTTCATGCATTGTCCCTCTAACAAGCACTATGGGACAACAAAGAGGGTTCTAAGATATGTTCAAGGGACTCTTGATTTTGGCTTGGAGTACAAGAAAGGCCAAGGAGAAATTATGATAGGATTTTGTGACAGTGATTGGAGTGGTTTAGAAGAAAACATAAAAAACACATCTGGGTATGCTTTTACCTTTGGCAGTGGAGTTTTCTCTTGGGCTTCAGTTAAGCAATAATGTGTTGCTTTATTCACAGCTGAAGTAGATAATATTAGTGCATTTGAGGCAACAACACATGCTACTTGGCTAAGGTTTGTTCTGGAAGACTTTGGTGAAGTGCAATCTGTTGCAACACTAATGAATTATGACAATACTTCAGCCATAACTATCACTAAGAATCCTATTTTTCATCAGAAAACCAAGCATATAAACAAGAGGTATCATTTTGTAAAGGAGGCATTGCATCAATGAGTGATTGATTTGGTTCACTGTCCTACAAAGGAGAAAGTTGCTGATATCTTTACAAAGGCATTAGCAAGAGAGCAATTCACCTATCTCAAAGAACTTCTTGGAGTGAAGTCAGTTCACAATTTTAAGGGGGTTGTTAGTGTGTAAATTGTGATCTGATGTGGCAGTTGTAATTCTAGCTCATATTGCTAGAATAATTAGCTAAGTGCTGATTTGGTTGTATCTTTCTTATTTGAGTCTCATTGGTCTTAAGTAAGTAAGGTTCCAAGTGTCTACATCTCATAGGGTGTATGATGGAAGACTGAGATTGCCTTGATGTATTTTGAATACTGCCAAAAGTGTATAACCGTTAGAAGTAGAGTGGTATTCCTTCACTCTATCTCTACCGAATGTCATGGTGAATGTGTGTGAATGAAAATCTCAGAGTCATATTCTCTGTTGCTCTCTCTCTCTCTTCTCTGTATCATCATCCTTCATTCTTGTACTAGTATTTCATCTAAATTCTGTGTGAATCTGTGAAGTCATAGCTCACAGTGAACCATTTTCAGCTTACTCTAGCAGCTATCACATTTAATTCAGCATGAATTGTCATAGATTATGAGAGTTGGCCAAAAACAGGCCAGAATGGTGACTTTTTGCTACTAAACTTGCATTATTATTTGGGACTGGATACTGTGTTAGTAGAGTGTGGCGGATTTTGTTATTTCCGCCTAAATTTTATAAAATTTGTTGTATGATATAGGAAAAATGGAAAGGGAATATGAGATGATATTGAAGAGGACCTTGCTAAGCATCTGCATTCTTGATCCAAATATAACGTCGCAGAATCATGTAGAGGATCACAATCACATTAAGAATATGTTGATGTTATTTTTGAAGCTGATGACTTTCAATGGGCTAGTGGTGGTAAATATGTTGTGAATGTGTAGTTTGCAAGTGTTACAAAGACAGGTAAGAGTTTCTAAGAAGTGTAGCTCTGGTTTTGCTTTTTAAGCCTGTGCTTAGAATAGTCATGCCAATTTCAACCGCTAAGTTGTGTCTCATGGATTAAATTCATTTCCTTTATGTGTTAATAAAGTTCCATACTGCACAAGGGACAAGTAATTGTTTGTGGTGAATAACCTAAAGGCATTTAAGTATATTGTTTGACGTTGCACATATCCAAATGAATAGGTTAGCTTCTCGCTTTCTTCTTTTTATCTTCTTTGCATGTTGATATGAAAGTGTAATTAAGTTGGCTATTTCCTAGCAAATGTAAAGATTTTGTAAGTTGGTTATTCCTAGTCTTAGGATTAATTGTAACACGCAAAGGTTGGAGCTTGTGTGAAATGAGGAGCATGATTGACTAATGTTACACGGCAAAACTCTTTTCTGGTAAGAATCATTTGCATTCATATATGATTTGTTTTCCCTATTAAAGATTGATTTGGTGTGGGATTCTAGAAGTCTATACAAATCTGCATAGCGTCTTAAATAAGGAAGATGTTTAAATAAGGTAAATCTATTTGTTTATTAGGTAAAAGAGTTAACCTAGTATATAAAGGGTTCTGCTGGGAGTTTTACACGACACCTTTTGTACTCTAATCAAAATCGTGAGATTTTTTATAAGGTCAAGGGGGAGAAAAAAAAGGCTGTTAGGTTCTTAGATTTATCTAGGTGATAGTCTGAGAGCATAACACATCATTCATTCATCATGGACCATTGTGTAAGCTTTGCCTGTGAGGAAGATCATCAACCTGCGTGAATTGGTATTCATCCAAGAGAAGGTGAAGAGGGTGCATTCTACAAGACAAGAATATTTGATCAAGCTTATTTTGTGGTGTAAGAAAGTATCAATTGAGTCTTGTATAAGTCCTTAAGTTTTTTAGTGAAATTGGTTGTGTGCCTTGAGGTTTTTCTCTCCTGTTTGGAGAGTTTTTCTCAGTTGGTTGTGTTTTGATTTTTGTTGTGAAGAACCAGGATTGAATCACATATCAATCCTGCATATTGCATTTTAACATTGATTCATCCAGGTTTACAATTACATGATATAAGTAGAAGTACCTTGACAACTACTTGTATAGCTTCTTCCATGAGCCATCAATGCAGCATGTGCTGCCCTTGTTGGGAGCAATTCCACCCCTAAAAAGCCCCCTACGCTATAAGCAATTCAACCCCTAAAGTGAACAGTAACTCCCTTTAGTGGGTTGGAGGGAGGGGGTGGGAGTTTCTTTACGAGCGACTTGTAACTCTAAATTGCACACAATTTTTTAGTTCTTCGTTCAACGTACCCTTAAATTAGTGGTTTATCCATCCCAATTCAATCATCTACCAAACGAGGCCCATACTCTAAATGATAGCAGGTTTCACTTTGGCTTTAAGATCCATTAATAGTTTCTTCCACTTTTCGCTGTACGTTTCCCTTTCATTATTCTGCGCCAAAAGATCAGTCATATTCAAAACTGCATGTGAATGCACATATTCCCTTGCCTCCTTCAGCACCTATAATCATTTAACTAGTTCTGGACTGTTGTATATGTAACTCCATGTTCAAGTGGAGCTAGTTTCCCACTTCTGTAACTTGATATGTCTACTCCTGCTCAATATACTGCTCTTTAAACAGTCTTTCATTTAGAAGTCTCGACAGCTTCGTCAGGCTTGTTACTGATACTCGGCATTCATTTCATACATTGTTTGTGCTTGTAACATTTATGATACTTGATTTAATCGGGGACTTATCTATATTTTTCTAGTGGACGGCTATCTTCACTGTTTAGAACAAGAGCGTGCTGCCGCTGCAACTGTCTGGATGAAGCTCGCAACCACAACCTCCGATTGATTAATCTAAAGCTGGGTGATTTCACATCTACTGACAGTAACCAACGTAAAGTCTCTGTAGCTAGATTTCATAGCTATACTTGATAATAATGAAACCTTTGAGTGGAAGGTTTCTTGTAATATCTTGAAAAAATGATCCCTCCACTAGATTTTAGAACACCTCAAGATCAATGTAATACAGTAACTTTCAATATAGCCCAACGAATAAATTTTGTGATCATAAAAATTAACTGTTGAGAATAACCTTCTCTTTTTAAAGATTTAGAATTATATCCACTGGTGGCCCTCTCAAGGACCGCACACTCTCGAGTATACGCGAGTTCTGCTCAAGTGGTTTAATTTTCAGAAGTCTAAAAAATAAGATAAAGTTGTTTGAAAGCATTTTTAAGATAATTAAAACACTTCCAAGTATTTTTTGAAAAAATAATTTTTTATTAAAAATATAGTAGAAGCCCAAAGTTTTAACATGTCTACTTTTCAAAGTGTCCGTGTTTGACTTACTGAAGATTACATAATTAAAAGCTTCATCACGTTTGTAATTTTCGTATAACTGGCACATCATCTTTGACTTCCCACCGTTCTCAGCCAGTTGGCTTATGTCTATAGCATATTCCAAAGCTTTCTAACCACTAATCAAGGGATTAGGATGTCTGGCCATTTGTAATAGATCATGAGGCCAGAATCAAGTTACAATTTTTTCTTCAACTTTGCACCAGAGAATTCTCTCTCCCGTTCCACAGTTCCATTCGTCTTTCTCTTCCCGTCTCCTTCTGTTCCACAGCTCCTTGGAATCAGCCGATTCTAAAACACTGAAACCTAGTTCGTTCCTCCAATCCCCAACTAAAAGGTGCCCAACAAAGACAACAAGGAAGAGAACCAGATCAGATGGCGGAGATGGGGTTTACCAGTCGGCCGTGGAAGTAGAGATGAACAACAGGGTAACCGCGGTTATTTACCCATAACCGTTTATGTTCATACCCGCATAACCGTTTACCCGTTGAGTAATTGCATAAACGGTTATACCCATACCCATAACCGTTTATAAACGGTTAACCATACTCATAACCGTGTACCCATTTAATTATAACCATAACCATAACCATTTACCCATTTAACCATAACCATTTACCCGTTTACCTGTTTTTGAACCTGCTTGTCCTTTTTTTATCCATTTACCCATTTTTTCACCCGTCTACATGTTTTTTTTAACAACTTGAAAATTACAAAAGAAAAATTTGTGACAATTTTCATTTTCTGACAATTAGACACCGTTATAGATACATTTTATCATGCATTTCCCTATTTTAATCATTTAAGTCCTCGTACAATTCCAATAATTGAAATAATAGCTTACGAACGATATTTTTCTGTTACAACTAAGCAAGTCTTTAATTATAATAGCGAAGAAGGAGATATGTCCCCATTTCTAAACACAGTTTTATGCAATAAGTAATTGATCCTAATCCCCCAATATATATATATATATATATATATATATATATATATATATATATATATATATATATATATATATATATATATATAATATAAGGTAATTTAACAATGTGTTGTTTGCGGTGCCAAAAGGCGTTGGGAATGTCGGAACAGACGTCTTTAATAAGTTGGTCTTGGAATTTAAGGATTTTTTGAGATACAATCTCTTGTTTAAGTTGGTCTTCAATCCTTTTATGATGAAGTTCATCTTTCAGGGATTGGAGATGTTTAGTCTTATTAGAGATTAGATTTAAAGAATGCGAAGTGCAATCTTTCTGGAGCTGACTTAAATTTTTGAGATATGTTTTACGGCAGAACTCAAATGTGACCTTCTGTCCTAAAACTTTTGAGGTAATCCTATTGTGATGAACCTTAAAAGGATATAAGAGTGCTATGAAGGGTAATCCTAATATGACTGCATCCGTTAAATTTTTTATTAAGACAAATGGTGTTTTAAAACAAACTTCATTCTGGCAAACATGTGCCTTAGGAAGTTCGTATTTGATTTCCATTGGAGATTCATTAGCAGCACTAAGGATTTCCTTTGATTTGTGGAAATACCTAGTGGGGATTAATCATTCTTGAATACAATTCAAATCTGCACCTGAATCTATTAATGCGATTGTTTCAAACCTAAAATCTTCGATTACTATCGTTATTTTGGAATACCATTTCTGGATTCTAATTTTATGAAGAAGATTTAAAACTAGATGTTTTGAAGGGTCGTCAGATTCTGACTTATGATCTATGGGAAATCTGAAATTTATTGAATCAATAATAAGAACATAAATAATTAAAACAAGATTGAAAGTAGGAGTGATATTCATGATAAAATAATGAATTAAAATTAATGATGCAAATATAGTTTTTTAAAAATAAATTTATTTCAAATTGGAATCCAACTTACAAATTCGTCTACTGACGATTGACTCTGAAAACTTTGGTGCTCGCAGGCATCCTTGATTAAAATGCAGAAAACTAAAATACAAGTGTTTGATATTTCTGATATTTCTAATAGAATTAAACTCCTGTTCTTTTTGAATTCGCAGAGAGTTTTTCTTCCTAAAAAGAAGCCTCATTCTTCCGAGCTTCGGACTTCCTCTTAAAGAGAGATGGGAGCAGAGATAGATCCGGGAATCCCGCTGCCTTCTGTCTTTCCCATGTGCCAAAGGCTGTAAAGGAGAGGGAATGATGAGACTTTTACTGTGGATTCACGATCGAGCTGTCTGGTGTGGTAAATGACTATTCATGAATAGTGACTTGTCTGCTACTGCTGATTTTCTTGCAATGATGCTGGCTTGGTAACTTGTCTGCTACTGCTGATTTATCCGAACTGCTGATAAGCTTGCGACATACTGTCTTCCTAATACATACTAGGTATTCCTTTTGTATAAGTCTAAATTACATGGAAATAGCTTAAGAGAAATACAAGCTAAAACAAAATAATTTAAAACTCATACGGGTCATGGGAATCCGGCGGGAAAATATTTCCTTGAGTTGGTGCTACAGCAGATGAAGCGTCTGAAGAATCATCAGAGTCAGAACTGTCTTCTTCTTCTTGTAATTCTTTCATGAGAATTTTGGCTAAGGCCTTCAATTTTGATGATTTCTTCTTTTTGGAGCTGCTTGAAGACTTGGATGATTTGTCCTTGCCTTTGATTGAGGAGGAGGGACTAATGTCCGATAAGGATGCTATTTTTTCTTTGATTGGTTCGGGCAACGCCGTTGCAGGAGGGGCTGCTACTGCAGGTACTGAAGCTGGCTCGAAGGGAAAGTCCCTGAGAACCACGTCCATGATCTTCTGATGGTTGAATTTATCTCACCATTTGACCATCCTTTGCCGAGAGACTTCTTTGGATTCAAGCTCATAGTTCCATCGGAGGATCCAAGGGACCTTATATTTTGCCATGAATAATGCGATCAGAGGAATCTCTTCCTCGAACCTTGCTCTATTGAACTTCTTCTTGAATGTTTCTGTTAGGGTTTGCAGGAATTCTTCTGGCATGAGACTGGATATAAGGCCATGTTCTGACCACCATCTGGGGAACCATGCAGGAAAATTCAATCTGAAACTTCGATCAAAGGTTATAAACCATGAATGACTAAAATCTTCTGATTGGTGCAAGAAAATGTTAGTCCAAGCTTGAATGTAATCAAAATAAGTATAATGATTTGAATGGCTAGGAAAGCTACTGCTCTTAAATGGTTTGGGTTGAAAGAGAGGTACTCCCCATTCGGATTCTAGTAAGAATTTATTGATGGTAAGGGAATGCTACAGGATTCTGTTTTGATTACCAGGGGTTTTATCAAAGATAGGTTTTATGGTGACCGAAGAGGTTTCATTGAGTATGGTGGTATAATATTTGAGGGTTTTGTGGAATTCACTTGGTTGAAAATGGGAATTGGATGGAAACATCTTTTTAGCTATGACTTCAGGTGTTTTCAAGTGTTGGTAATTTGGGGGAATACTGAAGAGATATTCTTTAGAGGGTTTGATAACATAAGGAGATGTTTTGGTATAACTCATAGATGGAGATGGCGATTGCCGATAGGTAGAAGAGAAAGGATCATACTGGTTTACCAATGCAGTTTGATAGTTTGGTCGGATATTTCCTATAGTTGATCCTAATGGAGTGAATCTGTTGGTAATGGCTAAGGCCGAGGAATCGGGAATAGGTTCCTGTTTTGGTGGTGGTAGGGTGGCTGGAAGCCGTCTTTGTTGGCTACTGCCAGTGGGATTTGAGGTGTTCTTATTAGACATTCTTCCCCTGCAAAAATTCTCTTGTTAGGAAATCTGGAATGCAGTTATGGCTGCCTTTAATGTATTCAATGTCAAAATCAAAGATGCTTAATATGGCTTGCCATCGTGCAAAAATCTGTTTTGATGCTATGTTTTGAACATCTTTTTGTAAAACATGTTTTGCAGATTTGCAATCGACTATAATCAAGAATTTTTGATTTAATAAATCATCTTGAAATTTACTAATGCATAATACTATAGATAAAATCTCTTTTTTAATAATACTATAATTAGCTTGTGCAGGATTCCATACACCTGAATGGAAACAAATAATTTGTTCAGGTGATCCGGAAGAATTTTGCTGTTTGAGGATACTTCCATAACCAATGTCAGAGGCATCAGTTTCAACTATTTTGAAAGAGTTGGGAGTTGGAATGCCAAGACAGGGTAATGTCTTAACATGAGTTTTTATTTGTTTGACAATAGACGTATGAACAGAAGTCCATGCTGGAGGATTCTCCTTAAGACGATCAAACAAGAGTTTACATTGTTGACGCAAATGAGGGTAGAATTCAGAAACATAATTCAAAGAACCTAAAAATCTTTGAAGCTGTGTTTTTTCAGTAATCTGATCTGGGAATTTATCTGCAAATTGGATGACACGATCTATTGGTTGGATAGTAGATCTATGGATATTGTATCCTAGAAATCTAACCTTAGTCTGGAAGAGTTTAATCTTAGAGGCAGAAACAACTAATCCATTTGATCTAATGATCTTAGCAAACAAGTTCAAATGTTTCCAATGTTCATCTATAGATTTTGAATAAACAAGAACATCATCAATATAAATAATTGTAAAGTGACTGTATTGATTAAAAATCTCATTCATGATATTCTGAAATTCAGATGGTGCATTTTTCAAACCAAAAGGCATAACATTCCATTCATAATGCCCAAAAGGCGTAACAAAAGCAGTTTTGTATTTATCAGATTCATGAATTTGTATTTGCCAAAAACCTGATTTCATATCAAATTTTGAAAAAATAGTTGCTTTACTAAGCCTTTTTATTAAATCTCTTTTATTAGGGATTGGATACCTAATCCATTCCAAACTTCATTTAAAGGTTTATAGTTAATAACTAGTCTGGGAGACCCTCTTTCTAATTCTGCACTTTTCTGAACATAAAATGCAGGACATGACCAGGGTGATTTAGATTTTCGGATAATTCCTTTATTAAGAAGATCCTGTATTTCTGCTTTACAGAAATCCATTACTTCTTGACTCATTTGGATTGGCCTGGCCTTAGTAGGTATTTTTGATTCGTTAAATTCCTTAATATAAGGTAATTTAACAATGTGTTGTTTGCGGTGCCAAAAGGCGTTGGGAATGTCGGAACAGACGTCTTTAATAAGTTGGTCTTGGAATTTAAGGATTTTTTGAGATACAATCTCTTGTTTAAGTTGGTCTTCAATCCTTTTATGATGAAGTTCATCTTTCAGGGATTGGAGATGTTTAGTCTTATTAGAGATTAGATTTAAAGAATGCGAAGTGCAATCTTTCTGGAGCTGACTTAAATTTTTGAGATATGTTTTACGGCAGAACTCAAATGTGACCTTCTGTCCTAAAACTTTTGAGGTAATCCTATTGTGATGAACCTTAAAAGGATATAAGAGTGCTATGAAGGGTAATCCTAATATGACTGCATCCGTTAAATTTTTTATTAAGACAAATGGTGTTTTAAAACAAACTTCATTCTGGCAAACATGTGCCTTAGGAAGTTCGTATTTGATTTCCATTGGAGATTCATTAGCAGCACTAAGGATGTCCTTTGATTTGTGGAAATACCTAGTGGGGATTAATCATTCTTGAATACAATTCAAATCTGCACCTGAATCTATTAATGCGATTGTTTCAAACCTAAAATCTTCGATTACTATCGTTATTTTGGAATACCATTTCTGGATTCTAATTTTATGAAGAAGATTTAAAACTAGATGTTTTGAAGGGTCGTCAGATTCTGACTCAGAATGATGGTTGGAAGAAGAAGGAGTGGAAGAGGTGGAATTACTAAGTTCAGGATTTAAATGGGTATTAACTCTATCGAGTTGGGATGGATGTCTAGATTTTCAGACTTTAAAAACTTAATGTCTTCTTTTATTTTATTAATTTCTTTCTGTAGGTCACTGACCGTGATATCTTTCTTAGGTTTACTAAACTTAGCTAAGGTAGTACTAAGAGAGATTTGTGGTTTCTGGATTTGTGACTGGCTACTGCCTATGTCTTCCTGGGAAACCAATTTCTTAAGTTTTTTGAGGTAGAACTTTTTGAGTTCTGGATCCTCAACTTTACCTATTAGTTCTAAGAGTAATTCTTCTTGTTCTTCTTGCTTGGTTAAGACCGATATCTTATTGCAACAATTATCAGTACATCCTATTTTAATATTAGGATCTGACTGTTTACTAGAGGCAGAGTGGAAAGAAGATGATGAGGTAGAACCAAGATCATCTTCAGACGAATGACTACTGTCGGTATTTTGGAGTTCTAAAACCTGAAGGAGTTGAAGTTTTTATTCCTCAGAAATCTTCAACTGACTTATGGTTTTCTTGACTTTACATTTGTTGGCGTAATGGCCTTCTTTACCGCATTTATAACATTTTCCTTTGTGACTATTGTCTTTAGAATGGAATTTTCCAGAGGATTTCCTCTTTCCTTTCCATCCTTTTGGCTTGGGGTTTTCATAAAACGGGTTTGGTTTAACAAACTTCCTTTTATGATATTGGGAACGTCCTTTATGGGGTTTATAAACCTGTGATTTAAATTTATGTGATCTTTTCTTTAGGTTGGAGGGAGCTATAGGTGGTAAACCGTATTGCTCACAGAAGGTTCCTAATTCATACTTGGCCATTGCCTTTTCTGATTGTGCTTGCCTAGATATTTTCATATCTATGCACATTTTTAAACCTTCATTCTGGATGGTACTTATAATATGTCCGTAAGTAAGATTGTCATATGGTATAATACCACCTTCATTTATTAATGTATTTCTTATTTTATGTGCGAAAAAGTTTGGTAATCCATTTATAAATTTTTCTTTCCAAAATAGTTGATTACTATCATCCCTGAGCATAACTCTGGATATGAAAACATCTTTACACCATCTAAAGTCACTTAAGGTTGGGCACCTTAAATTACTTAGTTGGTCGTGAATTCTAGAGGTGATGTTTGAGGGGATTCCTATGAAGTGTTGTATAATTGTATATATATATATATATATATATATATATAAATTTATGCAGAACCCTAGCTATTTTGTATCTTCAACAGATGCAAACATAAGAAAAGAAGAAAAACATATAAGAACTAAAGCCAGCACAAAAGAAACATACCTGAAGTCATAATTATCTTTTTCCCTGAGAGAAAGATTGAAGGTTGGGCGGCTGTTAATCACTTTGGAGGAGCTAATTATAGCAAGAATATTTATATACACAACTTCTCGCATGTCAATGTTTGTAAAGGATTAATTACAGAAATTTGTTAATTTAATAGATGAGCGGCGGAGATGAGAGAGGGCAGCGAGGAGGGAGAGATGAGCGGGAGACGGGAGCGTTTGAGGCGCGAAGAGATTGAAAATTTAGGGTTTTTAATTTTTTTTTTAATTTTACATATATTAAATTAAATGGGTAAATGGATACCCGTTATAACCGCGGGTAATACCCATAACCGATAGATACCCGTTATAACCGTGGGTAATACCCATAACCGCCCATTTAAATTTCATGGATAAATGATTATACCCATAACCGTAACCGTGAACTTTAAATGGGCTGGTAACCGCGGTTACCCAAACCCATGGGTATTTTGCCCATCCTTACATGGAAGCCATGAAAAAATGGATTCGCCGGAAGCTGCATCAGTCCTTACGAATCCAGATTCATTAAAAAATTAAGGAAAATTAATGAAAATAGCTTGAAAACTTTGAGTTTTCACGATAATGACAAAATAAAAAGTAAAGTAAATAGTACCAGTATTGATTTTTTAATGTAAAAATATAGTTTTTCGTTAAAATAAACAGTACCGGGAACTTTTCGTTAAAATTCTCTAAAAAATATTATATCAATTCATTTCCAACTTTTTTTAACCTTTTCATTTCAAATTTATCATCAACGAAACGAGAAAAATTGTGAAAGAGAGAATGATGGAGAAAAGAAGCAGGTGGAATATACAAAGATTCAAAAAAGAGAGAAAGAAGATGATCAGGTTTAAGAAGGGGTTGGGCTTCGTTAACAAAAACAAAATGAATATTAATCCTCACCGCACGATTTATTATGAAAGGATAGGATCAGTTGACCCCGGGATCCGGATAGATAATCCGACGAGGATCCTTACCCCTAATCGATTAATTAATCCAGCTATGATAGAGATAAATGTCCAATAAGCAACACTAAACGAAAAGCATTAGACAAGGAAAGATTCTTTTAAGCTCAAACGAATCTTCATCTTTTTTATTTGGTACAATGAAAATGTTGCTCATTTATGATCCAAAGATTACGGGTTCAAGTTATAGAAATAACTTTTTTGCAAAGTAAGGATAAGACTGCGTACCATATACATTCTCCCTTCCGACCCTCGCAAAACGAGGAGCCTTGTTGGTTTGGGATCGCCCTTAATGCTATGACAGAGATTAATGTCCATTAAGTAATCGCTAGATATTTTCTTTATACTTAATCCTTAACATTATTAATTAAGATTGGTGTGCTGTCGATCAAGAGTACTGGTGTTGTTTTTAGCTTCTGTCGATTAAGTTTGTAGAATCTGATCACTGCTTAAGTTCTGTAAAATGGACTTAACTGAATCAGATCTCCTGAAGAAGACCTATTCGACCTTCCATGCCATTAATATTTGTCTTGCAAAACCAACTTTTGATGAAAAATCATGAAGCTCGACCCACTGGCTCGAACGATGCGCCTGAAGTGCATGCAATCAATTCTAGCAGCCACAAATGACGAAAGAATCATCGTGGTCTTGACAATGGGCGGCAATCCCAACCACGGGCCCAAGGTTAATAGAGCCAAGGCCCACCTAAGGGAGGAAATTTGACCCAGAAGCGCCAACCCCTTGCCCTTAAGGCCCCAAACTTCAAGAACAAGGGAAAATCTGCTGTTCAATCGGCTTCCACTGAAATGGACATATGCTACCGTGGTGGATCAAATGATCATTGGTCACACGTATGTAGAGCCACCCCCGAGGCTATTGCCAAGGATCATTCCGATCGTGAGCCTAACTTTGCCTATGTGGAACATCCCGAAGATACTACTACATCCATGGAGGTATCAGATTTTCAGGAGGCATCACCTCCTATGGACGAATAAGTTTTATTCTTCTAGACATGTTTTTAGGGTGTTTTTACCCCTAGTGGCCGAACCTACTAGGAGTGGCCAGACCCCCCCCCTAATTTTTAGGTTTCTGGTTTAATTTTTGGACAATTTTTCTAAGTATTTGGAATAATTTGTTTGGTTTTGGTTTGTTTTGAATTATGGATAATTATTTTATGGATACTATTTCTCGAATTGATTAATTGAATGAATGAAATTATATTTATGCATGTGACCAATTCAATCAATTTATTTCTAGGTATGTCTGGTGGGGAAGTTAGTTGTTTGGCTGATAGTGCTACCTCGCACACCATATTGCGTGAGCGACACTATTTTACTAACTTCGTACCTAAGAAAGCACCTCTGACAACTTTCTCAGGCTCATCCAACCTGATTGAAGGATACAGAAATGCCCATATCATGTTGTCTAATGGTACTGACTTAACCATTAAAGAGGCCCTCTATTCTCCATGTTCCGTAAGAACGTTGCTGAGTTTTAGAGATATTTGAGATAATCAATATCATATTGAAACCACTGAAGAAAATGGTTCTGAATTTATTTGTATCACTTCTTACAAGTATGGCCAAAAGCATATTCATGAGAAGTTGGAACGTCTCCCGAGTGGGTTGTACATCACAACTGTGGAGTAAAAAATAATCAAGAAAATTATGGAGGCGACACATGTACTTTTGGGTGAAAAAGGACAATATTTCCCTCAAGACACACCAGAACTTCTACGTGCAAGCAGCGGACAATCATGGCACAATCAAGGTCAAAAGTGATCAAAATAGATATTTATTCAAAACCTATTTCATCCATCCTCATCAAATCCTCCCCACCTTCAATTATTCATTCAAAATAGGATTAATTTCCTAATTAATTTTCTAATTAATTTCCTAATTGATTGCAAGATATTATTTTGACATAATATCTTGCAATTACACCCAAAAACCACCATAGGTGGCTGGTTCCCATCTCTCCAAAGAGGGCCTACCACACCCCTATAAATACCACCTATTTTCTCAAAAAACCTAATTTCAACTCTCTTGCAAAATTCTCCAAAATTCTCTAAACACTTTTCCCTCAAATTATAACTTTGGTATCGGAGTTTCTTCAACCAAAGTCCCCCCATTCACCGTGGGCGCATGAGGCTCTTAGCCTTGACCTAAGGTGTTAATTCTTTTGCAGGTGCATTTTTGTCCAAGAAGAAGGAGGCAGAAATTTGCATCCACAAACCGGTGCTTTCATTGAAAGTTTGATTTACATGCTCGAAGAAGACTCTCACATCCAAGGTTTTCCATTTTTTTGTTCATTTGTAGATTTTTTGTACATTCTTATTCCTAATTTTTTTTTTATTTATAAAAATTCTTTGAATAAAGGTAAAAGAAAAGTACAATGACAAGAAATTTGAAAACCACGACGAACGGAACTTTCTACGTTCAAGGATTTGGACCATGGCGATCCATGAAGCTCAATGCGACAACGAGTGGAGCGGTACCATCCCCATTGGGCACCACCGTGGCAACCACCGTGGTAGCAACCACGACAACGACCCTTGGCGCCACTGCCCACGGTGAGCAGGCCACCTCGCAGCAAAAGGCCCAAACCCATGCCACAAGGCAGCCCTATATTTAACGGGCCCAAGCAACTGTGGCAATTGGAGCAGCCTACACCTCGCAGGCCCAAACTTGTGCCACAAGGCAGCTAGCCCAGATTCAATGGGCCCAAGCACCTGCGGCAATTGGAGCAGCCCACACTTTACGGGCCCAAGGCCAAGCCGCGTTACTCCAGCCCACATGGGCCCAAGCCTAAAGCGAGTCGCGACCCGACAAGAGCCCATGGTGCTTTCGAGCCGAGCCCAGGAGCAACACCCACATGCTCTGCATACGGAGCAGCCAACTTCCGTGGCTTTCCAAGCAATCCAAACTTGTCCAAGACCAGTTCAACCATCTTGGCTTTAGATTTCTGGGTCAACGATTGAACCGGGGGTATTTTCACCCCATTTCTCTGTAGATTTGACATTTCCCAACTCAAATTTCGCGCCTGGAGTCCACTATACTTCTACCACCTATGGAGAAACCTACCATCCAAGCCCATCCATCCCACATGGAAAACAACACTTGTCCCGAAAAATCATAACCTTGGTGAACTAGCTTTTGCAGCGTATCGAGATGCAGCGTGCCTTAAATGAGGTGTTGGCAGACGACGAACCTCTTTAACAGCGTCCCGAAAAATAGCCCCTTAACCAGCCACGATCCAAGTGTACTGGCAATTTACGCTCCCTCCTAGGCACAATAGCGTATACTTTCGTCTTAGTGCGCGGAGAAGCGTGCACTTTCAGTTAGGCCCACGGACCAGCATACATTCACGGTTGGGGCCACACTCCAATAATCAACCTAAGCAACCTTCCAAGTGAAGTGTTCATTCGTGGCTAGGCCCGTAAGGAGTATCCTCCACCTCACATCGGAGTAGGCAACACGACACACGGAGTCACTCAATCTGGCTCAAGTTCAACCGGCAGTTTGAGAGGAATTTACTCGCCTGCTACGAACGTACCACATGCACCGCAACTACCACATAAACGAGCCAAGCACATGGAAAAGAAGCCTAAACCAACAGGTTATGACCGGGGGCAGGCTGAAGCTTTGCTGCCCCACTAAAGAAAAATTCAGGAAGAAGTTGAGAGGTTCTTGACCAAATGATTGTGCGATTTCCAACACAATGAAGTTACTGACGAGGCGCTTTGACGAGACATAACCAACCTAAGCGGGACACATTTCATTGACAAGATTGAGCAGACGAGACTATCCCACATAGATTGTCGAATACAAAGATTACTTCTATTCCGACAAACGCAGCAGCTCAGCCTAATGGCGTGCTAGGGGTAGACGAGTACCATAAGGACACATCAGCCCAACTACAAAAAACTGAGGGCATGCCTTATTCTCAACACTCTAGACGATTTAATGCTGAAGCACCACATAACTAGTAACTGAGCATCACATACCTAGTGGTCCAAGTCTTCTTGCTGCTTACAACTTGGCCCAAGCAACCCCAACTCTGCTCTCACAGCCGTGCCTACCTACTCCACGACTTATGGCAACCCTTGATTTATCATCATGGCTCCTAACAGTGCCGATCTTGTACCACGGCTCCCAGCCCTGTCAATTTCTCCATGTGGCCCATAATCGTGCTGACCAAGCTCATGGCACTCCAAACTTCAAAGCATCCAATGACAAAGCAGAAGACAAGGCTTTATTAACAGCCTCTGTTAGCGAAAAACTTAGCGGTGAAGAAGTTTGCAATCCATTCAGATTCTTAGCTGATCACCAACCAAGCCTCAGAATGGCACACAACAAAACATCTAACAATGGCACAATACTTGAAGAAAGTTTGGGAAAAGCTCGATGCCCTTCTCGCTTACACCCTTACGTGGGTTTCACAAGAAGTTCGAAGTCTCAAGCAGATCGCCAAACAAGACCTCGTAGGCTGAAGATTATTTCAATTGTCCAGCAATCCAGCTTTCCTTAGCTGCACTCACAACAACGACTTCTATGCTCTCCAGTGCGAGAGGGTAAACCAATCCCCCGACACCCTTTTGGGACTACTCTCCAATGCGAAAGGATAAACTAATTGCTCTTTAGTGTGATAGGGTAAACCAATTCCTCGACACCCATATGGGTATGCTCTCCAGTGCGAGAGGATAAACTAATTGCTCTCATGTGCGAGAGGATAAACTAATTGGTCTCCAGTGCGAAAGGGTAAACTAATCCCCCGACATCCATCTGGGTCTGCTCTCCAGTACGAGAGGATAAACTAATTGTTCTCCAGTGCAAGAGGGTAAACCAATTCCCTGACACCTATATGGGTTTACTCTCCAGTGCGAGAGGATAAACTAATTGCTCTCCAGTGCGAAAGGGTAAACTAATCCCCCGACACCCATCTGGGTATGCTTTCCAGTGCGAGAGGAGAAACTAATTGGTCTCTAGTGTGAGAGGGTAAACCAATTCCCTGACACCCACATGGGTAAGCTTTCCAGTGCGAGAAGGTAAACTAATTGCTCTTTAGTGCAAAAGGGCAAAGTAATTCCTTGACACCCATCTGGGTAAGCTCTCCAGTGCGAGAAGGCCACATAGCTCAAAAGATCAAATGCTTGAAGACCAACTAGGCAGCGAATGGTCAGGGGGCAGCAACCACTTTGCACTCAACAGTTTGCTCATCCGACACTTTATCTTCAGCAGCTCTATCATTGACTGCTCCATTTACGGCAGCTAAGAAATCAAACTCAAGCAGTTTCCTCATTTTTGGCAATCAGCCTAGATGAGGCAGCCCAAACCATGGCCCATGCCTAGCTAGTATTTGGCTTCAGTCAAGTCGAGCAGCACACGCAATGACCTCTACCACACCACCTCATTAGCCCATGCCAAGCAGACTCCTGGCCCCTGCTAGTCGACGTGCCACACAACCCCGACGGCTGCCCCGTGGTAGCACCACCCAAGAAGAAGACAAGGAGAATTAAGTTTTTCTTACATCGGTGCGGTGCGGAGAAGACAAAGAAATCAACGGAAGACGATTCTTTGCACGGGCAAACAATGAAGAGTTATAGGGGAGGGGGAAAATATCCTCTAGTTTTCTCTCTTTCTTGTAGGGACAAATAATTACCCTCGAAGTTGATTTAATCCTCTACTTAAGGTAGGCTTAAATAGGCTTTGGAGGCGATTTATTTCCTTTTCCTAGAAGAATCTAATTCCAAGTCCAAGTGAGAATCTGCATCAAAGCTGGAGATCTCTACACCTGCTGCCCTTTCCTACGAGCAGCCCAGCTGGTGCGGAGGCGTTTGTGGAGTAAAAAATAATCAAGAAATTATGGAGGCAACACATGTACTTTTGGGTGAAAAAAAGACTATATTACCCTCGAGGCACACCAGAACTTCTACGCCCAAGCAGCAGACAATTATGGCACAATCAAGGTTAAAAGTGATCAAAATAGGTATTTATTCAAAACCTATTTCATCCATCCTCATCAAATCCTCCCCACTAGGTAACCTTCAATTATTCATTCAAAATAGGATTAATTACCTAAATTAATTGATTATTTTCCTAATTACTTAATTAATTTCCTAATTGATTGCAAGATATTATTTTGACATAATATCTTGCAATTACACCCAAAAACTACCATAGGTGGACGGTTCCCATCTCTTCAAAGGGGGCCGACCACACCCCTATAAATACCAACTCATTTCTCCAAAAACCTAATTCCAATTATGTGGCAAAATTCTCCAAAATTTTCTAAACATTTTCCCTCAAGTTCTAACTTTGGTATCATAGGTTCTTCAGCCAAAGCCCCTCTCCCATTCATCGTGGGCGCGTGAGGCTCTTGATCTTGACTTAAGGTGTTAATTGTTTTGCATGTGCATTTTCGTCCAAGAAGAAGGAGACGGAAATTTGCATCCACAACAACCATGTGGCTGGCCCTGTGCCTGAGTTCTAGAGCACTTTGCTACTTTGGCATGACTGTATGAGACATCCCGGACATGACATGATGCACCGTATCCTTAAATCATCACATGGGCATCATTTACCTCCCTACGTTGGATTCTCGCCATGCAAAACGTGTTCTTTGGAGAAGTTGAATACTCAACCCTCAATTACAAAGGTTATTCACAACCCTCATAAGTTTCTTCAGAGGATTCAAAGGGATATTTGTGGACCTATCAAACCAACATACAAACCATTTAGATACTTTATGGTGTTGGTTGATGCATCGACACAATGGTCACATGTTTGCTTATTGTCCACATGCAACACTGCATTTGTGAAACTCCTAGCACAAATTATTAAGCTAAGGGCTCACCACCTTAATTATCCGATCAAGTTGATTCAACTGGATACCGCTAGAGAGTTTACATCACAGACTTTTGATGATTATTGCCTGTCAGTTGGGATTGAAGTCAAACATCTTGTACCTTATGTTTACACCCAAAATGGCTTGGCAGAAGCTTTTATAAAGAGCCTTCAATTGATAGCTCAGACTTTGGTTATGTGAACCAAACTGCCGGTATCTGCTTGGGGCTATGCAATATTGCACGCAGCTATGTTGGTCTGTCTGAGGCCCATCGCTACCCAACCTCATTTACCGTTACAGTTGATTACTGGATACAGGCCTGACATCTCGCATTTACATGTATTTGGGTGCGCAGTTTATGCGCTAATAGCGCCGCTACTAAGTACCAAAATGGGTTTTCAGAGAAAAATGAGAATCTATGTCGGTTATGATTCGCCATCAATTATTCGCTATTTAAAACCCTTGACAGGAGATTTCTTTACCGCACGCCTTATGGATTATCACTTTGATGAGACACTCTTCTTGTTGTTAGGGGGAGATAAGCATGCTAACGTTCCTAGAGAACTCCGTGAATTGTCGTGGAATGCTCCAATATTTCTCATTTAGATCCCCGCACTGCCCAGTCTAAAACTGAGGTGCGACGAATTATAAATCTTCAGAGCATTGCTCAAAGCATGCCAGATGCTTTTACTGATCTAACTAAGGTGACAAGGTCACATATACCTGCTGCAAATGCACCTGCAAGGATAGACGTACCCCTATTATGCTGTAATACCGCCTAGGAAGGTTGAATCGTCCCCGAATGTGGGGAGGCCACACCTTCCACGCGGCCCTGTACATCTTCTCTGACCTTGAAGGTAGACCCCTTGGTTCAAAGGATTCACAACCTCGGAAGAGGAAAACGGCATAAACTAGTGACCCTAGTCTGAATCTAGCCATCGCTCACTCATCTGTTCCAATGCATGAGATTATTTTAGATTACAGTGATGTCTTAGACGAGATAACTCAACCTCTCAAGAATCGCGAGATTTCGGTCCACTAAGCAGTATTGGATGAGGTATGGAATCGAAATGAGATGATCGTCGACGATGCATTTGCGTACACAATAGCTACTGACATTATGCTTAGTGATGACATTGAACCACGTTCCGTTGATTAATGCCAACATAGAACGGATTGGTCAAACTGGAAATAAGCAAACCAAGTCGAACTTGAGTCGCTTGCGAAATGTATAATATTTGGACCTATAACTCTTACTCCACCATATGTGAAGCCTGTGGGCTATAAGTGGGTTTTCGTGAGGAAGCGTAATGAGAAGAATGAAATAGTGAAATACAAAGCGCGCCAAATAGTGTAAGGCTTCTCTCAGCACCGTGGGATTGATTACGAGGAGACATATTTCCTCGTAATAAACGTCATAACGTTCTGCTACCTTATCAGTTTGGTTGTTTCTGAAAAATTGAATATGCAGCTTATGGACGTGGTAACCATGCTGAGATCCTTACCCTGCATGAAGCATCACATGAGTGCTTTTAGTTAAGAGCAGTCATGGAACATATTCGAGGCACTAGTGGTCTTACTTCTGTAGTTGTCCTTTCTACGACGATCTTTAAAGACAATGTAGCATGTATTGAGCAGTTAAAGAAGGTATACATCAAGGGAGACAACACCAAGCACATATCGCTGGAGTTCTTTTATTCTCATCAGCAACAATAACATCAGAACATTGAAGTCAAGCAAATCCATTCCCAGGACAACCTGGCCGATATCTTTACCAAGTCATTGCCCAAGTCTACTTTTCAAAAGCTCGTCCAAGGAATCGGTATGCGTAAATTATCGGAGTTGAATTGCTTGTAGTTCTCTTATTTGGAAGTTATGTCTAACTTAGGAAGAGTATCCTGAAGCATACTCACTTGATCTTAATGTACTCTTTTTCCTACGATTAGGAGCATTTTCTCACTAGATTTTTGCTACCTTATGAGGTTTTAATGAGGCACTCATCCTGGGATGATCATACTCCATTGAGTTCACTACTTTCGTCCTGTTGACGTTTGTTTTGGACATTATGCATACTTTTCACTTTTCTCCTTAGTCATGGGTTTTCACCTGCCTTAGGTTTTACCATAGCCAGGTTTTGTGAGTTTTACTACCAATGCATACTTTCTTTAAATTTGAGACTTGCATTCACCTATTGTGTTGTTGACTTCATCAACTGTTCTACCTCATCGGCTGAAGACCTGATGCGATGTTTGTTTGAGTATTTACACACTCAAGGGGGAGTGTTGCAGTCATATTTAGAAAAGAAATGTGATTGTGTAAATCCTAATGTATCTAGGGATATCTTTGAATATTCCCTTTAGTAGTTAATATCCTATTAGAGTTGTAATCCTAAAAATGTAAGGATTTAACCTATCCTACCACTATAAAAAAGGTACAATGGGGTGATACAACACACACCTCATAATTAAATCTCTCTCTTCTCTCTCTTATTGCCGCCGGCCTCCCCTCTCTATTCTCTTATAATAGTTCAGTCAAATAGGCCTACAACAAATAGGAGTTTTTTTTCATAACGTTTCTTTATTTGGACTTATACTTTATTGTGTTAATTATCAGTTCAACACAATACTGGTCAAAATTGTATTTTCGCTAGAAGAAAAACTTTGCTAACAATATGATTTACAAATCAGAAAGGAATTATATTACTAGATGCTCCCTACAACTTCAGCACTAAAAACAACTGGGGATTCGGAACTAATTGGTGACCACTCAATTGTTTGAATTATTTTGTGCATGTGGATGTTTGGCGTTATATTTTCAATTTATATTTGTTTTTGGGTCAATTTTTCAAGTTATATATATTATGTAGGGCCAAACCCTCTATTTGTAGGATTTAAATCGACAAGATCTGTGTTTTGAAGGTCAAGTCAAATATGGGTTTAAGGAGAAGGTATGCTACATGCTTTATATTTTAGTAGGGACGGTGATGTCAGTGATGGAGGCTGGACTGTCCGGTACAATAACAGACACGTTGAAATGGAAACGTTCAAGCTTGAAAAACAGTGAAACAAGCTGTCTTTTCTTCCCACCATAGGCAACGACTCGCCGGCTATTTTGGCCGCTTACCTCCTCAATTTGGTAGGCATGTTAACTTAATAACTTAGTTTATTTCGGAACCAGTACCTTCATTTATCTCTGTTCGTGGCAGGAATTTCCGTCGAGGATGTTTCCTGGCCGACGAGAGCACAGCTCCCCGAGAGGCCGACGTCGGTTAGTGCTTTCTGTCGGGCTTCTGCTTCACTGGCGGGCTTGTCGAGCAAAGCCTGTCAGGCGAGGCTTGTCGGGCAAGGCTGAAAGAGAAGGACAGAGTTAACTTTGAAAGGTGCCTTTGTAAGGCCTTAGGTGTAGGCCTTGAGGCTCACAATCAAGATTAACTTTTAAGTGCTCAGGCGTGCCACTGCCATCTTCAGCATGGCAGATGTAAAATGGATGTTGAGTTCTGATTATATATATATATATCCGAGATACTATATTAGCTATAACAGGTGCCTTTATAGGGCCTTAGGTGTAGGCCTTGAGGCTTCCCGTTAATAACCAACTTTAGTACTCGAATATATAAGGTTCGTGTTCTTGGTTATACGAGTTTTATAACCATTATACTTCTGATTACCTGAGCCCGAAGAGTAGAATTAATCCAAATAGGTGCCTTTGTGGGGTCTTAGATGTAGGCCTTGAGGCTTCCCATCAGAATTAATTCTATACTCACACGTTCTAGCCCGAAGAGCAGAATGAATCCAAATAAGTGCCTTTGTAGGGCCTTAGTTGTAGGCTTTGAGGCTTCCTATCAAAATTCATTCTATACTCAACGTTCTAGCCCGAGGAATAGGATGAATCCAAATAGGTGCCTTTGTGAGGCCTTAGATGTAGGCCTTGAGGCTTCCTATCAGAATTCATTCTGTACTCAAACGTTCTTTGGTCATCATCATATAATAGAAATAAAACTAAGTGATATGTCGATTACTTGCGCCTCAAGTAACTTCGAACTTCTTGTTTATCAAAGCTTGTCGTGGATAGGTTAAGTCCACATAAGGTTCTTTTTTATGCCTTGAGGTCAATGACCTTTAAGTGATCAAATCTTACATGCCCGAGGGCTTAGAACTTAGATCTGACTTGAACTACGAAGACATATTAAAATCGGATTCAAGCGCTGAGAGAGTCTTTTAATAGCCATATTACTAGAAATAACTTGAATACAACTCGTAGTATACAACATATTGCTAGGCTAATGAATGAAAAGACAAAAACAAAGAGGGTCGGGCAAGGCTGATCGTCTTGCAACTTCATATCTTTGTGGTTTATCAGAGGGTTTGAAAGCTTGGGAAAGAAGTTAGGGAATGAGTTTAAAGAAAGAAATCGATACTACAGCAAGAGTTGAATAGGGTAGCAGAGCTATTACAAAGGGTTTATCCCGACAGGTGTTTTGAAGGCAAATCTGGCTTTGAGCAGAGTTTGTGCTTGTATTTTTTGGCTTGTTTGAGTGTCCTTATTCCTGGTTTCTCTTTCTTCTTTTATAGACAACTCGGCTTGGCTTCCTGTAGCAGCAACCTTGCCCGAATGCAGCTTGAAGGGTAGTGACTCATCAGCTATTTTACTTGTATTGCGACTATAAAGTACTTTATGGGCTGTATAGCTGGTCAGTCTATACCACTTGGCCTTTGGGTAGGTGAGCAAGTGGTCTGCATCTAGTCAGAAATGGGCTTCTCTTGCCTTCTGGACTTCGGCTGGGCTTTGACTGGGCTTCGACTTCTTCTCCCTTTTAGGCTACCTTTTGGGCCAACTTCCCCCGAGCCCAAAGTTCAAGTTTTGATCGAAACAATCTCTTTCATATAAATTATTAGGGTTTTTCACATCTATCAACTTAAAGTACATATCTATATAACCCCGATAATGTTAAGTTTCCTCTTATTAGTTCGTGATGCTTCTTCGAGTTGAGCTTTGGCAAAGTGAACAAGTATTATAGCAACACCAATGTTTTCGAGCATTCGGGGAAGTTCTACTTCGTAGTAGAAAATCACATACCTCAAGAGATTGACATCATTACATTAGAAACTTTAGGCAACTGGGATTTAGTTGAATATTAGAGTGCGCAACGAACACGACTAACAAAATAAGAATATTATTAAATAAACGAGAATGCCTAAATGGCTACAAACCCTTAAGAGACAATATTGTGAATGACTTGTTATCCATGCTAAACTATAAGCTATATTTATAAAAAGCAATACCTAGAAACCCTAATTAGGATGGGCTAGGCTCATATACTAAATAACAAGTAAACTCAAATAATTATAATATACTATACGACATGGGCTTGCAAACAAGCAAATGCGGACTGGCAGACATGCAAACTTGACTGGACTTGACTTGACTTGACTGGCGAACTTGCGAACTTGACTTAACTTGACTTGACTTGATTCTTGATTATTGATTCTTGTTCAAACTGGCTAACTTGACTTGACTTGACTTGATTCTTGATTCTTGATTCTTGTTCAAACCGGTAGTGTTGAGAGTATGAAAAGAACTCGTCACTAAACGGACGAGATTTCCATATCTCAATTGGAGCAACAAACGAACAAAAACAAGGTTCTATCACTCAAGTGGTTACAAGTCCAAACACTCAGTGACAGACGAACAAACTCGCAACACTTATCTGTGTGGGCCTTAAAAAACTTCACACAAAAAATGCCCATCTTTTCCCAGCCAATTATTTCTCATTGCCCGTGTGGGCCTTAAAAAATCAAACAGTTTTTTTTGTCTTTTTTCAACACTTTGATCAAAGTAAAAGTCCATCTAATCAAAATATATTGTCATCATCATACAATACTTGGATTCATCAGAATTGAAGACATGGGCCAACAGAGCAGCCTCGAAGAACAGCAGTTCCTCGGACCGACAACCTGGATTTGATTTGGTAGCGGTAACCAAGGTCAACAAACAACAAGTGCAAACGTGAGCAAGAGTATCCCATATCATATCATCAGGGTCAACAAACAACAAGTGCAAACTAGAGCAAGAATATCTCATATCATCAGGGTTAAAAGCAAGAGTATCCCATATCATGCTTTTTCCCTGTCTTTTCCTTTGGCCTTGTTTTTACCTGCAAGACAAGGAGAAAGAGAGCAATCAGTCAGCATCTGCTCTCGAGTACTTATCTTCAACATCTTATGTGTCCAGGGAAGATACCGCATCTGCTTGAGGGACAGATAGGGCAAGTGCGAAGGATACAAGGAAGCATGTGGAGACAAGCGTAACAGCACACATGCCGATACATCCATTACTCTGTCAAAAGCAAAAGTATCCCATATCAGCAGGGTCGAACGTACTCTAGATTTGATGGACTTGTTTTGACCCTCAAATTCTTTAGTCGGCCTTATACTCTGGAGGAAATCAGAAAACCCTCCAGCTCAGTTCAAGAATAAGCCTGTGGAAAGTTACTTCTTCAAAAGCAAAAGTATCCCATATCATCTCTTCTCATTTTTCTTCTCTTTATCCTTCATGCTGCTGCAAGATGGGGAGAAGGTGAACAATCAGCCGGAGCTCTGATTGCTTACCTTGTCTGTCACCTCTTTCAGCAGATCCCCTAACTCGGCGACTTGGGGGACTCCTACTACATGGTTTGTATCGCGCTTGACCAAGCCTGAAACTACAAGTAAGCTTAAAGTGAAATTGATACATTACCTTGTGCATCTCCACCAGTTAAAGATACCACCCCTGGATAGAGGAAGAGTACTTCCAGAGAAGCTGCCACATCTACCTATGCGACAGATAAGGCAAGTCAAGATGATACCACACTCCGATACTTAGAAGTTTCGTGATTACGAGATCATTCTCCCACAATATTTCCTAATGTCATTTGTACTAAATCATTCACTTGTACTCACTAAAGGAGAGCTTGAACCTATGTACTTGTGTAAACCCTTCACTATTAATGAGAACTCTTCTATTCCGTGGACGTAGCCAATCTGGGTGAACCACATACATCTTGTGTTTGCTTTCCTATCTCTATCCATTTATATACTTATCCACACTAATGACCGGAGCAATCTAGCGAAGATCACAAAAAGTGACCGTTTTCGCTACCTAGGATCTATCTTGCAAGAGAACGGAGAATTAGATGGAGATCTCAACCATAGAATACGAGCTCGATGGATGAAGTGTAAGAGTGCATCCGGCGTGTTGTGTGACCGTCGTAGGCCACTGAAGCTCAAGGGAAAATTTTATAGGACGGCAATAAGGTCAGCGATGTTGTATGGCACAGAATGTTGGGCGGTCAAACATCAACACGTACACAAAATGGGTGTAGCAGAGATGAGGATGCTTCGTGGGATGTGTGGGCACACGAGAAAGGATAAGATTGAAAATGAGGATATCCGAGGTAAAGTAGGAGTAGCCGAAATTGAAGGAAAGATGAGAAAAAATCGGTTCTAGTGATTTGGACATGTGCAAAGAAGGCCGACTGACGCTCCGGTTCGAAGATGTGACTACGGGACAGAGGTTCAGGGCCGAAGGGGTAGAGGAAGACCTAGGAAAACTTTGGAAGAGACTCTAAGAAAAGGCTTAGAGTAATTGGATCTAACAGAGGATATGACACAAAACCGAGCGCAATGGCGTTCTAGGATTCATATAGCCGACCCCACTTAGTGGGAAAAGGCTTTGTTGTTGTTGTTGTTGTTGTTGTTGCCCGTGTGGGCCTTAAAAAATCAAACAGTTTTTTTTGTCTTTTTTCAACACTTTGATCAAAGTAAAAGTCCATCTAATCAAAATATATTGTCATCATCATACAATACTTGGATTCATCAGAATTGAAGACATGGGCCAACAGAGCAGCCTCGAAGAACAGCAGTTCCTCGGACCGACAACCTGGATTTGATTTGGTAGCGGTAACGAAGGTCAACAAACAACAAGTGCAAACCTGAGCAGCAAGTGAGTGGCTCTCAGGCAGCGGGTACCGCAGTGGCAAACCATAAATGGATTGGGTGCGGGTTGATCAACGGGTCTGGCAACTGGTGCACAGCGCAGTGCTAATCTGATGCGGGACGAATTTGGGTGCGACGACAGTAAGTCATGCAAGCGATGGTGGGGTGGTCATGGATACTGAGCTTGGTGGCTTCGATTACGGACCTTACGTTTCAAATTGGCTCTGGTGCTATGCGGTTCCGGCAGCTCAACGAGATGACAATTTTTCTTTTCCAGATTTTTGTTTTTCAAACTACACCAACGACAATCTAAACCAGAAATAAACAACAGACAACACAAACAGACATACTGATACGAATCAAGAACAGATTAAATCCCGAAGGATCAAACTTGCTCTGATACCAAGTTGAATATTAGAGTGCGCAACGAACAAGACTAACAAAATAAGAATATTATTAAATAAACGAGAATGCCTAAGCGGCTACAAACCCTTAAGAGACTATATTGTGAATGACTTGTTATCCATGCTAAACTATAAGCTATATTTATAAAAAGCAATACCTAGAAACCCTAATTAGGATGGGCTAGGCCCGTATACTAAATAACAAGTAAACTCAAATAATTATAATATACTAATATTTTCCAACAGATATCTCTGGAGGTTGGAACAGACCTTTTACCAGCCACGCTAAGGTGTGTGTATATATATATATATTTGTTGCTTTCTATTTTATTCTTCCAATTATATGGGAAGAGATCCTCTCTGGATCTCTCCCACCAAATCATAGGGATCCGGAGATCCGGGCTTTTGAAATTTGATCCAACGGTTACAAACAGAGAGCCCCTCTAAAAGTTATAATAATTATAGTCATTGGATCAAATTTCAAGGGTCCGGATCTCCGGATCCCTAGGATTTTGTGGGAGAGATCCGGAGGGTATCTCTTCCCCAATTATATACCCTTTTATGGATGTTTGTATTGAAAACGGATATTTTTTTTTTCTGTTAACAATCATAGACATCGTTATTATAGCTTATGTGCAATTTTATTTGAATCCATAATAACCTTTTTCTACACCTAATTTAAACTTTAAGCGTGAATTGTCTTTTTCCTATTGCATATACCATCAAGTACAAGATGGAAGTAACAATAAAACTAAAACTTGTTAATCAACCCACACTCAATAATTAACCCCAACCATCACGCAAATTTTATTTTATCGATGGAAAGTGGTTTTGAAGTTTTGAAACCTCTAACTAAGGTATGAATCGATTTATGCAAAAGCTGATCTCTAGCTACGCGACCCACAAAATTTAAAGAACCTAAAGGAACATGAGTCATACATTCCGCTTAAAATCGTTCTTGCCAGGACCGATCCTGAGATTCTAAAGACCCAAGGCGAGCCACTAAAAATGGGCCCTCGAGTTCTTAGGACCTATAATACGTTTTACATTCATATAGGTTTTTTTTGGGTGAATAATTTCTAATTACTAATTAATTATTATATCAATATCACCAGGTTTCGAACTACAAATACGTAGAAACATTACACGTTCTATTTGCACCACAATAGCAACTCATTTGCTAATTAATATGCCTTACTCTTATTAATATATATCATATCTACATCATATATATAAAAAAAATTTTGAGGCCCCCTAGGCGACCACCTTATCCGGCTACCATCAAGGCTGGCTGGCCGTAGTTCTTGCCAAGGTTGTATGTCTTTTTTCAACGTACTCAAGTCCAAACTATTAGGGCCTCTTAAGGGTTCTAATCAGGGAGTGAGCAGTTTTTCGTTTGATTTCAATTGTTTAGAGTTGAGAAGATAGGTTTTTAGGTTTCAATGAAAGGCCAACAACGCTCGAAGTTGAGAAGATGGGTTTCTAGCCGGTCTCGCAGTGTACATGGTGGTGAAGCCTCCCCAACCAATTGGGTTTCTTGGAAGTTTAGGCAAATATTATACTTCCATGTTTCTCTCATCCTTTCATACAGTTTGGTTTCCCCTGCCAATTTGGTTTCCTCGAAGGTTTAGGCAAATATCCCCGAGCTCTTTCATGCATTTTTGACAAATATTATAATTCCACGTTCCACGTCTTTCTCATCCTTTCATGCAGTTTCAGCAAATATTATAAAGGGATTATTATTATTATTTTCTTCTTCCTGTTTTTTTTTTTTTTTTTTTTTTTTTTTTTTTTTTTTTTTAAGATATGGAGAAGTGTACAGAGGAGTAACAATGGCATTGAGTAGATGAGGATGGAGGCTGAAAGATTTTCAAAGCTGTTTGTCAAGTTCAAGCCAAATATTTAACTTGTCCACATAAATCGAACTCCATAAAGCTTTCATTCCTATAAACAAGTACAAACTTCACCAAATTATTAAATTTGGAATTTTATTTTCTAAATGAGTACCGTTTATAGAAGAATTTACATTTTCAATTGGATTTGTGTTGATAGTGTAGGTAGTAAATTCAGGTTTAAAAGGATATTAATTTTTTAATAAAAAATAATATAGGTGTAGAGAGTAAGTTATGCAGAAAAAGGTTATATGGGTTTATATAAAATATTTTATAGCTTATTTTTAGGTTGTATATGATATTCTATTGTAGTTTTTTTTATTCTCATTCAAATTTCAAACTGATTTTATTCCATATTCTCACTAGCAATTTGTAATTTATTTTCTAATGTTAAGAGGGCCATGTATAAAATTTTAATGCGATCACTTTTTTCGATCATGAGAACTTTTTATAAACTAAAAAAATGCATTAATTAGATATGAATATTTAGATGCATATGTTATGATTTAGGTTTATTCAAATAGGTATATAATTTAGGTGCACTCAAGTAGGTACTAAGATTTAGCTGCTTTCAAAGAGATACCATAATCACATATTTAGTTACATTCGGCTAGATACTATGATTACATATTTAGGTGCATTCGACTAGATACTGTGATTTAAGTGCATTCTAGTAGGTATCATGGTTTAGATGCATTTGACTTGGTATATGTTGATGCACAAAATCAGTGGGGACTTTGGTACAACAGAAAGTGTTAAGTTTGTGACCTTCGTTAGATTGCTCCGGTCAATAGTGGGGATAAGTATGCAAATGGATAGAGACAGGGAAGCAAACACAAGATGTACGTGGTTCACCCAGATTGGCTACGTCCACGGAGTAGAGGAGTTCTCATTAATTGTGAAAGGCTTACACAAGTACACAGGTTCAAGCTCTCCTTTAGTGAGTACTAGTGAATGATTTAGTACAAATGACATTAGGAAATATTGTGGGAGAATGATCTTCTTTTATAGAAGAGTTTCTAGCTTTGTTCTGACATGGACACGTGTCATGTTGTGATTGGCTTCTGATGTTGACACGTGTCGCGCTGTGATTGGCTTCTGATGTCGACACGTGTCGCATTGTGATTGGCCTCCTGGTTGGAGGGAAACTCTTTTGGGTCCTTGATGGTATAACATTGACCGGTGCTCAGTAGTTTCGGGATTGGTCAAGTATGGTACAAACAGTGCTCCCCTAAGTTCCCGAGTGAGGAAAGCTCATCGATTGGGGACTTGCAAGATCCAAGCCGCTGAGTAATCACGAAACTTCTAAGTACCAAAGTGTGGTATTGTCTTCACTTGCCTTATCTGTCTCATAGGTAGATGTGGCATCTTCTCTGGAAGTACTCTTCCTCTATCCAGGGGTGGTATCTTTAACCGGTGGAGATGCACAAGGTAATGTATCAATTTCACTTGAAGCTTACTTGTAGTTTCATGCTTGGTCAAGCGCGATACAAACCATGTAGTAGGAGTCCCCCAAGTCGCCGAGCTAGGAGATCTCCCGAAAGAGGTGACAGACAAGGTAAGCAATCAGAGCTCCAAGCAATCAGTCCCAAATCAGAAGTTTGATTTCGAGTTTCGGCTGATTGTTCTCATTCTCCCTATCTTGCAGGCAGCATGAAGGATAAAGAGAAGAAAAATGAGAAGAGATGATATGAGATACTTTTACTTTTGAAGAAGTAACTTTCCACAGGTTTATTCTTGAACTGGGCTGAAGGGTTTTCTGGTTTCCTCAAGAGTATAAGGCCGACTCAAGAATTTGAGGGTCAAAACAAATCCATCAAATCTAGAGTACGTTCGACCCTAATGATATGAGATACTTTTGATGTTGACAAAGTAGTGGATGTATCGGCACGTGTTCTGTTACGCTTGTCTCCACATGCTTCCTTGTATCCTTCTCACTTGCCCTATCTGTTCCTCAGGCAGATGTGGTATCTTCTCTGTAAGCATAAGATGTTGAAGATGAGTACTTGAGAGCAATGCCAGGTAAGTAATCAGGAAAGGGGTTCCAGGCAGTCAATCCCTAACTGGAAGCTTGATTCCAAGTGCTGACTGATTGCTCTCTTTCTCCTTGTCTTGCAGGTAAGAACAAGGGCAAAAGAAAAGACAGGGAAAAAACATGATATGAGATACTCTTGCTTTTGACCCTGATGATATGAGATACTCTTACTCTGGTGTGGCTGGTTTGCATAGGTATTATTAGGGGGAAGAAAGCTGAGTATTTCGAGAGGCTTCGTTAGGAGTGCCCTCTAAGATATGAGGAAGGGTTGAGCATTTTTGCAGGTCTGCCTGTCCGTGGAGGATGGAGGTCGACATATATAGGAGTCTCCCTAACAACAAGTAGTAATGCTATTCCTTTACCCTTCTTGGTCATAGCAATGTAGTGGGAGCTGCAAGCTTCACGTGTTTTAACTTTGTCAGAGCACTTTGAAAAAGTGGTCTGTGGTATCTGGAAAGCTGATGTTGCGTGTGAAGATTGCAGACAAGCTTTATCCAAGGAAATCTGGCTCTCGAAGTATGGAGAGCGGTGCCTCTTCAGTTTTCGAACAAGCAATCATGTCGGGGATCTGGCTCTCGAGATTCAGAGAACGGTGCCTCTTCGATTTTTGAGAAAGCAATCCTGTTAGGAGTTTGGCTCTTGAGATTCGGAGAGCGATGTCTCTTCGATTTTTGAGAAAGTAATCCTGTTAGGAGTCTGGCTCTCGAGATTCGAAAGGCAGTGCCTCTTCGATTTTTGAGCAAGTAATCATGTTGGGAGTCTGGCTCTCGAGATTCAGAGAGTGGTGTCTCTTCGATTTTTGAGAAAGTAATCCTGTTGGGAGTCTGGCTCTCGAGATTCGGAGGACGGTGCCTCTTCGATTTTTGAGCAAGTAATCCTGTTGGGAGTCTGGCTCTGGAGATTCGGAGAGCGGTGCCTCTTCGATTTTTGAGCAAGCAATCTTGTTGGGAGTGTTTTCTCGAATGTGAGTAAAGGTTGGGCATTTTTGCCAGTCTGCCTTGCCAGGAAGCACGGAGGTTGACACACATAGGGACTTTCCAGTTATCAAGCAGTGGTGCTGTTCCTTTACCCTTGTGGGTAATAGTAGGGTAGCTGGACCTTTAAAATTTATGTGTCTAAACTTTGTCAGAGATCGTTGGCAAAGTTATCTGTGGTACCCGAGGAGCTGATGTTGCGTGTAGAAAGTGGTGCCTCTTCGAAATCCAGAGAGTGATGCCTCTTCGATTTTTGAACCAACGACCATGTTGCCCTTTCTTTTATAAGGGCACCAATTGTGTGCAAGAAGTACATTCAGAGAGTTATTGCTTGTAGGAATTTTCCCCTTATTTTTGTACTTCAGAGATTTATTGGACCTTATTTCTCCTTCATCATTTCTGAAAATGTCTGGCCCATCCGACCGTCGTTTTGACTTGAACTTTGGTGAAGAGGCAGCTATGTCTCCTCAAGACAACATATGGCACCCATCCTTCTTATCCCTTACTGGTCCTCTTACCGTTGAAGACTCTGTGATGAAGAATGATATGACCGCTGCGGTGGTGGCCAGGAACTTTCTCACTCCCAAAGATAACAGACTACTTTCCAAACGGTCTGATGAGTTGGCTGTTAAGGATTCCCTGGCTTTCAGTGTTCAGTGTTCAGGTTATGTGTTTAATATGGCCCAACGCTTATTTGCTCGAACCCGCCAAGTTGAATCATTGGCGGCTGAAGTGATAAGTCTCAAACAGGAGATTAGAGGGCTCAAGCATAAGAATAAACAGTTGCACATGCTCGCACATGACTATGCTACAAACATGAAGAGGAAGCTTGACCAGATGCAGGAATCTGATGGTCAGATTTTACTTGATCATCAGAGGTTTGTGGGTTTGTTCCAAAGGCATTTATTCCCTTCGTCTTCTGGGGCTGTACCGCGTAATGAAGCTCCAAATGATCAACCTCCGATGCCTCCTCATTCTGGAGTTCTGTCCAGTACTGAGGCTCCGAATGATCACCATCCGGTGCCTTCTCTTTCTGGGGCTCCGCCGACTGTTGAGACTTCTCCTAAGTAACTTTTGTGAAGGCTCCCTCTTATTTGTTTATTTTGACTCATGTATATGTACATATTTGTAACTTATCGGAGATATCAATAAATAAGCTTTGCTTCATTTCAACGTATTGTGTTAAATACACCAAAGTCTTCATCACTAAGTTCTTTGAATTTTTTCTTTTGTTGAAGCTTGTATGTTGAAGCTTTGTGAGTGAAGCATGTAGGTTGAGGTAGTGTTCCCTTAATTTCCCGAGTGAGGAAAACTTTTCGGTTGGAGACTTGAAAAATCCAAGTCACTAAGTGGTTGTGAGACTTCCGAGTATCAAGGTGCAGTAGCATATGGTAAGAGTCCCTCAAGTCTCCGGTCGAGGGAGTTGACGAAGGAGGTGTCTTGCTAGTAGCCAAGCTTCTAAAGTAAGAAAACTTCACAATTTTCCTTTCTAAGTGGTAGCCCAAAACTCCTCATTCATATATTTGTTATGAAAGTTGTTAGGCACAAAGAAGAGGAGGCCTAGGCAATTTTTTTTTTTTTTCGAATTTTCGAATTTTTGAATTTCCGAAAATATATATATATATATTTTAAGCTTTGTAGGTGAAGCTTTGGTGTTGAAGCTTTTGTTAGGTACCATGAATTGATTTTGCTTCACACTATCTTGATCAAGATTGTGTGAAGCTTTTGAGAATTTGTAGTTGTCCTCCATTGATGAAACTTTTGTTGGTGAAACTTTTGTGTTGAAGCTTTGTAGGTGAAACTTTGGAGTTGAAGCTTTTGTTGGGTACCATGAATTGATTTTGCTTCACACTATCTTGATCAAGATAGTGTGAAGCTTTTGAGAATTTGTAGTTGTCCTCCATTGATGAAGCTTTTGTGTTGAAGCTTTGTAGGTGAAGCTTTGGAGTTGAAGCTTTTGTTGGGTACCATGAATTGATTTTGCTTCACACTATCTTGATCAAGATAGTGTGAAGCTTTTGAGAATTGTGGTTGAACTCCTTTGATGAAGCTCTTGTTGGCACCATAAATTGGTTTTGCTTCACACTGTCTTGATCAAGAGTGTGTGAAGCTTTTGAGAATTATGGTTGAACTCCTTTGATGAAGCTCTTATTGTCACTATAAATTGGTTTTGCTTCACAATGTCTTGATCAAGAGTGTGTGAAGCTTTTGAGAATTGTGGTTGCCCTCCATTGATGAAGCTCTTGTTGGCACCATAAATTGGTTTTGCTTCACACTGTCTTGATCAAAAGTGTGTGAAGCTTTCTACGAGTTGTAGTGTTTGCATTGTTACAGAGGAGAAATGTCTGAAGCAGATGTAAGAGGGCTGAATAGCTTGATCTTCGTATGCCATGCACTGAAGTTGTTGTTGGCTTGCAATAAGACTTTGTTGGTGACTATAACTTTTGTTGGGCATAAGTGCTCCCCTAGTTGAGTTGTCAAGCTTGAGGGTTTTTGATTATTTGTGAATGCTAGGAGTTCACATGTACAAGTTGTACCACTCGTCTTTTGGTAGGTGGAATGAATGGTGAGTTGCTTTCATTACTTGGTTGGTGGTACAAAGGTGAGTTCCTTCATCACCTTTCATCACATTTCATCACCTGGTTGCTAGCACGAAGATGAGTTCCTTCTTCACCTGGTTGGTGGCATGAGTGGCAAGTTGCCAAATGATTTAGAGTATGGGTTGTACATTTCATCACCTGGTTGGTGGCATGAAGAAGAGTACGGGTTGTACATTTCATCACTTGGTTGGTGGCATGAAGATGAGTTCCTTCTTCACCTGGTTGGTGACATGAGTGGCAAATTGCCAAATGATATTAGAGTACGGGTTGTACATTTCATCACCTGGTTGGTGGCATGAAGATGAATTCATTTTTCACATTTCATCACCTGGTTTGTGAGAATAAGGGCAAGGTGTCGAGGCACATTGTAGCAAGCTTTGTTGAACCCTTTTCGAAACACAGTTGGCTTATGTATGGATGTGTTGGAATGTATGATGTTTATGTATGAATGTGTTGGAATGTATGATGTTTATGTTGATTGATATGAGTGATGCTTATGAATGTCTTGCTATGCATGAAGGGATCCATGCTTTTGATATGTGAACCATGTTGGTTGTAACACTTGGTATCACATACTTTGTGTCAAAGTACGCATGTTGAAGCTCTGAGTTGGAGTATAAGGGTAGGTCAGTGTAGACTAAGTGTTCCAGTGATAGGAACGCAAAAAACTCATAAGAAGTTGTCTGAATTCCCTCTTCTTTAAATATTTACCGAATGGCTTGTGTGACAAAAGATCTCAAGCGGTTGAGAGTCAAAACATTTTAATGTGTATGCCTTCTTATAATAACATTTCCTTTAGTACCTAGTCTTTCACTTTGAAAGAGTGAGGCTTGGCCTCATAGTCATAATAGTCGACGGTACGTTCACCCCTGGTTGTCTTGATACGAACTTTTATCCCTCTTGTTGTAATGGGCTTGCTGAGAGTAAAAATCCTTCCTCTTACCAAGAGATAAATACGTTTGTTGACTTTGCGAGTAGCTAAATGAGGCAGGAGATGATGCAATGGTTGTCTGAATAGCCAAGATCTCCTCACTTGGTAGAACTTGACTTCCACTTCCCACTTGTTGATAGGGGTTAACCATATTGGGGTTCCCTTGGTATGTCCTTACTTCGATGGAGGCGGGGTTGTAAGTCTGTGCCATCACCTTAGAGTAAGTCTTCCAAGTGTTGGCATTGATCATGTACTTGAAGAAACAATCACGTAGGCTTGCCGTGAAGGCCTTGAGGGCGGTCTTGTCATCTGCCTCAACATAGCAAGAATACTTATGGCTGAAGCGATCGGCATACTCTCGTAGTGACTCGTCCCGCTTCTGGCGAATAGTGTAAAAGTCATCTGCAGAATGCAAGCGATCGGTCTGGAAGATGTGTTGAGAGACAAACAGTTTGGTGAGTTCCTCGAATGAGTCTACTATCTCTTACCAAGAGATAGATACGTTTGGTGACTTAATGAGTAGCTAAATGAGGCAGTAGATGATGCAATGGGTGTCTGAATGGCCGAGATCTCCTTACTTGGTAGAACTTGACTTTCACTTCCCACTTGTTGATAGGGGTTAACCATATGGGGGTTCCCTTGGTATGTCCTTGCTTCGGCGAAGACGTGGTTGTAAGTCTGTGCCATCACCTCAAAGTAAGTCTTCCAAGTGTTGGCATTGATCATGTACTTGAAGAAACAATCACGTAGGCTTGCCGTGAAGGCCTTGAGGGCGGTCTTGTCATCTGCCTCAACATAGCAAGAATACTTATGGCTGAAGCGATCGGCATACTCTCGTAGTGACTCGTCCCGCTTCTGGCGAATAGTGTACAAGTCATCTGCAGAATGCAAGCGATCGGTCTGGAAGATGTGTTGAGAGACAAACAGTTTCCTCAGTTCCTCGAATGAGTCTACTATCTCAGGTGGAAGACGACAATACCAGTTTAGAGCTCCGCTAGAAAGGGTGGAGGGGAAGAGAAGACATCGCTCTTCGTCGGTGTGCATCCGATATGCCATGGTGGACTCAAAGAGGTTAAGGTGTTTAATTGGGTCCTCCCTTCCAGTATAGAGTTGTAAACCAAGCTTGTAAACCAAGCTTTTGTTTTTTCTTCGCTTGAAGGGGGGTGTCGAGGATCCTCCTTGTGAGAGGGCCAGGCTTAGGTTGGTTGTCAGGTATCTCGGCCTGACGTTCAGCCTTCAACTTGTTTACTTCCTCAAGGAGCTGTAGGACAAGGGGATCCTGAGTTGAGTCATGTACCACTGGAATTTTCTTTCATAAGTCTCCATCGCCTCTTGGAAGTAGGAAAGTTTGAGCAAGGGCGTGTGGTTTTTTCTTGGACTCACCGTACTGACTTCTAGGGCGAGTCTGTCGGAATACCTCAAAGTCCCTTGTACCTTCATGTTCCTCTGGGACCTGTCGTTCTTTCCCTAGATTGGCAGCTGGCCTGGGTCGTGGGATGGGACCGAGTCTTTCAGAAACCCTTGGGTCATTGATCTTCGAGCATATGTGGAGGGGATTCTCTCGACGTTGTTTGAGGAAGTCTCGGCAGTCACGATAAACGGCTTTCAATCCTTCCAACCCTTCTGCAATGAGGTGTTTTCCTCCACTTCTCCTGCTTCGGGTCGAAGCATCTAATTCATGCATGAAAATTAAGTATGCATCCTTAATAAACATACAAGAATCAGTTATGAATAAAATAGATAATTGAATTGCAATCACAACTTATCAAATCACAATTGGAAGAAATCAATTCATATCTCAAGCATGTTCATGGCTTCAAACTTCCCCCTAACTAAATGGGGGTTTAGCCACTCATAATTGCAACAAAATCAGAAAATGAATTTAACATTGGAAACAAAAGAAAGAAAACACCTAAACGCTCCAACGATCCAAGTTGACAGCACGCACGTCCAAGCACTTTCCTTTCCTTCCTTTGCTACGGCACAAGGTTTTGGTAAGTGTTTGAAGGTTTGTTTGTATGGAGGAATGGATGTAAATATGAATGGATGTGTTTGGATAAAGGTTGTATTGAAATGGGAGTGAATGATCTAAAAAATGTATGACTCCATTTATGTTACACACACTTCCTTTTATAGAGGAAGTGCAAGGCAATGGAGGGGGACCTGGAGTGGTGTTGAAATGATTCAAATGTGAAAGTGAAGCAATGATGAAAAACATGGGTAAAATGGAGTGGTGTTGAAATGATTCAAATGTGAAAATGAAGTAATGATGCAAAGCATGAGGGGTAAAATGGAGTGGTGTTGCAACAATGAATGCAAGGAGGGAACATGAATGATTGTGCACATGGTAGAGAAAGGAAATGGAGGTGAAATGGTGTAGAAATGAGTCAAGGGTTAAGGTGAAGTGATAATTGATGCAAGAAATTTGGAATGATGGAGGGAACAAGGGTGGTGCTAGGCAATGAGTGAATGAAATAGACAAGGAATGTTGTTGGAACTTAAGGACATTGAGGATTAGGAAAGATTAAATCAAAATAAGGTAATCTTGACTCATGTTTCTTCATTGGTTATTGAGCTCTTTGTCATTAATTATTCTTTCTTTCTAACACATTCCAAGCCTCTTTAGTCTTCAATTTCATCCATCCACCTTGCTCCATGCATGTGCTATCCATTCCAAGCCCAAAACTGCTCCAAAATGCACCAAAATGCACCTTATTGCTTTATAAGGCCTATGGACCTACAAACACACGAAAATAACTTAAAATACATAATTAACTAAGAAATAACAACATAAATGCATGAGAACAAGCTAACTCAGTCGCATAAATATGCTCCTATCACTAGGTCGAATTAAAACTGAAGAACCTTAAGAGGTGTCAGTGAAAAATGTCGGAATCAATCAACAATGGAAACTAATTAACAATTTTTTTTTATATATCATATATGAAAAATTGAACAATGGAAAGATAGAGGAAATTGTAGTAATGATCCCTCAATTTTAATCCAATTGAAACAATGGTCTCTCAACTTTATTTCCATAACTATTAGTCCCTCAACTCGTCAAAATATTTAGCTATGGTTCTTTTTGTTAACACCGTCAACAATTCTATTAAAATTAGTCACATGCGAGGCACATGAGACTGACTGTAGGGACAATTAAGGAAACATATTATTTCCCTTGGTTTGGAGTTGATCGAACGCAGTAAAGAGGGTTGGATAGGGTTTTGTGAGGAGGGTTATTTGAGTTGTTTGAGTGTTCAATCCCTCCAAAACTGATAATACTTGGTGCACTTGGGTTTGCAATCGAAAATTTGGGTGTTTTAAGGTTCGATTTCAGGGTTAGTTCAGCAAAGGACGATGGAGTTGTCAGATTTCATGAGATTGCCAATGATGGAATTATATTCCTCCTCATACTTCCTGCTCATCTTGTCTTCTTGGTACTATTGTAACACATCCATTCTTTTCCTCCATGCCTTTTCCTCATCGGCAGTGGCTTCCAAATTATTTATGTTGCTCTCGAGTTCAGTGAACTGCCTTCTCCTCCATGTGTTCTCCTCTATACCAGTGCAGTAAAGCCTTATCTCTTCTCCTCTATACTAGTGCAGTAAAGCTCTTCCACACCACATCTACCGCTTCAAAACTGAGTTTCTGCGATTGTTTTCCTTCATTAGAAGCTGATTACTGCAATACATGGTGGGAATTTGAGAATTGGGCATGGAGGAAGTTTAATTTAGGGATGGGTATCGACTTCAACCTAGGAAATAGTATGTTTCCTTAAATGCCTCTACAGTCAGTCTCATGTGCCACACACATGACTAAATTTAACGGATTTGTTGACGGTGTTAAGAAAAAGGACCATAGTTGCACATTTTGATGAATTGAGGAACCAATAGTCATGGAAATAAAGTTGAGGGACCATTGCACTAATTGGGTTAAAGTTGACGGGTCATTGCTACAATTTCGTTGAAAAGATATACAAAATTAATCCATAATTGGAGTCGAAAAATTTTATTTCAACTCATATAACCTCCTTTTACACTCAGCTTACTTCCTACACTCATATTATTTTTAATTAAACTATTAATATCTTTTGGAACCCAAATTTATTATCTAAATCACTCTCACAAACCTAATTCAATATGTAAATTTATCTTTACACCCATTTTAAAAAATAAAACAATCAAATAAATCTATTAAACTTTTAAATTTACCAGGTTGATAATATGTAATTGCCACCAAGTTTCATTCGCCTAATAGATTAAAAGACTACTTTCGGATTAGCTTTAGATTCAACTACCTTCGGGTTGACAATATACGTAGTGTTGATTTTTCAGAAATTCCAAACGTGATTGGCAATAAAAATTAGGTGGGGTGGTTGTTTGTGCAGGCTAACGCCCTAAAAGGTCATATTCCTATTGATGTCTTCAACATGTCCTCTTTGGCAGTTTTGGCTTTAATCCTAAACACCTAATTGAAAATTTGCCAGACAATGTATGCCATCATCTTCCAAGTGTCACGTCCCGATCCCGACATACGTCCAGGATCAACACGTGACGTCACCAATACTCGTATATCTAACATACCTCGCCTCTGGGATATGTACAAAGCACAACTCAAGGTTCGAAATGTGTGGTAACATTCGTATGCTTTATGGCTACATCTAACCTACTCGTTAGATTGTCTACGTACTCTCAATAGGGATCAAGTTATTCGTAGTTCTATTCGTCGCAGGAATCTCCTGGCGGACGAGCACACAGCTCCCCTGGGAGAATGGCATCGGTTGAGGGTATCTGTTGTACTTCTGCTTTCTTCTCGGGCTCGATCGGGCAAGCCTTTGTCGGGCAGATCTTGGTCGGGCAAGACACACTTTGGGCAAGGCTCGTCGGGCAGTTCTGAAAGAGAAGGACAGAGTTAATTTGAAAGGGTGCCTTTGTGGGGCCTTAGGTGTAGGCCTTAAGGCTTCACAATCAAGATTAACTTTGTCGTGCTCAGGCGTGCCACTGCCATCTTCAGTATGGCAGATGTTGAATGGATGTTAAGCTTTGATTGAATATGTATACACCCGAGAAACTGGGTTAGATACAACAGGTGCCTTTGTGGGGCCTTAGGTGTAGGCCTTGAAGCTTCCTGTCAAACTAAACCAGCGCTTGGACGCATCATATTTGGTCTTTACGGTTGCCGGAGTCTTATCATTATTATACTTTGATTGTCTGAATCCAAGAGGTAGGACAAACACAAATGAGTGCCTTTGTGGGGCCTTAGGTCTTGAGGCTTCCCATCAGAGTTAATCCTTATACTCGGACCAACTAGACCGCAACATGGAATGAATCCAAATAGATGCCTTTGTGAGGCCTTAGGTGTAGGCCTTGAGGCTTTCTATCAGAATTCACTCCATGCTTAAGCCTTTTCTACGAATCAAGATATAATAGCAATAAAACAGAGAAATGGATTGATTACTTGCGCCCCAAGTAACTTCCAAATGAGCTGACACGTATATAGGCTTCAGGTGGTTGGCCAATGAAATACTTGGGCGGCTGAACACCATTTTATCCGTGTAAATCCGTAAAGGACCACCTTTAGGTACTTTTGAGGATTCAGCTTTGCCCGAGTTTTCCTCTGTCACTACCTCCACATTGACGTGAGCCATCATCGGCTCAGTTGTTAAATAATCACCCTCCATGGTAGCGGGCTGATCAGGCCTGGCGCCAAACATAGCTGATAATACATATGTCATGTTAATGTGGAAGTTGCTGGGCTCGAGCAAGTCTTCCTTCTTGCTCCCAATATGATCCATGAACTCGTCTAACCAGGCCATTGCATCGGCTGGTAGTAAGGGCTCTGGTATCCCTTCCTGTTGTGGTTGACTCATGTCTCCGTACAACGTTTGCTTTGGAACTTCACCAAACGGATCCAAAGGCAGAAATGTTGATCTCCTCTCAGATGCAATAGTTTCCTCATGAGTGGGCCCTGGTTTCCAACCAGGTGTTGGCATCATAGCCAGATCCTCCTGAGTCATTCTTAAGATCCTATACTTCCCAGGATGTTGGCTTTGTGGCACATGATTCCCCACCCCCTCCGTTTTGCTGCTGGCCTTCTCCACCTCCTTCTTACTTCGCCAACGAAGCTGGCTACTACCTCCAGATGTTGCCCTCTCCGACTTTTGATTTTTTGAGGCTTCAGAGGTGGTGGGGGTCATTAGGGAATTCATGTAGGCTTTGTGCTGCCTTTGAACCCTTCTGACCATTGATGCTCCCATTGGTTTGGTGGGCTGCCCATCTTTTCCAACTACATACCATTTCCGCCCACGATATGCAGGAGTTGCTTTCTTAACAGGATTAGCTATCCCATCAGTTCTTCTGACTTCCCTCCCCTTTTGGCCATTTTGAAGCTGCTCTGTACTTCTTCGGAGTTTGGCCTCCATGTCCTCTGCTTCGTCAGAAACTTCATGGTTTCGAAATACTTCTGACAACGCCTTGGGTTGGGAATCACCTCCTAAACGTTGAAAAACGCTTCGGGAAGTATCTTTTCTTGTTGCCTGCTTAAGCTTTTCGCGGGCTTCTCTTTTTGCATCTTCTTCTTTCCTTCTGATTAACTCATGATCAATAAGGACTCCAGCTGGAGGAATCTCGAGTTCACATTTACACTGGCATTTACTACACATCACCAGCCCTTTGATTATGGCAGCCTTTGGGTACTCGAATGGTTTGCCTATCACTTCCATAGGTCGTTTGGCTAGTTTCCCTTCTTCTTCTTCCCTTATGATCTTCCCTTTTCCTTTCTCTGCCCAGGTCATATTGAGCATGTTTACTGGGGTTTCGGAAAAGGGCAACACAGGGTTGACTATAACTACCTCATCTGGTTGGGTAGTTCTGTGTCTTTCTTCTTTGGGAGGAGCCAAATCTGTCTCACTTCTAGAGCCTGGGAGGCTTCATTCAATCTCTGTAACATTTGAAACAATGTATTTTGTAGGTCTTCTGGCATGTTTATCTTTATCTTCAGATCAGAAATCCCACCGGGCGTGCCAAAACTATGTTCGTCGCAGGAATCTCCTGGCGGACGAGCACACAGCTCTCCTGGGAGAATGGCGTCGGTTGAGGGTATCTGTCGTACTTCTGCTTTCTTCTCGGGCTCGATCGGGCAAGCCTTTGTCGGGCAGATCTTGGTCGGGCAAGACACACTTCGGACAAGGCTCGTCGGGCAGTTCTGAAAGAGAAGGACAGAGTTAATTTGAAAGGGTGCCTTTGTGGGGCCTTAGGTGTAGGCCTTAAGGCTTCACAATCAAGATTAACTTTGTCGTGCTCAGGCGTGCCACTGCCATCTTCAGTATGGCAGATGTTGAATGGATGTTAAGCTTTGATTGAATATGTATACGCCCGAGAAACTGGGTTAGATACAACAGGTGCCTTTGTGGGGCCTTAGGTGTAGGCCTTGAGGCTTCCTGTCAAACTAAACCAGCGCTTGGACGCATCATATTTGGTCTTTACGGTTGCCGGAGTCTTATCATTATTATACTTTGATTGTCTGAATCCAAGAGGTAGGACAAACACAAATGAGTGCCTTTGTGGGGCCTTAGGTCTTGAGGCTTCCCATCAGAGTTAATCCTTATACTCGGACCAACTAGACCGCAACATGGAATGAATCCAAATAGATGCCTTTGTGAGGCCTTAGGTGTAGGCCTTGAGGCTTTCTATCAGAATTCACTCCATGCTTAAGCCTTTTCTACGAATCAAGATATAATAGCAATAAAACAGAGAAATGGATTGATTACTTGCGCCCCAAGTAACTTCGGACTTCTCGCTTATCAAGGATTGTCGTGGATGGGTTAAGTCCACATAGAATTCTTTTTTATGCCTTGAGGCCAAGGACTTTTAAACTGATCTTTAATTTACATGCACGCGGGCTTAAGACTTAGATCTGATTTGAACTCTGACAAGATATTCAAATCGGATTCAAGTGCTGAAGACCCATTTTCATTATGACTTTGCTGGAAATAACTTGTATATAACTGGGAATATATAACATGTTATTGTGCTTTTTAAAAGAAAGAAAAGACAAAGACAGAGCAAAGACAGTCGGGCAAGTTTGAACCTTATCGGCTAAGGCTGAACTTCTTACAAATACTATCTTTGTAGCTCTGTCAGAGGTCTGAAAGCTTTTAGAGGGGTTGAGAGGGGAAAAGAGGATACAAAATGAATCGATACCACCATGAGTGCGAACAAGGTAGCAGAGCTATTACAGGGGTTTGGGAAGGTTTATCCCGAATGGGATAAAGGCTTGCTGACTACAGCTTCGTTGAAGGCAAATCTGGCTTGAGCAGAGTTTTGGCTTTTGTTTGTTTGTTTGAGTGTTCTTAATTCTGTCTTCTCTTCCTCCTTTTATAGACGACTTCGGCTTGGGTTCCTGTAGCCACAGCTGTGCCCGAATGCGGTTTGGTGATGACTCACCATCTTTTTTACATGAATGCCACCAATAAAGTACTTTATTGGGCTGTGCAGTGTCTGATCAGCCTACCCTCTGTGGTCTTTGAGCAGGTTAGCAGGTGGCCTTTGTAACTTGTGCCCAGCCGAAAGCCCTTTTCCTGCCTCCTAAGTTTGCCGCTGGGCCTTGGGTTTGGGCCGACTTTCTCTCTGGCCCAAAGTTCAGATTTTATCCCAAACAAGTTCATCTACACCATCAACTTCTCATGGCCACAAACTAATATGTCACATAAGCATATAAGATTCTAAAATCACATTGTCATAACATTTATCATACTTAACATTCACATTACTAAAAAGATAATGAACACACATATATCACAATCATCATCAGTACACAAGCCAAATCATGTTTATTAAACATAGGTCTATGGCTAAATATATAAAAATCACATTTCGATAGAAATCACATTCATAAAACCAAGTCATTAAAATATGATATTAATATAAGAAATTAAGGTAATAACCATATTACATATATTCAAGTCACTCTCTAACCAATGTAGGCCCACTAGACTTCACTTGGTCTCCCATAGTACTAATCTTAGTATTTAAAACGTTTCGAGACATGTTGACCAAAAGTCAACGGTAGGGTCCACAACTCTACGTAATTCGATCCGAAAAATCCGCACATCAGATTTCGGATCTGTAACTTCCTAACGTCTCATTACACTCATAGAACAACATACTAAATTCTCATCGCGATCCGACAGTTGGATATCCGCCAATTACTAGAATTATGTTGTGGTTAACAATTAGTTTTACAAAATTAGAAATCCAATTTGGGAAGATCCATACGTCGGTTCCCGATCTGTCAGTTCCTAATATCCTCAAATAGTACATTCTATAACGCATTAAAGTTTGGTGACAATTCAACGGTTGGATCGTCAATTCATAAATGATCAAGTGGCGGTCTCGATCAAAACTATGTTCAAACGATGAGATTTCGTCATTCAGACTTCACATATGGAATTGGGGTATCTAATTTAGCCTAAGGGGTGACTCGGCTCATACGCCGCCGCACACGGCGGCCGGCCGCCCCCATTCGTCGAAAAATTCAACTAATTCCCAAAATTACCAAATTTCATAGAAATGAAGATCTCAATTAGTAGAACAAGTTTTATACCTGTGGCCAAGTCCAATTTGGCCAGAAAAGGCCTAAATTTCACTCGAACTCACCGAAACCTTAGAAGTATGTGGCTTCAATCCGTCACTTTCGGCGCTCAGTCGCCCCTATAGTTGTTTGGGCTTTGTTCCAGACCTCATGAGGGGTAGTTTGATGGTGGTAGTCGACTGTACTACCTTCAAAATGGAGGAATTTAGCCTTACACCCGACAAACCCACCGATGAGTTTATCACGAAATCAAACCAATTTAACTCGGTTTTTTGATGAAATTGGAAGAGGAAGGGGTGCTAGGTCAATTCCAGGTGGTTTGTGGATTCTAATCGTTAGAGAAATCGCCTAAAAATGTGTTAGAAACCATGGTTTTCATCAGGTCGAGCTGCGGGTCAAGGGATGACTGGGTTTGGCTAGGTTGTTACCCCATTCCCCCCCGGATGGGTTCCTCTCATTTTCTTCCACTCATTTCTCTCTTTTCTCCTGTCTGTGATTGGTCACTTCCTCTCCCCCTCCTCTCCTTCTCTTCCCTGGTTCCTCCTATTTTTCTTTTTTTCTTCCTTCCTTTCTAGTTGGTCTTCCCGATCCCTTTTTTCTTTTATCTTTTTTTTCCAACCACTCACGTGGGTACACATAGAATTTCGTTTAGTTTATTAAGGGTGTTTTCATCCCTTTACTTATCAAAAAAAATATACACCGTAAGTATAAACGCATTGAAATTAATACGAAAAATACAAAATTTTAAATCCCGAATTTCACTCAAAATATTCAGGAGTGGCATTTGTCGAACAACCAGTTTGATGCTACACTCCACACAAGTTATGGCAGTGTAAAGAGTTTCTAACTTTGGTACTGGACTTAAACACTTTTAGTTGGACGATTCAAGTTCTTTTTTACAGGCAATACACTCCTAAATCTTAAAAAAAAATGAAATTAAATGAAAAAAAAGAACTTGCATAAATGAATTTATACGTTAGTGAGGATTCAAAACTTCAAAATCACCATCCATTGGTCAAAGAGAGCTTGTTTTCTCTATGAGAGCGTCTTAAGATTTTAGTCAGAATGAAAGTAGGATAAAGATCACGTGATTGTAGGGTTTGATTACTGGGTATGGGCTTATTGATATATTTTAGTTTTATTGTTAATTTCATCTTATACTTGATAGTAACTGTAATATGGTAAAAACAACAACTCAAATTTAAAACTTTAAGTTGGATGTAGGAAGATATTGTATGAGTTCAAATAAAATTTCCCATGAGGTTGGGACAACAATTAGAAATATTCAAACAATTGTGAACCGCCTCATTTTGAGAACTATCCCGATCTTTTGTGTCTGGCTACACGCCATTAAAAAACCCTAGCAAAATTCTCAGAGAGCAACACCATCAACATTTTACGTATCCGTTATAGGGGTGGGCACTTGAAACTGAAAATTGAAACCGAAACATGAACTAAATCAAACCAAACCGGACGATTTGGTTTTGTGGTTTTGAAATGGTTTCGATTTTGAAATCGAACTACAATGTAGGAAATGATTTGGTTTCAGTTTTGGCTTTTGGAAACCGCACAGAAACCAAACCTCATTGCAAATATTAATAAACATTTAATTAAATGATGTCATGTTTAATTGGTTGTTGTTAGAGTCCATACATTTATTATAAACTCAACCACACTTGAATATCATCATTTATCGCTTTCTTTCGTTCATCTCACTGATCTCAGTCTATCTCTCTTGACCTCTTTGCTTCATCCTCTCCATCTCAGTCCATCCCTCGTTTCTCTCAATTTGACGGCGGCTCGTCTCTTTCGTCGTTTCTCTCGATTTGACCACGGGGACTACCCCGTCCCCTTTAAACAAGTCACACCCAGCACCCTTTTCTCCCAGAAACTTAACCCACCCGTTACTTTGCAGCCACATGAACTACTCTGATTAGCCCGGGAAGCAAAACCTTTGGTCACAACTCTGTGCACCAAATCACACAACACTGGAAAAGTCCCAAAACACCTAGAGACTGCTTGAATGGCTACAAATGCTTGAACTTCTTGAAAGCTTCGAAGAATGGCGTAGTTTCCGGGTCGGTCTGGGATGGGTCCTTAGACATTGGAGCTTGGAATTGGATTTTGGGATGTGGTTTTGCTCTGATCAAGTTTTTTAGAGAGAGAAAGAGAAAGCAAAGAGGTGTGGTGCAATATTCCAAGAAAAAAGGGCATTCATTTCCAAGGAATTTGGAAGAATAACAAAGAAAAAAAATCCCTTTTTTATTGTTTGTGGCTGATCAGGATGAAGAACGTGGATGGGAGAAGAGAGAGGCAAGGCCATTTCCAACCGATCCAGTCAGAGGGTCATAGGGCCGAAAATAGTCTGAAATAACACGAAAATCATCTCTAACCGAAGGCTAGGCCAAAGGGCTCGAGGGCCCCATTGGGCCACAATTGGAGAATCAGGCCAATCGGCTGGCCCAAACCAGCCAGCCAACCCTGGCCGGTCTAGAATTTTGAATCCCAACCGCTACTAGCTGTTAAATTTGATTTTTTTTTTACAAAATTTAAAAAAAAATTAAAAATTCTAATTTTTTTTTCTTAAAAAAAATTAAACAACATTAAATAACATTAAGTAACATTAAACAACACTAAACAATATTAAACAACATTAAATAACATTAAACTTAAACAACATTAAAAAAAAACATTTAACAACATAAAACTTAAATACTTACTCCATGCTTTTTTTGGCCTAAAGATGTGCAACAATATCTTGTTGTAGGTACTTGTTTGTGGCACGCGAACGTATCATTCTATTGTGCCTCATGTACTTGTTTAAAGAGATATTATTAGTTCTTGGATCGAAAGACAAATTAGGCCAATCATATATTTTTGCACGAGCCCTCCTTGACCTATTTGGATCATCTTGGTCATCATTAGATTCTCAATCAATATAGCCATCACGCTCATCCTTCACAATCATGTTGTGTAATATGATGCACGACATCATGATGGAGTTCAATTTACCTCGACTCCACCCTCTTGCAGGTTCCTTGATGATCTTTCCACCGTGCTTGTAGAATACCAAAAGCTCTCTTAATATCCACCCTATTTATGGACATTGGAAGCTGAAGATAAGAAGTACCACACATATAAAAATCCTATCTAAAATTCCCACAACCAATTACATCTCGACACGTGGCACTCGAAATCCGAGACGTAAAATTATTGAGATTCCTTATCAACAAGAAATTTGCAAAATTACTCACATATCGACACGTGACACTCGAAATCCGAGATGTAAAATTATTGAGATTCCATCTCGAAAAATTATTGAGGTAGTTTAATTTAAGTAACCATATTAATTCAATTAAAATAATAAATTCTGTTAGGCCTATGGCCCTTTGGCCCCTTCGGTTGGAAATGGTTTTTTGTCACAAGGCCATGTTTGGCCTATTGCCCTTTGGCCCCTCGGTTGGATATTGTAAGAAATATAACCTGACACTGTTCATTAAAATATTAATTTCTTTGAGGGCTATAGGGTTAAAAGGAGTCATCTGGCCCTCCTTCAATTGGAGATGGCCTAATGAGGTGGTGCATGAAGGTGTGGAGGAGAAAGCGTGTGACCCCTTTAACAATTTTTTATTAGTTTTTTTTTCACTGTGGCTTAAACTTGACATCAATATCAGCAAAAAATGTGGGTTCTTATTTGCTACGTTAGCATTTAATAGAAAAATTAATAGAAAAGTTGACGGAAGTCTGATATTGCAATGAATGCATAAGTTGGTATAGGACATTAAAATGTTTAAAACATAACGTATGAGAACTCAAAGTTGAGGTGTTAAAATGTAATTTATCCTACTAAGTGGCATTAATATGTTAAATTTTAAACGGTATATTTTTTCTTAAGAAATCGAATTGAATCAAGCTCTTTGATTTCATTTTGATTTTGACTTTAAAATCGCACCGAACTAAACCATATAAAATTTCGGTTTCACTCAACACCGTACCGAACCATTCGCACCCTAATCCATTAGGCCATCTCCAACCGAGGGTTGGCCAGAGGGCTCGTTTTAGCCTTTTGGCCCTCCAAAATATTAATATTCTAATAAACAATACATGCCATATTTGCCTCCGTCTCCAACTGAGGGCCAAAGGGTCAGATGACTCGTTTTAGTCCTGTCACAAAAAACCGTTTCCAACTGAGGGCCAAACATAATTTATTATTTAAAAACTACAACTTAAATGTTGTTTAAGTTTCATGTTGTTAAATGTTTTTTTTTATGTTGTATAATTTTTATGTTGGTTAATGTTATTTAATGTTGTTTTGTATTGTTTAATGTTGTTTCATGTTACTTAATTTAATTTAATGTTGTATAATGACTTGGGAAGTTATAGGAAAAAAATAGAATTAAAAAAAAATATGAAACAAATTTTGTGAAATAGAAGTTATTCGAAAAAATGGAATTTAAAAAAAATATGAAAAAAATATTGTAAAATAAAAGTTATAGGAAAAAAAAATATGAAAAAATAGAAGTTATAGGAAAAATTTTGTAAATAAAAAAAATAATAAAATTGTAAAAAAAAAAATATCAAAGCATTCATGTCGGTTATAACCGACAAAATTTCCATTTTTTCTGGCCAGCCCTTTGTTCCTTTCGGATACTGGGGGCCTCTTAGATTCTAAAACCCTCTGGCGTAACAGTCGGTTGGAGACGATTTTCGAACTATTTTAGATCCTCTGCACCTTCGGTTGGATGGCCTTACTCTGTCCGAGATTCCGATGGCCTTACTCTGTCCGAGATTCCAATACACTCAATAAAAACCGTTGTGAGAAACCCCAATTCTTAAGACCTCTCCATCGATACTCTCATTGGAGCTAGTGGTGGCCTCGTTGTCCTTCGAAGCCAGCATCGGCTGCTGAGACCCCCGCACCGGCGCCGAGCAGCTCCGCTGCAAGCTCTGCACCTCTGCGCCTGACGGCCTCATTTGCGTCGGCGAACGGTTCCTCGCCTCCTCTCAGCTCCGTGAGCCTTCTGCCTCCTTTGGCTCTGTCCAGTACTGGTCCTGGTCCAAGGTAAGATCACGTCCTTTATTATGCACACAACCTGTTTGATGAACTGCCTCAACTTATAAAGCTTGCATTTTAATTGAATTTTGAGAATTTTGATGTGCAGCCGCAAGTTGGTGTCAAGAGCTTCCAGATGAACCGACCAATCCACTCGCTGCAGACAGCGAAGGCATGCACATTGTTGTCGGAGGCTCATCGGGGAATATCTACTTATGGAAGGTTAATTTTCCTAATCATTTTTTATCTCTTTGAATTGATCTTTTTTTGAGCTCTGAAATGCTAATGGTGTTGAAATTCTTGTATTAATTGTAAATATTCGTCGATTGATGTTGTGATTATTTTCCTAGTATAGGACATTGATTGTCGGACTTGATTATGGGATCTTGTCTGCTGTTGTAATTTGTCAAACTTGCCTTGTAAAGGCTGTTGCTAGTTTGTAAATTAGGGTTGTACTATCTTCATATTCAATCATCAATATTGGAGTATAATCTCTTTGCACATACATACATACGTTCTGCCATTTTTCTAATGGACATTTTACGGAGCACTCTTTAAGTCGCTCAATATCTATTATATGTCTTTTTTCTATTATTTACGGATGCATTCTTATTCATCCCCCAATAAACAAAAAAGCAATGCATTCTTGAAATTGCATGTGTTTTGTAATTTTGATTTGGATGTAAATTTCTTAGGTTCGGAGCGTAGTAAGTGGGAGATTATTGAGAAATATTGTTTTCCCTACTATAATTGATGCGATTGCACTGGATCCTCGTGATAATGTCTTCTTTGCCATGGTAGAGAGGGCAAGATATAGGTTGATGCATTTGATGCCGAGAGCCCACTTAACAACAAGTATGGTGTGCATATCTCAGTTGTTTATGTTCAATCCGCCAAACTTTACTAATTCGTTTAGTATATACATAAACTTTGCACTGTACGCTGCAGGTCCAGTGAATAATATTCTAGTCATCCAACAGCATTTTTCTGAGAAATATATTGAAGACCCCAAACAAGTCTGGAGCTCTTTGCATTATACTACACATACCACGCAATGGAGCTTTTAAATGTGCCTATGTCCAGACGATCTTCATTCTGCCCGAAAGCAAAGGAAAGACGATTCCGGTGAAATCTGTAATGCAGCAGCCAACCACCGGTCATTAGCAGTACTCGCAACAGTCAGGCAGGTAGGATTTACGAAAAAAAAATTGAAAAGCTCAATGAAACATGCATGCATAAACTAAACACCCCAATTAATTTTGAGATTACCTGTTTCTGCACTCTTCCTTTTCCATGATTTTTGAACCCGCCCAAACTCAGCTCCAATGTAGTGGTTTTGGTTTATTTCAGGTAGCATTGTTTGTACACCCTCTAACTGCTAGTAGCTAAATCACACAACTGGAGGTCTGCAAAATTTTGTGACTATAAACTATTACTTTCTTGCATATAATTGTCGGTTTAAAGTTGCTTATAGTCTCATATAATTTTGTGACTATAAACTGTTACTTTCTTGCATAGTTTTTGGAGATTTTAAAAATAAAATAAAACTAGAGTATTGCAAATCACGATACTAGGAGAGGGAAAATTGAACTCAGGACCTGGAATATGGTCTTAAATCGAGTTACAAGTCCCTTGCAACCTTATATATAATAACTTGTCTAGTTGGAACATGGGATCTTGTCATTTGGCAAGTATAATAAAAGCTCAACCCTGAAATTAGCGCATTGATGTAAAATGAATAGAGTGAGTTGGTAAATAAATAGAAAAGAGCTTACTTACCCGAAGTGGAAGGCCTCTCATGCAACTAAACAGCATCCTCTGCTTCGACTATGCCTTCACCCTCATCATCGGAATCAGAAGTGGAAGGCCTCTCAGGTAACTCAACAGCATCCTCTGGTTCGACTCTGCCTGTGATTTCGATGTTGGGGATGTGAGAAATCTTGGGCCACTCCTTTCCTCTGCCTTTTCTGCAACATCGTGCAAGATTCGGAGAGTCGTTGATGTTAAGTGTCTGAAGTGGTGTTTTCCGCAAGAAGTCTGGCAGTGTTTTTAGCCGAGGGCAGTGTTCGAACTCTAAAGAATAAAGGTATGGCATTATGGTAATATGAGAATCCTCTTCCTTCCACTCTTCCACTCCTTTCCACTCTTCCCACGCCAGCATCAACACAAATGTTAGTGTTTTCAATTTTGGGAATAGAGTAATGCATGATGATGCTGATGACGTTTCCTTTTCTATTCCCAGAAACTCAACTCCAACCATTTTTACTCCTTTCATATACCAAATGGTCAGCCCTTCGAGGGACGGCAATCTTCCCAAATGAGGTAAAACTTCACATTCGTTCCAATTATCAAGTCGAAGAAATCTCAAATTGTTTAATGACATAATCCAGTTGGGGGCACTCCTTCCATTATGCCTTCTAATATCTAAATATTCCAAATTTGGATGCGGTCGTAAAAAATTCAGTGTTTCTGCACTTCTTCTCTCCTCGTCTTCCCGATCAAAAGATATATTCAATTTTGAGAGTTGTTGTTTGTTCCCCAGGGGTGATGCATTCTCACCCTCACCTGCGACAACTTTCACATCCCCGTCAATTAGTATGCAGAGGTCACCCTGAAGTTGGTCTAAGATTCTCAAATCTCCTAATTTGAACGCTTCATCGTCGTCTTTACCACCGCCAACAGGGCACATATCTATTCCTCTTAGATTTGTTAATCTCCCAAACCCTTTCGGCAAGTACTTCAGCCTAAAGCAACCCCAAACATAAAGATGCTGTAAGTTAATCAACTTTCCCATGCTCTGAGGTAGACTTTCAAGTTTCCCACACCTAATAAGGCGCAATGTCTGCAAATTGTATAAATTACACACTGCCTTTGGTAGCTTTTTCAAACCATAATTTTCAGACAAATCAATGAACCTCAGATGCACCAATTCACCTATCCCTTCTGGAAGCTCTTCAATAGAATTACCACTCAAATTCAATGTCCTAAGATGTTTCAACTGCGAGATCAAGGTTGAGTTCACGATGGTGAATTTTGAATTAAAAGTTGCAAGAGTACGCAGATCACTTTCGTAGCCGAAAAATGAAACACATGAGAGTGAACCCTTGGGTGCAAGCATTAAGGTCAAATGGCGGATCTTATCACCCAAGGGCTTTATTATATTGTTACCACCCTTGACCTCCATTGTAAAGCATTCATGTTGAGTAAGATACTGTAAAAAGTCGTGCACAATATCATGCATTTTACACATCTTGATATTTCCATCAGTCTTTTTCAAAGTCTTGAAAGAAAGATCGCATTGCTAAATTATCAAAAAACCTTTGGCCAATTATTTCTTTCTTTGTGTTTTCTTTCGAATAGAGATAATCTTGTGACATCCACAACTCAATCAAATAATCTTTATAGATCAAATGATCCTTAGGAAAGATAACACAATATAAAAGGCATCGTTTGACCGCAGGTGCCAAATCAAAATAACTTAGTAATAGCGGTTGGAAAACTTGTTGCTCTACCTCTTCTAGCTCCCATATCTTATTGTTCAAAACTTCTTGCCATTCTTTCCTTGTTTTCTTGTAACGCATGAGACTACCCATAGTCTTTGCAGCAAGAGGCAAACCCTTGCACTTTTTTGCTATTTCTTCACCAATGGCTTCCAACACACCATCATTATCCTTATTAAAAAATGCCATGCGGTTGAATATTGACAAACAATTTTGTTCGCTCAACCTCTCCAAATGGATCATGTGAGTGGTAGCTCCCATCATAACAGCAACCTCCTGTTTTTGAGTCGTCACTAATATTCTACTGCCATGGGCGCCACTTTGTATTAATGGCAACTTCAATTTCTCCCACTTTCCTTGGTCTTCAGTCCACACATCATCTAAAATAAGGAGAAACTTTTTCCCCTTAATGGATTTAGACATACGTTGCAAGACAGCTTCCAACTCATCTAAATCTGGCTTTTTATTTTCGACGCCCTCAATGATGGCTTTGGCAATTTTGATCTCGTCAAAAGGGTTCGAAACACAAACCCATATTTTGATCTGAAAACAGGCTTTAACTTTTTCATCGTTATAAGCCAATTGGGCGAGAGTTGTCTTCCCCATTCCTCCCATCCCGACAATAGGGATGACAAGGAGACGCCTCTCTTCTTGACTGCTCTCATTCAACAACTTGCTAACCAAAACTTCCTTTTGTTGTTCTCTACCAACTATGATAGATTCATCAACAAAAGAAGAAGTTTTCTCTCGCTCAGGTTGTTCACTGGTTGTTCTCTCTGATAATCGAAAGTTATATATTTCTCTTTGCTTAGCAATCACATCTAAATTTTCATTCAAACTTTTGATCTTACGAGCAATATCACGACGATGATTTGCCCGACTGATTTGGCCGAAACAAAAGCAAGAGGAGGGAATAGAGAAACATACCGCCTTCATCTTATTCTCAGTTACAAGAGAAGTATTTCCTCCGTGCTCTTCTTGTTTCTCAACTTCTTGTTTCAGAATTTCAGTGTTCCACTCATCAAGCACATTGTCCATCTTGTACGACACCTCTGTCAGCTCCTCCAGCCAATTTCTGACGCTGGCCTCCTTCACTTGCCTCAGCTCCGCATCCTCAAGCACAGCACTAATCGCTTTAAGTTTGGCCTCGAATTCTTTGACATCTTTCTCCGCATTCAAAACCAGATTCACCTCTTGTCCGACGTGTTGGTAAGTTACCTCAGCCAGTTGTTTGAGAAGCACGGAAATGAGTGCCTCAGCCATGTTTCAGGTAGCAGTGGAAACAGAGAAAAACAAGAGATATGAAGTGAGAAGTGGAGGATTGGTATGGTATCACCTTTCTTCTGGCCAAATTTTGAGATGAGAATATGGGCTGGCTACACAAATAATAATGGTAGGTTAGACATGAGTCATCCCTCACTTATTTCTTCAACAGCCATTATTGATCAGGAAGAAAGCACAGGAATCTTTATCTCAAAAGTCAAAAGTTAGATTGGCAATTCACACAGACTTTTAAACTTAAATATGAAAATTATGTAAATGTAATTATTTATGCTTTTGAGATAAGAATATGCCAACAGGATCCTCTTCGGATCCCTTTGGTAAGGATCCTAAGATTTTGTAAATCGTGTTCGTTCATCGTATATTATGCAGTCAGTTTTTGCCAAGTACTATTTATATTTAATATTAAATAAAAATATTTAAAATAATTTTTTATCGCACGATGTACGATGAACGAACACGATTCATACTTCGTTGAAATCCTTACTAAGAGAATCTGGTAAGGATCCGAATTCAAGAATATGGGTGTGCTAGACAAATAATAATGGTAGGGTAGAGGTGAGTCATCCCTCACTTATTTCTTCAACTGCCATTCTTGATCATATTTCCTGTCAATTTACACCCTAAAATATTTAATTGCATCATGTTAAGACTTCCGTTACTTTAATTGTTATGTGCATGCCGTTTCATTGCAATTTTTTATTTGACACGTCAACTAAAGATAGATTTCATAAAGGCAGCCTTTCATAAAAGCTACATTAATAATTTACCGGCATGCATAATGGTTAAACCAACAAAAGGCATAAAATGGTGCAATTTAAAAACTTTAGGTCGTGGTCCATTTTGATTAACACCCCCAAAATAGGAGCGTAAAAAAGCACTTTGCCCTAAATTTTGATACTTTTTACCTTGTCAGTTGTCATCTTATTTGTATCATATACTACCAAACCGTACATACCCGTACAACTACGAGTGTTCTTGAAAGATGTTAGAATAAATTTACTTATTTTTTATTTTATTTTTAAATTTTAACCAAGGCTTGCTGTGTTTTTATGGTTGTGAAGTTAGTGTTAAAAACAACAAAATTCATGCTGTGCTGTGGCCAGTTTATCTAACAAGGGAGGGAGGGTGCGGTAAGAGAGAGAGCGTAGAAAGTGTAGGGATTTCTCTGTATATATGAGATGTTATTCTCCTACACAAGTGCATTTATTTATAGTAGTAATGATGAAAGAAATACTTGTCTTTCAAGTAAATACAATCCTAGTAGGGAAATTGATAGCATCGGCTTGAAGTGGACTATTTCAATTAATTGAACTAATATTGTCTGGCTAGTGTCAATTAATTTATAAATTTAAAAACATAGGCTCATTAAATTAAACTATAGTTGAACGTATCGTGTCTTAAACTTAATCCCAATCATATTCAGCCTCGAAAAATATCGAGGACATGTAATAGTATTAATTAGAAATTCATTATCATATCATGCTGAAGTTAATTTATAAATTCGTAAAATTAGAGACAAGCTGTCGTGTATATATATATATATGGAAAATTAGGTTCACATCATTCTTTTTGTTACTCCATTAATTAAAACCCTATTCATTTTCAATTTTTGATCAAGGTCATGTATTAATAACATCAATAATTATTTGAATAATAAAATATTTTTATTTTTAAATATATTTCTTTAATGTTAAAAATGTTACAATTAGTACATTTATATTTATGGCTAAATTTTTTATCATATATTTTTATTTTTAAATTTGTACCAATTTTCTTTTCATTTTTAATTTGTACCCATATATTAGTTTCTTTTTGTGCCCATATTTTTTAAAGTTTTATTTGTGTTTGTACCCATGTGTATACCATCACGTGACATTGTATATTTAATCAATAATAGAAAAATTACATATGGTATATTTATGTTTTATGCCAAAACTTTGTATCATATATTTATATTTTTAGTTTGTACCCACTTTTAATTTGCAACAATTTTTTTTTTAAATTTGTAGTATTTTCTTTTTAGTTTTATTTTGTACCCATGTATTAGTTTCTTTTAGCGCATATATTTTTAAAAATTCATTTGTATTCATAATTTTTAATCTTTTATCTATACCCTAATTTATTTCTAATGTACCCATTCTTCTTTATTAATATATCACTTTATTATATGTGAAATGTACCAATTGTTTTGTAAAATGTACCAATTTTTTTTAACACTATGTGACACAACCCGACCCGGAATGTCCACTAAGACTCCAAATCGAGCTGTGTTGGCCGACACCTGGAAGGTGACGAAGCCATAAAGTGTGGTAAGGTGAAAAATTGTGAATAAATTTAAACCTAAGAGTGCCTAAATACCACAGTGCACTGGTGAGCGGGAATATACCCACTTCACACATGACGTTAAAGCATAAGCAAATACAGAAGAGTGAATTAAGAATCGTACCCTCGAAATAATCTTCAATATTAAGAATCGCCACAAATCTTCGATGATAAGAAAGCTCAGCTAATAAGATCTGGAGGGTGAAGACAAGACAAATGTGAGTGACCCTGTAAATAAAATTTTAATAGAACTCATATAAAACATTATAACCCATCGCTACAACACCTGTATAAATTCCATAAAATATCATAAACATACCACAATACAACATCTCGTCAACAATATCAAATAATCATGTGATTAATAACTCATACTAGTACGCAAGTCGGAGTCACCTATGGTGACCTGTACGACTTACCCATATCTCATCACATATTTCATCACATATGCTAGCTTATTGCATATTCATCACATATGCTAGCTTATCGCATATTCATGACATATGCTAGCTCATCACATATTCATCACATATGCTAGCTCATCACATGTTCATCACATATGCTAGCTCATCACATATTCATCACATATGCTAACTCATAAGTCAGAGTCACTTCTAGTGACTTATACGACTTATCCATATCTCCTCATATATCTCATTAATCATTGCTAGCATATAAATTGGAGTCACCTCTAGTCACCTATACGACTAAAATCATAGCTCATCAATCATTGCTAATACATAAGCCGGAGTCACTTCTAGTGACCTGTACGGCACTACACTGCACACAAGTCGGAACAACTGAAAAGGTCTGTACGACAAGACTGGGTGTAATATATTATGCTCAATGCTAATCACTCAAGATAGTCATACGATAAATCGCTAGTCACCTACGAGTCAGAACCACTTATGGTGGTCTGTACGACAAGATTGTGCACCTAAATTGGATCCAATGTGAGCATAGGGTGCGGGAGGTGACATTATAAACAAGCCTGTATTTCATCTCTAGTAATTCATAATCACCCGAGGTGCAGGTTTATGAGCTTTAAATGCATCTAATACAACATGTACGACTCATAGGCAACCTATACGACAATGCCGGAGTTGCCTACTATTGCAATCTATACGACAGTGTCGGAGTTGTTAAAAACGTAAATGTAGTCATATCATAACCCCATCAATTCAACTAATATTGTATACTTACTTGAACTTACCTAACTTACCTAAACTTACCTGAACTTACCTGTGTGTCCTGCGTTCACCTTTGCACATCAGAGCGTTCACACTAATTATGTGCAAGGAATATACGTATGGATATGCCATGATAAAATCTAAAATTTAAAACATTTCATAATATTTCCAATTATATAATACGGTGTACTAACTATTAATCACCAAAACATAAAGTTAAAACGCACATTTTTCACCAATATCCCTCACATTGCTCAATTCCTTGAACAAGGCTATTGTCTCGATTATTTAATCTCATTTCTTATATGGTTGCATCTAACATCTCATTAGACTGCCTACGTACCCTAAACAGGGATCAAGCCATTTGTACTTAACATAATTATTTCAAAGTGTTCACAGTAATCGTAAGCCATAATCAATTATATACGTTTATGGAATTATCAATCACACACACACATATATATACACACATACGATAGAAAGGAAAAGACTCGCTCACCTGGAGTCCACGCTATGGTTCCCTAGCATGCACATCAAGGCGACCCGAACGATTGGTGCCTGTGACCAATTATAGAATCACATCTCAGAACTCTTATCAATAGAATATGTAATTCACATAAAGCACATCCTCAAGGATGTTCTAAAATAGTTTGAGACCCATTGACCACAAGTCAACCGTTGATCAAAGATTGACGGTCGGGCCTACAACCTTACAAAACTCAATCCAAAAGATCCGCATCCCAGATTCTTAATCCGCAACCTCCAAAGATCCACATTATACTTCTAGAATAAAATACTAAAATTTCATTACGATCCGACGGTCGGATCTCCGTCAATTGCCCAAAACTAAGTGACGGTTAACATTTATTTTATAAAATTACAAATCCAATTCGGGAAGATCCATACGTCAGATTCTCGATCCATAAGTTCCTATTATCCTCAAATATTATGCACTATAATGTATTAAAGTTTGGTGACGATCCAACGGTCGGATCGTCGATTCATATTTTGACCTATTCACTTGTCAAAATGAAACTAAGCCCAAATAATGAAATTACGTCATACGGTTATCAATTATGACCCCATGGCATCTAATAGCACTTAAATAAAACATCATTGGCCCACAGGCCACGTGCCGTCGCACGCGCTGCACTCGCCGCCGCGGGTGGTGGTTAGCCGCCCCAACTCGCCGAAAAATTCAACTATTTTTAAAAATTCTAAAAAATTATAGAATTGAAGATCTCAGAGGGTAAAGTAAACTTTATACATGTGGCCAAGGCCAATTTGGCTTGGAAAGGCTCCAATTTCATCAAAACCCGTTCGAACTCAAGAATTGGGTGTGCTTCGATTCGACCTCCAAACGTGTTCCGACGCCTCCACCACTGCTTGGGCTTTGTTCCTGGGTTCTAGAGGAGTGTTCTAATGATGGTAATTGAAGGGAATGGTTTCACAATTGATGAATTTTGGGCAAAGTCCCCCGCGGCACCCATCACCATTTTTGTACTAAAATGCTATCAATTTCCCTCTAATTTTTGGTGGAAGAAGAAGATAAATGGCCCAAGTGATGATTGGAAGTGGTTCATAGGTCCAATTTGTCAGAAAATTGGACGAGAAACCGCCAGTTTGAAGACATGGGTTGCATGGGTCAAGGAAAACTCGTTTCCCTTTTTTTCCCGTTCTTCACTCTCTCTCCTTTCCCTTCTTTCTTCTCCCTTTGATTGGTCCCCCACTTTTCTCTTCTTTCTAGTTGGCCTATTTTCTCCCTCTCTCCTGTTTTGATTGGGCAGCTCTGCCCAGTCTTTTTTTTTTCTTTCCGTTCCCTACACTTTTTCCCCTCTTCTTCCTCTTTTTAAATAACTAAAAATAATGAAAAATAATTATAAACATTATAAAAATATATGAAAATATATAAATAGTGCCTAAAACCAAAATACTTCTCGAGTATTTCAGGAAAATGCTAAAGGATTCATTCATACACTTCACTATATGTTGTCAACGGAAGTCAAAACCCTCGCTTCTAAGGGCATTTTTGTAAAATCACACTTTTAAAATTGATAAAAATGTAGAATTTGGGACGGGTTGTCACACTATGGATACATTCTTTTGCCATTTATTATTTCTTATTTTTACATAGTTTTTATCCATTTATTCAATCAAAATGTTTTTTTTATTGTAACAGTTTCTAATAGTATTATAACGAGGGATTTTAAATTTATAGGATTATAAATCTCATAAAATATCAAACAATTAATGTCAAAACTATAAAAATATAAATATTAATAGTAATATAATGAGGTGTACAAAGTCAAGGGACCTTGATCAAACTTTGAATACTATTAAGGTTTTAATCAAAGAATGTTAAGGATTAAGGACCACATCCAAAATATCTCATATATATATAAAGAGTTATTTTAGAAATAATAGTGGATGAGAAAATAACATTTTCATTTTTTAACTTTTTATAGTGGGTGTAAATATAACGTGAGTGGAAAAATAAGATAATGGGGTAGGTCTAGCAGCTCTCCTAATACTGGGCCTATAATTTTACTTATTTTCCAAAGTCCACCGCATTAGTCACGACTCGCTGAGTCATCATCACTACCGACTCGGACGAGACTAGTACAGTCACTACACTGATGCCTCCCAGACAATGAGATGACGACGACGACGCGAATGGCGAATCTGAATCCGGCGCTGCTGCGAACACTTTCGTTCCTCTGTGCGCGAGTCCACCATCGACGCCTGGGCCTCGGGCTTACGGTCTCGAGCGGCAGGGCGTGGTGCAGTGGGGCGACGAGTCGACTCAGCCGGATAGTCTATCGTCCTTGGCGGGCGATTCTGCGCTGAGAAGAGTGCTGAGCGTGAAGGAGCCGCCGAAGTACCCTCGCTGGGACGACCCTGACTACTGCAAGTGGAAGGATAAGGAACGGGAGATTTTAAACGACATCTAACCCGCGTTTTGCACTCTGATAGGTATGCTCACTATGTGCTTAGCTCGCAACGACGTTAAGCCCGGTCTTTTTGCTTTGTGAAGTGGAAACTATGTGACTGGTTTTGGTGGTTTTCAGGTATATGGATCGTGAGTAGCTGAAGGAGGAAGATGAAAAGGTTGTGGTGGAAAGGCTTCTTGCTCATCATCCACACTTAGAGGAAAATTGGCTGCGGAATTGATTTTATCATGGTAACCTTTTTTACTTCACCATTTACAATCGGAGTTTGCCTTCTTATATTGTTTATTAATTGAATTTCTTGTGTAGAATTTAGGTTTTGATTGTGTTTGGGTTAAAACTTAAACTTTGGGCTTAGAAGGGAGTTGGCCCAAAAAGAGAAGGAAAAGCCTGAAGCTCAGCCCAAACCCAGAAAGCAGAAAAGCCTTTCCCGACTAGGTGCAGATCATTTGCACCACTTGCTCACCTACCTAAGGGCCAAGTGGTATAGACCAGCCAGCTAATCAGCCCAAAAAGTACTTTATGATGGCAGTACAAGTAAATAACTGATGAGTCACTATCCTTCAAACTGTATTCGGGCAAGATTATTGCTACAGGAAGCCAAGCCAAGGTGTCTATAAAAGGAGAAAGAGAAGTCAGAGTCAAGGACACTCAAACAAACAAATACAAGCATAAACTCTGCTCAAAGCCAGATTTGCCTTCAAAACGAAGCTGTAGTCAGCCCAAGCCTTCATCCCTTTCGGGATAAACCTTTTGTAATAGCTCTGTTACCCTATTCAACTCTTGCTGTAGTATCGATTTCTTTCTGTAGACTTACCTCCCAACCCCTTTTTCTAAGCTTTCAAACCTCCTGATAAACCAAAAAGATAGGAAGTTGCAAGACGATCAGCCTTGCCCGACCCTCTTTGTTTTTGTCTTTCTATTCATTAGCCTAGCAATATGTTGTATACTACAAGTTGTATCCAAGTTATTTCTAGTAATATGTCTATTAAAAGACTCTCTCAGCACTTGAATCAGATTTGAATATGTCTTCACAGTTCAAACTAGATCTAAGTTCTAAGCCCTCGGGCATATAAGATTTGATCACTTTAAAAGTCCTTGGCCTCAAGGCATAAAAAAGAACCTGATGTGGACTTAACCCATCCATGACAAGCTTTGATAACCAGAAGTCCGAAGTTACTTGAAGCGAAAGTAATCGACCTGTCACTTAGTTTTATTGCTGTTATATTATGATTACCATATAACGGTCCAGTACGGGATGAATTCTGATGGGAAGCCTCAAGGCCTATTCAAGGCCCCACAAAGGCACCTATTTGGATTCATCCTATTTCTCGGGCGAGAACATTGAGTATCGAAAGAATTCTGATGGGAAGCCTCAAGGCCTATTCAAGGCCCCCACAAAGGCACCTATTTGGATTCATTCTGCTCTTTGGGCTCAAGTAATCAGAAGTATGATGGTTATAAGACTCATAACCAAGAAAAGGAACCTTATGTGTTCGAGTACTAAGTTAGTTATTTATGGGAAGCCTCAAGGCCTACACTTAAAGCCCCACAAAGGCACCTGTCAATAACTAACATAGTCTCTTGAATATATATAATTAAAACTCAAACATCCGTTCTACATCTGCCATGCTGAAGATGGCAGTGGCACGCCTGAGCACTTAAAAGTTAATCTTGATTGTGAGCCTCAAGGCCTACACCTAAGGCCTCACAAAGACACCTTTCAAAGTTAACTCTGTCATTTTCTTTCAGCCTTGCCGTACAGGCTTTGCCCGATAAGCCCGCCAGTAAAGCAGGAGCCCGACAGAAAGCATCAACCGGCGCCAACCTCTCGGGGAGCTATGTGCTCGTCGGCCAGGAAGCATCCCCAACGGAAATTCCTGCCACGAACATAGTTTTGGCACGCCTAGTGGGACTCTTTGATCAAAGCAATATGTCAAAGGGATCAGAAGATTTGCAAACTGCTTTGTTGCACATGCTACAAAGACTGGAGAACGCCTCCGCAGGCTCCAGAAAAGAAGATGATCCGGTTCTAAAACCACCTATTCCTACGTCTTTACCTCACTTCGGGGAGAAAGATGATGGGGAGAATAGGGGATTTAAAACCAACCAACTAGAAGAAGCTGCGGTGACGGATAAACATACGGATCCCTTCTCAGAGGCCCCTATAAATATGATCAGTATGACCTGGGCGGAGAAGGGGAAAGAGAAGGTCACAAGAGAAGAAGGAAGAAGACTGGTTGATAAACCCATAAAAGGGGTGGTTAACTTGCCTGAATATCAAAGAGCCGCCATATTCAAAGGAAAGGTGTTGTGCAGTAAGTGCCAATGCGAGTATGAACTCGAAATACCGCCCACGGAAGCCCTCATAGATCATGAATTGATCAGGAGGAATGAAGAATAAAAGAGAAAAGAGGCACAGGAGAAAGCTCAATGGACTGCAGGAAGGGATACCTCTTGAAGTGTCTTTCAGCGGTTAGGAGGCGATTCTCAACCAAGGGCTTTATCAGAGATATTTCGTAACCATGAAGTTTCTGAGGAGGCAGAGGATAAAGATGCCAAGAAGCCGAAAGAGAGAGGTGTAGGGCACTCTTAGCACATCCATATGGGAAGAGAGGTTAGGAGGAATGAGAGGATAACAAACCCTGTCACAAAAGATAATCCTGCCCGTCTCGGGCGAAAATGGTATGTGGTCGGGAAGAATGGACAGCCCGTTAAGCAAATGGGAGCCTCCATGGTCAGAAAGGTTCAAGCAACACAAAGCCTACATGAATTCCTTGAAAACCCAAGCGACGTCGGAAGCATCCAAAAATCAAAAGTTGGAGAAAACGTCATCTGGGGGGAGCGATCAGCTCCGCTGGAGAAGTAAGAATGAGGTGGAAAAGGCTAATAGCAGGACTGAAGGTGAAGAAAATCATGTGCCACAAAGCCTACACCCTGGGAAATATAGAATCTTGAGGAGAGCTCAAGAAGATATGGTTATGGTGCCAACTCCCGGATGGAAGGCAGAGCAGCCTATTTGCTTTGGAACTGTCTCCCCTTAGAGAAAACAACCTTCTCTATCATTAGAAGATCCCTTCGAGGAAGTTCCAAAACAAACACCATGTTCAGGTGTGAATCAACTAGAGGAGGCACCAGAACCACTGCTTCCACCAGATGCTATGGCGTGGTTGGATGAGTTCATGGACCAGATTGGGAGCAAAAAATAAGAACTGCCAGAGCCCAGCAAATTTCATATAAACATGGCGTATGTGCTATCTGCCATGTTTGTTGCTCAACCAAATCAGCCCGCCGCCATGGAAGGAGATTATGTAACAACTGAGTCGATGATGGCTCATGTTAATGTGGAGATAGCGGAAGAAGGAGAGTCGGGAAAAGCTGCATCATCTGAAGCATCCAAAGAGGGTCCTTTAAGGATCTATACAGACAAAATGGTGTTCAGTTGCCCGAACATTTCACTTGCCAATCATCTGAAGCCTATATATGTAACAGCTCATTTGGAGGGGGTGCCCTTCAAAAGGATTTTGATTGATGGAGAGGCAGCTGTTAATGTATTACCAGCCAAGCAGATGAAAAAGTTGGGGAGAGGCACATAAGATCTTATTCCTACAGACCTCACAATTTCTAGTTTCTCGGGCGCTATCACCAAGACTCTTGGGATATTGCCTTTAGAAGTAGATCTGGGGTCTAAACAGATCATGTTGGCGTTCTTTGTGGTGGACTGCACCTCCACCTATGGAACCTTACTTGGAAGAGATTGGATCCACCAAAGTCTTGCTATACCGTCCACCCTACATCAACAAGTGGCTGTGTATCATGAGGTAAGCATAGAAAGGCCAGGCTTTTGGGAGATGGTAGAGGCCGAATCACAGCCATTTCTTCCCACAGCCAATGTAGCGGAAGCAAGTTTCTACAATCCCAGCGTAGGAATCTTGAAATATTTGGGAGCAGATGAGAACGGCTGCCCTACCAGGTGACGGCCCAAAAGCTTCTAGAACAATGGATGTTCCTTACTAGAGAGGAATGGGATAGACCTTGTATCGTCCCAACACCCCTACACCATCAATGATAGAACAAAAAAGGAAAGATCAGGTAATGGCAGTCCGATCCCTGATTAAACGACTGTTGGTGTATGGGAAAGGAAGAAGACAAGAAAATGAGCTCTTAGATAGAGAAGAGCAGGAATGGCAGGTAAGAGCTTCAACCAGCCAGGATGAAAGCAATGAGGAATCTTGTCAAGCAGAATTGGAAAGGGCCATTCAAATGGCCAAGTGTATATATGACCTAGATAAGCCAGACGACTTGCCCGAGAGCCTGGAGCTAGTCGAATTTTTGTGTGCAGAACCTGATAAGCCACCACCAGAGGTCTAAGATCCTTTGGAAGTTATTAAGCTAGGAACAAAGGAGGATCCAAGACCAATACAAATCAGTGGTTTATTGGAGAGTGAGGATCGGGCACAAATTATCTGTCTCTTGCAAGAATTCAGAGATTGTTTTGCTTGTTATTACACTGAGATGCCGGGTTTAGATGCAACCTTGGTGGAACACAGAATGCCCATCAAGGAAGGATATAAACTGGTTAAGTAAGCACCACGAAGGATGTCGAAAGAGATAGAAGAGAAGGTCAAAGAAGAGATTAAGACGCTCGTAAAAGTCGGATTTATCAGGCCAACCAAATATGTGGAGTGGTTAGCCAACATTGTACCCGTTTTAAAAGCCGTAACAAAAGCAGTACGATGTTGTGTTGATTACAGAAATATTAATGGCGCTACACCTAAAGACGAGTATCCTATGCCTGTGGCAGATATTTCTATAGATGCAGTAGCAAAACACAAAGTCTTATCTTTTATGGATGTAAATGCCGGGTATAATCAGATAAAGATGGCCTCGGAAGATATACATAAAACAGCTTTTAGGTGCCCTGGGCATGTGGGGGCTTAACTTAGTTCCTATCATGCAATCTAGAATGGCGTGTTCATAGATTTAACAAGTAGAAATCATTAAGAACAAAAAGAGTTTGAGTCATCACAAGGCATCGTAAGTACTAGCGTTGTCTTACTTATCCTAGAAATTGGTTCACATGTTAATCGCAATTAACAAGTACTACTCTAGAACATATGTAGGTCCTCATTCGACAAGGGCAGGCACACACATATTCATAGCGTTAGAATCCTAGATATGCTTACTAAGCATGCATCCATAGAAAACAAATAAAGAATTCATCAATTAGACAAGTAGTGAACCAATTTTCATCCATTCATAAAAGTAATACAAACGAAATGTCATAACAAACTTGCAATCATATTAGAGGCTTCAAAACAGCCTCTAACTACTAAAAATTTAGTTACACATTATTATCAAATAAAACCAAAAGAAAGAAATGAGTTTGAAAAATAAAACCAAAAGAAGAGAATGCCAAGATTTCCTCTTTCATTTCCTTCCTTCCCCAACGCTGCTGCCTTGCCTTTTCCTTCTATTCTATTTTTTTTTCTCCTTCTCTTCTTTTTTCTCGCTACAACCTGCATCCTTTCCCCTTTTTAACTTGCTGCCCCATTTTCTTCTCCTTAACTCACTCACTAACAGCCATTTAGTGATGGCAATAAGTGAGAGGAAATGGTAAAACAATTGTAACTCTTTGGGTAGCCTTTATGCCAATTACTCCCACTTAATCATCATCTTTATTTCCATTTCCTCTGATATTTGAATAGGTGTTAGCTGGCTTGTTCTTGGCTACATCAGTTTTGGCTGCTAGATTTATTGGATTTATTGCTTTCAATTACAAACTGCTCAGCCTCTTAGGAACCTTTCAGTGTTAAAATGGCCATAACGTCTTCTAGAAAAATGATATAAAGAATGCATGAAATGCTCCAGAAAATAGACATCCATAGCTTTCCAAGCATATAAGGCTCATTCTCTTATTCATTCTGAGCTGTTCACAACTTGCTTTCAAAGTCAGTTGATCTGCACAGGCAGTTTTGACGAATTTATTACTTAAAATCCCACGTGTGCTATTTTTCTTTTCTTTGCTTGACAAATCCTACAAAACATGAAAACAAAGTAAATAGCTCAAAAATATAAGGAACTAACTAAGAAAAGACAAGTGAATTTGATGTAAAATATATATAAATGTGAGCTTATCAAATACCCTCACACTTAGCTTTTGCTAGTCCTCGAGCAAAACAAAGAAAATATGAAAAAGTAGCAACATGAAAAACAATAGCTTCCCCATATGTGACCGTTATAGAATTTCATTCAAAAAAATAAATCATGAAGAACCTTAGCTAGCATCAAACAAGCTAATCCAAGGCTCATCTTCCTTATTCAAATGTTAGCAGTAACCTTTTAATCATCCTTGAAGTGTAGTGTGTGTAATAGCCATGCTAATGCAATTTCAAGTTTTTTTTTTTAAAAACACCACATGCAAACTAGTGACCTTCTCACGAGACATACCCTCAATCACACATATGTTTAGTTTAACGTGTTTCGTTCAAAGAATCAAATGTGAAAGATCTACCATAAGCTTGCATAAAGATCTCATCTCCACAATCATAATTGCAAAACTTAAATCAAGAGGACTTTTATTTGTTGTAATGAGGCTTAGGAAGAGGGTTATAGAAATGAAAGGATAGGTAAACACAAGTTCCAAGCTACATTGCAAGCAATTCTCTTGTTGAGATTTACAAGAACTCAAGCTCTCCAACCACTATACTAATACCTCCAACCACACCCCTAAACTGAAACTTAAAAACCTTTTTATTTGCTTTGTATACAATTTTTTATTTATTTTTAACCAATTTTGCACATAACTAAATACAAACATGAAATAGCCCCACACTTATTCTTTTTCCAAACTCCTTCAAAGTACTTCACAAATATTTCTCATAAGACAATCTCACATTGCTCACTAGCTAGCTTGGAAAGAGTAAGGAAAAATGTTTAAGGTATAAAGGTAGACATATCCGGTGATAAGAAATAAAGGGCTCAACATATATGGCTCAATTGGCAATCTAATGATATCATTTTTCTTTAGGAAACATGCTTATTTGGGCCATGGTGATAAACCTAATGCCTCTATCCTTTTCAAATTCATGCAATCAATGACAAACATTTCGAAAGATTGTTATGCAAGTTCTAGAGATGTAAGTCACATAAGTTCATCACGCATGAAAGAATATGAGTGTATGAAAAATGCACACACTTTCAATAGGCTCAAAAACTCACATAGGTTGTATATGGTCACTATATTCACATGCGAAGCTTTAAGTCATGCTTTAGTTTCATATCAATAAGGCTATGTGCATTTGGTTTTTCAAAGATGATTAAACATATACAAGGCTAACAAGAGAATAAGGAATTTCACACAACACATGCTTACTAAGTTCTTGATCACCGTGGTTCAAATTTGATCCAATTATATCATAGGGTCATGAAACTAACAAAAATCTACTTTAAAACAATAAAGAAAATAAGACTATTTTTTTGGAATTTCAAATCTTTTGATTTTTTTCAAGAGAAAACAGAACTAATTAAGAAAACAAAAAGAAACAACACGGAAACAAATCAAACCAGTTCTTAGTCGAAGGTACGAAAATTTTCAATTTGGTCATGTTTTCAATCCTTATCCCCAAACCTAAACTGGACATTGTCCCCAATGTCAGAAAACACAATAATGCATAAAATAAAAATAAATTAAAAAAAGAAGAAACAAAATAAAACATTTGGACTGAAAACTTCCCCAATTTGCAGTAAAATCAAGCGATGACCCTCAAACTACAATTCTGCAATCAACTCCAATGGTAGACAAGATCAAATTTTCCTACAAAGAAAAGAAATAATTCAGTTTAGCATGCAAGAAAATTCAGAAAACAAAAACAAACGGAAAATTGAAAATGACATAAAAAGTCAATGAAGAGAAATATTGGGTTGCCTCCCAATAAGCGCTTGCTTTTACGTCCGCAGTCGGACAATACCAAGAGTAATCATCTAAGGGGAGATGGTTCTTGGAGGAGTACAACCTCCACATCATGCTCTGCAAAAGACTCGTAATATGGCTTGAGTCTATGTCCATTCACTTTGAACACATTTCCGGTCTTTGCATTTTGGATTTCCACTGCATCATGAGGAAAAATATTAGTTATAACAAAAGGACCAACCCATCGAGAACGAAGCTTACCTGGAAATAACCGAATGCGAGAATTAAATAGAAGAACTTTTTGTCCAATGGCAAAACTCTTCCTTGATATCATCTTGTCATGAACTGCCTTTGATTTCTCCTTGTATATTCGACTAGACTCGTATGCATCATTCCGGATTTCGTCTAACTCATTCAATTGAAGCTTCCTCTATTGTCCGGCAACACTCATGTCCATGCTGTAGGCTTTGATCGCCCAATAAGCTTTGTGTTCTAACTCTACTGGAAGACGACATGGTTTCCCATAAACTAACCGAAATGGGGACATTCCAATAGGAGTCTTATAGGCAGTCCTATAAGCCCACAATGCATCGTTCAAGCGCATGCTCCAATCCTTCCTACTAGGACTCACAGTTTTCTCCAAAATTTGCTTCACCTCACGGTTTGATACTTCTGCTGGACCACTAGTTTGTGGATGATAAGGTGTAGACACCTTATGTGTGACATTGTATTTCTTAAGCAACGCTTCAAATTTTCTATTGCAAAAGTGACTCCCTCCATCTCTAATGATTGCTCTAGGTATTCCAAATCTTGCAAAGATGTTACTCTTAATAAAATCTGAAACAACTTTTGAATCATTAGTTTTGGTGGTTGTTGCTTCCACCCATTTAGAAACATAATCCACAACTAATAAAATGTAAAGAAAACCATTAGAAGATGGAAAAGGTCCCATGAAATCAATGCCCCATGTGGAGCCAAAAATATTCACAAGGCGACACGTGGATTTTTGGACAAAAAGGACAAAAATACCCTTGTAGTACAACGAGGTTCCTACGTGCAAGCAGCGGGCAACCCTCTTTCAACCAAGACAGAAGTGCCCAAAATAGGTAACAATTCAAAGTCCATCTCATCAAATCCTTTCTACAAGGTAATTCCCAAACACATTCCTTTTAAATTATGTTAATTGGCTAATTAATGGGTTTATTGCCTAATTAACCCATTAATTGTCAATTAAACCATCCATTATGTCCAAATAACCACAAAATACATCCAATTCAACCCTAAAACACCACATGGCCGGCTATCCCCATTCAAAACCTAATACATCACTTTTTCTACCTTTTTTCACCATTTCTTCCTTTTTATTAGCCAATTAATTCCATAACCACAAAAATATTTCCTTTTATGTTTAATTAGCCAATTAATTGGCTAATTAAACCAAAATAAAACCTAAACCAACCTAGCCCTATAAATAGGTTCATATTTTCACCAAATATTCATTCCAACACTTTGGCAAAAATCCCAAAATTCTCTAAACACTCTTTCTCTCTAAATTCTAACTTTGGCATCAGAGGTTCTTCGGCCAAAGCCCCCCCAATTCATCGTGGGCGCGTGAGGCTCTTGGCCTTAACCTAAGGTGTTAATTGTTTTGTAGGTGCAAAATTGTCCAAGATCAAGGAGGAAGAAATTTGCATCCACACCCCACACATCAAAGATCTCAACAATCAAAATAGGGGTTTGTGGCATTTGATTTCTTGGGCCCAAGTTACCTGTTCGTTGACAACGATCACATGTTGCACAAAACTCGTACGCATCCTTAAACAAACTCGGCCAATAAAAACCACTCTCTAACACCTGAAGAGATGTCTTTTTTGCTCCAAAATGGCCGCCATATGCATAAGAATGACAAAAAGTTATTATAGATTTAAACTCAGATTCGGAGACACACCTTCTAATCAATTGATTAGGGCAATATTTCCACAAATAAGGATCATCCCACTCGTATTATTTGGCAATTTTGACAAGATTATCTTTCTGAGCACGTGTAAAATCATCCGGAATCTTTTTGGTGACTTTGTAATTGATAATATCTGCATACCAAGGGTTAGTAGCCTTTAATGAAAACAATTGCTCATCCGGAAAGCTCTCACGTAAAGGCATGAGATCTTCCTCTGTGTTTGAATGCACAAGTCTGCTAAGATGATCTGCTACAACATCCTCACTCCATTTCTTATCCTTGATCTCCAAGTCAAACTCTTGAAGTAGAAGTATCCATTGAATGAGTCGCGGTTTTGCATCTTTTTTTTTTTTTTTTTGTGAGTAGATACTTCAAAGCTGCATGGTCAGAAAACACAATAACTTTAGTCCCAATCAGATAAGATCTAATTTTTTCTAAAGCAAATGCTACAGCTAAAAGCTTCTTCTCTGTTGTTGAATAATTCAACTGTGCATCATTGAGTGTTCGAGATGCATAATAGATGACATGTGGCACTTTGTTGACACGCTGCCCTAGAACTGCACCGACGGCATAGTTTGAAGCATCGCACATCAACTTAAAAGGTAAACTCCAATCTATGGCAGTTTTGTGATCCTTCAATACCCGGATCAGTTTCTCCCTCTCTTTTAATGTGAGTTGTGATGATATGATGACTGGTCATGTTTCATCCTCTCCCAAAAATGCGTACTTCAAATGTTCAAGAATCAGTTTAAGCTCCAATTTGGGTGCTTGAATCACAGAAGGAAGAGTTTTTTCGTTAGAAGTAGGAAGAGAAATAAAATAAGAAGAAGACTTGCCACGAATTGGTGAAAAAGACTTAAGAGCGGCCACTGTTTGGATTAATTCTTCTTCAATGTGCTAGAAATAATTAAGATTTCCAAGTGTAATGGTATGCACTAATGCCTTCTCTAAATTATCTTATCCCACATCTTCATTAAAACAATCCTGCACAAAATAGTCAAACACATCAATAGACAAACAAGATTCAAAATCACTAGGGTACCTCATAGCATTGAAGATTCTGAACTTAACACTCTTCTCATCAATTTCCATGGTTAAGGTACCATCATAGACATCAATCTTTGTACGTGCTGTTCTAAGGAATGGTCTTCCCAATATAAGAGGAAGTGCAGCAAACATAGGGTCATGTTCCATCTCAAGAACAAAAAAGTCAGCAGGGAAAATGAGCTCATTCACTTGCACAAGTACATCCTCCAATAGGCCTTTGGGATATCTATTTGAACAATCTGCCAACTGGATTACTACCTTTGTTTCCTTCAAGTCTCCAAGGTTCAATGATTCATATACTGAATATGGCATCATATTGATAGATGCCCCCAAATCACACAATGCTCTCCTAAACTTTTTCCCTCCAATTACACATGGAATGGTAAAGCTACCGGCATCTTTCAACTTCGGTGGCAGCTTCCTCTGCAAAACAGCTGATACTTCCTCGCTTAATGCCACAGTTTCTTGATCATTGAATCTCCTCTTGTTCGTACAAAGCTCTTTAAGGAACTTTGCATACTTGGGCACTTGTTTTATGGCATCTAAAAGAGGTAAGTTCACTTGGACTTTCCGGAAAGTATCCAAGGTTTCCTTATCAGTTTCTCTTTCTTAGACTTCATAAACCTACGAGGAAAAGGAACAGGGACACATGAGTTAAATGAATTTTGAACTTCTTTACTTACCTTATTAGAATATTTTGTGTTCACTTCTGTAGCTTTAGGAGACTTTTTAGTTTCTATTGAAGCCTCATCTTGCTCAAGATTTTTGGTTTGTAGCTCCCCTTACTCATTTGTATATTTTCTAGTCCTCTTTTGCATCCTTGGCTACTCAAAAACTTCTTTTCCACTCCTTAAAGTCACAACATTCATCTACTCCGTAGTTGGATTCACCACGGCCTAGATAGGTAACCTTCCTGGTTGGTGTTGTTGCCCCATCAAACTTGCTAACTGACTCATTTGGCGCTCAAGGTTTTCAATTGCTTTGTCTGTTTTCTGTTGATGAGATTGAGTAGAGTTAGCTAAAGAAGCAATTAAATCCTCAAAAGACTTACTTGGAGCTTGTTGTTGTTGAGGCTGAAATGGTGCATGCGGTCTTGCTTGAAAGAAGCCAGGTGAACGGTTATAGTTGTTGGGAACATATTGTTGTCTGTTGTCTTGATTGTTCCACTTTAAGTGTGGATGATCGCACCACCCCGCATTATAGTTGTTGGAGTATGGATTATACTTTTGCCTTTGTTGCCCCTAAAACCTTCCTAACGCATTAGCTTGCTCAAGACCACCTTGATCCATCAATGAAGGGCATATGTCTGTGGCATGTCCCATCATTGAACATACACCACACACCTGTTTTGGAGCCACCTTAACCTGTTGCACAAGATTAGTCAAGTTAGCTAATTGTAATTCAATACTAGAATTAGCATTTACCTCATTAACTTTCTTAAGAGGTAGCTCATCTCTCCCTCCAAATTGTCGTGTGTTGCCAGCAATGTTCTTTAATAATGCCTTAGCATTTGTTGGTGTTTTGTCCATGAATGCTTATCCACTTGCTGCATTAAGCGTTACAAGATCAGTACCACACAATCCTTCATAAAAATACTATATTAAAAGATGCTCTGAAATCTGATGATTAGGACAAGATGCAACCAAATGTGTGAATTGCTCATAGTAATCTCCAAATGGCTCTCCATGTTGTTGTCGGATTGCACATATGTCTTTCCTTATGCTTGCAGCTTTTGTGGCCAGAAAATATTGCTCCAAGAATGCTTGCTTCACCTGGTTCCTTGTGTTCATTGATCCCGGAGGTAAATTGTAAAGCCACTCCTTTGCCTTAGCTTCTAATGTAAATGGGAATGCCCTCAACTTAACTTGCTCCTTCTAATGTAAATGGGAATGTCCTCAACTTAACTTGCTCCTCATCCACATTTGATGGTCTCATTCCCGAGCATACCACATGAAACTCCATGAGATGCTTGTTGGCATCCTCTGTTGAGAAGCCATGGAACTTAGGCAAGTAGTGAATCATGTCGGACTTAAGCTCAAATCCTTCTTCTGCATTTGGATATGTGATGCACAATGGTTGTTGATCTGTATTTGGCGTTGCCAATTCCCTCAAAGTACGGTTATCAGCCATGCCTTCTTGTGGTTCTTCCTCCTCTTCCAAACTCAAATGAGAAGATGGTGGTAAAGACACCGATGCACGCTTCTGCTTGATTTTTCTCTGAAGCTTTCGAAGTGTTCATTCAAGCTCGGGATCGTAGGAAGCAAGATCAATGCTCTTGGACATTCGAGTATGCTTATACTATGAAGAGTACCTGAAATAAAAACAAAAACAAAAACACTAATTAGGCAAGAAAAGAAAACAATAGAAAAATAAGTAATTATAAATAACGATCCCCGGCGACACGGCGCCAAAAATTTGATAAGATTAAAAGCACACCACAAAGTAGCACACAAATGTCCTATTGATTTTCCTTTTTAAAGCTAAGATTCATCAATTGTAGCATATGAAAGTAAGGGTCTTTCCCGCAGAAGATTGTTTTACATAATTACTTAAAATGTCACAAAAAACTGGGCTGCTGTCCCTACTGACCAGCCACCGCAAAATAATTAATAGACTGATTTACGCTTATGCAAAGTCTGCGAAATTTTATATGAAAATACTAGACACACAGAGCTACACTCACACAAATGTTTGGGATTTTTAGAGTTGATTTGCTATTTAAATTAAATCGAACAAAAACAGGATAGAAACAAATTTTAAGTAGTTCACAAATTAAGAAAAACGAGTTAGGGGAATTGTTATCCATCACCAAATAATCATGCAAACATGTTATGTTTCATTCAAATTCCTTTTATTTCCGGATGAAGATGCTCAAGGTGGCTCAATGTTAGAACTCAACTTATTACTCTTTCTTATGTAGTATGTTAAGAGAATGGCGTTTTCAACTTAAATTAGTTCCTAACATGCAATCTAGCATGGTGTGTTCATAGATTTAACAAGTAGAAATCATTAAGAACAAAAAGAGTTTGAGTCATCACAAGGCATCGTAAGTACTAGCGTTGTCTTACTTATCCTAGAAATTGGTTCACATGTTAATCGCAATTAACAAGTACTACTCTAGAACATATGTAGGTCCTCATTCAATAAGGGCAGGCACACACATATTCATAGCGTTAGAATCCTAGATATGCTTACTAAGTATGCATATATAGAAAACAAATAAAGAATTCATCAATGAGACAAGTAGTGAACCAATTTTCATCCATTCATAAAAGTAATTCAAACGAAATGTCATAACAAACTTGCAATCATATTAGGGGCTTCAAAACAGCCCCTAACTACTAAAAATTTAGTTACACATTATTATTAAATAAAACCAAAAGAAAGACATGAGTTTGAGAAGATAAAACCGAAAGAAGAGAATGCCAAGATTTCCTCCTTCCTTTCCTTCCTTCCCGAACGCTGCTACCTTGCCTTTTCCTTCTATTCTATTTTTTTTTTCTCCTTCTCTTCTTTTTTTTCGCTGCAACCTGCATCCTTTCCCCTTTTTAACTTGCTGCCCCATTTTCTTCTCCTTAACTCACCCACTAACAGCCATTTAGTGATGGCAATAAGTGAGAGAAAATGGTAAAACAATTGTAACTCTTTGGGTAGCCTTTATGCCAATTACTCCCACTTAATCCTCATCTTTATTTCCATTTCCTCTGACATTTGAATAGGTGTCAGGTGGCTTGTTCTTGGCTGCATCAGTTTTGGCTACTAGATTTATTGGATTTATTGCTTTCAGTTACAAACTGCTCAGCCTCTTAGGAACCTTTCAGTGTTAAAATAGCCATAACTTCTTTTAGAAAAATGAAATTAACAATCCGTGAAATGCTCCAGAAAATAGACATCCGTAGCTTTCCAAGCATATAAGGCTCATTCTCTAATTCATTATGAGCTGTTCACAACTTGTTTCAAAGTCAACTGATCTGCACAAGCAGTTTTGACGAATTTGTTACTTAAAATCCCACTTATGCTATTTTTCTTTTCTTTGCTTGACAAATCCCACAAAACATGAAAACAAAGTAAATAGCTCAAAGATATAAGGAACTAACTAAGAAAAGACAAGTGAATTTGATGTAAAAAATATATAAATGTGAGCTTATCAATGCTCAATATGCAAGCTGGTACAATAGGTCCTACCTACATTCTTCATCTCAAATTCCATCTTCAGGTGCGTAGCAATCATTGGCATCTCTTCTGGAGTTCCAATAAGGTTCATGTCATCTGCATATATTGCAATTATCGCAAAATCAGAATTGGTGGTCTTAATGAACACGCATGGGCACAATTTCATTGTTTACATATCTTATTCCGATCAAGTACTCACTTAGGCATTTGTACCTAATCCGTCCATATTGTTTCAAACCATATAGCGAACGCTTCAACCTAATTGAAAACATGTTCCATGGTTGAGCATGCATTGATTCTGGTATTACTAGTCCTACTGGGACTTTCATATAAATCTCAGTATCTAGATCCCTATATAGATATATAGAGACCACGTCCATAAGTTGAATACTCAGTCTTTCGGAAACTACTAAACTGATTAAGTAACGACATTTAATAACATCTATTACGAGAAAATACGTCTTCTCGTAATCAATCCTAGGGCGTTGTGAGAAACCTTGCGCCACGAGGCGGGCCTTATACCTTACAACCTCATTATTCTCATTACAATTCCTAACGGATACCCATTTGAAGCCTACGGGTTTTACGTCTAAGGGTGTTGGAACGACTAGTCTGAACATGCAACGTTTTGCTAAGGAATCAAGTTGAACATGGATTGCCTCTTCCCATTTGGCTAGTCGGATTAGCATTGTGCTTCAACAGATCGTGGTCCAATGTCATCGCTCTTTACTATTTTGGTGGCCACTGCATTAGCAAATACATCATCAACGATGATCTTGTTATGTTTCCACATATCTTCCAAACAAGTGTAGTTGACATAGATCTCAAAGTTCTCGGAATCGGTATTCTTAGGTCTTGCGTCCAAGACACTTCCGTGATCTAAGACAATGTCAAGTTGTGGAACGGATGAGGCAGCTACAGAAAGACCAACACTCGGGATGTCTCTTCATGTGCCGTTGCTCTTCTTTTTATGGGAAGCTTATCCTGTGAACCAAAGGATCTGCCTTGCTTCAAGGAGGTGGCACTAGACTGGTTAGCTGCCAATATAGTTCTTCGTTCGTCTGAAACAACATATTCGTTAGGAACACGATGTTCGACATGGACGTTTTATAGAACATCAATCCTTGCAGAGACATTTGCTACAGGAATAAGTGTGCAACAAAGAGTATAAGAAGTGCACTTGCTTGGAAAAGCATCTGCCGATTTCTAAGTTGTGTACACCATTTATATATGTAGTTTCTCCAACCGATAAGATGAATAGTTATGCTAATTTTAAGGAAGTAAAAATAAGTAATTGAATGTACTTTACCCTGGTAGGCACGATCAAGTACATATATAGTGTTGAATACCTATAGTAAATGCTGATTTTGTTTGAAGTTGTGTCAATTGAGTAATGTAGGCTCCCTTTTCTTGTATATCATCACGTATATAAATTGACTTTGTGTACCTGGTAACTAAGTCACCAAATAATTCTTCAGTTTCTACGGCAGGTTGTCAATGATAATAGTGTTGCATCCTTAAAGGGTTTACATTTATGTTACATTAGAATTTTAACAGTTTTAATAGGTATGTTGGAGCTCCATTTTGACATTTGTTGAACTTCTGTTTTGCAAGTTTATACTTTCTCTCTGTGTGTGCCTTCATGATGCAGGATTTTCTCCCTGCGTATCTTCTTTTCTTGTCTGTCAGATTCATCTAAATTCTCTTAGGCGTATCTCTTTTATATCATCTAGCTCAATATCCTAATTTCTGGCTACTCGTTCTACATCACTCTCTTTCTCCGTGGTACTAAATAGATGGGATTATGACCCCCCTTGGAGGCTAAATAAGTTAACAGAAAAAACCGGGCTACTGATTTCTTTTTCAAAGCTCAAGATTCACAATTCTTGCGAAAACGATCAGTGGATGTTCCGTGGATTAAATTCATTTCCCTTACTTGTTAGTAAAGTTCTATACTGCACAAGACAAAAAGACAGACTTTTAATTTTAGAGTCAACGACCTAACAACATTTTTCATTATTTCTCATACATTCATAAAAATAAATGTTTTATCCTCTTAAAAGTGAGATTAAAAACACATTAAAAATAAATGTTTTATCCTCTTAGTTTATGTGGAAGAGAGTGCTAATGTGAAAAGTGTACCGAAAACATGATCCGACTCTTGAAGACAATATATCAAGCCAAAATTTCAATACCATTTTCTTTGGTAGTTGATGAAAATTGAAGGGTTTTATTGTCAAAAAATGTGCAAGGTTCCACAACCTTGAAACATAACTCCCTTTATTTTTCATTAGGCTCTTATTTTGGGGTAGGTAAGGTCATCTCCAACTGACACAGCAAAAGGGCCATATGCCAAAATATAACCCGTTTTAACATGAAAACCGTCTCCAACCGAATGCTAGGCCAAAGGGCTTGTGGGCCCCACCAGGGCATAATTCATCCACCAGGCCAGCCAGCCAACCCGTTTGCACCAGCCCAAACCCATGCTAGCTGACGTCAGGTTATTGTTGGATTTGATTTTTTTTTTAGATGAAATTTAAAAAAAAAACAAAATCTAATTTTTTTTTTTTTCTATAAATACCTAAGTCATTTCTACACCATTTTTCACCTCATTTTCACCATTCCATACTATCTTTCTCATTTTATATCAATTCTTCACTAATGTTTCACATCCTTTTCATTATATAAAGATAAGAAATCCAGAAGTTTATTCATTTAGCGACAAGTAGCACTCAAAATATATCCGAAAACCTTATTTTAATATGGTAGTTTAATTCAATTAAAATAATAAATTATTAAGGGGGCTAAAAAATAGCCTCATTCGGTTGGAGATGAGTTTTTTTTTGTCAAATGGCTATGTTTTGACCTATAGCCCTTTGGCCCCCTCGGTTGGAGATGGTATAAAATATGGCATGACACTGTTCATAAAAAAATAATTTCTTGCAAGGCTATAGGGCTAAACATGGCCATTTGACCCCTTTCGGTTGGAGATGACCTAATACTTGAAAGACAAATGTGTTTTTGAAGTAATATTTATGTGATAATAGAGTATGTACATAATAATTTAGTATTATGTTTTTCATTTGGTTATTTATTGATTTAAAATATTTTTTTAATAGATAACGGGTTGATTCATATTACCCGTTAATATTAACGAATCGAGTTCGGGTCAGCTCATATTACCTGTTCATTTTAAAAGGTGTTACACGACACAACCCATTAAGATATCGAGTATGACACAAATGTCAGGTCTAGCGGGTCCTCACATCAGAGTATTTTAGTTTTTTTCTTGTTTTATTTTTTATTTTTTTGACAAATGATAGATTTTGTTAGATTAGATGTTAGATTAGCCACTGACAGGGTTTGAACCTACGTTGTCATGCAAGGGCTCAACATCATTCCATCACTGTAGTAAGAGGCCACTTGCAGTTTTTTTCTTATCATATTAAACTTTTTATTCTGTTTATTAATGTTATAGTCATCTTCATTAAATAAGCTATTAGGTTGTTTATTGTTAAGAAAAAATTTGGAAAACCGTTAAAGGTCCCTCATAATTTTTGTGTGAGGAAAGCCCACCCTTGTTGGCCAGTGGGCTTATTTAATTCTACAGCATACTCCAAAGCTTTCAACCACTAATCGAGAAGCATTAGACACGGAAAGATGCTTTTAAGCTCAAACGAATCTTCATGTTTTTTTTACTTAAACAATTAATTAATCCAATGCTATGATAGAGATTAATGTCCAATAAGATACTTTCTTCATATTTATCCTTACGATTATTAATTCATTATTTCTCCAATTATACCCTCTCCAGTTACACCCTGTCCAGTAAAATTATATTGAGACTAACATTTTGTCTTGAGGCTTAGTATCATGTGAATTTAAGATTTCAAGGTTGTTTGCTATGTATGTACTTGTTTGCTTTGTATGTACTTGCTAATAGGACCAAACCAAAGACATTATGGAATCTATTCGATATATTATATATGTATGTATGTATATAGTTGTAAGCCGTGGCTCTTAGAGATAAGGACGCAGAAAGAGAGATATGGCTTCATGTATTCCATTTCAACTGAACTGCTCTTCTCTTAAGAAGAAGCCTTCTGCCTCTGAAAATCTTTATCACTTGAAGAGCACCCTCTCCTCAGCTTTCATGGTGACTAGTGTACTTGATCTCATTCAATTGTTCAAATGCATATGTGTGTGTGTGTCTTATAAACATTTGGGTTCTTTAGAGAAGCCCTTACAACACTTATTTCCTTCACAAAAACCCATGTCGTTTTAAATATCCAAATAGAACCCAAAATTTAAACGAAGTATTTTTTAGGATCAACTATTACATTTCTTTTATTTGTTGACAACCAATTATTTTGCATGTATATATGTATTAGGCACATTTTCTTATTATTATTTTTATGCAAAATGTAGGTAATTAATTAGTTTTTAATCAAGAAAATTGTTATTTGGACTTCAAAAATCTCATTTGGCACTAAACTTTCTATCATTAGAAAGAAAAATACACTTGTGAGGAATGTAGAATGAAATTTTTAAAATGCTAATGACAGTTCCCATAATTAATTAACTAAAAACATTCTTTTATTTTGCAGATAAATTATTTTGCACGTATTTACATATATTAGGCATGTTTTGTTATTAGAGGTGCCTTGTTATTAATACTGAAAATGTGATTTTATCACTTTAAATTCAATTTTTTTTACATAAAACCCACAATAATATGTTTTTATACCAAAAACCCAATGATTAGGCTCCACCTAAGTGAATTAACCAATCAAGATTGTGTATGATATTTAATATTTTCGGATTCCCCAAATTACCCTCAGTTAAGTCATTATAGCATTTTATGTTGATATCAAAATTAAAATGGAAAGCTTGTTTATTTGCTTGTAACGTGTGTAATGGCTTTGAAATTTTAATTGATGTAGGAATGGAAATTCAAAACGTTTTTTATTCAACAATAAATTTTCAGATTAATGTACCCTATTGATTTAATAAAAAAAACCATGCTTCTGTTTTCTTTAAAATATGTGTCTAGTATGTTTTGTTTTATTTTTCGAATATCAATGTACCTTCTTTTTTTTTTTTTGAAAAGATTAGTGTACCTATATTTTAAGTAAATTATTTTGAATGCTACTAGACCCATCTCATTGTCTTATTTTCTCACCCACATTATTATTTCACCCACCATAAAAATTTTAAACATTAAAATGATATTTTCCCACCCACTATTATTCCTAAAATAACCTTTAATATATTTAAAAAAAACCTCAATCTCCATCCTTAATCACATCGCCGCACCTTCATTATACTCTAGCCTCACCAACACATGACTTTCAATGAAACTTTGGATTTGGGTGGTGGGTCGGGGTCCGGCTATTGTGGTCTAGTTGGTAGTTTGCCTTTTCTATGCAGATTGTTGGTTCTCTGAAACTTTGGATTCAAAACAACCCACCAATGACTTTCAATGAGGTTGTGAGCTTCTTGGTGTTGGAAAGATGGAAGCATTTCAGGGAAAATCTTGAGCTGGTGCTTTGATGCTGCCCTTCTTAAGCTTAAGTGTATCTTGTCGAATCCAGCCCCACTTGACACCCAAACCCCTCACACCTACCTCAAATTCAGGCCTTACCAATATCCACTTTTGCAGATCAGTGTCGCCGAGGACGATGGGAGGTGATTACTTGTAAGTGGCAGGTCAACCCGTTTTCTCTTTTCCCCCCTCTCTTATTTCGCCAGCAGTACAATCAAATCCACTCAATCGAGGCTGTTACAAAAATATTAGCGTTGACTACTACGTAGGACCACATAGGGGTTTAAAAGTCTTTTGATAAAACGATAAATATGTCACTAAAATTTTCATTAACAAGTGGGTGGGGAAATAAGTCAATGGGGTGGGTTTAACAACACTCATTATTTTGCATGTATTACTACATATATTAGGTACATTTTGTTATTATTATATGGTGTGTGCACTCAAACAACATTCTTCTATTTTGCAAGTAAATTAGGTTGCATGTATTATTACATATTTAGGTACATTCACTTCTAAAAATCTCCGCCTAGTGCCACCTAGGTCCCGCCTAGGTGCTAGTTAGTTGGTCACCATTCATATTAATTCCTAGGCAATTGAAAATTAAAAAATGTCCCTTGGACTGCCTAGGCACCCACTAGCCAGCCTAAACCCCACAATCACCCGCTTAGCTCTCGACTCTTAGTTAGACAGAAAATAGATAATTTTCATTTTGCATATTATTTTTTCAATAAATTGTAAAGACTTGTTGAATACTTGGAAAAGCACTCATGAAATGCTTGTTTCCCATGTTTTCATGTTCTAATGCTTTTTAATGTATATGTCATATTGCAATTTATAAACTCCAATATAATTATGTAATTTTTAAGCACAAGTAGACATTTATTTATATGTTATATAATAAATTTAATTAAAATTAAAGAAAAAACTGCATAAGCCCATGCCTAGATGCATAGGCGCATGACCCTACCAGCCTAGGCTATGTCAAGATGCCTAGCCGTCTAGCGCCTTTAAGAACCTCAGACACGTTTTGATATTAGGGGTCTTTTAGACATCCATTTTTTTTTTTTTTTTTTTTGCATATTTCATATTGTAAACTCAGTAATATTTAACAAATGAGAATTTTGTTTCATATGCGTGTTATTTGAACTAAATTAAATTTGTGAAAAAGATATGATTAAGATTTCATATAAAAAAGACTGCAAAGTCAAACTTAATTATGGATATTGCTTTAGTTGTAGCCTAGCCATTGAGTTTTTGTTAAGTCAAGCTTAATTATGGATATTGTTTTAGTTGTAGCTTAGTCATTGAGTTTTTGTTAGAACAATTTATCATGGGGGTTTAGCTAGTGAAAGAAAATTAAATTTCAAGGGTATAATTTTCAGTAAACGGTTCTTATACCCGACTTGATCAACTATATGTAGAACAAGATTCAGCCATTTATGATGGGAAAAATGGAACAAGTCATTCCCATGCAAATAGATGTCTCCAAAACTTTCAAGAGCACTTCTGACAAAGTGTTGGACTTCTTGGTAGATTCAATGTTCGAATTCGTCGATCAAGAGTATCTTCCATCTCAGGTAGCTTACTCACTTTCAGGCACTACAATAACTAGTTTCCCACAAATTAATGCTGTCCAAAATTTCAATTTAATTAGTTTGTAACTTTCTTTGTTGATTAATGTAGAGCAACTTCAGGCCGGTTGATGAGTTGGGAGGAGTAGTTGCTGTCACCAGCAGCATCAGAGGGAAAATCCCAGATGATTTTCCAGAGGGTGTCTACATAAGAAATGGTCAGTACCAGTCCTGTTCTCAAGGAAAACATTAACCCATAACAAAATTCTGCCGTACGTCAACTTAATATTTAACGCTTGCTTAGATTTTTTCTGGTTTTATACATTTAATTATGTGTACACAATGTAGCAAAGGTTAATACCTGTCTTGCTCCCTTAAGGTTCTTATTTTGAGAACCTATGAGCAAGGTATAAAATGTCGATGATATCGGAAATATCGGTAGTCCAAAAACACGGAAATTTCGATGGAAATATCGGGATATTATCGATATCGATAAAAATTGAATAAAAACCACGGAAATTGTAAGAAAAACTTGGAAATTTTTATTGAAACTTTGCAGGATGTTTATTTAGTCAATTATCTATTAGTTTATCACAAAAAATTGGAAGGAAATGCATTGCATGATAGATATAACTGATTTAAGTTGATTATATAGCGAGCTGGCAAACATTGTGAGTGTAGAAAATATGTAGTAATTAATGAAAAAGTTTAAACACACCATAATTATTTATATATAATGAATTAGTACAATATTTTACACTTTATACATTGCATGGTAAGATACATGAGTGACTTAGCAAGGTTTAAAATATCGATGATATCAGAAATATCAGTAGTTCAAAAAAATATCGGTAGTCTAAAAACACGGAAATTTCGATGGAAATATCGGGATATTATGGATATTTTAGACCATGCCTGTGAGGACTAAATGCATATTGGCCACAAGATTATATTAGCTTAGATTAAAATGCTTAAAATATTTCACAACTTAATAAAGTAAAACCAAGTTAAAATCCATGAATCATTAAAAACCCATTTTCTTATTTTGCTTTATTAATTAAGTTGTTAAATATTTGAAGCCATTGGATATAAACTAATATATAATCTTGTGGCTAATATACATTTAGTCATCACCTGTCCTCAAAATAAGGACCTTAGGAGAGTAGGACTAAGGTTAATATACATGCACATAAAGCTAAGTTTGGAAGATTTTTTATCACTGTGTTTATGAGATTTGAACTCGTGAACTTCTCAAACAAAGTCTAACGAATGAACTCGGCTGACTTGTTAAGCTTGGTATTATATTTATACTAAACCAACTAAGTTTTCATTTGGAGAAAAAAAAACTAAGTTTTCAAATAGGAGTTTTTTTCGTATCGTTTCTTTATTTGGACTTATACATTATTGTGTTAATCATCAGTTCAATACAATACTGGTCAAAATTGTATTTTCGCTACAAGAAAAACTTTGCTAACAATATGATTTACAAATCAGAAGGGAATTATATTACTAGATGCTCCCTTCAACTTCAACACTAAAAACAACTGGGGATTCGGAAGTAATTGGTGACCACTCAATTGTTTGAATTATTTTGTGCATGTGGATGTATGGCGTTATATTTTCAATTTATATTTGTTTTTGTGTCAATTTTTCAAGTTATATATATATTATGTAGGGCCAAACCCTCTATTTGGAGGATTTAAATCGACAAGATCTGTGTTTGGAAGGTCAAGTCACATATGGGTTGAAGGAGAAGGTATGCTACATGCTTTATATTTTAGTAGGGACGGCGACGTCAATGATGGAGGCTGGACTGTCCGGTACAACAACAGACAAGTTGAAACGGAAACGTTCAAGCTTGAAAAACAGAGAAACAAGCCGTCTTTTCTTCCCGCCATAGGCGGGGACTCGCCGGCTATTTTGGCCGCTTACCTCCTCAATTTGGTAGGCACGTTAACTTATTAACGTAGTTTATTTCGGAACCAGTACCTTCATATATCTCTTTCATATAAATTATTAGAGTTTTTCACATCTATCAACTTAAAGTACGTATATATAACCCCGATAATTATAAGTTTCCTCTTATTAGTTCGTGATGCTTCTTCCAGTTGAGGTTTGGCAAAGTGAACAAGTATTATAGTAACACCAATGTTTTCGAGCATTCGGGGAAGTTCTACTCCGTAGCAGAAAATCACATACCTCAAGAGATTGACATCATTACATTAGAAACTTTAGGCAACTGGGATTTCTCTGGAGCTTGGAACAGACCTTTTACCAGCCACGCTAAGGTATATCTACATATATATATATATATATATATATATATATATATATATATATTTATATTTTTGTTGGCTTCTATTTTATTCTTCCAATTATATACCCTTTTATGGATGTTTGCATTGAAAACGGATTTTTTTTTCTGTTAACAATCATAGACATCATCATTATACCTTATGTGCAATTTTGTTTGAACCCATAATAACCTCTTTCTACACCTAATTTAAACTTTAAGCATGAATTGTCTTTTTTCTATTGCATATACCATCAAGTACAAGATGGAAGTAACAATAAAACTAAAATTTGTTAATAAACTCGCACTCAATAATTAACCCCTACCATCACGCATATTTTATTTTATCGATAGAAGGTGGGTTTGAAGTTTTGAAACCTCTAACTAAGGTATGAATCGATTTATGCAAATTTTTTACTACATAGATCTCGGTAGCTACGCCACCCACAAAATTTAAAGAACCTAAAGGAGTATCGGTCATACATTCCGCATAAAATCATTCTTGCCAGGGCTAACCCTGAGATTCTAGGGGCCCAAGGTGAGCCACTAAAAATGGGCCCTCGAGTTCTTAGGCACTATGATACGTTAAACATTCATATAGTTTTTTTTTGGGGTGAATAATTTCTAATTACTAATTAATTATTATATCAATATCACCAGGTTTCGAACTACAAACACGTAGAAACATTACACATTCTATTTACACCACACTAGCAACTCATTTGCTAATTAATATCCCTTACTCTTATTAATTTATTTCATATCTACATCATATATACAAAAAAAATTTGAGGCCCCCTAGGCAGTCACGTTATCCGGCCGCCTTCAAGGCTGGCTGGCCCTGGTTCTTGCCAAGGTTGTATGTCTTTTTTCAACGTACTCAAGTCCAAACTATTAGGGCTTCTTATGGGTTCTAATCTTGGAATGCGCAGTTTTTCGTTTGATTTCAATTGTTTAGAGTTGAGAAGATGGGCTTTTAGGTTTCAATTAAAGGCCAGCAACGCTAGAAGTTGAGAGGATGAGTTTCTGGCCGGTCTTGCAGTGTAGATGGTGGTGAAGCCTCCCCAGCCAATTGGGTTTCTTGGAAGGTTTAGGCAAATATTATAGTTACATGTTTCTCTCATCCTTTCATACAGTTTAGTTTCCCCTGCCAATTTTGGTTTCCTCGACGGTTTAGGCAAATACTACTCGCCCAGCTCTTTCATGCATTTTTGACAGATATTATCATTCCACATTCCACGTCTTTCTCATCCTTTCATGCAGTTTCAGCAAATATTATAAAGGGAATATTATTATTTTCTTCTTCCTGTTTCTCTTTTTTTTCCTAGATATGGATAAGTGTACAGAGGAGTAACAATGGCATTGAGTAGATGAGGATGGAGGCTGAAAGATTTTCATAGCAGTTTGTCAAGTTCAAGCCATATAATCTGAAGGGGAAACTAAAAAAATATTATTATTAGTATATTCATAAACAAGTAAAAACTTCACCAAATATTCAACTTGTCCACAGAAATCAAGCTCCATAAAACTTCCATTCCTATAAACAAGTAGAAACGTCACCAAATTATTGAATTTGGGATTTTATTTTCTAAATGATACGTGTATAGAAGAATTTACATTTTCAATTGGATTTGTGTTCATAACAATTCAAGTGACAAAATTAATTAATTCGACTAAATATTTATTAATTTAACAAAAATAGTATAAATTTATCTAACTACTTAAATTAGAACTTTTAAATAAATAAACTTGTGTATTATACAATATAAAAATTAAAGAATTTAGTGATAGAAACCTGAATTATGGAAGAATTCCGTCATCGATCAAATCTTTATGTACTCAACCAGCTCAAATAAATTCCCTACAAAAATAAATTGTAATTAAAAATTAAAGATAAGTGGAGAAAATAAAAATATTAGAAGCAAGAAAAACTTACTGTTGTGAAGAAGGAACAAATGAAGTTGGAAGAACAAATAAGAAAGGTGCAAGAGAGAACACGAGAGGGTTTGAAGTTGGAAGAACAAATAAGAAAGGTGCAAGAGAGGAGGAAGACAACATGGGGGAAAGTATATAAAGACAATTATTATGTCGCTTACAACCGACATCGGATTTTAAAATATTTAAAAAAACTAAAATCTATGTCGCTCAGAACCGACGCAAGCTTTAAAATATTTAAAAAAATAAGGACAAGTTTGCATCGGTTAAAACCGACGTGTCCCTGACAGTCTTAACAGTCGTAGCAGGCGGCCTCAAAATAGGCCAAGTTTGCGTCGGTTTAAACCGACGTGAGCCTGATGTGCGTCGAAATAAGGAAGCTTTTGCAACACTGATTGAAAAGCTCTCTTACTTTATGTCGCTTAAAAGCGACACCAGTATTTAAAAATATTAAAATGTATGTTTATGTTGGTTTAAAAGCGACACCATTATTTAAAAATATTAAAATGTATGTTTACGTCGGTTTAAAAGCGACACTAGTACTTTATGACGCTTATAAGCGACAGTAAATCCGACGTCATGTTCAGTTAGTGTCGCAACTGTCTTATCCGCCACTATATTAAATTAAACCGACACCACCTACAGACACTATAAGACCATTTTGTAGTAGTGTAAATTCAGGTTTAAGGAGATAATAATTTTTTTAATAAAAAATAATATGAATGTAGAGAGTAAGTTATGTAAAAAAATGTTATATGGGTTCATATAAAATTTGCTATAGCTTATTTTTAGGTTCTATATGATACTATGTTGTAGTTTTTTTTTTAATCTCATTCAAATTTCAAACTGATTTTAGTCCATACTCTCACCAGCAATATGTAATTCATTTTCTAAAGTTAAGAGGGCCATGTATAAAATTTTCATGGGATCACTTTTTTCGATCATGAGAGCTTTTTATAAACTAAAAAAATGCATTAATTAGATATGAATATTTAGATGCATATGTTATGATTTAGGTTTATTCAAATAGGTATATAACTAGAAACTTGTGTCCGCGCATTGCTGCTGATTAAAAACTGTATAAAAGATTATGCAACTTTATTATCCTTATAAGCTATGTTTGAGTTAGTTTGGACAAAGCAAGCAGAATGCAAGCAAATTGCTAACCCTTTTTTTTCTTTTTTTTTTCTTTTTTTTTTGCGCATTGTAATTGCAAATTTATAGTGCCAAACAACAAACTGGTAGCTGGAAGGTGAAAAAACAATACTATCTTAATTCATCTTATATCTTACCCAAGTATAACCAAATGCACGCTATCAGCTTCTATAGCTATAGAATAAGGAAATTTATGTCTAAACATTTTCTATTTCCATGAAAAAATTAGAAAGAAAATTTAACTTGACAAAGAGACCTCAATGATCTATCTCTATTGGATTTTCCACACCGTCCAGTTCATCAAAGAAAATAAAAAGAGTGAGGTAATTGAAAGTAAGAATCCAAGTAATAATCAAACCAACATAGTAAGTCATGGATCGACCATCTGTGTTTTCCATTCGAAAATGGGAAAGGGCCGATTCCACCGCAGAGAGGGTCTAGAGAAAAATTTGGTTTCAAATTAAAGTCAAACAAATCGACCAATCTGTATAATTGTAGAACTATCTAACATAAATTTAAACATTCATAACTCTATATGTCAATTTACAATACCCAATATATGAATTCATCTAGAATCCCACCACCAATCTATAACTAAAAGAGAAAAAAACAGCATTGTAAGACAAAACGTACCTGCTTTGCTTTCTCCCCCTCTTTTCGGTGCCTCTCCTCTACCCTCTGCTTGTTCTTCAACTCCTTTTTGTGCTCTTGTAGCTGAAATAAAAGACCATATGGATTAAAAACAAAAACCCAGAAGTGGGAAATAGCCCAACAAAGCATGGCATATATATTTTTTAAAAATTGATATTAACAGGGAAAACACAAAACTTGATAAATCTAATGAACAATTTGTTGAAATGTCCCACATCGACCGTATCAATGACAAAAGAAGAGTTTAAATATCCTAACCCCCTCTAACTAATACCGAGGCCTTTTGTGATAAAACCCCACACCTGACGGATTGTGCAGGTGGTAATTACCAAGTTGGGGACAATATCGGTGTTGTTGGAAGTGGGCCGTATGGCCCGTCTCTCTGATATTTCTACATGGTATCAGAGCCAGGGAGCGGGCCCGTACCGTACTGCCACGTGATGGGTGGGTCCCCTTGGCCCCGCGCGATGATGGTGGGTCCCTTGGCCCCGCGTGTAGGGTGAGCCCCCTTGGCTCCACGTGGTTGTCGATGTGTGGATCTCCCACGTGTGACCTGCTAATTAGGTCCCACGTGAGGGGGCGTGTTGAAATGTCCCACATCGACCGTATCAATGACAAAAGAAGAGTTTAAATATCCTAACCCCACTCTAACTAATACCGAGGCCTTTTGTGATAAAACCCCACACCTGACGGATTGTGCAGGTGGTAATTACCAAGTTGGGGACAATATCGATGTTGTTGGAAGTGGGCCGTATGGCCCGTCTCTCTGATATTTCTACATGTTCCATGTCGCCAAAAGGCCCGCTACTACCTTCAACCCCCTCAAAACCACCTTTTTCTGGAATACTCGAGGAGATGACATTGCTATTTCCCAATTTCCCATCATCGGATTTTCCAAATCGATCAGAAGCTGGTAGAACTGAGAACCCAAAATCTCCGGGCAATGATTTGATTGACTGGAAGGAAGGTGGGGCCCTGGTTTTCTGCGACATTTCCTCTATAGAGTTTCTTCAACCTTCAAGATTGAAAACCAAATAATACTGAGATCAAAAGGCTTACTTTTTCAACAAAGAAAATAGGCATATCGAACTTTAGCAAGGTCCCACGGGATGATTTATCCAACGATCTCAATGGAGGGGACCATAATCCAACAAAGAATCTCAAACTAATATTGGTACCAAATCTCCAGAAAATTAATCTAAGCAGAGTTTATCTGAAGAACCTTAATACAATCTCATCTTTCAACACTTTGTAAATAAATAACTGAATCTTGGAGCAATGCCTTTTAGGAAATGACAGATCTTTTCTTCCATGGACCATTTGGTTGCCGAGAAATTGAATAAACTAACAAAGTATTGTCGAGTCGCAACAAATCGTCTTGGCTTAGTCAACTCAATGAATTCAAGCTTTCAAATTATAACAAAAAGAAGCAAAATGTTAACATACAGGAAACTCATATTACCCTTTTATTTACTTCATTCATCTATTAGGAAAGTAAACACCAAATTCAAGTTTAAAACACACAGAATTACTCAAACTCGAACTGATCCACTTACCTCGCCAAAAAAGTGAACCCACTTCGGAATTCGGCCGAAACCCTCCGATCGATCGTCGAATACCCTTAAAATGTGGTCAGAGACTCAGAGCTCAGCCAAAAAGTTCAAGGCAAAAAGCCTAATAATTTGAGAGAATGTGAGGAGGAAGATAGATTCCTTTAGGAAAAATGGTGGCCGCTGCTGCTAAAACTGAAAAGATTTTGACAAATAAGTCGAGAAGGAAGACAGTGGGAGTCGGCAACTCAAAATTTCAGCCAAACATAAAGAGAATATGAAGAAAGAAATAGTTTTGTAAGATGCTGAGAAGAAAAACAGGGAAGAATAGGGTTTTAACTAAGGATTTGAGCTGGGCTCTGAGAGAGAAGTTGAGATGGATTCGTAGATCCTCCGAAACAGAGCTTGTTGTGGTTGCTGCGAGAGAGAGCTCGTCGTTTCTGGAAGCAAATGGAAAAGGTCGGCTTTTCCGTCCTTCTTCTTTCAAGATTACGAACACGTGTACATTTACCAACCACAAGTGTAAATCAGGAGTAACGCTAGAGATGAGAGATTTTTCAGTGTGACTGTCACACGAGGTGGTACATCACGTGTCCCTATATAAATGGTGGGTTATGTGTGTTAAAAGATTAATAACTTAAAAATTAACATTTTTCACCACTTGCATAAAATCACATGGTGTATCATTCGTGTTCCTGTCACAACTAAAAATTTCTAGCCAGAGAGAGGCACCAACTGAGATTTTGGCAGAAATGAAATAAAACAAATTCAGTAGGGGCAAAAACCGAATGACACTGTAGAAGGAACAATGTTTCAAACCATTTCTCTTTTAGTATATATAAAATTTAGGTGCACTCAAGTAAGTACTAAGATTTAGCTTCTTTCAAATAGATACTATAATCCACATATTTATTAGGTGTATTCCGCTAGATACTATGATTACATATTTAGGTGCGTTCGACTAAATACTGTGATTTAAGTGCATTCTAGTAGGTATCATGGTTTAGATGTATTTGACTTGGTACTATGATTTAGATGCATTCGACTAGTTACTATAATTTAGGTGCATTAGGCTTGGTACTATGATTTAAGTGCATTTGAGTATGTACAATATTTAATTTTGGTATTTTTATTGTCTCCATGTTTTGGATGATGATATTGAATAATTTGAATTTATATATTTTTTAATTTTTCAATGTAGTGTTGATTTTTATTTTTTTTTGGAAGGTACGTTTATTGTTTGAAAAAGTCAACCAATAATCAATGCCAAAAAGTGTGCTTTGAATAAACCAATTAAGAATTTTTTTTAAATAAATTTATTAGATTAGATGTTAGATTAGGAAGCTAATATGGTTCGAACCCATGTCGTGATGCAAAGGTAATACTCATCTCCACCACTGTGGTAGAAGGCCACTTACACCAATTAAGAATTTAAAAACAAGGGGTTTTCTAACTTTAATCCTTGAAAAATATTGAAATTTAAAATAAACCTAGTGTTAGATTACATATTGATTATAGTCCATTGGTCTATCCTTAATTCAAAATAATTAATGTGTATTTTATTCAATGTCTCCCATTAAATATTTAAATTTATTAATATACACATTTTAATATATTTTTTTACCAAACAAAAGCCTTTTTTATTTATTAATTTTATTTAACATTCTTCAAACTTGAAAAACTCAATTAATGTATCTAAATATTAGTACTGAAATGTATGCAACGAAATGTATTATATTAAACTAATGTACCTAAATGTGTGTACCGAAATATATGTATCCAAATGTATGTACCGAAATGTATTATATTAAACTAATGTAACAAAATGTATTGTATTGAATTAATGTACCTAAATGTTTGTATCGAAATATAAGTACTGAAATGTGTGTACATAAATGTATGCACCAAATGTATTACAATGAATTTAATGTATCTAAATGAAGAAGACAAAGTACATCAAAATATATTGTAAAATAAAAATTAGTTTATCTAAATGTTTACAACAAAATATATTACGATAAATGAAATGAAAATTATAGTTATGATGAAATAAAATTAATACATTAAAATTTGGAAGAAAAAGCGAAATAATTAAAACAACAAAAAATATAATTAATAAATGAGGTGATTAATGTATCAACAACAACGACAAAATATATTACGATAAATGAAATGAAAATTATAGTTATAATGAAATAAAATTAATACATTAAAATTTTGGAAGAAATAGCGAAATAATTAAAACATCAAAAAATATAATTAATAAATGAGGTGATTAATGTATCAACAACAACAACAAAGCATTTGGGGTCGGGGAGGTGATTAATGCATCAAGGGACTAAAATTAGATTTTGATCTTACTCACGGTTTTAGTCTAAAAGTCATCTTTTCCAAGGATTAAAATGAAGTTTCCTATAAAAAGAAACACATATGAAGTTCAATATTTATGATGACGTAGAAATATAATCAAAGGACTATAATCGATATATAATCCAACACAAGGTTTTAATAGAATTTCAATCTTTTAAGAATTAAAATGAAGAAACATATATATATTTAGTGCTTTATATAGCCCTTAATTTTCACTTTAAATTATATACTAATTATTGGTATGTATCGTCACATACGTAGTTCTCTTTTGTTTTCTTTTCAATGTTCCAGAGAGCTCCAGGCTCAGAGGAGCTGGTCATTCACGGATTTGACGCAGGAAAACCATATATGGAAATTGGAATAATTTCAGGTATTGTCTTGCTTACACTCTCTAACAGGCATAGATCTATTACTGTATATAAGACTCACCTATATTAGAAATTGTGAATACGCGTGTAAAGTTAGCATTGCACATTTCATAAATATCATTTAGAAATAATCTAGGACTTCAAAATAACAAAGTAGACATTAGAAATTTTGATGTGTCGCATATTTTCCCCTTGCTCAGCTGATGGAAAGGAGCTAATTCACAAAGTAGATCTCAAACTCAGCAGGAGCAGCTTTTTCCATGAATTAGGGATCACAGAGAGGTATTCAAGCAAGCAGTAATAATTTTCCTCTAAGCAAACTTTTGCCACTTAATTAACTCAAAATCATGCATACTTTGCTTGCAGGTATAATGTACTCATGGATTTTCCTCTAACTTTTGACATAAACAGACTCGTTAACGGAGGCCCGTAAGTGATGCATCCTTCAGAGTTCCACTCTACACCTTCTGATTATATCCTCATGAAAACATGCATGTGCAATGTTCTTAAATATATTGCTTGATGTGCTGGTTTTGATATGCAGATTATTAGAGTACAATCATGAAGGATATGCACGAATCGGTGTGATGCCACGCTACGGCGATGCAGATTCAATCTGCTGGTTTAAAGTTGAACCCAATTGCACATTTCACATAATCAATAGTTTTGAAGATGGTGATGAGGTAACTTAAACAAATTGGCAATTTTATTTGAAATTTTACCATTTTGGAGGAATAATAATCCAGTAATTACTATTTGTATACATAAAACTGAGATTCATTTTTTGACATGCTGTTTAATAGAGGTGGATCGTTCCATTGTATGTGAGACCACTTATATTAGAGTGTATATCAGCAAATGTGTCATTTTTGTGAATCTAAAGCTTTGCTCGTAATAATCAGTAGACTTCTAATTAACTTGTAAGCCAAACCGCATTTGGTATCTAATTTTTGTTTGTTGGATGAGCAGGTTGTAGTGTGGGGTTGTAAAGCTCTGGACTCAATTATACCAGGACCTGACATGGCATCAACTCAATTTGGGTGGTTGCCAAGAAAATTTAAGCCTACAAGTCCAAGTAAAGAAAATGATCATGATACTATCTCATCAGTCGACTATGGAAACTTATTTTCTCATGCTTATGAATGGAGATTAAACATGCAAAGTGGGGAAGTCAGTGAGAGATATCTCACTGGAAAAAGTTTTTGTATAGATTTTCCCATGATCAATGGAGCTTTCTCCGGCGTTAAAAATAGATATGGCTACGCCCAAGTGGTTGATTCCGTCGCAAGCTCTGCCTCAGGTAATTAGGGTTAATCTTTCCCAAACAATAACTTAACTGCAGTCTCTCATTAAATTGCTCTTTCTCAGACCATTAATGGTTATCTATGGCTGTATGTCTCTCAGGCATGCTCAAATATAATGGTCTAGCCAAGCTACACTTTGAAGAACCAGCTGATGTTTCTTTGGTATAATCAATTAGGCCTGGACATGTTTTCATTATAATTTTTCTCGTGGAATTTTATGCATGAATATGTGACCAACATTCTTTATTATTTTATTTCATGGATTGCTAGAGAAGTGAAGGCCAACTAGAAGATGCAATAAAGGTGGAAACTCACATGTTTGAGGAGAACAGCTTTTGCACTGGAGTTTCTTTTGTTCCAAGACAAGGGGGTTTTGAAGAAGATGATGGATGGCTTATCACTTTTGTTCACAATGAAGATACCAACATATCTCAAGTAAGTCGATCCGTCTATAATAATATTTGATGTCTTGTTTTGAGAAATTTTGTTATTTTGTTTAGATTGATTCACACTTATATATGCGTTGAAGTGCTAACTGGTTAATATAATTTAATATATTTTCCTTTTAGGTTTATGTGATCGAGACAAAGAAGTTTTCCAATGACCCTGTTGCCAAAATTACATTACCCTGTAGAGTTCCATACGGATTTCATGGAGCCTTCATGCCAATCTCATCACCCACTTAGGATTAGTTTGGTATTGTTATGCTTTTTAAAAATATGTTTTTATTGTGTTGTCATGATAAACTGTTGTAAAATAAAGCAGTTGTTTGATTGGTAAACTCTTGTTGTAATGTGCTTGTAATAGGAAAAAAAAAAACAAAAAAACAAAATCCAGTGTGAGTTTTGGTAAATTTTTTTATAAAAGTGCTATGGTTGTGTGAAGTGATTGAAATATATATGATCGCGAATATTATATTATATTATTGTTGTAGGGGAAAATAATTTGATAGAGAATGACATAATTCTATTAGAGAAATTCTTGGTATGTTACAATATTGTGATGCATACTGTGGCTATCTTGACAAATTACACAAATACTCCTAATTTAATAAGGAGAGTCAACTAAAGAATGAATTATCTAACAGTTACAACAGTTAATTGAGGAATGAATGACCTTCACACTTATACATATGAACCCAACTATCAAACTATCAGGCTCCGCAATCTCATTGAGGATCTTAAGGTGAAATTTAAGTTCTTATCTTCAAATATAAGACACCTGTGATGCATCAGGTCTAAGAACCATTTGCATACTACAACCATAAGCTTTGCAGCATTTAACATGTGGTAAGCTTTCATACGTTTAACCTTCTTGGACAGTTAGTGTTCAATGAACTTGTCCAACAGACAAGCACCTGTATATCCATCACGTGTCTAACACGCGTAGCACAAGACTATGCTAACCTTATTGCGGAATACACCGACTTTCCAGATCGTTAATGTCTAGTTGATTTTCCAAACAACTAGGAACTTTATTTAAGAACTAATTGACTATGGAATACAAGTCTCCCCGCCCTAAATTCGTTTAGAGCATTGTTTCCATACCAAACTGACACATCTCAACCCGGTATGTCCACGTGTCCATCCGAATCATGATGTGCTAGCCAACACCTGGAGAGTGACGAAGCCATTAATTATGCTTGACGTGTAAAAGTGTGAATAAATCAGAGTGCATAACATGATTGGGTGGAAACCCTTATACAAAATATGAAGTTCAGAGCATAGCGCAGAAAATAAAGGTACCATAAAGGATGATTATTGTTACGGAGATAATCCACTTTGACCGTAGTACTGTCAGCTACTTCCACCGAATCCTCGTATTCCCACGAGCTCAATTTCTATGTTTTGAAATGGAGAAAAACAAGACTAAGTGGAAAATAAAGTTTTCTGAAAACCTTATCGAAAACATGTATCCCCTCGATGTAAAACAAGTATATAGTTCCTTAAAGTAATAATATAATAATAGATAGTAGGGAACCTGCAACACAAATGAGTTAAAGGATATAGGGTGCTACTACGAAATATCTCAAATCACTGTCATAGAAAAATCCACGGTCATTACCTAATGAAAGCACACAAGTCATGTAGAAAGTAACTACGCGAACAAGTTCAATGTAAAGGTTTCACATTCTAGTACTACACCACATGAAGTTGTGCTAGTCCCTTCACATACATGTATGTCAACACCCTAAGGGATTTGTACCACTTCCTAAGGGGGAACAAGCTAGCACCTACTCTGTATCCAAAACGAATGTGAACTACACGTGAGCTCGACCTGCACTCGGACTAGTACAATAAAAGGCACCAAAGTAATCATGTAATAATGAGCATATATGATATAAAGATGTCAGGCCACAAGTTTATGCTCACAATAAATATAATAAATGTAAAGTGTATGAAAATCTAACTGTAAGCTAAACATGGCTATCTCATCATGGTATATAAAAAGCAGTTAACGAGAAAACCATAAATATATATATATATATATATATATATATATATATATGTCGCAGGGTCGTAACTACCCAATCTATTCTGCCCGCAGTATTCTTCTGGGTGATCCTCTCCTATATGGGAAATTACTACACTAACCATTAAGCTAATTATAAGTAATGTAATAAACCTCAATTCCTCCTAGTTTGCTCAAAGATGGAATTTGGAAACAATTGAAATTGAATTTGAAAAAACGGTGCATTTGAATTTTTCCCAAAAATCTGGCAAAATCTATAGAAACTAGTGACCTTGAACCAGATCGACTCGACCTAGAACCAAATCGACCCGACCTGAATCCATATGGATTCGACCCGAATCCACTTCAGAATTTGGAAGGAATATTTTAAGATATATTCCATTAACTTGCAGTCAAATTTAACAGAATATTCCATCATTGATGAAATATTTCGTTAAAATTAACTGTTGACCGTTAGTTTACCGAAGTTGAATTTTTCGAAAAATCACTCGGGATCCCTCTTAGTGTATTTCGATTAAATCCCATGGGCTCATTCACAACATATTATCACTACAATATAAAGACAAACTCATGAATGAATAAAATTACCAATAGTAATTATTTAATTTGGAGTTCTTACATAATATCCAATATTACATAAATTGGCTTTTAGGGCATAACTCCAACATAAGAAAGCTCCAATCATACTAAGATAGGGATTTTTGATCCCAGGATCTCTTCGTCATCTTCCTTAGGACAAAAATTGTCTTTCTTAGGATTCAAAGATTGAACGACCGTCAGATTACAAGATGACTTTGCTTCTAGGAAGTTAAATCGACATAACACTTTATGAGTGTAGTTTGATTGGTGGACTAAGATCTTATTGTCACTGTGCTCGATATGCATGTCGGTACAATAGGTCCTACCTACATTCTTCATCTCAAATTCCTTCTTCAGGTGCGTAATAATCATTGGGATCTCTTTTGGAGTTCCAATAAGGTTCATGTCATCGACATATATTGCAATTATCGTAAAATCAGAATTGGTGGCCTTAATATACACGCATGGGCACAATTTCGTTGTTTACAAATCTTATTTCGATCAAGTACTCACTTAGGCGTTTGTAACAAATTCGTCCATATTGTTTCAAACCATATAGTGAATGCTTCAACCTAATTGAAAACGTGTTCCATGGTTGAGCATGTATTGATTCTGGTATTACTAGTCCTACAGGGACTTTCATATAAATCTCGGTATCTAGATCCCTATATAGATACATAGAGATCACATCCATAAGTTGTATACTCGGTCTTTCAGAAACTACTAAACTGATTAAGTAATGGCACATAATAACGTCTATTACAGAAAAATACGTCTTCTCGTAATCAATTATAGGGCGTTGTGAGAAACCTTGCGCCATGAGGCGGGCCTTATACCTTACAACCTCATTATTCTCATTATGATTCCTAACGGATACCCATTTGAGGCCTACGGGTTTTACGTCTAAAGGTGTTGGAACAACTGGTCTGAACATGCAACGTTTCGCTAAGGAATCAATTTAATTTTAGAATCAACGACCTAACAAAGTTTTTTACTCTTTCTTATACATTCATACTCATAAATGTTTTATCCTCTTAAAAGTGAGTTTAAAAACACATTAAAATTAAATGTTTTATCCTCTTAGTTTATGTGGAAGAGAGTGCTAATGTGAAAAGCGTTACCGAAAACATGATCTAACTCTTAAAGATAATATATCAAGCCAAAATTTCAATACCATTTTCTCTGGTAATTGATGAAAAATTGAAGGGTTTTATTGTAAAAAAAATGTGCAAGGTTCCACAACCTTGAAACATAACTCCCTTTATTTTTCATAAGGCTCTTATTTTGGGGTAGGTAAGGCCATCTCCAACCGACCTGACCAAAGGGACATAGGCCAAAATATAACCTGTTTTGACACGAAAACCATCTCCAACCGAGGGCTAGGCCAAAGGGCTTGTGGGCCCCATCGGACCATAATTCATCCACCAGGGCAGCGAGCTGGCCAAAAGGAGCTAGCCAGCCAACCTGTTTGGACCAACCAAAACCTATAATAGCTGGTGTCAGGTTACTATTGGATTTGAATATTTTTTTGTGACGAAATTTAAAGAAAAAAAAATTCTAATTTTTTTTCTATAAATACCTAAGTCATTTCTACACCATTTCTCACCTCCTTTTCACCATTCCATACTATCTTTCTCATTTTATTTCAATTTTTCATATCCTTTTCATTATATAAAGATAAGAAATCTAGAGGCTTATTCATTTACGACAAGTGGCACTCAAAATATGTCCGAAAACCTTATTTTAATATGGTAGTTTAATTCAATTAATCATATTAATTCAATTAAAATAGTAAATTATTGAGGGGGATAAAAAATAGCCCCCTTCGGTTGGAGATGGGTTTTTTGTCAAACGGGCTATGTTTTGGCCTATGGCCCTTTGGCCTCCTCGGATGGAGATGATATAAAATATGGTTTGGCACTGTTCATGAAAAAAAAAATTCTTGCAAGGCTATAAGGGTAAACATGGTCATTTGCCCCCCTTTTAGTTGGAGATGGCCTAATACTTGAAAGACAAATTAGTTTTTGAAGAAATATTTATATGACAATTTTATGTACATAATAATTTAGTATTATGTTTTCAATTTGATTATTTATTGGTTTAAAATATATTTTTTTAACGGGTAACGGATCGGTTCATATTATCCGTTAATATCAGTGTTCTAAAAAACGCCCTAGGCGGCCGCCTAGGCGCTGGGCGCCTAGCAACCGATGCGTTTTTGGGCAAATCGGGTGGAAAAATCGGGTTGGGCCTAGGCGGCCGCCTAGGCGGGCTAGGTGGGCTGGGCGGGCTAGGCGGTCCTAGGCGGTCCTAGGAGGTTTTTATTTTATTTTATTTTTATTTATTGCGTGCTTTTTTCTTTTTTGGTTTCATGGTGGTATACTTATGGAAATAGTGTATCTAATTTGCAAATGATGGATTTACTACAAGTTCATCCAATATTTATGGAAATAGTGTACCTAATTTGCATTTTATCATTATTCTATTATCTATACAAGTATAGTTTTTTTTAGGTGTCAATATGCACTTATTTACAAGAAATTTACCTAAATCCGCCTAGGCGCTAGGCGCTAGCCCGCCGCCCGACTAGCGCCTAGCGTTTTTTAGAACCTTGGTTAATATTAACGAGTCGAGTTCGGATCAGGTCATATTACCTGTTCATTTTAATGGGTGTTACATGACATGACCCATTAAGATATCGGGTATGACACAAATGCCAAGTCTAGCGGGTTCTCGCATTAGTGTTTTTTAGTTTTTTTTTCTTGTTTTTTTTTTTTTTTGACAAATGATAGATTTTGTTAGATTAGGTGTTAGATTAGTCATCGACGGGATTCGAACCCATGTTGTCATGCAAGGATTCAACACCTTTTCACCACTGTGGTAAAGGGCCACTTGCAATTTTTTTTCTCATCATATTAAACTTTTTTTTTTGTTTGTTAATGTTATAATCATCTTCATTAAATAAGCTATTAGGTTGTTTATTGTTACGAAAAAATTTGGAAAACCGTTAAAGGTCCCTCATAATTTTTGTGTGAAGGAAGCCCCCACCCATGTTGGCCAGTGGGCTTATTTAATTCTACAGCACTCTCCAAAGCTTTCAACCACTAATCCAGAAGCATTAGACACGGAAAGATGCTTTTAAGCCCAAACGAATCTTCATGTTTTTTTACTTAAACAATTAATTAATCCAATACTATGACAGAGATTAATGTCCAATAAGATACTTTCTTCATACTTATCCTTACGATTATTAATTTATTATTCCTCCAGTTATACCCTCTCCAGTAAAATCATATTGAGATCGTAGCATTTTGTATTGAGGCTCAGACATCGTGTATCATGTGAATTTAAGATTTTAAAGTTGTTTGCTATGCATGTACTGTTAGCTTTGTATTTACTTGCTAATAGGACCAAACCAAAAACATTATGGAATCTATTCGATATATTATTAAATGTATGTTTGTATGTATATATAGTGTTAAGCCGTGGCTCTTAAGAGATAAGGACGCAGAAAGAGAGATATGGCTTCATGTATTCCATTTCAACTGAACTGCTCTTCTCTTAAGAACAAGCCTTCTGCCTCTGAAAATCTTTATCACTTGAAGAGCACCCTCTCCTCAGCTTTCACGGTGACTAGTGTACTTGATCTCATTCAATAGTTTAAATGCATATGTGTGTCTTATAAACATTTGGGTTCTTTAGAGAAGCTCTTGCAGCATTTATTTCCTTCACAAAAACTCATGTCGTTTTAAACATCCAAATAAAACCCAAAATTTAAACAAAGTATTTCTTAGGATCAACTATTTCATTTCTTTTATTTGTTGACAACCATTGTAGGTAAATTATTTTGCATGTATATATGTATTAGGCACATTTTCTTATTATTATTTTTATGCAAAATGTAGGTAATTAATTAGTTTTTAATCAATAAAATTGTTATTTGCACTTCAAAAATCTCATTTGGCACTAAATTTTCTATAATTAGAAAGAAAAATACACTTGAGGAATGTAGAATAAGATTTTTGGAATGCTAATAACAGTTCCCATAATTAATTAACTAAAAACATTCTTTTATTTTCAAGATAAATTATTTTGCACGTATTTACATATATTAGGCATGTTTTGTTATTAGAGGTGCCTTGTTATTAATACTAAAAATGTGATTTTACCCCTTTAAATTCAATTTTTTTTACATAAAACCCACAATAATATATTTTTATAACAAAAACCTGATAATTAGGCTCCGCCTAAGCGAATTACCTAATTGAGATTGTGTGTCATATTTAATATTTTTCGTATTCCCCAAATTACCCTCAGTTAAGTCCTTTAAAATTTTAATTAATGTAGGAATGGAAATTCAAAACGTTTTTTATTCAACAATAAATTTTGACATTAATGTACCCTATTGATTTAATAAAAACCATGCTTTTGTATTCTTTAAAATATGTGTCTAGTATGTTTTGTTTTATTTTTCGAATATCAATGTACCTTTTTTTTTTTTTGAAAAGATTAGTGTACCTATATCTTAAGTAAATTATTTTTCATGTATTATTACATATATTAGGTACGTTTTGTTATTATTATATGGTGTGTGCAGTCAAACAACATTCTTCTGTTTTGCAGTTAAATTAGTTTGCATGTATTATTACATATATTAGGCACATTCACTTCTAAAAATCTCCGTCTAGGGCCACCTAGGTCCCGCCTAGGTGCTAGTCAGTTGGCCATCATCCCGATTAATTCCAAGGCAATTAAAAATTAAGAAATGGCCCCATGACTGCCTAGGCACCCACTAGCCAGCCTGGACCCTGCAATCACCCACTTAGCTCTCGACTCTTAGTTAGACAGAAAATAAATAATTTTCATTTTGCATCTTATTTTTTCAATAAATTGTAAAGACTTGTTGAATACTTGGAAAATCACTCATGATATGCTTGTTTCCTATGTTTTCATGTTCTAATGCTTTATAATGTATATGTCATATTGCAATTTATAAACTCCAATATAATTATGTAATTTTGAAGCATAAGTAGACATTTATTTATATGTTATATAATAAATTTAATTAAAATTAAAGAAGAAATTGCATAAGCCCCTGCCTAGATGCATAGGCGCATGACCCTGCCTGCCTAGGCCCTGCCAAGACACCTAGGCGTCTAGCGCCTTTTAGAACCTCATACACGTTTTGATATTAAGGGTCTTTTAGACATCCAAATTTTTTTTTTCATATGTCATATTGTAAACTCAGTAATATTTAACAAATGAGAATTTTGTATCATATGCGTGTTATTTGAACTGAATTAAATTTGTGAAAAAGATATGATTAAGATTTCATATAAAAAAAGACTGCAAAGTCAAACTTAATTATGGATATTGCTTTAGTTGTAGCCTAGTCATTGAGTTTTTGTTAAGTCAAGCTTAATTATGGATAGGGGTGTGACTATCCACACACCCCTTTTTACTTCTCACACACCCCTTGTTAATTTATGTCCGTTGATCTTCTTCAATTCATCCAATCCGACGGCCGAAAACTAAAAAGGTGTGAGAGAAGTAAAAAGGAGTGTGTGGATATCACACCCCTTATGGATATTGCTTTAGTTGTAGTTTAGTCCTTGAGTTTTTGTTAGAACAATTTATCATGGGGGTTTAGCTAGTGAAAGAAAATTAAATTTCAAGGGTATAATTTTCAGTAAACGGTTCTTATACCCGACTTGATCAACCATATGTAGAACAAGATTCAGCCATTTATGATGGGAAAAATGGAACAAGTCATTCCCATGCAAATAGATGTCTCCAAAACTTTCAAGAACACTTCTGATAAAGTGCTGGACTTCTTGGTAGATTCAATGTTTGAATTCGTCGATCAAGAGTATCTTCCATCTCAGGTAGCTTACTCAGTTTCAGGCACTACAATAGCTAGTTTCTCACAAATTAATGTTGTAAGAAATTTCAAATTAATTAACTTGTAACTTTCTGTGTTGATTAATGTAGAGCAACTTCAGGCCGGTTGATGAGTTGGGAGGAGAAGTTGACGTCACCAGCAGCATCAGAGGGAAAATTCCAGATGATTTTCCAGAGGGTGTCTATATAAGAAATGGTCAGTACTTGCCGAATATTTATGTATAATTTGTTAATTAAGGATTTCAGATCAATACAATATTTTCTTGTAATTGATAGAACATTTTACTATGTTTTTTTTTTTCGGATTTCTCAAAGGGAAATATTAACCTATAACGAAATTCTGCCCAACTGATTGACAGTTGCATTCTACTCATTGTTTTAAGGATCATGTTTTCCAGAGTAATTCGAAGTAATAATATCATCCGGATTTTTTTTATGTGGGAGAATCCGAGTCCATAACTGCCATGTGGTGTAGGAGTTGTTCTAAATTTGCGTTGAAAGGTGTCTAGCGTACGCATATCTCAAAAATTTACTTCTTACTCCACATAGTATGTCTCCTGTCCTTTTTCATTATGAGCTAGTAGTGGAAGAGGACAAGCGTGGAATATTCACGCAGTGTGTTGCAAGTGACTTTATTTTTAGCTCGTTAGAGTAGACTTAGTGCTGGCTAGAACCCTTAGGTTAGCCGTGTCGTCTCAAGCAATTGCTTGGACGGAATACCATGGTGAGTGGAGTTAATTCATGGATTGTATCAACGTTTCTTCAATCTATCTGCGTCCAATCTTTATGACTGTAAAATTCGCTAAGTATTAATCCTGGAACAATCCATCTTGGAATCACAAGACGAATAGGCACACAAAAAGTACACAACTCGTTAAATTAGCCATAGCTTAGACAATTAAAACAATTAAATAATATTATAGAGACAAAACTCTCCCCTTTTATCTAATCTGGGTTTCGTCATGAAGTGGAGATGGTGAGATTAGGGTAGTAGATTATCTCCCCTCCCAATCTCTCTTTCCTTTCATCTCATCTTATTTTAAACGGTTATGATTAAGCCATGTCAACATCTTATATTGATTTTTTATAAAGAGAGACAAAAAAGGAAGTGTGAGAGGAGGAGAGAAAAGGAGAAGAACATAAGAGGGGAGAAAATTCTACTCCGAGATTAGGTGGTACGAGACTTTTGACTTCGTAGTATCAGAACAAACTTTTTCCCCATCTTTATCGATTCAGAGTAATCACTCTAAATCAGCAATAGTCGGTGGTCCTACCGAGTTGATCTGGCTCTGAACGTGGTATGCGTTTTTAAGGACTTTACAAAGTTGATACGTGGAGCATCAATCACAGCTTCGTTTCCATAATCTTCTAGCTTTCTTCGTTGTTCATAGTATAAGAGGCCATTGGTCGGGAAAATATGATTCTTCTCTCATTGAAAGCACCAATTGTTGGAACTAAATTTGCGCACTTCCATGAACAGTATTCCATTTCAAAAGAAAGGTTTCAACTCACGCATTACGTATCGCAAAAATGGTTCCGATTAGAGTGGAGGAATACAGTTCCTATTTGCATCTCTACGACAATGAATAACAAAGTTCGATTTCCCCCTCATTCATATTAGGATTGAGTCGATTCTATAAATGCCTTTCTGAATATTCCTTAAAGTCCCGGCTATTTACAGAAAATGATAAGCAGACAAATAAGTATCTGCTTTTGGAAGAAATCGAAAAATTTCTTGGGAATCCTACAAGATTCATTTGTTTTTTGTTTTTTTTCCTAACAGATGGTCAAAACTTCATCTGGGTTCGAATCCTACTAACACGTATACTACATACCATAAATTGTTTAAGAAAGAACAAGATGTTTCTTTTATCCCTTCTAGGAGATCGAAAAAAAAAATGTTAATGTATTCAAGATAATTATGTATTTGCAAAATACGATCTCAATTCGTCCTAATTCATCATATTCGGGATGTAATATGGTTTCGAAGGATGAATTTCAGTCGAAATTACACATGAACTTCGGCGATGGATGAATGAGATTGATTGGAAGGTGTAATTGAATCCGAATCGGACTAGCTACATATCTTTGGGATTGAAAAATCACATCATGGGTGTAGTTATACAGAAGGAACGGTGTGATGCGTGCAACATCATGAACCATTGATGAAGGAGACTTGGCTTAGGCGTGTAAGAGAGATCCTTGGAGATCATTGGTGGTCAAAGAGATCCTTGGAGATCAAAGAATCGTCCCCTGATAAATACCCAAACAAGGGTATTTATAGAGATCTTGAGAAGTAATCCTATTAAATCGTGAGACTATCTAGGAGGGAATTTATGATAGATATCCAATCCTCTTAGGATTATGATTATGTTGCTTAATCCTTAAGATATCTTAATTTGACATGAATTAGGGTTTTGCTTACTTGCATGGGAGACAAGTAATATAGGTTACGGACTTAGTCTAGTCCGACTGATGTTGTCTAACAGTCTGACTACATATTCCGGAATATGTCCCTCCATCGTAGTACCTTACTCCTATTGTGACTAGGAAATCTTACTAGCTCGATAGTCCGAGAATCATGGGTTATGGTCATTCCGGTCATTCTTGCCACCCAGAGTGCCATGTGTCAGGGATCCAAAATTTATGGTCCCACACTCGGCAAACTAATCAAGTTACTATACGTATTATATTATACTAATCCAACTAAGTTGTCAAATATGAGTTTTTTCTTAAAACATTTTCTTTATTTGGACTTGTACTTAATTGAGTTAATCATCAGTTCAACACAATACTGGTCCAAATTGTATTTTTGCTAGAAGAATGAACTTTGCTAAAATATGATTTACGAAATCAGAAAGGAATTTTATTGCTAGATGCTCCCGTACCACTCCAGCACTAAACAAGTGGGGATCGGGGCTAATTGGTGACCACTCAACTGTTTAAATTATTTTTGTGCATGTCCATGCATGGCGTTATATTTTTTCAATTTACATGGATCGGGGCTAATTGGTGACCAGTCAACTGTTTAAATAATTTTTTTTGCATGTCCATGCATGGCGTTATATTTTTTCAATTTACATATTTGTTTTTCGGTCTGATTTTCAATTTATATTATGTAGGGCCAAACCCTCTATTTGGAGGATTGAAATCGACAAGATCTGTGTTTGGAAGGTCAAGTCACGTATGGGTTGAAGGAGAAGGCATGCTACATGCGTTATATTTTAGTAGGGACGGCGACGTTAGTGATGGAGACTGGACTGTCCGGTACAACAACAGACACGTTGAAACCGACACGTTCAAGCTCGAAAAACAGCGAAACAAGCCGTCTTTTCTCCCCACCTTTAGCGGCGACTCGCGGGCTATTTTGTCCGCTTTCCTCCTCAATTTGGTAGGCATGTTAACTTATTGACGTAGTTCAAAACCAGTACCTTCTATAGCTCTTTCATATTAGGCTTTTTCCCATCTATCGACTTAAAGTACGTATATATAGAACCCTGAAAGTTATAAGTTTGTTCTTATTAGTTCGTGATGTTTCTTCCAGTTGAGGTTTGGTAAAGCGAACAAGTATTTGAGCAACACCAATGTTTTCGAGCATTCGGGGAAGTTCTACTCCATAACAGAAGATCACATACCTCAAGAGATTGACATCATCACATTAGAAACTTTGGACAATTGGGATGTCTCTGGAGCTTGGAACAGACCTTTTACCACCCACCCTAAGGTGTGTGTATGTGTGTGTGTGCGCGTGTGGGCTATATATAGCCCTTAATTTTCACTTTAAATTATACACTAATCTCTCGCTTTTGTTCCAGAGAGCTCCAGGCTCAGAGGAGCTGATCATTTTTGGAGTTGACGCAGTAAAACCATATGTGGAAATTGGAATAATTTCAGGTATTGTCTTGCTTAAACTCTCTAACATAGACAGACCTATCACAATTTGTGAGACTCATCTGCATTAGAGAGTGTGAATAAGTGTGTACCAATAGCATTCCACATTCATGAATATCATTTAGAAATAATCTAGGACTTCAAAAATAACAAGACATTCAGAAATTCCGATGTGATATATTTTCCCCTTGCTCAGCTGATGGAAAGGAACTAATTCACAAAGTGGATCTCAAACTCAACAAGAGCATCTTTTTCCATGAATTAGGGGTCACAGAGAGGTATTAAAGCAAGTGGTTATTTTTGGTTAATCTATAAGCCAAACTTTTGTCACTTAATTAACTGAAAATCATGCATACTTTTCTTGCAGGTATAATATAATCATGGATTTTGGTGTAACTTTCGACATAAACAGACTCATTAACGGAGGCCGGTAAGTGATGCATCCTTCATAGTTCCACTCTACACATTTTGATTATATCCCTATGAAAACATGCATGCAATGTTTTATATATATTGCTTGATGTGCTGGTTTTGATATGCAGATTATTAGAGTACAATCATGAAGGATATGCACGAATTGGTGTGATGCCACACTACGGCGATGCAGATTCAATCCGCTGGTTTAAAGTTGAACCCAGTTGCACATCTCACATCATCAATAGTTTTGAAGATGGTGAAGAGGTAACTTAAACGAATTAGCTATTTTATTAGAAAATTCACTATCTTCTTGGAGGAATAATAATCCAATAATTTCTATTTGTATAAAACATTGCCCATAATAGACAGTAGACTTCTATAGGATCGCCCATAATAATCAGTAGACTTCTATTTAATTTGCAAACCAAACCGCATTTGGAATCTAATTTTTGTTTGTGGGATGAGCAGGTTGTAGTGTGGGGTTGTAAAGCTCTGGACTCAGTTATACCAGGACCGGACAAGGCATTGAATCAATTTGGGTGGCCGCCAAGAAAATTTAAGCCTATAAGTCCAAGTAAAGAAAATGATCATGATAATATCTCACCAGTCGACTATGAAAACTTATTTTCTCATGCTTATGAATGGAGATTAAACATGCAAAGTGGGGAAGTAAGTGAAAGATATCTCACTGGAAAAAGGTTTTGCATGGATTTTCCCATGATCAACGGAGCTTTTTCCGGTATCAGAAATAGATATGGCTACGCCCAAGTGGTTGATTCTGCCGCAAGCTCTGCCTCAGGTAATTAGGGTTAATCTTTCCCAAAAATAAATTCATTGTACTCTCTAAATTGCTTTTCTCAGACTATTAATGTCTGTTCTATGGCTATATGTCTTTCAGGCGTGCTCAAATATAATGGTCTAGCCAAGCTACACTTTGAAGAACCAGCTGATGTTTCTTTGGTATAATAAAATAGGCCTATACAGGTTTTCATTATAATTCTTCTCCTACAATTTTATGCATGAATATGTGACTTACATTCTTTATTCCTTTATTTCATGGATTACTAGACAAGTGAAGGCCAATTAGAAGAGGCGATAAAGGTGGAAACTCACATGTTTGAGGAGAATAGCTTTTGCACTGGAGCTTCTTTTGTCCCAAAACAAAGGGGTCTTGAAGAAGATGATGGATGGGTTATCACTTTTGTTCACAATGAAGATACCAACATATCTCAAGTAAGTCGATCAGTCTATATTCTATAATAATATTTGAAGTCTTTTGAGAAATTTCGTTACTTTCTTTAGATTGATTCACATTTATATGCGTTGAAGTGCTAATCAATTAGTATAACTTAACGATTTTTTTTAGGCTTATGTGATCGATACAAAGAAGTTTTTCAGTGAGCCTGTTGCCAAAATTACACTGCCTTGTAGAGTTCCATATGGATTTCATGGAGCCTTCATGCCAATCTCAACCCCCACTTAGGACTAGTTTGGTATTGTTATGCTTAAAAAATTGTCTTTGGTGTGCTGTGACAATAAACCTTTGTATTGTGCTGGGAGAATAAACCTTTGTAAAATAAAACAGTTGCATGTTTGGTAAACTCTAGTTGTAACAGTGCTTATAGCACAAAAAACAATGTACAAGTATTTGATAAATGTTTAAATAAAAGTGTTGTGGTTGTGTAAAATGATCGAAATTGACACACCCCGACCCGGAAAGTCCACTAAGAATCCGAATCGAGCTGTGTTGGCCGACACCTAGAAGGTGACGAAGCCATAGAATGTGATAATGTGTAAAAATGTGAATAAATTTAAACTTAAAAGTGCCTATGTACACAAATAGCGGTGAGCGGGTGTGGACCCATTTCACACGTGATACAGAGCATAAGGCAAGTACAGTGAGCAAAGATAATAATTATACCATCATAAGGAGCCACCTGAACTGAGAGTACCACAAGTCCTCGTCGATACAGAACCTTGCTACTAGAACCTGGAGGGGTGCAAAAATAGAAAGTGTGAGTGGTCAAGACAAGGATTTTCAAAATCATTTCCATTATCAAATGTAGTAACCCCTCGCTGTAAAACTTGTATAGTTTCCAGCAAATCTTACTAGGTAGAAGTATGAAATCAAAAGTATACTAACAGTAAACCTAGAAGTATACCACTACCCAGCATCTCATTAGCAATATAAATAATCATGTGCTTAATAAACCATACTAGCACGCAAGTCGGAATCACCTATGGTGACCTGTACGACTTATCCATATCTCATCACATATCTCATCAATCATTGCTGCCATATAAGTCAGAGTCACCTATAGTGACCTGTACGACTTATCCATAGCTCATCATATATCTCATCAATCATTGCTTGCATATAAGTCGGAGTCACCTATAGTGACATGTACGACTTATCCATATCTCATTACATATCTCATCAATCATTCCTGGCATATAAGTCGGAGTCACCTATAGTGACCTGTACGACTTATCCATAACTTATCCATAGCTCATCACATATCTCATCAATCATTGCTGGCATATAAGTCGAAGTCGCCTATAGTAACATGTACAACTTATCCATAGCTCATCATATATCTCATCAATCATTGCTAGCATATAAGTCGGAGTCACTTATAGTGACCTGTACGACTTATCCATATCTCATCACATATCTCATCAATCATTGCTAGCATATAAGTTGGAGTCACCTATAGTGACATGTACGACTTTATTTATAGCTCATAAATCAATCTAGTCGGAGTCACCTAAAGTGACATGTACAACACTAACCCTGCACACGAGTCGGAACCACCTATAGTGGTCTGTACGACAGGACTGGGTGTAAGTAAGTACGCTCAAGTGCTACGATCACGTGAAGACTGTGCAAATAATCGTGGGTCACCTACGAGTTGGAACCACTTATAGTGGTCTGTATGACAGGACTGTGCACCTACCTTGGATCCAAGGTGAGCGTAAGGTGCGGGAGGTGAACATCACGTGAAGGACTGTGCCCTGGCCACGGGCGGGAGCACTAACACTGGGGTGCAGGTTTATGAGCTCTAACATATCTCAACACAATCATACTCACTACCATCACTATCATCAACATGTACTCACCTAAAGCTTACCTGGGCGTCCACAACGTCATTTGGGACTTCAAAGCATTCACAATAAGTAGGTTCAGGTAATATGCATATGAATATGCCATTATGTAAATCTGAAATTCAACTATGTCATAATATTTCCAGATATATAAACATATATACAAATGGCATAAAATGCATAAACTGTAACGCCCCACTCCCGAACTATTTACTTTCGAGAGTAATCATCGGTGATAAGCCCAATTAGACACTAGTTTAATTAACTACCATTACTTATGTTTCCTTACTTCAATTTCTTGATTCTTCACACATTGATTTATGAACAACATTTAACCACCAAATCATAAAGTTAAATCTCACATTTTCCACCAATGTCCCTCACAATGCTCAGTTCCCCAAACAAGGCTATTGTCTCAATTATTTAGTCTTATTTATTATATGGTTGCATCTAACGTCTCGTTAGACTGCCTACGTACCCTAAACATCGTAGTTCACAATAATTATTTGCAAGTGACATGCATAAATCAATTTAGAAGCGTTTGTGGAACTATCAATTATATACATATGATAAAAAGGAAAAGATCCACTCACCTGGAGTCCACGCTATGATTCTCTAGCACGCACATCGAGGTGTCTCGAATGATTGGCGCCTGTGACCAATTATCGAATCACATCTCAAAACTCTTATCAATATAATACGTAATTCTTATAAAACACATCCTTAAGGGCATTCTAAAATAGTTCGGGACCCATTGACCACAAGTCAATCGTCGATCAAAGATCGACAGTAGGATCTACAACCCTGTATAACTTGATCCGGAAGATCCGCAAATCAGATTTCCAATCCGTAACTTCCAAAGATACACATTATGCTTCTAGAATAACATACTAAAATTTCATTACGATCCAACGGTCGGATCTCCGCCAATTGTCCAAAACCAAGTGGCGGTTAACATTTATTTTATAAGCTTACAAATCCAATTTGGGAAAATCCGTGATTCGGATTCCAGATCCGTAAGTTTCTATGGTCCTCAAATATTACGTACTATAATGTAACAAAATTTGGTGACGATCCAACGGTCGGATCGTCGATTCGTATAAATATCTATAACGTATCGTAATGAATTTAAGGCATCTAAACGATCAACCTACATTATACAATCACCAAAATTGAACTCAAGGCATCTAAGAATAACATCGACGGCCCCCTGGCCATGTGCCGCGACACGCGCCGCCATGGGTGGCGGTCGGCCGCCCCGACTCGCCGGAAAATCTAACTATTTCCAAAAATTACCAAAATTTACAAGAATGAAAATCTCAATGAGTAGAGTAACTTTCATACCTGTGACCAAGGCCAATTAGGCCGGGAAGAGCTTCAATTTTGTTAAAACCCGTTGGAAACCCTATACTTGGGTGTGTTCCACTACTACAAAAGGGGGTTATAGTGTCGGAGGGTGGTGTCGCTTTAATCTAATATAGTGGCGGATTAGGCAGTTGCGACACTAATTGAACATGACGTCGCATTTACTGTCGCTTATAAGCGTCATAAAATGTTTATGTCGCTTTTAAACCGACGTAAACATACATTTTAATAATTTTTATATACTAGTGTCGCTTTTAAACTGACGTAAATATTATTTTAATAATTTTTAAATACTAGTGTCGCTTTTAAGCGACATAAAGTATTTTTTAAATACTAGTGTTGCTTTTAAGCAACATAAATTATATATATATATATATATATATTAAATTAAATTATATATATATATATATATATTAAATTAAATTTTATATCCCTAAAAACTATAATAATTATATAAATATATATATATATATATATATATATTAAATTAAATTTTAAAAAATTGGTGATCATTGGATTGGCTTAAATATACATACGATTCAATTTCTTAAGTGTTATACATACAAAATAAATAAATTTAAATCTACTTAATATATATATATACACACACACACACACCATTGAACTTGATTGGATACGAATTCTATGAAACTAATTTCGACAGTTATAAACGAAAAATCACGATTTAACGGTTATTTTAACTCCGATTTTGATGATTTTTTACAGCTAGACTCCTTGACCCTATATGAATACAATGAATGGATTCGATCTTCAAATTAAAATATTTACACAAGTGGATACCACAAAATCTTATGTTATACTACATGAAAGTATAAATAAACTCTAAGTGTTAGTCAATCTATTGTTTTGATGGGATACGAATTCTCCGAAACTAATTTCAACGATCCCAACCGTCAAACTTGTTTGCATATGCTTTGAGATCACATCAACAAAAAATCACAAAAAACAAACATTCAGAGATCAAGTAACGGGAAAAAGCTTTTCAACGGTTATAAACGAAAAATCACGATTTAACGGTTATTTTAACTCCAATTTTGATGATTTTTTTACAGCTACACTCCTTGACCCTATATGAATACAATGAATGAATTGGTTCTTCAAATTAAAATATTTACACAAGTGGATACCACAAAATCTTATGCTATACTTAATGAAAGTATAAATAAACTTTAAGTGTTAGTCAATCTATTGTTTTGATGGGATACGAATTCTCCGAAACTAATTTCAACGATCCCAACCGTCAAACTTGTTTGCATATGCTTCGAGATTACATCAACAAAAAATCACAAAAAACAAACATTCAGAGATCAAGTAACGGGACAAAGCTTTTCGACGGTTATAAACGAAAAATCATGATTTAACGGTTATTTTAACTCCGATTTTGATGATTTTTTTACAGCTACACTCCTTGACCCTATATGAATACAATGAATGAATTCGATCTTCAAATTAAAATATTTACACAAGTGGATACCACAAAATCTTATGTTATACTTAATGAAAGTATTAATAAACTCTAAGTGTTAGTCAATCTATTGTTTTGATGGGATACGAATTCTCCGAAACGAATTTCAACGATCCCAACCGTCAAACTTGTTTGCATATGCTTCGAGATCACATCAGCAAAAAATCACAAAAAACAAACATTCAGAGATCAAGTAACAGGACAAAGTTTTTCGACGGTTATAAACAAAAAAATCACGATTTAACGGTTATTTTAACTCCGATTTTGATGATTTTTTTACAGCTACACTCCTTGACCCTATATGAATACAATGAATGAATTCGATCTTCAATTTAAAATATTTACACAAGTGGATACCACAAAATTTTGTGTTATACTTAATAAAAGTATAAATAAACTCTAAGTGTTAGTCAATCTATTGTTTTGATGGGATACGAATTCTCCGAAACAAATTTCAACGATCCCAACCGTCAAACTTGTTTGCATATGCTTCGAGATTACATCAGCAAAAAATCACAAAAAACAAACATTCAGAGATCAAGTAACGGGACAAAGCTTTTCGACGGTTATGAACGAAAAATCATGATTTAACGGTTATTTTAACTCCGATTTTGATGATTTTTTACAACTACACTCCTTGACATAGATTAGTAGTGTATGTATTATTTTTTTATTAGGCTCTTATTTTCGAGTGTAGTTATAGTACTTAAACAACAAATCTATTATTTTTTTATTAGACTCTTATATAAGATAAAATAACTGATTATATTTTAGGAGAAACTTAATATTAGTCCAATTTTATGAGCCATTATTAGTTATAATACAATTTTGTTTAATTTTTGGGTTAGGTCTAGTGATTCATTGTCCACATAAGCTTATTTGTATTCTCTTGCCAAATTTACCCTTAAATTAACCAATTAAGTAATTACTGTTTTTTAAGTTTGTGATTAATGTTAATCTTATCCTTAATTATAGGATTAGGATTTAAATCTCCTTTTTTTCTTCTTCTCCTTAATTATAGGATTAGGGATTTAAATCTCCTTTTTTTCTTCTTCTTCCCCAAACCGTTCATTCTCTTTTCTTGTTTCAATTCTCTTTCTTGTTTCTCCCTCACAATATCTTTCTCTTCCTGCGTTATTTTGCCCAGTAATGTTCTTCCATAATATTTTTCTTCTCCTCCTCCTTCCATAAGGATGATCAATATACATTTGATTGGTATTTTTTTTTTTTAAAGAAATTGCATTAGTCAATCTTGTGTTTTGGGTTCTTCGTCTCATTTTTTTTTTTGGCTTCATTCTCCTTTTTATATTTTTTTGAACTTTGAAGTTCTATCGAATTAGCATTTTCTCTAGTGTTTCCTCCCTCAATATCATTTTTCTTCACGATTTTTTGTTTTGTTTGTATCTACCTATATCACTGGTCATTTTTTAAATCTTTTTATATTATACTGTGTGCATGTATCATGAATAATTGTATTTATCTACCTATATATATAACATATTTTGTTGATAATCTATCTAAGATTAATTGTGTTATCTACCTATTTATCACAAATTAATTGTGTTATCTACCTATACAATATGTTTTTGTTCATAGTCTATATGTATCACAAATTATTTTGTATTATCTATCTATACAATAGGTTTTTGTTCATAGTCTACCTCTATCATAAATTCTACCTACATCACAAATTTTTTATCTACCTCTGGCAATGTTTCTTTTGATTTTTTGATAAACTGGTAAGATTAGTAATAATGTGTTTTTAATTAGAAAACGGGTAGATAAAGGTATTTGAAGATTCAAATTTTAAAAATTCAAATTTAAAGAATTTTCCCGGTTTTTTTTTGCACGGGGAAATGGGTTGGACGAGCTCTTGCAGACTGTGTCAGAGTTGGCGTCGGTTTTAACCGACGTAAACTCTTATTATTTCGACGCTACACAAATCTATCAAGCTAACGTCGGTTTTATCCGACGCAACCCTGTCAGTCAAAAAAATGTCAGGCCTTTTAGTCAAAAGTGTGTCAGGCAGGTCGAGTCAGACCTAGTGTCGGTTTGAACCGACGCAAAGTCATCATATTTCGACGCAAGCAATTTTTATCATTTGTCAGATATTACGTCGGTTTTGACCGATGTAGGGTGTTCATTGTTCAACACAAGTTGTAGCTACTGTCGGTATTAACCGACACTAAGTTTTTATCCATATTTAAACCTCGTCTTTCCCAGTACTTCTGCGCTTCCATTTCTCTCTTATATTTCTCCTCTGGTTTGCTCCTTCTCCTTCTCTTTCTCCCATTTCAGCCTTACTCTTTCCTCCATTTCAGCCATACCCCTGCCTCTCCAACTTCCAACTGCTGTGACTGTTAACCCCAAAACCCCAACTCCGCTATTTCTCCGCCCAGTGCTCCAATGGCCTCTCGCTGCAGATCTTTCTCGAAGCCGGCTTTCTCTCTTCTCAAATCTGCTGTCAACAAACCAGCGTTCAAGGCCACTCCCATGTCTTCTCTCCCCTCCACCCGCCTGTCAATCAATCTCTCAAGGTACGCAAAGCCCTTCAAACCTGTAAAATTCTCAGTCTTTTGGGAAATTTTCAATTGGTCATTGTCAAATTTTTGGATTTCAGGTCGTTTTCTCAATTGGGTTTTTCCTCAAATAAGCAAAGCTCTTGACATTTTTTTCCGATATTTTTGAATTTCAGGCCGATTCCGCAGTTGGGTTGTCTACAATCTCTGCTTCCGCAGTGGCAAGAATTTGAATGTATTGTCCATTTTGAAGAATTGTATCTAATTTTAAATAAATGTGGAGGATGAATTTTTGTAAATTATATGGAATGTTAGATGTAAAACATTTGTATATTATGGCACTATTTTTCTTTTGAATTATTTTTATTATTGTTTGTTTTGGCCTAAAATTGAAATTTATTATTTCGATTATATAATTTTTTTTGAGTTATAATTATTTGAGAACGAATACAGAAACAGATTTCGACTTTTTTTTATTATTATTATCAAAGGTGGTGTCGTTTTAAACCGTCACTAGTTTGCATATTTTATTTATTTAATTGTTATCTAACGTCTCTTTAAACCGACGTTAACATCAGCGTCGCTTTAAACCGACGCTGCTTAGTGGCGGATTAAGCGAACAAAGCGACACTGAAGCCCTTTAGTGATGGTAGCAATGGCGTCGCTATTCCAATTCGACATTGCAGTGTTTTATGTCGGATTTTTGCCAAATTTCCGACAGAAATCGGGTTTCTTGTCGGTTTTTAGTCCGCCGGTGATAGCCTATATTGTAGTAGTGTTCGATTCAACCTCCAAACTTGCTTTGACGCCTCCACCACTGTCTGGGCTTTGTTCCTGGGTTTTAGGGAAGTGTTTTGGTAGTGGTAATTGAAGGAGATTGATTCACAATTAGTGAATCCCAAGCACTGTCTCACGGTACCCACCGCCGGTTTTTAGAACAAGTTACCACCAAATTCCTCCTAATCTTGGTTGGAAATGGAAGAAGGGAGGTCAAGGGATGATTTCCAAGTAGAGAATGGGTGAATTTCGTCGGATTACTTGGTGGAAATTACCCGGAATTAGAACCGGGTCGAAACCGGTTTTGGTCGTGGGCGTGGGTGTGGCTGACGGGAAGAGGGAGATCCCCTCTCTTGATTGGTTGTCCGCCCTTTCTTCTAATTGGTCATTTCCCCTTTTGTCTGATTGGTCCACTCCTTCCTCCCTAATTTTCTAATTGGCTACACTTCCCACATGGTGGAATTTAAATTTTCCTTTAAATCTAAAGTTTAGTGAAACAATTTCTAATGTCCGTAATTATACCGTTATAATCCAGACTCACAAACGGATTTCGCCTATGCGTCCGTAGCTTCAAAATCTATTCGGAAACATTAATTGTGACTTTGAACGGTCGACGGAAGTCAAACATCCTCGCCTCAAAGGGTATTTTCGTAAAATCACGTATTAAAATTATAAAATCATCATTTTTAGGGACGGGATGTTACAGAAATACATATGATAATGAATATTATATTATTATGCTTATCCTTGAAATTGTTTTTTAGTCTTTATCTTCTCTATCTGAGAGCATTTTTATTCAGCACCATAAACTAAGGTGAAAAGACACGTTACACATAATGAGGTGTATAGTAAGCATACACCTAGTCATGATGGTAAATTTGTATGTGTAAAATTATATAGATTTTACCGTATATTCTCCATAATCACTCACCTAAAAAAAAGGCCATCAAATAATTAAATAGATTTTGATAATAAAAAGGGGAAAATAAAAATTATTGATCTGGAGAAGGCCTCGGTTGCAGAATCGTCCTTTCCCCCTGCCCCTGTCCATGAAATTGTGTTCCACTCTATTGCTTCGCATCTGGTCATCGCCGACCTAGGACACGAACGCCGGCGAACTGGGAGGTGTGTGCATAGCGTTTCGGGTTGCGCGACTCAAATCGCAATCCATAGTGGGCGAGTGAATTCTGTAAGTATGGTTCTGCCCTACGCATGGGTAAATTTGCATGTGTAAAATTATATATGGAGGATCAAGGGTACTAACGAATTCATATCTCATTTTAGTTTACAGTTTTTTTTAGTCAAATTAATAACTTAAGGCTCTATTTGGGCAAGGGATTTCTAAATCCCACACCCAAATGGATTGAAATCAACTTAGTAAGATACGATCCGCAAAATGTTCGATATAGGAATTTTAGAGTTTCCCTTCATGACATGAGTATTTGCAAATGCATGTAGAGAAATATATAAATATCTCATGAGAAAGAAAATCTTTCAAGTTACTAGTATCTTAGGATAAAAAAAAAGACCTTTCAATTCACTAGTTGTAAAAAAAATTGGACACTGAATATTTTAGCAAGATTTTAATCTCTAAAAACAAAATAATGCTATCCATATATACACACAAAGTGCTCAACAAAATATTTCATTTAAAATAATTTCGCGTTGCACAATTTTTCCTACAAAATTCTTGAATCTATTATACTAGGACCACCCGAGGTTGGAATCCTAAATCCTCCACTAGTTCAGGTTCATGTAATTGATGCAATGAAGTTTCAAAATGAACCAATTGTGAAAATCAAATTGCCACAAGGGGCGCCATATGGTTTCCATGGGACTTTTGTGTCAATGCTTAGTCAATATTAGTATTAGGCATGGCGTCTAGCTTCACAAAGTCTCATGCATATATATATACTCTCTAGTCTAAGGAAACTTCGCAAGGATTGAATCAGAAAAAGAAAATTACACAGTTGGGGACATAAACTTTGTACTAGTCCCATGCATATGTGACAGTTAACAGGTTTCATTTGATTAGAGAATCTGGAAGTCTAGTTTGTTAATATATCGTGTTAGTGAAAGATAAGAGTGGTTAAGTCTTTTTATTAAGGAGTCTGGTTAAAAAGAAAACATTCCTCTGTACTTAATTGCATCTGTAATCATGTTCCTATGTATACTGAAATCATCAGTTTATCTCTATACCTCAATCTCTCCTTGTTGTCTCTCTCTATTTTAACATGGTATCAGCGTCGAAATTCTCTCTGAATTGTAGTACTGTAATCATCTTCTTCCTATAATGATATCAGCCTCTCTCTCTCTCTCTCCCTCTCTCAACGAGACATAAGTTAATCTGATGAAGATTTTCCTCTCAACAAGACATAAGTTAATCTGATGAAGATTTTCTTTTACGAGTCAATGACAACAAACAATTAGTTGTTGATAGAGGTATAAGTTAATCAAATAATCCGAGCTACCTCTCATCAAATGCTCCCAACTGTATCTTGCTACAATATTGTTTCACCATTCCACCTTCACCTACTATTGATGTAGAAATCAAAACGAACCACCAGCAATATGTCGGCTTATTGATGGGGTGCTCTAAATATGTGTCTGAATTGATTTTATACAAGCCTTTTCTATTACCCAAATTAATGTTAATGGGATAAGGACGGTGGGGTTGGAACTCGGAAGAGGAAATTCATTAAAGAAAAGTTAAAAACTATATGTAATGGATGCTACCTAACAGATTTTCCAAATCAAAGTATAGCATATATATAGTCATTTATATCTATAGCATTAAAGAAGAAAAACTGAAAGTATATATAATACATCGCCCTTTCTAACTTTTATATCTAGCTTGCCCCACCCCTCCTGCTAATTGCTAAAAACCCTAATTCCATGGAATTCTTTAACAAGAAATCTCTCTTTGGCTTCAAAGATGTAGAAGAAACTGATGCAATACAAGACACCCCGAATGACCTCTCCATTAATGATCAGCAATTCATGTATGACCAAGATCTCCAACTGATAATTAGCAGCCCGTCAATGTCTTCCATCCTCCTCACCACAATGCTTACCCTAATGCCCCCAAGCCCAGAGTCCCCATGGACCCTCTCCCCTCTCCAAACTCCATCCCCTTCACTTCTCTACAACTGCATTTCCTCCCTCCACCGCCGCGAAGGCACCATATACTCCATTGCAATTTCAAGGCAGCATGGAGTAGTCTTTACTGGCTCCAAGAGTACCAGAATCCGTGCATGGAGGCAACCGGACTACATGGAATTTGGATGCCTCCAGGCAGCTTCAGGTGAAGTAAGAAGCATTTTGGCTTACAGTAACATGCTTTTCACCATACATAAAGACCACAAAATCAGAATATGGAACTTCACAGCCACAGATAATTTCAAATCCAAAAAGGTTTCTTCCATCCCCAAAAAAAAATCATTTCCTTTATTTTCAAAATCCAAAAAAAACCCTAAAACACAAAGACTGCGTTTCATGCTTAGCATATTACCATGCAGAAGGTTTGTTGTACACTGGCTCATATGACACAACAGTTAAAGCCTGGAGAGTTTTAACCAAAAACTGTGTCGATTCGTTTGTGGCTCATGAACACAATGTCAATGCAATTTTGGTGAACCAAGAGGATGGGTGTGTCTTCACTTGCTCCTCTGATGTGTCTGTAAAAATTTGGAGAAGGGTTTTGGCAGAAAACTCTCACACTCTCACCATGACACTGAAATTCCAAAACTACCCCGTAAATGCCATAGCCCTAAGTACTTCATCACTTAACTCTAGTTGCTTCCTGTACTCTGGGTCTTCAGATGGAACCATTAATTTTTGGGAGAAGGAGAAGTTGACCTACAGATTTAACCATTGTGGGTTTTTACAAGGTCACAACTTTGCAGTCCTATGCCTAGTGGCTGTCGAGAAGTTGGTATTTAGTGGGTCAGAGGATACAACAATTAGAGGGCGTTTGTTGTACCGGACTGTCTCGGACTGGACTAGCTTCAGGGACTAAGCTGGACTGGCTTAGGCTACACTAAGCTGGACTAGCTTAGTGAAATGTTTGGTACAATGTCGGACTAAATACCAGAATAATAAAAATTATTTTTTTATTTTTTATTTTTTTTTCTCTTCTTGCCGTATTAGAATTCTCATCAATCTCACCATTGTTAACCACAACTGCAAATAAAAAAATAATTAAAGGAATCAAAGAACACTAGAATGATGTTTGTTACACAAAAAAAAAAGGGATTCCAGTAAGTCTCTCTGTCTCTCCCTTTTTCTTTAGTCAAACTATCTCTCCTCCTTTTCTCCATCTCTTCCCTTTCCGTTTCCCGTCCAGCTTCCCTCCCTCTCACAATTTATAATCAACTGTGCATATCTTCAAAATCAAACCACAAAGAAAAAAATAGAGTGTAAATTAAGGAGTTGGGGCAGGGTGCATGTGCAATTGGCTCGAAGGTGAAAGATAGGTAAAGTTTGTGATCAACAATTTTTATGTTTTCTGGGTTTGATGTACATCACTCCCATCGTTGATTCAAGCTCATCTCACAATTTTTTTTTGGGTTTTCTGGGTTCGATTTTCTAGGTTTTCAGGTTGTGGGAAGCCAGGAAGGAGGAGATGGAGTGGGAAAAGCGGAGCGGTGGTAGCAAAAGATCCATCTTTGCTGTCGTTCGGGTCGACCCAGATGGCGAAAGACCCCAAATCACTGACTGAAATGCCAAAAAGGGTGCTAGGTTTGCAGGACGATGGAGATCGGCGACAACTGTTTCTGGTTTGGTCACTGGAGAAGAAGTGATGATGGTGCTCATGTTGGTTCGCGGGACGCGGCTTGCAGACGAAGGAGACGGGACTAGCAATCCCGTTGTTTTCGGGGGGTCTCGCTAAGACGATCTAGCGAGCCCCTTAGTCGAGGCGAGTGAAGGGTAATCCCACTAAAGCTAGTCCGGTTGTGTAACAAACATCGAACTGCCCTAATTTCTAATCTAGTCCAGTCCAGTCCCACTTAGTGAGGGCAAACAAACGCCCCTTTAGGGTTTGGAGGAGAGGGGAGGGGAGTTGCTTCCATGAGTGTTTGGCTGTATTGGATGGGCATAGAGGACCTGTCGGGTGTTTGGCTGCTTGTTTAGAGACGGACAGAATTGTAATGGGGTTTTTGGTTTATAGTGCAAGTTTGGACCAGAGTTTTAAGGTGTGGAGGGTAAAGGGGTCACCTGAAGAGAAAATGGGATTGAACTATAGGGACAGGAGTTTTTCTATCCCTGTGTTGTCCCCAATTCATGGGTTGAGAGAAAGCTGCTTCAAGGGTAGACATTTTCAGTAGGTCATGAAGTATCATAATAATCTATAATATCTGTAGCTGCATGCAATTTATTTTATACTAAGAATGATTAGAGTAAACATATTTTCCATGCATTTTGGGTATTTGATTTTTGTCATTTTAACCAAGTCTTAGAGAGACTGGTAAATGCATATACAGAATAGTGCCCACTCTGGTCCGAGAAATCTTCATTAACAATCACACGACCATGTAATATTATAGTATACTCTGAATTTCCACTTTGAGCGAAGATATTGTAATTCCTATTTGTATCGGTTTCTATTACCATTATGTTGATTATTTATCAGTGTGATCATTTAGTAGGAATGATGCTTTATGCAATTAATATTGTCACAATTCTGTGTAGCTAAATTAAAAGAAAAATTAATGAACATGGCTTGAAAATTTTGAGTTTTAATGATAAAGACAAAATTAAGGGTAAAGTGAATAGTACCAAGATTGATTTTTTAGTGTAAAAATATGATTTTTCGTTAAAGTGAACATTATCGGAAGTTTTTTTGTTAAAGTTCCCTAAGTTAAATTTCATTCGTAATGATTCCAACAATGTGTTATGATATGAACATTCATCGTTACATTCCCAACTATTTTTTTTCCCGCTACTCCACAGTGCCATGGGTAGGGCCAGAATGAACAAGGGGGTTTGTGAAGCTTAAGCTTGGTCCAAAAAGAAAGGAGAGAGAGATTCGTATTTTTCTACATTAGCTTGAGAATAATGTGACGATTAGTCGTATGCAGGCATAAATAGGAAAAGTCAAAATATATATATATAATAGCTTTGGGGTTGAACGTTTCAGTTACATAAGAAGCAGAGCTGCAAATTAACCTAACAAAGCATCTTCCACTGTGGGAATTGGGAGATGAGTTTGTTTGATAATGAAGAAATGTTCATAAGTGAACCCAGCAAGTCCACCACCAATGAGAGGACCAACCCAGTAAACCCAATGGTCAGTCCAGTTCCAGCTTACCAAAGCAGGACCAAAGGACCTAGCTGGATTCATTGAAGCTCCTGAGAAGGCTCCACCAGCTAAGATATTGGCCCCGACAACAAACCCAGTTAGTGTAGGGCCCAATCCATAAAGAGATCCGCTCTTGTCGACTATTGTAGCATAGACTGTGAATAGTAAGGAGAATGTGAGGACAATCTCCCATATCACACCTTGTAAGTACCCCACCCCACTTGCAAGTGAATGAATTGGAGTAGTCTGCAAAGAAAAATAACAATTAAATTATGTGATATGTAACATGACAATATAAATGATATTTGAACTTGGATTAGATTTGAATAACTAAAAATTAACTTCTACTTAGCGTGGATGAAAAATTCTAAACTCACCAATCCGCCACTGAGGTACTCTAAAAGGTAACAAGCCGCGGCAGCTGCTAACAATTGATCGATCCAATAAAGTACAGATCGAAACAGGGTAATGTGACCGCCACACAGGAGGCCAAGCGTGACTGCAGGGTTAAGGTGACCACCAGATATGTGACCGCCAGATATCATCACGGCCACGACTAGTGCATGTGTCACAGCTACGACAAACAACGCCACTAGTGCATCTCCTTCTAGCTTATCTGCCCCACCAAATTACACAGCTCAGACAGTTACTATGCATATATAATATAAACAAAATTATATATGGTAGTCATCTAAGGATTTTTATCTCATTTATAACTATTTGAATTTCTTTACAGATCAAGAAATTTGTTACTGGAGAATATATATAGGAATCCTTTAAAGTAGGGATATTCAATTTTTTTTTTTATTATAAAAATGGGGATTAGTTGTAAGGTCCACACTACATCGAACTTTAACGATCTGAACCGTCTATTTTTCAAGTTGTACCTCATAGATCATCCTTGCCAAATACTAGCCAAATCGGAAATATTTAAGACATCTAATTGAGTTCAAATAAATTAACGAATACTTTGATATATAAGAAACAATATATCACCTCTTATATTTGTTCGATTTATGTTAATGAAATATATCTATCTGTGCTTGTTAAAAATATTACATGACTAGTAATCATGTAGTAGGCGACAAAGAAATTATGATCTTGGATCTTTGTCCATGATATGATGATGAACTTTTCGTTGTAAGAGTTTTGATTCATTAATCAACAGTAGATTTTTCCAAGTACCCAGTATTCAAGTTGGTATTTCATGTGCCATAGTAAGTGAACAAAAGATATATTTTTTTGTTTTCCTCCACTTGTATTGTATTATGACACGTGAAATACAAACTTAAATACCAGATATTTGAAAAATTCTCTTAATCAACAACTCATGTGGTTTATATGAGATTTGAAATCAGAGTATGTTCTCGTAAGGTGGAACATTTGTGTGTGGCGAGACCAAATAGTTATTGAAAGACTAAAAAGGATAAAGCAATGGCATATAATTAATTGGGTGTTTATTTGTAAATTACCAGTAGCCATTGCTGATCCAACACCAGCAAAGACGAAGAGGAAGGTAGTGATAAACTCAACCACAAGGGCTCTCCAGACTTCTGGAAGAGCAGCCTCACCGGTGGTTCCCAAGGCTACTTTCGCCATTTTATCCTCTGGCTTTTATGGTTTCTGCACTTTGCAGTTGCTAACTTGCAAGCATTATGAAAATGTATATACTATTTATAAGGATATCAAAATGATGAACCAGGGTATATAGATATGTATGTATGTATGTATGTATGTATGTACGTACGTATATGTATGTGTGTGTGTATATATATCTATAGCTGGGTACAATAATATAATTATTGAGTGCTTTAGAGTATTTCAATCCATTTGATAGATTTGGCTTTAGGAGTGGACTTGGCAGTTACTATTCACTTAAATAATAAATTGTCTTTATTCTTTTTACCACTATCCACCCATTGTGAATAGTTACTTTCATAACAATTATTATTTACCAATTATTCAACGGATGAGATTAATTAAGCATATGTTGCAATAGTTATGCTGCTCCATCCATTATGAATATTAACTCCATCATGGCTTGCCAAAATGCTTGGACGTGTATTCTGGAAAAGGATCCTCGCTGGTTCCTTTTTCTGAAGATCTTAGAGATCTTGTGATCGTAACCGTTCATTGTACATTATGCAAAGAAAAATCATTTCAAACTTTAAAATTTAAAATTAAATATAAATAGTACCTAACGATTTCTGACCGCATAGATCACGAGATCTCTAGGATTCCCAGAAAAAGAATCTGACAAGGATCCTTTTCTGTGTATTTTGGATTGGATTTGGAATCTAGCTATGTCAGTTTAGCATGGGCAGAAATGCTGTAAGACGTTGTCGAATTACCAAGCAAGCCAGAAATGACAATATAGCTGGTCCAATATTCAGTACTATTGGAAATTTACATGGTAACTTTACCTTGTTTGGTATCAAGATCAGAAAGGAGATGCAAATACAATGATACCTTTTGTATTTAAATGATTTTATACACAAGGATCATCGTCCTCTTTGGTTTATTATTGTTTAGGGTATGTTGTTATTTGAAGTCTTAGGTTTTTCTAATTTGTTTTAGGATTAATTTTTTATAAACGCACTTTTTGTAACTAAGTAAAAAAAAAATAGGGGAAATTACATTTTCATACCTTAGTTTTGTAGCCTATTTCAATTCCTTACAATATCTTCAAAACATTTCACTTTCATACCATAAGTACTATTTTATTTCAAAATAATACATCCGTTATATTTTCCATTCATAGATCTGTTAAATGCTGACGTGACTGCCACATATATGCCATGTGGCTGCCAAATGCCTGCCATGTGGCAAATAAAAATAATTTTTTAACTTTTTTTTGAAAACCTAATTTTTTTTTTTCTTCTTCTTCCTCCTTCCTCCTTCTTCTTCTTCTTCTTCTGGGTTGCAGGGAGTTCCCTTTTTTTTTCTTCTTCTTCTTTTTCTTGTAGGTTTTTGGGTTCTTCAGGGATGTGGGTTGTTGGGAGGGAAGAAGCAGGAGGAGGAGAAGGAAGAAGAAGACGAAGAAGAAAAAAAAAAGGGATTGAACCCCTGCGACCCAGAAGAAGAAGAACAAGGAAGAAGGAGGAAGAAGAAGAGAAAAAAAAAAAGGACTGAACCCCTTGCAACCCAGAAGGAGGAAGAAGAAGAAGAAGAAGAAGAGAAGAAGAAGAAGAAGAGAAGAAGAAGGAGGAGGAGAAGGAGGAAGAAGAAGAAGACAAAAAAAAAAGGATGCCTTGCAACCCAAAAGAAGAAGAAGAAGGAGGAGGAGGAGGAAGAAGAAGAAAAAACAAACAAAAAAGGGATCGAACCCCCTGCAACCCAGAAAAAGAAGGAGGAAGAAGAAGAAGAGAAGAAGGAGGAAGAAGAAGAAGAAGAAAAAAAAGGGACGCCCTGCAACCCAGAAGATGAAGAAGAAGAAAAAGGAGGAAGAGGAGGAGGAAGAAGAAGAAAAGAAAAAAAAAGGGACCGAACCCCCTGCAACCCAGAAGAAGAAGAAGAAGAAGAAGAAGAAGAAAAAAAAAAAAAAAAAAAAAGGACGCCCTGCAACCCAGAAGAAGAAGAAAAAGAAGAAAAAAAAAAGGAACCCGACCCCCATGCGCAACCCAGAAGAAGAAGAAGAAGAAGGAAAAAAAAAGAAATTTTTTTTTAATTATTTTATTTGCCACGTGGCAGTCATGTGGCATATATGTGGCAGCCATGTCAGCATTTAACAGATCCATGGATGGAAAATGTAACAAATGTATTATTTTGAAATAAAATAGTACTTAATGTATGAAAGTGAAATGTTTTGAAGATGTTGTAAGGAATTGAAATATACCCCAAACCTGAGGTATGAAAATGTAATTTATCCAAAAAAATATAGCAAGATATATATATATATATATATATATATAGTACTTTGATAATGTATAGCCGTCTTGATTATTTTATAATATTTTTTTATTCTTTGTAAATGAAATAAAAAATCTGTTTCTATGGTCGGTTTGATACCGTCTTTTTCCTTGCTATGTGATTTTCACATTTTGAATTGAGAACATCTTACAATTAAAAAAACAAAAATAGGGCTTGACTTTTGATCGTGCCATGCACCAAGCCTCCGTGATCCCATCATCAGAAAGCTAACATTAATGGATAAAACAATGGCCATATTCAGTACCATTGGAAATTTACATGGTAACTTTAGTGATTATTTTTATCTTTATATATAAGTCAACAACTGTTTTTGAGGTTACAGACTTCATTAAAAAGTTTTAGACAAAAATGCTCCTAAAACAAAAAATTCAAAAACAACTTAAAATAATGCACCAAATAATGTAGGGGTATTTTCATCATTTTAACAGTATTTTTTTAATAATTTATTCTTTTTATACAGTTTTTTTAATTAATATCTGACAATAAGCTAGCAATAATGCGATTCAATCAGTTGTTCATTAAATATTAGTTTTTCTATTTTTAAACAAGTTCAAAACATCTTAAGAGGTGTGTAATGCCGGTTATAAAAAAAAAAGTGTTTCGCATGCGCCTAATAATGTGATTGAATTAGTTGTCAATTGATTTTTTTTTTAACAAACAATATTATTTACACTAAGGGGGAGGGGGTGGGCTTAGCCTCACAATAGGTTAGCAATAATGTGATTCAATCACTTGTTTATTAAATATTATTTTCTCTATTCTTAATGTAAATTAAATAGAATGTAGATGGAAATTAAAAACCGATTTTATTATATGAATTCAGCTGCTTTAATTGGTTTGTGAAGGATTTTTTTTAGCATGATCTAAGATTATTTATTTACTTCATATATATATATATATATATATTTCCAAGAAAATGAACTATTGAAATATGCAGAAGAACTTTCGTTTTCTGCTCACGCTTTAGGATTATAATTTATTTTTGGGGAGTGATAGCTGAGCGGAGCACCATCATTTAATCCTTTTTTTCTGGGGAATTAATATTCGCCTGCTTTAATATTTGGCCCTTGCCCTCTTGCATTTTGTTATTGCGCGTGTTTTATTCTTTGGTCAATATATAATTGCATGATGTGTTGCAAAAGCCAAAAGGTTGATTGAGCATTGGAACTGAAACTCACCATCTTGTCTGTAGTTCATCGTCATGACTCCACCATTCTCCTCCAATAATTATGCAAATTACTCATACACAAGCGATGGTTGACTTAAAAAAAAAATTGGTATTAGCACTCTAAGGCGGATTTAGGATTGTTGTGCTCATTAAAAGAAATTGTTTTTTGTTTTGTTTTAAGAATAATCAGCTATTAAATAAAGTAATAAGGTGTTTGATAAACTGTATTTTTGTAATTGCAATGTATAAGCGTTTGGTCAATTTTAATGTAAGTGATATAATTTAATATAATGACAAAACTAGACATGGTAGTGGTTGTGGCAACAACAACGATGACGGCAGCAGTGGTGGTGGTGGTGGTGATGGCAGAAGGCAATGGTGGGGTTATGGTGGTGATGTCAATAGTAGGGTGTGGTAACTGATGTATAGAGGTAGCAATGCTAGCAGAAAAGTAGTGTCTATTATGGCGGCATCGTTTGCAGTGGCAATAGAAACGATAGTGGTGGTTTAAGGCTAGTGGTTGCAATTGTAGGTGGTGGTGGTGAAGACGGCGATGTTGGTGCCGGTGGAGATAGCGGTAGTGATGGCAGCTACAATCATGGTGGTGTCAATAGTGGAGTGTAGTGATTGGGGTGCATAAATAACAATCGTGGTAAGGGCGGAGATAGTGGTGGTTGTGGTTGTGGTGGTAGTGGTGGCAGTTCAAGGGATAAAATGTGTGTAGAATGATAAATAATGTCATGTTTAAAAATTAATTAGGATATGTTGGGGACTTTTAGGTTGAGGTGGACTTGGGCTATGAGAATGTCCTCTTGTCTTCCTTGGTTAGGATTCGTACCAAGCCATGGAATATCTCGAAAGAGTTAGTTTGTCTTAGGAAATACCCTGATAACATCAATGACTCGAAGATAACATGATTGATCAAGATAATGACTAGCTCAAGTGAAGCGTGGTGTGAAAGCTAGAAGATTATCGGTTAAACATGAGAGAAGGGATTTGCATGGTTGCATGAGATTCTTGGTTGGATGATTTGGGCTTTCCTAAGGTGGTAACAAGGCTTCTAATGGCTGAGATCTTTAGTGCAAGGCTATGGAAATTACTAAGATTGCATGGATGATGATTCTTAAGGCTTGGAGTATGTTTCTGGGCTAGATGGAACTCTCTATGCTTATTTCTTGGGTGGTTCTCTCCCTTTCGTTCTACCCTCTCTAATGGCTTCTCCCCTTCCTTTTGTAAGTGAAGGGTTCTCCTCTAGGCTTCAAGGGAATCTCCCTTTGTGGCTTGGTCTTCCCTTTCCTTTCTCCCTAGCTCCTCTACTATTTCCCTTTTGGTGTAATGTAGTTACATTATTGAGACATGCATTCTGCTTCTTCTCAAGGTGTGGCTTTCCCAGGCCAGCCTTCTGTAGGTGCTACTTCTGGTAGCGTGCGTTGGTTGTCTGTGCAAGTTAGGAATGGAAAGTCAGCATTAAATGCCTGACTTGCGAGGTTTAGCATACATTTAATGTAAGAATCTAGTTTAGTCCTAACTAAGAGGGTTTGCTTGCTAGGGAAAGATATAAATTAGGCTAGTTCTCTCTCAATGTTGCCTGCATGAAATGCAAAGGGTATGGGCTTAGATCTTTGGGCCCCCAAGTAGCCCAAAGTTTTCCATAACCCCGATCCGCGTAAGCCCAATAACCTTATGTAACCATCCACACCACAATCTACTTGACAAGCCCCGAATATGTGACTTGGGCTTAGTATGAACAATGATGAGCATGAGGAAGCTTGGTGTGATGAATAGGCATGAACATGGCGTGATTTGTGTAAATATCCGGCTTAATAACCATGACGTGGCATGTTTGTAAATATATTCCTTATCGACCCCGCACCTTGGCATGTGTTTGGGCTTGAATGAAGGCTTTGCATGACAATTGGACCTTGAGACTTGGTTGGATTGGTATGTGACGTTTTTGAGCCCCAACAGGGTTTTATATAGGAATTTAAAATATTCATAAAAAATTCAACTATTTTTTTTTATTAAAATTACTTTTAAAAGCAACACAAATGCTACTTTTAAAAACTATTGTCTTGAGGCCAATGCTTTTTAAATAAACATGATATTTTAATTTTATCAAACAATTTGTATAGTTTAACTTTAAAGTGAAACAACTTTGAGAGAAAAAAGCAATACAAACAGGGCCTAAATAAGTATTTATTTTGCATTTTTTCAAGCGTTCATGTTGCAATTCTTTAATCGCATTATTGTTATTTTAAATTGTCAATAATTTCTAAATTTTCAATTTTTAGCAGTTTTGAGGTTCCAAAAACACGCAAAGCGTTTACCAAACTTTAGGGTGCATGTCCAACCTTTGTATAATGCATTAAATTATTCAGGTCACATCGATGCCAACTTTTGTATAATGTATTTGCAATGGTGGGATGATCAACTATACATACTTTATACATAAAACTGGATGAAAAAACGAGAGTCGACAAGAATATGTCAATTATGTGAAACAATGTGCCCATGCCATGCAATGCATGCGGCCGGCTTCCAATGCGGTTGAGAATTGGATTTGATTTATTGTTCCTTTTGTTTTGCCTACCAAAATACAACTGTTATATACGTTGACTTTTGTTTTTAATTATTTTTAGAACCATGAAATAACGGATATAAATAAGTACATTAATTAACATTTAAATAATAATCTAATCATTAATTTCCATGTTATTTAGCTGACAAAATTTTGTCTACACATTTAGTTTCTCTAGCATTACCTATATTATATGGTGAAAGGAGCTTCAACGAACTAAACTGTGCTATATTATAAGGATAATGTTATTCACACACTATTTTTTACCTCTCACACACTCCTTATTAATCTTTTGTCATTGAACTTCTTCAATTTATTTGATTCGGCAGCCGAAAATTAAAAAAGGTGTATGAAAAATAAAAATAGGTGTGTGATAATACAATCCTATATATGAGAGTTTTATAGTCAGATTTACATTTTGGTGAGAGTACGACGTCCATGTTATAAAGGTATTTACATCTTCATAATTCATAATTGTCTCTAATTAGCTGCAGCAAATCCAGTCATAAACTAATATGTTTCTTAATTTTCCACAAATTAACTCAATAATGATCTTGTATTATGAAAAAAAAAAGAACAAACTATTTATGCACACAATATTCTTCAATGTGTCAAATGATAAACTTTTTAAGTCCGACATGGTCCATCATTAACATTATCGATATTGTTTCAACTTAACCATATATTGTTATGTGTTGGGTTTTATTACAAAAGACATCAGTCTTATTAGGAGTGGAAAATCTCATATATTAATTGTATATTATTTTGTTATTTACTCGATGCGGAATCCTATTCTCCAATACGCCCCCTCACAAGATGCCTCACACGGCATCACAAGGGAAACCAATTCCCTCACGGGAACTGGTCAAATTCATTATTGAATGATACACGAATTAATGGAAAATAATGAATGAATTAATGGAAAATAATGAATTCCCTGGAGTTGAAGTGCAAAGGTGACACACCCTGATCCTAGAATCAAGGCGTGCTGGCCGTCACGTGAGTGTGACGTAACCAAAAGTGCGACGCGGAAGCAATAGGTAAGAGAAATACGAAGAAATAAAAACCAAATACTAGCAATAATATCCAACTAGCATGCTAGAGTAAGTTTAAGTGTGAAACACACATATTCAGAGCATAAGTACTAGGTGTAGTCAAGTAGGAACATTACTAAATTACAACACCCGAAGGTGAGTCCTACATGAGCAGTCTGTCAGAACGCCGTGGGAATCCTCGTGGGCCACCAACACTGATAACTAGAACTTGGAGGGGCGCAAAACAAAGTTGAGTGGGTCAGTAAAACAAAGCTTTTTGAAAACATTTCAATTAATAACATTTCTAACCCTTCGATGTAAAACCTGTATACTTTCCCAAAAAATAACATAATATGTATATAATCTTCATATATCTCAAATCACAATTCTTTATCAAAAATAAAAAAGTATGCCATGCTATAAATGTCAACAACAGAATAAGAATGCAACATTATAACAGGTGAAATAAGGAATCAACCGGAGACCCTGCAATTGGTCCTATACGGTTAATTCTAAAGCTCAATATCCCATCCAACCGGAGTCACCACAGTGACCTGTACGGCGCTACTCTGCACATAAATCGAAACTACCTGAAGTAGTCTGTACGATAAGAAAGGTGTAAAAATACGCTCTAGTGCTTCTCTCATCAACAGCTGTATAATAATCTAAAATCACCTACAGTCGGAACCACTCTATGGTCTGTACGACATGTCGGAACCCTCTCATGGTCTGTACGACATGCACCTACTTGGATCCAAGGTGAGCGTGTGGTGCGGGATGAATAATATAAGCACTAACACCAAGGGTGCAGGTTATGAGCTCTCAACACAATTCACATCACCAATAAATCATATGTACAATATAAACTCACCTGATACTCACATGTGCGTCCACAACACCATTTAACATATATATTCATCAATTACTAATTCATATAATTCATAATATGCATGCATGGCATTTTAAAAACATACTTTTATTTAAATTCAATTTCTGGGAAATTCAGTAGTATATAGGTAATAACAGAAAATAATTGTCCACTCACTGATAAGTCGAAGGGTCGTAACCCCCGTGACGTCCTTGAATGTGCTCGTCCTCGGGATAGGTATCACCTATATGCGAAACAACTATAAAAACGTTAATTAAAGCACATAACCGACAATTCGAAATAACTTCTCATACGATACTCAATTTGGGTATATGAATATACCACAGTGACCTACTCGACGTCACGGACGTCAAGGTATTTTTAGAAAAAAAATTCGAGGCCGCACGCGCCCCCACGCGCGTCACCTTCTTCCTCTAGTCGCCGGACTGGTTTCGCGGGTAACGGAAAAGTCGTCGGTTTTTGGGAAATTTTTAAATCGCCATAACTTACTCATTTCTTCACTATTTTCAACGCTCTTTATATCAAAATGAAGATCTTGACGAGATGAACACATCCATACCTGCCTCGACCCCTAACTCGTTGGGGATTCACCAGAAAAAGCTTCGAAAGTTCCGGTCGAAATTGAAAAGCTCCGTTCTCCATCCTTCCACGTCCAAATTATACTAACGAAGTACCCCGAAGCTCGTGAGGACCTCCTTAAGCTCACTGTGAGCTTAAAATTCCCTGAAACACAACGTTTTACGTGTGCATGAACATTGCACATTTTCGGGATTATGGTTTCACGATGATATCGAAGGTTTTAAGTTCTAAAATTAGTATATTTGAAAACAGGGACTCAAGAGGAGTTCGATTCTTACCTTAGAACCTTCGATCTGTGAAGATTTGAGGGCTTTGTTCTTTGTCCGTACGGTTTCAAGAGGGAGAGAGTGAGAGAACTAAGAAGGAGGAGAGAGAGGGCACTGGATAAGTATGCTTGTCCCGTGTGTGTGTGGTCCACCCAAAACAATCACAATCCAATTTTCTTAAGTCCCTAACCACACAAAATACATTCAACCTTTAATCCAACGTAAACTTTCCAAAACTTAGGAAAGTATGCATTATTCAATAACATGTCACACACATACCTTAATCACCTTAAGAGTAATTTTGTCTTTTCACATCAACGATAAGGTAATTCCAGGACGGGTTGTGACAAAAGGTATGCGGTCCCAACTCTTAATCTCAGGGGAGGTGAATTAAGTTTATTCAAAGGTGGCCACTATTTTCGATGTTCAGTTGTCAGCATGATTGGAGTATCCAAATACAAGGAAGATTTAACAGGAAATGAATAGTTAAGCATAATACTATAAGCAAATTCTAAAAGTTCGGAAATCTAGACGTGACTCAAATAATTGCATGGTAAGTTCGTTCATAAAACTTGAAAGGAAACATTTCTATTAGAAGTTAGAACAACATCAGTAGACAATTTATACAGCAAAAAGAAAAGACCATGAGTATTCATGTCATAGAAAAACACTGCAAGGCCCAATTACAATCTTTTCCAACGTGCATAACAACTACTCAGAGTGAGCTAGACACGGGGCAGGTGGTGCAGAAGAAAGATAACCAAAAATATCCTCTTTATCTTCACAAAAAAAGAAAAAGAAAAATGTCATCTTTATCGACTACTCTAAGTCTGTTAAGCAAACTCAATGTAGTTATATCAAACTCCGTAATGCGGTTTTTGTGAAGATTAAGAAATTTAAATTATACGAAAGCTTTAGTTAAGTTCCTATATGGGGTAAAAAAAAAAACTTTACATAATTCAGCAAAAACAGCTATATATAATGCTTCACCCTTACGAAAATTTTAACAAAGTTTCTGAGCACTCAGTGTAGCTAATTTAAGATTTTGATAACAAAATATATCAATTGGTTATAACATGCCTTTCCCTTGTGAATTGGGCGGGTGGTTCTCCAGCTCTACCTCAGCCAAAACTGTTAGGTGCAAAAGCATCTGAGCTGCTACGAGGAGAGGGAAACCCTTTAGAGGCTGCCCTAGTTGCGAATTTGGCACAAGCAGGCACCGCTATTGCCAAGGAAATGCATTGGAGTGGGTAAAAAATAACTTAAGAAGAATGCTTCATGCTGTATATCGTGTTCGGGACTTGGACAAGACTATAAAGTACGTGTCTATTTAGTAAAAGAAATATTGCTTCCATAATGCGTAGTTCGCAGAGGTAGCTAAGTATTCTTTCGGTATGCTGATTCTACACTGAATGTTTGGGGATGAAGCTGTTAAGAAAACGTGACATACCTGAGGAGCGATTTTTAAATGCTTTTCTAGGATATGGGACAGAAGAATCCAACTTTGTGGTTGAACTTACATACTGTAAGTCTTTTATAAGTAATTTTTATGATTCCGGTGTTGTATTTTGTTGCTTAAGAGAAGGTTTTGTTACATACCGTACATTTGATTGCATATGAGTGCGAACCTGGCAGATTACGTACATTTAATCTCGTGTCAAAATACTCTTATTTGTGCTTGTTTCCTAGGTTGAAATTTTGAATTCATTGTCCACTACTGGGAGACCTCCATGGCTGACAGACTCCACGATCTGGCCAGAAACTCCATTGACTGCGTTGGGGTTTCGCCGGCGGGGCAGATCTAGATGGCCCCCCTGTCCTGCTCACTATACCGCATCTTCGTCTATGTTCTCCAGCCCGCCATACAGTAGTCCGTTTGTCAAGCATTTCAAACCGCAAGAGCTCACGAACACCATAAAACACAAAGAGTTGGCTTACTCCGGTCATTATTTACATAAAATTAAGGGACACTTGAATGCGGTCCCTAACTATCAATATTCTTTGACTGAAACCTTATTGGTTTTTAACTTTTTATCGAAGTCTCTGAAATTAATGTGATAATGTATTTCTACGTAGGTTACTATATTTTTAAATTAAAAATTGAAATTTATAGTTGTTTGTATTAATTATTGGCCATTATCATTTGTTATCATTGGTCGATTGGTTATAACCACTATCACTCAAGTAGTTAGATGGTTAGAGAGTTAGTTACAAAGGGGTAGTATTGCAATAGTCCATGTGTGTTGAGAGGCTATATAACACATTGTAAAGACTTGTAATATTTTCATATAGTGTAATACAAAGTATTCCAAAACCCATTGTCTTTTAAGCTTCTGCTCTCCTTATTCATTTTCTCATAGTCATATTTCTTAGAGTTATCATGGTATCGTCGCCGGATAGGTTTGTCGCCGCACCGATCCTTGGTGAATTTTTCGCTGCTCTGGATGTTTAAAGACGCTCTGTTGTCTGCAATTTCGAATGTCTCGAAGTGTGATTCTGAAGGTTATGAAAGGCTGTTGAAGTTGGGTGTGTCCTCCGATTGTTGAAATCGGTTCAGGTGATATCTTTCTTTCGGTGGTTGAAGCTATTTTGGTCATGGGTATTGTTTTTTTTTAGAGTCTTGAAGAAAGTGTTTGGTGTAAAGTTTGAGAAATTTGATGATTGATTGTATAGTCGAATGTTCATAAGGTGTTCATGAAGAAATAATTGTGAAGTTAGAGTATTTGAGAAAGTGTTATTCTTTCTTGTTCATTTTGGAAAGTGTCAATCTTTCATGGTAAAGAGTTTCAGTCTCTTCGACAAGTGTTATTCTTTCTTGTTAATTTTGGAAAGTATCAATCTTTCTTGGTAAAGAGTTTCAATCTCTTCGAAGTCTTGCAGTCTGTTTCAATTGCAAAGAGTGTCAATCTCTTCCCTATTCATTACATATTTGGAGTTTGTTGTATCTGTGATCTAAGTCAAGATGACTAATCCGACTGTGAAAGTAGAAAATTTGTTGGGGATGCTTACTATAAAATTGAAGGATGATAATTTTGTCAAATGGGCATTTCAGTTTAAAGCTGTGTTGAAGGGTTATAAATTGTTTGGTCATTTCGATGGCACTGATGTGTGTCCACCAAAGTTTGTTTTGTCTACTGATCTTGGAGTGATTGAGGAAATTACTAAAGCATATGTTGATTGGGAGTCAACTGATATGGCTTTGTTAAGTCTTTTGCTTGCAACGTTATCTGATGAAGCAATGGAGTATGTTCTTGGATGCAAGAATGCTCATGAGGCTTGGGTAAATCTTGTCGATAGGTTTGCTTCTGTATCAAAATCAAGAGTGAATCATCTAAAGACTGAGCTGCATACTATACAAAAGGGAACTTATTCGATTGATAAGTATCTGTTGAGATTGAAAAACATTAGAGAGCAGTTAAGTGCTGCAGAGGAGTATGTCTCGGACAATGATGTTATCATTGCAGGATTGGCTGGGCTACCAAAAGACTATGCAATAATCAGAACTGTTATTCTTGCTAGAGAGTCATCAATTACTCTCAAAGAGTTCCGAGCACAACTTCTTGGTGCTGAAAAGGAAATTGATGGTGAAGTTAATATGTTGTCTCAAAGTTTGTCAACCTTGTATGTGAAAGGGACTGGTACTTCTCCTGGATCTTCAATGGTCAATGGTTCTTCTTCTAATCCACAGAATCATAGTCACATCCCCGCTTCTACTGGTGGTGCTTTATCACATGTCTCTTATCCATTGCCATCACAGTTTCAGCCTAATATGCAGTCTTCTCAGTTTTATTCTACATAACAACCACCTGATATGTTTTATCACCCTGCACCATACGGTTTTGGTTTCTTTGGAAATTCTGGTTCTCATTCAGATACAAGAAATCAAAGCTCAAATTCTGGTTTCAGATTTTTCAATGGTTCTAATTCTAAGGGTCAAAACAATTACCGGTCCAATAATGGATACAAGGGGAAGAGTTTCAATTCTGGAGGATATAGGCAGAACTCAAATAATAATGGTTGGTCGGGAAACACAGACACAAGGATGAATGTAGTGATTGAATGCCAAATCTGCAACAAACGAGGTCATACAACAGCAAATTGTTTTCACATGAACAACAACAATTCAATTCCTGGTTCTGTGATTGAGTGTCAAATTTGTGGGAAAATGGGTCATGTTGCTCTTAACTGTCATCACCGAAGCAATTATGCCTATCAAAGTCAATCCCCTCCATCTTCCATAACTGCGATGAATGCACAACAATCATCCCAGTTTATGCCTACTGATTCATGGATAGTGGATTCTGGTGCTTCTCATCACATGCCAGCTGATGTTAATGACTTAGCACAGGTTGCTCCATATTAAGGAAATGAGACGATTACTATTGGTAATGGTTCTAGTATATCAATTAAAAACACTGGTTCTATTACTCTTCATACAAAGGACAGTTCCTTATTACTTACTAATGTTTTACATGTTCCAAAGATTGCTCGAAGTTTGTTGTCTATTAAACAAATATGTGCTGATAAAAACAGTTGGTTTATTTGTGATGAGTCCAATTTCTTTTTACAGGACAAGAAGACAAAGGAGGTCCTGTACCACAGAAAGAGTAGGCCCAAAAAGTTGTTTCAGATTCCAGTGTTTCATAGTGCTAAAGGTGTGCAGTCTACATTTCCTACTACAACAGCTTTGCTTGGTCAATTGGTGAAGTCAAATATGTGGCATCAAAGATTGGGTCACCCTACAAATGAAGTACTTTCTTGTATGTTAAGACAATGTAGTATAGCATATAAACCAGATGATAAGCACAGTGTTTGTACATCGTGTATTCAGGGCAAAATGTCTAGATTGCCATTTCCTGCAAGAACTGAAAATTGTCTGTCTCCATTTGATAAGATTCACTTTGATGTTTGGGGACGGTCTCCTATGAGGTCTGTAGATGGCTATAGGTATTATGTACTGTTTACTGATGAATATACAAGATACACTTGGGTATTTCCAATGTGCAATAAATCTGATGTCTTCTCTATTTTTGTAAAGTTTTATCAGTTTGTATTAACTCAGTATGGAATATCAATCAAGTGTTTACAAACTGATAGGGGAGGAGAGTACGTTAGTAATGCTTTTACAAAGTTCTTAGATGATAAAGGGATTGCTCAGATGCTGTCATGTCCATATACCCCTCAGCAAAATGGAATTGCTGAGAGAAAACACCGGCATATCATTGAAACTTCAATTACATTACTCATTAATGTTGCTCTACCTTTGGAGTTTTGATATTTTGCTTGTGCACACTCAGTGTTTCTTATCAATCGAATGCCATGCAAGTCTCTGTCTATGGTTTCTCCTTATACTCTGCTATACAAGAAACTTCCTGACTTAAAATCCTTGAAGACATTTGGAACTGCTGTGTTTCCTTGGCTTAGGCCTTATAATTCTAATAAGCTTCAAACAAGATCAACCTTGTGTGTCTTTCTCGGGTACTCTTCATGATACAAAGGTGTAATATGTTATGATCTAGTGTCCAAAAAATGCATTATTTCTCGACATGTCATACATGATGAGATGATGTTCCCTGGTAAACAAAGGTTACAGAAACAAGTCAATGCACCAGTTGTTGATCAACAGGCTATACATCCTCCAATTTTGGTTTCTGTTCCTGTTACTCAGACACCTAGTACTCATGAAGTTAATCAGATACACAGTGAGAATGATAGAATTGCATCTTCTTCAGTTGATCAATCTGAGACATCAAGTACATCGGGCCATACTCTTTCCACGCCAAGTGATACAACTCTTTTACCTCCTGTCTTGCATCCAGACCAACTCCAGGTACTCATTCCAATCTCTTCGAATTCATATCCATCAGGTATAGACCATACAACCACATCTACTCATGTGCATCACAGTTCTGGAATTCAATCAAGGCTATAAACGGGTGCAATTTCACGAAAGAACTATGCAGCATATTCAGCAACTTTTCCTGAGATTGCTTCTTTGGAGGTTATGGATGATTTTTCCAGTGGGTTTTCATTCTTAGCGGACATCACTGATATAGAGGAGCCAAAAAATTTTAAAACTGCTAGTGTCAAGGCTGAATGGCAAAGAGCCATGCAAGATGAGTTCGATGCTTTAAAGGCACAAGGAACTTGGTGTTTAGTTCCTCCTCCAGTTGACAGAAGTATTGTTGGAAGCAAATGGGTATACAAAATTAAGAAGAACCCTAATGGATCAATTTCGAGGTATAAGGCTCGGCTAGTTGCACAAGGATATAGCCAAGAGCAAGGTTTGGACTATTCTGAAACGTTTAGTCCGGTGGTGAGACATACTACTGTCATAATGATTTTAGCTCTAGCAGTTCAATTTGGTTGGAGTTTGAGGCAACTAGATATTAAAAATGCCTTCTTACATGGAGAGTTAGAAGAGGAAGTCTATATGAAGCAGCCCTAGGGGTTCGTTGATTCACAACATCCGAACTATGTTTGCAGGTTAATAAAGTCCCTTTATGGCTTGAAACAAGCCCCACGAGCTTGGAATTCAAAGTTTACTAGCTACCTACCTACTTTGGGGTTTGTTACATCCTTATCCGATACAAGTTTGTTTGTTAAAGAAGATCATGGGGATGTTATTCTCCTACTGTTATATGTTGATGACATAATTGTGACCGGTTCCAATGCTTCAAAGATTCAATTAGTGATTACAAGCCTTGCTGCAGTATTTGATCTTAAAGATATGGGAAAACTTACCTATTTTCTTGGTTTTCATATCTAGTATAATCAAGATGGGTCTATATTCATTAACCAGTCTAAATATGCTCGAGATTTGTTGAAAAAGGCTGGTATGGAACATTGTAAACCTACATCTACACCTTCTAAACCTCATACTCAGTTGCTTGAATCTAAAGGCATACAAATGACAGATCCTACTCTCTATCGAAGCTTGGTGGGGGCTTTACAGTACTTAACCTTCTCTAGACCTGATATAGCATACTCAGTGAATATGGTGTGTCAGTTTATGAACACTCCAACAGATTCACACTTTCATTTGGTCAAGCGAATTCTGCGATATTTGCAAGGTACTATCACTTGGGGTGTGAAATATACAAAGGGTAAAGATATATCTATAGTTGCATATTCAGATTCAGACTGGGCAACAGATATCAATACTAGGAGATCAATAACCGGGTATGTGGTATACTTAGGATCTAATCCTATCTCTTGGCAATCCAAAAAGCAATCCACTGTCTCACGAAGCTCAACAGAGGCAGATTATAAGGCAATAGCTCAGTGTGTAGCTGACGTTTGTTGGATTAGATCAGTGCTCAGAGATATGCATCAGTGTCTTCCCTCACCTCCTCATCTTTACTGTGACAAATTGTCCGCACTTGCTATATGTTCGAATCCTGTTTTTCATTCTAAGATCAAACATCTTGACACTGAGTATCACTTTGTCAGGGAGAAAGTCCAAAAAGGTGATCTGCGTGTTCACGACATTCCCACACAAGAACTAGTTGTTGATGTCCTCACAAGGATTACATAGTCCTGTTTTTGTGAAGCATTGTCATAACTTGAGCTTAGGATCACAGTCTGCAATCTCTAGTATTCCAGTTCTGGGTTGATTCACTGATACAATAGCATTGCAGGGTTGTGTTTTGTAGCTTCAAACTTTGCTAGATGTCCCCTAGCACAGTTTGAGGGGGGAGTATTAGCCATTATCAGTTGTTATCATTGGTCGATTGGTTATAACCATTATCACTCAAGTAGTTAGATGGTTAGAGAGTTAGTTACAAAGGGGTAGTATTGTAATAGTCCATGTGTGTTGAGAGGCTATATAACACATTGTAAAGACTTGTAATATTTTCATATAGTGTAATACAAAGTATTCCAAAACCCATTGTCTTCTAAGCTTCTGCTCTCCTTATTCATTTTCTCATAGTCATATTTCTTAGAGTTATCAATTATGAGATTTTAAATAAAAAAAACCCATAATTTGTGGATCAAAATTATTAAAATATGTATTATACTCTCCAATATATATTGTGTGTGTGTGTGTATTTATATAAACATGAGTACATTCATCAAAATTAACAAAAAACTTATTGTACCAAAATATGGCTACTTTCTTCAAAACCACATAAAAAAATCATAGATATTAGGCTTAATAACATTAGTAAATTTCTTTGATTAAACTTGATATGGATACATTCTCAAATCAAGAAAAAGAATGTACCCATATGGGTGCATTTGTTGCACCGAACTATCTCAGACTAGACTAGCTTCAGGGACTCAGCTGGACTAGCTTAGACTAGACTAAACTAGACTAACTTAGTGAAGCGTTTGGTGCAGTGTCGGACTAAGAAGTAGGATAATGAAAATAGTACTTCACCAATTTGGTGTTTGCTTGGACTGAGACTAAATTATTATTCTATTTTAATTTCTTTTTATTTAAAGATATTATCAAAATTAATGATATTAGATGAGAGTATGACTCAATAAAAAATACAAAAACCAAATTTCTTGCTAACGAAAGAAACATACATGATTCAAGAGTAATATTGCTCCAAACATCAATATAACAAAGGTGTTAACAATTGATGGGGTTTAGAATGCTTTTCTTAATTATTCACGTTTGGTTTGATTGCATTCAATCCCAAGACCACAATGATGTGAGGCGCAATGACAAATGGATAAACGAGCCTTGATCATTGCTCCATTTGGATTCGAGCACGTAAATTGCTTGCTCCAACTAGTTTGAAGAAAACCAATAACAATATGCAAAAGGAAGAGATCATGAATATACCTCGAGCAAAGTACACAATGTTTGGAGCAAAGGATTGTCAAAAGTGAAGCAACAAATTTTAGCTGAGGGAACGTAAATTTAAATGTTGTGATACAAAAAAAAAATTGCTATTCTAACTAATTTACTGACTAGGCTAAAACACAAGCTTGTGTAGGCTACACGAATACGATAGTACTCTAGCACTGTAGATCCTCTTAATCGACTCCTTACGTGAACATACTATTACAAACAATCAAAATCGATTGAATCAATACCATGCCTTTTGTTGCTTTACCAAGCAAGTTGGTGCCTGCACATGTAACAACTTGCTACATCAAAACTACCATTTATGACTCTGCTACAATGGTTGAATCTGATCTTACCGAAGCATCTGTTGGAGCTTTATTACTTCTTGTTGTTGTTCCGGAGACAATGAACTAAGTTTTTCCGGTGTTAGGGCTCAAAACTTGTTGTAGTAAAGCAGACTCCACCCCAGGTGGAAGCTCAGACTAAGAAAGATTAACCATGATGTCAGATACTCAGATCAAAAGACTACATGTTATAAGCATCGTGTAGTAAACAGAACAGAAATTGGTTAAAAATGGATAAAATGTAGATATCCCCCAACTGCCTCAACCTTAAAGTCTCAACACTGCTACATACTGTAGTTGGTGGATATGTTCACACACTATAGCTAAGCATATTAATCGGAGTACAAATTTGGCAACATCTCAAATACGGTGCTCTTAGAAATCAAGTGAAACTTTTATATCCATAACAAATTGATACGGAGAAACATTTGTTTATTTCAGAAATCTCAATAATGTTTCCGTACCATAGCATCTAGAACATGATTATATGCGAAAACCTGAAAACTCATCACATTCAAATAAATGGAATCAAGCAATGCATGAACACAACCAAATATGAAAAGCCAGAGAAACAAGGAAACCATCAAATAGTTCTTAGTATCTTACTGAATCCCAGTACCAGCAGTGCATATATCACTATCTGTACAAGTTTTGAGGCTCTCATTGACACCATTGCTTACTATTGTTCCTCGGTCCACATAATTTATCAAGCTAATCAAGCAAAAGATAACAAGTAACCTGCAATCACAGCATAAAGACATTTATATAGCACAATGAGATACTAAAGTGAGTCAAAAGTCTTGCAAAACCTTCAAATGATACTTGACTCAACCTAGCTGAAAGCCCAAAACTTATAAATATATTCTTAACTCCAAAGCATTCATTTACATGATACATCATCTCCTCCTTTCAATTTCAAAATGGTTTAACTAATTAATCATCCAACAATTCTCAATAATTTCCCTTTCCATCCATAAACTTTCACAGAAAGAACATTAGTGTCCACAATAGAGAAAAACCGAATTTCCGGGTTGGTTGCCGGAAAAGTAGAGAAAAACTAAGAAATCACCAAAATCTCTGAAACCCACATAGAAATACCATGTATTTCCCAGACCCAAGTAACAAAAACAATCAAAAACCCTAAAAAAATATATAAAAAGGCCAAAACTCTCTCTTGAATTCCATATTTTCTCACCAACCAAACAGACCCCAGAACAGAACCAAAAAAAAAAGACATAAAAGTGTAAGAAAACGAATCACCTCTTGGGCGTGAACCAGGAAGGAGAAGGAGTTGCGGTTGAAGCAATAACCATCGCTGTGTCTGCCGGAGGGAATCGGTGGACTCTTTATCAGTTTTTTTTTTGGCTCTGGGTTTAGCTTTTGGGTGGGATGGTGAAGGTGAAGGCCCAAGGGAGAGGGTGAGAAATCATGAAGGAGAAGGGAGATGGTGAAGGTGCGAAGGAGAAGAAGACGAATGGATCAGCTGCGAAAGAAGACGGGACTAAGAGTCCGCTCAAAATCGAGGGCTCTCGCTAAGAACGGCTAGTGAGGCGTTCAATCGAGGCAAGTCCTTTAGTCTCATTAACTCTTGTCCGTGTAAATAACAAACACCAGACTGGACTATCATTTAGTCTAGTCCAGTCCAAGGAATGCTAGTGAAGGCAAACAAACATACCCTATAAGTTTAAAAATGGATTAGAAAAAAATTGAATAGATTTTATATAAAAAAAGGGTACATTTTACATACAACAAATTGGTATATTTAAGTACATTTTAAAATTAAAAAATTGAAAAATTACATGAATGGGTACGTATAAGATTAAAAAATTGGAAACCTTTTTATAAAAATTAAGGGATACAAACTTATTCTAATTTTTTTTTTTTTTTGGAAAGGATTTTTAGCCAAAATAGTCCATGAGATATGCATAACTCCTCATTTTGGTCCCTGAGATTTGAAATCAATAGAAATAGTCCCTAAGATTGTCCACTATCAATCATTTTGGTCATTCGGTGAAAAATTTTGTTAAATAAGGATCAACATGACAAAATTACCCTCAATTTAATAAACAATAGGCCAAAATGATTTGACAAAAATTAAGGGTTTTTTTTGTCATTTTATCCTTATTTTATGGAGATTTTCCACGGAATGACCAAAATGATTAATTATGGACAAACTTAGGGACCAACTCTATCGATTTCAAATCTTATGGACCAAAGTGAGGAGTTATACAAATCTCAATGATCATTTTGGCTAAAAAGTCTTTTGGAAATGTTTTGAATTGAAAATTAGTTAGGAGTTCAATAAAGGTGTGAGATTAAAATCCTAAATCAATTATTAATTTTTATTTTAAAAATTATGTAACTGATATGTAAATTTATTATTTCATTAATATTAGGGACTTTGATCAAAATCTGAAAATTAATAAGGTTTCAGTTAATGAACATTAGTAACTAGAGATCAGTTACTAATTTTTCCTAAAATTAATAATAAATAAATAAATAATTCTTACTTTTGAAGCCAAATACTTTCATTCAGTGGAGGCTCATTGGCAAAGCTCTGGTATTGAGAGCATCTCAGTTAAGCTAAGAAAGCAAGAGTGACTGAATGAGATGATGAGGAAGGTGTACTGTGCAGTACCTATTTAACATGGGTTACAAAAGTAAGTCGCAAGAGTGACTGAATGAGATGATGAGGAAGAATATTATTGTTTTCTTACTCCTCACGTATAAGGAAGAAGCATTTCTTTTTTACAGACAGACAAATTACAGTTTGATAGGTATATAAAATTTTATTTCTATGTTAGTGAGTTACTTTAATATACGTATCAGTTTTTTATGTACAGTTACGGTAAATGACTTCTTACATGTAAAGAAAATAGACATTTATTCTTTACAGACAAATAATAGTTTGACATTTTTTTCCTTTTGTGTTACTGAAATGCTTTAGTATATATGTGTCAACTTTTTATTTGTAGTTAGGGGTGGATGATTCTTCATTTGAAAAAAGCCAAACAATGTTCTTATTTGTTACGAAAAATGTTACTAATTTAGTAACGGTTTTAACATTCTCAAGCACTCCCAATAACACTCGTAACAGGAGGGACAAAAATAAATAAAAGTGTAGAATCGTTACCCTACAAATTAATGTACAAAGCGAAAGGACACAAATAAAGTTGAACGATATTCATCTTTTGTCTCCATTTTGATTGTTCCTTTTCCTTTTTCCTCACTCAGTGCCTTATTATGCATAAATAGGTAAAGATCCATATTTTCATCGGCCTTGTTCATGATTGCTAGGGCTCCTTTTGTCACCTAAGTCAATTGATTTCCCTAGTTTTATTAAGCATGAAATCTATGGAATATTTGACCAAAATTATATAAAGCATGAAATCTAACAATCGCTAATTAACTAAAAAGTGTTTTACTGTGCCTAAGTAGCGTAATGGGTTCTTTCTACTAGAAATTCTTCAGTAATGCTACAATTTACTCATGTTATAATGTATTCTATTTACTAGTTTGATACTTCAAAACACAAACATGTTTACTCGCATCATAAAGCATGAATTAGCAACGTCACAATGTTACAATCACACCGTGTTTTCTTTTTCTCTCACTCCAACAAGCCTATAACTTCAGCATGGTAGTAGTGGTGGCAAAACTTAATAGTTTCAAGACCCACGCACCAAGAGGAATGGTATCAACAGTTTACCGAGATTTTTCAATGTATCTGAAACATGGTGGTACACGACGTGTCTCCATACAAGTAATGAGATTTTTATGTTAAAAATTTAATAACATAAAAAATAAAATATCTCATCACTTATATAATAACATGTGACGTATTACTTGTGTTAAGAACACAAGGAAAAATTACTCCAATTTATGATACAACTTTTCAGAGTTGCTTGGAGCCTAATCATATCTTAAAATTCGAGATTAATTATCATAATCCAAAAATCTTAAGAGCATCTCCAAGACTCCAAAGGAGATGTCAAAATTCTAGATGGCATACCACTGTGCATGTTTGACATCAAAACTTTCTCCAACCGAAATGTTATTTGCTAACTGGATTTGAAGACTTTGTGTTTTGAAGTCAAATTTGACATCAATGTCAAATTTATTTTTATTTCATTTTAATGGTTGGTCCCTTATTCCATTGGACTTGGATTGTCTGCCCTCCCCATTCATACCCTTCCCATGCCCTCCTATATTTTGTGGTTACGCTTAAGCTACGTCAACATTTTATATTGATTTTTTTTATAGAAATAATAAGATAAAAAGTAATAGAAATATAAAATGTTGACATGACTTAACCGTGACCACAAAACTAGAAGGGCATGGAAAGGGATGGGGTGGGAAGGGCAGACAATCCAAGTCCTATTCTATTAACAATTCAACCAACAAAAATTTTGTTTTGACATATTTTTAATAATTACAGCTATAATAAAATAACATTTAACAATTCAGTTGGAAAAGAACAAAATTTGACATAAAACTTTAGATTGCCACATCAACCATCAATTGTGAGTTGACTCTTATAATTTGACATTTCCTTTGGAGACCTAAAATAAAGAAGAGATTTTTCAATGTGACCGGCACACGAAGTGATACATCACATGTCACTATATAAATGGTGGGATATATGTTAAAATGTTAATAACTTGAAAAATAAAGTTTATCACCACTTTCATAAAAACACATGGTGTACCACTCGTGTTCTTGTCACATTGAAAAGTTCTCCAAAAAAAAAAAAACCCCTTCAGCTTTGCAACCTACAAAGATACCAAAGGAGCTCAAAATCACAAGTTTTATACTAGAAGAACTCAAGACGCCGAAAGGAGTAATCTACAACGGCTGGAAAAATAAATTTTTTAAGTAATATAGGAACAAAAAAATCATTGATCAAGTCCAGCCTGCTTCAAATTATGCAGTGCTTAAAGCTTCTACATATAAAGCTCGAAGAATTTAACGAGCGATAGAAAGAGGGATCACTATCAAGACGCCCAATGAAGTTCTCCCATTCAAGATCTGAAGCAAAGAAAAATGTCATTAATGAGCATTTTATGTAGCAAATGAAACATAGCAACTCGAAAGGGGACATTTCGGTCGAGAAAAGGTCAGTGTAGTCGATACCTGAACTACTAGTGTACTCTTTTTCCAGATTCTGAAGGACCTGGCGAACATATCCAGGGCTTTGATCCGAAAAAGATTAAGAACAGAAAGCAACTCAATCCTGAATCGAATGAAATACATGGTCAAAACAACCTTATAACGCCGGAAAGGATTGTATGATCTATCATCTATTATCAGAATAACGGAAAGTACACTTTACACATCATCCACACAACACGATATGGGCTTAGTCACTTTTTTCCACCTATGCACGCGGAAACTCCAAGCTTCAGAGGTCTGAAGTCCAAGCACATCCTGTGTGTCCAGATTTTGCCAGTCGAAGTTTTCACATGCGTTATGAAATCTCGCATGGGAGAAAACAAGCAACCCAAACTTCCCGGCATTTGTTACATAAAGATGCATGCTCTGGGCAATCTCATTCAGATCTGTAGCTGAAGAAAGAAAACAAGGGTGAAGAGCTTGAATACTATTTATTCAGTTTTGGAGCGATTATCCTCCATTTGATACACAGAACAAATGCAAATCATACAAAAGATAATTTTGCACGATGAAAACTCCATACCTATTACTTTGCTGAAGAAATTTGGTTTACTGACGCCATCCAACTGCTTGAAGCACCATTTTGATTCCCAACTCTACGGCCTAAGTTTGCATTTTCAGCTAGCCCCTCTGGTTTTTGAAAATGTCTTCTGAGAGTAAATGCAGTAGGTGGCATAGGTGCATTACTCACATTCTGCAACAATTACAACCCAGTACAGCATAACATGAAATACATGAGAACATCTTCCATGCAAACAGGAATAGATATGTGATGTGACTGAAGGAGCAGAGCAGATACATGCAAAAACAAACATTAACGGTTTAATTACAAGTTACGTACGTGTTTCTCAACAGGATTATTAGCACCCGAATTCTGGGTTGTTGAGGATCTATATTGCATATGAACATCTGGATGCGCATGATTGCTTGGCCGCTCATGTTCTGTGAGCTCAGATGATCTAGAAACATCGCCTAAAACCCATAAATAAAACCTTAGACATGAGAAATACTTGATAAACCAACATTTTGTGTATAAACAGACTCCTCGAGTAATGTAAGTAACAAGGCTCTAGTATACCCAAAGCTTTCCCTCAAGTGAAAACTGGGGTACTGGACCTTTACCTTTAAGCCTCATTGGTACTGCTTGACCACTAGGAACTTCTCGACTGTGGACTACTACAGGTGGCTGCGGCTTCTGAGATGAATTTAGAAGAAACAAGGTTAAACATGTAAGAATGAATACATCAATACTTGAAGGAAAATTAGATACACACACGGAACAGAGCATGGTCCTGTGCATACAATTCTAGCAGCAGTTAACAGAAGAAAGTTTAAAAAAAAAATAAAAATAAAAAAATAAAAAAAAATAAAAAAAAAAAAAAAAAAAAAAAGTGTCATGAAAATACTAACAGATGATTGACCCTGAGTCCTTGTCTGCTGTGCCTGCTGATATTTTAGAATTGTCCAGTCAAATATATAGTCAAACTCGTATCCTGTGAGATATGGGAACAATTTATAAACATCAATAAACAAAGACCGCCAGTTCAAAAATAAACCTAGAGCAACACATTTAATAATTCTAAACAGGGAGGGACCGAAAAATCAGCTTTCCATGAAGCAAATACTCATATGTACAAAGCATCGGCATTCCAGATAAAGCGGGTTGCATTTTTTACAAATATTTATATGTTGTAGGATATAGAATATGGTGTAATATCATACCTTCACGGCTAAACAAGTCACGAAACAAGCGCTTCAAGAATGCATAATCCGGGCGTTGATCAAATGTTAAAGAGTGGCAATAATGGAAGTACGAGGCAAACTCCACAGGATGTGACTTACATAGGGCCTGGAAACAAATCTGACATCAGTTCATTTTTACACTGAGAATACAAATTTCAAGAGAGACAAAAAAGGATGGATCATAAATTCTTGCTCAATTGTAATGGATCTCTGAAAAGGTTTCAAAAGAAATTAGGAAACCCACCTCCCGAAAGAAAACAAAACAAAAATTGCAAGCTGTTTTTATAATTGCATACTTCTAGATGAGAATTCTTAAAACCTGAACTCATTTACATATATGGGGCAATTTCAGTCTACATGTAACATAAAATGGGAAGAACAAATACAAATGCCTGATACAAATTTTAGGAGACGTGATCAAACAGAAACAGCATTCAACAGGTCAGCCATGTTGGATTGAGTTTTAAGTATGATCCTCCTATTCACAAGATGCAAACGTATCATCTAATGGACAGTGGCACATACCTCAATGGGAGTTGATAACTTCTTCTCACAAATCTTATCATATTTTTGCTTCTTTGTTGCAGCTTTTAGACCCTGCCAAGGAAGGCTAAATGCAGAAATCAATTAGTCTGCCACGCCAAACAATAGTTGAGTACCCAGTTAACTGGTCAAAACATTGTGCAAAGAGTGCTTGTCATCAAAGTGACAGTTGCAATGTGTTTCACCAATGAAAGTAAATCAGCATAAGATTCCTAACTGGAGTGGTAAATAATTCAAGATATAAAATTCTCATTTAGAAAAGTGGTTCAACTTTATGGCGCACCTTCCTCTTAAGAAGTACAGAAGAACATATCCAAGTGACTCCAAATCATCCCGGCGACTCTGATCTAGAACAATGTACCCAACATATGAGGAAATAGATATCCAAAGCATTTAGAACAGAATTAAATAAACAGTAACTATCCTTACCTATTCCCAAATGGGTATTGCAACTAGCATAGCGTGCAGTTCCTGTTAAGCTTCTGTTCTCTCTGTATGAGTTTGACAATGAAAAGATAAACACATACAGAAATGCGAAAATACTGTTGAACAGGAAGAGCTCATTCAAGACACAAAAGTCCTACTAGATTTAAGCATGGACAAAATTATGCAAATTTACCTGTACGGAATATGCCGGTGTGTATTTTGGTCCCGAAATCTTTTTGCAAGTCCAAAATCAATAACGTAAACCTAATTCATGTGTATTTAACAATGGTTAAACAACACAAAGATCATAAAGGCTTTATTGTTCCTGCAACTTAGTTGTTGAAGAGGAATGCATTAACATTACTTGATTTGCTTTCCTGCCAAGACCCATGAGGAAGTTGTCTGGTTTGATGTCTCTATGAAGAAACCCTTTAGAATGTACATATTCTATTCTGGTAATCTGCAATTGAATGAACAAAGGAATCATATTTACCTCTACGCAAACAATTTAGCACTTAGTAATCTGGTAATCCAGTAAAAAACCATAAAGTAAGTGTGGTCTTAAAAAGTGAGTCCCTTTTGATTGCAACTGACGAAATAATAAAAAAGGTCGTACCCAGTGCACAAGGCTCCCGCTTTACGCAGGGTCTGGGAGAGGTGAATGTCGGCTAGCCTTACCCCCATTTATGGAGAGGCTGCTCCCAAGTCTCGAACCCGAGACCTACCGCTCATGGGCGAAGGCACTTGCCATCGCACCAAGTGCGACCTCTTTAACGAAATAATATGACAAAAATTTCTGTAAGCGATCCATAAGGCAAACAAAATCCCTTTATAGCAATAACTAACTATAAGCTTAACAAATTACAAGCAATCAAAGAAAATATTCAAGATTACCATCTGATCTGCCAACATTAAGACTGTCTTCAGTGAAAACCTCCTCCCACAGTACACAAAGAGGTCTTCAAGACTCGGTCCCAGCAAGTCAATGACGAGAACATTATCGTCCTTATCAAATCCCGCCCATCTTATGCTTGCAATACCACCTGAAGGTTCATAAACTCAAGTCATTATATGTAGTGAAAAAACAAAAGATTCAAGGTGATAGTTTTTTAGAACACGTTGTTCAAGGGAAACACTATTATTGAATCCTTACTTCCTCCCTGCAGAATTTTATAAAGCTTTGCCTCGTACAAAAGTTGCGGATGTTTTGTCTTGTTATTTTCCTGCCACAAAAATTACAACCAATTACTCGAACATCATACTATTCGTCTACCTGAAATGAGAACAGGGAATACCAGAACAATATGGTTCCCCAATTGAAACCCACATCCATTCTAATCCCAATGTTCATTGCCACAATAGAACTTTTGACTCGAAAATGCACTCAAACCAGAAAATGAAATTCTTCAAAACTTTCGAGATCTATAACACGATCCTAAACACACAGAACCTAATTCTGACACAAGATTCCACTTTCAATCCAAAGAACCATAACTTGATCAGCTCAAACGCAGGATATTAATTCACAAAAAATGCAGGCTCAATTTTTTACCCGGAAATTATTCCCCCCGAAACAAACACTCAAACCATTCGATCAAATTACAAAAATGAAATCGAAACTTACAATCTTGGCCGCCAAATTCTCGCCAGTCTCTATATGCGTTGCTGACAAACCAAAAAACAAATAAAAATTTACAAAAATTAATCAGGACTATAGAAAATAATAAAAATTAAAGAGAAAAGGGGGGTAAAGATAGCTAAATGAAAGATTCACAAACCAAGATACAATTCGCCGAACGAGCCGCTCCCAATTTTGCGACCTAATTTGTACTTCTCTGCGACCACCCTCTCCATAAAAAGCCCTAATCTCTCTGGACCCGATTGACTTCGTCGACGAAGAGAGAGAAAGCTAGGGTTTTTAGGGCGAGGTTCAGATCGAATAGCCGAGACGACGATCCGGTCGAATGCGATTTGAGGATTTTTATGGAGAGAGGTCGAAGGAAGAAACGAGCAGGACTCGGATGGCGGCCACAGATCGGGAGACGGGGATCTAAAAAGTAAATGTGAAAAAAAGTTGGGCGAATCACGAAATTCCGGATCTTAAAACGAGGGTTGGAATTTGGAATTTATGGAAATTTGGGGTGGTCATTGAATTCCAGAAAATATTTGGAAAGCTTTCGCCGGCCCGAACAACTGTGTGAATTTATAAAAATGCGCAGTCCACGATGGCGGTAAAATCATTTTCAAAGTCTTCAAAATTAAAAGAGAAAAACTAATAAAAATAATTTAAAATTTTTGAGTCTTAATAATAAGGATAAAATAAATGATAAAAAGTGAATAGTATCATTATTGACTTTTTGATGTAAAAATATTATTTTTTGTTAAAATGAACCGGAAGCTTTTCGTTAAAATTCTCAATTAAAAGTCGTTACAGAGATTTAACTCCGAATAAATAAAAAGTATTACTTAAAATATTATATTTGTAGATAAAATTAAAAAATATAAAGAACATAAAAGTTGATTATTGATTTATTATTAAGTTTTGATAAATGAAAAGTAATTAAGTTACCAAATTTTGTCTTTGTTTTTGTTGGAACTAAATATCAAATTAATTAATTAATTAATAACAGAGAGGATAGGATGCAGACAATTAATCCTATGATTTAGGATATTTTAATTCGTTAATGTTTGGAAAAAATAAAAAAGAAAAAAAGGTAAAAATGGGGTAAATTTGATATAACAATAAAAATGAGGTGACCTATTTCCATGCCCAGTGATAAAGTGGAATTTTTCTAATAATGACTCACAAAATTGAACTTAATATATCAAGTTTACTCCAAAGAAAACAGTAATACCACATGATTTGAATCATTCCAGATAACAATATTAAAAAATAAAAAGACGAGTAAATTGTAGTAATAGTCCCTCAACTTTATTCAATTTGGAGCAACAGTCCCTCAACAAAAAATATATTATTGTTGGTCCCTCAACTCATCAAAATGTGTAACTATGGTCATTTTCGTCAACTTCATCAGAATTTTGTCAAAACAAGTTATGTTGGAAGGACTATTGCTACAATTGGGGTCCCTTAATTCATCAAAACATGTAGCTATGGTCATTTTTGTCAATTTTGTCAAAATGAGTTATGTTAAAAGGATCATTGCTATAATTTGGTTAAAGTTGAGGGACCATTGCTCCAATTAAGTTAAAGTTTATGGACCATTTCTCCAGTTGGATTGAAGTTAAGGGATCAGTGGTAATGAATTTTTAGTTAAAGGACCATAGCTGCACGTTTTGATGAGTTAAGAGACCAATGTTAATGAATTTTTAGTTAAGGGACCATAGTTGCACGTTTTGATGAGTTAAGAGACTAATGTTAATGGATTTTTAGTTGAGGGAGAATTGCTCCAAATAAGTTAAAGTTAAGTAATCATTGCTACAATTTACTCTAAACATACATAACATGAAGCACAGAGAATATGCAATATCACCGAATTCAGGGATTCCTTTTTCATGAAAGCACCTAGTTTTATTCAAATTCCAAAACAAGAGATGCAATGGCACCAAATGGAGGGATTCCATTTTCACGAAAGCCCCTCAATTTTATTCAAATTCCTAAACAAGAGATGCAATAACACCAGATTGAAGGATTCCAATTTTACGAAAGCCCCCCAGTTTTATTCAAATTCCCAAAGTGGCATAAAAAACAATTGCAAGTGTGATCACTTTGAAGCTGATAAGTTGATATGTGACGACCCATCCCTAATTTTCCATGTAATTTCCTTCCCGAATGTGTAAAATGACGATTATGCCCTTGTTGGCCAAGTGGAACCTGACATGGGCGTTGCTATTTGGCTTTTCCTATTATAATAATTAAATAGTACTCGTTGTTAAAAATGCGTGAGCGCGAGTTAGACCTGAATTGGATTTGTAACGAAGAAGTTATGCTTAGTTAAAGTACTTTACTAATGAGTAAAATTGTACACATGTGTGTGAATTAATCAGTGTTAGTGAACAATGCTTTAGATAAGGTGAGCTAGATATTTTGTAGTTTTAAATTGTGTAAATTAGACCTGTTCCCACTTTAAAAACCGGTCCCTTACTGGTGACCTTATCTCACCAACCAATCAATTTTCTTTCCTTACTTTTCACCCAATCAGAAACTTTCTCTCTCTTGTCCAATCAAAAACTCTCTCTCTTCTTCTCTTTCTCTCTCTCACATCTTGTATCTCTCTTCTCTCTGCAACACAAACACCATCATCAAACATCATAGAGCGAACTTCAAATCATCACCATCTTACTCTTCTCATCTCCACCAGTCCATTTGTACAAGCTGATAAAAAAATAACCGAGTTTTGAGCTTCCAACTCGAACCTCCGACTCGGATGTAGGTTCTTCAGTGACTTTTAGTTCGAGTTACAAGGTTTTGGAAGGTTTAGAATCAACTACACAACTCCCAGAAGCCTTTAGCCTAAGTTTGAAATCAAGCCAACGTGTGGACATGCGGCTTTGGGACGTTGGAATTATGATCGAGATCTTCGAGGCATTTTCGATCCACTTTTGTCCACCGTTTGGACTTTCAAAAGGTACAAACTTGTTCTTCTCTTCCCAAGCTTTTTTTTCATATAAAGTACGTTGAAAATGGTTGAGAAATGAGGAAGATATGAAGTTTAAAGTTTTTACAAAAAAAAATCTGGCCAACTTTTCCAGATTCCGACAAACCAGATGGCGGCGGCGACGGTGATCGGAAAATTGGAAAAGAAGGAGAATATTTCGTTAAAGTTGACGACATATTCTCATGTCGTTACTGACACCGTTAAGGTAACACCGTTAGACTTAACAGAATGTTCTGTCAATGCGTGGCTTGCGCGTAGCAGCGCATATGGCCACAAGCTGGCTGGGTGTGGAGGCGTGTGAAGGCTTGTGCTGCTTCGTGGCGGCTCATGGTCGTCGTGCGCAGGTCCGTGACGTCGCGTAGAATGTTTTCGTATATTTAAACCCTCCGTTTGAGCAAACAATGGGGGATTTTCCTAGCCTTTTCGTGCATGTTTAATTAATTAATTACTATAGTTGTTTCACATATAGGAGAGAATTATCTCAAGAAGGTAAGAGGTCAAGCAAGGTTAGGAGGCTTTAGTCCGACTACGTATCAGTGAGTGGGCATTTGTTTATATATAGGGTAAATTACACAGTAACCCCTCAGGTTTGAGGTCTTGCACAAACCCATAAAACATCTTTAAAACATTTCACTTTCATACCTCATGTACCATTTTATTTCAAAATAATACCTCTGTTACATTTTTCATCCATTAATCCGTTAAGTGCTGACGTGGCTGCCAAATTTGTGCCACGCGGCAAATTTTTTTTTTTTTTTAAATAAAACCTAAATCTTCTAAATAAATATTAATAAAAAATATAAAAAAAAAACTGAAACCTTCCCTCATCCTCCTCTCTTCTCCCCACAACCCCCAAACTCATATCCCCCATCTTCATCTTCTTCCCTGCAACCTAGAAAGAAAGAAAAAAAGAAAAAAAAAACCCCTTTAGTTCGTCTTTCCCCCCTCCTCCTCTCTTCTCCCCCATCTTCATCTTCTTCCCCCTGCTACCCAGAAAAGAAAGGGAAGGAATAAAAAAAATTTAAAAAAAAACCTAGATCGCATCTATGCCGTCATCGCCGGGTTCGTGAGGTGGAATCGGGTGCGAGGGTGGGTGTAGGTCCGGGGGGAAGATGAACTGGGTTTTTTTTTTTTTTTCGGGTTGCAGGAAGGGGTTTCGGGGGAAGAAGATGAACATGAAGGAAGGAGAAGGGGAAGAAGAAGAGGGAGGGAATATGAGTGCAGGTGCAGGGAGAAGACGAACTGGTTGTAGGAATGGGATCTGGGAAGGGAGGGTCGCGGGTTGGGGGGTGTGTTCTGGGTTTCTGGTTTTGGGGTAGGGGACATGGGTGGGGTGGGGTCGGGTGTGTTGAGTGAAAATTGTACATAATATGTAAACAAATAATTCACTCGACACAATTTTACCCTCGTTCATTTTTTCAAAGAGGGTTTTATGAATTCGAGTTCGACCCATTCTAGGCTACGCGCCTATTAATTACAACCTTCCTTTTGGGAAAGAAATACCCTTTGATTCCATTTCGAATAAAATGTAACTTGAGGATTTTGGTGCTTGTTTGATTTTGTGACTGCATCTAGGTTGAATCCTAGATTGCCTACGTACCCTCTTGAGGGATCAAGTCACTCGTAGTTCATGGATTTGGTACTTATTTGGATTTGATGCCTTGTGCAGTTTTAACTCATGCGGGCGAGGAGCATTTGAAAATTTGATATGGCTTCATGCCATTTGAGACTTTTCTTCGGCTTTATGCCATTTGAGACTTTGATACGGCTTCGTGCCCTTTGAAAACTTTTCTTCGGCTTTGTGCCATTTTGTTATTTGATAGCAGGAGTGAATTTAGTTTATGTAAACCAGGGATTCGTTTCGGTTTCACGGTTGCGTCTAAAACTTGATATTAGACTGCCTACGTATCCTTAACGGAATCAAACCGGCGTAGTTCATTACTTGATTTCATGGTTGTGTCTGAAAATTGATATCAAACTGCCTACGTATACTTAACGGAATCAAACCAGCGTAGTCCATATATTTTGAGACTCATCGCGGCTTTGTGCTATTTGATACTTGATATGGCTTCGTGCCTTTTGAAGTTTAACACGGCTTCATGCCCCTTTTTTATGTACTTTTCTTTTGAATTTTCAACCCCTGGAACTTTGAACCCACTTTGGATTTTCAAGCCTTCTGACAACAAGCTTTACTCCTCCCTTTTTTTATGTGACTTTAAAGCTTTCCTCTTCTTCTTCACGTGGGCAATGTTCCATATGAGTTGCTGATTTCAGTTACATTTCCCCTCTCTCTTTTTATATTCTTCTTTGAACTTTTCAAACCCATTTAAACATGTGATTTCAAACCCATCAAACCTAAACTTATGACCAATCTGACATCAAGCTTTACACTTCTTTATTTGACTTTAAAGGTCTCCAATTCCAATGGGACTTCTAATTTCAATCGACCTTACTTTTCCTTTATATGAGCAGATTCCCACGTGATGAACAGGACTATTTCTTTGTTCCTCTTTTTCCTGGAACGTCTTTGAAGAATGGAGTAGCAGTAACGTGTCAAATTCTTTGGTGATCTTATGAAGGACAGGTTTTTGAGGATATGGTCTCCATACTTCTTGTTCTCAGAGCCAAAATTGATAAACTCTTATATGAATAAAACAAATGAAAAAGCCATTGGTTTTCTTCTCTTTATTTAATCTCCATGTAAAGCAATATTCCTACATGATGAGCAACTTTTCCTTCTTTTATTTTCCTTCCTTTTCATTCATTTTGTCTTGAAGCCCATTTCATTTTGTCTTCACATCCGTCATTTTGTTGTTGCTTTTCCATGTTCGTGCTTGTTGCTTGTTGCTATAGTATTCAACATCTTCAACTTTGAAAAGACAGAGCATGGCGTCGGAACTCTCACGGAAATTTCAGGTTTGATTGGAACTTCATGGGATGGTTTAGGCAACCCACAAGAAATTCATGGAATTGACAACAGCGGTGAGGATCGGATCATGTAGACTTGACTAGAACTTCACGGGGTGGTTTAGACCACCCCGAAGAAATTCATGGAGTTAACGGTAACGGCAAGGACGGTTCTGTCTTCAGAACTTCTCTCGTCTGTTGGTTATTGTTGCCATGGTGAGCCGGTGAGCTTAGTCTCCATTTTTTACTTTGGTGAAAGATGAAGAAGAAAGCAAATTTCTTCTTTCTCTCCTGCAAAAGTCGAGAGGAAACAAAACAACAAAGAACAAATTTAAAACAAATTTATACCTTCCTGTTCTTGGCTATTTTTTTCTTTCTTTTTCCTTATGTTTCTCCCTTGCTTTCTTGCGTTGTTCTTCTTTGCCGTCCGTACTTCTCTGATGTCTTCTCCGTGTCCTGCTCTTCTTCCTTTTTTGTTCCTTTGTGCTCTTCTCTATCGTCCTTTTTTTTTTGTCGATCTCCCTCTTTTCTGCAGCGTCTCCCCTTCCTTTTTTATGTCCCCCGTGTGCTTCAATTTCTGCAGCGTCTCCCTCTTTTTTTCGTCCTCCTTTTTTTGCTGTGGTTGATGCCTCTTCGGAGGTTTCCAGAGTTCTTACGTGGGGGAGGATAGAGGCCTTTCTTTTCGCCACTTTCTCTTAAACTGACTCCACTTTTCTTTTTGTTGCAGAAAATGGGGGAGCCTCTGATTTTGTATGTTTCTTCCCTCTTTTGTAGGAAAATGCATATTTTATTTTATTTTATTTTATTTATGGATGTATGTAAAGCCCATCCTCATTTTTGTTGGGTTGGATTACATCTTGTTTTGCCTTGTAGTTTGACTCAATTTGTATGGACCTTATTTTTTATACATCATGTATTTTTATTGTTCAACAAGGTGGGGGGGTGGTTTATTTCAACTTTTTATTTATTTATTTATTTAAAAGATTTAGGTTTTTTAAAAAAAAAATTAAATTTTTTTTGCCACGTGGCACACATTTGGCAGTCATGTCAGCACTTAACGGAGTAATGAATGAAAAATGTAACGGATGTATTATTTTGAAATAAAATGATACGTGAGGTATGAAAGTGAAATGTTTTAAAGATGTTGTATGAGCTCGTGCAAGACCTCAAATCTGAGGGGTTACTGTGTAATTTACCCATATATATTATATAAAGTTTTATGGTTTCCACAAATGCTTTGGGATTAATATTATGACTATCATGCCATGTTTTATTTCATTTTAAAAGTGATATTATATTGTTGAGATTTATAAATTGTCATGGCATGTTCATATACATTTTACCTGCTCATCATGCATGCTTGCATCGGTGTAGTACTCGCCTCAGGCCAGGGCCAGGCTTCACATGTATGTTCACATCGCACCGCACGCTTACTTTGTATCCATTGTAGGTGCTAGTCTTGTCCTAGGTTGCAATAGGCAACTAGGACTCATATGTGATGCGCCTAGCGCTAGTCTTCCCGTGATTGTAGTACTATAGCGTGTATTATGATTACACCCAGTCCTGTTCATGTCAAAATTTCTCTGCATGAACTCGTGTGTTAGCATAGATTGATGAGCACTTGATTTCCTTATGTCACGGTTGAGATATTATGATTTGTGTGTCTCTTGAATTTTTGTTGAATTACCTTTGATTTTATACTTATACGCAGTATAATTTTCTAGAAATTATACTTGTTTTACGGCGAGGGGTTAATATGTTTAGAAAATATATGTGTTTCATAAACCTTTGTTTTTGCCCACTCACACTTTCTGTTTTTCGCCCCTCCAGGACTTAGCTAGCTGAATCCTCAGTTGTACGAGGGATCTTTGGCGATTTTGACATTCTCCCAAATAAATGTAGGAGCTTATTTCCGGTTGTGTAATAAGTACCTTAACTAGATTCGACTGCTCTACTTATGTTGTACTATCATCTATGCTCTGACTACTTATGTTTTCTGGGTTCTTCCCACTACTACACTCTTTTTATTAGCTTAAATAAATTCTAGCTTTGGTTTAAATTTATCCATATTTTATACATCACTTTCCTTTTGGCTACGTCACATTCGGATGTCAACCAGCATGCCTTGACTCCAATCGGGATGTGTCATGATAACTGCTTGATAAATTCCAAAACAGCAGTGACTGAGTTATTGGCAGCGAGAGTTATAAACGTGTTGGCCTCATTGGAATCGGCTGAGCCGCCGCCGGCCAAGTCGGAAAGAGCCCTGATTTGCTGAAGGCATATCAAGGCAACAGAAGCAGTTTCCATGTCCACAGGGCTGACGTTGAACTCGTTATATATGAAGTCTCTGTAAGCAGCATTGTCTAGATAAATGCTTGCACTTGTTCCCCTTTCAACTCTTGCCACTTTTGGTGCATGGGACAAACATGTCGTAGAGATTAGGCAGCCTTCCAATTTCAGGTCCTAAAAACAACTTGCAATTTTTTAATTTTAACTTCGAATTTTTCGACCACATTAGTTAATGACATGATGTGTTAGTAGTAAATATATTAACTCTTTGGTCCCGTATGAAACTTAGCATAATAAATTAAAAATTATACTAGATGGTTCTACTCCTAATTGCATTGAGTTTTTTGTGATGAGAAAAGTGATTTGCACACACTCCCTTTAAATTCTCATACATCTCTCTCTATTTGTGGTCATTAGATTGAGTAAATTAAACGAAATCAACTGCCAGAATTAAACATGGGTGCGTAAGAGGTTAAAAAAAGGTTTGTGAAAATCACTTCCCTTGTGATAAAACACAACACCTACCGAACTATGTATATGTTTCAATGAGATAGCATCGATGTGATTAGTAGTGAGTCGCGGGCCCAACTTTGGAATCCTGACATGCTATTGCTTCTGAATTTTTCTACTAATTAAGAAAAGGGTAACTACTAGCTAGAAGCCTAATTATTACCTCCAATTTTTTAGAGATATTATAGTAAAGGGGATCAACAGCAACCCAAAAGGCATGTTGTCCTTCATGTTCCATCTATGGGGAAGACTTCCTCCAGTTGATACCAAATATTGTTCAACAGGTTATCATATGAGGAGCTGCTTACATTGACTGTATAATCTGCAAATTTTAAGTAGCCAAATTCTCTGGTGTAGTCCCAAGGACGGAGCTACCATGGGCCTAGGGGGGGCGGATGCCCCCACTGAGATTTTTCTGACGTTAGGATGCTGCTCAAATTGAGCTGGGTTTGCAGCAGCAGAGCCCCCACTGAACTGATCTGGTTCTGCTCTCCGACCTGGTTCTGCATAAGTTCTGGCTTTGTTGTTTGAGGATGCCCCCATTCACACAAAGTTCTGGCTTCGTCCCTGTGTAGTCCCCATTTGCTTCGAGGGGTAGATCATCTTCTGGCCCTTTTCCATATCTCTGCAACATGTCTCGCACACACACTTAGAATACAGTATTTACTAAAAAGAAGGAACAAAGAAAGGAGAACTCATAAGCTGAAAAGAAAAATGAATATGATTCACGAGGTTAAGTGAGGCACGAACTGAATGTCGGGAATTAGTTAAGCGTCAAAATTTTGATTTCAAAAAATGAGACTCAAGTTGAGCTATAGAGATATAAAATAATTAAGCTTTAATTAAATGCTGATATATACAACTCTTGGGATAAATTGCTTTATAAAATGTTTGCTCTAAATCTGCCAAATCTTGAAGTCAAGCTCATTTACTAATTAGGGTTCAGCGAAGTGAAAACATGAATATAAATTCGTCTCAAAAGTACGAAAGTTGTAGATTTGTTTGTGTATGCAAATGATGCATTATATATGCTGTTGATTCTCAATTAATATTTCTTTTAGGTCGGCTCAAAGAAGGGATGCAACTATGGACTTGTGAGAAAGTTACCCTTCCAAGTAATACTTTCATCCAAACTTGCTTAACTTCAAAGTATGTGATAAAGGGTTAATTTGGAAGTGCATTAAAATGACTAAAAAGCATTTGATGAGAGTGCTTTTGAATCAATCTTTTGTAAAAATGCAAGTCAATTCTGAAAAAAAAAAAAAAAAAACACTTGAAATGCTTCCTGCAAGAAGCACATAACTGATACTTCTTGTAGGAAATCAGGGCCGGTCCTGACCCAGGGCAAATAGGGCTACTGTCTGAGGCCTCAAAAAAATTAGGGGCTATATTTATAAAAATAGTAAACAGTTTGATCTATTATAGAAATGTTTCTTTAGCGGCGGTGATATTTGTTACCATTTAGTATGTATGAGTTGTGGTCGAGCCCTTGTTATGTCTCTCCTTTCATTATTTTTAAAATTATTTAACAAACACATCTTTTATTTTAAAAGTACTTTCAAACGAGCTCGAAATTTAGTGTACGTCAGTAGTTATATATGATTGCATCGTATTCTTTCAATGGTCCTCTCTTGTTTAATTTGGTTAGGTTATTAGTTTAGTGCAACTAATTAAGCTAAAGCATGTGTAGGTTGTGTGGCTTTCCAATTAATTGGTAAAAGCGACTTGTAATTAAAGGTGACAAATTAATCCATAAGATTGTTAATGTGTACATGTTAAAATTCGTTTAATTTGATATAATCATAATATAGAGGTGAGATAATGGTAGTGATGATGATGATGATGTAAGATGAAATCAAACTAAATGATTTTTATCGATATCATTAAAACCTCATTAACCGTATTAGGGAGAGGAGGTACGACTACCTGCCAGCTCCAAAGAGAAGTGTGGGCCCAATATTGAGGAATGACCACATCAGCAATGTTTAGGGATGAATTTGCATGGATTTGGATCCTCGCCGAATTCCCTTCCTGGAGATCTTAAGGATCAACGCACATGGACCGTTGATCAAAAATTGTGCGGTCACAATTAAATGCTTTTTATATTTTTAAAAGTAAAGCAGCCTCGTTTTGAGTAAAAAATATAAAAAAGGAAAAAATTGTGACCTCACGATTTTTTATCAACGGTCCGTGTTTGCTGATCCCTAGGATCCCCAGGAAGGGGATTTGGCGATGATCCAAATCCGATTTGCATTACCAACTATACCATAAAGCACCACTCCTTCTATGTCGAAGAGGCTTAACAACAGCTGACTAGTAATTCCACCGTTAATCTTAAAACAAAAAAAAAAAAAAAAAAAACAAAAACATAACAAATGATAACACAAACGTGAAAAGACCATTGAGAAATTTAATAAGTGTGATGATCATATCATCACTTGACGTTAGTAATTTACGTGTTATAATATAATATCGTATTGTGATATGATGTGATATGCAGTCATATTAGAATACTAGTTGAAGAAAATCAAAGAAATATGATAATATGTACCTGTATGTACCAGTGTCACTAATATGACGTTCTTGTTAGCAATGCTTCCGAACCGAAATCTCCTTCCTTTGAAAACCACAAAGACAAAGTATATAAGATAGTTATATACATATATTAGATACACACACACACACACAAGCTTTTTATGCAAAGGGATCTCCATTTTTTGAAAAAAAATGGGAACTAGGTGCAGGGCCCATTCCATATTGAACTTCAACGATCTGAACGATCTAGTTTGTAAGTCTCAATTCATAAATCATCCTTGCAAAAATTCAATTCAATATAAAATCATTTGCCTATTTAATTATCAAGATAAAATTTCATTTTTTTTGCATAACAAACTATTCGTTAATTTTTTTGAACTTAATTAGATGTCTTAAATATTAATATTTCTTTGCAAGGATGATCTATGAGGTGCAACTTGAAAATAGACGGTTCGAATCGTTAAAATTCGATGTCGTGTGGATCCCCCAAATAATCCTCATTTTTATAAAAAAAAATGGGTATCTCTTTTTTTTTTTTTTCGAAAGATAGAGATTCATTAAATACGAATAGAAATATTAGCATCCTTAGCAAGAGTATTAAACAGAAAGTCTGGGCCGATACAATCCTAGATAAACTCTTTGCCTTGCTTGAAAACATACTTGGCCATTGAGTGAGCCGTAGAATTACTCTCCCTAGACACAAAGGCAAACACCACTGACGTCAACCTGCGTGCTAGAACCTCAATATCACCAAGAATACAATCCAGACTAAAGTCAGGAGTCATTTCCTTCCTGAGCATCTTTATGATCACCATTGAGTCAGATTCAATGATAATTTTGTTGAAGCCGAGGGAAGAGCAAACCAGGATGGCCTCGCGAATAGCATGGGCTTCACCCGCCGCTGCAGAATGACAGAAGCATGTGCCCGCCCCACCTGCAACTTGGAGCACACCGGCGAAGTCGCGACACACCCATCCCACGCCCATCCGAAGGGTGTTCTTACACCAAGCAGCATCTGTATTGACTTTTATAACCCCAAACTCCGGTTTCGTCCACTTCGCATCCCGTCGCCTCCCGGCCATTTTCACCAAGCCACCGGCAAGGCGGTCCCCATCAGACACCCTGGAAATGGCTTCTCTGAACTCACCCAAATTACGCCTCCATATATTCAACATCTCCAAAGGTTATTTTGTCGTACCTTTGAACACAGCCTCATTCCTGTTCTTCCACAACCTCCAGATACCGAAAGCAAATTCTTGCATAATCTCTTCTGCTTCCTCCCTACCCTTTACACTTTTATGGAAAATCTCCCAATTAGCCAGAAAATCAGCGCCAGTTAGCTCATGGGAATTTAGGTACAGGGGGGAGCAAAACCAGAATATGTGACTGATCTCACAACGGAAAAATAGGTGGTTTTCCGTCTCCCCCACAGCGCCGCAAACCCCACAGACATTATCGACCCGCAGGCGTCGACGTTGCAGGTTCTGTCTAACCGCCACCGCTCTATTACAACAACACCAGATAAAGACTTTTATTTTATTTGGCACGTTCAGCTTCCAAATTTGATTCCATACCTGATTGTTCTTCTGACGATCATTAGGCCCACCTCGCCCTTTTCTACCCAAGGCACCGTTTTCCAAAAGGTCCACCGCCACCCCATACCCGGATCGGACCGAGTATTCCCCGTTCACGTTGTGATGCCAAACTAATCTGTCAAGGCCACCCGTCTTGCTTAGGGGGATGCTTAGAATGGGGCCCACATCGTCACGATTGAATCCCTCCGTGACCACGCCAGCCTTCCAAGAATTAGTGACTAGGTCAATGAGGTCACTCACCCTACTACCCAGAAGATTCTCCCGAGGTCGGACTTTAAAAGTCGAAGGTTGAGGGAACCAAGGGTCGTCTCTAATGTTAATCTGAGTACCATTACCCACCCTCCATCGCAGACCCTTTCGCAGGACCTTGCATCATTCGAGAATTCCTTTCCAACCCCATGAAGAATTCCTCCCCTTGCTGGCATCCAGGAGGCTTTTACCCGGGAAATATTTGTCCCTAAGGATCATCGCAAGTAGGGACAAAGGATTCTGAATCATACGCCATCCGATCTTTGCAAGGAAGGCAAGGTTGAAACATTGGATATCTTTAAACTCCAGCCCTCCTGCCTGTTTTTGCGTCTTTAGGCGGTCCCAGGAAAGCCAATGAATCCCCTTTCGTTGGTCACCACCCCTCCACCAGAAATTACGAATAGCTTTCTCGATGTCTCTACACACCCCAATAGGCAGCTTAAAGCAGCTCATAGCGAAGTTCGGCATAGCCATTGCCACTGCCTTAACTAGAGTTTCCTTCCCTGCTTGGGATAAATATTGTTCTGCCCATCCAGTCATACGGGACTCAAGCCTATCCCTTACCTCCTCGAAAACCACTTTCTTTGAATGTCCAAAATCGGCTTGTAACCCAAGATACTTCCCGAATCCCGCCTTGCATTGAATGCCCATGGTCCTTCCAATTTCCAACCTGGTACTGTTAGGAATCTTAGATCCGAAAAAGATAGAACTCTTCGACAGATTGAGCTCCTGACCAGACCCCCTAGCATAAGTCTTCAGAATATTCAATATCGCCAATGCTTCCTCAACCGTGGGTTTACCAAACAAAACAGAGTCATCCGCGAATAACAGATGGGTAATCGGGTTTCCAGCTGGCGACACCCTATACCCGTTGATTGCACTCCTTTCCAATCCACTCCTGATCAACATAGACAGACCTTCAGTACACAAAAGAAATAGATAGGGAGATAGGGGGTCACCCTGCCTTAAACCCCTCTCAGGCACGATAAATCCAATCGGGGTTCCATTTATGATAATACTGACAGAAGTAGAGGATATGCATTCTTTGATCCAACTGCAAAACAGGGGAGCGAACCCCAACTTAGCCATCATAGAGAGCAAAAATTTCCACTCCACACGGTCGTAAGCCTTAGCCATGTCCAACTTAATTGCCATCCCGGCTTGGTCATCCTTCTTCGGATGGAGAAGCGAATGAAGAATCTCGTGCACAACCAGTATATTGTCTTGAATTTGCTTTCCGGCAACGAATGCAGATTGGTTCTCACTGATCACTTTGGGCATCACCACTTTCAATCTATTTGTGAGGACCTTGGCGAGAATCTTGTATATCACATTACAGAGGGCGATTGGCCGATATTGTGTCATGTTCTTCGGGCATTTGACCTTTGGAATAAGCATAATGTTGGTATGGTTGAGTTTCCGTATGAGCTTACCCGAATGCCAGAAAGCTTTAATTATCCTAATAACATCTGCCCCCACGGTTTCCCAATGGTCCTGGTAGAAACACCCAGAGAACCCATCCGGCCCAGGGGCTCTAGTCGGCGGTATTTGAAAAGCCGCCACAATAATTTCCTCCTCAGTGACCGGAGCCGTAAGAGTCAAGTTATCCTCGTTAGTCACCCGTGATTCCAGGCCGTTGTCGGGTCCATCGGGATCGTCAGGCCTACCGGAGCGGAATAAATCCGAGAAATAGGAAGACACAATCGAGCTGATCACAGGCTCGTTTTCCTGCCATACCCCATTCGCGTCCGTCAGGCCCCGAATTTGGTTGGACCACCGTCTTTTCATAGTTTGAGCGTGGAAGAATTTAGTATTCTTATCCTCCTCTTTGAGCCATTAGTTCCTGGACTTCGTCCTCCAGTAAGTCTCCTCGTTTTTGTGGGCAGTCCTAAGTTCCCTCTCCATCCGTTTGACCTCATTCGTAGCAAAGTCACTGGATTTGTAAGCAGTCCTGATTTCCTCTTTCAGTTGCTCGATTACTTTCTTGGAATTTCTCCCCCTCCCTCTGTACCACTCCTTTAGAGTTCTCCGAAGCTTTTTCAACTTTTCACAAAACTGGAAAGCATGTGATCCCACGGGTCTAGCCCCCCATTCCCCTGCAACCAAATCCTGACACTCCTTCGATTTACTCCAACGCCCGTCGAAAGAGAATTTCATGCATGTCCACGCCTTAATTTTCTCAGTAGACAAGAGAAGTAACGCGTGGTCGGAGCCTTCCAATACAACGTGCCTAATAGTGGTATTCGGGTAGAGCTCGTACCACCCTGAGGTAGCTAGACCACGGTCCAGCCGAAGTTGGATTGGCTTAGCCTCCTGGTTGTTCCGCCATGTAAACGGGTATCCTTCATATCCAAGGTCCACCAGCTCATTCTGAGCCACGAATTCCCTGAAATCCCGCATACTGAAAGCCATTCTCTGATTTCCACCTTCTTTTTCCTCGTTACTCAGTATGTCATTAAAATCCCCAATGAGGAGGCAATTTTCCCTATCTATCTCGAGCCTTCTACTCAACTCCAACCATTGGCCTCTCCGTTTCCTCTCATTAGTGCTAGCATAGATACCAAAGAGTCTCCATTGACATTTGTTGCTTTCATCCCACAATTTAACTTCGATCACAAATTCATCAGATTTTACCGCAACCACCATAGCAGCATCGCTCCAAAATACGCATAGCCCTCCTCCGATGCCTTTCGGTTCCACCGCATGCAGATACTCTAAGCCCAACTCTTCCTTAAATAATCATAGCGACTACTATTGTTCTTTGTTTCCAGTAGGATCACTATGTCAGGGGTGTGGAGTCGATTCTGCTCCAATAGGTTGTCAACTGTCAGGTCACCCCCGATACCCTGACAGTTCCATGTGATTAACTTCATGGATACTTGGGAGACCCCTTACGGCTGGTCTCCTCCGCCTCAATAGCAGAACTCATTCTTGGCTTAGTGTGGACATGCTCATCGCAGAGATCCAATTCAGTGAGCTCCACCTCTTGATGCACACGTTTTTTCCTTTTGTGCTCATTCATAACAGCCTCAATGATGGGTTCTAGATCAAACGGATCATCCCCCATACCCTGGTCCTCCTTGCTACTAGCATCTCCACACACTTGGTCAGTTTCAGTCAGTTCCTTATGGATATGCCCACATTCTTCGCCCTCAGCAGCGATTGGCAAAGCGTTTAGGTCTATCCCCTGATCAGCCCCAGATAGCCCACTTACTGTATTCAGACTTGCCTCTTGCTCCTGCATATCAAAGAGGACGACATTGGCTATCCCAGTTGCCACCACGCCCCCCAGACCGATGAGTCCTGCATCAAAAGCCAGTTATCTGGCTGTTCTAGCTTCCTCCTCCTCTCTGCGTTGACAACGGATTTTTTCATCCAACTCCTTGTCCTCCTTCCCGCTCTTGCTTGAAGACCAGCGGGGTTTACTTGGAGAGGTAGCGGTGTCTATCACTTCATCATCCACTTTTGCAGTGCTCTCGCTCCCACACAAGGATTTACTGTCACCAGGTCTTGTATAACTTCCCACACCAGACGCCGTTGAGGATCGACCAGAGCGTCTCCCCCCATCCGGTTCGTCGCTATACTCATCCTTCCACCCTGAGTTCCGTCGGCCTCCACTGGATCCCTGAGAAGCCCTGCTTCAAGTACCAGCCCCCAACGGGTTCCCTCGCAGGTCCATCACTGCATCCAGACCGCGGAAAGCCAAGGCCTCTTCTTTCCCTTTGGAAATCTCATCCTCAACCAGTTCAGTTGTTTGGAGTTCCTTGCAGACTCTCGTAGGATGGCCTAACATTCCACAGAGTAGACAATAATTTGGGAGCGCTTCATATTTGAACTCAACCCAGATCTTCCCATCATCCGGAAAGCTCACGAAAGTCCCTCGCATCAGAGGTTCCTGGACATTAATTCTGACTTTAACACGGAGAAATCTTCCAATGCAGTCACGACGTCCCGTTTTGTCCACCATCCGAACCGTCCCAATCAGCCCACCTATGGATTCGGCTACCGCTTGAGTCATGATGAGCACTGACACATTGTGCATCTGCACCCAGAAGACTCCCAAAGTTAGGGGGTCCATCGGTTCAGCCCCTTTTCCGTTTGGTCAGCCACTATCACGAGATCATTTTTATAGGACCAAGGTTGGTCCGCATCCAGCTTCCTCTGCGCGCGCGGCCGCGCACACACACACACCCGCTACTTATTTGCTTCATTTTGTTTTTGGAAAGGTCTGAGTTACCAGAAATAACTAATATTTATACACACTACTTATTTGCTTCATTTTGTTTTTGGAAAGGTCTGAGGTACCAGAAATATCTATGACATAGTTATTTGAGGTGAAGTTTGGAGATTGAAGAAGAGGGTTCATTTCGGAAGGTTTGGAATGACCAAGCCTAGATAAGGACCACTCTGGTTCGCCTCGTCGATTAACTTTTGTGTCTCTGCGGACAATGTAGCATCTGCATGCAGTTGTCTGTTAAGCATGAAGAAGCTGATCAGCGTCAGAACATAAACAACCTTCAAAGGCCAAACAAAAGCTACTACTACTGATGAAGCTACCATCTTAGAGACACAAAGGGGGAGAGAGAGAGAGAGATGTGGATTAAGAAAGAGAGAATTAGAGAATTTATAGATGAAAATGTCTTAACGTACACGTTAGTATGTTAAGAAGTGTTGTAAGTGTGGTGGTTGGCCCACATGAAGAGTTTGAAACTGATAATTGAAATATTATTGTTCGAGTAATGCCACAATTACCGCATTTTTATTCATATCATGTTTGTAATCTCTTTAATAGAGATAGGATCAGTCAGCATTCGTATGTCTCATTTTTATTAAAGAGGTGATGCAAATATAATAAAAAAAATGTGGTAAGAGCACATGGTATTTTTTATACTGTTCACATGACTTTGAAGCCTGATAATTGAACTCTTTAGTGTTCACACAAAGACTTTATAAATAAGGTAGTTTTTATTTTTTCCCAAAGTAAATAAGGCTAGTTTGCTTTTTGTAAGTTGTCGGATGATAAACCTCTACATGAGGAGGTGAATTCGCATCATTATACTACACACAACAAAAATATCAAATTAGAAAGAAAACAGAGTAATATATTGATCCGGTTCTATTTCATTATCTAGCAAATTGTTATCCTCTTTTTTGCCTATCTATAACATGTAGGCCTGACAATTTCTGACACGACTTGATAACCCAACACGAAATTAACAGGTGTTCGGGTCGACACGATAACGAAACGGGTCGTTATAAGCACATGTTAAGATAACGAGTTGGTTCGGGTATACACGTGGGTAACACGATACACGATAAGCAAAATATTAATTTAATAATTTTATAACCCTAAAAAAATACTATAATAATTATATATATATATTAATTTAACAATTTTATACCCCTAAAAACTATAATTATATATATATATATATATATTAAATTAAATATAATAATTATAATAATTATATATACTATAATAATTATACCCCCAAAATATTAACTATAATAGTTATATATATATTAAATTTTAAATTAAATTTTATTCCCCTAAAAACTATAATAATTATACATACAAAATAAATAGATTTAAATATACTTGATAAATAAATATATATATATATACACACACACACACCATTGAACTTCATGGGATATGAATTATACGAAACTAATTTCAACGATCCAACTATCAAACTTGTTTGTATATGCTTCAAGATCGCATCAGCAAAAAAATACAAAAAACAAACATTCACAGATTAAGTAACAAGACAAAATTTTCGACGGTTATAAACGAAAAATCACGATTTAACGGTTATTTTAACTCCGATTTTGATGATTTTTACAGCTATACTCCTTGACCCTATATGAATACAATGAATGAATTCGATCTTCAATTTAAAATATTTACACTAGGGGATACCACAAAATCTTATGTTATACTTGATGAAAGTATGAATAAACTCTTAAGTGTTAGTGAATCTATTGTTTTGATGGGATACACATTCTATGAAACTAGTTTCAACGATCAAACCGTCAAACATGTTTGTATATACTTCGAGATCGCATACGCAAAAAATTGCAAAAAACAAACATTCAGAGATTAAGTAACGAGACAAAACTTTTCGACGGTTATAAACGAAAAATCACGATTTAACGGTTATTTTAACTCCAATTTTGATAATTTTTATAGCTACACTCCTTGACCCTATATGAATACAATGAATGAATTCGATCTTCAGTTTAAAATATTTACACTAGTGGATACCCCAAAATCATATGTTATACTTAATGAAAATATGAATAAACTCTTAAGTGTTAGTGAATCTATTGTTTTGATGAGATACGCATTTTGCGAAACTAGTTTCAACTATCCAACCGTCAAACTTGTTTGTATATGCTTCGAAATCCCATACGCCAAAAATTGCAAAACACAAACATTCAAAGATCAAGTAACGGGACAAAACTTTTCGACGGTTATAAACGAAAAATCACGATTTAACGGTTATTTTAACTTCGATTTTGATGATTTTTTACATCTAGACTCCTTGACCCTATATGAATACAATGAATGAATTCGATCTTCAATTTAAAATATATGGATACCACAAAATCTTATGTTATACTTGATGAAAGTATGAATAAACTCTTAAGTGTTAGTAAATCTATTGTTGTGATGGGATACGCATTCTACGAAACTAGTTTCAACGATCCAACCGTCAAACATGTTTATATATACTTCGAGAACGCATACGCCAAAAATTGCAAAACACAAACATTCAGGGATCAAGTAATAGGACAAAACGTTTCGCCGGTTATAAACGAAAAATCACGATTTAACGATTATTTTAACTCCGATTTTGATAATTTTTTACAACTACACTTCTTGACCCTATATGAATATAATGAATGAATTCGATTTTCAATTTAAAATATTTACACTAGTGGATACCACAAAATCTTATGTTATACTTAATGAAAATATTAATAAACTCTTAAGTGTTAGTAAATATATTGTTTTGATGAGATACACATTTTGCAAAACTAGTTTCAACAATTCAACCGTCAAACGTGTTTGTATATGCTTTGAGATCACATATGCCAAAAATTGCAAAAAACAAATATTCAGAGATCAAGTAACGGGACAAAATGTTTCGACGGTTATAAACGAACGATTTAACGGTTATTTTAACTCCAATTTTGATAATTTTATACAGCTACACTCTTTGACCCTATATAAATACAATGAATGAATTCGATCTTCAATTTAAAATATTTACACTAGTGGATACAACAAAATCTTATGTTATACTTGATGAAAGTAATAAAGTCTTTAAGTGTTAGTGAATATATTGTTTTGATGAGATACGTATTCTACGAAATTAGTTTCAACGATCCTACCGTCAAACATGTTTGTATATACTTCGAGATTGCATATGCCAAAAATTGCAAAAAACAAACATTTAGAGATCAAGTAATGAGACAAAACTTTTCGAAGGTTATAAACGAAAAATCACAATTTAAAGGCTATTTTAACTCCGATTTTGATGATTTTTTACAGCTACACTCCTTGATCATATATGAATACAATGAATGAATTCGATCTTCAATTTAAAATATTTACACTAGTGGATACCACAAAATCTTATGTTATACTTAATGAAAGTAAGAATAAACTCTTAAGTGTTAGTGAATCTATTGTTTTGATGGGATACACATTCTACGAAACTAGTTTCAATGATCTAACCGTCATACTTATTTGTATATGCTTCGAGATCGCATACGCCAAAAATTGCAAAAAACAAACATTTAAGGATTAAGTAACGGGACAAAATTTTTCAACGGTTATAAACGAAAAATCACAATTTAACGGTTATTTTAACTCCGATTTTGATGATTTTTTACAACTACACTCCTTGACCCTATATGAATACAATGAATGAATTCGATCTTCAATTTAAAATATTTACACTAGTGAATATCACAAAATCTTATGTTATACTTAATGAAAGTACGAATAGACACACCAGTGGGTCACTTTCATTAAGCTTTGAGTTCCATTGGCAAGATTTAAACTTTTGTAATATATTAGTAGTGCATGGATGTATTTTTTATGAGGCTCTTATTTTCGAGTGTAGATGTAGTACTTAAACGACAAATGTGTTTTAATGTTTTGAAGTAATATTTATGTGACAATGTGTGGTATTTGCAAATTTAAGAAAAAAAAATATTTTTTTAACGGGTCATAATGGGTCGGGTCACTTTACCCAACGGGTAAAGTGACCCGACCTGTTAAGGACCCGTTAAGATAACAGGTGTGACATGACACAACCCGTTAAGATAACAGGTGTTACACAAAAACGACACGAACACGACTGACACGACCCGTTTGCCAGGCCTAATAACACGTTATAAATAAGAAGCTCTAAACCTAACAAGTTTTTATTTCCTTCACCGCATAATATTTTTTATAAGAATTTTACTTTTTCTCTTCCTTTTCTTCATCACCTATTCTATGATCCCTCGCCACCACAATGATGAACTGTTACTGTCATGCCTTCTCTTAGTCCTCATGTTAATAACTGCTTATATTTTTTTTTCTCATTTAATGCAGCTCCGAACTACTAACCTAGTATTTGTTTATGTTAATTTTGCTGCTAACTTGAATGACGCGGTATAATTGCCTATCTGAACTACTAACCTAGTATTTCTGTTAGTGCAGTACAATCGCCCTCATCCCTATTAACTAACTAACAATTTTTAATTATGTCTTAATTTAAGTTAACCTCAAGCTTGAAATTTGGAGTGCTTATCATATTAGCTTGAAATTTGAAATTGAATTTTGTAAGAATCAGAAGTTCTAACATTACATTCCCTTGAAATCCATATTATTGCAAGTTCTTACACATATCATTTTCCTTTCAAAAATGAAAATAGAAAACTTGGTAAAGTTTGATTTTGTCGTCCTTGATATTACTAAGATCAATCTTGAATCCTTTTCTTTATCTCCTCTGTTTGTACCATACTTGACAAATCCCGAAACTACTGAGCACTGGTCAACGTTATACCGTCATCAAGGACCCAGAAGAGTTTCCCTCCAACCAGGAGACCAATCACAGCGCGACACATGTCAACATCAGAAGCCAATCACAACACGACACGTGTCAATGTCAGAATGAAACTAGAAACTCTCTTCTATAAATAGAGATCATTCTCTCACAATATTTCCTAATGTCATTTGTACTCAATCATTCACTAGTACTAACTAAAAGACAACTTGAACCTATGTACTTGTGTAAACCCTTCATAATTAATGAGAACTTCTCTATTCTGTAGACGTAGCCAATTTGGGTGAACCACGTACATCTTGTGTTTGCTTCCTTGTTCCTATCCATTTACATACTTATCCACACTAGTGACCGAAGCAATCTAACGAAGGTCACAAACTTAACACTTTCTGTTGTACCAAAGTCCTCACTGATTTTGTGCATCAACATCCTCCAATCCTCTCTCTTCTTTCTCTCTTCTTTCTCTCTCATTCTCCTAATTTTTTTCCTCCCCACCTTCCTATAGCCCTATCTCTTAGGATCTCTTTGTCCGGTTTAAATTTTAAGATTTAAAAATAATTTTAAATCTCATATAAAATAAGTTTTTAAGTTTTAAAAAAAAATATTTTCAAAAAATGTTCTGAAAAAATATTTTAAAAAATGATGAAAATTTTCGAACAGGTCCTAATCGTGTTGCATGTTCTACGCAGACAATGCCTAATAGATTTCCTCCTAATCAGGTCCTGATGGTTGATGCGACTGCTGCTTAATTGGTTTTGAAATGAAGAAAGAAGCTGCAGCTCTTTCATGTTTTAGAGAGAAAACAACGGAAAATGATCATTGCCAGATCCTTTTTTTAGGAATATCTCGTAATCATGTTCTTTTATCGTACATCATGCAATTAGAAATTATTTAAAATTTAAAATTAAATAAAAATAGTACCTAACGAAAACTAACCGTATAATATACATTGAATAGACACGATCACAAAATCTTCCAGATCCTTAAGAAAATAATCCGGCTGAGTATTCTTTTCCGAAAACAACAAAAAAAAAATTGGAGAGTACGCAGAAGCTTCTGGGTTTTGAAAGAAAAACAAATTGGTGTGCATTGGATTGTCCGTCAGAAGCCTGTAGGCCAATTTTTTTTCATAGCATGTGGTTTTAAGAGAAAATTATTTTTCATGTTGTTTTCATTTAAAGCTTTAATTGGAAATTAAATATGGAAATGTGTCTGGTGATTTTCGTAATTGACTTACAAATCATTTCATCATATATTTATTTTGCATGATCGTGTTAGTATCTTATAAAGTTAGAGAAGAAAATAATTGATGGACCACGTTAGTGTCGTGCCACTTTTACTCGAAGGCTGGTTGCGTTAATTGTGCCACTTCCAATCAAATGCTGAAGAGATATCGAGTAGCAAAGCACGAAAACAAAACTGTCTACTTGTATGTGTGTCTAATTAATGAGTTTTATAAGTCTTTTTGTAATCATTTTTTTCTATGTTTTTTCTAGCTTTGGAGCCCGATGATTTTTCCAATATTGGGTTTTTGCCTCGTTATATCCTACATGCATATTCTGTTCATCTTTTAATTGCTTATGTGTATGATAGTTTGGTATGTGATGTGGATGTGACAATTAAATTGAATTTGATTTGAATTTTTAAGTTGGAATCTATTCACCCCCTCTAGATTAAATTAGTATCCATCATAGAACTTTCATGAACAAAAATTTGCAATTAGTTTGGCGCAAAAAGAAATATGTGTATGAGTAAGTGTAGGTCGTAGTAGTACTCTTTTCAAATCTCAAGTGAGGAGTTACTTATACTAGGTAAATTATAATAACTGTATCTCAAACGAATAACGCATTGATTGAGAAATGGGCCTAATTTGAGATGAACATATACTTGTAAATCAGAATTATCAGATAATGTTTCCTTGTAGTACTATACCACCTGCCCCATCCTCCCAAAGAAATTTCAAATGCAAACTCTAATTCATGTACTGGTCAAACCACCTGATACAATTTGTACAGATTTGGTAACAACACGCGACGAATAGGCCGGCCGCTACAACCCGTGACACAAGGCCGCTCGCGACACGTACCTATACAGCTACGAAGGCTACCACTAGCTTATGATGAGTGAGTGAGAGCAGCATCAAGAGCACATAATTTCAAAACCAAATGTTAGTTCCTTGGATTACTTGGGAGTCTTGGAGGTTTGAAGCAAAGATTTCTAGATTTAGGATAACCATTAACCAACATTGGTTTCGTTCCTTAGGAACTGAAATTGTGTAGAAACCAACACACGATCCCGTTTTTATGATTCCGAACTGGGTTTCAAAAAAGTTAGGAAGCTCATCTGCAGGGTTGTTTTCACTCTTCTGACGGAAAAAGACAACGGTGAGCAAAGACTTCACTCGTTCAGTCCCGAAAAACAAGTCTGAACGTCAACAAAGCACCGAGGCTACAGACCAGGGGGTTTGAATAGTGGAACCAGATTGTATGGCCCTTCCACATCAACGGGAACTCTGAGAGCCCGGCTAAGGAGCTCAGGTGTAGTAGCTTTGGCCTTCCAAGTACTGAACCATGGTCCTCCTCCAACTTCTACTGCGGCCATGTTACTTGTAACATCCAATATCATCTACAAAATACACAAAATCAAAAGGCTCGAATCACAAGAAGGTTTTGCACAAGTCGTCGAATCATTAACTATTATATCAAACTACAGTATCATGTAAGCCAGAAACATAATTATTGGGGGAAAAAAAGGGTGCGGCAAAAATTTTTCACGTAAACATAGCGGTCGTTGGACTCATGAACCATCCCCAACCCCATAGTCACATTGACAAATAAATTCCCATAACAGAACCAATAGATCAATTGAGACAATTTCCCATCACACCGTCCAATAATCCAGGCAAACTTTAGCATACATTTTTTTACTAAAAACCGGCACAAGTCCTTCCAATAATGGGAAAGAGTGATAGAAGAAAGAGTGACTGTTTGGCCAAAGGATATCCAATCCTAACTACAACGAAATGATTAACTTGTCCATGGTCACTGGTTATGGCTTGTTTAATGTTCTTTATTTTTCTTGTTTAATCTATACAAAAAGTTGGAAGACAAAATGGTTACCTAATGATGGGTGTTATGTAAGGATGGGCAACGGATATGGCGGGCGGGTAACCGCGGTTATTTACCCATAACCGTTTATGCACATACCCGCATAACCGTTTACCCGTTGAGTAATTGCCTAAACGGTTATATTCATATCCATAATCATTTATAAACGGTTAACCATACCCATTTAACCGTAACCGTTTAATACCCGTTTGCCCATTTACCCTTTTTAACCCGTTTATCTTTTTTTTTTTTTTTACCATTACCCCTTCTACACCTGTTTATATATTTTTTAACAACTTGAAAATTAAAAAAAAAATTGTCATAATTTTTTTTTTTTTTTTACAATTAAACACCATTATAGGTACATTCATCATACATTTCCGTATTTTAATTTTTTAAGTCCTTATACCATTCCAATAATTGAAATAATAGTTTACGAACGATATTTTTAAATGTTACTAATGAAGGTAAATACAATATTTACTAAGTGTTATTGGGTTACAAAAATTGTTTAGAATATATTTCTCTCAAAGCATTTCACGGTTACCCACAAGGAGTTTAAATTAATTTGGTGAATTCCTTGATGATGAGAATCATCATTCCTATAGCAGTGTTATTGAGAGAATGACCGATGAATTTCTTGCTAATTTATTGGGTGCTAAGTAATATTAGATCGAGAACATGGTTTGTATTAGTTTTACATATATAAAACAAATAAGTAAACAGTTACCCGTTTATAACTGCGGTTAATACCTATAACCGCCTATTTAAATTTCGCGTTAAAACCGTTTATTTATCTAAACGGTTATCCATAACCGTAACCGTTTAATTTAAATGGACGGGTAACTACGGTTACCCATAACAAATGGGTATTTACCCATCCTAGTGTTATGACTCGGTCTATGTAGAATACTCGTGCCGTGCCTGCTTAAAAGATTTTGGGCTCGTGCTGGGCATAGAAGCACTTTCAGCTAAAAATTTATATGTTCTAACTCAGGTCATCAAGAAAACTGTTTCTTATTATCCATGCCTTATCCAGAGTGGCAAACCAGGGAAACAAGTGTGTTATAAATGGTCTATTAGCATAGTTTTCGTTTCCCACGGCAAACTAAAATAAAATTCCGAGCTTTTACTGACAAAAAAAAAATGCAAATGTCAAATAACTAGTCATTTTAGAGTTGTATGGCCTGTCTAAAACATTTTGCAAGCCTAGGACACAGAAAAGAAAAGAGTAATTGAAGAAAAAGAGAGTGAGACCAATAAATACATGTGTATATAATATATATATATATATATATATATATATATATATATGAGTGAAAACTGTGCACCTTCCCCCTGCAACCATCATATCTTCGTTCCCACATTTTTAATTTTAGATCACCGAAGCAAGTATCTTTACAAGCTGGAGCAAGTCCAGCTTCTGATGTTGGAGCATGCAAAGTTGTACCAGGATCCTCTGTTGTTGCCTCTAATTCAACCTGCTCATTAACAAGAAAAGTGTGTTGGGTGACTACAAAGATTTTCACTAATATTATCACAAAGGCTAGAAACAGCTTGAACCTTCTGTTAGCGTTATGGTAGAGATTTAATTTCCACCTAATATTACCAAAATATTAAAGACCACCCACCACTTAATATAGCTGTAGAGATTTCATTTCCAGGTGTATACTACTACTATCACATCTGAGGGAGGGGCAAGATGAAAGAGACGTTCAATTACCATGTGTGTTTCATTCTCTGCAGCAATGGACCAGTAACCCCAAGGAGCAATTTCCCAACTAACAACACCATTCCATGGTACAAATTCATAAAACTTTCCACCATAGTGAACTCCGATCTGCATCATAAATGCATGAACATATTAAAGGGGTAAAAATGCAGGTACTATTTGTTAGCTCCAACTTGGAAATTTCATGGATATATCCAATTTTCTTAATTTATCATGAGCAATTGTAGAATGCAAAGAAAGACGAGATTTTGTTTCATCTTTATCCATTTTCCTTATAACATATTTGTTGGAAAATATTAGTATTTTGGTTTATTTGAATGTTTAGTTTTATGGGCTTAGCCCGTTAGAATTAGGTTTTGTTAGAGATTAGGGTTAGTTTATTATAAATAGGGTGATTTGTTATTCATTAGAGAACAAGTTAGCCACAATATAGTCTCTTAGGGTTTTGTAGCCATTTTGGCATTCTCAGTTTGTTTAATAATATTCTTATTATTTGTTAGTCTTGCTTGTTGCACACTCTGATATTCAACTTGGTATCAGAGCAGGTTCGATTCTTTGGAATTTAATCTGTTCTAGATGGGTATCAATTTGTTCATCTATTTGTCCGCTACGTATCAGTTTGTTTGGAAGTTTGCAATTGGCATCAGCATCGGCATCGGCATCGACATCAGAATTTGAAGGCTTGCATCCACATCTACTTGTTGGCAAACTCATGTCGTGTACCGCCATGAGTTTGACCTGGGGGGTGTTGGAAAATATTAGTATTTTGGTTTATTTGAATGTTTGGTTTTATGGGTTTAGCCCGTTAGAATTATGTTTTGTTAGAGATTAGGGTTAGTTTATTATAAATAGGATGCTTTGTTATTCATTAGAGAACAAGTTAGCCACAATGTAGTCTTTTAGGGTTTTGTAGTCGTTTCGGCATTCTCAATTTGTTTAATAATATTCTTATTATTTGTTAGTCTTGTTCGTTGCGCACTCTAATATTTAACTATATTTAATGAAGAAAATTTTAGATAGACCAACACAAACATAACACTATCCTGAATGGCAAAGAAACTGCTCAACCCTTACTTCCCCCTCCTCTATGAATCTCATTTAAAATTTTCCTCTCAAAGATAACTTAGCAAAATATAAAGTGAGCAGAAGCAAACTAGGGAAAGCAAAGCAACATTTTCAGAGCAATCTCCACTGGAAAAGTACCAAAGCAGCGTTTTCAAAAGTTTCTGTTAATCCAGGTAGTTGCCTCAAACCACCGCCTGATGTCAGAGCAACTTCTCCAGTAGCGCCTTCAAAAACATTACACTGAACCTGAGGTGTGGCATCAATCCATCCAAATAAATCAGTGGATGCCAAACCAATAATACAATGAAGAATGAGCTTAAAATAATAAGATAGTGATGAATGGATAAAAGCCTACCCAGAACCATTTTCTTGGGAATGCTCCACCCCAATTCTTTTCAGAATAAGAAGGGGCATTTTCAAACTCAAATCTTTCACCATCCCACTCTATCCAACCTGAGATTTAACGAAACATGAGACAATGCCCTAAAAAGTGCGTACAGGTTTCTAAAAAGAGAAAATTTTGGAGTATCAGATATTCAAAAGAAAGAAACACATGATTGTCCAAAAATAAAACAGCTAAATGGTACAGGAAATATTTGCAAGGAGTTAAAGGAGATAAGCAAATGCCTGTTGACAATCCACCAGACATGCATATTTGCCAATGGGGTTCAAATACAGGAAAAGCTGCTAACCAGCCTGCAGTAGACTTCTGCGTAGACCCAACATCACCCCATCCATAAATTGGGCGGGTACTGTATTCCCAGCGAGCAGTTGGCACAGTTTCCACATAACCTGACCTGACACGAACAAGATTGTACATCAAAGTTCTAATAAACTCTATGGGTACGGGCAACCCATATTTGCACGGCTCAAATGAAAAAAAAAAAAAGAACAAGGAGAGGCGTACCTGCCATCATCACGAATGGAACCCTGATGCCAAAGTGGGGTGACTTGAAAACCTTGTATCACTCTACTATCGAATTCCTATACAATATATCCCACAAATGTGGAGAAATATTAAAAGAAGTAAACATTAATGAAAACAAGTATTTTCTGTTGCAGCCTAACATAATTCTCACAAAATGACAATTGCAAAAACGACGTACTTAATTAGAAACTAGGTGGTCATCTAGTAGAAGAATAATGAATATAAACCGAAAACAAAAAATAAGGTTCAAATGTAGATATTAACCTTCGGAGGAACCTCCTTGTTCGGAGGCTTTGATTGTTTTTCTGCTATAAAAGTGTTCCCCAACATAAGCTCATCCCTGCCTATGCATTAAAAACATTAACAACCAGCATAATTAAGGTGGACACCTGAAAAATCCTAATATAATACAGAAGTCGAAAACACGAAACTTAGGACACGGACACCCAAAATATAAACAGCATTTCTTTCATCAAATAACAACACATCGTCCCGAAAAGTTATGAAATTTGAAATTCTTCAGAAACAACAACTTGAGTAACATTTAAAACAGAAAAAAAAGTTCTTACTTCCCCAAAAGTTCTGAGATTCTTCAGAGTACTGGCAAATGTACTTGTCGTAGGCACCCAGAATTTGAGCACCGACCCCGGTCGACCTTGGCCCGTTCTGAACCATTTCTAACACCGTCAGTGGCTTCCGGAACGCAGGATTCTCAACGGTGTACATGAAGCAGAAGCTCTGCCTCCGCTCCGGAATCGCAACCTTGAAGTACCAGCCTTCAAAGAATTTCCGGCTCGTTCCATCGAAATGGTACCTAATTACACAATTAATCACCAAAAAAAATCACCCAATTGAGAAATTAAATCCCGAAAAATGTCAAGAAATTAAGCTCAATGCGCATACATACCCGCTGTGAGGAGTTCGAAGGTCTCGATTCCGAGGGGTGGGGACGTAGACGGAGCTCGCGGCCGCTTTGTCCTGAGCTGTGGAGGAGGGAACGGTGGAAGTGGTTCGAAACCCTAGCTTCAGAGTCCTCAAGGAGCTGCGTTTTGAAGAGTGAGAGAGGAGAGGGTTTCTGGTTCGGAAGCTCAAGCTTGGAGAGAAATGGTGGTGATCGTGCAGTGAAGAGAGGCTTGACTCCATTGCTATACAGGGATGGAAGTTGAAGAGAGAGAAAGAGAGGAGATGATAAGACCTCAGTGGTCCAATCCCTAATTCGACCTTAACCTGCAAGCTAGATCAGAAATGGCGATGGAAGGGAAGGAAGAAGGCAGTGGAGAGAACCTCCTATTTTTTGTAATAATATTTTTATATTCAAATAACCGTCGGCCATCCACTCACCACATTGGCGCCTTTATACGACCCAAACATCCAGATACTGCCAAATGGATGGTGTGAGTTCAACTACCCAACGGACCCAATATTTATTGTCCAAGATGGGACAGTCAACCACCCAAGCCCGGGAAGTTAATTCCGGATGTGGGACTAGATATGATAGCAGCCCAATAGCTGAAGAATACCACTCGGGTATTCTGCTTAGTGTTCTCCTGTGGACTGGATTCTTTCTGATAAAAGGGGGAAACAAGAGAAAAATACCACTATTAGCTGGAAAAAAATAGATCTGTGATGGCTCAACAAAGCGTGGAAGACCTGGCGGTGCAGTTAGGGGAGGAGGGGCCATGGAGTTGACAAATATGGAGCACGCCATTAATCTGGTTGGGGCTGTACTAATAGATCAACCACTTAACAAGTGGTGTGGGGGGAGGGGAGTGGGGTTTTGGGGAGGAGGGTAAGGAACATCCTAAGGAGCGCCAGGAAGGACATGGGTGTGGTCCAAATCAATTGGGTGAAGGAGAATATCTACATTATTATGGTGAGGGATGAGGAGGCGGCATACTGAATCATAAACTTGGTACTATGAGCTGTGATGAAACAGAATTTCTCAGTAAGAGCGTGGCCATCTAATCTCTCTCTGGAGGAAATCCTTCTTCACCTGGTCCTATTCTGGACACATATGAGAGAAGTACCGCTGAATCTCGGAACGATAGATAACGTGGAAAAGCTAGCTGGAGAAGCTGGGGAATTCCTCGACCTGGAAGATGTTGCGTTGGCAAGAGGTTTCCTTAGGGTCAAAATCTTGATTGATACCAGAAACCCTCTGGCAGTGGGCTGCTGGTTAGCCAGGGGCAGGGACAGGGACAGGGATTCGTGGGTGGAGTTCAGTTATGAAAAAGTTGCAGGACTTCTGTTACAAATGCGGAAGAATCAGACATGCTATGAATGAATGTTCTTTTATAATAAACAGGAGTGATGCAGCTGCCTATGAAGACTGGACCAGAGCAAAAATGGTCCGTGATTTTTAGGAAGCCACTCTGGTGCAACCTATTCCGATGAGAGATCGCCAACAAGCTAGGATGAGTCGTGCAAGTTGTAAAACCCCACCCATTATGAGAAGATTACACATGAGCGGGGATACGAGTGAGGAAAGTGGGCATGATGGGGAGGGGTAGGGAAGGCAAAAAGAAGGACTTGGATTGTCTGCCTCCCATTTTGGTGCCCTTCATGTGCCCTCCTGTTTTGTGTGGTCACAGTTAAGCCACGTCAACATTTTATATTACTATTTCTTTTTGTTTTATTATTTTTATTAAAAAATAACTGAAATGGGAGGGCACGAGGAGGGCACTGAAATGGGAGGGCACTGAAATGGGAGGGCACTGAAATGGGAGGGCAGACAATCCAAGTCCAAAAAGAAGGCCATCACCTAAGGAATGTGTCAGGGAAGGGTTCTGGAGGTACAATTGCTAGGTATGAGAACATTAATTCCCCTATGGGGACTACTGAGACCTCGGATATAGGTGGTCCCAACCAACTAGTTGTGGGCCGCGATTTAAATAGGGAACAAAGGTGGAAACTGGATGAGCCTACTCTAGGGGCCAAAAAACGGGGCATTAGCATAGACAAATTAAGCGAAGACGGGTAGGGGTGGGCACGATGCGGTTCGGTGCGGTTCCACCCCTAAAATGAAACCAGAACAAAAAAATATCAACGGTTCGGTTCGGTGCGGTTCTGTTTAAATTTATTACTAGAACCGTATGGTTCGGTTTACATCGGTTTCGATTCGGTTCTTGCCGGTTTACGGTTCCGAATACTAAATTATTTGAACACCACATCATCATGCATTCAAATACATCTTCTAAAACTGATTATATAAAGTTGCATACAACACTTCTTTTTTAATGCAAATGTCTTTGGTAGTGGCACCAAGTCAATAAAAAGAGACAACTAATAGAAATATGCATTGGTCAGTTAGTCAACAAACAAAAAAATGAAGAACTCAAGTAGCATTACATTAGTATCCTGAAATTGGCAGCAACAACATCAGTAAGCAAAAGGAAATATTTAAATTGCATTAAAGGAAATATGCACTGGTCTCTTGATATTGGCAGCAAGAAGAAGCAAAAACAAAAATCCAAATGTCCTTGCTAGTTGGTAGTTGCTGATTCTTTTTCAAACAGCAGCTCTGTACACAATCAAACAACATATAATCAAATCAAACAACTTATTTCAAAGAGCAAGCATAACCAAACAACTTATTTCAGAAAGGAAGCATGGTAGACAAAGTTTTGAGCACCATATAATTTGTATTCATTACACTAACTACACAAAACATGATCTCAAACAATTTGACTATCCCATATGATCTCCTCTCTCTCTCTCTCTTTAAGTATGCTTTCTCTGCAACCGAACCCTCACCCTAACCATACTCAGTTTAATCAACCAAAACACAAAAAGAAAAGAAAAGAAAAAAGTGGGGTTGGTCCAACCTGCAGTGACATCAGCCTCCTCAAAGAACAAGAACATGAATTCAAAGAACACAACGACCAAACCTCCTCAAAACTCATGTACCAGTTATCCCATATATCTTATTTGTTGAATTCAAAATTATATATCTTACAACTCAAATTAACAAGGAAGGTGCTAAAAAATTAAAGTTACATACCATCACTAGTAAAAGGTGATAAGTTAGGACTAAATAGTTTATGAATCCCCAAGCTAGATGTGCCACCATTCATTTTTTCTAGAACATATAAAAATCAAGAACTCATTAGAAAATAAGAAAGCAAGCATGCAACAAAACAAGAGAAAAAACGAAAACAAAGTAATGAAAAATAAATATTCATACCTGTTTCAAGTGCTTCATAAAACTCTATATCTGCCAAGATTGTCTTATCGTCTAAAATTGAGAAGTTATGGGACATCAACCAGTTTTGAGTACAAATTAACCTCTCTACCATTAGAGGAGTCAACGAAGAACGATATGAGTTCACAATCCTTCCTCCCGTGCTAAAGGCAGATTTAGAAGCTACCGTTGAGACCGGAATTGCAAGAACTTCCTTTGCAATTAGTGCCAACACTGGGAATTTAACACCATTCAATTTCCACCAATTTAAAATATCAAAATCTTGACCCACTTCCACTTTTTCATTGTGATCTAACAAGTACCTATCAAATTCATGGTCCGAGAGCACGACATTACTTGCTTCAACTTCTTTTATCTAACTTTCATCCATTTCTGCTCGTTTTTTCCCCTTCCATGTTTTTTTTTATCAGCCCCACCAATAGTAGTTGTAGTACTAGTAGTATTAGAACAACTATTAGCACTAGAACCACTTGGTTGGTTAGAAGAAGGAACATACTCATCATATAGTTCGAAGACTAAGCTTTTTATCTCATCCTTCTTAGTCATGGCTTCATCAATACTACAACCACGACGCTTCAAAATATGTGGCACATAGCCCGGTTTATATCTTGGATCAAGCACAAGTCCCACAAACAGAAAAGGATTTACTTTAACAAGATCACCCTAATACTTATCAAATTTCGCCTTCATACTTAGTGCCATTTCATGCAATATCAAACTTGTGTAGGTTTGAGTTAATAACATATCTTCTTCAACGAACAAATCAACTATTTCTTCGTCAATTGCAAGCAAATCAGAAAAAGTACTATGACAAGCCGGATGTAAAGTAACATTCATCTTCAATGTCATTTGATAGAACACTTTCAAAAAATTGACGAAGATAGCGGCATTGCTCCAATCTTCCATATTTGGTGGCCCATACCTCTTTTTACCATTGGAAGGTCCACCCACTCGTTCTTCTTCTCCTGGCACATCTTCACCAAACCATGACAAGTATGCAATCTCATCATCTCCCATTCTCACAAAAGCTTTTTCAAATTTCAATGCATTCGTTAACATCAAATAGGTGGAATTCCACCTAGTTGGCACATCTAAAAAAACAAGACCCTTGCATTCGATTTTCTCCTTCTTAACACAATTCCTAAAAGTTTCCACCTTTTGTGGAGAAGATGTTACATACACCAACGCATTCCTAATAGCTAAGATGGATTTATCTAACGTCATCAAACCATCTTGAACTATCAAGTTAACAATATGAGCACAACACCTGACATGCATATGATTTCCCTCAAGTATCATTCGTGAATTTTGCCAATGACACATCTTTGTCTTCAAATAATCTATTGCCACCTTGTTTGAAGAAGCATTATCGACCGTGATGGTTAGTACATTCTCCAAACCCCATTCTAGCAAACAAACCTCAAGAAGTTTTCCAATGGAGTTCCCCTTGTGATTAGCTATGACACAAAAGTGTAGTATTCTTTTGTGCAACTTCCAATTACTATCTATGAAATGTGCCGTTATCACCATGTAGTTTACCTTTTGAAGACTTGTCCATGTGTCGGTTGTGAGGCTAACTCTGTTTTCAATTTTGCTTTCATTTCATTAGACATGAGGACAAAGTGTCTCACAAGTGTCCTACTAGAGATGGTGGATAAAAATGGGGGCAAACAACACTACAGAAAAACCTAAACCCTCTCCCTTCAATATGTGAAAACGGCAACTCATCTAAGACAACCATTTGTACCAACGTCTTTATGCAATCTTCTTTTGTATTCCCCCTAGCCATAAGAGTACCAACACCATCATCAAAAGACAAAATCTTTTGCCTTTTATCCGGATTTATTCCTGGATAACTCTTACATCTTCCTCCCTCAATATGTTTTGTAACGGTTGAAGTATCATTTCCAAAAGGGTTAGCAGCAAAGATAGTAGAACAATGCTTACACCAAGCTCTCCTTCTAATTATTGTTTCTTTGGTCCCATATGGCTTTACAATGTTTTCTATGTCATCATATTCAACAAAATGGTCCCATACTTTTGCCCTACGCCTACTGTTCCCAAGAGGAGGCAATGGAGGAATACCACTTGGTTGAGTTGGTGATTGTACCTGGGGTGGAGTTGGTGGTTGGGGTTGTGGTGGAGTTGGTGGTTGGGATAGGGTTTGAGTTGGTAGTGATAGTGTTGGACCCGGTAATGACGAAGGTGATGATGAAGAAGCAGATGCAAAAGAAGAACAAAAACTATGTGATTTTGATTGGTTTGTCATCCCTAAAATAGACAAAAAACAAAAACCATGTCATTCACATACATATTTTGAATTATAGGAAGATACTAAGTGATTAGAACGAGAGAACAACATGCCCACATCATAAAACTAAAAAAAAGCATAGAACATGTTAAAATTCCAACCAAACAGAAGCATGAAAGACTTGAATTAGCATGGATCTCAATCACTTAAATGTCGTGCCTTTCTTTCCCATGTGTGTGCTGTCCATGTTTCTTCCATGTGCCGTGTTCATCTTCATCATTTCAGCTAGCAATCAACACATTTTCTGTCATCAGATGGTAGCTATGATGTTTGTAGTTGTAGGTCAACACACTTGCACACACACATGCTGATTTCTAGCCTTCTAATCTTCAAAAACGTCCATCCTCATGTCTCCATGCTTGCACTATCCAATCTTGGCAAAAAAATGCTCCAAAATGCTCCAAATAGCACTTTGCTGCCAACTTTGTTATTTGAACCTACAAACACACGAAAATAGCTTAAAGTACTAAAATAACTAGAATTAAACTAAGTAAATGCCAAGAAACAAGCTAACTAAGTTGCATAAATATGCTCCTATCAACGAGGGTGAAATTGTGTCGAGGGAATTATTTGTTTACATATTATGTACAATTTTTGCTCAATAGAAATATTATTCACTCAGAGAGGCGCATCACCAGGCACGACGAATGGTTTCTTGCTTGGTGGATGTATGGAAATTTGTACCGTGCCGAGCAGGAAAAGTTATGGAATTGGGCGATGAAAAAGTTCTGGAATTGGGCGATGGAGACTCTAAATCCCTTTTCGCACTGGGGGTTTTGCGCCGGGGGGGGGGGAACTTTAATGAGTTCTTGTGGGATTATGAGAATGAAGGTGGCAGCACAGGATCTCTGAGGCGTCCATATTTGTTGCATGATTTTATGGCAAAAATGGAGCTTATTGATTTGGACTTTAATGGGCCTTGCTTCACATGGAGGGGGACTCAAAACAATAGCCTAGTTCAAGAGAGATTGGACCATGGTCTGGTAAATGGACCTTGGCAGGCCCGGTGGCCAAATACGATGGTTACCCACGCAGTTGTGAAAGCTTCGGACTATGCCCACTAATTATCAATTTGGACCGATTGGATGCAAAGGGAAAATGACCCTTTGGGTTTGAGGGTTTTTGGGTCAAGGAACTGGGATGCAAGGAAGTGGTAGAAAATAGCTGGCATAATCAAAATGACGGGGATTGGCTATACAGGTGGCAACAGAAGAAAAGAAATACAAAGAAGAATTTGAAGACTTGGAGTCATGAAACCTTCCAAGACCGAAAAGCCTTAATCAATAACCTTACTGAGTATCTAGGCTCTCTTCAATTGAATTGGGAGAACAATGTTGAGCGGATCAAGGCTACTACCACCAGGATACTTGAACTTGAGGATCAAAAGGAAGCGTTTTAGGCGCAACGATCCTAGGTCCGTTGGCTGCAAGCTAGGGACTCCAATACAACATTTTTTTTCATCACTCTACTATCCAGAGGAAAAGGGTAAACAATATTACGAAGATCAAGGATGATTGTGGCAATTGGGTGAAAAACCTTTTGGGTATCAGGAGGTCATTCGAGGTCAATTTTCGTAATCTATTCCGGTTTTCGGGTAATAGTGACTAGGGGAACCTTCTTGATTGTTTAAGTTCGTCAATCACCACTGAGATGAATGATGTGCTTACAAGTCCGATTGACAAAGCAGAGACCCGAGAGGCTGCTTTTTAGATGGGTGGGTCTAAAGCTTCAGGGCCGGACGGATTCCAAGGTATTTTTTTCCAATCATTTTGGGATGTTATTTATGTTGAAGTCAAAGGCTTTGCTGCTGAATGCTTGGAGGGTGGTTGGAGCCCTTGCTCGCTCAACGTCATTCATATCGTTCTGATCCCGAAGTCTCCCAACCTCAAGTTTGTTAATTAGTTTCGACAAATTAGCATATGCAATTATTCGTACAAGCTCCTCTAAAAAATCTTGGCTAATCATTTACGACCTTTCCTTCCCACAATGATCTCATAAAGTCAGAATGCGTTCGTTGGGTGCCATCAAATCCAGGATAACATTGTCATCGCTCATGAAGTTTTTCACTTCCTTGAGCTTAGAAAGACGAAAAGGAAGTGCCAGCTGGGCATATGACATAGTTGAGTGGGATTTTTGGAAGCTACTATGTTGAAAATGGGTATTAACTGCTCGTGGGTGGAGCTTGTTATGCGGTGTGGTTTGTCGGTGAAGCTCTCTGTGCTTATTAATAGTTGTTCGGGGAATTGCTTTAGGCCGACTTATGGTCTCCACCAGGGAGATCCACTATTTCCCTATATGTTCCTTTTAATAAGTGAAGTTTTATCTTGGCTCTTCTAGCAGGCGGCTGAGACGGGATTTCTGAAAGGAATTCGAATTAGTGCTCACCTTTTTTTTTTTTTTTTACGGATGGTATTTTGATCTTCTTTTCGGCCACAGAGGAAAATTGTGAGAACATGGATCGTCTTCTGAAGGCTTACTATCTTGCTTCGGGGCAAGAGGTTAGTTTGCAAAAAGTCGATGGTGTACTTTAGTGCCAATACACCTAGAGATGTCCAGTAGGAATTGTGTACAATCTTGAATATGTTAAGGGTGGAAGACCCTAAGACTTACCTTGGTATACCAGCGGGGTGGGGCAAGACCAAGTCGGTTGCTATGTTCTACATCAAGGACGGGGTATTATCTAAGATCTAGGGCTGAAAGAAATTTTTTTTATCGCAGGTAGGCAGAAGTGCTGATAAAAGGTTGTGGTTCAAGCCATGCCCACTTATCCAATGAATGTATTTCATTTCCCAGCTTGGCTTTGTAGTGAAATTGATGGAGTCATTGCAAAGTTCTGGTGGGCTAACTCAAATAAAGCTCGTGGAATTCATTGGGTAAAGTGGATGGATATAGGCTTGCCAAAGTGTGAATGCGGTATGGGTTTTAGGAATTTTGGAGACTTCAATCTCGCCCTCTTAGCCAAGTAGTGCTAATGGCTTATCTAGGAGCCTGACTCATTATGGGCTCGGGTCTTTAAGGACTGATACTTTCCTTACTCCTCGTTCCTTAAGGCAAAGCGAGAGGGTCGTTCCTCTTGTATTTGGTCGAGCATTTTGGATGGAAAGGACATTATTCTTAAAGGTACTCATTGGCAAGTCCTAAGTGGGATAAAGGTCAGCCTTTGGAGAGATGTTTGGGTTCCGAGTTTATTTGATGGTCACCCTATTCCCATCAACAATGCCTCAGTGGACTTGGATCAAATTGTTGACTTAATCATTAATCAGGACGTCGGGTCTTGGAACTTGATTTCTATCACCAATGTTATCTCAGAGTTGGATAGTACGACGATCGTTGGTTCTCATTTTGGTGATCCTGCAAGATCAGACTTCCTCATTTGGCGGGAAAAAATGAATGCAATTTATACCGTTAAATTGGGATATCATTGGGTATGGGGACAAAATCCACAGCATGCTGCTAATGTTGGATCAAATCAGTGTGTTTAGAAGATAATTTGGGGCGTTGTGGTGCCTCCCAAGGTGAGGAACTTTTATGGCGAGGGGCTCGATAGGCTATTACAACCTACCGAAATCTTTTTCGGCGTCGTTGCGATTTCTCTCCCTTTTGCCCAATCTGTGGTAAGTATGATGAGTCTGTTGAGCATTTTCTTCTCCTTTGCCCTTAGGTTGAGTTTGTGTGGTTTGATGATCCCTTGGGTATTCGGGTGAACTGTGAATCCATCTCTACTTTTGCTGCTTGGCTTATTTGAATTGGAAGTGTTGACTTTAGGAGTAAGTTGGAAAAATCGCGAGCTCTTTCCCTTGTCGCGTTATCTTGTTGGCATATTTGGAAATCACCAGCACTCGCTGTCGCCCACCATCACCATTGCTGCTATCATGAATGCATTTGATAGTTTCTCATCGACGACGAACTGCACCTTTATACCCCTCCTCCTCGTGCACCTGTGATGAACTGGTGTCTTCTTTGGTCCCCTTATCTTAGTGGTGGGGTTAAGGTGAATGTGGATGCTAACTGGAAGATGGGTGAGGATCGAGGCTTTGTGGGAGTGGTAATTCGTGATGCCCAGGCCCGGTGTGTTGAGGTGTGCCGGTTGGAAGTCGTGGCTACAAATGCTCTTATAGCTAAGGCTTTGGCGATATGAGAGAGTTGTGCTCTTGCTTGCCAGAGGAATTTCAATCATATTTTCGTGGAATCAGATTTCAAAATTGGTCATCTCATCATTTGTGGCTGGCTTGGAGTGCATTCCTTGGGAAATCCTTCCTATTTTAAGCCGTGTACTGGAGTTGGGGAGATCTTTTCAAGCATGCACCTGGTCTTGGGTTCTAAGATCAGCAAATGCTATGGCGGATTTTGTGGCATCACATTCGGTAGTTGGGATGTGCAACTCTTTGTGGGTCGCTAAACCTTCATCTTTGCTAGTAGGAATCCTCAACAAAGATGGTCTTCCTTGCCCCCCTTAAAGGTTGTAGGTGGCCTGGAAAGCATTGGATTTGACATATTTTCCCAAGGCTCGGCTGCGTCTTGTATTTCTTTGTCCTCATTGCTTTCTCAATGTTTGTGGTTGTTAGTCCTTAGTGGCTTTCCTGTACTCTTTGGCTTTTGCCCTAGTTAATGAACTTCCAGTTATGTCAATAAAAAAAGGAAAAAAAAAAAAGCCATTTCTAACAACTTAACCAACTCAGCCTAATAACTAGTAAACCGAATTACACCTTAATCTTGTAAAACTAATAATAGTGATTAAGCTAATCAATGATTACATTTAGATTCTTATCATTTACCCTTCCTTTACCGAAGACCTTGTCCTTAAGGGTAGAATTTGACTCTGGAAACTTCAACTTGAACTTATCATAATCTTCCCAAGTAGTTGCAGTAATATCCTAATTCTTCCATTGCACCAACACTTGCACACTAGTTGCATTTCCCTTTTTGTAAATCCTTTTATTCAACATAATCATTGGTTCTTTCACTGTGTCTGGTTCAAGCCTTTCTTCTAGAATGGTCGCAGTAGGCACAATTTGCTTTCCCAAGTGCTTCTTTAGAACACTGACATGGAACACTAAATGAATTTTGGTATTGGCTTGTAACTTTAACTTGTAAGCCATTTTCCCAATTCTCTCCAAGACTTCAAAGGGACCAATATACTTTGGATGCAGTTTGTGGTAATAATGTAGATTTAGGGCTTACAACTGGTAAGGTACTAACTTCAAGTACACAAAATCACCCATAAAGAAGTCTCTCTCAGTCATGTGCTTATCAGCTTGGATATTCATTCAGTTATGTGCCATTTCCATATTGTTTTTCAGAAGTGCCAGAATCTTGTCCCTCTCCAATAATCTTTTCTCCACTTTGTTTAACTTTGCAGAACCTAGCTCATAGGCAACAATGTGAAGGGGAAGGAAGCCATACACCAACTCAAATGGAGTAGACTTAGATGCATTATGATATGAGCTATTATAGCTCAATTCAGCCCAAGATAGCCATTGCACTCATTTCTTTGGTTGTAGTCCCACAAAACACCTTAAGTCTCCAAACACCTGTTTAACACTTCAGTTTGCCCATCACTTTGGGGATGATATCCAGAGCTTATATTCAACTTTGATCTTTACAGTTTGAAAAATTCTTTCCAGAAATTGTTGAGAAAGATTGGGTCTCTATCACTCACAATGCTTGTAGGCATGCCATACAGCTTAAATATGTGATCCACAAATAATTGTGCCACCGTAGTTGTAGAATAGGGATGAGCTAAGGCAACAAAATGGCCATACTTTGACAGTTTGTCCACTACTACCATTATCATTGTCTTGCCTTGGCATGGAGGTAACCCCACAATAAAATCCATACATATCAGTCCATATTTTTTTTGGTATGGGAATAGGTTGTAACAACCCTAGGGGAGCAATAGTTTCATATTTGTTCATTTGGCATACCTGACATGCAACAACAAATTGTTTAATGTCTGCCTTCATTCATTGCCAATAGAAGCCTCTTTTAATCCTTTGATAAGTCTTTAATACTCCCTGATGGCCTGCAATTGGGGTTTAATGGTGTTCCTCAATCACTCTCCTCCTCCAATGAGACATTGGACTAAGTACTATCCTTAAATTGTATTTCAAAAAACCATTGTCTATATGGAACTTAGACACTTTGGAGCTGTGGCCTTGTGTTTCTTGAGGTTTAAGCACTGTGACCTCTTGTAATTTCTGCTTGTCCCACTCATCAGTCTCATTATCTATTCTTAACTTATCCAACCACCCAAAATAAGGGTAAGTGATGGCAATGAGCTCCATTAGCCTATCTGACTCATTTTCAGTAGTCGCCATGTCATTCTCAGGATTCTGCACCCTTGATAGGGCATCTACCACTATATTGTCTCTCCCATGTTTATATTGGATTTCATAATCATAGCCCAATAACTTGGAAACCCATTTCTATTGAAAAACTGTGTTAGTTCTGTGACTCCAAAAGTATTTCAAACTACTATGATATGTCCTAATAATGAAGTGCATCCCTTGTAAGTAGTTGTGCCATTTCTTAATTGCATACACAATGGCAATTAGTTCCCTTTCATAGGAAGATATGGCTTGATTTCTTAATCGCAATGCCTAGATAGTGAAGGCTATGGGTCCCCCCATTTGTTGCAGGATATCTCTAATTCTAACTCTTGAGGCATCACATTCGATTTCAAATGGAATTGAAAAATCTGGAATAGCTAGTACCTGAAATGATGTCATGATGCTTTTGAGCTGTTTAAAAGCTTCCTCAGCTGTCATATCCCACTTAAACCCATCTTTCTTAGTAAGGTTATATAAAGGTTGACAGATTTTCCCACACCCAGGGATAAACTTTCTGCAGTAGCCTGTCAAACCCAAGAAACCCCTAAGTTGCTTCACATTCTTGGGAATATGCCATTTTGCTATAGCCCTCAACTTACTGGGATCTGCAACAACTCCTTATTTGGACACAATATGCCCCAAGTACTCCACACAACTTTGACCAAATGCACATTTTTGTTTCTTGAGGAACAAGTGATTTAATTGCAAGATTTCAAATACCAGTTTCAAATGCTGCAAATGATCTACCTAATTCTCACTATAGACTAGAATATCATCAAATAAGACAAGCATAAACTTCCTAAGATAAGGCCTAAGCAAGTTATTCATCAAACTCTGAAAAGTGGCTTGGGCATTAGTGAGACCAAAGGGCATCACTAGGAATCCATAATGGCCTTCATGAGTCCAAAAGGCTGTTTTTTCAATGTCTTTAGAGCTCATTTTGATTTGGTGGTACCTTAACCTTAAATCCAATTAGAAAAATAGCTGGAACCATGCAATTAATCTAGAAGATCATCTATTAATGGAATTGGATATTTGTCTTTTATGGTCAAGGCATTCAACTCTCTATAATCCATGCACATCCTCCATGTGCCTTCATGTTTCCTTACCAATAATACAAGAAAAGAGAAAGGAATATGGCTAGGTCTAATGAACCCAGCTTGTCTCAATTTCAATTTTCTGCAAAGGACCATAATGATATGGTTAAATGTTAGATGGTTTTGCTCCCTGTACCAATGGTATTTTGTGAGCATGTTCTCTTGCTGGGGGTAAGACAGTTGGAATTACAAATATCTCCTTAAATGCTCCCAAGAGATCGTGTAACTTACCCAACTGTGTAGGAGATAACTCAGAAGCCTTAAGTTTCTCAGAACAGATAGAATATAGCAGCATGCCCAAATTAGACTCATAGCATTCCTTATCCAATTATTGGAACTCATTTCCTGCACCAATGGTTTCTCACTGGCATGATGATACAACTTGAATTGTTAACCATGCTTAGAAAACTCCATAGTCATCAATTGGAAATCCAATAAAAATGGGCTGACAGTTGATAATCACTGCACCTTCAACACCACATCACATCTTCCCAAAAAGAGAGGAAACAAATATGTGGTACAATGGTAGTTTCTTATGGATAGGGTGGTGCTTTTGCAACATCCTTGCCCCTTAAGCTTGCCCTCATCCACAATCATCACCTCAAAAGTCTTCTGATCAATTACTTGCCACCCAAGTTTCTTCACTAATCTGGAATCTATAAAACTGTGACTATTGCCAGAGTCTAATAGGATTCGAATGGATTGGTTAGTGAGCATCCCATCCACTTTCATAATTTGAATGGTCTGTTTAGATGTAGTGTCATAGAATGCACATTCACTCAACTCTATATTGTAAAGCTCAGACATTCCTTCTCAGCTACTATACCATCTTCACTATCAACCACTTTCATTAATAAGAGTTGCTTGTGATGATATTTATGACCCTTAGCCCACTTCTCATCACAAAACTAGCACTCTCTTCTATCTCGTTTCCTATGAACCTCTTCAGTGGACAACCGCTCAAATTATGCACAGAAAGCTTTTGTAAATTCCTCACAGCTTGGAGTGGTGTGTAAATAGTCTTGCCATTTGAACCATTGCAAAGCTTCTAGTTCAAGATGGAAAGAAGTCATGGCCACCTTTTAATTGTCTTGAGGGCTATAATAGAGGAAATATTGTTCAGCCTTGTAAATCCAAGCAATCGGATCATCGCCATCGGTGAAATAAGGAAAGTCCACTCGCTGTTACCAAGGAGCTTGTGGTGGAGCCAATCCTTGGTCACAGAGTTCCTTAACGGGGCCGTGAAGAGGAGTGAAATCTCGTGGAGGAGCTTTCAAGGTCTCCCTAAAGTTTGGATCGAAAAGTTCTAGTGGCGGCGACCTCAGATCGACGACAGAGGAAGATTCGCAGCTTGGCTAAAAAGACAATTCGCGATAGAATTGTTCAAAAAAGATCGCGAGCTTGAAATCAAGAGCGACGGTGAATGAGGAGGACACATCATCGATCGAAGATTGGATCAAGTATGGAACAGCTTCCATCGATGCTTTGAGCGTAACAAGTCATTCATCCATGGTAGTGAAGCGTGTAGTGGTGGTGTGACGGGGCATACAAGAAGGGAAACCATGGATCGGAGTGGGTGATACCAATGATAAAACCTCAGTGGTCCAATCCCTAATTCAACCTTAACCTGCAAGCTGGATCAAAAATGGCGATGGAAGGAAGGAAGAAGGCAGTGGAGAGAGATACTGCCAAATGGCATTTCTAACAACTTAAACAACTCAGCCTAATAACTAGTAAACTGAATTACACTTTAATCTTGTAAAACTAATATTAGTGATTAAGCTAATCACTGATTACATTTAGGTTCTTATCAGGAGAGAGAGAAATGAAGGTGTATTAGAGTGAACTTTTGGTGTAACAGCGACATGTGGGTGAGAGGTGGCGGGTAATTTGGAAGCAAAGACGAAAGAATGTTCATAGTCCGGCACAAATTACATGAACCGAAACCTAAGCCCACATACATGAACCTGAACCCAAACCCAGACTAGGGTGGATTATTTGTTGTGGAATTGTGATTTGACAAGTAATGTTCTCTTGTTAGACTGAGACCCTTATTAGTTTGGAGTAAACCATAACTAGTCATGTGGGATCGAAATGGTTGTTTGATATGGACTCTGTGGTTCATCATGTATTCTCTTGTTAAGCACTTTGACGCGTTATGTTATCATATTGTCAAGGAACATATATTCAAAATGATCAAGATCAACAGTATGACAATATAAATGTTATATTATATGGTAAAGTATTTCTCGTATTCAATACCTATAATGTAAAAAAAAATTTAAAGGGTAGTGATTTTCACAGTCACATTTTCTACTTTTGCAATTATCTCTTGTTTTTGTCTATTGATTGATTCTCGTTTGATTCATCCAATCACATGGCTAGAAAAAGAGCGTAGAGTGCATTGAAGAAAAGAACAGTACGAAAATCACTTTCGCTTGTCATTGCATGCTCAAATCCTAATACAAATCAAACAAGTTTGCTTGTGTTGAAGAAATAAATATAAAAGGCAGCTGAAATTAAGAAGGCCTCAAGCCATCAATAAAATGCATCACACGTCTTGCCTTTACTTTGATTCGAGAAACCTTACATTCAGAGAAAGAATTTGAAGCCAAGAAAATGGCAACAGCATGACACAACAGCTTGTAGACGATTACAACAAAACCAAGTTCAAGATTAGGCTCCACGACTGTTTCAAAGTAGAAGCAGGAAAGCAAATAGATGTGGTACAAATCATCTAAGAGGATCGAAAAGAGGCCGAGGGCGAATATAAACAAGAGACAAGTCAACGCGGCAGAGATAATGAGAAGAAGAATGCAGATGATGAATGCGCCGTGGAGAAATGCAAGTAGGATGAGGTTGAGATTCGGCTCCATTGGAGGATACAGTTGAAGAAAGTGAGAGAGAAAGCTGAGGATGTTATAAAGAAAAAATGGTTGAGCTTGAAGAAGGGAAAAGAATGAAGTGACTTGCACTCATTCTATTGAAAGGCAATGAAGTCATTTTCTCAGTTATTTGGAGTTCACAGCAAGGCATTCTGTTTTGTGCAAAATTAGAGGTCCAAGTGTATAAAATGAATAAGATTCATGCATAAAATGAGTAAGATTGTTGAAGGAAACAAATACAAAATAAAGAAGCGGAAGAAGTTACTTAACGCACCAACTTGATCATTCAAATTTGCTACAAAGAACGACACCCAATTAAGACCTAAAACCATGACAAAGGGGAAAAAAACATAAGCTGATATTGACATGGATGAATTCCGGCATCCTTCTAAGACTTTGCGGTTGGTTCCCTAGTTCAACGAGTAAAATTTTCTCTCGCTAAACAGAGCAGCCTACGAAGGAAACTGAGCATCTCGTACGACTGCACATAATCATTTTTCACCCGAGTCTAGGGAATAGCATTTGATTTAGCAACTGGAAAACGTTGTGAGAAAACTCTCAACCAATTTGTTGAATGGTCACATGGATCTGCTCAAGTCTTTGAACATTCTGACCCAACATCAACTGTAGTCCAGATTAATAATCACTGGCAAGACGATCTGTGGATCTTCATCAATCTATCCTGCACTGCAAAAAATTTGCATGACATAACCAGGAAGCTATTTTGTTATGTAGCACTTAAACGAAACATTTTGAATTTTCCACCCCTTGCTTCAGTAAGAGCTGTCTTTGGGAACCATGTCGGTAGTTACAAGGGAAAGTCTGGACCAAGAAACTGAATACTAATGACTCTTGAAACATTGAGAAATTCAGGATGCATTCCCCATATAACTTGTTTTAAACTCTGACGAGAACAAATTTTAAGTGTCAGGCGATTTTCTTTTCAGTTCAAACTTTAGTTCTCATTTCACATCTCATAGATTTTTTGCTGATAACGTCTTCGAATAAATATTTTCAAAAGAGTGAATGCACATTCACGAAGAAATGGTAGAATAATAAAAATAAATTAAGATCAATTACCTTTGCCATCCACATGGACTCTATTTACATCAAGAATTTCGCTTAAGTGAGGCAATGACATCTAGGCCATCTTTGGTGACCCATTTGGAGGGATAGAAAGTATTAGATGATCCACGGTGATGTTGCCAAACCATGATTCTTGAGCAATCGTGCAATAAACCTTCCATCTGACTTTCATCTTCGACAACTTGTTCAATAAATGTGCTTGTCTGCAGATGCAAACAGTAAAGTTAGCCATTGAAGCGGGGATGTAGTAGCCAGTAGTCAGGCAATATTACAGTTTTCAGTGCTTAAGTGCGGACTTTATTTCTCCAATAGAGGCTGTATTATTGAAGGGTGTGCTTATATATGGTACAAGTAAGTAACTTAGGATGTTCTAGTTACTACATCAGTTTACTTAAAAGATACAACTTCTCGTTCTAAGTCTACCGCATGTTCTACCACATGTTCTTTTGCTTTAAAGATCGTAGAAGTTGGCTTATGTTTAAAGGTTACCAACCTTGAAATCATCATTGCCTTCATCGAGCTGCCTAATGGGTTCAAGAGTCGGTCGATGCCACCTTTTAGGGTCCCAGAGTATCGTACTATTGAAGGCAAATCCTGATATGTCAGCATAAAACCTCTGGAACCTTCTATTTGACTCAGTTACATGCCATCCTATGACCTGAGTTCCATTACAAACGGGGCCTTCAATAACAGGTTTCATCTTTCCACCTATCATTTTTTCCACGGTCCATGTCCCAAACCGCCTGCAGAAAAATATGAAAAAGGAAAAAATAAGAGTCACCATAACATGCTCAGAAAATGCAATGTCAAACAAAGAGCATTTACTAGAGAGGCAAAGATGAAGATCTCTCATACAATACTACCGGCACCAATTTTCCAAAATTTAGATACTGATGGATGTGCATGATCAGGGAACAATACTTTAGTTGCTAGAACTAAATGAGATTCAAAGGAAAACCAAATAGAAACATATAAAACAATGTCACATCAGTTGGTATTCAAATTTTAGAACTTTATTGTGTTGTGTGTAATGTTAATCTCTCTACAACAGGTTCTATGAGCAATGAACAAACTATATGCGGAGGATCGGAGGATCTCCAGCAGAAAAATGATAATTAACTATGAGATTGACATAAAAGACATATTGCTGTAAGAGCAGTTCTCATGCTTACTTATCAAGAAGCTCAAAAATTTGTTAAATTTTGCAAATGTAACTAAACCATGTTCTCTTATTTTCTCAGGATATCCGTGGGTGATGATGGATAAAAAATGCTATTCCTACAACAGTCCCATACAAATGTAAACTAATACTAAGGAGTTTGGTTTAGAGAAGTGGATATACCTGATCTGCCTCATTTGCTCAAAAAGATCGATGGAGTAGACGTTTTCCTCATTTGCAAAGTAGATGATTCCATCAAGATGGTGAGTTTCAATGTGAGAAAGTGCAACATTTCTTTGATGAACACTTTTGTCTCTTACATCAGTAAGATTTTTATTGCAAACAAGATGTATGTACATAATCCCAGATCTCCTCAAGATGTCAGTTGTTTCTGCAGATTGGGAGGTCATCTCCACAACGATCCATAACAATGGAGGTGAGGTTAATTTTAATGTGTGTATCATACGATTCAGATTATAGGCTTGAAATGACTGAGCATAAGTTGGAGTCACTATTATCAAAAGCTTCCGGGATTCCAAATCTGATTCTTGAATGAGTAATCGATTATCTATAGATTTTTCTGGAGTCCCATCTTTTGCTTCCCGCTCTTTGACTTGCAACTCTGCTGTAACATTCTCCTGCAATCTCACCCTTTCTGATGGTGTCATATTTCTGTATGTAGTATCATGCAACTGAAACCCAACTACAGATAACATGTCAACGGATAAGTCTTGATGCTTTGACATGAGATTCGCAGGTAAATTCATTGAACCAAAGGGCGTAAGTCCAATGAATAGGCCAACAATGAAACAAATGAAGAAATGGAAAAACGCCCTCCTCCAAGTTTGCCATCTTGGTTTTGAGTCTTTTGACTTCTCAAGAGGCCTATTAGACCTTGGTGAATAAACTTTGAGAACAAAAGGGTCGAGCAAAGCGGACACAGACGATAAGAATCCATTGGATGATGGGTAGTTCTGAGTACACAATGAGGACTTGGACAATGGAGAAGCAACTGAACAGGTTTCCCCATTGAGTGCAGTTCCTACTCGAGGCACCGGAGACAATGTCCTTCGAATAGATGCCATCAACACAAACACAGTATCTGATCTAGCTTATTTCAAACTCCACCTCTGCTTACAAACTCTTATAACATAGACCAAAATCTATCCAAACAGATTAAAACATTGCGGTCTTTCGAACGAACGTTATACCAAAAATTTCAAAACCACTAAATTTCTTCTCTATATGACCCCCATCAAAAGCTTCATTTTTACCATCAATTGCAGGAAATTAGTGCGTGCATTTCATATGAAACTAAAATCCAACCTCCAAACAATCCAAGCCCTCCATCTAATCTACTTCTCGCCACAAACTCCCAACCCCAGCTTACAAAAGAAAAACAGCTTTTTCCCCAAGTTCAAGTTCTTGATCTACAACAACAATATGACTAAAAAGATACAAACTTTGGACCCAAAACCTATCAAATTCAAAATGAAATGCTGAAAAATTCTCAGAAAAACCAAAAAGGTCGCCGCATTACCGTTAAAAAGCAACTGGGTCTTCGATCTTTCAACCCAACTAGCCCCAAAGCAACCAAACCAGCCAGGCAGCTGCAAGCTCCACTCTGTTGAAGCTGGACAAAACGTCAACGTTTGGAGCACAAAGTAAAGATGTCAATGGCAGCAGTGATGCTTGCCAGGAATGTTGGAATTTGAATCTCTCTTTCTCTCTCTCTCTCTCTCTCTCTCTCTCTCTCATGTAGATTCAGACACCAAAAAAATACGATACAGTTTTTTCTTTGCTTGGGTGACCGACGGCCTAATTGGTTCTAATTATTTGTAATATTTGGTGGGAACTGTAGTGATACCCAATGTGTGTAAGGAAAGAAAATTACAATTTAATAGCTGTACTAAATGCAGAAGTCTCTAACTAATTTTTTTTCATTGATTTTTTTCTATAAAATTTTAACAGCTATATCTTTAAGATTCTTTTGGGTCTAAGGTATCTCTTGCAAATAGAAAATATTGATTTTATATTAACCTTGATATTGTACATCTTAAGCGTTATATTTTCATTTTTTTTTCTTCCTATGAGTATCTCTAGACTTGGTTGGTAACCATTCTACCAACTAAGTGATTTTTCAATGTGTTGAAAACACGATCCAGTACATCAAGTATTGGTATATCGGATCGTGTTTCCACCATTGAGAATTTTCTCTTACCAGAGATTAAGAATAGTTTGATTGTTTGGCTCTACGAGTTCCTCGAGGTTTCTCTTCGAAATTTTTTACCTTGTTTCATGATTTCATCCAAGGAAAAAGAAGAAGAAAATGATATGATTTTTTATATAATGGACATTGGAAGGGATAGAAAGTGAGATAGTATTAAATATATAAAGAAAATTTATTGCTTTTATTTTATTACTTTAGCATTCTGACAACACATCATCAACGTCAACTGGTTCAAAAATAAAAGAAAAACATTCAATTGATTAAGAAACAATCTAAAAATTCATGAGGATACCATCCAAACAATGAATTGCCTTTCCTTTTTTTTTTTTTTTTTTTTTTCTGCAATACCATATATATAAAATATAACCGAAATGTTAAATTAAGAAGAAAAAAAATCTCATTTGTAAGAAATCAATTAAACCATTTAATTTGCATAAACGGCGAGTCCAAACCAATTTGGGCCGAGCCTCTCTCAAGTATAAGCCCAAACTCGACCCAACCGTCAAAATTTGCAGCCGGCTAGGACAGGTCCAAACAGAAGGGTATTTCCGCCATTTCATATCATACTCTCCGAAAGCCGGCTCAAGTCGCACTTGTGTGGAACTCTCTCTCTCTCCCCCCTTCGAAGTTGTTACTTCCCCTACAAACTCTTCATCGTCGTCTCAGATCCATCGCTCATTCTCTCACCACCATCGATTGAGGAGGGATAGAGAAAAGAGAGGGAGAGAGAATCTGTCGCCATGGGCATGGCGGTTCGAGGTTTCGTGCTTCTTCTTCTGTTCTTATCAGCTGCAAATCTCAGTCTTTCGCTCTACGAAGATCAAGTCGGTCTCATGGATTGGTAGGTTTCAATCGCATATTCTCTCTGCTTCATAACTTAGAAATTATCGGAAAAAGGATTAAATTTTGAAATTCGATTGGAATCACTTCGCTCGATTTCTCTGAATCCAAACGGAAGTTAATATCTGAAGAATTCGATCTTATTTCTATCGAATTGAATCGTATCCGAGCTGTTAATCGAAAGTTTGAATTTTTTGTTTGTGAATTGATTGTTCTGCGGGACTTCGAATTGATTTTGTAAGTTTCTGTTTTGTTGCAGGCACCAGCAGTACATAGGGAAGGTGAAGGAAGCAGTGTTCCATACTCCGAAAAGCGGGAGGAGGCGGGTTGTGGTGTCCACTGAGGAAAATGTTATAGCATCGCTTGATCTTCGGCATGGGGGGATAAGTAAGTTCCTCACTATTTGAGATGGAATAATCATATGTGAAATCTGTTTTGTAGTCTCGGCTCAAACATCGAACCGAATGTTAACCGGTGCTTTTGTTTTGTGCAGTTTGGAGACGTGTTCTTGGGAGCAATGATGCTATAGATGGAATCGACATAGCATTGGGAAAATGTAATTGTTATGCCTGCATTCATCATTTTTTTTCATAAACTATATGATTACGTGAACTTTGTGATTGAAAGACTCATTTGTCAGGAACAAATAAATTTCATATTATCACGTTATGGAATTGGTTTTATAAAAAAGGGGTTGAATTGTGCCACATTATGTTTTCTCTTATAGGAATCCATTATTAAATGCTTCCGCAATGAACTTATATTGTTGATCCAAAGGTTGAGTGTTCTATGTCGTTTTTTCAGATGTCGTTACTCTTTCGTCAGACGGAAGTATTTTAAGAGCATGGAACCTTCCTGATGGTCAGATGGTTTGGGAATCTTTTCTAGAGGGCTCAATGTCCTCTAAATCTTTACTAAGTGTCCCGGTTAGCAAACAACAATTACACTCACTCTTCCAAAGCTTCAATTATGCTACACGATTCAATCTTACATTTAGTGTTTGTGCAGACAAGTTTGAAAGTTGACAAGGGAAATTTGATCCTTGTTTTTGGAAAAGGGTCTCTACATGCCATTTCTAGCATTGATGGTGAGGTTCTTTGGGAAAAGGATTTTGCAGCTGAAAGGTACGCCTACTTAGAGTTTTGTGATTAATGTAATCATTTGTAATATTAATAATATGATTCATTTTTGTATTTAATAAATATTGCTATTTCGTTAATAGTTTTTGTTGGTTCCATGTTTTCAGTGTAGAGGTTCAACAGATTATTCAGCCTCTGGGCGGTGATGTGGCTTATGTACTCGGATTTGTTGGTTCTTCCCAGTTTGATGCATATCAAATCAATGTTAGGAACGGAGAGTTGCTGAAGCACAGCAGTGCACCCTTTTCGGGTGGCTTTTCAGGGGAAGCACTGCTTGTTTCTAGTGAAATTCTTGTGACATTGGATTCCACGAGGTCAAAGCTGGTAATTGTAAGTTTTCAGGATGGAGAAATTAACTATCAACAGTCACCCATATCCGATATTTTTGGGGATTCTTTTGGAACACCAGTGCTGTTACCTTCAAAACTTCAAGGATTGTTTTCTGTAAAACTTAATGGGGCTGTCATATTCATAAGAGTGACTGGTGAAGGAAAGTTGGAGGTGCTGGATAAAGTAAATGATGTGGCGGCTATCAGTGATGCAATCTCACTTTCAGACGGGCAACAGGCTTTTGGACTAGTCCAACATGGAGATGGTAAGATCCATCTTACAGTAAAGCCTACTCATGACTCAAGCACTGATCTGCTCAAAGAAAGTATTGTTGTGGACAGTCAGAGGGGGGTTGTTCATAAGGTTTTCATAAACAATTATATCCGGACAGACAGGTCTAATGGGTTTAGGGCCTTAATCGTCATGGAGGATGACTCACTTTTGTTGTTACAACAAGGTGCAGTTGTATGGAGTAGGGAGGATGGGCTTGCCTCAATTATTGATGTAGTGACGTCAGAACTACCTGTGGAAAAGGTAGGCGTATCAGTTGCGAAAGTGGAGCAGAACCTCTTCGATTGGCTCAAGGTATGAACTGTGATATGGTTTAATTGAGTTGGAGACTAAGAAGCTAGGTTAAAAAGTTTAAATTTTGGCATGTTTGAGCATAATTGCATGTGTCATCCCACTTTGTAGAATTGCATAGCAGTATAGTTTCATATGCAGTGTGCATACATATGCTCTTTTGATAGTTTGTATACTTTGGTTGTCATTTTGGACCAGGAGTTTTTAGTTAATGTGTCTCATTGACTTTTCTTTTTGTTATTCTTTTTTTCATTGATTTTGTGTTATTTTGAAGGGACACATACTGAAACTTAAGGGAACCTTAATGCTTGCAAGTGCTGCGGATGTTGCCGCTATACAAGAGATGAGGCTAAAAAGTTTTGAAAAGAGCAAACTAACACGTGACCATAATGGTTTTCGGAAGCTCCTCATAGTACTGACGAGAGCAGGAAAACTTTTTGCCTTGCACACCGGATATGGGCAAGTTGTCTGGTCTCTCTTACTGCCTACTCTGCGTAAATTTGAAACGTGCGAGTACCCGACTGGGTTGAAAATTTATCAGTGGCAGGTACCCCATCATCATGCACTGGATGAAAATCCATCTGTCCTCATAGTAGGTCGATGCGGGCAAAGCTCTGAGGCACCAGGTGTTCTTTCTATTGTTGACGCATACACAGGCAAGGAAATTAATTCAATGGCTCCAGCACATTCTATTGTGCAAGTTATACCACTGCCATTTACTGATTCGACAGAACAGCGTCTTCATCTACTAATCGATGCTAACCAGCGTGGGCATTTATACCCAAGAACATCTGATGCTATTGATATTTTTCAAAGGGAGTTCACAAACATTTACTGGTACTCAGTTGAAGCTGATAATGACATTATCAAAGGACATGCTTTGAAGGGCACTTGCAACCAGGAAGCTGTAGATGACTACTGCTTTGAGTCCAAGGATATATGGTCGATTGTATTCCCATCCGACTCAGAAAAAATCATTGCAACTGTGACAAGAAAATTGAGCGAGGTATGATTGTGTCTGGCTATCACATATTATATAGGTGTAACTGTGTAAGGGAACGTAATGTCCTTGAAAATTTTGCATTTTTTCCTTTTCTTGCATCTGTTATATATTTTTTTTTAATTTCTTCGCTTTGTTTCATATAGCCGACCCCACTTAGTGGGAAAAGGCTTTGTTGTTGTTGTTGTTTACTTTTTTATATTATTGGTTCTCTGTATTTTTTGTTATTCCATCTTGTAGATCATTCCTTCTTTACTTTGTCATGTAGATTCTATCATTCCAAAGTCAATCTTTTAACAAACTTTGGTCTTACTAGTACTCTTGGCATGGCCAGTTTTGTTGGTAAGAGGATTCAGTGGTGTGATTTACTACTCTGTTTGTTCTGTAGTGTTTGGTCAGAAAGGAATAGTAGGTTTCCAGAGGAGTGCAGTACTGTAATCATGAGCTTAACATAAACTTTTTTTAGATTGTGATGATTTCTTTATTGTTATTTCATTCGATCATTGCTTGCACTACAGACTTCTATTTGTTTTTTCACATTTTCAGCCTTGTACTTGGGCTGTTCCCCCTGGCCACTCTATAATAAAATGGATTTTATTTCTCGAAAAAGAAGAAATTTGGTTGTTCAGTCTTTGGGTATGCTTTGCTGTTTTATGTTTTTGTAACAAAGGCTAGTGATTCGCCGTCCAGGTGGTTCATACTCAAGCAAAGGTTATTGCAGACTCAGAGGTGATGTATAAATACATATCTAAAAATCTACTCTTTGTGGCAACTGTTGCACCAAAAGGCAGTGGTGAAATTGGAACAGCTACCCCAGAGGAGTCCTGGTTGACTGTATATCTTATTGATACTGTAACTGGTCGTATATTGCACCGGATGACCCATCACGGTTCACAGGGGCCTGTCCATGCTGTAAGCTTTCCTTCTGCTTGGTTTATGGTTGTGTAATGGAGAATTTGAGAGACAATTATCTTCACAACTTTCTTCATCATGCAGGTTTTCAGTGAGAATTGGGTTGTTTACCACTACTTCAATCTTAGAGCACACAGATACGAAATGTCAGTCATTGAGATATATGATCAGTCCCGAGCGGTATGCTGAAAAACTCAATATATTATGTATAATTTTGTCCAATGGTTCCCGTTAAATATGCAATCTGAATCAAAATGCAATTCACAGGATAATAAGGATGTTTTGAAGCTTGTTCTTGGGAAGCATAATCTTACTTCACCTATTTCATCATATTCTCGACCAGAGGTTGTGACGAAATCACAGTCTTACTATTTCACGTATTCTGTTAAAGCAATAGCTGTGACATTAACAGCAAAGGGTATAACATCAAAGCAGCTTCTCATTGGTACAATCAATGATCAGGTAGGGTACTACCTTTCAGGATCCTGAGATACTATTTTGTTTCGTTCTTTGGGACTCCATTCCTTGTTTTATACTTGCTCTTACATCTCCCTTTGACGAGGGTTAACACTTTGTAGGTTTTGGCACTTGACAAGCGTTATCTGGATCCCCGTCGGTCGCTCAATCCCACACAAGCGGAGAAAGAGGAAGGCATTATTCCCCTAACTGATACATTGCCAATAATTCCTCAGGTATGCTAGTAGTATGTACTGTCAATCATTATGAGAGCATATCTTGCAAAGCAATTCTTAATATTTCCTTGATCCTCTTATTTCTTAGCAAGATTTACCTTAAATCTTCAACTGCATGATTAATTTTACAAAAATCTGATCGCTATCAATTTAGTTGTTGGACTTTAAATGTGGGAGGTTTAAGTAGACTGAATACAAGATATGCTTGTTTGGGTTCATATATCCTTGGCTATCTTAATATCTTCTTATTTAGAGTCCAGTCTTCAAAGAAGCAACTTTCTTGTATGAGTTCTGTATAACTTTTAAGCTGTATTTGGAAATCACAATCTCAGTGAATTTTCATGGAATCGGAATGGTTGTGGTGTTTAAAGTGCTAATACAGATTCTTGAGGAATGGGAGATGTGCTTATTGATCCTTCACTTAGCAGGGAGATAGCTCAATTTCTAGAAACCTGCATTGGAATTTTGTTATAGCTCTAAAATTTCAAGCACCATGCTTTCTATATGTTAATATTTGTCCGAATCCTGCAGTCATATGTGACACATAACCTCAAAGTGGAAGGACTTCGAGGCATCGTGACAGTACCTGCCAAGCTGGAATCAACAACCCTTGCCTTTACGTACGGAGTGGATCTGTTTTTCACTCAACTGGCTCCCTCGAGGACCTATGATTCGCTAACTGATGATTTCAGCTACGCGTTGCTTCTCATCACCATAGTTGCCCTCATAGCAGCAATCTTTGTAACATGGGTCTGGTCGGAGAAGAAAGAACTAAAAGAGAAGTGGAGGTAACCTGTCTTCTAGGTATTTCGTCCTGACATTTTTGTTGCCTCCCCTCTCCTTTATTTTAACTTAAATTAGGAGGTTTACTCCCTAGTTGTAATTTTAGCATGCCTACCTTTAGAGGTATTTTTTGTTGTAAAAAAATTCCCTATATTTTTGCATCGACGTTCGACATTCTAGATTGTGTCTTGTTGTACATTTGAAGTGCGAGAAAATAGTGAACTCTTTCACGCTCTTTAGATTTTCTATAGTAGAATTGTCTTGTGACATTTTTCTCACTATTGGCACTGGACTTCACATGGCGGTGTACCTGTGCAATGTAAGTTTGCGTAGTCTTGACCTTAAGGTACTATTTGGTACGTGGGATGAGATGGAACACAGGGGGACAAAATGCACTTGTTCCACATTTGGTGTGTCAAATTGTTATGGACGCGTTGTCCCGAGGAATGAATTTTAGTCATTTTTTGTTCCATCTTTCCTCTGGAACGACTTATTCCAGCTCACGGAACACAGAATTATAAATTTTTTGAACAATGCCCTTTCTCTTCTTCATTAATTCCATTGTCTACACTCCTATCTCCTGTGGCCTCCTTCTCTTCTACCTTCCCTTTCTCCTGTAGCCTCCTCATCCCCTACCACAAACCCATTCGAACCCAACCCCACCTTCCTCCCATCGCCTCCCTCCTCCTTACTAGTCCTACGACAAGATCGTCGCCATCAACGCCCAAGACTCGCATAGCAAGCATTGTCGAGCCTTTTCTGACGACGACAATGTCGTCGAGAAGTCGTCCAAGCGCCACAAGCACCGCCACCACCATCGCTGCCACCGTCACCATCACGGCAGCAAAAAGCGCGAAAAGGAGAGCAAGGCAATCGTTGACGATGTCGAAGTTCCTTCATCGCCACCTATTCAGTCCCTTCGCACTCTACCTTCTTCTTCGGTGCTGTCACCATAGCCAGGCCGTCTCCGTAAGCCTAGGGAGGACAAAAACGACGCTGCAGAAATTGATTGAAATGAATTTGAGGGAGTTGGGGTTTTTGGTGGTTTGGGGGACAATGAGGGAGGAATTGCACAATGGGTACTTTGAGGGAGTTGGCTTTGGAGGAGAGGAAGATGGAATGAAGATGGTGGCTGAGTTTTCGACGACTAAGACGATTTTGCAGCAAAAATGGTTGATCTATGTAAAGAAGAAGATGATGGCGTGGGTTGATCCGAATTGGGAAATTGGGTTTTGATCTGAAATGTTGAAAACAGTGGTGAAGTGGGTTTGGAATAAAAGTTTTGAGTTGTTTTTAAATTTTATTTTTTATTTTTATTTTTTATGCACGTGGGTAAGTTAGTCATTTAATCTTTTGGTTCCATTCGCCATGTGTTTACCAAACGTAGAACAGAACAATCGTCCCGTTCCATCTTGCGCGTTTCAAACACAACACGAAACCTCCGTTCTGTCCTGTTCTGTTCCATCCCGTTATGTTCTGTCCGTGTACCCCACGCTACCTAAAGTAATCAATGTTCATGAAATAATGAGATTATTAATTTGGTTTGAAGAGTTAAAATTTAGGAAAACTAATGAAAATGACTTGAAAACTTTGAGTTTTAACGATAAGGACAAAATAAAGGGTAAAGTGAATAGTACCAGGATTGACTTTTTAGTATAAAATGTGATTTTTCATTAAAGTGAATAGTACCGAGAGCTTTTCGTTAAAGTTCCCTTAAAATTTCTTAATGATGAAAGAATAGCATAAAGAAAAAGTTGAAAGTGCAGTTAGATACTAATTCATCACAAACTTCAAAGTGTCTTTTCAAGAAAAATAAGAAGAAATTTATTCTGGGTGGTGAATCTCACATTCGTTTCCTTTTTTTTTTCACTAATTTTCTTGTCCGTCTCTTTTCTTTAATTAAAATGCGAAGAAAATTGGAATGCTGGGAATCACAATAAGATATAATCGGAAGGTGAAATGCATGTGAAATGCACGTCATGTTATTTTTAAATTTTGTTTATTATTTTCCCTCAAAGTACTGGAACCTCTGTATATAGGCTAGCACACTTCCCCCACACTATCACATGCCCATATCCTTACAACTTTCACCATCTCCATCTTCGTCTACTATCTCTTCTTTCGCTGAAACCATTCTCTCTCTCTCTCTCTCTCTAGGAGGCCCTGATGGGGCAGATTGATGAAGATGATAATTGTGGGTAAGGAGTGATGGTAGTGAGTGTATATATTTTTTAAGTTTTTCTTTTATTTTGTATGAATTAGAAAATATTTATATTTGGTTAACAGTATAATTTAGCATTTATATTAGGGAGTTTTAACGGCCTAGCACTATTCATTCTTAATTAAAATGACATTTTGTGTATGAAAAGTGCATGATAGATTAAGCTTTTTCCTTTATTTACTCTTATGCTATTATTTTATTATTGTAGCGGGGTCCACAATGATGTTGACATTTATGTCTGGAAATACATTATTTTACATGATGCTATTCAACTTATGCTAATTTATTGTCAGCTCTTCATGCTTCCACCATGTTGTCAATGTTATGCAGCTCTTCTTCTGTTAGATTGTTCCAGTATTGTTCATCGCTTTCTACTAGCTTTGCATCACTTTCTTTATCTTCTTTCACCTTGCAGTACATTTATGCTGTTTCTTCTTTGAAATTTTGAGGCTTCCAATAGGGCTGATGATTGATCATTGTCTTGCTGTAAATATACATTTCTTCTTCTTTTGCTACTAATACCATATATACCTAAAATCTTCAAACTCATCTAAGGCTAACATTTGGATCCTTCGAAATTTTAGAATATTTTTGTATGAAGGAGCTCACCTATGTGAGGAGATACAGGATAGTCTAAAGGACTATTTATTAATTATGGTTGTATGCCTAGCTTTCTCTTTATGCATATGTATATACCAATCTGGAGGACTACTAATAAAACTTTTGCAAATTTCTTTCCACATTTCCAGATAATCTTCTTCTACTTTTATAAGTTTTTAAGGAAACGATTCTAGTTAGGAAATATGGTTAATAAATATTTTATCAAGATAACCAAACTCTAATAGTAAGGCAGGGGTAACTTCTACCACATTATGCTTTTTCTGATGCTCATAACTAAAATGTCATGGTCTAAAATCTCTCATGTTAATCCTGACCACAGCTATAATAACCTCTGGTTTACAAATACAATTATCTGTACCATCACAAAGACATGGTGGATACATCTTTGTAATAATATCCATCCCCGGTTTTGGACTAAAGATGGAATGATACAAAGCACATTGTAATTGTAATTGTAACTCTTTCATAGACTATAATGCTCTGCTTAGGATCTCATTTTGCATATCTGGTGGCATTATCCTTAATTTTGCTTTTGAAATTTCTTCTAATAGGATATCATTTATTATTAAGTCTAAAGATATATTCCTAAGAAAACTTTCATATCTTTCTTGTTTTTCTTTGTCACTTAGATACTGATGCTCCTCATTATTTTGATGCTGCTCCATTTCAATGTCTTCTTCTAAGAGCTCAATCTTGATGTCTTCTATGGGCTCATTAGCCTCTTGTTCTATGGGTTCAATAACCTCTTTCCCTTTATTCCTGTGTTGATCAGTTTCCAAACCTATTTTTAATTCTCTTTTCAGGGTATCACTTGCCTTCTGCTACATTCTAAGAAATTTGAGTTATTGGTTCATTTTGGTAAACTTACTAAGAAATTACTCATGATCCCTAAAAATGACTTGAAGGTTGTGCTCAAGAGAATAAATATGATGACGGCTTTGATGGATACTAAAATTAAAACTATCAAACTCTTGTTTTAAGGCTCTAATTAATTTTTCATGATCTAACTTCATGCTTGGCTGTTTGATTTGGATATTCCAAAAATTATCCAGGAGAATATGTTGCCTATCAGAAAGTTCTGGTACTCTTGGCCTATATCTCAGAGTTGGATTTCTAATTCCTTCAACAATATTGCCATTAAAGTTGAAAGTGGGTACTGATGGTAATGTTGGTCTGCTTATGCTATTTTGGAATCCATTGAATGGTGGAGGTCCATGGTACATCATTATGTTATTGAAGTGTGCTTTTCTGCCTTGTGGTCTTGTGCCATTTGAGGATGATTGTCCACGATATTCCATTCTTGTTCAACAAATTAATCTTGAGAATCTATCAGCTAATGTATTGTCATTATCTTTTATATGTTCAAAAATTGGTTTAAAATCATTTCCTGTAATTGAATCAACAAAATTAACCCATCTTCGGGTTACCTATTTATTAGCATGTATTTTGTTATAATGAGAAACTATATTTTGACAATCTGTTCTAATAGTAAATACTTCATTATGTAAAAATAAAGAAAATGTCTCAAGTGAGTTAATTATTCCTAAAATTTCTAAATCCGTTGACGATAATCTTGATTGTACATCACTAAATTTCCTGATTAATATCTACAAACTTGTTTGTCGGACTTTGGAGACTCCTTATGTTTTTTCTAGTATAGTATACATACCCATTCTAATGATGAAGCATCTGTTTCAACTATTTTGTAACTATCATCTAATGGTAATGTTAATGACGTAAGTTTAGTAATTTCTTCATTTATATTTTGGACTAATTTAATATCTTCACTATTAAAATATTTTTGTCCAGTTTTGCTAGTTTTACTGTGTACTACTGTTATTTTTCTTCCTAAATCAGGAATAAAATTTCTTGCATAATTTAATAATTCTAAAAATGCTTGTAACTGTTTTTTATCTTCTAACTTATCTGGAAATTCTAAAACTTTTTTAGCTATATGATCTTGTAATTGTATAGTACCTAACTTAATATAAATTCCCAAAAATTATATATCTTGCTTTTCTAATACTATTTTATTTTTGCTAATCACAATTCCATTATTGATAAATTCTTGTAAAACTATCTCTATATGCTTTCTATGTTCATTTCTATTTTTACTATGCACTAAAATATCATCTACATAAGCACTACAAAAATTATCATATTTCTTGAAAATTTGATCCATCTTTCTTTGAAAGATCGATGGAGCATTTTTAAGTTCAAATGGCATAACAAGCCCCTCAAAATGTCCTTCTGGACAAGAAAAGTTGTCCACTCAATTGAATTTTCTGCTAATCGTATTTGCCAAAATCCTGATTTACAATCAAATTTACTAAAATATTTACTCTCTTAAGTTTTATTTATAAGTTCATCCTTATTTGGTAACTTATAACTATCTTCATATGTATTATCATTTAATTTCTTGTAATTATAAACTATTCTAGCCTTACATCTCTTTAGTTCTGAATGTTTTCTCACTATAAATGCTACTAATCTATATCTAGACTTAGAGGGTCTAATGACTTTTAAATTTAACAGCTCTTTAATTTGCTGCTCAAACTCTTGTTTATTTGTTAAGCTACAAGGCATATCAGTTGTTTTTATGGTTAAATCTGGATTAATTATATCTAATTTTGCTATTATTTTATTTTTACTCCAATGTAATTATGGGTCATCCCCTATAATTCTAGTTTGTTCTGTTAATTGTAATAATTCTTCCAAACTCTTTGGTTTATTTAACTGTAATATTTCTATATGGATTCCTTCTTCTAAAATCAGATATTCATGTTCAAATATTTCTTCATCAAATCCTTCTAAGTTATTGTGCTCATCATTTTCTTTTGAGAGTTCTAAATGATAATTATCTTGCCCATTAGATTCTTCTATACTTATGCTTTTGTATGCTTTTATAGTATTACTTTAGTCAGTTATTGTACGTAATGCATCTTTTGAAAAATGTTATGTTAGGATTCATAAATAAAAAACTTTGTCAACTTTTCAAAAAGTTTAAACCTAAAATGAATGGGTATGATCCTACTGGTGAAACAAATGTTAATGGTAAATTAAATTGTTGTTTTTCTACTTTAATAGACTCATTATTAATACAATGTGTTAAATAAACTAGTCTCTCATAAAATTGTGTTATTCTCACTGGTTTTGCTCATTTTTGTCTATATTTTTCTGGTACAAACTCTTCTCTTATGACACTCTTTGTGCTTCCTGTATCTATCATAAATGTTGTTTGTATCTTATGTTCTTTTACTAATTTTATTTCGCAATTTATGGTAATTAAAGAACTATTTTTTGGCTTTTCTATATTATGAAAAGTATTTCCTAATATTTCAATACTTTCTTGTGATTCTGTTGAACTAATTTCTAATAACTTATTATTATAACATTTTTCGCATAATATTGAATATGTATTATAGTATTTATTTGCAACTAATTTACTACACTTATGAAATTTTTCTGGCCAACCTAAATTAATATATTTATACTCTTATTCATGCTGTTCCTCTATGAATGTACACATATACTCTTCTAAATTATTATTTGTGCTACTTGAATCTTCCGAGTCTGAATTTATCATATTTATACTTTCTATACTATAAATACTCTCATTATCACTTAAATCATCTAAGCTATATATTGACTGTATATCCTCATCTACTTCTAATTTAAACAACTCCATTAAATTTACTATTTCTCTCGGCTGTTTACCTAATTTTGGACATTTAGGTCTAATGTGTCCAACTTCTCCACATGAATAACATTTACAGCTACTCTTATCTTTTGGTGCTTTATATTTTCTAATTCAATGTCTGCCACTTCTTGTCCTAAATTGTTTTGGAATATATCTTCTCTTCATATATGTTCTTGAATGTCTTATGTTGTTTGTAGGGTTTATATGATTTATATTTCTTTTTGTATATTTTCTTATACTTATTTTTCTTATGACAACTATATTGTTGTGGCAAATCTATATTTTTACAACTCATGTAAAATTGTTTCCTAATTTGTTTCTTAGCTTTTATTTGATTACACTATTGTCTAAGTATATCATATACATGTTGAATTCTCAGTCCTATTGCAATATCATTTTTCTTTCGATACTTTTGCCATTCATTCCAAATCTTTTCTCCTATTGATCCTTTTAGTTTTCTCATATAAGTATCTAATAAATTAATATCACTAATTCTACCTATTGTTCCTAAATATTTAAAGAATTCTATGGTATACTCAGCTGTATACTCTAAATTTCTAATTGCTCTTATTTGTTCTTGTTCACTTCTGCCATCTAACATATTATGATCTAAAACTTCTTGTTTAATCAAAGTAACAAAACCATCAATATTAAAATGTGTTTTGGCTGCCTGATGCTGTTCTGGATTTTGAACTTTCCATGACTGGAAATAATAAAAACCTAAACCATCTAAGGTATGTTCAAAATAATCTAACATATTTTGTGAATTACTAAAATCTAACATTAATGCTGCATGTACGCAACATTTTCCCATCTTTCAATTGTTCTTTTCCAATCTTGTGGATCTACATTATCTAAGTTTAATATATTTCCTGCTATACTAATTTGTTCTAACCCTCTTAAATATGGAATCCTATTTTTTCTAGGTGGTTTTATCATACTTTCTTCTATGCAATCTACTTTTGCTTTTTCATTATATTGTTCATTTGTTGGTCTAAAAAATTGTTGGTCAGTTCTACCTGTGTATCATGAATTTGGATTTTCTACTCCTGATGTGCTATTTTCTTCTGCTGGATTACATTTTGCTTTTAATTCTAATAAATTATTATATTCTTTTGATCCTAAAATATGTTATACTCCTATTTCTAAAATTAAATTTTTCATCTCTTCATTTGAAATTTTGTGTAGTCCTATTTTATATTTTTCTAAGTATTGTTATTCATCTAAATGATCAATATCTTCTATAAGCTTATCTAAAATATGATTAAAATTTTGCTCAACTAAATTAATATCTAAATTATCAAAAGCCATATGAATACTCTCATTTTCGATTTCACTCTCATCCTCTTCTATTTATTCCAGTTGCTTGTAATTACTAAACCTAATTGTTGCTTGATCTGTACTAGTTTCATATATTTGTACTTTATCTGGATGTCTATTTCTTGCTACTTGTAAATTAGGTAATGTCCACTGAGTTCCTTCTAAAAAGCTATTATCTACGGGTTTTGTTTCTATCATATTTACATGTTTACTACCAAATGTTTGAACTAAAATTTGAAATTCTAAATTAAACTTATGATTATATCTATTAAACACTTTATCAATATACATTAAGCTAATACACAAATTTTTATACTCTTCTTTCATATTATCATTTTTTGTTCTTATGCTTATTTTAATATATTTACTAAATTCATTAATTGTCATAACATAATTTGGAATACATCCTATGACTGCTAAGTTTGAACTTAAGTCTACTTCAGCTTTTGTTATTGCTGCTTGTTGGTGATTATCCCATTTATCATCATATATGTATACTAAAGCTTTTGTGCCTACTTGTGCTCTGATTAATCATGTTATTCCAATTACTATTGTTCCTATATGAATTTGACTAAAATGTGATTTTCTCAAATGAGTATCTGCTTCTTTACTAATTAAATTAAGTGTAACTACTTTATCAATACAGCTAGCTTCATGTTGACTGATGCTACTTACAATTCTGCTTCTATTTTCAAATAAATTTAATTGATACAAATTATATTTATTTTTTTGTATTCTCTCAAAACCGCTTCTAATAAATTCTTGCGATTCTTCTTCATTTGGATAAATATCTTAAGCTATAACTACTTCTTTTCCTTTTCCCCTAAAAAGTTCCATGTGTTATCGATTTATCTTAGGTCTTCTAATATGATTATTTGTACTTAAAGTTAAATTTTCTATTTTTTCTAACAAAGATGGTGGAAGCGATGATGATGCTTTATGTAAAACTTGATTTATTTATGCTATTTGTTCTTCAGCTTGATCTAATTTCTCAGCCAAACTTAAAACTAATTGAAAAATTAAATTATTTTGCCTAATGGGAATATTACCACTGGCTACTTGTGTTGAAAAATCTGTTAAACCTACTGGTTCTTTATCTAGCTTACTAATTTCTTTCAAAGCTTGGATATATTTTCTGCTAGTTCTAAAATCGGTCATTAAACTAATAATTTATCTATTTTATTATGCTGCTTATCTACTTGTTCACTCAACTCCTTTTGTACTAATTGAATTTTTTGAACTTCTAATTTTAACTGCTCAACTATTTCTAATGATTTGAGTTCTACTTGCTTAGGCTTATTATCTATGAGGTCAACAAGCTTTTATTATCTCTCTTTTGCTAGGAAACCTTTGAATATTTTTATTATTATCTTCTAACTAAGATGTAATATAATCTAGATTTTGTCTAATTGTTTTTATGGATTTTTTCTGAAAATGCTCTAACAACTGGTTTAACGAATGATTATACTTATTATTTTCTAATTTTATATTTTCTGCTCCACTAATAATAAGATCTACAATATTATTGGCTTGTGGATTTTCTTCACTATGCAAAATATGATTATACTTTCTCAATGGAAAATAACAAACTAAACTATTTTGGTCTAAGGTTATTTTCTTTTTTGTGGTTCACTAATTTCTAAATTAAGATAATCTATCAAACTACAGTCTACCTTTATCTAAAGTTACTGCTAACTGGTTTCTTAGAAACTCTCTTTCTTCTCTCAAGGTCTCTAAAATTTGATCTGTTGCTCTTTTTGGTTTTAAAACTTTATGCTGCACTTCTGTGTTGTTATATTTACGAATAAATTAATGATGTTCAAGATAACCAAGATAAAACTTCTGCTTCTTCAAGGTCCTGCTAATTCTTTTGGATATATATGCTAATCTTCTCTTTATGCTAATTATAGTTGGGTGTCTGGGACAATAAATGCCTGGTGGTTGTGGTTGACAAGGTTTACAAGGACAATAATATATGTTGTTCATAAAAAATAAACAAGTGTGATATTAGTTGTGTTAATGACTTCCGTCCTCAAGGTACTTTACTATTATAATTATACTATTAAAATGCTAAACTTAGCTCTGATACCAGATTTTACAAAGCAGCCCGGGTTAAATAGTCGGATGTCCATTATAACAACTAGACATAAAACCTTGCACATGGAATTCGACATGTTTCAGCATGACGGACACTCACAATGCAAGTATAAGGCCTTAATGGCTGAACTCAGAGGTATGAAGAACTTCGAGTTACCCTGGTTAATGTCCAGTTATTTGTATGGCAATCATTCAACTATAATAGAGTGCTCGAACAAAGTATAATCATTAGTTTAACAGTTTAATAATATAACTAAAATAATGTTTCCCTATTTTGGACTAGAAGTCTAATTAAACAAACACACTAAAAGGAAATAAAACTTACTTAAGACTTGGAGATTGCTTGAATATGTACACCTAAACTTTTATTGATATATAGAATGTTTACAAAGAGAAGTGTTTACAAAGATAATTGTTTACAAGAAAGTGTTTACAAGGAAGTGTTATTACAAGGATGCTAAGAAGACTACGGATGCTTGAGAGTATGAAGATGGTGTGAGTATATGGTGAGAGTAGGGTATTCAGGTATTGAGATGTTGAGGTGTGTTTTTACAATGAATGGAACTCCTCTTATATAGACTGAGTGAGAGTACTTTGAAAAATTAAAATCTTTACAAATGTATGGTATGGACATTTCCTTGGTACTTGTCATCTTCTACTGTTGTTGAAATTGTCAGCATTGTTTCTGAAACATGGTCTGACTTATTTGTCTTTTTTCTGTTTTGCATGTGAACTTGCTTGTCTTGATAAATATGTGAGCTTACTGCATAGCTGTCTCCTGGAGCCCAATTTTTGCTTTTGTATGTGATATCTTTGAGATGCCTTTTTCATTGTCTTCTTTTCCATGCCCATTTTGAGTGTTATTAAAAAAAATTGTCCTGATGATTAAAATGAAAGTTTTTGGGAGGTTTTGGTTAGTTTCCATTTATATTATCTTTGTGTTTTAATTTTTTTAATTTTATATTTTATTTGTCTACATTGCCGACCTCTGATACGTTAATAGAAAATCAGACGGTGTTATACGACAAAGGATTCAATTACCGACATCTGATGTTACATGGCCTAGTTCCAGAAAGATATTTTCTGTCCGAACTCCAGATAGATATGTTCTTTTGTATTAAATTAGATATGGGCAAAGATTTACAATATCCAACCAAAAAGGGCCATACCCAAGTTGGTATACATAATACATTTATTTATTTAAGATTTACAAATCTTAGTGTACACTTCAAGTAATTAATTAATTCCATTAATTGGCTCATTGCCTTTAAAGCATTGCCTTCTTTCTTATCCCTTATCCCCACCCACTCCCTTTGAAACCTAAAAACCTCCTTCAAACTTTGTACAAAAACCAGTCCTAAATTTAATTAGAATAATTATGCATAGCTTTTGGTGGCTCCTTGGAGTTCTTCACCATGTCATTTGGGTTGCAACCATGCTCATTACCAGCCAAGCCATGCCGCCACCGCCCCCGATTCAATGCGACGCATCAACCGGCTGCAACCTCTCCAACTCCTACGGGGTATGGGGTGACAGAACAGATTGCCATGTTCCATCCGCCGCACACCCACAAACGGAGGAAGACCTCCGCCTTGCTGTGGCTTTTGCAAGCAAAAACAAGATCAAGGTCAAAGTGGTGAGCAAATTTTCACATACCATACCAAAGTTGGCATGTCCTGACATGAGTTTTGGAGACGCAATGCTAATAAGCACGGCTAATGTCAATTCCACAATCGAAATCGACGCAGCGAATTTAGCTGTCACGGTGGATGCTGGTGTAGGGCTACGTCAGTTGATAGACAAAGTGGAGGAAGCTGGGCTGAGCTTGGTGGCTGCGCCGTATTGGGAGGGTGTGAGCATAGGAGGGCTTATAAGCACGGGGGTGCATGGAAGCTCGTGGTGGGGAAGAGGAGGAGCTGTGCATGATCATGTTATTGGTCTTAATCTTGTTGTTCCAGCAAATCAATCAGAAGGGTATGCGAAAGTTCTCAGGTTAGATTCTAAGGATGAAATCTTCAAAGCTGCCAAAGTTTCATTGGGGTTGCTGGGTACCATCTCCAAGGTTGGTAATCTGTCTCCATTTTTTGAACTGATTGCCAATATTTTAGAGTCTTTAACTTGTTACACCAACTTTAGGTTACCAATTGACTTAACACTTGCTTATTTTTGGTGGAAAAGTAAGGCCCAAAGTGTGTAATACAGAAAACAAATGAAACATTGTCATAAAGTTTAGAGCTTAAAAATTAATGTGATAAGTTGGCGTCTTGACTACTAACCATTAATAGTAGAAAAAACTTCAGGAAAACATATTCTTTTGTGAGAATAGAATGACAAGCCACGTAATCAGGTGGCGTGTACTAAAGTTTTTCTCCATTGATAGCTTTGTACAGTTGGATAACTTTCTTATAATTAAGTAATTGAATTATTGAACAAAGATTTAATTAGAAATTGCCCAATAGGTGAAGTTGAGATTGGAGCCAGCATTCAAAAGGAGCATAGCCTATAACTTTACAGACGATGCTCAAATTGAGGACATATACATGGACCATGCAAAAAAATATGAGTTTGGAGACATAACATGGTATCCATCGAAGCATACAGCTGCATACAGATATGATAACAGACTTCCTTTAAACGCATCAGGCGATGGAACATATGATTTTTTAGGCTTCCAGTCCAATTCTGTTGTGGTCTCCAAGACTATAAGAGCAACAGGTGATGATGCCTGCAGGTTCTTTCATTCTAAATTAATTTCTCTTCTTTTGATGTTAGTAACTTAGTACGTATTACTTTCATAATTTTTTAGCATCGTGTGACCAGTTTTCGTCAATTATTGTTTATATTCAATTTTAAATAAAAAAAATTATAATAATTTATGATCGTACGATATACGATGAGCAAATGCAGTTGAAGAATTTCTGGGATCCTCACAAAAAGGATCCAAAGAGGATCCTCATTCCATTACTTTTTCTATTAGTTGTATATAGAAGAAAGAGAAGAAATCATCTTCGAATCTCTTCCACCAAGGTCATCGGATCAAGTGATCCTGGGCCTTTCAAATTTCATCCAACGAAAAAAAATTATTATAGTTTTTAAGGAGTCAAAATAGGTGGGCCATTGGATGAAATTTAAAAGTCCGGATCACTTGATCCGGTCACCTTAGTGGAATTTAGAAGAAAAAGATTAATCATTTCGCATATGTGGGACCATTGCTAACAATAGATCTCACTTCCAACTCGAAGGTAAATCATAAGCAAACCAAATAAGTTTATCTGTCTTAATGTGAAATATTATTCTGATGAGAGGGATAGTGCGAAATAATATATACCCAATTGCATTTAAGTTTTTTTAAACCTATTTAGAGATGTAGGTACATACATTCGTATATCATTTCTTTAATTTCAAGTCATGGGTTTCATATATCATTTAATTTTTTAAAACTTGATATATAAGTCCAAATTTTTTAGCCAATATTAAAAATAATCTAGTTTGTTAAAAAAAAAGTCCAATCGATTAAGTTTACAATTATTTTATAATCAATAATTATCTATTTAATGATAAAATTTATTATAAAAATTAAATTTCTTTTTTAATTATTTCTTCTCAATTCTTTTTTTGTTATTTCTTGTTCTTGTCCTTGCTCTAAACCCTACTTATAGATTTTATTTTTAATTTTTATAATCAACCTATATTACAGGTTAATTGTATTCATCTACCTATATGATAGGTTAATGTATCATGCTTGTAGGTATATTATGTTTTGCAGGGCCGGTCCTGAGTTTTTGGGTGCCCGGTGCGAAAGCTCAAAATGTGCCCTTTTTTTATTACGAAAACATGTTTAAAAAAAAAATATTTAACGAGGGCTGGAACCCAGTCGAAGCTGAACATAATATTTAACGAGGGCTGGAACACAGTCGAAGCTGGGGGCTAGGCCCTCACGCCCAAATTATATTACTTGAGAAAATATACAACGGGGGGACATAGTACCTAAACCCCGACAATAAAAAATACAATCATATACAACAATTCCTAGCAAAGCTCCTTGAAATTTCAATTCTATATCACCACCATTTTCATGATCTTGAGACCCATCACCAACATTTTCCTCTAAATCACTACCATTTTTATGGTCTTGAGACTCATCACCAACATTTTCTTCTAAATCACCACCATCATAACCACCAATTTCATGATCATGAGACTCCCCAACAACATTTTGTGACTCTTCACTAACATCATTTTCTCTCAAATTTTCAACCGACTCATTCTTTGTAGAGAAAAATTTATTAAGAGATCCTCTTAAACTTTCGGCAATTTCGTTATCCTTTGCTTTTTTTTTCCTTTTCATATTACCAGAGAGTTGTTTCCTAAAAGACATGGCTTCGATAATTTGTTTGCAAAAATTACCTTCACATGATATAACAAAAATTTCCTATCAAAATTATCATTCCAACATATATTATATATTATAAAAACATTAACACATAGTCTAACATATACAAATTGATAAAATTGAACCTAAATATTGAGTTTAAAATGAAATCAAATAATTCAATTAATCAAGAATTCAATTCATCCACAACAACAATTCTATACATCAATTATCATATAATTATATTTCTATGTCACTTACAACGTTTTATATTAAATTATGAATTGATAATTCAAATTTTAAAAATTAGTTACCTCAAAACTCAAAAGGGTTGGTGATGAATGAATGCACTTGTAGTCAAATTCCAATACCCAAATGAATGGTGATGTGCTGTCACGTTGAGAATAAGGAGGAGAGGGACCTCCTCCTGCTGTGCTGTCTGTCTGGCTGCTGCTCATTCACATCAGTGCAGCAAGGCACAGGGGAAGTGGGTGGGGAAGGGATTGGAGAACAAAGGGGATGGGGAATTGGGAAAAGGTTGGAAGTTAGTGGGGATTGGGGAACAAAGGGAGGGGGTGCGGGGGGGGGGAATCGGGAAAATGGTTAGAAATTAGGGTTTATGGGACCGAGAGTGGTCCCTGTTATGAGTGTATGTGTATGACTTTTTTTTTTTATAATTTTTTTTATAATTTTTTTTATAATTTTTTTTAATGCATAAAACCTGAGCCCCTTTAATATGTTGTCAATCTTGGGCCGTCCCCCTATTTGGAAATTGGGCTCTAGTAATTTTTTTTTTATTTTTTATACCTAGTTATTTGGGTTTTATTATTTTGGTGCCCCTTTAATTTTTGGGCCCTGGACAGTAGCCCTTGTGGCACTGGGCTAGGGCCGGCCCTGATGTTTTGTACGCTTTAGTTAGGATTCATATCTCGCTTATAGGCAGGGCTAGCCTATACCCAGTGCGGGCATGGCGACCGTCTGAGGCCCAAAAACATTCGGGGCACCAAAATTATTAGGGTGGTATATTTACATATGTTTTCATTATAAATTTATAAAATTTGGTTTGATGACAAAGAAATTTAACTAGAAGTGGTGGTTTTGTCATTTGAAAATAATGAAGAGTTCTTGGTTTCAAAACACCACATGTGAGTATAAATTTATAAAATTTGGTTAAATGATCAAGAAGTTTAATTAGAGCAATGGTTTTGTTGTTTAAAATGAACGAGATTTCCTAAGTTCGAAATGCTATATGCGTGTTTATTCTTTTTCAATTTTTACGAATATTTGTTTGGTTGTTAATTTATTTTTAGTTACTAGCTAGTAGCTATGTGGGTTGCTGTTTTTAAATATTCGTTTGAATTCAAGTCTAATCTTCTACAAGGAGTAATACGTAGACCAAATTTTTAGAGCAAATTTACAAATCATATGATGTGTCGTCAAAATGTTTAATTTAATGCCCATTCATTACTTATACATATTAATTAAAGACTCGAAAACATCATTATTTTTTTAGTCTTGTATTGACAAGGTTAGTAAATAAGAAAAAACACCTCACGATTCATACAAACACTTTAAAAGTTCAGATGGAAAACAAAACTCATCGTCTATCTACATGTAAGCTTGGAGTTTTTGGGTTTCCTTCTCTAGATACAAAATAAATTAGTCCTTTTGTATTTCTAAATTATTGAGTTTAAACTGCTTTTCTAAGTATAATTTTATTGATGTCTTACGTGTGAAAATAAATAATCTTCTTATATTAAGTTAGGGCATATTTTTTGGCATCGCGCTGGGCCTCAAAATTCTATGGACCGGCCTTGCTTATAGGTATAATATAAATTCATATATTTGTTACTTGAGTCAGGGTCGTATGTTTTCTAGATGATTTTGTGTTAGTATATTAGATTTTTATTAGAAAATATTAAGTAAGTTATTAAAACTAGGAAGATTTTAATTTTATCCTTAATATTTTTAAAAACATAAAATGAATATGAAAAAATAAAAATGAAGAAAAGATACTTGGACTTAATCTAAGAATTCTGTTGATTTTTGGATCCATATCTAAATGGCCCTATTTTAAATGATTGATATAATATAGTACCTCTCTAGTACGAAGTGCTAATGCATAATGCGTTTTCATGCATAGTACATGATCATTCATTACTCAAAATGTCATTAGACCATACGTGACTGACACTGTATACATCACACCTAACTGTTCATAACACACCTCTATTGAGCCCATGCTTTCAGAAAAGAGGTATATATAGTTGATAGTCAGTCAAAATGGTACAAATAGTTTAATTCATTACGTTATTATAGTATTCTAGACATAAAACTAAAAGAGGGTGTAAATTTGAAATGTGCAGAGAAAACAATGGACAGCGGACGAAGCTCGATTGGGAAATGCACACTAGCATCTACAGTTTTGGAGGCCAAGAAATTAGTAGCCAATGGTTTGAAAAATAACCTAATCTTCACTGGGTACCCAGTTGTAGGTCATCAGGGTAAAATGCAAACCTCAGGTTCATGTCTGTACTCGGCAGGCACAGACAAATCCTGTGCGTGGGACCCAAGAATCAACGGCCTCTTCTTCTACGAGACAACGGCAATATTTCCAGCATCAAAATTTGCAGACTTCATCCGAGACGTCAAAAAACTACGAGACCTTAAACCAGAAAACTTCTGTGGGGTGGATATTTACAATGGTTTTCTAATCAGATTCATTAGGGTTTCCGATGCGTATCTTGGTCAACAAGAAAACTCCGTGGTGGTTGACTTTAATTACTACAGAGCCGATGATGCTTCGACTCCAAGGTTCAATCCAGACGTGTGGGAAGAGGTGGAGCAACTGGCGTTTTTCAAGCATGGGGCAAAGCCACACTGGGCTAAAAACAGAAACGCAGCGTTTTTGGACGTGCAGAAAAAGTACCCTAATTTTAACAAGTTTTTGGGTGTGAAAAGACGGTTGGATCCTCAAAATATATTGTCGAGCGAATGGTCGGATGAGATCTTATCTGGGAAAGAAGGTGCAAAGCGTGACGGGTGTGCTTTGGAGGGTCTTTGTGTATGTTCTGAAGATCGGCATTGCAGCCCGGCGAAAGGGTATTTCTGTAAACCTGGACTTGTTTATAAGGAGGCTAGAGTTTGTAGGTACTCATCATCACCATCCACTGTGGGATCAGAGAGTTACCAAACTGATGCATTGTTTGATTAATTATTTCTGAGTGTTAATAACAATTTAGTAAATAAATTCTACAAATATTGTTGATAATATGAATGATTGTGCATAGTAAATTTTCATACTTTTTCATTTACATTTCAGAGAAAAATAATTTAAATTTAAATTATAGAGAAAAAAACTGAATTTACTTTGTAACACCAAAGAATTTTATAACTAATAATGAGCACTACAAGAGAAATATTGGAAAGATTTTTTTCTCCATTTGAACTCTTGAAGTGATTTTATAAAACTTTTAGTTGTTGGGATTTTTTTTCTTCTAATTTACTGGTGAAGTTTATGTGGAAACTAGATTTTAATCCTTAGATAAAATGAAGTTTAGAAAAATGTCTTATACAAGATTAAAAATTGATGTTAGTTCCTAGGCTCTATTTAATGCCATTATATGTATTTAATATCTTTTTTTATTTATAATTTTATGGTGTTCATAAATAAAATTTTAAGATTATATTATAAATTTTAATTCTCATTATGGTAAGTATCTTATATAAGAAAATATTTTCGTAGATATTTTTCGGTAACTTATACTTTTGCATATTGTCTTATGCACCACTAATTCATTGTAATATTATTTAGGTACGAAGATTTTGGTACACTAGTTTAATATAATATGTTTAGGTATCAACAGTTCAGTACACTAGTTTAGTATAATATATTTAGGTACGAACATTTCGGTACACTAGTTTAGTATAATATATTTAGGTACGGATATTTCGGTATACTAATTTAGTATCATATATTTAGGTACGGAATTTTTGGTACACTTATGTTTTTGCATATTTTCTTATGTGGCACTAATTCACTACAACGTATTTAGGTACTACAATATACTTAAGTACGGACATTTTGGTGCACTAATTTAGTATAATGAATTATGATATGAATGTTTAGGTACGGAATTTTTGGTACACTTATGTTTTTGCATATTTTCTTATGTGGCACTAATTCACTACAACGTATTTAGGTACTACAATATACTTAAGTACGGACATTTTGGTGCACTAATTTAGTATAATGAATTATGATATGAATGTTTAGGTACACTAATTAGAAGAAGTTAAATAAAATTAATGAATTAAAATGTGTATAATAATAAATTTAAAATTTAATGTAATGACATTAAATAAGATATCTACTAAATATTAAAACAAAAATATAATATAAATTTAAATTAAATACAACTAAAATCAATATCCAATCTAACACCATATTTTTATGAAATTTTAATCTTCTTCAAGTTAAAAAACAAAATCAAAATTAGGGGTGGGCAAACGGGTATAGGAACCGCGGGTAGGGGCAGGTAATTCAAGTTCGGGGCGGGTCCAAAATTTCTAAACATAAAACGGGACGGGGCGGTTCGGGTATACGAAATTAGCGGGGCGGGGCAGATCTAAAATAGGAGGGAACATGCCCCCGGCCCTGCCCGTTTCTAGCATGGAATAATAGACCTCAATCTCTCCTTCTAAGTCACTCCCACCGTCCGCTGCCATCATCATAAGGTATTACGTTTTAGGGATTTAGGATTGAAAATTAAATTAGGTTTTCTAGATTTAGGGATTTTGTTGGATTCTTGAACCTTGACCTCTGTTATGTTCCAATTTCAAATATTTTATTGAATTGAATTTGAATCGACTGAGTTTGAATTTTTGTTGAATTAAAACGACAACAAAGATGATTAATATGTGTTGTCGTATACTGATACACTGCTGGACCTCGAGCTTCCCTACGGCAACAAAAACGGAAGCTTTCGAAGGGAAAAATGGTTAGCCTCTACTCAGAGTTTCTGAACGCTGGCACTTACACGACTTCCACCGCACTGCAATGGATCATGGCCAACAAACTCAAGTGCCCACAAGTTTAGGATAAGCTGTTTGCATAGATTAAATAGGTTATAAGAGAAACGGAAAATAAGGTGCAAAAGGATGTCCTGCATAAGCTGCCATATCTGAAAGTTGTGATCTTAGAGGGGCTGAGGCGCCACCCACTGGGGACATGGTGAAACACTCGTTGCAGTACTAAAAAAAATAAAAAGAGTTGGACCCGCCCATAATCGGCCCATTTGAAACTGGTCGGATTAGGTCTGGTTTCAAAACTCAAAATCTCTACTTGGTCTAGCCCCGTCCCTTTACTGTTTTAAACGAGTAAAGTTTGGTTCCTCTAAAATTGGGCCCGACCCGATCCGTGCCCAGCCCTAATCAAAATTCTGCAGAACTCACTTTACGTTGCAGAGCTCACTTCCATTTCCATGTGACAGAGCAACCTTTTGTCTCCATTTGTAATTAGTGTCCAATGAAGCTGCTTCATCTGGCCCACTAAATAATAAGGAACTCATTAAATAGGACTTGGGATAGATGCTGACAAAAGTAAAAGGGATATTAGTAGGTGTGGCGCCTTTAGATGTAAGACGTTTCGACTTCTTTGTAATCGGTGGCTAATGAGGCTGTGCCACCTGGTGCACTATTAATAAATAATGAGTAACTTCGTGACAAAATTTTGAAAATTAAAGATGTGAAAGTTGATGATTGATTTGTTACTTAAGCGTTGATAAATGTACTCATTCCAATTGGTGACACATCATTTAGTTTACAAATTTTATCTTCTTAACATTACCTTTTAGAAGGTGGTATATATGTCGGAAAAAAAAATTAAAATTAGGAGCTTTTTTTATATTTATTTTTATGTGTTTAAACCATTATTTTGAAATAAAAATTCACTATAAATTTATAATATCTCTAAAAAAATCATAAAGTACTACAAACTCGTGATCATTTAAATTTTTATCTCACATCATCTAATTTTTTAAGATGCTAAACTTAATTAAAATAATAAACAAATTTCTAATATAAGTATAATTTTTTTAAAGTGTAAATGGACACTTATTTATATGATATATAATAAATTTACTTAAATTCGCTTAGGCTAGCCTAAAATTAAAATTTCCGTTAGTTTCTCCATTAAGTTCCTTTTTCTTTTTCAATAAGAGGGAATTCACTTCAGGGGTTTGTCAATTCTAGAATGCCATAAAGTATTACTAGCTGCAAAGCCAAGTGGACAACCTTTGTCTGAGGGTCTTATGTGGCTACTTCTAACCAGAAAGGTACTGGTGTTGGTACTGGTGATAGCTTCAGTGTTGATGGTGACAACAGCTTCAACACCCCTGATGCTCTATTTGGATAGACCAAATCTGGCTTTGGCCTGGATGATCCATTGGAAGGAAATGATAGGGATGATGATGACGGGGATGACATCGCCAAGAGGGCCTGATTATAAATTTTAGATTTCAGGGGCAAATTTAGTTTGCTTCTCTGGCAATGCTACAAGTAGATTGTTTTCTGTTTATGTTACGACCATATAATCTTCCCTTCCCCATCTCTTAGAACTATGTTATTTCATTTTATGTCATATTTTCTTGTCACAAACTTCATGCACCTTTGTGTGCACTTTGTTAATAAGGCCATTGATGCTCTGCCTCTTACATCACATTCAATGACGTAGTTTACCACTTGTCTTATGGCCCTCCAGGTACAAAGTGAATCCAAAAACGCATATGAAAAGGAGATACATAAATCAAAGTACCGGGAGCCAACTTTTGAGGATTCACTTAGCTTGATTGGACAAGTGACATTAATAGCTGTCTATATTTATCGAAGCATTTTCAAGGATGGAAAAGTAAAAGCCATTTCTCTAGCTTATGGTGCAATTTTCAGTTTCTTTGGTTTTAGCTGAGAAATTGTTACAAAAAACCTCACACACTCTTGAGCATTTTCAAGTGTTTAGAAGAAATTTTGAAGTGAAATGGGGCAGGGTGTGTGAACATGGAAATTCCTGAAACAAGAACGTGTACAAAGAAAGATTTTAGTGTTAATGGATTTGTAGGGTTACAATCTCTTTATAACTGGATCTTCTGATTCGATCTCCGTAAGGTGTTAATTTGTGGATGTTTTGTTGATCCAAAGGCCGTCAAGGCTTGATCTTGGATGAACTGTTGGAAGTTTTTTCAAGAGCCCTCGGGGCTTGATCTTGAAGGTTGAGGGAAGTTCCTTCAAGGGCTTTTGGGCTTGATCTCTAAGGTTTGAGGATGAACAGATCTTCAAGGGCTTTTGGGCTTGATCTTGAAGAACGGATGTGTGGATTTGTTGATGTTGTTGATAAAAAGGCCGTTGGGGCTTGATCTTAGGATGAACGGATGATGAACGATGAACGCTTTTTTCAAGGGTCGTCGAGCCTTGATCTTGAATTGGTGGAAGTTCTTCAAGGGCCGTTGGGGCTTGATCTTGAAGGAGGATTTGACGAAGAACGAAGAGGGCTTTCTTGATCCTTCGAGATTTGCTTGAAAGCTTTAGAGTTTCAAAACTTCAAGGTGTTTGTGTGATGTGAATTGGTGTTTTTTTAGGATGCTTGATACCTTGATGGAGAAGCCTATTTATAGGCTTTGAGAATGAATCACCACCACAAAATTTTCCCACTTAAGCAACATTACCTAATTTTCCCACTTAATGCAATATTGAAATTGAAGTGGTCTAACATATGACCTAATTTCCCACTTTATACCATTTTAAACGTAAAGTGGTCTAACTTATGGCCTAATTTTCTCACTTGATACAATTTTAAACTTGAAGTGTGCTTGCTTTTTCATTGCCCAAATGAGAAAAACTTGTTTTGATTCGTAATGGATTGAAATGTGCTTACCTTGTCATTGCCCAAAATGAGAAGAAAAGCTTGTTTAATCCTCCAAGGGTATTTCTTCCAATTTGTTGAGTCACATGCAATGTGTACAATTGTGTGACATGTGGCGTATCCCATGTATGGCGTGACACGTCAAAACTTTAATGTGTTGGTGAAGATTTATTTACCGAAATTTCATTGTTTACAGGGCGTTTTGCTGCTCTATTAATAAACAGATTGGAGGAGATTTGGTTGGGTGCTTCGTAACTGGTAGTGGTAGTGGAGGAAATTTGCTTGTTGAGTGTAAAGTCATGGCTAATGAAGTTAACAGAGAATTAATGAAAATTTTGTTTTTGGGCTTAAATCCTAACACTACTAAGCATAATTGCTTGGGCGACGAAGGGATAGTCATTGCGCAAAGGCAAATACGGTCGTCAGAAACATTGGGTAGCGAATAGGACGTTGCACAAAGCTCGTGCAGTCAAGAAAGTGCTTTGTCGCGCGAAATGAATGTTGCGCGACGGAATTGGTGGTTGTTGCGCGAAACAAAGAATGACGAATGAGTATTCATTGCGCGTGATACTGCGACGAAACTAGGGTTCGACCCAAACACTTGGGCGACAGACATAAGGCCTTCGCAATATGATTTTAAAATTAATTTTTTAAATAATTTTTATTTATTTATTATTTATTATTTCCTTTTAAAATGTTGATAATATTATATGTATATATATAAATTAATTTAATGAAATTAAAAATAGAAAATGTAAAGAAGAATATTGAATTAAAAATTATTGAAAGTGTACATACAACGTAAAGAAATATTTTAAAATTTGAAAATAATTAAAAAATAATAATATGTAGTCGTTCACATCATAATCACCTGCTGGTGGTGTTGTTGCTGTGTTGAGGGGCTGGGAGGTCGTAGCTGCTACGGCAAGGGGCTGAGAGGTGGTAGTTGTTGTGGTCGAGGGCTGGGAGGTTATTGCTAGAGGTGGTTCAACGTCGGGAAATTGAATGCCAGATATTTGAAGGGTAAGACGAATTTGGTTCATCAAATTGCTTTGGGACGCAAGTTAAGACTACTGGGCGACAATCTGCTCCTTTAGGTTTGCCACTTCAGATATCGGCGATTCGACCTCTTCTGTTCTCATTGCCCAAATGAGAAAAACTTGTTTTGATCCGTAATAGATTAAAGTGTGCTTGCTTTGTCATTGCCCAAAATGAGGAAAAAACTTGTTTAATCATGCAAGGGTATTTCTTCTGATACCCTTCATGCACCCATTTTCAATATGAGGTGATTTGTCTGATTTTGTTGAGTCACATGCCATGTGTACAATTTGTACGACATGTGGCGATGCCATGTATGCCCTGGCACGTTGAAACTTTAATGCGTTGGTGAACATTTATTTCACAAAAATTTCGATCTCTACAATTGCCCCCACTTCAAGGCACGTTGTATATATGTGTTTGTCATGTGTAGAAGATGTGTTTTGAAGTCCCTTGCATAGTGAATGTATTTGGCGATAATGCTTTGAAGTCCCTCAATGTAGATGTCGATTCAAGGGCCGTTGAGGCTTGATCTTGAATTGGGCTGGAAGTTTCTTCAAGGGTCGTCGAGGCTTGGTCTTGAATTGGGCTGAAGGTTTCTTCAAGGGCTGTTGATGCTTGATCTTGAATGAAACGAACCACAAGTAATTTCTCGTGGTGGATGATCTTTGGCTTTGGTAGTGGATGAATTGGCAAGTGTTTTGTTGCGCTTGTTAACTTTCCACAAACTTGATCTTGAACTGGGCTTGAGGGTTTTGGCTAGAGAGCTTTCTGGTTTCCTCCAAAGGTCTGAATTTACTTCATTTAGTTGGAGCTAAATTTGATTCAAGGGTGGTGGACACTTAATCTTAAATCGGACTTGTGATTTCTTCAAGTGCCGTCGAGGCTTAATCTTCAATGTAATGGGACCACGGGGAGCTTCACATGGCAAGTGATCTTTGGCTCTGTCGAGGATGAATCAACATGCGCAGTTGTTGTGCTTGTTGATTCTCCACAAGCTTGATATATCATTTTCACTTGCCTTATCTGTTCCCCAGGCAGAAGTGGTGTGCAACCTTTGCCCTTGGATGATCTTTCAAAACATCACTTCTTAGCAACTTATCCATGCTTGGTAGCTTCAGTGTAAAGAGCCAGCATCATATCAACTGTTTTAATATATTTGCTGAGGAAATTCGAGACCTAACAACAATTGAAGATGAGTACTTGAAAGCAACGTTAGGTAAGTAACCAGGCAAAGGTTCCAGGCAATCAGTTTCAAATCAGAATTTTGATTTCAGGTTCCTACTGATTGCTTTCTTTCTCCTTGTGCTGCAGGTAAGAACAAGGACAAAGAAAAGGACATGAAAAAAGCATGATATGAGATACTTTTTCTTTCAACCCTGATGATATGAGATACTTTTGCTCTGGTATGACTTGTTTGAGGAGGTATTCTCGAAGAGGAAGAAAAATGAGTATTTATAGATGCTTTGTTGAAGATGCATTCTTGGAGGGGAGGAAGAGTTAGGCATTTTTTTTGCAGGTTTGCCTTGCCATGGAGGACGAAGATAGACATATATAGGGATTTCCCAATAGCTAGTAGTGGTGTTGTTCCTTTACTCCTGTCAGCAACATTGGTGTAATTGGAACAGTAAAATTCACACGTTTTCAGCTTTGTCAGAGATTGGTTCTATTCCTCTACTCTTGTCAGCAACAGTGGGGTAATTGGAACAGTAAACTACATGTGTTTTCAACTTTGTCAGAGATTTTTGACAAAGTTGCCCTTGATATCCAAAAAGCTAAGATTGCATTTAAGAAGTGTCGACAAACTTTATTCAGAAAATCCAGCTTTTGAAATTTGGAGAGTGGTGCCTCTTCGATTTCTGAACAAGTGATCATGTTACCTCTTTTTTTTTTATTTATTTTTTTATAGATACATCAATTGTGTTCAAAAGCACGCTCAGAAAGTTGCTGCTTGTAGAAATTTCTTTGTTTGCATTCTTGAGATTTTGATTTATCTGATCTCTTTTTACTTTATCATTTATGAAAATGGCTTGCCGATGATTCAGCGACATGGCTTCAAGGACACAGTCTTTATTTATTATTATTTATTATTTTTTTATTTTAGTAGCGTCTTCAATGTATATTATTATTTTTTTTGCCCTTGTAATAAAATTGACTTTCATTAGTCACCTTTAATAAACCTTTGTTTTTTTTTTTTTAAATTTTGATGTGACTGACCTCGAAGTTGAATGTTTGAGCTATCTACGTACCCTCGATTGGGAAGGGATCAAGTCATCACATAGTTCAAATATTTTTTTTTTTTTTTTTTGTGGTGCCATACACAATTTATGCTCTTGCGTGCCAGAAGCATTGGGTGTCGCCTTTTAAGCTCGTGCAAACAAGGAGCATTGGGTGTCGCCTTTTAAGCTTGTGTGAACAATGAGCATTGGGTGTCACCTTTTAAGCTTGTGTGAACAAGGAGCGTTGTTGTCATGTGCAGTTTAGGCTAATGCAGGCGAGGAGCTTTGGGTGTCGCCGTTTAAGCTCGTGTGAACAAGAAGCATTGTGTGTCACCTTTTAAGCTTGTGTGAACAAGGAGCATTGTTGCCGTGTGTAGTTTAGGCTCGTGCAGGCGAGGAGCTTTGTGCCGTCTGCAGTTTAGGCTCATGCAAGTGAAGAGCTTTGTGCCGTGTGTAGTTTAGGCTCATGTAGGCGAGAAGCTTTGGGTGTCGCCTTTTAAGCTCGTGCTAACAAGGAGCATTATGTGTCACCTTTTAAGCTCGTGTGAACAAAGAGCATTGTTACCGTGTGCAGTTTAGGCTCATGCAGGCGAGAAGCTTTGTGCCATGTACATTTTAAGCTCATGCATGCAAGGATTTTTGCTTGTTTGGTTTATGGGTAGTAATGTTTCAAGAATCTACCATTGATGGGGTCGATCTTTAAGTTATCTTCTGCCATGATTAAGTAGGCGTCGTTGGTGTAGACGTCTTGTATTACGTAAGGTCCATCCTACTATGATGTGAACTTGTTTTTTGTCTTGTGAGTTGTGATGATAGGCATTTGTAATGCCCAGGCAAGATCTCCAGTTTGGAAAGACCTTAGGCATACTTCTTATTGAATGCCTTGGATAGCTGTGCTTGGTAGCATTCCAAATGTTGTTAAGCTTCGAGCCTCATTTTATCGAGTGCTTCCAACTTTTGAAGTCGTAGCTTTGCATTTTCCTCTTCAGTCAAGCCTTCTTGTATAGCCATCCTTAGCGAAGGGATTTGACTTTCGAGTGGCAGAACAGCTTCCACGCCATATATGAGAGCATAAGGCGTAGCTTGGGTAGGAGTTATATGTGTCGTCCTATATGCCCAAAGTGCTTTGATTATTCTTTCGTGCTAGACTCTCTTTGTTCGGTCGATTACCTTCTTCAATAGGTTGCACATCATTTTGTTGAATACTTCTGCGAGACTATTGGCCAGAACATAATACATGAAAGACTTGTGCTGCTTGAACTTGTATTTCTCACTAGGGGTGGGTTCAAAAAACCGAAAACCGAAAAAAACCGAGAACCAAACCGAACCGAGACCGAAAAAAACTGAACCGAAAACTGTCAAACCGAACCGAACCGAATATGGCTGGTTCGGTTTCGGTTTTTGAGGTTCGGAAACCGAACCGAACCAAACCGAACCGAATATATATTTAATTATTTTTTTATAATATTTTAATTATAAAAATTAAAAAATCTCTAAAGTTCTGAAGGCATGTGGGTTTGAACCCGTGCGCTCTAATTGAGAGGTTTCAACGAAACCAACATGGCAACTAGTTTTGTTTTGTTATAGTTGTATAACTAAACTATTTATAAAGACATAAATCTATAGCCTTTTGTGCAATTAGAAATCAACAAAACCCTAGCCACTAGTAGTAGCAGCCATACCTTTTCTTTTTTCATTCCCCTCTTCTCTCTCTCTCTCGTCCCTACGCCTCCAGACTCCCTCCTTGTCCATGCCTCCAATTTCTCCATTCTTCTCCATTCTTCTCTCTCCGTTTCTCGATCTTTTCACTCCAGGGTAAGATCTCCAATCTCTCTTATTTATTTTGTCGATTTATGGGTTTTTTTAGAGTAAATTCCATGGAGGGAATCTGAAATTTTGGTGTAAATTTATGGGTTGTTGTTTTGTTTTGTATTGTAGATTTGTTTGATTTTTGTGTTGTGAGAGTCTCACCCATTTCTTTCCCTTTCTTTTTTTCTCCCTTGATATCATTATTTGCTTATCCCCTTTTTTCGAAATTCTTTTCTTCATTTTTGCATACTCCTTTCTCAATTGACCTTTTTTGTTTGTTTTTGATGATTTTTTTTTTTTTGTCAATGTTGATTTTTAAATTCCGTTTGAAGTTCAATTTTTTTCTGGGTAATGTTTCCAATTATTTTTGTAATCTTTATATTTTTCGGTGGATTTTTTATGACTAAAGTTTTAATCTTTTCGTTTTGCAGTGGGCACTGAAGTTGGGTGGATGAAATCCTTTTCCTCCTCAGATCACAGGAACAAGAAACAGTTGTTGCATGCCTCAAATCGTTACTGTTTCGACGAGGGTTAATGGAGAGAAAGGGTAAATTTGCAGCCGAATGCTGAAAAAAAATGTGCTTCAAGCTCCAGATATTAAAAAAAATCATGAAAAAGCCGAAAAAACCGAAACCGAACCAAAAAAAATCAAAACCAAAAAAAACCGAACCGAAAAAAACTGAAAAAAAATCGGACCAAACCGAACCGAATCGAAATTTCGGTTTGGTTTCGGTTTTAGCAAAAAACTAAACCGTTTCAAACCGAACCCAGCCCTATTTCTCACAGAGATCGTCCACGAGTCGATTGGAGAATTGTTTTCTGCTGTCGATGATGATGTAGCGAGGCACACCATATCGGTGGATGATATGCTCCTTGATGAAACGAACGACAGTTTCCTTCTTGACTTCCCTTAGGCGTATGGCTTCAACCCACTTGGAGAAGTAATTTGTTGTAGCTAGGATGTAAGCTTCTCCTGCAAATGACTTTGGTGTGATTGGTCCTATGACGTCCAATCCTTATGCATCGAACGACCATGAAGCAACTGTAGGGTGTAATAGCTCAGGTGGTTGATGTATAAAGTTGGTGTGGAATGGCAGGTTTGGCATCTTTTGGCGTGTTTCAGGCAGTCCTTCACCATGCTTGGCCAGTAGTAACCCATTTTCTTGAGCTGGAAGTGTAGTTTTGGTCCAGATTGATGCGCTTCGTATATGCCTGAGTGAGCTTTTTCCATGGCTTGATTGGCTTTTTCCTCACATAGCATCTTAGAAGTACTCCTTCAAAAGAGCGTCAGTAGAGTGTTCCTTTGTAGTAGAGGAAGCGATGTGCTCGTCGATGTATTTCAGAGCGGTGTCTAAGATCGTCTAGAAGCTTTCTATGCTCCAAGTAATCAACCAACAACTGTCCCCATTCTTCGGTGTCGACTGGAAGTACTAAGACAATGTTTGTGTCATCTAATAGCATTTCAATAATGAGTGGGATCACCCATCTTTGGCAAACTAACGCGTCCTCAGCTTCGGCTTCTTCTAATGCCATACTTGAGGCTAGGTTAGCGAGAGCGTCCACCATTTGATTTTCTTTTCTTGGCACATGTTCTAGTGTCACAGCCTCAAACTTTTGTAGTAGTTGAATTGCTAGTCGAAAGTATAGGACATGATCATCCTTCCTTACTTCATATTCAGTCAAGAGTTGATTGAGTATGAGTTTGGAGTCGCCATACACTTCTAGTGTTGTGATTTTCATGTCGATCGCCATTTGGAGTCCAATGATCAACGCTTGGTACTCAGTGATGTTGTTGGAGCATAGCTCGCTTAGTCGGAAGGAATAGGGTAGTACTTGTCTTTGTGGCGACATGAATACTACTCCTGCCCCCGCTTCGTCAGTTCGTGCGGATCCGTTGATGAACATTATCCATGTCGGGAAGATGTCGATGTAGAACACCTCCTCGTCAGGCAAGTCGTCTGAGATTTTCCAATCAGGTGGGATTGAATGATCGGCAAGGAAGTTTGCTAGTGCTTGTTTTTTAACAGCTTTAGCTGGGACGTAGATGATCTCATATTAGTTGAGAAGCAACACCTATTTAGCTAGTCGCCCTATCAAAACGGGTTTAGACATAACGTACTTGACTGGGTTGGCTTTAGCAACCAAGTGGATGGTGTAACCAAAGAATTTATTAACCAAAGATAGCTTTTTAAGAGTGTAACCAAAGAATTTATCAACCAACGTTTTCTAAAGAAGATTGGGGATCTTCTTTTGTCATCCACCAATAGATTTCAGTATCCTCCTTGACAGTATTTTGTAACTAATGACTTTTTATGAACCTACCCGTAAAACCAAATAATTTAAAAGTTCAATTTTCACAACAACAAAACAAAACTCATGCATACTGTATTGAGCAACAAATGTGTGCGTCGTGCAAAGTAGCATCATTCTTGTGCGACGAAGTATTGATTTCGTTGAGCAAAACACACTTGTGTGATGAATGTTGCTTTGTCACTCAAACATATGTTGCGAGCATGGTTTTTCCTACTAGTGTAACTAATTTCACAACAGGGGTTTAAATCAAATTTTTTTTATCCTTGGGCTCATTTCCGAATACTCTATTACCACAATGATCATTTATCTAATTAGGCCCTTATTTATATGATATATAATAAATTTACTTAAATCCGCCTAGGCCCTGTCTAGCAGCCTATGCACTAGGCCCCAATTCCCCGCCTGACTAGCGACCAGTGACTTTTAGGACCTTGCTTGATAGAGTTGGTTTTCAATTGGAAATATATTAATGATAGGATTTAGTAATTAATCCTATTTTTAATGTCTTTGACTTTTCTACACCATGAGCAAGGGAGCATTGAGAGTCGTAGTCCGTTGCTTGAACTTCCACAGATGCTGAGTTTGGAGTGTGAGTATTTGAGAAGTTTGCCCATTTAATGAGGACATTCTTATCTTTCTTGAGCAGAAATCTATGCGTTGCCTTCTACAACAACAACAACAACAACAAAGCCTTTTCCCACTAAGTGGGGTCGGCTATATGAATCCTAGAACGCCATTGCGCTCGGTTTTGTGTCATATCCTCCGTTAGATCCAAGTACTCTAAGCCTTTTCTTAGAGTCTCTTCCAAAGTTTTCCTAGGTCTTCCTCTACCCCTTCGGCCCTGAACCTCTGTCCCGTAGTCACATCTTCGAACCGGAGCGTCAGTCGGCCTTCTTTGCACATGTCCAAATCACCAGAACCGATTTTTTCTCATCTTTCCTTCAATTTCGGCTACTCCTACTTTACCTCGGATATCCTCATTCTCAATCTTATCCTTTCTCGTGTGCCCACACATACCACGAAGCATCCTCATCTCCGCTACACCCATTTTGTGTACGTGTTGATGTTTCACCGCCCAACATTCTGTGCCATACAACATCGCTGGCCTTATTGCCGTCCTATAAAATTTTCCCTTGAGCTTCAGTGGCCTACGACGGTCACACAACACGCCGGATGCACTCTTACACTTCATCCATCCAGCTCGTATTCTATGGTTGAGATCTCCATCTAATTCTCCGTTCTCTTGCAAGATAGATCCTAGGTAGCGAAAACGGTCGCTTTTTGTGATCTTCGCTAGATTGCTCCGGTCATTAGTGTGGATAAGTATATAAATGGATAGAGATAGGAAAGCAAACACAAGATGTACGTGGTTCACCCAGATTGGCTACGTCCACGGAATAGAAGAGTTCTCATTAATTGTGAAGGGTTTACACAAGTACATAGGTTCAAGCTCTCCTTTAGTGAGTACAAGTGAATGATTTAGTACAAATGACATTAGAGTACAAATGACATTAGGAAATATTGTGGGAGAATGATCTCGTAATCACGAAACTTCTAAGTATCGGAGTGTGGTATCATCTTGACTTGCCTTATCTGTCGCATAGGTAGATGTGGCAGCTTCTCTGGAAGTACTCTTCCTCCATCCAGGGGTGGTATCTTTAACTGGTGGAGATGCACAAGGTAATGTATCAATTTCACTTGAAGCTTACTTGTAGTTTCAGGCTTGGTCAAGCGCGATACAAACCATGTAGTAGGAGTCCCCCAAGTCGCCGAGCTAGGGGATCTGCTGAAAGAGGTGACAGACAAGGTAAGCAATCAGAGCTCCGGCTGATTGTTCACCTTCTCCCCATCTTGCAGCAGCATGAAGGATAAAGAGAAGAAAAATGAGAAGAGATGATATGGGATACTTTTGCTTTTGAAGAAGTAACTTTCCACAGGCTAATTCTTGAACTGAGCTGGAGGGTTTTCTGGTTTCCTCCAGAGTATAAGGCCGACTGAAGAATTTGAGGGTCAAAACAAGTCCATCAAATCTAGAGTACGTTCGACCCTGCTGATATGGGATACTTTTGCTTTTGACAGAGTAATGGATGTATCGGCATGTGTGCTGTTATGCTGGTCTCCACATGCTTCCTTGTATCCTTCGCACTTGCCCTATCTGTCCCTCAAGCAGATGCGGTATCTTCCCTGGACACATAAGATGTTGAAGATGAGTACTCGAGAGCAATGCCAGGTAAGTAATCAGGTAAGGGGTTCCAGGCAGTCAGTTCCTGGCTGGTAACTTGATTTCAAGTGCTGACTGATTGCTCTCTTTCTCCTTGTCTTGCAGGTAAAAACAAGGCCAAAGGAAAAGACAGGGAAAAAGCATGATATGGGATACTCTTGCTTTTAACCCTGATGATATGAGATATTCTTGCTCTAGTATAGCTTGTTTGCAGAGGTATTATCGGGGGGAAAGAAAGCTGAATATTTCGAAAGGCTTCGTTGGGAGTGCCCTCTCAGATATGAGGAAGGGTTAAGCATTTTTACAGATCTGCCTGTCCGTTGGGGATGGAGGTCGACATATATAGGAGTCTCCCTAACAAAAAGTAGTAATGCTATTCCTTTACCCTGCTTGGTCATAGCACGGTAGTGGGAGCTGCCAACTTCACATGTTTTAACTCTGTCAGAGCACTTTGAAAAAGTGGTATGTGGTATCTGGCTCTCGAGATTCGGAGAATGATGCTTCTTCGATTTTTGAGAAAGCAATCATGCTGGAGGTCTGGCTCTCGAGATTCGGGGAGCAGTGTCTCTTCGATTTTTGAGAAAGTAATCATGTTGGGAGTCTGACTCTCGAGATTCGGAGGGCGGTGCCTCTTCGATTTTGGAGTAAGCAATCTTGTTGGGAGTGTTTTCTCGGATGTGAGTAAAGGTTGGGCATGTTTGCTAGTCTACCTTGCCACGAAGCACGGAGGTTGACACACAGGGACTTCAATTATCCAACAGTGGTACTGTTCCTTTACCCTTGTGGGTAATAATATGTTAGCTAGACCTTCAAAATTTATGTGTCTAAACTTTGTTAGTGCTGTTTCTTTGCTATTCTTTTACCTTTCTTGGTCAGAGCGATGTAGTGGGAGCTGCAAGCTTCACGTGCTCAACTTTGGCAGAGACTTTGGCAAAGTTATCTGTGGTACCCATGAGCTATTGTTGCATGTGGGAAGTGGGTGATTGAACAGTAAGATTCATATGCTTTCTACTTCACCGGAAGTCTTCGACAGAATGCCCATAATTTCCGCTAAGCTGAGTGTGCGTGTGACAGGTGCTGACAAGGCTAGAAAAGTAGGTGCCTCTTCGATTTCTGAGATCGGCCCTCGTGGTCTCTGAGCAACCCAGCTTTTGAGAAAGCGAGCGCCTCTTCGATTGATTCGGAGAACGATGCCTCTTCGATTTTTGAGAAAGCAATCATGCTGGGGGTCTGGCTCTCGAGATTCGGGGAGCAGTGTCTCTTCGATTTTTGAGAAAGTAATCATGTTGGGAGTCTGGCTCTCGAGATTCGGAGGGCGGTGCCTCTTCGATTTTGGAGTAATCAGTCTTGTTGGGGGTGTTTTCTCGAATGTGAGTAAAGGTTGGGCATGTTTGCTAGTCTACCTTGCCACGAAGCACAGAGGTTGACACACAGGGACTTTCCAATTATCCAGCAATGGTATCGTTCCTTTACCCTCTCTTCGATTTTTGAGAAAGTAGTCATGTTGGGAGTCTGGCTCTCGAGATTCGAAGGACGGTGCCTCTTCGATTTTGGAGCAAGCAATTTTATTGGGAGTGTTTTCTCGAATGTGAGTAAAGGTTGGGCATGTTTGCTAGTCTACCTTGCCACGAGGCACAGAGGTTGACACACAGGGACTTTCCAATTATCTAGCAATGGTACTGTTCCTTTACCCTTGTGGGTAATAATATGGTAGCTAGACCTTCAAAATTTATGGGTCTAAACTTTGTTAGTGCTGTTTCTTTGCTATTCTTTTACCCTTCTTGGTCAGAGCGATGTAGTGGGAGCTGCAAGCTTCACGTGCTCAACTTTGGCAGAGAACTTTGGCAAAGTTATCTGTGGTACCCATGAGCTATTGTTGCGTGTGGGAAGTGGGTGATTGGACAGTAAGATTCATGTGTTTTCTACTTCCCCAGAAGTCTTCGACAGAATACCCATAATTTCCGCAAAGTTGAGTGTGCGTGTGACAGGTGCTGACAAGGCTGGAAAAGTAGGTGCCTCTTTGATTTCTGAGATCGGCCCTCGTGGTCTCTGAGGAGCCCAGCTTTTGAGAAAGCGAACACCTCTTCGATTTCTGCGATCGGCTTTCGTGGTCTTTGAGCAGCCCAACTTTTGAGAAGGCAAACACCTCTTCGATTTATGAGATCAACCCTCGTGGTCTCTAAGCAACCCAGCTTTTGAGAAAGCAAACGCCTCTTCGATTTCTGAGCAGGCGCCTCTTCGATGTCTGAAGCTCCGTCGAGTGCAGCTTTTTATAGGGGCTGGCATTAAGTTCCAAAGCACACTTGAATCTCCTCCAGTAGAAGCTCCATTCTTGCACTTCTAAGATCTTGATTTGTCCGACCTCTTCTCTCTTCAACTCCTTTGAAAATGTCTGGCCCCTCCGACCGTCGTTTTGACTTAAACCTTGTTGAAGAGGCAGCCCCGCCTTCTCCAGACAACATATGGCGCCCATCCTTCGTCTCCCCTACTGGTCCTCTTACCGTTGGGGATTCCGTGATGAAGAATGATATGACCGCTGCGGTGGTGGCCAGGAACCTTCTCACTCCCAAAGATAACAGACTACTTTCCAAACGGTCTGATGAGTTAGCTGTTAAGGATTCGCTGGCTCTCAGTGTTCAGTGTGCAGGTTCTGTGTCTAATATGGCCCAACGCCTATTTGCTCGAACCCGCCAAGTTGAATCATTGGCGGCCGAAGTGATGAGTCTCAAACAGGAGATTAGAGGGCTCAAGCATGAGAATAAACAGTTGCACCGCCTCGCACATGACTATGCTACAAACATAAAGAGGAAGCTGGACCAGATGAAGGAAACTGATGGTCAGGTTTTACTTGATCATCAGAGATTTGTGGGTTTGTTCCAAAGGCATTTATTGCCTTCGTCTTCTGGGGCTGTACCGCGTAATGAAGCTCCAAATGATCAACCTCTGATGCCTCCTCCTTCTAGGGTTCTGTCCAGTACTGAGGCTCCGAATGATCCCCCTCCGGTGCCTTCTCTTTCTGGGGCTCTACCGACTGCTGAGACTTCTCCTAAGCAACCTTTGTGAAAGCTCCCTCTTGTTTGTTTATTTTGACTCATGTATATGTACATATTTGTAGCTTATCGGGGATATCAATAAATAAGCTTTCCTTCATTTCAACGTATTGAGTTGAATACACCAAAGCCTTCTTCGCTAAGTTCTTTGAATTTTCTTTTGTTGGAGCTTTGTGAGTGGAGCATGTAGGTTGAGGTAGTGTTCCCTTAATTTCCTGAGTGAGGAAAACTTCTCGGTTGGAGACTTGGAAAATCCAAGTCACTTAACATATGCTTTTTTGAAATTATTTTTTATTTCACATATGCTTTTTTACAAAAGGTCAAACTATTAACACTTAACATTTGCAATCATTGTGGCTCCACAATATTAAAATTAGGTTTTTTATCCAAAATGGTCCCTGCTTTGGTCCTTGAGATTGAAAATCAATAGAAATGGTCCCTGAGATTGTCCACCATCCATTTTTTTTTTGTCATTCTGTTAAAAACTCCGTTAAGTGTCCCGGAGTTCTTGGCGGAAGTTTGAGCAATTTTCAAAGCTTCATAACTCAATCGTTTCTTAACCAAATTCAACCCATAATATATCAAAATGAAGATAGGAAAGTTTAGAATAAGATTATACCCATTTGAAAGCCCAATGGTTACCGGTTATGGCCGGAAAATAGCCTGAAAGGTGACTGGTCCATGGAAAAACTGGAAAAATCATAACTTCTGCAATATTCAACGAAATCGAGTGATTTTATTATCATTAGCACTTGTTATCCAACTTGCATCTGAATATCCTTTAAGTACTATTGAAAACTCAGAGTAAGTTAAACTCAAGTTAATAGTTCTTTTAAGATAACCAAAAATTCTATTTATTGCTTTCCAATGAGCAGTACATGAATGATTAGTGTATCTAGAAAGTTTGCTTACTGCAAATGCAATATCTGGCCTGGTACGATGCATGACATACATTAAACTTCCAATTACACTAGCATACTTAAGCTGTGCAACGGACCTATCAGAATTATTAAGCAAAGATTCCCTAGGGACATAAGGGGTATTTGCTTCTTTTATTTGTAGATGTTTAAACTTAAGAAGTAATTTTTCTATATAATGTGACTGACATAAAGCGTAACCCCCACTATGCTTCTTTACTTTAATTCCCAAGATAGTATCCACTTCATTCAAGTCCTTCATTTTGAATTTTGAATTTAGATACTCTTTAGTTTCAGATACACCTTTCATGTTTGTACCAAAAATTAGCAAGTCGTCGACATATAAACATATAACAACACCATAATCATTTGTGAATTTAGAGTATGTGCATTTATCAGCATTATTGTGTCTAAATCCATATGATAAAATGACAATATTAAACTTTTCATGCCATTGTTTTGGTGCTTGCTTCAATCCATATAATGACTTGATTAATTTACAAACTTTCTTTTCATTCCCAGGGAGAACAAACCCTTCTGGTTGTTCCATATAGACTTCTTCATCTAAATCACCATTTAAAAAAACCGTTTTCACATCCATTTGTGCACATGAAAATTATATAAAGATGCCAATGCAAACAAGATTCTAATTTATGTAAGCCTAGCTACTGATGCATATGTATTGAAATAGTCTATTCCCTTTTTCTTCTTAAAACCTTTGGCAACCAGCCTGGCTTGAAATATCTGAATAGACCCGTCTGTATTGTATTTTCTTCTAAATACCCATTTACAACCTATTGCTTTTGATCCTTGGGGCAAGTCTACTAAAACCCAAGTCTGATTAGATATTAATTATTCAAATTCATCATTTATAGCCTATTTCCAAAAGGTTGCATCTCTTGAAGTCAATGCTTCGCTTAGACTTTTAGGATCATCCTCAACATTCAACAATATGGGTATTTTCTTAAGAACCTTTGTTCTATTTCATTCGACTAAAAATACAATAGATTGAGATGAAATAAAATCAGAGCCTAGAGTCTTTTCTTTTCTTACCCTTTGGCTTTTCCTTGATTCATTAACAGTTTCAGACTATTTTCTTTTCTCACCTTAAGAATGACTAGTAGACGGATTAGAGAAATGTGTTTGATCATTCTCTTTTCCAGACACTGAATAGTCATTATAGAATTTATTTTCTATAAATTCGACATCTTTAGACTCAACTATTGTGTTTGAGTCTAAATTAAGAACCTATATGCCTTTGAATTTTTTGCATATCCTACAAATATGCTTTTAATTCCTCTTGGACCCAACTTGGATCTCTTAGGATCGAGTGCCTTATAAAAAGCTACACAACCCCATACTCTCAAATATGACAAATTTGGTTTTCTTCCTTTCCAAATTTCATATGGTGACACATGTGTCTTCATAGATGTAATTCTATTGTGTATATGACATGCAGTAAACAATGCTTCACCCCATAATTATTTTGGAGTATTAGCATTAATCATCATAGAATTAATCATTTCAGTGAGTGTCCTATTTTTTTTTCTTCTGCCAAACCATTTTGTTGTGGTGTATATGGTGCAATTGTTTGATGTACAACACCATGCTTTTCACAAAAAATATCAAATTCATGTGAAAAATATTCACCACCTCTATCACTATGAAGGCATTTAATTTTCCTTCCCTTTTGGTTTTCAACTTCAGCCTTATAGTGCTTAAAACACTCAAAAGCTTCATCTTATTAGACAATAAATAAACATAAGTAAACTTAGAACAATCATCTATAAATGTGATAAAATATCTTTTTCCTGCTCTTGTTAAAATATCATTAAATTCACATATGTCAGAATGTATTAAGTCTAATAAATTTGTATTTCTTTCGGTTGTTGGAAAAAGGTTTCTTAGTCATTTTCGCTTGAATACATGTTTCACATTTATCATTATAATCATCATTGCAAGCAATTAAATTAAGTGTGCGCATGTATTTTAAATATCTAAAATTTATATATGCTAAACGTAAATACCATAAATGAGAGGAAGATTCAACAATGTAAGTAGAATAATTCACTTTATTATTAATACTTAGTTTGAACATCCCATCACAAGAATACCCATTCCCAACAAACACCTCGTTTTTCGACATTATTAATTTGTCGAACTTTAGAATAGTCTTTATACCGTTCTTACATAATAAATTTGCAGACACAATATTCTTTCTACATTAAGCAATGTCAATTTCTTCCCAGAAGTAAATTGAAGTTCAACGGTTCCTTTTACTAGAACTTTGGCGGAATTATGATTCCCCATTAAAACTTCTTGATTGTCCGTTAATGCTTCATATGTCTTGAATTGTGCCTTGTCATTGCACACATGTATAGTAGCCCTGAGTCGAGCCACCAATCAGAGGATTTTATTGCCGCTGCCAAATTCAATTCGGTAATCATACAAATATGCATCATTGATACCATTGCAACAATGTTATGAATTCCAGAGTTTTCCACCATATTTGCGCTATTGGTCTTATTGGCATATTCCTCACTTGCTTTTCTGTGTCTACAATCACGAATGTAATGACCTTTCTTTCCACAAAAGTAATAGACATTATTTACATTCTTTTGATTGTTGTTGGAATTAGTCTTCTTAAACTTCCCTTTGTCAATTTTGACTTTGAAGTTCTTTTTATATTTGTGTCCTTCGACAATGTGAACTTTAGAGAAATCTTGATTTGCAAAATTCTTATTACGATTTCGAGTTTCCTTTTCAATTTGAATACCCTTTTTCAAATTCTCCAAACCAATATCTTCCACCATGTGTAGAAGTTTCTTTCTATAGTTATTCCATGTTTGGGGTAATTTTGCCATAATAGCCCCAACTATCATAGGATCCGGAATAACTATTTTAAGTTCACGAAGCTTTGAGACCAAGACCAATAATTCATGAACTTGGTTTAGGATGGGTTTGTTATCAAACATGGTGAATTCATAATATTTGAACATTCAAAATTTATTGGTACCTCTTTTTTCCGTTGTGTACTTGTGTTCAAGTGCTTCCCAAATTTCCTTTGGAGATTGAATGTGTGCATACAGGTCATATAAGCAATCATATAATGTGCCCAAGATGTGTCCTCGACATATCAATTCATCTTCTTCACGCTTCTTTTGATCGGCAACTATATTGTCCGAGTCTTTGTCACTTGGTTCACAAATAAGCTCCAATTTCGGGTCCAACAAATATATGACATTTAGAATAGTAAGCATAAAACGCATCTTGTCATACCATCGGGCTCTTGGCAAGTCACTTCCAGGATACAACAAAGTATGGAATATTCGATTAGTAAAACCGAATTGTATTCCCTTAGAAATAACTAGAAAGAAATTGTATGACCAAAAGTTGTAGTTCAACCAAAAGATACAAGGTTGAATTAAATCCAAACTTTTGGTATCATCATTTTCGTACACACATGCTACACAATGCAACACCAATATTATATATATATATATATATATATAATATAGTATGTCATATGCTGCAATCAGAGCTGGCGTTGGGGGAGTGTGACCGGCTCCATGGCATAGGGCCCCATAATTTTGGGGGCCCCGAAAAAATATTTTTTATTGAATACAATAATATATATATATATATATATATAAAATAATGTTATATAGAAATACTAATCAAATCAAAATAAATACATATAAAAATCTGATGGGCAAAAAACCATCAGACTACCACCTAAAAGCCATCATAGTCAGACTACTACCTAAAAGGCTAAAAGTCATCAGACTACTGGTAGTACTACCTACAACCTGTACGAAAATATATAAAATAATAATTAACAAGGGGCAAATTAATCAATTAAAGTGGAAAACCCATTCACCGAGGCAAACAATTCAAAGATAGACTACTTCTCTCACGCCAAAATCTCATCGCTGCGTTCCATTTTTCTTCTTTTCACACTAGACTAACGTCACTACCGAGGCAAACAATTCAGCGCAGAGCACCAGAACGTGTGCCAATGTGAGTGTCCTAGACTCCCAGTGTAATTCCCTTCTCTCTTCGTATATTTCCCACAAATTATTAAACCCTAATTTATAAATTTATGAAATTAAAGAGAAATTCCAAATCATGATGACAATCCAACTTATCAAAGTGATGTAAATTTCGATCAAAATAAGATATTTACTAATTTAGGTATATTGACTCGAAATTTGAAGATTTGGGTATTTCTCATCTGTAATGATTTTTTTTTTCTTTTGTACTTTTCAGGACAAAATCAAGAGAAGAGCAGTCACAAAAAATTGTTAGACGCACACGTATTATGGACTATCAGGTTTCATTGTTCATACTTACTATAATTTTATTGTGATCTTTTTTGAGATATAAAAGATGGCACCTGCTAGAAAATATCCATCTGGCTACTTAAAGCGTCAAAGAAAAAGAAAAGTTGAACAATTGATTCAGTCTCAAAAAGGAGCTATTGATAGGTTCTTTCTAAAAGAAAAAGAACCATAAAGTTCAGTAGATGATTTAATTACGGAACAACAGGATGACAATGAGAAATTAGTTGATGATTTGGGCAATGATGAAATTAATAATGACCTTGATGAGAATGATAATCATGAGGATGCTCTTATTGTCACTGATCAACTGAGTGAGTCCATTCCCTCAAACATTTATGATCCTCAAATTTGGGATAGTCTTGATCCTAAATGGTTTGATTTGTTGGCAGAAAAAGGTCCTGCAAGAGATCTATCAATTGAGAAAGGTCCTAAAGATCGGTTTAATAGGCGTTTTAATGCAACCCTTTACACTCGATACTTATCCAATGGAGAGAAACATGAGAGAGATTGGCTAGTCTATTCAAAGGATGTTGATAAAGTGTTCTGCTTTTGTTGTAAATTGTTCAAAAAAGGGCCTCTCAAAGGTCAATTAGCAAATAAGGGCTACAAAGATTGGACACATCTCAATGTGAGGCTTAAAGAGCATGAAAACAGTTTTGATCACATCTCGAACATGACCACTTGGATTGATTTGCGTCTTAGATTGTAGAAAAACGAAACAATTGACAAAGTTGTGCAAGACCAGATCAAGAAAAAAAAAGCATTGGAGGGAGTTATTACGAAGGTTGATTTCCATTGTGAAATATTTAGCTAAACAAACATTGGCTTTTCGTGGAAATAACGATACGCTTTATGAAGAAAGTAATGGAAATTTTATGGGTCTAGTTCAAATGATGGCTAAGTCTGATCCATTGATAAAGAATCATCTTCAATGCTTCCAAAATAATGAGATTCGTTATCATTATCTTAGTCATACCATCCAGAATGAGTTGATATTGTTGATATCTTGTGAAATCAAAGATGCAATCATTCAAAAAGTCAAAGAAGCTAAATATTTTACCGTGATACTTGATTGTACTCCTGGTTTTAGCCACCAAGAACAGATGACCTTGATCATAAGATGTGCGGATATGAACAGTACTCCAGTAAAAGTAGAAGAATAATTTTTACAATATCTAATTGTGAATAACACATCAGAAGAAGGATTGTTTGAAGAGTTGCAAAATGCATTAAAAGTTCTTGATCTTGATATTGATGATGTAAGAGGGCAAGGTTATGATAATGGATCAAATATGAAAGAGAGACACCAAGGTGTACAAAAGAGGCTTTTGGATATAAATCGTAGGGCAATGTACACTCCATGTGGTTTCCATGGTCTTAACTTAACGCTTTTTGATATGGCAAACTCTTGTGGCAAAGCGAAAGACTTCTTTGGAACAGTACAACATATTTACAACTTGTTCGCAAATTCTACAAAACGATGGCTGACTTTGAAAGAAAATATAAAAGGACTGACTCTCAAATCATTGTCGGCCACACGATGGGAAAGCCGTGTTGTGAGTGTTAAAGCAATTCAATTCCAACCTCTACAAATAAAAAAAGCTTTACTCCAATTAGCAGAAAGTGACAATGACTTAGTAACAAGAAGTGCAGCTAAATCTTTGGCAACATACAACATTGGGAATTTTGAGTTTTTATTGGACATGACTATTTGGTATGAAATATTGGCTGCTGTTAATGAGGTTAGCAAAGATTTGCAATATAAAGACATGCTTATTGATGTTGCTATAGAACAAGTACAAGGATTGATTGCTTATTTTGAAAAGTATGGAGAAACTGGGTTTGTGAAGGCTATGATTAATGCTAAAAAACTTGCTATTGAAATGGAAATTGATCCCGTGTTTCCAGAAAAGCGTAAAGTTCATAGAAAAAGACATTTTGATGAGAATGAAGGTCCCAGCTAACTGAACAATCAGCGGAGGAATCTTTTAGGGTTCATTACTTCTTGTATATAATAGATCAATCTATTGGTTCATTGAAGAGAAGGTTTGAAGAATATCAAGCGTATGATGATATATTTGGGTTTTTGTTCACTTCAGAACGGCTGAATTCGATAGACAATGATAAATTGAAATATTGTTGTGATTGGCTTCAAAACTTTCTTAAGAAAGATGAGCTCTTTGATGTTGATGGGGAAGCATTATTAGTAGAGTTGAAGCTTTTACGAGAGCGTTTACCAAAAGAAATAAAGACATCCATTGACATATTGAACTACTTGAAGAGCATGCGTTGTTTTCCGACTGCAAGCATTGCATACAAAATTTTGTTGACTATACCTATTACCGTTGCATCTGCAGAAAGGAGTTTCTCAAAGTTAAAGTTATTAAAATCATACTTGCGGTCAACCATGTTGTAGGAAAGGTTAAATAGACTAGCTTTGATATCGATTGAAAGTGATTTTTTAGACAATATTGATTATAAAGGTTTAATTGATGATTTTGCAGCAAAGAACGCACGAAGAGCCATCTTTACTTTTTTAAGTTTTGTTTATTTGGTTTCCTTAGATGGAACTTATTGTTAGTTATTAGTACTATGGTTATTTTGTAGCTTTCCTTACATTTAATAATATTTAGAAACATATGGTTAGTTAGTTTTAAAGTTTATTTCGATATTGCTTTTTAACATCAATACGTTGTTCAATTTTTTTTTTTTTAAGATGTCTTATAAGAAGGGCCCCTTTTATGAATTTCACACAAGGCCTCCGAAATCTCAAAGACGGCTCTGGGCAAGACCAGTTGTTCTCTATCTCCTTCGTTGTGTCTCCATCACAGCCAAGCACTGGCATGAAAGAGTGATGAAGAGACTCGTTTGGTGCTACAAAAATATGGTAATGTTCTGCCATGGCGATCATCCTATAGCTAGGGTTTGCTGAGCAAAACTTGGAGAACAAAATCAAAGTTGTAAACTTTGTGGTTCCTTAGATCTTCTAACGTAAACTTATATGTCTGGTTATGATGCTTAAATGTGGATGTAAGTTGGAGGCATGGTGCTTCTTCGGCATGGGTTGGCTTGGTGATCCGTGACTCGAGTCGTAGATGTTTGGAGGTCAGAAGGATGGAGGTCCTGGCCTCTTCTGCTTCAATGGCGGAGTCCTTGGCAATTTTGGAGGGGTGTCTTCTAGCGAAAGATCTGAATTTCCCCTAGGTGGTGATTGAATCAGATTCAAAACTGGTTACTTCGTGTTTGCAAGATTGTTCTTCAAGTTGCACTTGGGAACTCTTCCCAACACGAGATCGGATTTGGTTGGTTGGGAAGGCTTTCCAAGCTTGCTCCTAGTCTTGGATTCCAAGATCAGCAAACTGTGCGGCGAACTTCATTGCGAAGAACTTCACTCCGGAGATGTGCAACTCTGATTGGGCTTACAGGCCCCCATCTTCTCTTGTTAGAATTTTAAATAAGGATGGTTTGCCTTGCCCTTCGAGTAGCTAGCTTCGGCTCTTGATTTTTGGGGATGACGTGTTCGCTAGCTGTGGCAGCGTCTATTGTAATCTCGGGCCTTTGCTCTGTCATTAGTTCCTTTGTTGCGTTAGCCTTTACGGCTTTCTTTGTTCTTGGTTGGCCTCTGTGCCTTGGTATTGTATCCTTGGTTCAAAAAAAAAAAAAAAAAAAAAAAAGATGCACTGGTAAATCTTCAGTATCAAAATAAAGCCGTCCATCAAGATTTCTATTCCTAATAATGATTTCAATTATATATATGTCCAATACGTCTAGAAACTTCCTAATAATGATTTCTATGTTTAGATTTCTCCCATCTTCAAGGGGTGCTCACAAAATTGAAATCGATTGTGGCGGTGGCCATGTTTGTCGCAATGGTTTTCATTGTTAAAATTATATATTGATGACACAAATTGCAGATATAAAGAATGGAGGACTTAGCGATCGTCATGCCTCTTCAGTCTTGACCATTGACAGAAAAATTTTACACCGTCTTTGGTTTGTAATTGGGCTTTAATGGCAGAAGCCGATTTGTTTTAATTGTACATGTGTCAAATTTCTGGTGGATCAGTACCACCACTCAATATCGCACTTTAGCACCACATTTGCAACACATTATCACTCAAGACATTTGTAGACATTTTGGAAATTTCCACATTAGCATTTTAGCACCACATTAGCACCATGCTGTCACATAAACACTGCAAGTTGGTGCTACGGTACCCAACAGGATGTTCTTCGGAACATTTTGGCGAGGATTTTGGGGATCCGTAAATCATGTATGTTCATCGTATATCGTGTGGTCAATTTTTGTTAGGTACTGTTTCTATTTAATTTTAAATAAAAATATTTAAAATGATTTTTGACCACATGATATATGATAAACATATATAATTCACGGATCCTTGAGATCCTCACAAAGAGGATCCGACGAGGATCCGCATTCCTACGATACCACCTAATAATTTCTGGAGAACGGACGGAAAAAGAGGATCATTTTTCTAGGGATCCTGTGATCTTACCCGTTTATCATACATCGTGCGGTCAATTTTTGTTACGTACTATTCATATTTAATTTTCAATTTTCAATTTTAAAACGATTTTTAACTGCACGATATACGATAAACATGTGAGATCATGGGATCCCTAGGATCCCTAAGAAAAGGATCCGACAAGGATCTGGAACACCTCTTAATTTCTAGAGAAGGGGACATGTGAGTTAGGTTGTACATATCACTATCAGAAAAATTGTTTACTTCATAACTTCTTCCACCAATTTCACGTGGTATATATAGTTCCTTTCCCCCACACATGTAGTAAGAGCACTTCCAGTGGAATCTTTAAATAAAGACAATCATTGTATAAAATAAGTATAAAATAAATATATGGACAAAATGTATCTCTAATGGATTAGAAAGTGAGTCTCTAAAGTACAGGGACTCACCGGATTCACAGTGTATGTCCTCACATATAGGGACTATATAAATACAACCTTGAGTGGAAAACGAGACCCACAATCTTGATTGAAGCTTTTAATGCTTTAAAAAAAGTTAGCATAAACAAAAAAAATGTACACCTTGAGTGGAAAACAAAACCCACAATCTTGATTGAAGATTTTAATGTTTTTAATGCTTTTAATTAATAAAAAATTTAACATAAACAAAAAATTTGCATCTAATCAAATTATCACATAAAATCATAAAAACTTCAAATTTAGGGATTCTATTATAAAAACTCTACCATTAGAGGCAATATTATTTTAGAGACACAAAGATTCCCTTTAAGTCCTTAAATGAGTACTCAAAAGTAGTGGTGGGAGTTCCTAAATGGGGACTTCCATTGGAGCTCTAAGATAAAGACTTTTTCGATTAAAGAAATCCTAAATAATGTTTGAATATTGTATATGTACATTAAAAATATCCCAACTTTGAAAGATTCTACAGGCTAAGATCATCTCCAACCATTGGATTTAAAACCTAAATTTTTTAACTAGAAGCAGCTTTCTGTTCCAACCCTTTTGGGTTAAATTTTTAGCCCGAAATTAGTAAATTAGCATAAATTTTTTTCTTAAAGTAACTTTAAAAAAAAAACACACAAGTACGTAAACTATCCTAATTTAGTTTTATGAATATTTTAAATCAAAAGATTTAGATTCTGATAAATATTAAAAATCATTAAACCGACACCATGAAACTGGTGGAACACTATGAAAGAAAATGAAATACATGAAAGAATTTATTTATTTTTATTATTTTAGCCGTTTGATGTAAATTTAGACCGTTAGATCTTTTTGTACCATAGGATATGATCATATTAGATTTTAGCCGTTGGATTTAATGAATTTATAAATATAAAGCTAAAAAAAATGCACATGTATGATAGACCAGCCCACTAACCCAAGGGGAATTTTGGCCTAAATTTGCTCCAAAAATGAGTTTTGGGTTAAAACTCATATTTGGCCCCAATGTTGGAGCAAGTTGGGATAGGTTTGGAATCTAAAATTTGAGTTTTACTCCAACGGTTGAAGTGGGTCTAATACGATCTCTGATTGCTATAAAAAATTAAACAGGTGTGCTATTCACACACCCATTTTTACTTCATACACACCCTCTTAATTTGCGGCCGTCGGATCGACTGAATTAAAGAAGATCAAAGGGAAAAAACTAACAAAGGGTGTGTGAGAAGTAAAAAGGTTCACACACCCCAAAATAAAATGGGGGTAGTAACATTCATTTCATTGTAACCTTTGAACTTCCCCTTCTTTCTAGTTTTAGAAAATCCCAATTACATCTGCTCTCTCACTCTCCAATGGCGCGTTTGGTTAAGAATCATGTAGAGCCTCAACATGCCAAAATCCTAGCCATTGGCACTGCAAATCCACTCAATGTCTACTACCAAAAAGACTATCCCGATTTCTTGTTCAGAGTCACCAAAAAGGAGCACATAACGGATTTGAAGGAGAAATTTGATCGTATATGTAATTGTAACTTTTGCAAGTACTACTCGGGATATATAATGCATATGCGTGAAATTACCATACACTTATACATAGTAACGAAACATATCATGCATAAAATTGTCTTACAGTAGTATTAAGGATTTTAACCTCTCTATGGGTTATAATTGATCTTGCGTTGTATACTCTAATTTTATCACGTTTTATGAGGTCAAGTGAATCACGTTTTGATGCAATGGCCACACAAATGTATCCATGTCAAAATATATGTTGTTATTAACACTAAAAAATAGTCATTAATTTTTATACATGTAAATCTTGTCCACACGCGTCATCTCAAGCATAAAAGAGCTTGGAAACGTTGATGAGGCTTTCAAGTCACTCCACTTTGTACATGCATCTTACTTTAGTCCATAAAATTATGTTAGTTAAGATCTCAAATAAAGTGGTTTGGAGTATAGGGTTCGCGTTATATAAAATTTTATGCCAACCTTTGCCAATGTTTTGTGAAATGAATACATATCAAATCCTTACTTTAATATTGTTCACTTCAGATTAAAAAAAAGTATTGAAATCACCTTAATAGTCTTAATTTACTGATAAACAGGTGAGAAGTCAAGAATAAAAAAGTGTTACTTGTACCTAACGAAAGAGTAGTTGCTAAAGGCTAACCCAAACATATATACATATGGAGCTCCATCACTTGATGTAGGCCAAGACATGTTGAACGCTGAGGTCCCAAAGCTAAGGCAAGGCAACAAGCAGCATTGAAAGCCATCAAAGAGTGGGGCCAACCCATCTCAGAGATCACCCATCTCATCTTTCGCACAGTTTCTTGCGTTCATCATATATCGTGCGATCAGTTTTCGTTATGTACTACTTGTGTTTAATTTTAAATAATAAAATTCAAATTATTTCTGATTGTACGATATACGATGAACAACTAAGATGTGAGGATCCCTAGGATCCTCACCATTTGGATCCGGATGGGATCTTCATCCATCTATCACCAGAACTATGATTTATGTAGCTGGCTGCTATGCTGGTGCGACTGTCCTACGCCTGGCTATAGACTTTGCAGAGAACAATGAGGGTGCACGTGTCTTTGTGGTGTGTGCCGAGATCTTCACCTTGTATTTCCACGAACTCACCGATACCCACGTAGACATTTTGGTTGGCCAAGCTCTTTTTGCTAATGGAGCATCAGTTGTTATAGTTGGGGCTAATCCAGATCCTGAAACTGAGAGTTCATTGTTTGAAATCATGGCATGCAGGCAAACGATCGTTCCCAATTCAGAGCATGGTGTGGTGGTCCACATTCGTGAAATAGGGTTTGAGTATTATTTATCAGAAGAAGTCCCAAAACTTGTTGGTGGAAATGTTGCGATTATGTGACTAAAACTTTTGAAGAAGTTGATGGGAAGAATAGGGACTGGAACTTCTTGTTTTTCAGTGAGCACCCAGGTGGGCGAGCCATTGTAAACCAGGTAGAAGAGCAGTTGAGTTTGAAAGAAGGGAAGCTTAGGGCAATAAGGCATGTGTAAAGTGAGTATGGCAACTCTTTGTGGTGGACAGTAGTTATACTTATGGAGCTTTGCTTGGTAGGGATTGGATTCATCAGAGTCTCTCTATACCGTCCACTTTGCATCAACAAGTAGCTATTTTACCATAAGGAAGGGGATATGGTACCAGGGTTTTGGGAGATGGTAGAGGCCGAATCACGACCATTCCTCCCTATCGCCAATGTTGCAGAAGCCAGCTTTTATAATCCTAGTGTTGGGATTCTCCAGTGTTTAAGAGCTGATGAGAACGGCCACCCAAATAAGGTGACAGCCCAAAAGCTCCTGGAATAAGGATTGTTTCTCACTAGGGAAGAATGGGACAGACCCCATATCGTCCCAATTCCCTAACACCAATAATATTAGAACAAAGAAGAAATGACCAAGTAGTTGCAGTCAGGTCCTTAATCAAAATATTGTTGATGTATGGGATAGAAAGAAAGCAAGAAAGGGAGAGCTTGGCCAAAGAACAATAGGAATGAAAAGAAGAAGCTTCAAGCAGCCAGAACAAGGTGAAGAAGAGTTTTTTGGAAATGAGTTGGAAGCAACCATAAAAATGGCTGAATGTATATGTGACTTAGACTGGCCCGAAAACATGCTCGAGAGTCCAAAATTGGTTGAATTTTTGTGTGTAGAACCTAACAAGCCAGCGCCAGAGGTACAAAACCCCTTAGAAACCATTGATTTGGGGACTAAGAATGATCCAAGGCCTATACAGATCAGTGGCCTATTGGAAGCTGAAGATCGGGCAAAGATAATCAGCCTTCTGCATAAGTTTAAAGATTGTTTTGCTTGGCATTACACTGAAATGCCAGGCTTGGATTCAACCTTAGTAGAACACAGAATGCTTATTAAGGAGGGATGTAAACCTATGAAACAAGCACCACGGAGAATGTCAAAAGAGATCAAAGAAAAAGTCAAATAAGAGATTGAGAGGCTGGTAAGGCTGGATTCATTAGGCCTACCAAATATGTCGAGTGGTTGGCCAATATTGTACCTATATTAAAAGTTATAACTAATGCAGTTTGATGTTGTGTTAACTATAAAAACATTAATGGAGCCATGCCTAAAGATGAGTATCACATACCCATGGTTGACCTATCCATAAATGCAGTTGAAAAACATGAAGTATTATCTTTCATGGATGGGAATGCTGGTTATAATCAAATAAAAATGGCTAAAGAAGATATACATAAAACAACTTTTAGGTGCCCGGGCCATGTTGGAGCATATGAATACTTAGTCATGCCATCTGGGCTTAAAAATGCTGGTGCAACTTATCAAAAAGCAATGAATGCCATTTTTCATGACTTGATTGGCCATAGCATGGAAGTGCACATTGATGACATTATGGTGAAGTCTAAAACTTAAAAACAGCACCTAGTAGACCCCAAACAAGCCTTAACAAGAATGAAGATCCATAAGTTGAAAATGAATCCTAAGAAATGTGCTTTTGGGGTAAGATCAGACAACTTTTTGGGATTCCTTGTTCATCAAATAGAGGTGGAGGTAGACAAAAATAAAGCTCGGGCAATAATGAATCACCTCCTCCTACCAACAAAGTACAACTACAGAGGTGTTAGAAGTATGCCCACAAAGCCACTCATTTGATGTAATAGCTTTTAGAATACTTATTGTGTTAAACTATTATATGTTTAATGAAAGGCAAAGCTTATTGTTAATCACTATTTATTGTATTATGTGTTTAAGCAATAAGGGAATCGAATGAGTGTATTTAATCTAAGAGAGAAGTGATCTAAGTAAGTTAGATTAACGAGACCTTTCTCTTATGTTCATTCATAAAACGTTCCTAGCCAAAGGATTGCCAATTAGGCATTGACAATCCACTAAGGTTAGTAGTGTTAAGTTAACTCAAGCATGAGTATGACTAGTCTCAAGTCATTTAGTGTTGAATACTGAGACAAACACATAGGACTCAAAAGGTAATTGAGTACATTGAACTACAATCAAAAGAGAGTTCAAACATACATGTCATGTAAGAACTCATAAGTTGCAATATGCAAAGTAGTCCTTTGACTTGAGGCATCATAGATGTCTAATGGTTAGGTCTGTGATCTTTGATCATATCAAAGGCATTCCATCGAGAGTGTCCACAACATTGTTGGGGTTAAGCTATCTAGTCATGTAGGCATATGAATGCACAACAAGCAACCTCTAACCTTCCATGGTGGATGGATAATACTCTGAGATATGGTTCAGAAGTCTTTGGCCAAAGCATACGAATATGACTTAGGAAGTTTGTTCCAAATCATATTCAATTGAATCATATAGAGAAGTATCACATTGGATAGTAGACATGAAAAAAAACTATCACTCAAACAATGTGATTAAGAGTATTGTATTAGAGAATGACCGTATTGCATTGTAATTGTAACTGGATAAGTTCTCCAACCACTTCTACTTAGCTTGGGTAGCCATGACATACTGCTAGGTGTCACTCATGGTTTGTGGAAGCCCTGAAGATTAGCAAACACTAATCTTCATCAAATGGAGAATTGAAATGTAGTTTCAATTCACAATCGATCATTAAGAGTAACAATCGCCCACTGCCTCGCTAATTGAAACATAATGGATTGTGCACCGACTAAGGATGAAGGTGAAGAAATATAAATGTGATGGATAATCAATTAAATGGTTTAATTAGGAATGGTCAAGATTAATTAATTAGATAATTAATTATACAAAAGGTTCGTATTGGGCTTTTAAGTTAGTTTCATGTCTTGGGCCCAAAAGGGTTTTGGTCCACATGGCCCATTGAGTTTAAGTTGTGTGACAACTAAAACTAAATGGAAATTAACCCAAATATAAAGTCAAAACCGGCCATAGGGTGAGTGGTAGCTAACTTGGGTTAATTGCAAGTTTACCACTCACGTGTGAAGTGGTATAAAGGCATCTTTATAGCCATTATCTCACTAGGGTTTTCTTAAGACAAAGAAAAGAAACTTTTTCTCCTTTTTCTCCTTTTTCTCTATAAAGGCGGGCCTTCCTAAGGGAGTTCACTAGCATCCAACTTCCTCTATGTAATCCATTTCATCTTCACACTATCATCCTTGGTGTGGAGACTTAGATTTACCAAACTTTTGGTATTTTTGGAGTTCCTTTCCTCACATCCTCAAAGAGCAAAGGAGCATCAAAAGGGAAGAAAATCACAAGGAAGATCTAAGGAGCTAGGAGGTGACTTAAAGGCCCCTCATTTGGGTGAAACCCTTGTGTAAACAAGGATGAGCTTCAAGGGTAATGAATCTCAAACTCATTTCTTCTCTTTAATGTTGTTAAAGAGTCTTGTGTTTCACCATTCACTAGGATTTGAAAGTCATGGGTTTTAGAATTGTTGTTTAATGCATGCCTATTTTAAAGTGTTATTAGTTTGCATATGTGTTCAAATGTTCTCACATGTTCTTAGCTAGGACAAAATTTTTCCTTCAAGAGGCTACTAGGAAAAATCAACTTCTTGAGGAGATTTATTGGTAACTTGGCGGGCAAGATTCAGTTGTTGACTCCTCTGTTAAAGTTGAAAGATAAAGAAGAGTTTGAGTGGGGCCCACCACACCAAGAGGCCTTTGACATAATAAAGGCTTACTTGACCTCTCCACCAGTGCTCATGCCACCTTAGAGAGGAAAGCCTTTAAAGCTTTACATTTCTGCCTCTGAAAAATCAATGAGAAGCTTACTGGCTCAAAACAATGAAGGTGGGAAGGATCAAGTAATATACTACCTCAGTAGAATCCTTACTGAGGTAGAAACAAGATATACCCCACTAGAGAAGTTATGTTTGGCTCTATACTTCACTGCCTGCAAGCTAAGGCATTACATGTTGCCTTGCCACATCCACATCATTGCCAAGACTGATGTAATCAAATACATGCTGTCAAAACTAATGCTAACTGGAAGGATTGGAAAGTAGATTCTAGCACTATCAGAGTTCAGTTTTCAATATGTGCCTCAAAAAGTGATCAAGGAACAAGTAATTGCAGACTTCTTGGCTAAGCACCAAGAATCGCAGGATAAACTTATCAATATTCCAGGAACTCTAGATATGGCTAGTCTTTGGATCCCACCAAGAAAAGCCTTCTCAGGCAAAAAAAGAATGGATTCAACAAGAAATAAAAAGGATAGCTAACCTTTGGATCACTCTTTGGAAGTTGTATTTTGATAGATCTTGCACTCAAAATGTCGTTGGGGTCGGGATTGTCATTAATGATTCCAAGGGTGCTCACCATTGTTACTTATTTCTCCTGGATTATCAAGATACTACTAACAATCAGGTAGAGTATGAGGCACTAACAATTGGTCTATAAATCCTGATAGAGTTGGGGGCAACTGAAGTTGAAGTGTTTGGTGATTCAGAGTTGGTAATCAATCAGCTAAAAGGGGAATACAAGTGCAGACATATTAATATGGCTGGTTATTATTTAGCAGCCACTCAATTGTTTGGTTATTGGGGCACTGAAATATCAATCAACCATATTCCCAGATAATCAAATGTGATGGCCAATAAGATGGCACAATTGGCTTCTGGAGCACATATCTAAGAAAGAAGATTTGAGGTAGAGGTGGAAATGCAAAGAAGAAATCTACCTTCTATCTTTGAAAGAGAATTCACCCTGGAAGTAATGACTCAAGAGCCATAAATAAAAGATTGGAGATCACCTATTACTCAGTAATTGAAAAATCCTTTTTTCCTCACAAGTAAGAAGAATAGACAGCAAGCAACTAAGTATATTTTGTGGGGGGAGAATTTGTTAAGAAAAACTCCAAATGGACTTTTGTTAAAATGCCTAGGCCACGAATAATCAATGAGAATAATGGCCAAAGTACATAAAGGGATCTGTGGGGCACATCAAGCTAGAACTAAGATAAGGTGGTTGTTAAGAAGATATGGCTACTTCTGGCCCGACATGGAGAAAGACTGCAAGGCCTATACCTGAGGGTGTGAAAAATGTCAAAGGCATGAACCTCTCCAATATGTGCCCTCAATACCATTGAACCCTGTGGTCAAACCTTGGCCCTTCAGAGGATGGGCAATGGACTTCATTGGGCAAATCTACTCAACTTCTAGCAAGGGACACACATTCATAATTGTGGCAACAAATTACTTTACCAAATGGGTATAAGCTTCATCTGTGAAGAATATCACTTCAACTGCTGTCAAAAATTTCATTGAAACCAAAATCTTACACAGGTATAGGGTGCGCAAGACAATTTTTACAAACCGCAAGCCATCTTTTATTTCAAAAGAAGTAGAAGAGTTTGCAAGTAAGTTCAAGATAAAAATGATCCAATCTAGTCCTTTTTATCCCCAGTCAAATGGTCAAGTATAAGCCAGCAACAAGGTCTTGGTAAATATTATTAAAAGAATGGTGGTCAGAAGTCCAGAGAAATGGCATAAGAAGTTAAGAGACACTTTATGCGCCTATAGAACCTCCAAAAGGGCAGAAACTGGAACTACTCCTTATGCCCTAACTTTCGGGCAAGATGTTGTGCTTCCCATGAAGATTAATGTGAGTTCTGTTAAGATCCAAAACCAGTTTGGGCTACACAATGAAGAATACATTCAGGCTATATGTTAAGGAGTTGAAGATCTAGATGTAGTGCGAATTGAAGCTTTAAATAAAATTCAAGAAGGGAAAAGAGCTGTTGCCCGAGCATACAACAAGAAGGTGAAATTAAGAACCTTCAAGGAAAGAGAATTAGTTTGGAAGGCAATTTTGCCCTTAGGAGCTCATGTTAAAGGTTTTGGGAAGTGGAGCCCTACTTGGGATGGTCCTTTCATTATCAACCAAGTGTTGGATAAGGGAGGATATTACTTGGCAGATTTGGAAGGGAACTTGCAAAAGTATCCAGTTAATGTTAAGTTTTTAAAGAAATATCATCCAACTCTGTGGGATGTTAGGGATTGTTATATTGAGGAAGGTTAATTATTTCGAAGATGATTGAAGATAGATGTTACATTAAAAACCTCAATATGAAGCAGGAAGTGAGACAAGTAAAAGTAAAGAAGGGATTCATTGTCATTTCATAAGAGGGAAGTTACAATGGTCCTAGCCTAATAGATTTACATCTTCACCCAAAGTAAGTATTCTAGAATAATAAGTTTACATAAGTGCAAAAATTCTGGTAGGCTCGGCCAAAACGGTGCTGCTATTAGCAAGTTGAGATTCAGCATCCTCCATTTCCAGATTTTCTTTCTTCACCTCTTCAATTTGTCGGTGAAGTTTACTGAGAATAGTAGTTTGTTTAGCCTTCAGCACAACAAGTTACTCTTCTAACTTCTGGATCTCAAAAGTCACCACCTTGATCCTTTCTTCTGTAGTTGGACCTTCATCCACCAGCTTTTGAATATGAGCCAAAATACTGGATTGTTTCACCTTGAAGCACTTCACTCGATTGGCTTGCCTCTCAACCCGCTGATGCTGATCTCTTAGAGCCCTTAAGTTCTCAAAGTAGGTGAAGAATGACTCATACTGAACTTTGGATAGTTGATCAACCTTGAACAGATCAGTAATAGCCTTCTTTATATCATGGAGAGCCTTGAGGCTGAAAGAGGCTGAGAAGTCCCTCCTAGACCATTCTTGGAAGATTCAGCATTGATCATGAAAGCCTTGGGGCTCAAAGGGATACCTTGAAGATCTCAACCTTGTCTTGAGTTGCCCGAACTTTTTGAAAAGCTCGGGCAGTGATGTTGTCACATAAATGGGTGTAGGGGAAGAGGGCATTGCTCCAGCTCCTTTAGAAGGTGCAATAGTGGAAACAGTCTCAACAGAAGAAAGAACCCAAGAAGTAGAAGCAACGGTGATCTTAGCTTTCTTCTTAGGTCTAGGGATAGGGATCCATGTGACCTCAGAAGCTAGATAAGGCTAGGGAAGATCTGTCTTGCGCACCAAGGGCGGGGGAGATTCACCCGAGCCCTCTCCAGGACCCTGCTACAAACCAAGGGAAAATAAAGTCAAGAATGAAGCCTTCGAATAAGATTAAAGAAAGCTATAAAAGGGAGTTAGTATACCTGAATTGAGCCTGAAGTCTTGGAATGAGGTGGAGGATGAGTTGTTTCCTTTGATGGTTGAGGGGGATCATTCTCACTTTCTTGAGAATGAAGGATTATGCCCGAGCCCTCACCAGAGACCTATAAATATCAAGGAGATAGGGAAAATGTCAGTAACTAAGTTATGAGGAAAAGAAAATATAAGTAAAAGTACTTATATACCTAAGCAGGATCTTGAATGAGAGGAGGAAGCTCCTCTGTGGTTACTGCTATTTAAGGAAAAGCATGTGGGCTAGTCATTTCTGAGACCATAGGGATCCCAGAGACTATAGGCTCCCCAAATACAGTTAATGTTGGTCGTTGTGACTCATGTGTTGGGGAAGACTAGGAAAAGCAAAAAAACATAAATATAAAAGAAAAATGGGGGAACTGTGAGCATAAAAATGTTAAGGTAACAATGCTTACTGAGTTACTGTTGTCCTCCACAAAATGTAGCATCTCCCCAGTTGTTGGATTAAATTGGGTAGTTGGAGTCACCACCAATACAGGGGGAGGAATGGAAGACTTGAGAGTTGAGCCTTGCCCGATTGAAGACACAGGTTCCCTAACCTTGGTCTATAGAGAAATGGAAGTCAATCATTAACTTCCAAAGTAGTAAAGTTGCAAGTTTAAAGTCAAGAGTGAGAAAAGTATACCTTTGAAGATTTAGCTCGAGGAAAGGAAGCTTGTACCGTTTGGGCTAGATGTGAAGAGGCCTCGGGCTGAGAGATCATTTATTCCCTTATGGCCTGTTTCAGGCAGTCGGGCAAAGAGTTAATAAAAAAGATTAAAAAAAGGGAAAACTTCAAAGGGATAACTTGAGAAGCAGGCCATACCTCTAGCTTATCAAGGGTGGTATCAAGAAAATCCTTGGCCTTTTGGTGTATCTCCATACCCAATGGCTCTTCCCTCGATACAAAAGTGGGCTTCTTTGTTACTTGAGCCCTAGTGACAAGATAAAAGAGAAAATATCAACTCACACTTCAAGAGAATTTAAAATTACAACTAAACAAGAAAAAGGGAGATAACTTACTGGAAGCCTTCTGTTTCTTCCTACCCGCTTCAACTATAGAGGCGGAAGACTTGAAGGGTTGGAAGATTGATCCTTAATTCTTTTCTTTGTAGGCATTGCCCGCGAACCTGGAATGGACAAATGAGGTTGAGATTGCTTTTCGGGCTCGAACTCAGAAGATTCCACCACTGATGCCCTTGTCCGCCTTGTTGCCCGAGTTTCTGCTAGTAGCTCAACTTCACCCCCAAAGTCCCAAACAACTCTGAAAGGTCCTCAGTATTGTCTGCAACACGGCTAAATCCAACTCCCTATCTCTCTACCTCAACAACAGCCTCTTGGAAGACAAATGTATGTGCAATTTCTTCTTCTAGCCCGACATCCACCTCTTCGATATTAGCTTTGGCTGCAAGTGTAAAGCAACCAAGGAAATGATTAGAAGAAGACAGATTCATAAAATAACATAAAATACAAGTCAAGAAGATAAAGATACCTATTAGAATGAGCTGGTTCTTCTGGTAAACCATCTCTTTCCAATTCTCGAGCTTGCCCGAGTTAGGATAAGACTTGATTGAAAGTTGACTGAAAAGGCAGTCATAAGACTCCTTGAGATCCCCTACGTACTTTTTAGCCCACTTGGTCTCCCACCAAGTAGAGAACCTTGAAGCACATTCGAAGTTAAGGGCCATAGGCTTTCGGGCAATCTTGCTCATAACTTCAAGGCTACGTTGGGCAGCCCAAAAGGTGGCTTATTATGGTGAACGAAGACAATAAGAGGTACCGTAATGAACAGAGTTAAAAAAGAACATCGGGATGGCTATATAAACCCCAACTGTTTAGCACAGAAGTTAGGGTGGCAAACCTCCGGCCCGCTCTTATAATGATCACTGCTGACTTCCCATGCCAAATCCTTTGACTGGATGCAACTAATAAATTTCTCCCTGCAAAAAGGGCTGGCATCTTCTCAGAAGGCATCTTGGAAGGCTTGGTCAAAGAACCAAGGATATCTTCTTAGTACTAAAGCTCCTCATTCCAAGTCTGCCCGAGTCATGCAGACTCTGAAAAAGTAGAGGCAAGAGAATGTGGAGTGATTAGTGGGTGAAGCCTCGACTAGAATACGGGTAGGAGCTACTCTTTCAAGAAACTCGAGGTTGGGTGCCCGAAGCTCGGGGAAGTACCACTGCAACCATAACTGGACCATCCAGGTTGGCCCGTTAAGGTTGGTCTCAAAATGAGCGTCTTGGGTCATCTCATAAAAAAGATGATAAATATGAGCGAGGAAGAAAGGCCCCATGGCCATATCATCAAAGTTGTACAGAGCCTCCACTAAAGGGATCCATTCAACCTTTACTCCCTTAGACTTGTTGGGGAAGACGTGCTTGTTAAGCCAGTACAATAAGAAGTACATATGTTTTTTGTCTCTGTTGGCATTAAAGGATGAAGGCCCAAAATTCTTCTTAACAACCGGATAAAACCCCTGAAGGAGGTCCCATAACTCTTGAAAGTAGAAGAGTTGTAGTCTAGATGAGTTATAGGATCAGAGATGCCCGAGCTCTCAGCAGTTGGGCAAGAAAAAAAAGACTAGTCGTGGGTGACGTCCACGACTCTACCCGATGGCCTTAGCCCGAAGACTTGAGCCATGTCAAGAATGGTCAAGGACATAGGACCCATCCTGAAATCAAAGGTGTTTGTCCCCGAATTGCAGAAAATAAGGGCCATGGTTAGCAGCTCGAGCTTGGCAATCACGGTGGTCTTGGAAAGCATGATTAGCTCATATATGCCGTTGTTCATCCATTCTACTTCTACTTGAAAGTAAGCTCGAGCTCGGTTATCCACTGTGTCCAACCCTCGTCCTTCATTAAAGGAAAACCTCGATGGTGGTTCGACCACTAGGAGGTTCAAATGCCCGACTCGGTCAAGTATGGGTTGGGGGTGAACAAGTTTGTCTTAGGCATGTTGCTTTCTACTGCAATTAGGACCTGAGAGGTCCACGCAAGCCCCAGGGAGTGCACTCTTCCCTCTTCGAAGAAAAGTGAAGTTTGTAGGCCTGTCTGAGGGAGATAAAGGCTGTTGAGCAAGCGGCGCATGGTGGCGATGCCCTCACCTGATTCACAGGGAGATGGAGTAGTTTTGGGGGCCATTAGTTAATTTCGAAGAGAATAGGAAAGAATTGAAGTCGGGAAGCAAGAGAGAGCCGAGAACAAAAGAGAATTCTAGGAAATTCTGAAAAATCTAAGGATTCTGGAAATTTGAAGATTTGGAATTGCTAAGGTATTTGGCCATGGGGTTTAACTGAAGATTATATAGTAATGCAGTTACTTAACGTTGGAATTCGTAGGTTAGTGCAAAGGTTTTGTTAAACAAACGATTGTGTTGAACCAAATTGTCTATAAAAGGGAAGACAGGCTCCAGAGACAAAGACTCAACCAATCAAACAAACATACAAACTCTGCTTTCAAGCCAGATTTGCATTCAAAAGCTGAAATCAACCCAAATTCAGTCCTTTTAGCAATAGTTTCCTTAGAAAAGTTATATTTTCTCTAGTATAAAAGCTCTGCTACCTCCCTCACTGTTGTATTATCGATTCCCTCGTGTAAACTTGTTTACCATCCATCCCTTTTTAGCATACAATCCCTGTAAATTCAAGGATAAGTGACAGCAAAAAGTTCAACCTTGCCAGACAAGGTGAAATCTTACCCGAAGCTCTTTGTTTGTTTTCTAAATTAGTAGATCTATTGCTTAATACATTCTCCAGCATGTATTCAAGTTATTTCCACCTGTTTTTCTATTTAAATAGTTTCATTTACATCTGGATCTGGTTAGCTTAATGGATATGTTTTCATTAAAGATCAATTTAAGATCAAACAAATAACTTAAGGGGCTCTGGACTCACTTCATTCAAACATACAAAACCATGAACTAAAAGTCCTTGTTTACAAGGCAAGAAAAAGAACTTAATATAGACTTAACTCATCTGTGACAATCCTTTGGTAACAAGAAGTTGGAGTAACTTGGGGCGCAAGTAATCAACTTAAAACACACTTGTTCAACATCTGCTATATTAAGATAGCAGTGTCACGTCTAAGCATTTAGTTAGTTTTGATCACGAGCCTCAAAACCTACACCTAAGGCCCCACAAAGGCACCTTTTGGAACTAAATTTAAGCTTTTATTGCAGCAAACCAGGCAAGCAAGAGCCCGACTACCAAACATATACATCCAAAGTGCCAATCCCTTAGGGAACTATGTTGAGGTCCAAGGAGCCTTCTCCAAAGAGATCTTTGCTCGAACAACAGTAGTCTTAGAATTCATACAACCGATCCCACTTAGTGAAGTAAAACTTGATTGTTGTTGTTATTGTTGTAGACCACATTCAATTTTGCTGAGCGTTATCAGCTAGAGATGGATATACTTACGTACCACCTAGTTAGGCGATAAAAGCATTCAAGAAATTTATAATGTAATGACTGTCTTATGGGACGAGCCATTATTGGCATAACCTGAAGAACTTAGCTCTATTAATTGCTAAGTATTGTACGTATAGAGAAAGAGACTAGTGAAGTTTTTAATGGCTTTTCGGGATGATTTTGAATCGCTTCGTAGTTTTATTCTGCATCGCATTCCACTTTCTTCTGTTGGTTTTGTGCTTCATGAGTTACAAGCTAAAGAAGTTCATTTGCAGGCACATGCTGCAACTACAATGTTGAAGAAAGGGATTCTCTTATAAATTTCTGGTTGGAAAACAAGTTTATAAATTTCTGGTTGGAAAACAAGTTTTGTTACTTGGGCTTAGAAGAAAACTTAGGAAACACATTCAATTGACTGAAAAAACTTGAACCGCAAAAAAAATGAGTTTATGCACTTATAAGTTGGCCTTCTAGGATCAATCTTGAATTGAAAGGCCAAGTCCTCTACCAACCAAACTACGAATTCTTATTTCTTTGACTGATAGGAACCTCTTTATGTGATATTGCACTAGAAAAATAAAATATCTCTTATAGGATGGGTAGCATACATAGGAGAGAAAATGTGGGTAGCAAAAACACGTTTATCTTTTAGGCCATCTTCAAATATTATGTTTACAAAAAATCACTCGAATTCAAAATCATGTGATCGTTGAATTAAATGATAGTCATTTTAGTGCTTCTTTCGAAAATCGTATTCTTTCATTTTCTTCACTAAAGATGAATTTCTTAATAATTTTGGATTTGTCTAATTTTTTACGGAGATAATCTATGAATGATGAATTGAAATATATACGGTTTAAATTCTTAAAAAGAAGTACAGAACGAGGCCCTACAAAATATGATTGATATATATATTGGGGAATTTACATTTTGGTATTGTGTTTTTGCTCTTTTGAACATGTGTGTATTCCTACTTTCATTTCATCAATCAGGTGCAGTCATTAGTTCGCCGGTCAAAAGGAGATACTTCTTAACGAGGTACACGCTGGAGGATTTTTTTAGCATGCCGAGAACACGTCCCGATAAATCAAGTATCATAATGCAATTAGTTGAATTTTTTTTTTTTATTTCAAGTGTCCAACCAATTGTATTATCACTTGATGTATAGAATCATATTCTCAGCACATTGAAAAAAATCTCTCTGAACGCACGGCTCCCCTCCTTATTTTATCTTTTTTCCCTTTGATCTCCCGCCCAAACTCATTTTCCACACCGCACAGAGCCCATTTTATGACGAGTTTGGACAGGCGAAATAACAAGGTCGTGGAATTTTGACTGTCATAAGTCATAAAAGTAAAATTTTAAACAAAAAAAATTGAGTCTCCAGTTTTGTGTGTAGAAAGTAGAAAGTAGAAACTGAAGAAAGATATACAAATTAACCAGAGTTATAAGAGATTCAGAAATCACCTGTGTGGGTGGGTGTGTGGAGAGAGAGGGAGATGTGCTCATCTCTTTCAAGTGCTTGATAGAGATGAGGCAAAATCTTATTCTCAAATCACTCAAATAACAGCAGCATGCATTGTCTTCTTTCACATGTTTTTGGCAACTACAGAAATTACAATTTCAAGTTTTATCCATGAAAATAACTCACCAGTACGAAAGCCATCTTGTCATTGCAAAAGTATGACCCCGAAAAACAATAACAAGATTTGATACAAAATCAACAGCACAGGCAGGTCAAGACATATGAAGGCTATATACAGGCCTTAACCTCCACCCAGTATGACTGCTATAAACTCCGCTTCTCAGCTTCCGAGTCTCTGACTAATATCAGCTTCATACGACTACAACTTGGATCCTCTGTGAACCTTATTTTGCGGTAGCTAGCTGGGAAAATCTTTGCCTGTTAAAATAAAAAAAATTAACCCCAACTGATAAATTTGTGAATAAGACACGCAATAAGAAAACACTGTATACCAGGCAGCTGAGCAAAGAGTTCTGGTTCGGGCACTTTAGCTAATAAAGGGTTATACAATACTACAAGTAAAGATATATCAGGAACCTCATCAAACTCATTGTTGTGCGCGTCCTTTTCCTGTAGTCTGTTTCCTCTTCTTCAGCTGCTTGTTCTGATCTACTTGTACAAAGCCGTGCCTCTGCTTCCCAACTTTTAAGTCTTTCCCGCTAATCATGTACTCATTGCCATCTTCTGGCAAGCTAAACTCAGCTGGGTTTTTGTTTATAGTGCAGATTAAAGAATTGGGACTGCTCCTTGGAGGCCTCATGGCCCCATTAGCATTATGAGTATCTAATTTCTGCAGCATTGGATATTCAGTGTTGTGGTGGTGCTGGGGAAACATCGTAGAATCAGCCAGCGTAGCGAGTCCTTTGTGCATAACAGGGATAGTTCCATGATTTTTGCCCAAAACACCACCTTTAAATGCAGAATTCTGGGATCCGGAGCCTCTATTCTCTACGGCAGCCCTTTTGAATCCTTTAGGATACGAAGAGGTAGATGTACCACCAGGATTCATAGGAAAAAGGTCAAGAGACTTCTCAGAAATGTGATTTTTGCCGCAACAACTGGATGATGGATGCTTCATAGTATCGGTAACCTTATAACCACCAGCATCCACCGCAGAATACTCCTTCGAGTAAAAATCAATGGGTCTCTTGGGAAATTTCGGGTTTCCAGCAATGCTGAAGGGCGGACTTGACCGCATACCTGCATCCATGAGGCTGAGCAAATGCATTGCTGGTATGGTTTCATTGGAATATAGATCAAAAGAACCCGCTGAACTCTTAGGAGGCTCAGTCCCGTTACGTTTGCCAGTGAATGAGTACTCTGCATTTGTTCTGCTGAAAGGTTCAGAACCAACACCTTCAATATGCTTTTCCGGGTTGGTAGCATTTAAATTAAATATTTTCAGGCCATAATCACCATGGAAATTTCCCTTATGCAGCGAGCCTGGAGGGTGTGAAAGCATATCGACATTAGAAGGCTGAGCTGCACACTTTTGAGGATTGTAATGCATTAAGGGAGTTTGAGCTGGCATTGCAGGTGACCATAAGCGAGCTGCTTCTTCCTTTGATTGTGGAACAGACGGACGCAAGCTAGAATTTGACAACCCATGGCTCATCATATCTCCATTCCATTTGCAATTTTGAGCACAACTACAGCTGCTGTAACCAGCAGTAGGAAATTGCTCTCGAGTACTCATCTTCTTTTTAGGCTGACTGAATGCATTAAACCCTGTAGGGCAATGCATTTGATCAAGACGAAATGTGTCTTTTTCGGGGATATAAGTAGAAAAGTCAACTAACTTCTGTTTGGAAGGTCCCACATTTTTTCTTGCTGTTGCACCATCTTTTGCCTTTCTTGCCTGAGGTTTTCGTTTCTGACCTGTTTCCTCTAATATTCTTAAGTTTCCAAAGCCATAACTATGATCTGCTTCCAAAACTTTCTGATTTCTCTCATAATGATTTTTTGCCATGAATTCAACAATTTCCATCGGTATGTCATCTGCAGCTCCCTTATGAGACGTCTTTTCAGCTCTATGGTTGCTATCTTTCCTACTAATAGGCACAGCTGAATTTTTCGGAACCTCAATGATTTTCTCCTTGTTTCTTGCACGAGAAATATCCTGAAAAGGAAAATGAATCATCATAGAAAGAAATTGCAAAACAAAACTAGAACCAGAGAAGATAATTATGCATATTAGTGTTTACAAATTTACTACCGATATGAGAAATGTGCAACATGATTCTAAGGACTAGCTAATATGCACAGTATCAACATAGGCAACGGAAATACAAGGATAATGGACTGGCTTCTTTATTTCTTTGAACTTGAGCAATGCTGCTAATTTTAGCATATCAGCATAGGCAACGGAAATAGGAAAACAAATTATTTAGACATAACACCAACCAGCAGTGTTCAAAGAAAAAAAAAACTCACTAGTTTCCACTACTTAACTGTGTCAGTAATAATTTGAGACAGATGAGTGATTTATGATATCACAACAATTTTATAACCGCACAGTTGCATATAATAAGCCTTAGAAACAGAAGAAACATGCATTTGCTGCGGACATATATCATGCAGCCATCAAGATGAAGACATTCATCCAGGGAATAGTAAAAAGAGAGTAAAGCTCTTACCATTTGCTGCAACAAACTCCCTTCAACCTGGGAGCGATAGTTTTGCTTCTCATTCGGGATAGGCATGCTGTAGGTGAAAAATTTACTACTGCGATCATCATGCCCTATTTTCCCAGAAAATGCATCTGAAACAGGTTTAGGAAGTCTGTTCAGATTTGCGTTGGCTTCCGCATTTTTCCTAATAAACTCATCTAGTTTGCCGGTGCCATCTTTCCGAGTTGACCAGGAAGGAAATCCATCTTCGGATTGAGGAATAAATTTCCTGTCATCTCTTTGAGCAGACAAATAGCTGTTAAGAGAAAGATTCAATCCTTTTTCAGCGGGTGAGTCCTCTGCCCGATGAAATGGATGCCCAGTTTGCATGAATTCTGCATCTTTCCTTGTATTTGGGCCTTTCGTGAGCCAAGGAAATAGAGAAGCCAGTCCAGTATCAACTTCTGGCATCTTGTCTTTCCGCTTACAGGAACCAGACTTTCTACCTGCTTTTGGGGCAGGCAAAGCAATTTGATCTATCTCTCTAACTGTGGATGCATCATACGCAGGAATAGAAGAAGCTATTGTAGTAGCATTACCTTTACTTGAACTTCCAACTTTGTCTAGCGCTTCTATTGGCACAATATCTTTGGGTGGGACTAAGGATGAACATACACCAATATCATTGGATTTCATAATTTTCTTCTTACCAACAGCCGGGATTCGTTCAATTTCAGATCTATTCCAGTTGCTCCTCATATCTGCCTGCAAAGATATTCTGGCAACTGCATCTTCTTCTAATTCAGAATCCTCAACGCGTCTGGTGGTTTCTTCATCTCGCTTGGAAGTCTTAACTTTTCTATTCAAACTTTTTGGAAGGCTCGTCCCTTGGCTTCTCTGTTCCTCTTCCTCAGGCAATTTCCTTTTGTTATTCTCACCAAGATCCACTATAGCACTTTCTTGGACAGACACCTGGCCTTGGGAAACAGTTCCTGCCCCAGATGTATTACTAATTCTGTTGGATGGAGAATCTTCCGTCCTGAAGAAATCAGGCTTTGCATCACCCAACTCACTCAGCAGACGCACACGCACCTTCCTACCTTTCTTACGATTCAAACTACTTGACTTATCAAGATTTTCAGAAGATGCATAATCACACTCATGCAGAGGATGATTAATGTTGGTCTGGCCCTTGGTAGCATCACCTGCCCTGTCAACAGTTCCGACTATCTTACATGTCCCAGAGGCATTCATTGACTCCTTGTGATTTTCTTCTGCAGAAGGTCGGCGCTCGGCTTCACTAGTCTGGGTGAGGTTCTTATTCCAGAATAATTTGTTGTTTGAGAAATGGAGCTTAATGTTGGTATCATCACGACTTTCACATCCTGATTTCCAGACTTCAACAGATCCATTGCCCTCCAAATTTACTGCTTCTGCTTCAGAAATCAAAGACATTATGATTGTGAGATACCATATGGAGTAAGTTGTAATGTAAGTTTGTTTTTTTTTCTTAACAAAGTAAATTTACCTGTGGAAATTACCGGTAAACTTTTTCAATCACAGATTCTTATTTTATAATTTTAACAAAGGGAAAGAAAACCTGTTTTACCTTTATGTCTCTCCTGCGTCCTTTTTGGGTCAACTTCTGCCTCAACAGAATTGAGTCTCGGCATTTCATGACTCGCATAATCATCTAAGACATTCTTATTCACTGGATGAAGCACAAAAAGTAAATTAATCAAAAGACAATAACATACCCAACAGTCTATTTAGTTGAATTGAGCTTGACTTTAAGTATACCTGTGATGGCAGTGGGTGCAACTTCATGCCTCCCTTCTTTCTTATCAAAGGGAGATGACGAAGGATGTTGCTTATTGCCAATTCCATCAACAGAAACATAAACTTCAACTCTTTTTCCATCAACAGTTTTTGAAATTGAACCTTGTTCAGAATCTAACAGAAGCAGTGGAGCATCACTGTGGTGTGGGACCTGAGCACACTTGTTATTGGAATCAGATCCAATACGAATGTCTGTACCATGATCTCTTGCAATACTCTCAGAACCAGTTTCCAGCACGCAATTCTGGCAAGACCACCTTCTGAATTTTGGAGGATCCAAAGGAGGAAGCAAGGATGTTGGCTCCTGATCAAACTTGTCCAACTCACCATCCAGAGGAAATGGACAACAAAGCTTCCAATTCTTTTTGCGAACTTCAGCTACATAACCACTACATCCAAAACATAATACAGAAGTTTCAATAAAAAAAAAGATCCTTGTGTGAAGTAGAAGTCAATTATTTACTACATACAATTTACTCTTGAAAAATAATGCTGTACACACACATACATACATCCTCCCCATTGTTTATGTACTTATGTCTTTTCAGACACTATCTTGTTATATTAGCAACACGCATACTAGCTAGGTAGTATGCCATATGATTGCTGATGAAAACCTTTGCTGCATCAAAGAGTCCAATCCCAACAAGTGTGATATTACAGTGAACTAAAAAGTAAAGAGGATATACTTCTCTAATCATATATAATATACTGCTGCAAAATAGCATAATATATTACCTTTAAAATTGGAGGAAACTAATTAAACAACATCAATCTATATCCAAATTAGAGCTTGAAAATTGAGCCAAAAGAAATGACAGCTTATGAAGAAATATAAATCAGTTAATATCATTAGCAAAAGATTCACATTAGTTTATTATGAACAAGTGAGTAATTAACAGCACATAGACATTGAGAAGGATAGGTGATTTCCCAGAAGGGGGTACCAACTAGCAAGGCTCCAAGGCTTACCGTATGCTGAAATGCTCGCAGTTTCCCACATGGCTGCTACCCTTGTCATTAGCATCAGGAAGATCTATAGATATTGAATCAATTTTAACAAATGATCCCACCATCTTGGAAGTAATAATAGGACCATTCCTCTTATGATTACTGTCGATCAGAAGACCCTTCTCCATGTTATAGCATCTATCCAGATCAGTGTTCTTAATATAGTACTTCCTATATTCAAACAAATGAAACAATTAATTGAGTGATATCATTATCGTATGATAATTAGAATAGCAAAGAAAGCACCATGGAGGGAGAAACCCCGAGGAAAGTGTAAAGAAAGCATTGATCTATACCATGCGAGAGAAAATCTTTGTTCAAGTAAAATAAAAAATTATTAGGGTTGTACTCAACCGCCAACAATTCTCATCCGCAACGAATTATTCAGTGTCAAAATTATCATAGAAATAAATGACAAGGTACAACAACTCATCCTACGCTGACATTGCACATAAAATAACAACCTCCATTGATGTACAAGCATAGATATATACATGTACAGCAACCCAATGGAAGAAATTACAAACCCTAGCATTCCATGAATCAATATAAACAAGGATGGCAGCTAAATGTATTACGATCGATGAAATTATTCGCACACCTAAACTCACCATTAAAGATGCAAACTCAACCACAAAAATAGGAACAATAAAGCTAAACCACATATTAGGGTTTTGTTTCAATTAGAGCAATCTAGGTCGAATGAATATTCCAAGATAAGCTACAATCGTACAAACCCATTTCAGGCTCGCCCTCGGAGACTCCGAATTGGAAAATAAATGCATGCCAATCAACCAACTTAACAGAAAAAAAAAATTAGGGTTCTTTCCTTGTATACCTTGTATAAATTCACAGTCACTAGACAATTAACTGAGTCCAAGCACATCAAAACGACATGAATAACACCTTAAACGCATAAAATTGTTTATACTGAGCATAACAGCGAACCCCAGGTAATGAAATGGAAAGTAAAGCCCAAAACTTGACGTACTATACACAGTAAAACCCAGCTCAAAAAAATATTTTTTAAAAAATATAAAAATTAATAAGCAGCTGAAAAAATCAGCTCAAAGCTTCAAACTTTATACTAATTAAATCCAAAAAATCATCGATTTCAAAAACCCAATTGAACAAAAGAGTAAATCGAGCAGATGAAAAAAAAGACCTGAAACCTCAAGGCAAATCGACAACCACCGGAAACGACGTCGTAAGAAGCTCAGCTCCCGATTCTCCACGGCGCGTCCGGAAAATGACACTGGCGGATAGAGCGGTAGAGGGGGAAGATCGGGAGGCGATTTTTCAGCTGAGATGCGAAGCTGGGTGAGTGGAATTTGAGTGCGAACAATCGTAAAACCCTAGAGAGAGAAAAAGTAGAGAGGAGGTTTCGAAAATGTAGATAGAGAGAGAGAGAGAGAGAGAGAGAGAGAGTGAGGGTAAGAGGAGAGAGAGAGAGAGAGAGAGAGAGAGAGAGAGAGGGTTTTATTCTTTCTTTTGTCGTCGAATGTACTTAAAAAAACATCACCATACATATTACATGTCATGTCCAAACACATACATTTTGTACGATAAATTACTTCCAGATACGGTGCTGGAGCAATCCCGTTCCGCCACGTGGCGCAGTGTGCGTCACTTATCCCTTCGACAAGGGAAAAGGAAACCCTAGCGGAGGTAAAAAAGGCTACTGTTCCCCTCGCGTGTTATGTACGCTCTGGTTCAGGTGAGGGGGTGGATAGTTTATTTATACCTGTCGTGTCAAGGAGGGCCAAAGATGCCTTTGCACATAAGTGGATTCTGATCGGTTCGTGTGGCTCAGGTGAGTCGTTCGAGAGTGTGAGTGCGGTCCAATATGAAACCCTAGGTTTTTCTTGCGGGTAATCAAAGGGCATCTACGTATCTTAACCTAGCAACAATTCGATGATTCACGAAAAGGGGGGAAATAAAAATGGGAAAGAGGGAGATGGAGGAAAATGGTTGGGGTTCGAATTTTTTTTTTGTACTAATATTAATGTGAAATAAATTAGATATTATAAGTGTTATGTTCTGCCGTATTACTCGGGATTACACCAATGAAATGTATTAGTTAAGAAATCTAATTTCGTTATGATATAAATTCTATACAATTAATAATTTTGAATGGGGAACAACAGGTTTTGATGTGTAATGCATGATACATTCGTGTCACATTCTATGGACGGACACAAATTATATTAGCTGGTTTCAAAATATGGACACGCTTTAAACACTGGGCTAATTCAAATTTTACCTTTGTGGAGCTTCGTTACATATGCGTCTTAAATTGTTCAAACTTGCAGAATTAGAATTTTACTTTTGTGGGGATTTATTGGATAAGTTATTTAGTGGGCCGGACCTCGAATTTTACTTTTGTGGGGTCAGAGTCTTACTATTTATCCATATTATCTTTGATGAGTTTCATTCAGTGGCAAATTCAGAATTTTTTACTAGAATTTTACTTTTATTGATGATGTTCATTGCAATATATATAAGACCCAAAATTTCAAATACCTTGTAAATCCAAATAAAAACACATATATACACATAAACACTATATGAAATCGATTCATTTTGATTTCTTACCCTTGAGAGAAATGAAGAATTATATATATAGAGAAAAAGTTGTATAGTATTACAAAGAGTAATTAAAAACATAGTAGAGTATCAACAAGACTATTAAATATAATGGGCTTTGACATCGGGACCGCCTTGGATTCATGCAGATTATTGAAGTAAAAAGTGATCGGATTCTCTAAAAATAATGGTGATTGCTAGACATGGCAAAAACATTGAATGCATTGCTTACATATTAGAAGGATGTTGATATAAACCTATAACAAAACCAACAGGCTATATGTATCTTTTTGGTTAGGTCGCTGGCCAGGTCCCATATATATATATGTGCGCGCGCGCGTAAGATTATTGGTTAGAGAGGAGTATATTAGCCGATTTGGCTAACTTATTTTAAGTGTGATTTCTATTGGACCAGATTCATTAAGTTAGAAGGAAGACAAAATTAAGAGGAAGTTTGGAAGGAACATATGGCTGCATGCATGGCAACCTCATTAAGTTAAATGTAGCTAATGTTAACGCTGATTCAAGCCATGCAATTCTATATTAATTTGTATAGCGTCCAAAGGTAAATAATATGGGCTACTCGATGGATCATTTTTTGGCTAGCTAAATACCTCGTAATGTGCAAACTAGTTAAGCTCACAAAAACAGTGTTTTTCTTGCATCAAGGTTCAAATCTCCTTTTTAATATGAATGTATTGTAAAATATTGCCTTTATACCCTTCGATCTCAAATATAAATAGGTTGCTTTGGCTGCTCGATGGAAAAAAAAGGTAATTTTCTCCTCATTTTCTTGGCCAAATACACTTTCCAGTATGATTTTATCAATTTGTAATTAATACCAACAGTGACCAGGAAACAAAAAAGAATGAAAAACGGTGATCCTAAAGCACTCGCGCGTAATACTCTTCTCATAACAAAAAAGCTATTGTGTACGTATACTCGTCATTTTATAAAGTAATGAAAAACGGTGATCAATTAAGCTAGCCCATTGTTAAATAGAGATATGTATATGTGTGTGTGTGTGTGTGTATCCATATGTACTGCTACAAAGCTAGGGGGCAATGTAGAGGAATCTATCGGTTCATATACGCATTGAACTTAGCCGTATTTGTAGAGTAGTGCACTGATCAATTGCACTCAAGTTTAAAATCACTTCTCCGTTGTCGTTAAGTTGAAAATACGAATCACATACAAGTAAATGAAAAGTCGAACTAAGATCCGTCTTTAACATTAAATCCAGAAAGTAAGCTCTGTAAAATGTTAATACTGGGAACAGTACACTCCAATAATTGACTGTGATGTGCCATTTCTAGTACCAGCAATAGACACGTTTGGGTTATGCCTAACTATACCTGCAACGATCAATGTTGTCGACCCAAGAAATTAAGATCATGATTCGTACAAAGAAAAGAAAACAAGCATATTCCAGATCTATGAACTTTATTTCTTCTTGTTTATATGGATATAGTCCGGCCTCTATACTATATATGAAGAGAATAAAAAAAATACAGAATAAGAAACCGATCGAAGGAGAAGTGAAAAAAAATACATATATATATACATGATATGTATATATGTATATGCATGGATGATGTATGTATATAATATATATATATATAGATGAATATATCAGTGATTGAAGGCACTGGACCCATATAGTGATGCGTGTTGAATTGATGGCTAAAATTTGACACAAATTTTAAGAGAGAGTTTTTTTTTTTTATTGCAGGAAATTGTGTAAGTTAATCTGAAGGATGACAGAGATAACCTCACCCTCTTATTATGGAGATCGGGGCCCTCCTCCCTCTTCAGATTTCCTTGTCATCATGCATATAGATCTAATTAAAAGACCCCATCAAAGAAGTATATATTAACCCAATTAAATAATTAAATTAACAAAGTGCCTTTCACGACCCAAGAACCCTGTCTGCTCCTTCTCAATTTGTTCTTCTTCGGTTTCTTATTCTTTAATTCAGAGAGCGTTTGAACTGCAAACTCGGCAAAAAAAGAAAACCCCAAGCACAGGCAAAAAAAGGAAGAAAAAGTCTGTCATCCACGTACAGACCAAAAAAAGGAATGCAATGACCCAAGTATGAATTAATTTATGTGTAACCAAAAACTGTATATGTTGTGTTTGTAATAATTACAGAACTCAATATGAGTTGTTTGTGTTTATAGTCGCTTTAGGCGAGTTTTTTAATCTTGCTATATGCTATATGTGAGTTTGGTTGTTGTGAGATCAATTTAGTAGGCTAATTTTACACTAGAGTATTGGAAGTGAGCTGGTTGAGTTTGTTGGATCCTTTTTTTTTTTTAACAAAAAATATTATTTACATTAAGGGGGAGGGGTAGGCTAAGCTTCACAATAGGCTAGCAATAATGTGGTTCAAATTCGCCTTTGGCAATAATCGAACCTAAAGTCTCTCACTTACAAGTAAAGAGGAATACCACTAGCGACCGTAGTACTAAGTGACTATTGGATCCATTATTAGATGATGCTTTGAGATCATGAGGAAATTTTAGTCTTGATATCTTGCATCTTGTGCCCAAATAGATCTTGATTGACTTAATAATAGCTCGACTAGTTTACTAGCTGCAGTTTTTATTTTAATATATAAATTTAGTTAAAATGACATTTTTAATAAATTGTTTGGAGAGTTTTCATTTTCACATAATTAATCTTACAACATTGGATGTATTAATTGATTTCTATGGATCTTCCTCCTTTTCAAAGACGTCCAACATTAGTTTATTATCTTGTATTTTTCAATTTTTTTGCTTACAAGTACCCTTCTCTTGGTACATTTTAAAATCTTCGTCTGATTGTATTGTTAAACAAATTTATGGATTTAGATTATTTTCTTAAAAAAAAAATGTATTTTAGTCTACCCATTAGCAACAAAATTGTTTTTGGATGTCTGCTATGTAGTTCGCGTGTCACTGTGCCATTTTTCTTGAGAACCTTGCCAGCTGCTCAGTGGTTTGTGTGAATTAACAGCTACAAATCATACATCTATTTCTTAATGCAAATCATTTTATCTTTGTGAGTCAGGAAAAGGTCCTTAGCAAAGGAATTTGCAGAACAACCATGAATTTTAATCATGCTGCTTTTCTTCTAATTAATTAATTCACTAAATTGTTCATATATATAAGTAAGAAAGGAATTGCTGCATAATCTTACTCCGGTTTATTCTTTTGGGTCGGAGCAGAACCTAATGATTCGGTTTATAAGAATCAACGTGAATTTAATTAAGAAAATGAACTGATTCTTGCGCACAAATTTAACACTTATATAACAAGTGTTAAAATTTTTTTTTTTTTTTTAACTAATTGATACTCCTATTAAATTTCTAATTAGGATACCCAATTAATTTTAAAATTACTTAATTAATTAACCATTCTTACGTATATGAGACACAAACAATAAGTTGCAGAAATTCAACTTGAGTTTTGTAGATAGTGTTTCGTTTAACCAAGTTTCTAGGGTTTTCGATGTATGACCCTTTGTGATTGTGCTAGAGGAAAGACTTTATAATTCTAAATGTAGTTGGTCCTGAATTATAAATAACACCCCCACTTAACAAAAAAAAAATAACTTAACATGAAATAAATTAGATTTGAATGAAACGAAAGTAAATGCAATAGATAATAAGCCAGATAAATACAACAACAACAACAATACAAATTTATCTCATTAAGTAATATCAACTTTATAAATCTTATAACGTCATTACGTTCAGTTTTATAGCTTGTGAATATATAGTTCACCAAAATTTTCTATCAAGGTCATCACTGACCCTAATGTACATGGTCCCCACCGTCAACCTCTGCCTGTACGTTTTGTCACAAGCTGGAGTCAATCAAGTGTTATTTGTAGGAAAGTGTACTGTCCTCATCTAATCCAAATCAGTTTTTATTGATAAAAAAACTCGGAGCTTTTAATTAAGGGTTAATTCTGATCAAGGAATATTATCGGTGACGATACCAGTTTTGAGTCTGAGTGGTTGGCCAGTTTAAATTTCTGATCCACACTGGATGAAAGTGACAAGGGTGAACTGCGAATCAAAGAAATCTTCTTTTATGACAAAGTATGATGACAAGTGTGGCACAGTGGTAGCTAGGTTATATACGTGTACGTATGAAAATTTGCAGTGTACGTACATACTACTAGCACCTTTATTTTGCGGTGATGCTATCCACACATCTTTTTCAAATCAAATAAATTAAAAAAATTTAAATGATGACAATTAACAAGATGTGTGAAAGAAAAAAAAGAGTGTGTGAATAACATCATCCTTATTTGACAGGAGAGAGAGAGAGAGAGAGAGAGAGAGAGAGAGAGAGAGAGAGAGAGAGAGAGAGAGAGAGAGAGAGAGAGATGGTTCTCGCACATGAGCAATGCATGATGCTTAAAAAGAAGAAGAAACAGAAGTATTACGACCCAACATAACATGCATGAGTACCAAGTAGGCCAAGAGTGAGTATAAAAGTAGGAAATGATTCTACACACCTTTTCTCTTTCATTTGTAGATTTGATTATTTTTGTTCATCTTTTCTTTACATTACTCGATTTAACTGCCAAAAATAAAAACACTGGGCAAATGTGAAAAAGTAATGTATTTAATCATTTTTCCTAGAAGTAAGCATTATATATTTATGTTTTGGATTAAACCAATATTAATATGAGAATAAATTTGCTCATTATTTATGCATTATCACCACATTATATTTCCTTGGAATTGTGAGTACGCTTGATAACTTTTTCGTTTTTAATTTTTATATTTTGTGTTAGTGATAAAGTGAAAATACACAAGAGAAGAAATAAGAGATGAAGGTTCGCGGGAAATATACAAGAAAAGACACAAAATAAAAATTAAAAACAAAACAACAATATTAAATTGTTTTCACTTTCAAGATTTTGTTTTCATTCCTTTTTGTTTATTTCTTCTATATCTCTCTCATCAGCTTCTTCATACCTTCTTTCTCTAATGCATTTTCTTTTATATATCTCAGGTACAAAAATTGGAAATGAAATCATTATTGAGTGCTTAAATTAAATTTTGAGATTTATTTTGCGTGTAAATAATTTGCAATGTGTGCAAATTAATTTGTTTTCTCCACAACTATTGCAAATCCCTGTATGTGTGTACGTTTCTTTGTTGTCAAAGCATTGCATGCCAATATATCAACACCTCTTTTTATCGTCTCTCATTCTCATAAGAGCGCCTGAGGTATGGAAATAACAAACTCCTCAAGTTTGAGGGAATGGCTGATCATGTCCTAATTAGTCATTCAGATTAGACCCTTAATCTGATAGTCACACTTATTAGTCGTATAATTAATTTCCTTGATCCAGATCAGTTTATGAACTAAACTACTTCATTTTATTCCTAATTAATGGACCCATTTAATTCACTAAGAAATGATTAGTGAATACGTACAAGTTTACGGGTATTTAATCAAAGATCTTAAAAGAGTTATAAAATTTCATAGAAATCCTAGTGTATTCATTCTAAATTTAAAATAGTTCATACAATTTTATTTGTATTGAATTAGAATTTGATTTTTAAGAATTTTAAAAGGTAAATAATTTAATGAATTTGGAGAGAGTTATAGTGATTTTTAAGCTTTAGAAATCAGGCATTTCTCCCTAAGATTTTTAATGGTTTCACCCAAGATTCAAATGGTGTCTATGAAACTCCATTAAACTTCAGAGATTTATAACTCTTTCGAAATCCTTTAAACTCCTATTTCAATACAATACAATACACCCCCCTAAAACTAGGTTTTCTTTTTTTTGGAAAATAATCACTGCTAATTACACTATCACTTCCATACACGGCAATTTTTTAGCAAAAAAAAGAGAAAACTAAACAACTGGACTTGAAAAGTATGAAATGATTCCTTGTTATTTCAAATTCTCTCTCTCTCTCTCTCTCTCTCTAAACAACTGGACTTGAAAAGTATGAAATGATTCCTTGTTATTTCAAATTCTCTCTCTCTCTCTCTCTCTCTCTCTCTCTCTCTATTTTCCAGTATTTGTTGTAAATTTGGCCTTCTTGTCATTTAAACTACTCAGTCCTCCGGAGCGTTTGAGTTTTTCCAATTTTTTCTTCGTGTGCAGGTTAAACTGCTGGTAGGCAATCACATTTTTGCTGTATAGTTTGTAGGGTTAATTGGTGGTGCTTTAAGGGGAGGGCCGGCCGTCTGTTGTGGTGGTGGTCCTGGTAGTGGCTCTCTCTTTCTTAATGGGTTGGTTGTGTGGGAGAAATAGATCGATATAATTGAGCCACTTTGGCAGATGTGCAGATAAGGCAATCTAATTGTGGCAGGGATATATATCATAAAAAAGAAATGATTGGGCTATTCACACACCTCTTAATTTTTGGTAATCGTATCGAATGAATTGAAGAAAATCAAAAGATTTAGGTGTGTGAGAAGTAAAAAATGGTGTGTGAATAACATAACCCAAAAGAAAAAAAGGTGGGGTTTGGATATGTACTTCCGTTTTAATTGTTTTTTTAGGAGAAAAAGAAACTTTGGATGTTAACCAGATTCAATTATCAAACCTGTAGTAGTATTCCTTTTTACTTATAAGTGAGAGGTCTTAGGTTCAATTATCGCCAAAGACAATTGAACCAAATTATTGCCAGTCCATTATGAGGCTTAGCCCACTCCCCCACCCCTATAGGTAATATCGTTTGTTAAAAAAAAAACAAAATTATCAAACTTGTAACCTAGTACCTATTAGAGCATCTCCAGCAGTCATCAATTGCCCTTGTAATTGCGTGAAATTGCCTTCTTGCCCAAAGAAAGTTGCTTAACCGGTGGGAAGGCAATTGTGGGAAAGGTAGGTGCCCAGCCAGTTGCCCCGCCGATAATTGCAAGGGCTTGTGCTCGAGTGGAGAAGCAACAGACAGGGGGCCCACCCCGCGTGAAGAACGTAGAGCCGGCTCAAATTTGATGCAACATCGGTTGGATTTCCTACGGTCTATTAACGGTAAAAAAACTTTAGGGTGCACCATGTGGCGCTTTGTAGCGCGTGATATTTTAAAAAAATTAAAAAATTCAATGGCCAAAATTAATCTTAACTCTAAAAATTTACCAAAAAAGAATTTAAAAAATTCAAGTTCACACTTATAAAATCTTACAAAATTGTAAACATTTAAAATTAAACACACCAAAATATAATAAATAAAACGTAAGTAGATATTGTTATTGCTGACGTGGTGACACACCCCGACTCGGTATGTCCATTAGGACTCCGAATCGAGCTATGCTAGCCGACACCTGGAAGGTGACGAAACCATAAAGTGTAGTGATATGGAAAATGTGAATAAATTTAATCTTAAAAGTGCCTAAATATAAGAGTGCGTTGTGAGCGGGAATGAACTCAATTCACAAGTGATGACAAAGTATAAGTACAGTATAATAAAATAGGGTGAGAATTATACCATCGATAGTAATTGTCTACACCAAGATTTGCCAATATATTGAAGTGGATGAGAAAGTCATTGGTAAGACTACTATGAATTCAACAGGCTACGAAAGAAAACTCAAGCTCAAGAAATTGGTCAAAGAGAATATAAGGCACGTCACCCCCTCTACATTGGTGATGTGGGATGTTACAATCCACCCCACTTAAGGGGAACCCGGTGTCCTCGCCCACCTCCATATAACACGAGGCCTTTTGGGAACTCGCTGGCTTTGGGTTCCATCGGAACTCCGAAGTTAAGCGAGTTCGAACGAGAGCATTTCCAGGATGGGTGACCGCCATGAGAAGTTGCTCGTGAGTTCCCAGAAACAAAACCGTGAGGGAATGATAAGCCCAAAATGGACAATATCATGCTACGGTAGAGCCGACTCGGTATGTGGCACGTGGAGCATAAAATAAGGGGAAATTAGGTTCACATCCTTCTTTTTGTTACTCCATTGATTAAAATCATATTCATTTTCAATTTTTGATCAAGGTCCGTGGGTATTAATAACATAATTAATTATTTGAATAATAAAATATTTTTATTTTTAAATATATTCATTTAGTGTTAAAAATGTTACAATTAGTATATTTATATTTATGACTAAATTTTGTATCATATATTTTTATTTTTAGTTTGTAACTATTTTTAATTGCAAATATTTTTTAATTAGTACCAATTTTCTTTTCATTTTTAATTTGTACCCATATATTAGTTTTTTTTTGTGCCCAATTTTTTAAAGTTTTATTTGTGTTTGTATCCATGTGTATATTGTCATGATTTAATCAATGATAGAAAAATTACATATGGTATATTTATGTTTTATGCCTAAATTTTGTATCATATATTTATATTTTTAGTTTGTACCCACTTTTAATTTGCAACATTTTTTTTAAAAAAAAAATTGTAGTATTTTCTTTTTAGTTTTATTTTGTACCCACGTATTAATTTCTTTTAGCACCTATATTTTTTTAAAATTCATTTGTACTCATAATTTTTTAATCTTTTATCTGTACCCTAATTTATTTATAATGTACCCATTCTTCTTCATTAATGTACCACTTTGTTATATGTGAAATGTACCTTTTTTTTTTAAATGTACCAATTTTTTTAACACTATGGATACATTATTTTTCCATTTATTATTTCTTATTTTTACATAGTTTTTATCCATTTATTAAATCAAAATGTTTGAATTTTTTTATTGTAACCGTTTCTAATAGTATTATAATGAGGGATTTTAAATTTATAGGATTATAAATCTCATAAAATATCAAACAATTAATGTCAAAACTATAAAAATATTAATATTAATAGTAATGTAATGAGGTGTACAAAGTTAAGGGACTTTGATCAAACTTTGAATACTACTAGGTTTTAATCAAAGAATGTCAAAGATTAAGGACCGCATCCAATGTATCCCAATTAATCTACGACGATAATGACATTTGGAGGATAAAACGAAGAAAACATTAAAAAATATATTCGTGAATAGTAATCACCATTGCCCTTGCCCTTTCTCCTTTAAATGGGTGGACTTGTACAAAGGTAATTACAGTTTAGAGTGAACAGTAAAAGCAATGAAATTGCTTGCCCTCCAAAAACGGGTGAAGATGCTCTTACATGAACCATCTGCAAACATGTTGACTTCTCTAAAAATATAATTAATCGTTTTTGTTAAAAAATAAAATATTAATCGTGTAATTTAAAAATTATCGCCTCCAATAAATTCTAAATATTCTTGATGGCGACAGAAATTTATTTAAATATTCTTGATGACAACAGAAATTTGTCACAGAATATATATCTCAAATTTTATTTTATGTATTAAAATTTTGGAGTCGCCTTCATTATCAACTTTTGCAAAACGCATTTGTATTGCCCATTATTTGCAGAGCTCTATGTAAGATGTAGCTTCAACCTGTAAGAAAGAAGAAACTCCTACGCGAAAAAACACCTGTGCCATATATAACTAGAAGAATTTCTTTTAAAGAAAATAGAGACTTTAATAATAAATTAACTAGAAACCTTAATAATTAATTAGTACTTTTTTTAATGACCATGACCAAATAAACTTCTCCCTTCTTGGTTTTTTTATTTTTTAATCAAATCAAATAACATATTTAAGGTCCTGCAGTTGGGTCCTACACCAAGTTTATTTCTTTTAAGACTTTGTAATTTTCTAATTTTAGGACGAAAATAAATGACGTCTTACTTTATTTTTAGTGATTTTCAATGCTGTTTTAATCAGTATCTTGTTGTCAATTTAAGAATCCCATCCTGCATATGATTTGTTTTTAGTCTTTTACTTATGTTCCAAACGAGATAATTTTCGGGAGTTCAAGTGGTTTTTTTAGGGTGAGTTTAAAATTAACGGATCTAATCCATGTATTTTTCCAAACATAACCACAAATTTGGCGATAAATTCTTTAATTGATAGTCTGAAACTACGTAATTTTCCAAACATAACCACAAAAACAGATAACAAAAGAGATCTAAGAAATATTTGATGACAAAATTAAACTAAAAAACGATCACAAAATTGTTTGATTTGATTAGGTTAAACCGGACTAAATCGAACAATTAATGTTGTTACATCGATTTAGGTGTGTAGAGTTTGAAGCCTAAACTGATCGAACCCTAGCTTCATTTATATGGACCTAAAACAAAAAATAAAAGGAAAAATCACAGCCAAATTATGATTTGGTTTATGTAATTGACATGTGTTGCTTTGAACAAAGTATTTCCGATTATTTAATTTGACTTCTAGTTTAATGAACGTTGCAGTTCAAGGACGATAACTTAATTTCATCAATTTTTAACGAAAATAGCACAAAAGTGGCATATGCGAGCATATGATTGACTGTAACATGCCCACCTCCTATAGCACGAGGCCTTTTGGGAACTTACTGGCTTCAGATTCCATTGGAAACTCCGAAGTTAAGCGAGTTCGGGCAAAGACAATCCTAGGATGGGTGTCCCACTAGAAGGTTCTCATCTGAGTTCCCATAAACAAAACCACGTAAATCTATTGTGATAGTTTGAGATTGTTTGTTTTAGCTTTCACCTACGACGTTGATATTGGTACTTTATTAAAATTCACTTCCGTTTATGCATAAAAATTAACATTAAGAACTGTAAAACACCTCCACAATCCCCACATTACCTTAATGTGCTCATTTTGTCAACAAAAATTTGAAAGAAGTGTTTGTCCTTGTAATATTGCAACAACTACTAAACTATGACAACTGGATTGCGATAATTCAAACTACAAAAAATCGTAGTGTAACTTTGTCCAATGTAGTAAACTGAATTTTTGAGGTACCTTACTTGTAGTGACCCTTTTGTCCCACAAGGTACAATATAATTAAACATCTTATTTTTCGTGTTGGACATGATTTTCGTACAAACCCTTTTTTTATGTATCTTATTTAGTTTTGTCTCTTAATATTTTTTAATTTATTCAAACTAAAATTTTAAAATAAACAAAAATATGCGAAAATAACTAAAGAAGAATTGAAATCGCTTATTTTAATTTTATTTTATTTATAAATATATCATGTTGTGGCCTGTTGTGGTAAATAATTCAGATTGAAGTGAGAGCCATGCTTCCATTGCTTTCTGTGCCTAAATTTTTTTATTTTCATTTAAATAATTTCGGGGTAAAATTAAAAAGGAGTAGCTATTTTTGTAGATAACGACAAACAGCCTTCCTCTCCTCTTGTAGCCGCCGGGAACTACAAATTCCTAGTTCAAAAAATTAAACGCGTACTTTTCTTGCTTTATCGTTTTCAAATTTTGACCGTCCATTGTTTCCCTAGGTCAAGCAGCATCCATCATCGCCCGTACACGTGTCCCCTCCCACTCACCCCCGATGCTTTCTGTACTCTAATTAGCGCCAAATTCCACTCGCGTCGCTCTCACAGAACAAAACCTAAAGCTCCTCCAGATCCAACGGCTGGCCACCACTCCTCACTCTCCCACCCAATCGTGAGCGTCCAACCGAGATTTTAAGCAAATCGTCCGATCACCTGTCGCTCTCATCCAGCCCTCCATTATTTAGGAAATTCAATTTCAAAAAACAACGAGGGGGAGTGAAAGAGAAAAAGACCAAAAGCTGGAGAGCTGCTCTATCTTCCCCAACTCTTCCGATTCTCTTTAGTCTCTGAAAATCTCTGATCCGATTCGAGATTTTCAGCAGCTGCAAATCGAGCTCCTTCAGAAATTTCACACTTTTTTTGTTTTAAAATTTTATGGCTGCTTTTTCGGTACTGGAAATCGCCGCCAAATCGCCGCCGTCGGTCCGCGACCGTCTCCGGTGACGATTGAGCTCCGAAACGACACCGTTTATCCGTTACCGATGGCGTGCGCGGTGGAATTATTTCTCGAAGGATTTTGATAATTTGTGTTTTGGAAATTAAATGCGAATTTGGGAGGCTGATTGTGCATGTTGGCGTTTGGATTCATTGGAGATTAATGGAGCAAAGCGAAACGGTCTCCGAGGTGGCGCCGAAGAAATTGGCGAGGCAATTGGATTTCACGACGGTGTACCGAGCGTCGGCGAGCGCGGCGTTGACGGACGTACAGCTACAGCTACAGACACCGTCACAGGCGCAGCAGCAGCCACAAATCTCACCGGCAAGACCGCAGTTGCATTTGCATTTACAGTCGCCGCAGCCTGCGGCAGTTCAGTCGTCGAAGCAGTTAACGCCGCCGCCGGCGATTCCGCAGTATCAGGCTCGGCGGAGTCCGGCGCCGCCCGCAAACGTTCGGATTCCGCACCCGGTGCATAAGCTTTCGCAAGTGAGGTAAATTTCTATGAATTTTGATCATATCTGGAGTTACGGAGTTGAATTTCAAGTTTATATGGTGGATTTGGTATTGAATATTGGCTTTGATGAGATAGGCTTTGATGTAGAGCTAAAATTTATGATATTTATCGTAGGAAAACAGTGCAAAATTGGTAATTGTATGCTTGGATGGTAAAATATGGTTGCTTTGGGAGTGTGCATTTTACATTTATGGGAAATTTTGTTAAATTTTTCAGATATGTTATTGATATTGGTAATGTCGTTGATAAATTGTCGAAAAAAACAATAATTTCCAACTATTGTAATCATAGAGAGGTGGAAGCTCTGCTTTTGAGAATCTATTTGACGTTCTGCTTTGGTTGTGAGATTTGTTATATTATACTTCTCTTGACCTTTGTGTGCATGTGTGTCTCTTCAGAAAACAAGACTCTCCTGTATCACGCCAACGTGGCGATGAAAAAGATTGTACTCCAAAGAAGCAGAAGCAGTGCAATTGTAAAAACTCTCGGTGCCTGAAGTTGTAAGGACATTTCCTCCTCTTCGTAATTTTTAGCCTTAGAATGAGAATGCACCATTTGTGATTTGTATTTGTTTTCGGAATCTTGTCAATTTGAAACTCGGATACCTAAAACCCCTTTGTGAGTGATGTTTTCACTTCACATCTGCAGAGTGAGATATTCACACTATTGGTCCTGAGCACTTCAGCTCACCTTTTGCATATCTTGTCAATTCTCCATTACATTAAAACCTTGAAATTCATTTTAACCCTTTCATGTAGAGTTTCTGTTATCCTGTTTTTACAAGCGAAAATGCCAAAGTGCTTTATAGTGGAAACACAGCTCGTGGTCCATTAACATGTAAACAAAGTAACAGATTTTCTCAATGATGCTTAAATTTGCTTACATAAAGCTGCAAGCTTGAATGTAATTCTCTGTGGATTTCATTCCATATGCATATTGGAACAAGATAATTTGTGGAAATAATGGAAATCCACTTTTAAGTTAAGTTACTATCGATTGTCAGCTTTCTTTTCTAGTACTTTAATTCTGTAGTTTTAAATTAGCCCTATGTATGTCAGTATGTGGATCATTGTCTCTTCTGCTTCCCCCACATTCTTTTTACCACCTAAAGTCAAGACTTGATAATCTTGTAGGTACTGTGAGTGCTTTGCAGCTGGAATTTATTGTGATGGTTGCAACTGCTCAAATTGTCACAATAATGTGAACAATGAAGCTGCTAGGCAAGACGCAAGGGGAGCAATTTTAGAGCGTAATCCAAATGCTTTCCAACCAAAGATTGCTAGCAGCCCACAAGAATCTCGTGATGGTAGGGTATGTAATCTGACTCATATATTGCTTCATCTGTGCCCTTGGATTGACTTTTACCAAGTTCTTAGTGGAGACCAAACAAGGAGGTGCAAGCATAGTAGACACTTAATTTTTAGTCTGGTTATCGATGTTCTCATTAGATTGCATTTGGTAATTCAGCTCAGTGTACATTAACAGTTTCTTATAACAAATTCAGGAAGATGTTAGGGAAATTCAAGCGGCTGGAAAGCACAACAAAGGATGCCATTGTAAGAAATCAGGCTGCCTCAAGAAGTATTGTGAGTGCTTCCAAGCCAATATTCTATGCTCTGAAAATTGTAAATGCATGGACTGCAAGAACTTTGAAGGAAGTGAAGAGAGAAGAGCTCTCTATCATGAAGGCCACAATACCGTGGCCTACATGCAACAGGCTAATGCGGCCATTAGTGGGGCCATTGGAACCTCTGGTTATGGAACCCCTCTGGTGTCCAGAAAAAGAAAAGGCTATGAACTTTATTTTACAACTGGAAATCAATCCACTCATCCAATTGCACAACCTCAACAGGTACATTTTTCTTCAATTACTTGAATACATCTTTGTTAGGTTTTGGGTAGCTGTGTGTTTGGCGTTATGAATATTTTGATAAGTTGTTCTTGTCAGGCTTCAAAAAGTCCAGTTTTGCCATTATTAATACTTGAATGACCATAAGTTCACATTAGCTCATGAAGGCTAAGATAATGATCATTATTCTACACAAAATGCTTGCTGAATATGGCAATCCCTTCCAGATTAAATTCGGATCCAGTTCCTTATTCTTTCTTCCTTCGTATTATTCGATCTATTTCTTAAGCTAACGGGCTTCATATTAACCTTATTTCAGGAAAATCATCTAAGACCTCATATGGCCTCTTCTTCTCAGTTGTCTGTTCCTATTTTTCGTGCTGATGCAGCTGTATCAAGACCTTCAAAAACCACTATATACAGGTGTGTTAATTTTCTTAACATTGCTAATTTAAAAGTTTACTTTATTTTCCTTCAAAATATTGTAATACTAATCATCATGTTTCATGACTGAAGATCTCCATTGGCGGATATCATCCAACCAAAGAATGTAAAGGATCTGTGCTCACGTTTGGTTGTAGTTGCAGGAGCAGCTGCTAAGGCACTTGCAGGTTTTGGTTCTATACATAAGTCAATTAGATTCCTTTCTTCTCTTACCGATACCTGTGCATCTCATTTCACTTTTAAGTTTTTAGCTCTCTTTTCTTTTTTCATTGTTTAAAAGTTTTTAAGGACACTGTAAGCTAGAACCCTACTGGCCTCAAAAGTAGGTGGATTTACAATGGGTTCTCCCAAAGTAACAAATTTTTAGCTAATCAGTTGAATGAAAAGGCTATTATTCTAAGGCATGGAACTCTGTTGTTTTTGGGAAGTCACAATTCTATTAAGTTTGGTTTCAGTAAACTTGCTTTCAAACTAAAACTCCCTTCATAGGTTTTAAAAAAGAAAACGAACAAGAGGCTGTTTCTAAAGGGCCCAAGAAAAAGAGCTCATCTCCTCATGGTTATTGACCAAAATCAAGTACATGTTTTTTCTCTTGTATTTTCGTTCTCCTCCTCGACTTCTGGTTATTTCAGACTAATCAATAGATTTCTAGTTTAATTTTGATTTCCCGGGGGAGGAAAACTTGCTGTTTAGCTGGTAGCCAAAGAAGAATCTAAAAGATCTTATTCTCCCCCCTTTTGAGTTGCTAGATGGATATTAGATATTCTCCATTTACCATATGGCTTTTCAAATATGTGATTCGGTTTAGGATTTGCTAATTTAATATGTGCAGGAGATATGCAAAGAGAGACAATCAATACTAGTACCACTTCATCCACTCAAGAGGGGGAAGAACATAAAATGGAACATGATAAGCAGCACGACGACCAATTAGGAGTGAACGAAGCAGATAGAGAAGCAAGTACCTTTTCTGGATCAAATGGAGGTGATGTGCAAAATAGTAGGCCAATGTCCCCTGTAACTCTTGCCCTGATGTGTGATGAACAAGATAAGATGTTTATGGAAGCTGGATTGCCAAAGGGTGCGGGAACTGATAATCCAAGTATGCCTGAGAAGCCAACTCAGGAAATAGGTTTCACAGAGATTTACGCGGAACAGGAAAGGCTTGTCCTGACCGGGTTCAGGGATTTCCTTAACCATCTTATTACTCGGGGGAGCATAAAAGGTGAGCTTCTTCAAGTTACAATTCTAACCTTATAATTGTAGAAACACAGAATGCCCATGTGCTTTGTGAATATTGTTGGGAATTTAATACTATGAGAACACCCTAAAAGGAAGATCAGTTTGGCTTTATTCGTATAATTTTCTACCTGTTCAGAGCATTGTGATAAATTGGATGATCATGTCTTCTGTTACTGTGCGGACCGCAGTTCTAGAGTGAATATGCATTTTGTCATTGATATAAATGGGTTTTCGTTATGTTGAGTTCCCCACATCATCATGTTCTATTTTGTGACCGTTAATTGATCTTGTTCTTCATTCATGCATCCAGCTAATCTAACAAGAGTGAGTCCTTTGTTGATTTTTGCAGAAACAATGTGTTCTCCCCAAGCCAAAACGGAGAAGTTAAGCCAGAAAGAATCCGTACAGGTTGGAACAGCAAAACCAAACACTGAACCCAGGTACCAGAAAGAGGTCTACAGCAACGGCATTGTGAAATCTCCACTTTCATCAGCAAACGGTAAAATTCTTCAGTCGGCAACGACAGTCACTTCTGGTGACAATGATCTCACTCTAAAGGTTGGATTACCCATTGAGAAATAATACTGAGCACTAAAAGCAATACCGGTTGTAACTTAGGATTCGAAGTAGTTCAAATGGTACCACCGTGCCTCTTTCGAGACACTTTGGCTTGATGTTGTGCCACATCAGTCAATCTTTAGGTCTCGCAGTTAGAAAAAAGGAACTTTGAGAAACTAATGAGAGCTAGACCCTTTTTCTCTTGGTGCATAAATTAATTCTCGAAAGGGCTGCTTTCAGTTTCGTTATGCATTTATGCTGTGTACGATAAAAGTGCTTCTCTTTTGTTTCCCAGTTTTGGAAATTTCAATACACAACTGTTCAAATTTCACAATAATTGTTGTTTATAACAGTTGGATCTCGTTGAATGGCTGGGATTGAAAACCTGGGACTTGGTAGAGGAGCTAGAAAAAGCCTATCCCAGGAAAGTACTTTTCCAAAAAGCCATCCTATACTACAGTACGATTAGTCGATTCCCGTATTGGCGGAGCTTCCTTGCATCTTCCATAAACTGTATTTTCGTTCTGATTGTTTTGTTTGCCCGAACGTTGCTTCCTACTGCTTCCATTTTTTGTTTGATTTTTCGTTACAAACAAAATTTGGCTCCATTAGGGTTCATCACCGCAAGGAGTCAAGCACACGAACTCAATCGGATACAGAAAATTTCTGTTTGGATGCTGGGAAATTTGAGAAAAGGATGTAAATACCAAATTAGTTTCTTAATTCACCGATTTGTAAAGAACTTGTAGCTTAAGCGATGGAAAGCATTTACTATTGTTATCATGTTTTTGATACTTCACTCCTCCATTATCGTTCGGCCGTATCCAACAAAACCATTGGAGGACCATTCTTGCATACGTTATCTTCAGGGGAGAGATTATGGAACATCAGTGATTGTATATAATTATGTGTTTATTTTTCTCATGACGTCACACGTATATAAACAGATGATAAGACAAATTTTCGATACATTAAAAAAATAAGGCACAACTCTGATACATAAGTATAAAGAAAGACTGATTCCACACGACCTTGGATTTAAAATAAACAAATCGTTTAACCCAAATGATTTCCATCATCACCTCAAAATTTTCTCAGCTGCCAATCACATTGATAAAGAAAATTTGGATATGATGAAACCATCGCAAGCCAAAAAGGTTTTCATCGTTTGTACTAAATTATATTATTTAATAATAATAATATTCGTTTCAGGAGGAAAAGGAAGCTGCATCATGAGGACCCACTCACTCATCGCTGCTCGTCAACAACCTCTGCAATCCAGGTCACCAAGCACCACGCTCTCACACGTGGCACCTCCTCCCTCCCACACGTGTCTCTCCGTACCTCCCTCCCCGCCAAAACTGTCCTATAAATACCGGACCAAGTCGCAGGCCGGAAGCAGCAGATCAAAACTCGGTGACTGTGAAGTGAGCGAAATGGACGCTCAGAAGCTTCGCTCGGAGTTCCTCCAAGTTCTGCGCAGCAGGCGATCGGGCGAAGGTGAGTGAATTTGTAGACGTTTATTTGCTTAATTTTCTGTTTGGCTGGTTTGAATCGGTGGAAAATGTCGAATTGAATGCTTGCCCGTTTGGTAACGTTTTGGATTCCTTTCAGTTCCAATGTTGGTTAAGCCGGCGAAACCGGTGGCGAATCCGTTGTTTCAGGAGGATAATCCAGCAAGCTTCAGTGAGGTTCGAATCTGATTCCAATTTGGAAATGCTTTTCTCACGCAAGTCTAATTTTTTAATAAAAGCATCTAGAAATCACTTATTGCTTCGTGAAGAAAAAGCACATGCCTTAATACATCTAGAAGCACCTTTAGAGCATCTTTGTAATTTTATTTGATGGCTAATATGGCAAATTGAATGCAAGTGTTAAATCTTCTTATTTTTCAATAGATGTGTTAAATATTTATTTTATTATTTTATTAGGCCTAGAGTTACATTAACTATTAAAAAATAATCAAAATTAGTTTTAGTTTGTATTCTATTGATTGTTAATGGGATCTATGCATTAAAAAATTAAATTAAATATATTTGACTCCTTTGTTTGCTGTAAAAAAGAGTTAGAAAGCAAGGAGTCAAATGACTTACTTACCACATCATATATGACATATCCATTGGAGAATACTTAAATGTCTTTTAATCCTATTTGGCATATTTGACATCTCCTTTGGAGATAGTCTTAACTTTTTTTTTTTCCCAAATGTTGTTAGAAACACTTTTGGTGACCTGAAAGCTTATTCAAAGCACTTCCAAACAGGCCCCCATATGTGTTGAAAGTTGTGATTTTGACAATTCGAAATTGTTGAATTTATGGTGTTTTGTGTTTTGCTTGCTAGGCAATGAACGCTTGTCCGAAAGCCAGCATCCCCGATTTCAAGGATAAGCTGCAGGAAGAAAACCTTTACTTAATTACTGAGGTAGTTGGTTTAAGTCTAAATAATCAAATTATTATCGTTTAAGTAAATTTCGGGTTGGAGTTTTATGGTGGGGAATAATGTTCTTATTATCGTATATGATAGGCAGGAGAGCAAGGGCGGTTGCCCGTGTTAATTTTGAGCATGAAGGAAAATTGTACCCAGAAAAGGCCTGCTGTTGTCTTTCTGCATAGTACAAACAAGAACAAAGAATGGTTAAGACCATTGCTTGAGGTACCTGATCTTTTTGTGCGATCTTTCAATTACAATCTACACTCGGTCAGAGCAAGAATTCTCATGTTTGTATTGTTTTTCAGGCCTATGCTTCAAGGGGATACGTAGCAATTGCCATTGATTCCCGTTACCATGGCGAACGTGCCAGAAATATCTCCACTTACAGAGATGTACGTATATTTTTCCACCTTTGCTTCGTCGTAATTATGTGATTTTGGCCTGTGGTTTGGTAAAAGCACAATCTAGATGCTGTTTTCAAGTTTTTTGGTTTATGAATCTCCTCATAGATTAAAGTGTCGGGTAAGTACCTATTGTGAGCTGTGCTATGGTAGTGTGAGTTCTAGACTAGTACTTCACGTGGTTTTCTCAAGAAAACGTGAACCAATCTTTTAGATTGAGCGAGGCGTCCTACTCTGGTTTAAGCTAGTAAGCCTTCCTACGCCATACAAACTGATCCGGGGATTTATTCGCATGCAGGCTCTCGTATCAGCATGGAAAAAAGGTGATACAGTGCCATTCTTATTTGATACGGTAACTCCACTTGTTTTTGTGTGAATAAGATAGTTACTCAACTGGTACATTGAAGTAGGAAAATTGATAAGTTGAAATGTTGTTCGTCATTGGGAATTGTTATCTGATGATTGTGTGTGAATGAAATAAATTTCATTATCGCAGGTCTGGGACTTGATAAAATTGGCAGATTATTTAACACAGAGGGAGGATATAGACCCTACTAGGGTAGGAATCACCGGTGAATCACTTGGAGGTTTGTGAAGGAAAACTTTATGAGACGGAAACTTGAAAATACATTACCTCTTTCTGTGCAACTCCAAAGTCATCTTGTTATTTTCTGATGCAGGGATGCATGCATGGTTTGCTGCTGCCGCTGACACCCGTTATGCAGTAGTGGTTCCTATAATTGGTGTTCAGGTGCTGCATCTAATATCATTAGTTATAAGTTCACCTCTTGTGATTCTAAATTTCTAACTCAGTGCAACTACATCTGCAGGGATTTCGATGGGCCATAGACAACGATAAGTGGCAGGCTCGAGTTGACAGTATAAAACCTGTTTTTGAGGGTAAGAGAAGTAGAAGATTGAATTATATATTAGAAAGTATACTTTTGGTTTCACTCCAACGATTAGTTTCGTTTTTTGCTCTTAGTTCCCTTCCAATAGTAGATTCTTTTGCCTCCATTTTTGTTAGTAATCAGTCTACATACGATTATAGTGTAGTGGATTCAAATTTCTTCATAAATTCTCTTTTGTTCGATTCATTTGAACGAAAACCTAGACCTTCTTTTAGTGTTTCTTGTCTTCGTAGACAGGGTTGTGTTTACTTCTCTGATTCTTTCATTTTCTCGGTTGTACTGCAGAAGCACGAATTGATCTTAGGAAGAGTGTGATTGACAAAGAAGTGGTGGAGAAGGTTCGCTACATACTTGACTCTCAGATACGAATTGATCTCGGGGAGTCTGATCTATACATTCAGTATTTCAAACTAGAAGGGGTAATTGATTGTTATTATGAAGTTGGACGACAGCTTACAATTTACTTATCTGACCAGGTCTGGGATAGGATTGCTCCAGGTCTGGCCTCCCAGTTTGATTCTCCTTACTCGATTCCAGCTATCGCACCTCGTCCTCTGTTGATTTTAAACGGTAAAATTCCGTTTCACAGTGGAGCTACGAATCACATAGTGATGCTTCACCTATTTGTCCATCGCCGTCCTAATCCTAATACGGGGCAGTACTTTCTTAAATCCACTTGACAATTGACAATCTTCAAGAATTCTTGTTTTCCTTCAATTTATTCGCCGTGAAGATGACTTCATGTTAGTTTTTATCATGTTTCATTTATTTCCGAAAATATCAGGTGCCGAAGATCCTCGATGTCCGCATGCTGGTCTGGAAGTTCCCAAATCCAAAGCATGCAAGGCTTATGCAGATGCGCACGCCATAGACAACTTCAAGGTACGGAGTAGCGCTGTCATACCCTGCAAACAATTTTCACAAATTTCACCGTCTTCAACCGCATTTAGAGCCTCTGATTTAGCACTTGACGTTCATATTTGTTCATCCAAACGCAAATAATATCGAACCTTGGCATTTTATTTTCCTTTTGTAGATTAGTTAACAAAGCTATTCAATGACCTTCATTTCATCGTAATGCAGTTCATAGCGCAGTCAGGAATCGGGCACCAAATGACCCCGCACATGGTAGTCGAGGCCAGTGACTGGTTCGACCAGTTTCTGAAGCAGTGAGGCCGTGGTTGCAGTCGTTCCGTTTGTTGTTTCTACCCAATCTACTTTCCCAATGTTCATATGTAATTAGATCCAATCGGCTTCTGGGCTTAAGCAATGTACTCTGTGATAATGTATCGTCAAGACCGAAATAATGCATCGTGTTTTCAGCAAAATCATTTGGTAGTACGGACTTTTATTAAAACATCGTTCTTAAACGAGTACAATTTTCAGTTACGTCAATTCAAATCATGATGTATAAATATCCCCCAAGCTAATATGTGTCAAGGTTTACATTATGTGCAACTTCGTGCATAAAATCAGGCAATACAATCACATACCAGCTGCTCCTAAAATTGAAGACAAAAAACTGGAGCACGCCCGCTTCGTCAGCCTTTCTTGGGCATGGCAGCAAGCCTAGTGTACATTCGTGCCATGGAATAGTACCCTCGGAGGTCGCCAGAACGCAGAAGATTGCCTACCACACAAGCAAGACCAATTAACTAAAACAGAAGATGGAAAATAAAATTGACAGTACTTTGCATATTAACTCAAATCTAGCACTCAGTTTAATGCAACATTGTGGAAGGAATAGTTGAAGCTCTCTGTAGTTTAATTCTAAAAAGATATTTTTGCCACGGCATTTTTTCACGGAATACATGGAATTGGGGATTCCAGGTGAATTTCATCTTCTACAATGCAAATGCATCAATAAGGGAAAACCTACTGTCTTTGGACGGGGGATGCGCCCAAGTTCTTTAAGTTATCTCCTTTCTTCATAACAAATGCAGATATGGAAAACTAGACCAACTTTCTTCCTTGTAATGGAGGTAGTCATAAGTAAACTATCGTTCACTAGTTTCAGAATCCTAGTTCTCCCTAGTTTCAGAATCCTAGTTCTCAGACATCCATGGGAACAAAGCTTAGGTGTCATAAGAAACGCCCATTATTGAAACGAAAACTTAAGGGGGTATCCAGTCGCTGGCTTAAGAATTGATAAAGACGACTCACAAAGCACATGGGATGGAAGTATAAATACTGAGCTTCTATAACTTAAAAATCCAATGTCAATGCTCATATACATAATATGCGTGCCAACTAACCGGAATCACAGTTCAATGGGCTGTCAGGTTCTGGATGGGCCATTAATGCGATTATAGCCCTACAAACAGATTGAAGTGTCCAAGCAGGGCTCCATGCATTCTTTAAAATATCAAGGCAAATCTCTCCCGTCTGCATAGAAAACAACTTCAGAAAAATGAAATAATACTTGATGTGTTTAGAAAAGTACATTGAACATATAGTTTCCAATTTAATTTTCATTTGGTGATCCAGTCAATTGTCAGAGGGTAAGCCCGGTAGACCGAGCAATTAACTATATGAAATCCTCAGTAAGCTTTGATGCACTACTTCATTGAAAGTTTTGATAGAACAAATTCAGGTAGTAGTTCATATTCAAACAGATTAGACGCAATCATATAAAGAGTTCATACCTTGAAATGTACATTTGGATGGAATATTTTTGTCAAGAACCTGACTTGTGGAGGTTGCAAAGGATACTGCTCAGGCACCGCAAAAGCAAGCTGGAATATACCGCCTTCAAATGGGGTCTCTGATGGACCCTACAGGCAAAATTTGGACAGATGAGGACAAACAATATAACAATATACCCCAAGAAGTTTTCATTGTAATGACTCAGTGTACCTTGATGAGAGCAGTCCATTTAAATATGTTTGTGTCATCACAAACTAATTGAATATCTGGATCAGCAACTTTCTCTCGCTGCACCTCTTTGTATTCCTTGAAAAGCCTTGCCCTTGATGCCTGCAAAAACTTATGTCTTCAAAATGGTTTCACCGCATGGTTTAAAAAAGTTATGCATTAAACCAATCGAAGACCAGAAGCAGAGCAAATGCTACATAATGGCAACACCCGGCTAGCCATTAAAGTTCATCATTCACATTGGATTCACTTCCATCTTAAAGATACGATTGTTTTTCACGATTTTATCTTTTCAGTGTGGTATTCGTAACGATTCCACACTATGCAATACAACATACTAGTCATTCAAGTTCATCATTATCGCTCCATTAGGCCTCACAGTCTCCTTCCTCTCCACAAAACAAACGATGCTTTATCCTCAAACTCAAATCTATTCTCCCTCCATCTGTCATCTTTCTAGCTTTTTACCGCATCTTTCGACAATCCTCCCTCTATCCCAATCCACTTTCAGCCATAAAAGTTTGACACATTTCAAACAATTAACAATTTGTTAACCAACAACACTCATATTCCAATATCCTCCGAAGCTAAACAGAATTCGGATAAACAACCTATCGAAAATAAACCCGAAAAACAATAATGAATTCTAGCTATAACCTGACTGGCCAAAACAAGAACTTGAGCTAACCTGCATGTTGATTGACGCCTTGGAAACTCAAAACGCAGCACTGCACCACAAAGCCCCACTATCTGAACAGAATTACAACACTTTTTCACAAAATTAACAATAAATAATAATAAATAAGTAAATAAAAACTGGAAATTTCAGTTGATTGGAAGTTTTGATTTCGCCACACGCATCCAAACCCACAACCTCCGGAAGACTGAATCAATACAATTCGATTGATATGGGGCAATATACGCAATTTGATGTACCTCAGGGGTATAAAACGTAAATTTCGATTTTTGCAGAAAATATTCAAGCAATCGATTGGAATCCCAGAAACTTACCTTGCAGAGAACTTGGTTTCCTCGGGAGTGATGAAGATCGACGATCGGTTTCTTTACAGTCGGGTTAGGAATGGGATTTGTTATACGGTGCGAAAAGGGACACGGAATGGGGAGCCCACCGCCCAATAAACAGCGGCCACGTTTCAGATTATATTTTGTTCACCAAACTATAGTTTCCATTTTTGGGAAAAAAAATTCAGTAAGCTCGTGATACGGACTAGGAGTTTTTTTTTTTTTTTTTTTTTTGCCAGACATTGAGGAAAGATCTTTCATTTTCAATGCAGAAAGACCGCATATAGCACACCACGTGACATACTATAAATGGAGAGACATTGAAAATTATATTCTAAAATAAAGACACATTAATCTTTTCTCTATTTATATCATAATATGTGATATACTACCTTGTGTTCTATGTACACATAAAAATTATCAACAATGAGACTCTTGGTGTAAAATCGACGGAATGTGTGCAGTTGAACATAAAGTAAATAAGATACAATTTTTACTAGGTTCGGCAAGTGTGCCTACGTCATCGACGCAGCAGTAGTACTTTCTTTCATTATGTGAAATAATTAGAGTACAAAGATAACTTTCACTATTTTCTTTCTTCTCTCTAGCCCAACTCACTGGTACTTTATTCTGTATCTTTCTTCTTTCTCTTCTTCTTCTCCTCTCTCTTCTTTTCTTTCTTACTTTTTTTTCTTCATCCGTATGCTCTCATTTTATAGGCAAAAGATTACTCTAGCAACATTATTTGTTTTACAAACTTTCTTTATATTAATGATAACCAATTTGATTTTTCTTTGGATGAATAGTAACAAACTATTCATGTGGGCCATCCACATATTACATTACAACACTCCCTTTTAGATAGCCATATGTTAATTTTGGTAAGTCCCAATTTAATATCAACTCTTGCAAGAGATTTAGTATTTTACAACAATATCATAATGATAGTACTCACTAAGGCAATTTATACCATCTATTGGTATTGAGTACATAATTTATGCTTTACCATTCCAGGGCTTTCTTCAAGAAATTTGAATCATTAAGGGATTTTCTACACTTCATGACACATTTCCTTTGGAATTTATATAGAGCAACTTGCTTCCATGTATACTTGAGGGATTTACTTGCGGAGATATGCTTCAGGCACGTATAATTCTCCATTGAAATGAACAAGCTTCACAATGAGAAATCATGTTTCCAGGAGTGTATTACAATTTCAGGTTTCAATTGGAAACCTTGTGTCATATCATGTGAGTGTATTTGACTGTATTACAAATGCCCATATGTAACCTTCTAGGTTTAACATCATTTGGCGATTTGTATTATAGGTCCATATTTTCACGTTCTTAATAAATTGTAATAGAATTGCCTTTCTCTATTTTTGGCCAATAATTTTTCTTTTTGTTGATGAACAAAAGAACGTGGCTCAATATCAACACAACTCATTGATGAATTTAGTAGCTACCGAAAACCAAAATTAACATTGGTAATCGTCAATTTGTGATCCCATAATTCTCACGTGCAACACATGTGTTTGTACCATACTTGACCATTCTCGAAACTACTGAGCACCGGTCAACGTTATACCGTCAAGGACCCAGAAGAGTTTCCCTCCAACCAGGAGGCCAATTACAGCACGACACGTGTTGACATCAGAAGCCAATCATAACGCGACACGTGTCGACATCAGAAGCCAATCATAGCGCGACACGTGTCGACATCAGAAGCCAATCATAGCGCGACACGTGTCAACATCAGAAGCCAATCACAACACGACATGTGTCAATGTTAGAACAAAGCTAGAAACTCTCTTCTATAAAAGAAGATAATTCTCCCACAATATTTCCTAATGTCATTTGTACTAAATCATTCACTAGTACTCACAAAAGGAGAGCTTGAACCTATGTACTTGTGTAAACCCTTCACAATTAATGAAAACTCCTCTACTCCGTGGACGTAGCTAATCTGGGTGAACCACATACATCTTGTTTTTGCTTCCCTGTCTTTATCCATTTACATACTTATCCACACTAGTGACTGGAGCAATCTAGCGAAGGTCACAAACTTAACACTTTATGTTGTACCAAAGTCCCCATTGATTTTGTGCATCAACATTTGGCGCCGTCTGTGGGAACGACACTTATTCCCACTCTCTTCAGCTTTGTTAAACTGGTTTCCACCAATCGTACACTCTATTTTGACTAGGCATCCCTCTCCAACATAGGGAGCGAAGGAAGCCATAACACGCAGAATGACACCCCTCTTGCCTTGGTGCGAGGCAACGAAAGAAGGAAGGAAAAATGGTTGCTCTTCAAGCTACAATTGATGAGCTAGAAACTCAGAACAACAAGATAACAATGAAGAATGAGGTCTTCCAGGAGCAGTATGAGAAGCTCTTTGAGACGCTCCATGAAAATAGGCATACTCAAACACGCGAGCTCGTTACCTCTGTGGACATCAACCATCATCTGGGTGCCTCCCAACATGGAGGGTCACCTTCCTTCGACATGGGTATCCCTGATGAGGAGCGAGCTAATCATCAAAACATTGATCAACATGAGACTTCTCTCAACCCAGCTACTTCGACCTGAAGCAGGAGAAGTGGAGGAAGACACCTCCTTACAGAAGGAGTGGAAGAATCGAAAGCCTTCTTTCGCGACTGTTGAGATTTCCTAAAGCAACGTCGAGACAATCCCATCCATGTAAGCTTGAAGATCAATGACTCAAGGGTCTCTGAAAGACTCGGTCCCCTCCCATGTCCTAGGCTAGTTACCAATTTGGGGAAGGGGCAACAAGTCATAGAGAAACACGAAGGTATAAGGGACTCAGAGATGTTCCGACAGACATACCTTGGAAGTCAGTACGTCGAGTCCAGGGAAAAATCACATGCTCTTGATCAAACCTTCATACTTCCAAGAGGAGATGGAGATTTATGAAAGAAAGCTCCAGTGGTACATGACTCTACTCAGGACCCTCTTGTCCTACAGCTTCTTAAGGAAGTAAACAAGTTAAAGGCCGAACAACAAGTTGAGATACCTGATTGGAACCAACCTAGGCCTGACCCTCTTACAAGGAGGATCCTCGACACCCCTTCTAAGCAAAGACAAAGCATAAGCTTGGCTTGCAACTCTATACTGGAAAGGAGGACCCGATTGAACACCTTAACCTTTTTTAGTCCACTCTGGCATACCGGATGTACACCAACGAAGATATATGTCTTATCTTCCCTTCCACCCTCTCTGGCGGAGCTCTAAATTGGTATTGCCGTCTTCCACCTGAGATTGTAGACTCATTTGAGGAATTGAGGAAACTGTTTGTTTCTCAATACATTTTCCAGATCGATCGCTTGCACTCCGCAGATGACTTGTACATTATTCGCCAGAAGCCAGACGAGTCATTACGTATGTATGCTGGCTGCTTCAGCCATGAGTATTCCCGTTGTGCCGAGACAGACGATAAGACTGCCCTCAAAGCCTTCACGGCAGGCCTACGTGATTGTTTCTTCAAGTACATGATCAATGCCAACACTTGGAAGACTTACTCTGAGGTGATGGCACATGCTTACAACCATGCATTCGCTGAGGCAATGACATATCAAGGGAAACCCCCACAGCCACCCCTTATCAGCAAGTAGGAAGTGGAAGCCAGATCTAACCAAATGAGAATACCTCGACCTTCCAAATTGCAGCGGTGCCTCCCCCTGCCTTACTTAATAATTCGCCAAGTCAACAGACATATCAATCTCAGGGTAAAAGGAAAGATTTCCATCCTCACCAGTCTCATTTTAGTAAAATGAGTAAGGGACATTATCGCGATAACCAAGGGTATCGCCACGATAATGCCCGCCCCCAGTCAGTCAACACAGTGGGCCAAATACGTGTCAAGACAGGCCCTACCCCGAGGTATGAGACATACACACCTTTGAATGCCACATGCGTGGCCATTTACCCCAACATAGCACACCTGATATCGAAGCCAATGTCGAGGCAGTCGAGTTACAAGCCCACGAAGAACACAGACACATTTTGCTACTACCACAAGCATAACGACCATGACGACGAGAAGTGTATCACTCTTCGTGATTATATTGAAGCTTTGGCGCGTGAAGGAAAAATTGATCGATTTCTTCTTCACCCTTCAAGGGATAATCGTAACCAACGCCAAGTGAATGTGATATATTCCATAAGCGGTGGCACGCCCATATCTGAATCTTCCAATAGGGTCATGAAAAACAGCGAACGAGCTTTAAGGCCTGGCCACCAAGTGTTTCACGTGGAAGACATCAGGGGAGGCAAGTATCAAAAGCCTAACTAGGATCCAATATGTTTCTACCTTGAGGAAAAAAAAAGTATCATCTACCCTCACAACGACCCACTGATCGTAGAGGCTCACATAGCCAACTTTGAAGTACGACGAATCCTGGTAGACACGGGGGCTTCAATCAATATCATGTTTGCTGAAGCTTTCAGGGCACTTAATGTAGCTGACACTTGCTCGATCGCTCGATCGCTCGATTTCTCTTCTGATAAGCTTCTCCGGTGATATTGTGCAACCTATAGGGAGCATACACTTACCTTTCACCATTGGTACATGCCCTTATACAGCTACTATTACCACTAACTTCCTGGTAGTTGATTGCCCAACGACATACAATGTCATCTTTGGACGCACATGCATCAATATCTCAGGGCCATGGTATCCATACATATGTTATTGATGAAATTTCCAACCCTCTATGGTAATGGTTACATCAAATGAGATCAACTTAGTGCACGGTTATGTTACAACACTTCGGTCAAGCAACAACACCTGCCTGTGCCCAAGGAAACCTTTTCTATACATGACCAAGTCATAAAGACCAACCCGGACGAAGCCAACTTGGATCTTCACGGTGGCAACAGCCAACCCAACGATCCTTGAGATGACTCTTTCACCCAGCAATCACAACCCGCTGAAGAGCCGGAGAAGGTTTCTATATCAAAAGATTATCCAGATCGCATGGTGAAGATTGGTACCACCTTGTCACCACTCATTCGGTTGGCATTGATCTCTTTTGCAAGAGAACACTGAGGTATTTGCCTGGTCATACGAGGACATGCCAGGCATCTCTCCCGATATCATATGTCATCGCTTGAGTATTGACCCCAAGACCAAGCCGGTGAGACAGAAGTGAAGATCTTATAACGTTGAACGATACAAAGCAATGAAGGCAGAAGTTGAAAAACTTAAAGGCATAGACTTCATCCGCGAAGTCAATTACCCAACATGGGTAGCAAATATGGTCATTGTTAAGAAAAATCAGACCAAAGAAAGTCTCTTGCTCCAAAAGGTCTTGTGGAAAATGTGTGTCGACTGCACCGACTTAAATAAAGGATGCCCGAATGATAGCTTTCCTCTTCCTCTCATTGACAAACTTATAGACTCTACGGCAGGGTGTGAACTCCTGAGCTTCATGGATGCTTACTCAGAATACAACCAAATCCTCATGAACCCTCCGGACCAAGAACACACAGCCTTCACTACTGACAGGGGATTATATTACTATAAAGTCATGCCCTTCGGCCTAAAGAATGCAGGAGCGACTTATCAGAGACTAGTCAATTCAATGTTCCCCGAACAGATTGGGAAGAACATGGAAGTTTACGTTGATGATATGTTAGTCAAGAGCAAACATGCTGACTAACACATTGCTAACCTATCTGAAACTTTCACCATTCTGAAGAGGTATCGAATGAGGTTGAACCCTAACAAATGTGTTTTCGACGTAGGCTCTGCTAAATTCTTAGGCTTCATGATAAGCCAACGGGCATTGAGGCTAATCCCAAGAAGATCAAAGCAATCCTCGACATGAAGGAACCGGTAACTTCAAAAGACATCCAGAGTCTTATTGGCAATGTGACAGCCTTAACTAGGTTCACCTCTAAGGCCACAGACATATGTGCTCCTTTCTTCAAAGCACTTAAGGGAAGTAAGAAGTACATTACATGGACTGATGAATGTGCCGAGGCATTCAAAAACCTCAAAGACTACATAAGTAAAGTCCATTTGCTCTCCAAACCTGAGGTTGGTGACATTCTCATTATCTATCTGTCGGTATTGGCTTCAGCAGTAAGTTTCGTTCTCATTCGAAAGGATGGAAATGTCGAACGACATGTCTATTACGCTAGCAATGCCTTACAAGATGCATAGACACGATACTCTAACATTGAGAAATTGGCTCTAACATTGGTCATGTCTGCTCGAAAACTTCACCCTTACTTCCAAGCACACTCCATCATCGTGCTTACAAATCATCATCTTCGACAGATACTCCAAAGTCCTGACACTTCGGGGCAAATGATAAAATGGGTGATAACATCGGGTGAGTTTGACATCTCCTACCAACCAAAGCCAGCTAAGAAGGGCCAAGCAGTGGCAGACTTCATCGCCGACTTCACATATCATGTTGACATTGTTTATACGCCTAAAGAAGTGGTTTCATTACCCTCAGAAGCTCAGAAAATAGAACCAACAACCTCAGCATGGAGTCTATATGTTGATGGCTCGTTCAACCAGCAGGGTTGTGGAGCAAGACTAGTCCTTACGACCCCTGACAAAGTGGCGATGGAGTATGCTATTCGTTTCAAATTCAAGGCATCAAATAATGAGGCCGAATATGAAGCCCTCGTAGAAGGCTCACGTTTGGCCAAACACCTTAGCGTTAAACTAATTGATATCTTTAGTGACTCCTAATTGGTGGTTAACCAGGTCACCAACAACTTTGACGCTAAGGATAACTCCATGGCAGCATATCTGGCACAAACACAATTGTTGCTCAAGCACTTCCACTACCAGATCACCCAAATTCCTCGAGCGGCAAACAGTCATGCAGATGCTTTGGCTCGCCTCACCTCAGCGGTGGAAGATAAGATTGGAAAAAAAATTCAGGTCGAATTGTTGGCAGCACCAAGCACCATGGCTGTGGAAGTGTGTAACTTACAACAAGGGGATAGTTGGATTACCCCGATTTATAGATTCCTTGCTCATGACATCCTTCCAAATGACAAAGTCCAAGCTAAGCAGATTCAATACAAGGCTACCCGTTACTTGATCATTAATGACCAACTCTACAAGCGGGGTTTTAACCTACCATACCTAAGATGCCTTACGCCCGCAGAGGCGGAAACTATCCTTTAGGAAATACATGTAGGAGTCTGCGGAGATCATACTGGATCTCGATCCCTAGCACATAAGGTTTTTTTCTAAGGATATTACTGGCCAACACTCCACCAAGATGCCATCAGAATATCTCGCTCATGTGATAAATGTTAATGTTACGCAACTATTCCTCACTCCCCTCCCGAGCTGCTCATTCCTATGATCAGCCCTTGAACCTTCGCCCAATGGGGACTTGATTTGATCAACCCAATGCCCGCAGGGAAGGGTAAGGTCCGCTATACAATCGTTGCAGTTGACTACTTCACAAAGTGGGCTGAAGTAGAACCCTTGGTAACCATTACTGAGGCAAAAATAAAAGACTTCGTATGGAAGAACATCCTTTGTAGATTCGGCATTCCCAATGCGATAGTCATTGACAACGGGCGATAGTTCGACAACAATAAGTTCAGGATGTTCTGCTCTAAGTTCAACATCAACTTATGTTTTGCCTCCCCAGCTCATCCCCAGTCTAATGGACAAGTTGAAGCCATCAACAAAATAATCAAGCGAACTTTGAAAACTAGCTTGGACAAGGCTAAAGGTTGTTGGCCAGAATTTGTACCCCAAGTTCTTTGGTCATACCGCACTTCGTATCGGACATCAATAGGAGAAACCCCATTCTCACTTGCCTTTGGTACAGAGGTAGTTGTCCTAGTTGAGCTTGAGCAAGCAACGTTTCAAGTCCAGAACTACGTGCAAAGCGAAAATGACAAACAACTTGCCCTCAACTTAGATCTAGTCGAGGAACACAGAAACCAGGCTCACTTGAGGAATGTCGCCTACAAGCAGCGCATTTCCAACTGTTATGACTCAAGGGTCAAACCTCATTCTTTCAAAGTGAGGGACTGGGTATTGAAGAAAAGATTACTCTGCGACATAGTCCCGAGTGAATGAACACTTAGTCCAAACTAGGATGGACCGTTTGAAGTTGTTGGCATCAGTCGCCCTGGCTTCTACAAGCTTAGAAGCTCCGATGGCAAGACCCTTGGCCATCCATGGAATGTTGATCACTTGAAGTACTATTACAAGTAAACTCACATAGTACAAGTGTTAAGCTTCAGCCGTTCGACATCCTATGTAACGAAAACTATTTGGGATGAATTCAATAAAGAGGTGATTTTGACAACTCAGCCCTAATTCTCTTACATTCCTAGCAATGAAACACTCGGGGTTCAAAGCTTCAACATGAATGTTTCCAACATGAAACAAAGTCTAAGTATATGTCAACAAGACTATACAAATAAACGAACAGCTTCACAGTATATTCGTTCAATCATACATTCCAACACATTCATAACCAATTGTGCTTCGAAAGGGTTCAACATACTTTGTGTCATTCGACGCTTACTACAATATGCCTCGACACCTTACCTTTATTCTTACCAACCAGGTGATGAAATATGAAGAAGGTACTCATCTTCATGCCACCAACCAGGTGATGAAATGTACAACTCGTACTCTAATATCATTTGGCAACTTGCCATTCATGCCACCAACCATGTGAAGAAGTAACTCATCTTCATGCCACCAACTAGGTAATGAAATGTACAACCCGTATTCTCCTTTACGCCTCCAACCATGTGATGAAATGTACAATCATACTCTAATATCATTTGGCAACTTGCCATTCATGCCACCAACCAAGTGAAGAAGAAACTCATCTTCGTGCCACCAACCAGGTGATGAAATGTGATGAAAGGTGATGAAAGAACTCACCTTCGTACCACCAACCAAGTGATGAAAGCAACTCACCATTCATTCCACCTACCAGAAGACAAGTGGTACAATTTGTACATATGAACTCTTAACATTCACAAATAATCAAAAACCCTCAAGCTTGACAACTCAACTAGAGAGCACTTATGCCCAACAAGAGTTATAATCATCAACAAAGTCTTATTGCAAGCCAACAACAACTTCAATGCATAGCATACGAAGATCAAGCTATTCAGCCCTCTTGCACCTGCTTCACACATTTCTCATCTGTAACAATGCAAACACTACAACTCGTAGAAAGCTTCACATGCTCTTGATCAAGACAGTGTGAAGCAAAACCAATTTATGGTGCCAACAAAAGCTTCATTAAATGAGTTCAACCACAATTCTCAAAAGCTTCACACACTCTTAATCAAGACAGTGTGAAGCAAAACTAATTTATGGTGCCAACAAGAGCTACATCAATGAAGGGCAACCACAATTCTCAAAAGCTTCACACACTCTTGATCAAGACAATGTGAAGCAAAACCAATTTATGGTGCCAACAAAAGCTTCATCAAAGGAGGTCAACCACAATTACCAATTTATGGTGCCAATAAGAGCTTCGTCAATGGAGGGCAACAACAATTCTTAAAAGTTTCACACACTCTTGATCAAGACAGTGTGAAGCAAAACCAATTTATGGTGCCAACAAAAACTTCATTAATGGAGGGCAACCACAATTCTCAAAAGCTTCACACACTCTTGATTAAGACAGTGTGAAGTAAAACCAATTTATGGTGCCAACAAGAGCTTTATCAAAGGAGTTCAACCACAATTCTCAAAAGCTTCATACACTCTTGATCAAGACAGTGTGAAGCAAAACCAATTTATGGTGCCAACAGGAGCTTCATCAATGGAGGGCAACCGCAATTCTCAAAAACTTCACACACACACTCTTGATCAAGACAGTGTGAAGCAAAACCAATTTATGGTGCCAACAAGAGCTTCATCAATGGAGGGCAACCGCAATTCTCAAAAACTTCACACACTCTTGATCAAAACAGTGTGAAGCAAAACCAATTTATGGTGCCAACAAAAGCTTCCTCAATAAAGGGCAACTACAACTCGTACAAAGCTTCACACACTCTTGATCAAGACTATTTGAAGCAAATTCAATTTATATGGTTCGTCCAAACCTTCGACTACTACAAGGTGTGACTTACATCACAATCTCTTGCTCAACAGTGTGGAAGCAAAATTTTTATATTTTGTCTCTCCCACATTTTCAAATTTCTAGTTTTCCCAAAAAAAAAAAAAGAAAAAAAAAGGAAATTCAACAAAGCTTTATCAATGGAGGACAACTACAAATTCTCAAAAGCTTCACACTATCTTGATCAAGATAGTGTGAAGCAAAATCAATTCATGGTACCCAATAAAGTTTCACCACAAAAGCTTCACCAACAAAAACTTTATCAATGAAGGACAACTACAAATTCTCAAAAGCTTCACACTATCTTGATCAAAATAGTGTGAAGCAAAATCAATTCATGGTACCCAACAAAAGCTTCAACTCCAAAGCTTCACCTACAAAGCTTCAACTCCAAAGCTTCACTTACAAAAGCTTCAACACAAAAGCTTCACCTACAAAACTTCAACTCCAAAGCTTTAAAACAAAAGCTTCACCCACAAAAGCTTCACCCACAAAAGCTTCACTCACCACAAAAGTTTCACCCACCACAAAAGCTTCACCCACAAAAGCTTCACCCATAAAAGCTTCACCAACAAAAGCTTCACCCACAAAAACTTCACCCATCACAAAAGCTTCACCCACAAAAGCTTCACCAACAAAAGCTTCACCCACCACAAAAGCTTCACCCATAAAAGCTTCACCAACAAAAACTTCACCCATAAAAGCTTCACCCACCATAAAAGATTCACCTACAAAAGCTTTACTCATAAAAGCTTCACCTACAAAAGCTTTACCCACCACAAAAGATTCACCCACAAAGCTTCACCCACAAAAGCTTTACCCACCACAAAAGCTTCACCTACAAAAGCTTCACACTATCTTGATCAAGATAGTGTGAAGCAAAATCAATTCATGGTACCCAACAAAGCTTCAACCTCAAAGATTCACCTACAAAACTTCAACACCAAAACTTCACCCACAAAGCTTAAAATATATATATATATATATATATTCAGAAATTCAAAAATTCAAAAATTCAAAAATTCAAAAAAAAAAAAAAAAAAAAAGCTTAGGCCTCATCTTCTTTGGGTCTAACAACTTTCATAACAAATATATATGAATGAGGAGTTTTGGGCTACCATTTAGAAATGAAATGCCTCATTCGTCAACTCCCTCGACTGGAAACTTGGGGGACTCCTACCATATGCTACTGCACCGTGATACTCGGAAGTCTCATGACCACTCAATGACTTGGATTTTTCAAGTCTCCAACCGAGAAGTTTTTCTCTCTTAGGAAATTAAGGGAGCACTACCTCAACATACATGCTTCACTTATAAAGCTTTAACATACAAGCTTCAACAAAAGAAAAAAAATTCAAAGAACTTAGTGAAGAAGGCCTTGGTGCATTTAACACAATACGTTGAAACGAAGCAAAGCTTGTTTATTGATATCTCTGATAAGATACAAATATGTACATATACATGAATCAAAATAAACAAATAAGAGGGAGCCTTCACAAAGGTTGCTTAGGAGAAGTCTCAGCAGTCGGCAGAGCCCCAGAAAGAGAAGGCACCAGAGGGTGATTATTCGGAGCCTCAGTACTAGGCAGAACCCCAGAAGGAAGAGGCACTGAAGGTTGATCATTTGGAGCTTCATTACGCGGTACAACCCCAGAAGACGAAGGCAATAAATGCCTTTGGAACAAACCCACAAACCTCTGATGATCAAGTAAAATCTGACCATCAGATTTTTGCAGTTGGTCGAGCTTCCTTTTCATGTTTGTAGTATAGTCATGTGCGAGCTTGTGCGAGCTTGTGCAACTGTTTATTCTCATGCTTGAGCCCTCTGATCTTCTGTTTAAGAATTATCATTTCAGCCGCCAATGATTCAACTTAACGGGTTCGAGCAAATAGGCGTTGGCCATATTAGACACAGAACCTGTACACTGAACACTGAGAGCCAAAGAATCCTTAACAGCCAACTCATCAGACCGTTTGGAAAGTAGTCTGTTATCTTTGAGAGTGAGAATGTTCCTGGCCACCACCGCAGCGGTCATATCATTCTTCATCATAGAGTCCCCAACAGTAAGAGGACCAATAGGGGATAAGAAGGATGGGCGCCATATGTTGTCTTGTGAAGGCATGGTTGCCTCTTCACCAAAACTCAAGTCAAAACGACGATCGGATGAGTCAGACATTCTCATAAATGATAAAGAAGAAATGAGGTGCAATAAATCTCTGAAATACAAAAATAAGGGGAAAATTCCTGCAAAAAATAACTCTTTGAACGTACTTCTTGCACACAATTGGTGCCCCTATAAAAAAAGGGCAACAGGGCCGTTGGTTCAAAAATCGAAGAGGCACCACTCTCTGGATTTCGAGAAGCAGATTTTCTTGAGTAAAATATGTCGACAATCCCCACACGCAACATCAGCTCCTCGGGTACCATAGATAACTTTGCCAAAAATCTCTGACAAAGTTTAGACACCTGAATTTTGAAGGTCCAGCTACCTTACTATGACCCACAAGGGTAAATGAACAGCACCACTGCTTGATAACTGGAAAGTACCTATGTGTGTCAACCTCCGTGCTCCGTGGCAAGGCAGACTGGCAAAAATGCCCAACCTTTACTCACATTGGAGAAAACATTCCCAACAAGATTGCTTGCTCAAATATCGAAGAGGCACCGCTCTCCGAATCTCGAGAGCTAGATTCCCAACAGGATTACTTGCTCAAAAATCGAAAAGGCACCGCCCTCCGAATCTCGAGAGCCAGACTCTCAACATGATTACTTGCTCAAAAATCGAAAAGGCATCGCTCTCTGAATCTCAAGAGCCAAACTCCCAAAAAGATTACTTGCTAAAAAATTGAAGAGGAACCGTTCTCCGAATCTCGAAAGCCAGACTCCCAACATGATTGCTTTCTCAAAAATTGAAGAGGCATCATTCTCCGAATCTCGAGAGCCAGATCCCCGACAGGATTGCTTGTTCGAAAACTGAAAAGGCACCGTTCTCCAAACTTCGAGAGCCAGATTTCCTTGGATAAAGCTTGTCTGTAATCTTCACACGCAACATCAACTTTCTAGATACCATAGACCATTTTTTCAAAGTGCTCTGACAAAGTTAAAACACGTGTATCTTGCAGCTCCCACTACATTGCTATGACCGAGAAAGGTAAAGGAACAACGTTACCACTCGCTTTTGGGACAATTCCTATATATGTTGACCTTCATCCTCCACAGCCAAGTAGACTTGCAAATAAAAAAATATGCTCAACTTTTCTTCATATCCGAGAAGGCACTCTCAGCAAAGTCTCTTGAAATACTTAACTTCTTTTACCCACAATAACACCTCTGCAAACAAGCCACACCAGAGTAAGAGTATCTCATATCATCAGGGTTAAAAGCAAGAGTATCCCATATCATGCTTTTTCCTTGTCTCTTCCTTTGGCCTTGTTCTTTCTTGTAAGACAAGGAGAAAGAGAGCAATCAGTCAGCATTTGGAATTAAGCTTCCAGTCAAGAACTGACTGCCTCGAACCCCTTACATGATTACTTACCTGGCATTGCTCTCGAGTACTAATCTTCAACATCTTATGCTTCTAGAGAAGATACCACATCTGCCTAAGGAACAGATAGGGTAAATGAAAAGGATACAATGAAGCATGTGGAGACAAGCATAACAGAACACGTGCCGTTACATCCACTACTTTGTCAACAACAAAAGTATCCCATATCATCATGTTCAAACGTACTCTAGATTTGATGGATTTGTTTTGACCCTCAAATTCTTGAGTCGGCCTTATACTGTAGAGGAAACCAGAAAACCCTCTAGCCCAGTTCAAGAATAAGCCTGTGGGAAGTTACTTCTTCAAAAGCAAAAGTATGTCATATCATCTATTTTCCTTTTTCTTCTCTTTATCCTTCCTGCTGCTTGCAAGATAGGGAGAATGAGAACAATCAGCCGAAACTCGAAATCAAACTTTTGATCTGGAACTGATTGCTGGGAGCTCGGATTGCTTACCTTGTCTGTCACCTCTTTCAGCAGATCTCCTAGCTCGGCGACTTGGGGGACTCCTACTACATGGTTTGTATCGTGCTTGACCAAGCCTGAAACTACAAGTAAGCTTCAAGTCAAATTGATACATTACCTTGTGCATCACCACCAGTTAAAGATACCACCCATGGCTGGAGGAAAAATACTTCCAGAGAAGATGCTACATCTATCTATGAGACAAATAAGGCAAGTGAAGACGAGACCACACTTCGGTACTTAGAAGTTTCGTGATTACTTTGCAGCTTAAATCTTGCAAGTCCCCAACCGAGGAACTTCCCTCACTCAGCAACTTAGGGGAGCAATGTTTGTACCATACTTGACCAATCCCGAAACTACTGAGTACTGGTCAATGTTATACCTTCAAGGACCCATAAGAATTTTCCTCCAACCAGGAGGCCAATCACAGCATGACACGTGTTAACATCAGAAGCCAATCATAGCGCAACACGTGTTGACATCAGAAGCCAATCATAGCACGACGTGTGTCAACATCAGAAGTCAATCATAACACGACACGTGTCAATGTCAAAACAAAGCTAGAAACTCTCTTCTATAAAAGAAGATCATTCTCCCACAATATTTCCTAATGTCATTTGTACTAAATCATTCACTAGTACTCACAAAATGAGAGCTTGAACCTATGTACTTGTGTAAACTCTTCACAATTAATGAGAACTCCTATACTTCGTGGACGTAGCCAATCTGGGTGAACTACGTACATCTTGTGTTTGCTTCCTTGTCTCTATCCATTTACATACTTATCCACACTAGTGACCGGAGCAATCTAGCGAAGGTCACAAACTTAACACTTTTTGTTGTACCAAAGTCCTCAATGATTTTGTGCATCAACAACATGCATATTTATAAGTATTTTATTACTTTGGATCATAACATCCTCTAGAGCATTATAGAGCTTGGATTTTTAATCTCCACTTCTGGGGAGTTGAATCATTTGAACCTATACATCGATCATGCTTCAGACATAAAATATATTAAAATTATCGTGTCCATGGTTATCCTTTTTGGAACTTGAATCCATCCGGTGGCTGTCATGCTTCAGGCATGCAACAGTTTAGTAGTGCTAAGTCTGTGGATAGTCTGATTTAGACTTCAATCCGTGCGACATCTTTGTAACTAGTAATATTAGTAATTTTCATTACCTTTTCATACATCATGTGAATTATATAAACTGGTAATGTTTGTTGGGGCTATGAGTAGGATTTTAATCATTGAACTTTTCGTCTTCCATTCAGTCAGTCAGCCACCAATTTTCTACCTTTGGACTTCTATAGGCTCATCGTTGATCATTCTGCTTCAGTCTCTTGCCCAGTAGAAGTGGTGTGCAACCTTTGCCCTTAGATGGTCCATCACTTCTTGGTGACTCGTCCATGCTTGGCAGCTTTAGTGTAAAGAGCTAACAGTGTACCAATTATTCTGCGGTATTGGTAACTTAAGATCCAGCTCCAACAACAGTTGAAGATGACTACTCGAGAGCAATGCAAGGTAAGCAATCAGGAAAAGTTCCAGGCAGTCGGTTCCTGACCGGAAGTTTGATTTCAGGTTCCACCTGATTACTTTCTTTCTCTTTGCCTTGCAGGTAAGAGTAAGGGCAAAGGAAAAGGCAGGGAAAAAACATGATGTGAGATACTCTTGCTCTCGACCCTAATGATATGAGATACTTTTTCTCTTAAAGAAAAACAGTAGAAGGATTTCATGCTGATGTAAAGCTTTTCAATCAAAAATATTTCTTGCTGAGAAAATAAGTTTGGCATTTTGAGGGACTTGGTTGGAAAGGTATTTTCAAAGAGAATGAAGACTGAATATGCTGAGAGGTTTGGTTGCAGATGCATTCTCGGCAAGGAAGATGAACTAGGCGTTTTGGAGGTGTGTCTTGCCATGAAGGACGAAGGTCGACATATATAGGGATATCCCAATAACAGGTAGTGGTGCGGATGACCTTGTCACCCACACTTATCGACAACAGTGGTGTAGTTGGAATAGTGAACTTTACGTGTTTTAACTTTGCCAGATATATTTTGACAGAGTTGTCCTTGATATCCAGAAAGCTAAGACTTTGAGAAATGTTGACGAACTTTATTCAGGAAAATCTGGCTTTTGAAATTCAGAGAGCAGTGTCTTGGTTTTTTGAATAAGTGGATGTGTTGCCTCTCTTTTTATAGAGGTATCAATTGTATCCAAAATGCATGCTTTGAAGATTACCTGCCTATGAAAATTGTCTCTGTTGTATATATGAGATTTCACTCTATCCAATCATTTTCTTTCATCATTTCTGAAAATGGCTTGCCCATCTAACAGATGTTTAGATTTGAGTCTCGGGGGAGATGCATATGAGCTGCGTCAAGATAATATATGGCGCCCATCGTTTTTATCTTCTAATGACCTTTTTTATAGTTGGAAACTATGTGATGAGGGATGATATAATGGCTACAGTAATAGCTAGGAACCTTCTCACTCCCAGAGATAATAAAATACTTTCAAAGAGGTATGATGTATTGGTTGTTCAAGACTTTTTGGCTTTCAGTGTTCAATGTGCGGGTTCTGTATCCAACATAGGCCAACGTCTACTTGCCCGAACTCGCCAAGTCGAAACATTAATGGTTGAGGTGACAAGTCTTAGACAAGAAATTAAAAGGCTCAAGCACAAGAATAAAGAGTTGCACAAACTTGCAAATATTTACTCGACAAGCATGAAAAGAAAGCTCGACCAGCAGCTAGAATCCAAAAGTCGGATTCAAAGTGATCACCAGAGATTCGTGGCTAGATTCTAAAGGCAATTGGTGCCTTCCCTTTCTGGTGTTTTGCCAAGTGTTAGGGAGTCACATGATCAATCTACAATGCCTCATTCTTCTGGGGTACTATCAAGTACTGAGGCTTCACATGAGCAACCTTTGTGAAGGCCCTCCCCATTTGTTTGTTTTTGTAGTTGTAACTTAAGTGTATGTATAAAAAAAAATTCTCCCATTTGATTTTATACATGTCAGAAAGCTTATACTTTAGCTTGTTATATATGGGAACCCATGTAAACTTCTGGTTCCATGAATATGATTCAATGGGCCTTTAAGTATAGATATATTCTAATATCATATGCTTCCACATGAGTTCTCGAGCATTACGAATTCATGAAAGTATCTCTTGTGTAAGATGTTGATGGTCACAGAATCGAGTTTTGTTAAGTTCACCATTTTCTTATTCCCAAGAGTAAGAAATTCATGTATGACGGAAAATGCAATAATTAACTTATACCACATATAACATATGTCTATTCAAAATGTTAGAACTTCAAGTTCTTAACATTACATATTTTGAACTTCATGTTAAAACATTATTCATATGTACTCGAAATTTATTCTCAAAATTGACATCATTAGAACCTTTAGGTTCATATTTTTGGAATTCATACCCATACTTAATATGTAGATGGATTAAGGAACTTATGATCCTCATTTACATGAATCAAGGAACTTCTGGTGTCACGCCTCGATCCCAACATACATCTAGAATGGACACGTGACATCACCAATTACATGTATATCTAACATACCCCGCCTCCGGGATATGTGCAAAGCACAACTCATGATCCAACTACGTCGTAAAATTTTCGTACACTTTATGGCTGCATCTAACCTCCTCGTTAGACACCTACGTACCCTAAACAGAGATCAAGCCATTCGTAGTTCGTCCTTCACTACACTCGAACAATCATCACATAAATCACTATGTCTCAACATAATATCACACAACATGCATACAACATCTCGAGAAATATTCTCTAGTCATCTTGGTCAACGAGTCTAATTATAATAATAATAACTATAACCAACATCATCCAATAATCACATCAATCGATAACACAAACAATATACCGAAATGCAGGGCTAGAGTGACACAGTTCGGCCAAAGCCTATATCTGAAGCTGAAATCAAATCCAAGGAACCAACAAGTCAAATGATGCGATTTCAAACCACTCAATGAAATCCATCAACATCGAGTTTCGGACCATTCAACAGAACCAAGACACCAAAAAGGATTCTGGACCACTTAACAAAATCAAGACACCAAAAGGGAGTCCAGACCACTCAACGGAATCGCGGAGTATAAGGGATTTCCGACCATCACTTAACGGAATCCAAGTGGATACGATTCCGGACCATCACTCAACGGAATCGCGAAGTGGAAGGGATTCCGGATCATCACTCAACGGAATTGCAAAGTAGAAAGGATTCCAAACCATTACTCAACGGAATCCAAACAATGCAGGGAACCGGACCACTCAACGGAACCCCAGCAGATACTTAGTTCTGGCTCACTTAACGGAACCAAGCGAAAGGCCAAGGAACATATCAACAATTCAAAGAAACAAATCATGAATCAAGTGCTCAATTTACAATGGCTCAACGAAATGAAACAACGCACAAGTATTAAATTAGAACAATCAACGAAGCAAGAAATGAAGTAATGAAATGGGATATGAAACAAGTTTCGAAGCACTAAACTCCATGGCAATGGGTTAACGGCCCACCACTAGCCCTCACATTTCATCATATCATACCATCTATGCAAATCAACCACATTTCAAATATGCACGTCAAATCACATATCACAATCATCATCAATACACAAGCTAAATTATGTTTAGTAAACATAGGTCTATGGCTAAATATATAAAATCACATTTCAATAGAAATCACATTATAAAACCAAGTCATATTCACAGATGATACCAATATAAGAAATCAAGGTAATAACCATATCACATATGTTCAAGTCACTCTCTAACCAATGTAGGCCCACTAGACTTCACTTAAGTCTTCTGGAGTTCTAATTTTAGTATTTAGAACGTTTCGAGACATGTTGACCAAAAGTTAACTCTCGGTCAACGGTAGGATCCACAATCCTACATAATTTGATCCGGAAGATCCGTACGTTGGATTTTTGATCCGTAACTTCCTAAGGTCCACATTTTTTTTCTAAACTAACTTGTTAAAATTTCATCGCGATACGATGGTCGGATCTCCGCCAATTACAAATTCAAGTGGCGGCCAACGTTTGATTTTACAAACTTAGAAATTCAATTCGGGAAGATCCGTAAGTTTCTATGGTCCTCAAATATTACGTATTATAACATATTAATGTTTGGTGACAATCCAATGGTCAGATCGTCAATTCATATTTTGATCAAGAGGATGCTATAGGTGGTGGTGATCGAAGAAATTTGTTTCAGATTTGGTGGATCAATAACTAAGAACCCGTACACCCACCGTTGTTTCAGATTTGGTGGATCAATAACTAAGAACCCGTACACCCACCGGTGTGGTTTCCACAATTTCAAGGCCAATTTGTATGAATTTTAGGGTGGAATTGGTAGAGGGAATGCTAGGGGGGTTGTTTCCAAGTGATGGATGGTGGCGATTTGCCGTGTATGGTGTCAGAAAACTCATGCTAGCGTCGTGTCGGGTCGCAAATGGTGCAGGTCGAGGATCCCCCACTTCCCATTTCTCTCATTTCCCCTCATTTCTTTCTATTCTGATTGGTCAATCTCCTCTCCTTTTCGTCCTTTATCTTCTTTTCCTTTCATCCCAGCCACACAAGTGGCACATCTCAGACTCCAGATTTTCTGGAGTCTTCTAGATAAGGCCAAAATTACAAAAATGTCCCTAACTTTAAACGTTAATAACTCTTTCGTTATAAATCCGTTTCACGGACAGTTTGCATCTATGCGTTCGTGTGATTGAGATATAAATCGTGACCTTGAGAGGTTTACGGATTTTAGATAATTAATTTCCAAACTTCAAACTTCATAACTAGTTTAATTAAAATCTAAATTTAAATAAATTAATATAATTTCTCAAAAAATAATATAAAATCTCAATAATACAAATATGTAGATTATAACAGTGAAATCCAGGAATGAGATTTCACATATGGCCCTCATTTAATAGTTTGCGGACTGAGGCACTTATGACTGTTATTTTAATTTAATTGAGGAACTGCTGGTCTCTTAGTTGATTCAAAAACTATAGGCTTTGATTTGATCGAGGAACTTTGGATCCAATCTTTTTTTTATTGGTGAAACTTCAGGTTCAATCATTTTATATGATGAGGATCAAGAAACTTCAGGTTCTAATCTGATCAAGGAACTTCGGGTCCTTTATATACTCATCATAAAATGTAGTACACTAAATAAATTAAAACAATTGGCGGTAATTCCAGTCATGGTAAATAAATTGCTTTTAAGTAAATAAAGTTTGTGACAAGGGTTTTGATTCAGCACCATTCACATAAATATCAAAACTTAAAGCAAAGAGTAATAACTCCATCCATTGTAAATAAATTGCTTTAATAAATAGAACCTGTGATAGGGTTTTAAATCAGCACCATACACATAAATATGCCAAAACTCCATCTCATTTTTTTTCTTTTTCTTTGTTTGCCACTTTCTTTTGTTTCATCCTTTTTATTTTATTTTCATTTCACAGTTCTAATCCTTTTAGTTACCAAGGAAGTAATAGTAACAATAAGTCCTAATTGGTGTTCCTCCTGTGGTGAGTTTCAAAAGAAGTCGAAACTGTTCCTATAAGTTTTGGAGTTAAGAGTAGTGTCTGCAACTTACGGGAAGATCAAACCGTTAGATTTAACTCAAATTTTAGTATGATATGGATTAGAGTATACCGAACAACTTTCTTGAAGAAACAGTTTCGATCTGAGCTACCAAAAATGGAGTTTTGGTACTCATAAGATAGCTGTTCAGTTTTCTACGGAATTGGAAACTGGGTTGATGTTTCAAACATCTGCGACGATCGCACTGTTGGAATTTTCTGAAATTTTGATATGTTATAGTTACTGGGCGGACGAACAACTTTCAAGAATGAAGTATCTCCATCCAAGGTCAGGAAGTTGGAGTTCAGAGGCTGTTTACATGGCTCTCAAATTTTCTGTCCATAATAATGATAGTAGTTATATAACCAAATGTATATTTACTTTAAGAAAATTAGATATAAAGAGATATGATGATGAAATGAATTTTTTTTCTTATTTGTGAGATTCCAATTGACAGAGGTGAGAGGTAGGTAGTGCTTCACCAAATTTATAGCGTTGTGCTTTCCACCAACACGAGAGCTTCTTGTGCTGATAACGTGTTGTAAAATCGACGGTATGTGTGCAGTTGAACATAAAGTAAATAAGACACAATATTTACGAGATTCGGCAAGTGTACCTACGTCCTCGGGACAGTAGTACTTTCTTTCATCAATTTTCCGCTTGTTACAAAATCACATTTGAGGAAAAGAAAAATAACAAGTCACATAGAATGACCAGAATCAGTTACGGAGCCACCTTAAGGATACACAAAAAAGAGAGGTTAGAGTTGGAGACTAAAACTAAAAATACGAATCTCATAAAATTCAATCTCTAAATCACATGGAGGGGGTCTCCCAATTTTATCGGGCTTTTTTTTTCTACAAAGAATGTACATGTTCCCAATCACAAACCCAGATTACGGAGCCAAAATGCCCAGAAAAAAAATATATATATATTATATTGAGAAAAAAGACCAAAAAATGAAAAAGAAAACGAAATGAAACAAAAACAAAGGGGAAAAGGGTGAAACCAATAATAACTTCAGACGCTACCAGCTGCACCAGACGTCGGTTTTGTTGGCTTGAGTTTTGCAAAGTCAACGAGGTCTCCGAAAAGTTTATCCTCTGGCCTAGATGGCCTGCTTGGAGGAACATAAGATGGCGCGGAAACCTGGTAGGGGTTTTTCAGACCATTATCGTTAACAGAAAGACCGTACATTTGCTGCTGAAGGGCATATTGCTGTTGTTGCTGTTGCTGAAGAGCGTACGCTTGATGTTGCTGTTGCTGAAGGGCGTATGCTTGCTGATGTTGATATTGCTGTTGCTGCTGTTGCTGAAGGGCATACGCTTGATGCGGGTGCTGTTGCTGATCGTAGCCGTAGGGGACAAATTGATTACCACCATACATTTGTTGAGGATGCATAGATGTCATCTGACCTGCTTGAATAGCTTGTGGAGTCATACCCGTATATGGCCCTTGGGCCGGTTGAGAGGGCAAACCCAAATGACTGCTCGGACCAACTTGGTTATTGATTGTTGACACATGGGTGGTTGTAATTGGCTGAATATACATACCTACAACCTGGTCGCTTTGAGGACCCTGGGGATGGAAACCACCCGGTGCACTGACCACCACCTTGGTAGTAACTTGCAGCGGGGGCGGAGAGAATCGAGAACCTGCTACTGGACTGCCATCATCTATTGACTGAGCTTCCCAGGGAGGTGGTGGCAATGATCCACTGGTTGGTGAACCTGTCCAACCATGTGAAATGTTAGAGATTACCGTATTCTAAAAAGTATAAACCACATAACATTCTTCCTGGTTCTTGCAATCATTAATAGCAGGCACATATATGCAAAAGAATATTAAAGAAAACAAACAATATGGAGGCTGAAACACCAAAAATGTAATGAAAAGCCCACCATAGCCTGGCGAAAGCGGCTGCTGCTGCAGTGGTTGCGACTGAACCATCTGACCATTCCATGCAGGAGCAGCACCTTGTGCAAACGGAGACTGCTCATACTGAGGGACCCCCATGATTGGGGCATTTCCATTTGGGAGAAATCCTCCTTGTGGAGATTGAAAATTCTGCTGCTGTGGGAATTGTGGGGCTGAAGGATTGGGTTGGCTGGCTGCATTAGCAGGATGGGTATTCACAGGGTTTGGGACACTCTCGGTGCCAAACATGTCCATAAGAGCAAGGGCATTCTGCTGAGAAACAGGAGTAGTTGGCTGTTGTTCTCCCACGGGAACAAGAGCCAGTGAAGCATCTGCCTTTGGTAAGCCAAAGTCATCCCCGCTAAGAAGATCCATCCTGGGATCAACCTTTGCAGTAGAAGTTGAACCATTAGTAGCTGGAGGGGCAGTAAGCAATAACTGATTAAGTGGATTAGCACCGGAACCAGAACTTGAGACGGATCTGCAAAAAAATTCTGGCATTACTATTTTCAATGGATACACAAACACCAATGGATTAGTCACAATTTGTTGCGGTGACTGTGAGTGCGTTAAGATCCTAATTACCTCCCATCAGGCTGTTTGTTGTCATTTCCAGTGTCCACTAGAGGACCACCAACATCTACAAGCGCTCCATTAGCTGCAGGCTTAGGTTTATCTGGCTGAACTGGATTTCCCGAAGCAATGGCTTCATGCTTGGCTAGAAGACGTTGCAAGTCATCATTCAGCGCTAGTCCTTGACATAGAAGTGATTCATCCCTAACAAAAACCTTTGATGAGTAAAGAAATAGACAAAAAATGCCATGGCAGTTACATATAAAGAACATAAAACATATCAATAAGAACCTATCATTTATCATTTGAGCAAATCTTATACGGCTGATATTAAAGTTCCCAGATAAACATATACATCATATCCAAACTTCACTTTAAAAGAAAATTTCCAAGGTATACATCTACATCATGCCTAGAGGGCTTGTTTCTCAGTTGTTCGTTTAGACTGTTTACAGACCCATGCATCTAATAAAAAAGGTCGTACCCAGTGCACAAGGCTCCCGCTTTACGCAGGGTCTGGGAGAGGTGAATGTCGGCTAGCCTTACCCCCATTTATGGAGATGCTGCTCCCAAGTCTCGAACCCGAGACCTATCGCTCATGGGCGAAGGCACTTGCCATCGCACCAAGTTATTTATGGGCTTTTTAAAAAAACAATAATATTATTATTATTAAGGGGAGGGGGTGAATTCAAAACTATTACAATAATTTAGGGGAGGGGGGAGTTTCGAACCCCAGACGCATGGGTGGAACCCAACACCCTATCCACTAGGATATTGGACCACATGGACATGATACTTATGAGCTTATGATATTACAAATTCACAATATAACATACCAGACTGTTTTGCAAGACACAATACCCTATATTTCCTACAAATAAAAAGAATATTAATCTGGAAATTTGTGGCACATTAGTTCAAAGATAGCAACCTCTATCTTGCCATAAAATTCAAGTTCCTTTTTGTTTAATAGTCTTTCTAAAAATGTCTACAAATACCTAACTTCTTTTTCTCTTACTTACCAATACGAATGGATAATACACATGCATACATGGTGTAACAAAAATGGACAATACAGAATTGGCAACTGCCTTTTTCATGAAAAAAGAAGAAAGGTAGCGGGTAATGAAGTTATGGACTTACGAAGTCGAGTTTACAAGGTGTACCACTCTCTGCTTATATGTACGGCACTGGTCAACCAAATCAATAATCACCTCCTGCCTAAGCCCCTGCAAATTGAAAGGAAACTTCAGCAAAAAGCAAATGGAGATTGAAGTTATGATATTGAAGCATCTTCCTCAATGTCACATTTCCTTATAGATGAAACATCCAGTGCAATAAAGATCCAAGTAGATTCAGTAAGGGGATTTAATTTTGTTTTTTCTTTATTAACATGTTGTATTATCCAACAAAGGTAAGTAAAATTACTTCAGCTGTCATCATTAATTGATATCACATTGTATATTATTTTCTGCATATCATTTTTTTTTCTTCATATCATAAATCGATAGATTTACCTCTTTGTTATCTATGGCACTTAGCATTTCTGCCAGGACATCCATGATACCCTTTGCATTCTGAAGTTCCGTCAAACTAACAAAAAAAATCAGTTAAAATATGAAATAATATACTCTGCAATAGTTCAACTGTCTGCACATTATAAAGAATTAACAGTTTCCTGCTTTCATTTAGACTACTCTTGTCCTTGGAATTTCTCACTGCTAAATTTCTTAGAATAAATCATTCAGAGCATTAAAATGGGATACTCCCAGTCTGCAAGTTGAAACTTGATACATCTTACCCATCAAAGAAGCAAGCAGAAGCAACATCTTGTTTTTTCCATCCAAAACCAAATTCCTCACTTGCATTAATGTCTCATCAAGGATGAAATATCAGATGCATTGAACCACAGAACAGCAAGACCAAAACAATACAGCAAATCCCCTTTCACCATAAATACCTAGTATATTCATACTTCCACCATACCATTGTATATTCATGCTACCATCATAGCATTTACTCTCAATTGCATCTGTCTAATGATGTCAACAGAGCCTGCCATAGGCAGCAAACTTCCTATGTGATTGGATCACCAACACATGCAAAAAAAGAATTCTCATTGAAGTTTTGACATCATTCAATCAGAAGAAAGAAATTAAAGAGTTAAAAACATGCAATAAGAGTTCTGAACTTTAATCAGTCCAGTGAAATAAGTATCATCTTAAAGTCAGAGAAACTGCACTACTAAAAATATTTAAAGCTTAGGTTCATTGGGAGCAAAGAGGAGTTACATGTGCACCTTAAGGTTGGGAACTCAGCCTCTGCAGAAGGCTCAGCTACATCTTTTGGACGATCTGGATCTTGCAAATTCTGAGGATATGCTGTCAATGGCTGTGTCTGGGGTGGTGTGAATACAGGCGCAGATGACTCGGATCTTTGAGGGAATACTGCTCCAGAACGCTGAAGAAACATTTTGACTCAGAGAATGTTGAAGAATCAAGCACTAAAACAGAATATAAGCCATGAATAACAATTTCATACTAGAATGTTGAAGAATCAAGCACTAAAACAGAATATAAGCAATGAAATAACCATTTCACACTGATTATGTTATAGGAATGCTTCTCATGTTGTATTTTAACAATGAAGCTGGATTATTAATTGACAATTGCTCTTAATGTACATACCAACAAATCCTGGTATGCAGCATAGTATTGTGGATATCTTGCTCTCGGCCCCCCAAAAGCTTCTTGCCAGGTATCTATCAGGATCAATATCTTATCTTTGACATGATAGTCCGGCTACAATTTGCATCATAAATACTATGAGAAAACTTAAATAGAAGTGGAACAAGTGATATTGTAGAACAAGCTATCAGATGGTTGGATGGGGATATATTACCTTCTTTTTTACTATTCTAACCATATCATGGAGGAGGTCTTTCTCTGCAACATGCATATGAACAATGTCTCCACAATTCTTTATTATTGTTTCCAACAGCTAGAATGTAGCGAACAGACCAAAAGAAAACCAATTTAGACCACTGTAATAACAATTTGTTAACAATGACAAACAATGTAAATATATAAATGGCCTCTACAGCAGAAGGGACTTGAACATCAAATTTCAGTGAGATTTCCAGTAGACCATCATCAACTAGTTTTTTTTTTTCATGCATATAACTTTAAATCTTAGCCGACCCCACTTAGTGGGAAAAGGCTTTGTTGTTGTTGTATATAAACTTTAAATCTGCCAACTCTCTAGAATGCTGGATCTTAGCCATTCATTTCTTTCCACTTCTATGAAATGAGTATGAAGTATAAACACATGAAAGTAATCCACACTGGGAACATGTCCATCTTGTTGAAATAAATTCTCTGTTTTCACATTTTGAGAAAATTTTACCATTATTTTTTCCATATGGGAGTAGCATTGGTCTTAAGGATCCACTATGCATACAACAAGAAATGAAGTAAAGATCTAACGTAATACATCAGAACTAATTAATTAATATACCCACATAGTGAATAACATAAAGCGCTGATAAAAAAAAAATGACAATACATAAATAAGGTACACCATGCTACAAGCAAAGGCATTGCTCGTAAATATAAAAATAAAATAAAAATGACAAGTTCTCCTGTAAGCTGAACGAAACACTAACACAACTCAACCAGTAAATGAAAATGAATGTACTGACAACAACAACATGGACTGGTAAACAAAATGGCCACTTCACTTAATTAAAATGAAACCAGTTCAGTGGAGCTTACTGTAAGGGCAAGAAGTTGAATTTTTGAATTCTTACTTCCAAGGCGCTTCTTTATACCTTTAACAACATCCTTTGCTTGCCTAATATATGAAAACCAAACAGAGAGTTTAAGTCTAGGTAATCTTCAACAAAAAGATTCAATCTAGAGAAGTAGGCATATATCTAGCTAGCTCGAGACAAGAATTAAAATCAGAAATACCAACGCTTGCTATGCGCACGAGAGGGAGACAGGCATTATCATGTCTATCACGTCTCACATGTTTTGTACATCCTAAATAATGAAAAAGCATTATCATTCAATTCCATCTTTAGCAGCTTTGGCCTTCCGAACAATCGCAGCAACCTCTTTGGTTTGTTTACATAAACCACATCACATACTTATTACTAAGAACTTAAGCATACGAAAATATACGACGAGCGTTACTAACCCTCCTCCAATTGTAAACATTGAGCTCAATTATATACACTGACCAATAATCAGTAAAATAACCATTATAATGTATAAAACTGATTAACATTTCCGCTGACCAAATGCAGAAAGAACCAGCTTTTTCCATCATACAAAGCCAAGCTCACAATCGAACCCACTAAATCGCACAGCTCGAAACCAGATCCAATTATTTACAAAACTAAATCGTAATAAACCTTAAAATTCAGGCTTTGTTCTTTTCTCTTCTATCATTTCATCTTTTTGCATTTCCATCCTCGAATTTTCCCAGTAACCAAACACAAAGTTAACAGTTCGATCAAATTCAACCACCATCATCACTCCCTCATTGATTCAAATCATACATATATATATTAGACTCAATCAAAAACATAATTACACTACAAAATGCAACAGTGATCAAATTAAACAAGAAAGAGAGTTATAATCGAGTGCGACACGTACACAGGGTCGTGGTTGCATATATCACAGATTTCGATGTTCATGGCCCAATCAGGACCGATGAGCATGTCGCTCGTGGCGCGTTCCACCAGATAATTCACCATCCCTCCTGCTCTTCCTCCGACCGAAAGTCGCCGCCGCGATCCGAATACCACACCCACCCGCCTCCGATTGTCGGCAAGATCGCAGAAGACTCCAAAAATAAGACGCAGTCTTTCTTCCGGCGACTCTCTCTCTCCCTCTTTCTCTCTCTAGAAGCGTTCTTCTGTGAGAGATCGCTGGCTGCTGCTGCTTTTCTGTTCAGGAACCGAATTTTTTTCCTTTATCTGAGTTGTTTTTGGGGGTGGGACTAGATTTGACGGGCGAATCAGGTGAGGACACGTTTTTGAATTTCGGAGACTCGCGTGCCGCGGTTCTGTTCTCTCTGTGTCACCGACTTTATGATTGGTTCTTTTTTTTGTTTTTTGTTGTTGTTGGAATTTGACAAATGATTTCAAAGAGAAATGTTAAAGATACTGGGTTGGTATTGCTGTTTTTAAAAAAAAAACTACTTTTGTTATGTTAGGAGAATAAGTTCATATTTGCTGTTTCATGTTTTTAGGTTTTTTTACCTAAAATTGTGAAAATAAATTGTTTTTAAGTGTTTACTAAACATCTTTTTTAACTCAGTTTTTTTTATACTCATTTTTATAAAAGTACTTTAGTGCAAAACTAATACTATATGATGACAGAGAGTTTATGAAAAGCTCTATTTTGAAAGAGTCTCTTTAACATTTTCGACTTCAAATTATTTGACTCAAAAATTAAGATTAGGTATAAGTTTATTGATAATTTTTCTTATATTATTTAAGTACGACAAATAAATATGATTGTTTAAAACTTAAATTAAACTAGTATATCCCATAATTAAAGTGCGTGTGAAAATTTATAAAATTAAAGGAGAAATGAAGAGAGTGAGAGAATTGGGTAAGAGGGAGAGAGAGGTTTATTTATTTTCTTTAAACTAGAGATGTTAAAATCACTTTAAACAAAAAAAAAAACAAAATTTTATTATATGAAATTACATTACTGTCCTTAATTTTTTTATTGTGATGGAAGATAAAAATGTCTTTTCACCCCCTTTTGGTTGACAAAGAGTGTGACAACCCGTCCCTAAAATTACGTTTTTATTTATTTTAATCTAGGGAACTGACGAAAATGCCCTAGAGGCAAGGATTTTGACTTCTGTTGGCCATCGTTTAGAGGAACGTATGACTTATTCTTTGGCGTAGTTGTGTAGTACTCATTGGTACGAATGCATAGGCAAAAACCGTTCACGAGTTCAGATTGTAACAGTATAGTTACAGACGTTTGAAAGTGGTTATTTATATTTTAGTTTATAAATTATTTGAACTCCCACCTTGTGGGAAAGAAGCCAATCAGCTTCAAGGATAGACAAAGGAGAACCAATCGGGAAGGGAGAAGGAAAAAGGGGGGGAAAAAAAAAACCTTCCCGTCGGGCAATGCACCCCCACACCCAAACCGATCAAACTCCGGCGATTTTCGCCATTTTTTTCGTTGAACCACTACCATCCAACACTTGCAAAACACTCAGTGTCCTTCCCTCTACCAATTATCACCCATATTTGAGGGTTTTTAGGTCCAAAACCGTGAGGAACCCCACCGGAGCACTGGAGGTGCTCAACGGTGATTCCTCCGATCTGACAAGTTCCACCACCTAAAACTACCCTTAATTAACTTCCCTTGGACCCAAGAACAAGACCTAACCAGTGGTAGAGACGTTGGAACATCGGGGAAAGAGAATCGAAGTTCACCCATTTTAGGGTTCCAACGGGTTTGAGTGAAATGGGAGCCTTTCCCGGTCAAATTGGACTTGGCCACAGGTATAAAACTTGCTCTACTCTTTGAGATCTTCATTTGTGTAAAAATTGAGAATTTTTGGAGATAGTTGAATTTTCCGGCCAACCGCCGTGTGCGGCGGCACGTGAGCCGAGTCACCTCCTAACCTTTCTAAGCTAAGTTTGACACCCCAATTCCTTAGGTGAAGTCCAATTGATAAAATCTCATCATTTGAACATAGTTTTGATAAAAACTGCTACTTGAACATTATGTGAATCAACTATCCGACCGTTGGATCGTCACCAAATTTTAATACATTATAGTATGTAATATTTAAGGTTATTAGAAACTTACGGATTGGGAATTTGATGTACGGATTTTCCCAAATTGGATTTATAAGTTCATAAAATAAAACATTGATCGCCACTTGAATTGGCAATTGGCGGAGATCTAACCGATCATAATGAAACTTTAGTATGATATTTGAGAAGCACAATGTGCATCTTTGGAAGTTACGGATCAGAAATCCAAGATGCGGATCTTTCAGATTGAGTTACGTAGGGTTGTGGACCCTACCGTTGATCTTTGACCGACGGTTGACTTTTGGTCAATGGGTCTCATGGGTTACCATAGATTGATTTATGAGTCATACAGGTTGCGTTAGGCAACTCCGACTCATGAGTTACCATAGATTGATGAGCACTTGATTTATTATACTGTTGCCGATATGTAGTGATTTGGAATATTCTTGGATTTACTGTTGATTTACATTTGATTTCATACTTATATGTTGTATGATTTCTTGGACCATATACAAGTATTACAAGGAGGGGTTATATCTTTTAGAATGTCTTTATTAAAGCTTTATTTTCAGGCCCACTCACTCTTGTTTTTATCCCTCCAGGTTCTAAAAGCAGAGTTTTCGTATTGACGAGGATTCGTGGCAAGTCTTGGTATTGAAGATTACATTCGATGGTATGATTTTCAATCCACTCTACTGTACTTTTTTTATACTCTGACGTCACGTGTCAAATGGGTTCATTCCCGCTCACAACGCATTCTTGTATTTAGGCACTTTCAGGTTTAAATTTATTCACATTTTCCACATCACTACACTTTATGGCTTCGTCACCTTTCAGGCGATTCGGAACCTTAGTGGACAATTTGGGTCGGGGTGTGTCAAAGAGAGTTTCATTAACTTTTTTGTTTCTTTTGCAATTAGAATATCGTTATAATATAAAAATAATTCAAATTTAAATAAATTCAATCTTCTCATCCCATTGCATTACAGGCCGGACTAGAATTGCACTGCCGATAAGCATTATCTCATATGCCTTCTTCCCTTCCTCAATAGCCACATTGTCTACTCTAACTCCTAAAGGTTACCCTTCGCACCAACCCTTCTGGAAGAGCTAAAACTCTCCTTGATGTGCACCCGCTTAGACCATCTCCAACCCTTAAAGTAAGTCTCAAAATTTGCCTTATATTTCCCTCCAAAATCACTCCAACCTTTGGGCTAAAATTGGGTTATGTGTTATAACTCAAAATAGTGCTACTTCCCCCCAAAATCTGTCACATGTTAAGTAGGCACAGACAGGCCTGGGTCCACCGCATGTTGGCAGTAGTTTATGAGCCCAATGGCTATCTGATTTAATCCAACCACTCTGACCACTGGACCGTTGGTTGATCCAATGGTACAGATTCATATGTATTCAATATTTAGTTTTATATTTATAAATGCATTGAATCCAACGATTGAGATCTAATACGATCAAATCTAATGGTAACAAAAAATCTAATGGCCCAAAATTAAATCCAATGGCTAAAATAATTTAAAAAAAACGAGTTCTCTATGTGTTTCATGGTGTTGATTTAGTGATTTTTTTTAATAATTATTGAAATCTAAATATTTTTAGGTTAAAATGTTCATAAAACAAATTAAAATAATCTACATAATGTTTTTTTTTAAAGTTACTTTAAAGACAAATATTAGCTTTTTTTTATAGTACAAGACAAATATTAGCTTAAATTCATTATTTAATAATGTCAGGCTAGAAATTTAACAAAAAATGATTGAAGCGGAAAAACTGTTTTTGGGTTAACACCTAAATTTTCTAAGTCAAAATTTTTAAATTTTAACCTAAATGTTGGAGATGATCTTATAATTTTGTCAAACTGAGGCATCACAAGTTCCTTATACTTTGTAACAAAAGCCACATTCACGTTAGGCCCTTCCACGATGAATCCATCACCATCCAGCCAAATGACTGCGAAAGCACCATTTTCTTCGGCTACATCTTTGAAAACACATTTGGAAGATAATCCACACTATTCATGGTTGCAAATTGAGGTTTTATTGGGATCGAAGAAGTTACCACTTTAATTCCCTTCGAACTAAAGGGAGATTAGTTACCTTCAAAAGATAAATCATCTATATATATAAAGGGAGAGCCCCAGTTTGGTGAAGCATTCATAAATGCCAAGAATATCCCTATGTTTCCTTCACAATCAAAATCCAAAAAAACCTAAAAAGGAGGACAAACTGGTAAAAAAACCATCATTGAAAAAAGATAAAGCATCATAATCGTAGAGTTTTGCCGAATGAAGAATTAGAACCGCAATCTGGGATTCAACCACCCTCCACATTTTGCAAGCTACCAACTAGATCAAAAGCGTCCACTCCCTCACCTTCCATCCTCTCCTTCTCTTCCAACAACCTCACTGGTCTCTCTCTTCACTCTCTCTTACTCTCTCTAAAATCCAAAGTTGACAATAAACTGAAGACGTGTTTGTGAATGCAGGGAAGAGGAATTCTAGGAATTTAGTTTTGTGCGGGCAAAGTGTGGGCTTTGAGAGTGAGTCCTACAGTTTTGGGTTTCTGAAGGTTTCGGATATCCACACAATCTATTGGGAGCAGTGGAAATCCAGACGGCCATGTGAGTTGCGATTCTTCGTCCTAATAAATGCTTAGTTTTTGCATTTGTTTACTATATAGTGTGATTTTTTAGTTATTAAAGATTCCAATTTTTAGAAAACGGGCATTTAAAACCCTCTCGAAGTAGTAGGATTTAGAAGTGAACTCTATTGGAGAAGTAATTCATTGTGTTAAAATTTCATTAGGTAAGTTCAGTTTCATATTCATTTCGGTAGTTTATTTGTAACCGTGCATAAATCAAGGAGAAGAGAACGAGGGGAGAGAGAAACAAAGATACAGATTGACAAAGACTCTTCCTCTACATTGACTGTTTCTTATCGCAGGTAACTTTCAATCTTGATTCTCCATTTTCTATGTATTCCTTCCAGCGTTTGTCCATTATTCACCAAATTCTTTTTAATTTTCTTCCGTTTTCATGCATGATTGTTGATTATTTGCTTTTGAGTGAAAAACTGGATTTGTTTCTTCTCCATGTAAGTGCCCGTTGGTGAGTTTCTTATGCTTACAAGGAAACTCTTGGCTCTAGGGAGTTTTTGTTTATATTAATCCATTTTCCGATTATTTATCGGGCTTTTTCCATTAGGTTTTCAAATCATTTGCTTTTGGTGCAGGCGGTTGAGATAAATGTGATATGGTGTATGTGTGAGCGAGACATTGTGAGGAATGGTAAAAACGTGGGAAGCAGAAAAAATGAGGAAACAAATTAGAACGTGAAGAAGGAAAAACCGTTATATGCATTTGTCATAAGTCTCCCAGATTTCAAATTGTATCTAAAGCATATATTAAATCGACACCATCGTGCAACTTGACACGTGGAGAAGATGAACGTGGCATCAGATTTCAAACTGCTATGGGCAGTTGCCACTTGATTCCACATTTAATTGATCGCCAGTCTCTCAGGTATTTGCTTCCACCCTTTTATTCTCTTTTGTCTTCTTTGGCATTTGATTTCTATCTCCCTTTTTATCCTGCGTTTTAATTTCAGATTCTGGGATAGTTTCTATTTATCCATTATTTTCCCCAATCTTGTTCCTGTTTATTCCTGTACAAAGTGCATTGCAGGAAGGCGAATCATCATATGGCCATTTTTAAAGGTAACGCCCAAGAATCTATTGCTTAATTTATATTTTTCTTTAGGGTAAATTTTGTTTGATCATTTTTCTGCAGTTTTCTCTCCTTTTGTAGAAAATCGAATCCATTCGTTTACGTATTATGTTTACACTTTTGTTTCTCCAATATTCTCTCTTATTATATCCACAAAGTGAATTGTCAAATAATTTAGAACGCAGGAACAAAGAAAGAAGGAAGACATGAAAGCCTTCTGTAGACCTCGAAATTTCGGTGAAATAAATGTTGATCAATAATTAAAATTTCAACGTTCATGTGTCACATAAATTTTACACATAGCATGTGACTAAACGAAAAATCAAAATAAATCGGAAAAGTCATCAAACAGGACACGTGTCAACACCTGGCAGAAATGATTTATTTCATCTAATTATTTAAATCTAAAAAATCAAGTTTTGGAATTCTATAAATAAGAGGCCAAGGCATTCATTTTGGGACACCAATTCATAACCAATTCACCTCACACCACAACCTTGAAGCTTTGAAACTCCAAAGCTCCTAAGCAAATCCCGGAGGACCAAGAAAACTCTCTTCGTTCTTCGTCAAATCCTCATTCAAAATCAAGCCCCAACGGCCCTTGAAGAACTTCCACTAATTCAAGATCAAGCCTCGACGACCCTTGAAGAAAGTGTCCATCATTCATCATTCGTTCATCCCTAGATCAAGCCCCGACGGCCATTTGGATCAACGACGTCAACAAATTCGCACAACTGTTTATCCCAAGATCAAGCCCCGACGGCCCTTTGGACCAACAACATCAAATCCACCCATTACAAAGATAGAATTATAGGCTAAATTTGTAGAAGAGATTGTAACCTCTAAATCATCAATACAAATATTATTTTGTACACGTGTTCTTGTCTCGTTCATCGCAGGAATTTCCGTGTTTACAAATTTGGCACGCCCAGTGGGACAATCTCTACCTCTCATCTCTATCTTTGAATCCGCAAAAGGCACAAATGGCATCAAAGAAGGCTCAAGTCGTTCTCGCAGCCAATGCAAGGAACAAGAGCGTCATCACTGCAGGCGGTGTCACTTCAGGCATCACAACTCAAAGCAAGGCAAGAGCTCTTTCTGCCGCCTCTACCACCCCTACATCCACTCCGTCAAAGGAACAAGAGCACCCGAGGCACGAACCTGTGATCACCCTGGCCTCGCTAAGGGCGCTAAGGAAGGAAAGCCCAATGAAGTACTCTGGTTCCACTCTTTCTGATGTCGACTCAAGCGGCAGCTCAGCCATGCAAGTCATGACTACTGGAGTGACTTCAATCGATGAACAGCTGGCTCATATGAATGAAGCGATCGTAAGGCTAACACGGATTGTGGAAGAAAAAAACCAGCAAATAACTGCACTCGTCAACCAACTAGATGTAAAGCCCAACGTGAAAATCGAGCAAGGGGATGATTCAGTAAAAAAGGAAAACGACGAGGATGAAGAGCCTCCGATGGAGAAAATCGATGTGAAGCCGGAGCCAGGCCAAGCAGCGGCACTCATGTGATCTCTTTCTATCCAACAGCTGCAAGAGATGATTGCCAACACCATCAAGGCACAGTACGAAGGAAGTTCACATGACTCCATATTATACTCAAAACCCTACTCCAAGAAAATTGACGCTTTGAAGATGCCAAGGGGTTATCAGCCATCAAAGTTCATGCAGTTTGATGGAAAGGGAAACCCGAAGTAACACGTCGCCCATTTCATTGAGACTTTCAACAACGCGGGGACAGAAGAAGATACCTCGCTAAGCAGTTTGTACGCTCACTGAAAGGAACTGCCTTTGAGTGGTACACAGACCTAGAGCCTGAATCCATCAACAGTTGGGAGCAATTGGAAAATGAATTCCTCAACCACTTCTACAACACCCGTCGCACCGTGAGCATGCTAGAGCTGACAAGCACGAAGCAATGGAGGGATGAGCCAGTCGTGGACTACATCAACCGATGGCGTAATCTAAGCCTCGACTGCAAGGACAGGCTCTCTGAGATCTCTTCGATCGAGATGTGCGTCCAAGGCATGCAATGGAGGTTACACTATATCCTTCAAGACATCAAACCACAGACATTTGAAGAGTTAGCCACCCGTGCCCATGACATTGAGCTAAGTATTGCCCATCACGGGAAGAAAGAGCCGATCACCGACTTCAAGAATGATAAGATGTTCTCCCCAAATGTAGACAAGACTGGGAAGAAACCCCCCAAGGAAGCGTTCACCGTCAGCACTGCGCCCGTCAAGACCGCCTCTGGGCCTATCAAGATCTCCTCCAAAACCAAAGCAAATGAGATAAAGAGAAGTGAGCCTCCTCGCACCCAAGAAAGGTACAAAAGCACCTTGAGGGAATTAGAGCAGAAGGTATACCTTTTTCCTGACTCAGACATGGATGTAATGTTAGACGACTTGCTAGAAAAGAAGGTAATCGAGCTACCCGAATGCAAGCGGCCTGAAGAAATGAATCGCATAAACGATCCTAAATACTGCAAATACCATCGAATCGTGAGCCATCTTGTGGGTAAGTGCTTCGTCCTCAAAGAGTTCATCATGAAGCTAGCACAACAAGGGCGAATCGAGCTCGACCTCGAAGACACAGCCGCAACACATACTAATACAATTGCATTTAGATCTTTCGATCCCGTGCCTCACGAAGCAACACCTGACCATTCATATCAATGCTCAAGTTGCATGATACCTTCTACGCAACCATTGCCGGGGGCAAACGAACAAGATGCACGTACCGATAATGAAGAAGGATGGACATTGGTAACCTACAAAAAAACAAGGAAACCAAAACCACAAGCCACAAGACAAAAGGTGGAACAAGTGAGAAAACACCATCGTCGCAACAGTAGGAAGCCCAAAAGAAACGTAAAAGTTGATAAGCCAACGTATGCTGGGGAACCTATGGAGCAAGAGCCACGCATTCTTGTCTCCTTGCACGAGTACTTCCCGAATGACTTCTTCCAACAGTGCACTATCGCTGCATGCCACATGGTCGAAGTAGAAATGGAAGAACTTTCAAAAGGCAAAGATATCACCACTGAGGGAGAAAAAACTCTCACGCTCGAAGAAGGTCTGCCAACACACTTTAGCATTGAGGAAGCGTTACGATTGCCAAAGAAGATGCGTAGAGCATTAGTAATGGTCTTGGAAAGTCCCAATGACCATGAAGTGCAAGAAAGCAAGAACGAAGGCTTGAAGCTTCGGCCACATGAATGTGCCATATGCTGTGCCATTGAGGACGTAATCCATTTCACCGACGAAGACTTGCTGCTAAGATCCAAGCCTCACAACCGTCATCTCTTCGTCTCGGGGTACGTAAGGGAGCACAAAGTCAACTGCATGCTTGTGGATGGTGGATCAGCCATAAACATCATGCCAAAGTCAACAATGACTACAATCGGCATCAAGGCGGATGAACTGTCCCTAAGTCGTCTACTAATCCAAGGTTTTAATCAAGGAGGACAAAAAGCGATGGGCATGATCTGAGTGGAGATGACTATTGGTGAACTTAGGTCAAGCACGATATTCCACGTGATTGATGCAAGAACTTCTTACGGCTTGTTTTTAGGAAGGCCTTGGATCCATGCAAATGAAGTAGTATTGTCCACCCTTCACCAATGCTTGAAATTCTACCAAGAAGGAGTGAAGGTGATCTATGGCGACACCAAACCATTCACCGAAGCCGAATCACATTTCGCAGACGCCAAGTTCTACATGGATGAAGACATGGTGCCCGAAGCTTTTCCAAAAGAGATCAAATCCACAGGCAAAGCAACACCTAAAAAGCAGGAGTGGCAAGCTATGCTAAGAAGCAAGAAGAAGAAGCCATGCCGTCTTTAAGCAAGAACGATGATGAGCTTGCTAAACCTGCAACAACCAAAGGGAGTAAGACGCCCTCAAATGGACTAAACACACCTGTTTTCCGATACATTCCGATGTCAAGAAGAAAGAATGGTCAATCCCCGTTCGAAACTGAAGCAAGCAAAGCCGATGCACAACGGTACATGGATAATGTAAAGTTGATCAAGACGAATGCAGTTTTACCTCTGACATAGCTAAGCAACGCTAAGGTTGCAAAATTACCACAAGGCTTCGTAAAAGCTCTACCAAATGGGGTAGAACCAAGCTTTCTCCCAACCAAGAGGACCAAAGAAGGTTTTGATCCAAACGCCTACAAACTCATGTCAAATAGGTACGACTTCGCTTCTTCTTCAAATCCTGGAAAAAAGGTTTCAAACACCGTCAACAATAAATAACGTGACCTCACTAAGACTCAAAAGAAGTTGAAGAAGCATGGTTACGGAGTTAACAACAACAAAGCTGGACTTGGCTTCACACCAAATGCACCCGTGAAGATTTCAAGCAAAACGAAAAATGCTAGCACTCAACATATCAGCGTGAGCATTGAACAAGATCGAGAAGAGCCTAAATCCACCCATCGAACGCCAGTCTTCGATAGGATGAATCGTTCAAGACCCAGAACGTCAGCCCTTGATCACATTGGTGGTCAAAACCGAACATCCGTCTTCAAGAGGCTTAACATGCCAACATCCCGAAGCTCTATTTTTGAAAGGTTGTCAAAACCTAAGAAGCAAAGCAACAAGGCTAGCTCTCCTTCTCGTCAGTCAGCTTTGGAAAGACTTGAAGACAACAAGAAGTTTTCTGGAAATAGGGAAACAACGTCAAAGGAAGAAAAACTTGACAGGCTAGCAGAAAAAGGCAATATTCGAAGCTCAATTCCTTCAAGGATGAAGCGTCAAGCAATCTTGGAGGTTGACGCAAATGGACCACTGATAGTAAAAAGGTGCACCATCATCCATACTGGACAATCTTCATACTAACAAGCCCAAGAAGACGACACTAAATAGGAAGTCCAAGATGTCTTCCACATCACGACCCAAGAAGGCAAAGAAGACGAGATCCCTGAAAAAGATGTCATTGTTGCACCACCACAACTTGAGGATGGGGGGCAAGCCACGGTTGACGATCTCAAGGAGTTCAACTTGGGCACAAAAGATGAGCAAAAACCTATCTTTGTAAGTGCACTGCTAAGAGCAGACGAGATAAATGAGTATTACCAACTGCTATCAGAGTACAAAGATGTTTTTGCTTGGACTTACAAAGAAATGCCCAACCTTGACCCTGTCATCGCTGTGTATCATCTTGCAGTCAAGCCTGGAATGCGACCGATAAAGCAAACTAAAAGGCGTTATCGATCCGAGCTCATTCCATAAATCGAGGCAGAGATTGACAAGCTAATCGAAGTAGAATTCATTCGAGAGGTGCAATACCCCAGGTGGATCTCCAACATCGTCATCGTCCTTAAGAAATCTGGACAAATACGTGTTTGTGTAGACTTCCGGGACCTCAACGACGCTTGCCCGAAGGATGACTTCCCCTTGCCAATCATCGAAATTATGGTAGACACAACCACTGGCCACGAGGCACTGTCATTCATGGACAGCTCTTCTGGATACAATCAAATTCGTATGGCTCTTGAAGATGAGGAATTAACAGCATTTCGCACTCCAAAAGATATCTACTGTTACAAGGTGGTGCCCTTTGGTCTAAAGAACGCTGGGGCTACATATCAACGCGCAATGCAGAAAATCTTCAATGACATGCTACACAAGAACGTAGAATGTTATGTGGACGATGTGGTGGTCAAAACAAAGAAAAGATCAGATCACTTGAAGGATTTGCGAGTAGTGTTCGAAGGCTCCAGAAAGTTCCTCGGCTTCATTGTTAAGCACCGTGGTATTGAAGCGGATCAATAAAAAATCAAGGCCATTCAAAACATGCATGAGCCAAGAAACCTGCACGAGCTGAAAAGTCTACAATGACGGCTAGCCTTCATCAGACACTTTATCTCTAACCTTGCAGGGCGTTGTCAACCGTTCAGCCGACTCATGAAGAAGGATGTTCCGTTTGTATGGGACGAAGCATGCCATAATGCTTTTGAAAGCATAAAAAAGTATTTGTCAAGTCCACCTATCTTGAGGGCACCTGTGCCCGGGAAACCACTCATATTGTACATCGCCGCTCAGGAAAGTTCAGTTGGAGCACTCTTAGCGCAAGAGAATGAATCCCAGAAAGAAGGGGCGTTCTACTACCTCAGCCGAACCCTCACCGACGCCGAGTTGAACTACTCCCCAATAGAAAAGATGTGCCTTGCCTTAGTGTTCGCCATCTAGAAACTCAGGCATTACATGCATGCTTACACCATCCACTTGGTTGCTAAAGTTGACCCGGTCAAATACGTCATGTCCAAACCAGTCTTGACAGGGCGACTCGCTAAATGGGCGCTGCTGCTTAACCAATATGAGATCATCTACGTCCCAGCTAAAGCCGTAAAGGAACAAGCGCTAGCAGACTTTCTTGCCGATCACCCAATCCCAGCTGATTGGAAAATCTCAGACAACTTACCTGACAAGAAAGTGTTCTACATCGACATTTTCCTGACATGGACGATGTTCTTCGACGAATCTGCACGAGCAGATGAAGCAGGGGCAGAAGTAGTATTCATGTTGCCACAAAGGCAGATATTACCTTATTCCTTTCAACTAAGCGAATTATGCTCCAACAACGTCGCTGAGTACCAAGCACTGATCATCGGACTCCAAATGGCGATCAACATGGGAATCACAGCCCTTAGGTATTTGGAGACTCCAAGCTCATAATCAATCAACTCTTAATTGAATATGAGGTGAGGAAAGATGATCCCATCCCATACTTTCGGCTGGCAACTCAACTGCTACAAGAGTTTAAGACTGTGACACTAGAACATGTGCCAAGAAAAGAAAATCAAATGGCAGACGCTCTTGCCAACTTAGCCTCAAGCATGACATTAGGAGAAGACGAAGCTGCAGACGTGCCAGTCTGCCAAAGATGGGTGATCCCCCTCGTCACCGAAATGCTATTGGATGATACAAATGTCATCTTAGTACTTCCAGTCGATGTTGAAGAGTGGAGACAACCGTTGATCGATTACTTAGAGCATGGAAAACTTCCAGACGATCCTAGACACCGCTCCGAAATACGTCGACGAGCACCTCGCTTCCTCTATTATAAAGAAACACTCTACCAACGCTCTTTCGAATGAGTACTTCTGAGATGCCTAGGTGAGGAAGAAGTTAATCAAGCCATGGAAGAAGCACACTCAGGCGTATGCGGGGCGCATCAATCTGGACCAAAGCTACATTTCCAGCTCAAAAGAATGGGTTACTACTAGCCAAGCATGGTGAAGGACAGCCTGGAACATGCTAAAAGGTGCCAAGCTTGCCAATTCCACGCCAACTTCATACACCAACCACCTGAGCCATTACACCCTACAGCTGCTTCATGGCCATTCGATGCATGGGGATTGGACGTTGTAGGACCAATTACTCCGAAGTCATCTACATGAGAAGCTTACATCCTAGCTGCAACAGATTACTTCTCCAAGTGGGCTGAAGCCATACCCCTAAAGGAAGTAAAGAAGGAAACTGTCGTCCGTTTCATCAAGGAGCACATCATCCACCGATATGGGGTGCCTCGCTACATCATCACTGACAACGAAAAGCAATTCTCCAACCGACTCGTGGATGAGCTCTGTGAGAAATACAAGTTCAAGCAGCACAAGTCTTCCATGTATCATGCCCCGGTCAACGGTCTTGTAGAGGCATTCAACAAAACATTGTGCAATCTCTTAAAGAAGGTAATCGGCCGAACAAAGATAGACTGGCATGAAAGACTAAGTGAAACACTTTGGGCATATCGGACGACGCATAGGACTCCTACCCAAGCTACGCCTTATTCTCTTATATATGGCGTGGAAGCTGTTTTACCGCTCGAAAGTCAAATCCCCTTACTGAGAATGGCTATACAAAAAGGCTTGACTGATGAAGAGAATGCAAAGTTGCGCCTTCAAGAGTTGGAAGCACTCGACGAAAGAAGGCTCAAAGCTCAACAACATTTGGAATGCTACCAAGCATGGCTATCCAAGGCATTCAACAAGAAGGTCCACCCAAGGTCTTTCCAAACTGGAGATCTCGTCCTCGCATTGCGTAGGCCTATCATCACAACTCACAAGACGAAAAACAAGTTCACATCAAAGTGGGATGGACCATACGTAATACAGAAGGTCTACACCAACGGCGTCTACTTAATCATGGTAGAAGACGGCTTGAAGATTGGCCCTATCAATGGAAGATTCTTGAAGCGCTATTACCCTTAAAAGGCGACAACCAAAGCTCCCGGCCCGCAAGAGCATAAACTGTGTACGGCAAAATCATCATAAAAAAATGCATTTGAACTACATTATGACTTGATCTCTCCTCAACAGAGGGTACATAGACAACTTGAAACGTCAAAACTTCAAGTACAGTCACACCATCTAAAAAAAACACTTTGAAGAATGAAGAGCAAATTCAAGAATGTAAATACTTTATTTCTTTGAAAGAAGGAGTCGGCTCCAAAAGCCTTATTAAAAAAAAAAAACAGAAGATACTACTTGAAAACTATGTCCCCAAAACTACGAAGACAATCTTCAAGCAAGCTTTCCAAAGTCTTCAAAGTATCTGCCTCAGTGGGAGACAAGATAGGCAACTCCATAGTCATGCATTTCTCTCGTTCTAGGCGTGAAATATCCTCCTGGTACTGAGAAAGTGTAGTTCCCTGCTCCGCGAGAACACTTTCAAGTTGCGATGCTTCGATTACCAATTGCTCTCGCTCTCTCGCCAACACATCTAGATGCACCTGGACAGAAGTTAAAGAAGTCTCTGTAACTTGATAATCTCCTGAAGTAGCTTGCTGAGAAGATTGGACTTGAGCCAGTGACAAGTTTATTGTTGCTAGCTGATGAGCTCTAACATCTGGACTCAACTTCTTCAAGGAAATAGCACGCAAGGAAGAATACTCAGTCGAGGCGGCCATAAGTTCGGCAACCTTGATCTTCAATGATGAAGAATCAACGTTAAGGTTGTCAATCACAGAAACAAGCTTCGACAAATCCTCATTGAGCAACGTAAGGTCTTCCAACGGGCACTTAGAAATCATCTTCTCTATATGGCTTTTGATATCCATTGCCGCACTAAGACTGATGCGATGGATGACTTGCTCAGTACCGCTAAGGTTCGGCCCTCTCAAAGAGATCTCAGAGCTAGCTGGCAAAGGTGTTGGACGCATGACGGGTTCTTACATACCTTTACCTACACATGGCAAACTTGGAAAGTTCGACAGATTTGGAACAAGCTCTGCACCAGGCGGATCCCCGATCTCCCTGTCTATAGGTAGTTCACCCGCAAATAGCATCTCCGTATAGGAATAAACATCTGCAGGTGCCAAATCAAAATAACAAGAAGGCCCAACCTAAAGGAAACAAAGAAAGATGTTAGAAACGAAAGCCAAAATGATGAAAGCATAAGAAATCACGAGAGAAAATGAAGTGCATACATCTCTCTCAAATGGCACACGGTCATCGAGTAGAGGAGGTCTAAACACTTCTTACTTCTTATGACAAAAATTGACATCGTTGTCAACCTGAGCATCCTCAAGTGGTCGCTTATTTGAAACTTATTGACGCTGTTGCAAAATAAATCCATTTTCGTGCGAGTCAACTTCATCTCCCGCCTCTTCAGAAACATCCGGATGTCGAGGAGACAAACATGGGCATTAAGGAGCTAAAGCTACAGGTCTATCTTGTAAGGGAGCCGCACTGGTGTAACAAGAGCTACCACTTGCATAGGAACCACATGACAGCCCTCTCTCAACATATCATTGCCCGAGTGAGAAGAATTGGTACCACTTGCCATCCCCAAGTTCTTATAATATACCTTTGACCACCACGAGCATAAACACGGGTCACTGGATTACTCTTGAACTCGTCATTGGCTGGCAGCGTGATAACATCATTTGTACATGCACGGGTACAAGACTCCTAATGCATATACACGACTTGCAAAGATGCTGATTGGTTCTTTTCCTTCAGCTTGCCTGGCAAGTTTTGGACAAAACCAAATTGCATGCTGAAACGGTGGGAACTATATGGCTGAACAATGCATCGGTCTTCTTGCTGCAAAGAAACAAACCCCGAACGAAGACTTATAAGATAAGACAAGTCTGACGAGCGGAGATGCGAATTGTCTCCGATGCCTTGCCGTATCGAGCCAACTCTCGCTAAGGGGTCCATCCTCAAATCTTCACAACTTTCAAATAGCGCTCGTGTCTGCAAATCATCAAGGCTATTCGCGGAGAGCACGCCAGAATACTTCGTTATCAAAGGCCCCATCTTGGCTGCAGTCGATGAAGAAGGCCTTGACTTGTCTAGAGTCGTCAAAGAAAAGTGAATGCCAAAATATTCACCCAACCAACCATACACATAGTGGTAAGGAAGCACCGCAGCACGATCTTCAGTGCTTGCCGAGTTCGAAACAATGCTCAAGCCATTATAAATGTTGGCTAAAACCGGAATAGCAAGGCTAAAAGACTCACCTGCAGCCATCTTGCTAGCAATTTTGAAAACTCCAGGACGAACTAAGTTGACGTCGCCTGTTGGGAAAACAAACTTACAAAGCCAACAAGCTAAGAAAGCAACTAGGTAAGACTCATTCACATGCTTTGATACTATGCTAAAATCCTCAAACGCTCTCAACCTGTCAGAAGAGCGGCGCCTGGTTAAGCCAATAACACCGGACGGGTCTGAGTCTCCCTTTGGCCTAGTGGTCTTGTTACGACAACTTTTCTTTGAAGACTTCTTATACCTCATGGCCTTCCAGTACCAAAATCGGATCCATGAGGAAAACCTCACGCCTGATTTACCTTAAGCATCTTGGAAAAGCTTGTGATACGCCCAAAACAAATAGCGGTAACTCGCAGGCAATCCTCGGCTATTGCAAAGAGAAAGTTCCTCCGCGCTGGGAACGACCTCGTCATAAAACTTACCATGGATCGGCAAGCCTTCTACTATCCTGTGAAGATCCCACAGTGAAATTGACATCTCCCCTTGCGCCGTGTGAAGTGTGTTGGTCGCTGAACACCAATGCTCAAAGAACGTCCGAAGGACGGAATGATGACGATCATAACTAAACAAAGATGCGTACACATCATGGTAAAGGCCCACTTTAGTAAGCACATCTTTAGATCGGCTTAAGACATCTTCAAGCCACTCCCAATAAAACTCATCAAAGACGACTTCTACAGTAGTCGACAGGGTACCATTCCAAGCCATGGCTCCACTGCGAATGTGATCACCAAGAAGCTTAAACGAGGCCGGATGATGGTCATGAGCATGGTGCGAATGATTCAAAATAAGAACCATCAATGTGCACGCCTTTTTCTTCGTATTTGGTTGAACAGCGTCTACCACCTCTCAAGATACTTCAGAAGACTACGACTTAATATGCATGGAATTGTCTTTCACGAGAAAAGCAAGCGCCTTAGGACCAGTTAGTGGAGGGTAAAGCTTCAACGTTGTTCCCTCATCTTGTGAATCGTCTTCCTTCGTAAGAATGGTGATGGTGATGGTGATGTTCCTAAAACATTTGAAAAATACCATGACCGCAAATCAACCACAAAACTTGAGCAGCATGACAAAGATGACAGCTACATGATGGTCCTTCAAAGCACGCTACAGTGGCGAAGGAAACCAAAATGCTACGTAATCGCACTACGCAAACCCACAGCGATTACGTAAGCAGTTTCTTGCACCGCACGTTGGCGTCACTACCAAGAAAGAACTGTGACCAAAATGCATTACGCAGCAAAGCCCCGCTGCAGGCTCTTGCACAGCACCACACGGCAGCGCGCCACCGAGGGAAAACTATGGTCAAAAGGCACTACACAGCGAAACCTCGTTGCAGTCTCTTACACAAGCACACCCATGACCTGCTACCACAGCTCTAAAAACTTCGCGAAGATCCTGGCGTCAAGCTCTGCCTTCTCAAGATTAAAGATTCCTGACATTACAAACAAAGAAATCCATCAGTAGGGACACACACATTCTGCGTAAACAAAAAAAAAACACACATATTATATTATGTTATATATATAGACATATGTGTGCACGGTTTGGTGATGGGACAAGTGCACAGAATGGAGATGGTGGCAAGACGATCAACTTCCACATATATATATATATAAGGACGCAAATGGAGATGATCACGGGACGATCAACTTCCATACATATATATATATATATATATGGCTTGAAAAGACGCAAATGGTGATGGTGATGGGACAAATATATATATACATATATGCATGGCTCAAAAGATGGAAATGGTATGCACGGCTCAAAAGACATATATATATATATATATATACACATGTGACTCACCAAGTAAAAGCAGCATGAAGGAATTACAGAGGGCAAAGCACATTATATTACATATATATATGTATGCACGGTGATAAAGCAAACTACAACAGTGATAAAGCAAACTACAACAGCGATAAAGCAAACTACAACAGCAGCTTTCCGTATATATATATATATATATATATATATATATATATATATATATATATATATATATATATATATTGCATTAGCATCTTTATACTCTGCAAAGTAAGTTTCATATCCAAACTTTCGATTTACAGTCTATCTTATCTGTCAGTCCTCACATTCGCTTGTTTTAATCCCCAACCAAACAGTAAGGCGTGTTCCAAACAATAAGACCCAGGAGAGGCATGAACGGATCGCATGAGCGGGGCAGGGGTTTAGCTAGCATAAGAGGAAGGTGAATCAATATAAGATTTCTGTATTTTGATTGTTTGTTTTGTGAAAGTTATGAGTAGATTATTTAGATCTAATTCAATGGCCAGTACTAGCTCTAGATCCAGTCTAGGTACTATACCTGATATTGTTAATGAAGAACAAAAACTTGATTTTCAAACTGACGATAGTATAGATTTTGGAGATTGGAACATCCCTAAAGTCTCAAGTAAAAATATTTATAAAAAGAAATGGTCAGTAACTTCATTTCGAAGTGAACATCACGTCAAGACAGTTGAAAAGGCTTATGCTCTTAGCAAAGAACATGAGACTTGTCAGTTGTTTTCTCCAGAACAAATCAAATCCCATAGGAAAGATTGTCATAATTATATTCATATAGGATTAGTTCAAATAGCTGTAAAACCATTAACTAGAAAAGGTCTTAATACCTCTATTTTGTTATGTCTCCGAGATGCTAGATTCACTAACTTTAGTGATAGTATACTTGGAATGATAGAATCCATTCTTTATAATGGACCTATCCATTTTGATTGTTTTCCAGACCTCACCATAAGTCTTTCAGATCCACATATGCTGAAAGCACTCACATTGAACATTAAGACTTCGGGATATCAAGTCCTTGAAGGAACACAGCCCTTGGCATTAATTTATAGAGTCTATTACAAAGTCACTGGCACAAATATGAACTTTCAGGCTTTAACCAAAAGTCCGAGAGATCACACACTTCTAATACAGACAAACCAAGAAAATGCAAACATTAAAGTCCCAAGAACTATTAAGTGGTCAGATATCAGACTACCTTCAGACTGGTGTTTGATTAATGAAAGTAAGCCGGTAGCTATCCAAAACAGTTTAGTTAATCTAGATAATATAGAACAATATTTTGATGGGACTGTCAAAATCAATTTTGATCGTCCTGGCAGAAGATCTTGTGAGTCAGTTCATTCACAAAGATCATTTGCTCCTAGCAGAAATTCTTTTTCTGGATCCATGTCAACCGATAGGATGGGTCAAGATCAAGAATTAATAAACTCATTAGACAATAGGAAATTAAAATCAGTAGACACTAGTTCATCAGTAACCCAACAAGAGTTAATCAATGATTTGATTAACCTCAAACTAAAATCAGTAGAAACAGCCTCTCAGGTAACACATCCGATTTATCAACCACAAACTCAAGAAAGAGGAGGACAAACTTCTCCTACCAAATCTGACTTTGAAGCAAGTCATGTTGATTTTGAAGAAAGTCAGGTTCACCATCAACTTTTAGTTCTAAATAAACCATTTAAAAAGAATAGCAAAAGTCTCAATGCGGATATTGTAGCTAAAGAGAATATTCCAAGGAGGAATATTTTCCAAAATAAATATAGCCAAGAAGAAAAATCCGAAATTTATAAGAAATGGAATACCTTTATGGAAACACACAGATTTGAAGTATTTTTCTTCGATTATGTTGAAAATTACTACGAGTCTGACAAAAAAATTAGAAGTAATAACCAAAGAAAACTGGCTAAAAGAAGACAAGACTATTGCCTCCTCCAGCCACCCTCCTCAAGAAACCATTTTGATCACAAAGGGTACTACCCAAATTCCGGCAACTCCTTTTAAGATTCCCAAGGAAGATTTAGGAACTGTCAAACCCATTATTGAACAAAACAATTTTACCAATCAAAGTCTTCATACTATTGGTAAACAATTAGATAAAATTGAGACAAAGATTGATAATCTTTCTGTCTCAAGACCCAAAGAAAAACCTCTTATCAATTTCCCAGAATCCTCTTCAAAGGCAGTAGCCTTGAAATCATCCTCTACTTCTATAAATCAAAAAATTGATCAGATGTTACTTGAATTAAAAAAAGAGAAGAATATCCAAACCATAAATTATCCGGATGGATCTCAATCAGATTCCTCCCTTCCATCATCTGAACCAGATACTGGTACAGATTCTATCCAGCAAGTACAACAAGCTTTTCAGAACCTTGAAATTAGAAGGATTAATCATAGACGCATTAATCCTACATCTCTTACAAAAAACTGGTATCCCAGACCAACTCCTTCTGATATTCAATTTGAAGAAAGAAACATTCAAAACCAATTTTCAGTCTCTTCTGATAAACTCTATGAATGGAATATAGATGGTTTATCAGAACAAGAACTTCTCAATAAACTCCAACACATGTCCATGGTTGCTAATAGCTATATTACCAATCATAATCTTGCCCAACCAGTCATAGTTGATCTTTTAGTTACTGGATTTACGGGAATGCTTCATTCCTGGTGGGAGAAACATCTCACTGAACAATCCAGAGCTGAAATTTTAAATGCAGTTAAAAAAGATGAAGAAGGAATACCAATTTTTGATGAACATATTGGACAAGGCGTCCCTGATGCAATTAACACACTTCTTTTTACAATCATAGAACACTTTATAAGAACACCTAGTAATGTCACTTCTAGGATTCATGATCAACTCAGCAATCTGAGATGTCCAACTCTAAGCGACTTTAGATGGTACAAAGATGTATTCATGTCTAGAGTCATGCTCAGAGAAGACAGTAATCAACCATTTTGGAAAGAAAAATTTATAAATGGATTACCAAATCTTTTTGCTCATAAAATTAGAAATGTTTTAGTAAACGAAGAAGGTATCATACCATATCATACCCTTACTTATGGAAATATCATAAATATTATCCAGAAGGAAGGATTGAAGATGTGTATTGATATGAAAATTTCAAAACAAGTTAATAAAGATAAATCCATTGCTAAATATGAATTAGGAACGTTTTGTGAACAATATGGATTACCTCCTATTGCTCCTTCAAACAAAAAGAAACGGTCAGATACCTACAATAGGTATCCAACCAAACATTTTAATAAAAAATATTCCAAATATAATAAATACCGAAACAAGGATTTGGAAAAAAATGAATTTTATGAAAAACCAAAACATTCTAAATGGAAGAAAAACCCTTCCAAGAAATTCCACTCTAAAGACCAAACCCAGAAGGGAAAATGCTACAAGTGTGGCAAATTTGGTTATTATGCTAATAAATGTAGAGTAAAGAAAACTGTCAATCAGTTAAAGATTTCTGAGGAAGAAAAACTTCAACTAATTCAAGTTTTAGAGTTAAAAGACACAGACCATAGTCAGTCCGAAGAAAATTTGGATTTATCCTCCTCTGATTACCATTCAATGAGCAGTAGCTCATCTCTTGACATCAAGATAGGATGTACTGATGCTTGTTGCAATAACAAGATCTCAGTTCTTAATAAGCAAGAAGAACAGGAAGATTTTTTACTTGAACTAATAAGTAAAGTCGATGATCCAGAACTTAAGTCTTTTTATCTCAAAAAATTAAAAAATTTAGTTTCTTCAGATAATCCTAGCACCAGCCAAACCCATTCTACCCCCAAAATCTCTCTTAGCAAAACCCTAGAAAGGTTTAATAAGACTAAGAAAGAAATAACCATCAAAGATCTCCAGCAGGAGGTTAACCAAATCAAAGAAGAAATTAGACTTTTAAAAACTGAAAATATAGAAGTCCGAACACAACTTAGTAAAGTTCAAACTCACATATTAGTAAACCCTCAAGATGAAGAAATTGCCAGTTCTTCTTCCAGTTCAGATACAGGTTCCCAATCCACTGAGCATCTAGTCTTAGGTCTTTTAGACAAAATAAGAATTAGGAAATGGTATTCTAAAGTTAAGATAGTAATTGAAGATTTTCATTTAGAAACCATAGCTTTGATAGATTCAGGCGCAGATTTGAATTGTATCCAAGAAGGGATAATCCCCACTAGATATTTTCATAAATCTACAGAAATACTTAGCGCTGCTAATCAATCACCAATGCATTTGAAATATGAAATACCAAAAGCACATGTTTGCCAAAATGATATTTGTTTCAAAACCCCATTTGTTTTAATAAAAAATATCTCTGATCCAGTCATTTTAGGTCTTCCATTTTTAGCACTTATATATCATTTTAAGGTATATCATAATAAGATTACTACTAAACTTTTAAAACAGAAAGTCACATTTGAGTTCTGCATGGAAACAGATCTCAAAAAACTTAGATATTTACAGAAAAATATTATTTCAAAAACGATTAGTATTATTACTAACAAGACATAGCATATTAATTTCTTAAAAGAAGAAATTAATCACAAAAGGATTAAGGAACAGCTAACAAACAAATCTTTGTTAGATTCAATTGATAAGTTTCAAAGCAAACTAATTAATGAAGTCTGTTCTGATATCCCCAATGCTTTTTGGCACCGTAAGCAACACATTGTCAAACTTCCTTATATAAAGGAGTTTAATGAGTCAAAAATCCCTACTAAGGCCAGACCAATTCAAATGAGTCAAGAGGTTATGGAATTCTGCAAAACAGAAATCCAAGAACTTCTTAGTAAAGGAATTATCCAAAACAGTAAGTCACCCTGGTCATGTCCTGCATTTTATGTTCAGAAAAATGCAGAATTAGAACGAGGAACTCCCAGATTAGTTATTAACTATAAACCTTTGAATGAAGTTTTGGAATGGATTAGGTATCCAATTCCCAACAAAAGAGATTTAATAAAGAGGCTTTCTCAAGCAGTTAATTTTTCAAAATTTGATATGAAATCAGGCTTTTGGCAAATTCAAATTCATGAACATGATAAATACAAAACAGCTTTTGTAACTCCTTTTGGACACTATGAATGGAATGTAATGTCTTTTGGTTTGAAAAATGCACCAAGTGAATTTCAAAATATTATGAATGAGATTTTTAATCAATACATCCATTTTTCTATTGTGTATATTGATGATGTGCTCATTTACTCAAAGTCTATCGACGAACATTGGAAACACCTTCACTTGTTTGCTAGAATTATTAAGTCTAATGGATTAGTTGTATCTGCCACTAAGATTAAATTGTTTCAAACAAATATTAGATTTCTAGGGTACAATATCCACCAGTCTACCATCCAGCCTATAGATAGAGTTATTCAGTTTGCTGATAAATTCCCAGACCAGATTATTGATAAAACTCAACTTCAAAGATTCCTTGGATCACTAAATTATGTCTCAGAATTTTATCCTCATCTTCGTCAGCAGTGTAAACCATTGTTTGATCGTCTCAAAGATAATCCTCCATTATGGTCTCCAAGTCATACTTCTATTGTCAAACAAATTAAAACTCATGTTAAGACATTACCTTGTCTTGGCATTCCAACTCCCAACTCTTTTAAAATTGTTGAAACCGATGCATCTGATATTGGTTATGGAGGTATCCTTAAACAAAAAACTTCTTCCAACACTTCTGAACAAATTGTTCGTTTCCATTCAGGAGTCTGAAATTCTGCACAAATTAATTACAGTACTATTAAGAAAGAAATATTATCTATAGTTTTATGCATTAGTAAATTTCAAGATGATTTATTAAATCAAAAATTTTTAGTTCGTGTTGATTGCAAATCTGCCAAACATGTTTTACAAAAAAATGTTCAAAACATTGCATCAAAACAGATTTTTGCACGATGGCAAGCCATACTAAGCATTTTTGATTTTGATATTGAATACATTAAAGGCAGCCATAACTGCATCCCAGATTTTTTAACCAGAGAATTTTTGCAGGGGAACCATGTCAGGAAAGAACAACAATAGCGGCCATAGGAGGCTTCCTGCCACTCTGCCATCACCACCACCAAAAAAGGAATCTATTCCCGATTCCTCATCATCGGCCCTAGCCATAACCAACAGATTTGTCCCATTAGGATCTCCAATAGGATCAACCATTGGCCAGTATCGACCAAACTACCAAACGGCATTAGCCACACCTTATGATCCATATTCATCCATGCCTTCCCCTTCAACTCCAAAAACTCCCAGTTTTACTAAAACTTCCCCTTATGTTAAGAAGCATCCAATGGAAAAACTCTTTTGCATTCCCTATCACATTAACAAAAGGCAATCGCCAGACAAAATAGCCAAAACTATTTTCCCTCCAAATTTCCATTATATCCCAACTGAAAATTTCAAATCCCTCCGGTTTTACCAAGCCATTCTTTCAGCAACAGAAGGAATTTCCGTTAAACCTATCTACAGCACCACTCATCAACCTCCCAAACTCCTCTACCATTCACTCCATATTGGAAAATTTATCACTGAACAAGAATGGGGAATCCCCCTCTACCAAACCAAAGATCTCGCCCTCCAAAATGATCTTATCCCAAACACCAGATATAATTATTTTGATTACATCCAAGCCTGGACTAATATTTTCCTCCACCAATCACCCGATTTTTCTCATTCATGGTTTGTAACCTTTGATAGAAATTTCAAGTTAAACTTTCCAGCTTGGTTTTCGAATTGGTGGTCTATCCATGGCCCTACTGCCAGCCTACTTCCCGAAGAACTTATGCAATTCCTTTCATCTGGATTCCAGCAACATTTTGATAGAAGCCGTTTTGATGATAGAATTACTCTTCTTTCATTATTTATGGCTAAATATAAAGTCCCTTGGATATTTAAATGGAATTATGAGTATGAAACAGGTGAAATTTACAGAGCCCGTTGGGTTAAATGGTGGGATAAATTTGATTGCAGAAAAATTATCAGCCTAGTCTCATCAGAATTTCCCTCTTCACCTGCCTCAGCCCTTCCACCTCCAACAACTTCCACACAGGCATTGCTTCCCACTCCAGCGACCCAGGCATTGCCAGAAATCCCAGAAAACACTCAGTCATTATCAGACATTAGTCCTTCATCCTCTCCCAAAGGCAAGACCAAGACAGCAAAATCCTCCAAATCTTCCAGTTCGAAGAAGAAGGGAAAATCTTCCCAACTCTTGAAGATGGCCGACAAGCTTATAGCAAAAGCAGCCTTGCTCCAAAGTTCCAGTGAAGAAGAAGAAGAAGAAATCTCCAGTTCAGATTCTTCCGATGTTTCTTCTCAGCCAAAGAAATGGGCGGATCGAGCAGATTTCCCTGACCCGTATCCGGATGCCCAAGACCCGTATGATTTGTGAATCGCACAGAAGAAGTGAATTTCATAGGAAAAGTCAGCAATCAGCAGTAGCAGCAATCATTCAGACGACAAGTTACTATTCATGAATAGTAAAATTCACTTTTTTACTATTTATTTATCACTCTATTTATTTATCACTCCGGACATCATCATTGGGATTACTCAGAAAAGCCTCATCATTTCTCATCCTTTACAGCTTTTAGCACATGTAAATGACAGAAGGCAGCGGGATTCTCGGATCTGAGTCTCTCCCTCTCCTATATCTTCCAAGTCCATTTCACAGAGAACGGGACAGTAGTCAAATAAGCTAAGACTCTCTGCGAATTCTCAAAAGGAACAGAAGTCTGTTTAGCTTCATCCTCCATTCACCAAAAACTTGTAATTTAATTTTCAATCAAGGATGCCTGCGAGCTCCATTGTTTTCTCATTCAATCGTCAGTAGACGAACCTGTAAGTTGGATTCCAATTTGAAATAAAATTTATTTTCAAATTATAATTGCATCATTAATTTAAATTCATTACTTTATCATGAATACTACACCTACTTTCGATTTAATTTTATTTATTTATGTTCTTATGATTGATTCAATTAATTTTCAATTTCCTATAAATCCTGATCTGATTCTCATCAAATATATTGAGCTTCTCATATCCATATATATCTTTTGATATATATATATATACACTCAAGTGACTCACCAAGTAAAAGCAGCAGCGCATGATTGCTGGACAATGGTGCAGTGGCGATGCAAGGCAGCAAGCAACGCAGTGGCTGAAGCTGTGTAATGAGTGTACAAGCAAAGGAGCAATCCCATATATATATATATATATATATATATATATATATATATATATATAAAGGTCCCCAGAGAAGCAAATGAAATGCGGTGGCTATTCAAAACGCACGTCCGTGACTGTGCAAACTGTGCAAACAACCACTCGTGCCTGGGAAAGAAAACCAAAATGAGAGGTGATGGGATAGTGCACTGTGAAAATATGATTATGTACACTCAAAAGAAAGTGCAAGTTACTATTAGCAAGTCAAAAAAAAAAAAAGTGAAAAAGGTGGTGGAGACAGAATGATTGAAAGGAAGAAAGTTTTCCGTCTAAAAAAAAAGGGTGAAAGAATAGTGTGCATAGGCACCATCTAAAAAAAAAAAAAAGGTGAAAAGGGTGGTGGAGACAGAATGATTGAAAGGAAGAAAGTTTTCGTCTAAAAACAAAAGGGGTGAAAGAATAGTGCAGTAGGCACCATCTAAAAAAAAAAAAAAAAAGGAAGTAACACATCTTAGTGAGATACACGTTTTGTTTAACACAACATACTGAATAAAATAAAGCATGTCCATTGATATCTCTAAGCAATTACAAGTGCGTAAAAAAAAAAAAAAGGGAGCCTTCACAAATGTCACTTATGTGAAGCCTCAGTACTTGAAGCCTTAGTACTCAACGGAACCCTAGAAGAGGGAGGCACTGGAGATGGATTATTCGGAACCTCAATACTTAGTCGAACTCCAGATGACGAAGGCAAAAGGTGCCTCTGGAATACATCCACAAATCTCCGATTGTCACTTTGAATCTGACCTTCGGAGTCCAGCAACTGATCAAGCTTCCTCTTCATGCTCGTCGAATAATTATTCGCAAGCACATGCAACTCTCTATTCTTGTGCTTGAGCTGTCTAATCACTTGATTGAGAGCTGCCACCTCGGCTGTCAATGATTCAACTTGGCGAGTTCGAACAAGTAAGCGTTGGCCCATGTTGGAAACAGAGTTCGCACACTGGACATTGAGAGCCTGGGACTCTTGAACAGCTAACTCATCGGACCGTCGTGAAAGTATCATATTATCTCTAGGAGTGATGAGGTTCTTAGCTACAACTGTAGCCGTTGCTGCATCCCTCATCACAGAGTCTTCAACTGTAAGAGGGCCATTAAAAGATAAGAAGGACGGGCGCCATACATTACCCTGATACGGTGCACCTGTGTCACTGCTGAGACTCAAATCTAAGCAAATGTTAGATGGGTTAGCCATTTCCAAAAAAAGATGGTAAAAGAAAAGGGTTGAAGTGAGTAAAATCTCAGAAATACAGCAAAGACAATTTTCAAGGGCGGGCAATCTTCAAAGTGTGCAAGTTGAAAACGATTGACACCTCTTTAAAAAGAAGAGGCAATACAACCACTTGTTCAAAAAAAAAAAAATCGAAGAGCCACCGCTCTTCGAATTTCAAAACCCGGATTTTCCTACGTAAAGTCCGTCAACATTTTTCAGACACAATCCCAGCTTTCGGCTATCACGTGCAACTTTGCCAGAAATCACTGACAAAGTTGAAATTGTGTGAAGTCCATTATTTCCACCCACTCGACTTTTGGCCTACAAGCATGGGTGACAAGGCCACATGCACCCTGCCACTTGCTATTGGAAACTCACCATATAATTCGACCTTCATCCTCTATAGCAAGGCACACATCCAACCTGACTCTTCTTCCTTGCCGAATGAATCTACAACCAAAACTTAGTTTTCTACCTCCTCCTTGCCAGAAATACATCTCCAACTAAAACCTCTCAACATACTCAGTTTTCTTCCTCCCTGGAAACATCTCTTCAACCAAATCACACCGGAGCAAAGGTATCTCATATCACTAGAGTTGAGAGTAAGAGTATCTCATAGCATGTTTTCTCCCTATCCTTTTCTTTGTCATCCCTCTTCATTGCAGGACAAGGAAAAAGAGAGCAATCAGCCGGCACTTGGCATCAACCTTCCCACTTGGAACCAACTACCTGGAAACCCCTTCCCTGATTGCTTACCTAGCATCGCTCTTAAGTACTCATCTTCAACCGTTGATGTACTTACAAGGAAAACACCACATCTGCCCGGAAAACAGATGATGCAGGTGAAGATACATCGAAACATGTGGAGACAAGCGCAACAAAATATGTGCTGGTTCATCCGTTACTTCTTCAAAAGCAAACGTATCTTATATCATCAGGGTAGAAAGCAAGAGTATCTCATATCATGCAATCTCCCTGTCATTTGTCTTCCCTTTTCACTGCAAAGACGAGAATAAAGAAAGCAATATGTCGGAACCTCCACTCAAGCTCCTGGTAAGGAACCGACTGCCTGGAACCCCTTCCCTGATTGCTCACCCAGCACTGCTCTTAAAGTACCCATTATCTCAACATTTTATGCTTCTAGAGAAGATACCACATCTGCTTGGAGAATAGAAGAGGCGAGTGAAAATGATGCATCGAAGCATGTGGAGACAAGTTCAACAAATACATGTGCTGATCATCCGCTACTTCTTCAAAAGCAAAAGTATCTTATATCATTGGGGTTGAAAGTAAAGGTATCACATATCATGCTTTTTCCCTATCCTTTCCTTTGCCCTTGCTCCAACCTGCATAACAATGAGAAAGGAAGTAATCAGTCGGAACCTGAAATTAAACATCCGATCAAGAACTGATTGCCCGGAACCTTTGCCTGGTTGCTTACCTAGCGTTGCTCTCGAGTACTCATCTTCAACTGTTGACGGATCTCAAATTTCCTCAGCAAATATTTCAAAACAGTTGATATGGTGTTGGCTCTTTACATTGAAGCTGCCAAGCATGGATGAGTGGCTGAAAAATGATGCTCTGAAGGACCATTTAAAGGCAAAATGTTGCGCACCATTTCGGCTAGGCGAAAGAAACAAGCCAAGAAGAACGCAGCATGATGAGCTAGAACAAATCATTATAGCAGAACACCCTTCTCAGCAGAACTGCATAATCCAGATGGAGGAGTCTAAGTCAAATCCAAGCCTGTCATCGTTGCTATAATCAAAGAGCTCGAGAATCTTTAACAACCTTTCGCTGGCACTATCGCCGAAGAGCAAAGTCTCGATAATCCTTAAAGATCAAGTCACCAACTGGAAGAAAAGCCCATCAATCTTGAAGATCATACCGCTGACCAAACTGCTTAGGGTTCATATGAAAATGATGCAAACTTCCTTGATCTTTCAAAGCATGCATGTCCTAAAACTGCTCGTGGTCATGTTTAAGTTCGAGATCAAGTTTCAACGGCCCTTAAAGAAATCATAAGTTCGATTCAAGATCAAGTGTCCACCACCCTTGAATCAAATCCAGTTCAAGATTAAGTATGTGGAAAGTCCTTTAGAGGAAACCAGAAAACCCTCCAGCCTAGTTCAAGATTAAGCCTGTGGAAAATCAACAATTGGAGGAAACTAGAAAATCTTCTAGCCAAATTCAAGATCAAGCCCCGACGGCCCTTGAAGAAATTACCGACCTAGTTCAAGATCAAGCCTCAATGGCCCTTGGATCAACATTTGCAGTAAGGGACTTCGAAACGCATCTTTTACACGTGACAAGCACATGTATACGACGCGCCTTGAAGTGGGGGCATTTGTAGACCTCGAAATTTCGGTGAAATAAATGTTGATCAATAATTAAAATTTCAACGTTCATGTGTCACATAAATTTTACACATAGCATGTGACTAAACGAAAAATCAAAATAAATCGGAAAAGTCATCAAACAGGACACGTGTCAACACCTGGCAGAAATGATTTATTGCATTTGATTATTTAAATCCAAAAAATCAAGTTTTGGAATTCTATAAATAGGAGGCCAAGACATTCATTTTGGGACACCAATTCATAACCAATTCACCTCACACCACAACCTTAAAGCTTTGAAACTCTAAAGCTCCCAAGCAAATCCCAGAGGACCAAGAAAGCTCTATTCGTTCTTCGTCAAATCCTCATTCAAAATCAAGCCCCAACGGCCCTTGAAGAACTTCCACTAATTCAAGATCAAGCCCCGACGGCCCTTGAAGAAAGTGTCAATCATTCATCATTCGTTCATCCCTAGATCAAGCCCCGACGGCCCTTTGGATCAACGACGTCAACAAATCCGCACAACTGTTTATCCCAAGATCAAGCCTCGACGGCCCTTTGGACCAACAACATCAAACCCACCCATTACAAAGATAGAATCAGAGGCTAAATTTGTAGAAGATATTGTAACCCCTAAATCATCAATACAAATATTATTTTGTACACATGTTCTTGTCTCGTTCATCACAGGAATTTCCGTGTTTACACCTTTATGTTAGTTTTCTTTTACAGAAAAACCCATTTCACTCGCCGTGATCAACAATTGCAGCTTCTTGAAGTAGCCTTTCACTCGGCATAAACGATAAGTGCGGCTTCTTTAGCAGTAAGTTTATTAGTCTCTTTTCAAATCAAATTCATTGCCATTTGTTTGTACCATACTTGACCAATCCCGAAACTACTGAGCACCGGTCAACGTTATACCGTCAAGGACCTAGAAGAGATTCCCTTCAACCAGGAGGCCCATCACAATGCGACACGTGTCGACATCAGAAGCCAATTACAGCGCGACACGTGTCAACATCATAAGCCAATCACAACACGACACGTGTCAATGTTAGAACAAAACTAGAAACTCTCTTCTATAAATAGGGATCATTCTCCCACAATAATCTCTAATGTCATTTTGTACTAAACTATTCACTAGAATTCACAAAAGGAGAGCTTGAACCTATGTATTTCTGTAAACCCTTCACAATTAATGAGAACTCCTTTACTCCGTGGACGTAGCCAATCTGGGTGAACCACGTACATCTTGTGTTTATTTCCCTGTCCCTATTCATTTACGTACTTATCTTTACTAGTGATCGAAGCAACCAAGCGAAGGTCACAAACCTGACACTTTCGGTTGTACCAAAGTCCTCGCTGATTTTGTGCATCAACATTTGGCGCCGTCTGTGGGAACGACACTTATTCACACTCTCTTCAGTTTTGTCAAGCTGGTTTCCTCCGCTCGTACACTCTCTTTTGGCCAAGCATCTCTCTCCAACATGGGGAGCGAAAGAAGCCATAACACACAAAATGACACCCCCCTTGGACCTAGTATGAAGCAACGAAAGCAGGAAGGAAATAGAGTTACTCTTCAAGCTAAAGTCGATGAGCTAGAGATTCAGAATAACAAGATAGCGATGAAGAATGAGGTCCTCCAGGAACAATATGAAAAACTTTTCGAGATGCTTCACGAGGCTAGGCATGCTCAAACATATAAGCTCGTCGCCCTTGTTGAGGTCAATAATCATCTGAATGCCTCCCAACACGGAGGGTCACCGATATCCAACACGGACATCCTTAATAGGGATCGAGCTACACATCAATGTGATAATCAACATGAGACTTCTCTCAACCCATCCGCTTCAACCCGAAGCAGAAGAAGTAGAGGAAAACACATATTCACAGAGGGAGTGGAAGGATCAAAAGCCGTCTATCGCGATTGTCGAGACTTCCTAAAGCAACGTCGAGAGAATCCCATCCACATAAGCTCGAAGATCAATGACCCAAGAGTTTCTGAAAGACTCGGTCCTCTTCCATGACTCAGGCCAGCAGCCAATCTAGGGAATGGGCAACAAGTCCCAGAAGAACATGAAGGTACAGGGGACTCGGAAATATTCTGACATACTTACTCTAGGAGTCAGTGTGATGAGTCCAAGGAAAAATCACGCTATCTTGATCAAACTTTCCTACTTACAAGAGGCAATGGGGACTTACGGAAGAAAACTTCAGTGGTGCACGACTCCACTCAGGGCCCCCTTGTCCTACAGCTCCTGGAGGAAGTAAATAAGTTGAAGGCTGAACGTCAAGCCGAGATACCTGACTGGAACCAACCCAGGCCTGGCCCCCTCACAAGAAGGATCCTCAACACCCCCTCTAAGCGAAGACAAAGCAGAAGCTTGACTTACAACTCTATACTGGAAGGGAAGACCCGATTGAACACCTTAACCTCTTTGAGTCCACCATGGTATACCGGAGACACACCGACGAAGAACGGTGCCTTCTCTTCCCCTCCACCCTCTCTGGCGGAGCTTTAAATTGGTATTGTCGTCTTCCACCTGATACAATAGACTCATTTGAAGAGTTGAGGAAGCTGTTTGTCTCTCAACACATCTTCCAGACCGATCGCTTGCATTCTGCAGATGACTTGTACACTATTCGCCAGAAGCCGGACGAGTCATTACGAAAGTATGCTGGCCGCTTCAGCCATGAGTATTCTCGCTGCGCTGAGGCAGATGACAAGACCGCCCTCAAGGCCTTCACGGCAGGCTTACGTGACTATTTCTTCAAGTACATGATCAACGCCAACACTTGGAAGACTTACTCTGAGGTGATGGCACAAGCTTACAACCATGCCTCCGCCGAGGCAAGGACATATCAAGGAAAACCCCCTACAGTCACCCCTTATCAGCAAGTAGGGAGTGGAGGCCAGATCCAACCAAATGAGAAGACCTCAACCTTCCAAACGGTAGCAGCACCCCCTGCCTCATTTAATGCTTCGCCAAGTCAGGAGACATATCAATCCCAGGGCAAAAGGAAAGATTTCCATCCTCACCAATCTCATTTTAATAAAAAGAATAAGGGGCACTATCGCGATAACTCAGGATATCGTCATAATAACGCCCGTCCCCAGGCAGTCAATGCAGTGGACCAATCACGTGCCAAGACAAGCCCTACCCCGAGGTATGAGACATACACACCTTTGAATGCTACATGCGCGTACATCTACCCCAGTATAGCTCACCTGATACCAAAGCCAAAGCCAAGACAGCCAGATTATAAGTCCACGAAGAACACAGACGTGTTTTGTTGCTATCACGAGTATAATGGCCATGATGGCGAGAAGTGCATCATCCTCCGTGATCATATTGAAGCTTTGGCACGTGACGGAAAAATTGATCAGTTCCTCCTTCACCCTCCAAGGGATAACCGTAACCAACGCCAGGTGAATGTGATATATTCCATAAGCGGCGGCACACCCATGTCTGAATCTTCCAATAGGGCCATGAAAAACAGTGAACGAACTTTGAGACCTGGCCATCAAGTGTTTCACGTGGAAGACATTAGGGGAGGCAAGTATCAAAAGCCTAACTGGGATCCAATATGTTTCTACCCTGAGGAAGAAAGAGGTATCATCTACCCTCACAACGACCCGCTGATCGTGGAGGCTCACATAGCAAATTTTGATGTGAAACGAATCCTGATAGACACAGGTGCTTCAGTCAATATCATGTTTGTTGAAGCTTTCAAGGCACTTAATGTAGCTGAACACTTATTCGATCGCTCGATTTCTCCTCTGATAAGCTTCTCTGGCGATATCGTACAACCTTTAGGGAGTATACACTTACCCCTCACCATTGGTACATGCCCCTACACAGCTACTATTACCACTAACTTCCTAGTGGTCAATTGCCCGACTGCATACAATGTCATCTTTGGGCGCACAGGCATCAATGATCTCAAGGCCATGGTATCTACAAATATGTTGTTGATGAAGTTTCCAACCCCTTTCGGCAATGGATACATCAGGGGAGATCAACTTAGTGCTCGATCATGTTACAACACTTCAGTTAAGCAACAACACCTGCATGTCCCCAAGGAAACCCTCTCTGTACATAACCAGGTAGTAAAGACCAGTCAAGATGAAGCCAACTCGGATTTTCATGATAGCAACAGTCAACCCGACGACCCTCGAGATGACTCATTCACCCAGCAAGCACAACCCGCTGAAGAGTTAGAGAATGTCTCTATCTCCAAAGACCATTCAGATCGCATGGTGAAGATTGGCACAACTTTGTCACCACCCCTTCGGTTGTCGTTGATCTCATTTTTACAAGAGAACGTCGAGGTCTTCGCTTGGTCATATAAAGATATGTCGGGCATCTCTCCCGATATCATTTGTCACCACTTGAGTATTGATCCCAAGACCAAACCAGTAAAACAGAAGCGAAGATCTTATGATGTTGAACGATATGAGGCGATGAAAGCAGAAGTTGAAAAACTCAAAGACATAGGCTTCGTCTGTGAAGTCAATTACCCAACATGGGTAGCAAATGTTGTCCTTGTTAAGAAAAATCTGACCAAGGAAAGTCTCCTGCTTCAAAAGGTCTTGTGGAGAATGTGTGTCGACTACACCGACCTAAACAAAGGATGCCCGAAGGATAGTTTCCCTCTTCCTCTCATTGATAGACTTATAGACTCTACGGCAGGGTGTGAGCTCTTGAGCTTCATGGACGCTTATTCAGGATACAACCAAATCCTCATGAACCCCTCAGACCAAGAACACACGGCCTTCACTACTGACAGGGGACTATATTGTTATAAAGTCATGCCTTTCGGCCTAAAGAATGCAATAGCAACTTATCAGAGACTGGTCAATTCAATGTTCGCCGAACAGATTGGGAAGAGCATGGAAGTTTACGTTGATGATATGCTAGTCAAGAGCAAACATGCTGACCAACACATCACCAACCTATCTAAAACTTTCACCATTCTAAAGAGGTATCGAATGAGGTTGAACCCCAACAAATGTGCCTTCGGCGTGGGCTCTGGCAAATTCTTAGGCTTCATGATCAGCCAACGAGGCATTGAAGCTAACCCCGAAAAGATCAAAGCAATCCTCGACATGAAAGAGCCAGTAACTTCAAAAGACATCCAAAGCCTTACTGGCAAGGTGGCAGCCTTAACCAGATTCATCTCTAAGGCCACAGATATATGTGCTCCTTTCTTTAAAGCACTCAAGGGAAATAAGAAGTACATTACATGGACGAAGGAATGTGCCAAGGCATTCAGGAACCTCAAAGAGTACATGAGTAAAGCCCATCTGCTCTCCAAACCAGAAATTGGTGACACTCTCATTATCTATCTATCGGTTTCGACTTCAGCAGTCAGTTCTGTTCTTATTCGAAAGGACAGTGGTGTCGAACGGCCCGTCTACTACGCTAGCAAGGCCCTACAAGATGCGGAGACACGATACTCCAACATTGAGAAATTAGCTCTAGCATTGGTCATGTCTGCTCGAAAACTTCGCCCTTATTTCCAAGCACACGCCATCATCGTGTTTACCAATCACCCTCTTCGACAGATACTCTAGAGTCCTGACACGTCTGGACGAATGATCAAATGGGCGATAGCATTGGGTGAGTTTGACATCTCCTACCAACCAAAACCAGCCGAAAAAGGTCAAGCAGTAGCAGATTTCATCGCCGACTTCACATATCATGTTGACATTGCTTCTACACCTGAAGCAGTAGCTTCATTACCATTGGAAGCTCAGAAAGTATAATCAACAACCCCAGCATGGAGTCTGTATGTTGATGGCTCATCCAACCAACAGGGCTGCGGAGCAGGATTAGTCCTCACTACCCCCGACAAAGTGGCGATGGAATACGCTCTTCGTTTCAAGTTCAAGGCATCGAACAACGAGGCCGAATACGAAGCCCTTCTAGCAGGCTTACGTTTGGCCAAACACCTTGGGGTTAAACAAATTGATATCTTCAGTGACTCCCAATTAGTGGTCAACCAAGTCACGAACAACTTTGATGCTAAGGATAGCTCTATGGCAGCATATCTTGCGCAAACACGACTTTTGCTCAAGCACTTCCACTACCAGATCACCCAAGTTCCTCGAGCAACAAACAGTCATGCAGACGCTTTGGCTCGCCTCGCCTCGGCAGTGGAAGACAAGATTGGGAGAAAAATTCATGTCGAATTGTTGGCAGCACCAAGCACCATGGTCGCGGAAGTGTGCAATTTACAACAAGAAGATAGTTGGATCACCCCAATTTATAAATTCCTTGCTCATGGCACCCTCCCAATTGACAAAGTCCAAGCTAAGCAGATTCGATACAAGTCTGCCCGCTACTTGATCATTAATGACCAACTCTACAAGCGCGGTTTCACCCTGCCATACCTAAGATGCCTTACACCTGCGGAGGCGGAAAGTGTCCTTCGGGAAATACATGAAGGAGTCTGTGGAGATCATGCTGGGTCTCGATCCCTAGCACACAACACTTTTCGCCAAGGATACTATTGGCCAACACTCCACCAAGATGCCATTAGAATATCTCGCTCGTGTGATAAGTGTCAACGCTACGCAACTATCCCTCACTCCCCTCCCGAGCCGCTCACTCCTATGATCAGCCCTTGGCCCTTCGCCCAATGGGGACTTGATTTGATCGGCCCAATGCCTGCAGGGAAGGGCAAGGTCCGCTATGCAATCGTTGCAGTTGACTACTTCACAAAGTGGGCTGAAGTAGAACCCTTGGCAACCATTACTGAGGCAAAAATAGAAGACTTCGTATGGAAGAACATCCTCTGTAGATTCGGCATTCCCAATGCGATAGTCACGGACAATGGGCGGCAGTTCGACAACAAGAAGTTCAGGATGTTCTGCTCTAAGTTCAACATCAACTTATGTTTTGCCTCTCCAGCCCATCCCCAGTCTAATGGACAAGTCGAGACCGTTAACAAAATAATCAAGCGCACTCTGAAAACTAGCTTGGACAAAGCTAAAGGTTGTTGGCCAGAATTCGTACCCCAAGTTCTTTGGTCATACCGCACTTCATATCGAACTTTCACAGGAGAAACTCCATTCTCACTTGCTTTTGGTACAGAAGCAGTTGTCCCGGTTGAGCTTGAGCAAGCAACATACCGAATCCAGAACTACATGCAGAGTGAGAACGACAAACAACTCACCCTCAACCTGGATCTAGTCGAGGAACACAGAAATCAGGCTCACCTGAGGAATGTCGCCTACAAGCAGCGCATTTCCAACTACTATGACTCAAGGGTCAAACCTCGCTCTTTCAAAGTGGGAGACTGGGTACTGAAGAAAAGATTACTCTGTGATAGAGTCCCGAGTGAAGGAACACTCAGTCCTAACTGGGATGGACCATTCGAGGTTGTCGGCATCAGCCGCCCTAGCTCCTACAAGCTCAGAAGCTCCGACGGCAAGACCCTTGGCCATCCATGGAATGCTGACCACTTGAAGTACTATTACAAATAGACTCACATTGTACAAGTATTAAGCTACAGCCGTTCGGCATCCTATGTAACAAAGATTATTTGGTATGAATTCAATAAAGAGGTGATTTAGCCAACTCGGCCCTAAACTCTTTTACATTCTGAGCAATGAAACACTCAAGTGTTGAAGCTTCAACGCAAATGTTTCCAATACAAAACAAAATCTAAGTATGTGTCAACAAGACTATACAAAGGATCTACATCATACATTCCAACACATTCATACATAAACATCATACATTCCAACACATTCATACATAAACATCATACATTCCAACACATCCATACATAAGCCAACTGTGCTTCGAAAGGGTTCAACACACTTTGTGTCATTCGACATTTGCCACAATGTGCCTCGACACCTTGCCCTTATTCTCACCAACTAGGTGATGAAGGAACTCACCTTCGTGCCACCAACTAGGTGATGAAATGTACAACCCGTACTCTAATATTATTTGGAAACTTGCCACCCTTATCACCAATCAGGTGAAGAAAGAACTCATCTTCATGCCACCAACCAGGTGATGAAATGTACAACACGTACTCTCCTTCATGTCACCAACCAGGTGATGAAATGTGATGAAAGGTGATTAAGGAATTCACATTCGTACCACCAACCAAGTGATGAAAGCAACCCACCATTCATTCCACTAACCAGAAGATGAGTGGTACAACTTGTAACCCTTAAGCTTTACAACTCAACTAGAGGAGCACTTATGCCTAACAAGAGCTATAGTCACCAACAAAGTTTTATTGCAAGCCAACAATGGCTTCAGTGCATGGTATGCGAAGATCAAGCTCTTCAGCCCTCTTGCATCTGTTTCAGACATTTCTCCTCTGTAACAATGCAAATACTACAACTCATAGAAAGCTTCACACGCTCTTGATCAAGACTGTTTGAAGCAAAGTCAATTTATATGGTTCATTCAAACCTTCGACTACTACAAGATGTGGCTTGTATCACAATCTCTTGCTCAACAGTGTGGAAGCAAAATTTGTATACGTTGTCTCTCCCACATTTTCAAATTTCTAGTTTTCCTAAAATAAAAAAAAATAAAAAAAAAGAGGAAATTGGAAATTGGGAAATTCAACAAAGCTTCATCAATGGAACACAACTACAAATCCTCAAAAGCTTCGCATTATCTTCATCAAGATAGTGTGAAGCAAGATCAATTTATGGTGCCAACAAAAGCTTCATCAATGGAGGACAAATATCAATCTCAAAAGCTTCGCACTATCTTCATCAAGATAGTGTGAAGCAAGATCAATGTATGGTGCCACCAAAAGCTTCATCAATGGAGGACAAATATCAATCTCAAAAGCTTCGCACTATCTTCATCAAGATAGTGTGAAGCAAGATCAATTTATGGTGCCAACAAAAGCTTCATCAATGGAGGACAAATATCAATCTCAAAAGCTTCGCATTATCTTCATCAAGATAGTGTGAAACAAAATCAATTTATGGTGCCACCAAAAGCTTCATCAATGGAGGACAAATATCAATCTCAAAAGCTTCGCACTATCTTCATCAAGATAGTGTGAAGCAAAATCAATTTATGGTGCCACCAAAACTTCACCTACAATACCAAATTTCAACACCAAAACATATAAAAGCTTCACACACTCTTCATCAAGATAGTGCGAAGCTAATTCCAGTGGAGCTGAATTTTGGAAATCTTATAGTTCTTGAGCAGATGAACAACTTTCACGAAGGAAATTTTTCTATTTGAGCGACAGAAGTTAGAGTGTTGAAGCTCCAAACATGACGGTCAGATTTCTGGAAACTTCAAAGCTGCTGCAGTGTTTCGAAGATCTGGAAATATTCAACCGTTAGTTTGTTCTGAATTTTTGATATGTTATGGAAGAGATGATGAGGAACAACTTCGATGAAGAAAGTATGTTGATCTGAACAAGAGAAAATGGAGTTTCGAAGCTCACAACAAGTCTGACGGGTTAACAGAAAAATGATGAATAGTTACTCATCATACCTGAATTTCTGGAGTTGTACTACTCCGATGGATCTCAAATTTGGGTATGTTGTAGTTCACACGCTAAGGAACAATTTTCATGAAGACAATTTTTCGATTTGAGCTACAGAGGATGGTGTTATATTGAAGAGCTACCGCTCCCTCTACGCTGACTCCCTTTGGGCTTGCCATTTTGGGCTACACAAAAATTTTGGGCCCTCGCAAAGCTAAAACCATCTTGAAATATTTTTGGATAAGGCATATATGAAGGTGTGACATCAAAACAAGGCTTTGTTACTTTGACAAATTAGTAGCAAGCAAGACACCTCATTCGGCAACTCTCCTCGCCTGAAGACTTGGGGGACTCCCACCATATGCTACTGCACCTTGATACTCGGAAGTCTCACAACCACTCAGTGACTTGGATTTTTCAAGTCTCCAATCGAGAAGTTTTCCTCACTCGGGAAACTAAGGGAACACTACCTTAAACTACATGCTTCACTCACAAAGCTTCAACAATACAAGTTTCGACAAAAGAAAAAATTCAGAGAACTTTCTAAAGAAGGCTTTGGTGTATTTAACACAATACGTTGAAATGAAGCAAAATTTATTTATTAATATTTCCGATAAGCTACAAATATGTACATATCAATAAGTCAAAATAAACAAACAAGATGGAGCCTTCACAAAGGTTGCTTAGGGGAAGTCTCAGCAGTCGGTAGAGCCCTAGAAAGAGAAAGCACCGGAGGGTGGTTATCCGGAGCCTCAGTATTGGACAGAACCCCAGAAGGAGGAGGCATCGGAGGTTGATCATTTGGAGCTTCATTACGCGGTACAGCCCTAGAAGACGACGGCAATAAATGCCTTTGGAACAAACCCACAAACCGCTGATGATCAAGTAAAACCTGACCATCAGATTCCTTCATCTGGTCAAGCTTCCTCTTCATGTTTGTAGCATAGTCATGTGCGAGCCGGTGCAACTGTTTATTCTCATGCTTGAGCTCTCTAATCTCCTATTTGAGACTCATCACTTCAGCAGCCAATGATTCAACTTGGCGGGTTCTAGCAAATAGGCGTTGGGCCATATTAGACACAGAACCTGCACACTGAACACTAAGAGCCAGAGAATCCTTAACAGTCAACTCATCAGACCGTTTGGAAAGTAGTCTGTTATATTTAGGAGTGAGAAGGTTCCTGGCAACCACTGCAGCGGTCATATCATTCTTCATCACAGAATCCTCAACGGTAAGAGGACCAGTAGGGGATGTGAAGGATGGGCGCCATATGTTGTCTGGAGAAGGCATGGCTGTCTCTTCTCCAAGGTTCAAGTCAAAACGACAGTCGGATGGGCCAGACATTTTCAAAGGTGTTGAAAAGGGAAGAGGTCAGACAAATCAAGATCTTAGAAGTGCAAGAAGGGAGCTTCTACTAGTGGAGATTCAAATGTGCTATGGAACTTAATACTAGCCTCTATAAAAATCCGCACTCGACGGAGCTTCAGAAATCGAAGAGGCATTTGCTTTCTCAAAAGCTAGGCTGCTCAGAGACCACAAGGGCCGATCTCAGAAATCGAAGAGGCACTTGCTTTCTCAAAAGCTGGGCTGCTCAGAGACCACAAGGGCTGATCTTAGAAATCGAAGAAGCACCTACTTTTTCAGCCTCGTCAGCACCTGTCACATGCATACTCAGCTTTGCGGAAATTACGGGCAATCTGTCGAAGATTTCTGGTGAAGTAGAAAGCACGTGAATCTTACTGTTCAATCACCACTCTCTACACGCAACATCAATTCCTCAGGTACCACATATAACTTTGCCAAAGATCTCTGACAAAGTTTAGGCACGAGAATTTCGAAGTTCCAGCTACCCTACTATTACCCACAAGCGTAAAGGAACAGCACCACTGCTTGACAACTGGAAAGTCCCTATGTGTGTCGACCTCCGTGTTCTGTGGCAAGACAGACTGGCAAGAATGTCCAACCTTTACTCACATTTGAGAAAAGACTCCCAACATAATTACTTTCTTAAAAGCTGAAGCGGCACCGCTTTCCGATTCTCGAGAGTCGTATCCCCGACGGGATTGCTTGTTCGAAAACTGAAGAGGCACAGCTCTCAGAACTTCGAGAGCCAGATTTCCTTAGATAAAGCTTGTCTGTAATCTTCACACGCCGCATCAGCTTTCCAGATACCACATACATCTTTTTCAAAGTGCTTTGACAAAGTTAAAACACGTGAAGCTGACATCTCCCACTACATTGTTGTGACCAAGAAGGGTAAAGGAATAGCATTACTACTTGCTATTGGGAAATTCCTATATATGTCGACCTCTCTCCTCCACGGACAGAACCTGCAAAAATGATCAACCATTTCTCGCATTCGAGAGGGCATCCTCAACATAACCTCTCGAAATACTCAGCTTTATTTCCCCCCGATAATACCTCAGCAAATAAGCCACACCAAGAACAAGAGTATCTCATATCATCAGGATCGAAAGCAAGAGTATCCCATATCATGCTTTCTCCCTATCTTTGTCTTTGTCCTTGTCCACACCTGCAGGACAAGGAGAAAAAGAGCAGTCAGTCGGAACCTGAAATCAAACCTCCAATCTGGAACTGACTGCCTGGAACCTTGGCCTGGTTGCTTACTTAGCATTGCTCTCGAGTACTCATCCTCAACTGCTGTCAAGGTCACGAATTCCACCGGCAAATACCTCATGACAGTTGATCAGATATTGGCTCTTTACACTGAAGCTGCCCAGCGTAGATGAGTCACTATGAAGGAATGTTCTGAAAGACCATTTAAATGCAAAGGTTGCACACCACTTCTGCCATGCAAAAGATTGAAGCAGAAGGGTCAACGATGAGCTGAAACAGATCACTACAGCACGACACCTTTCCATACCACATTCACTATTCTGTCAACATCAAGAGTATCCCATATCATCAAGGTTGATCGTACTCTAGATTTGATGGACTTGTTTTGACCCTCAAATTCTTGAGTCAACTCACTAAGGCGTCATGAACTACACGTGCCGATTCACCACTCTTGAATCAAATCCTTAAAGATCAAGCCATCAACGGTCCTTGAAGATATCACAAGCCCGATTCAAGATCAAGTGTTCACTACCCTGAATCAAATCCAGTTCAAGAATAAGCCTGTGGAAAGTTACTTCTTCAAAAGCAAAAGTATTTCATATCATCTCTTCTCCATTTGCTTCTCCTTATCCTTGGTGCTATTTACGACACAAGGAGAAGGAGAACAATCAACAGGAAGCTGAAGTCGAACCTCCGATCCAGGTTGCTTGCTTGGAAGGCTGATTGCTTACCTTGTCTGTTACCTCCTTCGACAAATCTCCTAGCTCGGCGACTTGGGGGACTCCTACTATAGGGTTTGTATCGCACTTGACCAAGCCCGAAACTACAAGTAAGCTTCAAGTGAAATTGATACATTACCTTGTGCATCTTCATCGGTTAAAGATACCACCCCTGGATGGAGGAAAAGTACTTCCAGAGAAGATGACACATCTACATATGAGACAGATAAGGCAAGTGAAAATGATACCACACCTCGGTACTTAGAAGTTTCGTGATTACTCAGTGGCTTGGATCTTGCAAGTCCCCAACCGAGGAGCTTCCCTCACTTGGGAACTTAGGGGAGCACTGTTTGTACCATACTTGACCAATCCCGAAACTACTGAGCACCGGTCAACGTTATACCGTCAAGGACCCAGAAGAGATTCCCTTCAACCAGGAGGCCGATCACAATGCGACACGTGTCGACATCAGAAACCAATCACAGCGCGACACGTGTCAACATCATAAGCCAATCACAACACGACACGTGTCAATGTTAGAACAAAACTAGAAACTCTCTTCTATAAATAGGGATCATTCTCCCACAATAATCTCTAATGTCATTTTGTACTAAACTATTCACTAGAATTCACAAAATGAGAGCTTAAACCTATGTATTTGTGTAAACCCTTCACAATTAATGAGAACTCCTCTACTCCGTGGACGTAGCCAATCTGGGTGAACCACGTACATCTTGTGTTTGTTTCCCTGTCCCTATTCATTTACGTACTTATCTTCACTAGTGATCGAAGCAACCAAGCGAAGGTCACAAACCTGACACTTTCTGTTGTACCAAAGTCCTCGCTGATTTTGTGCATCAACACCATTAATTAACTGTTTCTCATCAATCATTCATTTCTGATCATATTGATGCTATTTGATTATTTATAGATCTGCCAAATACGATGTATAGTATACAGTTGTGCTTTGTATCTCTAATTTGGTTTCCATGCAAGAAAATAATATCATATTTGCATATCACTATATTAGTTTACAAAGTGTTTGTGAAAACGTCTCAAAGTGATAGAACAAATTTATTAATTGGGATTAATGTCACATATTTGTATGCTTTGATTTCTGGTTTGCTTAATTATCTAATAATTTTAATTTGTGTTAGATTAATTGGGTAGAACTCCAAGTTATTGTTGAGAATGAGTCTCACATTGATGGAAGGAGAAATTTTGCATGGGCTTATAAGATATTAAACTACTTTACTCAATTATCTACGAATGAGTGCAAAGATTGATGTGGAAGGACATGAAGGCAACACCCCAATCTACATATGATTGGGTTTCTGTTTGCTGTCAGCTTTGTCGGGTTGTCTTCGATTATGCCCCTCAAAAAGGGATTTGGATCCTTGCTGGATCCCCTAACTGGGGATCCTAAGGATCAACGTACTTGGACCGTTAATTAAAAATTGTGTGGCCACCAATCTTTTCTTTTTTATATTTTTCATATAAAACGAGGCTGCTTTACTTTTAAATATACAAAAAACATTTAATTGTAACCGCACAATTTTTTATCAACGGTTCACGTGCATTGATTCTTAGGATCCTTAAGGAGGGGATCCGGCAAGGATCCAAATCCCTCAAAAAGGTAATTGGAAATTACTACTAAATCCCCACACACACATATACACATGAAGATTTATTCATTTAATTCGGTTTTGGTCTAACTTTATAAAATCCAACACATGATGATCATGAAGTATAAGCTAACGTCCCGAGTGGAACTGCAACTGCATACCTCAACAACATCTTTCACACACCCAAAGAAGCTAAGTTGGCAAAGTAAGAACCGCATTGTCTTAATTTGTAGATGTTCATTTTCTAATTAAACCTAATCCGTCTGCTAATTGTATATATTCTTCTGATCAATGAATGTAGGAAAGAAGTTGATGTGCTCCTCAAAAGCTTCAGCTTTGTGTTTGCCTTTTACCAGTGGTTTTTTTATGCTGCTTATGGCTACGGATTTTCTAGCATTGCTACATTTGGTCTCAAAGCCTATGCACACGACACAAGTATGTGCACAATTATATCTTAACAATATATTAGTTTCCTTGATAATAAAAAATTATTTCGTCAAGTACGGAATCTTTAATGATACATAGGGTTTAGGGGCATGTAGTGCCCATGAAAATAAAAAAGTCACTCATAAGCACATCAACACACATTTAGGGGCATGTAGCAAGCGAGTATTCCACATTTTCTTAATGCTAGAATATACATTTTTGAAGTGTCTTTGAATAAGAAATGCATCATCAATACACATTTTCTTTTTTGAGTATCTTTGATGGGGAGACAAATTAATTTCGTGTCTAATCTACAACCTAGATATTGAGTTTATATTTTCATGCCCGTGTAGAAAAACTCGAACCTTACTCTATTTTTATTTTTAGGTAAAAAAGAAAGCAAAAAGTCATACCAAACATGCAAGGGAAACAACAATTGGTAATTGAAAAAAAAATCGAAGGTCATAATAAGGAGCACCTTCAAGAGGACTTTAGCATGTCAAGTATGGAGGGTAATGATAAGATGAACACATCAAAGTTCGCCACTTTATCTGAGGCTTTAACAAGGCCACAAATAATTCCCTCTCATTTTTTTTTGTAAATGTTTTTAGTATGGATGAAATGTAACTAATTAGTTCAGGATACTAATGAATGTAACTTTTTGCACTTTTAGCGATTAGTGTGACAGAACAACCACTTTCGTTTTGTGTTTGTAATTTGTCTAATCAAGGAAGATAAATAATTAAAAAGTACACATTAGTAATTTGTCTAAATGCATGTACATGTTAGTACTAAGAGATTGTCTACAGTTACTGTTTTTGTATATGTACGTAGAACTATTTCAAATCTTTTTACAATGCCACATGATCTTCTCATACTTTGAAAGCTTATAATAATAGTTTGTAACACAATTGTAAAGAAAAATGTCATAGAGGGATGATTGATGATTGATTGAAAAAGTAATAATAAGAAATTATTATGACGTGCTCATGTTCGACTATGTGTGTTAATTATAAAACATTGTTATAGTAATCGTTGTAGCACAATTGTACAGGAGAAAAAAAATATCATAAGGAGATGATTGAAAAAAAGAAAGAAAATAAATTGTTGTGATGTACACACACGCACAATTTATAAAATAATCACTTAAGAAATATAAAAGTATTTCAATTACAGTTTAAGTTTTTACCTAAATAGTTGGACGAGGCCATCTCCTTTGGCAATGAGATCCTATTTATTTTTAGTAATCACATATGAAATATATAAGAATATCTAAAACAACACATCTTTGGGGCGCACGCCCGTGATGCAAAAATGCATCTCGCATGCGCGTGAGCGCGTGCGGAGATGCTAGTCTAAGCATAAAAAGAAAATTTCACATAATTCAAAATCTCCTTCCAAATGCATCATAAAAAACTAGAAAGTTATATTGAAAATTTGAATATCCTAGGTTGCCAATTACATGCTCCAATCAAATGTTCGTAAGTATGTTATGATGTGTGCACATGCACAATTTATAAAATAATCACTTAAAATATAAGAATATAAAACAACACATCTTTGAGCAAAGCGCGTGTAGAGAGGCTATTAAAAAATTATAACCTGGGCAATGAACTAACTGGAGTTTGGAATAATCATTACAAGTATATATTGTCCATGGATTAAACAATAGTTCAAAAGGTTAAACTACTTGGGAATTTCTAGATCTACGTTTATTTTCAACTCCCTGATTCATTTCATCGTTTATTACATCCTTTGTCACCTCTGGTTGCCTAGTATTTACTGTAAGTCTTTTCTCGCTTGAACCTTGCCGTTAAATAATTTATATTTCTTTGATGATTGATCCTTTTTATTTATAGAATGAAAAATCACAACGATTGTCTTGAGTTTTCAATGTGCAATTGTATACTTAAAAATATGTATCGACAATCAAAATATGTCAAAAAACCAACTGAAACTTCTTGCTTTGTCTAATGGATTAATGCCATTTTTTATGGATTGATGTCATTCTAACTTTTGTTTGTTTACTTGTAACCTTTGTATTTTTTTTAAAAAAAAAATTGAACTAGCTGGTGGCTTTGCCACAATAGTCCATTTTTTTAACAGTTAGAAAGACTTACATAGGCATTTCAGCCTCTCGTAACCACTATTGTGTGGTTCACGCAATGCCAGGAATCAATCTCAAAACTTACCGTATATAATACAGGTCTAAAATTCGTTCTCAATTACTGAATCACCCCTTTGTGGTTTAACCTTTTATTTTTGAAGTGTGGTTAATGGACTCACCATTTGCATTAGGGGATGTGTCATGCACCTAATTAGACAAATTACAATCATTTTTCTATAATTAGGCCAATCATTACTTAACGGCGGTGGCCCTACCCAAGTAATAAAATTTTTAGCTATTGTGAAGTGTACGCACCACCGCACATTAAAACCCGCCAAATCCCGAAAGCTTGTGTGAAAAATGGTGCTGACTTACTGATCATATCTGGAAGCAACACCACCGACTTCTCTTATACATTTCACACGCAAATTTTCTAGGGTTTTGGATTAAGAGCCCCAAAATTTGAGGTAATTGAAGAACCTAGGGTTTGCTAATCAGTCCAAGAAGCAAAAACGCAGTTCGTTTCTGATTCAATTGAGCTAGGGTTTCTCGACCTTGGTTAAAAAATGGCGATAATCGGCGACGCACTTTTCCAGGCGTTCATGCCGAAGCGCGAGTACGAGAGCCTCCGAGAGGAAGACAGGGCATGGGAGAAGCTCCAGAGATCGCTGTTAATGGCGTCTGTGGCTTTGGTATGCCTCGTCGTTGTTGTGTGCATGGTTATCAGCTTGAATATTGTGTTTCCGGCCGACTCGGCTAAGCGACCGTTCTGCGGTGACCGGAGGTTTAATTCGTTGATGAATGTGAGAGGTAGGGATTCCGATCCATTCCGGAAGCTTTTTATCTTATGGATCAGGAGATTGCAGAGTACTATTGGATGGTTGTGTTCATTCCCTCTTTGATCATTTTCTTGGCTACTTTCGTGTACCTCGTCGCGGGTAAGGAAGTTGTTAAGCTCTACTTTAGTTGTTTCCAATTTGAAGATGTTGCTTGAATGCTAATAAATCTAAGAGGATGGTAGTTAAAATTTGGATTTTTGTGTTTTTCATTGATTTGGGTTGTGGAAAGGTGGAAACTTGGTCAACTAAGAGTGCATTAAGATCGAAAATCTAGTAAAAAATGATTATGATTAGTGATAACAAGCCGAAAGACTTAGGGAATCTATAGGTTATATGTTGGATAGTTGTGAAGTCTTGCTATACTTGCTTAGAAAAATTATTAGAAGTACTATAAGGAAATGTCATTTCTAATCGGGGATTTGCTAGCTCAGATAAATCATGGTCTAAGTATGTCTAAATCGTAGGTCAGTGTTGGCTTGGTGGAATAGATTTATGCTTATATTACTGATAGGAGCATATTTATGCGACTTAGTGAGCTTGTTCTTGTGCATTTACGTTGTGTTTTCTTAGTTAAATTAGTCTTTTAAGCTAGTTTCATGTATTTTCAGGTTTTAAGGGCAAAGTATGCAAAACGATGCATTTTTTAGCCTTTTGGAGCAAGATTGAGCTTGGGATGGATATCACGCGCTTGGAACGAAAGGAATGGATGAGAACAAAGGAGTCCTAATTGAAGAAGGATTCCTAATCAACGAAGGAGTCCTAATTGAAGATGGATTCCTAATCATCGGAGGAGTCCTAGTTAAGGATGGATTCCTAGTTAAGGATGGATTCCTAGTCAAAGATGAATTCCTAGAAGAATGAGGATTCCTACTCAAACAAGGTTTCCTACTTGAAGTAGGAAAGTTAAGCCTAAAGTTTCCTATTTTGGGTTGATCTTTCCTAAACCTAAATGGCCTTAAATTTCAGCAACATTGAAGGTTTCCTAAGCATTTTTGGACACAAAGAAAGGTTCTAGAACATTTCCTTATCCTTGTCGTGGGTTGGGTCCTATTTCCCTTTGGTTTTGGGCTTCTAGAAGTCCTATCCTTTTCCCCCCATCCTTGCCGCACCTAATTCAGCAAGGGAACCTATTTCTTGCCTTGCAAGGCTTTTTAGAAGCCTTATCTTGCCCTATCCAAACCTGCCACACCCTATTGGACTTTTCCCATTTTAATTCTGATTTCTAAGCCTTTTTCTTTGTGGATTTGGATTTTACAAGTCCATATCTGATTCCCCTAGGGTTTTATGTGCCTATATATACTCATACTCACCCCTTGGCCGAAATACCACCCATCATACACATAAATTCACGCCAGAAACCTGACCCTCTTCTCTGCCGCAGCTTTCCACCACCATTCTCCATAATTCTTGCCAAAAACCACCCCTTGCCGTCCACCAATCCATCCTAAACACCACCATATTATCCCCATCCATTCTACACCATTCATAACTCCAAGAACCTGTCCATAATCTCTGTGCCGCAGCAAGGAGGAAAGAGGAACTTCGTGGATGCACTTGCTGCCCAAGTTGGAGTGTCTAGGTGTTCTTTTTCTTTGGATTTCAATGTCTAAACTTATTTATCTTTGCTTTGTGCATCCCCATGGCTAGAGGGGATTTGAAACCATGTTTTATGCTTGCTGTATGATTTGATTACTTCCAATTGCATTTCATAAGTTGTGAATTCAATTTGTCTATCGAGATGAATTAAACTGATTTGTGTATGTTGGTTGAGAGTGCACGCTTAATTTTCATGCATAAATCTAATGCTAGGATATAAGGGAGTTTCACCTAATCTTTATGAACTTATATTCGCAAGTAGTAAAGGTTGTTGATCACAATCGTGTTAAGTAAATTCTTGGCATAAGTTTCATGCAATTCATAATAACAAGTGTCTCGTCAATGCTTATGGTTTTCGTAGAACTTAATGATTCTTGCTTGTATCTTTATTATGCAATTCATGTAGGGAACTTGTGGGGAATGTTTTGGCTTGTTGTATGCAATCATCCAATTCAATAACTTTAGGAAAATCTGAGGGTTAATTAGTGCAATTCACAGTTAATTTGGGGCGTTGAGAATTCATAATCTATTGAAAAACAATTGGAAATCGTTTTGTATGCAAGTGTGACATGTGGGGAGAAGAACTCCTTAGCTAAATCTCAATCCATTCACTTTAATCAATTTCGTTTTAAAATCTGCTTAGTTTACAAAGTTTCTGTTTTGTTTTCAATTTCGTCAAAACCAAATCCCCCTTTATTTTGAAGTGTTAGATTAGTTAGAAATCAATTTAGTTTGTGTTTTTAAGTGTCTTGAGTCAAGTTATAACCTATTTTCGTCCAAATTTGTGCTTGGTGTTCAAAACTGCCCATATTGCGTTTTTAAGGCAGTTTTGAGTGTTTCTGTGCTGTTTTGAGTCTTTTGGTTTGTTTTAGTGTTTTAGAGTTTAGTTTTGCATTCTTTGAGTCTAATTTAGTGTTTTAAACTTTGTTTTACGTTTTTGAGTCAGTTTTCAAGTGATTTAGCAATCCCTCATAATCCCCGGCCTTGAACGATCCCTACTTACATACTTTGCTACAATTGATAAAAATAGGGTTTAATTTGTGTGCTTATATATTTCGCATCAACTACCACAAGTTGATAGCTTTATATATGATGCAAGATGATTATGGTTCAAAGATGTAAGCATGGGTGCATTTTAGTATTTTCTAGTATCAATAAACCCAATCAAAAGGAAAAGGCATCAAACCCAAAATGGGGATTTATATGGTTCAAAAAAGGTTGATTCACACTTCGTGACCAGCTTCATGTATAAGGCATAATCTGCTTATGAAATGTAGAAATGGGTATTAATTGGCTGTGCATATAGCATGGTATAGAATTTGTCGTTGAAAGTACATTCTTTCATTGGATATTGTCTCATTATTCTACATGGATGATATCTAACATTTTTCAGTGCAATAGTTTGATTTCGATATGCTAAATGGTTCTCATAGTTTCAGTCTGGTTGCAGGAATCATTGTTGCTTATTCTGCTCCAACACGACATGGATGCTTAAAGGTTGTTGAAAATAACTATTGTGCTTCAAAAAGAGGTATCCTCCCTTTCTTTCTCTCACTTTCTCTCTCTGTCAAACTCTGATTTTCCTTTTCTTTAATGATATTTAGTGGGTCAAACTCATTTACAATTTGTTTTTTCATCTTTCACACACGATAATTTGCCTCAATTGTTCTTGTTTTAATTATTGCAACGTTTCAAAGAATCAAATGAACTACTGTATCCACTTTATGTCGGTCACAGCTATCTATTGTTTATCACATCTCCAAATCTTGTTTGGTTGTTTTGAGTTTTTACACCTGGTACTAGTTATATGGAGCTAATTACTCCTAAGCAATGAAGTTTTCGATGCGAGTTTAGTGTGGCAGATTTTTTTTTCATACTTTGTTTAGTTGCCAATGAGTAAAGAAAATACATGAGGATCTTACATGTATTTATCAGGCCGGGTAATGCTTTCTTTTGTTGTTTAAAGGTAGATCCAAGTGATTGATTGCATTCCTTAAGATTTTGCGCACTTCTTCTTGGGGTGGGCCTTGCCAGAACAGGCATACAAAAATTGTGGCCTTGAAAGTTTATCTATTTTATCACGTCATTTTTCTGTAGTAACACAAAATGCAGCATGTCCTTTTAACCTGTCTTTCATATCCTGGCTTCTTTGGTCAAAAGCTTAGTTGCGCGACAACCTCTAGTGAGGTTTGAACTCTTATTTGTAATCTGCAGGTAGGGTTCGATGTCTATCAATTCTGAATGTCATCTTTGCTGTCATATTTGGTCTACTTGCATTGTTTCTTGGTTCAAGCCTCCTCACACAAGGAAGCTCCTGCTTTGTGCCCCTTTTCTGGTGCTATGAGGTTGGTTCTTGAGGAATGGTTATTTTATATGGAGGAACCGCTTTCTTTCAAAGAAGGAGAGCAACGTCAATCCTTAATGAGGGAGACTTTGGTGGTCGAAACCTAGGGCTAGAAATGTTGGAGAATCCCATAGAAGTTTCACCAGAGGTGGAAAGGTGGGTTAACGAAGGGTTCAAAGCATGGATGGGGTCATCACTCCTATCGTCTGATGAAGAAGATGAACATGGCAGTGATTAAGAACTTTCTTACATACCTCCGTCAACTCTAACATGCATATGGTGTGGTAATTATGTGAAGCCTTTCAGAACTAAACAGCTTCCGACAGATTTTTTGACAAATTCAGGAGAGGATAGAGTAGTTTGAAATTCAACCTTGGCTTGTTGAAGATGCCAGCCTTGAAACGGTTCTAGTGATGATGTAACACAAAGTGAAAGTTAATTTTCGGACTTAGGATCATGTTGATTTTGTAACCTTTGTTGCACTTTCCCTATTTGGTAGCCTGTGAATATCTAACCAGATTTCTCTCTCTCTTTATCTCTCTCTAACAACCAAGTATCACTCTGATTCATGACTTCTCTTATTCTAAGTAAACACATTCCGGGTCTTTTTATCAATTTTTCTTTTCAACCTATGTTTTTGGATGTGATGACCTAGTGCACAGTGCACTCGTATCATGCAACAAGTGATGCAGCCAAAAAGTAAGGACTTGTAGCTTCAAGTGATGCAACGGAATTATTTATTTTACATAATTTTTTGTGCATAACGTCTCTTGATTATTAAAGGCATATTTGGTACTTTACTTGAATTAACTTTTTAAACTAAAAAACAATTTTAAAGTTTTAAGCGTTAAAAACTTGTTTGGTAGGAATATTTTCAAAAACTGAATTCAAGACTAACTAAAAAATATAGTCTATTGTCTAAAAACATAAAAAATGAGTTTTTAATGTTTTTAAACTTAAACTTACTCATTTCTTTTCTTTCTTTCCTCCCCTTTCACTCCAAATCTCTCTCTCTCTCTCTTTTCTTCTCTCTCTCCTTTTTTTTTTTTTTTTACCTTCTTCTTCTCTCTTCCAATCTGCTCTCTTCGTTATCTCGGTTCTTTCTCACTCCTCTTCATCTCTATCTCGTCTAATCATCTCTCTTCTTTCTTTCCTTCAATCATCTGTTACTTTCTTTTATCCTCCTCTTTCTCCTTCTCCTACGACCCCTTCTTTTTAAATCTCTTTGTTTAATTTAAGTCGTAAGATTTACAAATTTTAAATCGCAAACCAATCAAGTTTTTGAGTTTTAAACAAAATTGTTTTAAAAAAAAAAAAATTTTAAGAAATGTTTTGAGAAATGATAAAAAATGTTCTTAAGAAAATTTTTAAAATTTTATATGTAGGACGTGCACATAGATAGTCTGTTGTACGTTACATGTTTAGCCCAAGTAAAGCGTAATCAAAGGCCCAGCCAACTCATAAGCCCAAACAAACCCAACCCAAACCCAAACCCAACCCAAACCCAATGAAATTCGTTCGTCAGTTAGTATTGCAGTTGAACTGAAGAGCGTAAAACCCTAATCTCTCTCACCGAGCTGTGGCTGAGCGGCACATTCCCTTATCGGCTCTCTCGACATTCGAATTCCCAACAGCAACCACCGCCAATCAACCATGGCCGCATACGACTACGACGACGCCGGAAACTACGACGAGACATCGGCGACGCAGCGCCAACCGTCGTCCGGAGCCCCGCCGTCTTCCGACCTCGGTTACGACCCCAACTTCGTCCCCGACTCCGTCAAATCCTTTGTCGTTCACCTCTACCGCTACATCCGCGAGAAGAATGTCTACGAGATCCACCAGATGTACGAGACCTCCTTCCAGACCCTCTCCGATCGCCTCTTCAAGGACACCCCCTGGCCATCCGTCGATGCCGTCGCCGACTACGTCGACAACGACCACGTATTCTGCCTCCTTTACCGCGAGATGTGGTTCCGCCACCTCTACGCCCGCCTGTCCCCGACGCTGAAGCAGCGAATCGACTCCTGGGACAATTACTGCAGCCTCTTCCAGGTTGTCCTCCACGGCGTCGTTAATATGCAGCTGCCGAACCAGTGGCTTTGGGACATGGTCGATGAGTTCGTCTACCAGTTCCAGAGCTTCTGTCAGTACAGGGCTAAGATGAAGAACAAGAACGAGCAGGAGATTGCTCTTCTCAGGCAATTTGATCAAGTAATCATCGCTTCCAAATTTCAATTTCAGAAATTTTGAAACCCTAAACCCTCATTTGTGTTCTCAACTTCTCATTGTTGATTTTGTTGCAGGCTTGGAATGTGTATGGTGTGCTCAATTTCTTGCAAGCTCTGGTTGAGAAGTCGATGATCATTCAGATTCTCGAGCAAGAGAAGGAAGGGCTCGAGCAGTTTACTGCCAATGATGGGTATGATTATAATGGTGGCAGTAATGTGTTGAAGGTGTTGGGGTATTTCAGCATGGTGGGTTTGCTTCGAGTTCATTGTCTTTTGGGCGATTATCATACCGGTCTGAAATGCTTGCAGCCCATCGACATTACCCAACAAGGTGTTTTCACCACTGTTATTGGAAGCCACATTACCACCATTTATCATTATGGTTTCGCCAATCTTATGTTGCGGAGGTACATTGTTCGTTGTGTTTTGATCTTGTTTTCGCTTTAGATGTGGACGTGTATCAAACATTGTTTAGGGAGCCTTACGAGTATTGTTGGTTTTGTTGCAGGTACGTGGAGGCGATTCGTGAATTCAATAAGATTCTGTTGTACATCTACAAGACCAAGCAGTTCCATCAGAAATCTCCGCAGTATGAGCAGATACTAAAGAAGAATGAGCAGATGTATGCCCTGTTGGCAATTGCTCTTTCACTTTGTCCCCAAGTGAAGCTTGTTGAGGAAACTGTGAACTCTCAGTTGCGCGAGAAGTATGGTGAGAAGATGAACAGAATGCAAAGATATGATGATGAAGCATTTGCTATTTATGATGAGCTCTTCTCCTATGCATGCCCTAAGTTCATTACCCCATCTCCTCCAAGTTTTGAGGAGCCCCTTGTTAATTACAACCAGGTAAGAACCCAAACTAGGTAAACTGAAATAAATGGTTTAAAAGAATTTCAGTTCAGAAAGCAGTGGTATAACTTTCTGCAATGGTATAGCAGAAGCCAGCTTCCAGGACAAAATATATATAGTTCCCACATAAATTGTACTAATTTAGTACCTTCCATATATGATACGATGAATATTCGAGGACATAGAGTTGTAATTATCTGTTGTTGAGTGTTTCATGCATTTTACATGATTTGATGATTGGCTTGATACATGCATAGTATCAGTTCATGAGATATTTGAAACAAACACTTCAGCAATAAGAAAATTTCGTAGACTTTCTTTGCACCATACTATAGGAAAATTGAACACCGTCTCTAGTCAGTCTGTGGGTTATAATGTAAAAACAGTTGTGGAAGGAAAGCTAATGGAAATCTTGCTTTTGTATTGGCAAAATGTCGTTGTGTTAGATTCTCTATTTGGGGAATTATATTATGTGAATGAATTTTCCGGCACGTGTGCTTGATTAATCAAATTCCATTTTAACTATTGCAGGATGCTTATAGACTTCAATTGAAACTGTTTCTTTATGAAGTGAAGCAGCAACAGTTATTATCAGGCGTCAGGACCTTCTTAAAAGTCTATTCATCCATCTCCGTTGGAAAGCTTGCAAGCTACATGGAAGTGGATGAAGCCAAGTTGAGGTACTTAATGATGATAGTCTATTAGTTATGTTGCCTAAAATTCTTCTTTTGATTCTATGCTAATGTTTTGTCATTCTGTCTTATAGGACTATCTTGTTGACGTACAAGCACAAGACACATTCCGTTGATACTGAGGGAAAAGTTATTTCCAATGCTGATGTGGACTTCTATATTGACGATGTATGTTTTCTTCTATTACCTTCTATTTTTGTAGTGGAAAACTGATCTAAGGCCAATTCAAAGTTCCAAGGGCATCTTTGTGATTTGACCTTTTGTAAGAAACTAGAACTCCTTCAGCACTTGGTTCATGGGACTTTCTTTGAGGTGATTATAAACCTGCCTCAAAAGATCTAAAACAATCTTAGCTCAAGTAAACACGTAATTTCTGTAATTAGTTTGACATAACTATGTAATTCAGTGCCCCGAAAGGAAAGGCAAAAAGTGTGGGTGCTTGTTATTGAAAATGGGTTCAGTTGTTCTGAATCTTTTGATATGCCCTTCTCTTACACTTGGTGACCTGCCTATGCCTTCGTCTCATCAATGACGATTTATTTACTGGGAAATTGTTAGCCTTATCTAGTGTAAATTGGACTAGAGTTAATCTAATAAGCTTAACATGCAAGAACTTTAAAGTTATATGGTTCAATCACTGTTTTGGAACATTTTATTCATTTAATAGTTCTAATCTACTGCAGGACTTGATTTCTGTCGTCGAATCGAAACCAGCAAAACGATACGGTGATTACTTCTTGCGGCAGATCGTGAAGGTATGCAGAACTCATTGTTTTCCCATCTTATTTAGCAACATTAGGGAAATGCTTAGTTATCTCTTTTTTTAATATCTTGAACTTTTTCCGTCGCAGCTTGAAGGTGTGATCAATGATATGGACAGGGTAAAGCTTGATTGATTCATCCATCACTTTTTTAGTTTACCTTCCTCTCCCGCAATTTTCGCTTGTTTAGATTTTCGACAATGATGTCTTGAGTTGGTTTTTCTTCATCTTTCGAATACCTATATGTCTCATGTTTCCGCTCCTTTGAATTGGCGGATGTGGTTTTTAACTCTTCAAATTATCGAAAATGTAATTTTCACCTGTTGTGCCCGTCTATTCAAAATTGCTAGCATGGAATTTTTGCAAGCATTTTTTTCTTTCCTTGAATCCAAACAGTAATTGGGTTTGTGGTATATTGCTATCGAAAATGTAATTTTCACGTGTCATGTGATGAATGAGATATTAATAGTGCAAGTATAGAGACTCGGGGTCGCTTTGAATATGGCGTGGATTATTTACTTGTGTTACTTATTTTATGAAACTCGTCAAAAGAACCAAGTCGTACTCTATTTTCGCCCTCATCGCGTGTTGTTTTTCGCTTATATTCCTTTGTTTGTATGACGCCTCGTGTAGTTGTGTCATTCTTCCATGTATGAACTTGGATTCACTTCACATTGTTTGTAATGGTCATGTATTTTTTTTTTTTTTAACAAACAATATTATTCACATTAAATGAACGAGGAGAGGGCTTAGTTTCGCAACGGTCAGTTTTGGAGTCGGACTCATCTTCGAAGCGCCAATCAGGTTTAGGCATGAATTATACATATGTTTGAGGTTGGAGAGATAAACCTAATCTTCGTGCACTAATGCGATAAGGCCCCCACATGTGGTCACTCACGCTAATTGACTTGAGGGGAACGCAACAATTTACGACAGCGCCAATGACGTTGATTTCCCTGTCGTTTTTTCATTCTTCTTCCGTTGTCTTTTTCCTGGTACCATTTTTCATTCGACAAGTATAAAACTTTTTGCCCCACTTATTTATTGTTTCTCCTTCTAATTGATTTGATATTTTATTTTCAGCAACGGATTTATAACTCAATCAGTTTTTTTTTTTGTTTTTGTGAAATGATAGATTCGTTAGATTAGAGAGCCAACGAAGTTTGAATCCCGTGTTGTGGTGGAAGGGCTACACTCATTTCTACCATTGTGATAGAGAGCTACTATTAACATTTGCAACTGCATTTTCTGTGTGACTCTACTCTTATCCTATATCATTTGTTTCAAAAAGAGAATAATGTATAGAGCAATAATTTTCTACTTCATAAAATACATGATTATATTTTTAGAGTGCCAATAATAATTCTAAAAAAAAATATTGGTTTCGTATTGAACATCTATTGTTTCACTAAGCGAATAGAATTTGAAAAAGAGTCAAATGTGGTGTTGTTGTATGTGCAATTGCAAGGTGTCGTTTTCAAAATTTCTAGTTGTTGAGAGAGAATTTATGGATCAATAAAAAAATATAAAAAAATTTAGTCACCTTTTGAAAATCATCTAGTTTAAAATGGATAAAGAGAATTGGAGATTTTTTTAAAGAGAATTTTTATACTCTTTGTCACATCATGTTTTTGGTATAATGTTGGCACGGCGATTAACGTTAAACTATAAGAGGATAGAGAGTCCATAGAAAGTTTCACTTTTAAAAGAGTGTTTTTAACATTTCGCATGAATCAAATTAATATTGACTATTTTTTTGAACCGAAGTATCCAAGTGGCCAAAATAGAAGAATTAACCTATCAAGATTTAGTCAAATTTTATATGGTGTACTTAATTTACTTTTAATTAAACAATTATAAATCCTTGGGACAGATTTGGTTGACATTTTATGGACACGAAGGCTGCGTCTTTAGTGTTTCCTCGTTCTTGGTTGAATGTTAGGTGTGCGGTTTCAACTTGGATATAGATTAGTGCACACATGCTCTTCATCTAACATTCAACTTGGATATGTTTTTATCCTAAAAATTGTCTTAATTAACAACTGGTATTGATAGGAGTGTGTGATAACTATTTGGGATGACTAATAATTATTTTTTTTAATTTTAATTCTACTAGCGGGTCGGGTCAATCATTTCATCGAAGACTTGCATACCAGAGGAATTCAAGTGTGGCGGTATTCTGTCAATTAGACATTGTCATGTTTTATTAAGATAAACTCGAACGCATTGTGAGTCGGATTCAGTTTTTATTGTTGGAGAATAGAGCCTTACATAGAAATACAACAAAATAATTGGGAATTCCACATCTAGTATCACCAATGCCTTCTGAGATATCGGTGATGTTGGTGGTACACCATGTTGATCTTAAAATGTTTGACACCTATGATGAAATCACAAGCCAATCACGATTGTCATGTCAAAATGTTAACTAATTTGAGGACCACCACAATTTGTAAGTTTCTCTCCATTTTATGACACGTAAGTTGGGCATGTTGCCCAAGCCCCTAACAAGATAACCAGTTCCCACATGCACAACCGCCAGGCAGTCACCAAACCCCATCCCAGCAACTCTCCTTCAAGGGCTTCAAACCCCATGGCTTTTTCTCAAGAAGAATGAAAGGTTGAATATTATATAATTGTTGTTTGTCCTGAGATATATATATATATATATATATATGTACTTGCTAAGTAGCTAGAAATAAATGTGGGTTTGGTAAATAGTGCCGCTGACTGAGAGAAAAATGGTGGGCAGTGCAAGGCTTTGCTTGCACAACTCCATGAGAGCTGTGAATTTATTTGTCAACGTTTGTGGAGTTGGAGTCATCATCTACTCCCTTTGGCTCATCAAGAAATGGCAAGTTGGAGTCTCTGAGCTCCCTCCCGTCTCGAATGTCCCCAAGCCATGGTAAAAAAGCTCATATTTCTGCTCTTTATCTTTCTATGGTACTGCGTTTATCCTCGCATCCGAGGTTCCGTGTGCAAATATCGTTCTTGAATATCGCTTCTATCGAAGAAAACGAAAAGGGTTTTTGTTATATTATGCGATAGACTGATAGGCAGAGGCAATCTGCAGTTTTTTCTTTAATTCTGTTATATTTTGCATTTGTTAGAAAATCATCGGTTGCAATTTTGTTTGACAGGTTTATATATACATGTTTCGGTATGGGAATTGCTGTCTGCCTGAGCACCCTTTGCGGTCATATGGTTGCCAATTCCATCAGCAGTTTTATTCTCTTCATTGTATCCTTTCTGGTGATTACAACTTTTCCATTAATTTTCGGCTTCAAATCTTTGTTATAATGTCCAAAAAAAGCTTGGCCGGTGATTTTCGCACTCGTTTTAACCTCCTGCGCTCCTCCCTTCGAGTGCAGTGAGTGTCAGAATCGCAATCCAAAAGTTTCCGTCCTTTTTTCTTGAACTTTTTACCGGGTTTAGGAATACCAATAATTTTTTAGGAGCCTATGCTCTTTGCAATTTGAATCTAGTTTATGAATGTTTACACAAATTTCATCAATCTGGTTTGTCCTTAACCAGTTCTAATTAGTACATAATCTCCATCTTCTGTCTTCTTTGCATTGAGGTTGGAGTGATCATCAATATTTTCTATAGGATGGACTGGGAAGTGGTATGCCTTCCTGCACTTGTGATTTTTATGTGGTGCATTCAGTCATTAACTTAAAATCACTTTTTAAAGAAGCTGCTTTTTTGTACAGCAATTTGCAAAGTACATTGATGAGTATCACACCCTGTTCAAAAACTTCTTGACGTTTCATCTAAACATGTGCCGCCTCATTGTAGTTCTCATCTTGATACCACAGGTAAAATAAAAAACCCTCTCTTCTTACTCAACTTCGGAGATTGTCTGAACCGTTAGATCAGCATAATTATTGACCTAACGGTTCATACAATGTTGGTACGACAGAATTTCCCATGACTCTGAGCTAAACGCAAGTCCATATTGCAGATCAAAGCTATTGTGCTAGCGATCATTCTTTGGGCCATTGGTTCCGAGCCGAGGGCGGATCAATGCAACTATTCTGATGTCACAAACTTCACATATTCGTTTCTGGCAGCGCCTACACAATCTTTACTAGATATATCGCGACATGGATTCCGGAACTATGAAGTTTCGTCAACAGAATTCGAAAACCCGCCACGCCCGAGTTTTGTTTCAAATGTAAACAGATTTTTCAGAATGCATTTTCACAGAAGAGTCACTGTTAGTTAGGGAAGAAGTATATAAGTTTTGGGTTTAGGGTTCCCCTGCATTTTTGTATTTTGGTGAAAGGGGAAGTAATTGTACAGAAACTACTTATTCTCTCCAAAATTAATTACTTGAAAAGCATTTGTTTACTTTCTGTTGATGTCTTTGTCTTGTTGAGAGAGGAACTGTGTTTTAGGGTTGATTTGAAATCCAAGGCAGTATGGTCTGAACAAATTGGGTGAAGTAGCATATATATTTTCACGTGTTGGTATATATGACACATCTTCTAAAAAATGTTTTTTTAGTCAAAATGGTCTTTAAAATTTGCATAACTCGTCACTTTGGTCTCTCAAATTTGAAATTAAAAAAAATGATCCCTGAGTTTGTCTACCATCAATCATTTTGGTCATTCTTAAAAAAATTTCCATTAAATAAAGATAAAATAACAAAATTAGCCTCAGTTTTTGTTAAATCTTTTTGGCTTATTGTTTATTACATTGATGCTATTTTTGTCATTTGATCCTTATTTAACATAATTTTTCAAGGAATGATCAAAATGATTGGTGATGGACAAACTCATGCGACACTTCTATTGATTTCAAATCCCAGATATCAAAGTGAAAAGTTAAACAAATCTCATAGACTATTTTAGCTAAAAAACCTCTAAAAAATACTATTGTTAAGGCTGTGAACGAGTGGGTTGACGCCTCTCATACTATATGCATTAGTGGTCCTATAGTGCAATTGTCTCTAGCTTGGGACCTGCAGGAAGGCGAAGCTTAATGTGGATGGCTCTCGGCTCAACTGGAAATATAGGTGTTGGGGGAGTGTTACGAGATAAAACAGTGGTGATTGGCTTGGGTTTTCGATCAGCTTGGGCAAAGGGCAAGTGGTTGGTGCTGAAATTTGGAGGTTTTATTTTAGTCTATAACAGTAAACAAAAAGTATTTCAACCTTTGTGTGGAGATGGACCCAGATATAGTGGTTAATTCAATTAAAACAATAACTAATACCAGCTTTTATCTTCTTACCAACATTATTGATCAACGCAAACAATTTATGGTATGGATAGCAGATTGCGAGTTGGTTCCTGCCTACTGGGAGAAGAACATTGTGGCGAACAGCCTTGCTAATTGGAGTTATAATATGAATCTTGTGTACCATCATTTTGAGAATCCACCTGAATGGATTGGAACTCATTTATTTGATGCCATGATCGGAGTCTCTACGATTCGAAGTGTTTGTAAGAATTTATTGAGTTAGTTTTGGGTTGTTCTACCCCCCTTATGTTACATTTATTTTTTATCACAAGCGACATTCTATACTAAATTTACATTATGGAAAAGGTAGAGGGTTTAAACCCCAAACACAGTGGGTTGAAGAAAAATGTCCTAACCACCATGACAATACACTACTTGCATTGAAAAAGAAATTTAAACATATAAAACTGACGTGCATGAGTAAACACATTTAATTACGTGAGATACAAGTAGCTTGTATCAATATCTTTGTATTAATTCCAAATTCCAAAAGCTTCCTAGTCAGTCCTTGCACAAGTGAAATATGAAGACTGCATGAGCAAGCAGTCACTCAAAGCAATCATGAAACCTTCGGGGATTTGCAAATCAAAATGCCCAAGACCAAGGCTGTCTCCAATCCAAAACTCAAATTCCTGGACTCAGATCAAATGTTTGGGTCAAAAGATTGTGGCGGGTAAGAACCCATTAACTTTTTTGCCTCCAAATCCAAATGTTTGTGTGTTGTCGTAAGAATTTTTTGTATAAATTTTCTCACTTTTATTGCATACGACATTAGTGACAACAAGTGAAATTATTAATACAGCTAGTTAAAACAAGATAAGTAGATTTTCAAATTTTCAATAACGCTGCCACTTAGTATTATATTTTCCTTTACTTATAATAATAAATGAGAAGTCGTAAATTCCGACCTAAATGATGAGTTCAGAGTCTCATACTCATTTATTGTGCCACCTCGGTATAGATATTATGGCCATTGAAAATGAAGGCCACCTTCAACCTGCTGTCGTTTCCCTATCGTGGGAGGCCACTATCTGATAAAGCGCATTGTCGGTTATCTAAACTTGCCAATGCCGTTTAGTGCAGGTGTTGGTGAGTCCCCGAAGTAACAAAAACCTTCACCGTAGGAACCCAGCAAACACTTGTCCGAAACTCAAGCTCAGCTCCACCACAACCAGCCTGCTCCACCACTCTCTCAGCGGCGTTCATGGAGTCCCAAGCCGGCGGTTCCGTATTCTCCCACGTCCCTCAGGTCCCTGAAGTCCCACTTTACGCGGTAAAATAAATTGATTACCACATTTTTGCTTTAAACTTTTATTCTTTTCTGTTTAGTTTGTATGAAAACATGAATGCGCGGGTTGGACCAGTTGATCAGGACAGCATGGCCGCTTTCTTCACCCCCCATCCTCTTAAGTTAGAGTAGTTTAAAATCGAATATCGCCCAGTCAAGAAGTAGAGAGTTTTAAAGAATCTTTTGTTTCTTTTTGGTTTGAGAAAAACAGATGCAGGCTGCTTATGGCAAAGACCCAAGTCTTCAGAAGCTGAATTTGGGCATTGGTGTTTACAGAACTGAGGTATGTTTCCGTATTTTGCACTTCAAAATTCTTGCGATTTTCAATTTTTTCGGCGCAATTTTACCACTTCAAACAATAGATTACTGTTTGTGAAAATACTTGTGATCCATTTAATTGTGATTAGTGACTAACTAATCTTAGCTTTACAGAACTTACAATATTACAACTATCACTTAGCTTGTTGAATTTCTTGCTGACTGGACCCATCAAGCTGACTTGGATTATATTGTGAAACAATGTCCTTGAGGACCTTGACAAAGTTGTTAACAGTTAATACATCCTTGTTCTTAACTTAATTTTTATGCAACGACAGGATGGGAGACCTGTCCTTTTAGATGTGGTTAGTCGAGCGGAGCGGTTACTAGTCAATGACTTGTAAGTTGTAAGGTGTCTCGTTGTTCTTGCAATTGTAATTTGCTTCGAGTAGCGATTGTACTCCGGTTTGGATGATTTTCAGGTCCAGTTTTAAGGAGTATCTTCCTATTACTGGAATGCCAGATTTCAACAGATTGAGTGCTGCACTCGTTTTGGGTGCTGACAGGTATTGGAGTCTCGGCCTAATCCACATTATATTATGTTAACGAACTTTGCACCATATGGATACAATACGGGTTTCTTTTGCTGATTGCGCATTTCAATTTTTTTTGGAATCAGCCCTGCTATAAAGGAGAAAAGAGTGACTACTGCCCAGTGCCTGTCTGGTAGCGGTTCAATAAGGATTGGAGCCGATTTTTTAGCAAAGCATTACGGTCAAGTAAAGCACTTATCCTTTTGTCTTTAGCTTTTATGTGTGCTGATGGATTCGTGTGACATGGACTGATTATGTACCTTTCTCAGCATCATATAGTGTACATGTCCCAGCAAACATATGGAAACCACCCAAATTTTTTCTCCGCGGCAGGGATAGCTATTAAGACTTACCGTTACTATGACCCAGGAACGCGTGGACTGGACTTTCAAGGTAATTTTCTGAGTATAAATGCTACCTTCGCATTCCTCCCTTCTACCGTAGGTTGTGTATTCTGTAGATTCATCTATTATTTCTGTCAGAAGATCGATAAGAGCTATTGTGAAAATATTTGATTAAAATCTGTAATTTGTTTTCGCTTAATATTCTATCCACAGTTTTCCAACCGTTACAATGCTTGAATGTTCTTTCATTTTTCAATTTTGGTGAATGACAGGCATGCTGGAAGATCTTCGTTCTTCCCCAACAGGAGCTATCGTGCTTCTCCAAGCATGTGCGCAAAACCCCACTGGTGTTGATCCAACTATGTCACAGTGGGAGCAGATAAGACAGTTGATCAGATCAAAAGGGTTGTTACCGTTTTTTGACTGTGCTTATCAGGTAAGGTACTGTTTCATTAAAGGTCCAGAACACCTTGCATTTTTCAGTTTGCTAGGATCCCCCAAGCGTTGAAGCCTGCGGGTTCTTGCACCTGAGAAATAGGTGCAAGTTTCTTTATATACCTTCATCTAGGGTCTCTATGTAGGGTTTTGTCAGTGGAAATCTGGAAGAGGATGCGCAATCTATTCGCCTTTTTGTTGCTGATGGTGGTGAAAGCCTTATAGCCCAGTCATATTCAAAGAATATGGGACTTTACGGAGAGCGTGTTGGGGCACTCAGCATTGTAAGACACCATTTTTTCCTACATTGAAAGCCCGAAAACTTAACATAAAAAGAACCTACTGATGCTTGCTTTTATAGACATCTTAAAAACCTTGTTTTTATAGTTCATGTATTTATACTCACTCCTTCTACTACTTTCTGCACATACCGGCTTCAACGGATTTTCCTGAAATTAGAAATCATAAAGCTTTTTGTTTGATAGGTTTGCAAGACAGCAGAAGTGGCTAGTAAGGTCGAAAGCCAGCTGAAACTCGTGATCAGGCCCATGTATTCTAACCCACCCATTCATGGGGCAGCCATAGTGGCTGCTATCCTAAAGGACAGGTATTTGGTTATACGAATATGTCTGCCTTCGTGCAGTTTAACTGAGAGCACTGCAATCAGGAACATATGTCTGCCTCTGTCTGCAGGGATATGTACAATGAATGGAGTATTGAAGTGAAGGCAATGGCTGACCGCCTTATGAACATGCGCCAACACCTATTCAATGCGCTGCGTGACAAAGGCACTGCAATTTCTCTCTCTCTCTCTCTGAAATTTATTGTACTGGCAGAAGGATTAACACAACTAAAGCATGATTAGTCGCGTATAGATACCCTTTTGCTTCCGTTGGTTCGAGTCATTTTTTTCAAGCTCTCTTATGAAATGGCAGGTACTCCTGGTGACTGGAGTCACATAATCAGGCAAGTGGGGATGTTTACTTTCTCAGGATTGAGCCCTGAACAAGTTGCCTTCATTACAAAAGAGTACCACATCTACTTGCCATCTGATGGGTAACACCCCACACACTGCAAACTTAGCTTGTTCCCCCAATGCCTTCATTACAAAAGAGTACCACATTTTTTGTTTCGGGTATAGATTACGCAGACAAGTAATGTACTCTCTTATGCAATCCAGTTTAAACATGCAATTCTAGGGTCCGGAGCATGATCTGTCAGTGCACGTCAGTTCTTCCACCGGAATTTTCCTAGATCGAACACATAATTTTACATTGGGGCACAGTTTTACGGCATGACGATACAACATAATTTACTCACTCTTGTTGTTACTGTGCAGGAGGATTAACATGGCAGGTCTTGGTCCTAAGACAATTCCTCATCTTGCAGATGCAATACATGCAGCTGTAACCACTGCTGTCTAAGCCAATGTTGAAGTGCAAAAGAGGGCCAAATTGAAATTCCTTTGTAATCCAAGGGCCACACTAGAAATGAATTATTTTTCAATGGTATTAAAAATAGAAAATGTGAAGGAATGAATTATTGTCAATGACAATTATGTCCATCCACTAATTGGCGTAACCCTTGAGCCAATGATTCCTCAATTGAATAAGCATTCATTTCTCAATTAATTGGGCACATCATTGTAGGCCATGATATGATATATTAGAGTAGTTTGAAATAGAATATCGACTTGCTAAAAAAGAAATTACAAGACAGATGTTCTTTTTTCTTTTTCGTTTGGGAAAAAAAACAGATGCTGGTTGCTTATTGCAAAGACCCGAGTCCCCAAGAGCTGAATCTGAGGATTGGTGTTTATAGAACTGAGGTAGGTTTTCATATTTTCACTTCAATTTTTCCGAATATTATATTTTTCAACCCAATTTCCACATCAACAATCAACATGGATCCCATACTTCTTTGTGGTGCATTGTAGAAAAATTTAAAATGTTCTTTATAATTAATTTGGAATTGGAAGTAACTTACATGCCAATCACAATTTGACGTTATGACACATTACCTAAAAGTTGTACTTTTTGTGTTTTCTGACGTATTATTTGTACACATGTCAAACTGTGATTTGTAGACCAAGAGCCAAACTGTTTTCTGTTGGATAGTCATGACCTTAACACAAAACACTTAATACATCAAGGTTTGCTAAATCAGAAAGTATTTTATTATAATCATTGAGGTGTTCGTGCATAGAGATACCTAGACGATACTGAAATCGGAAGAGTCGCTTCTTCAAGAAGAGACGATTTTCTGCGCTCTTGGTCATATACTTCTCCTCCAATTTCGTCCATAACTTCTTAGCAGAAGTTTCCTTCATATACGGGTATTTCAACTCCTTATCAAGGAACGATCAAATAGCAGCACAAGCATGAAGATTAATTCACGTCCACTGCTTGTCATCAATATCTTCTGGTTTATCTTCCAGAACCATATCCAACTCTTGTTGATACAACACATCCATAACTTCACATTGCCACATACCAAAATTATTAGAGCCATTGAATTTATCAACCTCTAACCTTGTTGTTGAACAAAAATTGTACATAATATGTAAACAAATAATTCACTCGACACAATTTCACCCTCATTCAGTTTTCCGAAGAGGGTTTTATTAATTCGAGTTCGACCCATTCTAGGCTACACGCCTATTAATTACAATATTTCTTTTGGGAAAGAAATACCCTTTGATTCCAATTCGAATAAAAATGTAACTTGAGGAATTTGATGTTTGTTTGATTTTGTGACTGCACATAGGTTGAACCCTAAATTGCCTACGTACCCTCTTGAGGGATCAAGTCACTCGTAGTTCATGGATTTGGTATTTATTTGGATTTGATGCCTTGTGCAGTTTTAGCTCATGCGGGCTAGGAGCATAGTGCCTTATGCAGTTTCAGCTCATGCGGGCGAGGAGCATAGTGCCTTATGCAGTTTTAGCTCATGCGGGCAATGAGCATTAATGCATTGTGCAGTTTTAGCTCATGCAGGCGAGGACTTTAAGCCGTTGGAGCATTTTGATGCCTTGTGCAGTTTTAGCTCATACGGGCGAGGAGCATAGTGCCTTATGCAGTTTCAGCTCATGCGGGCGAGGAGCATAGTGCCTTATGCATTTTTAGCTCATGCGGGCAAGGAGCATTAATGCCTTGTGCAGTTTTAGCTCATGCAGGCGAGGACTTTAAGCCGTTGGAGCATTTTGATGCCTTGTGCAGTTTTAGCTCATGCAGGAGAGGAGCATAGTGCCTTATGCAGTTTTAGCTCATGCGGGCAAGGAGCATAGTGCCTTATGCAGTTTCAACTCATGCAGGCGAGGAGCATTTGAAAATTTGATATGGCTTCATGCCATTTGAGACTTTTCTTCGGCTTTGTACCATTTGAGACTTTGATACGGCTTCGTGCCCTTTAAAAACTTTTCTTTGGTTTCGTGCCATTTTGGTATTTGATAGCAGAAGTGAATTTAGTTTATATAAACCAGGGATTCGTTTCAATTTCACGATTGCGTCTAAAACTTGATATTAGACTGCCTACGTATCCTTAACGGAATCAAACCGGCGTAGTTTATTAGTTGAGGTTTTTCTTCGGCTTCGCGCCATTTGGAATTTAATACTTGATATGGCTTCGTGCCATTTGAAGTTTGACGGGGCTTTGTGGCATTTGTGTCTTGTAAATATTTGTGATGAACCCACTTTTACTTTGATTTTTGACTTTGTCTCGGTGCCGTACATCCCAGACTTCTTGACTTTGATGGATGCCATGTTTATAAAGCCTACATGAGTAATATGGAAAGAGCTTACTCTTTTTTCGTGGATAGCCTTCTCATTTAATTTGAGAGAATTGTATTGCAACAAGTACCAGAAAAATGACTAGTCATAATCATGACTAATGTTTGAAAGCCACGTGATTGGCTAAGGTTCTCGTAGTAGGCATTGGACATCTCTTTATGTCGCCCACTTGCTCAAATATAAATTCATATGCCTAGCAAAACTAATTTGCTTTCAGTGCCCGACATAAGCAAAGAAAATAAAGAAAACTTTGCTTTAAAAATTGTCATTCCTACGAGTAGAAATGATATGTGGAACCACGAAGTGTTAACCATGATGGCTCTCTGTCACTATGTGGACCTTGGTTTAGTCAAAAGTTTTAAGTCATCTTCCCATTGTAACTTTTTCCTTCTTTAATATATATATTTGTGGTGTTTTGGATCAAAAACAGGCTCGTAAGATGGAAAAAGATATATGGCAGCCCTCTCCTTTCTATTATATATATTCTTCTTTTGGATTTGTCGACCTCATGCAGTATGGGTCCTTGAACCCATTTGATCCACCAAACTCCTGACAACAAACTTTACTTTTTCTCTCTTTTTTATGTGACTTTTCCAAGTTCAACTTGTCAGCAAGTTCACTTCCTTTTCTTTGAAGATTTTGAACTTCACAAGTCTAAATAGGACTCTCCGTGTTATCAAGAAACGAGGATCACCTCTACATTTTTTATAAAGAAACTTGATGATGCCATGTCTTGCATTTCCCTTTCTTCCTCTTTTTATATATATTTTTCCTTTGAACTTTCATCCCCATTTAAAATGAGACTTTGAAACCATCTGACTGACAGCAAGCTTCACTTTTTTAAATCTTCCAAATTTCAACAATCTCTGTTCTTCTTCACGTAAGGTGCAGGCCTTCCATCTTTTTTCTTTGTAGATTTGGATTTCTAGGTCCAAGCAGGTCTTGACGTGGCATCAGGAAAAACCCAAGTCATACTTAGCTTTATAAATGTATCTGGAACACTTTTCTTCCTTTAGAGTTTTTATATACTTTTCCTTCCTTGTGCAGAGAACATACATGAAATTGGAATAAAAGCAGTCGCCCATCTTGCTGTTTTTCTTCACATTTCTCAAGTAGAAGACCTCTTCGATTTTTTTTCCAGAAGCAGAGAGTGTTATAGTATCGTCATCTCGAGTACTGCACAAAACTTTTCTTGATGAAAACTTACTTATTTCCTTTACTTTTGATTTGGAGCTTCTATCAATCCATTTCCATCTCATCTTTTCTTTGTGTTTGTGTCAAATTTCCCAGCAACTTTGAAGACAATTTCCTACTTTTATTCCCTGCCGTAGCTTTCTTTTTGCATACCTTACAATCTCCATTTTTTTCCTTCTCTTTCAGGTTTTGATTGGAACTTCACGGGGTGGTTTAGACCCCGAAGAAATTCATGGGATTAAACTGCAGCGGCACAGAGCGGAGCTCTTGGATTTGATCGGAACTTCACGGGGTGGTTTAGACCCCGAAGAAATTCATGGGATTAAACTGCAACGGCGGGGAGCAGAAGTGGTGATTTCGTAGCTTTGTTGGACTGCAACTCGAGAATGCTGGGGAGTGGGAAACGTTGAAGATTCAAAGTGCCTCTTTATTCCCTGCGAGACCGAGAGATACCAAACAAAGAAAAAATTTTAAGAAAGCTGGATTTTTACCTTTTGAATGCTTTGTTGGTTTTCCCCTTGCTTTCTTGCTTTGTTCTTCTTTGACGTCCGTTCTTTGACGTCGTCTCTCAATTTCTGCAGAGTCTCTCCTCTTGTTTCCGTCCTCCTTTTTTTTTACTGCGACTGATGCCTATTTATAGGCATCATAGGAAGCCTCTGGAGCCTTTACGTGGGGGAGATAGAGGCCACCATTTTCTCTTAACTTCTACCACTATATGTGTTGTAAACTTCCACAACTGCAACCTTTCCACGTTTTGCAGAAAATGGAGAGTCTTGCTCCACGTTTTTCTCCCCTTTTGTAGACGCAAGGAGCGGTTCCATTAACCTCTTCCATTTTCTGTTATGTGTTCTACTTTCCCGGGGTGTGGGGAAGTTGAGGAAGGCCATCACTTTGCTGAGTTGAGAACGTGGGAGTTTATGAGAGTTCTGGATAGACAAGAACTCTATTTTTTTAGTTTGTGGGCTGTTGAGATTTTTTTTCCTTATATATAATTATATATATATATATATATATATATATATATATATAAGATATATAATGTGAACCTCATTTTTAGTCGGTCCATGTTTTTGGATTACTATTTTTTTTAAGTGTCCCCATCTTTTATTCAACTTGCTAATATATTTTCTCTATGAAAATATATGGCTCAACAGTTGCCCCCTCAAGCATCGTGCGTGGAAATTGCTTTGACACGTGCGAGGCTTGAAATTTTCTCTTCACTGGCTCCATTTCTTTTTTTTGATTTGATAGTGATTTGACATCCCAGTATATTTGAGACTCATCTGAATTTTAATCACCTGTTTTAATCATCTCCCTTGCCCAGTTTATGCTTTTGGCCGGTCATCTTCCATGTTCAACTTTAGAATGCTTGCTTCCATATATTTTTGATACGACGAAAGCCTCTTTTGTATCCTTTGGCTCGTGCTTTTATTTTTTAGATTCATTTTTTTTCTTCTTATTAGCAGAGAAACAATCTTGGAAGTGTGGAACAGAGGATAATTGGCTAGAGGTGGTGCTCGGTACTTCCTTTTGTTGACGGCGATGGTGGCGCAACGATGATGATGCTTTTTCAGGGATCTTTTGTTGGAACGACAAAGGGTGGGCACACCTTTATCGCAACCACTAACGCCGCATGGGAGGTGCTTGTTTTGCTATTGGAGAACAAATCGTGCAGCTTGGGCTGTTTGTTGGTGGCCATTTCTGATATTTATAGAGATCCCACTTTTTTTTTTTTTTTAGGGGAAACGAGAGAGTTTGGTCTTGCCTTTTGCTGCCGTTTTCCCTGTCGTGGATAGGTGCTGTTTGATGTTTAAAAGAGCTTCACGCTGTATATTTCCTTGTACACAGCTGCACCATTATTCAAACATAGCCGTTGCTTTTAATTTTTGGTCTACACGGCATGTCTCCTTGTAGATAATTGCACCAAAACTGCTACTTTTGACTTTAGTCCACACAGCATGTTTCTTTGTAGGTAACTGCATCGTTGATTTAAATATAGATGCTGGCAGTACCTGTGGGTAAGCATAGTTTGATGTTGAAAGGCTCTATACGGCATATTTCCTTACAAGCAGCTGCATCATTACACAACATATTTCCTTGCAGATGGCCGTACCTTTTATAACTGTTGCTTTTAATTTTTAGCATAGTATAGCTGCTGTGCAGTACTTATGAATGAGTAAATATGACTTTAATATTTGGCTTTGGCTTCCTTGTGATCAAACATGCATGCATCAGACCTTTTTATTTACACGGCATGCTTCCTGCACCATAATTCCAACATAACTATTGGCCTACCCTTTTTAGTTATGTATAGCTGCTGCACAGCTCCCGTGAACAAATTTGATTATTTGGTCTTAGCTTCTTTATAGTCAAGCACGCATGGATCAGACTTCTCTTCCCATTTTTTTATATCACTTTACAAGTGAAAAATTCCTTATGCCCTGCCTTAGTAATTTTTTCATCGTTTTGCACAAGTGAAAAATTACATATGCCTAGCACATGACAATTTAAAGAAGTGCTTTTGCCACTTTCAATTTAAAGTCACCTCTAGTGGCTTTGGCCTTGGTAATTTTTGAAGATGTTAGCATATGGCAGTTCGAACAAATGCTAATCCTGTAGGGGGAAAAGAATGATTTTTGATGAGTTATGGCTGTATCTAATTTTTTTTGAATCAGATTGCCTACGTACCCTGTGAAGGGATCAAGCCAAACGTAGTTCATCCCTTGATTTCGGGAAAGTGGTTTTTACGACTGTATCTAGTAATAAAGCTAGACTACCTACGTACCCTATGAAGGGATCAAGCCGAACGTAGTTCATCCCTTATTTTGGGAAAATGATTTTTTACGACTGTATCTAGTAATAAAGCTAGACTACCTACGTACCCTATGAAGGGATCAAGCCGAACGTAGTTCATCCCTTATTTTGGGAAAATGATTTTTACGACTGTATCTAGTAATAAAGCTAGACTACCTACGTACCCTATGAAGGGATCAAGCCGAACGTAGTTCACCCCTTGATTTTGGGAAAATGGTTTTTACGGCTGTATCTAGTAATAAAGCTAGACTACCTACGTACCCCATGAAGGGATCAAGCCGAACGTAGTTCACCCCTTGATTTTGGGAAAATGATTTTGATTTTGATTTTGATTTTTTTTATGACTGCACCCATTTTTAATGATAGGTTGCCTACGTACCCCTTTTTGAGGGATCAAGTCATACGTAGTTCAGAGGAAAGGATTTTTTCCTTGCTTGCTTCCTCTGCACTTGTTTCCCTCTCGGAGTTTATTAGGCATTAGCTTGCCCCCTATCCTTTATTTGGGATGGCATTGCTTGAGCTCAGTTGATTCGTCACCATTCTCTTCTTTTTCTTCTTAATGGTAACGCAGTTTACTTGAGTTGAGTCACAAACTTCTTCCGTGCTTACTTTCTCAATTGTTCCATAAGTTTCATTTTCTGGAAGTGGAGGTGCGCTATTGAAAGTCCTAAAGTCGATGCAGGTACAAACCTGTCCATTTTTCTTCTTGATTAGAAAGCAGGTTGGGAATTGTCTGACAGACTTAATTGGTTCGTTATCAGATTCCTTGCTTTTTTCTTTGCTACCAATCGTGTTGACTTGAACAATGTCTTGTACCTCTTCTTGTGCATCGTCATTTTTGTCACGATTTATTGTCACCTTTTGGGTTTTGACTCTCCACTTTTTGCTTTTATGAGACTTCTTAGGTTGAGAGTTGTTGATTTTACCAAGTCGTTGGAAGACAGAAATTCGAGGTGGCTTGCTGCTAGATTCTTCTTCAGACAACATTGCTTTCTCGAGATCAGTAAAGCCTTCAAACTCATGATTCTCGGTATTTGAGACAAATGCTTTGAGCATATCATTTTCTTGGTGCACTGTGACGTTGATGGCGCTCCTTTTAGCTTTGCACCTCTTTGCTTTTATTTTTAATGGAACCTTTGATGAGGACTCATTTCTTTTGAATGAAACAATGCGACCCTGTCGACCATTATTCCTTTGCAAATTTGTTGAGACTACCAAATTGCCCCCAGGAATCGATTGGTTGATTTTGCGTAGAGGCTTTGTGTAGTTGGTCATGAGTGCTTCAAATGCATTTTGGATTTGTTCCATTGCCTTCTTTTCAGGTTCTCTTCGATCTTGTAATGAACAATTGTGACCCACTTTTTGAGATTTCGGAGTTTTAGAACTCGCGATTTTGACTAGCCTTGATGGCTTTACCCTCTCTATAGCTAGTGATCGTGATTCCTTCTGCACCACCTCATTTTTTGTTGGTTGCGAAAAAGTGACTTTTGATTGTTTGTAGAATTTTGCATCTGCGTAATTCACTTCTTCACCCCTAAATGGGTCGGTGTCCGCTAGGACTTTTTTTACTTCGCCATTCACTAAAAACTTGAAGCATTGATGGAGTGTAGAAGGAACGACACCATAAGTATGAAGCCACGGACGTCCCAATAAAACATTATAAGATGTGTCAGCATCGATTACATGAAAAAGAGCGTCGGAGTACAACTCCCCTATCTCCATTTGTAATGCTATCGATCCCATTGCTTTTTGTCCGACTTGATTGAAGCCTTGAATAGTTAACATTGATGGTGTCAGTTGACGAACATTCATCCCCAGAGCTCGAAGTGTTCGAAGAGGAAGTAGGTTTACTGCTGATCCACAATCAAGCAAGATTCGATTTATTGATGTATCTCTCACTAGTCCACTGACGTACAAGGGTCGATTGTGGTATTCGTCTCCAAGTATAAGGTCACTTTCGTCAAATGTGATACTTGCAAGGCAGCAAGCGCAATATTTTGGTGACGTTGTATCCATCTCTGCAAATTTCAAGCTTGTTTCAAATACTTCAGGATTTGTTAAAGCCATGATGAGTGCTTTTCTAAGCTCCTTAGACATTTTTAGAGCATCGTACACACTAAGGAGAGATGGGATGCGCTTAAGATGGTCGACGATGTCGTATTTGCCATCTTGGGACTGTAATACATCTTTTGCATGTCTCTTAGAGGTACTTGCTTTTGTGGTTGAGACTGAAATTTCTACTGCAGGCTCTACAGTGGTAATGACTGGAACTTCTCTTGCACTTGGTTTGTCGGAATGATTGACTGAATCAACTGTTGATTTACCCTCTTTCTTGTCGGCAGACGGGATCCTTTGGCCAGAGCGTAGAGTTATTGCATCTACCTCATTATCGTTATGGACTTCACATGAGGTCGTGAGACAATTTCCAATTTCTTCCTCACCTCCCTTACTCTTAAAAAGTTTTGGAGGGAGGTAGTCTCCAAGGGTTATTGGTGCTCTGAAAGGCTGCTTGTACTCATCATCTTGAAAGACTTTAGGCTTTCTTTGAGTATTCTTCTTCTTTTTCTTTCCATCCTTTGAGGGTGATCCACTCCATATTTTTCCTTTTGATTGCTTTGTGGGAGAAAAACGTTTAGCAATCTTTTTCACCTTCTTTTCACTGACGGTCTGCCACTCGTCTTCGGATTCAAGTGATGACGAATCCTCCCAAACATCAAAACTTGGTGCCATCATGAGCTCGTACAGAGTTGGAATTTTTGGATTTCCGAAACGAGGCATGCCAGGATCAGCATGGACAACTGTGGTTTCATTATCGACATGAAATCCTATAGGGATTGCCCCTTCTGGTAATGGAGATGAGGGTGTTGATTTTCCTTCGATCATATTGGACGTTGCCATCTGATGTTTCGAGGATGAATCCACCTCGATCTCATGTTTGTTGATTTTTTCTTGAATTATATCCTTAAGGATATAACAATCCTCTATCGTATGGCTGATGAGTCGATGATACCGACAATACTTTGGATCATCGATCTTATTTACTTCAGCGGGACGCTTTGGTTCAGGAAGCGTGATCATCTTTGCTGCAAGGAGTTCGTCGAAGATAGTTCCAACATCTTCATCATTGAAACTATATTTAACTTCTTTTCTTTCCTTAAGAGAAAGCCTCCTCGTCCCTTTGGTTTCTTCTTTTCTTTTTGTATTGTCACTTTTCTTGTCTACTTTGACAAATGTCGCCATAGAATCTCCATTCTTCGGCATTCTTTTGTTATCTCCTTTCTTGGTGTCTGACTTATTTTCTAAGTCTTGGATCATCTTTCCAATCACATTTTTTCGAGACATTTGCTTTTCCACATTACTTGCCTTGGATACCAACTCGTCAAATGTTTGAGGTTCCGCAATGCCTACAAATGTTGCAATCTCAGGGATGAGGTTGTTGTAACATATTTGCACTGCCGAAAATTCAGAAATCTTTTCCATGCATTGTAGGTTAAGACTCCTCCATCTTGTGATGAATTCACTCGTGCTTTCTCCAAGCCTTTGTGTTGTTTGAGCCAAATCCATTAATGTAACCTTTTTCTTTGAACTGACGAATTGAGCTAGAAAAGCTCTTTGCATATCATCCCATGTTATGATAGATCCTGGCTCTAACTGAGTATACCATGTGAAAGCAGACCCTTTGAGTGACTGAACAAATTGCCGGACTAATAAGGGATCTGACTGCGATGTTTCCCCACAAGCTGAGTAAAAATGAGCTAAGTGTTCTTGAGGAGAACCACTTAAACCATCAAATTTATCAAAGCTCGGTTTTTGATACCCTTGGGGAAATGGTACCGTGTCATAGTGAGCTGGATAAGGTTTCCGGTATCCGAGAATTGGTGTCGTTAAAGACATTTGAAATTCACGAATCTTTTCAGCGAAAATTGCATTGATATCTTGATGCGTGAGTTGGCTACCGGAACTTTCTCCTTCTGTTTCTTTCCTTGCTCTTTCTCCAGCATTATTTATGCTAGCTTGAGCGGCTAACTGAGCTGCTAAAGTTGCAATTTCAGCTTCCTTATCAGCTACCAAAGTTGTCATTTGTGCTTCTTTTTCTGCTAGTTTTCGTTGCATTTCTAGCAGTTGTTCTTCTATATTTGATGCGCTAGTCATCAGAACTTGCATGTTCTCATATTCGACATCTTCATTTATCTCCAACCTTTGGAATTGAGTCATTATTCTAGGAATCTCTTCTTGGAAAAAATATTCGTTTCCTCCAAGAATATCTCCAAGGGAAGATGAATTCTCGGGAGAATGGTTTGCCAATACTCGGGCCCTTGCACGTGTGATAGGCCCCTCAAATTGAATGTTGTTACCTTCCTCGACAACTTCATAGGCCTTGGCCTTTTGTTGAACATTTCCAGACACTATTGGCAGGATTTCTTCATCTTCCTCGATAGAGGTCATCATGACCGATTCCATTGTAGGTAAAGTGATTGGGATTGTTCCGATCATGATTTGAGTGATGACAGAAACATTGATAGGTGGTGATGATGTCATTTTGACGATCTTGCGTCGAGGTATCTTGGTGTTCTTGGATGAAACATCTCCAAGAAGCACCCTTGAGGCAATTTCGATGTCTTCGAGTAATCGTTCTTTAGCGATCTTCTTCCTAAGAGCTCGTGCCATTCTTTTCCTTGCGTTCCTTAGGGCATTCTTGGACGGGCATTTTTTCGGTCCAACCTTGATGACTTTCACAGCCGCCTTGTTTGTCTTTGTTGCTCCCTTAGCCTTCACCATGTTGCAGCTAGTTGGTGCTTTATCGATGGTGAAGGAGATTCGGCGACCAGCATGCCTTCCATGTCCAAGTTTGGATGCAGCAGAGAGTTCATGGAAGTAAACAGTAACTTGTGGTGCCATGCTTCCTTTTTCTGCAAAAAAAAAAAGAAAACACATAGCACATTAATTATCATCAAAATTAGAGATGAAAGGGAAAATGGATCCCACCGGGCGTGCCAAAAATTATGTTGAACAAAAATTGTACATAATATGTAAACAAATAATTCACTCGACACAATTTCACCCTCATTCAGTTTTCCGAAGAGGGTTTTATTAATTCGAGTTCGACCCATTCTAGGCTACACGCCTATTAATTACAATATTTCTTTTGGGAAAGAAATACCCTTTGATTCCAATTCGAATAAAAATGTAACTTGAGGAATTTGATGTTTGTTTGATTTTGTGACTGCACATAGGTTGAACCCTAAATTGCCTACGTACCCTCTTGAGGGATCAAGTCACTCGTAGTTCATGGATTTGGTATTTATTTGGATTTGATGCCTTGTGCAGTTTTAGCTCATGCGGGCGAGGAGCATAGTGCCTTATGCAGTTTCAGCTCATGCGGGCGAGGAGCATAGTGCCTTATGCAGTTTTAGCTCATGTGAGCAAGGAGCATTAATGCCTTGTGCAGTTTTAGCTCATGCAGGCGAGGACTTTAAGCCGTTGGAGCATTTTGATGCCTTGTGCAGTTTTAGCTCATACGGGCGAGGAGCATAGTGCCTTATGCAGTTTCAGCTTATGCAGTTTCAGCTCATGCGGGCGAGGAGCATAGTGCCTTATGCATTTTTAGCTCATGCGGGCAAGGAGCATTAATGCCTTGTGCAGTTTTAGCTCATGCAGGCGAGGACTTTAAGCCGTTGGAGCATTTTGATGCCTTGTGCAGTTTTAGCTCATGCAGGAGAGGAGCATAGTGCCTTATGCAGTTTTAGCTCATGCGGGCAAGGAGCATAGTGCCTTATGCAGTTTCAACTCATGCAGGCGAGGAGCATTTGAAAATTTGATATGGCTTCATGCCATTTGAGACTTTTCTTCGGCTTTGTACCATTTGAGACTTTGATACGGCTTCGTGCCCTTTAAAAACTTTTCTTTGGTTTCGTGCCATTTTGGTATTTGATAGCAGAAGTGAATTTAGTTTATATAAACCAGGGATTCGTTTCAATTTCACGATTGCGTCTAAAACTTGATATTAGACTGCCTACGTATCCTTAACGGAATCAAACCGGCGTAGTTTATTAGTTGAGGTTTTTCTTCGGCTTCGCGCCATTTGGAATTTAATACTTGATATGGCTTCGTGCCATTTGAAGTTTGACGGGGCTTTGTGGCATTTGTGTCTTGTAAATATTTGTGATGAACCCACTTTTACTTTGATTTTTGACTTTGTCTCGGTGCCGTACATCCCAGACTTCTTGACTTTGATGGATGCCATGTTTATAAAGCCTACATGAGTAATATGGAAAGAGCTTACTCTTTTTTCGTGGATAGCCTTCTCATTTAATTTGAGAGAATTGTATTGCAACAAGTACCAGAAAAATGACTAGTCATAATCATGACTAATGTTTGAAAGCCACGTGATTGGCTAAGGTTCTCGTAGTAGGCATTGGACATCTCTTTATGTCGCCCACTTGCTCAAATATAAATTCATATGCCTAGCAAAACTAATTTGCTTTCAGTGCCCGACATAAGCAAAGAAAATAAAGAAAACTTTGCTTTAAAAATTGTCATTCCTACGAGTAGAAATGATATGTGGAACCACGAAGTGTTAACCATGATGGCTCTCTGTCACTATGTGGACCTTGGTTTAGTCAAAAGTTTTAAGTCATCTTCCCATTGTAACTTTTTCCTTCTTTAATATATATATTTGTGGTGTTTTGGATCAAAAACAGGCTCGTAAGATGGAAAAAGATATATGGCAGCCCTCTCCTTTCTATTATATATATTCTTCTTTTGGATTTGTCGACCTCATGCAGTATGGGTCCTTGAACCCATTTGATCCACCAAACTCCTGACAACAAACTTTACTTTTTCTCTCTTTTTTATGTGACTTTTCCAAGTTCAACTTGTCAGCAAGTTCACTTCCTTTTCTTTGAAGATTTTGAACTTCACAAGTCTAAATAGGACTCTCCGTGTTATCAAGAAACGAGGATCACCTCTACATTTTTTATAAAGAAACTTGATGATGCCATGTCTTGCATTTCCCTTTCTTCCTCTTTTTATATATATTTTTCCTTTGAACTTTCATCCCCATTTAAAATGAGACTTTGAAACCATCTGACTGACAGCAAGCTTCACTTTTTTAAATCTTCCAAATTTCAACAATCTCTGTTCTTCTTCACGTAAGGTGCAGGCCTTCCATCTTTTTTCTTTGTAGATTTGGATTTCTAGGTCCAAGCAGGTCTTGACGTGGCATCAGGAAAAACCCAAGTCATACTTAGCTTTATAAATGTATCTGGAACACTTTTCTTCCTTTAGAGTTTTTATATACTTTTCCTTCCTTGTGCAGAGAACATACATGAAATTGGAATAAAAGCAGTCGCCCATCTTGCTGTTTTTCTTCACATTTCTCAAGTAGAAGACCTCTTCGATTTTTTTTTCCAGAAGCAGAGAGTGTTATAGTATCGTCATCTCGAGTACTGCACAAAACTTTTCTTGATGAAAACTTACTTATTTCCTTTACTTTTGATTTGGAGCTTCTATCAATCCATTTCCATCTCATCTTTTCTTTGTGTTTGTGTCAAATTTCCCAGCAACTTTGAAGACAATTTCCTACTTTTATTCCCTGCCGTAGCTTTCTTTTTGCATACCTTACAATCTCCATTTTTTTCCTTCTCTTTCAGGTTTTGATTGGAACTTCACGGGGTGGTTTAGACCCCGAAGAAATTCATGGGATTAAATTGCAGCGGCACAGAGCGGAGCTCTTGGATTTGATCGGAACTTCACGGGGTGGTTTAGACCCCGAAGAAATTCATGGGATTAAACTGCAACGGCGGGGAGCAGAAGTGGTGATTTCGTAGCTTTGTTGGACTGCAACTCGAGAATGCTGGGGAGTGGGAAACGTTGAATATGCAAAGTGCCTCTTTATTCCCTGCGAGACCGAGAGATACCAAACAAAGAAAAAAATTTAAGAAAGCTGGATTTTTACCTTTTGAATGCTTTGTTGGTTTTCCCCTTGCTTTCTTGCTTTGTTCTTCTTTGTCGTCCGTTCTTTGACGTCGTTTCTCAATTTCTGCAGAGTCTCTCCTCTTGTTTCCGTCCTCCTTTTTTTTTACTGCGACTGATGCCTATTTATAGGCATCATAGGAAGCCTCTGGAGCCTTTACGTGGGGGAGATAGAGGCCACCATTTTCTCTTAACTTCTACCACTATATGTGCTGTAAACTTCCACAACTGCAACCTTTCCACGTTTTGCAGAAAATGGAGAGTCTTGCTCCACGTTTTTCTCCCCTTTTGTAGACGCAAGGAGCGGTTCCATTAACCTCTTCCATTTTCTGTTATGTGTTCTACTTTCCCGGGGTGTGGGGAAGTTGAGGAAGGCCATCACTTTGCTGAGTTGAGAACGTGGGAGTTTATGAGAGTTCTGGATAGACAAGAACTCTATTTTTTTAGTTTGTGGGCTGTTGAGATTTTTTTTTCCTTATATATAATTATATATATATATATATATATATATATAAGATATATAATGTGAACCTCATTTTTAGTCGGTCCATGTTTTTGGATTACTATTTTTTTTAAGTGTCCCCATCTTTTATTCAACTTGCTAATATATTTTCTCTATGAAAATATATGGCTCAACACTTGTAGTAGTAGTTTGATGTCTATTGGATGTAGACAAAGACGATGCTGACCCCCTCTTTACAGATTCATCTTTATCTCCAGCCATCTACTCGGCACTATTCACAAATACGGCACTGTTCACAGGTTCAATACTGTTCACACATACTGTAGCAGTTCACTGTTCACGGAACTGTAGCCCAACACTATTCACGGAACTGGGCTTTGGTACCACTTGTTGTGCGGAAGCGGCATTCGACTGTAAGTGAATAGTAAAACAGAACAGAAACAGAATAAAACCAACACCAACAAGAACACAAAGATTTATACTGGTTCGGCAATGCCTACATCCAGTTTGGAGACGACGGAGTATTTCACTATAATCAATGAGAACATACAATAGTGTTTATCACTCAATTTCCCAAGACCCAAATAACCCAAGCTCTCACACTTACAATAGGAAGAGAAAACAAAAAAATACAAAGCAAGACAATTTGAGAAAATTCTTCTCTATGCCGAATGGCTTCTTGCTATTTTTCTTTCTTCCTTGTTGTTTTTGAGTTATGCCTACACCTCCTTTTATAGGCCAAAGAAAGAGCTCTTCAAAGACATCAATGGCCAAAGGCCTACCATCAAGTCAAAAGAGTTAGGCATAAGTGCATCCATTTGTTTCCCACATGTAGCATGCCAACCAACAATTTTGACCACAAAAGTAGCCGAAATCAATTGTTGGTTTTAGACTACTTTGTTTGAGCCAATAATCAACAATTAGTGACAATCAAGTGAAATTATTAATACAGCTAGTTAAAACAAGATAAGTAGATTTTCAAATTTTCAACCACGCTGCCACTTAGTATTATATTCGCCTTTACTTATAATAATAAATGAGAAGTCGTAAATTCAGATCTAAATGAAAATTCAGACCTAAATGAAGAGTTCAGAGTCTCATACTCATTTATTGTGCCACCTCGGTATAGATATTATGGCCATTGAGAAAAACATTCAAAATGAAGGCCACCTTCAACTCTGCTGTCGTTTCCCTATCGTGGGAGGCCACTATCTGATAAAGCGCATTGTCGGTTATCTAAACTTGCCAATGCCGTTTAGTGCAGGTGTTGGCGAGTCCCCGAAATAACAAAAACCTTCACCGTAGGAACCCAGCAAACACTTGTCCGAAACTCATAAGCTCAGCTCCACCACTCTCTCAGCGGCGTTCATGGAGTCCCAAGCCGGCGGTTCCGTATTCTCCCACGTCCCTCAGGTCCCTGAAGTCCCACTTTACGCGGTAAAATGAATTGATTACCACATTTTTGCTTTAAACTTTTATTCTTTTGTGTTTAGTTTATATGAAAACATGAATGCGCGGGTTAGACCAGTTGATCAGGACAGCATGGCTGCTTTCTTCACCCGCCATCCTCGTAAGTTAGAGTAGTTTAAAATCGAATATCGCCTAGTCAAGTAGAGAGTTTTAAAGAATCTTTTGTTTCTTTTTGGTTTGAGAAAAACAGATGCAGGCTGCTTATGGCAAAGACTCAAGTCCTCAGAAGCTGAATTTGGGCATTGGTGTTTACAGAACTGAGGTGTGTTTCCGTATTTTGCACTTCAAAATTCTTGCGAATTTTAATTTTTTCGGCGCAATTTTACCACTTCAAACAATAGATTACTGTTTGTGAAAATACTTGTGATCCATTTAATTGTGGTTAGTGACTAACTAATCTTAGCTTTACAGAACTTACAATATTACAACTATCACTTAGCTTGTTGAATTTCCTGCTGACTGGACCCATCAAGCTGACTTGGATTATATTGTGAAACAATGTCCTTGAGGACCTTGACAAAGTTGTTAACAGTTAATACATCCTTGTTCTTACTTAATTTTTATGCAACGACAGGATGGGAGACCTGTCCTTTTAGATGTGGTTAGTCGAGCGGAGCGGTTACTAGTCAATGACTTGTAAGTTGTAAGGTGTCTCGTTGTTCTTGCAATTGTAATTTGCTTCGAGTAGCGATTATACTCCGGTTTGGATGATTTTCAGGTCCAGTTTTAAGGAGTATCTTCCTATTACTGGAATGCCAGATTTCAACAGATTGAGTGCTGCACTCGTTTTGGGTGCTGACAGGTATTGGAGTCTCGGCCTAATCCACATTATACTATGTTAACGAACTTTGCACCATATGGATACAATACGGGTTTCTTTTGCTGATTGCGCATTTCAATTTTTTCGGAATCAGCCCTGCTATAAGGGAGAATAGAGTGACTACTGCCCAGTGCCTGTCTGGTAGCGGTTCAATAAGGATTGGAGCCGATTTTTTAGCAAAGCATTACGGTCAAGTAAAGCACTTCCACTTATCCTTTTGTCTTTAGCTTTTACGTGTGCTGATGGATTCGTGTGACATGGACTGATTATGTACCTTTCTCAGCATTGTATAGTGTACATGTCCCAGCAAACATATGGAAACCACCCAAATTTTTTCTCCGCGGCAGGGATAGCTATTAAGACTTACCGTTACTATGACACAGGAACGCGTGGACTGGACTTTCAAGGTAATTTTCTGAGTATAAATGCTACCATCGCATTCCTCCCTTCTACCGTAGATTGTGTATTCTGTAGATTCATCTATTATTTCTGTCAGAAGATCAATTAGAGCTATTGTGAAAATATTTGATAAAAATCTGTAATTTGTTTGCGCCTAATATTCTATCCACAGTTTTCCAACCGTTACAATGCTTGAATGTTCTTTCATTTTTCAATTTTGGTGAATGACAGGCATGCTGGAAGATCTTCGTTCTTCCCCAACAGGAGCTATCGTGCTTCTCCAAGCATGTGCGCAAAACCCCACTGGTGTTGATCCAACTATGTCACAGTGGGAGCAGATAAGACAGTTGATCAGATCAAAAGGGTTGTTACCGTTTTTTGACTGTGCTTATCAGGTAAGGTACTGTTTCATTTAGGGTCGAGAACACCTTGCATTTTTCAGTTTGCTAGGATCCCCCAAGCGTTGAAGCCTGGGGGTTCTTGCACCTGAGAAATAGGTGCAAGTTTCTTTATATACCTTCATCGAGGGTCTCTATGTAGGGTTTTGTCAGTGGAAATCTGGAAGAGGATGCGCAATCTATTCGCCTTTTTGTTGCTGATGGTGGTGAAAGCCTTATAGCCCAGTCATATTCAAAGAATATGGGACTTTACGGAGAGCGTGTTGGGGCACTCAGCATTGTAAGACACCAATTTTTCCTACATTGAAAGCCTGAAAACTTACATAAAAAGAACCTACTGATGCTTGCTTTTATAGACATCTTAAAAACCTTGTTTTTATCGTAGTTCATGTATTTATACTCACTCCTTCTACTACTTTCTGCACATACCGGCTTCAACGGATTTTCCTGAAATTAGAAATCATAAAGCTTTTTGTTTGATAGGTTTGCAAGACAGCAGAAGTGGCTAGTAACGTCGAAAGCCAGCTGAAACTCGTGATCAGGCCCATGTATTCTAACCCACCCATTCATGGGGCAGCCATAGTGGCTGCTATCCTAAAGGACAGGTATTTGGTTATACGAATGTGTCTGCCTTCGTGCAGTTTAACTTGAGGGCACTGCAATCAGGAACATGTGTCTGCCTCTGTCTGCAGGGATATGTACAATGAATGGAGTAATGAAGTGAAGGCAATGGCTGACCGCCTTATGAGCATGCGCCAACACCTATTCAATGCGCTGCGTGACAAAGGCACTGCAATCTCTCTCTCCCTCTCTCTCTGAAATTTATTGTACTGGCAGAAGGATTAACACAACTAAAGCATGATTAGTCGCGTATAGATACCCTTTTGCTTCCGTTGGTTCGAGTCATTTTTTTCAAGCCCTCTCTTATGAAATGGCAGGTACTCCTGGTGACTGGAGTCACATAATCAGGCAAGTGGGGATGTTTACTTTCTCAGGATTGAGCCCTGAACAAGTTGCCTTCATTACAAAAGAGTACCACATCTACTTGCCATCTGATGGGTAACACCCCACACACTGCAAACTTAGCTTGTTCCCCCAATGCCTTCATTACAAAAGAGTACCACATTTTTTGTTTCGGGTATAGATTACGCAGACAAGTAATGTACTCTCTTATGCAATCCAGTTTAAACATGCAATTCTAGGGTCCGGAGCATGATCTGTCAGTGCACGTCAGTTCTTCCACCGGAATTTTCCTAGATCGAACACATAATTTTACATTGGGGCACAGTTTTACGGCATGACGATACAACATAATTTACTCACTCTTGTTGTTACTGTGCAGGAGGATTAACATGGCAGGTCTTGGTCCTAAGACAATTCCTCATCTTGCAGATGCAATACATGCAGCTGTAACCACTGCTGTCTAAGCCAATGTTGAAGTGCAAAAGAGGGCCAAATTGAAATTCCTTTGTAATCCAAGGGCCACACTAGAAATGAATTATTTTCCATTGGTATTAAAAATAGAAAATGTGAAGGAATGAATTATTGTCAATGACATTTATGTCCATCCACTAATTGGCGTAATCCTTGAACCAATTATTCCTCAATTGAATAGACATTTATTTTTCAATTGATTAGACACATCATTGTAGACCACGATCTGATATATTAGAATAATTTGAAATAGAATATCGACTTGCTAAAACAGAAATTATAAGAAATATGTTCTTTTTTCTTTTTCGTTTGGGAAAAAAAACAGATGCTGGTTGCTTATTGCAAAGGCCCAAGTCCCCAAAAGCTGAATCTGAGGATTGGTGTTTATAGAACTGAGGTAGGTTTTCATATTTTCACTTCAAATTTTCCGAATATTATATTTTTCAACCCAATTTCCATATCAACAATCAACATGGATCCTTCTTTGTGGTGCATTGTAGAAAAATTTAAAATGTTCTTGTTAATTAATTTGGAATTGGAAGTAACTTACGTGCCAATCACAATTTGACGTTATGACACGCACCTAAAAGTTGTACTTTTTGTGTTTTTTGACGAAGTATTTGCACATATGTCAAACTGTGATTTGCAGACAAGGAGCCAAACTGTTTTTTGTTGGATAGCCATGACCTTAACACAAAACACTTAATACATCCTTACTCTTCTTTAATTAATTCTTAACCAAAAACAGGATGGAAACCTCTTCCGTTGGATGTAGTGACACACTCCGACCCGAAATGTCCACCTGGACACCTAAATCGCTGCTTAGAGAACTTGCGATTACACTCCAATTTAGATGATTAATTTCCAAGTCTAGTTATAAGGAAGTACCTTCTTATTACCGGAATGGCGGATTCAAACAGATTGAGTGCTGCACTCGCCGGAATGGTGGATTTCAACAGATTGAGTGCTGCACTCGTTTTGGGTGCTGACAGGTATATTGGAGTCTAGGTCTAATCCGCGTTTTATTACGTTGACGAATAGTGCACGATATGGATACAATGTGGGTTTCTTTTGCTGATTGAATGTTTCAATTTTCTTGAAAAAAAAAAGCCCTGCTATCAAGGAGAGTAGAGTGACTACTGTCCACTGCTTGCCCGGCAACGGGTCGCTGAGGATTGGAGCGACCCGCTGCTGTGCCGAACACACAAACTAGATTTTCTGTGTATAAATGCTACTTGTATTTTTCCTTCTTTTGTATACCATTACCTTGCATCCCGCCCTTCTATTGTAGATTGTGTTTTCTGTGGACTTAATCTAATTGATTATTTCTGTCAGAAGATCGATAAGATTATGCAGGATAAGATATGCAGGCTAATAGTGACAATACTCTGTTAAAATTTAAAACTATATAATTTGTTTTTTATTTTTATTTATAGATCTAATTACTTGTTTTTAATAAAAAATTCAAAAACAAAGGAAGAACGTTGTGTGCTTAAAGATTCATTTAAACATTTAAATTACAAAATTTCTTTTAGTACAATGATATATTTTACACTAAGGAAATGAAGAATTCGGTTAAGTCATACATATGTAAATTACAGTTTAGGTAAGCCACGTCACATCACCATTCTTGGATGGGTGTTGGGTGACTTTTAGGTCAAGGTGGACCTCGACTTTGAGAATGTTCTCTTGTCTCTCTTGGTTCGGTTTTGTGCATGTCCCGGTATCTCGAAAGAGTTAGTTCGTCTTAGAAAATATTATGGTTAGATTAATGACTCGAAGATGACATGATTAGGATAATGACTTGATAAAGAGAGACATGGTGTGGACGCAAGTTTATCAGTTTGGTATGAGAGGAAAAGTTTGCATCGTTGTATGGTATTCTAGGTTGGATAATCTGGGTTTTCTAGGGTGGTAACAAGGCTTCTGATGGTTGGGATCTTCGAAGGAAAAGCGACGGAAAACACCAAGGTTGCAAGTATCTCCTCCTTCCAAGCTTTGAGGCTCTCTGTGTTATGATAGATCCCTTTCTCTAAGGTTGCTGACATATATTTGTAATTGAATGATTCTTTTTCAAGGAATCTCTAATTGTGGCTTGGTTCTTTTATTTTTTTTCTTTCTCCCTAGTTCTTCTGCCACTCCAGTTTAGGTGCAAGATGACTAGGCATTGCCACCTTCTGAAACCTGTACCATGCCTTCTTCCCAAGGTGGTGCCTTCCCGAGTTAGCCTTCCACATGCGCTACATCTGGTAGCGTGCCCCATGGTTTTCGTGTGTTGAACTTCTACATGAGTTGGGAAGCGAAAGTCAACCATTAATGCATGTTTGGTTGGACATTCATGTGATTACAAGGCTAGAGGATTTGGTTTCTCCCTAACTAAGTTCGTTAACTCCTTAGGAAAAAGGGAAACTAAGTTTTGGTTCTCTCCCAAACTTACCTACATGAACCTCAAAGGTTTTGGGCTTGGATCTTTGGGCACCCAAGCAACCAAAGTCTTTCATAATCTTGACTCAACATAGGCCCGATAAACTTTCATAACCATCCACACCACAATTCACTTGACAAGCCCTGAGCATGTGATTTGAGCTTATTTTAGTGTGAATAGTGGTTAGTGTGATAGAGCTCTTGGCGTGACGAATATGCATGGGTATTGCGAATTACCGTAACGTGGCATGATTGTGAATATATTCCTTTCACTGTCCGACACCTTTACATGTATTTGGGTTTGACTTGAGGCTTGTATGACAATTGGATCTCGAAACTTGATTGGACTTGCATGTGACATTTTTTTACCTCAACAATGGATAATGGTTCACGTTCACCCAATAAGGAAAAAATGAAAAGGAAAAAGAATGTAATAGAATATGTGCGTTGGTTGGTCCTTAATTATTTGAACCATCCTTAATAAAAATATCAAATTAAAATGTTAAATTTCTTTTTTATAGTTAATCTGGCATAATAACTTTGTGTAAAATACTCCATTCCAAGTTGGAATGGAATTTCAAACTGAGATTACAAATTAAAATATTTTTTTCTTTCTAATTTGTTGTTCTTATCCGTTAAAGATAAAAAGTTATAAGAATATTAAAAGCTTAATTGCCCGATTGCCCGACAGTCAAGACGCTTTACACAGCGCGTGACGAAAAAGGCGTATTTTAAGCTCCTGAACGAATACAACTGCCTTACATGCGCCCACAGTTCACATCAGTACATCAGCCCGCGCCCACAGTTCTTCTACTTCCTTTACTAGTAGTGATCGGAGGCAAAACGCTCTGTTGCGACACCTCGCTGCCGAAGAAGATCAATCGTCCTCCGCCATGGATGCTCACAAAAAATCCATCTCCGCCTCGCCAACTTCCGCCCACGCCAATTCCGTCTTCGCTCACGTCGTTCGCGCTCCCGAGGATCCAATCCTTGGGGTACTCTCTCTCACTCAAAGCGTTTGATCTTTGCGTAAATCAGTTTACGAGATTTCATATTTTCATGCCATTTGTAGTGCGGGAGCTTTGATTTCGGTTGCGATTAAGCTGAACAGTATTCATATTTTGGTGATTGATTTGAATGTCTATCTGTATTTTGATCGTTCGTGCCTAAAATCCTTTTCGGTTTTCGATTTCGGAGTAATGTTAGCCTTGTTGTTGATCGTGATACATAAATTAGTTTGATCGCGCGTGTTTATGTTTAGCTGAAGATCGATCGTATTAATCCCTGACAAATATTTTGAAAATATGAACAGGTGACTGTTGCTTATAACAAGGATCAAAGCCCTCTTAAGCTGAATTTGGGTGTTGGTGCTTATCGAACCGAGGTGAGTCTGTTTTGGACTGAATTTAACATGTTACAAAGCTTTACTATATATTGTTAGCGAAATGTATGTTCTCTAATGTATGGGACTCGAGCGTGCCGGCTCACACACAGAGCTGATGTTTGTTTCATTGTCGAAATTATGCACGTCTTTGTGACTGAATGATTTTTATCTCAAAGGCAGTGGCACTAGTTTTGTTATCGTCCTTTGCGAATTTGTTAATTTCTTAACCGCCTTTGTGTTCGTGGAATGACAGGAGGGAAAACCACTTGTTCTGAATGTGGTGAGAAAAGCCGAACAGCTGCTCGTTAATGACATGTAAGCTATATCGTTGTCAGTAAATTGATTTCGCTATTAATTTAAGAAGCTAACATTACAACAACAACAACAACAAAGCCTTTTCCCACTAAGTGGGGTCGGCTTATGAATCCTAGAACGCCATTGCGCTCGGTTTTGTGTCATATCCTCCGTTAGATTCAAGTACTCTAAGCCTTTTCTTAGAGTCTCTTCCAAAGTTTTCCTAAGTCTTCCTCTACCCCTTCGGTCTTGAACCTCTGTCCCGTAGTCACATCTTCGAACCGGAGCGTCAGTCGGCCTTCTTTGCACAGGTCCAAATCACCAGAACCGATTTTTTCTCATCTTTCCTTCAATTTCGGCTACTCCTACTTTACCTCGGATATCCTCATTCTCAATCTTATCCTTTCTCGTGTGCCCACACATCCCACGAAGCATCCTCATCTCCGCTACACCCATTTTGTGTACGTGTTGATGTTTCACCGCCCAACATTATGTGCCATACAACATCGCTGGCCTTATTGCCGTCCTATAAAATTTTCCCTTGAGCTTCAGTGGCCTACGACGGTCACACAACACGCTGGATGCACTCTTACACTTCATCCATCCAGCTCGTATTCTATGGTTGAGATCTCCATCTAATTCTCCGTTCTCTTGCGAGATAGATCCTAGGTAGCGAAAACAGTCGCTTTTTGTGATCTTCACTAGATTGCTCCGATCATTAGTGTGGATAAGTATATAAATGGATAGAGATAGGAAAGCAAACACAAGATGTACGTGGTTCACCCAGATTGGCTACGTCCACGGAATAGAAGAGTTCTCATTAATTGTGAAGGGTTTACACAAGTACATATGTTCAAGCTCTCCTTTAGTGAGTACAAGTGAATGATTTAGTACATATGTTCTCATTAAGAAGCTAACATTATTGACGTTAAATTGGTTTGTGTCGTTAATCATTGACTTATGGTTCGATTCCTCATTACATCCAGGTCACGTGTTAAGGAATACCTTCCTATCGTTGGACTGGCAGATTTCAATAAGCTGAGCGCTAGGCTGATTCTTGGTGCTGACAGGTATAAAAGACTAATTGATGCCTTATCCTATCCTTTTTGCTTTATCATGTTTTGTTCGGAGGTGGATTTATCAGTTGTTTTACCGGGTTTCAAGCATAGAATTTACTTGCCTGTTACAGCCCTGCTATTCAAGAGAACCGGATTACTACTGTTCAATGTCTGTCGGGAACTGGCTCATTGAGAGTTGGAGGTGAATTTTTGGCAAAGCATTATCATGAAGTAAGTGCTTACCTGTTGCATCGTCTCTTGTTTCTACCTATTGTGTTGATAATAGTTCAGTGAACTTAACCTCATCTATTTTACTGCAGCGCACAATATACATACCCCAGCCGACATGGGGAAACCACACAAAAGTTTTCACTCTGGCGGGGTTGACTGTGAAAAGTTACCGGTATTATGATCCAGCAACTCGTGGTCTCAACTTCCAAGGTTTAGAACTAGAGTTGTTCATAGTTTCTTCTTATCTCTATCACAGTTGAATTTCTTTCCCCCGACTATTTCATCTTCTGACATTATTTTTTAAGGTACTAATAGTTCTTCCCTCGTGGGGTAAATTGCAGCAGGCCTTATAACGTGTCTATTCTTCTTTCTGGTTTAATACTCTTTTCATTTCGTTAACAGGCCTCTTAGAAGACCTCAGTTCTGCCCCAGCTGGAGCAATTGTACTTCTCCATGCATGTGCTCATAACCCCACCGGTGTTGATCCAACTCTTGAGCAGTGGGAGCAGATCAGACAGCTCGTGAGATCAAGAGAATTATTACCTTTCTTCGACAGTGCTTATCAGGTAGACCGCGTGTAGAGTTCCAATTTATCTACACTCTAGTTTCTTCTTTCTGTTTAACATCATGCTATTCCAACTTCTCATGGTGAACTGTTTTCTTGTATTTGTAGGGTTTTGCTAGTGGAAGTTTGGATGGCGATGCACAGTCTGTTCGTAGGTTTGCTGCTGATGGTGGAGAGTGCCTTATTGCTCAAAGTTATGCAAAAAACATGGGTCTGTATGGTGAACGTGTTGGAGCCCTAAGCATTGTAAGACTCATCCCATAACTTTCAGTTGCGAGTTCCCTTATTTTGATGCATCCCACTAAAATTTAATATGAAAAAACTCCATACTTGCCATACATCTTAAATTGTTCTTGATTACATTGGTTGTTGAAAATTCTACTTGAACATAGGTCTGCAAGAATGCTGATGTTGCAAGCAAGGTTGAGAGCCAACTCAAGCTTGTGATCAGGCCCATGTACTCGAACCCACCCATTCATGGTGCATCAATTGTAGCGACCATCCTCAAGGATAGGTACTCTTTGATTCTTGTTCATATACGTGCAAAATGACAATAATTGACTTGATGTATCATCAGCTAGTTATTGAATTCCGACCCGGAAATAGTTTTTCCCTCCCTATTTGATTTCTAGTTACCTTATCACTTAATTCTTCTGTGGTCAGGGATTTGTTCAATGAGTGGACAATTGAGTTGAAGGAAATGGCTGATCGTATCATCAGCATGCGTCATCAACTTTTTGAATCCTTGCGTGCCAAGGGTGAGTATTTCCATATGGGTGTATGACAGTCCTGGGCTAACTAAAAGTACCAATGTCAAACTCATTTGATCTGCGTAGGACATAGTTTTTTAATCAACGTGCGGATGGATAGGTTTTTTATCAATAACTTTTATGAATTCCCATGGCCGTTTGCATAGTTATTTCACCTTGCTGAGTTTTATATTCCACAGGCACACCGGGTGACTGGAGCCACATCATCAAGCAAATCGGAATGTTTACCTTCACCGGATTGAACTCCGAGCAAGTTGCTTTCATGACTAAAGAGTACCATATTTACATGACATCTGACGGGTAATCAATCAGCATTAATCATGAGTTCTTTTATTTAACGAAGCCTAATCTTCTCTACGTCAAGGATTTGTCCGTCTGTTATCATTAATTACATCTAGGATAGAAATTTCGTAGCAGACTCCTTAGCGAATATTAATATCTAAACACACGTATTGACGCAAATAGAGTGAGCATTTGCAGAATGAGGCGGTCGATTTAATTTTGTTCTTCGTTTTTGCAGGAGGATTAGCATGGCGGGTCTGAGCTCGAGGACCGTCCCTCATCTTACGGAGGCAATACATGCCGCTGTTACTCGCGCTGCCTAGTCATATGTTTGGAAGGCAACATTTTCTTGTGAGCCGACTCCAATATTGGACTCTTCCCGTTCTACAGCTCTGTTGTAATAATTGTTTTACCTTATTAGATGAGGTTAAAGATTTCTCCGACTAAAGATAAAATGAAGAAAATCTAAGAGCCTGTTTGGTATTCTACTTGAGAACAAAACTCAAAATTTTGATTTTTTCTAAAAACACATGTTTTGATTTAAAAATTTTAAATCCAAAACCTTGTTTGGTATGCAACTTCTCTAAACTAATCCAAAAAAGAAAAAGAAGTTAAGTTGAAGGGTTTGACGGGGGCTTTTTTCTCGCAGTAAATTCCGATCTTCTTGTTGGGGTTTTGAGCTCAAATAGTGACCTAGATCTCCGACAAGATGACGAAGAATGAGACAATGCCATCAAGTTGAATCTTCCGAACATGATGATATCGATTGAGTTGTTGGGGGATTCAGGGTAAAACCACGAGGTAGAAGATGTCGGCACGGAGGAGGATGAGGGTGGAATGAGGCCGAAGACCGTAGAAGAAGGGTTCTGGCGAGTGTAGTTCTTGTAATGGGTTGGCGGTGGGACACGGTAGACTTGGTCTTTGGAGATCTGCAACAATTGGAAATTTGAGGAGTCGGGGTGGAGCTTTGTTAAGAAATCAAATAGACTGCAGTGCACACCAGTGTAGGCCTCTGTGAGAAGGCTAGAGAGAGACAGGAGTGGCTGAATCTCCCAAAAAAAAAAAGTCTAAAAACACACATTTTGTGTTTTCAACAAATAGGCTTTGTTTTCAAATATTTTTGAGTTGAAATTTTGAGAATTGTTTTCAAATCAAATACCAAACAAAGATTTTAAATTGTGACTCAAAACTTGTTTTTGAGTTAAAAATATTGGATCCAAATCCAATACCAAACAGGCCCTAAGGATTTTTGAGTTTTGTTTTCGACCTTCCCCATGTTACAATTATATGCATTCATGTCAAATTTTGCGAAATATTCATGCCAAATTAAAAGTTTTTGGGTCTTCAAATACATCTCTTTCGTATACCATTGTTTCGTAATTTTTGGAAACTTTTGGGTTTCAATAGTCTAGGACGACGCAGTTTGAAAAATGAAATGTGAAGAATGAGTAGTTTTGAAAAATGAATGGTGACGATTGGTTATAATATTAACTTTAAGAAATTAAACGGTGAAAATTGTTTGTAAAGCGGGGCTGCTTATTAGTCTACTGAATACCAACTGTATTTATAATTGCTTTTGGAAGGCTAAAGCGATTTCTGACGAATAAACGCACTTTTAACTGCTTCTGGCTTATAGAACGGTTTTCTCAAGAACAAATCTCAGATGTTTCATAAAAAAGTACTTGGTTTTCCATTAAAAGTTTCAACGCCCATATATTTAAAACACTTCTACTACTATAGCACGTCACTTTTTATCACTTTCTATCTAGAGAATCACTCTCAAACTAGAGCAACTTACATGAAACGGGTTTACCGTCACGTGTCATCTCGATTTAATAATATACTATCATGTGGAAAAAACTTGCACCAGGCAATGTATTATTGGATACAGAACATCTTGTGGCAGTAAACACGTTCCATGCAAGTCCTTCCAAACAATCTTCAAATTTCACCAATGGTAGAAAGTAATTTTTATTTTTCATTATGTGGAATGTAATCCTAAGTGGAACAGTTAAATTCCCAATAGGGTAATAAAAAAAACACGAATACAAAGACACATTGAATAGCTCATGAACAAATTTCTTTTTTTTCAACCAATTAGTTAACTTGATCCAGACGCTGTAACAAAAAATTAAAAAGAAAAAAAAATAAATAAAAAAAGAGAGACAGAACTACATACATATAATATGGATAACAAAAGAACTAGGGCAACCTTCTTACGGGAGGCTACTCATCTGCAACCCTTCAACAAATAAGAAGTCGGACTTGAGAAGCTTTTGGCATTAGAGGCAGACTTTACATTTTCTGTTCCCTTCTTCCCCGGCGTCCCGCATTCGCTGAAGTCGAGGGTGCGACGCTCCACCTACGAAAATGTTCCCAACATGATCAGCTCATTTCGTTACAATGATACCAAAACAAACCATTGGGAGCCGAAAATAATCGAAAAGCCTACACGAAAAATAAAACGGATCCTACCAAAACATCGGAACCCGAAAGAGAAGCCCCCGGCTGATTAGGTAGCCCCTGCTTGTTCTCGAGGCCCGCAATATCTCGGTCTTTCTGTCTTTCCTGGAATAAACTTTCAGGAGTTTCATTTCCCAAAACCTCCTGGGCATTGGCATAGGCAGCAGCACTCTGCTCGCTTATCTGTTTCATCAGCGCAATGGCATCATAGCTTCTATCCCCTGGGCTCATGAAAAACCCTATATCCTGGAGAGAGGAAAATCGCATTGCATTATATTAATAACTGACCCATGACCACGTAATTTGAGAAGATAATCATCTGCCAGAAATTGTGGTTACCTCAATTGTAATTTCAGTATCAACACTAGGGCCGGGGACGAAGGAGTTGATGAACCAAGGAGATTTCCATGCGGAAGGAGATTCGATACTTCTCTTAAAAGGAGTACCACCGAACCTAGAAAAACAAACACCGTCACCAATGAAACCCGTCAGGATCAGGTATTGAGAGTATTCTAGAACTACAAGAAATCTTACAGGCCGAATATGCCGGAAACAATGACAATGACAAAATCTTACATGCTTTCAATACTGACATCATTGCCGGCATTATCACCAGATGTCTCTGGGGGAACTGATGAAGAACCAGATTGTAAGCATTTATCTGCAAGACTTTCATGCTTCTTTACGCATATAGTGGGGGTTTTAACAGATGAGCATTGTCTTGCAGAGAAAGATTTAGAAGGAACTCCTGGGTTGGTGGCTTCAAAGCTTTTACGTAAGAGACTTTTAGGAGTTCTAGCAGTTGAGCCGAAGGGTTTTTCAGCTTTACAACCAACTACATCAGGAGAATTCAGTAGCAGATCATTTGTGTTACGTTCAACAAGAACTCCAGAAGGTTGTGCCTGAAAAGTGCAATAAGAGAATTTAATACTACAAACAAATGCAATATAAATTCCACCAATATTAAGTGATTGGCCAGTACAATATTTATCCTTCAGAAGATGCACAGGATATAAAGCCAGCAAAATAAATGCACGAGAAACTCACACTTTGTGTAGTTGGGACGAGATCAACCTTACTCTCAGCATCAACATCAGAAGTTTGTTGGAACTGCTTTCTCTTTACCTGGGATTGACCGTCATCAACATCTTTCTGTGCAGTTCCATCATCTGACATTTCGGCGCTGTCAATTCCTTTTTCTACTTTGTTTTCACAGGTACCCTTGTTCTCTTTATCTTCAACAGAGGCATCAGAATTCCTTTTCTGATCAGATGATGGAGAAAGTGAATCTTCTTTGTTCTCTGTATCTTCAAACATAACATCTAGACGTGAAAAATCTCTGGCCAAGCAGGAGGTCACGTCAGTCCCAACCCTTTTATCAAATCTTCTATCGGACAATGGCGACAATGGAGACAACAAATCTCGGTGTCGTTTCTTCAAAATAGATGGCGTGCCCGTAAAAGTTTTAGCAGCACTTTTTAGCAGGGCATCAGGGCTACCGTCACGTGAGGGTGAATCCCATAACCTATATGGAGTGAGGCAATTCATAGAAGACATCATCAGCTGACGAATGCCGAGGGGGCTATATTCTTGCTGCATGTCATTACCAGATTGTATAAGATCACAACTAAAAAATGGAATATCCAAGCTTGGAAAGCGAGGAGGTTCATAACATAAAGAGCCAGCATCCCGCTGTTCTGTCTGCTCATTTGAACTCACATCCACAGGACAAGTTTGCGCGTCCAATCCCAAAGCAAATGTATTTACAGGGACTAATTTTGAAGAATCACTAACCAGCTCGGATTTGCAGGGTGAACTGGCAGACTCGTTAGTATAGATAAATCCATCATTTGAACTTGTCACAAACTCTTGATCTTGAACTATGAATAAATGAGTAGGTTCTCCAGCATATATCAGTGGAGTTTCATGAGCAGAAACTACTTGAGAGCAAGAAGTTCCAATTACACCAGAATTCAGAGGATGACATAATTGTGAAGCTGAAGTTCTGCCAGGGTCAGATATTTGGAGGTTTGATGGTTGTAGAAGTACTGAATCTGTGCAAGCACCCAAATCAACCATATTTGAATCATCTGTAAAATCTCTAGAGGGAAAACACCCATCATTCATTGAAAATAATACCCTGCAGCATTCATCGTCAGATATCAACATGTGCTCTGATTTAACTGAACCCACGGCCATGTTCCCCATGGAAGTAGAAGTTTGAAACGGAGCCTCCACCCCTCCATGCATCCTTAATGATTCCTGGCCGCATTCTAGTGAAGAAATGTTAGGTAACTCATGCAAATTTAACTGGAAATCCCCACTCATCGAAGCTCCACCATCATGTGAGAAATTTTGTTCCAGGTATTTGGAGCAAACCAATTCAGGAGGTATTTCTGGGATGGAAACATTGGCATCTCCTATAGATGGGTAATATGGTTCTGAACAAGATACTGGACTGAAGCTTGGATCATTTGCTAAATGGGATACTTCATTATTCTGAAATTCCTCTATAGGATGTGGTACCACATTGGCCATTTGTGCAGAGCGACCAGCAACAGTTGAATCTTGACTGCATTCTGAAATTTCTTCGGCTTCTGCACCTTTGGCACCACTATCATCTCCACTGCTCTGCATCCTTGAAGAAGATGACATCATGTGTTGGCTTTGATTTACAACATGAGGCATTCCTTGAAACTGTGTAAGTAAACCTGATTTCAAGTAAGAATCCAACTTCTTCTTCACAGAACTGTTCCAGTGATTTTTTATAGCATTGTCTGTCCTGTTGACCATGCAAGTATAGATATATCACAATTATTGCCAGTGCAACAGACTAAAAGGACATACAGTAGTAGCAATGGAAGACATTCATTTTTTTAAATGTATACAGAAATAACAGAGACTCTTTGCCTCTAGATAACATATGGGCATACCTTCCAGGCAAGAACTTCGTTAGCTCTGCCCATTTGTTCCCATACATTTGATGAGCACGAATCAGAGCCAACTCCTCTTCCTGTGTCCATGCCTCCTTGTTTATGCCAGGATTAAGATGATTATGCCACCTAAAAGTAGTTCCAACATGGTAAGACAAAGAAACAAATACTAGATCAGGATTGAAGAGTAACAGGATTGTATCAATGAAATCATCCACAGGAAATTCGGTTATCATACCTTTCCCGACACTGCTTACCAATACGTCCAGGTAAATGCTGTGCAATAGTGGACCACTTTTTTGGACCATATTTTTTCACCAACTCAATAATAACATCATCCTCCTAATCAATTTTGCAGAATAGTAAGGAAACATTGCATGTAAAAAAGAGAAATATGAGTTGATCAGACAAAAATCTCAAAAAACAAATGAGGCGACGAACGAACACAAAAGTAAGATGCAAGTAGTGAGATGCGATACCTCTTTAGACCACGGACCTTTGATCAGTTCGGGATTCAAGACTTTCTGCCATCTATGTAGGCATTGCACATCAGTCCGATCCTTGAAACACTCCGCTAATAATAGCCAAGATTCCAATTTAAAAATGTATTGAAAATAGATAAATTAAAAAGTAGCATCAACTGAGATAAAAATGTTTGATCAATTCAAATACTGGGGGAGAAAGAGAGCAAGAGAGAGAGATATAACAAGGCTAAAGTTTAGTAAAAACTATCTTTAGTCTCATGACATGATAACAGAGATGGACACATTGGTATCACAATAATACCTATTTTTTTCCAATTCTTTCCTTTAAAACGCTGAACAGCCCTCCGCAAGATCTCATCCTGCATAGACAGAATAAATTATTGTCCGCCACATATTTCATACAGGAAGAGGGATAAAGAATGAATGACAAATATGCATATAGCTAGGACAATGCATTAAACAATACACAGTAATTTGAGATTTGAAATATCAATGATGTATCAAATAAAGTAGCTTAAATAATTTTGAAATTTTCTTTGTAAAAATTTCGACTTCCAAGGTACAACAGCTACTTTTTACATCAGGTGTTAATATGCACCAAGCCATAACCTTATGCATCTTTTTTTAAGGCAACTAATTTAAAATGAAAATCTACCTCTTCGGGTGTCCATTGTCCCTTCGTAGAACGCCTCGTAGGCCCACTAGTCCTCCTACAAAAGAGTTGCTTAGATATCAGAAAAAAATTGAGTTGCATAACTTACTCCCAGTCAAGGAGAATTTTACCATACTAAACCAAAAGAAAAAAACGAGAAAGAGAGAGAGTCCTATAACATATAAGATCAAACAATGCACACACGCACGCACTCACACACGACACCCTTGTAATTGGTAAGATAATGTCTCAATGATCGGTGAACATAAGCACTTTAGTTTAAAAGTTTTCAGAAAACACTGAACACATCCTTGTGTGCATTATCCTTCTTTCATTTCACTGAAGACAATCGAGTAGGTTGACAGGAATAAACATGAAGGAAATTAATTTTAAATGAAGGAGATTGTCAAAGGAAAATGGAGAACTGGAAATGACATCAACAGAACAATGAATAGTCTTCAACAGAATTACCCATGGAGAGCTCGAGCTTTCTGATTGTTGTCACCTAGCACTTCTGAAGGAGTAGAATTTGTTCTTTCACCTTCCATTGTTAAACAACACACAAGTCAAGCTGCATAACCCGATTCCTACTCGACGACTCTCTCTAGTATTTGGACTCCAAATCATGATAATCACCCTAAGCAATGGTGGGGCCGACCTTGTTGCACAGAAGACCCACAAACTGCAAAAACACAAGAAAGTTATGAGACATTCCACAAATGAGATCAAGAATATCGTACCCAGTGCACAAGGCTCCCGTTTTTACGCAGGGTCTAGGAGAGGTGAATGTCGGCTAGCCTTACCCCCATTTATGGTGCTCCCAAGAGATCAAGAATATAACCTAACAAATTCAAATTCCCAAATCAATTTGAAGAGGTCTGAAAATTGGAATATAAATATTCGCTCTTACTCAATGAATCAATTTGTATTAAATTCGGGATAGATCGGTACAGACCAAATGTATACAGATGATCCCATCAGAAACAGGGAAACAAATGAGAATAATTTGATATGGCAATTACCGCATCAGAATAAGACTCGCATAAATCCAGCAACAAGCATTTAAACGTATCACTTATATGTATATATACAAAAATAAAAAAGCATGGTAATATTGGGGAGAACTAACAAACTACAAATTAAGAGACATTCAGCTCAAAATCGATGATAGAAACTCATCAAGAAATGAAACCGCATATGGAGAACTAACAAACTACAAATTAAGAATTGATAATCTAACCTCAATTGTGATTTGATTCAGCAAAGCTAAGTAATTCGAAGATAAAATCAAAGTTGGCACACAAAAACACAAAATTCACCAAATTCTATCCACTACAACTTCAACGAGTCCTCGATTTCAAACTGAATAATGGGGTAGAGTAAATTTGTAAATCGATTGTATCTAAATCAAATTAACTAAAAATTATCAAAACCCAGCAGATAATCCTTCACACACTAACAAATTATCGAAAAGATTCAAAATTCAATCAATCCCAACTCGCAGAGAACTTCAAATCTGAGACAGAAAAGCTTCAATCATTAGATTCAATAAAAAAATTATTGGGATCAATACAAAACAGAACATTCAACTCTAGTCAAAGGAAAACCCTAAATCACTTACCGAACTGAGCTTGGAAGAGCGAAGAGCAGAGATTCCACTGAGAGAGAAGGTCGACGACGATCGCAACAGAGCACATTTGACGATCGAATCGAAGAAAGGGAGAATTTGAAAAACGATCTGCTCACACACAGTGCGGAGTAGAGAGAGGGTGAGAGAGTGAAATGGTCCGGAGCTCTATTCAAACATAAAGGGGCGGACTCTTGAAGTTTCAAACCTCGAGTTTGAAGGGACGAACGGTACAGGCTTGAGGCGGCGAACGGTACAGATTTTGCCACGTAGGACATGATGCCGACCCCTTCCAAGACCGGCTTTACCCTCTTTTTTTTTTTTTTAAATTTCAACGGCCATATTTTTGCTTATTAAGTAGGGTGGTGACTGCTGTGCATTACCAATTTTCTCCTCTTTTTACTTTTAAATTTTTCTTTTTCTTTTAATATTTGGATTTTTGAAATTTTAATTTCAATAAAAACGAAATGATTTTGTAATTATGGTGCCGTTTTTTCACTAATGGAAAATTAATAGCATATCTCAATCCACTAAGGGTTGATTCGGAATTGTGGTTGTTTAAAAAAAAATGCAGTTTATTAAAAAATTTAGAACATTAAATATATTTGGTAAATTAAAAAAAAACTTTTTTAAAAAATTGCTGTTAATGAAAATAGAAAAGCATATAAAAGCAAAACCAGGATCTACCATGCTTTAGAGCAAGTCCACCATTGGTGGTTGCTCGGGGACAGGCGAAGGGAAAAGGCCTGAGGGCCGATGGATAGGCCTCCAGCCTTGGACAGCCTGAGTGAAGGTGGGAGCCCAAGGCCCAAGCCCGTGAAGAATTGACAAGCCTGCAGCCCGAGTTGTGTTTGCTTTTTTAATTTTTTTTGTGTCAGGGGCGTGCCCCTCACTCGCGAGTGAGGGAGCGTCAGCCGACAAGTTCACAGGGCACAGGGCCCGCGCGCGCAGGAAATGCAGGTGACCGTTGGAAGCCACGTGGCTTCCCACGTTCATTTCAATCCCAACGGCTCTTTAATACGAGCTGTCCGATTTCCAACGGTAATAAAAAAAAGCTGATTTAATATCAACCGTTCGATCTGAGATCAATGGTTGATGTTAATCTGCTTTATAAATTAAAAAAATAGTTTTAAAATTAAGAAAAGTTACCGTTGTGACACGTGGCACAATATGGAGTGTTGGAATTCAAAATTTTTTAAATCCAACGACATAGATTAATTATTTGAATAAAAAAATTTAAAAATTGTAAAAAAATCTGAAAAAAAATATTTGAAATTTAAAAAAAAAAATGTTTCTACTTTTCTATAAATACATTCTCATTATCATCTACCTTACACCACAATTTCATATTTTCTCAACTACTTTCAATCAAATTCCTGTCTTTCTCTCAAAGTTTCAATCTAATTTTTTTCAACAAAATGACTACTGCTGCAGGTACGAATTGGTCGTTTCTTGCAGATGTTGCGTTGTGTACTAGTTGGGTTGAATTTACTCATAGTTCGCTTATGGGTAATGAGATGCAGTTGCGAGAAATGTGGAGTCTTATTCATACCAATTATCTTGAGAAAATGGGTGGGAGTAGAACCAAAGAATCGATGTCTAGTCGTTGGAAATTACCTAGCCAATCGTTTACTATTTGGAGAGACGCATTGGCACTAGTAGTAATCTTCGAAGTGGAGAAAATTACACGGATCAGGTAACAATATATTATTTATTTGTTTGTACTATACCCAAATTTACATTGTAATTATTTGTTTGTATTATTTATTTGTTACCTACTTTAATTATAATTATTTGTTTGTATTATTTATTTGTTACCTACTTTAATTATAATTATTTGTTTGTATTATTTATTTGTTACATACTTTAATTATAATTATTTGTTTGTATTATTTATATGTTACCTACTTTGATTATAATTATTTCTTCTCCCCCATTGTATAGCTAATTCAAGCACAAGCTTTGTACGGTGCCAAAACCAAAACCAAAAATAAATCGTTTAACTGGTGGGAATGTTGGAATATTGTCAAAGATTGTCCTAAATTCAGAGTTGTGCCTGTCGGTCCAGAAGTTGTTATGAACAGCACCCTGCTATACTCTACACCAGATAATGGCTTGCAAGAAAATGATGCAAAAGAAGTGCCCGAAATGCCCATCCCTGAACAAGCATCGGGTTCGACCCGTTATCCAATTAGGCCTCAAGGTAAGAAGGCTTCAAAGAGAAAAGGAAGTGCTTCCAAGCATGATTATGCAAAGTACATGGAAGAACTTACTCACCATAGTGAATTGACTTCGGTGCGGGAAATGGCGAAATTTAAGGCTAATAAGGCTAGATAGGAGGCAAAAGCTGCAGCTGTTGAGAGAGATTTTGAAGCTAATCAGAGAGAAAGATAGCTACTTAGGCAAGAAAGGGAACTGGTTAGAGAAGAAAGAATGGCTCAACGAGATCGTGAGATTATGAACACGCCTTTAGAAGGGAAGTCTTTTGGAAGTCGGAGAAAGAGGATGTGGTGCGTAGGAGACGTGCAAGAGAAGCGAGAGCAAGAGGAGATAGTCCTAGCACGACAACAGAAGATCATCCTAGCACCACAAATTGGTTAAGTGATGATGATTAGAGTACTTTTTGTAATCAAAGCCCATAGTTTTCCAATCATCTTGGGTTGTAATTTATTATTTATTGAATTGAGTATTTTATGTTGTTTCGAATTTATTGAATTTAATACTTTATTTAAAGTGAGAGTAAATATATTTATACTATAAGAGAATCTTTATTCAAATGATATAAACACACTAAATAATAAAAACCTCACTAAATGAACTAAAATAAAACACACCAAATAAAATTACATAAACATACCAAATAATAAAAACCTCACTAAATGAACTAAAACAAAACACACCAAATAAAATTACATAAACATACCAAATAATAAAAAACACACTAAATGAACTTAATTATTGTTTATACCATATTTAGAGTCTCGTACAAATACTCGGGGGACTTAAATGTAATTATGTGATAAAGGTAGGGGCAAACATGTAATAAGTGAGGAGTCCTTATTCTATAAAAGGACCCCTCATCCTCACAATTAGAGGAGGCTCATTCTCACCCTCGGAGGCCATTCCTAAGCCTTCTCATCCCTCTCACATCCCCTCTCATATTACAGAGGCTCTCACCCTCACTTATCAAAACAATACAATACAATCAGTGTGGACGTAGCCCAAACCTTGGGGTGAACTACGATACATTTTGTGTTATTTACATTTCTTGCAGATTCACGGTCGGATTTACATTGTACCAAGACCTCTAGTTTTGTGCATCAACATTTGGCACCGTCTGTGAGAATCGACACGAAAAGCTATGTCGGTTCTTTCATTTTTTTTTATCTCCACCTTGAATCTGCAAAAACCCAAGAACCCAAAAATTTCCCAAAAAACCCACGAAGCCACCTTCTCTCTGACTCAATCTCTCTCTGCAATTGCACAGACCACGTGCTTGGTCTCCCTCTCTCTTGCTACTCTACTTGTGCAGTTTCCAAGCCCAAATGAGTACTCTTCTTTCATGGACGACTTCTCAACAGTCACTGGAATAACACCATTCACTTGGGCAGAACCCACTGAAGCTGAGCTTCAGGATATGATCAATGAGGTTGATGCTGGTGGGAATAAGACCATTGGTCTCCCAAGCTCCCATGAATTTGATAACCTTCATTTATCAAGTCTGATCTCTTCTGGGATTTGAAGACCGTGGCAAGTGTTCCTTGATCAGAAAGTCCTCTCAGCAGCAACCTCTCCCAATGGTTGTAACCTGTAAATATAAGGTTTTTCACGGTGGCATTTCTCTGATATTTGCTTCGCCCAGTTAACAAGAAAATCTTGAAACCCAACCACTCAAGCTGACTGTATAGATTTAAACTTGCTGGGAAAGCAAAAGCCTAAGCCAACTCCACCCACCCATCGAAAGATGCTTCATCGAACATCTCTGATCCGAATCCATGTGCATGATAGGAGGGTAAACTCGAAAGCAGAGTCTTATCGATGTCGAACACCCACGCGTCCTTCCCGTCGCTGCATGTCGTCACCCCCTTCGCGAAAACGTAACTGGGTTTTTTCTTGGGAGGTGATCACGGCTTCGATCCGAACCGTCCTGACCTGAACCGCCGACTCGGACAAGGCCAGAAACACGGCCTCACTTTCTGCGACTTTCATCTCCATCGAAGCATCGACGTCGACGACATCAGCACCGTCTACCTCTGCACACTCAGAAGCAACGACTCTTCAAGTCCGGTTAATCAGGATACCGAGTCTTCGTCCTCCTCGTGCCTTTACGCCATGAAAGTCGTCGACAATGAGGCTCTGGTGATGAAGAATAAGGTGCAGATAACCGAGATGGAGAGGAAGATCCTCAAAATGCTTGACCATCTGTTCTTGCCCACTCTCTATGCCGAGTTCGAAGCCTCGCATTTCTCCTGCATTGTCATGGAGTATTGCTCCACCGGCGACCTTCACTCCCTCCACCACATTCAGCCTCACAAACGCTTCTCCCTCAAATGTAGGGGCAAACATGTAATAAGTGATGAGTCATTATTCTATAAAAGGACCCCTCACCCTCACAATTAGAGGAGGCTCATTCTCACCCTCGGAGGCCATTCATAAGCCTTCTCATCCCTCTCACATCCCCTCTCATATTACAAAGGCTCTCTCCCTCACTTCTCAGAACAATACAATACAATCAGTGTGGACGTAGCCCAAACCTTGGGGTGAACCACGATACATCTTGTGTTATTGATATGAGCATATTTATGCAACTTAGTTAGCTTATTTCTTGGCATTTATATAGTTTAATTCTAGTTATTTTAGTACTTTAAGCTATTTTCGTGTGTTTGTAGGTTCAAATAACAAAGTTGGCAACAAAGTACTATTTGGAGCATTTTGGAGCATTTTCGGGCCAAGATTGGATAGTGCAAGCATGGAGACATGAGGATGGACGTTTTTGAAGATTAGAAGGCTAGAAATCAGCATGTGTGTGTGCAAGTGTGTTGACCTACAACTACAAACATTCATCCACTACACCCATTACATCCACTCATTACCAAACACTCATCCACTACACTCATTACATCCACTCATTACCAAACATCCATCTACTACACCCATTACATCCACTTATTACCAAACACTCATCCACTACACCCATTACATCCACTCATTACCAAACATCCATCCACTCATTACCAAACATTCATCCACTATACCCATTACATCCACTCATTACCACAACACTCACCCACTACACCCATTACATCCACTCATTACCAAACATTCACCCACTACACCCATTACATCCACTCATTACACAACATACACCACTACCACCTTAATTAGATGGTGGTCCTTTCCCTAGCCTATAAATACATTCATCCTTCACCATAACAAAAAGGGGAAATATCAATCCAAACACATCCATTCATCTTCACATCCATTCCTCCATACAAACAAACCTTCAAACACTTACCAACACCTTGTGTCGTAGCAAAGGAAGGGAAGGAAAGTGCTTGGACGTGCTTGCTGTCCAACTTGGATCGTTGGAGCATTTAGGTGTTTTCTTTCTTTTGTTTCTAATGTTTAAATTCATTTTCTTTCGTTTGTTGTAAATATGAGTGGCTAAACCCCTCTTGGTTATGGGTGATTTCAAAGCCATGATTATGTGTGCAATATAATTTGATAAATTCCAGTTATGAACTCTTGAATCGTGAATGCAATTGGTTTAACTATTTGATTGATAACTTATTTGTATTTTTTAATTAAGGGTCAACACTTAATTGGCATGCATAAATCGGTTGCTAGAATATAAGGAAGTTTCACATAATCGTTACAAACTTATATTCACATGTAGTGAAGGTCGCTTATAAACAATCGCGTTAAGTTCAATTCCTAGCATAAGTGACATGATGTCATAGTTGCAAGTGCTTTGTCAATGCTTATGATTTTCATTACACGTAATGATCTTTGATAGTATCTCTATTATGATGTCATGTAGGGAACTTTTGAAAAATGTTTTGGGTTGTCGAATGATGTCATTCAATCCAATAAAACAAGGAAAATCTGAGAGTTAACTAGTGATGTCACGGTTAATTTGGGGCATTGTCATTCATAATTCAATGAACTAGTAACTGGAAATCGAGTTGTTTGCATACATATCATGTGTGGAGAAAAAGTCTCTAGCTATCCCATCCATTATCTTATTTCTCAAATTTGTTTTACAATCTGTCTAGTTTTTCATACTTGTTTGTTTGTTTCAACTTCGTCCAAAACTCAATCCCCCTTTACTTTAGTGTGTCTAATTAGTTAGAATCTATTTTACTTTGTGTTTTTAAATGTTTTGATTCAAGTAAAAGTCAATTTTCGTCCAAAGTCATTCCTAGTGTCTACTTTAAGTTTGTTTAGTTGTTTTAAGCTGTTTTGAGTATTTTAAGTTTGCTTTGAGTCTTGTGAGTCTTGTTAAGTATTTTTAAGTTTAGTTTTATATTTTTGAGTCAGTTTAGATGTTATTAGCAAGCCCTCCTAATCCCCGATCCAGGACGATCCCTACTTATACTTTTACTACAGTTGTCAAAAGATGATTAAATTTGTGTGTTAAGTTAATTTTTCGCAATAGTTATTTACATTTCTTGCAGATTTACGGTCGGATTTACGTTGTACCAAGACTTCCGGTTTTGTGCATCAACAATTATCATTAACTTGTTTCAATGCCCATTGATGCTCTATCAAGTCATTTTGCCATGCATTGTGCATGTCTAGCCTTTGAAATACAATATATCATTGAATGATCCTTTCATTGTAACGTCCATCCCTTTCTAATGGCTCATGTTGCACGGGCTCATCGGTGGCATCATGAGCACAATATATGCGTGTTCTTGAATTGTTCATCGTGTTTGACTCATATTCATCAACGACTTCATAATCGTACTCATCTTCCACAATCATGTTGTGAAGAATGATGCACGTCATCATGATGGATCGAAGCGACTCTATATCAAACAATCTGGCAGCACCCTTGATGATCGCCCAGCGAGCTTGGAGGATACCGAAACAACATTCCACATCCTTCCTACACCCCTCTTGACATCTTGCAAAGTGTTTTTCCTTTGCACTTCGCGGACGTGGCACTTTTTTGACAAATGTTGACCACCTTGGGTAAATGTCGTCAGCTAGGTAGTATGGCCCGTCGTACATACGTCTGTTGACCTTATACGTGACTTTTGGTGTCTTTCCTTGCAGGACATCGTTGAACACTGGGGATTGGGCAAGAACGTTGAGGTCATTTTGAGCTCCCGGAACCCCGAAAAAGGCGTGCCAAATCCATGTATCAAAATATGCCACCGTCTCCAAAATGATACTTTTTGTTCCTTTTTTGTCTCCATAAGCGCATTGTCGTGCACCTGGATAGTTTTTCCACGTCCAATGCATACAATCAATGCTTCCAATCATCCCAGAAAAACCTCGCATCTCGGCCTTCTTCAGAAGCCTTTCCAAGTCCATGTGAGTAGGTTTTCGGAGGTACTTTGTGGTGTAGATAGATTCGATTGCTCCGTAAAACCTCATCAGAGACTCAAGAATGGTTTATTTCCCCATCCTCGCTATCTCATCCACTTGGTTTACAAATGATTCATACGCAAGCATTCGTAGCGCAACAGTAAATTTTTTGCTCAGGAATGAGACCCATAGCACCACAAGCATCATTCTTTTGCACAAAGTAAAAATCATGGTTGCAAACAACAATCATCATTTTGTTGAACAAATGTCGTTCCATTCTAAAATGACGTCTGAAGTACGTATCAAGAAATGCACTATTATGGACAAAATAATTGTCCAACAACTTTTCACCTTATTGTTGCATGCTTCTATCAAGGTTTCTGGAACGTGATCCTCTGGCCATTCTTGCTTCGTCATCTCTCATTCTCCGCTCTTTATCCTCTTCCTTCTTATTTTGGGCTATATGGAGATTGAACATTCCTTCAGATTGGTTAAACAATTCTTCCTCTTCTTGATCGATTTCCCACATCATGCTTGAAGAAGAAGACATTGTAAGTAGAAACTATGAATAATGATACAGATTTTGATTTGGTAAGAAGGAAGCAGAAACTATGAATAATGATAGAGATATTGAGAAAATTGGTGTGAGATTTAAAATGATGGATGATGGATTATATGAAGGATTCTGAAATGATTAGGTTGTAGATAGTGCCACGTGGCATGCCGTCATTCGTTAAAAATTTAATCAAAATATATCCTAAAAAATTCTGAAAAGATAACAACATGTGACACAACGGCATTAGATAAAAATCTTATCAAAATTTCATCACCAATAATTATCTTTTCGAATAATAACACGTGGCGCAACGAGAACGATTTAAAATCTGATCGAAATCTATCCTCAAAGATTCTGAAAAGATAACGACACGTGACACGATGACATTCGATAAAAATCTTATCGAAATCTATGACCAATAATAGTCGTTTTGGGTAAATGACACATGGCGCAACGGGAACGATTTAAAATATATTGTCCAAAATTACAAATAAATTTATTTAGTATTATTTTGTAAAAAAAATAATTAATAAATATTTTATTGCCTATTGTCAGGGCTATTCAAGTGCAAGGGTAGAGATGCAAAAGACAGTTACTATTCATTATGACAGTTACTGTTCACATGGTGGATTGAATAGTGGATTGTCTGGGGGAAGTGCTCCAAGGGTGGAGTTGCTCTTAAAAAAAAAATTATTTCAAAGCATATAATCAATGCTCATTTAATGAAATTTTTAAATGGCAAATATACCCTCATATGTTTTATAAAATTACAATCTTTATCCCTACATTATTGTCGTTGACAATTATTATATGACATTAAATACCATATATTTTTAGTCATTTAACATATTCAAAACAAACAATTTATATAAAAGTTTATAAAATACTCAGACACTAATTCTTTTATTAAAAGCACTTTTACAAAAAAAAAAAAAAGGTTTACCAAACACTCAACATATTTATTTTATAACTATTTATTCTCACAGCACAACAAAAACATTTTTTTTAAAATACAGCAATACCAAACTAGCCCTAACTATTGTCCTTCCGTTCACCAACTTTTATGAGATGTGAAACTTTTTGTTCATATTGTATAGATAAATACAAATATTATCAAAAATTTAATTTATATAAATAATAACAAACTTAATATTTATGAGCTGAAACTAGGGGTAGGTGACACACCCCGACTCAGAATGTCCATTAGGACTTCGAATCGAGTTGTGCTAGCGGACACCTAGAAGGTGACGCAGCCATAAAGTGTGATAATGCGTAAACTATGAATAAATTTAAATCTAAAAATGCCTATATACATGAGTGCATGGTGGGCGGGTATGAACCCATTTCACACATGATATAGGGTATAAGTAAAGTATTGTGAGGTAAGATAATAATTATACTATCATAAGGAGCCACCTGAACTAGGAGTGCCACAAGTCCTCGTTGATACGAAACTTTGCTATTAGGACCTGGAGGGGTGCAAAATAAAAAGTGTGAGTGGGCAAAACAAAGATTTTCAAAATCATTTCAATTATCAAAGGTAGTAACCTCTCGTCGTAAAACCTGTATAGTTTCCAAAAAATCATACGACGTAGAAGTATGAAATCAAATGTATACTAACAGTAAATCCAGAAGTATACCACTACTCAGCATCTCATTAGCAATATAAATAATCATGTGCTTAATAACCTATACTAGCACGCAAGTCGAAGTCACCTATGATGACCTGTATGACTCACTCATATCTCATCAATCAATACTAGCATATAAGTCGGAGTCACGTATAGTGACCTATACGACTCACCCATATCTCATCAATCAATGCTAGCACATAAGTCGGAGTCACCTATAGTGACATGTACGACTCACCCATGTCTCATCAATCAATGCTAGCACATAAGTCGGAGTCACCTATAATGACCTGTACGACTCGCACATAAGTCAGAGTCACCTATAGTGACATGTACGACTCATCCATATCTCATCAATCAATGCTAGCACATAAGTCAGAGTCACCTATAGTGACCTGTACGACTCATCCATATCTCATCAATCAATGCTAGCACATAAGTCGAAGTCACCTATAGTGACTTGTACGACTCATCCATATCTCATCAATCAATGTTAGCACAAAAGTTGGAGTCAGCTATAGTGACATGTACGACTCATCCATATAAAGTAATATGTCAGCCGGATCCACCTCTTGTGGCTTGTACGGCTGAACCCATAGCTCATCACATACCCTTGCACACGAGTCGGAACCACCTCTAGTGGTTTGTACGACAGGACTGGGTGTAAATAAGTATGCTCAAGTGCTACGATCACGTGAAGACTGTGCGAATAATCGCAGGTCACCTACGACTCGGAACCCCCTATAGTAGTCTATACGACATGACTGTGCACCTACCTTGGATCCAAGATGAGCATAAGGTGCGGGAGGTGAACATCACGTGAATGACTGTGCCTTAGCCACGGGCGGGAGCACTAACACTGGGGTGCAGGTTTATGAGCTCTAATTGCATCTATTATAACATGTACGACTCATGGGCAACTTGTACGATAGCGTCGGAGTTGCCAATCATTGCAACCTGTACAACAAGGTTGGAGTTGCCTAAAACATACATGTAGTCATGCCATAACTCCATCATTTCAACTAATACCATAAACTCACCTGAACTTACCTGGGTGTCTTGTGCTCACCTTTGTACTTCAAACAATAATTATAAGCACGTAATATACATATGGATATACCATGATGCAATATAATACTCAACCGTGTCATAGCATTTTCAATTATATACATACATATTTAAAATGCATAAGTTGTAACGCCCTACTCCCGAACTATTTATTTTTAGAAATAATTATCGGTGATAAGCCCAACTAGACACTAGTTTAATTAACTATCACTACTTACATTTTGTTGATGCACAAAACCGGAGGTCTTGGAACAACGTAAATCGAATTGGCAAGAAATGTAAATAACACAAGATGTATCGTGGTTCACCCCAAGATTTGGACTACGTCTACACTGATTGTATTATATTTCTCTGAGAAGTGAGGGAGAGAGAGAGCTCTGAGAATGAGAGCGTTGAGAGGGTGAGAGAGGGGATCTCAGGCCTAGGAATTGGCCTTCGAGGGTGAGAAATGAGCCTCCCCCAATTGTGAAGGTGAGGGGTCCTTTTATAGAATAAGGACTCCGCACTTATTACATATTTGCCCCTTCCTTTATCCCATAATTACATTTAAGTCCCCCGAGTATTTATACGAGGTCTAAATACGAGGCCCTAAATATGGTATAAACAGTAGTCCCCCAAGTCTTCAGTCAAGAGAGTCTTTTGGCTGGAGACTTGAAATTCAGTCTATGTGTGGGCCGAAGTAACTAAATTTCGTCTAGAACTGATGCTCGATATGAGGCGGTGCCCAATCTGAAATGATGCTCAACTAGAAGTAGCACATGTTGTGAGGCTGCTCGGCTCGTGGCTTTATATTGCCTTGGTTGGCTCGGCTTTGTGGCGTTTTAAGGTGAGGGAGTCTCTTTTATAGAAGAAGGGCTCACTCCTCAATACATGAATGATGGGCTAGAGTTGATGCTCTCTAATGATGGTGAGATGGTCCCTTTTATAGAATAAGGGCTCGCTCCTCAATACATAAGTGATGGGTTAGGAGTGATGCTCGTGGCGAGGCGGTTGCTCAGCTGGCGGTGTTGCTCTCTAATGAAGGTGAGGGAGTCCCTTTTATAGAATAAGGGCTCGCTCCTCAATACATAAATCATGGGTGATCTCTTAATGAAAGTGAGAGAGTCCCTTTTACAGAATAAGGGCTCGCTCCTCAATACATAAATAATAGGCTATCTCTTAATGAAAGTGAGGGAGTCCCCTTTTATAGAATAAGGGCTCGCTCCTTAATACATAAATAATGGGATAAGTCCCCCAAGTATTTTTCATAAGGCCCAATATATGGTACATAAGGCCCAGTTGAGGCCCAATATATGGTACATAATGTAGTCCCCCAAGTCTTCGGTCAATAGTCTGTTGGCTGGAGACTTCAAATTGAATCCATGTATGGGCCGAAGTGGCGGTTGTTCGGAGGCGGTATTTGTATACCCTGCACTGAAGCTTTGTAGGTGAAGCTTTGCAAGTGAAGCTTTGAAGCTAGAGCTCTGTAAATGAAGCTTTCGAAGCTAGAGCTTTTGTAAATGAAGTTTTTGAAGCTGATTGACATGAGTGATGTTCATGAATGTTTATGTTGATTGACATGAGTGATGCTCATGGATATTGTCATGAGTGATACTCATGAATGTTAACATGAGTGATGCTCATGAATGTTGACATGAATGATGGTCATGAATGTTTATGTATGATTGTCATGAGTGATGCTCATGAATGTTTATGTATGAATGACATGAGTAGTGCTCATGTATAATTTGGAGTACTAGGCGTACTTTTGATCCCCTGGTTGGTGGTATGAAGGAGAGTACGAGTTGTACATTTCATCACCTGGTTGGTGGCATGAATGACTAGTTGCCAAATGAGAGTACGTGCGTACTTTTGATCCCCTGGTTGGTGGTATGAAGGAGAGTACGAGTTGTACATTTCATCACCTGGTTGGTGGCATGAATAGCTAGTTGCCAAATGAGAGTACGAGTTGTACATCTCATCACCTGGTTGGTGTCATGAATGGCTAGTTGCCAAATGATATTAGAGTACGGGTTGTACATTTCATCACCTGGTTGGTGGTAATAACGGTAGGTTGCCGAATAATTTTGGAGTACTGACGTACTTTTGATCACCTGGTTGGTGCTAATAGCGGCAGGTTGCCGAATAATTGTGGAGTACTGGGCGTACTTTTGATCGCCTGGTTGGAGCTATTTTGGGCTTATGAGCGCCTTCGCCCTCCACACAACATTCCAGCCCATTTATTTTGGGCTTTTGCCGTTTTTTTTTTTTTTTTTTTTTAATTACCCTCTGATGGGGTTTATACATATTACCCTCTGATGAGGTTTATACATATGTCTCCGAAAGATAATAAAAATAAATTACATTGTAGGGTGTTTATTTCTTATTTTTGCAGTGTTTTTCTGTATCTTCACCTGTTAGACAGAAGAAATCATAATAATAGGAAAATTTTTGGTTTTCCAGACATCCCTTTTCTTTTTCTTTTGTCGTGTCTTCCGCTTCTTTGTGGAATTGTTCCACTAACACCTTTTTCTTTCTTTATTCCTTTCCTCCATTTTCTTCTTGTTTTGTCGTGCCCTCCATTTCTTTGTGGAATTGTTTACAATTTCACTAACACCTTTTTCTTTCTTTATTCCTTTCCTCCATTTTCTTGTTCATTTGTCGTGTCTTCCACTTCTCTGTGGAATTGTTTACAATTCCACTAACACCTTTTTTCTTTCTTTATTCCTTTCCTCCATTTTCTTCTTCTTTTGGCAGCTTGGTCATTGCGCTGAGAGCCATTGGCACTTCACCACGAACAAGAACCTCAAATTCTTCTTTTCAGGAAATAAAGATTATGAATCAACCGTGTCAGAAGCAACACTGGTTGCAGACGCACTCTGACTGTCACTCGAAGGGACATCTTGAACTGGGTCTGACCTTTCCACGTCATAAAACACATCCTTAGAGTCCTCCTCAGATGCTCCTTTTCCTTTTTCTTTCGTTTTTCTCTAGAATGAGAGCTGCTCGGACAGACACCACCCATTTGCTTTTCTTTATCTCTCCACTCCTTCTCTTTCTGTAATTTCTGAGTGGGTCTCTCAAATCTAATGGCGATCTGCTTTGCTCCTCTATCCACCTCCTTCGCAGGCAGTGGATGCCAGCTAAAGGCACGTGAGGTTTTGTGGTGTTTGCCAAGGCCCAAACCCAAAGGAAACATTTTCACATGCAACCCAATCGCAATTTCGCCGTCCGTGCCGAGTACAGTGATGACATTAGAGGCGGCGGCGGTGCTGATTTGGTTGTTGGTTCCCGTCACTGATAACAACTTTAGGCCCAAACACATGGACTGATTACGGTTTCCAGGTTGTGGGTATCCTTGATTGGGATTATTCCACTTATTTGGGCTTTTGGGTCGCTGAAAATTAGGGCTCGGAGTAGGAGGATTCACCTGGTTAGGAATGATGCTCTCCATCTGAAGACGTGAGGAATGCCAAAACAAAGTAGACCCTCTCTTCTAAGCCGCCGACGAGACCCTCGAGCACTGCGGCGAGACGGAGTGGGACCTCTGGTGCTATCACCTCTAGGTTGAATTTGCGGCGGATGGCAGTGAATATGGCAAGCAGTGATTTGCTAACGTCCTAGGAGCAGATCCAAGTCTCTACGCATTGCTTCCATATAACACACAAGGAGCCACACTTCCCAGAAGAACTTCAAGATCGCTGCTACATGATTCATCATTACGGCCAAGACAAGCAAGGATGCTGGAGTTCGTGCGACAGTCTCCTGATCCTGACAGACTCCGTCCGTTTGCGAGCCTACTCGGACTCGGCTCGGAAAAGAAGAAATCAGCCTCAGCCGTCTCGGACGAGGTCATGTTCTCCGATTCCTTGCTATCACCGTCCACGTTGGCAGTCGCCTCAGACTGGTGACTCAGCGATGACTCGTAACTCATCAATCGGTTGAATTTGTCAGCAAAGCAACCAGTCCAACTAGTGAACAGTGTACCCATCTGCCCCGTTTTCATATGCGATTTGAGAGAGAGAGGCTGTGACTGTTTTTCTGTGTAGGTTAGTGATAGGAGAGAGAAAGAAGGAATGTGACTATGTTTCCATCGATTTTGCAGTGACTATGCAGGTGTTCGGTTCTTGGGTTTCTGCAGATTTTGCAGATCCACAGTGGAAGTGAAAAAATGTTCTTGGGTTTCTGCAGATTTTGCAGATCCACAGTGGAAGTGAAAAAATGAAAGAGAGCCGATACAACTTTTCGTATCGTTTCCCACAGACGGCGCCAAATGTTGATGCACAAAACCGGAGGTCTTGGAACAACGTAAATCGAATTTGCAAGAAATGTAAATAACACAAGATGTATCGTGGTTCACCCCAAGATTTGGACTACGTCTACACTGATTGTATTATATTTCTCTGAGAAGTGAGGGAGAGAGAGAGCTCTGAGAGTGAGAGCATTGAGAGGGTGAGAGAAGGGATCTCAGGCCTAGGAATTGGCCTTCGAGGGTGAGAAATGAGCCTCCCCCAATTGTGAGGGTGAGGGGTCCTTTTATAGAATAAGGACTCCTCACTTATTACATATTTGCCCCTTCCTTTATCCCATAATTACATTTAAGTCCCTCGAGTATTTATACGAGGTCTAAATACGAGGCCCTAAATATGGTATAAACACATTTCCTTACTTCAATTTCTTGATTCTTCACACATTGATTTATGACCAGCATTTAACCATCAAAACATAAGGTTAAATCTCACATTTTCAATCAATGTCCTTCACATTGCACAATTTCCCAAACAAGGTTATTGTCTCAATTATTTAGTCTCATTTATGGTATGGTTGCATCTAACGTCTCGTTAGACTGCCTACGTACCCTAAACAATGATTAAGTCATTCGTAGTTCGCAGTAGTACTTCAAAACATTCACAATAATTATGTGCAATAATCAATTTATAACCGTTTGTGGAATTATCAATCATACACACACACACACACACACACACACACACACACACACACACACACACACACACACACACACACACACACACACACACACACACACACACACACACACATACACACACGATAGAAAGCAAAAGACCCACTTATCTGAGGTCCGCGCTATGACTCCCTAGCACGAATATCGAAATGTCACGAACCATTGTTGCCTGTGACCAAGGCCAATTTGGTCGGGAAAAGCCCCAATTTTGCTAAAACCCGTTGGAATCCTACAATTGGTGCACTGAAATTCACCGTCGACGGCGCTCTGCTGCCCCTATAGCTAATTAGGCTTTGTTCCAAGGCTCAAGAGAGGTCTAAAGGTGGTGGAGATCGACGAGATTCATTTCAAAAATGGTGGATCTTGCCACGGGACTCACGAGCTACCGTCGATGTTCACCATGAAATTAGGACAATTTGCATTGTTTTGTGAAAGTACCATGAAGAAGAAGAGATGATGGTTGCAGTGTGTGGGGTATCCTAATTCACCGGAGGAATGGTGTAAAACAATAAGAAAATCACACAGGGATGCCAGGTTTTGAAACGGGTCGTGTGGGTCGAAAGGGAACCCGGCCAGTTCCTCTCCTTCTCTACTTCCTCCTTTCCCCTCCTTCCCCTCTCTGATTCATACCTCACTTCTCTTTTTTTCTGATTGGCCAGCAACCCTCTCCTCCGATTGGGCAGCAGCCCCTTCCTTTTCTTCCATTTTTCCTTCTCCCTGAATCCCTCTTCTTTTCTTTCATTACTCTCAAATAACCTTATATAATAATATAGTTTGAATGCAAAGATATAAACAAAGACACCTTGGATCGCTATAGAAATATTTCGTACGTCTCACTAAACGTTGGTCCACGAAAGTCAATACCCTCGCCTCTAAGGCCATTTTTGTAAAATCACGCTTTTAAAATTTGTAAAAACATAGAATTAGGGATGGGTCGTCACAATAGGCGTGGGTTGGTTTAGGTCGATTTTAGGCCAAAATCGAAACCAAACCAATCGACTCAGTTGGGCCAAAATTGTAAACCAAAACCGATCAAGTTGGGTCTAAAACAAATCAAGTCAGTTAACCGATAGTGATGGGTTGGTTTGGATCGGTTCTCGGTTTGTGTGAAGACGTAAATACATAACAAATTTATCTCCCAAAAGCTACATAATGTAGCACTAATATGAGTGATTGCTCAAATGAAAGCACAAATGAAGCAGCCCAAGGAAAGCACCAAAGCAACAAAGCTACTTTCTCCAAATGGTCCCCATGTTCTTCTCCAAAGGGACTCAAATTAATCAGGTTTAGTTTTCATGTGGTGGAAACATGGTAACTTGTAAATAACTAACCATTTATATTCTTACACGTATTAATTATGTTTAAAAAATAAAATTTAATATACGTGGGTTGGTTCGGTTAACCGCACCATAAAAATTTTGGGAATTGATTACCAAACCAATTAAGGTCGGTGCAGTTTGGTTTAACCACTGAAAATTAAAAAAAAAAATAAAATAAAATAAGAACCAAAAACCAAGCTGCTGGTGCAGTTTAGGCGGTTTAATTGGTTTTTTTTTTTAAAGAATAAATTGTAGTAATGGTCCATCAACTTTAATCAAATTGGAGCAATGGTCCCTAAACTAAAAATCAATTCCATCGGTCCCTTAACTCATTAAAATGTGTATCTATGGTCCTTTTCGTCAACTTCATTAGAATTTTGTCAAAATAAGTTATGTTGGAAGGACTATTGCTACAATTGGGGTCCCTCAACTCATCAAAACGTGTAACTATGGTCATTTTCGTCAACTTCGTCAGAATTTTGTCAAAATGAGTTATGTTAGAAGGACCATTGCTACAACTGGGGTCCCTCAACTTATCAAAATGTGTAGCTATGGTCTTTTTCGTCAACTTCATCAGAATTTTGTCAAAATGAGTTATGTTGGAATGACCATTGCTACAATTGGGTTAAAGTTGAGGAATCATTGCTCCAATTGGGTCAAAGTTGAGGGACTATTTCTCCAGTTGGATTAAAGTTGAGGGGCCAATGGTAATAGATTTTTAGTTGAGGGACTTTAGTTGCACATTTTGATGAGTTGAAGGGCCAGTAGTAATGAATTTTTAGTTGAGGGACCATTACTCCAATTGAGTTAAAGTTAAGCGACCATTGCTACAATTTACTCTTTTTTTAAATGCCCAACCCTAGCTGAAATTAGTGTTTGAAATTTCCATAAAAACATTGGAAAATCAGATAAATATATGGAAATGAAGGGTGAAGCCCGTATCGAAAGAACTCTTAAATTTCTAAAATCGACAAGTTTCGTTGATTCAGACATATCGATTGAACATCGACAAATTGCCATCTGCCATTCCCTATAGTTTCATTTTAATTTTCACATTTTTTAGTAAACCTCAAAAATTTCTATCGAATGCAACCAATATCGATATGCCAATTGATGTTTCCACAAATTTGCATATCTATATTTCAAACGATATCAATATTTTAAACACTAGCTGAAACTCATAAATTGCATATAAAAAGATTGACTAGATAAACATTTTTGAAATTTGCATTTGAAAGAGTACACTGTATTATTTTTAGAGTGTTTTTGGCAACAATTCTTAGTGGACAACAATATATGTGAGGGAATAAATCAATTATAGCCTTAAAATGATCGTTTTTTTTTTTTGGTGAATAGAGGGGTGAAGACACCCAAGATGAACTAATACATAGCATTAATAACAATAGAGCAACCAATAGGGGCGCCTACCAGATCATCTGTTAGATGTTGCATAAGCCATTGGGGAGGAAAATAAAAAGAATACAACCTAAGGTCCAAATTGTAGCTCCATTTGGCTAGTTGATCTGCAACATTGTTCACTTCCCTGAAAATATGTTTTAGCTCAAAATACTCAATTCTTCTTATCAAATCCCTGCAACTCTTCAAAATGGTCGTAAGGGGGTGAAAGGTATCTTGCACCGCCTGGTTCAATAGTAATACAGCAAGGGAAGTGTCCATCTCGATGAATAACCTTGATATGCCTTTTTTCAATAGCAAGATGAAGTTCGAAATACAAACCCTAAACTTCAGCTTCTATAATCTGCCCTTACCCTAGATTAATAGAAAAACCTCTCAAGCAAACACCATTGTGGTCACGGAGAATTCCTCCAACATCGATGTTGCTCGAAACCATTTTTCTAGAGCCATCCACATTCAACTTGTGCCAACCAAAAATAGGAGGCACCCACTTCAACATAACATGCATCCGAGAAGGTGGTTTATCAATTTTTAGAAGGAAATCCACATAAAAAATTTGGTGGGTCCTCCATTTCCAGGTATACCAGCAAGCAAAGACAAATAAACAATACCATGCTATCTTGTTAGACCACATTACCTTGGACGTCACATTAGCCATTAACCAGGCTTTCAAGTCCAAATTAAAAGTATTGCGCATTTGAGAAGGAATCCATAAAATATCTTAAGAATGTCTCAAATGCATTCAGCTCTACAACATTCCCTTATAATATGCGTGATGGTCTCCAAAGGCCAAGAGCAAGCGTTGCAAGAGGAATCTACAATTAAGTTTCTTTTGATTCTTTGCTCATTAGTAAGTAATTTACCTTGACCAATGAGCCAGAGGAAGAATCTATGTTTGGGAGGGAATTTTGGGAGTCCAAATCCTGCCAATAAAAAACAAATCGTTCGTTTAAAGTAGGAGTGGTTATTTTGGTGAAGATATTATTAGGAGGAAATGATATTGCAAATGTACGTTTGATTGATTCAAAAATGCAAGACGTGTTACATACATTATTAAATGATAATTTTAAAAGTCATCACATACCAAATTGGTGTCGGCAATCACCAGATTGAGTAACAAGGCATCAAAAATTACCAAATTCCTAATAGTTTGAATATATATATATTTTTTTTGGGGGAGAAAGGGAAATATATTACCCACAAAGAAACAAAACACAAGAAGGGCCCAAATACACACAAAGAACAAAATAAAAAATGGACCCTAAAACACACAAACAAAGCCCAAAGAAAGCCTTGGGACCCAGCACAAAGACATCACACAACAAAAGAAACCCTAAATCACAGCTACTATAGCTGCTCCTCCTGCTGTCGACACTTCCTAACAATTCGAAGCCATCTCTGCCACAAGGACCTGCCATCACACCATCTCGAGTCCCAGAGTTGAGGAAGAAAATAGTCGCTCCATCCTACACAAACCACCAAAACGATGGCCACCATAGAACAAAGGAAGCTCGCGAGAAAAGAGATCCCACAAACGACAGCGCCAACAAGGGCGAACAATGGGAAGAACCAACAAGGGTCAACAAAGGTGGTGGTGCGAACACCCAAGCCAAAACTCTACACACCTTCCCATGAAACAGCGATAAATCACGGTGAAAACTGGTGGAATCGAAATTAGGATTGGTGGAAAGAAAATGGAGCCAAGTGATGATGTTGGTATAGGGGAAATGACCGAATGAGATGGATGAAATGGGTGAACCAAATTTGAGGCTCAGGATGATGAAAACAGAGTCCAAACAAAGTACCATGAAGATGAGATTGTGGGAAGATCTAGAAGGAAACGGGGCTGGGGTTATTACAAAATACCGCCGGAGAAAGAAAAAGAACAAGATAAAGGGAAATCAAGGGACTGCCACCGGTCTTGCCAAGGCAAGAGTCAGCGGCGACGCAGAAAATCGAACACGGAGTCACTTACAAAGTCAGTGAGAAAGGCTCTCACTAGAGAGAGGTTAGACAAAGCATAGTTTGAATAATTTACCACTCACTTTCATGATTTTTTGATAGTTTAACTCCATCCATAAAACTAGACACATCTTCAAATATTAGTAAAAAAAAAAAAAAAGGAAAGGATAATAAAACTTGAATTATATTAATGAATTACTGTAATATATGACAATTTAAGAAAAGAAATTGGAATTAAAATTAAAAAAGGAAAAGTGAGAAGTGGAAGAATAAAACTACGGTTATGTGTGGGTGAGAAAGTTTTAAAAAATGCAAAAACTAGTTCATGTAAAATTACTTTTATGCCCATAATTTTGTTCTCTAATATTTTCTCTGTTATGTATGAAAAGGTGTAACAGTAATTTCATAGTTTTTGCTTGACACATGAAATTCTATTAATATGTAATTTAGATGTTATATTACTATTTAAAACGAAGCAAAAATAAATAAATAAACAAATAACAAGCTTATTTTATAGCTAAGAGAGACTATCAACAAGCAATTGTGCTAATAATCCCTAATATAATCTCTAGAGTATTGCACAAATTTTTTATCCCAAAACAGGTTCATGCCGATGACTCGATAACTCTTGTGAAGCTCCAAATTCCGGCGACCACCGGAATTATCATCGGTCTCGTGAGGCTCAAAAACAAGAACTAGGACAACCTTCTCAAAGCCTGTTTATCTGCACCCCTTCAACAATTAAGATGTCGGACTTGAGAAGCTTTTTGGCACTAGAGGAAGATTTTACATTTTCTGTATCCTTCTTCTCCGGCAGGACACAAAAGTCGAGAGCGTGACTCTCCACCTTCAAAAAAAACTCCCACGATGATCAGCTGATTCCGTTACAATGATAAGAAAACAAACTGCTCAATGAACTGATTGAAAACCCTAAACCAAAAAAAATTACGAAAAAAAAAAAACAGAGCATACCAATTCACGAGGAATTCCTTGCCCCAACTTCAAGTATGGATGGTACTTCATCTTCACAGAATCCAACTTCTTCTTCAGAGAATTGTTCCAGTGATTTTTTATGGCATTGTCTGTCCTGTTCACCATGCAAGCATAGATATATCAAAACTGTTGCAGGTGCACGAGAATAAAAGGAAGAAAGCCCTGGCACACCAGTAGTAGCAATGCAAAATATCGGCATACCTTCCAGGCAAGAATCTCGTTATCTCTGCCCATTGGTTCCCGTAAATTTGATGAGCACGAATCAGAGCAAACTCCTCGGCCTGTGTCCATGCGTCTTTCTTTATGGCAGGATTAAGATGATTATGCCACCTAAAAGTAGTTCAAACACGGTAAGAAAAAGAAAGAAATACTAGATCAGGATTGTACTAATATAGTCATCCACAAAAGATCCTGTTATCATACCTTTCCCGACACTGCTTACCAATACGTCCAGGTAAATGCTGTGCAATACTGCACCAATCTTTTGGGCCATATTTTTCCACCCACTCAATAATAATATCATCCTCCTAATCAATTGTGGAGAAACAAATAGAAAGGAAACATTTCATATAAAAAGAAAAATGTGTTGAACCGACAAAAAAAATCTCAAAAAACAAAATTAGGCAAGGGAATGAACACAAAAATCAGATGTAAGTAGTGCAATACCTCTTTAGACCATGGACCTTTGACCATTCTTGGATTCAAGACTTTCTGCCATCTATGTAGGCATTGCGTATCAGTCCGACCATTGAAACACTCCGCTACAAATGGCCAAGTATGCAATTAAACAATGCGCTGAAAGTATAAAGATTAAAATGTAGCATCAACTGAGATAAAAATGAACAGTCTCATGACATGCCAATAAAGATGGACACATCAGTAACAGAATTATACCTATTTTTTTCCAATTCTTTCCTTTAAAACGCTCAACTGCCCTCCGCAAGATCTCATCCTGAATTCACAAAGAATAAATTATCACATATTCCATAAAGAAAGAGGGATAACGAACGAATGAGAAATATTTATATAACTAAGAAAATGTATTAAAACAAAAATGCAGTGAATTCAACAGCAACTTTTCACATCAGGTGTTTATATGCACCAAACCATAAACTTAAGCACCTTGTTTGATAGTGTGTTGTATTAAAGAGAATTTACCTCTTCAGGTGTCCACTGTCCTTTCGTAGAACGCCTTATAGGCCCGCTAGTCCTCCTACAAAAGAGTTGCTTAAATATTAGACAAAAATTGAGTGGTAAAACTAATTCTCGGTTAATGAAAATTTTACCATAATAAAACAAAAGGAAAATGAGAGAGAGATTCCTAAACATGGAAGATATTGAATTAACAAGGGCCAACCGCTAAGAACCAATGAACATATGCACTTCAGTTAACAGTTTCGAGAACGCACTGAACCGATCCTTGTTGTTCATTATTCTTCTTCGATTTAATTGAAGATGATCCAGTAAGTTGACAGCAATAACCACGATCTTAATTATTATTATTAAGCTGTTCAATGAAGCAAATTTTCAATAGAATTGAATTACCCATGAAGAACTTGAACATTCTGAATACTGTCACAGAGCTCTTCTGAAGGAGTAGAATTCAAGTCAAGCTGCATAACCGGATTCCTACACAACGACACCCTCCAGTATTTGGACTCCTAAGCATTATAATCACCCAAAGCAATGGTAGGACCAACCTTGTTGAACACAAGACCTGCAACCTGCAAAAACACAAGAAATTACGATACATTAAGCACAAAATCAACGACGAAAACATATTAAGAAATGAATAATTGTTAATCCAAACTCAATTGTGGTTTCAGGCAAGTTAATTCCAAACTTAATCAAAGTTGGCATACAAAAACAAAACATTCACCAAATTCTATCCACTACAACTTCAAAAAATGAGTCCTCGATTTCAAACTGAAAAAGGGGATTGATTAAATTTGTAAATTGATTGTATCAAACTCAAATTTAGCTGAAAATCAATGAAATTTTTTGGTCAAAACCCAGGAGATTAAGTCCTCACATACTTAGAAATTATCAAGCAATTAAATTCAAACAAACCCAATACACACACAAAGGTTCAATTTCTGAACCGGGAAAGCCTCAATTAAGCAATTCAATCAAAATAAGAAAATTTCAAATTTAGTGAAATGAAAACCCTAAAGCACTGACCCAACTGAGCTTGGAAGAGCGAAGAACAGAGATTTCACGGAGACGAAGAATCGACGAAGCGATTGCAACAGAGCAAATTTGAAGATCGAAACGAAGAAATGGAAGATTTGAAAAGAGATCTGCAGAACAGTGCAGAGAGAGAGAGACAGGTCCGTATTCAAACATGAAGTGGGGATAGATCGAACGGTGGGGTTTAAAGGTCGAGCAGGTTTGATAGAACCAGCGGTGCAGATTTAAAGGTGGAGCAAGTTTAAATGTATGAATGGATGCCGGACTTTGTAATAACGAAAAACCAACGGTGCAGATTTAAATGTCGAGCAGGTTTACATTAAAAAGTTAGCCTTGTTACTATTTATTTTATCTTTTATTTTGTTGTTATCGTTAAAACTTAAAATTTTCAAATTTATTTTTACAGTTCAGAAATAGTGATCTGTCGTTATTATTGAATAAATAACATGTAGATCTCAAATTTATTTTCTGAAAAAACAAACAATGAACTCCACTAACAAAGAAAAATTGAAAAAAGTACCTCGAATACTTTATAAATAATAACGATGATCACGTTTCAACGAAATAATACAAAATATAAATTAAATATTATGAGGATCTATATTTTTGTTTCAAAGAAAAAGAAGAAGGTCTGCAAAACAACAATGAACTCTATTAACGACGAAAATTTGGAACTCAACCTAAAAAAATTAGGGGTAAAATCGATAAATCATAATTTATTATAGTTAGGCCATTTTTAGTTGGACTACTTTAATATGAGTCTTGTACTAATCATTAAACAAAACTTATAACATGGTTTTTTATTAAAACTAAAATTTTTCAAGTTATTTTCATTAGTTTTCCTTTTAATAATCTGCATTAAATTCATTTAATTACAAAAAGAGATAAGATTTCCTCCATATTCAAACGCCTTTACATGAATCTAAATTGATTGTCTGAGACTCATGTCTTTTGCCTTTGTCTATGCTCAATTACTCTCTTTCAAAACTTCATTGTATGACTCATTAACTTAAGGTTGATTTGAGATTGTGGTGCTTAAAAAAAAACTTATTATATAATCTAGAACATTAAATGTAGCTGGTAAAACAAAACCAAAAAATAATAAAAAATAAAAATTTAACCACTATCAATGAAAATAGTAAAGCATAGAAAAATAGAAGCAGAACCTACCATGGTTTTGTTTTTTCAAAGCATAGTAGTCAATGCTTATTTATTGAACTTTTTAAATGACAAGTATGCTCCCACATGTTTTACAAAATTACAATCTTTACCATTACATTATTAACTTTGACAATTATTATATTATATTAAATACTATATCATTTTTAGTTATTTAACATATTCAAAGCAATTTATTTAAAAGTTCACAAAACACTCGGACATTGTTTTTTTTTTAATTAAAAGTACTTTTACAAAAAAATGTTTACCAAACACTTAACAACTGTTTATTCTCATAGTAGAATCAATTTTTTTTTTAAAACATCACAATACCAAACTAGCCCTTAATACCCTTATAATCCTCGAATAACTTTTAATTTGGCTTGAATATTTCTTATGAACCCAAAATTTGATATGAATGCATATAAATTATAAGGAAAACTAATGAAAAATGCTTGAAAACTTTAAGTTTTAACGATAAAAATAAAATAAAGGGTAAAATGAATAGTACTAGATTTGATTTTTTTTGTGTAAAAATGTGATTTTTCGTTAAAGTGAACAGTACCGCGGACTTTTCGTTAAAACTCCCTAAATTATGGGCTGGTTTGGTATTGCTGTGCTTTGAAAAAAAACTGCTGTGAGAATAAGCAGCTGTGCTGTGAGAATAAGCGGCTGTGAAATAAATCAGTAGAGTGTTTGGTAAACTTTTTTGTAAAAGTGCTTTTGGAAAAAAAAAAACAATCTAATATTGAGTCTTTTCATTTAAGAAGCATTGTAGCTCCATGTGCTTTGAAAAAAAGCCAGTTTTCCAAAGCTACAAATAGCAGCTTCAACTTTTTCCTTTGATTTCAGCTTATTCTCACAGCAGCTTCCAAAATAAGCTCTTTTTTTTCAGTTTACCAAACACCTAAAACCCTCACAGCTTTTTTTCATGGGTGCTTTTTTTTTAAGCACCTCACTCCCAAACTAGGTCTATAACATGGGGAAGGTCGAAAACAAAACTCAAAAATCCTTTAGGACCAATTTGGTACTCTACGCGATACCCAACAGGCCCTAATTTTTTTTTAATAATTCACCAGATTCACTAATAAGATTTTCTGAGAATTTCAAGGCCATCCATAAAACTAGCCAGACCTTCAAATATAGGTAATTATTAGTTTATAGAGAAATCAAGAAAGGTTAGAGGAAAATAAACTATAAAATTATATTATTCGTGTTACACGGACAAGTACTAGAACAACAATATTACTGTTTGAAACGAAGCAAAAATTACCAAGCTTTTTATAGCTAAGAGAGACCAGCCTCTGTCGAAAACGTATTGCAGAATATTGATCCGAAAACATGATCGAGGGGATGGCTCTCGTGTAGATCAAAATTTGCGGACTTTACTGGGGCGACCACCGGATTTATCATTGTCTCTTGAGCGGCCTTTCCACCCACCTCGATGGTGCTTGCCTCCCCTGGTAAGCAAAAACATAAATCGCAAAACATAAGAAATGGGAACTCATGATCCGGGGAGAAAACTATGGCGCTGATAGGGGTGTGTAGAATTTAAAACTAACCTTCCTCCACGGTGGTTCTTACTATCGCGGAATTTTTCTTGGTTGCCACGGAAGAGGCTCCAGTACTCCTTTTCCGCCTCACCTGAAAGATTGGCAAGCAGAACAACATTCAATACAAGAGGAGGAAACTAGCATTCATGACGCATCAAGCTCCATGATATAACCACTACAAATGAAATAAAGGTGAAAGTTGCTGCTTACCACTGACTGGTTCCAAAGTAGCGATGAAATTCTTCACAGCCAGACCTCCTTGCTCGGTAAAGACTGCAGCTGCACGTGCTTTCTGAGCTGCTTCAGGTTCTTCAAACCGAATGTATCCTGATTCTTCTCCAATCTTGAAATCAATGTACTTCACATGACAGAAACGGGTGTGAAAATGTCAGAACAAATCACCAGAATACACTCAACCATGATGAAGGCAAATAATCTACCTACAAATTGTAAAAGAGTACTGTAATTAATAACGCACTGCATAGAGAAATCCAAGCCATAAAGTATGAGAATAATTGTGATACCTTTACGGTGCCAAACTTTTCAAAGACAGCCTTCAAATCCTCACGCAAAACAACATCCATGTTATCTTTGTATGCGGCAGCATTCAATCTTTCTTCCTTCTCTCCACCCTTTGGAACGGAACCTTCTGAAGACTTTTCCCCATCTCCAGTTTCCTTCACGTCATCCAAACTATTTTTCTCATCAGAATTTTCCTTATCCTTAGCATCCTCCCCAGAAACTTCTACATCTTCATTAGCTACTTTAACATCTTCTGACGCCTTATTTTCTGTTTCTTCACTAGTACCATTTGTACTACCATTAGCATTGTCAGGCGTACCACTAACCACTGCAGGACCTTTGCCGGACAAGCTCTTTAACGTGAATGCAACAATCAAGCCTTTAGGGTAGCTGTAACATCATAAGAGAAGTTAATCAGGTTAAACACCCAAAGAAGAAAAATATGGAAATCAAATAAGTGTATCCACTTACTCAGCTTCAGCTTTTGGGTTATTCTTGCCCTTTGTACTTGTAACAGGTCGGGCCTCATATTCCTTTACCTCTCTTTCTCTATCGGCATCAAAATCCCTCCTGAATCACACATACTCTATTAGAACATGCAGATATACAAACAAGGACTCGTAAGAACAAAAAATACAGAATCATAACAAATACAAAAAAAATTATTTGTTAAGCTGCATTTCGTATCAAACGAAAACAAGTTGACAGAGGAGAAAATTACATTATAAAAGAACCGGATTTGTTTTATTTCAATTACCTGCCAATGCCTTTTTGTATTGTCATAACCTAATTAAACAAAATTGACAAAAAAAAAAAAAAAACAGATTTTCTGTATGACAAAGGTATGCAAGAAGTGAAACTTACTTCGGCTTCAGTTCTAACTTAACACCTGCACATTCCAAAGGTTGCTCCAAAATCTTATTGGCTTCTTCCTCAGTTGAAAACTCAACCAAAGCAGTGCCACAGAGTAGCTTTTTGTCAGCAACATGGCGAGGCAGCCTCACGCTGTTAACCTGAAGCAATTGAGAACAAATTCTTACAAATGCAACATTAATAGAAAGCGCAAATCTTTTTACAAAATACTGACATACGAAAAGATAGTAAGCAACAGTAATTCAATGCCACTTAATGATGGTGCAGCAACCAATACCTTGGCAAATTGTCTAAAAAAAGTTTCGACATCTTCAAGCTTCACATCAAACGCAAACGGCGAAGCAGCTACTGTTCTTATGTCAACCTGCTCTATCACCTCCTCCGGCTTCAGCATTTCATTAGCCCTACCAACCTTTGTCCCTAAAACACAAAAACACATAATACGATTTATTCATCATCGAACAGAAACAAATTTTGTTAACATAAAGCAGCATTTCAGTTAAAAATTTACTCTTCTACTTGCATTCTAGTGATTACGAACAGGGAGCTCACCGTCTTCCGAAAGTTTTAGAGTGGCAGATAGTCGAAGCGTTTCGGCAACGGCCTTTATGGTAGCTTCGGGGACACTGTCCGGCTTCACATCCCCCAAACTGAGATGATTTCTCATCCGACTAAACGAGCATATCAGAGCCAAGCTAACCACTAACGGTCAAATTCAAGGTCAATTCAAAACCCAGAAATCCAAACCTTACAACAAAAATTACAAAAAATTAATTTACTTAAGACTTGAAAAACATAAATTTGATAAAGGATACGTCCATCTTCGCTTTCGCCAATCGTTTTACTGAGAAAATCGTCCCTCGGAAGATTGCTGTCGCTGAAGTAAAACTCGACCTGAAATTTACAAAATCGAGTTTTTCCAGGGAAAAATAAAAAATAAAAAAAAAATTCTGAAATTTGATAAACTCGAATAAAATCGATCAAAATTTGGGAGCGTTTGAACACCGAACCTGGCGGATCACTTTCTTCGAGGTTTCTTCGTCCAAAGAAGGCGTCGCCATTGTTAAGAGGAGAGAGAAAGAGAGAGAGTGACTGTGTGAAACTGTGGTTTCGCTCCCGAACAGCGAGAGGGAAAATAGGGAGAGAGAGGGATTCTAGGGTTTTGGAGGGGGATACTTTCAGCGTCGTTTGGGCTTCTTCAGTTTGTTTTTCGGTTTAAGTAGTTTTTAAGTGGGCTTGTTTGTCGCCCAGTTCTCTGCTCCGAGATGCTCCAGTTTTCTGCCACGTAAGCATATAGGAGAGTTGAGACCCACCAGGGTCAAAGGCTGGAGAGAGAGATGGGCGGGCATCTAATCCCCTGCTGTACTGCAGTTAAGCTTTAGCTTCTGCTCCGATCAAATGCTTGAAGATCACACGTGACGTGAGTACGTGAGGTGACGAACACCGTGCTAAATGTTCAGCACGTCCTCGCATTAACCTCTCCCACGTTAAAATCTTCCTTTTTTTCTGGCGTATTAATCTCTCACACGTTAAAATCTTCCTTTTTTTTTTGGGCTTTTATCTTAAAATAATCTTGAAATTGGTATAATCTTTCGCTTTGGTCCATAACAATGAAAATCGATAAAAGTTAGTTCAAAGTTTAAATGATGCATGTATTTGAATTTTGAATGCTGGACCGCCAGCACGATAGTTGTGACAAAATTCATCTATCTATAAATACGTTTGAGTTCACGCAGCAAGAACAGAGCAACCTTCCCTCTCCCAGGGTCCACATTTGTATATGGTTGTAACTTGTAAGTCGATGCCGACTACATTTCTATGCTATGCAGGACTTAAGTTTCATTGGATTTGAACCCTAAACGCATTCAACCCGAATCTGTCGGGAAATTTGCTTCAACATTATAAGCACTTGGTCTTTTTCTTACTCACCTAATCAGACCAAAACCGAGTCGAAAACGAATTCATCTTCCAACACAAGAATTCATCTCTACCCCTAAAATTGAATCTGTTGTTTGTCAATGGTGTTAAAAGTATTGGTTTAGCTCCACAGTTAGTTCCGCTAAAGCTTATGCCTTGAAACATTTCTACAAACGAAATCAAGAGTTTATCATCACCATCGTAAATTCCAAATCAATCCAAGGAGGTCTAACAATTTGAATATAAATGCTCCTCAAACATTGAATCAATTGGTACTAAATTCGGGATAGAGCGGTATGGACCAAATGTTTACAGATAATCCCAGAAACGGGGAATCAATTAAGAACATCCGAATAAGATTCGCATAAATCCAGCTGCACACAAACACGACATACATTTGCACTAAATAACTTGCATGTAAAGATACAAACACAAGCATACAAATATTAGGGTTCCCTGTCATGCATTTTACTCTCTTAAGCTAGCAATATTATTTTGTTAACTCCCTTCCCCTCTCTCTTTTTCCTCTGTGTGCGCGTGCGTGTGCGCGTGCAGTGCGTGTGTGTGCTTGGTAGTAAATCATTCACAAACTGCAAATATAAATAACTAAATAAGGGTTTTAAAATGATGTAAATCCTTTTGCAAGTAAATCATTCATCATCTTGAATGAAGTTTAATTTTTGTGTATCACCATTATGATACACAGACAACATGCAGTAACAAGAAAGAGATACTCCCCGACCCAACCCGCACCCATAAACCCAATTTGTTTTCTCCCTCCGTTTTTTGCTTTTTCTCTTTTTCTTATCGTCGTCAACAAAATAAAAGGTTTAGGACATTTTATATTTCATGAACGGATGCAAATTTTAGGACTAACTCACAAACTCAATGAAAAACTCTTTTCTTCCTGGGCAGCACATAGCAGCCATCTTGCCCAACCCGTAGACCATGACATCATTACATGAAGTCCTCTTCCAGTTCCTGCAATGACTTGTTTGCTGATGCAATTTGTTTGTTAGATGTCATATTTTCAGAATTCATCAAACCTTTGTAGCTCCTTAGTTCTAACTGTCTCTCCTTCTCAAGCCTTTCCATCTCCTCGCGTCGTTTCTGCAAAATAGTTTCATTAAAAATTAAATTGTTTTGTTCAACACAAGAATATGATATATTACATTACAACAATGCAAGATATAGCCTAGATGCAATATGAGTTGATCAAAAACAAGTTCTAGTACTCTTACTAAGTTCAAGATTCAGTTAACCATTACAAAATCCAAAACCCGTTCAGCTAAGTGCAAGTCAAGAGCAAAAACTATTGGCCAAGACAGGAGGTGGAACGTACCTTGTCCCTCAGGAACTGCTTTCTCTCAGCTCTTTCTGCTGCATTAACCGCTTCTCGCTCAGCTGCAGTTACATTTTATTTGCACGTTAGCTATCACTCCATTGCACCAGAAATAGATAAGGATAGCATTTGAAGTCCACTATCACTTACTATATCCATAAATACAAAAGATACATAAGAAATAGTAGACCAAGTGTCAACTTTCCTCCATAAAGAGCAATATGAGTACTGCTTTTCAAGATTAGATTTTTAGAGCCATATTGTAGACAAACTAAAATGAAGCTGAGACTAAAACTTTACCTTTCAAATCAGGCTTCCTTTCCACTTTTGTCCTGTTCAATCTATTAACTACCTCGTTGATCCGTTTCTCCACTCTCACGGTTCGAACCTTAACAAAGTGTCAAAAGTTAGACAATGATCAGTATCTCCGTACATGCTGAACCCAATGAAAATACAAACTACATGGCATGGCTTGATTCCGCAAAATAATATGTATATATTGTAGAACCTCACCATCTTTGAATTGTAGAAACCAACTTGACCAACATCCATGGAGGCAGTTTTCTTCAAATTGGACCAGGGAGTGTAAACAACATCAACATTGTTCACCTTGTTGCCTGCAAAATAATACATCATTAGAACACGGCACCACTGCAGTATCCTAAATAAGACCAGAAATATGAAACCCTTTTAAGAGACGTAGATGAAATTAAAAAGTGGAACCAAATTACTCTAAACATAAGAATCTGTTTAGATAATGCCTTGGATGGAATTTGCTTTGACAAGTTGAGCGCAATCCTCCAGTAATCCTTCACTTATATTGTCAATGGTCTGTCCTTTGTGCAATCTAACATAAACATGGGCAGACGACATTTTATCCACGTGGAACCTGTAACGTGAAAATCCCATCAGGAAAATCTTTAAGCTTGCATAGCACAAATTTCCTACTAATAACAAGTCTTTTCTTTCATTGTTGTTGAGTTACTAATAACAAGTCCAGACAATCAAAAGCAGAATAATGTGCAAGCATGGTCCAAACTAAACAAGCAATTACTCGAAAACCGCTAAACATGCATTTCTTAAACATTAACAATTACATGGCAGTACGAAAAAAAAAAATTCATCCTTATATATAAGTGCCTCAACAACATAATAAGCAGCCGCATTCAAAGTGCTTATGCAGTTAAGGAAACACGGAATCACAAAGCTGAAACAATGTGAAAGAGGATCAATTCAGTCGTTAAGCTGCTCAGTATCAATTGGCAAGCGATCAAAGATTACGTGTACGGTCAACGATTACGTGATCGGTCAACGGTTACGTGAACTGCACAAACAATCTCAATCATCGCCACCCCTCCCCCCTCCTGGTAGAAGGAACAGATATACTACTTATACCGGAATGAACGATCATCTTGATTCTGTCACTGATTACATTAAGCAAGCTCCAAACATTCAAGCTACATAATCTGCTTCTTCATTTGTGAGGAAATTGTAATCCCCCCATCTAATCCCCAAATTCGAGGTAATTCTTGATTCTTGACCAGAAAATTCCAAAACTTGACAAGAAATGTAATTGCAAATTTTTTATCTTTCTAATGAAAATTTGGGACAAATTGCGAATTGGATTGATAATCCGAAAAATTGGTGACAGAGAATTGGGGGAGGGAGTTACCAAATGTCTTCGGGGAAGCCATATTTGATGAGCTCCTCGTTCTCGAACTTGTCGAGGCCCATGAAAATGGTGAAATCGCCGACGTCCGATCGAGCTTTGAAGTAGAACACCATGTTTCGCCCTTTGGAATTCGATCGCCGCAGAAGAAAGCGATAAACTTTGAGGACGAGCTAGGGCTTACGAGTTCCAGCTTCCACCTTTCCAATTGGAAATTTTGGCCACCGGAACATCTTTTTATTTTTTTTGTTTTAATTTTTGTTTTTCAGGTTTGGGCCTGGGTTTGAAAATTTGGCAACAAGTGGCAATTTCCACGACGTTTGACGACGTGTCGCTTGGACTAATAGGGAATCGAACCAAATCCTTTTTGACTTCAACGTCCTGAGAGATTTTTAGTGTGTCCAAAATCTAAGGCGTGCATCTTATGTTAACATATAAATAGAGAATTTTTTTTTTTTTAATGCTCCTCCATTTGTATTATAATATATAACATATGTGCTTGTATTTTAGGTACACTGAAAAGTCTCCTTTAATCACTGTTCTAAAAATCTCCACCTAGCGCCGTCTAGGCCCCGCCTAGGCGCTAGGCCCCAGCCCACCGCCCCGATTAATGTCTAAGTCCCAGCTCACCACCTAGACCACCTAGGCAACTACCTAGACCTGCCTAGGTTACAACTCACTTAGACAGAAAATACATAACTTTCATTTTGCATTTTGTTTTTTTTTTTCAATAAATTGTAAGAGACTTATTGCATACTTGAATGAACAAACATTATATCCTTATTTCACATGTTTTCATTATGTTCCAATACTTCATGATATATATGCATTCTATTTTGTAATTTATGATGAAATTATATATATTTCAAGTAGAAGCAAACACTTATTTACATGAAATATGATAGATTTACTTAAATCCGCCTAGTCCGCCTAGGCCTCGCCTAGCGGCCTAGGCGCTAGGCCCCAACCCGCCACTCGACTAGCGCCTAGCGACTTTTAAAACCTTGCCCTCAATCAATTTTGGGGGATCTCGGATCAGATCTCTTGTGTAGAGATAATTTTTTTTTTTTTAATATATGCAATGATATTTTACGCTAAAAAGGTGAGGATTAATTGAACCACATTATGTATAAGCATCAAGCAATTTTGGGGGATCTCGGATTGGATCTCTAGTGTAGAGATAAATTTATATATATATATATATATATATATGCAATGATATTTTATGCTAAAAAGGTGCGGATTAATTGAACCACATTATATATCAGCATAAAATATTGGTATCAAAGTCGTCATGCACAGAAATAAGATGGAATTTAGGTTACAAGCTCCCTGAGCTACAAGGTGAGCTGTAATTGACATAACTTTTGAGGTTCAATTCAAGAATCCCTCGCGAGTCATACATTCGGTGGCAGATTGTTTGCCCTCCTATTTGGGTTTCTCATCCCTTCCTATTTTGTGTGGTCATGTTAATCCACGTCAACATTTTATATTATTGTTTTATAGATATAATAAAACAAAAAGTAATAAGAATATAAAATATTGACATGACTTAACCGTGATATCACAAATAAAAAATGATAAAAAGAGCATCCAAACAGGAGGGCAGACAATTTGCCTCCCATACATCCCCAACTTGCAGTTTCGTAATTAACTTGGCAGACCTTGCAAGTTTGGCGGTTTTGTTGTATTGAAAGAAAGTCGCAAAATTAAAGTGGCTTATTTTGCAATATCTAATTGTGAAAATTATAGACTACATCTAACCGTCAGATGGTGGTATTACTAAGTATTAAGGAATTAATTTATAAATGTTTTTAAAATGACTAAAATCATTTTTGGTGAAAATGTTTTTTAAACAAATCTTTAATAAAAAACGTAAGTGAATCCTGAAGCACTCGAATCCAAAAACATGTTCTCTAAAAACAATTTCAATCATTTTAAAAGCATTTCTAAATGAATTCATAAGTGTTGTAGCCAAATCCCAAAGAAGTATGACATACATAGTTGAATTTAATAACTGGATATGTGAGAATGACTAGTGAAAATCAAGCACCCTTGTGGCCAACCACTACTCTCCCCCTCGTTTTTTCAAACCCCACCTTAACTATTGGAAGAAAAAAAAAACTACAAAAAAAAAAAAAAACAAACAAACAACCCAGTTAGATATGCGATAAAGAACTCAAAAAAATTTAGATGATAAATCTAAGTCGCTTAAAACGTAGTGTTGTATAATCAGGGTATAAAATATCGATGATATTAGAAATATCAGTAGTCCAAAAATACAGAAATTTCGATGGAAATATCGGGATATTATCGATATCGATAAAAATTGAATAAAAGCCACGGAAATTGTAAGAAAAACTTGAAATTTTTTATTGAAACTTTGCAGAATGTTTATTTAGTCAATTATCTATTAATTTATCACAAAAAATTGGAAGGAAATGCATTGCATGATAGATATAACTGATTTAAGTTGATTATATAGTGAGCTGGCAAACATTGTGAGCGTAGAAAATATGTAGTAATTAATGAAAGAAGTTTAAACACACCATAATCATTTATATATAATGAATTAGTACGATATTTTACACTTTATACATTGCATGATAAGATACATGAGTGACTTAGCAAGGTTTAAAATATCGATGATATCGGAAATATCGGTAGTTCAAAAAAATATTGGTCCAAAAACACAGAAATTTTAATAGAAATATCAGAATATTATGGATATTTTAGACCATGCGTATAATAATATGCGTCGATGTATAGTAGAAGAGCTTTGATAGCAAATTACAAATTCATAACATTGAAACGTTCAATTTATGCAACTAAAATGATTATATGACGTTTCTCTTGAGTTAGGATATATGATTAATTAATCAATCATATACCCTTGGAGTGTAATATTAGTTCTTATCACTCTGATTGGCTGCTGACAAGGATTAAGTGTTATGATCTTATCCCAAGCTGTCCAAAAAAGGCTGCGTATTAATCTATCTTATTGGCAACCACGTACGCGCAAAAGATTCCACCAGAAGCAAGATTCTCGTAACTCAAGTAATTAAGAGCAACACAGTTGTGTATGTGTTCGAGGTTTTGTGTTGATTCCTTCCTCTGCAATACCGGTTGTATAAAAATGAAAAGATTCTCACCCAAAGCAAGAATCTTGTGGCTCAAGGGTGCGTTTGGTACGTGGGACGAGACGGGACGAGGCGTTCCGTCCCGCGTTTGGTGCGCCAAAAATGGGTGGAACGGGTTGTTCTACGGGACATATTTTGGGTGTTTTTGCGTCTCACCTCCCCCTGGAACGGGTTTGTTCCACGTCTGTGGAATACAATGTTTTACCATTTTAAGACAAATATACCCCATGTCTTTTTCAAAAATTACACCTTCGTTCCGTCCCGTTCCGTCCCGTTCCGTTCCGTTCCGTCCCGTTCCGTCCCGTCTGCGTACCAAACGCACCCCAAGTGAACTAAGAGCAGGCCGTTGTGTATGTACTCGAGGTTGGTTTGATTCCTCACTTCGCAATACCGGTTGTATAGAAATAAAAAGATTCTCACCATAAACAATAACCTTGTAGCTCAAATAAACTACCAGCAGGCAATTGTCTATGTATTCGAGGTTCTGTGTTCGATGGTTTGACTTCTTCCTCCCCAATGTCGGTTGTATTAAAAGGTCGTACCCAGTGCACAAGGCTCCCGCTTTACGCAGGGTCTGGGAGAGGTAAATGTCGGCTAACCTTACCCCCATTTATGGAGAGGCTGCTCCCAAGTCTCGAACCCGAGACCTAGCTCACACATTACTGACCCACAATTTTGGGGCAAAACACAAATTTGACCTAGCAAGTACAAAAACTTTGACAAAAAACAGAACCTAGTAGTAGCAGAACACAGTACAGAGTTCATCTATGATTACCCTAGCAATTTTTTCCCCTTTAAAAGAAGACATTTTATACATCATACTTGCAAAGGTTTTCGAAACCCATGTATTCGTTCCGGTTAATCTTCCCGATCATGTTCGATATCCCAACTCCACCTGAGAAAACAAAAACAAAAGAGAACAAATACCTCTCATAATTCAGGGTGTTAGCTCAACTTGAAGTGAAGTTTGTCGACGAAAAAAAACTCACCTAGTGAGATTGCACTGACAAATATGGTAAAGGCTAGAATGAATATGATCAGAGATGCCCTTCCGAATAGTATAATCAGCCTTCTCACAATGTGCTGTCCTACCAACGCTGCAACAGTGGCAACCGCGGTCAAGTAGACAGCTGCAGAAAGATTGGAATGTATGTGCGTTAATATACAAATTTAGACGAACTGTGAACTACTAGCTCCATCTGTCTACAACTGGATAAAGAATGACAATTTTGTAGCGAACTATCCTTGGCGTTGCTTTGATAAAACTTACCGTAAGGAACTGGAAAACGTTTTAGAAGGTAGTATTCTACAACAGACATGGATGACGAGAATGTCATTGCAAATGTGGCTGTGGCACTGGAGACCTGCAACGTAATCACCAAGAAGTTTTAGAACAAACTAAACCGTTGATGATGGCTTTTTATTTTGTTTAATAACTCTCGGTTAAAAAGATTCTGCGTCATTATTCAAGATCATGTTCATGTCAAGGAAAATCACAAAACTCACCTGCGGGGGGATTCCAAGCTCCAAAAAAAGCGGTCCCATGATAAATCCTCCACCTAATCCAAGCAACCCACCTACGATTCCTGCAATTACACCAAAGATACAGTAGATAACCAGCTGGTGCACTTTCCAATCTGTCCCTTCCTCTCCCTTAGATGCTATTACTCTCCGTCCCTGGTAAAGGCTCACTGCCTCGTACATAGATACACCAAGGGAAACTGGGATCTGCAGAACATGGAAACAGTGACTCGTTCCTGACCGTTCAGGTATTGAATTTTTACAGGTAACATGCAGAGAAACAAATACATTCACACCATAGTACCTGTAACAAATTCACTACCCAATATGCTGGAGAACAAGTAGTTGTGTGTTGCTGTGGAAAAGTCAGATGGTAATCACCCGTTAGCTCCACAATGTCGTATAATCAAAGGAATTTGCAATAAAAAATTTCTGATAGACTAGGTAAAAAGATGGAAACCTTGGCAATTTGCAGTGCAAGAAATGCAACCCAGACGAAAACCAGAAGTCCAAGCTCCTTCCAGCAAACATTCTCAATAACCGAGACCTGAAATGGTCATCAAGATTTAGCTTCGAAACTCCATCAAAATTCTAACAGTGTCTGCGCAAGTACAGTGCTTGCGCACTCACCTCCTGCTCCTTTGTTTCCTTTTGCTGCTCATTCGCTGGGCCACTTGGGAGAGGCTTGTATGCCACATTCTCACCAGCAGCTGACCAAACAAGAAAATATATGGCGTAATTGTAGGAATCAACTACAAGTAAAAAATTCTAATGTTTTATACAACATTTGAGCAACAGTAGAACAAACTCACCAGCTGACTCCAAATGCCTAGCGGCCTCCTAAAATCCAGAAAAAAAAGCAACGGTTAGCAAAACATTTAGTAGTGCAATATATGCATTTCAGAACAACTTAAAACCCTAAATTTAAATTGAAGCCTTGTTTATTGGCATATATAACTATGGAGGTAGATAATACGTACTAAGGTGACATGATATATCGTGATCTTTGAATTATCGTAATAACAGTCAGAAATTTAGCATTACCTTCTTCATAATGGTTTCCTTTTTCCATGTTTCAACACCCTTGAAGAACGCCTTTGTTGATGTACCTGAAAACGACAATAGTAAGCATTTGAAGTATTCAAGCGTAAGGCCAAGAAAGTGGAACCTAAGTAATGATTGGTCCATTACCAATAAAGAGAACAATCAGCAAAACTGTGACCATCCAATCAGCAAAGATCACGTTGAAAGCCACTCCGATACTAATGCCCAGCATGAGCATCGGTTGGATGAGTACAGCCAAATCATAGTCAATAATGGGCATATTTATTGTCGGATGCCTTAGCTTAAGATTATAGTACACAGTTGAGCCAGCTGCACCCATGATCATACCTGAAACGAAGCAAAATGAATCCACGATGATGTAACTTCCAGTCAGTAATTCAATATAACAGTGAAATCACTATGTAAAAATCAATGTAGTTTGAGAAAACAATTTTATAGGTCTCAACCATGAAAAGGACTTAAAAGCCTATCCACTAAAACTACCACGGCAAATTAACACAGCGTAAGAAATTCAGGTGTCGCACCGAGGAACTAAAATCAGGTGACAGTGATCTGTGATCAAGAGCTTTCTGTATGAAAAAAAGAAAAAAAAAGTCAAGTAGTTTGAGAAAAACCTTGATTCAGTTCAAACAGCCAGCACATTTGAACAATGATACCGCTAGCGCTGCTTCTGAAGCAGTTCAACATACACTGTATTATATAACTACCATTTCAACAATACATAGTTTCTTTCCTATCAAAAACACCAGAAGATCTTTTCTTACATTTCGATATAGCTGTTGCTGACTTCGGATCAAACCCGATGATTAGGCTAAGCATAGGAACGAAAATGCCACCGCCACCAACACCGCCTACACTCCCGAAAGCAGCTCCACAGAATCCAACAATAGAACCCACAATAATTTGCCACCCAAATTTCATTTCCTATAAACCAAATTTCACAAAATCCATTATTTACAACCCCTTATAGTTAGTTTTCTACGAGCATATAAAAACAGAGGAATTAGCAATAAGTATCCAATTTAACACCGCTTTGCCTTAAAATCCCAACTAACACATATTTATGATTTATCCACATGATGTGTATTTGTTGATATGCATGCATTCAGGCTTACACCAATCTACTACAACTATTTACAAGGAACAGGGTCAGGGGTAATCTTAGATTCTTAGGACCCATTTGGACTGACATTTTCTAAAAAGTACTTCTGGCCATAAGAATTTTTGTTAGAAGTTCTAAACGCATTTAAAAATTTATTACAAGCCAGTGCTTCTTGAAAACTGCTTGGAAGTGTTTCTTAAAAAGTGCTTCATGACCCAAAATGTTTTAAGTTTCACTACTCAAACTTATTCAAAACTGCCTGTCCAAAAATAAAAAATAAAAAAAACTTATTCAAAAGTGCTTTTTGATTGTCAGGAAGCGTTTTTTTATAATAAAAAAGCCGTTTTATTGTCAGAAACCATTTTCAGCTGGAAAGTAAAGTATACTTCAAGATTAAACAGAAAATTCAACCAAAAGATAAAGTTAAACAGGTTTTGTGGGGTTTACCGGCCAAGCATGATGATATCCCGATTTTTCGGATTGCCATAAGAAATTCACAGCTTTGAGAAGGTAATTAGATTCGGATCCCTCTGTTCCGTTGAACCTCGAACCTTCAAGCCTCAGGCCTCTCTCCGCCGAAACAAACACAAAAGCCGCCGCAAAGTGAAACATCATCATTGCCACGGATCTCAAACCCTGCCATTTCGCTCCAAACGCCGCCATATCAATAAAGCCACTACCTTTCTTCTGTTTGGTTGCCGAGAAAGCTAAAGGAAAAAGTGGGTTTTTCGTATGATAGATTCAGAGAGGTGGGTTGGGAAAATGGGAGAGAAATGAAGGACTTTATAGGTCAAAGGATCAAACCCAATGGATTATTTCTGCTAGAAATGGAAAGAGAGAAAAAAATAGGAAGGACAAGAAAAGCGCTCTCTCTCTCTCCCTCTCTCGACTGTCTATCTATGTCTCAAGCTTTCTCTCTCTAGATTTTGTCTGGTTTTGGATTGCAGTGGAAGTGGGTGGTGAAGGATGAAGGCTTAATATAGGAGAGATGACGAAATGGGGTTTGGTGGGTGAACGACAGATATGTGTGAAAGGTGTTTGCTTCTTGTTTGGATTCAGTAACGGAGTCGGAGACGAGAGAGTTCCATTCCATACAAGAAAAACAAAATTCAAATAAGGAAAATGTGATGAGGAAGAAGAAGATAGAAACGCGAGAGAGATGTAATTTGCTTGCTTGAACTTTCTTCTTGTTTTATGCACATGAATCTCTAATCTCTACACGTGGGATAATTGTTTGGCATGTTGTTAAAAAATTAGGACTCGTTTGGATGTGCTTTTAAAATGACTGAAAACGTTTTTAGAGAAAATATTTTTGGGTTCTAAAAAAACTTTGATTTCTGCAAGAAGCACCAGTTATGTGCTTCTTCTAAGAAACACTTTAATGATTTTTTCAGAATTTACTTGTATTTTTACTAAGTTTTGGCTCCAAAAACATTTTCATTAAAAGCGCTTTCATTTATTTTAAAAACATATCCAAACGAGTTCTTAGAAATTTTTTTATTGATTAACCTGCTATTTATATTGGTAACACGTCATATAATTTATAAACCTGCTATTTTTATTGATTAACCTGCTATTTTGGGGAGCACCTAGCAAGCTCTCTAAATGTTGACGATGATGTCACAAAAGTCGTCCCCAATCCAAGCCGTCACAAAGATGGTCTCGATCTTGGTCCAATTTGGTGAAGGGTGTAAATATGGGTGTTTTAAGATTTATTTTTTTCTTGGTTTTTTTTCTTTTCAGATAAGAGACGGCAAAGGCTATCATAATGGAGGTAGAGTAGTGTGGGTTAGGATTAGAGTTGATTGAGAGACTGGGTCTCTAGGTTGGCAAGTTTCTTATTTAATTATTAATTTTTTTAAAGGAAAGCGTTATATTGATTAAAATCAACTCATGAAGAGCTACATATGTCTTGGAGGAGACTGAATGAGGATAGCAGGCGCCTCAATCCAAATTAAAGTCAAAGCGCACTTTGCAAAGTAATGGGCAATCCCATTACATAAACGAGAAATATGAATAAAATTCAACATATAGAAGGAGGATGCCATCTACAACAATTCATCCGCAATCAAACCTATTAATATTATCGACGAGTCCGAATAAAGTGTTGCAATGGCCTTCATGGAACCACTCTCCACCACGACTTGATGCAACCCTTGCTGCTGGGCCAATTGCAGTCCGTGTCTCACAGCAAACAACTCCAGGAGCGGCATAGAAGTGACGCTTGGATATTGCCACACCCCAGTCGCCAAAAACACCCCTCCAATCCCATATCGTACCGCTCCAACCCCACCCAACAAAATTGTGGTGGAAGGACAACACTTATTTTCAGGAATTATATTATCGATTTTCAATTTCAATAACCATTTTGATAGTGTGAGTCAATTTCAAAACCATCTGCAATAAAAATCCTAAAAAGAATGGGAGTATTTGTGCTTACCACCATTTAGTGTGATGTATGCTCATCACTCTATTTATCATCGTTAGATGAGTTTGAATTTCGAGATTTGTGTAATGGATAGAAATAAATTTCAAAATTCAAACTCATATAACGATGATAAATATAGTGGTGAACATACACTATACTAAATGATGATGCGTAAAAATGCATTAAAAAGGAATAGTAATATAGAAAACGGACTCCAGTTTCATTTATGAATACCAAGCCACGCTTTATAACTGTCCGCTTGATGATACTACTCAAACGTAACTAATTAAATAAAGTATTACAAAGGCTGCACAAAACTTTACAGGCACGTGACATTATTCCACTTCATTCTTAAGACACATGACCCACAGAAATTTATAATGCTTTGTTGACATGGCTGTGGGAATTGATTTGAAGTAGTAGTTGTAGAGTAAAAAATAATCGAGAAGAATATAAAGGTGATATGTGGATTTTAGGATAAAAATGACAAAATTACTCTTGGGGAACACCAGAACTTGCGAGCAGTGGACAATCATCCCTCAATCAAGTCAAAAGTGTCTAAAATAGGTATTTATTTAAAATCTATTTCCTCAATCCTCATCAAATATTCTCCACAAGGTAACCCCCAAATCTTTCATTTCAAATTATATTAATTAGCTAATTAATTCATTTATTATTCAATTAATTTATTAATTAGTTACAAATCATGAATCTCACCAAAAAAACCATTCAAGTGGCCGGTTCATCTCCTCCCAAAGGGGTCGGCCACACCCTTATATAAACACCCTCATTTTCTCCAAAATCTAAGTTTTACACTCTTACTAAATTCTCTAAATTCTCCAAACATTTTTCCTTCAAAATTCTAACTTTGACATTAGAGGTTCTTCGACCAAAGCCCCCCATTCATCGTGGGCACGTGAGGCTCTTGACCTTGATCAAATGTGTTATTTGTTTTGTAGGTGCAATTTTGTCTAAGAACAAGGAGAAACAAATTTGCATCCACAGTAGCCTGCTGTCCAAAATGCTATAATAAAAAAAGGGAAAACATCTTTGTTGGATTCTTTTCCTAGGGATTTTAGAGATTCATGCTCATAACCATTCATTGTACATTATGCTGTCAATTTTCGTTATGTACAATTTATATTTAATTTTAAAATTCAAATTTTGAAATGATTTCTGACCACACGATATATGATGAACGATCACGATCACATGATCCCTAAAATCCCTAGAAAAAAAATCCAACGAGGATCATTTTCCTAAAAAAGGTGCTAGCTAGCTTATTTGCCTACTTCTTAGAGCGATGACGTAATCCTAGCTCTATCAGCGGATGAGGAGATCCCTTGTTATATTTTATGTCAAATTATTACATCACTCACATTCATAAGAAAAAATTGTGTGGAACTTAATTTGTCACTGGACATTGGCATTATAATCCACTCAAAATTCATCACGTGACAAGTCTTAAATATAAATTTTTTATCATTCTTTTATATTTAAAAATTTCATAGTTAATTTCCTACAAATTAATATTCACCACGAGATCAATCTAATATATCCACATGCATGATGGATGCGATATTACTCTTATGTTATACTTATCACATATTTGTATCATTTGTCTAGAAGATATAGGGTCTATCAACACATGTGTGTTTCATTTCTACTAAAGAGATAGTACAATTATGTTGCAAGAGTAGCATTGTCACATCTTGTCCCGGGCCCCCACCACATCCTGGACTCGACTCCACCGTAGCACGATATTGTCCACTTTGGGCCTTGAGCATGCTTTCACGGTTTTGTTTATGGGAACTCACACGAGAACTTTCCAGTGGGTCACCCATCATGGGATTGCTCTCACGCAAACTCGCTTAACTTCGGAGTTCCGATAGACCTGAAACCAGTGAGCTCCCAAAACACCTCGTGCTAGGTAGAGATGAGAATATACATATAAGGCTTACATAATCTACTCCCCTGGGCGATGTGAGATGTAACAATCCACCCCCCTTAGGGCCCCGACGTCCTCGTCGGCACACTTCCGCCCAAGGATTGGCTCTGATACCAAATTGTCATATCCCGGCTCGGGCCCCCACCACATCCCGGGCTCGACTCCACCATAACAGGATATTGTCCGTTTTGGGCCCCGAGCATGCCCTCATGGTTTTGTTTTTGGGAACTCACACGAGAACTTCCCAGTGGGTCACCCATCATGGGATTACTGTCGCGTGAACTTGCTTAACTTCAGAGTTCCGATGGAACCCAAAGCCAGTGAGCTCCCAAAATGTCTCGTGCTAGGTAGAGATGAGAATATACATATAAGGCTTACATGATCCACTCTCCTGGATGATGTGAGATGTAACAAGCATTTTGAATATTTATATTATAATATGCTTTATTCATTAAATTAATTTTTTTTTTCTTTCACTGATGTTAATATGTCATGTCCTTTTAAGGATTGCATCCTAATTAGTTTGGAGTAATAGTTCATTGACAAAATCAACTTTAAGGTTGTGAATGACTAGAACATCTTCAAAGAAAATGTCAAACAATCTATTTATATTTCATAAAAATTGTTTAAGAAAAGACACTTATAATTTTATTTTTTTTTCAAAACGTCAATTCTAATGTGGCATGACGTGAAAAAGCATACGTTGCAGCTACTCTCAAAAGTGACAGCACGAGTTCAAGGCTTCAATTTATTGTTTGCTTGCATATTAATGGCAGGGGCGGATGCATTAAGGGGGAAGGAAGGTCAACTAACTCTCTGAACTCTTGTGAATCTCTATTGATAACTTGGATGTTGTCCTTTTGAAGGTTGGAATTGTCCTTCACACATTTGACAAAATTGGCAATTTATCAGCCAAAACAGAATCCAAAGTCTGAAATTCGGAAAATATTTCCCTTGTATTTCATATAGCAGTCAATTATTGGGTTGCAGTCTTGCAGAGTATGAGGCCTTGTGCGATTCGAATAGGACAACCTGAAACCCTATTTTTATATTTTGTGAACGACGTCGACTTGTATTATTTTGATACTTGGCATAATTTGTTGAGTCTAGAATCCTATCAGCACAATGAGTGCAATTACTCTTTTTTTTTTTTTTTATGTAGAAAGAATAATAATATATCCTTTTTGTAATTATATTTCAACAAATAATATACCCTGTGTTTTTTTAGTTGCTTGACTTTATGTTTTGTAGCTCCATTTCAATTTGTGTTGATAAATTGATGAAAGTTTTTATCTAGATTATTGAATGAGTTGAGTTTTGTGTGAGGAGTTGGTTTTTATGAGTTTATAATCATGTGTATTTGCTAATTACATTGGCTTTGCTTGTACTTGTTGCTACTACTTCAGCCTTCAATGAAATAACAATTTTCTTTATGAATATTGTGAAAAGTCCATTGCGTTATCGAATGGAAGATCAATGGTTGAGTGATAGCATATTGGTTTATATCGAGAGCAATGTTTTTTCTTCCATTTATAATGAAGGATAATTGTAACTTGTAATGTTATTTGTTGTATAAATTATGAATGATGGAAACATAGTTTAATTTTTAAGGTTATATGTCTAAGAAATATTTGTGAATTTTTATATGTGACCCTCTTAATATTTTTTTCCTGGATCCGCCACTGATTAATGGCTCGTTTACGTAACCCATAATCAAAATATGAGGAATTAAATTGAGGAGGAATTGAATCGTGGGGGAGTTGGAATGAATAGGAGTTTGAATTAGATTCTTGTTCAAACTTTTACTTGAATGTTATGGAATAGGAGTAAGAAGGGAATGGAGTTCATATAAGTTGTTTACGAACTCACCTGAATCGGAATAGAAATGAATATGATTACCAAAATACACTTGTTCTAAATAACATATTTATATGCTAATCAATTGGATAATCTTTTATTCATATTAATTGTATCAGTAGTATATTTGTGGAACACAATAAAACCCACTATGTTTAGATGAAGGAAATAAACTTAAAATTTAGATAAAAGTCAAAATTTATAAATTGACATGCACCAATTCTCTTGTTTGGATTCATAAGCATAGAAATTTAGAATTTCCGTGTGAAAAAAAACCTTGGAATTTGGGACCTCTAATTCCCAAGTTTAAATTCCATGTAAATATGTGTCATTTCCCAATTTCTATGATTGAGAGTTAAAAAAAAAAAACAAATTCCGTCATTTTAAAATTCCATGTTGTTTATACCATACTTGACCAATCCCGAAACTACTGAGCACCGGTCAACGTTATACCGTCAAGGACCCAAAAAAGTTTCCCTCCAACTAGGAGGACAATCACAGCGCGACACGTGTCGACATCAGAAGCCAATTATAGCACGACATGTGTCAACATAAAAAACCAATCACAACACGACACGTGTCAATATCAGAACAAAGCTAGAAACTCTCTTCTATAAAAGAAGATCATTCTCTCACCGAGAAATTTTTCTCACTCAAGAAATTAGGGGAGCATTACCTCAACCTACATGCTTCACTCACAAAGCTTCAACATACAAACTTCAACAAAAGAAAAAATTCAAAGAACTTAGTGAAGGAGACCTTGGTGTATTTAACACAATACGTTGAAATGAAGTAAAAATTATTTATTGATACTTTCGATAAGTTACATATATGTACATATACATGAATCAAAATAAACAAACAAGATAGAGCCATCACAAAGGTTGCTCAGGAGAAGTCTCAGCAGTCAGTAGAGCCCCAGAAAGAGAAAGCATCAGAGGGTGATCATTCGGAGTTTCGGTACTGGGTAGAACCCGAGAAGGAGGAGGCACCGAAGGTTGATCATTTGGAGCATTATTACACGGTACAACCCCAGAAGATGAAGGCAATAAATGTCTTTAGAACAAACCCATAAACCTCTGATGATCAAGTAAAATCTGACCATCATATTCCTACAGCTGGTCAAACTTCCTCTTCATGTTTGTAGCATAGTTATGTGTAAGCCTGTGCAACTGTTTATTTTCATGCTTGAGCTCTTTGATCTCCTTTTTGAGACTTATCACTTCAGCCGCCAATGATTCAACTTGGTGGGTTCGAGCAAATAGGAGTTGGGCCATATTAAACACATAAGCTGCACACTGAACACTGAGAGCAGAAAATCCTTAACAGCCAACTCATTAGACCATTTGGAAAGTAGTCTGTTATCTTTGGGAGTGATAAAGTTTCTAGCCACCACTGCAGCAGTCATATCATTCTTCATCACAGAGTCCCTAACGGTAAGAGGATCAGTAGGGGATAAGAAGAATGGGCGCCATATGTTGTCTTGAAGAGGCATGGCTGCCTCTTCACCAAAGTTTAAGTCAAAACGACGGTCGGATGAGCCAGACATTTTCAGAAATGATGAAGGAGAAATGAGGTCCAATAAATCTCTGAAGTATAAAATAGGGGGAAAATTCCTACAAGCAATAACTCTCTGAACGTACTTCTTGCACACAATTGGTGCCCCTATAAAAGAAAAGGCAACATGGCTGTTGGTTCAAAAATCGAAGAGGCACCACTCTCCGGACTTTGTGAAACGGATTGTCTTGAGTAAAATCTGTCGACAATTTCCACACGCAACATCAGCTCCTCAGGTACCACGGATAACTTTGCCAAAGATCTCTGACAAAGTTTAGACATATAAATTTTGAAGGTCTAACTACCCTACTATTATCCACAAGGGTAAAGGAACAACATCACTGCTTGATAACTGGAAAGTCCCTATGTGTGTCAACTTCCATACTTCGTGGCAAGGCAGCTGGCAAAAATACCCAACCTTTACTCACATTCAAGAAAACACTCCCAACAGGATTACTTGCTCAAAAATGGAAGAGGCACCGTTTTTCGAATATCGAGAGCTAGAGTCCTAACAAGATTACTTGCTCAAAAAATTGAAGAGGCACCGTTTTTCGAATCTCGAAAGCCAGACTCCCAACAAAATTGCTTTCTCAAAAATCAAAAAGGCATCGCTCTCCAAATCTCGAAAGCCAAACTCCCAACATGATTGCTTTCTCAAAAGTCGAAGAGGCACCGTTCTCCGAATCTCGAGAACCAGATCCCCAACATGATTGCTTGTTCGAAAACTGAAGAGGCACCGCCCTCCGAACTTCGAGAGACAGATTTCCTTGGATAAAGCTTGTCTGCAATCTTCACATGCAACATCAGCTTTCCAGATACCACAGACCATTTTTTCAAAGTGCTCTAACAAAGTTAAAACACGTGAATCTTGCCGTTCCTACTACATTGCTATGACCGAGAAGGGTAAAGGAACAACATTACCACTCGCTGTTGGGACAATTCCTATATATGTCAACCTTCATCATCCACAACCAAGTAGACTTGCAAATAAAAAAAATGTTCAACTTTTCTTCACATTCGAGAGGGCACTTCCAGCAGAGTCTCTCGAAATACTCAGCTTCTTTTTCCCCCGATAATACCTCTGCAAACAAGCCACACCAGAGCAAGAGTATCTCATATCATTAGGGTTAAAAGCAAGAGTATCCCATATCATGCATTTTCCCTATCTTTTCCTTTGCCCTTGCTCTTACCTACAAAACAAGAAGAAAGAAAGCAATCAGTCGGAGCCTAAAATCAAACTTCCGATCTAGAACTGATTGCCCGAAACTTTTACTCGGTTGCTCACCTAGCATTGCTCTTGAGTACTTATCTTCAACTATTATCAAGGTCGCGAATTCTTTCGGCAAATACCTCAGAATAGTTGATACAATATTGGCTTTTAACACTAAAGCTGCCAAGCATGGATGAGTCGCTGAGAAGTAGTACACTAAAGGACCATTCAAAGGCAAAGGTTGCCCACCACTTCTGCGATGCAAAAGATTGAAGCAGAAGGTTCAACGATGAGATGAAACATATCATTATAGCACGACGTCCTCTCTGCATAACCGCATAATCCAGATGGAGGAGTCTAAGTCAAATCCAAGCTCGACATCGTTGCCCTATCCGAATAGCTCGAGAAGCTTCAACAACCTTTCGATGACACCGTCGCCAAAAAACACAGCCTCGCCATGCCACATCCACTACTTTGTCAACAACAAAAGTATCCCATATCATCAGGGTCGAAAGTACTTTAGATTTAATAGCCTTGTTTTGACTCTCATATTCTTGAGTCGACCTTATACTCTAGAGGAAACCAGAAAACCCTTTAGCCGAGTTCAAGAATAAGCTTGTGGAAAGTTACTTCTTCAAAGGCAAAAGTATCTCATATCATTTTTTCTCCTTTTTTTTTCTCTTTATCCTTCTTACTGCCTGCAAGATAGGGAGAATGAGAACAATCAGCCGGAACTCGAAATCAAACTTCTGATATGGGACTGATTGCTTGGAACTCTGATTGCTTACCTTGTCTGTAACCTCTTTCGACAGATCTCCTAGCTCGGCGACTTGGGGGACTCCTACTACATGGTTTGTATCGTACTTAACCAAGCCTGAAACTACAAGTAAGCTTCAAGTGAAATTGATACATTACCTTGTGCATATCCACCCTGGATGGAGGAAAAGTACTTTTAGAGAAGATGTCACATCTACCTATGAGACAGATTAGGCAAGTGAAAACGATATCACACTTCGATACTTAGAAGTTTCGTGATTACTCAGCGGCTTGGATCTTGCAAGTCCCCAACCGAGGAGCTTCCCTCACTCGGGAACTTAGGGGAACACTATTTGTACCATACTTGACCAATCCTGAAATTACCGAGCACCAGTCAATGTTATACCATCAAGGACTCAGAAGAGTTTCCCTCCAACCAGGATGATAATAACAACACGACACGTGTCGACATCATAAGCCAATCATAGCGCAACACGTGTCAACATCAGAAGCCAATCACATCACGACACGTGCCAATGTCAGAACAAAGCTAGAAACTCTCTTTTATAAAAGGAGATCATTCTCCCACAATATTTCCTAATGTCATTTGTACTAAATCATTCACTAGTACTCACTAAAGGAGAGCTTGAACATATGTACTTGTGTAAACATTTCACAATTAATGAGAACTCCTCTACTCCGTAGACGTAGCCAATCTAGGTGAACCACGTACATCCTGTATTTGCTTCCCTGTCTCTATCAATTTACATATTTATCCACACTAGTGACCTGAGCAATCTATCGAAGGTCCCAAACTTGACACTTTATGTTGTACCAAAGTCCTCACTGATTTTGTGCATCAACACATGTAAATAGGTTAACCAAACAAGAAAATTCACAAATTCTAGAAAATAAAATTCCATCATTTCAATTTCCATTATTTTAAAATTCCTTAGTAATATTACATTTCTTCATCCAAACACAGCATAATAGTAATTGGCCTATAAACATTAATTATTTCTTATTTGTTTAATTCTTATGTTTATTAAAAAAGACATGAAATTCAAGAAGTACAACCTAGCAAAAAGAAATTATAGTTAATATCTAAGGACATAATGGGTAAGAAAAATTGATCATGATTCCTCCATACTCTTGGAATACCACTTCCAATTAAGGATTACAATTACTTCAAATGAGGAATTGGATTCCTAATTTTGTGTGGGCGCACCTATTTTTTTGTTTTCCTAAGTTTAGTAAATGAAAGTATTATCCCGTAATCGGAATCCAATTTTGCATTTTGATTCCGATTACTGGTTCGTAAACACGCTATAAATGTTGTTGAATATTATTTGAGTGGTTGTCCATATTATAATATTGATTATTTTAACAACTAGACCTCACATTTTCATTTAACATATCGATTGGAGAAATTTTTTGTACAAAATGTCAAATTACCACCTAAATCATCAAATACTAATTTGGCATTATTTTCTATGCTCGTATTCTTCCCTCCAATCTACATGAAGCGGATTTCACATCCATGTAGGCAAAGATTGGGCAGTATTATATTTGAAACTAAAGGTTAAGTTGGCAATTCATGGGGTAAGAATTCGTAACTTTATGACGGTTTTTCACCAGTTTTTTTTTTTTTTTAACAAACGATATTACCTATATTATGGATTTAGCCTCACAATTGTCTAGCAATAATGTGGTTTAAATTCGTTTTTGGCAAGATGAAACCTAAGACCTCTCACTTACAAGTAAAGAGGAATATCACTAAACCATAATACTAAATGGAAGAAATATTTGAAATTAAACTTGAACTTTATCCATCTTCAATGTATTCTCAACTAAGTGGCAGTATTATATCAAAAGAGGTGGCAAACTCTCACTTGCAACCGTGACTAAATTATAATAAAAGAAATATGCTATTTTCAGGTCGCATTCAACTGCATAATTAGATTGTCTACATTAAACCCTCCAAACCAAGCATCATTATTTATTCCTTGAGAAACGCTAGCATGAGCCGAAAACCGAAAGTTAATGTATATCTTCGAATTCGAAGGAAGTGATCAACAATTCTCACTCGTTCACATATTCATAAATAACTCCCATAACTATATTTAGCAAAGCCTATTTAACTCCCTACATGCATTAGGGTTTCCTTCCCTATCCGTAAGTACTCCTTTGATTTTGAGTTCTATAATTTGACGCTGGTGGGAACTGTGGGAATAATCATTTCAACTTGACTACTTCCATGGCGCCCCTTTTGTTATGCTACATGTGCTTTCAAACCCTCATCCAATTGGCATGCGATCGTCTCAACCTTTTTCTCATGGGTCCATCTCCATCTTAAAAAGCTAAGCTGTATATCTCCCCATCTTAAAAAGCTAAGCTGTATATCTGGATTCTGGACCAGCAAATACAATCATGTATATTCTGAATCTGCTTTATTGATGTCTATAATGTTAGATCAATGTAACTGTCAGTCGCCCATGAGTTGAATGGACATGCATTGTAGGTGTGGTATGTAAAGTGTAACATTCTTTATAATGTTAGAACAATGCTAAAGTCTTTCGTCCATGAACGAACAGACAAATCTTAATCATCAATGCATTGTACGCACCAGCGACTAACTGTATTTTTAAATTAAAGCACTGCTAAATCTGGATCATCCATGCATATATTGTAGCTGACGAACTGTACCATTTTTTTTATAATATTTGCTTTTGGGAGTCAGATTTGCTTTCATTTTTTTTTCTCTCTTCTGGATTTGATAAAATTCCAACTGGACTGGATGGCACTGCATGTCTTACAGAGAGGCAGGTAGCTTGCTGTTCCCTGAAAATAATTTAGCAGTAACCATCGAATATACAGATTCCAGTATATCGACATTAAAAGGCTGCCAAGAGAAAAACGACACCAGGAATTGTCGTAGGGTTTCGGAATTCACATGTATCACAGAATCACACAGACCCCAGCAGCCTCACGTTTACAACGAATCATCAACTGGTCCAGAAAATAGCTTTAAAAAAAAATTAAAACATGATTTTGAACCCGTTTATTGTTCCTGTGACATTCCGTTTTAATAAAGTAATAACATGTATAAAGTTTTTAACATCATAATATTATATTATTAGACTAAAATATCACCTATCGATGAACTTGTTTTGTGTAAGTTTCGTTAGAGAACTAGGGATGCTGCTGATGCAGTTTTGTTTTTGGATAGATATTAATGTACGAACTAGGGGTGGGCAAACGGGTATAGGAACCGCGGGTCGGGACGGGTATGCGGGTACGGGCCGGTTCCTAATTTTAAAAAAGAGAAACGAGGTGAGCCGGGCCGGGCCTTTGAAACTTTAGGTTCGGGCCGGTTTCATAAGTGTAGAAAAACGGGTACCCGGACCGACCCGTTTCTAATTATAATGAACGGCCCAGATTGGATGATAAGTTATCATCCAATCTCAACCGTTAGTTTCAAGATCAACCCTAGCCAATTCCTCCAGGTTCCAAAATCACTCCCTCGCCTCTCCCTCGACTACATCGCCTCTCCCTAGACAACCTCGCCATTCCCTGGACTCCCTCCACTCCATCGCCTCTCCCTCGACTCACTCCACTCCAACTCTCAATCGTCCCCTCACCTCACAGTGCTCAGACCAGCCTCACTATCTGGGTTTTAATTTCCCAGCTCCAAGGTGTGGGGGTTGCAGGTTTGATGGAGGTGGGTTATGGATTTCCAATCTGAGCTCGCAGAGCGACGGGTGTGCAGAGAAATAGGGGCCAAGAGTTGAAAGGGTTTGAGAGAGAGAGCTAGGACCTTAGGGTTTCGAAGGTAGAAATGGAAGGATGGACGGCGACTATGCAATCTGTGTGATGTAAGATCGAGAGTTGCAGAGGAAGCTCTGTTTCTCTTCCAGTTTTTTAGTTTCTGTTTGGTTTAATTTGTGCATAACCTGAGCTCAATTCCAACTGTAGTTTCTGTTTGGTAATTGCAGAAGTGAAAATTCTATGATATTGTGAAAATTACAACTGTAGTTTCTGTTTGGCAACCTGAGCTCCACTCTTTACAAACTAACACAGGTGCACCTTCATTCTATGCTACTGTGAAAATTCTATATTTCCTAAAGGAGTTTCTATGATCTTCAAGAGGAAGAACACAGATGCTAAGAATTAAGTACTTGCAGTTGCAGCGGGCTCTGTTGATGAATCATTTCCCCTTGTTATCTGAATCAGAAAGATGCTTGAGGGCTGCTGCTAATGGTTCTGATGGATCAGGGCTAGGCTCTCTACGTCGTTGTAGATTGAAGCTCACAAAACGTGGTCTTTTGGGGATAGCATGGTCGTTTCAACTCGGATGGACGGTGTGGCCTTGGCAGAGGAAGGCGGAGACGTCGAGGAAGGTGGAGGTTTCGGGAAAAAAAAAACAAACAAAAAACCCGTGGACCCGGCCCAAACCGGCCCGTTTCAACCGGGTCAGGTAAGATCCGGCTCCTATATAAGAATTTTCTATCCCAGGCACGGCCCGACCCGTTTCCTTTGCATCCAAGTTCGGTCCGGTCCCTCCAAAAATGGGCCCGTGCCCTCCCCTAGTACGAACCAAATAATTGGATCGTATTCATTTGCATTAAAGATTACAGGTACAACTGTACGTGGGGTTAGCTCAAGTTTTAATGATGGTCAGAAAATGGCAAGAATTAGGTCAAGGATTTTATTTCCCTTTTTTAATTGTAATCAGAAAAAATAATTACAAGAATAACAAAAGTTGTCGCTTAATATTATAATTTAATAATATTCTTTTTTACTTATAAGTAAAAAAATTTAAGTTCGAATCTCGAGTTTGACAAGCTAGTAACCAATTTTTTCCCCAATTATGTAGCGTAGATATATCATTACAAGCAATATTACAATTTTAAGTTAGATTAAAAAAAAAAGTTTGAACTTAAAATGTAGTACATTGACAATGAATGATCTATTCTTTTTACTGGGACAATTCACCACGAAACATTCTTATTTGTAGTTCGAAAATAACTAAATTACAACTAAAAACTCATATCACTAAAAAGATATGTAACTAATAGTCGGAGTATTTCTGGATAGAAGGGAAAATTAAGGATTTCATGAAGAAATGAGGAAAAGGAAGCAGTAAGTATTTAAGGAGATATTTCAAAATCATCTAGCCGTTAAATGTGGACCGGTTTTTCAACAAATCCGACGGTTAAATATCAAGGCAGAGTATCAGAGTTAATTTCTTGTTTTTTGTGCACATGCAACAAATGCAACGTCTCATCATCACAAAATTTATAGCACGATATTCAAGAAGGCACGTCTGAATCCAAAGCGCCTCTACTTCATCGCCAAAAGTAAGATCAAACGGCTAAATTGATAGAATCGTGAAATTAAAATCCAACGGCTAAAAAGATTCAAGAAACCCTAAACAAGAAAAAGAAAATGAGAGCAACGGCCTAAACTATATAGCTTTTGTGTACACACGCTGGAACTCAATGATTTGAAGGAGGGAGATAATATCATGGGACAAGGATTGTCTGCCCTCCTTTTTTCCATGCTTTTCGATGCCCTCCTGTTTCGTGTGGTCACGGTTAAGGCACGTTAACATTTTATATTATTTTTTTTATAACGATAATAAGATAAAAATGAATAGTAATATAAAATATTTACGTAGTTTAACCGTGACCACATAAATAAAACGACATGAAAAAAGAGAGGCAGACAATCCTTGTCCAATATCATGATAACGAAATGCATGTGTTACGAGGGAGTAGGGGCCACAGAATAATATCTCACTTATTGGCTTATTAAATGGAGTGTCATATTTTCCACTCAAATAAAGCTTGTTGGAAACCTTGGATGCGATTTCTGTTTTTATTTATTTTATTTTTTTAAAGTTATTTATTTCTTTCGAGTTCAAAGAGGTTATGAGAAATTTTTTCTTAAGAAACCGCAGTTTGCGCCCTTACCACTGTATCACTGGCTGCGATTTTGGATGTGATCTTTGTAGGACAATGTGTCTTTGGTAAATAAAATGAAAAGTGCAGGTAAGATTGCTGAGTTGGCTTCGTGACAGCGATATCAAATAATGATATGGATTATGGGTATTTGAATATATGACAATCATTTCTGCTATAGTTAGTGCAACTATTCAACAAACATATAACGTTGTATTCGAATATATGACAATAATTTTCGCTATAGGTAGTGCCACTGAACAATATATTGATTTCAAAAATGTTTTTTTCGGTGTTGCGTGGTTACTCATTGTAGTTAATCTACCATATTGACAATGCATTTTTCATAATATATCCGTTAATCAAATAGATGACAACTACTAAAATTCTGCATATCCTGAACAACAGTACATAAATGAATTGCACATCGACAACTGTTACTAGTTTATTACAAGTGCTGTTATTTGGACCACATTCATTGATTACACGCACATTCATGGAACCCACCTCTTCCCTTGCATGGACTTCGATCTGTAATACTTTCCATGCGACCTACATTTTCGACAAGACGAACTCCTCAAACTTTCGGATACGGATATTCGAATTTTGGGGCGGGAGGATAGACACATTGGCCTAACCAACTAGCCTAATACAGGTCAACTCATTCCCTGAACATTGAAGTGTGCGATGAATCTATCAGCAAGATAAATGAATGACTTAAAATTTCTATGAAAATTAGAAAGAAAAAGATTGGGAAACGTTTCTGTATTAACCTAACATTGCTGTAATCGTTGCAACTTGTAAAAGGAACTGAAATATTATTTCGTCCTCGATTCGAAAAAACTGTTACAACGGCGTGCAGTTGCATAACTAGCCAAGAGCAAAACAGCGTTTGTTTTTTTGCGTTGGAAAGTCTTCTTTTCTGTGGCTTCTCTGTATTTCAACTTACTCCACCTTCTTGATGGTTTTGGGATCACTTTCTTCTTCAGATATCACCGCACTCTTCGACTCATCGAACGCCAACAGCTGCATCAATAAAGATCGGAACCTCACTCAGATACGTATTTCAAAAAATATAAAAAGATTTACAAATATGTACAAGAAGTGACACACACGACTAGTTTTCACCCCCCTTTTGGATTTCATCTCTTAATCCGTAACTTTAGTTTTCGTTTCCAATATTTCCTTCACCCCAAAACTTTAAGCCCCTTTTAACATCGAAATCACAAACATATATGATAGCATATATCTAACAAAAGGATTCCTAAGTCATTGGCCCGTCGTCACTTATACAAGAACCAAAACCACTAATGGGATTGCATATATTTTTTTTCCTGGATTTATGTTGATATTATTACGGATTGTTTGAATGTAATGCCACAAAGTATAAATATTCATAATCTACTTTATGTAATAACATAAACCAAATACATCAAACAAGAAGGCATGGATGTTCACACATACCGGTTTGACGTCGCCATTCCATATGCAGTGAGCAGCCAAAAATCCAATAACAGATGGTACAATATACAACAGTGCAGGCTGTAAACAGAAAACAGAAAGGATGGATCAGGTAATTAATTAGTTCTGATGTACGGAGGAGACAAATTAACGTAAAGTAAAGAAATGGTCACTATAATAGATTGGGAACTTCAACTAAAATCAAGCCGGCTATTCATAGTGAGAACCAGGTGAAAAGTAATACAACAAACATAATTATGCCAAACTCACCTGTGCTGCCTGAAACCAGTTCATTACAACAATTGTGAGGACCAAACCAACTGTGTATCCCAAAAATGCACTCTTGAAGTACTGGCCCTTTTTCCCCCTAGATACATCAAACCGCAAAGCCAACGCCACAAAAATACCTGAAGGAAGATATAACATTAAAAGTTAGAATCAACAACCAAAATGAAGAGATTTTACTGAGTCATTCTCAATCAGTATAATCATTTTCAAGTAATTGATCGATCCCTGTTGTCCACAATACCAGAATAATATACTTCCGTGATAGGATTCAAAATCAAAGAAAAGAAAAGTACAAATAAACAAAGTGAAAGCAAATGTTTCTGCTTCACAGCATTCCTCAACTATCCAAAAGTGGGAAATATAGATGCTTAATTAGGGAAGACAAAATCAGGTGGCTTGTGGGTCCCAGAGGATTCAAAACAAATGTCCTTACAAAATCCATTATGCTTAGGTAGCATATCAAATGGAAAAGAATGAGACCTGTTAGAACTTAGGTAGCATATCAAACTGTCTATTATACTTACATTTTAGTTCCACATAATATAACACTCAAACTCTATAGAACGAATTTACAACAACAGGACAAATAAAAACCTATTAGACAAATCATGCAGTAGATACAAGATAATAGCAAATGAAAGTTTTTAACCTTACCAGGGATAACAATATCACCAAGTCCAAGCATAGAAAATGGACGTGCAGCATCTGCTGTGGGGAACAACAGCTGCAGACCAATTAAATCATGGTTGCAGTAAGAGCATTATAAGTTTTTCCACATTAGGAAGCCGACTATTTATTGGTAAAAAGATCTTTGATTAATCTGGAGTACAAACCTTTATAGGCGCATCAAAAGATTTGGCAACACTGACCATAACTGGAGTGAAGAAAACCCAGAAAATATCATACACAAAAAGTCCAGCCTGCAACGCACAAGGACCAAAGAGTAAAGAAAATACATGTATGTATATATATAAATACACACGTGCATATACATGGAGTATTAGCATCCAATATTGTAACGGTCAGCAAGAGGAAACAAGGGGTATAATGATATAATCAGTGACCCGGAAACCGAAATACTAGTTCAAGAGTTAAAGCAGTGAAAACAGAGATAGAAAGGAAGGTTCAGCAGCACAAGCAGTGCTAAAGACAAACAAAAGCAGATAAAAATACTTCAATTTTTTTTTTGCAGAAATCCAAGGGTCCCTCTTCTTACCAAAAGGATAGCACCAGTCTTAAAAGACCCTAGAGAAAGCATTTCAATTCCCTGAAAAGAAAAATAATGAAATTCTTCAATACTCAGATTAAATAAACATTTCACAACATACGCCAGTGCAGGGTTAAAATTTAAAAGGAAAATAAAAATACTACAAAACATATAGATAAGAGAAGAAATGATTATTAGAGAGGATGCTAAACATACTCAAATATCTATTAATTGGATGCTGACAGACCTGAATACAGAAGGCGAGCCCCAATATATTGTTAGCCAGCCAATGCTTCTTTGAAGCATACCATGCACAGAAAAAGGTTCCAGGGATTGCAGAAACAATCTGAGATTTTGTGAACTCAATCTCCAAAGCTGTGAAAGAAAAGGTGCAAGGAAATTATCATTCTGCAGGATGCAAGCAAGATAATGTCAACTAGATCAAACAAAAACTCAGACCACAAGACTATCAAACTGCTTTCACACAATGGTAGACTCATGTCAAAACAAGAGAGTCATTGATCCGTAACTAAAATGTTTTTCTACCTTCCTAATAGTTCTTAGAAGATCCACTAACTATATACACAACACTTCAAGCGATCATATTAATTTCTACACTCAGAAGAATCATAGCATAAAATAAAATCGAATTCATTGACATCAACAGTAAATCCAGAGTTTCAAACAAAAATAAAAAACCTCCTTTGCAGGAAAAAAAAAATGAAAAGGACATCACATACACCGGAAATAAGGAAAACGCCAGACGATAGGGTCCTTATTCCAACTCTCTGGCAAATATCGTGCAATAGCAGGTAACAGTGTTGCCCTGTACACATAAGGGATGTTAAAAAGTATAACAATAATATACAACAACAAAGCCTTATCCCACTAAGTGGGATCGGTTAATATAATAATAATATAGCAGTTGAAAATAAACTATAAATAAAGGACCTACGAGAAAGCGATGATCCCAAGAACAAAGAAATAGCACGTCAATACCGCATTGACTAAGTCTTTGGATAAGAACTTGAAAAGTAAAAATAGTGATAACAGCATTGCACTCCCCACAAATGGGAATCTCATGGCATGTTCATTAGACATTGTCTCCTGCATGATTGAAAATGAACGTGAATTTCTAAGAAGGGACAAGAATACAAGGACAGATGCATCACAAAACAAATAAAAAGGGCAGCTGTACTTACAGAAGGTGGAGTTGGCTTCACAGACCGGTAGCAACCCACAAAAACTGTGAGACATGCAGTTAAAACTACATTTAGGTTTGGATCTACCTTGACAACAAGTGGTGCTAACGTTAAACCTGCAGCCAAAAGCAACTCAGTCATTTAATTGCCGAGTGATGACCATTCCACCAAACCTCAACCATGGCATCTATACATTACAGAATATACACTGCAAATTTTACTAGATAACTAAGATGCATTGCACTTATAACACTGGGATTGGGCATAAAAACAGATAGGCATGTAATCTCACATACTTTCCCCAAATTCGCTAGTCAAACAAGAACTGTGAGTGTACCAAGAAATTTTTTCATCCCCTTTTCATTTCAAATACTTATAGCAATGAAAAACATACAGAACGAAATCTGGCAGTACATAAACTTTATTAGCCCACTTATCTCAACCACCAAGCATATCCTACAACATATCGGTCTTAAACCAAATCAATGTGTGGTTCTGTCATTCCCTAAATCCTGTTCATCATATCCCTACTTTCATAAACTAAAAGCAAGGCTATAAATAGCCAATTATATTCTAGTTCTTCAAGATTAGTCCAAGGCCACCAGATGCTCCTCAAATTTTGATTCTTTTTAAACAAAATACATAAATAAAGGTCGTACCAGTGCACAAGGCTCCCGCTTTACGCAGGGTCTGGGAGATAAATAAAACAAATAATTTGAAGCTTTTAGAGACTAGAGTGTCATTTTTCCTCACTGAAAGACCCATCAAGATTAGAAATTTATGTAATTCTACTCCCCCACAGCTCCACAGCCCAAAGAACAACTCAATCTCAAACTTATTTTTCCTATTTATAAGGCAACATTTTCCAATACCCACAAAAAGAACCCAACAAATTAAATTTGAGAAAACAAATTCAAATTACTGCTTATAGAGAGCAAACCTGCTAAGGCGATATTGGCAATCCGCTCAACGTTCTTCATCGTTAATGTAATCACTCGAAAAGAACCCGCTTCGAACTACAATTCCGATCAAATCGAACTGGACTAATACTCCTCCTGAAAACCCTATAAATGAGATCAAATTACAAGGTGAAAAACCAATCAAATTTCCCCCAAAACGCAATCTCAATTTCAACAAAAGAAGCCAGATTTGCACACAATTTTGAAAATTGACGAAATTACCGCTCTTGTAAGAGAGGGAATTGACAGTACCAGTGGGCCGCGATGCAGTCGATTTTCAAACGGCCTCCTTCCGTACAGATCGGAGATTTTGATAAAATTTGCAGAATTAGGGTTTTACCTGACGAAGGCAATTGGGGGGGGGGGTGGATTTGTGGGGGTTAAAGTTACAAATCAGAGCCTGACAAAGAGACGGGGCTGTCAGGTGGGATTTGGTGACGGCCAATAAGGAAAGAGATCGTGTGAAAATTAAAACCGTGGTGTGGTCAAAGGTGGACTTTTTCATACGTGGCGGGAGGTGATTGGCGGTTGTTTAAGGAACTTGCGTTCGTATCTGCAATGTTGATCGTTTTATCGGTCATAAATTTGATGACCGATTTGTACCCTTTTTTAAGTGAGCCACGTAAGTTGACGTCGAGCAGCCAATCATATTCGCCATGTCGGATTTTGGAACCTCAAAAGATCTCCTTTTCTAAGATTTTACCGCGGCTGATGTCAAAACTTTTCCGTTTCTCTTTTTGGTCAAAACCGTACTATGGAATTTGTCCGATGTAGCCCAAACATTATAGATTGGGGGACTATTGCCCTTCTCCTATACCGGACCCCTTTCCAACAAATTTATGACTCATTAATTCGAATCATTGAAATTTAATTTAACAGTTAAAAATAGGAGGTCTCATTAAAAGTTATAATAATTTTAGTTGTTGGATCAAATTTTAAGAATCAAAATTAATAGATATTGAGGATTTTGTGAAAGAAATCCAGAGATGATCCATTTCCCATCTATAGCATCTCACCCTCTTTTTTTCTTTTTTTTTTAATGGAGAAAACTGGTGACGAATTACTATTATCTACACATTTCAGGTTCTGAAGAGGCTAGTTAGGAAATGCACTATACTTGTGGTCATGATTAAATAGATTCATAGCTTACAAAATATCGGATTTAGGACTTTCTTTTTTCATTGAGGGAGCTGCTGTTCATAGTTCCCCCCCCCCCCTCAAAATTACTCTTACTTGACTAACACTAATATTTTCTTAAAGTCAAATAAAAATTTTAAGTAAAGTTTATGTTTACAGAATATTCAAATTGAGTGGTGGAGTGTGGGGATCGATAATTGTGGCGCGGTGTGATAATTATGGTAATGATTTTGATGATGATTATAGGAACGGATATGGTGTTAGAGAACGTTTTTTAGTGTAGCTTTTATAAATTATCAACATGCTCATTTTATAACAAGTGTGTATATTTATAATACTATGACATAGTCAATAAAATATTAAGGGTAAATTACATAGTAGCCCTTCAGGTTTGAACTCTATTGTAATCTCATACAACATCTTTAAAACATTTCACTTTCATACCTCAAGTACTATTTTATTTCAATTTCATACAACCGTTAGATTTTCCATCCATGGATCTGTTAAATGCTGACGTGGCTGCCACATATATGACACGTGGCTGCCAAATGTCTGCCACGTGGCAAATAAAATAATTTTTAAAAAAAAAATCTGACACTTTTTTTTTTCTCTCTTTCTTCCTTTTCTCTCTCTTTCTTCTTTTTCTTCTCTTTCTCTTTCTTCTTCTTCTGGGTTCAGACCTTTTTTTTTTTCTTCTTCTTCTTCTCCCTCCTCCTCCTCTTTCTTCTTCTCTTCTTCTTCTTCCTCCTTCTTCTTCTGGGTTCGATCCCTTTCTTTTTTCTTTTTTTTTCTCTTTCTTCTTCTCTTTCTCTTTCTTCTTCTTCTGGTTCGGACCTTCTTCTTCTTCTTCTTCTTCTTCTGGGTTCGGTCCTTTTCTTTTAAAAAAAAGAGGAGGAGGAGGGAGAAGAAGAAGAAGAAAAAGAAAAAAAAAAGAAGGTCCGAACCAGAAGAAGAAGAAAGAGAAAGAGAAGAAGAAGAAAGAGAAAAAAAAAAAAAAAAAAGGGACCGAACCCAGAAGAAGGAGGAAGAAGAAGAAGAGAAGAAGAAAGAGGAGGAGGAGGGAGAAGAAGAAGAAAAAAAAAAAAAAAAAAAGGTCCGAACCCAGAAGAAGAAGAAAGAGAAAAAGAAGAAGAAGAAGAAAGAGAGAGAAGAAGAAGAAAGCGAAAAAAAAAAGTGGCAGTTTTTTTTTTAAAATAAAAAAATAAAAAAATTATTTTATTTGCCACGTGGTAGACATTTGGCAGCCACGTGTCATATATGTGGCAGCCACGTCAGTATTTAACAGATCCATTGATGGAAAATCTAACGGTTGTATGAAATTGAAATAAAATAGTACTTGAGGTATGAAAGTGAAATGTTTTAAAGATGTTGTATGAGATTGCAATAGAGCTCAAACCTGAGGGGCTACTATGTAATTTAGCCAAATATTAATCATGTCATTAATAAGCTTTTCTATTTATAATACTATGACTTAGTCAATAAAATATTAATCATATCATTCATTCATATTAAAACATGTAAATTAATCTTTAAATAAGTTCAGGACAAAATTTTATATTACAAAAGACATCATCATATATATTTTCTTTAACTCTCTAAGCTAGGGTATAATTTGTCGAACAAATACAAGTGCGTGACAACATTTTTGGGTGATTAAAGTGGATGTCATGTCGAGTAACCAACAATGGCACATGTTGATCACATAAAAGTGTTACTACACCTATTTGTCATCGTTGATCAACTTAAATGTTGAGACACTCGTGCACTAAATCGCACTTACACTATTTGTAATAAAACTCATTAATCGGTTCTTTCAAATTCATGCATGAGAAGTGACTTGTTACTTAAGGTTTAATTTTTGCTCCGCAATTAGTTTTATAATTATTACAATTACAATAATTGATAACTTATGGATATGTTTACAATGATAACTTATATTCCGTGTATTATATTCCGTTGGACTTTTCTAAACCACTTAATGCTACGGACCATAGAAGAAAAATTATACATCATGTACAAAACCAAAAGAAAAAACTTGATGAAAACAAAATGAAATGATGCAGAGGGGCAAAATGGACATGTACTAACAACATAAGGAAGATAACAGTGGAGAAAACAAAGGAAATCTTCAGACCTGTTTGGTATTCTACTTTAATACAACATTTTAAATTCAAAAATAATTTTCAAGTGTTAGACTTTAAAAACTTGTTTGGTAAGACTATTTTTAAAAACTAAACTTAAGATTAATTAAAAAATATAGTCCATTATCTAAAAACATAAAAATTGAGTTTTTAGAGTTTTTAAACTTAAACTTATTTATATATTTTCTCTCCCTCCTCCCCTCTTACTCCAAATTTATCTCTCTTTTCTTCTTTCTCTCCTCTTTTTTTTTTTACATTTTTCGTCTCTCCTCCGATCTATTCTTTTCTTTCACTCGGTTATTTGTCTCACTCTTCTTCCTCTCTATCTTATCCGATCTTTTTTTTTTCCTTCAATAATCTCTTACTTTTTTTCTTCGTCTTCCCTCTTTCTTTCTGTCCTGCTATTCTTTTTTTTTTAAATCTCTTTGTCTAATTTAAATAGTAAGATTTAAAACCAAATATGCCTTCCTTTCCCGTCTACCTGGAATGATAAAAATTTTCAAACAGATACCAAATAGGCGTTCCTTTCCCGTCTACCTGGAATCCCTTAACTCTCTCAACCCAGCAACCGCCGCAGCGGAAGCAGAAAATGTCCCAGTTTCTGCTTCAGCTCCACAATCTTCAAACACTCACTAAACCCAGCAAACTCCAATCCATACCCAGCACCTGTTTCTCTCACCATCCCAACCTCACCACTTTTCCTCAAAAACCCACCGTATCCAGCAAACTCCGCCTCTCTCCCCGCCCCCTTCTTCCCTCCACCGCTCGATTCCCCATAATAGTATGCAAATCCAACGGCTCGGGTAAATCCTAACACTCCATCTTTTTTGCTGCAGCCAGTTGTAGTTGGGTTTTTTCAGTATCTGTTTTATCAACTTATATAGTATGTTTAATTGCTAGACAGGCATAGACTTCGATGTTCTATCACGGCCAGAAGAGCGAGAAGGGAAGCCGCATCGACGCGCCAACGGAATATTCTGGATTATACTTGCTAACATTGGACTTTACTTGGCTGATCATGTGTTTCAGGGAAGTGTTTTTATTAGTGTTTGATTAATCCAAAGTTAACAACTTTGTAACTTGTAATTTGTAATTAGTTCAACGTCTAATTGGGTTTAAATTTTATGACTTGTTTACGGTTGTGTTGGGTTCGCGCGATTAAAATGCTCTACTTGTACCACAATTGGCCTACTTGGTACCAGTTTCTAACAGCAACATTCTGTCATGCTAATTGGTGAGACATATGTATGATTATGTAACAAATTATGGTTGTGTCACTTATGTTGCTGTGAATCTGGATCATTCATCGGGTTGGTTTTAGTTCTTTTCAGGAGCCATCTTTCGAGCAACATTTTCTTCTTGTATATTTTTGGTGAGGGTCGTTTTCTTCTTTTCCATTAGGGTCAAATTAATACTGAAGCTGAAAATTGTACCCGACGTATAAAATACCTATTGAAAATTAGATAGTTCCCTTTTTGCTTGAACAGGAAAGCTAGTTGAAGAAGAGGAAGGGAATTTTGCTCTGTGGCTTTGTTATATTCTTACCGGGGTTGGAGCAAACCTTGTTTCGTGGCTTGTTCTACCAAGAAATGCGGTTTCCATTGGAGCCTCTGGTGCTGTTTTCGGATTATTTACAATCAGTGTCCTTGTCGAGTTGATTTCCGATCTTGGAATTTTTTGCATCTCTTGACAGGATGAATCAGATTATGTTTAACCAGTTAACCCGTCTTTTGATCAATGCAGATGTCTTGGGACTGGAGGAAGATCCTCGAAGTGCTTATATTGGGCCAATTTGTTATAGAAAAGGTGAGCTGAGATTTTCAGAACGCTGACCTTGTTGCTCCTCAAGTCCTTTTACAGTTTTGTCATAACTTGTGTCAGACTATCTGGTTTGACACAAAATTACACTTCAGATATCTGTAGTTTTTTAGTTTACGTGTCTGCGTGTGTGTGCACATTTATTTTGCGTTTTTCTTTATTTTTTCCAAGATCAAGTACATATTTGTGTACAGATTACCAATATGATTCTGTTTTTGTTGCTGTTTTTGGCAACAACTAGGTTATGGAAGCAGCCCAAGCTTCTACTGCATTATCGGGATCCTTTGGCAGAAATTCGTTGATGAATGTCAATCACATTGCACATCTCTCGGATGCTCTTGTTGGTGTTTTTCTGGTATGGATTGTCAGCAAGTTTCCTTCTGAACCCCCATCACAAGAAGGATCAAGTTTCCAAAGCAAAGCAGGGAGAACTCGATTAGAGTTCGTTATCGAAACCACACTTATATGCTTGTATTGCAGCAGTTAATATCCTGTGCAGCAGTTAATATCATGCTCACCATTGTGCTCTATTTTTTGTTGACCGTGTGTAAAATCTTCTGATGCTAATTGATTCAATACAAAATGGATAGAATTTTCCCCAATTGGGTCAATCAGGGTCTGAACCAGATGCGTCTTTAGATATAAGCTTAATGTTTAGACCAATAGCCATGGGTCCGAAACTGCATCAAGAATGAATGAATAAAGGAAATTTTGAATGGCCCATAAGCACTTTTGTTGAAAGTGCTTTTTTACAAGGATGCTGAACTGAAAAGCGCTTGGAAGTGTTTTATAACCCAAAAACACTGAAAACTTTTTCTCAACCATGTTTGAATACCTAAAAGTGTTTTCGATCTTTCAAAAGTGCATTATCAATATGCCCCTTAGCATGCTACATTAAGCCTGTGAGAAAATGAGTTCTCATTTTTTGAAAACGATATTCTAAACTAATCTAAGCTACGGGAAATGGGACTCAAACTTTTGCCGTAAGAGGGCGGGCACACCACTCTGTCTACATTCACGAGACTCCTCTCTATAAAAAGCAGCAGCATGATTTCTCTTCATGTTCTCAACTGCCAATAACTATATTGATGATTAATGTGGGAAGGTACATGGTAGAACATTTCATTTACAACAAGTAATCAACATGCTCAAAAAGAAGCAAATTTCAATGAAAAGAAACACTTTCTCTTCACTATCCACAACATTTGTACGCTGAATTTTCTTCCGGGAGAATTCTATGATTCTGTTTACATCCAAATCGAATCGTTCCTTCAGGTCAAGAACACAACTGTACATTGCTGTGCAAACTGACCATACACACCAAGCTGGCCCTGAGATTGCTTCCTGCATATAATCGGTGATCGCTCCCCGAATTTACAATTATGCGACAGATTCATTGACTTTGCAGCAAGCGATGACACGTCCAACGAGAAATCACCATCTCTTAAAACCATTCTTCCTTTTCTAGTTGCTGAAGCTGACCCCTTTTGATCACTTGCAACGGCTGAAGGTATCTGTAAAACATTGGGATGAAATGCACTTGCAGATCTCTTTTGATATATTTTCTCTAAGCTCTCAAATGGCTCCTCTTCTTTTTTAACCTGAGGGGTCTTTTCCATACTTTTTGCAGAACCGAGCATCCTGTTTGCCTCTTTTGTTAATCCAATTGAACGCCAAGCGTCTGCAACAAGCGAGACAGTAGATTTCTCAGGCTGAACACCAAACTCTTTCATAATCTGGAGTATTTCTTCAGCTTTCCATGGCAGCTTTGCTTCTCCAAATCCCCATATTAGGGTCTCAAACGTCTTCAAATTGGGAGAAATACCGGACTCATACATCTTATCGAAAACTTTAATCGCGTTCTCCATTCTGCCAGAACTGCACCATCCACTTATGATGGTTGTGAATATAACAACATTGGGACGAACTCCTGATTTGATCATGGTTGCCAATAGTTCTTCAGCTTTCTCGACTTCTTGAGCACGCACGTAACCTTTGGCAAGAATGCTGTATGCATGCGCATCAGGTTTTATGCCGGCCTTCACCATGTCGTCAAATATTTGCCTACACTTCTCCATAAACCCTGCCGTGCTCCATGCATTCATGATGGTGCTGAATGTTATCACATCTGGGTTGACCCCAAATTCTTCCATCAACTTCAGCACCTGCAAATTAACACACATTATATGTGTCAATAATCAAAACAAACACCATTTTGTGCAATCAAATAGCTATGCGATTCTGTAGGTTAACTCACCTGATCAACCCCATCTCTATCCATGGTGTCTACGAAACCTTTAACCAGCGAGTTAAAGACAACGATGTTCGGGCGCAGACCAAGATCTTTTATCCTGCGCATAAACCTTAAGGCCTGCTTCAACTTACCTTCCTTGCAATACCCGCTTATGATAATGCCACAAGTTCGCTCGTTCGGATACAACTTGTTGTTCTGCATCTCTAAAATCAGTCCTTCTGCCCGACTCGTCTCTCCATTTTGTGCATAAGCTGTTGCTAATGTGTTGTAAGTAACAGCATCAGGCCGCATTCCAGAAGCAACCATCTTATGCACCACGCTCCATGCCTCCGTGATGTTCTTCTTCTTACACCATGCTCTGACTAGTACATTATAAGTCCTGATATTCGGCTTCACATTTTCCTCTCGGGACATCATCTCTAGCACTTTCAAAGAATCCTCAGGCTTACCCGAAATCCCATACCCTTTGATCAATGTGTTATAAGTACTGGTAGTGGGTTTCAATCCACTCTCCTTCATCTTCCTGAACATTTTCATTGCTTCCTCTACATTCCCGGATTCAGAAAATGCATTTATAACAGTATTGAAGAATATCAAATCAGGACTCAATCCATTCTCTTCTACCTGTGAAATAACAAAAGGAATGGACTCGAAACGCTTCTGGGCAGTCAAGGCAGCCAACAGTGTAGTGTATGATATCAGTGATGGCATGTGTCCTCCTTCAATCAAACCATTGAAAAGGGACTGAGCCTCCTGTGGCTTCCCTCTTTCCACCAAAATGTTCATTAGCCTAGTTCTCGAACGCACGATTCGACAACTCTCTTTGGCAATGCAGATAGCACAATGGGATTGTCTCAATGAATCATTAGACCTTGAAATCAGATGCAATTGATCCTTATCATCTGGGTAATTTCCCTGTTGGGTTAAAATTACAAAAAAAAAAATTTACAAAATCAAACCCTCTAAAAACTTCAACTGTAACAAATCAAGCAAAATAATTTCCTGTGATTAGAATCAAAGCAACACATAATCATATCATTAAGCTAATTAACAGAAAAAAGTTACCTTGATGGGTAACTCTTGGACCGTTCCATTTACAAAAGTGGCAGTCTTTTCTTCATTTTTGTTGCCTGATTCTCCCATATGGATGTTTATCTTTGCACTGAACAAAATACCAAGAACATAATATTAATTTTTTTAATTTTTTTTAGTTTTCACAATTTTGGTTTTCCGGGTAGAAAACAATCAGAAGACACCAGAAAATCAAAGCTTGGTTCTTCATGGTCAAATAAACTTGAACATTAAGGAAAAAGATTACTGAAAATATATAAGATTAACTCAAAAAATAACATCTTGGGCAATATAATACCAACTAATAATAAATTGTATGGAAATGTAGCATTTTGAATATTTCTTGAAGAGCCAGAGACAAAGGTTTTACCTTTTAGCTTGAGATTGCAGAAATTTGCAGGCAGCGGGAGAGAGAGAGAGAGTGTGTTGTTGGAGTTGCAGAGTTGTAAGGAATGAAAACACAAGGAGAAGATATAATCTAATCTCGGATCGGGTGAGAGACAAAGCGATGGGATAAGGGGGACAAAGTGAGGCTCTAAACTCTCTTCCATTAAATTTTAAAAGAAAAAATAAATTCACAAAAAAAAAAAAAAAAAAAAAAAAAAAAACCACCTGCTTAACAAGACTGCAGGTGTTTTGCAAGTTTATTATTTTTTTAAACATATTATTTCTTTTTTCCAAACAAAAAAAATTTAAAATAAAAAAAAACAAATTGTTACACGTGTCGCAGGAAAGAGCGTAGTAAAAGTGCAAGTGTGATCAATTTTATTATGATTTCTTTTGATACACATAATTAATCAGAGAAATATGAGAATGAGTTGTACATCGGTGCGTAAGCTAATCCGGTAATTCATGTTTGGACCCATAAGCAAGAACATTTATGTAAAAATTTCGGTATGACATGATTGGGTAGGACTTGATTTTTTTTTTGGCAAACGGGTAGGAATTGATTTGATAGAACCCTAATTCGTAAAAGAAAGAAAGTGCAGAAAAAGGAAATAAAAGCAAAGAAATTGAAATTCATTAATTTCATTCATTCCTTTCTAATAAGGATGCGTTTGTTCAACTAGATTCTTTCGGACTGGACTATTTAACGACTAAGGTGAACTGGCTTAGACTAGACTAAGTTGGACTGATTTAGTGAAGCGTTTGGTGCTGTGTCAGACTAAAAAGCAGAATAATTAACAAACTCTAAAATTATATTATTTAATCCCTATCTTTTTTAATATGTTTTTATGAAGGGAGTTTTAAAGAAACACTTCTGGTATAATAGGGAATTGTTATTGACATTTCAAAAATCTCATTCTACACTCCAAACTTTCTATATTTGGAAAAAAAAATACATTTGTGAGGAGTATAGAATGAGATTTTTGGAGTGCCAATAACACTTCCTGGTATAATATTATACTATTTAATCTATATCTTTTTAATACTTTATTATTAATTTTATCTTTTTATTTTTTGTTTCTAGAACCCTCTTCATCTCTCCCTCCCCTCTCCCATTTTTTCTCCCTATCTATCTTCTTCCAACTCTAGAAGCTGGAGAGCTACATGATGCACATCAAACAAATCTCTCTAATCCTGTTTGAATTCCAGTCTTAATCCATATGGAAGAAAAAACGCAGAAGATGAAGACAAAAGCAAAACTGGATCCCGTTTGAAACCCAGATTGATTCCATCGAATCCCTCAAAATTACAGCCTCCTCCCTTGCACCCTTCTCCCAGTTAACTACCACAACAGCCCAAGTCATAGATGACGAGAAAAACCAATCCTTATTGCCCTTTTCCGACTTCTTAGGCTCGAATTCAGAAGCCATTGATACCCTGAAATCGTTTTTGCAGCAGAAGATGAAAACACGATGAAGACGACGAAGAGCTCAAGATCTTGTAGCGCTTGGAGTGGATGTTCATAATAGAGAGGGTTCTCACTGAAATGGGAGGAAATGATGGGATGAAGAAATGGGACTACTAATCCTAACCTTTGGCACGGTATTAGTAGTGAAGCCCTTAATGAACACGAGTCCCATTTAGTCTCATCAAACCTAGTCATTTACCCGCACTAAACAAGGGACTAGGACAGTTTCTAAGCCAATCCTAGCTAAGAAGGCCAAACAAACACGACCTAAAGGTTCATAGCCTTATCACATTCAGTAGAAGCCTAAAAGCATCTAAACCAATAATAACCCGAATACCCGACTATATATTGACCAGAACCTATTGGCCCATTAATAATTAAAGTAAGTTTCACATTCCACATGGCAGGTTCTAAGTTGGATTACTGACGCTAGGAATCGCACGATGGTGGCCAAGGGAGACTGAAATGACTTTGTGAGTCTTTCATACTCCCAAAAGTGTAGACTATCGTGACGTAGCCACCAACATTTTTTTTTTAGAAAAAAAAGGAAAAAAAGAAAAAAAACATAATTGTGAAGTGTCCAGCCTAGCCTAGCCAACCATGTTTCCATACTTCACTGATGTTGTGTCTACGTAGGTGAATGATTATACCACTTCTCTAATGAAACAAAAATTATTTAGTAAAGTTGTCGCACTACAACGCCATACACAAAAGGGTAAATATCACAAAACATTGGGTAAGACAAAATGTAGGAGGAGGTTTATTTTTTGGGTGCCAATAAAGATGCCATGATATCTAGATGTTTTTTCTGAAATTTTTCTCTTAATGAACAACGTAATCCAGACTTCCATGGTGAAGTTTATTTTTTCCAACCAATGGTAATGTATGAAATGATCAGTCTATCAATCACCATCACCATTGCAATCTACTTTTACCATGACAAATTTGCCATGCTGAGATCATGATCTTTTCTTGGAGAACATTGTCAGATAGCTACAATGGGCTTTAATATTGGGCTTGAATCAGTCCACTATGGATTATGGGCTAGGCCCCCATACATTGGTCTTAGCTGTAAGCCCACGGCTCTACGCACTCGGCTTAATGCAAAAGTACTTCGTTCTTACCGCTATTGGCAAAATTCTCGTTTCCCTTCAGATTTTCATAAGAAAATGCCGTAAAGATTAAACATTCAGACTACTCTTCTTTCTTTGTAATTAACAATATTTTTTTCGTTAATCACAAAATAATCACCGTGATTAAAACCCAGATTCAAGATTCATCTGAATATTTAGCGCAATTGTAAATTCTCTTTGAATTTTGGAATTTTTTTTTCTGGAGTGGGCAATTTCGGGTAAAATTAAAATTACCCATTACCCAAATGGTTATTTATCCTCAATTTTCTAGTAAAATTCTTCCATTTCTTGCTCTGTTTCAGTATTTGGTCAAATGGGTCTCTGGTATTCACTGTTTTCCTATATGTATCTCTCTTGTTTTCTCCTACATTTGAAAATTTAGCTCGTTTTGTATTTGTCAATGTTTTTGAATTGTTGCCATGGAATTTGAAAAGAATTTCATTGTGCTTGTTGCTTTTTTAATCCTCAAGAAGTGTAAATGTTGTTGCTTAATGGGGTTAATGTGGCACTCCAGTTTCTTGATATGGTTCTTCATGTTTAGGAGAGTAACTTATGTGGAACGAGTTCACTTTGGTGTCCCCCTGCCATAGTCATTCGATCATTGGAGCGGGACGTTATGGTGGCGAGACAGTTTTTGAGTTTGGTTTTATTATCTTTTGCAGGTATGAAGGTTTGGATCAATATATACGGTCAAGACTTCTTCTGCAACCAAACTCATTTCGGTTTGTTGCTTCTAAAGTGGTGATTGATGGGTTCCTTTTTGGGCCATTGGATTTACTTGTGTTTTTTCACATACATTGGTTTTTCTACCGGAAAGAGTTTTCCTCAAATCAAGGAAGATGTGAAAAAGGATTTTCTACCAGCCTTTGTTTTGGTAGGAGGCATATGGCCAATTGTGCAAGTAGTAAGTTTTCAATTTATACCTATAAGATATCAGCTCCTCTATGTCAACTTCTTCTGCTTGTTGGATAGCTCATTTTTGTCATGGTTCGAGCAACAACAGGACGCTTCTTGGAAGCAATGGATGAAATCTTTAGTATATGTCAGAAAACTACAGATTCAACTTTCGTTTGAGGCCTCGATGATTATAGTGCCCCATGTAAGAAAAGTAAAACAGTTGAGTGAAAAAACTGAGATACCTATTTGATGTGAATGTAAATAACATGTGTTGTGCACATGATATGAGATAGGAGTGTAAATGACATGTGCTATGCACATGGGATTAGTAGTTTACTCTCTAAGTCAATGTATTAGAAGAGTTTAAAAGGGGCTTTTCCATGTATTGTAAGAGTGTAAAAATATAATTGCAGAAAAGGAAATAAAAATTCTTTGAGATTCATAGCTTCTTCTCTAAACCTTTCTTCTTCTTTGTATAATTTGTGAGTTGTTCTTAATCTCTTCACTGTGTTAAGATGGTACCAAGAGTCAGGTTCAATTGCGCGGTGCTCCCGATTCATGTTTTTCGTTGCTTCGATTACTGTTAAGGTGATATTTTTCTTTTAAATTTCTAATTAGTTGTTGAAGTTGGAATTTGTTTTGGGAAGGTTGATGCCATACAAGAATGTTGTTTGAAGAATTTGTTGATGAATTGCCTCAAGGTCGATGCCAAAGGTGTTGATTGTGTGCTTGTAAATGTGATGTGGATCTGAAGGTCGATGCCGATTATGTTGATGAATTAGTTAATTCTTGAAGTTTTTGATTCTTTAAGGCCGATGCCATATCTGAGTTTCTTTCATTCTTGATAATTTCTGAAGAATATATCGATTGTAGTTGGGTTTTCTTGAATTTTGTCATCTGGGTTTTTCTTACCGACATAAGAATGTCAATATTGTGCATTTGTTTCTATTGCTGGGTATTGAAGATTGTTGTTGCTGATCATCATGTCAAATTCCGTGAAGATTGAAAGCTTGCTGGGTATGCTTACTATTAAGCTTATTGATGATAATTTCATAAAGTGGAATTTCCAGTTTTTGTCTGTTTTACGTGGCTATGATTTATTTGATCATTTCACTGGTGAGTCTGTATGTCCTCCCAAAGTTGTTCTCACTCCTGAACTGGGTGTTAATACGGAGATTAGTGCTACTTATAAAACATGGATTAAGACTAATATGGCCTTGTTGAGTTTTTTAATTGCAACTTTGAGTGATGATGCTATAGAACATGTTGTTGGATGCAAAACTCCTAGAGAAACATGGACAACTTTGTAAGATCGTTACTTGTCTATTTCTAGTGCCAGTGTTAATCATTTGAAGGCTGAGCTTCATACTTTACAAAAAGGAGGAGATATTATTGATAAGTATTTGTTACGATTGAAAAACATTAAGGATCAGTTGCAGGCTGTAGGGGAAAAGGTATCTGATAATGATCTTATAATTGCTGCTCTCACTGGTTTACCTCCTGATTATGATACGATTCACACTGTGATTTTAGCTAAAGATACCTTAATTACTTTGAAAGAGTTTCGAGCAAAGTTGATTGGTGCTGAAAAGACTATTGAGTCAAGGGTACATTTTCTAGTCTAGAGCATGGTTCTTATGTATGTCAATACCAATTCTTCCACTAGTACTTCTGACAATAGTGATTCCTCTTCATTCTCGGGTAATTCTGGTTCCTTTCCATTCTTGGGCAACTCTGGTTCATCTTCTCAAGGATCATCTAATTTTGGGTATGGTTCTAATGGCACTTGTTCCTCATATAGTAATGGTGGTTATCCTAGTTATCAATCTAATGGTAATAATGCATTTTCATCTGCTGCTAATGGTAATTATGGAGGGAGATTTTATAATAATAACAATTTCCGGCCAAGGGGCAATGGTGGCTACAAACCCAGGTTCAATAATTCAAGGAATGGTTGGCAATCTTGGTTTGGCAATACTTCTAACAATTATAAACATATTTCAAAGTGTCAAATTTGTTCTCGAAATGGTCATGTTGCTATTACATGTCTCTATATAAATGATATTGGAAATGGTCAGAATGTTCAAGAGTGTTAAATATATGGAAAATGGGTCATATTGCCCTCAACTGCAAACATAAAACAAACTATGCTTATCAAGGCACATAACCACCTCTTTCTTTGACTGCTAATTATGCCTATCAAGGGTTTACTCCTAAGCATGAAGTTTCTATGTATGCCTCTTCACCACAGTTTCCATCACTAGTGTCATTTACTCAATATCCTCTGAGTGTATCTCTAGTTCATCCTTCTACTATGTTTGCTATGAATGCATAAAGCTCTCTTGAAGTTGTAAATGGTGATTCATGAATCATTGACACCGGTGCATCTCATCATATGAGTCATGTTGTTAATGTTCTTACTCCGGCTATTCCATATGAAGGAAATGAGAAGATAATTATTGGAAATGGTACAAGTTTGGAAGTCAAACACATTGGCAATACTACCTTGCCTACTCAATCTTATGTCTTACATCTTAAAAATGTCTTACATGTGCCAATGCTTATTGTCAATCTTTTATTAGTTAAAAAGCTTTGCAAGGATAACCATAGCTAGTTTATTTGTGATGATGTCCAGTTCTAAACAAGGCAACATGGGCAATCCTCCACCACAGTAAGAGTAACAAAGAAGAGTTGTTCAGAATTCCAGTACGTGTGTTTCCTACATTGTTAAGTTCAGGTGTTGTTTCTTTTGCCTTTTGGGACATACTGTGAAAAAGTCTTTGTGGCATCAACGTTTGGGTCATCCATTAAATGAGATACTTGTTGCAATGCTTAAAGATTTTGATATAGTTTGTAGTCCTGATGAAAATGTACAAGTCTGTTCTCATTGTATTTGTGGTAAGATGAGTCGATTACCTTTTTCAGAGATGATTGATAGGATAGATATCCCATTTTACAAGATACATAGTGATGTTTGGGGACCTTTTTCGGTTCTTTCTGTTGGAGGTTATAGATACAATGTTTCTTTTCTAGATGAAGCCACTAGGTTTGTATGGATTTTTCCTCTTATAAATAAATAAATCAAATGTTTTTGTTGCATTTGTTAAATTATGTGCCTATGTTGCAAATCAATTTAATGCTAAGATCAAGGTGTTCCAATTTGATGGTGGTGGGGAGTTTTTGAATACTTCATTTAAAGATTATTTGGATAAGAATGGAATCTTGGATTATGTTTCTTGTTTGTACACACCTTAGCAAAATGGCATGGCTGAGAGAAAGCATTACCATTTGCTTAAACCAACTATTACTCTTATGACAGCTGTTAAATTGCCACACAAATTCTAGTATTATGCAGTTGTTCATGCTCCCTTCTTGATTAATCAAATGCCTTGTAAAGTATTACAAATGACTTCTCCCTTTGAACAATTGTATGGCAAGAAACTTGCATTGTCTACTTTAAAGGTCTTTGCTTTAGCTATTTATCCCGTACCTTCGACCTTATAATGCACACAAATTGCAATCTCGATATGTTCAATGCATCTTTCTGGGTTATTCAAATGGATATAAGGGTGCTCTTTGCTACAATATGTTGACAGGAAAGCTTCTTATTTCTAGACATGTTTTGCATGATGAGAGCTCATTTCCTTGTGTGGATATGGTTAGTTCTTGTTCTCAGAGTTCAGTTCCATCATTTTCTTCCGTGAATCTTCGACCTTTAGTGGTGTAGTTACCTAGTTCTACTGAAAACTCTAAGGTTTCTATTAATACTAATAGGTCTCACAATTTATCTTCCAATTCATTAGCTCATCAACATTAGTCTGCATCTACTACTAGTACAAGTACATCTTCACTTGCTAGTAATGATCCAGGTTCTAAAACACATGCTACTCTTTCCGGTTCCAATTCCTTGTTGCATGTCCTTCATCCAAGCTCAGTTACAATTTCAGTTTCTTCACAAGGCATTCAAACTCGATTAAGAACATGCACCATTACTCGAAAGCATTATTCATTCTGCCCTCACTGCTTTATTTCCTGAAGTTCACTCATTAACTTTTGAAGATGATGCTCAATTTTCAAGGGGTTTTACATTCCTTGCTGATATTCATGATGCTTCTGAACCATCAAGCTTCAAATAAGCTTCACAAATTCCACAGTGGCAGTTGGCAATGCAAGAGGAGTTTGATGCTTTCCAATCTCAAGGTACTTGGATTCTTGTCCCTAACTCTGAGATAGAATGTTGTAGGGAGTAAATCGGTGTACAAGCTTAAGAGGAATAATGATGGCTTTATTTTTTTATTTAAGGCCCGATTAGTAGCACATGGGTTTAGCTAAGAACAAGTTCTTGATTATACAGACCTTTAGTCTAGTGGTTTGACAAACTACAGTGAGATTAATTTTAGCATTAGCTGCCACATACAAATGAGATCTTAGACAGACAATTGGATGTTAAAAATGCGTTTTTACATGGGGATTTACATGAAGAGATTTTTATGAAGCAACCTTAAGGATTTGTTGATTCTAGGTTCCCTACTCATGTGTGTAAGCTTATGAAATCATTGTATGGTTTAAAACAAGCTCTTCGAGCTTGGAATGACAAGTTCACTGGTTATCTACAAACTATTGGTTTTGAAGCCTCTATATCAGATTCTAGTCTATTTGTGAAGACAGATAGTACTCATGTTATTATTTTACTTCTATATGTTGATGACATAATCATCACAAGCTCTAATTTTGAGTTGGTGCAATCTGTGATTACTAATCTTACTGAGGTCATTGATTTGAAGGATATAGGGAAGTTAGCTTATTTTCTTGGTATTCAAATTAATTACAAGTCTAATGGGGATTTGTTTATGAACCAAGGGAAATATGCTAAAGATCTTATTCATAAGGTTGGTATAGATGATTGCAAAAGTTGTTCCACCCCTTGTAAACCCCATAATCAGGTTTTAACCAGTGATGGCTCTTTGTTGTCTGATCCCACCTTATATAGAAGCTTAGTTGGCGGTCTACAATACCTCACTTTCACTCGTCCAGATATAGCCTTTGCAGTTAATACAGTGTGCCAATACATGAGTGCTCCAACTGATATCCACTTTGCCATGGTAAAACAAATCCTGCGATATTTGCAAGTTATGTTCAATGTGGATTGGCATACATTTCTGGTAGATTTTTACTTTTAAAATGCTTATAGTGATTCCAATTGGGATGCTGATTTAAACTCCAGATGTTCTATTACTGGTTATGTGGTGTTTTTGGGGAACAATCCAATCTATCTTGTCAATCAAAGAATAAGACTTCTTTTTCCAAGAGTTCCACAGAGGCTGAATATTGTGCATTAGCTCATACAACTGCAGACTTTGCTTGGATCGGGTTACTTCTTAAAGATTTACATGTGTTTCTGCATTCTCCTCCAGTCCTTTACTGTGACAATCAATTTGCAATTGCTCTCAGCTTGAATCCTGTCCAACATTCCAGGATCAAACATTTAGAAACTGACTTTCATTTTGTTCGTGAAAGGGTGCAAAAAGGAGATTTGTCAGTTCAGTACTTGTGTACTAAAGATCAAATTGCAGATGTTCTCACGAAGGGCTTCCACGTACCTGATTTCTTAAGGCATTGTTTCAATCTTAAGTTGGGTTACCCCACTTAAGATTGAGGGGGGGGGGTATTGGAGGTTAATGTAAATAACATGTGTTGTGCACATGATATTAGATAGGAGTGTAAATGACAAGTGCTGTGCACATATGATTAGTAGCTTACTCTCTGAGTCAATGTATTAGAAGAGTTTAAAATGGGCTTTTCCCTCTATGTATTGTAAGAGTGTAAAAATACAATTACAGAAAAGTAAATTGAAATTCTTTGAGATTCATAGCTTCTTCTCTAAACCTTTCTTCTTCTTCGTATAATTTGTGAGTTGTTCTTAATCTCTTCAGTGTGTTAAGAATACCAACTTAGTTTTTGAAAGTTGGGAATTCAGAAAAGGTGGATTTACTCTCATGGAAATCTAGTTTTTACTTGCGATCCAAGTTTTCTTCGATTTGTGTTTAACAGATATGAACAAGGAAATAACAACTGCTACTTCAAACCTAGGCAGAAAGTTATTGTAAAATTATTTACCACAAACATTAGTGTAATCTATGAATTTTTTTTTTCAGCAGGCAATTGAAAAAAATGGAATATACATAATATAAAATCGAACAAACACAAAAAAAAAAATCATTCCCTAGAACACAAATGTTTCGAGGTCTTAATTCTTAACTCCAGACTGTTCATTAGCCTTCACTGCTGGAGCCGGAAGGGTTAAGACCGTACTCACTGGTAGTTTCATTGTACCTACTGATATCATGGTAGCTGATGAGGCAATATTATACTATATATTTAATCCTATTCTTAGTTATAGTTTATTGGTTATTTTGGTAGAATTTTGATACTTTGTTATATATTTTCAATGCTGGACATTCAACTTCCTCTGGAGCAAAAAGTGATCAAATGGATGAATTTTCGAGTGATTCCAATTGAAGGATATTCGTGAGTCTTTCAAGATGATTGTGTCAAAATTCCAGATTTTTCTACCAAGCCATTTGATCGTGGCGAAGAAAAGAAAGCCCAACACCCAGCTTTCCCAAATTGACGTTTCTGGATGTTTTAGGTGTTTTGAGGTCAAGATGATATATTTTGAGGAAGATTCCTTTTGAGGGTTTGTTAGGGATGTCATAAGCTTTAAAAATGACCTTTTGGGACCAAATCGAAGTTGATTTGATTGATTGGTCAAAAGTCTGATTTTTTGAGAAGTTCGAATTTCAGTTCAAATAGGAAGCCTCTTATTTCCTAGTTATCTTATTCTATTATGTTTCCTAGTTTTTAGAAGACATTTTCTAAGTAGGATTTTATTTTGTACTAGTATAAATAAGGATATTTAGCCATTAGAAACGAACACATCAATTTGGAGAACTTAGCTAGGTTTTGATGTTTTAAGGTGTTTTCTATCCTTTTTCTATTTCAAAAAAAATCCTTCTGTTTTATGGTTGTTCGTAACTAATTTAGGGTGATGCCTTGAGCCTTAGCATGAATGTGTAGTCTTTATTTAATTGTTTATGATATTATGCATGCATACTTTAAATTATTAATCACTGTGTTTAAACTGTCTATATATCTTAATGCTTAGCTACCACTAGGATGTTTAGATAAGTAATCGGATGCAATTCGGTCGGAATGCCACTGGAGGATTGAGTATTGCTTCTTGTGATTGATAGTTGTAAGTTCACCTAGGGCGAATGCCACGTCTTAGGGGTTGCATGGTTTTTCAAAGTGTTTTCACAAAGCATAATATGTCGTGCATGTTTATATTTGATCTGAATGACGCAGACGGATTGCATGTTTGATAGACGTTCTAGCTTGAGTGCCACAAGTAGAATATGCATAAGGAAAACCTAACCTTCAAAGTTGCATGTGTAATTCATAAGTAATTGGTAAAACTACATAGGATTGTTAAGGGGATGGTAGAATCCTAGTGCTTTTCCAAATTTGTTTCTCAAAACCTTTTTCTTTTGATTTGATTTCTTCTTAATTGGTTATTAGTTGTTTTTCCTAAATTATTTTTGTTAAATTCGTTTTTATTATTTTTAAATTCAAAATCAACCTTTTCCAATCTTTGTTTCAAATAATTAACTAAGATTTTGATTTTGCATAAATTGTTTTAAATAATCCCTGTGGAAAATGACCTTATTTGAGCCGTTTATACTTCAACTACCTTGTTCTCTTGAAAGTATTTTGTGTGATTTTAACTTCTTTGCGTAGGTACTTAAAAATCCTATAAGTAGCTATTATGTATTGTGCTATTTCTTGGTGTGATTCCTTCATGAAGCTCCGTCAAGGAAGTGACTCCTTCCAAAGCATGGACAACCTACCCAGTTTGGATCAAGTGTCAAAAAAATTCGGTTAATTAGATGAACACTTATGAGCTTGGTTTTGAAGAAACTACTATCATAAGCTATAACAGTGAAATAGGAAAAAGGAATTACTTGGCACATTCGCAATCGAAGCCATGCTGAATGGTGTACATCAGCGAAAGTAACAATTCGAGCCATCTCATTGTTGTTGTAGTCTTTCTCCAACCTTGGATCAATAAGAGCACTGAAATCGTTATTTTCCAACGCTTGAGTGAGCAATGGCCTAGCCTACAATGTTGAAAATGAAAGTTCAATCAATTGTTCACTCAAATTTCTGCACTCGAGGACCTCGACTGATGTTTTGCATCCATTGGATAGTCTGATTAACGAAAAATAGGTGAGGGAAATGGTAAGAAACACAGCAGAAGAAGAGAACGCTTCAAATGTGTTAATTGTATTCTTTTCATTCTGAGGTATATATAATCATGTATAATCCTACTACAATAAGGGAAGAATAATTACAAGCAATCTACAACCTAAACTAGGAAACCCAAAATAATAGGAATCCCAAAATTAAAGGGAAATATTATACAAGTCAATACTCCCCCTCAAGTTGGTGCATATATGTCACACATGCCTAACTTGTCCAAGAAACTTGAGAACTTGTCACTAGAACGAGCCTTCGTGAGTGTATCAACCACTTCATCCCCGATCCTAATCGTGGGAAATTCAATTACTTTTCCCTCTAATTTTTCTTCAATGAAGAACCTATCAACCTCTACATGCTTCTTCTTATCATGTTGTACCAGATTATGAGCCATATCCCTAGCAGCCTTGTTGTCACAAAATAACTTCATCGGCAGATTGTGGTTAACCCCTAAATCTTGTAATAGAAACTTAAGCCACAAGAGTTCATAAATACCAAGAACCATACCTCGATATTCCGCTTCTGCACTCGAACGAGCTACTACATTCTACTTTTTACTTCTGTATTTTACTAGATTACCACCAACAAAAGTGAAATATGCTGATGTTGAGCTTCAGTTATCTACTGAACCTACCCAGTCGGCATCGGTATATCCTTCGATTTTGAAATGCTCATTATTCTTAAACATAATTCCTTTACCTGGACTTCCCTTCAAGTAACACAATATCCTCATAACCGCACTCATATGTTGTTCTTCTGGATTATCCATATATTGACTGATTATGCTCAATGCATGAGCAATATCAAGTCTTGTTTGTGCCAAATGCATAAATCTCCCAACTAACCATTGATATTTTCCTTTGTCTACCAGTACTTGATTCTGAAGAAGACTCAACTTCGTTCCTTCAACCAACAGAGTTACAACAGGTTTACAGGTTGACATCCCGGTTTCCTTTAACAAATCAATGATATACTTTCTTTGGGACAAGAATATTCCAGACTTGCCTTTTGATACCTCGATCCCAAGAAAGTATTTTAGAGATCTAAGATCTTTCATTCCGAACTCCATAGACAAATACTTCTTTAAAGTAGATTGTTCAACCGGGTCATTCTCTGTGACCATCATGTAATCCACATATACAATGAGTGTTGTAATCTTTTCATTCCTCCGTTTCAAGAACAAGGTATGATCCCAATTGCTTTGACTATACTTGAATGCCTTCATTGATTTAATGAACCTGCCGAACCATGATCTTGGTGACTGCTTTAATCTGTATAATGACTTATTTAGCTTACATACCTTACCCCTATTCATGTCTGTTCCGGTACATCTTTGTGGAAGCTCCATTATTCAATCAAATCTCCATGTAGAAATGCATTTTTTACATCGAAATGTTGAAGTGGCTAGTTTAGGTTCGCTGCCAGGGACAAAAGACCTTGAACAATATTGATCTTGGCTACTGGATTAAAGGTGTTCGTGTAATCTATGCCATATTTTTTTAGTGTACCCCTTTGCCACTAGTCTTGCTTTAAACAAATCGACCGTTGCATCTGTTTTGTATTTCACTATATAGACCCATTTACATTCCACAGGTTTTTTGCCTGCTGGCAAGTCCGATAGTTCTCATGTAGCATTCTTCTTCAACGATCTTAGTTCCCCATTCATTGCTTTTTTCCACATAGGATCGGCTAAGGCTTCCTGCACATTATTAGGAATATATACAGTAGACAATTGATTCACAAACGACTTATTTGATTTAGACAGTTGACAAGTGGACACATAGTTGTTTAATGGGTACCTCACTTTCGAGTTATGGGTTGGTTCGCTCACCGAATGTTTAGTTTTACATTTAAGGTCTGCCTCATAAGTGGGTTTAGGAATGCCTCGATTAATCTTTTCCGGGAGACTACGAAGTGGTGGTCCACCTGGAGTAGAAAACGATTGGTTATGAGAATCACTGAGAGATAAGTCGGCATGTACTGTTTCTTCTACAACATTGGGTTCCAACTGCAAAGGGATTGATGGGGTTGTGTTTTCTGTTATCTCGGGTTCGGTGGGAAATTGATGTGCAGTAACAACCTGATTGTAGCTTGGCTGTTGTGTAGTAGCCTGATGCTCGATGACTTGCTGTTGTGTTGTAGCTTGCTGCTCGGCGGTATGCTGTTGAGCAGTGGCCTGCCGTTTAGTGGTGGGTGGTTGTTGTTCGGTTCTATAATCAAACATACAAACTTCATCACCTTGAAACTCCCCTTGAAATGAGGACTCAAAGGAACCAAAATAAATCTCCGTTTCATGAAAAGTGACATCGGTAATGATAACCATTTTCTTGGTTCGAGGGTGATAGCATCGATAGCCTTTCTAAGTAGTAGCATACCCCATCAACACACATCGAAGAACTCGAGGTTCAAGTTTGTTTTGTCGTTATGAAGGGTGCACGTGGACGAAAGCCACGCAACCAAGAACACAAGGGGAAAGGTTAGGGAATGGCGAGTAACTGAGCAGAGACATAAGAGTCCAAAACGGTGTCTGAAACTCAAGAGTACGAGAGGGAAGTCGATTAATAAGGTAGGCAGCAGACGTCAGGGCCTTACCCCAATAATATAAGGGAAGATGTGCCTTAAGAAGAGAAACACGAACCATTTCTAACAAGTGTCGATTCTTCTGTTCAGCCACCCAATTCTCAGTAAGATTTAGTTTAAAGAAAATGGATCATAACCTCTTTTTGAGCGTTATAGAGCTTGAATTTTAAATCTCCAGTTCCGGGAGTTGAGTCATTGGAACCTATACATCCATAATGTTTGATGCATAAGACATCAACATTCCTATATCCGCGGATGATCGTTCTGGGACATGGATCCATGCGGTGACATCATGCAACAGTTATGCTTTGGGAATGTAATAGTTTAGTAGTGTCATATTCTTCTTCTTTCAAATGATTGAATCTTTTGAGTCTGAGGGTCTACCACGCTTTAGGCGTGCAATAGATAAATCATTTGTTGCCACATTATTTTGTCCAATAGAGACATCAATTCTTCTAGACACATTTGCAGCTAATATATGTGATTTTATCACTTTTCGTTGCATCATTAAATACATCTGGCATTTGATTGGCAATACTTTGAAGATGAACAATTATTCTCACTTCATTTTCACATTGATTGCTTCATGAATCAAAATAAGACAAAGTGGGTTCATCCCACAACAATTCTCGTCGTTCTTTTGGAACAGTCTTTTCTCCCCCTAACGGCGGGAAAACTGTCTATTCAAAATGACAGTCTGCAAACCGTGCGGTAAACTTATCCCCAGTAGGATTCCAAATATTGAATGATAGATGGTAAATCAAATCCAACATAAATTTCCAGTTTGCGTTGATGCCTCATTTTAGTACGTTGTGGCAATGCAATAGGTACATAGATAACACAACCAAAAACTCGTAAATGTGTAATGTTTGTCAGGTGCCCAAACATGAATTGTACTGAGAAGTATTGATGGTTGACATCAGGTCTTAACCAAACTAATAATGCATCATGTAAAATGGCATGTCCCCATGTAGAAACTGACAATTTCGTTTTCATGAGCAAAGTGCATTAATCAATTTCATCCGCTTAACATGATGTTCAACATCAATGCCCAGTGACATGCAATAGTCATAAAAAATTTGAAATGTAAACACTCATGGATTATATCATCATTTACATGAATCAAGGAACTTCTAGTCCTTATTTAATAGCTTGTGGACTGAGACTTTTATGGCTTTATTACAATTAAGTTGTAGCACTGCGGCACTTCAAACTTATGGTACTCATCAAGGAACTTCATGTATGATCTTGAGGATCATGGAACTTCATGTCCAATCTTTTTGTATAATGATGATCAAGGAAATTCAGGTTTGTTCTTTTTACATGATGAAACTTCAGGTCTAATCATTTTATATAATGAGGATCAAGAAACTGCAGGTTTTGATCTGATCAAGGAATTTCGGGTCCTGTATATACTTATCATAACAAAAAGAAGTACAATAAATAAATTAAAGTAATATGCGGTAATTTCAGCCATGGTAAATAAATTGCTTTTAAGTAAATAAACCTTGTGACAAAGGCTTTAATTCAGCATCATTCACATAAATAAATCAAAACTTAAAGCAAAGGGAGATAATTCCACTCACTATAAATAAATTGCTTTTAAGTATATGAAACTTTTGAAAGGGCTTTAAACCTGCACCATTCACATAAAACAAAAGTATTAAACTCTTTTAATAAAGAAATGCACTGACGAGTCCATTTTGAATATCATCATTTTCTTTTTTCTTCTTTTCACATGGGGCCAACGCACTATTCCAAAACCTTTTTCTATTTTTTTCTTCTTCTTTTCACATGGTGGCACCATTCCAATACCTTTTTCTATTTTTTTTTTCTTCTTCTTTTCACATGGTGCGTTGGCACCATGTGAAAAGAGGAAGAAAAAAAAAATGATGATATTCAAAATGGACCTGTTAGTGCACTTCTTTATTAAAAGGGTCGGATATTTTTGTTTTATGTGAATGTTGTTGGTTTAAAGTCGTTTCTTTTGTTTCATTCCTTTTATTTTATTTTTACAACTCTTTAAGTCTTTTTAGTTACTCAAGAAGTGATAGTAATAATAAGTCTCAATTTGTGTTCCCCCTCCGGTGAGTTTCGAAAAAGTCGAAACGGTTCCCATAAGTTTTGGAGTCAAAAGTAGTGTCTGCAATTATGAGAATATCAAACCATTAGATTTAGCTCAAAATTTAGTATGCTATGGATAAGAGGATACCAAACAACTTTCGTGAAGAAACTGTTTTGATTTGAGCTACTGAAAATGGAGTTTCGGTAATAATAAGATGGATGTCCAGGTTTTTGCTAAATTGGAAACTAGGTTGGTGTTTCAGACATCTGCAACGATCACACCGTTGAATTTTCTAAAAATTTGATATGTTATAGGTACTGAGCAGATGAACAACTTTCAAGAAGAAAGTATTTCAATCTGAGGTCAGCAAGTTAGAGTTCAGAGGCTATTTACATAGTTGTCAGATTTTCTACGGATTTTGAGTATGTACCCTTTTGCTTCTGCAAAGGATGACATACAGTCATACAACAAGATATATAGTTGCTTCAAGAAAATCAGTAGTACCGAGTTTTGAAGATGAAATGAAAAGATTTTCTTATCTGTGAGATTCCAGTTGACAGAAGTGAGAGGTAGGTAGTGCTTCACCGGATTTGTGGCGTTGTGCTTTCCACTGACACGAGAACTTCTCGTGCTGATAACGTGTTGTAAAATCGACAATATGTGTGCAGTAGAATAAAAGTAAATAAGACACAATATTTACGAGGTTTCTCTACAGTCAATGTGACTGGAGTATGTTCTCGGGGTAGCAGTGATGCTTTTATTTATAATCTAGAATAATAGGAGTACAAAAATAACTCTCTATGCTCTCATCCCTTCTTCCTCTCTTTTCTTTCCCCTTCCTCTTTCTTTCTTCCGTTTGTTTTGTGTGTGTGCTCTCCTCCTTCTCATTCACTTTATAGGCAAAGAAATCACTATTTATATGGATCATCCACATATTATTTATAACAGATAGGACATAATTGAGGAGAGCCCGTGAACGAAATTTTAATTATTTTTTAATAAATTTCTTCCAACTAATCTTCCAACGAAACTCTCACTTACTTTACTTTTATATATGAATGGGGAAGCAGCATGTGATCAGTAAGACAGGAACTAGATGCTGTTGTTGTTGGTGGTGTTGGAAGTGGAAATCCCGTTCACCTTCCGTTGTCTCACTAGGGCTATGGCCGCTACGAGTTGATATGGGAAAAGAGCTTGGGTGGATAACATCACGATAACGTTATTCGTAAGACAATTCTTACAATATAAAATTCAATGTATTCTACGTTTTAATGGAGAGAACCTTTAATAGAGGTGTCATGCAATCCGGAGTATAAGAGAAGCTAATAAAACGTTGCCACAGTGATATTTATGAAGCCAAACCAACTGAACATCGTTAGTGTTTGTGCGTGTTTGTGAGGGGGAAATGGAATCCATTGCCCCATTGAGATTTTTCTGCATCCAGATTCCATGCATGCTCGCTCTATGTGAGAGCTAACCTAATAAAGCAGTCATGCCGAAGTCTCTCTTTTGATATAGGTGCCCATATCAGATAGTTGAGTCTATAGACTTCAATCATAAAAGTCATTAGGCACCCATCACTCACCCATTCAGTGTTTATCCTTAAGCTCCTTTTACTTGTAAGTAAGAAGTCGTAGGTTTGCTTCTTGCCAGAGGCAAATTTAAACCACATTATTGTTAGCCTATTGTGAGGCTAAATACATCCCTTCTCCGTTAGTGTAGATAATATCATTTGTAAAAAAAAAAAAAATCTCTTCGACTTCTCAAAGTCTCAAATTCAGATTGAACAGATTTGCATACGGGGCTACTAGTGGGGGACCCACAAAAATTTCACGTACAAGTTGACTGACTTTTCTTGTTGGCACTGTTTCTACTGGGAGATGCTCCAATTAATAAGATACAAAGGAAGATGTAAAAGTAGGGCAGATGACAACAATGCTTGCTTGGTTCCCAGGATTTAGGTTACAAGAGTTGGATGCTGTCTTTCTTCTTGGAGTACTCGTCTTTCATCCCGGATCAAAATCTAATATGTTTCTTTCCGTTCCTCACAAGCCAATTAGTTCTCCGAAACAAGAGATCAAAAAGATTGTCCTCGTTTTTCAAGTGAGTCGCCAGTGTTACACCGTTGGGATACTTTGAGGAAACTAGAGTATGTATAGGATATACCGGTGCTAAAACCTTTTTTCAGCTAATTTCATGTCGTTCAACCTGTCAGATAATCCTGCTCTTCGATAGCCGGCAACCAACAGATCATAAGTTGATGTCGTAAGTTCATAAGAACCCTCAATACGTTCCAAAAACAACTCCAGCCTGTCATGAGCCGAGCACCTGAAGTACGAACAGATTACCTTTTCGACATCATCCTGATGTTTAAATGACAACCCTTGCTTCAACATCCTCCCAACAGAGTACTCTACATCATCCAATCTATCCAATGCGGCATTCAACCGTATAATTCCACAGTGGAGCAGCAACAGAACTTCCGAAACTTGATTGGCCTCCGTAAGAATTACAAGCAACTCCTCCAATTTCTCCACCATCTTAAGTTCAATGTACAATCCCACAACCATCTCAGCCATCTTCTCGTTGATCTTCAATCCGGCATCTAACACTATCTTCAAAAAGTCTATTACTAAATCAAAGTTTCTCCGTTTACAAATCCCTTCCACCATACTTTCCAATACGGGCAAGCTTGGCATGTGCCCTGATAACACCATTTCTTCATAGAACCCATCACCCAACTCAAAATTGTTTGATTTAATGCAACCCGAAATCAGATATTCATAGGTTTGAACACCAGAAGTGAATCCGGCAGCCTTCTTGGCCGAGTACCAAGCTTGCAAAGAATCAGCATTGCCCAACTTTGAGAATGCAAACATGAATGCATCATATGTGTCGGAATCGGGTTTAAATCCCTCCGAGCTCTTCATTATCTCAAATAGGCTTAAAGCTGTCAACACATTACCGGAAGAGAAGCAAACATGTATAAGGGAGTTGAAAACGGCAGAAGTGGGTTTGATTCCATTAGCCTCCATAGAAGAAAACACTTGCATTGCAAGTGGGAGATTGTGAATTTTTCCACACAGAGATATCAGCTCGGAGTAACGATCATGATCTCTCTCGTTCGCCCCGAGCAACTTCTCCAGTTTCCACTCCAAAACCTGACTAATCAAACAATGCGCAGACATATATAAGTAGAAGTTGTTTTCAATCTTCTTGCCAACCAAGAAAAATGCAAATTATCCAATTAGACTAATCAATCACAGGGCCTGTTTGAAAGTGCTTTTACTAAAGCCCTCTTAGATAACCAAAATCGTTTATGGCAGTGTTTGTCACAGATTTTTTTTGCTACTTATGGATTGTAAAATATTAGAAATTGTTTCCCCTCCACGTGCTTCCAATAAAAGCACTTCCAGTAAAAGCGCGTATGAACATAAAACCTTTCGTTTCCAAACGAATGCTACTTTCTTATGGGCATTCCGTAAAAGCCCAATCGAGTTGAGTTCTGGACTCATTTCCCCACTTAAACAACATAAACCATTTCATTTTCTATTGATTTTCTCAGCAACCAAACACCGGGTGAGAAAATACAAACACTTCTCAAGAATCTAACTTTGAGCTACAACTATCCTAGTTAAGGAGCGGTAACATTACCAATCGGGATTTCTCGGGAGAGGAAGAAGAAGCGAGGGAACTGACGAGGGATTCCCAGGAAAAATCCGAGCTTTGGAGGGCGGAGAATTCATCGGAAGAGAGTAAGGATTTGATGCGTGAATTGGGTTCCTCCACCAACCTCCCAAGAAGAAAGCTTGTTTGGTTGCTCAGCCAACGCCGAGAGTGAGGGATACTCGCCGAAGCCTTGTGCTTTAAGCCCCTTCTCGCAGCCGATAAAACTCGGCAGACCAACGCCATGGCTCTGTTAGTTCCTCTACTCTACTGGAAAGTCGGAAGAAAACCAAGTCAGATAAGCACCGGAGGTGCAGGCCCAAGCCCAAGTACAACCCAGGCCCAAGCCCAAGTCCGACACAGGCCCAAGCCTAATCTTCCACCTACCGATGACAATGTGGGGCAGCGGAGCGGGGTAAGGGAAACGATTTTTGCACAATTGTTTTCGATTTTAAGATAGGGAAGTGTTATTGGCACTCCAAAAATCTCATTTTACACTCCTCACAAGTGTATTTTTTCTTTCTAAATATAGAAAGTTTGGAGTGTAAAATGAAAAATTTGAAGTGCTAATAACAATTCCCTTAGGATAACCTTGTATGTTTTTGTTTTCGAATTAAACAAATTAGCCGATAAAAAGCTATATGATAGCACCCAAATTTTTTCGATTTGGCAGTTCAACACAACAGAAAAGGCAAAAGACCAAGGTAAACGAAGTTTCTCCAAAATAAAGAGCTTGTCAACCTTGTTTGCTTTTTGTTTCCGAATTGGACAAACCATAGGAGAATCAATGAACAAGAATAAACAAAAGCGTACAAAAGTCGTTTTCCATGCCATTAACGTTCTCACCCTGAATAAACGAGAACCCCAACTAGTAAAACATCATGATGTAGTGCAAGGTGCAACGACACTGGCTATCTACATGCGTGCGAGTCAAACGAGGTTGTAAGGAAGCTGACTAACAAGATCCCCTGAAGGGGTTGGTTGATAAGTGGGAATTGGACATGGACATAGCTCACTCTCCTGAGGAAACTGAAATCCAATTCCAAAAGTATCTGTACATTACAATGTAAAACTTTATTCTGACTGCTTAAAAAAACGTAGCACATACACAAATTTTACACGTCATGGTACTCTCCAAACTTCACCAGAAATTTGGGGGTGGTGGTTTGGGGGATACAACAGAAATATCGGTTCCGGTTTTACAATAAAAGAGGAAAATTTAACATTACGAAAAGAAAAATCCACTCACCCCATATGGAATCTAACAAAATCACACTTACGCACTTTTCCCTTTGTTTTCGGAGGAAACTAATCGAAGGGACTCACTTGTGCTCTATTTTCTGCTGATGTGAACTAAAATGATCATGGCATGCCGAATTTGGACAAGGCAGACTGGAACACGGATGAAAAGGGTTGAGTTGCATTTTGATCATCGGCTTTAATCTTTATTTGAGCTTTGGCGGATGATGTGTTGACTATACACTCTATCAAAAATGTAGAAGATTCTTCTGCCTTTTGTGCGAAGAAGAAAAACTTGAAGTTGGGGGATTGGCCACCGGATGCAATGCAGTGGATGGATTGGCCTTGCATATGCCGTTGGAGAGCTTGAGGCGTTGTCAATGCTGCAACTCCTTGAGGATTAATAGAATACTCCTGCATCAAATGATAGATGACACTAGTGAAAAAAAATATATATATAAAAATTGTACAGAAATATAAATCCAGGTATCCAGGTATAAACATTATGCAGGCCGAATATGGATTCCAAGGTGTACCTGTGATAAAGATATCGGCAGTTGGCGCCACTTCTGCTGGAAAGTTGTTGGATCTAAGACAGCTTTTGGATTAAGCTTCAATGGAGGAGGTGAAGGTGCAGTAGGTAGTCCCAAGCCAAGGAGATCATCAATTGCAAAGCTAGACTGCGGAACATTTCCAGACACGCTAGGGTTTGAAATTGCCAACTCCGACAGTTGAGAAGTGGGAACAGACAAAGACGAAGCATCATATGAAGGAGCACTATATGCAGAAGAACTATTATTGAGACCTCTTGTCTCCTCCTTCTCTGAAGTACTTAATAGCAGATCTTTATCATTAGCTTCGACTCTATGAGGAACAACAGTATCTGTAGATTCTGTCCCAATAGATACATTTCCAATTTCATCTGAAAACTCAAACGGTCCTCTGTGTTCCTTATAAGTAAACATGTAGGATGGCTGCAAGCATTTCAAAATATCAGTCTTTGTGAGGCCTCCCTTCAACAAAGCTCTCAATATATTGTAAACAAGCAAAAACACGGCAATCAATAAAGATAAGTACATATGGTTTACAGTTATATTCAGTAGTCACATATACATTGTGTGTGCCTTTTGTTCGTCTATCCTGACACCCAGGAAGGGGACTGGGAGTGTTGTTTTCTTTTAATATATAATCATTTACATGGGAGGGGAATTGTTATTACCTTTTGATATACCACAGACAAACTGTTAAATTCGTCGAATATCCGATCTTTGATTTCACTGCTCTGGGTATCAGCAAAGACAGAAACAGCTTGCTTTGGAGGGTTCACCACTCGTTCTGCTACACTTATGTTATATTGCAAAAGCCTGTAGTAGAATAAGGCTCGATCATGAACATCCTGCAACCAACTGATAGTTTATTGAACATTCCTAAAGAAAATATGACAAAATTTTCACCAATAGACAATAATTGTAGAAGTAGAATACTTTAAAGTTAATTATACAAAATAACAACAAACACACAAGAACAGGCACCTGATGAAAATCAGCAAGACCTGCAGCCAGTGCAGCTCCCAAGGATTTTTGAGTCTCAGGCGGCCTCTTAAAAAAACACTTCATTACTGCTGTGAGTAGATGTAAACGAACCTGTGCAATGAAACTGTTCCATCACTCAATGGTATATAAGTAATTAATAGCACAACAAGAGGTTTAATTCATGAATTTGTACCATTAGAGGTTCAAAAGTATATCTATAGCTGTAAAATGCAAGAAAGAAGACCACAAGATCCTAAACAATCCCCACATTTTATACATTTAAATACAGAAATCGTAGACCCCAGTTTTGCTATTAAATTCCAAGCACTAGGATTTGAACCCACATTGGGCGATCAATTGAGACAGCAACACAATACTTTTTCTTTTCATAAATAAAATCCAAGGATATTCTGAGTAATTTAGAACCATCAAGAGGCTAAACAGGAAACGGATCATCATCAAAACCAACTAATATACACTTCACCAAAACAAAATAACTTAATATCTTCTGTTTGCCACACGAAGTGAAGACATTGACATATAAAACTGTGGCTCATTAAAATTCCAGCATATGTTTAGACGGAACAGAAAATGGAAACTTAGTAAATTACCTCAGCGGAATGCTCATCTTCCCAATTTTCAATCAAACCCTCTAAAATATAAGGTGCATCATGCATTTCGTGAGAATACTCCCCCAGCATCCATATAAGAGCTGCCTTGGCCTTGGGTTCTTGAACATTTTTGCTGCTGATGTTCCCAACAACCGCAATACAATCCTGACTCCATTGTGGATATTTCCTCAGCAGATCTTTTACAAGAACCTGTATAAAAGAACTCCAACTTGAGTCATTGGCTAGTTATCGAGTATATAAAAGTAACATGATCATTACTTTGCTTTTATTTTCTATTTTCCTTCACTTTCTTTAACTGACCTATACAACCTCTAAGCCATTTAACATGTCATTCACAGGAATGAACCACAGTAAACCGATTGCTCAGAATTACCATTATAAGTATCTAACAGAAATCAAACATGATGATTTACCAGAGCTTCAGCAGTTACATAGTCCTTTTCCATCTCCAGAAATTGAAGAAGTCGGTCAACTATTGCATTCACGTCATACTGTTGTAGAGCTATTTTCCCAACTGCACGAATCGACTCTCTTGCAATGGGAATATCAACATTTGCAGCATATTCACATAATTCCGTCACTGAAATGGAATCAAGATCATGCATCAGTCAAACTTGAAAGCTAACAAGAAAAACAGCACCCGTGACCAAACCAAAGAAAGGATCACCTTAAGAACACACTTTTACCATGTCACAGACAGACACAAATACACATATACACATACACTCAACCTATTGCTCAAGAATCTGTAATGAATTTCAGATGGTGTTTTCTTACCAATTTCATAAGTGTTACTCTCATTTGCCACCGCAGTCAACATCTCAAGCTTCAACTTTTTAACATAAGATGGCTCATTGTACTGGCAATAAAAGTGTTTATAGTCTGAAGAAAATATGAAAGGTGCACGCATCACCAAAAGATGCAGATGGCTTAGAACCGCATAAGATTGCTCTGGACTTCCTGAACTCACTAAGGTCAGGAGAGGAGCTTTAATGCGTTCATATACCTAACCAATAAAAAGAGGGAAAATAAGCTTTAATTAGAGGAGTTAATCTTATAAAATTGCACGAATGGTACACGATGGTGCAACATGGATCATAGGCATAAAAGTCAAAATCATCAAATCCTCAAATGTTATTTCTTTTCCATGCTAGAATCACTTTTGATACTATATGGATTATTTTCCAACTAACAAAAAAAGGGATGACTAGCAGCCGAAAGTTCTTCTATATTGCTATATATATAGTAGCTCCTATATGATTATGCAACTACGAGAGGTTACCTTTTCTAACATTAAAACAGCTATATTTCTTCCTACTTTTTGAGTTGCAAAAATAAAAGTTTAAATGAAATTATCTTTATGTTTACCTGCTGATGAACATCAGTCATTGACAGAGTCAATTGAAGAAATACTTTAGTGGTTGCTAAGACAACAGCACCATTTGCATGCTGAAGTCTATCCTCGAGCAGATTCATGACATCAAATATCTCATTGGGATCTGCAGGTACATACTTAGCTACCAGCTCAAGCACCAGACACTGTGCCCATTCACTAAACTCCCTAATCCTGCATAAGAGAACATGCACCAAACTCAACTGCTGTTTTTTTCATCATTAGTTAAGTTAAATGGAATTATTGATATTAAATCATTTTGAACAATTAAAAATTGGCCCCGGGTGAGAAAGTTGTCATATTACTTTGGCTTTCTACTTATGCACTACGTGGAGGAATCACCATTAGATATTATATTCACTATACCAGCATGATGCAGAACCCATATGGAAAAGAGAAGAGAGAGAGGGAGAGAGATAAACTACCGGTTCAAAAGATAGTATATAACTGGCTTGCTAAGCAAAATTTCTCTTTCCCTGGATACTTCTTCAGACGCACTTCCTTCTAAGCTCCAAATCTCTTGTAGGGCAGACAAACAATTTGCAACCACCTGACAATATAAGAATATGAGAATCTCTTAACTAAAAAAAAACAAACGAAACTTCCTGAATCATCCATAACGTTCAATAAAACATGGTGAAAAAAATTAGGCAACATTTAAAAAACTGGAACATGTATAAGTATACATCAGATAAGTGATTATTTGATTATTATATCTAAAGCATTGAACTTTGTTCTTCAACCGATGCTTTATCCTTTTAAAATACAATTTTAGGAGAGCATCAAAATCAGCAAAACTTAATATAAAAACAACCCGAAGTCGGGAGATTGTTGTCAAGTTACTTTATAGTTGACCAAGTAAGGAGTATCACTGGTGAAAGAGAGGCCTCGGTATAATAGTTTCAATTGTCAAAGCATCCTTAAGCAAGACATTGTGAGACAACTGAAATGGCCTTACCTGAGTATCTCGGTCGTTAAGCAACAAATGCTTAAGCGTTGTTGGAAAATCTGCATCAACACAAGTTGAGGCCGATATATGATATAACTTCAGAACCCCCATAACTGCTATCATCCTCACATAACTATTATTGTCCTTCAAACCTGCACCTAAGGGCCCCACCAAATACTCCACGAGGTTTGTCACTCGTAGCGAACACAAGCTCCTCAATGCAAGCCCTCGGATCATCGGGTCCTCATCCTTGCAATCTCTTTGAAGAAAATTGATCGTCAAAAGTGCAAGGTCCGGATTGACCTTTGCATAATTCCCAACATAAAGGTAACACATTTTCTTCAAAACTATATCCGACGTTGCTGAGCACATCACCATCTCTCCAAAAACAGACGAGACATCAATGCCAATCGTCATGTAAGAGATAACCTTCTTGAAAAGCTCCCTCTTTGAATCATCAACTCCCGGAGCTCGGCTGCCAGCAAGATTCCGGAGCTGCGATTTCACATCAGCAACTTCGCCTTTTCTGCTCGGAAAGTAAGTTGTGAGTATGGAATCAAATAATTAACTGATGAAAATGCAGATTGTTAACGAGAGATTAAACCACGATACGAATAATTCCCAGAATATGCTGAAACAATTGGGGTAGAATTTGCTTTCTAAGTTCAAATTCAGGCCTTCAAAAGATATAGAAAGATCATAACTTTACTTCGAATTCAGCTGTCATCGGTTTTCTTATCGGAATTTGAATATAACTCTTCAAAACAGTTCCTCAGCAAGTAAATTACTAAATACACAGATAATTCACATTCAGATGATCGATGCATGAAGAAAATGAGATTGACCCAAAACTAATCGAAATTTCTTCTACTGTTATAGAAATGCCAATTTTCTATAACAAATTTTTCTCGGGAACCAAACAGGTGATCAGCGTTGGAGACTAGGGTTAGAGAGAGAGGGAGGGAGGGAGAATCTGGACTTACCCGGAAGGCTGAGACGGCGAGGAAGATCGCTGAGCCTGCGCCGGAGGAGCCATGATCGATCGGAATTGAGGTCGGCCACGGCGGTAGGACTGTGTCCAGTGAGCTCGGAGATCTAATCGAGGACGAGGAGTTGGCCACTGAATCTCAGAAACCAAGTTGGAAAAACTTGAAAGAGGAGCATCCAAACAGCCTTCCACTTAGGAGAGAGAAACTTGTCGAGACGATGATATGACGTGGCTGCATGGTAATGGTTGTCTGTAAATTCTCCCCTCTTCTGTGCTGCACTGGAACAATTGGGCTCCAGGTCCAGAAAGCAATGAACAAAAGTACAAAATAATTGGTTTCAATGGGCTTTTTCCTGGAAGGCCCAGCAGCCCAACAATATCATCTAGAACGGGTTTTTTTATGTGCTCCATTGTAATTGTCATGACGAAGCCACTAGCTACTCTTTTTTGTTAACAAAAAAAAAAAAAAAAAAAAAAACTTAAGCATGATAGGAACATTGGTGAGGAAATTAACAGGAGTTTATGTTAGCGTGAGTCATAAGATAATATAGGAGGTTTCCTTTAGGAATGTAAAGTTTATTTCCTTATGTAATTAGGACTATGTAATTAGGGTTGTATATATATCCTTTTTTTGTTTGTGAATGATAATAAGAATTATTCCTACCGTATATTTCTACTTGGTATCAAGAGCCTGGTACCGTAACCCTAGTAAGAAAGACTCTCATCGTGCGCTGCTGCTGCTGCTGCTGTGTGATTCTGCAAGGGCTGTGCGCTTTCTGCCCTTGTTGTATCGGTACTGTTGTGTGTTGCAGTGAAGAAAGATGGTGAACGTAGAAGATGGGGGCTCGGGGCAGAAGCCTGGAGTCGGTGGTGGTTCTACCGATAATTCTGCGTTGAACTCGGTGATAATCCAGAATGATGCCTCGGCAGTGCTGAGTGCAGTAAAACTTAACGGATCGAACTACCCGCTTTGGTCCAAAGTATTGGAGATGCATATTGCAGGACGTGGTAAGAAGGGGTTTATGTCAGGGAGCATAAAGGAACCAAGTGAAGATAGTATCGGGTTTGAGACATGGGAGACTAGGAACGCTATTGTGAAGGGATGGCTGATTAATTCCATGGAGCCGGCTATCATGAGTTTTTTCATTCACCTTCGTACCGCCAAAGAAGTATGGGAGGAGGTTGCTCGAACATACTATGATGGTTCTGATATCTCTCAAATTTATGAGTTGAAGGTTAAGTCGTTTCGACTTCGTCAGGAAAGACGTCCAGTTGGAGTGTAATATGCTGATCTAAAATCTATGTGGCAGGAGTTGGATCAACGAAGGCCGATTAAGATGGAGTGTGCTCAAGATTTGAAGACGCTGCGAGAGGAGGTCCAATTGGACCGAGTGTATGCCTTCCTGGCAGGCTTGGATGATATTTTTGATAAGGTTCGTAGTGACATCTTACGAACTCAGCCTCTTCCGTCTGTTGAGGAGGTGTTCTCTATGGTTAGGCATGAAGCTCAACGTCACGCCACTATGATGGGTGGAAGTAATGTTGGCAGCCTAGGAGGAGGACCTGCAACTGCTATGGTGTCACGGCCTCCTACCAGTCTTCCTTCTGGAGGTTTGTCAAATTTATCTTTAAATTCCCATCCATTCACCTGGGAAAACAAAGATAATTTAAAATGTACTTTCTGCAGTCAAACACGCCATACTGAAGATACATGCTTTGCGAAGCATGGAGTACCCGAGTGGTTTCCGGAGTTGAAGAAATGGTTACGGGCAAAAGACCGTGGGAATAATAGTTCTAATGGTGGACGGGCAGCCTTTGCTACTGCCACACCGAGCAATATCACAAGAGCTGAGGTGCAATCTGGTGAGCCAAGTCAGTCGTTGTTGAATCGTACGACTGTTGGTGAACCATCGTTGAATACAGGTACTGTAGGCCGTGTTCTCTTAGCCTCCGACACTGCTCATCATACAGGTTGGATTCTAGACTCTGGTGCAACGAATCATATGACCTATGATAAGAATTTGTTTCAGTATATGACCAAGCCCTATAGAACATGTGTGGAGATGGCTAATAGTACTACTGCTTCGGTTAATGGAGCTGGCACCGTGTGTCTCACACCATCTCTCTCTTTGCACCACTGCTTATTTGTTCCGTCTTTATCTCATCACCTACTATTTATACCGCAAGTCACGGAACAGTTGGATTGTGTTGTATTAATATATCCATTTTTTTGTCTGCTTCAGGATATTCAGACCAAGGAGATCATTGGGCGTGGCACTAAGAGAGAGGGGTTGTATTATGTGGATGATGTCGTTCCGGGAAGAGCTGTTGCGGTTCGAACGTCCACTGCTAGTACGTTAAAGGACATATGGATGATGCATCACCGTTTAGGCCATGCTTCTTTTGGTTATTTACGACGTTTGTTGCCTAGTTTATTTCATGGAATAAATGAATCAGACTTACATTGTGAAGTATGTATTCTTGCTAAAAGCCATCGTGTTTCGTTTCCTTCAAGTATGAATAAAAGTGTGTTTCCGTTTGACCTTGTGCATTTTGATGTTTGGGGTCCCTCCCCTATTAGTGTGGCTTCGAGAATTAAATGGTTTGTCACCTTTGTGGATGATTGCACCCGTATGACCTGGTTATATGTGATTAAACATAAGAGTGATGTTGCTATGGTGTTTCAGTCTTTCTGTCAGATGATCAAGACACAATATTCCTTTATTATTAAAGTTCTCCGCTCTGATAATGGAGGTGAATATATTAATTCTGAGTTGTCTCAGTTCCTTGGTACTCATGGGATTCTCCACGAAACGACATGTCCCTACACTCCACAACAAAATGGGGTTGCAGAAAGGAAAAACCGTCATATCTTGGAAACTACTCGTGCATTACTCCTCGGTGCCTCTGTACCTCAGTGTTTTTGGCCTGAAGCGATCACTTATGCTATCTACCTAATAAACCGTATGCCATCCCGTGTTGTGGCATTTCAATCACCACTTCAAGTGCTCAGTACACATGTCCCCGTGGTGTCCACCAACACCCTCACGCCTCGTGTGTTTGGTTGCGTGGTGTATGTTCATATCCAAAAAATACATCGTAGTAAGCTTGATCCATGTGCTCTTCGGTGTGTCTTTGTGGGTTTTTCCACCCACCAAAAGGGCTATCGATGTTATCATCCTAGAACCCGCCATATGTATGTGACTATGGATGTTACATTTTCTGAATCTGAGTATTTTTATACTTCTTCCCCGTCCACTTCAGATCACCAGGGGGAGAGTGAGACTGTGGGTGATCAGGGTTGGTTGGATTGTGATTTAGGGGGAGATATGAGTGGTCACCCCGAGTCTAATGATGCTGAAGAAGGTGACAGACCACAATTTGTGATTGCCGAGAGGAATGAAATCAGTGATGCTGCACTGCAGCAAGTTGTTGCCGAAGGGAACAATCAAGAACGGCCAGATTATGCCGAGACCAATATTGAACAAGAACAGCTCAGTGTTACCGATACCAGTGGTGAATTTAGTAGTAGTTTACCCTCTCTCTCTAGCTCCACAATGTCGTCCAATGTATCTTCTCTGAATATACCTGAGGTAAGTACAATAGATGATTATACAACTAATTCAAATAATATTGTTAGTACATATAAGTTGCCACCAAGACAAAATTGAGGTGTGCCACCTGAGAGGTTTTCTCCGGAAGGGAATGTGAGGTATCCAATCGCCAACTACGTATCCTGTAAGAACCTTGCACCTGAACGCAAGGCTCTGGTGAATAACATAGAGTCCATTAAAGTTCCAACTCAAGTGGAGGAAGCTCTAAAAGATCCAAAGTGGGTGAGAGTAATGGATGAAGAAATGATGGCTCTACAGAAAAATAAAACCTGGGAAGTAGTGGAGCTACCTAACGGGAAGAAGCCGGTTGGATGCCGCTGGGTGTTTACAATCAAATGCAGGGCTGACGGGTCCATAGATAGATACAAAGCAAGGTTGGTAGCAAAAGGATATACTCAGACATATGGTGTAGACTATCAGGAGACATTCTCTCCGGTAGCCAAAATGAATACGGTACGTGTACTTATCTCTTTAACTGCAAACCTGGATTGGCCCCTAAAGCAGTTCGATGTGAAGAATGCTTTCCTTCATGGGAATTTGGAGGAAGAAGTATATATGGTCTTTCCGCCTGGATATGACGCAGGTAGGAATACGGGGGTTTGTCGATTGCGTAGGTCACTTTATGGACTTAAGCAGTCTCCTCATGCATGGTTTGACAGGTTCACACAAGCCATGAAGAAGAATGGATATTGTCAGTGTCATTCCGATCATACGCTGTTTGTGAAGCGTAGATTGAGTAAAGTAACTGCTTTGATTATCTATGTAGATGACATGATTATTACAGGGGATGACTCTGATGAAATATCAAGGTTGCAGATAAACCTTGCGGCAGAATTCGAAATGAAGAACTTGGGAGACTTAAAATATTTTCTGGGAGTTGAAGTTGCCCGTTCATCCAGAGGTATTTTCTTGTCTCAGCGTAAATATGTGTTGGACTTATTGAAGGAAACTGGTATGCTAGGGTGTAAACCGGTAGATACCCCTATTGTTGAGAAGCATCATCTGGGCATATATCCAGATCAGGTACCGGTTGATAAAGGCAGATATCAGAGACTTGTAGGAAGACTGATTTATTTGGCTCATACTCGTCCAGACATTGCTTATGCCGTAAGTGTTGTGAGTCAGATCATGCACTCACCGAGTACAGACCATATGGCCGCAGTCATGCATATTTTAGCATATTTTAGCATATTTGAAGTCTGCACCGGGAAAATGAGTATTATATGGGAGACACGGACATCTGAGAATTAAAGGTTTTACTGATGCAGATTGGGCTGGTGATGTAACTGATAGGCGATCAACATCTGGATATTTTACTTTTGTTTGAGGGAATTTAGTTACTTGGCGTAGTAAGAAGCAGAAAGTGGTCTCACGATCATTAGCTGAAGCTGAGTACAGAGGTATGGCACACGGGCTGTGTGAGATTCTTTGGTTGCGGAAGCTTCTTTGGGAGCTTGGGTTCAAGCTAAAGGATGCTATGAAATTATATTGTGATAACAAGTCTGCAAGAGATATAGCAAACAACCCAGTGCAACATGATAGGACTAAGCACGTGGAGGTTGACAGACATTTTATCAAGGAGAAACTCAAAGGGAAAATTGTCTCTCTCCCGTGTGTGACTTCCGAGGAGCAACTTGCAGACGTTCTTACTCATGCAGTATGTAGTCGAAAGTTTAATGACTCACTCATCAAGTTGGGCATGTGTGATATCTATGCACCAACTTGAGGGGGATTGTTAGCGTGAGTCATAAGATAATATAGGAGGTTTCCTTTAGGAATGTAAAGTTTGTTTCCTTATGTAATTAGGACTATGTAATTAGGGTTGTATATATATCCCTTTTTTGTTTGTGAATAATAATAAGAATTATTCCTACCGTATATTTCTACTGTTTACATATTATGTCCTTGAACGAGAACACTTTGAAAACCATGGGAATCAAGTTCGCTGAAATTGGAAATATAGGGATGAAAGTGAAATTTGTTTGTGTTACTTGTAAGTTATGTGCAACGCTTAGAAAACACATGAAGAGTATGACTCAGTACGCTTTAGATGAATGATAGTGTACACTAGTATTGTAACGATAGTACTACACATGGATTGTACAGTTTGAGATCACTTCTATTATAAATATATAAAGAAATAGAATATGATAGAAATAGTAATCATAAATAGATTTATTACCGATTTTTTTTTCTAAACGGAGCCTGGATACTTCATTTTATTGGCCTAACCAAGATAACCATAAATTATTCTAATTGATAATATTAATCTATATCCCCTCCCGAAAAAATGGATCTAATTGAACTTCATGCTCCAAATTTTTGATAATTCAATCAATCTTTCTTGGGTGAAGGGGAGGATATCTGGATCGGGGAAGAGAATGGGTACATTCTTTGTGACCTTTTGACATAAAGTTGCTCAGCAGAAGAACAAGAAAAATGTGAAATCTATGTTACAAGGATTGTTTAAACATTGCATTTTGGAGTGGATTTTTTATGTTTAAGATATTGGAGACAACTATAATTTTGTTTGGATAATGATATGTACGCGAGCTTACCGTTACTTTGCAAGTGGAAGGAAGCGCAATCTATGAGCTTGCCCACATAGTTTCAACATGTCAAAACTTGATCTTAAATACAGATAAAACTATGCCTCTAATCAAAATACATATTACTTGGCTTTGGTTGTTAGGATTACGAGAAGCATTCCATCAAAGCAAACTCTGTATCTTAAGCCTACAGCTAACTTAGCTAGAGTTCGTTATTTGGTTGTTGGCAATAAGAATGGTTATTTGTTAGTATATTAAGTTAGGGTCTGAACAAGAACTAACAATCTTACTCTATCTCATAAACCCTTAACATCATCCCAAGTTCTTTTTGATTGGATAACATTATCTAAAGTTCAACTCAATCCTTAAATTTAAAATACATATAATCTTCGATAAATTTAAAATCCATATAATCTTCGAAATTTTAGGTGTAATAATATAACATTTTCATTTAGATTTTCAATGTTTTCCCAACTTATAAATAGAGGACGTATCCTAGTTATTTATTTACAGTTTACAAAGAGGGAGAGCAATTGAAAGAGGGCGAAGTCTATGAGAATTTGCTTGAAGAAAAAAGGCTTAGCAGTTAGAGTTTTTACCTCGACCAAATCAAAGCAACGAATGATAAGGTAGAAAATCGTCTGTTTGAGCGAGTAAATATTCTCTATATGATAAACTCACTTTGCTTTTTGTTTAAGGTTTGATGGGGGACTCTATTCTCTTTTAGGGTTGTGTGAAAGTCTAAATAAGCGTCACCAGATGCTATGTCACATACAAATCAAATTAAACTCACTCGCAACTTTCAATTAACTTTTTAATATGTCAAAACTTTATCCAACAAGTGAAATCGCTCCATTGTGACATCCCCACTGGGAACACCCCTCGATGGTTATTTTGAATGATCGAGGGAAGGATTGAGTTTTGTCTAGGGATGGTAATTTTCGAAAACTCTGAATTTTGCTTATATTTTTCTATTAGACACCGGGAACACCCCTCGATGGTTATATCATCTACTCAATTTATTCTATAATGAAATATTTATCGGCAAGTTATTATTTTTCAACCTATACCTAAGCTTGAATGCACTATTTAATAGTTATCTTTGGACGATTATATAGGATTGGCTACAATATTTATATGTATTTAAAATGATTACCATTTAACAGTCAGATATGTCATTTCACAAAAAAAAAAAAAAAAAAAAAAAAAAAAAAAAAAAAAAAAAAAGCTGAGATGATTTGTCAAAAATAAGATATTTGTAATCACAAAACGCACCGTTTCTTGTCTATCAGTAATTCCCTCCCTCGTCAATCCCCCGCCTCCAAGACACTTCCCACGTCCAAAACCCCCCCCCCCACCAAAACACAGCAGAGCTCAGCAGGCTGCTCCCAAATCATAAGACAAAAAATCAAAATACCAAAAATCTTCAGATATGGTTCTGCTTCACCTCCCAAGAACCCACATATCCCTCTCCACCCATTTCTCTCTATTCCCAAAACCCAAAACCCCCGCCCTCGCCACAGCTACAACTCTCCCCCCAATCCTCACCTCCGCCCTCTTCTCCGCCCCCAAATCCACCCTCTCAGCCTCCGAACCCATACCCATTTCCGAATTGCCGGAACCCCAAATCGAACCCCCTCAGGAATTCGAAACCCACATCGAAATCCCGCTCGAGAAGCTCTTCGTGCCGCCGGAAACCGAGGTCTCGTACACCGACGCCGGTGCTCTGAGCACCCGAATCTTGAAAGGGTCCAATATTCTGCTCAGTAAGTACGCCAGGAACGCTCAGGTGGAGCAGGCCGAGTTCGTGAAGAGCAGTGTGAGGACTGAGGATTGCCCCTCTGATGGTCTCCCGGAGTTTGCTCTCGTCGGTCGGTCCAATGTCGGCAAGTCCTCGCTGCTCAACTCGCTCGTGCGACGGAAGCGCCTCGCTTTGACGTCCAAGAAACCTGGTCAGAAATTTGTACCGTAAATTCAATCAATTCAATTTTCAATTTTCAATTTACGGTACATTATCCTTAAATTTGTACCGTAAAACCCAACTAAAAATTAGTATAAAAATTAGTATTCGTTTGATTCGGAGTGCCGGTTTATTGAAGATTTCGCCATAATCTCAACAAATTTAAGGATAATGTTGTTGCTTTGCTTGATTGTGTTGTGACGTTTAGTAGAGTTTGAGAGATACCCTGATGTATGGCATTGTGGCATTTTGGTTTGTGGATTGATCATGCGTTCTAGCATCTTAATTCGCTTTTCGTTCATTCTTTCTTGCAGGGAAAACACAATGTATCAATCATTTTCGGATCAATGATAGCTGGTACCTGGTGGATTTGCCAGGCTACGGGTATGGCTGAAAGATCTGTCTATTTGATTTCTACGGTTCTTTTCGTTCGTACTAGTCTGAAATTTCGGATGGTAGCTATGATGAAGAATTTAATTTCCGAGAGCTGCGAGGGAGCGCGTTACTTATTGGTTTTAGTTTCTTTACAGTTTGCATTATGCTAGGATTCGTTCTGTTCCTATGATTATGCTCCTGCTAAAAACAAACGCGAGACTGCTGATTTCTCCCTTGTTTATGTGAGTTTCTACTGATAGTCTTGTCGTATCTTTGTGTGTTGTGTAACCTGGCAGGTACGCAGCTGCACCACAGGAACTTAGAACTGACTGGGTTAAGTTTACTAAAGACTACTTCCTGAATAGGTCGACATTAGTTTCGGTTTTCCTTCTCATCGATGCCAGCATTCCTGCCAAAAAAATTGATCTGGAGTATGCTAGTTGGCTGGGTCAGAATCAGGTAATATCCTTTATTTACATTTAATTCTCAGATTACCAGATTGAATAACGTTAGCTTTCCGGGGGGCATCTCCGGGCACTAGAGATTCCGACCAGCACACAATTGTTTATTTTCTTCAGAATGATGAAGAAACATACATGGTTATTCTAATCTTGAGTTGGCCTCCCTAAACATATCCGGCCGAAAAGTTTCAGTTTTTCGTTTTGTATATGCGAAGGAGAGCATGTCCCTTGGTTGGATGTCACTAAGCATTCGTAAACACTAAAAGGGCGTTTTCTTGAGCATGCTTCTAATTCTATGTGCCTTTTCAGATTCCTATGACTTTGATATTCACCAAATGTGACAAGCGGAAAAAGAAGAGGCACGGAGGGAAGAAAGCAGAAGAAAATGTGCAGGATTTCCAGGAGTTAATAAGCGGCTTCTTCGAGACCGTGCCTCCATGGATTATGACCAGCAGCCTGACCAATCAGGGTCGTGATGAGATGCTATTACATATGGCTCAGCTGCGGATCTACTGGCTGAAGCACTAGGAAAACCGAAAACTTGAATCGTGCCATCACAATTCAAGTGGGTCTGCTGTCTGAATTGTTCAGATAAATCCAAGTACAAGAACCTGTGATAAAATCCCAACATCACACGAAGTATTTTATCCACGAAGACTTTGTAAGTTGTTGCATCTGAAAATGGTGTTTAAATTGGCAGCCATACATTGAGGAAAAGGAGAGACAATGTGATTAATTTGGCAAAAGCTAATAGTTGCTCGATTTTGTTGTTGAAATGGAAAATTTTCCCTTACAACTTTGTGCTCCTTTAATCTCGTGTAAACCTATTGAAATCTTTATTTAAAGTTCAGGAACCATAATCTTTGCATTTCGACGTTGTGCTCCTTTTGTAACTTACATATTTGTATCCCAGCCTGCATCAACTTGTAGTCTATTTTAATCACAGATTGCACACTTACTAAACTGGTAAGAAATCAAACAAATCCGACTAAACTTGTAAGAAATCAAGCAAATCCAAAAATCTCCACAAGGGTTGAGAAGTTGTTTTAGGATTGCACTCTAATCATGTACTTCTAAACATCTTGTGTTCTTTCCTGTTATCCATTTTCAGTTCATATTCTTTTTAGGTCCAAGTTCTAACCCAAGATCTTGGATGCAAGAGTACAATCCCTAACCTCGGGTGCAAGATTCAATCCCAAGACCTATGGCGCAAAATTTCAATCCCAGGACCTATGCAAGATTTTGAACCCAAGACCTATGGCGCAAGAGTTTGAACCCAAGACCTATGGCGCAAGAGTTCGAACCCACGACCTCAGGTGCAAGGGTTCGAACTCAAGACCTCAGGTACAAAAGTTCGATCTCTCAAGACCTAGGTTACAAGATTTAAATCTAAAGACATCAGGTGCAAGAGTTTGAACTTAAGACATAGGGTGCAAGAGTATAATCCCAAGACATCAGGTGCATGAGATTGACGCCAAAAGTTTCAGTGAAAGCATATTCCCAAGACTACGAATGCAAAGTGATCTTAATCACTTAAATTACAAGCACCTTAGCATCCGAGTTAAATGTGCAACCTATTATAATTCCAATTCATTAACAAAAGCGAGGCAACTTCAATCTTCGGAAGATACTATGAAGCTAAAGACATGCTAGGATCAACCCAACTAGAAAAATAAAGGCCAAATGTAATTGTAACTGAGAGTCATTTCCATTCATATCAAAATGCAGCTGCGAACCGAGACAGTCTAAACAAAATTCAAGTGAAATTCAGTACTATCAAGACAACTAAACAAAATTCAAAACGAAATCCAAACAGGTTTGAGTTCAGTGGGCTCTGAAAACTTATGAGGAAGCGGCAGCAGATCCCTTGCTCCTTGGAGCAGCCTGTGTACCTTCAAGGAAGCCGCTCTTGAACCTCCTCGGCACATTCCTCAGGTACCTCATCCGCCCAGTTCCGGTAGTCTTTCGGCGCAGCGCCTTCTCACTCCAGTTATCTGAAACAACCCCAAATAATAAAAAGTTAAAAGTTGCACACTTAATTACATATAATTAATTCAAAAAATTAAAAATAAAAGTTGGGTAGGCTTACATTTTCTGAGACGGGCAGCAGGGTAGGCGCAGGCGGAGCAGCGGCTCTTCTGGAGGTGGAAGCTGCGGCGGCCGCACCGCACACAGAGAGTGTGGGTCTTGTTCCTCCTCTTTCCGAAACTTCCTGTTCCTTTGCCCTAATTCATATTCCCAAATTTACACCATTACAATCGTAATTATAAACTAAACTGTTATCGGAGCTAGAAAATGAGAGAGATGAGAGATCGAGAGAGAGTACCATTTCGTTGGTTGCACAGAAAAACCCTAGATTTCAGAGGAGTTGCGAGAAATCTCTCGCGGACGAAGGTTCAGTCGTTTATATGGTCGTCGCCAGCGACTAAATTAGGGTTTCACTTCCAACGTTGGGCCTTATTTGGACTGGAAATGTGGGCCCAATGATAATCACAGGCTTCTCAGTTAAATGGGCCCTCTAGTCTGATCGAATGAAGCCCATTTGGTGATACAATTCCATGTCTTGCTGAACCGTTAGTAAATTAGTGGAATAGTAACAAATGAGTACTTGCGGGGATAGCTCAGTTGGGAGAGCGTCAGACTGAAGATCTGAAGGTCAGGTGTTCGATCCACCTTCACCGCAATTATTTTTTCCTTTTCACAATCTTATTACCTGCAATTTTTTTGTTTATTTGTAAAAGGAAAAATACAGACAGTATGGACTTTAGTTAGCTTAACAACTCGAAGGGGTCCTTTTGCGAAAACAAAAATCAACACCATTTAAACTCAATAACAAAACAAGATTAAGTGTCGCTTTCATAGCGCATACACTAGTGACTCAGCCCACCTCATTCTGTCTGATCACTATACCCAAATGGCCACCAACATCGTAATAATATGAAAACTTCCTAATCACACAACTATATAGAACTATAATTACGTGGTGGTGTGTATATATCATATCAATCACGTATATCATACGTGAAGATATATATTACTTTTCATGATGCATCAACGAAGAAATAACTTGAACAATGTCGATAGGGCAATAAGTGGGACACACCAAGATATCAAAACATCAACAATTCAAATTCGAATTTTCAAAGTATATTACAAAGTGGTTGAATTGGCACCATCTTTCTCTCATCTGGGTTGTTTTTATACCATTTGGTGACAGACATTCCAGAGGAAATACTATTCATGATTAGAGATTGAACCCCGTTATCGTCGATTTGTGACCGTAGATTGGTGGACCATTTCCGTTGGCTAATGACTCTGTGCCATCTGATCGTGATACCGACTTTGTGCATGGCAGTCAATTTATAAAGTTAGGGCTGGAAATGGTCCATCCCCATGCATATCATGTACAAATCAAACCGTTAGGGTAATCAATTTGTTGGACCACAAGCAATTAAAGCAATTAAGGCAATTTTTAAGCCGACTATAAAAGAATTGATGGTCCTTATTGGCGTCCATGTACTCAATCATATATTCATATATATATATGTAAGTATGTATATATATGTATGTATGTATTACGTACCTCCTAAATATGTATATGTATTTATATATATGTATGTATGTATTACGTACCTCCTAAATTACCCTATCATTAAGCTTGTGGATGATATACAAAACTCACAAAGGACCACTTTGAGTTGTTCAGCTAAGTGCATTTGCTTAAAGATGCTTTCATTTGTGTTGTTGATTTGGCTAAGTTCGTAGTTAGCTTTTTAATATGGTTCTTAAAACCTAATTTTCTTTATATCATTCTTTATCTAATTGTAGGCCTATTTGACTGAACTATATAAAGGACGGAGAGGGAGAGGGGGCCGGCGACAACAAGAGAGAAAGAGAGAGATTTAATTATGAGGTGTGTGTTGTATCACCCCTTTATGCTTTTATTTATAGTAGTAGGATAGGTAGAATCCTTACCCTTTTTAGGATTACATCTCTTAATAGGTAATCAACTCCTAATAGGAATAAACTAGATACTCCTACATATATATATTAGGATTTACACAATCATATTCCTAATCCAATAGGACTGCAACACTCCCCCTTGAGTGTGTTAATACTTAAACAAAATGTCGCATCAGATCTTCAACATATGAGGTAGAACAGTTGATGAAGTCGTCGGCATAACTGGTGAACGCGAGTCTCAAACACAAGTAAGTAAGTATGCAATGGTAGTAAAACTCTCAAAACCTCGTTATGGTAAAGCCCAAGGCATAGGGAAAACCCATAGACTAAGGAGAAAAATGAGAAGTATGCATAATGTCTAAAACAAACGTCAAACCTGACGAAAATAATGAACTTAATGGAGTATGATCATCCCAGGATGGGTGCCTAATCGTAGAAAAAGAGTACAATAAGATCAAGCGAGTATGCTTTAGAATACTCCCTCTGAGTTAGAAATAATTTACAAATAAAAGAACTACAAGCGTTTTAATTAAGATAATTTACGCATACCGATTCATTGGACCAGCTTTTGAAAAGTAGACTTAGGCAATGACTTCGTGAAGAGGTTGGCCAGGTTGTTCTGGGAATGGATTTGTTTGACTTCAATGTTTTGATGCTGTTGTTGCTGGTGAAAATAAAAGAACTTTAGCGATATGTGCTTGGTGTTGTCTCCCTTGATGTATCCATTCTTTAACTGCTCAATACATACTACATTGTCTTCAAAGATCATCGTAGGAAGGTCAACGACGGAAGAAAGACCACTATTGCTTCGAATATATTCCACAATTGCTCTCAGCCAAAAGCACTATCGGGAGGCTTTATGCACGGTGAGAATCTCAACATGGTTCAAAAAAGTCGCAACTAGCATTTGCTTGGTAGTCCTCCAAGATATAGCAGTGTCTTCAATGGTAAAGACATAACCTGTTTGAGAATGTGCCTTATGTGGGTCAAACAGATAACAAACATCTGCGTAACCAGTGAGGCGGGAATCAACTCGAGGACCGAAGAAGGTAACGATTCCTCTTGAGAATTCGTGGGTATGGAACAAGCCCAAATCCATCGTACCCTTGAAGTAATGGAAAATGTGTTTAACACCATTCCAGTGTTTACGTGTAGGCACGTTGCTGTATCTAGCCAAAATATTAACAGCAAATGAGATGTCTGGTCTAGTGTATTGAGCCAAGTACAATAAAGCACCAATTGCACTTAGGTATGGAACTTCAGGCTCCAAAATCTTCCTCATCCTCATTTGGACAAAAAGGATCTTGTTTAGCATCTAGAGTACGAACAACTATAGGAGTACTCGAAGGCTTCATTTTATCCTCATTAAAACGTCGCAACACCTTCTGGGTGTAGTTCGATTGATGTACTAGGATTCCATCCGAACAATGCTCGATCTCCAAGCCAAGAGAATATCGAGTTTTCCCCAGATATTTCATCTCAAATTCCGATTTCAAGTGCTTGGCAAATTCCTTAAGCTCTGCGGAAGTTCCAATGAGGTTCATGTCGTCGACATAAATTGTAACGACAGCAAATCCGGAATGTGACTTCATAATGAACACGTTTGGGCATAATTCGTTGTTCACATAACCCTGACTTGGCAAATATTCACTCAGACAGTTATACCACATCCACCCGGATTGTTTTAATCTGTAGAGTGATCTCCTCAATCTAATCGAGAAGACATTCCGTGGTCTAGAACTATTTGAACTAGTCGATGGAAGTCCTTTTGGAATTTTCATGTACATTTATGTATCTAGATCCCCATAAAGATACGCGGTTACCACGTCCATAAGCTGCATATTCAGTTTTTCGAAAACTACCAAACTGATAAGGTAGCATAATGTTATGACGTTTATTACGGGGAAATACATCTCATCGTAATCAATCCCAGGGCGTTGAGATAAACCTTGCGCTACGAGGCATGCTTTGTACTGTACTATTTCATTATTCTCATTACGTTTTCTCACGAAAGCCCACTTGCAGCCCACATGCTTCACATGTGGTGAAGTAAGAGTTATAGGCCCAAATACCATTCGTTTCGTGAACGAATCAAGTTCGACCTGGTTTTCTTGTTTCCAGTTTGACCAATTCATTCTACATCGACATTCATTAACGGAGCGTGGTTCAATGTCATCGCTAAGCATGATGACGGAAGCAATGGTATACGCGAATGCATCATGGACAATCATCTCATTCCGATTCCAAACCTCATCCAATATTGCGTAATAGACTGAAATCTCGCGATTCTCGGGAGGCCGGGTTATCTCGTCTAAGACATCACCGTAATCTAGAATAACCTCATGTGTTGGAACGAATGAGTAAGCAATGATTGAATTCAAACTAGGGTCATTAGTTTGTGCTGTTTTCCTCTACTGGGGTTGTGAATCCTTTGAACGAGGAGGCTTGCCACACTTCAGGGTAGGAGCAGGTGATTGGCCAACCGTCAATGTACCATGTTGTGTGGGAGGTGCGGCCACCCCACCTTCGGGGTCGGTCCGGCCTTTCACGACGGTTGTTTGGTGTATGTTAAGTATGTCCATCTTTGCAGGGCAGCGAGTATATGTGATCTCGTCACCTTAGCTAGATCAGTAAAAGCATCTAGCATGCTTTGAGCAATGCTCTGAAGATCTAGAATATGTCACACTTCAACTTCAGACTGAGGGGTGCATGGATCTAAATGAGACATAGTGAGAGTAATTCACGACAAGTCGTGACATTCTACAGGAACATTAGTGATCTTATCTCCTCCTAACGATAGGAAGACTGTTTCATCAAAGTGATAATCCGTAAAATATGCAGTAAAGAGATCTCTTGGTAAGGGCACTAAGTAGCATATAATCGTTGACGAATGATAACTGACAAAGATTTCCATTTTTCTATGAGGACCCATTTTGGTACGTAATGGCAGTGTTATTGGCATATAAACTGCGCACCCAAACACACATAAATGCGAGGCATCAGGCTCGTGTCCAGTAACCAACTATAACGGTGAATGAGGTTGGGTAGTGGTGGGCTTCCAGCGAACCAACATAGTTGCGTGCAATATTGCATGGCCCCAAGTAGATACCGGTAAATTGGTTCTCATAACCAAAGTTCAAACTATCGTGAAGGTGCTTTATGAAAGCTTCTGCCAGGCCATTTTAGGTGTGAACATGGGGTACATGATGTTCAACTTCAATCCCAACAGACATGCAATAATTGTCAAAGGTTTGTGACGTAAACTATCCAACATTATCCAGTCAAATCGACTTGATTTGATAGTCAGGGTGGTGAGCCCTAAGCTTAATAATTTGTGCTAGGAGTTTCGCAAATACAACATAGTGTGTGGAAAATCAGTAGACATGTGACCATCGTGTTGATGCATCAACCAACACCATGAAGTATCTAAATGGTCCGTATGTTGGTTGGATAGGTCCATAGATATCCCCTTGAATCATTTGAAGAAATTTAGGGGGGGGTCGTGAATAATCTTTGTAATTGAGGGTTGAATGTTCAACTTCCTCAAGGAACATGCTTTGCAAAGCAGATGGCCGAGATAAGATTTCAAGTGATGCCCATGAGATACTTTGAGGATACGGCGCATCATATCTCGTCCGGGGTGTCCCATTTGTGACACACCCCGTCCCAAAGGAGGGCATGCTGGCCGTCACTCTCACGTGACGGCCAACATGGCCTCATTTGGGACGACTCACCCTCGGGTGTTACATCTTAGTAATTGTATCTTTAAAGCTTCCAAACTGTGTAAATGGTTACGTCACTCTCACGTGACGGCCAGCATGCCCTCCTTCGGGATGGGGTGTGTCAATTTGATCATGCCAAAGTAAGAGAGTGTCCTGGAACCTAGCACTAGGGCCGGCCACATGGTGTGTCTCAGGGGCTCGAATGGTTGTTTTGTACAACCTACTTGGGAGACGTTCCAGCTTTTCATGATTATGCTTCTGGCCATATTCGTAAGAAATGATACCAAAAAAATTCAGAACCATTCTCTTCAGTGGTTTCAACATGATATTGATTATCTCGAATATCTCTAAAACTTAACAACGGTATTTCGGAACGTGGAGAATAGAGTGCCTCTTTAATGGTTAATTCAGTACCATTGAACAACATTATATGAGTCTTTTTGTATCATTATATCAGGTTGGATGGGCCTGAGAGGATTGTCAGAGGTGCATTCTTAGGTACGAAGTTAGTAAAATAATGTTTTCACGCAATACGGTGTGTGTGGTTGCACTATCAGCCAGACAACTAACTTCCCCACTAGTTATACCTAGAAATAAATTAATTGAATCGGTCACATGCATAAATATAATTCCATTCATTTAATTAATCAATTCGAGAAATAATATCCATAAAATAATTGTCCATAGTTCAAAACAAACCAAAACCAAACAAATAATTCCAAAGACTTGGAAAAATTGTTCGAAAATTAAACCATAAACCTAAAAATAGGGAGGGGTTCGGCCACTAGGGGTTAAAACACCCTAAAATCATGTCTAAAAGTTATTCATCCATAGGAGTGGATGCCTCTTGAAAATCTGGAATCTCCATGGATGTAGTAGCATATTCGAGAAGTTCTACATACTCAACGTTAGACTCACGACGGGAATAATACTTGACAATAGCCTCGTGGGTAGCTCGGCATATGCGTGACCAATGATCTTTTGATCCACAATGACAGCACATGTCCATTTCAATAGAATCCGATTGAACGGTAGCTTTTCCTTTATTCTTGAAGTTTGGGGCCTTCGGGGTAAGGTTGGCATTTCTAGTTCAAGTTTCGTCCCTTGGATGGGCCTTTGTTCGGTGGACCTTGGGCACATGATGGGCCTTGCTGCCCTTTTCCACGGCCATAACAGGATCTCTGCTGGTTGTGGTTGTTAGAATTTGTTGCGTGTGCTTCAGGTGCGGCGTTCAAGCCAGTAGGTCGAGCTTGATGATTCTTCATCAAAAGCTGGTTCTGTTTTTTCATCAAGAAGTAGAATAGATATCAAATCCAAACATTTGGTGAACTTCTATGCCCTATATTGTTGTTGTAGGACAATATTGGTGGCATTGAAGGGCGAATAGGTTTTCTACAAAAGATCCTGTTCGATTAAGTCATCTTTACAGAACTTAAGCAGTGATTGGATTCTATAAGCTTCAAAGTTGTATTCATTCATAGACTTAAAGTCTTGGAAGCGTAAATGCTGCTTGTCGTGTCTTGCTTCAGGCAAGTAAATGTCTTTTTGGTGATCAAAGTGATCCGCCAGGGTGAGCCAAAAGGTACGGGGATCCTCCTCTACGAGATACTCGGTCTGCAGTGCATTATGGATGTGTCTTCGAATGAAGATCATAGCAGTAGCTTTCTGAGTGGTTCCTCGATGGTAGCTCGAAGACTCTTTGCAGTAAGAGGAGCTTCACGTCTTGAACCCACTTCAAGTAGTTTCTTTCAGAGACTTCCAGAACAGTGAAATCGAGCTTGTTCAAGTTCGACATGTCCCTAAACAGAGGGTACACACAAAAGGTGGTTAGTCGTATGGAAAGCCAAAGACATACATTGTAGAACATTCGGGTTCTATAGACATGTATTGGTTTAATTTATGCATGAAAGCTACAAGTTTCATGTGGTAAGTTTTGAATGAAAACTTTGATATTCAAAGGCACTAAATTCGAAACTACAAGTTCGATTTAGTTATGAATGTTTAGTTCGTATAAGGGTACCTGCAGGAACACATAATACAATATGCAATAGAGTGTAGTGGATTTGTGGATTGCTTCAGGAACTCAAGTGTGAGTGCTTCGGGACTACGAAAGATAGTCAGTGGTTCAAAGAAACGAAATAATTTATTGAATCGTTAGTGCCAAAAAAGAGCTTCAGGCTAATAATTTTGGATTAATTGTCAGATTAATGGACTGCTAGTCACTTTAATTAATTTAATAGATTGAGACTATTCAGGGTCGATCGTATAAGCAAAAATAATTATAACATGCGGGTTAAAATTAGTTTAGAATGCCAAAACCATAGCCCAAACACGGTGGTCATGGGTGCCGTGAGTAGGGTATGGCTTTATAGAGTTTATTGGGCTCCGGTGGCTACTAGAAGTAGCTCAAATCATGGCTGCAGACCACGAGTCGATATGGGTAAACCCAATCGTGAAGGTTGGTGTGTTGTGGGCCAGGTCAGACGCACGGAGCAATCCTAAAAGCTTGTGGGTGTGAAGGGAAACCCCAGCCTTAGAGATAAGCCCAGCCGCATGGGTTGGCTGATGACGTGGGTCGTGGCTAAGGCTAAGGCCAGCAGCAAAGTTGTTGGCGTGTGCCGAGACTAAAAACCAGTTCAGCAAGCCAAGAAGGCTATTGTAGACGGGCATAAGCTTCAAGCCTGTGTTAGGGACATGCCTATCATGTTGCTGGCATACAGGTTGGGTTGGGTTTGGACTAGGGTTGCAGGCCCGTATGGTAACCAACCCAGGCCAAGGCATGGTTGAGTTCTGAGAGAAGTAACAAGCCTAAAGGGCTGCGTGCTAGGTCCAAGGCATTGAAGACGTCGTCCAAATGTTTGTCGCCATACGACTGATGCTGTGGCGGTGCCACAAAATCCCAAATTTATTTATTTATTTATTTTCGAATTCTAGAGTTAAAAACCCTAATTGCTTCTAAATTAATTTCAATTCTTTGACTCACAATTCCACATAACATATATGTGTAATGCATGAACAATTATATATATTAACAAAATATATGAACATATATACGATATATATAATTGGAAGGAAAATATAAATATAGGGAGTTCATGCATCATGGGGAATGTTTTCATGCTTCAAGGTTTTTTCAAATATCTTAATTTATTTTAGAACAACCTGATTGGCAGAAAACGATTGAAAGCCTTTGAATTTGTAGAAGATAGCCTCCTCTTACGATCCTTCAGTTTCTTAGCTTCTGGTAAGAGCGTGCTGATAATGTGTTGTAGGTCTATTTGACTGAATTGTATAAAGGGTAGAGAGGGAGAGGGGGCCGGTGGCAACAAGAGAAAAAGAGAGAGATATAATTATGAGGTGTGTGTGTTGTATCACCCCTTTATGCCTTTATTTATAGTAGTAGGATAGGTAGAATCCTTATCATTTTAGGATTACATCTCTTAATAGGTAATCAACTCCTCATAGGAATAAACTAGATACTCCTAGATATATTAGGATTTACATAATCACATTCCTAATCCTATAGGACTGCAACAATATTTTTTTTTTTAATTTTTTTAATTTTAAAATTTCGTATACCTCTTATAAGAAGTTCACCTTTCATATTTGGTCATTCTAAATCCGTTATAGTTAAGTAAGGAGAACATTATATTCTAACAAAGAAGAAAGGAAAGTTTTTGTTACCAATGAGGGTAAGGGGATTTCAAACTTGAGACTTCTACTATTGAGAAGTGAGGAATAAAGAAGAACATTGTATTCTTACAAAGAATAATAAGTTAACAACACTAGTCACTTTTTTTTTTCAGGTTACATTTCACACTTCTTAAACTTGAGACAATTGGATCAATATCTAGTTGAAGAAGTAAGAAACGTAACCTGAAAGATTGAGCACCAATAGTTAGTTTAAGAAGTATAGTGAGGAAAGTAACCAGAAAAAATAAGATGTACTATTAATTAATTATTCATGCAGAGTAAGTTGAGTCGTGTTATCTATATGATTATGGACTTGTTTTAGAGTAAATCAATACATATTTAAAGTGCATATTGCAATGTGTCTATTTCGTGCCAAATATTAATAAAAGCAATTTTCATAATTTGGAAGTGTTTTTTGTTGACTTGTATTAGGATTCCTACAATTGTGGGATTCATACCATATTTGGTTTCCTAGTTTAAAATGTAATTATTCTTTCCTGATTTATGATAGGATTGTATATGGTTGTATATATACCTTTGAATATGATGAATACAATATCATTGAAAATCATTCTTTCTTCTTGGCACCAGAGCCGAGTTGGAAAAAAAAAGGGAAAGAACCGAACCCTAACTGAGTTTGTTGTGCCCAGCACAATTTCGCTGTGCTTCTGATCCGAAGGTTCTTTGTCTACCTGTCCCTCATCAATTGCAGCGAGCGACACTGAGTCGTTGCTGCCCAGTTTCTATCAGTTTATTCCCCTGTCAATTGCAGCGAGCGACATCGAGTCGTTGCTGCCCGATTACTGTCCGCCCAAAGTCAACACCGCTGCCCAATTTTTTTTTGTTGCTGCCCAAATTGACGCTGCCAAGGTCTGTTTGTTGCTGCCCAGATTTGACGCTGCCAAGATTCCCCCCATAAAGTCGCAATTTTTTATGCTACACCGACAGAAAAAAACCTATGGCAGAAGAAAAAAGGACCGGTTCAAAGATAGTTCCTGTTGCTGCTCCAATCATGGTGCAGTTTGAGAATTCAAGCTTTAATATTGGTATGGTATTGGATGAGAATAACTATGATTTATGGGCCCCTCTTATTCAAATCCATATCGCTGGAAGGAAGAAGATGGGATATCTTCGTGGGTCTATCAAGGCACCTGACGAAGACGATCCTAGATATGATGATTGGTTCTTTGAAGATCAAAAAATTAAGAGTTGGCTTCTGTCTTCAATGAAGCCCGAGATTATGAAACGGTACATTCGGTTGTCTACTTCGAAGGAAATTTGGGACTCTCTTAAGGCAGCCTACTTTGATGAGAATGATGAGGCTAGAATTTATTCGTTGAATCAGAAGGCATCACGTATTCGTTAGAATGGCCGATCGTTGGCTACCTATTTTGGGGAGCTAATTGAGATTTTCCAAGAATTGGATCACTTTAATAAAGTATCCATGGAGTGCGAAAATGACATCAAAGTGTTTCACAAATCCACTGAGAGACAACGAGTCTATGTGTTTCTTGGTGGTCTTGATGATGTGTTTGATCAGGTTCGTGGAGAAGTGTTGAGGAAGGATCCCCCGCTCGGGCTTCAGGCTTCTTATGCATATGTTCGTCGAGAAGCCGATCGGAAGGAAGCAATGAAGACTGAGGTTAACAAGAGTGAACTCGCTGCCATGGCAGCAAAGGCCCGTGGATCATCCTCTTGGTCGAATCGAGACGGGTCACAAAACCGATCAGGACAAACCCGCCCGAGCCAGACAAGCAAGGATCATCCTCAAGGTAAATGCCCACACTGTGGCATGACAGGACACTCCAAGAGTCGATGTTTTGAGCTGATTGGATATCCCGAGAATTGGGATAAGACCCGTGATCCTCGGTGTAACAAATCTCGAGCCTCCATTGTAGAAACCAAGTGTGATTCTGACCAGATAGCGAACAAGGCATCGGCCATGATTGCTGCGGCAGGGAGTGATGGTAAGGCACTAATTACCTTTACTTCTGTTATGAATAATACATGGATAATTGATTCTGGAGCCACTGAACATATGACTTGTGATTCTAGACAGGTTCCATCACTAAAAACCTCCACACAAACCGTGGTCAACGTTGCTAATGGTAATGCCGTTCCTGTTATTGGGGAAGACACTGTTTCCTTTTCTGATACCATGAAACTTGACACTGTTCTTGTGGTTCCCTCACTGAATTATAATCTGTTGTCTATTGCCCAAATAACCCTTGCCTTACACTGTTTGGTTATTTTTTGGCCATATTTTTGTGTTTTTAAGGACATCCGGACGCGGAAGACGATTGGTTATGGTATTAGACGAGGGAAGTTGTATTACTTAGAGTTGACAACCAGTTGTTCTGGCTTGCTGACTCAAGCTCTTTTCGTTGATGATTCTCAAGGGGATATTAATAAAGTGTCGGACATCTGGATGTGGCACCGGTGCCTTGGGCATGCTTCTTTTGGTTATTTGCATAAGTTATTTCCTAGTTTGTTTGTCAAGAATGATGTTTCTCAGTTTAAGTGTGATGTTTGTGAACTGGCTAAGAGTCATCGAACTTCATTTCCTTCAAGTTTAAATAAAAGTTCCATTCCTTTTATGCTTGTGCATTCTGATGTGTGGGGTCCGTCAAAAATAGCTACTCTTGGTGGTGCTCACTGGTTTGTCACTTTTATTGATGATTGTACAAGAATGACTTGGGTTAGTTTGTTAAAGTCGAAATGTGAAGTTAGTTCGGCCTTTCAAAAGTTCCATAAAATGGTTGCTGTGCAGTACAACAAGAATATTCGGGTTCTTAGAAGTGACAATGGTGGCGAATATGTTAAGATGGAACTTCGTTCATTCCTTGAACTGCATGGTATCGTTCATCAGACCACGTGCCTGTATACTCCTCAACAGAATGGGGTTGCCGAACGAAAAAATAGACACTTGTTAGAGATGGTTCGTGCTTCGCTCATTGAAGCGCATTTGCCTCTACATTATTGGGGTGAAGCCCTTACGTCTGCGGCCTATCTTATTAATCGTCTTCCTTCTCGTACCATCAACTTTCATACACCATTTCAGGCTCTCATGTCTCAGACAAGCTGCCCATCAACTCCAAATCTTCTCCCGCGGGTCTTAGGGTGTGTTGCTTTTGTTCACCTTCATTCTCTTCAACGGCATAATAAACTTGAGCATCGAGCCCTTCGTTGTGTGTTTTTGGGTTATGCTACTACCCAGAAAGGATATCGGTGTTATCATCCTCCAAGTAAGAAAATGTTTATCACTCAGGATGTTATTTTCCATGAGCAGGACATGTTTTTTGGATCCTCCGCGTCCTCACTTCAGGGGGAGTATCGAGAGAGTGAAGTTCTGACCCGAGATAGTGATGTTCTGACCTTTGATTATTTTCCCGTGGCTAGAAATGAGCTGCAAGAAAAGCAACCCCTACAGTCTGCACAGTTGGAGCCCACGGCATCTGAAGAGCAGCAGCGCACGCTACAGTCTTCTCAGTTGGAGCCCATGGCATTTGAAGGGCAGCAACCCATGTTTGGTGATCAGCAAACAAATGTCAGTCAATGGCCCAGGCCCACTGAACAACGGCAATTAATTCAAGAGGAGGACCAACTCATGGGGTCCACAGGTTTTGGGCTTGAGAGTGAGCCTACGGGTCCCACAGTTTTTGGTCTTGAAAGTGAGCAGCAGCCCGTGGTTGTCAATGGGACCGAGCAGCAACAGCCCATGTTTTTCAATGGGACCGATCAGCGATTGTCACAAGATCCTTCTTCAGGTGTCATATCAGGTCAAGGCACAAATTCGTATTCTATTAATTCTTATAACCAATTGTCTTCTACACCGTATGCACCTCCGCTTCGTCGCCTTCCACAGCGTGTTAACCGAGGTATTCCCAAACCCACTTATGAGGCAGATCCTAAGTGTAAACACAAGTATTCCGTGAGTGAACCAAATCCGAATTCAAGAGTGAGATATTCATTAAACAATTATGTGTCTACATGTCACCTGTCAGAATCAAATAAGTCATTTGTATATCAATTATCTACTGTATCTATTCCTAACAGTGTGCAGGAGGCCTTAGCAGATTCCTGCTGGAAAGATGCAATGAATGAGGAATTGAGATCGTTGAAGAAGAATGCTACCTGGGAAATAACTGATTTACTAGCTAGAAAGAAACCTGTGGGATGCAAATGGGTCTATACAGTGAAATATAAAGCAGATGGAACGGTGGATCGCTTTAAAGCAAGATTGGTGGCAAAGGGGTATACACAGAAATATGGCATCGACTACATTGATACGTTTGCACCAGTGGCGAAGATCAATACAGTCCGTGTTCTACTATCCATAGCAGCAAACCTAGATTGGCCTTTGCAACAATTCGACGTAAAAAATGCATTCCTCCATGGAGATCTAACCGAGGAGATTTACATGGACCTTCCACCAGGGTGTAATGATCTGGATATACAGAAACAAAAGGTATGTAAGCTCAGGAAATCATTGTATGGATTGAAGCGGTCTCCGAGAGCCTGGTTTGGTAGATTTACCAAGTCCATAAGAGCATTTGGTTATAGGCAAAGTAATTGGGATCACACGTTATTCCTGAAACGCCAGAATGGAAAGGTTACAACTCTCATTGTATATGTGGATGACATGGTGGTTACTGGTAATGACCCGTTATTCCTTAAAAAAATATTTGTCCTCGGAATTCGAAATGAAAGATCTGGGTTCTTTAAAATATTTCCTTGGGATTGAAGTGTCGAGATGCAAGTCCGGGATATTTCTATCACAGAGGAAGTATGTTCTTGACTTGTTAGAAGAAACCGATATGTCAGGATGTAAGCCGGTAGCTACTTCGTTGGCCGAAGGGATGAAGTTAGGTATCGATCAGAACCAAGTACCGATTGAAAAAGGGAGGTACCAAAGGTTAGTAGGAAGATTGATGTACTTGGCCCATACTAGGCCGGATCTTGCTCATGCATTAAGTGTAGTTAGTGAATATATGCATAATCCCGGAGAACAGCACATGAGTGCCGTTATGAGAATATTGAGTTACTTGAAAGGAAGTCCTGGTAAAGGAATTTTGTTTCGAAAAAACGGACATTTTGGAATTGAGTGTTATACAGATGCTGATTGGGCAGGATCGACGGATGATAGGCGCTTGACATCTGGGTATTTCACCTTTGTTGGGGGAAATTTAGTAACGTGGAGAAGCAAGAAGCAAAATGTTGTAGCACGGTCAAGCGCAGAAGCCGAATTTAGAGGTATGGCACTAGGTATTTGTGAAATTTTATGGCTTAAGTTTTTGTTACAAGACTTGGGGGTCAAACATGGTCAGCCGATGCAGTTATTTTGTGACAATAAAGCTGCTCGTGATATTGCTCATAATTCAGTGCAACATGATAGGACCAAGCATGTAGAGGTAGACAAGTTCTTTATTAAAGAGAAGCTGGAAAGTAAAGTAATTGAGGTTCCTTCCATAGGAACTGAAGATCAAGTAACAGATATTCTCACTAAGGCTGTTTCTAGTGACAAGTTCTCGAGGTTTCTAGACAAGTTGGGTATGTGCAACTTCTATGCACCAACTTGAGGGGGAATGTTGACTTGTATTAGGATTCCTACAATTGTGGGATTCCTACCATATTTGGTTTCCTAGTTTAGAATGTAATTATTCTTTCCTGATTTATGATAGGATTGTATATGGTTGTATATATACCTTTGAATATGATGAATACAATATCATTGAAAAGCATTCTTTCTTCTTTTTTAACCCTAATTGAAGTACTAATACTTGAGTTGTTATGTCTAAACTTATCTAAATTACCGTTAGATTTATTGTTGTTTTATTTTTAAAAGATCCATAATAAACTACCCTCTCATATCACCATGCATTAATCCATGAATTTATAAGTTGGACAACTTTTAGATTCAAACGCTAAAACATATAATATATAGCATACAAAATAAAGCTAGCTCATTACATTAGGTTGGCGGACAAAGGCATAGTTTGTGGCCTCAACTAAATGATATGTAGATACATATGATGAAATTGAGGTTCCACCATAAAATTAATTGGCAATATGGGGAGTAGTCCAAGACCATATAAGCACATAGCAAACCTTGTCCCTCCAAGATGTGGGACAATCCTTAACACGCCCCTGCATGTGTGGCCGATTTTCAAGCCTACACGTGGACAGCACAACATGATGACGTGGAGTGCGTATGGCTGTTTGGCTTCACACGAGGACAACCTGCTCTGATTCCATGATGAAATTGAGGTTCCACCATAAAAACCAATTGGCAATATGTGGAGTAGCCCAATACCATATAAGCACATAGCAAATCTTGTCCCTCACCGATGTAGGACAACTCTTAACAACATACATAACGTTGAACCTAATTTTTGGTTGGAGAGTGAAATTTCCTGGAAAAAAAGTCTTGCATCGAAACTAATTTTGCAGTAAAGGATATTTCATGTGGCTCATGCAATCTACAAGTATAGACAAAAAATGAATTCAACAAACTAAAAAACGAGGTTATGGAAATAATGTTCCAAAGGGGCCCTGGCCAGTGGTCACCAACATTTGAGATCTCATGGGCCACACCGCCATTCAATCTCTTGCCTTGAATGGGATTGCAGAAGAAAAACACAACCCATTGACGTTGAAAACTCTCTCTCTCTCTCTCTCTCTCTCTCTCTCTCTCTCTCTCTGACTGTGGAGGGTGAAGTGTCCTTATTGTGAAGCAGCATAAGATTCGATTTGTATATGTTGCCTCATCAAGGCAATTCAGTCGGAAGAAATCCTTCCATGCATCTTGTAATCATCATGAGTTGTCAAACTCAACTCATGCATTCTCCCACAACGTCGTACCATATATGTTATTCCCACGCAAATTGCAATGCAATAAAACATGCAAACCGGAAAAGAAAACCCACGAATTTGAGTTTGCCTTTTTTAAGGTAAATAATTTCTTAGGCTGTATATGTAGGCATAACTTTTCTATTGGTTAGTAGAGAGAAATTATCGGCTCGCGATACTTTTATTGAAAATTGGCCTTGTGTTCCTTGTTTATATAGTTGGACTCGAATCAATTTTATCACTTAAAAAAAAATGTCACAGAAAAAGAACCACTGCCCATCCCCCACCATGTGAGGCAGTCCAGCAATCTCCCACCATATTTGTTTATAATGGTTTAGTTGTTATATGTGCAATTGAATCATTATAAGATTTTATTTAGAAGTCTTTTATAGATTAATAAGTTTATAACTTAACAAAAAGAAAAAAAGAAGATAAACGAGATGAGAGAGGGAGAGAGCAGACCAGAGAGAAAGAAAAGAAGAGAAGAGGGGGGGGGGGGTGACAATGTGATGAAAAGAGGCATCGCGAGTTAGGGTTTTGCTGGGCCAGTGGTGAAGCCAAAAATTGGCAGGAGGAGGGATCGGTTTAAATGGGTGCAAGGTTAAAAAAATATAAACAACTAAATCCTTTTAAATAGTAGACAATAATAACGACGTTCATAATTTATTAATATTAATTATAAACTGCCACACTATGACGAACTTAGTGAAAATAAAATGATATTCTTGTACTTTGTGACGAATTTAATAATTGGGTACATACATGTGGTTTGGTCGATTGTACATATGTAATGGGTGCATAAGTACATTGAATGTGTTAGTAAAAACATATTGATGATACGCAATTATTTATTGAGGCACATAGTTTATTGAGACACATAGTTTATTGAAAAAAAATACTTTATCTATTAAAGCGTAAACCAATATTTATCTGGCTAGCATGCATAATTCCAATTCTATATCGAAATTATTAGGAAAAATCCAACCTTGAAATCATTCAAAAATCCCATGAGAAAGAAGAATAGAAGGATGTTAATGCTAAGGCTTCGACGATCACGTGCTACTAAACGACAAAACAACGCATGGTCCCTGCTATCATACCTTTTATTAGAAATCAAAACGCACCGTTCTACTAATTTTTTTTTTCTTTGCCCAAGTCCAAACGAGGCGTTTTGGCCTGGGTTTTGAAAAATAGAAAACAGAAACTATTGTTGTAGAGCACCAAAAACCAGAGAACCAGAAGGAATTGCTCACTTCCGAAGGGACCAGAGGGGCAGAACCATTGCTCCTGGGCTTGATTTCCGTCAAGGGGAGGGGCAGCTGCCCCTCTTTGCTCCTCTGTAGCTTCGCAACTGTGCTGGGTGTTGTCAAGGTGGCATTATTTATTTTTTATTCTCCTCCTTTTCCGACGTTTTTATCTTTAATTTATATTTTAAAAATAATTAAACTAGGTTTTAAATCCAGCTGTGAAAATAAAGGACATGGCATATTTTCAATGACAGTATCACAAGTGACGTGGTGATACGGTATCATCTAAAAATTTCTTGTTAGTAGCAAATATATGAAACTAGCACGACTATTACGTGAATAGATAAAACCAAAACCTTATTTATATTGGAGTTTCAATGATATCCAAATTAGATGCATGTGTCGGTATGGTTGAAAATAATTTCGTCAAATATTTGAATTCACGACTTTTTTAACAAAACGAAGACTGTGAATTACTAGACCAAGTGAAAATTGCCAATAACGATAATCACGACATCTTTCTTTCTTTTTGTTGACATGCAGCGACATTAATTTGAATTTTGAACCATCCCCATACCCAGTGGCGAAGCCAGGATTTGCCGAGGGGAGGGGCGAAATTCAAAAGAGTATAATGTTCAATCGAAGCGGTTGCTTTCACATTGAAGAGTGCAAAGTTTTAAATCAATATTCATAACAGAAAATAGTCTCTTTACCAATGCGGTTGTAAGCGGTAATATCAAAGCCATGTAACAAGCTTAAATTGGTTAGGATTAGATTTTTAAAGACGTTAGGCGCTAGTTAGGCAGCGGACTGGAGCCTAGCAGCTAAGCGCCTAGGCAAGATTTAGGCAGAAGTCTAGATGGATTTAAATGAATTTCTTTTATCGTAAAATAAGAATTGAACAATATTTACATTATTTTAAAAAAATTAATACAATATTTATAATAATGTGAAAGTTTATAATAAATAAGCTAGGAGTCTTAAAAAGAGGGGAAAAAAATACATACAAGAATAATAAATAAATAAAAGAGAGAAATGGGTTAACAAACCACAAAAAAAGATGGGTCAGAAGAGAAAAAAAAATAGTGGGGAAAATATAATACTTGAGTAGTCACTGGGAAGTACTCAATTTAGGACAAGGATTGTCTGCCCTCCACTTCCGGTGCCCTTCCCGTGCCCTCCTATTTTGTGTGGTCACGGTTAAGCCACGTTAACATTTTATATTTTTTATATAGATATAATAAGACAAAAATGAATTGTAATATAAAATATTGACGTGGCTTAACCGTGACCACACAAATAGAATGGCACGAGGAGGGTACCGGAAGTTGAGGGCAGACAATCTTTATCCCTCAATTTACTGACCAAATGATATGGGCCAATAAAGTCAGCACAGCTGTCCCTTTAATTCTTTGTTACACTTTCGCTATGTTAAGAACCAAACATATCGACCAGCCTTTATCCTGTTTTCCAAACATATGCTATCATGCTATCCAAACAGGTCTTCTCCCTCACTAAAATACTACTAGCCTTCATCCCATTATCCCAAGCCATTATCCTCTCCCACCAGGGCCACCACCAAGAAGGACGACGATGTTGGTGACTGGTCTCTGTGCGAGGAAGTAGAAAATGGACAGCTGTGAAGTTCGTGAACAGAAAACCCAGAAAAACAGAGGGCGCCGTGAAGTTCGTGAACCATTATTTTCCGGCGAGGCGCGCGAGGGGAGTGGCGGCAGCCTGGGGTTCAGTGGTGTTTCCCGGCGAGGGGAGTGGCGGCAGCCACTCCTCGCTCCCACGTGGCTTCGCCACGTGGCTTCGCTCCCAAGTGGATCTTATTATTGGTGATATAGTAACCAAGGAATTTAGCTGAGAGCAAATATGCTGACAATTTAGTTGGGATCCCCTTGACATGAGTTTCTTTATTTTTTTATTTTTTTATTTTTTTATTTTTTATTAACATCGATAATATCTAGGCTAGCAGTAATGTGATTCAAATTCATCTTTGACGATAATCGAACCTATGACTTCTCATTTATAAGTGAAGATGAATACTGCTAGGCCATAGTATTAAGTGGCCATTGACATGAGAGATTGATCCTTTCTAGATAATGAAGGATTTAGTTGAGGGCTTATTTGTCGAATTATCAGAGAGACGGACCAAATGCCCACTTCCAACAACATCGATATTGTCCTCAACTTTTACACAATCCGTCAGGTGTGGGGTTTTACCACAAAAGACCTCGGTATTAGTTGAATATTTAAACTATTATTTCTCTTTTTCTATTCGGATGTGAGACTCAACACGCCCTCTCACATAGGGCCCAATTAGTAAGTCACACATGGGAGATCTACACATCGGCAACCACGAACATGCCTCCTCACATGAGACCCAATTAGTAGATCACATGTGGGAGATCCACACATCGGCAACTACATGGAGCCAAGAGGACTCACCCTACACGCTGGGCTAAGGGACCCACCATCATTGCGCAGGGCCAAGGGGACCTATCCATCACGTGGCAGTACAGTACATGCCCGCTCCTTGGATTTGATACCATGTCGAATTATCAGAGAGACCAGCCAACAACATCGATATTGTCCCCAACTAGGTAAAAATCACCTGCACAATCCGTCAGAAGTGGGGTTTTACCATAAAAGACCTCAGTATTAATTGGAGTGAGGTTAAGATATTTAAACTATTATTTCTCTTTTTCTATACCTGATGTGGGACTCAACATTATTAACAATTAATCTGGTTGGGATTCCGAGTTTTTGGATTAAATTCATCAATGATTGTCAGTTATTGACATATGTTATTCCTATATACAAGAACAACTGATGATAGCATATTCTCTGTTATATGATACATACCGCATGTAGTTTGGGATATCCTTTAATTAGACTCTTCAAGTCTAACACAATCGGGGTTGGTAGATTCTAATCTTACCCAATTTCACCGGCATTATAGTGACATGATTTTGTCATGCTTAATTACTATTTGGATTCATCAATCACATATATATCTTACCCACCCCATTTTTCTCTAAGTTTGATTATGATGAGATTTGTTTTGCTTTTGATCATTCGAGAAGATGTGGAGAGCTCGATAGTTGCTTCTTTCTTTGTCCATTTCAAGTGTGAGAAAATGGCATATACGCATGCCTACTAGTATAAAGTAATAATGGCTTAATGAGATTAATAGTTTTCGTGGTGATAGGGTAGTCAGAAAATTGCCTTTGTGATAAAAAAAAAAAAAAAGGATTTAAACCCATGTCGTGAAGTTTGTTGAGATTTAAGCCAAAAATTGAAAATTTCACTTTCTCCATTAATTATTAGCACATAAGACTCACAAATGAGGCTAAAAAGATAATGTTAGCCTCACATGTAAGTTTTACGTGCTAACAATTAACGGATAGTTTCGTTTTAGCCTCATATGCGTGACTCACGTGCTAATAATTAACGAAGAGTTGATAGAATTTTTAATTTTGAGCTTAAATCCTAATAGATTTTACCATAGAGACTTAAATCCTAATTCTTTTCACCATAATGGTTATCTTTCAACTACCCTATTACCACATAGGCTAATAATTCAATTAGGCGAAATTTTAATTACTGTCACAATAACATAAAGCTCAGTAAGTAATAAGGACTGGCTAGCTAGCTGTATACACTGCTCCCTTAGGAAAAACATGATCAAACTACTGTAATCGCGTTGATTAATAATTGTTAGCACATATATACATGTACATATTTGATCCAAGTGCTATGATTAAAAACGTGGGTTCTCGAACACTTTCTGGTATGATGATCCTATTTTATGTATCTTGGATTGAAAAAGTGGTGGTCCAATCTTCTACTTGGGATCGAAATCATTCTGACAGCGAAATTTGCATGCCAGCAGTAATAAAAATCAGCAAAAAGTTTGGTGCATAATAATACTAAAGAAATTAAATTTGTAAATAAAATTTTAGAAATTAAAGAATGTGAAAATTAATGATTGATTTATTACTTAAATATTGATAAATGTGCATTATTATTGGTGACACATAATTTAGTTTACAAATTTTGTCTTCAAGTTTAGTCGCTCTATCATTACCCTGTTTTATTTTTTATTTTTTTTGGAAACTTTGTCATTACCCTATTTACCCATACCCAAGTTAACAAGTTTCTCCATTTTGCGAGGGTTGGGGATGGGTGAGAGAAATGTAGCCTTTTTCTTACTTTACAAAGAGATTGTTTCCACCACTTGATGAACTCGTGACATGTTGATCACAAATGAGCAATATTTCCGTTGTGCTAAGGTTCGCCCACGAAAAAGGAAAAGAGTATATGGTAAAAAAAATTGAAGTCAGTTGAAATGATTTTCATTATTTATCGGTGGATCAAGTCAAATTTTCCATTGAAGTTGTCTGAAGACACTACACCCCTCCAAAATAAATCCAAAAAGAAGAAAGAAATACAAAACCCTAGCTAGTAAAGAGAAAGAATAACCACACACACAAAACCCTAGCTACATCAATGTTAATACTACTCTCAATTCTCTCATCCCAACCCCATTGGAAATACAGGCAAAAAAACCACAATCATATGCATACATTGATGAAAATTAATACCAAATCCTACCCCTTAATCTGTCTCACTGATCTCTCTGCCTCTATAAAATGTCATACCTAATTAGAGATCAATAATAATGAAAATGTAGAAGTGTACATGCTAGAAGCTGATGAGGTCCACCTTGCAAAATCAATACCACACACCATGCTTCTTTCTCTCTCAGAATTCCTCTTTCCCAATGCTCTGCAGCTAGCTTCTTGTCAATTTCAAAAATAAAGGAATCATGGACCTAATTCTCTCCCTTTCAACCTTTTCTTGGTAGTAACATTTTTTTTTTTATGGAAATGATTTCTGCGCACCGTTTTCACTTCATGCATACTTCTCTTATTTTTAGTCATTGGATTGAACAAAGCAAACAAAATCAGGGACTGGAATTAAGAGGGAGTGAGCATAAATCACTACTTTCTTTTTTTGCACATGGCACCAACCACCAAAAACATTCCAAGAGGTGATCCTTGGGTAAAATGTTTCCTGGCCAACCGAAATCTCTCTCTCTCTCTCTCTCTCTCGCTTTGTCTCCCAGCTGCATTCTCGATGTTATTAGCTCATCAAATCAAAATCGTCAGTGTGATGATGATGATGATGGGAAAAGTTAGGCGTTAAAGGGAGTACAATGCTTTGCCTCAGCTTTCCAACACCGTTCAATATCTTCAGCAATTCTTTTGGCATCCATTGAGGTACCAAGTAGTCCACGTTTGGTAAACCCCACCGCATATAACCCACATTCACCTTTCCAACCATTTGGAAATGGCCTTCTAGGTAACCCATCTTCTTTTGAAAACATATCACCCTCCTGCAATAACATAAATGTGAAAATTAGGGTAAATGCTAAACTTATATTCCGATATGTAAAAATTAGGGTAAAATGTTCTTGGTAGACTTACGTTGTCAGGCAAACGCTTTATATATATATATATATATAGATATATAGATAGATATTGTCAAATTACAATATATATTTGTACGACATGTTCATGCAAGAATCAACATCAATAATACATATTGTAGTGGGATTGGTACCTTTAGCCAAATGGGCACATTGCTTCTGTAACCTGTTGCTAATATAATGGCATCAAATTTCTCGGTTCGTCCATCAATAAATTCTATAGCGTGAGGTTTTAACCTTATGATGGCTGGACATACCTACAATATCACATAGTATAACAAGATAGAAAATCAGGAAAGTGAACTGAGTCGACATTTATATATACAATAAAAAGCAAAAGAAGCTAAACTAACATATATTAAACAAGATTCTAAGAGCTCCATGCATATTTTGTCCAATTATGATGAAAATATTTATTATCATACACAGTTAAACATAGTTCTACGTAAATACAAATCACCGTATGACAATATGTTAAACTTTCTGACTAGAGAAAAAGAAAATTTACTTGTTTGTGGGACATCTATTACATCAAAAGGCATATCTAGGTACCATCATTGGAAAAAGTACTGTGTAAATATTAAAAGGCCATGGCTGGCAAAGAGGAAATTAAAAGAAAAAGAGAAGATTAAAGTGAGATTGAGAATTGACTTGATGAAAAAACTTAGTACCTGTATGTCTCCACTTTTAATCTTTGCCAGTGTACCAACGTCTAAGACAGGTGTCTTTCCAGACAAGTTCTTGAGCTCCAAGGGACCCAATTTCGGCCGGTCTAATCCGAGTTGAGAGGTGTTGCCGAGAAGCAGACGAGACACAACCAGCAAGAACCGATCTACAAGTCGAATGGGCAACCACTTGAGCAACCACAGGGACAGCCCAAAAGTTGACTTTCCAAGCATCTCTCTTGGTAAGACATGAACCTAATTAATTAAAAAAAAAACACGAAATTATAAAGTTAAAATTACACTCGAAAAAAGCTCAAAAGTGCACAAAAAGAAAGAAAGGCAATCAAAAATTAGCATGGAGGTGATGGGTGAGTCCCATTCCATGTTGTTTGCTAGGACTTTGCCTAGCTAACTCTGGCTAGCTAATTTTTTCATATGCCAAGGGACGAACGAATATTAAGGGCACTAATGATTCTTTATTCGGAGAAAAGAAAAAAAAGGTTTGAAAGTATGAGAGAGCCCAAGTTTCTGACCAATTTTACGCATGCTTGGGTGTTCCAAGAAAGTGAAAGACCAAAGAAATTTTTGTTTTGCCAAAAATAGGGTTTTATATTCATGTTTAATCCACTTTGAACAAACCGTTGGATCTTGAAGTTATAAGCAGCTTGAGTTTTTTAGCCAAGAGTACAAATTTCTCCAAAATGGAGTCTCATTATATACAAATATACACAAATTAAAACTTGTTAAAAACAAAATACTAAAAAACTCAAGGGCACCAAAAATCTTAAAACACTTTAGTGGCATTTGTTTAGAGAGAGAGAGAGAGAGAGAGAGAGCGAGAGAGAGAGCGAGAGAGAGAGAGAGAGAGAGAGAGAGAGAGAGAGAGTTCTTACCGTATCTCTGACCACAAGAGAAGGCCTAGCATTATGATTACATAGATCCAAGCACACCTCCATGCCTGAATTTCCACAACCAACAACCAAAACTTTCTTCCCTCTAAACTCCTCACCACTCTTGTACGAACTTGTATGCCTTATAGGGCCTTTAAACTCAGTCATTCCCTCAAGCTTCGGCACCAGCGCCTCTGCATTCTCACCGGTGGCGGCAATCAACCACCGGCACACATACTCCGTCTCATCATCACCCTTCACTCCCGTTGTCCGCACACGCCAAAACCCGAGTGTGGGATCAAACTCGGCACTGGCCACGGTCACATTGAACCGTGGCCTAATGTCATACTTGGTAGCATAATCTTCAAGGTATTGAATGAATTGTTGCTTTATAGGGTAAGTTGGGAAATCATTAGGGAAAGGCATGAAGGGTAGCTCACAAAATTGCTTCGGCAAGTGAAGGCGAAGGCGGTTGTAGGTCTTAAGCTTCCATAAGGAGGCTATGCAATTGGATCTCTCCAGGATCATACTTGGTACACCTTTTAACTTCAGACATGCGGCTGCTGCAAGCCCTGATGGACCTGCACCTACGATGACCGGCCCTGGAGCACACACTACGAGTCTAGAATCTCTAGATGATGGCGATGGTGATGGTGATGATGCTGACAAGGACGAAGACGACAGGGATGAAGAGGACTTGCTCATTTTGTCAATGAAATAAGGATCATTGGATTGTTTGCCTTGTAATTCTCTTGTGTTGTAGTAGTCCATGGACATCTAAATGACGATATGTAACAAATTAATTTACTTCAGGAATACAAGTAATGAATTAAAAGTTGAAGAAGCTAGCAGAGGAATTGGTAGTGAATGAAAGAGTGTGGTTTAAGAGGGAAAAAGTAAGAAAAGTGAGAGGAAAACATTCGGGAGAGGAGATGTAGGTTTTGGGAATATGTGAGTCTCTTAATCAGTCTAACTTTGACTGTTCTAAGAGGGGATTAAGCTGATGATGATACAGAGTTAGTGGTGATCAAGGTGTTCTCTCTCTCTCTCTCTCTCTCTCTCTCTCTCTCTCTCTCTCTCTCTTATCAGAGAAAGATTAGGCATGTGAGGACGATTCCTTGAATTATGGAGTGGATTAAGAGGGTCATATCCATTTTTGAGAATGTGTAATTCGTTTTTTACTTCCTAATCTTAATTTTCTGTGTGTTGATCAAGGGGGTGGGGGTGGGGCTGGGAGGGGGGGTGTTAAGCTGAGGAATCAGCATTCAACACAAGGAGAGAGAGAGAGAGAGAGAGAGAGAGATGGTGATATGTGTATTTATATTCCTTATTGTCATACAAGAATTTGTGTGAGGAAGGCTAAGCGGTGAAGATATGTGATGCAAGTGGACATGACATGAATATTAATAAATACTATAAAGCATACTTTAAAAGTAATATTTTCTTAGGCCTTTTACAGTAGGCTAAAAAAAGTGTGTTTGATACTAATATATTAGACTCATATATAAATCTGGCATTTTGGACCTAACCCGTTAATATGACCCGACCAAACCCGTTAATATTTGTATTTGGGTGGATGCTTAACTGGTCGGGTCGCTAACGGGTGAACCCGTTAACAACCCGTTAAATAACGGGTCACTTTGGGTCAACCCGTTAGACCCGTTAGGACCCGTTAACACCCGTTAGCACCCATTAGTTGAGAATATTTTAGTAATTTTAGTAAAGTCTTAATAACAAAAAATAAACTTTATGCAAAAAAAAAATAATAATAATAATTGTTAACGGGTGATTACGGGTGACCCGTTAGCTTAATGGGTCGAGTTCGGGTGACCCGTTAGCTTAACGGGTTGAGTTCGGGTGACCCGTTAATTTAACGGGTCGAGTTGAACCCGACCCAAACCTAATAAACCCGACCCGTTTACAGATCTACTCATATACATATCGGACGTTTATAGTAGGTCGAAAAATTTGAATATGATCATAATATATGAGTTCAATATATTAAACTCATGCGTGTGATAACAATATATTGAACTTACACTAGTGTAATAGTAGTAGGTATCAAACTCAGGTTACCTTTTCAGATAGTCATATCTCGAAAGAAGTATTTATCATGAAGTTGATTATTATTTGAATATGTAACAAATTGAGACCCGGTAGATCTGAAATTAGAGGTGTGAATGGAAGTCTTAGGGCATAAATTCGTTTACATAATCCAAAAATAACGATCCGAATAGGATAAGTAGTCACTAATCTAGATGATTAAGCGCGTGAATGATTGGCATTGGATAATATGGATCGGACCAACTTGGGTTGGGCCTTGGGGCGGGTGGAGTATGAACTGTATCCAAGAGTTCACGGGGATATTTTAGATGCTGTTGAATTAAAGTAGATGTACTATGAGCAAAATCATGTTTTTGAAAAAAATTAAAACCCAAAAATTTGAAAATTAATAATTTTTCGGGCTAAAGAAAAAAAATTATTTTTGAAATTTCTATTCTAGTGGATTTGAATTAAGGGAGTTAGATAGATGTTCTTTCATTTTAAAAGCACTCACATTAAATGTGAAAACTTCTGGTTACCAAGTTATAGGAGTTCAGCATCTAGCCTCAATATATAGAGTTTATTACAAGTGCATGCGCACAAATATGAATTTTCAAGCCATAAATAAGAGCCCAATAAAATCAAACGTTATTAATCCAAAGTAATCAGAAAAATGATAACATTAGAATACCCAGAGCAATTAAATGGTTAGAAATTAGTCTACCTTCAAATTGGTCTTTAACCAACAAAAGTAAACTGGTCGATGTAACCTAGAAAATATACAACAATTCTTTGATGGCACGGTAAAAGTCAACTTTAATCCTCCTAGAAGATTTAGTGTTCATTTCAAGGAGAAATTTTTTGTTGTGATCGGGATATAGGTGGTACACCATGTGTTTTTATATAAGTGATGAGAAATTGTATTTTTTAAGTTATTAACTTTAACATACATATCCCACTATTTATATATTAACATACCAGGTCACACTGAAAAATGAAACTAAGTCGATCAACTAAGGATAAAGAATTAGTTAAAAATTCTTTTTTAGAATCAACCTTCACTGACATTTTAGATTGTGATCATGAATTAGAAAATTAATTAACGAATATGAAACTTAAATCAGTAAAAATAACTTCTCAAGTCGGTCAACCTTGTTATGCAAGCCAAAGTCAAACTAAACTAAACCTTCTCAGGACGAACCAACATCACCTATAGCTACTGTTCTAAAAATCCCCGCCTAGCACCGCCTAGGCGCTAGACGGTTGGTCACCGCCTCGATTAATGCCTAAGTATTTGAAAATTAAGAAAGGGCGCCTAGACCTACTGATGTCACATCCCAATTTCGACTTCGCCATAGCACGATATTGTCCGCTTTGGGCTTACAATTTCGACTTCCTAATGGATCTCCCATCATAGGATTGCTCTCGCCTGAACGCACTTAACTTCGGAGTTCTGATGGAATCTGAAGCCAATGAGTTCCCAAAATGCCTTGTGCTATATAGGGGTAAGCATGTACATATAAGGCACATCATCCCCTCTCCGTTGGTTGATGTGGGATCTAACAATCCACCCCCACTTAAGGGGAACCTAGCATCCTCGTCGGCACACCCGCACCAAACGACAAAGTGGCTCTGATACCATTCTGTCACATCCCAGTCCGGCTCCGTTGTAGCATGATAATGTCCGTTTTGGGCTTACCATTCCCTCACAGATTTGTTTCTGGGAACTCAGACCAGAACTTCCCAATGGGTCACCCATCTTGGGAATGCTCTCGCTTGAACTCGCTTAACTTCAGAGTTCCAATGGAATCCGAAGTCAGTGAGTCCCCAAAAGGCCTCGTGTTATATATAGGTGGACATGTACATATAAGGCACATCACCCCCTCTCCATTGGTCGATGTGGGATCTAATAACTGAGGCACCGACCTAAACCGCTTAGGCACCTGCCTAGCTTGCCCAGACCAGCCTAGGTTGGGACTCACTTAGACAGAAAATAAATAACTTTCATTTTGCATTATATTTTTTCTATTGTAAGAGACTTGTTGAATACTTAAAGGAACACACATTATATACTTGTTCCCCATGTTTTCATTATGTTCCCATAGCTCATAATATATCTCATTCCATTTTGTAGTTTATAGTGAAATCATATATATTTTAAGTATAAACAGACACTTGTTTACACAAAATATAATAGATTTAATTAAATCCGTCTAATCCGCCTAGGCACCCGACTAGAGCCCGCCTAGCCGACTAGGTGCGAGGCCCTAGCCCGCCGCCCGACTAGCGCCTAACGTCTTTTTAGCAATTGATTTCGAATGAAATATAAACCCTCAACTATTAGTTTTAAATAAACCATCTAAAAATGTATTGGAAAACCTTAAATGTTGACATAGAATAAGAAGAAAATATACCCTGAAGAGAATTATATAGACAAAGTTACCCTTCAAAACTAAGATTAGGTATATTTACAAGTTGGAAAAGCTTTGTGACAAAACATAGGATAAATATATCCGTTTTTTGATTTTATTGAAGAACATTATCAATCGGAGAAAAAAGACTAGTCTCAACCAGACATTCCCCAATAGAAACTATCCTAATCAATACTTCAAACACTCAAGGTGTGACTTCGTACAATATCCCAAAAGACGAGGCTGGAGTCAAACGAGGCATAAAACAAAACAATTTTACTAACCAAAGTTTAAACTTTATAGAAAAACAGTTAAACAAAATTGAAAATAAAATAGATAAACTTCCAAAACAGGAATTAGCAGCTAGAGAAAAACCTTTAGTGGAATTTCATGATGCTTTCTCTAGTAAAATTGCCCTAAAATTAAACTTCACTAGTGAAAAATTGATAAGAGGTTAAAAGAATTAAAAATAGAACAAAAACCCATTTTCGTAGAAAAACACCAAGAATCAAAACCAGAAACAACCTCTATAAATTCTGAGTCAGATGACAATAAATTAAGCATGATAGAAAGATTAGAAGAAGCCTTTCAAAATCTTGAGTTAAAGAGGATCATGAATAGAAGCAAAGTAAACCCATCCAGTCTTACAAAAAATTGGTATTTAGGCCAACACCTCCGGATATCCAATTTGAAGAAAAATTCACAAAGTTAATTTTTCGTATATGCGGATAAACTATATGTATGGAACATAGATTGTTTATTTGAGCAAGAAATCTTAAACAAGTTACAACACATGTCTATGATTGCAAACTGTTATGTTATTAGCTATAACCTTGCCAATCAAAGGTCGTTGACCTTTTGGCAACCAAATTCACAGGAATGTTACAGAAAAATACATCACTGAACAGTCCAAATTAGTTATTAAACATGCAGTTAAATAGAATGAAGTTGGAATCCCTATTTTTGGTGAAAGAATTGGTATGGGAGTCCCAGACTCAGTCAACACATTATTTTTGTCAATAATAGAACATTTAATAGGAACATCAAGTAATGTAACCTCTAGAATACATGATCAACTTAATAATTTAAGATTTCCTACCTTGAGTCATTTTAGATGGTATAAAGATACTTTTTTTTAGTACTGTTGATGCACAAAATCAGTGAAGACTTTGGTATAACAGAAAGTGTTAAATTTGTGACCTTCGCTAGATTGCTTTAGTCCAGATTGGCTACGTCCACGGAGTAGAGGAGTTCTCATTAATTGTGAAGGATTTACACAAGTACATAGGTTCAAGCTCTCATTTAGTGAGTACTAGTGAATGATTTAGTACAAATGACATTCGGAAATATTGTGAGAGAATGATCTCTATTTATAGAAGAGTGTTTCTAGTGTCATTCTGACATTGACACATGTCGTGTTGTGATTGGCTTCTGATGTTGACACGTGTCACGCTATGATTGGCTTCTGATGTCAACACGTGTCGTGCTGTGATTGGCCTCTTGGTTGGAAGGAAACTCTTCTGGGTCCTTGACGGTATAACGTTGACCGGTGCTTAGTAGTTTCAAGATTGGTCAAGTATGGTACAAACAGTGCTCCCCTAAGTTCCTGAGTGAGGGAAGCTCCTCAGTTAGGGACTTGTAAGATCCAAGCTATTGAGTAATCATGAAACTTCTAAGTACCGAAGTGTGGTATCATTTTCACTTGCCTTATCTATCTCATATGTAGATGTGGCATCTTCTCTGGAAGTACTTTTCCTCCATCCAGGGTGGTATCTTTAACCGATGAAGATGTACAAAGTAATGTATCAATTTCACTTGAAGCTTACTTGTAGTTTCGGGCTTGGTCAAGTGCGATACAAACCCTATAGTAGGAGTCCCCCAAGTCGCCGAGCTAGGAGATTTGCCGAAGGAGGTAACAGACAAGGTAAGCAATCAGACTTCCAAGCAAGCAACCTGGATCGGAGGTTTAACTTCGGCTTCCGGTTGATTGTTCTCATTCTCCTTATGTCGTAAATAGCACAAAGGATAAGGAGAAACAAATGGAGAAGAGATGATATGAGATATTTTTGCTTTTGAAGAAGTAACTTTCCACATGCTTATTCTGGAACTGGGTTGAAGGGTTTTCTAGTTTCCTCCATAGTAAAAGGCTGACTCAAGAATTTGAGGGTCAAAACAAGTCTGTCAAATCTAGAGTACGTTCGACCCTGATGATATGGGATACTTTTACTTTTGACAAAGTAGTGGATGTATCGGCATGGGTTCTGTTACGCTTGTCTCCACATGCTTCTTTGTATCATTCTCACTTGCCCTATTTGTTCCTCAGGTAGATGTGGTATCTTCTCTGGAAGTATAAGATGTTGAAGATGAGTACTCGAGAGCAATGCCAGGTAAGTAATCAGGCAAGGGGTTCCAGGCAGTCAGTTCCTAACTGGAAGCTTGATTCCAAGTGCTGACTGATTGCTCTCTTTCTTGCAGGTAAGAACAAGGCCAAAGGAAAAGACAGGGAAAAAACATGATATGGGATACTCTTGCTTTTAATCCTGATGATATGAGATACTCTTGCTCTGGTGTGGCTTGTTTGCAGAGGTATTATCGGGAGGAAAAGAAGCTGAGTATTTCGAGAGACTCTGCTAAGAGTGCCCTCTCGGATGTGAAGAAAAGTTGAGCATTTTTTTATTTGCAGGTTTTCCTGGCTGTGGAGGATGGAGGTCGACATATATAGGAGTCTCCTTAACAACAAGTAGTAGTGTTATTCCTTTAACTTTCTTGGTCATAGCAATGTAGTATGAGCTGCAAGATTCACCTGTTTTAACTTTGTTAGAGCACTTTGAAAAAATGGTATGTGGTATCTGGAAAGCTGATGTTGCTTGTGAAGATTACAGATAAGCTTTATCCAAGGAAATCTGGCTCTCGAAGTTCGGAGAGTGGTGCCTCTTCGGTTTTCAAACAAGCAATCTTGTCGGGGATCTGGCTCTCGAGATTCAGAGAACTGCGCCTCTTCGATTTTTGAGAAAGCAATCTTGTTGGGAGTCTGGCTCTCGAGATTCTGAGAATAGTGTCTCTTCGATTTTTGAGAAAGTAATCTTGTTGGGAGTCTGGCTCTTGAGATTTGGAGGACGGCGCCTCTTCAATTTTTGAGCACGTAATCCTGTTGGGAGTTTGGCTCTCGAGATTCGGAAAGCGGCGCCTCTTCGATTTTTGAGAAAGCAATCATGTTGGGAGTCTGACTCTTGAGATTCGGAGAGCAGTGTCTCTTCGATTTTTGGGCAAGCAATCTTGTTATGAGTGTTCTCTCGAATGTGAGTAAAGGTTGGGCATTTTTGCCAGTCTGCCTTGTCACGGAGCACGGAGGTTGACACACATTGGGACTTTCTAGTTATCAATCAGTGGTGCTGTTCCTTTATCCTTGTGGGTAATAGTAGGGTAGCTGGACCTTCAAAATTTATGTGTCTAAACTTTGTCAGAGATTTTTGGCAAAGTTATCTGTGGTACCCGATGAACTAATGTTGCGTGTGGAAAATGGTACCTCTTCGAAATCCGGAGAATGGTGCCTCTTCGGAATCCGGAGAGTGGTGCTTCTTCGATTTTTGAACCAATTGCCCTGTTGGCCTTTCTTTTATAAGGGCACCAATTGTGTGCAAGGAGTTCATTAAGAGAGTTATTGCTTATAGGAATTTTCCCCTTACTTCAGAGATTTATTGCACCTCATTTCTCCTTCATCATTTCTGAGAATGTTTGGGCTATCCGACCGTCGTTTTGACTTGAACTTTGGTGAAGAGGCAGCCATGCCTTCTCAAGACAACATATGGCGCATATCCCCTACTAGTCCTCTTACCGTTAGGGACTCTGTGATGAAGAATGATATGACATCTGCGGTGGTGGCTAGGAACCTTCTCACTCCCAAAGATAACAGACTACTTTCCAAACGGTCTGATGAGTTGGCTGTGAAGGATTCTCTGGCTCTCAGTGTTCAGTGTGCAGGTTCTGTGTCTAATATGGCCCAATGCCTATTTGCTCGAACCCGCCAAGTTGAATCATTGGCAGCTGAAGTGATAAGTCTCAAACAGGAGATCAAAGGGCTCAAGCATGAGAATAAACAGTTGCACAGGCTCGCACTTGACTATGCTACAAACATGAAGAGGAAGCTTGACCAGTTGCAATAATCTGATGGTCAGATTTTGCTTGATTATCAGAGGTTTGTGGGTTTGTTCCAAAGACATTTATTGCATTCATCTTCTGGGGTTGTACCGCGTAATGAAGCTCCAAATGATCAACCTTCGGTGCCTCCTCCTTCTGGGGTTTTGCCCAGTATTGAGGCTCTGAATGATCACCCTCCGGTGCCTACTCTTTCTAGGGCTCTGCCGACTGCTAAGACTTCTCATGAGCAACCTTTGTGAAGTCTCCCTCTTGTTTGTTTATTTTGATTCATGTATATGTACATATTTGTAACTTATTGGAGATATCAATAAACAAGTTTTGCTTCATTTCAACATATTGTGTTAAATACACCAAGGCCTTCTTCACTAAGTTCTTTGAATTTTTTCTTTTGTTGAAGCTTGTATGTTGAAGCTTTGAGAGTGAAGCATGTATGTTGAGGTAGTGCTCCCTTAATTTCCCGAGTGAGGAAAACTTCTCGGTTGGAGACTTGAAAAATCCAAGTCACTGAGTGGTCGTGAGACTTCTGAGTATCAAGGTGCAGTAGCATATGGTAGGAGTCCCCCAAGTCTCCGGTCGAGGGATTTGACGAATGAGGCACTTTCTTTCTAAGTGGTAGCCCAAAACTCCTTCTTCATATATATTTGTTATGAAAGTTGTTAGGCCTAAAGAAGAGGAGGCAGCAATTGTTTTTTTTTTTTTCGATTTTTTGAATTTTCGAATTTTCGTATTTTCGAATTTTTGAATTTCCGAATTTTTGAATTTTTGAATTTCCGAAATATATATATATTTTTTTTAAAGCTTTGGTGTTGAAGCTTTGTATGTGAAGCTTTGAGGTTGAAGCTTTGTTGGGCACCATGAATTGATTTTGCTTCACACTATCTTGATCAAGATAGTGTGAAGCTTTTGTAGGTGAAGCTTTTGTAGGTGAAGCTTTTGTGTTGAAGCTTTTGTAGGTGAAGCTTTTGTGTTGAAGCTTTTATGGGTGAAGCTTTTGTGGGTCAAGCTTTTTTGGGTCAATCTTTTGTAGGTGAAGCTTTTGTGGGTGAAGCTTTTGTGGGTCAAGTTTTTGTGGGTGAAGCTTTTGTGGGTCAAGCTTTTGTAGGTCAAGCTTTTGTGGGTCAAGCTTTTGTCGGTGAAGCTTTTGTGGGTGAAGCTTTTGTGTTGAAGTTTTTGTGGGTGAAGCTTTTGTGTTGAAGCTTTTGTAGGTGAAGCTTTGGAGTTGAAGCTTTGTAGGTGAAGCTTTGGAGTTGAAGCTTTGTAGGTGAAGCTTTGAGGTTGAAGCTTTGTTAGGCACCATGAATTGATTTTGCTTCACACTATCTTGATCAAGATAGTGTGAAGCTTTTGTGTTGAAGCTTTTGTGGGTGAAGCTTTTTTGTTGAAGCTTTAGTAGGTGAAGCTTTGGAGTTGAAGCTTTGTAGGTGAAGCTTTGAGGTTGAAGCTTTGTTGGGCACCGTGAATTGATTTTGCTTCACACTATCTTGATCAAGATAGTGTGAATCTTTTGTAGGTGAAGCTTTTGTATTGAAGCTTTGTAGGTGAAGCTTTTGTGGGTCAAGCTTTGGAGTTGATGCTTTTGTTGGGTACCATGAATTGATTTTGATTCACACTATCTTGATTAAGATAGTGTGAAACTTTTGAGAATTTGTAGTTGTCCTCCATTGACGAAGCTTTGGAGTTGAAGCTTTTGTTGAATTTCCTTTTTTTTTTTTTTGGGAAACTAGAAATTTGAAAATGTGGGAGAGACAACATATACAAATTTTGCTTCCACACTGTTGAGCAAGAGATTGTGATGCAAGCCACACCTTGTAGTAGTCGAAGGTTTGGATGAACCATATAAATTGAATTTGCTTCGAACAGTCTTGAATTTGCTTCGAAGGTTTGAGAATTGTTGTTACCCTCCATTGATGAAGCTTTTGTTGGCACCATAAATTGGTTTTGCTTCACACTGTCTTGATCAAGAGTGTGTGAAGCTTTTGAGAATTGTGGTTGGCCTCCATTGATGAAGCTCTTGTTGGCACCATAAATTGATTTTGCTTCACACTGTCTTGATCAAGAGTGTGTGAAGCTTTTGAGAATTGTGGTTGCCCTCCTTTGATGAAGCTCTTGTTGGCACCATAAATTGGTTTTGCTTCACACTGTCTTGATCAAGAGTGTGTGAAGCTTTTGAGAATTGTGGTTGCCTTCCATTGATGAAGCTCTTGTTGGCACCATAAATTGATTTTGCTTCACACTGTCTTGATCAAGAGTGTGTGTAGCTTTCTACGATTGTAGTGTTTGCATTGTTACAGTGGGGAAATGTTTGAAGCAGATGCAAGAGGGCTGAATAACTTGATCTTCGTATGCCATGCACTAAAGTTGTTGTTAGCTTGCAATAAGGCTTTGTTGGTGACTATAACTCTTGTTGGGCATAAGTGCTCCCGTAGTTGAGTTGTCAAGCTTGAGGGTTTTTTATTATTTGTGAATGCTAGGAGTTCACATGTACAAGTTGTACCATTCGTCTTCTGGTAGGTGGAATGAATGGTGAGTTGCTTTCATCACTTGGTTGGTGGTACGAAGGTGAGTTGCTTACCTTTCATCACATTTCATCACCTGGTTGGTGGCACGATGATGAGTTCATTCTTCCCCTGGTTGGTGGCATGAATGGCAAGTTGCCAAATGATATTAGAGTACGGGTTGTACATTTCATCACTTGGTTGGTGGCATGAGGGAGAGTACGGGTTGTACATTTCATCACCTGGTTAGTGGCATGAGTGGCAAGTTGCCAAATGATATTAGAGTACGAGTTGTACATTTCATCACTTGGTTGGTGGCATGAAGGAGAGTACGAGTTGTACATTTCATCGGGGTTGGTGGCATGAAGGAGAGTATGGGTTGTACATTTCATCACCTGGTTGGTGGTATGAAGATGAGTTCCTTCTTCACCTAGTTGGTGGCATGAGTGGCAAGTTGCCAAATGATATTAGAGTACGGGTTGTACATTTCATCACCTGGTTGGTGGCATGAAGGAGAGTACGAGTTGTACATTTCATCACCTGGTTGGTGAGAATAAGGGCAAGGTGTCTAGGTACATTGTAGCAAGTGTCGAATGACACAAAATATGTTGAACCCTTTCAAAGCACAGTTGGCTTATGTATGAATGTGTGTAGAATGTATGATTGAACGAATATAATGTGAAGCTGTTCGTTTATTTGTATAATCTTGTTGACATATACTTAGACTTTGTTTCATGTTGGAAGCATTCATGTTGAAGCTTTGAACCCGATTGTTTCATTGCTAGGAATGTAAGAGGATTATGATCGAGTTGTCTAAATCACCTCTTTATTGAATTCATGCCAAATAGTTTTCGTTACATAGGATGCCGAACGACTGAAGCTTAACACTTGTACAATGTGAGTTTACTTGTAATAGTACTTCAAGTGATCAACGTTCCATGGATGGCCAAAGGTCTTGCCATCAGAGCTTCTAAGCTTGTAGGAGCCAGGGCGACTGATGCCAACAACTTCAAACGGTCCATCCTAGTTTGGACTAAGTGTTCCTTCACTCGGGACTCTGTCGCAGAGTAATCTTTTCTTCAATACCCAATCCCCCACTTTGAAAGAACGAAGTTTGACCCTTGAGTCATAGTAGTTGGAGATACGCTGCTTGTAGGTGACATTCCTCAAGTGAGCCTGGTTTCTGTGTTCCTCAACTAGATCTAAGTTGAGGGTAAGTTGTTTGTCATTTTCGCTTTGCACGTAGTTCTGGACTCGGAACGTTGCTTGCTCAAGCTCAACTTGGACAACTGCCTCTGTACCAAAGGCAAGGAGAATGGGGGTTCTCCTATTGATGTCCGATACGAAGTGCGGTATGACCAAAGAACTTGGGGTACAAATTCTGGCCAACAACCTTTAGCCTTGTCCAAGCTGGTTTTCAAAGTTTGCTTGATTATTTTGTTGATAGCTTTGTCCATTAGACTGGGGATGAGCTGGGGAGGCAAACCATAAGTTGATGTTGAACTTAGAGCAGAACATTCTGAACTTATTGTTGTCGAACTGTCGCCCGTGTCAATGATTATGCCATTGGGAATGCCGAATCTGCAAAGGATGTTCTTTCATACGAAGTCTTCTATTTTTGCCTCAGTAATGGTTGCCAAGGGTTCTACTTCGGCCCACTTTGTGAAGTAGTCAACTGCAACAATTGCATAGCGAACCTTGCCCTTCCCTGCAGGCATTGGGCCGATTAAATCAAGTCCCCATTGGGCCAAGGGCCAAGGGCTGATCATAGGAGTGAACGGCTCGGGAAGGGAGTGAGGAATAGTTGCGTAGCGTTGACACTTATCACATAAGCGGGATATTCTGATGGCATCTTGGTGGAGTGTTGGCTAGTAATATCCTTGGCGAAAAGCCTTGTGTGCTAGGGATCGAGATCCAGCATGATCTATGCAGACTCTTTCATGTATTTCCCGAAGGACAGTTTCCGCCTCTACGGGCGTAAGACATCTTAGGTATGGTAAGTTAAAACCCCGCTTGTAGAGTTGGTCATTAATGATCAAGTAACGAGTAGCCTTGTATCGAATCTGCTTAGCTTGGACTTTGTCATTTGGAAGGGTGCCATGAGCAAGGAATCTATAAATCGGGGTTATCCAACTATCTCATTGTTGTAAGTTGCACACTTCCGCAGCCATGGTGCTTGGTGCTGCCAACAATTCGACCTTAATTTTTCTCCCAATCTTGTCTTCCACCGCTGAGGCGAGGCGAGCCAAAGCATCTGCATAACTATTTACCACTCGAGGAATTTGGGTGATCTAGTATTGGAAGTGCTTGAGCAACAATTGTGTTTATGCCAGATATGTTGCCATGGAGCTATCCTTAGCATCAAAGTTGTTGGTGACCTGGTTAACAACTAATTGGGAGTTACTGAAGATATCAATTCGTTTAACCCCAAGGTGTTTGGCCAAACGTAAGCTTACTAGGAGGGCTTCATATTCGGCCTCATTGTTCGACGCCTTGAATTTGAAACGAAGAGCATACTCCATCGCCACTTTGTCAGGGGTCATAAGGACTGGTCCTGCTCCACAACCCTGTTGGTTAGACGAGCCATCAACATATAGACTCCATACTAGGGCTGTTGGTTTTATTTTCTGAGCTTCCGAGGGTAATGAAACCACTTCTTTAGGCGTAGAAACAATGTCAACAGGATATGTGAAGTCAGTGATGAAGTCTGCCACTGCTTGGCCATTCTCAGCTGGCTTTAGTTAGTAGGAGATGTCAAACTCACCCAATGTTATCATCCATTTGATCATTCACCGGGAAGTGTCAGGACTTTGGAGTATTTGTCGAAGAGGATGATTGGTAAGCACGATGATGGAGTGTGCTTGGAAGTAAGGGCGTAGTTTTCGAGCAGACATGACCAATGCTAGAGCCAATTTCTCAATGTTGGAGTATCGTGTCTCCGCATCTTGTAAGGCTTTGCTAGTATAGTAGACAGGCCGTTCGACATTACCATCATTTTGAATGAGGATGGAACTTACTGCTGAAGCCGATACCGACACATAGATAATGAGAGTGTCACCAACCTCAGGTTTGGAGAGCAAAAGGGCTTTACTCATGTAGTCTTTGAGGTTCTTAAATGCCTCAGCACATTCATCAGTCTATGTAATGTATTTCTGACTTCCCTTAAATGCTTTGAAGAAATGAGCACATCTGTTTGTGGCCTTAGAGATGAACCTAGTTAAAGCTGCCACCTTGCCAGTAAGGCTCTGGATGTCTTTTGAAGTTACTGGTTCCTTCATGTCCAGGATTGCTTTGATTTTCTCAAGTTTAGCCTCAATGCCTCGTTGGCTTATCATGAAGCCTAAGAATTTGCCAGAACCTACGCCGAAGGCACATTTGTTGGGGTTCAACCTCATTCGATACCTCTTTAGAATGGTGAAAGTTTCAGATAGGTTGGTGATATGTTGGTCAGCATGTTTGCTCTTGACTAGCATATCATCAACGTAAACTTCCATGCTCTTCCCAATCTGTTCGGCGAACATTGAATTGACCAGTCTCTGATAAGTCGCTCCTGCATTCTTTAGGCCGAAGGGCATGACTTTATAGCAATATAGTCCCCTGTCAGTAGTGAAGGCTGTGTGTTCTTGGTCCGGAGGGTTCATGAGGATTTGGTTGTATCCTGAGTAAGCATCCATGAAGCTCAGGAGTTCACACCCTGTCATAAAGTCTATAAGTCTGTCTATGAGAGGAAGAGGAAAGCTATCCTTCGAGCGTCCTTTGTTTAGGTCGGTGTAATCGACACACATTCTCCACAAGACCTTTTGGAGCAGGAGACTTTCCTTGGTCGGATTCTTCTTAACAAGGACAACATTTGCTACCCACATTGGATAATTGACTTCGTGGATTATCCAACTTCTGCCTTCATGGCCTCGTACCGTTCAGTGTCATAAGATCTTTGCTTCTGTCTCACTCGCTTGGTCTTGGGGTCAATACTTAAGCGATGACAGATTATATCAGGAGAGATGCCTGGCATCTCCTCGTATGACCAGGCGAAGACCTCAATGTTCTCTTGCGAAAAAGAGATCAATGCCAACCGAATGGGTGGTGACAAGGTGGTACCAATCTTCACCATGTGATCAGGATAATCTTTTGAGATAGAGACCTTCTCCAACTCTTTAGCAGGTTGTGTTTGCTGGGTTAAAGAGTCATCTCGAGGATAGTCGGGTTGACTGTTGCCACCGTGAAGATCCAAGTTGGCTTCATCTAGGCTGGTCTTTATGACTTGGTCATGTATAGAAAGGGTTTCCTTGGGCACATGCAGGTGTTGTTGCTTGACCGAAGTGTTGTAACATGATCATGCGCTAAGTTGATCTCCTCTGATGTAACCATTGCCATAGGGGGTTGGAAATTTCATCAACAACATATGTGTGGATACCATGGCCTTGAGATCATTGATGCTTGTGCGTCCGAAAATGACATTGTATGCCGTTGGGCAATCAACCACCAAGAAGTTAGTGGTTATTGTAGCTGTGTAAGGGCCTGTACCAATGGTGAAAGGTAAGTGTATGCTCCCCAAAGGTTGCACGATATCACCGGAGAAGCTTATCAAATGGGAAATTGAGCGGTCGAGCAAGTGTTCGGTTACATTAAGTGCCCTGAAAGCTTCAGCAAACATGATATTGACTGAAGCCCCCGTGTTTACCAGGATTCATCGTACTTCAAAGTTGGCTATGTGAGCTTCCACGATCAGTGGGTCGTTGTGAGGGTAGATGATACCTCTTTCTTCCTCAGGGTAGAAACATATTGGATCCCAGTTAGGTTTTTGATACTTACCTCCCCTGATGTCTTCCACGTGAAACACTTGGTGGCCAGACCTTAAAGCTCGTTCACTTTTTTTCATGGCCCTGTTGGAAGATTTAGATATGGATGTGCCACCACTTATGGAATATATCACATTTACTTGGCGTTGGTTACGGTTACCCCTTGGAGGGTGAAAGAGGAATTGATCAATTTTTCCTTCACGTGCCAAAGCTTCAATATGATCATGAAGGGTGATACATTTCTCGCCGTCATGCCGTTATGCTCGTGGTAGCAGCAAAACGTGCCTGTGTTCTTTGTGGGCTTGTAGTCTGCGTGCCTCGGCTTTGGCTTCGGTATCAAGTGTGCTATGCTGGGGTAAATGGCCACGCATGTGGCATTCAAGGTGTGTATGCCTCATACCTTGGGGTAGGGGCTGTCCTGACACGTGCTTGACCCACTGTGTTGACTGCTTGGGGTCGGGGATTATCATGACGATACCCTTGGTTATCCCGGTAGTGTCCCTTACTCTTTTTACTAAAATGAGACTGGTGAGGATGGAAATCTTTCCTTTTGCCCTGGGATTGATATGTCTGTTGACTTGGCAAAGTATTAAGTAAGGCAGGGGGAGGCACCGCTGCCGTTTGGAAGGTCGAGGTCTTCTCATTTGGTTGGATCTGGCTTCCATTCCCTACTTGCTGATAAGGGGTGGTTGTGGGAGGTTTCCCTTGATATGTCCTTACCTCGGCGGATGCATGGGTGTAAGCCTGTGCCATCACCTCATAGTAAGTCTTCCAAGTGTTGGCATTGATCATGTACTTGAAGAAACAATCACGTAAGCCTGCCATGAAGGCCTTAAGGGCGGTCTTGTCATCTACCTCAGCGCAGCGAGAATACTCATGGCTGAAACAACCAACATACTCTCGTAGTGACTCGTTCGGCTTCTGGCGAATAGTGTACAAGTCATCTGCAGAATGCAAGTGATCGGTCTGGAAGATGTGTTGAGAGACAAACAGTTTCCTTAGTTCCTCAAATGAGTCTACTGTCTCAGATGGAAGATGGCAATACCAGTTTAGAGCTCCACCAGAGAGGGTGGAGGGGAAGAGAAGACATCGTTCTTCGTCAGTGTGCATCCGATATGCCATGCTGGACTCAAAGAGGTTAAGGTGTTCAATTGGGTCCTCCCTTCCAGTATAAAGTTGTAAACCAAGCTTTTGTTTTGTCTTCACTTGAATGGGGGTGCCAAGGATCCTCCTTGTGAGAGGGCCGGGCTTGGGTTGGTTCCAGTCAGGTATCTCGGCCTGACGTTCGGCCTTCAACTTGTTTACTTCATCAAGGAGCTGTAGGACAAGAGGTTCTTGAGTGGAGTCATGTACCACTGAGATTTTCTTTTGTAAGTCTCCATCGCCTCTTGGAAGTAGGAAAGTTTGAGCAAGGGCATGTGATTTTTCCTTGGACTCGCCGTACTGACTTCTAGGGCGAGTCTATTGGAATACCTCAGAGTCCCCTGTACCTTTATGTTCATCTAGGACATGTCGTTCCTTCCCTAGATTGGCAACTGGCCTGGGTCATGGGAGGGGACCGAGTCTTTCAGAAACCTTTGGGTCATTGATCTTCAAGCATATATGGAGAGGATTCTCTCGTCGTTGCTTTAGGAAGTCTCGGCAGTCACGATAAACAGTTTTCGATCCTTCCAACCCTTCTGCAATGAGGTGTCTTCCTCCACTTCTCCTGCTTCGGGTCGAAGCAGCTGGGTTGAGAGAAGTCTTATGTTGATGAATGTTTTGATGATTAGCTCACTCTTCATCAGGGATACCCATGTCGAAGGAAGGTGACCCTCTGTGTTGGGGGCACCCAGATGATGGTTGATGTCCACAGGGGCAACAAGCTCGCGTGTTTGAGTACGCATAGTTTCATGGAGCGTCTCAAAGAGCTTCTCATACTGCTCCTGGAGGACCTCATTCTTCATTGCTATCTTGTTGTTTTGAGTTTCTAGCTCATCGACTTTAGCTTGAAGAGAAACCCTCTTTCCTTCCTTCTTTCGTTGCTGCGCACTAGGTGCAAGAGGGGTGTCATTCTGTGTGTTGTGGCTTCCTTCGCTCCCTATGTTGGAGAGGGATGTCTGGTCAAAAGAGAGTGTACGAATGGTGGAAACTAGCTTGACAAAGCTGAAGAGAGTGGGAATAAGTGTCGTTTCCCACAGATGGCGCCAAATGTTGATGCACAAAATCAGTGAGAACTTTAGTACAACAGAAAGTGTTAAGTTTGTGACCTTCGCTAGATTGCTTCGGTCACTAGTGTGGATAAGTATGTAAATGGATAGGGACAGGGAAGCAAACACAAGATGTACGTGGTTCACCCAGATTGGCTACGTCCACGGAGTAGAGGAGTTCTCATTAATTGTGAAGGGTTTACACAAGTACATAGGTTCAAGCTCTCCTTTAATGAGTACTAGTGAATGATTTAGTACAAATGACATTTGGAAATATTGTGAGAGAATGATCTCTATTTATAGAAGAGAGTTTCTAGTTTCATTCTGACATTAACACGTGTCGTGTTGTGATTGGCTTCTGATGTTGACACGTGTCGCGCTATGATTAGCTTCTGATGTCGACACGTGTCGCGCTGTGATTGGCCTCCTGGTTGGAGGGAAACTCTTCTGAGTCCTTAACGGTATAACGTTGACCGGTACTCAGTAGTTTCGGAATTGGTCAAGTATGGTACAAACAAGTACATATATATTTTTACATTAAAGGGAGAGGGAGTTCGGCTAAGCCACACAATGAGTAGCCTAATTTGGTATCGAATTTTCCATCTGCGAGGTTCAAACCTAAGACTTCTCACTTCAAAGTAAAGAGGAATACCACCAGACTGTAGTACTAAGTGGCAGATGATATAAAAATATTTTTGGAAAGAAAAATTTATTAACGGATTGCTAAATCTATTTGCATATAAAACCAGACAAGTATTAGTTAATGAAGATGGTATCATACCATACAATATCATTACTTATGGAAATATAATTAATATTACCCAAAAAGAAGAACTAAAAATGTGTACTGACATAAAAATAACTAAACAAGTCAACAAGGATAAAAGAGTAGCCAAATATGAGTTAGGTACATTTTGTGAACAATACGGTGTAACCCCTGTTGCCCCTTCCAGTAAAAGAAAAGAATAGAAAATTACCTAAGTACAAGTTACTATAGACACAACAGGAAAAACAAAAACAAGAATTTTGATACTAGTAAATTTTATGAAAAAAGCAACCCTATTAAAAACTGGTCTAAAATACCAGTTCATAAAATCCATCCCAAAAATCACAGTAAAAATACATGTTACAAGTGTGGTAGATATTGTCATTATGCATACAAATGAAGAGTAAAAAAAGACAACTAATTAGTTAAAAATATTTGAAAAAGAGAAAATAGACATAATTAGAATTGTAAAATTAAAAGATACAGACCAAAATGAAGAAGAACAACATTGACTTAGAATCCAACTCCCCTGAGTCTTCAAGCAATTCTGACTCTCCAAACATAAATATAGAATGCAAAGATGATTGTTGTAAAACATTTTCAGTTTTAAACAAACAGGAAGAACAAGAAAATTTGCTAATAAAATTAATTAGTAAAAATAATGATTCAGAATTATAATCTTAGTATTTGCAAAAATTAAAGAAAATAGTAAAATAAGGAGAAAGTAGTACTAGCCAGACACACAATCATCAAGGTAAAATCCGTCCTAGCACAATTTTAGAAAAATTTAGTAAAACATAAAGGGAAGTTACAAATAAGGATTTACAACACAAAGTAAACAAAATTAAGGAAGACATAAAAATCCTTAAGTCAGACAATCAAGAAATTCAAACTCATCTCAGCTTAATTAAACACACAAAATCTTATTAAACAACAAATCAGTAAGGGTCGTACCCAGTGCACAAGGCTCCCGCTTTACGCAGGGTCTGGGAGAGGTGAATGTCGGCTAGCCTTACCCCCATTTATGGAGAGGCTGCTCCCAAGTCTCGAACCCGAGACCTACCGCTCATGGGCGAAGGCACTTGCCATCGCATTAAGTGCGACCTCTATTAAACAACAAATCAGTAAGAAACCTAATTCTGATTCTGAAAATGAACCAGTAATTGCAGCCTCATCGATGAAGACTCAAGTAAGGAAAAAACCCTGAGTTGAAATAACAATATCAAAATTAAAAAATGGTATTCAAAGGTAAAATTAGTAATAGAAGATTTTCAATTAAAAACTATTGCTCTGATAGATGCAGGAGCAGATTTAAATTATATTCAAGAAAGAATTATCCCAATAAAATACTTTCGTAAATCAACTGAAGCCTTTAGCTCAGCTAATGGTTCGCCTTTGAAATTAAAATATGAAATACTTAGAGCCCACATCTGTCAAGAAAATGGCTGCTTCAAAACATCATTTGTCTTGATAAAAAAAATAAAACAGACCATATTACTCTTGGTCTTCCATTCCTAGCTATGTCGTATCCTATTACAATACAGTATGATGTAACTTTTACTAATGCGAGTCAAATTTAAATTCTCATAAAAAAAAAACTTGGAAAAGAATTATTGAAAAAAATGGTGTCTAAAAAGCAATCAGAGCCTAATTAAAAGTAAAACACTAAAAGAACAAATAAAGTACAAAAGAATAGATGAACAGTAGGCCATTAATGCTCTACAACGTAAGATTAGTATTTTTCAGCAGAAACTTGTTGAATTGATATGCGATACATTCCTAATGCCTTTTGGAGCAGAAAACAACACCTAATCAAACTTCTTTACATCAAAAAATTTGATGAAAAGAAAATTCTCACTAAAGCTAGACCAATCCAGATGAGTCAAGAAGTTATGGAATTCAGTAAAAATGAGATTACATATTTACTTAGCAAATGTATAATAATAAAAAAGTAAAACACCTCGATCATATCCCACTTTCTATGTTCAGAAGAGTGCTGAATTAGAAAGAGGTGCCCCAAGATTGGTCATTTAATTACCATACTCTAAATGAATTTTTGGAGTGGATTAGATATCTTATCACCAACAAAAGAAATTTGATAAAAAGATTAAGTCAAGCAATAATTTTTTCAAAATTCGTTATGAAGTCTATTTTTGGCAAATGTAGATACATGAGAATGGCAAGTACAAAACTACTCACCTCTTTCAATTATGATGAGTGGAATGTAACGTAATTCGGATTAAAAAATGCACCTAGTGAATTTTAGAACATCATGAATGAACTATTCAATTCTTAGTCATTTTTCTATTATTTACGTAGATGATTTACTCAAAGTCAATTGATGACCATTTGAAGCATTTAAGCATGTTTGTCAAAATAATTAGGTCAAATGGGTTAGTTTTTTCGACAACAAAAGTAAAACTGCTCCAAACTAAAGTTTGGTTGCTAGGATACAATATTTACTAGTCAACAATCCAACCCATAGAGTTATCCAATTTGCAGACAAATTTTCCGATGAGATCACTGATAAAACCCAGCTTCAACGATTCTTCAAATCTCATGTTAAGTCATTGCCCTATCTTAGTATTCCTACAATCAATTATTTCAAAATTGTTAAAACTAATACTGCTGAACTCTGTTATGAAGGTATTCTCAAACAAAGAAGTCGTTCTAATTCTCCTGAACAAATTGTCGTTTCCATTCAAGAGTTTGGAATCCGGCCCAGAGAAATTATAGTACTATTAAATAAGAAATATTATTCATAATACTATGTATATCAAAATTTCAAGATGATTTATTAAATAATTTCTTTACTAAGAGCCAATTGTAAAAGTGCTAAGCATGTTTTACAAAAAGACGTTCAAAACATTATATCAAAACAAATTTTTGCAAGATGGCAAACCATACTAACCATTTTTTATTTATTTTGAAATTGAGTATTTAAAAGGTAGTCAAAATTGCATCCCTAATTTTCTAACCAAAGAATTCTAATAGGGAAGAGATGTTAGGAAAGAAACCTGATACTAATCAGTCAACTAGCAGACTTCCAGCCTCATTCATATCAGTAAAACAAGAGTGAACCCTCATTCCTTAAACATTTAGGAGTTCAGTCAACCGATTTACTCTCGTGGATTCTACTTTAGAGAGTATTAAATCAAACTACCAGTCAGCCTTAGTAAGTGCGTATGATCCATTCCAGCCACCAATCAGAAATTCATCCCTGCCTACAATAAATAACAGTAAAATCCTTTTACTTTCAAAATCACCAATTAAAGATCTTTTCTGTATCTCGACGACACTTTGTCACATCAAAACACCATAAAAGTTAGCCAAAGCCTGATTTTCTCCGGGTTTCCTTTACTCTACGGGAGATTCATTCAAACGCTCAATTTTACAAAAGCATCTTATTTTAAAAAGTCAGTATCTATTAAACCAATTAGGAGTTCTACTGACCAAACCAAAATTCTTTACCATTCCATTCATATAAGAAAAGTCATCCCTGAGTCAGAATGGGGTATTCCCATTTATTAATACAAACCTCTTTGTTCATAACTACCAAATATTCAGTATAATTACTATGACTATATTGACACATCAACTAACATTTTCCTCTATCAAACAGAGGATTTTAGTCATTCTTGGCTTACTAATTTTGACAGTAAATTCAGGACAAACTTCCCAGCTTGTTTTCTAGTCGTGGATGTCTCATGGGCCTACAGTCGATGTTATTCCAAAAACTCTCATGCAAAAAGTCAGACATTTCCGGTCTCACTACAAGAAAGACACATACGATGAAAGATTCCTTATTCTTTTACACTTCATGGACAAATACAAGGTTCCATGAATCTTAAAGTGGAGATATGATGTTAGTTATGAAGATGTTTTTAGAGTCATCCCAGTCAAGTGGTTGGACAAATTCAATCAGCAACGAATCATGGACTAGATCCTCAAAGAGTTCCCAATCGAGTAATCTCCGATTTCTCCAACACAGTCACTCTCGTATATTTCCCTTTCCTCTTCCCTTTAAGAAAGGTCAAAACCATCATCCTCAAAAGGAAACAGTTGCAGAACTTACGAATTTAGCTCAAGTAGCCTAGCTAGATTCTGAAAATGAAGATGACTTTTCTTTAGAATCTTCAGATGCTTCCTCCCAGAAGCCGACCACTACAGTTAAAATCGAACCAGTAAAACAAAGGTAGAAGCTTAGATGGGTAGATTGTGAAGACAGTCAAGACCCTTATGAATAAATTACCAGAAATAAAAAAATTAAATTTTGGCGACAATTATTCATCCAAGACATAGATTCAAACAGTAACTTGACAAAATACTATTCATCTACAGTGTCGGCCGTTGTGCCAATGATCATTCAGTATGCAAGCTCAACAATAAACCAACAAGATACTATTCATCCATGTTGTACCAATAATTACTCCACGTACAATATCAACAATCAAAATATTAATCATTCGGACAACCCACTATTCACGCATGAACTAAAGTCCATCCATCCCATGCTCTCATAGTTGCTTCGTGCTTCTAATGTCAATTGTGCAATCATACATGTTTTATCTCCAATCTATAAAAGAAAGGCTCCGAAGCCTAAGTTAGTAAGTTAATTCAAAATTTATTTTCTCAATTTCAAAACTTATCTGAGTTCTTCTTGTACCTAGAGACAATTGCAAACAATTTTAATTTCTGCAATTCATTTAGAGAGATGCATACATGCATCAATTTCTCATTTCAGTAAATTGTACCTTAGTCATTTGTAAGTTTTTTAAATTTACAAAGTAATTTCATTAACTCTTTTTTAGTAATTCTTTTGCATCATTGTTTTGAATTTATTATTTCATTATGTAATGTATCGTCCAATAATCCAAAATAATCTTAAGCATTCCAGACATGAAGTTTTTGTTTCTTACCTCATTCATAAAATAAACACAGATCCAAATTTCCATCTAATATCAGTCATCTAATCAAGTAAACTTCTAATCCCTTTGATGTGTGTGTGTATATATACATATATAAACAAATTGGTAAAAATAAATCATCGTTGTGCTATAAACCCGACACATATGTACACATGTGATAAAAATCATCCTTAACTACACCATTATATTTGATGGACAGAAGAATTGAGCCTAAGAGGCCAACATTGTCAACACAACACCAAATACTATATATGTGTTAGCTCCCCTACTATTTTCCTTATGTTCAACTCTATTGTTGTTTTGTGATTATTGTTACACTGATAAAATATTAAATAGTCCAATGCAAAACCCGAGGAAACCAATGATTTCAGTAAAATGCAACTACAAAATCCCAAAAATTGTAGCTAGCATCTGCAACCATACCTAATCATTGGAAAATATCAACAAAATTAAGAGCGTTGTGGAAACAAGGACCATACAATTATTAATGACCTGGACGTACGTACGAATTAGAGGGCCACCTCTGAAGACAATATATGTAGGTGGTTTTGATTCTTATATATGAACTTCTCATCAAAAGAAATCATATCGACAATCATTACGTGATATGAATTGGCTCAATGGAAGTAGAATATTAGCCCTCTGATCACCAGTGTGATCAATATCTGTCCCACTGATGTTTTCATAATACGACGTGTTCAGTTGTTTTTAATTGGTCTCACACTTTTCCAAAATAATGCATTTTTAAGAATGAAAAATTTGGTGACATATATTGTGTTATGAAAATATATGAGGTTCAAAAGTTTGTCAAGTTAATTATAACCCCATCAGGGGTTAATTTTTGACTTTATGTGTATGCGTTTTCGGACAATAATCATTTTTCCAAAGATCATGGTGAAATATATATTAGCCTATGTTTTCGGTTTAGGAGTGTGATAATTTAGGGTTCCTTAAAAGAAACATAAATCTTTTATATATATTGATTTTTATGTGTAACATCATTTTAATATGTTTGGGGAACCAAATTTATAATATGTAAAAGAATTTCTACGACGCCACAAGATGGTGAATTTGTTTCAAGTAAGTTGCTCTCAAGTTTATGAGCAGGTGAGAAGGAGAGGAGATAGAAATTTCATACATGTGGCATTTCGTGGTGTCCGTAGTCCTGTCAAGTGATGCATGGTCATTATACAAGCATACATATATATATATATATATATACAAAGGCGGCTAAGGTCATTTCTGAAGCACATTGCTTTCAAACAAGAGCACAGCAATATGGAGAAATTTATCATGGATAAGGTGCTTGATTTTGCTATTGGGTACGTAGGCGCCTTGCTGTATATATGTCATTCATTTCTTCTCCTTCTTTTTGTTGGGTGAAATAGGATAAGGGTGCATTTGGTAGGGGGTAATATCATGGAACTGTGGGGACTGAAAATTGGTGCATGGCAAATCGCAAACATCTCCAATAGGAAAAATGGTGTTTTCTGTTTTGAAAATACTAAGGATGTTGGTTAATTACGTATGTATTAAGGTTTTTAGTATGATAAGGATTATGATTACTTTCCTTTTTTAAATTGGGTTCAAGCTTGCTTTCCTAATTAATTCTTCCAAAATACAGTCTTATAACTCGGTATGAAATAAATCTTAATAATATTTATTTATTATTTGGTGATGTAGACAATCTTTAGCATTTTTTCTCTGCTGTATACTCAAAGCTGTGCAATCAGTTTCTCTTCTTTCCATCCTTTATTCAATATGCTAATAATACACCATACATTGAATCATCTAAGTACATGGAGCTATTTCAAGTAGTGATGAGGGAGAGAAACATTGAGTTAAAACATGAATGATATCGTCTGGAATAAATTCAAAAAATTCAAATTATAGCTTCCTCGGCCAAATTAAATTCATATTTACTTCATTAACTATACGGTTGTATTGTATGTTTATACGCATACAATAATGCATATTTATGATCAGCTGCTTGCTTCATTTTCTAGAGTATGATTTGGCTTAATAATCAGGTCATGTTTGTATGGCCGTCCCAATCCTGAAAGATGATTCTAAAATTTTATAAGCCACTACTGTGTCTGGAAACCTAACAGTACGACAAATAAAATTTTAGTTTGAAAAGTGTCTCATTGTTTGATGAGGAGCAAGCAATCATGTGTGCTTAAGAGGCTTGATGATATCGTGCGGGCTGCCTATAAATTTTTTCTAAGGGGAAGGAAAGTGTTAAGCAATATGCAGAAGGAGAAACAAAGAGATCACAGAAGAAAAAGAAGAAGGAATCAGAGAGAATTTAGAGCGGAAGAAAGAAAGAATTGCATTGATATTTTCTTGATTAATTCGATGGTTACAATGGTATGCTTACTATATAGATGAGTGCTAGGCTAACCACCTTAACCAACTCACACCCTTACCAACAATCCTAACTGCCCTATATACTCTAAACTCTAACATCCCCCTGCAAGCTCATGGTGGTTCAAGCATGAGATTGTTACAATTGGAGAGTATAGGATCTGGTCACTGCTGCACGCATACCCTGCAAAAAGAAGCCTCCTAGCATCTGGAGCTCGTATGTTACCATTATACCGTGTATACCATAGTACCCAAATCAGCGTAGACTCGGTGCCCCCACCCTTATCAGAAATTCGCATATGGTAGCCTAACTGAATATCAAATATACATTCACCATTGCATAACTGAAGTACATAACATCCCTGGAACTCATGGACAACAATTTGAGTAGGAACACCAATTTTCGTCTTGTTGCCAGCATCAAAATGATATTTCTGTGAACAAATGGTATGTGATCTGCTAATGTGTGAACTTTCTGCACCAACAGAACTAGGTAGCTGCTCCTCGGTCGCAAGGGATCTTAAATGGCTCAAACCTAACAGTGCATAGGGATCTTGTTCTTTACCTTCGCCACCAGATTTCTTCTTACCTTGGCTGCTGGACAAATCAAATGATGATACAGAAGTCTGTTCCTTGTTATTAACCACCTTCTCATCTTCAACTGCAGTCTTTTCCTCCACATACCTTGTTCGGGACAAACTGTGATAGTTCATCAAATCCAAGGAATTTCCAAGTGGCGATAACTTGTGAGCTGATGGAGAATTCAGTTCACCATCCTTGTTATGACCATAAATTGACTGCTGTCCTGCCATAGCAGTTATCTGTTGTGCATCCAGATCCCTCCTACTTGGATCAGCCTCTTCATTCTTTGTACCCTGCACTTGGTGCAGCCGGGAGTGGTCATGATGAAATCCATGTGAATGTTTTAAAGCATGGCCAAGAAATCCAAGATTTCGTGCAGATGGAGCCAGGCCATTGCTGTCACTATGATGTATTCCACCAAGATCCCCTGTCTGTGAAGCATCAAATGTCCTCTCTTCCTCCTGCTTCTCTTGTGCAGAAATGAAGGCAAAATCTGGATTCCAATCAGCAGAACAATCCACAATGGCTTCCTCAGCAAGCAATTGTGCACAAAAGTCCTTGAGTGAAATGATACTCTCACGCCCTCTGAGTACACATTTAAATGTGTTGTATTTTGGAGGGAGTCCATTCAGCGCAAAGACCACAAAGTCTTCATCAGGAAATGTAACACCAAGAATAAAAAGTCCATCCTTTGCTTCTTTAAGCCGTCGAAGATATTGGGAAACAGAATCGGATCCTTTCTTCATGTTGTACATATCAGTCTTTAACTTGATGATACTAGTTCTTGTGACTGGTAAGAAAAATTCGTCTTGAAGACGAACCCACATCTCTTGAGAACTCTTGCTACCAATCACACAAGAAATTGTAGATGAAGAAAGGGTTGCAGTAAGTAACAACATCAAAGCATGATCATGCATTTTCCACACTTTAAATTCATCTAATTCTGGTCTGGCAGATGATTCAGATGTGATTACAGAATGTGTAGATGTTGCCACATCCTGAGGAGGACAAGGATTCGATCCATCAATGAATCCCATAATGCCATGACCTTGTAGCATCATCTTCATCAGAAAATGCCACTGCAAGTAGTTAGTCTCATCTAATTTTACACAAGTAGAGGAAGAAACTGACGGAATCAACGATACAATTGGGGAGTGCAAAAGTTGCAATTGTGCAGCGGTAACCATAACTTTTGTTGTAGAAATGAACAACCCAGATAGAGATTTAGAAGAGAAACCCCAAATTTGTTGCTGACAAATCAAACTGGTTGATCAGTTTTCTTTGAGAACAAAGAGCAAACACCTTGTGTGCACAACTTTGTTGAATGTAGAATGCAGAAATGGGCAATCGGAGATGCCCAGAAAAACAGAGAATACATACCCAATATCTTCTAGTCAATATCTTCCGGTGATCGGAGATTGAACGATCTTTAACTGATCAGTAGTCACCATTGTTGATGTTGTATAGAATTCTTTCACTGAGACAATCTATCGAACAGTTGGTATGCAGAAACGAAGAACAATTTCTTGAAGATTTATGGAGATCGGAAGAAGCCAATTGTTTTGTTTATCACACAACAGATTGCAAACTAGAGGGTAAAGAAGAGAAATAAATGCTTTGATTGAGGTGCGGAAGCGCCAGGTCTATGCGAGGCGATGATACCATGTTAAGCAATATGCAGAAGGAGAAACAGAGAGATCACAGAAGAAAAAGAAGAAGGAATCAGAGAGAATTTAGAGAGGAAGAAAGAAAGAATTGCACTGATATTTTCTTGATTAATTCGATGGTTACAATGATATGCTTACTATATAGATGAGTGCTAGGCTAACCACCTTAACCAACTCACACCCTTACCAACAATCCTAACTGCCTTATATACTCTAAACTCTAACAGAAAGCACTGCAAGATTTTTTTCTCGGGTATGGCAGCCATATTGTCATTCTTTCATTTAAAAAAAATAAATCTATGTGCGAAAAAATGATATGGACGAAGAGTTTATGTTCAGTGAAAAACACGAATTTATACTTTGTAGTATAATATTACTAAGGGCTCGTTTAATAATCATTTCAGAGTTTGCACAAAATTGAAAACCAAAATAAAGCTATTTTAAAGACTCCAATTTTCAGTTCACTTATCATGTTTTTTTTTAATTGAAAACAAAATTATTATAAAACGGCCCATAAATAATATATGTATTATATCATGCATGAGTATAAGTAATACCATGTGAGAACATTTTAGTCACATCGAAAATTCTCAACATTTGAGCAGAACTCGCACCTTGTGTTGTGTAGAGATACGTATACCGCTAAAAGTCAGTATCTCCATCTTAACATTCATATATACAAAGTAGCATGCAAAACCATCAAATTAACTTTTTCCCTTTTAAAGGAATCAAATTAACCTTTTTTGGCACTTAAACTAGATCCGGCAGTTTCTGACACGACACGAAAACGACACGAAAGTAACGGATTTTGGGTCAACACGATAACTAATCAGGTTATTATCGGGTAACCCGTTAAGAACCCGTTAATAATAGGTTCTTAATGGGTATACACGCGGGTAACAAGTGGGTAACCCGTTTCGACCCGTTAAGAAAAAAAATATTTTGATAATTTTAAAGTTTAATTACTAAAAGATTTATTATAAAATACAATAGCCATATTAATATATACAATATATTCTATATTAAATATATAGTTTTGTATTATTATTCTATATAAGTTAAAAAAAAATAGTCATTATTTATTTTTATGAGAGTTCCTTATTATCATTACTCTTAACATGTTGTTTCCCATGGTGATTGAGGAAAATTGAAGGGTTTGATTGGAAGAAAATGTGCAAGGTTCCAACATTCTAATGTTCCAATGTCCTTAATTTTGCAAATCTTTTGAACATTTGATATTTTGTAATGTTCTAATGTTTTTTTATTATGCTCTTATTTTGGGTATGTAAATATATACTTAAAAGAAAATTGTGTTTTTATGTTTTGGGTGTGACAATATGATATGTATATACTTATTTAGCATTATATTTTTCATTTGATTATTTATTGGTTTAAAATATATTTTCCTTAACAGGTAACTGGTCGGGTCATGTTACCTATTAATATTATCAGGTCAATTTCGGGTCGGGTCATTTTACCTTTTTATTTTAACTGGTGTTACACGACACGATCCGTTAAGATATCGCATATGATACGAAAACGATACGAACACGGAAAAAACGACATGAATATAGAAAAGTAAAACTAGTTTTTTATTTATTTTTTAAGAAGGAGAAATGCAAAGAACCTAGTTAAAAAGGCAGGCATGCAGAAAGCCACATGCAATTAATCTTTGCCTGAACTAAATAAGAATGTTATCACCAACCGAAAGCATAAAGTAAACAGAATAGTGTGTTAAAAATAGGGAAAATCTGAAAGAGGTCCAATTTTATAGCATATTTTTTAAAATAAGTCTAATTTTTAATGACTTTTAACTTTTAAAATATGTATAATTTTTAGTCCAATTGAACCCATATCAAAAGCACCCTTAAAATTAAGTAATAACACATGAGGGTATAGACTTAGAGCCTTATAAGCCTATCTATATAGATGGAAGAGGCCAAGAGGGGAGCTTAAACTTGACGTTGTTGCTATATTTAGCATTTCTCAACAAAAAGTATAGGGAATGAGATTCAGATCAAAAAGTTGTTACTATATTTAGTAATATTCCATCTTCCTAACTGAAAATCGAATCTGACCTAGGTGCCTATGGCAATTAAAAATCCAACCTTACCCTATAGCTTGATTTGCCTCTATGAGCGAAAGAGGGAGTTTTGAACGGGACCCTTGAAAACGAATATGGAGCCCAAACTAACCAATAATTTGGGCTTGCTTTTGCATGCGGACTCTTTGAGACCAAGACCTGATAAATGTGAGTACGTTAAGCAGATTAAAATTTTAGGCTATATATGTAAATTATGTGATATGTTACCGGTAAGAAATAAATATATTAATTAACATTTAAGTATAAATTCAATCATCAACAACCACGCCATATAATTTGTAAAATATAATTTTAAATTGATGGTTTTCCTAGCGTTACCTTTAAGTTGGAGAAATGTGTGGAGTCAAAAATAATCACAAGGCGACACGTGGATCTTTGGACAAAAGAGGACAAAAATACCCTTGAGGTATAACGAGATTTCTACGCGCGAGCAGCGGGCAATCATTCTTCAACTAAATCAAAAGTGCCCAAAATAGGTATCAATTCAAAACCTATCTCATTAAAACTCCCAAAACCTATTTCATTCCATATATTTTTTTACCTCATTTTCCCTTTTTTAGCTAATCAATTAGCTATTTATTTTATTCATTCCATAACCTCCCAAAAACTTTCTTTTTATTATGTTAATTAGCCAATTAATATATTTATTCCTAATCAATATATTAATTGTTAATTAAATCACCAAATAACACCCAAAAAACATCCCAAAGGCCGGCGACCTTTTCTCCAAAGGGGACCGGCCACACTCTATATAAGCTACCCCATTTTCTCCAAAAAAAAAAGGAGGTTGACACTCTTGCAAAATTCCAAAAACTCTCTAAACACTTTTTTTCTCTAAATTTTAACTTTCGTATCAGAGGTTCTTTGGCCAAAGCCCTCCCCACCTCATTCATCGTGAGCGCGTGAGGCTCTTGGCCTTGACCCTAAGGTGTTAATTGTTTTGTAGGTGCAATTTTGTCCAAGAAGAAGGAGGAAGAAATTTGCATCCACAAATTGGTGCTTTCATTGAGAGAAGAAATCCACACTCGTAGAAGACTCTTGCATAAAAAAGGTTTTTCTCTATTTTCTAGTCTACTTGTATTTTTTCGTACGTTCTTATTATTAGAATTTTTTATTTGCAAAGATTATTTGATAAAACGTAAAGGAAGAATACAATGGCTAGAAATTTAGAAAATTCCAAGAGTGAAAATTCCAATATCCAAGGAATGAGACCACAGTGATCCATGAGGCTAAATGCAACAATAAGTGGAGCGGCACCACCACCACGAGTTTCCACCACGGGAACCACCGCGGTGGCTACTTCGGTAGCCACCTGTGGCAAGGTCCATGATGCCTTCACCATGGTCCGAGCCGTGCCATCTAAGGCGGCTCACAGTACTAAGGCCACGACTCAAGCTTCACTCTCGCATGCATCCCGCATTGAGCAGCCACTCTCGTGGCCCAGCCTGCTCCCGCCAAGCAACATGCTCCCGTCAAGCAACCTGCTCCTGTGGTTTCCCAAGCATCCCAAGTCGACCCGAGACCATCTCGACCAATCATCGAGTCAGGGGCATTTTCACCACATTTCTCCACGGATTTGACATTTTCCAACTCAAATCTCGTGCCCGAGGCCTATCATCATTCCATTGCTCAAGAAGGCACATTTCACCACATTTCTCCGGCAACGCTCTGGCAAGCAGCCACTTGACCAACCACAAACTAAGCATTTAGGCAGCATACATTCTCGATTGGGCCCCCGAGATAGCGTATACTCCCGTCTTAGCGCGCGGAGGAACGTGCACTCTCGATTAGGCCCACGGATAATTATTCGTTCACGGTTGGGGCCACGTTCCGATAATCAACATGAACAACCTTCTAGGAAAAACGTTCATTCACGGTTAAGCCCGTAAGGAGCATTATCCACATCATATCGAAGCAGACAACATAACGGACGGAGATAAACAATCACTCAATCCGTATCAACTTCAACCGGCAACCTGCATAGAATTCCCTTACCTGCTAGGGATGAACCACATGCACCACCGTCGAGGCATGAACAAGCCAAAAGCATGGAAGTGTAGCCTAGACCAGCAGGTCAAGACTGGGGGCAGCCGAGAACTTCGCTACCTCAGCAAAGGCAAATCCAAGAAAAGGTATAAAGACTTTTCAATGAACGGCTGCGTGATTTTCGATGCAACGAAATGGCTGATGAAGCACTAAGGCGAGATATGACCAACATAAGCAGGTCACATTTCACGGACGAGATCGAGCAGGCAGAGCCTTCACGCAATTTTAGCATGCTGCACTTCACATCTTTCAAAGAAGATGAAGATCCAGAGAGGCACTTGAAACACTACCGAAACGCGATGGTCATTTATTGGAACAATGATGCCCTTATGTGTTTGCCACCACTCTACAAGACGAGGCACAAGATTGGTTTCACACCTTGCCATCACGATCCATCCAGAATTTTGATGATATTTTCTTGGTTTTCACCAAATAATACTCATCTTACCGCTCGATCAAGAAAAAGTTCGATCACTTGTTCAACGTAAAGAAAAACCCAAAGGAGTCACCCCGCGACTACGTGAAAATGTTCAAAGTAAAGAAGGCAAAGATCGTCGGATGTGACGACTCGATAGTAATTGCAGCATTCCAAAAAAGACTCACAGCAGACCACATATTGTTCGGAGAAATGATCATGAAAGAAGACCTAACTCTAGCGGATTCCTTTGCCCTAGCAGAGAAGCATGAACTTGGAAACAAGGCTTGACGAGTAGAAAAGGTGCCCGAGCAGCCTTGAAAAGAGTCAATAGTTGCTTAAAGAAAGGAGGATGGGAATCAGCCTAACAAGGCCAGGCAGAAGGCCAAGCGTAGGGATCGACCCACGAACAAAGAAGGCTTGATAACCAAAACTATTCTAAGTTCTCAATTCTGATCCATCAAATCCTTCATGATATCAAGAACGAGCCGTGGTTCAAGCTGCCGAAACAATCAAAAGGAGATACTTCCAAGTTGGACCATACCAAGTATTGCACATTCCACCAGGGTCTTGGTCACACAACCGACGACTACTACACTTGGAAGAACTACCTAGAGAAGCTCGTGAAAGAAGGCAAAGTCGATAGATACTTTGACAAGCCAGTTGCACAGCTAAAAAGGAATGCAGACGATGATGAGGAGTCGCCAACCAAGATGATTCGAATCAATGGCATTTTTGTCGAATCTAAGCACTTGGGGGCCACTATAACTCCAAAAAAAAAAAGATCCAACAGGTTTTACTAATCTCACAAGTCCAAGTAGTTGATACCCAACCTAGACCCATTATTGGCTTCATTGAGTAGGATGCAGAAGGCGTTGATTTCCCACACGACGATGCACTAGTAGTATCTATCCAACTAGCCCATGCTATAGTTGACAGGATGATGGTTGACAATGGGAGTGCAGTCAACCTACTTCAACTCTCAGTCATTCAGAAGATAGGCTTGGAAAACACAATCATACGCTGAGCAGAGGTACTTACATGATTCAACGGACACACCTCAACTGCCATCGGCCACATCACACTTGACGTGAAAACACCACCAGTCGTCTTAAAGCAAACGTTCACGATCGTAAGCAACATGTCTCCCTACAATGGGATTCTTAGGAGACCTTGGTTGATCAAGTTGGATGCCGTCACTTCTATCAAGTATCAAAAAATTCGATTATGTATCCCAGGTGGAGGAATTAGAGAGATCAAGTATGACTAGGCCTCTTGAAAAAGCTATCAATAGGGCATAATGAGACAAATGAGACAAAGAGTGTGAAAAAACCTTCCAAGACTTGAAAAAGTATCTTACATCACTTCCCTTATTATCCAAGCCGGAAGTAGTGGAGGATTTATACATTTACCTGGCAGTCTCCGAAGTAGCAGTGAGCTCTGCCCTTATACAAGAAGAGTTGGGGGCCCAACTGCCAGTATTCTACACTTCTAAAGCTTTTCTCGATGCGAAAACAAGATATACGAAGATAAAAAAATTAATTTTGGCATTAGTTGTTGCGGCTCGGAAGCTCAAACCATACTTTCAAGCTCATACAGTCATTGTCATGACTCAGTATCCTCTACTGTCAATCTTACACTGTCTGGACGCTTCTTAACAAGTAATGAAATGGGCATTGGAACTTGGCCAATATGGTTTAGTTTTCCGACCTTGCACAACGATAAAGGCTCAAGCCTTAGCAGACTTCATAGCAGAATTTGCACCTAGCCTAGGATATGCAACAGAGATGCCTAGTAATACTCCAGAAGCCAAACACACCTTAGCCATGCTTACACCCCCAAGTGAAGATTTCTGGCATTTACATGTTGACGGGCATTTAACTACAAAGGCTCGGGAGCAGGCGTAGTCCTTGTTACCCCAGACGGCTAAATGCTCGAGCAGGCGATCACTCTAGGTTTCAAAGCATCCAATAACAAAGTAGAGTACGAGGCCCTACTAGCAGGCCTCCGAATGTCAAAAGACTTGGCAGTAAAGAAACTTGCAATTCATTCTGATTCCTAACTAATCACTAACCAGGCTACTTGGGAATACACGGCAAAAAATCCAAGGATGGTGCAATACCTAGAAAAAGTACGCCAGCAGTTTGAGTCATTTCAGACTTACACTCTTACTCAAGTTCCGCGTGCAGATAACGCCCATGCAGATGTGCTAGCCAGTTTAGGCTCCTCTTTCGACTGCCAATTTAAACGCTCCATTCCAGTGGAATATCTAGACAAGCCAAGCATAGAGATGGAGCTGACAGCGGAAGTGTCATAGGTTAGTGTAACTCCCAACTGGCAAAGTTCTATTATAGTTTACTTGGTCAACGACACACTACCCACCGAAAGATTGGAGTTAAGGAAGCTCCAAATCAAGATGGCACGCTACTATATGTGGAATGGCATTCTTGTCTGAAGATTTTACACCGGATCGCATCTTCGCTGCTTAGCACCTCCCGATGACTTGAAGGTTCTAAGCTCAATCCATGAAGGTGTTTGTGGGAATCATTCCGAAGGCCGATCCTTAGCACAGAAGGCTCTTAACGCAAGCTACTATTGGCTTACCATGCACCAAGATGCTAAGGAGTTAGTACATAAGTGCGACCATTTCCAACGCCACAAACCTGTACCAGCACTACCTGCAACAAGCTTCACCCGCAGACTAGTCCTTGGCCATTCATGCAGTGGGCAATTGACCTGGTAGGGCCTATGCCGCCTGCTACTGGGGGCAGATGCATGAAGATCGTGGCAACCGACTACTTCACCAAATGGGTAGAAGCATAGCTCATGATGACCACGACTCAGACGAACATAGAGCGCTTTATATAGAGGAACATCATTTATCGATTTGGCATCCCTCAGTCCATTGTCACCGACAACGGCCCGTAATTTATAGGAAAAGATTTGGCGAAGTTTTTCCAAAAGTACGACATCAAGCAACACATGTCCACGCCAAGATATCCTCAAGGAAATGGGCAGGCCAAAACATCTAACAAGACGATTCTCGACTGCCTCAAGAAATCCCTCATCGACAAAAAGGGAAAATGGCCAGATGAACTCCCCAGATGTTTATGGGCATATCGCACCACCAAAAGATGAGCAACCGGTGTGACTTTTTTCTTTTTGGCATTTGGTTCAGAAGCAATCATTCCTCCCAACATCATTGTGCCAAGCATCAACACCATACTGCCAAACATTGAGCAGAACAACAAAGAGATGGTCACAAACTTAGATCTAGTAGAGGAGAGGCGCGAGCAAACAATCACCCGTATTGTAGCCTACCAGCATCAACTCATTTCTAGCTACAATAAAAGGGTCAAGATTCGACAGTTCTAACCCGGAGATCTAAACCTAAGAAAGACCTTCATCACTGCCCGCAGAGAAGGCTCGAAAAAGATGGATCCCATATGGGATGGTCCGTACAAGATTAACAGAGTAGGAGGCAAGGGTAACTACACCCTCGTCACCATGAATGACAAAGAGATTTAGAAGCAATGGAACACCTACAATTTGAGGAAATACCATGTGTGACTTCCCACTCTATCAAGACCCGAAGACTCAAGCAGCTCAACGGGCACCACCTCGTAAGCCGAGGACTATCCAGTCGTCATGTAGTCTTTTACAGCTAAGTTATTCGTTCATTTCGTTCATTTTTCAATGAAGAATTCAGAAGTAATTTGCAACTTGGCTTGACTACATGTCTATAACAACTTATCTTTCCTGCATTTCAAAAGAAGATCGCACCCCCCTTTTTGGGACTTACCACAGGAATTGCACCTCCGAGAAACCAACCATGCTTTCCAAAGCGGGAGGATAAACTCAACACTTCGAATATCCAGACGTGGATGAGCCTGGTTGCCCTTGTATAACACGATGGCTTGCATTGGGATTCTTAGAAATAGCCACAATGATCTTTTTCAAGGCCTAGCCCTAAAGACGGAAGGGGCACATTATGCAGTACACCTTATAGGAGGCTGTCCTGGAAACTTAAAGTTGCTACCGAGTGCACTAAGGTAGCTTACAATTTTTCGAAATACTGCCTATGGCTTGCCTTTCAAACAGTGAAGCCATGTTAGACTTGTACAACTATGCATCCTTGTGGAATGTTAAACAAGCTAGCGTGCATATATGAAGTTTTATCTACTACCGACATGTTACGTAGTTCATAAACTTCACCTCTGCCAAGCGCGGAACAATCTAAAACAAGTCCTAAAGTGTTGTGATACTTGTTACGCAACCTACGGGATTGAAGGAAACCAAGGTTAACAGCTTAGTGGTTACGCGGATTTGTATACTTCTGTAAGTAAGACATTCGACTGCCAACCCTATGGCTAACAACTGTGCAAAAGTTCTACACCAACATATACGATTGCGTAGGCTATACAGGCATGTCTGCTTATAGAAAAGTAGCACGCCTGCCACTAGTCTATAAGGTCTAAAGGTTAGGGCAAGGATAAAAAGAAGCGAAGATAGAGAAAAACGAAGGAAGCAAGTTTATTAAATTTTCTAGCAAAATTGATAAACAACTAGCAAAGACTGAAGGAGTTCAAGCTAAAGCAACAAGGAAAAACAAAGAAAATCCTAAAGGCTAACTAAGAGACTACTCTTCAACAGCTTGGACATCTCACGACTACTCAGCCGCCACACCTTCAGCAGCCGTGATGCTCTCAGCAGCAGTACTATCCGGCGCTTCACCCTTAGCTGCCCCAGCCTGGGTACCAACTTCTCCGACTACTTCACCAATAAAAAATTCAATAGTAAAGGCGAACAAGTCTTCCGGAGAAATAGAGAAGGTCTCAAAGTCTTTAACAGAAAACTTAAAGTCAGACGGCTACCCAAAGAGATCTACATAACCCATCTTGTAGAAATCGGCTTGGTTCTAAGTAAACGAAGCCTCGAACCCAGCCTTCTCACCCTTTAACTGCTCATTCTCCTTGAGCAGACAAACACAAACCCGTTGTAGCTCTTCCACTTCTTTCTTCAGATTATCATTAGTCTTCAAGGCGTCTTGAAGTTCCAACACTTGAGGCTCAAGCCTATCAACAACCTTTTTTAAGTGGATCGTAACGATCAGTTCTTCATCCTTTGCATAAGCAGCGGAATGGAATTCAGAGATGAGACGCTCAAGATCTTAAATCTGAGGTATGTAACACTCGACTTCCTTCTCTACACTTTCATACTTTACTTGGATTGCATTAATCCTAGTCTTCAAATCCATGATCTCTTGGCGAGCGATCTCAAGCTGCAGAGAAGTGAGGGTATAAATGTTAAATCCTTTCAAAGCAGCAAGCTCAAATTCTAATTTCTTGATTTTTTCGACTGAGGAGTAAGCTTCAGTAGCCATGGTTTTTGCCATCTCTTTAGCAGCCTTAGTATCCTCTTGGTCAAGGAACATAAACTCGGCTGCCAGAATTGTTGTTTTCTGCATCATGGCTAGCAGAACAGTCTTCCGATATCAGATGTGTGCTTCGCGAAAAGACTCGGACCAACAATCGCCTTGATGCCATCAACAAACTTGGCACATATATCCATGTCTTCAAGTAGATCTGGCTTCAAAAGTGCGCAAATCTCAGCAACTTCCCCAGAAATAGTCTTGGTGGATTCTTCAAGCCTGCATTTCCTTCTTATCAACATACGAGTTGGTCGTAGCAGCAGAAGAAGCAGGTTTTGGCACCACTTTAGCAGGCAGGGGCACCTTGTCATACTTTATAGTAGTAAGCCTCTCTAAAGGTGAGCCATACTTAGCTCTAGATGAACGTTTTGGCACAAACTTTGGAACATGAGGCATGAAGGAACTTCTACGCTGGGCAATCCTTTCAGCAATCAAGCTAGCAGCCTTCGGAGCAAACCGACACAAATCTAGCAGTTCTTTCTTTCTCGCCCTTAGAGGAAGTCAAGTCAATGACAAACTTAGGAACAGTTGATGAACCCTCGTGAGCAACAGAAGCAATCTTCGGTTTCTTCTCAGCAGGTATCTCTTGAGCAACCGGAGAACCCCCGCGAGCAATCCTCAGTTTCTTTTCAGCAGGCATCTTTTGAGCAGGTGGGGAATGTTTCTTTTTCCCACCTTCATTGGTAGTAGGGTCCATCACAGTGATAGGACGAGCCAACACATCTCCCTTGATCCGTTTTATCTCCTATTTTAGGGGCAGCCCATTTTTTTCCCTACGAAAAGGACTAAGTAGCCAACGCCACTAACAATATTCGGAAGGGATACCTAGAGCGACATGTACTTTCTTCATGTCTGGAGAAACCTTAGGAGTTGAGCCGAATTCTGAATCTATAAAAACAGTGGAAGACAATCAGAAAATTGAAAAGTAGCTTGACACTAAAGCAAAGCAGCCGAGAAGATTAAGCAGCTTGCTTACCAAATATGAAGACCATTGGTACACGCAGCTCGGGTGAAGAATCAGATTCCTATTTTCCATTTATCTCTAAAGTTTCTTTGGCTCAGTCATGATCTCCCTTGCTCGAGTTATCAAAAAGCTTATGGCGAGATCGCAGTTGCCCAACTCCATCAATGTGACCTATGTCAAAGAATTACCAAAACTCGTTGACGGTTAGATCTAAGTCAAAGAATCGGCTTAGATTGTGGAATCCCACCATCACACGGACCGCGTTCAGGGAACATTGGGCGGAGGCACATCTCATGGAGCAGAGCACTTCTTGGAAGAAATGTGGCATAGGGAAAGTAAACCCTAACACAAAATAGTAGGGGTGGAACTTGATGGCTCTCCGAGTTCCACTGCATGGTTCCCGGCTGCTACTATCCTTAACTCGCTTCATACACACTCCTGACGGAATGACATGCCAATACGCCTCAAGAAAATCTCTAAACAAATCATCGGAGCTAATCTTGAAGTGAGCAGCTTTGAAGTAGCCAACCTTGCTCAAGGACCCGCCTTGACGATACAATGTCAGCACACCATCATCATTTTTGTGGTTCAAGGAAGACATACTTGAATGAATTCTACAAAAAATACAAGGAAGAGTCATTAGAGGATTGTTAAAAAAAAAAAGAAAAAGAAAAAAAAAAGAACCAAGCCGCAGAAACCCAGCAAAACTGCCAGGCCCCATGTCCTGGCTTATTTTTCCTCACACTAGCACCCCATCGCCCAAAGATATATGAGGATGCACACAACACAACCTTGTCGTAGCCTCCCAAGCCACTCTTTCATAAATCCTCGACTTCCGTCAAGCCAAATTTCGAGCCCTGAGGCTTCCAAAAAATTATGAAGACAAGGAAATTAAAATTTTCTTACCTAGAAGCAACGAGAAGACGAAGCAAGCAACGAAAGACGATCATTTGCACGTGCAAGATGTAGAAGATTGCTAGAGGAGGGGGAGCAAATATCCTCTAAGCTCTCTCTCTCTCTCTCTCTTATAGGGTAAAATAAATTGTTCTTCAAAATTGATTTAATAATCCACTTAAGGTGAACTTAAATAGGATTTGAGAGAAATTTATTTCCTTTTCCTAGAAAGATCTAATTTCCTATTAAAAGAGAGAATCAACATCAAAATAGGAAACAATTCAAAGTTTCCTAATGCAAAAAAATCTCTACACCTGTTGCCATTTTCTGCAAGCAGCCCAACATGTGTGGGGGCATTTGTGGGGCCAAAAATAATCACAAGGTGACATGTGAATCTTTGGACAAAAGAGGACAAAAATACCCTTGAGGTACAACATGATTTTTAAGCGCGAGCAGCGGGTAATCATTCTGCAACTAAATCAAAAGTGCCCAAAATAGGTAACAATTCAAAACCTTTCTCATCAAGCCCCTTCTACAAGGTAACTCCCAAAACCTATTTCATTCCATATATTTTTTTACCTCATTTTCCCATTTTTAGCTAATCAATTAGCTATTTATTTTATTCATTCCATAACCTCCCAAAAACTTTCCTTTTATTATGTTAATTAGCCAATTAATATATTTATTCGTAATCAATATATTAATTGCTAATTAAATCACCAAATAACACCCAAAAAACATCCCAAAGGCCGGCGACCTTTTCTCCAAAGGGGACCGGCCATACTCTATATAAGCTACCCCATTTTCTCCAAAAAAAAGGAGGTTGACACTCTTGCAAAATTCCAAAAACTCTCTAAACACTTTTTCTCTCTAAATTCTAACTTTGACATCGGATGTTCTTTGGCCAAAGCCCCCCCAATTAAAACCATAAGGTGTTAATTGTTTTGTAGGTGCAATTTTGTCCAAAAAGGAGGAAGAAATTTGCATCCACAAAATGCTAAGGAGACTTTCTAAAAAATAGGACTCTCCATGGACTCTTCGTCACCTCATATTTTTGGCACAATTCACATGACAATATTACAAAACATGCAAAAAAAAATAAAATGAGATGACAGAGAGTCTATAGAGAATCTCACTTTTAATATAATCTCCTTAGCATTTTTCTTAAGGTTAATATTTTGAAATTTTTATTTTATAGGAAAAGTAAATGGCCTCTGCAGCTTGCAATAGGCAGTGAACATGCATATATGAAGTTTTTGTTACTTTAGAGCTCTACCTCTTACCCGAAACCTAGAGATAAATCCTAAGTACAGAACATAAATTTTTAGGGGAATTATTATTGGCACTCCCCAAATCTTATTTTTTACTTCAAATTTTCTATACTTAGAAAGAAAAATAGACATGTGAGGAGTGTAGAATAAGATTTTTGGAGTGCTAATAACAGTTCCCAATTTTAAAATGCAAACCTAATTGTGTTTAGTTTGACACAATTACAGCAACATGCAGGTATGAGGTTAATTACTTAAGAGTTTATATTCTTCTCACCCGAAAACCCGAGTGCTAAACTCTAAGCGCATAGGGAAATAAGTAAGTATGCGAATCTAGAGATTAAATTTTGATGCCCTGAGCCAAAACTTTTAGTCACACATCTACAATTGGTAATTCTTGATTGTCAAAATGAAGCTCTGTGTAAGTGTTTAAAATACATTACTACTACAAAAAACACTTTGTGCGACAAAATAAGATTTGTTGCGCAAATTAAGATTTCGTCGCTTAAAACCTTGTGCGACGAAATTTTTGTCGTGCATGGTTTGTGAAGATAGGGTTTGCGCGATGAAAATTAATCTTCATTGCGCAAAGTTTTAGTTTTTTTATTTTTTTATTTAATTAAGTTAATTTAATATTTTGCACTACGAAATATTTGGTAGTGCAAGATTTTGTGCGCAAAAGTTTTTGGTTTTTATTTTGTATTTAGTTAAATTGACATTTTGTGTTATTATTTCTATTATTTAATTTAATTATAGTAATTGTTTGCACGATGAAATATTTGGTAGCGCAAGTTTTTTTGAATTTTTTACTTTTTGAATTTAATTTAATTGTATGACTTTTTTTTTAATTACTTTAATTTAAATTGACATATTCAAAATAAAATTACAAATAAAAAATAGTGATCAAATTATCCATAATATACATTATATTAAAAATGTACATATAAATTAACAAATTACAATAATAAAATCCTAATACAAGTCTCTTGTGGTGGTGGCGGCGGGGGTTATGGTTAGAAAGCGTCATAATCCTCAACTCCCCAACTTTCACCGTCAAAGTCCCGACGATTCCCTATGAAAAATGCAAACATGGTCAAATAAAAAAAAACCATAAAATAATACCGAAAAATGGGCATATTTTACCTCCCTTAAAATTGGCATGCCCCAAATCCGACCCAAACTCCACCCCTCTCCATATACCCGACCCCAAACCCAAAATTAACTCCAAAAACACATATTAATGAAAAATATATTAAAATTTAGGGAGAAAATACCTTTTGGCAAGATTGAGAGTGGGTGAGAGATTGGCAGAAAGGGGAGAGTGTGAGAGAGTGAGAAGAGATAGTGAGAGAGTGAGTGAGAGTGAGAGATAGAGAGATTGAGTGTGAGAGAGGGTCAGATTTGTGGAGAGGGTAAGAGAGAAGAGGTAAGAGAAATAAAGAGAGAGACATTGAGAAAATTGTGGAGGAGTTATTTTGGTTTTAAAAATTGTATCACTTTGCGCGATGCAAAGTATTAAAAAAAAATTCCCGCTTCCCATTTTTGGAACCCACCCAAATTTTTAGGGTTTTGCATGACAATATTGGTTCATCGTGCACGACGAAGGATTGGTGGCCAAAGTTTAAAAAACAAACTTCAGTGTCCCAATGTCGGCACCCACCCAAATCTAACGATTTTGAGAGACGAAATATTGGTTCATCGTGCAAAATTTATACAAATAAATTTTATTAGACAATTTAAAATATAAAATTAAATAAACAGGGTTTATGCTATGAAATATTAGTATTTGTCGCACAAAGTTTTTTAAAATTAATAAAAAAGAAAATAATTTTATTTTACAATTAAAAATATAAATAAAATAAATAGGGTTTATGTGATAAAATATTGATTCGTCGCAAAGAAAATAATTTAGGTTAACAATATAAATATAAAATAAAATAAAAATAAAATAAAGAGGATTTAGGTGACGAAATATTAATAATCGTCGCACAAAGTTTAAAAAAATAAAAACTATGAAAATAATTAATTTTACAATTTAAAATATAAAATTAAATAAAAAAGAAAATAAATTGGGTTAGGCGAGGAAATATTTGGATTTCGTCGTGCAAAGTTTTAAAAAAATAATTATTTATTTTTTAAAACATATTGCGCGACGAAGTTTAAAATTTCGTGACTTCGCACAATGATGTGTGTTTCATCGCGTAAAATTTTGTTGTGCAAGGGATTTTTTTTTACTAGTGCATGCATGAACAAATCTACTCATTGTGAATTGATTTTAGGTCTTAACTCTAAGTTTAGATACTAACATAACAATATTATGGACTGATAAATAATCAAATCTATATGCCAAAGTATATATGCTAATTGGAATTATTTGCAAGTGTTGTGGCATGTTTAGTCAAGTATTCTTTCACCTTTACTTATTCGATTACTTAATTAAATGCCCACTTTAGCTAAAAAATAGTTTCGTTTTATAGCTTTAAGAACATTGAAAGCTAATACATACCACTTATTGCACCAGGTGCAATACACACACATATAGTCACAAGCTTTTTGATGCATATCTTCATTGGTCATCATAAATTGCATATCTTTACACTTGTAGCCCACATGAAATCTAATAATGGGTACACACCATAATGCTCTTCTTTTTTTTTGGCTCTTAGAATCTTCATTCATCTCTATCATGTAATTGGATCTGCTCTTTGCAGTCGGTTCCAATTAACAAATCACTGCCACTTAAAATTTGCAATTTACCACTTAGACATTTTGTTTTGTCTATATTAGTCAATTCCACTACGAGTTGAGAGATATTTTCTTGCTTAAATGATGTTAAAAGAACTGGTTGCCAGTAAAAGGGGGTGATTCCATCATATTTAAGCATAAATTCAGAAGTGACAATTAGGTTATTTTAGGTACAACTTCATCTAAACATGAAAGGTTATCATTTAAACACAACATATATTTTCACACTTTGGAAAGCACCTACACCCCTCTGTGGTTCCACTTCCATTAATCTATCTTTGCTTATATTGCTAGACATTCTTCAACTTTTCCTAAATCGTGATACGTTTTGTAGTAGTCAGCCACCAAATTGTAATAAAGGTGTGATCCTGTAATATGTCGGTTAGAAATCTACCTACCATCATGCCTTTTCTTTTTCTATTTCTTTCACAACTTAGGGCTGGTTTGGTATTGCTGTGCTTTGAAAAAAAGCTGCTGTGAGAATAAGTGGCTGTGCTTTGAGAATAAGCGGCTGTGAAATAAATCAGCAGGGTGTTTGGTAAACTTTTTTGTAAAAGTGCTTTTGGAAAAAAAAAGCAGTCTAATATTGGGTTTTTTCATTAAAGAAGCACTGTAGCTCCATGTGCTTTGAAAAAAAGTCAGTTTTCCAAAGCTACAAATAGCAGCTTCAGCTTTTTCCTTTGATTTCAGCTTATTCTCACAGCAGCTTCCAAAATAAGCTCTTTTTTTTCAGTTTACCAAACACCTAAAACCCTCACAGCTTTTTTTCATGGGTGCTTTTTTTTTTAAGCACCTCACTCCCAAACTAGGTCTTAATCACTCCGTTTTAAATGATGAAATTAATCCATATATCAACCTTAACAAGAGAAAAATGTATAATGACAGTCCCACATATACACAGCTGGATGCATATGGGACGTGCGATGTATGTATAGTACATGATGATACTTCAAAATCTCAGGACTGCCAGCCCTACATCTCCAATTTGCTCCTTTCATTTCCTTTCTTTTTTGTCACTTCTTCTAAGTTTTTCTGATTTCAAAAACAAAATTGCAGTTAAAAAAATGAAAATTGAATGTGTCGAAACTCAACTCCTCATGAATAAGCATGTGTAAAATATATAAAGAAAATTACAAAATTAGTACTTACATCCACAATTCTCCTTGAAAATCAAGACCCGCGTGCACAAAACAGTACTTAAATCCACTAAAAGTAATCTAATTATTGCTTGAGTTGACATAATCTTTCGTGGTTTCTTAATCATCCATATTTAATTAGCCCAAAGGCTTTATGGGGATGATCCTATAACATTCTGATATCAGCAGTTTATTATTGTTAGTTGTACTATGGATATATATATATATAATATTTTAAAGCACTATGGATATATTTATAAAACCAATCTAATCATCACGAAATTAAGTGGGGACGTGAGGAAAGGAGGACTTAAAACAACTCACTCTGGAAGTGCTTAAATTAGTAAAATTTAAGCACTCAGATATGTATTTAGCATGTTAATGGTAAAGATAGTATAGGTATAGTGTGAATAACTTCACTGTAAAGTTTAGATCCATTTATTAAAGGGAACTTTAATGAAAAGCTCCCGGTACTGTTTATTTTAACGAAAAACCACATTTTTACACTAAAAAGTCAATCCTGGTACTATTCACTACCTTTTATTTTGTCCTTATCATTAAAACTCAAAGTTTTCAAGCCTTTTTCATTAGTTTTCGTTTTATTTTAAATTCCCCTCTAAGTTAAAGCACAATTAGAGAATGAAAAATTAGATTAATTAGACGCTCTGTGTAATTTAAAATTGAAGGTCGTTTTAACTATTTTAACCTTTCTTTCCTTCGGCTTTCTGAAAGTGCCTGCATCAGAAAAGCAAAGTGAACAATTCATATTTGAGGCTTTGAGTAAGTTAACGGGCAGAAACACCATATGAATTAGTCAAGTATGTCTTGACGAATTAGAAGTGAAAAAGTGTTAAGTGTTATATACAAACCCAGAAGACGACATTTTGATAGTGTAAATCCAGAAAGAAGTTAAACGTCTTCTTCTGCAGCACCAATTTAAATCCCTGCAGCTGGATGATCCATGTAAAACTTACACTGCAGTTTTTCTATTTATTTTCCATTATAATGAACCTTAGGTCTTTTTTGATTTATTAACCTGGAACTCTTCGTTTGATTTATTAACCTGGAAACTCAACATGTCCATGTCTATGTTACCTAATAAGATCAGTTCTTAAAAAAAAAAATTATTAATATTAAAAGGTGAGAGAGGGTTCGAACTATTACAATAATTTAGTAGATGGGAGTTTAAAATCTGGGACTCATGGGTGTAAACCCAACATCCTATCCATTACGATATTGGACCACATGCATCTTATAATATCAATCCTTTTTTGATACTGAAAACCTATTAGATTTAGATCTATTTGGACATAATCAGCCTTTTCAACAAGTAGCTTCACAAATGGACCTGAAATTGATATAATAACATTTAATTAGACTTGTGGGATTGAATTATGTGACACATCAACATTTAACAAAATTGTTATGGAATGACCATATTGATTGACGACATTCATTTTTAGGGACTATATAGATAGACTTTCAATTTCAGAGATCACTATGATGAGGTGAGTCAATTTCAATGACCATTTTAATAAAATCTCTTTATTTTTTAGTTTTTTGCTATAAATTAATTTCCTCTATTGTAATTTATCCTACAACTATTTAGTACTGGTTTGGTACTGAGATGATTTTATAAAAAAAAGGTATAAAAAGCTAAGCTCAAAAAGGTGTTTGGTAAACACTTAAAAATAGCTTATTTTCACAGTTTTGGGTGAAAAAAAGTTAGAAACGTGAAGCAGAAAAAATGAGCTTATTCTCACAGTACAGCAGAAGCAGTTTTTTTTCAAAGCACAGCAATACCAAACCAGCCCTTAGTGTAATTTGGCTCTGTTGCTCATAAATTGGCACATTCTCTCCTCTATTGTGTTCGATAAATAATAAGGTAATATACAACAGGTTCATCAAATTATAAGAAAAGGGGTTCAAACTTGAGTGTAGAGAATGAAATAAATTACTCTAGCGAACTTACTGTTGAACCCCACATCGGTCATAGAAAGAGAGAAATAATAGTCTAAATATCTTAACCACACTCTAACTAATACTAAGGCTTTTTGTGGTAAAACCCTACACCCGTAAAACTGCGCATGTGGTAATTAACAAGTTGGGGACAATATTAGTATTGTTGGAAGTGCGCATTTGGCCTGTCTCTATGATAATTATGGTATCAAAACCAAGGAGTGGGCCCGTACTGCCACATGATGGGTGGGTCCTCTTCTCCCCGTGCGATGATGGTGGGTCCCTTGGCCCCACATGTAAGGTGAGTCCGGTGGCTTCACATGGTTGCCTATTGTGGATCTCTCACGTATGACCCACTACTTGGGTCCACATGAGGGGGCATGAATCCCATATCGGTCATAGAAAGAGAGGAATAATTGTTTAAATATCTTAATCCCATTACAATTAATACCGAGACATTTTGTGGTAAAACCTCACGTCCTGTCAAATTGTGCATGTAATAATTAATAAGTTGGAGACAATATTAGTATTTAAGAAATAAATATTTGGCTTGTCTCTCGGATTATTTGACACTTACTAAACCTAAATATGCAGTATAAACCTCATTTTATAAGTTTCATTCTTTCTCCCACTATGATTTATGTTTTGATAGTAATGCATAAGGTTGAATATCCATAACTTCCACAAAGTGGTGCAAATGTTTTGTTAATAACCTGCCACACAAAGCAACAGTATGATTTGATCATGCTTTTGTCCATGTGGACTTTTGTCTCGATGGAAAGCAATGTGGCCTATACAAACAGAGCTGTGCTCTCATGCACATTAAAGGACCCAAAAAAATAGTTGAAATTTATCTCAATCGTTCATTCTTTTGTGACTGAAAAATGTGCAGGAGAGAATTTCTGCACACAATACGTATTCCACCTTGATAATTGCAAACTCCTAATTTTTATAGAAAAAAAAATTATTATTAAGGAGAAAGGTGAGAGGATTCGGAATTGTAACATTAATTTTAGATAGGTAAAAATTTCGAACTCGAAATGCATGAGTAGAAACCTAACACTCTATCCATTGAAAATATTGAATTCAAACTTCCAATTTAATAAGTTCAAATGAGAGCTTTTTAAACCCTTTTCAAACACAATAACACTTTATATTCCATCAAATATCATTGTGCAACAAGCATTGTATCCATTTGATATCATTGTGCAACAAGCGATGTATCTATTTGATAGAGACCGATATTGATATGATATAAGCAAAATAAATACATGAATATATTCATATAAAAACACCAATCAGAGGAATCTCTTGAAGCTAGCGAGAGGCAACAATTCCACAAGTCATGGTTAATTATAGCCTTACAGGAGATTAATTCTTTATTAATTATGAATATACTTCTTCCACTCCCTCCATGGAACAACTTTGTAGAAGAGACAAAGTCTGCGTGTTTCATGCCTTCCACTCCCTTCAATAACCTTTAGCCTTTTACACTGCCCAAACCATATACCTTTATGTTAATTAAACTCAAAGTTTTGATTAGACGGTTGTGGGGATGCAATTAACTTTAATTTCCTTTATTAAATTAAATTAGCTAGTATTCCACTAATTTCAAAATGCTTGTATATACCACTTCACTCATGAGGATGTGCGTGGAGATGATGTGCAAAGAGATGATGTAATTTTAAAGGGGCATGCAACTATAGATTGGATAGCTAGAAAACAGTTAGCTAGCTTAAAGCTCTAGGATGATACTAAACCAATCATATAAGGTACATGAATGCTTTGCAGCAACCTTCCTAGAAAAAAACAGATATTATATAAGGAGAAGGGCTAAGGAGAGTCTCAAAAGTGGGAGTTTCCATGGACTTTTTGCTACCTCATATTTTTTGCACAATTATATAATGTTGGCATGAAAATTGACATTAAAGTGTGAGATGACAGAGATTCTATGAAGAATCCTACTTTGAGAGAGCCTCTTGAGCATTTCTCTTATATAATTATAGGATTATGATCCGAGGGCACACATTTTTTTACATTCATTTTGTGGCTCACTTCATAATTATGTTTCAATGATTTGAACAATCCATCGTTTTAGGTTTTCTCTCAAATATCAGCTCTACCAAGTATCATCCAAATCCGAAACCACATAACCATTGGATTAAATTTAGTGTTTTTTTGTAGAACCATCTTCGTTATTTATTTTTCACTATAAATAAATACCTTAATAGTTTTGGATTTGTCTAATTTTTTCAAAGATGATCTATAAATGATGAATTGAAATATAGATAGTTTAGATCCTTAACAACATTATAGAATAAGATTTACAGAAATGATTGTCAAAATGTGTTCCGTGACCCTGACCCTAAATTATACAGTACTACTATTCTTTAAATGTTTCTTTTTTTTTCAGTTTTCTCTTTTTTTTTTTTTTTTTTTTTTGGTAAAAAGGTAAATATATTACCACAAGAAGCAAACAAACTTACAAACTATACAACGAAAGGTCCAAAATGGACCAACTAAGCAAACCAAAGCAAAGCCCAACCAACAGTGTGGGCCCAAAACAGAAAAAACTAAAGAAAGCCGAGAATTCTGCAGCAGCCACCGCTGCAACAATATTTCATGATTCGCCCAATCCACGCCTCCAACCTCATGCCGACTCGTCGATCGTAGCATCCAACCCCAAGCACCACCTGGTACGCATCCTCAACTGAAGAATTCAAGCAACCAAAAGAAGGATTCCGGCTACCAAAAGAAAGAAGCCCGTGAAAATCCATGAGCAACACTGTTAGCAAAGGTAGACATAGAGAAGGTGGTGGTGTTGAGAACACCCGAGCCTATGCAAGCACCGATGCTTTACACATTATCTCAATAAAGCATGACTGTAGATTGGAGTATGGATGAACAAGGAGGAGGGACGCCAGTGGGAAAAGAAGAAAAGGGCAAAATGAAATAGAGAGGAGGGGAAAACACAACCGAAGGTAGGAAGACGAGACAACGAAAGGAAAGGGAGAACGGCTAACCAACCCCAGCCGAAGCTAGGGTCGGCACCACCATATATGCACAAAATTGAAACCCTCACACAAACAATGAGAAAAACCCTCAATCAGAGAGAAAGGCTTTCACAACGAGAGAAAAATATCAAGTGCTACAGTAGCATGCACTGCATTTAGGCTCTTTTTCTGCATGGGTTACATCCTATCGGATGCATCACGGCTCCAAATGTCAATAAAGCTAGAAATTCATATTGAGTAGTATAAGATATATATATATATAATCAAATGAAACAATCCTTGGCTTCGTAACTTTTATTGTTTTTCAATTTAAACCAAACCAATTGAGTTTTGAATAATGTTGAGAGCACACTGTGTCGGTTTCTAACAAAAACATAGTAAAACAACAGTAAGACGTAGAGGAAAGGTTATTGGCGGAGTCAAATTGTGCTCAATCAATCTATGCATAAATAAGCTTGTTGTGTGTATGGTAAGACAGCACTAAGGCTAATGACTAAATAGGCCAATAAAATTATCTTAATAGACAAAACTTGTCAACACTCTTCGTTAATAAAACGAAAGAGAAAAGGAAAAGAAACCTTGCGAGGAATTGCCACAATTCTTTTAAAGTTTAAAACCCATCTCTATTGAGTTCAAACCAAATAAAATGTCACTAATGATCTAACCTCCCCATTTTGGCACAATGTTCTTGTCATTTACTATTAAAAAAAAAAAAAAAACAGAAAAGAGAAACAAAAATCAAGATCACCAAACCTTTATTAGTATTACTATAGCTAGGGGAATCACCTTTGTACAACAAATGGCTTCTTTTCTATTTCTTAGTACAATAATTGCTTTCACATGCTCAAGCTGTCCACTTTGATTAGGATGTACAAATCGAAGATCATCACAATTATCTCCAAAACATTTCCTCAAGAGAACAGTCCCTACCAATATGACAAACATCAAAAACCCCACAAGAGAATTGACTAATTTCATGAGTCTTAACAAATAGAAAAGTAGAAAACTATTTGTTGGGTGATTTTTAGGTTGAGGTGGACTTGGGTTTTGCGAGTACTCTTTTGCTTCTCTGATTCATGTTTTCTTAACAAGTTCCAGAATATCTTGACATAATTAGCACATCTTAGGAAATATCCCGGTTGGATCAATGACTCAAAGATAACATGATTAAGCAAATAATGGCTTGCTCAAGTAAGGCATGGTGTGGAAGCTAGAAGTTTATTAGTTTAACATGAAAGAAAACTTTGCATGATTGCATGTTGTTCTAAGTTGGGTAATCTAGGTTTCCTACTGTTCTAAGAGGGTTCATCTTGACCCAGAGAAATGAAGGAAGTTTAAGGAAAACACTAAGGTTGCATGAAGGTGACCCTCCCAAAGATTTAAGACTGTTTGCAATTAGAGAATTATTTCCCTTACTTGGTGCAATACAACCTTGATTGCTTCTCTCCCTCTCTCTAACACTTTATTATGTTCTCTCTGTCCCCCCATCCCCCCTTTCAAGACCTTTGACCTCTCTTTTGTAGGTGAAGGATTCATTTTCTGTCTTCCTTCCCCTTTCTACTAGCATAGCTATGACTTTCCCTTTTGGTGTAAGGCAGACGAGCTCCTTTGTGAAGGTTGCATCCTTCGCCCTTCCCCGAGCGCTTATTTACCAAGTCAGTTCCACTACTAAATTAAACACTTTGCGTGATGAAGGAGTCTTTGTCGCGCAAAGGTTGTGAAAAAAGACCTTGCGTGATGAAGAAGTGCACATTCGTTGCTCATCTAAATGATTGCACGACGCTTTAGTACTCGTCGCTCGAAAGGCATATGGACAAAGGCTTTCCTCGTACGATATAAAAGGGTACAAGTGTGCTTTGTGACGAGAAATTTTTAGGGACGTCAACAATTTGTCTCGAAAAAACTTGCGCGACAAAACATATAAGACACGCGTGGGTTTGCACGACGATTAGTCAGCGTTGCGCAAGTGTAATTTTAATAAAAAAATAATAAATAGAATAAAAGGACTATTATAAAAAAAAATTATTTCATACAAACGACAAAATAAACAACAACAACAACAACAACAAAGCCTTTTCCCACTAAGTGGGGTCGGCTATATGAATCCTAGAACGCCATTGCGCTTGGTTTTGTGCCATGTCCTCCGTTAGATCCAAGTACTCTAAGTCTTTTCTTAGGGTCTCTTCCAAAATTTTCCTAGGTCTTCCTCTACCCTTTCGGCCCTGAACCTCTACCCCTAGGCCTTATTTGCACATGTCCAAACCACCGTAACCGATTTTCTCTCATCTTTCCTTCAATTTCGGCTACTCCTACTTTACCTCGGATATCCTCATTCCCAATCTTATTCTTTCTCGTGTGCCCACACATCCCACAAAGCATCCTCATCTCCGCTACACCCATTTTGTGTACGTGTTGATGCTTCACCGCCCAACATTCTGTGTCCTATAAAATTTTCCCTTGAGCTTCGGTGGCCTACGACGGTCACACAACACGCCGGATGTACTCTTACACTTCATCCATCCAGCTTGTATTCTATGGTTGAGATCTCCATCTAATTCTCCGTTCTCTTGCAAGATAGATCATAGGTAACGAAAACGATCACTTTTTGTGATCTTCGCTAGATTGCTCCGGTCATTAGTGTGGATAAGTATATAAATGGATAGAGATAGGAAAGCAAACACAAGATGTACGTAGTTCACCCAGATTGGCTACGTCCACGGAATAGAGGAGTTCTCATTAATTGTGAATGGTTTACACAAGTACATAGGTTCAAACTCTCCTTTAGTGAGTACAAGTGAATGATTTAGTACAAATGACATTAGAAAATATTGTGGGAGAATGATCTCGTAGTCACGAAACTTCTAAGTACCAGAGTGTGGTATCATCTTGACTTGCCTTATCTGTCTCATAGGTAGATGTGGCATCTCCTCTGGAAGTACTCTTCCTCCATCCAGGGGTGGTATCTTTAACTGGTGGAGATGCACAAGGTAATGTATCAATTTCACTTGAAGCTTACTTGTAGTTTCAGGCTTGGTCAAGCGCGATACAAACCATGTAGTAGGAGTCCCCCAAGTCGCCGAGCTAGGGGATCTGCTGAAAGATGTGACAGACAAGGTAAGCAATTAGAGCTCTAAGCAATCAGTCCCAGATCAGAACTTTGATTTCGAGTTCCGGCTGATTGTTCACATTCTCCCTATCTTGCAGGCAGCATGAAGGATAAAGAGAAGAAAAATGAGAAGATATCATATGGGATACTTTTGCTTTTGAAGAAGTAACTTTCCACAGGCTTATTCTTGAACTGGGCTGGAGGGTTTTCTGGTTTCCTCAAGAGTATAAGGCCGACTGAAGAATTTGAGGGTCAAAACAAGTCTATCAAATCTAGAGTACGTTCGACCCTGCTGATATGGGATACTTTTGTTTTTGACAGAGTAGTGGATGTATCGGCACGTGTGCTGTTACGCTTGTCTCCACATGCTTCATTATATCCTTCTCACTTGCCCTATCTGTTCCTCAGGCAGATGCGGTATCTTCCCTGGAAGCATAAGATGTTGAAGATGAGTACTCGAGAGCAATGCCAGGTAAGTAATCAGGTACGGGGTTCCAGGCAGTCAGTTCCTGACTGGAAGCTTGATTCCAAGTGCTGACTGATTGCTCTCTTTCTCCTTGTCTTGCAGGTAAGAACAAGGCCAAAGGAAAAGACAGAGAAAAAGCATGATATGGGATACTCTTGCTTTTAACCCTGATGATATGAGATATTCTTGCTCTAGTATAGCTTGTTTGCAGAGGTATTATTGGGGGGAAAGAAAGCTGAATATTTCGAAAGGCTTCGTTGGGAGTGCCCTCTCAGATATGAGGAATGGTTGAGCATTTTTGCAGGTCTGCCTGTCCGTTGAGGATGGAAGTCGACATATATAGGAGTCTCCCTAACAACTAGTAGTAATGTTATTCCTTTACCCTGCTTGGTCATAGCACGGTAGTGGGAGCTGCCAGCTTCACATGTTTTAACTTTGTCAGAGCACTTTGAAAAAGTGGTCTGTGGTATCTGGAAAGCTGATGTTGCGTGTGAAGATTACAGACAAGCTTTATCCAAGGAGATCCGGCTTTTGAAGTTGGGAAAGTGGTGCCTCTTCGGTTTTCGAACAAGCAATCGTGTCGAGGATCTGGCTCTCGAGATTCGGAGAATGATGCCTCTTCGATTTTTGGGAAAGCAATCCTGCTGGGGGTCTGGCTCTCGAGATTCAGAAAGCGGTGTCTCTTCGATTTTTGAGAAAGTAATCACGTTGAGAGTCTGGCTCTCGAGGTTCGGAGGGCGGTGCCTCTTCGATTTTGGAGCAAGCAATCATGTTGGGAGTTTTCTCGAATGTGAGTAAAGGTTGGGCATGTTTGTTAGTCTATCTTGCCACGAAGCACAGAGATTGACACACAGGGACTTTCCAATTATCCAGCAGTGGTACTGTTCCTTTACCCTTATGGGTAATAATATAGTAGCTAGACCTTCAAAATTTATGTGTCTAAACTTTGTTAGTGTTGTTTCTTTGCTATTCTTTTACCCTTCTTGGTCAGAGCGATGTAGTGGTAGCTTTGCTATTCTTTTACCCTTCTTAGTCAGAGCGATGTAGTGGGAGCTGCAAGCTTCACGTGTCTCAACTTTGTCAGAGAACTTTGGCAAAGTTATCTGTAGTACCCATGAGCTAATGTTGCGTGTGGGAAGTGGGTGATTGAACAGTAAAATTCATGTGCTTTCTACTTCACCAGAAATCTTCGACAGAATGCCCATAATTTCCGCAAAGCTGAGTGTGCGTGTGACAGGTGCTGACCTCTGAGCAGCCCAGCTTTTGAGAAAGCAAGCGCCTCTTCAATTTCTGAGATCGGCCTTCGTGGTCTTTGAGCAGCCAGCTTTTGAGAAAGCAAACGCTTCTTCGATTTCTGAGATCGACCCTCGTGGTCTCTGAGTAGCCCAACTTTTGAGAAAGCAAACGCCTCTTCGATTTCTGAGTAGGCGCCTCTTCGATTTCTGAAGCTCCGTCGAGTGCAGATTTTTATAAAGGTTGGCATTATGTTCCAAAGCACACTTGAATCTCCACCAGTAGAAGCTCCATTCTTGCACTTCTAAGATCTTGATTTGTCCGACCTCTCTCTCTTCAACACCTTTGAAAATGTCTGGCCCCTCTGACCGTCGTTTTGACTTAAACCTTGTTGAAGAGGCAGCCACGCCTTCTCCAGACAACATATGGCGCCCATCCTTCGTCTCCCCTACTGGTCCTCTTACCGTTGGGGATTCCGTGATGAAGAATGATATGACCGCTGCGGTGGTGGCCATGAACCTTCTCAGTCCCAAAGATAACAGACTACTTTCCAAACAGTCTGATGAGTTGGCTGTTAAGGATTCTCTGGCTCTCAGTGTTCAATGTGCAGGTTCTGTGTCTAATATGGCCCAACGCCTATTTGCTCGAACCCGCCAAGTTGAATCATTGGCGGCTGAAGTGATGAGTCTCAAACAGGAGATTAGAGGGCTCAAGCATGAGAATAAACAATTGCACCGGCTCGCACATGACTATGCTACAAACATGAAGAGGAAGCTTGACCAGATGAAGGAATCTGATGGTCAGGTTTTACTTGATCATCAGAGATTTGTGGGTTTGTTCCAAAGGCATTTATTGCCTTCGTCTTCTGGGGCTGTACCGCGTAATGAAGCTCCAAATGATCAACCTCTAATGCCTCCTCCTTCTAGGGTTCTGTCCAGTACTGAGGCTCCGAATGATCCCCCTCTGGTGCCTTCTCTTTCTGGGGCTCTACCGACTGCTGAGACTTCTCCTAAGCAACCTTTGTGAAGGCTCCCTCATATTTGTTTAATTTAACTCATGTATATGTACATATTTGTAACTTATCGGGGATATCAATAAATAAGCTTTCCTTCATTTCAATGTATTGTGTTAAATACACCAAAACCTTCTTCGCTAAGTTCTTTGAATTTTCTTTTGTTGAAGCTTATATGTTGAAGCTTTGTGAGTGGAGCATGTAGGTTGAGGTAGTGTTCCCTTAATTTCCCGAGGGAGGAAAACTTCTCGGTTGGAGACTTGGAAAATCCAAGTCACTGAGTGGGATCGGCTATATGAATCTTAGAAAGCCATTGAAGGAAATAATTTGTGGGCACGTCGTTTGGAGGCAAGTCCTTTCTCGTGTAGGCACAAGACAAAGTTTTAAAATAAAGTGGGAACAAGACAATGAAAAAAAAAAGTGAAATAATTTGTAGGCAAGTCGTTTGGAGGTGCTTGGTAATCTTGCTACTGGTAGGGGGTGGGTTTGGGGACGAGGTCGAAGGTCGATAGGCTTGATTGCTATGTATGCTCAGGGTGGAAGGGCTCTAACGACGATGGTGCAGAAAAACCAGGGAGACATATTCCGGAGGAACTGAGGGCATGTACAAGCTGTAATATATACTTTCTGTCGCGCCCCCATCATATATGAGAAAGGCCTCAAACCCAAATGGTGGAGAAGAGTCTTCTTCTTCTTATTGTTCCTGTTTGCTTTCGCTTTCTTTTGTTATACACAAAATAAACGTATTAGTTGTAATATTTAAAGAAAATAAAAAATATCATAATAAACATTACTAAAAATTTTAAAAAATAAAATGAAAGAAGTCATATGTGACAACCCGTCCCTGATTTTAAGAGTTTTTTAAGTTTTAATAAAGGATTTTACAAAAATGCTCTTTTAGGCACGCGCATTATTCGAGGTTAATCGTTGTGCCGTGCCATCTAAGATTTTTTTTCTTGACATATACTCGTAGTACTCGTCACTACGGAAGCGTGGGCGCAGACGGTTCGTGATTTGGAGTTATAATGAAAAAGATTTTAAAGTTTGAAGTTTGGGCATTTTATGAATTTTATTATTAAAATTTGGATGGCCCAGATTAAAGGAAATTTGAAATGGATGGCTCGGATATAAGTGAAGGAAAATAAAAATAAAAAGATGTAGAAAGGTTTTGTGTGTGACTGGTGAAGAAAAAGAAGAAGGGATTGGGCAAGCTGCCTAACCAGAGAAAGAGAGAGCAGGAGCTCCGGGAGAGAAAGGGAGAGAGTTGGGCGAATGGGGAGAAGAGAGAGAAGCTGATTGGCCAACCAGAAGAAGGAAAGGAGGAAAGGAGAGAGGGAGAGAAGCGGAGGAGAGAAGGAAAAAAACGGGTCTTCACTCGCGACCCGTTTCGACCCGCGGCACCCACACCCAAATTTCGACGTTTTCACCCATTTTTCCGATGCATTGAGCAAAACAACCACTCCCAATCATCTTATATGCCTTCCCTCTATCATTTCCATATCAAATTTGAAGTGATTAGGTGTGAGTTTGGATGAAAACACCCACGGGTGCCGCGAGCTTCATGTTCAAAATTCTCCTATGTTTGAAGCAAATTCTTCAAATTTCCACCACCCATAGCTTCCTCTTGAGGCCTATAACAAAGCCCAAGCATTGGTTGAGACGACGGAGTTAATTTGAGGACGAATTAGAACTCACCTATTTCTCGGGTTCTTCACGGTTTTGGCAAAATTGGAGCTCTTCCAGACCAAATTGACCTTGGCCTCAGGTATAAAGTTTACTCTACTCGTTGAGATCTTCATTTTTGTAAATTTTGGTAATTTTTTTAAATAGTTGGATTTTCCGGCGAGCCGGGGCGGCCGACCGCCACCCGCGGCGGCCCGTGCGGCGGCGCGTGGCCAGTGACCCGCCAATGTCATTCTTAGCATGTGTTTAATGTTCTAGGTTCAGTTTTGATAATTGATTGACGTAAATTGAGTAATTGAACCTAAGTTCGTTACGATTCGTGGTTAGGTGAAAATATGAATTGACGATCCGACCGTTGGATTGTCACCAAAATTTGATACGTTGTAATACGTAAGATTTGGGGATTATAGGAACTTACGGATTGGGAATCCAATATATGGATCTTCCGGAATTGGAGTTGTAAGTTCATAAAATAGAATGTTAACCGTCACTTAGTTTTGACAATTGACGGAGATCCGACCATTGGATGGTAAGGAAATTTTAGGATGTTATTTTAGAGATATATTGTGGACCTCTGGATCTTTTGGATTGGAAATCTGAGATGCAGATCTTCCGGATCGAACTACGTAGTGGCGTGTTTTATATAAGTTATATATTCTATCGATATTATTTCTGAGGTTTGATTTGATGATTGTTCTAGGCGCCGATTGTCATGACGCCTTGATGTGTTGGGCTAGGGAGTTGTAGGGCGAACTTCAGGTGAGTGGGCAGTATTTTCTGTATTTACCTATATACTATTGATTTTCCCAGAAATTGAATTTAAATGAAAGTATGTTTTAAAATGCCATGCATACGTATATGTGAAATATATGAATTGGTAATTGTTGCATATATATGTTAAATGGTGCTGTGGACGCACAGGTGAGTATCATGTGAGTTCTATGTTAATCATGTGATTTATTGTGAAGTGAATTGTGTTGAAAGCTCAAACATGCACCCTTAGTGTTAGTACTTATATTATTCACCCCGCACCACACGCTCACCTTGGATCCAAGTAGGTGTATGTCGTACAGACCATGAAAGGTGGTTCCAACATGTCGTACGGACCATGAGAGGTGGTTCCGACTTGTAGGTGAACTTAGATTATTATACAGCTGTTGATGAGAGAAGCACTAGAGCGTATTATTACACCATTCTTATCGTACAGACTACTTCAGGTAGTTTCGATTTATGTGCAGAGTAGTGTCGTACAGGTCACAGTTGGTGACTCCAGTTGGATCAGATATTGAGCTATAGAATTAATCGTACAGGACCAACTGCAGGGTCTCCGGTTGATTCCTTATTTCACGTGTTATAATGTTGCATCCTTATTATGTTTTGATGCATAGCATGGCATGTTTTCTTGAAAAGTATTAAAGACTTGTGATTTGAGTTTTGAGATTATATATGGTTATATATATACTATTTTCTGGGAAAGTATACAGGTTTTACAGCGAGAGGTTAGAAATGTTGTTAAATGAAACGTTTTCGAAAAACTTTGTTTTATTGACCCACTCAACTTTGTTTTACGCCCCTCCAGGTTCAAGATAGCAGAGCTTTGGTGGCCACGAGGAATCCAACAGTGTTCTGACAGAATTCACAAAAGTAGGACTCACCCTTGGGTGTTACATCTTAATAATTGTATCTTTAAAGCTTTCGAACTGTGTAAATGGTTACGTCACTCTCACGTGACGGCCAACATGCCCTCATTCGGGACGGGGTGTGTCATCCTACTTAAAAGCGCACCATATATCCCAACTCCTGAAAATGACTGCAGAGCCAAACCCAACTATCTTCTTGGCCCTCGAACTCTTTCGGGCAACCCTCATGGACCTGCAGATCATCAAACTGCTCGAAGTACTGCTACAAGTCACTCTTCCACTGCTTGTAGTGTTCAGAGAAGAACCGATTGAGGTATGCCAACATGTCCTTGTTGATAGCATCGAAATTGTAGTTTGTCTGCAATGTAACAAATATTACGAAAGTATTAGTAATAAATATAAATATATAAATTTTACATGAAAAGCATTAAAAAGGCTACGCTACTTATCGACAAATGATTGCGCACCGTGTTCTTCACCTTCTCTAGCATCGCCTTCCAAGACTTCCACCACATAAGGCAAAAGGTCCGCACGACGTGCCCATTGTCGTGGACCAATGCACTATGTTGCTCCGCCGTTGGTGCTGCCCAATGTCGCTTATTGTATCCAATTGTGATACGACTGTTGGTCACCCGAGTGACCTTCATCCTTTTTAATTGCTGACAAGGTCCCCGGGTGTTTTTCTTGGTTGCAAAGAAATGAAAAAAAAAAACGTTAACCCAAAACTAATAACAAATCCTACTAAAATTTCGGCATAATCTCCCTATAATTAAAACACTTCCCAAAACCCTGAAAATAACATAAACAATATACGTATCCAACACAATGATCACAACAGTTTAATAATAGGTTCTGAACGATGACAACTTTTTAATCCTTAAATGACATAACTTAACAATTTGAACCTAAAACAACAAAACACAGTTGACATGGGAATGAGGGAGTAAATTAGGATTGTATACCTGGCTGTGTACCCAAGGCATCGATTTTGAATCCCGATGGCGACATCTGGTCAGGAGTGCAAGGCCGCCAGTGAGCACTTTGGGTGCTAACAGGTAGTGCCACCGAAGAAGTTGATGATGCTGACGCCTGTAGAACTGAAGGACCAACTGAGTCAACTAGATTCATTGGCCTATGGTCCATCTTTGCCGAAGCAGTGGCGGAAGTAGTAGGTGTAGTCGTCAGAGGAGGTGTAGTCGTCGGACTAGGTGTAGAAGTCATCACCCTCTGGGATCTAATGAGTTATGGCATCTAAAAAATTGGAAATAAATTTGTTTCGTACACAAAGATTTAACTTACCATACACAGGCATAATAATTTCAACTTAAATTTAAAACGAAATTTAAAAACCTAATTCTAAACCCAATTCAAGTGTGGCAGAAACAAAACTTAAAACTGATCTATTATACACAAACTAATCAATGTCAGCTAGAATATAGACCCTACAATTATAACTTATAAGAAGAAAGTAGCATAAAGGAGTAGTTGGAGGCAAAATCATAACTCAACAGCTTATCATGGAGAGTGTGCAGTTTACTACTAATTTGAGTACTTGACACAATGCAATAAAAGAAGGGTTAATTAGATTAAAATTCAATTGAAATATATGATCTATTGACGAGCTTATGTATGTACAAAAATTTGTTGGTGATTTGGAGTGCAGTTATATAGAACTTTTTAACCGTTAGATTGGTTTTCGTGTTTTTAACCAAATATTTAACATTTAAAATGCATATATGCAGGTCTATATTAATGGGACTAAAAAGAAATATTGACAATTATCTAATTTACCCGAGCGAGAGCAAAACCAGGAGAATTTAATTAGTGTAATGTCAGAAAACAGTTCTAAAGTTTGCACCAGGAGAATCTAAAATGATCGTTGCAGCGCATGCTCTTTCAACCTTATTTTAAGGCTTATTTTATTAACTCCCTGAAAATTATTGAATAAACCCAACATACTTAATGCACCTTATATTTGCTTTTCATTTAAAATTTATCTTAATACATCCCACTACTTTCCCATAATACTCACACACCACACATTTTCTATACACCTCACATTTCTCAAATCTTTAAACAGTCATTTTAAATTTTCAGGGACCGAATCTAACCATTTGAACGTTTAGTTTGCCAAAAGATTTCAAATCATCTGAACATTTAGTTTGCCGAAAGATTTCAAATCAACTTATCAAATTGGTTCCATTACCTTAGTTGGACAAGTGCTCCACCATCGTCCTCTAGTGAATCTCAGCAACGTTACCCACATTCAGATCATCCACATAGAAGAGGATGATCTCAAGGGTTGCCATACTTGCTAACAAGATGATGGTCACTTTTAGTAGAATAAGGAGCCCTGAATGATATTCTTTCGGTAGGGTTTTTGAGATATGAAAAATTAGGAGCAATAATTTTTTAGAGTTTTTTTGTTTGCTGCAAATTTCCCCAGAATTGAATAGAGGATTTTCCCAATTTTTTGTAGCAACTTTCTTCATCTTTCACTTCACGTACAACACTATTAAATAGAACCAGACCTAGAGGCTTGAGGTTGGAAAAGGGCAAAAGGGGCTTGGGCATAGGATGCATCCGATGCACAATAACTGATCAAGGGGGGGTAGGGTTTTGTTCAACAATAGAGGTGGGAGGGTTTTGATAGTTGAGAAGATAAATAATACGTTAAAAGTGCTTTGGGGTGTATTTAGAATTTTTTTTAAAAAAAAAAACTTAATAATGTCTAAATTATCATTGCATAGTAGGGTAAATGAGTAATTTAATATTACATTTTAATGTGGAGTACATTCAACATTTTGTGGGATGCTAATATAAAAAGCCTATTTTAATGCCCTTTCCCTTATGTCCTTGCTGGTTCATAATCCTAATTCCAGAACCTGAAGACTATTTATTGATTCCATCTGACAATTTAAGTTTCTAATCATTCTTTAATTATATGTTTAGCACATGTTAGAGCTGGTCCCAGTTCTTGGTTAAAGATTGAATTTGTCCTCTCTATCTTATATTATCTCTATTATATTCGTCGATAGGAAATAATATTCATTAGATAAATTTTAAAAGTACATTAAAGATGTTGACAAGTAAAAAATACTAAATGTCAAAGTAATAATCTCAAAAGTAAAACTTGAGGAGGAACAAAACCACATAAGTGTAAGTATTAGCTCATTTCACCAAATCAAAGCTTAATCCTAAACCAAACTCATGCAACCCAAAATACTCGAAACCGTAAATTAGTGTCCAAAAATCCACAGATTGATTCTTCCTTACTTGTTTCATCGATGTCTCCTCCTATACCAATTCCAAATAACAATAATGTTTTGGTTCTTCTGATCAATCAAGTATTTCATCTAGTACTCAGTCATTCAATCAAGGGGGAAAAGAAACCCATACCGAGTTGATTTTTATGTTGTGTAATTAGTGTTAACTAGTATAAGGCTACCAACCATTTCTTCTTACAAGTTCACTCGAGTTGAACAAATAAACTCAGAGCGTTCACTACAATTTCATACATCAAAATGCACACCCAAATGGGATAACAATCCGAATTCAAATCTTATCAGTCGCAAACAAGGTGAATAATCACCAGTATTAATTATACACAAATTATAATTGGTTTGTGCACTAATTTAATTAGTTTCTCCAATACAATTTCCATTAAAAGTGAAGAGAAAAAAAAAATCATAATTCCACCCATAAAACAAATTGCAACTGTTATAACAAGAGGAACATTGCAAGATTTTTCAGCTCCTGCCAGTACATGTTTGAGCACAGACTCAAAAGTACTCAAGGCATAAGGAACATTGCCTGTGTTGTTCAATCTAACCCCAGTGAAGCAGCCTAAATCTAACCCCCAATTTAAGAAAACCTAATCTAACCTCATTGCTCAAAATCGTTCCCCTAATTTAAGACCTAAATCTAACCCCAATTAAGAACCCTAAAAACTCTAATTTAAGAACATAAATATAACCCCCAATTTACGAACCCTAAATCTAAACCCCATTGCCCTAATTCTAATCCCCAATTTGGGGGAAAAAAACCCTAATTCTAACCCCCACAGTCAATAAACAAAACTAAAAATAAAAACTGAAAAGGAAATTACCTCTTGGAGATGAAGACGTGACGGCTGGTGAGAGGGATGGAGAGATAAGGTGAGTGAATGAGAGAGGGATGGACATACAGAGGAATGAGAGAAAGGGTATCATGTGGGGAAAAAAAGGAAGAAGAGGGAAGTGAGGGGAGGAATGAGACACACAGGGTTAAAAATGTTGAATCTTGCGTGATGGAGGCTTTGTCGCGCAAGGTTAAAAAATCATAGTTCAAGTTTTTTAAAATTTCCCCAAAAAAAAGAGCCTTAATTGAATTTTCAGACACTTGCATAACGAATACATAGTTTCATTGCGCAAAGGGTATTTGAGCGATGACATATATGTATTCGTCCAGCAAGTGTATGAAAATTCATGCTTCCCGTGTAAAATTAAAATGCTCGCGTGACCAAATATTGTTGTGCGTCGTGCAATTATGTTTTTTTTTAAATTTTTTTATTACAATTTATTATAAAATACAAATAAAACAAATTTATTTACAAAGTAATTCACATATAAAATGGGAATCACTCATACCATTTTTTCCCATCACTCTATACAATGCATTAAACATTTCATGTGTTCTACAAAACAAGTTACAAATAAATTGCATTAATCTTCATTCGAACTATAATAACTTTTACTTTTGTCACTGTCATCATTTTCAGTGTCCCATTCCTCATCATCAATAGGTACGTCACCATCGTCGTTTGTGGGCACTAGACCATTGTATAATGGAAGATTACCGACTGGATCGGTATTTCGATTGAAGATACTTCTTTTATCTAAAATGGTTATTGGATAAGATTAGTATCTCGGTGTTTCCACACCACTTTCCATTGAAGATTCTAGACGTTGGTCAACAACATTGTCGATGTCGTCATCAGTAGGGTATTGTTCTGGTATAGCATACACATTCCTATGATCCATCTTCTGAACAACTTTCCAACCCCTTCTGGCTTTAGGGTCATCTAGATGCACAATTTGTTTGGCCATGTTTGCTAAGATGTAAGGGTTATCATCGTACCAAGTTTTGGTAGTGTTCACTAATAGTAATCCATGATCTCTTTTCACACTTCCCTGCCTATTTAGGTTTGTATCAAACCATCACACTTAAATATGATCACTTGGCATCGATCTTTGTAAAGCAATTACACAACACTTGTTAGTTTGCCATAAACTTGTGCGTCCAGTTCATATGTGTAGAAGGTCTAGTCCTATTGACATTGGTCCCGAAAGGAGCAAAATCCAAATGGTTAAACTGTTCCAAAATCTGATCACTTGACCATTCTCTAGATTTGAGGCGATGCTCTTTCTCCCTATCAAACTCTTTATCATTCTCTTGCCACTCGTGGTCCCATGGCAAACATCTCCGATGACCAAGGTAACAAACTTTTCTAGCATGCCAACTAGATGTTACGTCTTCCTTGCATACAGGGTAAGCCATATAACCCCTAGTGCTCTACTCGGAAACTATTACATATGTGGGCAAATCGTTCACAGTCCACATCACTGCTACCTGGAAAGTGAACATCTTGCCAGTACACTTATCATATATGCGCACATTGTGTGTCCATAAATCCTTTAGCATATCCACCAAAGGCCGTAAGTATACATCGATTGACCTACCAGGATCCTTAGTTATCAATAAAGTCATCATCATGTATTCTTTTTTCATACATTTCCATGGAGGCAAATTATACAAAAATACGAAAATCGGCCAAGTACTATGATGTTGGTTTAGAACCCCGAACGTATTGTTTCTGTCAGTGGCAAGTCCCAATCTACTGCTCCAAGGATCAACAGCAAATTCAGGGAATGTTCGATCAAACTCTTTCCATGACTTTCCATCTGCAAGATGCCTCGGGACATCGTTATCTACCCGCTTTTCCTTATGCCATCTCAAGCCGGTGGTAGTATGTGGTTACATATACAACGTTACAACCGCTTTTCCTTATGCTTTTCCATGACTTTTTGTGGGATGTTCGTCGATCTATTATGAGATGTCATTTTGAACCTCAACTCATTGCATACAGGGCATTTATCCAATGCTTCATTCTACTTATAAAACAATACACAATTGTTTTTGCAAGCGTGAATTTTTTTCATAACCCAATCCGAGACCATTCAACACATTTTGAGCGTTTCTATGGTCTTTAGGCAAATAATTGTCTTTTGGTAGCATTCTCTTGAAAACTCCCAAAAAATAATCAAAACACTGGTTCGACATACGATACTTTATTTTCCGTGCATTAGTTCCATAATAGTTGTGAGAATGGAAAATCCCTCACACCCCGAGTATAACTCTTGGTTAGCATTTTTAATAAATTTTCATATTCTTCAAATTCTTCCTTATCCATTCGTGTAGGCACATCATCTTCCATTTCCTGATTGGTATTTGTCAATGCAAATGGAAAAACATCATTTAAGATTTCCATGACTTGTTCATTAGGATCCATATTAGGTTCAACATTGCCCACTGTTGTCACGTTTGAAGACGAAGCATTATGTAATTGTTCCTCGTGATTGTTCCTCATATTATAGGTCTCTACCATTCCATTCCTTACTAAATGAAATCGAACATTTTCAAAAGTTTCCCTTAACGTGTTGTTACACCTCCTACAAGGACACCGAATTCTAGTTGCACCTGGGTTGTGTGTACGTGCAAAGTCAATAAAATCCTCGATTATGTTCAAGTATTCGTTGTCCCATCTGTTCGGGTTATGCATCCACATTCTGTCTATCATTCATGCAGCGATAATAACAGTACAACAATCATAACAACTTCTACTTGATCTTTCTCACTTTCTGCCTCCGGTAAGGACCCTATCCCATTTGAGAATGCAAAATTATGTCACGTAATTTACAGATACTTCGAATTAGATTTCGACGTGGAGAAAATTTAACAGCATCTTTGTGCAGTTCTTCAAGTGCAGGACATAGATATGAAATACCTATGCGCCACCCGAAGAACGTAAGAAGATGAAACTGAAATCCCCACGACCAAAACCTAATCATTTAACCGTAAACTACGCGGTACAACTTTGCATTCCCAAATTGTCCAAATAATGGGACAATTCAAGAATCAATTGGACCGCAGTCATGCTTTTGCATCCATGCGCGATATCCAACTAATCCTCAAACGGGAAACTAAGTTTTACTAAAAAAAACAAGTACGAAGTTAATTTCAATTAACTATGTACATCACAACATATATTTGTGTGTCACATACAAAATTGTACATATACAATTCAACATTATACATAATTATAACATAACAATTAATGTAATTTAAGAACTTAACATAAACAAGTTTAACAACATAATTTCAATATACTTTAACTAATTCATATTTTATAAAATAAAACAAAGAAAATGCCTTCCAAATCGTTATCCACTGAGCGCTAGTCACACACAATATCCCTATACACAACGAATTTTACGATGTTAGTATGAATTGGCATTGATAATTTTAAACGAAATAACAAAAACCCTTACCAAACACAATGAAATATTTCGATCAACCTAGAGATTTAGATGGATGAAGTTTTAGACGAAGAAATTGAGAGAAAATAGGACTGACGGATCCTGATTTGAAGAAAAGCAGAAGGTAAATTGCAGGGGAGAAAATTGTAGTTTTCTCCCTCTGCAACTGATGTCATGTTATAAAGATCACTTTTGGAAGAACAACTTTGTGCGACGAACATAGAATTTGTCGCGCAAGTTCCCTTAGTGCAATGAAAAGTTATGTTCGTCGCACAAGTGTTTTTTTTTTCTTTCAAGATTCTCTTTTTCGTTTTCTTTATAATTTAATAATGTAATCTATTTGTGCGACGAACATTGTATTCGTCGCTCAAGTTGCATTATTCATTTTTTTTTTCCGTTTTATTTCTTACTTATGTAAAAAAACTTTATCCAATTAAAATTAACAAACCAAAATATATATTACCAAAATATTTAGGGTTATTATAAAAAATGGTCCTTGAGATTTGCATGATCAATAGAAATGGTAGACTAAAATACCGTCAGAACAATGCTTCAAATTTAGGTCAAGGCATAAATGAGTTTTCCTAAGATCCTTTATCTCAAATTCCATCTTCAGGTGCGAGGCAGTTTTCTCAAGCTCTTCCAGAGTTTTAGTGAGATTCGTGTTAACGACATAAACTGTAACTCTAGCAATTTGGAATAAGACTTCATAGTTTAACACGCAAGGGCATAATTCATATCCTTGACTGATCAAATAATCACTTAGACGGGTATACCACATCCGTCGGATTTTTCAATCCATAAGTGAACGCCTCAAAACGAGTTAAGAGGGTGTTCTGTGGTTTGGAACTATTTGAACCAGTCCATGTAATTCTTCGGGAACTTACATGTAAATCTCCGTATTTATATCCCCATGGAGAAATACTAACCATATTTCATAATGCTGCTATCAATCACATGACGTTTTGAGAGAAACCTTGCGCCATAAGGCGTGCATCATATCGCATTATTTCATTCATCTCATAACGTTTCCTTTCCCACTTGTAATTCAATAGGGTTACCTTGTGCAGTGTAGGAACGATAGGTCCAATACACACTTTGGTAAGGAATTTGACCTGGATTGTAACTTTTGTTGTCCAATCAGTTCTACGTTGTCACTTAATCAACGGAACACGGTTCGATATCGTCACTTTTCATTTATGTCGGTAGCTACCATATAAGTGAAAACATCATCGATGATAATCTCATTTCAATTCTATTTTCTCATCCAAACTAGTAATTGGACCAAGAACTTCAAGTCTCGGGAGTAATCCGGATAATTTCATGAGATGGAAATGATTTGAGACAGCGATCGAGTTGAGATTCATTGTTGTGCTCTGTCTTCCTCTTCTAGGGAAGTGAATCCTACGAACTGAATGATATGTCGTGCTCCAGGCCGAGACATATTGATTGGCTATCCGCCGATGTACCGGACCGTCTAACAGGGGCGTCCAAGCCGTCCAACATGGGCGGCACACCCTCCAAGGATGTTGACTCAACGTCCGTTAAATACGTCTATCCTTGCAAGCATGTTTGCAGCTGGTATATGATCTCGTCACTTTAGCTAGATCAGAGGAATGCGTCTGGAGCAACATTCTGAAATCTAGAATTCGTCGCACTTGCTTATCACACTTGTAAGGTATGGGGATCGAGATGAGACATAGTGGGCAATGTCCATGCAAATTCGCGCCGTTCTACAGGAACGTTGACATTCTTATCTCCCCTAATGGTGGGAAGACTGTCTCATTAAAGTGACAACCCGCAAATAAGTGGTAAAGAGATCGTGTGCAAGGGCTCAAAGAGAGCTAGTGTGAAGGAGAATCATGATCGACAAAAGATACACATCTTTCTTTGAGGACCTGTGGTGGTACGTTGCGGCGGCGTACCTTGGCACATGGAATGCGTACCCAAATGCATAAATACGAAAGTCGTCAGGTTTGTACCTAGTAACCAACTGTAACATCATATAGGTTGGGTGGCAATGGGCCTCAAGGCGGACCAACATAGCTGCGTGCAAGATTGCATAGCCCTAGGTAAAGACCGAAAACTTGGTACGTTTACCAAAATTCGGGCGATCACTAGGCTAGGCTATTTGGGGTGAACATGGGAATGAGATGTTTAATTAAAAACCCAAAATGACATGCAATACTTTATCAAAAAACCGTCGATATAAACTCTCTAGCATTATCCAATCTTCGAGACCTTAAGGGATAAGTAGGGTGGTGAACCCTTAATCGGCCAAGAGGTTTAGCAGTAATGTGTGTGGACAAACATGTGACCAATTTGTCGATTCATCAACCAAAACCATAAATATTTATATGGTCCGCATTTTGGTTGGATTAGTCCACATATATTCCCTTGAATCCACTGCGAAAATGGAGTCGTGTTGTATCTTTGCAAGAAATGATATAGAAAATCAATTTCTCTAATGAGCAGGATTGGCAAAGTGTGCTTGTAGGCACAAAATCCTTACTTCAGATAAGGAGATACGTTGTAGCATCATTGTTCGACCTAAGTGTCCCAAAAGGTCGTGCCAAAGCAAGTAAACTGCTCAATCACTAGGATATAGGCCGGCCACATGTGGTGTATTCCCAGTTGGGGGACAATCTATTGGTCCCAAATCAAAGCTTCAAGCTCATTTTTGGAGGTGGTGCAAAGATATTTCACTCTATTTTCTTCAGTGGTTTCATTTATGATCATTGTCATCTCGAATATCCTTAAAAACTCAACGTCATGAAGAATTTAAGGTCCTTTAAATGATAATTCAGCATCATTCATACAACGAGGAGCGTGCCAATGCTCTTAATCAGGTTGGATAGACCTGAAGTTGTTGTTAGAGATGTGATTTAGTTGTAAAATTAGTGTGCATAGTACGCATTCATCCAGACAACTAACTTTCCCACATTCCTACCTAATCACGTGTTTAATTGAATCGGTCACATGTATTAAGAAACATGATTCAATTAACTCATATTCGAGGACAATATCAATAAGATTATCCATAAGTAAAACATACACCAAACTTGAATCCAAGAACATGGAAAAATGTTCACAAAGTAAATTTACTAAGGGGATTCGGCCAATAAGGCCATCCATGTCGAAATTTTGCTCTGCCAACGATGTTCAGTGGAGCAAAATCAATCTCACATATTAACTTCTAGAATGGTACTCCTTAACAACATTGGTAGGGGCACGAACAGGTGCATAACCAATGATCTATTCCATCAAGACGGGAGTAGATTCTTGCAAGGTTAAGGTTCGAGAATATTGTCCCTTATTCTTGAAGTTTTAGGTCTTATATACCAAGGATCATGCTTCGGGCATGATGCCACACCTTGGCAGGCCCCGTTTATACTATATGTTTGTGAACACAAACTTGAAATTGTATTGTGAAAGAATATGCCATTCAGTGTATCCCTGCCGAAGCAGTGCATCACCATTTGGTTAGGTTTTGACCGAACTGGGTCGAGCCATTCGGTAGACTCCAGCCGAACTGGGTCCATACCTTTTTCTCACGTTTGTGGTAGTAATCAGATCCGAGAATTTGGTAAATTTCCACTTTCTACACTGCTGCTTCAGGAGCGAGTTAGAAACATGAAATGACGAGAAAAGTATTCTCCAATCAAGATTCGATCGGATTTATAAAATTCAGAATTGTACTCATTCATGGACGTAATCATGGTTTGTTGCGGGCAATTTCTTTCATGATTAGACGGTCTATAGAAGCGAGCCAAAGAGCCATGGAATCCTCGTTCGGGGAGTATTTCCATTTGTAATGCTTTGAGCATATGTCTTCCAATGAAGATTGTGGCGGAGGCTTATTCAGCTCTTCCTTGCCATTGTTGGCATCAATGGTTTCTCAGCTTCTTGATAGTCAAGTGGAGATTCACGTCTTGTACCCCACCTAAAGTGGTTGCTATTAGAAAACATCCAAATCAGGAAAATCAAACTTGTGATGGTTCGACAATCCACTGAATTTGAGGGAACAAGATTGTGATTAGTGTTATGGGAATGAATCATCCATAAGCATCAAAGTTAGAACATTCGAGTTCTAAGACATGGTTTTCATGAAAAATGTCGGGTTTTCATGGGTGTATTGTTTTTATGAAATCTTCGGGTTTCAAAGGCACTAAATTTGAAACTACAGGTTCAATTTAGTTTATGAACGTTTAGTTCATAAAGGAGAGGTTCCTGCAAGAAACTCAGAATGCAATATACTAACTTAGTGTAGTGGATTTGAATTGTTTTCGGGAACTCAACTGTGAGAGCTTCGTTACTACGAAAGTATGTGACGGTTCAAAGAAGAGAAATAAATTATTGAATCGTTAATGTCCAAAAGTGATCTTCAGGTCAATAATTTTGGATTCATTATCAAATTAATGGACTGCAGGTCACTTTTAATTATTTCAATAGATCGGGACCATTCGGGGTCGATCGTAGAAGCAAAATAATATTAAAATAATATCATTGGATCGAAAATAGAGCCCCAAAAATAATTGGGCTTAATGTCAGGGGTTAAGAGGCACGGGTTGGGTGCCTTAAGCATAAGGCGAGGTCTAAATGTTCCTTTGGTGGTGGCTGCAGGCCACAAGTAAGGAATAGGAGACCCTAGCCGCAGCTGGGTCGTGTTTTGGGCCACAAGGGAGTGCACAGACAGGTCTAGCGCGAGCTGTCCTATGGGTTGTCACAGGGATCCCAACGAAGGCTGGTTGTGTGAAAGCAGCCCCATAGTGACTGCAGGTCACGGGCTTGGGTATGGGTGGCGCAATGACAAGCCCTACATATGCTGACTATATGTATACGTGCCAGAGCAACAAAACCCAGCAACCAAAAAGGTTGCAGCGTGTGTATGGGAAGACAGCCCAGACAATTGGGAAGGTTGGATGGCTGCGGGCCAAGGCCAGTGTGCATAGGCTCAGGGTTGTAGGCCCTACCGAGGTAAAATCCAGGCCTAGGCCTGGTGATTATTTGCACAATGATGGTGCGGTGGTGTGCCGCACCATGTCCTGATTCCCCCATTTTTGTTTTCCAAATCCTTTAGGGTTTAGGAAAACCCGAACGTGCTTCTAATTTAATTGAATACTTTGACTCACAAATTCCACATAGCAATTATTGTGTAATTTATGAAACAAATATATATATTGACCAATATATGAACATATACAATATACATATCGGAAGGTAAATATAAATGTAGGGGGTTCATGCATCATAGGGAATTTGTCCCCATTCCTCATGATACGAGGAAGAGATTGTCCCCATTCCTCTAAGAAATGATTTTTTTTTTTTTTGTGTGCGATGGTAAACAATATATACAACATATTTTCTAATAGTAGTTGATAAATTTACATTAATTTTAGGGAAGTGTTATTGACACTCTAAAAATCTCATTGTACACTCCTCACAAGTAAAGAAAGTTTGGAGTGTAGAATGAGATTTTTGGAGTGCTAATAACAATTCCCTACTTTTAAGGTAAGTGTTAACAACTAAAATGTCATACAATATAAGTAGATTAGAATTGTTTGAAAGTCTTTTTAAAACAATTTAAAGCGCTTATTTCAGCTCTTAAAAAACACTGCTAATTGATAGAAAAGGTGAAAAATATTTTTGAGTTCAAAAAAGTACACAAAATATTTTTTCAAATAAATAAATAAATTCTATTAAAATTCTTAACGTGCTTCTAATTGGAAAGCTTAGCGCTTATACGTAAATGTATATTTTAAAGAAGTATTTTCAAACTGGCCATATGGTACCAAGTAGTAGAGTTACGACCACCTTAAAATTTTATCAATTGCCGCTCATTGAATTTTATTTTTATTTTTCATCAAATGATAAATTTGTTAGATTAATTAAATATTATATTAGAGAGCAGACAGAGTTCGAACTTAGTGATACAAGGACAATACTCACTGAATTAAATACAAACCTATCACCAGTCTATACACCTCTTTGTTTTCAGGTTTTGCATTCACTCAGAGTCACAATCTTATATCCCACCGATCTTATAATACCCAACTCATATTGTTTCTTGTTCACGCTCATGCACTTGCAGTGTCTTGAGCCCCTGCATGGCCTACACGTGTCCCAATCGACATCAACAAAGTAAAGTGAGTGAGCCTAGGGCAGTTGAAGCAATAAGGTAGTCGACAATGCTGGTGGAGTGTGAGTGTTACTTATGGACCCATCAACTTTCAGTACATGGTACATTTTCCTCTAGAAATGTTAAATCTGCAGGCTCTCATTACCACATTCGCTAGCTCTTAGCTTCTTTCTTCTTCATCCATTAGCTTTCTGTTCCAATTTATTTCAGTCACAGTAGGGTTTTCTCTCCCTCACATCCTTGCTTTTCTCACAGTAAGTTTCTAATATCGATATATTATGTGTTTTCTTAATTATGCATCCATGTTAATTTGATATTTTAGTTAAATATTATTTGCTAATTCATTGTCTGATTTAATACTGATGAGAGTTCAAATGCCGTTCGCAGCTCACACTGGTGGCAAGCCATGCTGCTTTACCACCTCAACTTTACTGGAACTCTGTCTTGCCAAACTCAAAAATGCCAAGAGCTATCAGTGAACTTCTCCCGCCTACAGGTTAGTATTGAAAGTCTCAAAGAAGCTCAAATATTATGTATTCCTAAACAATAATTCTATTTAGACATCAATGTTTTAAAGAACTCGCCTCGGGGCGTGCCTAGGGCGCCCTTGAGGCTGGGCGGTGAGGCAAACGCCTCAGTTTTGCTGGAGTAGACGAAATGCTTCGCCAGAGACGCTGAGGCGGCGGAGGCGCGCCTCAAGGCGTCCAGGCGCATCTGCCCCTGTTTGCTTCCCGACGAACCCACAACCCAGATTTTCCCTTTTTGCTTCACGAAAGAACACCAGATCTCCGCTTGAAGGACTTAGAATCCGTGAACGATCTCCGCTACTCTGCTGCTTCAGCTCCCGTGCCAGGCATTTCCTTTGAGGCGAAACAAAATAAATACAAAGGGAGAAGAGAGGGGACAGTGATACAGAGGTGAAATGGAAGAAAAAAAGAAGGGGATGGAGACCCTGGTACAAAGAAAATGAAGGAGAAAAGAGGCAGATGGGAGGGATGCGGTGGGCGGAGAGAAAAATGGTGGTATAGAGAAAGAAGATGAGGCGGAGAAAACAAGGTCACGGGATGATTCTTGAAATAATAAGTAATAATAAAATATTAATTCATAAAGATTAAAAAATTAATAAAATATTAATTGATAAGATTAAGTTATAATAGAATATTAATATATATGTATGTATGTGTGTGTGTATATATATATATATATATATATATATTAAGTACATAATATTAGAATCCTCTTTTTAGTCGAACACTGCACCAAATGCTTCATTAAATCAGTCCAACTTAGTCTATTCTAAGCCAGTCCAGTTTAATCCTTGAAGCTAGTTCAGTCCAAGATAGTCCGGTGCAACAAACGCATCCAAAATGTAGAGAAGGGGATTATAATATTATATACTTAATCTATGTATAATATATAAATTGAGAATGAATGTTTAAATTACATAGTATTATTTTTTTTATACAATTATATGTATAATATATAAAAAATAAATAAATAATTTAATCTCGTGAGGCTTTGCCTCACGCCTCACGCTTTTAATACATTGTTAGACATACAAACTAATGATATTACCAAAACACTTTCTAATACAAGTAAGCCTAACCATCGTGTGTGTGTGTGTGTGTGTGTGTGTGTGTGTGTGTGTGTGTGTGTGTAAGATCTACATGCATGTATTAGAGATTATATATATGTCAACAAATGTGTCTAGACCTTCTAAAAGTGATATATTAATCCACTAAAAAAGCAATACTTTTGTATTATAAAAGATGAAGGGATGGAATAGCTTAAATGTTATCATTGCTCAAATTTGGATTGTGGTCTTGGTATGTATGTACTTATTTTCTTACATATATGTCAATAAAAGCCACAATAAGAACAGTCAATTTCAAAACAACCGGTCTGCTTTTTAGAAACTTTTCTATAGCGTGGGTAACTGAAATATTTAAAATGGAGGATATGTGGTTGATGTTGATACTATCAATAATTTGACGTTACAATTGAATGTGTTGATATAAGTTTGACTACATTTTAAGGTATTCTTACCTTGTTAATAGAAAAAATTGTTTGACTTTACAATTATGGCGATGTGTCGATACACTTGACTACACTTTAGAGATACGATTTTAACGGTGCATTTTGGTATGTTCTATGTAGGTCTGAAAATTTTCACAAATTTTAGCATAATAATCTAACCCTTCTCAGTTGTTCACCATTTATGTTGCTAAATTTTGCAGATTTTACAGAAGATAAAAGCACCTCTGTTGTAGTAGGAAAGGGTGGTGTCAATGTTGATGCAGGCAAAGGAAAGCCCGGAGGCACCCATGTCGATATTGGGAAGGGTACTGGAGTGCATGTGGACGCTGGAAAGGGAAAGCCTGGAGGCACCAATGTAAACGTCAGGAAGGGCGGTGTGCACGTGGAAGCTGGAAAAGGAAAGCCAAGCGGCGGCACTAACGTAAACGTAGGAGGCAAAGGCGGTGTTGGGTTGAACGCTGGCAAGCCCGGTAAGAGAACCAATGTTGGTGCTGGCAAAGGAGGAGTGTCAGGTCACAAGGGATGTTAGAGTTATTTGAATTAGCTGGGTTTCTATGCAAGTAATAAATCTGAGAGAATAGAGAAAGATGCAATATGAAGAAATGCTCTGCTCACACTCAAAGTCTAAGAGGTGATATTTTCATATATCTCACAAAACACACGCACTAAGGCATAAGTACATAACTGTTAACCTTAGCTAGATACACACAACCAACAATACAATCTCAACCTTACACTTGTCATAATCTAAGACTAAGTGAATACACAATTCAAAACAAGGCTTATTTACTTTAACTTTACTTAGCTCACAGCTTATACACTAATACTCCCCTTTAAGCTTTGAGCTGATACAACTCCAAGCTTATCTCTGAGATAGTTGAATCTCTCTTTTGGTAAGGCCTTGGTAAAAATGTCTGCCACTTGTTCTTTGGTTGGACAGTATACCAAATCAACAATTCCCTGCTGCAAGGCATCCTTTATGAAGTGATATCTTCTGTCAATGTGCTTAGTCCTTTGGTGAAACACTGGATTTTTAGTTATTGAGATTGCAGACGTATTGTCACACTGCAAAGGAGTTGCTTTAGCTTGTAACTCTCCAAAATCTTCAAGAACAAACCTGATCCATATAGCTTGAGATGTTGCTTCGGCAGCACTAATATATTTAGCCTCTGCTGTGGATAGTGCAACACAATTTTGTTTCACAGAAGCCCATGAGAACACTCCACTGCCAAAAGAAAAAGCATAGCCTGAGGTACTCTTGCTATCATCTATTGATCCTCCCCAATCACTATCACAGAAACCAACTAAAACTGCCTTCTTGCCTTTCATATAATGCAAACCATAATCCAGTGTTCCTTTAATATATCTGAGCACTCTCTTAGCTATCCCATAGTGCTTGTTAGAAGGACCATGCATATATCTAGCTAACAAACTAGCTGCATACATCACATCTGGTCTTGTAGCAGTAAGATACAATAAACTGCCTACAAGCTTTCTGTATTTCTCTTCATCTGCTGCACCACTTCCATCTTCTTTACTTAACTTTTCAGTAGCCACAAGAGGTATAGAGACAGATTTACATTCTTTCAATCCAAACTTATCCAACAGGGAAGAGGCATACTTCTTTTGATGAATGAAGATGCTAGATTATGTTTGAATCACCCCCATCCCCAGGAAATGGTGAAGAAGGCCCAAGTCTGACATCTCATACTTCTCCTTCATATCTTCTTTGAACTCATCCAGCATATCTTGATTGTTTCCAGTATACACAATATCATCCACATATATGGAGACTATTAGTATATCCTTTTCTCCCCTTGTCTTAGTGTAGAGAGTTGCTTCACATAAGCTTTTCTCAAACCCACACTTAGCAAAATAGTTGTCAATCTCTCCATACCAGGCCCTAGGCGCCTGTTTCAAGCCATAAAGAGCCTTGTGCAATTTGTAAACCTTATCTTCCTTTCCATTAATCACAAACCCTTCAGGTTGATCAACATATACTTCTTCCTGCAATATTCCATTTAAGAAAGCAGACTTAACATCTAATTGAAATAGCTTCCAGCTTCTGTGTGCAGCAAGTGCAATCAGTGTTCTGATGGTGTCCAATCTGGCAACTGGAGCAAAAGTCTCATTGTAATCGAGTCCTGGTTTCTGCACATATCCTTTAGCAACTAGCCTTGCCTTGTTCTTTTGTATTGAGCCATCCAAATTCAGTTTGGTTTTGAACACCCATTTCACACCAATAACCTGCTTATCACTTGGTCTGTCTACAAGCTTCCAAGTCTTATTTTTCTCAATCGTGGATAATTCTTCTTTCATAGCTTTTATCCAAGCTTTATCTTGTGCAGCTTCCTCATACTTCTCTGGCTCCACAATACAAAGATTGCATTGTGCTAGGATATCACTGATATTTCTCCATTTAACTGGTGTATGATCATAAGGACTAGTGATCTCAACAGTTTCAGAGACATCTCTATCTTGTTCTTCCATTTGATTACTATTTTCTACTTCTGTCACTTCTTGTAGACTGAAATCACTCACAGTCCTATATTGATCATGAATGTCAGTTATTGCAATAGATTTCTCTGAATTCTGCTTCCAATTCCAAGATATAGTTTCATCGAAGACCACATCCCTTGATAGGATTAACTTCCTTGAACATGGATCAAATACTCTGTACCCTCTCTCACAAGTTGCATAACCCACAAACACACCTTTGACAGACTTTGCATCAAGCTTTTGCCTTCTTTCTGCTGGTACATGAACATAACAGAGTGATCCAAACACTTTTAAGTGACCAATTCCTGGTTTTCTCCCACTATAGGCTTCAAAAGGAGTTATATTATCAAGAGCTTTTGTAGGTGATCTGTTTAGAATATAAACAGCTATATGTACAACTTCTGCCCACAGAAAGTATGGCATGCTTTTATCATGAAGCATTGCCTTAGCCATCTCTACAACTATTCTATTTTTTCTCTCCACTACTCCATTTTGCTGTGGAGTATAAGCAATGGATAACTGTCTTTGTATGCCTTCAGATTCCAACAACTTGCTGAATTCAGTTGAGAGAAATTCTCCCCCCCTGTCACTCCTTAGGTATTTCACTTTAAATCCACATTGTAACTCCACCATTGCTTTGAACTTTCGGAAACAGATTAGTGCCTCAGACTTATGTTGTAGGAAATAAACCCATGACATTCTTGTGTGATCATCAATAAACAACATGAAATATTTATTCCCAGCAATTCATTCATTATTCATGGGACCACACAAATCTGTATGTATCAATTCTAGAGGATTCTTAGCTCTCCAAGCTTGTCCTTTTGGAAACCAATCTCTATGTTGTTTTCCCATTTGACATCCTACACACACACCATCAACATCTTCAAGGTGTGGAAGACCATGCACCATTTCTTTTTCTCTAAGCTGCTTGAGGCTTCTAAGATTTAGGTGTCCTAGTCTCTTGTGCCAAGTCCAGGTACATTCAGTTACACTAGCCTTCAATGCAACTTGATCAGCTTGCATTAAAGACAAAGGGTAGCACCTATTACTTTTCATCTTAACCTTGATAACCAGACAATCAAGTGAAGGACCATCAAATATACAACACTCTCTTCCACCAATAGCAAATAATATCCATGTTCGTCCATTTGTCCCACACTCAACAGATTTTCCTTCAAACCAGGTAGAAACATGACTTCCTTGATGCATTTACTACCAGAATTTGTATCAATCACAAGTGAACCTATTCCAGCAACATCTACCAGATTTCCAGTGGGCATTTGTACTTTTCCAGTGACATTTGTCCTTACATCCATAAGTAGCTCAGCATTTCCAGTCATGTGGTTACTACAACCACTATCAATGTACCAGTTTTCATTCACCTTGACTTCAGTAATTGCACTGTTAGCATAAAACAAATTGCTTGTCACTTCTGCTTGATTAGCACAGTTTGCCTTCTGAACAACCTTGCCTACTGTGCATTCTATAGCCCAATGCCCGAACCTATCACAGTTGTGACATTTGGATTGCCCCTTGTATCGACATTCTCCAAAGTGAAACTTAGAACACACTTTACACTGTGGTTTAACTATATCTTGCTTCATGAATCCTGAAGAAGATGAATTCTGTGCAGAATTAGTAAATGATCTCTGTTGGAACTTAGGCTTAGACTCCCATTTCTTGCCTTTAGAATTCCAGTTTTTCTGAGATCTGGATGAACCAGAGTATGCACTACTCCTGTTTTGTTCCTTTAGATTCACAGAAAGTGAAGAGAATGCTTTCTCAGTTGTATCAACAGTATGTAAATCAAACCGTTGTTCTTGGCTTTTCAAAATTGCTACAACTTCCTGCAATTCTACAGTCTCCAAGCATTTTGTATTTTCAATGACTAGACATATGGGATCATATGGTTTACTAAGACTAATCAGAACTTTCTGTACAAGCCTTTCATTAGACAGAATCTCACCAAATGTTTTCATCTGATTAATCAATTCATTTAGCCTAGTAAGATATCCAGACAGAGTTTCATCATCACGCATCCTAGCATACTCAAATTCACGTCTCAGATTTTGTAGTTTCACAGATCTTACCTGATCACCACCATGGTACTCACCATATAACAGATCCCATGCCATCTTCGCAGAATCTGCATTAGCTATCCGAGGAAATATCTGATCTGAGACTGCATTCTGAATAATACCCAGAGTTTTTGCATCTTGCATATATGCTGCGACCATTTTCTCATCGTCTTCTTATTCCTCTGAGTTTCCTTCAGCCTTCTTCTTCTTCTTTGTTTCTAAGATCGTAATCCCTTTTTCAACTAATTTCCATAACCCATGAGATTTGAAGATCGTCACCATCTTGATTCTTCAGAACTCGTAGTTCTCACCGGAGAAGATCGGAGTTCTCACCTCAGAACTTCCAGATCCAGCCATCTCTTAGCTTAGACGAGACGAACACAAACCGAAATCGGATTCTATGGTGTTTTGGCGTCTTCGCCTGAATCGGAACGAGCTCGAGTGTAGCTCGATTACTTCACAGTTTACTCCCAGATCTCAAATGATCGAACCTGGCTCTGAGGCCATGTTAGAGTTATTTGAATTACCTGGGTTTCTATGCAAGTAATAAATCTGAGAGAATAGAGAAAGATGCAATATGAAGAAATGCTCTGCTCACACTCAAAGTTTGAGAGGTGATATTTTCATATATCTCACAAAACACACGCACTAAGGCATAAGTACATAACTGTTAGCCTTAGTTGGATACACACAACCAACAATACAATCTCAACCTTACACTTGTCATAATCTAAGACTAAGTGAATACACAATTCAAAACAAGGCTTATTTACTTTAACTTTACTTAGCTCACAGCTTATACACTAATAAGGGCAAGCTCGTGTATGTTGGAGTAAAACCAGGACCAAACCCTTTTGACTACAGGTATGCAGCCACCGAAACCCAACTCCATCAAGACCCAAACGTCGCTATTTTTTTCTTGGAGAAAGATATGCAACGTGGAACAACAATGAACTTGCACTTCACTACAAATTCAAACACAGCAACTTTCGTGTCACGCGAAACCGCCGAATCCATCCCATTTTCGTCCAACAAGCTGCCAGAAATCTTAAACCAATTTTCAGTGAAACCGGGGTCCGTGGAATCATATATAATCAAGGGAACAATTCAAGAATGTGAAAATCCAGGCATTAGAGGAGAGGATAAATATTGTCCTACCTCTTTAGAGTCCATGATTGACTTCAGCACTTTCAAGCTTGGAGGAGGAAATATTCGAGCAATTTCGACAGAAGCCGGAAAGGGAGCTACATTATAGAAGTACACAATAGGTTCTGGAGTGAAGAAGTTGGCGGCGGATAAATCCGTCGTGTGTCACAAGCAGAACTATGCATACGCTGTTTTTTACTGCCATGCAATAAAAACAACAACAGCATATGTGGTGCCCCTGAAAGGTGTCATAGGGGTGAATGTTCAAGCAGTAGCAGTCTGCCATACAGACACATCAGAGTGGAACCCTAAGCATTTAGCCTTCCAAGTGCTTAAAGTTAAGCCAGGAACGGTTCCGGTCTGCCATTTCCTTCCCAGTGATCATGTTGTCTGGGTTCCCAACCAGAAATCTACATGATTTAATTGATCAACCCATCAGTTCTACATATGATGATGTGAGCTGAATTAGCATAGTTTGGACTGTCGATTACTTCTTCTTGTGACTATGTATTTCATAAATGAAAGCATGTTATCTTGTGGGCTTGGCAATTTTTCACACTACATGTTAACCCCACTCGAAACGATACGAAAATAATAGGTTTCGGGTTAACACATTAACTAATCAGGTTGTTATTGAGTCACACGTTAAAAACCGTTAATAATCAGTCATGACCAAGTTTACATGCGGATAATCCATTTTCACCCATTAAGAAAAAAGTTATCTTGATAATTTTAAGAGAACTTTAACGAAATGCTCCTGGTACTGTTCACTTTAACGAAAAACTACAATTTTACACTAAAAAAATCAATCCTGATACTATTCACTTTACCCTTTATACAAAAAAAACTTACTACAAACTACAATACCATAGTATTTATATAGTATATTAAATATGTATTACTGTATCATTATTCTTTATTTTTTTTTAACAAAACTGTATTATTATTCTTTAATAAGTTAAAAAAAATAAAGTTAAAATTTTATTTATTTATTTTTATTATAAGAGTTTCTTATATCAACTAGTAAGTGTAGTATACAGGGTTATTAGGCAGAGTCGCAGCCTGCCAGTGTTAGAGTTCATCTAAAATAGTTTTTACTCTCTCTCTCGTACTCATAAATGTTTTATCCTCTTAATTTTTTTTTTTTTTTGACAAACTATTTTATATAAACTAAGGAGGAGGGGTGAGCTTAACCTCAAAACGAGCTAGTAATAATGTAGTTCAAATTCACTTTTGCCAACAATCAAACCTAAGTCTTCTCACTTACAAGTGAAGAGGAATACTACTAGACTATAGCACTAAGCAACTTATCCTCTTAATCTTAAGTGAGAATAAAACATTCTAAAGCACATTAAAAACATCAAAACACATTAAAATTATATAATAATTAATTTACTAGTTTGAAAAAAAAAATACACAAACGCTCATGATCATCCTTTATAGAGCTGGGTTCAATTGGCAAACCATGTCAAATTCCTTATGCCACTTGCCAGCCACATATACATAATTACGGAAAATCAGTTATCGCTAGCCAACCGTCTTCTTGCGGTTGCCAAAAATTGGTTCAGCCAAATTTATTGGCTGGTTTGGTTGGTAAATGGCACAACCGGTGGTTTCCACTTCTTCCTTGCTATCTTCCAGTTCCAAGGGCTCAATTTGATTTTCAGATTAGAGTGCTTGTTCGATTGCATTGTGTGGTTCATTTTGGGTTAATCCATGTTGTGCACCAGCGGTTGATTGGCTAGACTCCATCATCCTAAACATAAGCAACGCATATACATTCAAAATCATATATATGTACGCGTATATACAGTATCAATAATCATCATGATATCAATTTTATTAACAATATTTTCTATATTTATTATGGCATGAATCATATATGTATACATATATATTTTTTTAAACCCTAAAACTAAAGAGCCATTTATTTTCTAAACCATAAAACTGAGGAGTCAAGCATGTAAAAAAATACCAAAAATATCTAAATACCAAAAAAAAAAATATATATATATATATATGTAGGTATGGCATACCGCCGGCATACAAAATCAATTACCAAAGTCATGCCATTAATTGTCGGTTCATTAAAATGCCAACCGATTATGAAAAAATGCCAAAACTATACCATACCATTATGAGCCGACCGGTATGGTCTGGTTGGTAAATCGGTTTATGGCAAAATTTCTCACCCCTAATCCTCTACACTTTAATGATAAGTACATCGTCATTTGAATTTTTAAAACCCTCGTGAATAGTGTGTTTATAGGAGTTCAAAATAAATAAAAATTCATAATAATAATGTAAAAGTGTGAAAAATGTGAAAGAATATACAATCACTCGTAATGATAAGCTTTACAAATTTCATAAAAGGGATTACTCTGAAATTTGACACCATAATCCATAAACCTTAGATTTATATTTAATCGTCGATTGTCATTTACGCTTTATTCTTCTCACAAGATTTCCATTTTTAGATTTTCTTTTTTGAAAACATAATCTTTTAGAGGATGCAAAAAAAAAAAATGAACGGTTCAAATCGTTGACATCATGTTCCAATGTTTAAGGTTAACTGAAATATATGTCGAGGTTATATTGTTTCTATAGACTTTATAAACTTCGAGCAATATTTTCACTGACGGTAAGAATATGAACATTGTGGAGCCAAAAATAATCAAGAAAACTATGGAGGTGACACGTGGACTTTTGGGTGAAAATGACAAAATTACTCTTGATGCACATTGGGATTCTCACGCGCATGCAACGGATAATAATGGCTCAATCAAGGAAGAGTCATGAAAATGGTATTTATTCAAATCTCTCTCATCACTCCTCATCAAATCCTTTTTCAAAAGGTAATTCCCAATTTTCCCTTTTAGTTTAGGTTTAATTGTCATGTTAATTGCAAGATATTATTTCACATAATATCTTGCAATTATTCTTCGATTACACCATATATAGTCAGCCACTCCCTTATAAATAGCTCTACTCTCCCACTAAAAAGTTAAGTCATTTGCTACCTACAAACTCCAAAACACATTATTTTCAGAGTTCTAACTTTGGCATCGGAGATTCTTCGGCCAAAGCCCCCTCATTCATCGTGGGCACGTAAGGCTTTTGGTCTTAATATTAGGTGGTATTATGTTGCAGGTGCATTTTCATCAAAGGAGAAGACGGCGGAAATTTGCATCCACAAATTGGTGCTTTCATTGAGAGTTTGATTCACATGCTCAAAGAAGACTCTCGTATTCAAAGTTTCTCATTTCTTGTTCATTCATAAATTTTTCTTAAGTTCTTATTCCTAGAATATTTTAATTCTTGGAATAGGCGTAGGAGAAAAATAGAATGGCGGGAAATTCGAAAACCACAACGAACGGAACTTCCTACATTCAAAGATCCAGATCAAATGATGGAGGACGAGGCGTAGCCCCACCACGACGATCCACAAGGCTTAACGCAATGGTAAAAGGATCAACTTTGCCACCATGAAGCACCACCACCATGGTAGCCACGGGGACCATCATGGCAGTAGGGAGTGGGCCAGTTCTATGGCAGTAAATCCACGATGAGCAGAGGATAGTAAGGCAGCCACTGTTCAGCAGCAGGCCTAGGCGCCAGAGGTAACCCAAACTGTTGCCCTAACAGCATAGACCCAAGCCATGCACACCTCAACTCAGAGCACGGCCCAAGATGTCTAAGTCCAGAGCTTGCAGCCCCAAGACCAGCGCGAGCCTAGCGTGTTCCCGAGCCAAGCCCAGGCCCAACGCCCACGCGCATCGCACATGGCCCAGCCTACTTTCATGGCCCACCTAGTAATTCAAACCGGTCCAAGACTGGTTCAACCATCATGTCTTCAAATTTCTGGACCAACGATTGAACCGAAGGTATTTTCACCCTATTTCTCTGTAAATTTGATATATCCCAACTCAAATCTTGCGCCTAAAGTCCATTACACTTCCACTACTCAAAGAGACGCATACTGTCCAAGCTCTTCCAACCCAAATAACAAACAACACTTGTCTCGACAAGTTATAGAGTTGACAAGCGCCCTCACGCAACAGATAACCTTGGTGAATCAGCTCTTGCAGTGTGCCCCAGACGAGATATCCTGAAGTAGGACAAGGGCAAACGACAAACCTCTTCAGTAGCATCTGGCAAGTAGCCGCTCGACCAATCACAAACTGAGCATTTTGGCACTGTACACTCCCAACTGGGCCCCCGAGATAGCGTATACTCTCGTCTTAGCACGCGGAGGAACGTGCACTCTAGGTTAGGCCCACAGATGAGCATACATTCACAGTTGGGGCCACACTTCGATAATCAACATGAGCAACCTTCCAGGCAAAGTGTTCATTTGTGACTAGGCCCGCAAAGAGCATCATCCACCTCACATCGGAGTAGGCAGCACAACGGACTGAGAAAAGCAGTCACTCAATTCGACTAAAGTTCAATCGGCAACGTGTGAGAAATTCGGTCGTGCATGAACAAGTTGAACATATGGAAGAGTAGCCTAGACCAACAGGTCATGACCAGAAGCAGCCGAGAGATCTGCTACCCCAACAAAACGTAAATTTATGAAGAAGTATAGATGCTCCTGGCATAGCGATTATGCGATTTCTAACTCAACGAGCACTACAATAGGACATGACCAGCATAAGCAGGCCATCCTTCACGGATGAAATCGAGTAGGCAGAGCCTCTACACAAGTTTAGGATGCCGCATTTCACATCATTTAAAATGGATGAGGACCCGGAAAGACACTTAAAGCACTACCAAAGTGCAATGATCCTCTATCGGAACAACGACGCACTCATATGCAAGATATTCGCCACTATTCTGCAAAGCGAGGCTCAAGATTGGTTCCACACCTTATCGCCACAATCCATCCGGAGTATTGATTAACTTTCTTTGGTTTTCACCAATGAGTACTCATCATATCGCTCAATCAAGAAGCAGCCTGACCATTTGTTCAACGTGAAGAAGAACCTAAAAGAGTCGCTCTGCGACTATGTGAAGAGGTTCAAAGCGTAAAGATGGTCGGATGTAATGACTCAATAGCTAGTGCAACCTTCCAAAAGGAATTCATAGTAGATCACCCGTTATTTAGAGAATAATCATGAAAAAAGATCTAACTCTGGCAAACTTTTTCGCTCTGGTAGAGAAGCATGCACTTTGGGACAATGCTCGGTAAGTAGACAAGGCACCCAAGCAGCCTAAAAAAGAATTGGCAGTAGCTTAAAAGAATGAGTACATGAAGCAGTACAACAACAAAAGTAGGCAGAAAGCCAAGCACATAGAGCGATATCCCCTAACGGTAAAGACATAACCATTTGGGGATATTCCTTGTACGAGTTTAATAAGTAACATGCGTTAGCATAATAAACAAGGCAAGCATCATTCCAAGGATCAGGGGGTTGGATCCATTTGGGATACGTTGGGATTAGCCCAAATTCATAGTACCTTTCAGGGTAGTGGAAAAAAGTCTTTAATACCAATTCAGTGGTTGCATGTAAGCACAGTGCTATATCTTTACCAATAGATCAACAGCGAATGAGATGTCTTATCTATCGCAATGAGCTAAGTACAATGAAGCGCAATGTTAAACTTAGATATTGAATTTTCAGATTTCATAACCTCTTCAAGGATCTCATTTGCATATAGCGTATGGAAGATCATAGGTATACTCAAAGGTAACACCTTCAGGGTGTAGTTCGACTAGTAGACCAAAGTACCATCAGAACAATGTTTCAACTTCGTATCAAGGCAGTAACGAGTTTTCCCTAGATCTTTCATCTCAAATTCCATCTTCAGGTGCGAGACGGTTTTCTCAAGCTCTTCTAAAGTCTTAGTGAGATTCATGTCAACGACATAAACTGTAACTCTAGCAATTCGGAATAAGACTTCATAGTTTAACACACAAAGACATAATTCATATCTCTAATTGATCAAATAATCACTTAGACGGGTATACCACATATGCCGGATTGCTTCAATCCATAAGTGAATGCCTCAAACAAGTTGAGAGGGAGTTCCATGGTTTGGAACTATTTAACCAATCCATGTAAATTCTTTGGGGACCTTACATGTAAATTTCTGTATCTATAACCCCATGGAGAAATGGAGAAAACACTAACCACATTTCATAATGATGCAATCAATCACAGGGCATTTGAGAGAAACCTTGCGTTGTAAGGCGTGCATCATATCGCACTATTTCATTCATCTCATTACGCTTCCTTTCTCACTTGTAAAACAATAGGGTTACCTTAGGCAGTGTAGGAACGATAGATCCAAAACATCCTTTGGTAAGGAATTTAACTTGGATTGTAATTTCAGTTGTCCATTTAGTTCTACGTTGTCACTAATCAATGGAACACGGTTCAATATCGTTGCTTTCATTTAAGTCGATAGCTACCATATAATTTAAAACATCATCGATGATAATCTCATTTCAACTCCATTAACTCATCCAAACTACTATACTGGACCAAGAACTTCAAGTTTCTGGAGTAATTCGGGTTAATCTCATGAGATGGAAATGATTTGAGACAGCGATCGAGTGTTGATTCATTTTGTGTTGTGACCTTCCTCTTCTAAGGAAGTGAATCCTATGAACCAAGTGATCTGTCGTGTTATAGGCCAAGACTGATTGATTGCCTATCTGCCAATGTATCGGATCGTCCAACAAGGGCGGCACACCCTCCAGAGATGTTGACTTGATGTCTATTAAGTACGTCTATCCTTGCAGGCATGTTTGCAGCTGGTCTATGATCTCATCACTTTAGCTAGATCAGAGGAATGTGTCTGGAGCAACATTCTGAAAGCTAGAATTCATCGCACTTGCTTATCACACTTTTGCGGTATTGGGATTGAGATAAGACATAGTAGACAACGTCCATGCAAATTCGAGTCGTTTTACCGGAACGTTGATGTTCTTTTCTCCTTCTAACGGCAGAAAAATTATCTCATTGAAGTGACAATCCGTAAATGAGCAGTAAAGAGATCGCATGCAAAAGGCTCTAAGAGAGCTAGTGTGAAAGAGAATCCTAATCGACAAAGATTCACATCCTTTTTTAAGGACCCATATTGGTACTTTGCGACAGCTCAACTTGAGGCATGGAATGCACACCTAAAACATGTAAATACGAAGCGTTAGTTTCGTACCCAGTAACCAACTATAACATTGAATAGGTTGGGTGGTAATGGGCCTTAAGGCAAACCAACATGGTTGTGTACAAGATTGCATAGCCCTAGGCAAAAACTGAAAACTTGGTATGTTTACCAAGGTTCGGGAGATCATTTAAATTGCACTTTATGATCACTACGCGAGGCTATTTGGGGTGAACATGGGAATTCGATGTTCAATTATAAACCCGAAAGACATGCAATACTTTATCGAAAATTGTCAATATAAACACTCTGGCATTATCCAGTCTTCCAAACTTTATGGGATAAGTAGGGTGGTGAACCCTTAAAATCGACCAAGAGGTTTAGCAGCAATGTGTGTAAACGAACATGTGACCAGTTTATCGATTCATCAATCAAAACTATAACTATTTATATGGTCTGCATTTTGGTTAGATCAGTCCACACATATTCCCCTGAATCCATTGTGAAAAGAGAGTTGTTTTGTACCTTTGCGAGAGATGATTTAGAATATCAATTTCCCCTCAATGAACAAGCTTGGCCAAGTGTGCTTATAGGCACAAGATCTTTACTTCGGGTAAGGAGGTGCGTCGTGGCATCATTGTTCGAACTAAGTGTCCCAAAGGGTCATGCCAAAGCAAGCAAACTACTCAATCACCAAGCTTTAGACCGGCCATATATGGTGTGTTTCCAGTTGAGAGGCAACCCATTTGCCCTAAAGCAAAGCTTCAGGCTCATTTTTTAAAGTGGTTCAAAGATATTCCGCTCTATTTTCTTTAGTGGTTTCATTCGTGATCATTGTTCTCTCAAATATCCTTAAGACTCAACGACGTTCTTCCAGAACAAAGAGAATATAAGGTCTCTTAAATGGTAAGTTAGTACCCTTCATACAACAAGGAGCGAGCTAATGCTCTTAATCAAGTTGGATAGATCTGAAGTCATTGCTAGAGAGGTGATTTAGGTATAAAGTCAATGTGTGTAGTCTCACATTTATCCAAACAATTAACTTTCCCACATTCGTACCTAATCACATGTTTAATTGAATTTGGTCACATGTTTTAAGAAATATGATTCAATTAACTCATCTTCAAGGACAATATCAATAAGATTATCCATAACTAAAACAAACACCAAATGTGAATCCAAGAACATAAAGAAATGTTCGCAAAGTAAATGGTTTACTATAGGATTTGGCCAACAAGGCCATCCATGTCAAAACTCTACTCTTCCAACAATGTTTTGTGAAGCAAAATTAGTCTCACATATTGACTACAAGAATGGTACTCCTCAATGACATTGTTAGGGCACTAACAAATGCATAACCAATGATTTATTCCATCAAGACGAAAGTAGATTCTGCAAGGTTAAGGTTTGGAAATATTATCCCTAATTCTTGAAGGTTTAGGTCTTAGTGCTAAGGATCACACTTCGAGCACGATGCCAGATCTTACAGGCCTTGATTCTACCATAAATTGTAAAAACAAACTCAAATTTGGATTATGAGAGAGACAGACCCCAAATTGGATTCGATAAGCTTCAGCCGAAGCTAGAGGGGTTTGTTTGATAAGCCTCTACCGAAGCAGAGCAATACCATTCGGTGCATCTCTGCCAAAGTAAAGCATGCCATTTGGTGCATCCCTGTTGAAGCCAGGCACCACCATTATGTAGGCTTTGACTGAACTGGGTTGAGCCATTTGGTAGACTCCAGTCGAATTGGGTCTATACCGTTTGGTAAACTCCAACCGAAGCTAGGTCTATACCTTTTTTCTCATATTTGTGGTAGTAATCAGATCTAATAATTTGGTAAACTTCCATTTTCTACACTCCTGCTTCAAGAACGAGGTAGAAACTTTCAAGGACAAGAAAGTATTCTTCAGTCAAAATTTGATCGGATTTATAAACTTCATAATCGTACTCATTCATGGACATAATCATGGTGTGCATTAGGCAATACCGTTCATGATTAGACAGTTCATAGAAGCGAGCCAAAGAGCCATGGAATCCTCATTCGGGAGGTATTTCCGTTTGTAATACTTCGGGCATAAGTCTTCAAATAAAGATTATGGCAGAGGCTTATTCAACTCTTCCATGTCATTGTTGGCTTCAATGGTTTCTCAGTTCTAGACAGTCAAGTGCAGATTCATGTCTTGTACGCACGTAAAGTGGTTTCGGTAAAGAAACGTCCAAACCAGTGAAATCGAACTTGTTACGGTTCGACAATCCACTTAAATGAGGGAACAAGATTGTGATTGGTCTTATGGAAATAAGATATCCATAAGCATCAAAGTTAGAACATTTGGGATCTAAGACATGGTTTGCATGAAAAAAGTAGGGTTTTCATGGGTGTATTGTTTTATGAAAACTTTGGGTTTCAAAGGCACTAAATTCAAAACTACATGATCGATTTTAGTTATGAACTGCCAGTTTATAAAAGAAGGTACCTGTAAGAATACATAATGCAATATACAACTAAGTGTAGTGGATTTGGGTTGCTTCAGGAACTCAAGTGTGAGTGCTTCAGGACTATGAAAGGGAGTCAACAGTTCAAAGAAAAGAAATAAAATATTAAATCGTTAATGTCCAAAAGTGGGCTTCAAGCCAATAATTTTGGATGTCTTGTTAGATTAATAAATTGCTGGTCACTTAATTAATTCAATAGATTAAGACTATTCAAGGTCGATCATAAAAGCAAAAATTATACAAAGTTTCAAGCCATATTATACGCTAGATGGCTGCAAGCCATACAAAAGAAAAGCCCAAAAAATTTGTTAATGCCGTGAAATTGGGCACCAAAAATTTGGGTGCAGGCTGAAGAAAAAAAAAAGCCAAAAATGGCTTTAGGTTGAGAAACAAAGGTAGTCCAGCACTGAAATTACTGGTTGCTACTTTAGGCAGGTTACAAATAGCAACCCAATAAGGCATGCAAGCTGCAGGCTTGCAGCAAAGATGGGTCGAGGGGTAACAGGCCCAAAAAAACTGAAGCCCAAGTGGGCTAAGCCTGGACAAAGACCAAAAAAAAAAGGTCTGGGTTTGCTTCGGGCACCCCAGCTTCGTTGGGTGCGTGCAATCGTTGGAAAAACTGAACGACACTGCCACAATTGGTGGTGTTCTCAGACGAGGATGACTGGGGGTTCAACAATGACCCTTAAATTCATGACGGAGACTCACTCAACGTTGGAATCGAAAAAGATGGCATTGGTTGTCCAAATCATGATGAGATTCAGTTTGGAATCTCAGTCAAATTGATCGTCGAGGACAAAAAGCTATGAAACTAGACGACTGCAGGTCATTGATTTTCACCAGAATTGGTGGAAGGGGGTCGGAGAAGCTCCGCTTCAAGCAAAAGCAGGTCCAACGAGGCAGACAACGTGCAAAACAGTGATGCTTTTGCAATTCTGGAATTTTCTGGGCAATGGCTAAAACAGCGATGCTTGGCTTAAGCTTGGAGCGAGCGCGTGGCTTGAACGCAACTCTATGACTGGCTCGGCGTGGCAGCACGGCTGCAAGCCGTGACTCAGCCGAGTTTTCCCTTTTCTTTCTTTTTTTTTCTTGTTTCTTTTCAGACTTTTAGTATTTGGGTTTTTACAACCCAAAAATAATTTTAAAAAAAAATCATGCTTCTATTTTATTTAGATTCTTTGACTCACAAAATTCCACATAGCATAATTGCATATTGCATGAACAAATACACACACACACACACACACACACACACACACACACACACACACACACACACATATATATATATATATATTGACAAAATATATGAACACATATGCAATATATAAAATTGAAAGGAAAATATAAATATAGGGGGTTCATGCATAATGAGGAACATTCCATGCTTCATGGTCGTTTGAAATATCTTAATTTATTTTAAAGGAACCTGATTGGCAAAAAACAATTGTGCCTTTGAATTTGTAGAAGATCATTCTCGAAAAGCCAGAATTGAATCTCTTATGCGTTGTATCACGTTCAACAAAGAAAAAAATTAAATTGAATCAATAACATATATATCAATTTAATAAAATAATAAATTAATCATAAAGAGAATAATTAAAATGTAATACGCTCCTAATTGAAGAATAAACTCTCTTTAGCGCAGTGTCAAGAGCATGCTGATAACGTGTTGTAGGCCTAATTTACTATATCATATAAAGGATAGAGAGAGGGGGTGTGACAATAGTAGAGAGAAAGAGAGAATTGTGGAATTGTGAGGTGTGTTCTATTCCACCCCTTTGTACCTTTATTTATAGTAGTATGGAAGGTTAATTCCTTACCCTAATATGATTACAACTCTAATAGGATATTAACTACTAAAGGGAATATTCAAAGATATCCCTAAATACACTAGAATTTACACAATCATATTCTTAATCTAATAGGACTGCAACATAACCCACAATTGCCACATCATTACTTAATAGCCAAACCAACGAATATATGAAATTGAAATGAAATTTTAATTGAATTGTTTTCTTTTAGAATTCTAATTGGGAGAGATATTTTTGGAATATTGAGAGCTTCACCATTTTGGTATGCTCTCTTTATCTAGACTACTTATTAATAGAACTCACTTTGTCAACCAAAAACCAATGAAATTACAATGTAACCTTCAATATATAACTGGAAAAAATGGGGGCATTAAAGTAATTTCGAACAAACAACTTTTTGTTTTTTTTAGGAAGACTTTGGATACGGTCCTTAGTTATGAATATTCTTTGATTAAAACCTTATTGGTTTTTAATTTTTGATTGAGGTCCCTGAAATTAATGTGATGATTTATTTCTATGTACGTTACTATATTTTTTTAATTAAAAATTAGAAATTTTAGTTGTTTATATAAATGAGATTTTAAATAAAAAAAATATAATTTGTGGGATTAAAAATATTAAAATATAAATATACTATTGTGTGTGTGTGTGTGCATGGGTACATTCATCAAAATTAACCAAAAAATTATTGTATCAAAACATGGGTACTTTCTTCAAAATCACAAAAAAAAAAAAAAGATATTAGGCTTAATAACATCAGTAAATTTCTTCGATTAAACTTAACATAGATACATTTTAAAATCAAAGAAAAAAAGAATGTACCCATATAAGTTTAAAAATGGATTAGAAAAAAGTTGAATAGATATTATATATATAAAAAAAAGGGTACATAGGTACATTTAGCAAAATAAAAAGTACAAATAAAAAAAATATATGGGTACAAATACAAATAAAATTTAAAAAATATGGGCATAAAAAGAAATTATGGGTACAAATTAAAACTGAAAAGAAAATTGGTGCAAGTTAAAAAAGAATTACATATTAGAAATGGGTACAAACTAAAACTAAAAATATATGATAAAAAATTTAGTCATAAATATAAATATACTAATTGTAACATTTTTAACATTAAATAAATATATTTAGAAAAAAAAATATTATTGAAATAATTAATAATGTTATTAATACTCAAGGATCTTGATCAAAAATTGAAAAGGAATAGACTTTTAATCAATGGAGTAACAAAAATAAAGATGAGAACCTAATTTCTTCTTTTTTTTTATATTCTAAATCTCACAGCCATGTCACCGTATCGCTATCCTCTAAACTCTCTCTCTCTCTCTATCTCTCTCTCTCTCTCTCCATAACTGACAACACTTTTTTTTTCTGACCCCTGCATAAAATTATATTTCTCACACATGGAGTGTGTGACCTTAGCTAGTATATACTAGCACATGCCCACACACTTTTAACAATTTTTATTTTTGTTTTTAAAATGGAAGGAGAGGAACAAAGTGAGAGAGAACGTGGGAATGGAGAGAGAGGAGAAAGGTTTGTTTTTTAATATTAAAGACGTTAAAGTTACTTGTGGGTGACGTTTTAATAAAAAAAACAACAAAAATTTGTGTTTTTGTAATTACTAAATTATCCATAATTTTTATTTTTATTCAATTGCAATTAGAGGGTTAGAATGATAATTTCATAAAGTTTTGTTTGACAACCAAAGTTATATTAATATGTAGTTTACGTAGACAGAGCAAATTCATTTGTACAAATAAAATCCACAAAAATACAAACTTAAAAAAAAAACAAAAAATTCAGGCCACTGCATGCTCTTGCTTTCCGGGTTTCCTTCACAAAGTTTTCTGTTGACAGGTATGCCGAGTAAAATATGGGGAGCTTCACACCTAGCAATGGAAGGAGGTGCATGTTTCACCCCTAATCCCAACAAATTGGTAGTTTACCTTCTTACTTCCCTATAAAGAATGAACCCATCTGCTCCTGTTTACCACAGCTTTCTGAGTTTTCTTGTTTCATCCAGTAAAATTTTCATTTGTGTTGCAGAAGTTGGGTCTTAATGGGGTTCATTCTATCCAGAATCTTTGCTTTTTTTACTGTAAGCGCTGTAATTTGATCTTATATTTTTACTAATTTCATTTTCTTTCTATCTTACTAACTCTGTGATTTCAAATTTTGCCGCTTACACTCGTGGGAGTCCATGCTGCTTTACCTTTACCACCTGAGCCTTACTGGAACTCCGTCCTGCCAAACAGACCAATGCCGAAAACTATCAGTGAACTAATCCAGCCTGGTTAGTATATACAACCACAGATTGGCTCCAAGAACTCATATTTCACAACCAATGGTCAAACTGCACTAATCCTCCTTGTGATTTACACATGTTTTCACGTTCACACGAGAAGAAAATGGGGAAACAACCACGAAGCGTGTCTGTTGCTAGTCAAGGATTGCTTGAGTGACAAAAACTAAAAAAAGCGTGTCAAAAAGTATGACATATTGTTGTCACGCTTTAAAGAGTTGTGACCCCAGCAACAGTCACGGTATCTCCGTCGCCATTTCTCTTTTTTTTTTTTTGTCTTGTAGCGTCGATAAGTAGCTCTTGTTTCGATTTAGTTTAGTCTCTCCACTAAGTTGCCTTTTTATTTTCTGCACTTTGAAGAATTCAATTTTGATTCATTTGCCTATGTGAAGTTGCGGTTTTTGAGAAGCATTCTTCGGGGTTTCTAAATCTATTTTCAATTTTAATTTTTCATTCTCATATGATCGAGTAATCGGGCTTAAAATAATTACTTTTTCAGGATGTGGGATACATTAGGCTTTGGCTAAAAAAAAAAATGAGTTTTGGCCCGATTATAGAACATTTATCACGAATTAGTATAACCATGTACATTAATTTTGGTCTATTAAAGCCACAAAAACACAACAATCATCATCTGGAAAGTTTTAACTAACATATCTTACTTCTTATCCATATGTTGGTAAATCCAGAGACTTGATTACTGTTGGTAAAGGAGGAGTTTGTTGAATTGTAATCTTGTCTTGGCCCAAAGCTAATGGATCCAGCCCCATGCACAAAGAAAGATAATGTATCCAGCCCATGCACAAAGAAAGATCCATGCACATGCTAGAGAATTCTAGCAAATGTCAAGTTGGTGGAAGAGTGTAGAAGAATGGTGAGGATTCCACCAACATACAAGATTAGTGTAGATAATTCTAGCTTAGGAAGATAGTGGAATTATCTAGATATCTCTAACATGATGCTTCCATGCTTCTCCAAGGTTCCATCCATTAGGGGTGGGTTTGGTTTCGTTCAGTTCGGTTTTTGCCGAAACTGGAAACCAAACCGAAGTTACTGTTTGGTTCGGTTCGGTTCGGTTTTTCTTTGGTTTTTTTCGGTTCGGTTTCAGTCCGGTTCGGTTTTTTCCTTGAATTTTTTTTTTAATCTGGATATTGAGGGTTCTTGGAGATGGGATCATAAAAGGCTGCTTCGAGGTCATGATCCGAAAAAGATTCAAATCACAGAGGCCTCTCCCAACAGCATTCAGTCAACAATTATGAAATCCACAAAATACACAGATGCCGAATCCGATCAAAGTCGCAAACTTTCACAAGAACAGCAACGAAATCTTGAATACAAACTAACCCAGAAAAGAAAGCAAGCGAATAATCCATTAGAGTCAACTAAACATGCAAGAATTGTACATACAAATTAATACATAAAGTTGGGAGTGAAATACAGAAAGGGTCTTTGGGTTGAGCTTAGTGGGTTAGCATTTCAAAGGAAATTGAGGAATTGCATACAACAATGGTGGTTGAAGGAAACGTATGATGGTTTGGAAATGGAGGATGAGGACAAGTAAAAGGTCATTCAATGAAGGTGCGGGAAACATGTGATGGACTGGAAATGGAGGATGAGGAAACATAAAAGGTCATTCAATGAAGGTGTGGCTGGCGTGCAGAAGAGAGAAATGAAAGAGAGGGAAGATGGAGAGATGGTGAGTGCAGCTAGGGTGAAGGAAAAGAAAGGGAATAAATAATAGGCTAGGGTTTAGAGTAAGGCTTTTTTTTCTATATTTTGGGCTTGAAGTTTAGCAACATATTGGGCTTAGCATATTTGGACTTACAAATTGGGTTTAGAAAATAATACCCAAAACAGATAATTAAATAAAAAAAATTAATTTAATTAATTCGGTTCGGTTCGGTTTCTGGACCACTGAAACCGAAACTGAACCAAAAGAATTCGGTTCGGTTCGGTTTTTTCAATTCGGTTTGGTTTTTTCGTTCGGTTCGGTTTTTTCGATCTTGGTTTGGTGTTCGGTTCGGTTTTTTTCGATTTTCGGTTTTTTGAACCCACCCCTACCATCCATGCCTATAAAAGGAGAAGGCATCCATACCATTTGTAACAACCAAGAGAGCAAGTAGTGAGAAGTGAGAGCATAGTCTAAAATATCCATAATATCCCGATATTTCCATCAAAATTTCCGTGTTTTTGGACTACCGATATTTCCGACATCATCAATATTTTAGACCTTGCTAAGTCACTCATGTATCTTACCATGCAATGTATAAAGTATAAAATATTGTACTAATTCATTATATATAAATGATTATGTTGTGTTTAAACTTCTTTCATTAATTACTACATATTTTCTACACTCACAATGTTTGTCAGCTCGCTATATAATCAACTTAAATCAGTTATATCTATCATGCAATGCATTTCTTTCCAATTTTTTGTGATAAACTAATAGATAATTGACTAAATAAACATCCTGCAAAGTTTCAATAAAAATTTCCAAGTTTTTCTTACAATTTCCGAGGTTTTTATTCAATTTTTATCAATTTCGATAATATCCCGATATTTCCATCGAAATTTTCTTGTTTTTGGACTACCGATATTTCCGATATCATCGATATTTTATACCTTGAGTGAGAATGCCAAGTGAGAAGTGAGAAGAAGCAACAAAGCTTCTAAGAGTGTTTGAGTGTTTCCTCTTGTACTAAGTTTGTGAATGAATAAAAATCTCGTGTAATACTTTGAGTATTCTTTATTTTTATTGCCTATTAATTCCGTTGCGTTACATTCTCCTTTGTAAGATAAACAACTCCAAAGTAGTGAAGTCTTTGTAAGCCCCAACAGAGTTGTCATTCACAACCAAGTTGTAGATCCTGCAAGTAATAGTCTATTCAATTGGGGGGATGATTTAGATGAAAGCTCAATGTTTGGTTACAATTCAGATGAGAGCTCAATGTTCGGTTACAATTCGGATGAAAGCTCAATGTTTGGTTACAAGGAAGATGTAGGTGAAATAGCAAACACTTACAAAGATGCTTCTGAAAATCTAACACATGAGGACCCAACGCGTGCACTTTTCTTCTTGGAGACGGACATTCATCCAGGCAAAACAATGAATTATCAGTGAAACCGGGGTCTTTGAAAGCCAATAACATGAAGGATACCCTTCAATATTGTGAAAGGACAGCCACGAGAGGCGACGAAAGATATTGCGCCACCTCTTTAGAGTAAATGATCGACTTCGCCACCTCCAAGCTTGGTAGAAATAACAGTAAACCAATCGCGACAGAGTTGGAAAAAGGAGCGCTACTCCGCTGCAGAATTACACAAAAACCCCTGGAGTGAAAAACCTTGCAGCCAACAAACTCATTGCGTGCCATAAGCCGATCTATGCGTATGCTGTCTTCTACTGCCATTCAATAGAACAAATAAGGACTTATATTGTGCCTCTGGAAGGCGCTGACGGTACGAAACGTAGCAGCCTGCCATGTATACACAGCTGGATAGAGCCCTAGACATTTGGCCTTCAGAGAGCTCAATGTTAAGCCAGGAACTGTTCCCATCTGCCATTTTCTTAAAGACGAGAATGTTGCTTGGGTTTCAAAAGTAAAACGACATGTGTTGAAATCTCATTAATAAATGGAATCAATGAGATTGATTAGTTTTTTATGTGGATTTTCTGAAATAAAAGTTCATGATAGAAATTGGAAGTCGAGTAGAAATTTGGTTAATATTTTGGCCATTTTCTCAGGCAATACAACTGGAAAATGCTTGATCCAAGCCCAAACTTAGAACAAAACAATGGAGCCAATCAGTTTGAGCATAGTTCCATGAGCTTAATCAAAGCTCGAACATGAATAACATATTCAAACCCTAAACTTTAATTTTTTTATTTATTTATTTTTTGTTTTGACAAAACCCGATTTAGTTTTATCTATTGAGATAAAGAAAATGTCTCTCCCTTATTCGCTTGAAATATGATCTTTCTTTCTACAGTTTTAAAAAGTTTAAAGTTGAATATCACTTGTGTTAAAAAAGAAGGTGAATTAATTTCTCCATTTTACCCTCACAAAGGAACAAAGAAAAAGAAAATAAGACGAAATTTAGGCCACTGAATGCTCTGCGTTTTCTGGTTTATATTTCTATGACACACACGCTTGCATACTCTGCATTTTCGGTTTCGTCAGTAGTTTTACTGACACATAAACTTAACATGAGGCAATGGAAGGGGCCGCAGGATTTACACCTAATCCTTACAAACTTGAAAGTTCAGATTTCAGTTACGAGTACTTCCCCCATAAAAGTTGAACCAACCTAATATATTGTTTACCATCGGAGCAGGCTCTGAGTTATCTTGTTTCCTGACCTAGTATATATAGCAGTAGTTTTCCATTTCATAAGTTGAGGAGTCTTAATCTTAATGGGGTTCCTAAATAGAAACTAGTAACCTGACTTCATCACTTGGCAAAGTGCTCCATTCCAACGTAGCAGTTTGAAATTCGGACCCTTTGTGGTTCTGTACTTAGTTCATTGTAAAAGCAATACCAATATTAAAGTTTGAGAAGCCTTGTGTGAGAAGCCCTACCATTTATTAGAATATGTAACATTAAGCGTATTGGAATTCCTTTCCTAGATTTTATGTATTGATTGTAATTTAGGGTTGTATACCAGTATATATATTTCATCGTTGTGAGAAGAATAAGTTAACGATGCATTTCACGAATTCTAACTTGATATCAATTTATTGTTCTGAGGTACATCAAGATTCAACCTTCGGTTCATACTTCGTCGACCAACCCTTCCTAATTCACATCTTTGTTCTGAGGTATGCAAAATAAAAAAAGATGCAAGATGACTTAGGGTTCTCGTGCGCAAAATAGCGTAGATGTTGAATTATAAGTCTATAGCTGATTAGTATTAGTGAAATAAGATGAGTTTATTTGTGTATTCACTTGAGCATATCTACCAAGTGTGAGGTCAAAAGATCTAGGCTAAAATAGCCATGTGTAGTGATTCTATAAATTAGCTAGATGTGTGGTTGAGATCAAGTGTGATGTGTGTGGATCCAGCTAAGGAAAAATGGTCATGAAATGCACGTGTGTGTGCACAATTTTTCATTAAGAGAAATATATATTCCTCTCTTCAATTTCTGAAAGAGAGAAGAGAACATTCATTCCTTTTGTATTCTTCAATCCTCTCTATCTCCATATCATAAAACCCAGAAAGTTTAATTACACTAACAGTAGAGGGATATAAATGGCATTAGCAAAATATCTAATGATTCATCATCACTCAATAGAAAAGTTGCTTAGTTAGATTAGAAGTTAATGGACCTCAATTGATAAGCAAAATCTTAAGCACTAAACTTAATAATTATGTGCAAGACGACTTTTTAGAGTACGTACGATTACTTGTTTAGAGTGAAAATAAGAAGCTCAATGTATCAGGAGGCTCCTTCTCTCACAAGTCGCTATATTAATATGAATTAAATTCTCTAATTTTTTTTTCTACACAAGGAAACAAATAAAAAAAAGTAAGAAAAAATTTAGGCCACTACATGCACTTCATTTTTGGTTTCATCCGGTACCTTTTTTTATCGACAAATGCATGCTCTGCAATTGGTTCAAAGCTAGGAGTAAATGCCGGGACACCACACTAGACAATGAAAGGGACTCCTCTATAAAAATTGAACCAATTTGCATTTTTCACTGTGAGTAAACTGTGCAAATTTGAATTTTCCCAATGAAGTTTTACGAATCTTATAACTATACATAACTGATTTTCTTTATCTCATAATATTGATAGTTTTAACTAGTTTGCAGCTCACAATGGTGGCGATGGCAAGCCATGAGACTACTTTACTGCCACCTCAACTTCACTACTGGAACTCCATCCTGCCAGACACCAATGCCAAAAGCTCTCAGTCAGCTTGTCCAACCTGGTTTGTATTTACAATTTATGACTCAAAAGCTTCTCTCATCACTTTACTGATACGATATGTGGTTAAAAAAACCAAGGAATATATAGAATGGAGTGATTTAATTCTTTGTGAATGGTATATATTCTAAAGGGACTGGGATCATTCCATGAAATTGGGGTTGTCTCCATGAACATAGAACAGTTAATTTGTATCATTTGATGTGTCAGGTGATATGTGCATGTCACTTTAATTAATGAATTTATTTCATTGGATATTGGTTTTATACATCACTTAATTGCCACAAGAGATGATAAACTAATGTGATATAAATAGGTAATCTCCCTAATATTACTCATAGAAAAAGGGTGAGAATGGAATTATGACTGTTTGGAGTCCTTATTACAATTCCCTTGTGACAATCATACTAGTGTTGCTAATTCTCTATTTATGTTGCTAATTCTAGAGACCACACTAGAGTTGGAGGGAGACTTGTCTTTTTTCAGTCAAGATGCTGCTCAAAACTACTGGTGTGTTTTTGTGAATTACAAAGGTAAAAGTGGAAGCCCGAGTTAAGTATTTTTCTTCCTAGAGAAGGACATGCATCCTGGAAATGGAAAGAAATATCGCTTTGCTAAAAATTCGACTCGAGCAACTTGCCTATCCCAAAAAACTGCAGTCCATTTTTCCACCAATATTCATTGAAACCAGGGTCTACAGAAGCAATTAGAATTAATGAAACCATTCAGGTGTGCGAAAGTCAAGGCATTATAGGAGAAGAAAAACAATGTGCCACATCTTTAGAGTCGATGATTGAATATGTCGTTTTCAAGCTCGAATGAAATATTGAAGCAGTCTTCATGGAGGTAGAAAAAACAACTGCCGCTGTGCAAAATTACACAATATCCCCAGGAATGAAAAACCTTTTTGCAGCCTACAAGAACAAAGTCATTGTGTGTCACAAGTTAAACTATTGGTTGTGAAGATTTTTGGAGAGGAAGGGTCCTCAACACCTCAGCACAGCTCCCCAAGGGATTGGCACTTTGAATGTATAGTCAGGCTCTTGCTTGTCGATGTGCTACAAGAAGATGACAGAGTTAGTTCTGAAAGGTGCCTTTGTGGGGCCTTAGGTGTAGGCCTTAAGGCTCGTAATCAAAACTAACTAAGTGCTAGGCGTGCCACTGCTATCTCAGTATAGCAGATGTAGAACAAGTGTGTTTTAGTCCATTACTTGTGACCCAAGTTATTCGGACTTCTTGTTATCAAATGACGTTAAGTCCACATTAAGTTTTTTTTCTTGCCTTGTGACCAAGGACTTTTAGTTCATAGTCTTCTATGTTTGTATGAAGGTAGTTCAAAGTGCTTTAAACCATTTAGTTGGTTCTTGATTGGTTTTAACGATGACATATCCATTAAACTAACCAGATCCAACTACAAATGGCATTCTCGAAGTAGGAAAACTGATGGAAATAACTTGAATACATACTAGAGAATGCATTAAGTAATAAATCTACAAATGTAAATACAAACATAAGGAAGTCGGGCAAGATTTCACCTTTCTGTCAAGGTTGAACCTCTAGCAGCCACTTCTCTTTGAGTTTACAGAGGTTTGTATGTTGGAAAGGGATGGATGGTAAACAGGTTTACATGAGGGGATCGATACTATGCCACGAAATGAGGTAGCAGAGCTTTTAAACTAGAGAAAGATAGGCTTTCTAAGGAGATCTAAACAAGAGATAGCTTGTTGCTAAAAAGATCAGAGATCTGGGCTGATTACAACTTTTGGATGCAAATCTGGCTTGAAAGCAGAGTTTGTATGTTTCTTTGTTTGATTGGTTGAGTGTCCTTGTCTCTGAGGCCTCTTCTTTCTTTTATATACCAATTAGCCTGACTGTTGTAGCTTTGCTCCTGCCCGAAAGCATCTTAAAGGTAGTGAGTCATCAGCTTTTTACTTAGAATGCCACTGAAAAGTGTTCTTTGGCTGGTAGTAGGTTAGTCTCCATCAGTTGTCACTTCAATGGAAAACAAGTGGCTTATATTTGACTGAGAAGACTTCAATTTGCCTATGGGTTTGGTGCTAGGCTTCGAGCAAGTCTCCTTTAATTCAGCACCCTTGGGTTTTTCTTTATCTAAGTCCAATGTTCAAATATTAACCCAAACAGTGCCCCCTTTAATCATTGCTGAGTCTGCAACCCAAGACGCTAATAATGATTAAATAGTCGTCGCATGCACTTACTCGGGACTTGCACCATTTAAAGTAGCCGTTGTTAACAAAACATTTCCCCTAAACCACAAACTTCATCGTTAACCAATCACTTACTATATAACCCTCACACAAACTCCTTGGCAAAGTACCTTAGCCATTTTTAATCTTCAAATTCCCAGAACTTCCCAGAATTCTCCGAGCCTTTAGAAACTTATTTCGCTCTTCAGTTCTTACCCTACCCTATTCCGATTTTCTTCCCATCTTCTCCTTAAAATCACCTAATGGCACACAAAGTTGCTCAAACTCCATCTCACTGTGAGATTGGTGAGGGGATTTCCATCATTCGTATCTTACTCAACGACCTTCATCGTCCTCGGGTAGGAATGCACTCCTTAGGACCTGCATGAACTTCTATAGTCCCTATTGTAATGGAAAATAACATGCCTAAGAAGAAATGGTTTACCCCAAACCTATTTCAGGCTAAGTTGGGCATTTCTTCCTTTAAATGGTCAAACCACCGTTGTGGTTTCCCACTCATGAAGGATGAGGCATTAACACAATAAGTCAAAGAGCTCGAGCCCATCTTCAAGCAGAAGTGGATGAACAACGAAATTTATGAGATGATAATGTTGTCCAAGTCGACTGTGATTGCTATACTCAAGCTGCTCACTACAGCTCTTCTCTTTTGAAACTCGGGCACCAATACATTTGACTTCAGGATGGGCCACATGTCTCCTACCATCCTTGACATGGCGTAGGTTTTCGGGCTAAGGCCTTCGGGTATAATTATGGACGTTACCCACGAATGGGCTCCTCCTTCTTGCCCGACCACTAAGAGCTCGGACAGTTCTAGTCCCATGATTCAATTGGAAGATAACTCTATAACTTTCAATAGTTATGGAACTTCCTTCACGGGTTTTATCTCGTTCGTCAAGAAGGAATTTGGCTCTTCTTCCTCCAATGCCAATAGAGATCAAGAACACATGTATTTTCTCCTCTACTGGCTTAACAAACACGTCTTCCCCAATAAATCTAAAGTAGTGAAAGTAGAATGGATTCCTCTAGTAAAAGTTCATCACAACTTTGATGATGTAGCCACAAGCCCATTCCTATTTGCTCATCTCTATCATCTCATGTATGAGATTACAAAGGGTGAACCATTCAAAACAAACCTTAATGGTCCAATTTGGATGATCCAACTTTGGCTTCAATGGTATGTCCCAAGCTTTGGGCTCCTAACCTAGAATTCCTAGAAGGAGTAGCCCTTACCCAAATCCTTGCTGAAGCATCTCCCACCAATCACTCCACATTTGTTTATCTTTATTTCTTTAGATCTGCAAGAATTGGGCAGATTTGGAATAGAGGGCCTCCGTCCTTAAGATATACCCATGGTTCTCCGATCAAGCTTTTCAAAATGCTTTTGGGGAGAATGTCAGCCCTTTTTGTAGAAAGCGATTTATCAGTTGTATTCAACCGAATAACCTAGCTTGAGGAGTAAGGAGTGACCACTATAAGCGCTGCTTGGAGGTTTACCACTCTAACTTCTGTGCTAGACAGTTGAGGTTCTGGCAAGCCATTTCAATCCCCTTCTTTGACTCTATCCAATGTGGCACCTTATACCGTCTTCACTCTCCACCCGAAGTCACTTTTCTAGCTGCTTGACGTAGTCTTGAGGTCATGAACAAGGTTGCCCAAAAGTTCATGGCTCTGAACTTCAAATGCAGTTCAAGCTTCTCATCTTGGTAGAAAGAAAAATGGACTAAGAATTATAGAGGAGACCTGCACAAAGTTCAGGACTGCCTATTTAAGCAATTATCCATCAAGTTTCATCCAAAGCCAATTAAGCTTGAAGATTGGAAGGAAATGATTCATCAGAAGAATCAACTCATTTTGATAGGTATTTCTTACTCCTTTAACTTGAAATTTTCATGAATATGTCTTTTATAATCCTTTCCTTGGTTTCATTGTACTTGTAGCCCAAGGCAACCCCGCAAAGGTGGTCATCAAGCAAGATGAAGATGTTGTTGACGCCTTCATCCTCCAATAAGCCGCAGCTGAAGTAAAAAAGGCAAGGCGCTGGAGAAGGCAGAGATGTCTCCTAGGTTCTTGGAGACTCTAAGGGTAAGGCAGAACCTGTGGTTGAGCCCCGGGCTGCACGTTAGACTCGGGCAACAGTAGTAGAGACTTCAGAGTCTGAGCCCAAATAACGGCCAGTTCCATCAAATAAAATGACAATGACACAAACCTCCAAAGCCTTTAAGTCTTCTACTTCAGTAACTGAGGCAGGCGTGGGTAAGAAGAAACATAAAGCCTCCAGTAAGTAATCCTCGTCTTATTCCCTCATTCTTATTCACAACTTTGTGATGAGAGCTGACAACTCCATTTTCTTTGACTCTATGGCCTCAAGCAACCAAAAAGCCTATTATTGCTTCAAGGGATGACCCACTGCGAGTTGAGATGTATCAATAGGCCAAAAATATGCAAGATTCCACCCTTGAAGTACTAGAGGTATAACTCACATCTTAAGCTTTACTTATTTGAGTTCTTCCCTTTCTCTTTTCTATTCTCTTTTTTACCATCTGCCCGATTTCTGAAACAGACCATAAGGAAAGAAAAGATATCTCCGCCCGAGGCCTCTTCACCTCCGGCCCGAATGGTATAAACTTCCCTTCCACAAGTTAAGTCTTCAAAGGTATATCTCTTTTTCTATCTTTTGACTTGTATCTCTACCAATCTTAGAGTTTTAACACTTGTCTTTTACTTTTATAGGTTAAGGTTGGGGAACCTGTATTGGCGATGACTCCAACCTCCCAAGTCAATCCAAAAACAAAGGAAATGCTACATTTTGTAGATGAGGATACTAACTTGGTGGGTATTTGTTATTTTAGCACTTTTATGCTTGAAGCCTCCCTCCTTTTATACTTATTTTATTTTCACTCTTTTCAGTCTTCCCCTGCACCAACCTTTCATCGATCAGCAACATCTGCATTTAGGGAGCCCGTAGTCCTTGAGATCCCTGTGGTTTCAAAGGTCACTAACCTGCAGGCTTCTCAAGCTACAGATCAGGCTAGCCCATCTGCCCATTCTCAAGGTCCTGTTATGGTATAGAGGTTTTTCTTCTTCTGTTTTTTTTTTCTGCACCAGTTAGTTTGTTGACACTATCTTTTTCGATTTCATAGGCCTCGGGTGAAGGCTCGGCCACCATCTCCCATCCTCCAATTAGCAAAGATGATCCCTCTCAATACCCAAGTGTCACCACTCATCTTCCTTCTTCTTCCAATGCTTCAAGCTTGACTCAGGTACACCACTTTCTTGTTTCACTCTTTGTTCTATGCCCTGATTTGTAATCTTTCTTCCTAATTTATTTTCTTGGTTTCCCACAAGGCTCTGGAGAAGGCTCGGGCAAATCTCCACCTCATCTATCTTGCTTCTCCGACCTTCTCCATCTTTTGGGGTCACAAGGACTCCTATCCCTAATCCTAAGAAGAAGACCAAGACCACCACTACTCATACGACCATCATTGCTCCTTCCTCTTAGGCTCCTCCCTTTGTTGATACCTCCTCCCTTACTGCACCGTCTGAAAGAACTGAGGCACGACCTTCTTCCCCTGCACCTATTTCCACAACTGCAGTTTTATCCGAGCTTTTTAAAGAGTTCGGGAAACTCAAGACAAAGTTGAAATCCTCAAGGCATCATTCTAAATCTTCTGGCTTTCAAGAGCAACACCGAGTCTTTCAAGAGTGGGTGAAAAGGGGCTTCTCTGCATCTTGATCTTCTTGACGTATAGAAGGCTATAACAGATCTATTCAAAGCTGATCAGCTATCCAAAGCTCAGTATGAATCCTTTCTTTCTTATTTTGAGAACTTGAGAGCTTTAAGGGATCAATATCATAGGGTTGAGAAGAAAGCTAACCAAGTAAGGTGCTTTAAGGAGAAACAATCCAGCACTTCCACTCATATTCAATAGATGGTGGATGAAGGTTCGATGACAGATGAGAGGCTTAAGGTAGTGACTTTTGAAATTTAGAAGTTAGAAGAGCAACTTGCTATGCTAAAGGCTGAATAAGTGACTCTCATTGGCACACTCCAACAACAGATTGAAGAAGTGAAAAAGATAAATCTGGAACCAGAACATACTGAGTCTCAACTTGTTAGTAGTAGTATTGTTTTAGCCAAACCTACCAGAATTTTTACCATTATGCAGACTTACTACTTCGGAATAATCACTCTAGGTGAAGATGTAAATTTGACAAGCTAGGGCCATTGTAATTTTCTTTTTATGAAATAAAATTATTCTTAGCCTTTACTTGTTTCACTTCTTGCATTATATTGAAGTTCTTTTTTGCATTGTACTTCTCTTTGAAATCACTAACTCTTTTTAATATAACAATTTCTAAAGAGTTGAATGATATTTCTTTAAACACTTAGTATTAAATGGATGTCAAGTAATATCCTCCCTTATCCAGTGCTTGGTAAATGACAAAAGGTTATTCCCAAGTAGGCCTCCATTTCCTGAAGGCATAATTGCTTTCCATACTAACCCTCATTCCTTGAAAGTCTCTGACTTTACCTTCTTATTGTATGCTCAGTCAACAGTTCTCTATTTCCAGCTTTTTCTCTCTTCCATACATCAACAGTCTTTTGATTAAGGACCTGATTGCAACTACTTGGTCATTTCTTCTTTATTCTAACATTACTAGTGTTGAGGAGTTGGGACAATATGGGGTTTATCCCATGCTTCCCTTGAGGAACAATCCTCACTCCAAAAGCTTTTGGGCCGTCACCTTAGTTGGGCGGCCGTTCTCATCAACTCCTAAGCACTAGAGAATCCCAATACTAAGATTATAAAAGCTGACTTCTGCAACATTGGCTGTGGGGAGGAATGGCCATGATTTAGCCTCCACCATTTCCCAAAATCCTAGTCACATGGCTCCTTCCTCGTGATAAACTACTTGTTGATGTAGGGTGGAAGGCATAGAGAAACTATGATTAATCCAATCTTGGCCTAGTAAAGCTCCATATATGGAAGTGTTGTCCACCACGAAAAAGGCTAGCATGATTTGCTTGGAACCCAAGTCCACTTCTGATGGCAATATCCCATGAGTTCTAGTGATGGCTCCAGAGAAACTGGAAACTGTTAGATCCATGGAGATGAGATCATCCTCATTTTTACACATCCTTTTCATCTGCTTATATGGTAACACATTTACCGCATCCCTTCCATCAATCAAAACCCTCTTAAAGGGTACTCCCTCCAAATGAGCAATTCATAAATACGCTTGAGATGGTTAGTTAAGGTCAAGTTTGGGCAGCTGAAGACCATTATATATGTGTATACCTTCTCAGGCTCTTTCTTTGTGAGTTCATGTAAACTTGTTCTGCCCGACCCCTCTTTTCCCACTTCTTCAACACTAACATGTGTCATCATAGGTTCTGTTGCCAAGTAGTCACCCTCTATTGTGGCAAGTTGATCATGTTTGGGACAAAATATGGCAGATAAAACATATGTCATGTTTATGTGAAAGTTGCTAGATCCAAGTAAGTCATTCTTCTTGCTCCCAATGTGGTCCATGAATTCATCTAACCAGGCCTCTGTTTCTTTGGGTAGCATTAGTTCGTGCAGCGCTTCCTCTTGAGTTATGCCAAAGTTTGGCATTTGTTCTGGGACTTCACAAAGAGTACCAACCAACAATGATGTGGGCAAAGCCTTCTCTAAGGCGAGATAGTTCCAAAACAAATTGGCTCTGGGCTCCACTTTGGTGTTGGCATCATTACCATGTCCTTCTGAGCTCTCCTCAAGATTTTGTACTTGCCAGGATGAGGGTTTTATGGCACATAATCTCCTTCCCCTTTTGTTTTGCTATTAGCCTTTTCTACCTCCTTTTTGGTTATCTAATAAAGTTGATTTCTTTCCCCATGAGGTACTTTCTCAAACTTCACATTTTTAGAAGTTTCTGAGGCAGCAAGGACTTTTAATGAGTTCATGTGGGCTTTGTGCTGCCTCTGAACTTTCCTGATCATGAAGGCTTCCATTTCTTTAACAGGTTTTTCATCATTTCCAACCACATACCATTTTCGCCCAAGTTGGCAGGATTTTTCTTCATAACTGGATTCGTTATCCTCTCCTTTATTCTGACATGTCCCCCGACATAGCTTGGCTGAGATGGCTTCACATCCACCCATTTTGGTATTTTGGTTTCTCTATCTTCCCCTTTTTCAGAAGCTTCATAATTTATGAATACCTTTGACAAGCCTTTTGGTTGAGAGTCTCCTCCTAACCATTGGAAAACATTCCTGGAAGTTTTTTTCTTAGCTACCCTCATGATGCTTCTGCAGATTTTTTGTTCTTCTTTCTTTTTTCTCATGATCAACTCTTGATCAATGATAGCTCATGATGCTAGGACTTCCAACACATATTCATACTGGCACTTGCTACACAACACCAACCCTTTAACTATGGTTGTTTTGGGCTTTTTGGGCAACTTGATAACTCCTTCAGTAGGCCTGTCATTTGGTCGCCTTTCAGCATTTACTTCCCACATGGCTTTTCTTCTCCCTTTCTTAGCCCAAGTCAAGTTGATCATGTTAATTGGGGCTTCTGGGAAAGGATATGTGTCAATCATCATATTGGCCTGAGGTTTCTCCAATAGTAATTTTCCCTTGACTATGAGGTCTTGTATCCAATCCCTGAACTGGACATAGTTGGCTATAAAGTGGTTAAAAGTGTAGTGCAGCTTGCAATACTTCTTTCCTCTTACTTCCTCGGGCTTGGGCAATTTTTTAATGTTGTCGGGCACAATCACTCTTGGTTACACCAACTCTTCATAGATCTCCAAGGCTTTGGTTAAATCAAAGGAATAACTCTGGTATTTAGGGGGTTTCATAAGGACAAACACATTGTCCTTCATTACCACCTTCTGATCCTTGACTGGTTGAACTAACCCCTTCAATATTAAAGGCTTGAAAAGGGTAGTCATCTCTACCGCACATTTGTCCATCCCTTCTCTTCCATGGCCATCATTTGGTTCTGGCTCAGCTCCTTCAAACTCCAGTTGATGAATTGCAGCTTTACTTTTGTAAAAAGGATGAGCCTTATATGAGTGTTTCACTTGCAGTTCCTCAAGCAACAGCTTCTCATACTTTGTGGCAGCAATCACAAACTCTTGTAACTCATTGAATTGTACATCATAAAACTTCCTCCTCAAAGGCAGTCTCAAGGCTTTTTGAGCAATGGATATGAGTTGGGCATGATTGATAGGGAATTGGCATCTCATTCTTGTCCTGCTGAACCTCATCATAAAGTTTTCTATAAACTCGTGTTCATATTGCTTCACCTCCACCAGGTCATTGATAGACATCTCAGGCTTCATCCTATAAAACTGCTCATGGAAAGTCATCTCCATTTGCCCCCAGTTAGCAATAAAATTGGGAGGCAATAAAGAATATCATTGAGATGCTAGGCCAACCAATGAGTTCCCAAACAATCTTAATTTATAATTAGGATTGTCCTCAAATGCCACGCAATGGTTGGAGAACTTGAAGATATGATCTCTAGAGGATACACTGCTATCTTCCCCACTAAAAGTGGGAAACGCGGGCATCTTTAAGTTGAGTGGAAAATGATTCTGCTCATCAATATACTCCAGGTATGGCTTCTGGTAGGTGATCCTGAACAGCAGACGAGTTTGGGGTTGAGCATTCTAGGCCACCATCCTTCTTAACTCGGCTAGCTCATCTCTGAGTTGCTAGTTAGCCGCATTGGTGTGTGGGGTATGTGGGGCTTCCCACTTTGGGCTGCGATCATTGCCCGAGAAAGTCTCCTTCATTGGTTCAGGCTTTCTCCACTTGGCATCCTCTCCCTTACTGGCCAATGGTGAGGGCCTATAAAGAGGAGGCTTGTCTACCTTGGTGGGCTCACCTTTTTCTACTGGATTCTCCGATTAACTAAGGCATCTCATACTTCGCTCTTTCTTTCTCACTCTGCCCCCTACTATCTAGTGAAAATAATAGAGGGTCGGGCAACTTCGCTTCTAGGATCTCCTCCAACACTAGCTGACTGGCTCTAGATCTTTCCTTGTTTTTTCCTTTATCCCTCATTTCCTCAAGCACTAGAAATAGGGGAATAACTGGTTATTTCTCATGACTGACCTCTCTCATCACTTCCTTGGCATAACCATTCTTTAGATTAGAGAACTCTATATTCTTTGCAAACTCCCCGTTAAATAACAGAGTTTGCTTACTTTACCTCTGGTTTCCAGAATGATACTCTCCATAGTTTTCAGTATTTGCATCATAATGGCTTGCAAGTCTTCATTGGCCACCTTCCTTCCTGACTTCTCAGATGAGCTCGAGCTTTCTAGAATAGCTGGTCCTTAGAAGGAAGAAAAATCCTCTGGGTGATTTGTCATGCTTGGTTTTGGTAAACACTAGGGTGGCCCGTATTTTGTGTTCCACCTGAAGGTTTTCTCCTTCCTTCTTCTTCTTGGCATACAAGACTTTGAATGTCCCACCAAGCGTGCCAAAACTATGTTGGTTGCAAAGATTTCCTGAGATGAAGGGTCCTCGGCACCTCAACACAGCTCTCCAAGGGATTGGCACTTTGGATGTATAGTCAGGCTCTTGCTTGTCAATGTGCTACAAGAAAATGACAGAGTTAGTTCTGAAAAGTGCCTTTGTAGGGCCTTAGGTATAGGCCTTGAGACTCGCAATCAAAACTAAGTGCTAGGCGTGCCACTGCTATCTTAGTATAGCAGATGTAGAACAAGTGTGTTTTAGTTGATTACTTGCGCCCCAAGTTATTTGGACTTCTTGTTATCAAAGGATTGTCGTGGATGGATTAAGTCCACATTAAGTTCTTTTTCTTGCCTTGTGACCAAGGACTTTTAGTTCATATTGTTGTATATTCGTATGAAGATAGTTCAAAGTGCTTTAAGCCATTTACTTGGTTCTTAATTGGTTTTAAAGATGACATATCCATTAAATTATCCAGATCTAACTACAAATGGCATTCTCGAAGTAGGAAAAGTGATGGAAATAACTTGAATACATACTGGAGAATGCATTAAGTAATAAATCTACAAATGTAAGTACAAACACAAGGAAGTTGGGCAAGATTTCACCTTGTCTATCAAGGTTGAACCTCTTGTAGCCACTTCTCTTTGAGTTTACAGAGGTTTGTATGCTGGAAAGGGATGGATGGTAAACAGGTTTACATGAAGGGATCGATACTACTCCACTAAGGGAGGTAGCATAGCTTTTAAACTAGAGAACTATAGCATTTCTAAGGAGATCTAAACAAGAGATAGCTTGTTGCTAAAAAATTCTGAGATCTAAGCTGATTATAGTTTTTTGATACAAATTTGGCTTGAGAGCAGAGTTTGTATGTTTGTTTGTTTGATTGGTTGAGTGTCCTTGTCTCTGAGGCCTCTTCTTCCTTTTATAAACCAATTAGCCTAACTGTTGTAGCTTTGCTCTTGCCCGAAAGCATCTGAAGGGTAGTGAGTCATCAGCTTTTTAATTAGAATGTCATTGAAAAGTGTTCTTTGGCTGGTAGTAGGTTAGTCTCCATCAATTGTCACTTCAATGGAAAGCAAGTGGCTTATATTTGGCTGAGAAGGCTTCAATTTGCCTTTGGGCTTGGTCCGTCAAGTCTCCTTTAATTCAGCAAACTTGGACTTTTCTTCATCTAAGTCCAATATTCAAATATTAACCCCAAACATAAACTACCCGTATGATGTCTTCTACTGCTATGCATTTCAAAGTATTAGGGCTTATATGGTGCATTTACGAGGATCAGACGGGATCACCGTGAAAGCAGTAGCTATCTGCCCTACAGACACATCTGAATGGAACCCAAAGATCTTTCAAGATTTGAAAGTTAAACCAGGAACCATTCCCGTTTGCTATTTTCTTCCGGATGGCGATATTGCCAGTGTTTTTAAAACAGAAACGTTAGCTACCTAGCATGATTACTTGCCGGAGAGCTTTCCCGGTAAAAAGAATTCAATAAGAGCATTCTAGTTGATTCCCGCTATTTATAAAATAAAAATAAAAAAATAAAAAAATCCCATAGTTAATATTGGGATGTTATCTTCATTAAAACAACTAGCAATTTGACTATTAACTTCAGTAACCAAGTACTCATTAGCAGCAAATTAAGACGTACGCAGAAGAAAACAATAGAGTAAAAAACAAATAAAATGATCTCTATGACAACTGCAAAATTCTTGCATAGTTGAGTCCATACTCCATACTGGCCTTCAACTAGGACTTGAAGGGAGGAAATTGGAGTTAGTAAATCGGGCCAAAATATGTTAAAAGAATAGCCTACTTTGATATTGTAATTAATTTTTTCAGTCCAACAAGACTCATATCACCGATATTATCCTCAATTAACTACATATTAAACCTTAAAGTATGGGTTTTCATCACGAAAGACCAAAAAAATCAGTGACTATTAGTGAACATCCCATCATATGTATAAATTATTTATTGCTTTGTTTTATACATCTCCAATGTAGAACTCCTGTATCTAACAGAAGGTGTTAATTGAAATATCGCTGAACACTAGACACACTATTTTAAATATAGTCTAGATTTCACTAATTAGTTATTTTTTCATGAGAGACTTGGATACGGTTCCTATTTATCAATGTTCTTTGACTAAAACCTTGTTGATTTTCAATTTTTAATTGAAGTTCTTGAAATTAATGTAATAATGTATTTCTATGTAGGTTATTATAATTTTTAAATTAAAAATTGAAATTTTTAGTTGTTTATATTAATGAGATTGTAAATAAAACTCATGATTTGTGAGAATGAAAATATTAAAAGATAAATTATACTCTTCAATGTATTATAATATATATAAGCATGGGTACATTCATCAAATTAATCAAAAAAAATAATGCACCGGTACATTCTTCAAAACCAAAATAATGGACACTGGGTGGCTAGGCTTGTAAGAATCTCACATCACATGTTTATTCACCGTTAGATTTACGATAGATCATTTCCATCTACCATGAAGCTTTGTTAGGAAAAAGGATCCGGCGCAGATCCTTTTCCTAGGATCTTAGGAATTCCGCAATTGTGTATGTTCATCGTATATCATACAGTCATAAATCATATAAAGTTTAAAATTTAAAATTCAAATATAAATAGTATTTAACGAAATTGATCGCATGATGTACAATAAACGAACACAATTTCTGAATCCATAGGATCCCTAAGGAAAAGATGCGGCAAGGACCCTTTTCCCTTTGTTAGATTCTTAATTTTTTTCAGTTGCTTTTTAGATTCTTATCTTCCTGCTAATTGTCTTTTTATGCTTGGTTCGTAAATGTTTAATTTTTTAACTTTATTAAAAGTACTTCACTTAACGACACATAACAAAACATTGTGTCCATATGGTCATTTGTCTAATCATACAAGGGTGTGATGTGAAATCAGATAGGCAAATGACACGATTTGGAAAGAAGTGCTCATTGAATATTAGTACATTATAAATTTCATAGGGCACAAATAGCACGCCTATATAGATTGCATGTGCAATTATAGTTGCTCCATTGTTGCTATTGTTACATAGGCACATTGGTGCCTTTGGCCTTGTAGGGCACAAATATCTTATTGTGCACAGTGGTCATATTTTTTGTAGTGTATTGAAAAACAAGAGTTGGTAGTCACCGTTTTCTTGATTACATGACAATAAAGACTACATACGCACGGGTCAATTTGTGACAGACAATCAGTTTGTTAGCCGGAAAGCTTCTTCACTACATTACAAAAAATATGGCCACTGTGCATAATAAGTTATTTGTGCCTTATGAGGCCAAAGGGTACCAACATTTGTGCCTATGTAACAATAACAACCATTGAGCTATTTGATCCTGGCTTAGCTTGTATACGAAAAATTGAGGAATATATAGCTGCTCAATCTTACAACACTTTGGTGATGAGGCTAGCTGTATGCAGGTTCAAGTGAGAATTAATCGATTTATATATGGAATCGAAAACGCAACAACGGTTTGAAACAGAACTAAAGTTAAAAAGAATTCGTAAACTACACAGATCAATCGATATGCTGACTTCACTCAGAGTGTATTGGTGTGTAAGTTGAGAATGCAAACCGTACGTGCTATAACTGAGACAACTAAAAATCGAATGAAACAAGTGTGATTTGCATGTCAATAAATATTTAAGCAGCGTCGACAGAGGTGGAAAAAGGAGCGTGGAGTGAAGATGAGCATAATTTCCTGTCATCTTTGAGAAATATTCAGGTGGGCAGGGAAGAGATTCGTCAACACAAGCCAACAAACCGCGGCTCTTCAAAACTGGAACGATCTGAGGAAGCCGCAGGTTGTAGTTATAGGTCAAGATTTGATAGTTATGGCTTGACTTGAGACAGAAGGGAAGACAGTCAGCGGCAGGAGGATTGGTAGAAATGGTTGACATGGTGAGAGAGAAGCAAGATCGGGAAAGAAAAAAAAACAGACGGTGTGAAAGAGGCGGAGGCAGAGAAGAAGACTGAAGTGAATGGCCTCGATAACTCATCAGAGGCATAAGGTATGTATTATATAATCATTAATCATGCTGTCCAATGAATACATTTTGAGTTAATGAGACACATCTGTACAATCGAAGACTAAAAACATCTGAATGAATGATGATTCTATCGTTATCAGCTGGTAGGCAACGAACTCGTTGCGTGTCATAAGCTCAATTACAAGTACGCTGTCTTATCCAGTCATGCACCAGAAAAAATAAGTGCTTATATGGTGTCTTTGTAAAGTGATGACAACATTTGCACGTTGCCTTCCAATTTCTCAAATTTCAGCCACGAACCTTTGCCATCTTCCATTTTCTTTTCGAGGACACTATTGTCTGGTTTAAGAAATCAGGAGCTTACGATCCTTGAATCCGTCAGTTCTACATGGTCAGTTAGCAGTGCGTTTCTATTCTAGGTGGTTCTTCTGTGATCTCCAACAGTTGCACCCGCTCCCATAAAAAGAATTCCCTGAGAATGCATACTAATGTCTGAGAAGTCCTAATTGAAAAATAGAAAGTAAATAAAAAGAAAACTAACAATTAGAATAGTGACAGAAAGAGGATCTCACAAGTTCATAAACCCCAAAGACAGCTCTGCAAATTTTCTTCAAGAATTTTGAATCACATGCAGTCCAGTCCAGCATCTTTCCAAGGAAAGCATTGCTTAGCCAGAATATATGGTGAATTTCCCTGTGTATTATGTATATCATCGGAACATATTTAAAAACAACTGCAACACGATTAGAAAACATGCCGTATAACATTTCTTTTGACAGCAAGTACATAGATTCGTTGTAAAGCCATCACTCACCACCATCCAATGCATGAATGTTCTACTTTTTCAGATCAACAGCAAGAACATACCTTGGTCAATCTATTGTTCAGGCACAACAGCTTTATCTTTATATTGGTCGGCCTGAAAAGGTTGCAAGGAACCCCACGATCTTCCGACTTTCACTTTGACATCCAATGGAACTGGACAACGAATAATTAAATTAGGTGCAGCAAACAAATGTCCTCAAATTATCCACTATTGAGCAATGTTCCAGAAACTTTAGAAATATACCACGAAGCGAAACAGCATTTTCCATGCTCGTCTGAAGCAGCAAAGCAGCTTCCTTTATCACAACAGGATCAACTTCTAGTACTAATTCATCATGTACCTGGTTAGAAACCGCCAACAAGCATTGTTACATGAGTTGCCTTGTAAATGAAGCAAAATTATATTTAAACAGAAAAGCTAACAAGATGCTAAATATCTTAGCTTATTAATATCTTCCTCTACACTTCAAATTGACCAAAGAACTTAACACAAACAGAATTTCCGAAACCGACCTGTAATAAAATTCGGCAGCGGCCCTTCAGTATGTGTAACTTTGTTGCAGGATGAGAAGAAGAATCAGGCCCTTCAACACTTTCAACTATCACGGAATATATATTTATCATTGCAATCTTAATTATGTCAGCAGCAGATCCCTGTAAAAGGAAGACATCAGAGAAAAATACTACAATTTAGTGATTAACGTTAAACCCCCACACTCCTTGTCCCCACAGAAGGGAGGGAAAAAGCCGTACCTGACATATAGAATTCACAGCTTGTCTCTGAGCCTTCGACTTTTCTTCACTGTTTCCTAGTTTTATTTTTGACAAAAAGCGCTTTCTTCCCTTAAGGGTTTCGATGTATCTGGGCACAATAATGCAGATAATCAACAGTTGGATATCTTCAAAATTTATGTATACCAGAGTGTATTACATTTTCTTTTTCTGGGAAAGAAAAAGAAGACGAAAAGAATGCTAAACTTATATCAACATTGACCCCTATTTTTTACGAAGAGATGCTTCTTCCAAAAACTTTATAACCAGCACTAGGAGAAGAACCAGTGAATTTTGAAAACAAGTCAAAACACAAGAAAAAAAATGCAAAAACCTTCCCTCTCAATCCAAAAAATAAATAAAAATAGACTTAATAAATAAGAAACCTCAAACTGATCATATGATAACACAACTATTTAGAAGGAAAAGGCATTGTGATGAAAGAGTTGAGTAATTGGAGGAAGAAAAAAACAGAAAAAAGCCTATTCAATTGTAAGAAATATTAACCAAAATACTACATGGTTTTCAGATATGATAGCAACCTATTTCCAAGTGAGTTCAAAGACTTCTAGCAACCAGGAAAATAGTAAGATGTCCTCACCCTTTCGTGCGGCAATATGCAACTGCTTCATTAAGCCAAGAAGCAACTCCAGGAAAAGAACTTCTAAAGTTCTTTATTTTTTCGGAAGCTTCTTCTGGACTGCAGTCCAGTTGTTCTGCAAGGCTATTAGCACCCATTCCATAAAGAATGCCATACACCAACCTTTTGGTCTGATCTCGTACATGGGAACTAACAGACTCTTCTGAAATCCCAGTCCATCTAGCTGCTATCATGGTGAAGACATCACCATGGGGATTACTAAGGAGTTCAATGAGTGCAGAGTCTTTAGAGAAATGTGCCATCAGACGCAATTCAATCTGAGAATAATCTGCAGTTAACAGTAACCAGTTGTCCTGCGAAAGAATAGCAACAATAAATCAACTAATGTAAACCATGAAATCATAAACCCCATCCCCTTCTCTTGTCCTCTATCTAAATATATGACATTACTGTATCAACCCTCCCCCGCATCCTCATTTACTCAAGAATTTTGACTTTTATGGTATAAATGTAACAATAACACACAAACGGCCTTCAAGGACATGAACAAGTTGATCATTACCTGAGTAGGAATGAAGTAGTCACGAGCATTGATGTTGAATTGATCAACATCAGTTTTGTTTCCATTTCCATCCTTATTCATTTTAAAGTCAACCATATGTTCAACACACTGCATAAATAAATAAATAAAGAAAAAAATGTGATATTAAAATCACGGTTAAACCTTGTTAACGACTGAAGGAGAGGGAGGAGAGAAAAAATCAACTCATGGGAAACCCAAACCTGGAGATTTGGTTCCTCCATTGAAAGCCGACCAGTTGCTGTTGATGTTTGGAGCCAATGACCATGTAATGTGTACTTTTGTGTCCTCACGGATAGCCTACCCAGTGAACAAATTGATCCCAATGTACAGTTTAAGAGTTTTGCCAATGTACGATGCTCTTTAATGACGGGAATTATAGGATGCTCATCCCTGAAATGAAATCGATTATAGGTTGCTCATTCATTAAATTTAAAACAATGAGAGGCTGATGCCACAAATGACAAAACCAAAAGATTCAAGTGTGCATGCAAGAATACTCAAAAACCATCTCCAAGTGTTCACTATTCAAACAAAACAATCTAAACGGGATGGAAACCTCTATGGAATCAAATAATTAAATAGCAATCCTATTCCCTTGAGTATTAATATTTCAACTGCTAATTCACACATCAGATGGGTGAGGTTACGTAGTACGATAGAAGAAAATATGTCACGAAGTACAATAGAAGAAAACAAGTCTCGCTTAATACCTTAATAAATCCAAGCAATGCTTGTCCGTACTTGGATGTTGCTTCCCCTTATTGCGCCCCTCTGGTATGGGCAGCTTTAAGTGTCCATACAATACATTAGCAATTTCTGCTGCCGTAGATAACGAAAATTTCATGCCAGCTAGCTTGTAAGCTTCCTTCTCAAGCTGTCCTAGCTTTTTTCCTAACACCTTGCGTGCTTGTAAGCATCCCTCCATGTTAAGACCCACTCCCCATAGCTCCATGTCAGCAAGAATATTAACCTAGCATACAAATAAGCAATAAGCTAGCGTCAAAAGTGGTAGGGTTGGGTAATGGTTCTCAAGCACCTAACTAAACAGTGGTGATCCATCTATACATGCATTTAAATCCAAAACAAACAATAGCAACAATGTAAACCTCAAATAAAATGAAGTTCCTCAGAAAAATTAAGTCAGATGCTATGAAAGTAACTTACCAATGGGATTTCAATATTTAGCAGGGCTTCAGTAAGGCCTTCAGCAACAAGTAACTTCCAAAGAACAGAACATAAGGCCCGTATTTGTGCAGCCCGACGGCAGCAACCGTTGTGTGCAGCTCTTCGCATCTGATTCTTCCACCTTCCATTCCGATTAGCAGCTGCCGCAGCTTCACTGGATAACCTTTTCTTAACTTCCTATAAATCATTCTAAAATCTTCAATGCAAATTCAATAATGATGAACATGTAAACAGCGAATGAAACAATTATATTTAAGTACTTTTCCTTTAACAAATGCTTTGATTGAAATGATGTTCTTTTTTTATTTTACCTTTTCCAGGTTAGGATTAGAGCTTCTCTCCTCATCAGGCCAAAGAACCCAGGCCACGATGCACATGTCAATTCCATCTTTTATATGAACTGGAGGCAACAATAAAAATGAGCTGTCTATGATTTCAAAACAAGCACTTTTCCCTCCGACATTCTGACAACCAAATCTCTGAGTATGAACTGCAGGACTTTTAAGTGCCTGAATCTGAACTTTCAACTTCCAAGTAATTTTTCTAACACCTCTTTTTCCCATTATTTTACCAATCCTGTTCCATCTACATTCAGCCATCTCCAACAAATCATCAAGAGGTAAGCCATTACTTCTATTGCCGGATCCATTCAAATTCAAGCATTCATTTTTACCGCTGTCTGAGTACAGTAGATCCCTAGGAATATTGACATAGTACACAGGAGAGTTTTCCCAACAGATGGCTATGCCATGTATTTCAAAGGGCGCAACAGAATTGAATTCTGATCTTTTGTTGTAGTGAAAATCAAAATAGAACTCTGAGGTGGATTCCCAGAGATCCAAGAAGGAATCAAAACCACCAAGAGTATTAACTGCATGAATTGGGCCCTTCTCACAAGCATTGCCCTTATAGCCAGAGGACAAATTATCCCTTCTGCAGTGTTCCTGTTTTTCAAGATCGTGAGACTCATCAGATGCCCTAGTTCTATCAACTAAGCTTTGTAACTGAACCCGGTCAGGCAAATCAGTATTTTTGTTTTGATCAACCACAACAGTAAGCTCATCTAGGGGGGAAGCAGACCCTTGAATATGTACTTTAGAATTTTCAGGACCAGACTTAATTTGCATGACACCAGTTGAACTTACTTCTGCAACCTTTTCAGAATGGACCCTACCTTCCAAAGAAGGCTTAGCAGCATACTCTGTGTTGCGCTCTGCATTGGGAAAGCTACTAGTGGAGTTATCACCAGAGGAATTTCCTGCTCCTTGCATACTGGGACTTCCACCGCCAGTTAAAAATACCGGTCGAGAAAATTGTGGGACATCCAATCCAAGAGCTTTGAAAGCTGAGAAGGCAGCAACTCTTGCCTCTTCAGCTTTTTCAAGAACTATTTTGTGTGCACCATTCTTGATCTTCTTTGCTACGCCTACTTGGATGCGCCTTTGAGCTGAACCTTCTGCAGTCATATTATCAACTTACCAATATTAGGAAAGAATGCAGGAAAAATACACATTAAAATAAAAACAAAACTTTAAGAAATATTAAAATAAGTTAGAAAAGATAAAGGGACGAAAACTCTATCTTCATAAAATAAAGTACATAAACAATAGAAGGTAGAACCATTTACATGAACAAATATTATCACAACCCCGCTGGCACACAAGCACATGAAACAAATGCATCTGAGCAAACTTACATGCATGTAGAAAACTAATTGTTGTACAATACTTGACTGGAAAGAGTACCATTTGTGCAGTTCATTGAAAGACCAGAAAGAGTGTCGCATTCAGAAAAAGGTCTTGACATGAGTTATCACTTATCACATAGTAAAATTTGCCTTCTTAGAAAGAAGTCTTTTCTGTAGTTACTGGTTCGTAATATTACTCAAACTCAAATCCTTTTTTAACGGTCAACGAGAATGCATTCACCTGATAAATGAATGTCTCCAAAGCAAAGAAATGCTAAGAACTAAGCTAAGATTAATTATTTCTTAATAGTCCTGATAACCATCACAAATCAAACATAGTTTAGAAAAATGTGATCTTATCAGGACATTTAGTTGATATTAAGATATCATTTCCAAGAAACTTATCATAGGAACCAGAGAAGCCATGTACTAAAATTAAAATCTTATATGCATCACCTTGTTCATTCCATGATGAAGATTCAAAAAGAGCTTTGACAATTTCAGGGATGGATGCTTCAGCAATTGCTAAAGAAGTACGCAAGCCAGCTTTATAGAGTGCCCTTGCTCGAGAACCCTACAGATCAACACATACCATTTACATATAATTATATAAAAACCACTGTTGAACATATTTAAGGTATGAAAAGGAGATTACAAATATAATTGTAGTTCACATACCTTGACATATGGAATTGTAGTAAGCTCTACAATCTCTGCTCTCACTCCAAATGAAACACGATTTTGGAACTTGCAAACCAAGCCCTCGAAATCATGCCATCCAAGCCTCTCACAAAACATGGTTACCATAGATGCAAACCTTCCAGCATTCTCTTGTAAGGCCTGCACCATACCTCTGGCCACTTTGAAAGCTTCACAAACCTCAATGATAGCAGCTTCCTTCACCACAGATGGAAGAGTACACATTTAGCAAGACAGAAATCAACAAATCTCACAAATTATATACAAGCAATTGCAATTAATATCCCATAAAAAAAAAGGTCGTACCCAGTGCACAAGGCTCCCGCTTTACGCAGGGTCTGGGAGAGGTGAATGTCGGCTAGCCTTACCCCCATTTATGGAGAGGCTGCTCCCAAGTCTCGAACCCGAGACCTACCGCTCATGGGCGAAGGCACTTGCCATCGCACCAAGTGCGACCTCTAATTAATATCCCATAAATAAATAAATTTAAACTGATAGATGCTCGAAAAAAGAAAAAGAACAAAAATTTGAATGACAAGACTAAAGGAACAAAATGCATGTCACCTCCCATGTTCGTGTGTAAAACCAGAGCAAGGGAAGCCCATTTAAATAAACGTGAATGCATGCCAGAAACTCACACAATGCCTCTGAGTATGTGTGCCTATCAAGCAATAAATGAGAATGACATGAAGGAAATCCTCAGCTGTCAGGCTGAGAAAGAAGAAAGACGATACCTGAACTAGTCTTGACAGGATGAGAGCAACATAGAACCGTTTACACACTCGAAGTATTTGATCATCCTGAAGTACAGTATCGTTGTTCATTCCAGGTCCACTTTCATATTTTCCATGCAGCGGTTTCAGATTTTCTCTGAACCTGTTTGATGAACGCACAGGTGCACCGTGTGCCATGCGCATCAAAAATGGTTCTGTCACTCCAACACGACTGCCAACAGACTGCATTCCATGAAAAGAAAATGAAAAAGAAAAATATAAGAACCACAAATTTTGAAATCCATGAAATCAGTTGGCATGGAGTTATAAAGTCATACAATTTTGACTTAATGCTCACTGCTCAATTCACAGGCAAATATCAATTATTGAAAATATTTCAGTTTTATGTTTGAACATGGATGATGGACTGATATAGATAGGTTTGAAATAGTACAGGAGTTCAAAACCACTCAAAGTGTTTATAAATCCAATCAGGGTGGTGACCTCTCAGCAGATGGGGTCAGCTCTAGATAATCCCATAAATTGCTAGCATAAGACAAATTCATACTTTAAACATGAGGTTTTCCATAATGTCTCCAATGAACTTATTTGTTCTCCAATAACATGTTAAAAATATATTACACGCACAAGCACAAAATCATTAGCAATTAATTGCTTATTTGCTGAGAGGCAAATTACCTGGTCAAGAGCAGACAATTCCATGAACCGTTCATAATACAGTTCCCAATCAGGCTGAACATCAACATTTATTGGTGTTACTAGGTAAACTAAATGCAAATCAGATGCAAGCACAAACCCTTCTCTTGCTCTTGAAAGATCATCCAGCACAATCTAGAACATCAATAGAGAAAGCATGATCAATGTCGAATGCATTACCTAAATTCAAGTTGTAGGGGTCAGCTAACAGAAAAATATAATCCATCTCACAACTGAGTTATTGTACTGACAAGTTTAGGCTCAATGATGTGCAGATAACAAAGATATTTGGGCAATTAATTGGACAATAACAAGAATAAGTTAGAATCTTTACAAGTGATTCTTCAGGGCAGAGGGAACTGCCAAATGCTGCACGTCCAAGAGGTGTGATACTGTATAACTTAGTATCCTCATTCCATTCTAGAAATTTCCTGTGGCACAACCACCGCAAAGATTCCTGTGCTGATTTCACCACATCTTGAAATGGTTTAGTGGAGTTTAGAAGTGTGCACCTAACATATCGATGAATGTCATTAGCAGTTTGAACCATTCCCCCAGCTACAACTTCTAAGATAGCATGGGTCATTCCATTCATATCTTCAGATAGACAAGAACGCAATGGCAGACAGCTTTCAGTAAGAACTCCCATAATTCTTTTGATCTCTTCTGGCTTGCAAATAAGTACCTGGTCAAGCAAAAATATACATATTAATATAAATGAAATGGTTATACCAACTGACAAAGCAAATAAAAAAGAATGAACTAAAAATAAAAAGGAAATTACACAAAGATCACGGCATACACATTATTTAAGAGAATCCTTGAAGAAGAAGAATAGACACTAAAACATACACTTTCTCCTTTTGTATCTATTCCAGTTCGACCAGCCCGACCAGCCATCTGTCTGTACCTTGTCCCATCAATAAAATCACGACCAATCTTGGGCTGACGAAAAATGACCCGCCTAGCTGGTAGATTAACCCCAGCTGCTAAGGTAGATGTAGCAGTTAAGACACGTACCAGGCCTCTACGGTAGCAATTTTCGACAATCTCTCTCTCCTCAACCTAAGAATAGACAAAAGCAGACAGATTCATTCAGGAGAAAAGCTCATCTACTATCTATTTGTGGAAACTAACCATCAAAATAAATAACAAATGGAAAACAGAAAAAATTATAGGGAAAGAATAGTTAAAACTTAGAGGAAGACAACCCAAAGCAAAAGAATACCGTGAGGCCAGCATGGTGATAGGCAACACCAGCAGGAAGAGTTTCTTCTAATACTGGATCCAAACCAGCAGGGCACCTTCGTAAGGCATCAATAGCCAAAGTGACATCATTAAATTCACTGTCATCACTGCGAATGTTAGGTGAAAATTTCTTGAGGAATCTTGAAACATGCCTTGCTGTTGATTCACATCCTTTTCGACTAGAGCAAAATATTAGCACGGAAAGACCCTCTTGAACAACCTGAGATACATTCCCTCAATTCATCATTGATCAACTTTCAAATTAGTGCCTCAAAACAACTTCAGTAAAAGATGGGATGTAAAAAGTCCCTACCTCATTGCACAGCTCCACAACATGATCTGGATCTTTACCACCAAGGTCAGCTGCTTTAGGAAATGTTCTAACAATATCCATTTTCTTGTTATAAAGGGTGTTACCAACTTTAATATATTCTTCTAATGGTACTGGTCGAAATTCTGTCTGGTATAGTGCAGCCTGCATGTATATTTGTGGAAAGTTAGGTATAGAATATGGCCAGCCACACCATGAAGCTGGAAAATTATGGAAATATGTGTGTGCTAGCTAGTAGGGTACTTTGTACTCCCTCAACACAATATGTGAACAAATTCAAAATAAATTAGTAAAATTTTCAACAGAAAATACTCTTATTCAATTCATATAATATCAAAGGCACCCTTTAAGCAATCTTAATCATGGATCAACAAATTAAATTAAGATGGTATTACATGCAACTCACTTCCAACCAATCCACTCTCAACTCGCATACCCCACTTCCTGTTGTAACATCCATCATACATCTTGTGTGTGTGATGCGTTTAGTTCGTAATTTGGGGTAACATAACCAAAAATTCTAACATGAAAGACATTAATAATGAAATGCTTTCTAAAAAGCCAACATTTAACCTGTTGACTGTATAATGCTTCAGGAATAACCAGTTCGTCCAATATCAAGTTGGCCCATAAGAATCTAAAATACAAAATTTTAAAAACATGGTAGTTCTCTTCAGTCACTGAAAAGGTTAAAATTTGTAATCAAGCTAGTTGATTGCCTAATTGGGTGATTGGTCAAAAAAAATTCTGCCGGAAGATTCAGAACAAGACTAAACTATTTGATTTTCTTTCCCTCAGAAGACAGAGCTTATGAGAAGGTTTACTTATCATATATAGCAAAGTACTTCAAAAATGGAATTCAATCCCTCTTGGATAAAAATCCTTTAATCCAAGTAAAGATTATCTATATCTATAATCTTAAATCAATGTTGAAAGACCCACAGCTACACGTATTATGAGACCTGCAGGTGTTAATGACAACTGCCTACAATGAAACATTTGTTCAAAAAGGATAAAGTGGAGGATAATAGTTTGGTTTTAGTTCCACTTACCTGAAGCCAATCAGCAACGGCTGCCACATTTGGCATAGTTGCACTCATCCCAACAATTTGCAGACCATGAGCAGTGTCAGCCTTACCACTACTCATACCTGAACTTTCTCCACTGCTTGATCCAGAATTGCCTTCACCAGCTGCATAACGAAGTTTGGTCAACAGAAGTTCCAGAAGATAACCCCTACTTGGATCTCCAACCTGTTAATGATTTATAAGCATGACAGGCATTTAAATAAGTCCACCCAATAGGCATACACCAAAAGAGATAACCAAACTGAGAAACGAAGGAAGAATAAATATGCATAGAAGAACTGGATGTTGATACATAAGTTAATAACCACAAAGATATGGCTTAAAGTACCATGTGCAGTTCATCAATCACAATAATCCCAATTTCTGAAAGACGACCCTCTTCCAGCAACCTGTTTATCAAAAAGTTTGCCTTTTCTATTGTGCAAACAGCTACAGAAGTATCTTTGGGAAGTGTTCCACCACCTTGGTTTCCGTAATAACTACGAACACACTTACCAAGTGGTTCAAGAAGTACGTCCAAATGTTCTGCCTGCACCAGAAAGGAATTTGTAATTGATATTACATTTCAAAAGAAACAAGAACCCAAACTTGCAAATCTTTGAGGGAAACAACAATATCACCTTCTCTGCACAAATTGATACATAAGGCAGTACAAGTAAAGCCATTGCTCCAGTTGATAAGACCCGCCGCAACATTAGAATTTCTGCAACAAAACTTTTGCCAGCACTGTGGCAGAGGAAGCAAGACTAAGAAACATATAGATGCCTTCCAGTGAAAGGAAAAAAAAAAGCATAAACTTTTTCTACAAAACAACTCCATCTTTTCAATGTGATAAAGAACATAAAAGTTAAAAGAGTTAAAATAATAAAATCTTCTGATACATAAGCTGGAAGCACAAATAGAATGATAAAGTAGAGAATTAATAAATGAAAAAAACAACAGTGGCTTAAAACTCTGAAATGTCAAAGGGTTAGTAGATGTTACATACACTGTACAACCCTATCAAATCACTAAGGAAGACTCCAAAGCACAAAAATGACAGAAAAAACTAAGATAAAAATAAATGGCATAAATACCTTGTTGATGCGCAATATACGAGATTCCTTCTCTGCAATACACCATCCACCTGAAGGCAATCAACCTGAAAGATGGAGAATGCATATACATTATGCTTGAAAATTAGTTTTAATACAAATTCACAACAACCCAAGGTCCCAAACATAAATACGTTGAAAGGTACTTTTACCTAAAGCCCTTAAAACAATGAAATCCTAGTCTAACAGTAAAGAAAAGCATATTGTTGGTTCAAGGCCAAACCACGACACTGGATCATTTGTTATAATGAATATATATAATTTCAAAAATAATAATAGACAAAAGCTCAACCTGATAAAAAGTAATAAAGAGAAAGTGGAAGACCAGAGTGATTGGTTCACGCATATACATAAAAAAATAAAACTTCGGACATCATAATAAAGTCCTTTCTTAAACAAATTGAAAACCATAATAAAGATTAGAGATTGGGAAATCACAATTTTAACCATTTACTTGTGACAACACCATCAACCATGAGCACCATTTTTCTTGTTGTCCTTTCGTAGGAAGATTATGGGTTTGTCATTGAAAATGCTTCCTCAAGGCAAACCTATCCCAATTCTATTTCCAAGTTTTCATCCCCAAATCACACAACAAACCTAACTGCATAGACAGTAGTTCATTTTAAGTGCAATGTAGATTATCATTGTCATTGAAAAAGTATCCTAAATGGAAAATGCTTAAGAACTGAACATCTCCCAACCTTTTTCCCAACTTGTGTGGCACGTGATATAAGCACTACATCATTGCATTCAAGAACACAGCCACATTGTGTAACTCAATGTGATGATGTCATGTAGGTCAGATAAAAATTTGGAAGAAAGTTCAGGTAGTAGCACTGTCCATCATAGTTAAACCAAATAGAAACATCAAACCCCAACCCAGACCTAGTTCCATTTGACAAACAAGAAAAACCAAAACACACAATAACCTAATCACGTGTCAAAACAAACTAAGTAGATGGAAGATCCACCCAAATATCAAGAGAGCAGACCACCCAATGAACCTGCCCTCCGTCTGTTATCCTCCACAACTAATGAATTGAGGCTATTGAGCACTGGCTTAACTCAGAATTTGAAAGATACCTGCCAAGGATAAAGTTTTGAAATTCCTTTCTTTCTGTATATGCTGCATATTTCTGGTGGAAGCCAACTGTTCAGATCGAGGCGATCTTTGAGAGGCATAGAGCTTGAAGGAGTACTTGCTTCTCTAGATTCATGGTTACCAGTCAACTTCACAACTTCATCAACCGGTGAATAAGATGTCATGCTATCATTATCTTTGCCTGTCAAATCCACTTTCATGTTGGTCACAGCATTAACAGTATCTGTATCTGCTTCTCGAAATATGACTTGATTTTCCTGAGATTTGCTGCAACGGGTCATGATAGTATTTCTCAGACCTCTATGGTCTGTAAGGCTGGATTCAGATTGCTCACCACCTATAAGAGCTGCGCTTTTTAAATTGTATGCATCACATTGATGTGGTACAACTTCGCCCAAACTTTTGTCTTCGCAAGAAAAATCAAAATGTTTAACCGGCAGTGGGGACACTTCTTTATCTAAATCCTTTCTATACTTCCCCTTTGGCCCTGAATTAGCACTGTTATCCATGCACTCACCTTCATTCAGCATTTCCTTTGACTTGCCATCACAGGGTGCATTTCTCAAATTGCATGAACTTTTACTATGATATTGGATGTCTGCAGCACTAATTACTTCTGCTGCTTGTGCACACAGGCCATCAGCAAGTTGAATTGCATCATTCCAAAAAGCTTCTCCAGGTGAAAATGATGAGCTTCCACGTGACTTGGGGGTTTCACTAACAATAGATTTTCCAGTCATCGAACCTGGTGTATAGCATTTAAACATGTCTAAAAATTGTTTTGGTGTATTACTGCATGTTTTCAAGGTTGACTGGAGCTCGAGCAGTTCATTAACGATGGTAACCTGGCCATAACATTAAAACAATATCATATCAACTGTGATCCTAAAATAAGAAAATTTGTGGGTATAAATTTAACCAAGGTAACACATTTTCAGAAGTCTTGAAATCATATACCCTATTTTCATCAGGACGACCAGACTGCATGGCTTCAGAACTCTTCTCACTGCAGCAACTTGATTCATGTTCCATGTGTGACTGATTGGTAATGAGATGCCTCTTTTTAAATATCTTGTCCTCCATGTCAAGCTGAGATGGGCTAGCTTGTCTCTTATGGTCATTTACTTTCATCTCTGGCAGAGTACTTTCATTTGGTTGAACATCACTAACAGAAAACGAAATAGATTTAGGAGGAAACGAAAAGTATGTAGAATGCAGAATTTGAAATATGAGAGGTTAGGGAAAACAACAGGAGCAAGCTCAGAAATAAAAAAGTATATGTCATGGTGCCCAAATGTTTACAGTCCAGTACAATACCTGCAATACAAAGACAAAAAGTCTGCTGCAAACTCTTTAAGTTCTGCACTTTCCCCACCTTCTGTGAAAGCTAAGTAATCCTTCACCGTATCTCCAACTGCACCATCACCCACCTTGGTTAATCCCTCGAATGTTTCCTTCTGATTTTCTTTGGAGGCATTATTAGCTCGAGAGTGCAGTTGATAAGACAAGGGGAGCTGTTTAAATTCATCTTTCAAGGAACTATCCATCACTGATGTCAAATTCCTTCGAACTTGATCTTGCTGGGCTAATGAATCACAAACTCTGTGCGAAGGCTTTGGGGAGATACTATTGTCCTGTGAACCCAACAAATAATTGTCCAAAGTGCCTTTGGCATCGGGCAAACCCTCTACCATAGTTTTTACATCTTTTTCATTTCTCCCAGACTTCGATGCGGGTGATGAAGGCTTCCTTTTCTTTGAAGAAAAATACTGTACATCCACACAAATGAAAAGCTGAGTTATGTAGAACTGTTTATACAAATTACTTCATTTTCATGATTCAAGATTTATAGATTCAACTGAGGTTTTCAGAGAAACCCAGTAAAAGCCAACACTTTTCACCAAGAATCACACCTGATTTCTAGTTCAGTTACTGTAAGAATGTAATACAAAATCTGTCCCTGAACCCCACAAAGAATACGCCTTTCGTGCACAATTGGCAACAATAACGAAAACAATGTGTTTCTAAATCCATCAATTTCTACCCAATTATACTCCAATAACATAAACCCCGAAGAAAAAAAATGAAATTACAAAACAAAACGTGCGTCAATGCAAAATTCAAACAAACTAATCACCAATTCTTCAAATAAACGCGTCAAGATTCAGAAAGATTTCAAATTTGAATGTGAAATGGCTCCTGTGAGTTCCTAGGGTTTTATTAAGAATTTATTTGGAAACCAAACCTGATCGACGCGCGACCGAGGAGGCGACGCCATGGCTGAAAGCGGAGAGTTCCACTGCAATCGGAGAAACCCTAGAAACCAGTGGCTTTGGGCTTTGATAGAAATCTTAATTCCGACGCCGGAAAACGGCCGTTTAGCTCTCAGGTGGGTGCCCAGTAGGCATGGTTCAAACTTCCAAATCCGCAGGAAGACTACAGTACAGTGGTGCTCTTAAAACAAGCGGCCTCACCCGGGAATTGAAAATATTGGCTCTTTTTGCAGCTGTGCCCCTTTACTTTGTTCCATTTTTATAAATGTCACTTAACTATTCGAAAATACTCGATAGAAAAAACAAATAAAAGGATAAGTCAATAAATTTATACGATAATGGCGTATTTTTGTAGAGTGTTGTCATTCTCATCCAATGTCTTATCTGTCTACCCACTTTTTAATAAAAAAAGTTAATTACTGTTTTGCTCTTTTGTAAAATTACTAATAAAAACCTTAAAAGATAGGTTCACAAACGATTTATCTTTCCTTAGACCCTAACTCACCCGATAAAATCCCAATACGACTCAGCTTGAAATCGTTCCAGTTCCACATTATTTTCTATATTTGCTACAAATGAATTCTCATAAAAATCTTGAAAACAAAGACAAACCCAAAAACCAGGCAACCAGAGTTTGTTTCTTCTTTGCTTTCTCCGGCCACTCTCTTGTTCAAATTTAATGTTTTTGTTTTGTTTGGATGTTTCAACAATGGATATCATGAATTGATATGCAATGTGGACTTGCTGCATATGTATAGTGCTGATATTTATATACACAAGTGTGGAAGAAGAACCGGGGAAGAGTAGTCTTTTATAAAGGGAATCGTGTTTGATCAATAGAAAACAAGGTTGCAAGTTTTGTCAGTGAGCGCTATAAAAATATTTCTCCATTGGTGCAATAATTTTAGAGACAAGCTCGGAGTTGAGTGAGAATGCTAATTGGGATATTTTAAGAATAAAAGTGGATGGAAAAATAACATTTTAATTTTTGTTTTTTTTATGGTGGTTGGGATTATAATGTAGATGGAGAAATAGGACAATGTGGTAGGTTTAGTAGCTTTGTTTTTTTAATACAATTCCTCATTTCAATGAAATTGGAAATTTTTTAAAGGTGTGTGAAAGAATAAAAGTTTTATTACTTTACCCATTATATAATTTCTAAAATTGCAAAACAATATACCATTAAAAATATCGAAAATAAATATATGGTAATAAATAAAACTATTTTTATTGGGGTTTTTTTAAAATTTATTAATTTACCCCATTATATCTTCATATGGTTTCTAAAATTTAAAAACAATATATCACCAAAAAATGTATCAAACGATCAAAATACTAAGAATCCCATTTCTCAGTTTGATCGTTCAACTGGAAGATGATGTACTATGTTGAGGATGACAGTAACCTAGTAAGTGCCTACCTCTAACATTTTCATACTAAGAATTCCCTTTCTTTATACTCATCATCTTGTATTCTTTCCAGCCTTCTCTAGCACAGAAACTCCATCAAACACCAATTTCCACTTTCGGGGAGCCAATAGTCCCTAAGATTCCTGTGGTTTCAGAGGTGACTAACCCACAGGCCTCTCGGGCAGCTCCTATTGATGCACCTGAAGCCTTTAAAGTGCCTGCTTCTTAACCTCAGGTTCCCCCTCAGGTACATCATAACTTAGACATTCTGCTTTTCTTCTTCATAAGTTAATTACTGACTTTGGTCCCCACTTCTGCTATTTGTAGGCCTCTGTTGAAGGTTTGAGCACTGTCTCTCCTCCCTTAGTAAGCTATGACAATCCCCCCCCAGCAATCAGAGGAAGTAACTTCCCCTCCACCTGCTTCTAAGGCTCCGGGCTTAACTCAGGTAGATTTACCTTGTCTTCTTCTGACTCATAAATTCTCCTTTTAACATGTTTGTCTTGGTTGCAACAAGGTTCTGGAGAAGGTTCGGGTAAATCTCCACCGCACATAGTGCGCAAGAGAGATCTTCCTCGTCCCCCTCCTGGTTGTGGTATCATAAGAATCTCTGTCCCTAAGCCTATGAGTAAGCGAGCCAAGACTTCTACCACAACTACTTTCATTCCTACTCCTCTAGCTGAGGTTACCCCTACTGTTACCGTTAAAGGTGCGAGATGTGCAATTTCCGCTTCTTCAGTATCATCATTGCCCGATGTGGTAAAGAAATTTGGGCAAATCAAAACTAAATTGCAGTCACCTCAAGCATCTTCTGAATCTCCTTCTTTTCAAAATGCTCGTCAAATCTTCAAGGATTGGATGAAATGGGACTTCACAATTTCTTTCAGTCTTAAGATTCTTCATGACGCGAAGAATGCCCTTATTGAGCTTTAAAGCTCAGTTGTTGTCCCAGGCTCAATATAAGTATTTTTTTAGTTTCTTCGAGAATTTGCGGGCATTAAGGGATCAGCATCAGAAGGCGAATCAGGCATCCAATAGAGTGAAGCGCTTTCAGGAAGAGTACAATCGCGCTCCGGTAGTTGGTGGAAAAAGGGTCAGTGATGGAAGAAAGGATTGCAGTGGTTGATTCTGAAATCTAGCGCTTAGAGGAACAGTTGTCTTTACTCAACATCGAGAAAGTGACCCTCACCAACCACCTCTCCCAAAAAGTAAAAGAGATAAAGAAGATTTCGCAAGAGGTTGAGGATTCCAAAAACCAACTTGTGAATAGCAACATGTATTTAGGAGAACCAGGCCGAATTTACCTGATCTTGTTAAGAAAAACTTCCGAACATCTTGGACACACCCTTTAGTTAAAAATCCCCTCCCAACCTCTGGAGGACCTTCCCTAAGGTTTCTTTTTTCGGTTGTCCACAAAACACTTCTGTAGGCTTCTAGCTCTTCCTTCTTTCTTCTCTTGATCATTTTCTGATTAAGGATAACTCTTGCTGCTGGTACTTCTAGCTCATACTTATATTGATGTTAAATGTATAAAACTACCCCCTCTATTATGGCTGCTTTGGATTTTTCGAGCATCTTGAGAGTTTCTTCTATGGATCCTTCATTCTGTTTTTACCTCCCAAATGGCTCTCCCTTTCTCTTTCTTGGCCCATGCTAAGTTGATCATGTTTATTGGGGCTTCTGGGAAGGGATCCGTGTCAATCATCTTGTTGGCCTGAGGTTTCTCTAATAGTAACTTCCCTTTAATGATGAGATCTTGCACCCAATCTTTAAACTGAACACAGTTGGTGATAGAGTGGTTGAATGTGTAGTGCAGCTTACAATACTTTTTCCCTATTAATTCCTCGGGCTTAGGCAACTTTTTTGTGCTATCTGGTACAATTATTCTTGCCCATACCAATTCCTCATAGATTTTTACAGCCTTGGTTAAGTCAAATGAATAGTTCTGGTATTTTGGGGGTTTTATGGGAACAAATGTTCATCACCACCTTTTGATCTTTGACTGGTTAGACTAATCCATTCACCATTAAGGGTTTAAAGGGAGTGGTCATCTCTGCTGCACACATGTCTATCGCTTCTCCCCCATGACCATCATTTTCTTCTGGCTCTCCCTCACACTCTACTTGGTTGATAGCGGCCTTACTTTTGTAGAAAGGTGGTGTTTTAGATAAGTGCTTCAATTGCTGCTCTTTGAGCAACAACTTCTCATACTTAGTGACCGCAATCATCAGCTCTTATAGCTCATTAAACTATACGTCATAAAATTTCTTCCTCAAGGGTAGTCTTAAGGCCTTCTGAGCCATAGCTATAAGCTGGACATGGTTGATGGAATTTGGGGGCAACAGAAAGTACCATTGAGATGCTAAGCCCACCAATGAGTTCCCAAATAACCTCAACTTATAGTTGGGATTGTCTTCAAATACCACACAATGGTTGGAGAACTTGAAGATGTGATTTATGAGGGGATACATTGTTATCTTCTCCACTGAATGTTGGGAATGCGGGCATCTTAAAGTTAAGAGGAAAGCGATTATGCTCATCAATGAACTTCGGGTAAGGCTTTTGAAGGCGATTCTAAACAACAGACGAGCTTGTGGTTGGGTATTCCTCACCACCATCCTTCTTAACTCAGCCAACTCATCTCTAAGTTGTTGATTGGCTGTATTATTTGACGAGGTATGATAAAGTGGTTCCCACTTCGGGCTACGATCGTTGCCCAAGTTAACCTCCTTTCTTGTCTCGAGCTTCTTCCATTTGACCTCTCCTCCTTTAATGGCCATTGGTGGTGGCCTATAAACATGAGGTTTGTCTACTTTGGTAGGCTTCCTTTTCCCACTGTATTCCCTAATCAATTGGGGCATCCCATATTTTGTTCTTTCTTTTTCATTTTGTCCCCTACTGTTTAGTGAAACTAGGGGGTCGAGCAACTCTTCTTCCAGGATTTCTTCCAACACTGGCTGACTGGTTCCAGATTCTTCTTTGTTCTTTCCTTTATTCCTCTTTTCCTCAAGCAAAGGAAACAAAGGAATAACTGGCTCCTCCACATGGCTAGCTTCTCTCATTATTTCTCTAACATGATCATTTTCAGGGGTAGAATATTCTAGATCTAGCCTTCTTTGCATATTTCCTATCAAGGTACATAGTCTGCTTATTTCCTTTTTCGTTTCTAGAGAGTTTTTCTCCATGCTTTTCTAAATAGTTATCATGGTAACCTTTAGGTCTTCATTTGTGACTCTCCCTCTTGATTTCTCAAAAGGAGTTAGGCTTTCCGTCAAGATAGGCCCTTGCAAGTCTTCAGGGAGATTTGCCATGCTAGATCTTGATGTACACTAGAGTGGTTTCTGCTTTGTTTTCCTCCTAAAGGTTTGTTCCTTCCTTCGTCTTTTTAACATACAAGACTTGTGGTCCCACTAGGCGTGCCAAAACTATGTTCGGGTAGGAAATCTCACGATGAGGGGTCCCTGGCTATAGCACATAGCTCCCTGAAGAGTTGGCACTTTAGTTGAATATCGGGCTTCGGCTTGCCGAGATACTGCAAGAGGAGGACAAAATTAGTTCTGAAATGTGCCTTTGTGGGGCATTAGGTGTAAGCCTTGAGATTCACAATCAAAACTAACTAAGTACTAAGGCTAGGGCTGGAAAAATTCCCGAAAATCCTGAACCAAACCAAAAAAATCCCGATCCCCAACCGAAAAAATCTCAACCGAAAAAATCTCAAACCGAAAATTCCCGAACCAATTCCGAAAATCCCAAACCGATCCCGAATCATTTGGTATGTGATTAGGGATTGCTTATTCTAAGTTTGGGAATCCCAAAAATCCCGAAAATATATATTATTATTATATATATATAATTATATATAGAATAATTGCAAGTTTGCAACCATTGGATTGTTTCAAAACAATCTGGGTCGTCCATTCTTTGTTAGGGGTTTCCAACCCTACCCACTCTCCGTCTCATTTCATTTCGACAGCCCTCCCCTCTTCATTCAAACTCTCTCTGAGTCTCTCCTTCTCCAATTAGACCAACACACCCTCCCACAATCTCACTCGAATTCTTTTGACAAACTCTCTCTACACCGGCCACCACCACACCTCACGACCACACAATCTCCGACCCTCCACCCTCCCTCCACCACACACAGTCACACAGCCAACCCTCTCTCTCACGATTCTCTGTCGTGATTTTCTCTCTGAGATTGTCACTGATTCTCTCTCTGTTTATGGGGTTTCGAGTTAGGGTTAGGATTTCGATTTGGGGGTTCGAATTGGGGCTTTTGCAATGGGGTTTCGAATTAGGTTTCTAGGGTTTCAGGTTAGGGTTAGGGTTTCGAAATGGGGCTTTGAATTAGGGCTTCTGCAATGGTGTATACGAAGTGAACGGCGGGTTTAGCGTCAGCGGAACTCCGATGAGGTATTTACCTTACTTTTTTTTTTAGTTTGCTTTTCTTTTTGTTATGCACCCTTTCATTTATTTTTTTTCCTTAGCTTTTTGAATGGGAACCAAAAGCATGAGACAGATGGGAACCAAAAACAACCAATGGCCCATTAAATTTGGCCATAATTCATCTGATGTTGTTGGGGTAAAGGAGGAATGAGATAGGTGGAGTCTGCTTTCTTTGCTCATCTGCTTTTCTGGGTTTATAACAATTTTGAATTTTTTGCAATTGGTATAAATTTTCTGCAATTGATATGAATTTTCTGGGTTTATACAAATCCCGAACACGTCCTGAAATCCCGAAATTTGGAAATCCCGAAATTTCGATTTGGTTTCAGGTTGTAAAATACCGTCCCGAAAATTATTAGGTTGGGAATCAGGCTTTGGATTTCGGTACAGGATCCCGTCCTGAACCAGCCCTAGCTAAGGCGTGTCACTACCATTTCTGTATGGCAGATGTAGCGCCCTAAGTTATTCTAACTTCTTGTTATCAAAGGATTGTCGCAGATGGGTTAAGTCTACATTAAGTTCTTTTCTATGCCTTGAGATCAAAGACTTTTAGTTCGTTATCTTGCATGCTTAAAGGGTGGAGGTCCAGATCTGATCAAATCATCAACTTTAATTCACTTTTAATCTTTTTATGACAACAAAACAACTAAGCGAACCAAATTTGAGAGCTGATGGAACTATGGATCATCAAAAGACTAGAAATGACTTGAATATATATTGGAGAATACATTATAACACCATATCTATTAATTGAAAGACAAAACGAAGAGAGGCGGGCAAGATTTCACCTTGTCAAGCAAGGTTAAACGTCTTGCGAGCTCTTCTTTGTTATAGTTACAAAAGGGTTGGGTACTAAAAGAGGGATGAGTGGTAAATGAGTTTACACAAGAGAATCAATACTACATCATTTATATAAGGTAGCAGAGCTTTTACATAGACAAAAGATGTCTTTCTAAAGGAAGTCTAAGGCTAAAAGGTTGCAGAATTTGGACAAAGCACAGCTTTCTGGATATTTGCTTGACTGAGAGGCAAGTTGTATGTTTGTTTGTTTGATTGGTTGAGTGTCCTTGTCTCTGGGCCTTCTTCCTCCTTTTATAGGCAAATTAACCTGATTGTACTATTTCTGCTCTTGCCCGAAAGCAACTGAAGGGTAGTGAGTCATCAACCTTTTTATATGTTATGCCATTCAGAAAGTGCTTTTGGGCCGAGAGTAGGTGGATTTCCATCGGTTGTCACTTCTCTTATAAGCACCTAGCCTTTGCATTAAATGGGGAGCCGTCTTATTGTCTCGAGATGGGTATTTGGGCTTCACTCTGGGCCTCGGGCAAAATCTCTTTTATTGAGCTTTTTGGGCTTTCTTCTCTTGAAGTCCAAAGTTAAATATTAACCCAAACACATACAACATGAGAGAGAATCTGTTTTGTTAAACTATAACCAAGTTGTGCTCAACCTAGTTTAACAGGACGATAACTGGAGTTTTAAACGAAGAGACACAACAGCTTGTTGCAACACTCTACACACCATTCTCACACATATAGATACATATAGATATGCAGTAGCACACCGTCAGTTAATTAATCAATCCCCAACACAACTGTAGAGGGCATTTTATTCTCTTTTTCCTCAAATGAACAGTGTAATCTCTTTTGTTTTACATTATAACACATCTCAATGGAAGTTGGTTTTACCTAACATTTGTAGTGTTTTGGGTGAGGGATTTGGTAGTGAGGTTTACTGTTAGTTCTTTTGTGTTACTAATGCCTAGTTCTTCCAAAATGATAACATAAAGATCCCAAAAAGGTTAACCTTGGATTTAGTTCTTACAGTTTCTCGTCTTCTTTCTTGCAGGATAGAAGAACATGGTTCAAGAGATTTGTGAGTTGTTCTTTCACTTCTATTCTTGGGTGCAATTGTTAAATTTGCTTGTGAATCTCAAATTTTTGTTTTATTGTTGAATTTGATTCTAGTGGCTTGCACCTGTAAGACTATCTCCAAATGAGATGTCAAATATGTCAAATATGATTATAAGACATTTAGTTGTTCTCCAATGGATATGCCATATATGATGTGGCATGTGAGTCATTTGACTCTTTACTTTCTAGCTGCATTTTTTGACAGCAAACAAAGGAGTCAAATATATTTAATTAAATTTTTTAATACATGGGTTCCATTAACTACCAATAGAATAAAAACTACAATTAATTTTTATTATTTTTAATAGTTAATGTAACTCTAGGCCCAATAAAATAATAAAATAAATATTTGACACATCCATTGGAAAAGAAGAGAATTTAGCACTTGTATTTAATTTGCCACATCAGCCATAAAATAAAATTTTGACATCTTATATTTGACATCTCATTTGAAGATGCTCTAAGGCCTAAAAACTGTCTTCTACTCTATTGCCAAGGAGTAGAGAAGCAGAATCAGGTGTTCTCAATTTGACCTCAACTAGTAATTACTTTCATCAAAAAGTTAAAATAAAAGTGCCTTTAAATGGGCATTTAGTGGATGTTTTAATGTGGGCAGTTGTGAGGGCCATGTTGGACTGATGAATTATCTTTTATCAATGTCAGCCTTGGGAAGATAGAATGCAGACTGCACATGAGCAAGGCACTCTTGTTCTGCTCCAGAATTTGGATCCAGCATACACTTCAGCGCAAGTGGAGGTAAAAATCGCATTGGAGCTTTAGTTGCATATGTTGTTGTTACTTGGTGCACAGATTTTGAACTAAATGTACTAATGTAGTGTATTCAACTCTAGGCTGCCACTTATATGTTGGTTTTTCTACTTTACAGCAACATCTAATTTGATCTTATGTATTACATTTCAGGTAATAGTATGGCATGGTATTAAGGAAAGCTGAACGGCTAAGATGATTCAGCGGACCGCAAATTCTAGTCCTCACTATGGTATAGATAATGTATTTAAATGACTTATTTTTATTCTCTTATCTATTTTCTCGGAAAAATTAACTAAATCTTGCTTTCAGATGATATCATTTATTTGTAAACACAACATGGATGAAATTACGCTTACAGTATAATTGTAAATCTTTTGTTTGTTCATGTTGTGGGACAAGCTCTTGTGATTCTCAAAACTAGGGAAGCAGCACAAAAGATTGTTAGAGAATTGGATGAGGGCTGCCTATTGTTGTCAAATGGAAGGTTTGTAGTTGGATGATATCCTAGCACAAGCTCTATAGCGTACATCATTTTGTTATTTACTCTCATATATCTTGTTTTATTTCTCCTTGTTTATCTGTTCCACTCCCCATTAAATAACTTAGAACCCACCTTTTTTTGGTCATTTAACTACCGAGAAAATTCGGCACCAAAATGCACGGAAAATGGCAACAAGGCTCCTTACAAGCATCAACACGTATAAGAGAAATACAAGTGCATAAAGTTGATATTGTTTGTTTCTGTTTAAATTTTCTTCTCATCTACATATTTTTATATTTTATTTTCGTATCCAGAGCAGAAAGAAGCCATATCAACTTCACATTGTTCCCAACCCAACACTATTGAATATGATATGACCATGGAGTGGTGTCTACAACAAGAAAGATCAGATCTTTTTTGGAAGAACTTGTATAAGGTCTTTGAGATATTAAATCTCATTTTCAATTTATTGTATTGTGATGGATAATGCTATTAATGTTTCTTCGTGTTGTTTCCTTTGTCAACCTTTCTTAAATGATTTTGTTTTTGCTTTTCAAAACTTTGTTTTAGCAACAAGGAAAGGAGTTGAGACAACTCAAAGCTAAACTTAAACGCAAAGATGCACTTAAGGCGAAATAAGCATTGTGGCTGGGTGAACTTGCTCCCATTGGTAAGTTTTACAACAAAAAAAAGATCTCTACTTCCTCATTGAGTTACTTAATTAACTTCCGTTGCTCCTTGAATTCTTTCGGCCATCAATGATCGTTACGTCAGCTCTATGTACTGTGATTCAAATGAAGCTCTTCTCCTCTTTTGGAGCTTTGTGAATTTGTCAAGAATGATCTAGTTTCATATTTTTTTAATATACTTGTGAGGAAGTGATTCATGAAAGTTCAATGCAAAGGTTTTAAGGGCTATGGGCCAGCATATGATGTGTATCTGTTCCTCTATACAGTGTTTTGCACAGTGTGTGCGATCTAGCACATAAAGTTTCGGTTAAATACTTGCATCGTTCGTAGTCCTTTCCTTGAGTAGGAGAAACTCAAATCATGTATTTGCATATTCTGTTTAGTCTACTCTCTCTTTCTCTCTCTCTCTCTCTCTCTCTCTCTCTCTCTCTCTCTCTCTCTCTCTCAGTTTAGTCTATTGACACAATCCTTTTTTCTTCCCCCAGTTTTATCATGGAAGAACTTATATGGCTGGGCCGTAATTCAGGGATTGGGCAATTTCATGGTTGCGCGGGTACAAGTATTTTGTTCAGGACTGGTTTCCAGGTGTTGTGAATCTCACCCGAGTCTTCGCCAGTAGGAAATAACTGGATGGTATGCTTCATATGAGCTCCATCACCGAAGAAAAATATAAATTCCGTAGTATCATCTTCAGATAGGTGAATGGCCATTTGTACTGTTATGATTTAGGTTATACAAGTGTTTTTTCATCTTAGTCGAAATTAACAGGCCGTGTTCAGTGTGTGTACAGTTATGATTTAGGTTAAACAAGTTTTTTTCATCTCAGTCGAAATTAACAGGCCAAAATTCTCTTCTAGTTCACTATTTACCATTGAAAAGTTTCTCTGGATGGGGTAACTGGTCAAATTCACTATTTTTATGGAAGAAGGAACTTACATTTAAGGAGATAACAAGTATTAGTATTAAATTAATCACGTTACGTACATGAGAAAGTTATAAGACATGATCACGAGATAGGTTTAGAGCAGCTCCAGCCATTGGAGTTGCACAGGGGACAGGCCCCATGTGGGAGCCCGAGGGCCGGTCGATCCAAGTCCAGCGTTGAAGGGCCCGAGTGAGGGTGGGAGCCCAAGCTCAAGGCCCATGGAAAATCGACAGGCCTGTGGCCCGAGCCAGTGACTTCAGCGTGACGCAAGGGCTGGGTCCGGCCTTTTTATTTATTTTTTTTGTGTCAGGCGCGTGCCCCTCACTCGTGAGTGGGGGCGCGTCGCCCGACAGGTTAACAGGCGCAAGTGGTCGGCGTCAGTGACCGTTGGGAAGCCACGTGGCTTCCCACGGTCCGTTCGATCCCAACGGCTATTTCATAAGAGCCGTCCGATTTGCAACGGTAATAAAAAAAAAGTTGATTTTATATCAACCGTTCGATCTGAGATCAACGGTTGATATTAATATGCTTTATAAAATAAAAAAAATAGTTTTAAAATTTAGAAAAGTTACCGTTGTGACACTTGGCACAATCTGGTGTGTTGGAATTCAAATTTTTTAAATCCAACGGCAGAGATTAATTATTTGAATAAAAATTAAAAAAAATGTAAAAAATCCGAAAAAAATTGTAAAAAATCTGAAAAAAAAATTGTAAAAAATTGTTTTCACTTTTCTATAAATACCACTTCTTCTCCATCTACCTTACACCACAATTTCATATTTTCTCAACTACTTTCAATCAAATTCCTATCTTTCTCTCAAAGTTTCAATCCAATTTTTTTTTCCACAAAATGACTACTGATGCAGGTTCGAATTGGTCGCTTCTTGAAGATGTTGCGTTGTGCACTAGCTGGGTTGAAGTTACTCATAATTCCCTTACAGGTAATGAGATGCAATTGCGAGAAATGTGGAGTTTAATTCATGATAAATTTCTTGAGCAAATGGGTGGGAAAAGAACTAAAGAATCGATATCCAGTTGTTGGAAAATACTTAGCCATTCCTTTACTACGTGGAGAGATGCCTTGACACAAGCTAGTAATAATGTTCGAAGTGGGGCAAATTATGCGGATGAGGTAAGAATATATTATAATTATTTGTTTGTATTATTATTTTGTTACCTAATTTGATTATAATTATTTTTTTGTTTCATTTATTTGTTACCTAATTGTTTGTATTATTTATTTGTTTGCAATATTTATTTGTGACCTAATTGCATTATTATTATTTGTTTGTATTATTTATTTGTGACCTAATAATTTCATTTTTATTATTTGTTTGTATTATTTATTTGTGACCTAATAATTTCATTATTATTATTTGTTTGTATTATTTATTTGTTACCTAATAATTTCATTATTATTCATTTGTTTGTATTATTTATTTGTGACCTAATAATTTCATTATTATTATTTGTTTGTATTATTTATTTGTTACCTAATAATTTCATTATTATTATTTGTTTGTATTATTTATTTGTTACCTAATAATTTCATTATTATTCATTTGTTTGTATTATTTATTTGTTACCTAATAATTTCATTATTATTCATTTGTAGCAACTTCAAGCACAAGCATGGTATGGTGCCAAAATCAAATCAAGAAACAAATCATTCACCTGGTGGGAATGTTGGAATATTGTTAAAGATTGTCCTAAATTCAAAGTTGTACCTGTTGGTCCAGAAGTATGCATGAACAACATCCCTCTACACAGCACCTTTGTACACAACACCCCTCCACACTCTACACCCGATCATGGCTCCCATGTTGATGAAGAAGATGGAGAAGAAGTGCCTGAAACGCCCATTCCTGAACAAGCGTCGGGGTCGACCTGTTATCCAATTAGGCCTCTAGGTAAGAAGGCTTCAAAGAGGGAAGGGAGTGCTTCCAAGAATGATTATGGAAAGTACATGCAAGAACTTGCTCGTCAAGGTGAATTGACGTTGGCGCGGGAATTGGCGAAATATGAGGCTGACAAGACTAGAGAAGAGGTAAAAGCTGCAGCTATTCAACAAGCATTTGAAGCTGAACAGAGGGAAAGAGAGCTACTTAGGCAAGAAAGGGAGTTGCTTAGAGAAGAAAGAATTGCACAACGAGATCGTGACATTATGAACACGCGTTTAGAAGGGATGTCTCCAAATTCTAAATATTTTTGGCAGTCGGAGAAAGCGGATGTGGTGCAAAGGAAGCGTGCAAGAGAAGCGAGATCAAGACAAGATGGTCCTTGCACAACAAGACAAGATGATCCTAGCACCACAGAGTGGTTAAGTGGTGAGGAATAGGGTACTTTTGTAATCGGAGCCCATAGTTTTCCAATCACTTTGGGTTGTAATTTATTATTTATGTTGTTTCCATGTAATCGGAATAGGGTACTTATGTAATTTATTATTTATGTTGTTTCCATTTTATTGAAGTTAGTACTTTATTAAAAGTGAGAGTACATGTATTTAATTTCGTAATATATTTATCCAAATAATAAAAAACTCACTACAAAAAACACACCAAATAAAATTACATAAACATACCAAATAATTCACACCAAATAAAATTACATAAACATACGAAATAATAAAAAACTCACTACAAAAAACACACCAAACAAAATTACATAAACACACCAAATACAAACAAACATACTAAATAAACTTAAGTATCTTCAGCTTGTTTCAATGCCTACTGGTGCTTTATCAAGTCAATTTGCCGATCAATGTGCATAGATGACCTTTGAAATGCAGTATATCGTTGAAGGACCCTTTCATTGTAACGTCCATCCATTTCTAATGGATCGTGTTGCACGGGTTCTTCGGTGGCATCATGCGCACAATATATCCGTGTTCTTGAATTGTTCATCATGTCTGCCTCTGGCTCATATTCATCAACCGCATCATAATCGAACTCATCTTCCACAATCATGTTGTGAAGAATAACGCACGTCATTATGATGGATCGAAGTGACTCTACATCGAACATTCTGGCAGCACCCCTGACGATCGCCCAACGAGCTTGAAGGATACCAAAACAACGCTCCACATCCTTCCTGCACCCCTCTTGACAGCTTGCAAAGTGTTTTTCCTTTGCACTTCGCGGACGAGGCACTGTTTTGACAAATGTTTCCCACCGTGGGTAAATGCCGTCAGCTAGGTAGTATGCCCCTTCGTACCTACGTCCGTTGACGACGTACGTGACTTTTGGTGCCTTTCCTTGCAGGACGTCGTTGAACACTAGGGATTGGGCAAGGACGTTGAGATCATTTTGAGCCCCCGGAACCCCGAAAAAGGCGTGCCATATCCATGTATCAAAAGATGCCACTGCCTTCAAAATGATAGATTTTGATCATTTTCTGTCCCCATATGCGCCTTGCCATGCACTTGGACAGTTTTTCCACGTCCAGTGCATACAATCGATGCTTCCTATCATCCCAGGAAAACCTCGCATCTCGCCCTTCTTCAGAAGCCTTTGCAAGTCCCAACGAGTAGGTTTTCGAAGGTACTCTGCGGTGTACAAAGATTCGACTGCTCCGCAAAACCTCATCAGGGCCTCAAGAATGGTTGATTTCCCCATCCTCGTTATCTCATCCACTTGGTCTGCAGATGCTCCATACGCAAGCATCCGCAACGCAGCAGTGATTTTTTGCTCAGGCAGGAGACCCATAACACCACAAGCATCCTGCTTTTGCACAAAGTAAGAATCATGGTTGCAAACATCAGTCATGATTCTGTTGAACAAATGTCGTTCCATTCTAAAACGACGTCTGAAGTACGTATCAGGAAATGCACTGTTATGGACAAAGTAATCGTCCAACAGCTCTTCACCCCGTCGTTGCCTGCTTCTATCAAGGTTTCTTGAACGGTTGGGCCTGCATATCTGAGCAACAGTCTGGATGACTCGACGGGAATGTGAGGCTCTGGTCATTCTTGTTTCGTCATCTCTCCTTTTACGCTCCTCATCCTTTTCCATCTCATTTTCGGCTATCTGAAGGTTGAACATTCCTTCAGATTGGTTAAACAATTCTTCCTCTTGCTGATCGATTTCCCACATCATCCTTGATGAAGAAGAAGACATTGTAATGATGAATGGTGAAGAAGAAGCAGAAACTATGAATAATGAGATAGAGATGTTGAGAAAATTGGTGTGAGACTTGTGAGGATGGATGGTGGATTATATGGACGATTCAGAAATGATTGGATTGTAGATAAGGCCACGTGGCATGCCGTCATTCGTTAAAAATCTGATCGAAATCTATCCTCAAAGATTCTGAAAAGATAATGACACGTGGCACGATCGTATTGGATAAAAATCTTATCGAAATCGATCTCCAATAATTATATTTTCGGATAATGACACGTGGCGCAATTTTGAACGAGTTAAAATCTGATCAAAATCTATCGTCAAAGATTCTCAAAAGATAACGACACGTGGCACGATGACATTGGATAAAAATCTTATCGAAATCCATCGCTAAATAATTGTTTTTTTTATAAAAAGACACGTGGCGCAACGAGAACGATTTAAAAAATCTTATCCGAAATTACAAATAATTTTATTTTGTATTATTTAAACAAACAAAAAAAACTAATATTTTATTGCATATTGCCAGGGGGAGGGCTCCAAGGGTGGAGATGCAAATGACAATTACTGTTCATTAATGACAGTTACTATTCATTAAAGGCAGTTACTGTTCAAAAGGGTGGATTCAATAGTGGATTGCCAAGGGGAAAGACTCCATAGGTGGAGTTGCTCTTATGCATTGCCATTTTGCCATGCGGTTTTGTTGTTGATTTTGGTATTTATAAAAATTAAATACGGAATTAGAGTGAAGGAATAAATCAAGCCTTGCCTTTTGATTTAATTTATGATACTTTTCTATTGGATTTGACATCCTCCCAGCCAAAGCAACAAGGCGTTGAACAGTTGAAACACGAAAAAAGTTGGTCTACTTTCGCTGTTCCATGGCAAAAATACATTGAAAATTTTAGATTAATAACACCTGAATTTTTTCTACTTTTGCGCAATTCAAAATTTACGATTTTACAATTTAGCACTCTGGTTAGGGCTCGTCCGATAAACGTATATTCTTTATACAAGCGATATGGAAGGGAGAAATTGACTTTGGATATCAAGTGCAACACGACATGTTCTTGACCATTGTGTTGCAAAAGACTTGCAACCAGTGACGAAGCCACATCAGGACAAGGAGGTGTGGCTGCACCTGTCGTTGTCGGAAATCCCTATGAAGAGCGAGGAATCTACCCCTTTGGACTTGCACGTTAAGCGAAATGCTTAAATGAACGGAGACGGCGAGTTTGCCGTCAGGGAGCTCGGGAAAGTCAAGCTTCTCCCTGCCGTGAACGGTGATCAAATGGGGCAAGGGTTGGGTGGTTCTTGTTCCGGAGACTAAGATGAGTTGAATGGGAGTGGTTGCCGAGATAGTATTTGCCATAAAATTCACCTAGAAAATCTGCAGAAAACTGGGTCGGTACTCAGGTAACCAAGTCATCGGGTTGGTCTTTCTAGAAATGGTAAGTCTGCTCCAGGTTTGTTGGAGCTCCTATATACTGAACGTCCAATTTGTCCCTATCTTTGCTCATTTATTTCTCATTCGTTACAACTTCGTTTTGCGAACGATTTTTACCCACAATTGTGGAGTCGAGCTCTATTCGAAAATACTAAAAGTAACCTTGAAAGGTCTTACAGATTTTTAATGATTAATTACAAAAAAATTGAACTTCATAACTTGCCAACTAAAATTCTAAAATTAATGTTAATAATAGTACTTTCCTGAAAATACAAATTTTAATAGTGAAATTTAAGGATAAAATTTCACATTTAACATTTTAGCTTCGCCACTAATTATAGCACACACGTGTTTCCCTTAAAAAGCTTAGCCATTTCTTCCATTTGCTTTTAAACTCGTATGAGTGTGTACCATTTTCGTTAAAAAAATGATGAGGATTCCCTTTAAAAGGGACTTGTGCATTAAGTGGATAGAGGTGCCGAATTGCAAAACTGAAAAACTGAAAACATTTGAACACGATGTATGAGTACAAACTCAATAGGCGCATGACATGAGTACAAACTCAAAAGTTTTTGTTGGAGGAGGCCACAGTAATACCACCTTTTACCTAATTCACCGGTCAACGTTTATTCCATTCACACCAAGTAATTTTTAATTTATTTTTTACATGAAGTAAGTAATTAGGTAGGTAATAATCTGTTTACCACTTAACTCACTTATCAACAAGTACGACGTCGTATCAACTGCCTCAAAATATGTGACCGTTAGTTTTTAAAATCATAACTACGGACACCTCGAGTAGACGTTAATAGAGATGGATTGTATACCTTTCCTTTCTCGTACATTTCTAATGTCCTTCTGTTTTATACGGTTACGCTTAAGTCACGTTAATATTTTATATTAATTTTTTTTTTAAATAATAAAATAAAAAATAAATATTGATGCGATTTAATCGTGCACGAAAAAGTATGGGAGGGTATAAAGAGGGGAGGTAGACAATCCATCTCCGACGTTAATTCCTCCGTTCCGTCTTCTCTCTCCCTCCTCTCCCTCTCTCTGCTCACTCTGTGCCAGGTTTGGTAGCACTCACTCTCTTTTCATTTAATTTCGTTGCCCTCCTCGTCCATTGAAACACTCTCTCCACTCTCAAAAGTGAAAACCAGAAACAAGCCCGTCTTCGCCTCAAATATCTCTGACCTACCAGAGCTCCCAAAACCCAGCTTCAACAAGCTTCACTCTGCGGTATCCATGGAAGCGGCGCCGTCTTAGCCGTACCCAGAAGCTCCAAACGCAAAGCCCACATGTTGTTTCTCGTATTTTTTCCAACCTTTTGCTCTTAAATGTCAAAAAGTCCAAAACTTTGAGGATTTTTTAGTCGTATTTTTCTTAAGACACCCACAAAAGAATGGGGTGCGCCCAATCGAGAATCGACAACGAGGAATCTGTGTCGCGATGTAAGGAACGGAGAAACCTAATGAAAGAGGCGGTGGTGGCCCGCAACGCCTTCGCTTCCGGTCATTCCGGCTATGCCGTGTCCTTGAAGAACGCCGGCGCTGCGTTGAGTGATTATGGCCATGGAGAAACCCAAGTGACCCAAGAGATGGAAATTCTTCACTGCCAACACCGGCCGATGGACCCTGCATCTGAGCCGCCGCCCCATTTGGAGAATTTGAACCTTCCGCCGCCTCCGCCGCCTTTGCCCACTTTTACTCCGAGTCCGATCAAGCGGGCCATCAGCATGCCGGCGATGAGCGCTGAGGCTCGAAAAATGGGGGGGCGGAGAGTTGGGCTGGCCATTGCCGAGGAGGATGAGGAAGAAGAAGAAGACCATGAACATGGTGAGGATGAGAGCCATAAAGGATTTCAGAGGAGATCGAGAAATGGGGCTTCGGAGACGACGACGTCGTCACCGCCGCCGAGGACGCCGGAGATAAAGGCGGTGCCGCCAATGCCGGAGTCGAAGGGCATGGCTTGGGACTATTTCTTTATGGTGGATAACATGCCGGGACCTTCTTTGAGTGAGAATGAAGAAGCTGAGGAATTTGGTGAAGATGAGAATATGGGGATTGGTGGCGGCGGCGGCGGTGATGTGGATGATGGGGTTGAGCCTAAGACTCCGGAAAAAGTGGAGGATATTGAGGAGAAGCCGGAGGAGGAGACTCCGGTGAAGGTGGCAATTGAGCATTCGAAGACTGCACCACCGGAGTTCAGTAGGAGAGTAGCTAATGTGATTCCTGGTGTGACTTTGATGGACATATTGAATAAGATTGATGATCATTTCTTGAAGGCCTCCGAGAGTGCTCAGGAGGTTTCCAAGATGCTCGAGGCCACTCGGTTGCATTATCACTCGAATTTCGCAGATAATCGAGGTATACGAGTCTTTGTATTTGCTTTAAGATCAAGTTCTCTGTATGATGTGCTTTTATTGTTCTGTTTCTTAGGTGTGATGCAATGGTTATGTTGCTCTTAAAAGTTTGAAAGAGACCTTTTTTTTTTTGCTCAAAAGCTTGGGCTTTAGCATTTAAATATCAAAATAAAAAATCTTTGGTATTCAAACTACCTTTTGGTAATCTGATGTCAACCAAAGATGTTTACACTTTCTGAAAGGTTGATGTCAACCAAAAAGCTTTAGTTGTCGGCATTTGTCCTCTTTTGTTTAAAGGTTGATGCTTTGAATCTTCCTGTTCCGGCACTTGAAAATTGTTGAACTAGCTTATGAGGGCGGAATTTGAATGGCTGTTGTACCAAGAACATCTTTTGGGGTTTTCTTAAAATTCTATTTGTGAGAGAGATCTGCTGAATAATTTGTTGGATGTGGTACTAATTCTCGTGATGTTATGCAGGACACATTGATCACTCTGCAAGGGTCATGCGTGTTATTACATGGAATAGGTCGTTCAGAGGCATACCAAATGGTGACGGGAAGGATGAAAACTCAGAAGATTATGAAACTCATGCCACTGTTTTGGATAAGATGTTGGCATGGGAAAAGAAACTTTATGATGAAGTGAAGGTATATTGCATTAGTTTGTTTCATTTTAATCTTTTGCATCATGTACACTGTTCGTTGTGGCGGTCCTCTTTCTAATTGGATAATTGATAACAGAAAAATGTACGGCTTCCTATATGTTTATTCTCTTACTACTTTATGTTGATAGCAAGGGGAGCTTATGAAGGTTGAGTATCAGAGAAAGGTTGCTCTGCTGAATAAGCAGAAGAAACGCAGCGCTAGTGCTGAAACCTTAGAAAAAACAAAAGCAGCTGTAAGTCATTTGCATACAAGATACATTGTTGACATGCAGTCCATGGATTCTACAGTTTCGGAAGTAAATCAATTACGGGATGAGCAGCTGTACCCTAAGCTTGTTTCTCTAGCTGATGGGTAAGTTTGTGCATTGAGATATCTTGTTGCTTATTTACTTCGTTCTTGTTGCCCCTAGTGTCTTCTTGATTGATCAGATTATCGTTTCTGTCTTTAAATCATTTTGGTTATGCATCAAGAGCGTTTCATCATAAATAGACTGGCAACATTTAATGTTCTACAAAAGTACCATCTCTATTGCGGAAAATTGAACTGATGGACGATTTCCGTTTCTGTAATGTTATGTGTTGAATTTTGCCATCCTCTTTTGTAAGGTTATGTGCTCGCACACAATTATTGTACGTGATTTTTCATCTAAGTTATTTGCTTCCACCTTAATTGATGTGACCATATGCTTGTTGTATTACTGAGAAAAGGTTTCCAGGGGAAACATATTAATCACATCTGCAACTCAGGATGGCAAGTATGTGGGAGAACATGTGCACACATCACGACAGCCAGCTGAAGATTGTTACAGACCTAAAGTCCCTCGACATTGGCCATACTCCAATGGAAACAACCAAGCACCACCATGCCGGCACTGTCCAACTTTGGAACGTTCTCCAAGAATGGCATTCTCACTTCGAAAATCTCGTGACTCATCAAAAACAATACATCCAAGCTCTTAATAGCTGGTTGAAGCTTAATCTCATTCCCATTGAAAGCAGCTTAAAAGAGAAAATCTCATCCCCGCCAAGAGTTCAGCATCCGCCAATCCAAGCTCTCCTCCATTCATGGCATGATTTTCTTGAAAAGCTTCCTGATGAACTCGCAAAATCTGCAATATCGTCCTTTTCGGCTGTGATAAAGACCATAATAATTCATCAGGAGGAGGAGATGAAGCTAAAGGAGAAGTTTGAGGAAACAAGGAAGGAGTATCTGCGTAAAAATCAGGCATTCGAGGACTGGTATCAAAAGTACTTGCAGAGACACGCGGAAATGGATGAGGAGAGAGGTGAAGATGCAGTTCCCAAGGATCCCGTCTCAGAGAAGAAATTTATTGTTGATAGCTTGAAGAAGAGACTGGAAGAGGAATGTGAAGCTCACCAGAGACACTGTATACAGGTGAGGGAGAAGTCACTCGGGAGTCTCAAAACTCGCCTGCCTGAGATCTTCCGCGCCATGACAGACTACGCTTGTGCATGTTCCGAGGCTTATGGAAAACTGAGGTCCGTTAGAGAGACACAAGTATGAAGATGGTGATGTCCTAATGCGTATGATCTGTTTTGCTAGGAAGTAGGAGGATTGTGCACGTTTTTGTATGTGGAAAAATTGTTTCAGTTGGTTGGTGATCTTTATTCCTCTGAAAAAATTGCTGAAACATGCAATCATGCATAGGAGACAATGAAGTTGTGATTCTAAGGGAAATTTCATTTAACTTATGCTTTTTTTTTGCTTGTGGAATTGGTATTAGCACTTCAAAATAATCGAATTACTCTCTTGCCTTTTTTATATATAAAAAAAAAAGTGTTGATATTTTTAAAATGTCGATATCAGCTTCATATTTTTAATCATTGTCTTTTTTTTTAGTTTTTTTCTTCTTGTCTTGGTTAATATGAGAGTGAGCCAGAAATTGTAGATGGTTTCCACATGCAGTTAAGATTCTCCTGTGCCACCATGACACGACGATTATTGGACGGTAATGCTATCGGGATTAAAACTCATTTTCAAAAGTTTTAATCCTACTAACGTCATCATCATTCAATTAATACTTGTCATATGTTTCAGAAATACATCATGATTCAAGTGAATGGTCATCATATAATAAATCGGTGACACGATAAAATCTCGCTTTTGTAAGAGATGGCGCACTAGGGCAGCCCCACACACTCGTTACTTGGTAAAACATGGAATCTATCAAAAACAATGTTAGTGGATGACCGACTGACATTGTCAGGTCAGGTAACGTGCGTGGCACAATCGAGAGATAAAGGTTATGAGAATATATGACAAAACAATCAAACATGCTAAATTCTCTGACTGACTGACTGAGGATCTGAGGTGCCGTGGTGTAATTAATTAATACGAGAAGTCATGTGATATTTTTGAATGAGGATTTTGAAGAATCTTTTAATCGCATATATTTATTGTATATGGTATGATTAGAAATTATTTTAAATTATTTTATTTAAATTTGAACATAAATTGTACTTGATGGAAACTGATCGCATGATATATGATAAACGAACACGATTAAAAGATCATTTACATCCTTACAAAGATGAGAAAATGAAGAAAACATATTATTCTTTGTTCGTGATTAGTTTAATAGGAACTTTAATGAAAATCTTCCGGGACTATTCACTTTAGTAAAAAACCATACTTTTATATTAAAAAGTCAATCCTGGTACTATTCATCATACTCTTTATTTTGTCCTTTATCGTTAAAATTCTAAGTTTTCAAGTTTTTTTCATTAGTTTTCCTTAGTTTAATCTCAACCTACGATATTCTTGTATTTATGTTTTTGTTTTGTTACACTACCTTTTAAGCAAATGCATATTTGGCAGTCCCATTCGATCACGAACTATGAACATTGCTTTTATCACGGGTGATGCCATAAGAGATTACATCTAATTAAATTATTCTTTTAATAAAAAATATAAATAGGTCTCACATTTATTACAGAGATAATTTATATCTGGTTTACAAAATGTGATTACCCTAACATTTTCTTTCTAACCGTACAGTTGCCATTGCAATTCAACTCTTTCTTGGAGCTTCATGGAGAGCAGAGTTGTTTGTAATTAGGTAAGTCTTTCCTTTTCCAACAATTTGGAGTCCGTTTCGACCATATTATATTGACCTCGAAATCACAAGTACTTGTCAACTAGGAAGCTTAAGTAACCTTTCTAAGATCTCTGCCGAAGCACACGAGCCAACCTCAAACACATGAGTTTTTCATTTCTCCACCATCTTTTGCGTTGACTCAATGTCCACCCGATTTTGTACATCAAGAAATACAATAAATTTTAGAAAAGTACCAAGTGCTTCTTCAAGAAGTATTTGAAAAGCAATAAAATGCGCTTTAAGAATCCATAAAATTGTTGATAAAAAAAAAAAAAGCGCCAGAAGCATTTTTAGTTAATTATGCAATGCTGGCATAAGAATTTTTAATTTATGTAAAAGCTCATGAAAAAATTTCAAAGGTGCTATATGATTTTCTTTCAAAGACTTCACAACTTCCATATGTTGATAGTCTAATCCAGGTTAGTTAAGCTTTGGAAATTTCAACACAATCTAATCGGAATAATTAACAAATAATCTTTTTTTAATTACTTTTCAAAGGAGGGTAGGCATGCGGCTATAAAATGATGACTCTTTCGGCGGTCACACTTTTGAAATCTTTAAACAAAGCTGCTTGCTGACACACCTCTCTCTCTTCTAGTAACCTTTGTTATAGTATGGCCTCTTCATCCAAGCTTTTTCAGCTCATGACCATTTCCAACTTTCAAATCTTACCAACTTTACCAAAGTTTCAAGTTTACATTTTTTTCTGTATTCAGAATAGGTGCATTACGTGTCATAATATAAATAAATAAAATATTATATTTTTCAGTATCTCTTCATTTATAATTTATATTAGTGTACCATCTTGTGTTCTACGGGCTATTGACAAATTGTCAATAACACATGAATTCCACCCAATATTAATAGTTAACATGTAATGAGTTTTTGTTTCCACAGTTTAATTTTGAAGTGTTTTTCACTAACATTATCGTGTAACGATTAGAGGAACTGCACTAGTTAAATATATCTTTCAAATGGGTAAATTATTATTAGGAATACGACTTTAATTTACATTTTTTGTTTCTTGGTGCTAGAAGCCACCTTAACGAGCAGCCGAGTTGAGCCAAGTCAAAAGCTAGAGCCATCTATTTCCAAGAAGAGCCCTTACATTTAAAATATATATACATTATATAATATGTATATATTTAATGTCTATATATATATATATATATATATATACATTGCTTAAGCTAATTGATTATCTAGATTCTACAGAGATTAATTAGGTGCACAAAACTCGGTCTTTGTCTTGGCAATGGGCATCAGAGAGTGGAGAAATTCACGCAGCCAAAGCATAAGGCTGGGACACAACTACGACATGCCAAGCAACTACAACAAGTCTCAACCAGCGTGGCAAAAATTCTGGAAAAGATTCAAGATCGAGAGGAAGAAAAATTTCGGTTCAAGTACTGTCACGCCGCAGGCGCAGACGTCTTATGATCCGGAAACATATTCGAAGAATTTCGATCAAGGGACGGGATGGATGGAGCCGGATAACTTGCCGCGGTCTTTCTCAGCTCGTTTTGCTGATCCTTCTAGGGTTTTGCATGGCAATAGGAATTTACTGGATTGATGCTTTGAATGCTGAAGAAACTTTGTGTATATAGTTCTTGATCTTGGTACGTTGGAATGGTTTTTTCTGAATTTATTTGCTCTCTCTCTTTCTCTCTCTCTCTCTCCTCTTTCACATTCATCGTTCCATATATACGATAGTTAATTACTTTAAATTTGTTTAAGCATCAATATTATTGACCACATAACCTATAGGAAATGATAAAACTCTCCATATGGAAAGAAAATCCATGTAAAATGATTGAGTTTGGCCAAGGTTTAGTCTTTGTACCTTAGCTTAATTTTTTATCTCAAACCAAGGATAAAGAACTTTCCTACAAATAGTATATATGTCACTGTTACCGCATTCTAAACAAATCGAACATTATTATGTATTTTAACTTTTTTACGCAATAATACATAATTGACTTAAGATATCACCGCATGACAATTCGGTGCATTTAAGTTTCTCTTAAATAGAAGGTAAAAACACAAGCGGAAGAACAACAAAATCTTAGTGGTCTCTGGAATGAAAAGACAAGAAGGCAAAAGATAAACATTAGATTGGTCCAACAAATCATGGCCGTTGATGAGATTCCTACGACTGAAAAACTTTGCCAACAAATTAAGCACACCAAAAAAAAAAACCCTAGAAAATCAACTCCCAAGTTTCAACTTTCAATCCATCAAATCAGATCACAAAACCAAACCAAATAATACCAAATAAAAAATACAAGATAATAATTCACACCAATCCACTGCCCTCAAAAATTGAATTTTAAAGCAGATTGCTTGTGACTTGTAGATAAAGTAATGAACAATAAAAAAGCCAATATAATCCCAATGCAAAATCCGGTAGCCGGTGACTCAGACGATGGTTGCCGGTGATTCTGTGTTCACCATGAGGTTGAGAATTAAAAATTAAAAGTTTATATAGGCCGCACGATTGGTGTGAACAGTCAGGATTGAATGATCCGGAAAAGATTTCCCACAGTGGCGGAACCAGAATTTTACAATAGTGGGGACATGATTTCTATATAAAAAACAGTTCATTGCACCATTCCATCAAGCATCTAGAGGGCACCTATCAAAATTTACCAACATTCGCCGAAAGCTTGTGATGACATCTATGATATCTGCTTGTTCTTCTAGCATCTACATGTGCCAAAGGCTAATAGGGTGTCAAGACCTGCCTGCCAAGACTTTCTGAGCGAGCATTACAACATCATGTGGTGCGCACAACTGGGTTGCGCACAAAAAAAGGAGAAGGAAGACGCGAGAAAGAAAGAAGAAACTTGGAGAAGGAAGTAGTAAGGCTAGGCTGTAATTCAACGTTATTCACTCTCTTTAGTTGGGATCAAAGGTAAATATAGCAACAAATATACATGGAGATAGTAGTTGTTGGGGTCATAAGCAACGTGAAACTACTTATCGGAAAATGTTCTCAAAGAAATGCTGCCTCCATCGGATTTTGGCTGGCTGCCATACACGGTTTATATAGTTTGAGAGAGAGAGAGAGATCACCAATAATGGCCAAAAAAACACGAGTCGTCCTCAAACTTGTGAAACCTATTTGCATCTCTCATAAAAAACACCACCTTCAAAACCTTCGACAAGCCTTTGATAAATGCATGGCAATCCCCACACACTCTCAAGTTCTTGAAAAACCGAATAGTCTTGTTCCCCTTCTCCATCTCACCATGCACCAAAGCCAGCCCAATTGCCAACTTCTCAATGTGAAATCTCAAGCTCTCCTCTTTTAACTCCTCTTCCACATCGTGTAGCGCAAACCTAACCCTCGTGAACATAACCGAGCTCAAATTTTATTCTCTTCTCAATCTCCTTCAACACTTGATGAATCTTTTCTGTAAGCAGATGTGTCTCATGTCCGTTGTAGAAGAAGCAGACCTCCTTATTGATCTCCACCCAAATGCGTCCAACCTCTTTCTTTAACCCTTTCATCTTAAATAGTTTTCTTATTCTCTCGCACTCTTTCCAGTACCCGGCCTTAGCATAGATGTTTGACAACATCACATAGTTGACAGGGTTATTGCCGTCCATTCTCAAAAGTGTCTCTCCTACTTGTCTACCTTTTTCCAAGTCCCCATGTACTTTACAAGCACTAAGCAGAGTTTGTTATATTCCAACGTTTGGTTTTAAAGGCATGGTGTCTATGAGATTCTTAGCTTCTTTTACGCGCCCGGCTCTTTCAAGGAGATCAACCATGCAAGCATAATGCTCTACATTCTGTTTAATTTGGTTGTCGCAGCACAATCTTGAGAAGTATTCTTGTTATTCTTCGACTAGTCCAGAATGGCTATAGGCTGAGAGCATGGCTAACTAAGTCACTCCATCGGGTTCAATGTCATCTGATAGCATCTGGTTGAAAAGATAAATAGATTTCCTTCCAAGACCATGTTTTCCGTAGCCAGTGATCATAATCGTCCAAGAAATTACATTCCTCATCGGAGTTTCATAAAACAATCTTTCTGCCTCATCTGTCAATCCACACTTGAGATACATATCCAGAATTGAATTAGTCACTAATATGTCTAAACCACATGGGATTTTAATGGTGAAAGCATGCATTTGCTTACCTTGTTCTATAAAAGCAAAATCAGCAAACACACCCATAAGGCTTGATAGAACAAACTCGTCTACTTGATGGTCGATACTAACCCTAAGCTGCCTAAACAAGTCCATAGCTTGTAGTAGATTGTGTTCTTGAGCATAACCAAGAATCAAGGAACTCCAGGACAATAAATTTTTCTGTTTGATTTGATCGAATACTATCTGAGCTTCATTAAGTGCCCACATTTGACATACAGATCAACAAAAGCACCGGCAACAGTAGTCTGAACTGAACACGGGAATCCTCTTGTTATTAAGGAGGAGTGTATTTGGCTTCCTTGCTGAATTGCTCCAAGGCCACTACAAGCCTTGAGCGTGCTTGTAATCGTATACTCATCGGGCACTTCCCAGAGCCCTTGCATTTTCCTTAACAAAACCAAAGCTCTCTCCCCATTTCCTTCAAGTGTGAATCCGACTATCATCGCGTTCCAACTGATAAGATTCTTAACTGGCATCACATTAAAAATCTGTGCTGCTTTGCGAAATTTTTCACATTTCGCATACATGTCGAGGATAAAATTGCTCACCACTGTCACCCATTCAACACCAGATTTGATGCAAATATTGTGAATTTGCATTCCATTCTCAGCAATTCCCACAAACCCAGACTCCTTGAGATTGATCAAAAAAGTGAACTCGTTTGGTTTAATCCCCGAAAACCCCATTTTGCTAAAATGAGACAGTGACCCTCTGGCATTGCCATTCTATAAGTAGCCACACATTAAAGCCATCCACGAAACCACATTTCTTTCATGCATTCTATTAAACAGTTCACAGGCAATCCCCATTCTACCACATTTGCCATACATATCTATAAGATCGTTGTCTAACATCAAATCAAACCCAATTCCCATTCTCATCACCATCCCATGAGCCTGTATTCCCTGATGAAGTAGCAAATTCCTCGAACAGTTTCGAAGGAGATTCGCCAACCTCTGCCGCTCATTCATCCTTCCAAGCAACCCCGTTCTGTGAAGTCCCTAACGAGAATTAGCGCCTTATCTGTCAGAGAATTGGAAAATTCCTTCGTACCCAAGTTACTAAACTGCAAAAACACTAAAGGGTTACAGAGAATCCACGCTCAGATTGTGAAGCTCTCGTTATCACAGAGCACTTTCCTGGTTACAAAAATGGTGGACCTGTGTGATATATAGCAAAACTATTTCCGGGTTACAATAAAGGTGTTTGATGGAATGTCTGAACCGGATGTGATTTCTTTGAATAGTCTCCTCTTTGGGTGTGTTTGATTAGGGTAGTGAGAAGGGCAGGAGCTCCGTTTGAAGAAACTCCTAACAAGGCTATTGTGTCTTGGACAACAATGGTTTCAGGGTATACGAAAATCAGGTGGTACGCAGCTGCTGTGGATATTTTCTGGCGAATGTAAATACTGGGTATTGAAGCCGGATGAGATCAGTATTCTTTCCGTCTTGCCGGCATGCATGCATCCTGGAGTCGGCTTGTGTTTGCAATTCCCCGATTGAAATTTATGTGAAATATGGCTGCATTGACCACGCCTGGCAGTTATTTGATCAAATGTTGGAGATGTATGTATTTCTTGGAGTACCATGGTTGCAGGGATGGTGAATTACGGGAAAGCTCGCGGAGAGGTTTAACTGTTCCAAAAGATGCAAAGAGCAAAGGTTGAACCTAATAGCATTACATTTCTAGGTCTTTTATCAGCCTGCAACAACGTTCCTAGACACGTGGCAACACTACAACAACGTTCATAGAGTCCCACATCGACTATATACAAGAATGAGGGACTCTGCTCACATATGAAAGGAGACTTCTCTCCCACAATTAAGCTCTTGGATCTTAAGACCACTAGTCTAGGCTTGGTCCTCTGCTTATGCTTAAACCATTCTATTATGTAGACAGTACATTATTAATGAAAACTCTTATAACTGTAGACGGAGCCATGTAGCCTAACTGAGGATGAATCGCGTGCATCTCATGTCTACTTTTCTACCCTTATCTCTTTACATATGATATCACTATAACTTAGTGACCAAAGCACCCTTGCAAAAGGTTACTAAACCACTATTTACGTTAACTCAAGGTCGACCGAATTTTGTACATCAACAAAGTCAACATATTTCAAAAAAAACAAGAAAAAAAAACTTGAAAGTGCTTCTTCAAGAAGCATAGGAAAAGTACTAAAACGCACTTTAAGAATCCAAAAATTGTTCATAAACAAAATCCCAAAGCATTTTTAGTTATTTATATTTGCAATGCTGTCATAAGCATTTTTAATTATATAAAAAGCTCATGACATAAAAAAAAAATTAATTAAAGGTACTGTCTGATTTGCTTTCAAACACTTGATAACTTCACATGTTTGATAATCTAATCCAGTTTAGTTAAGCTTTGGAAATTTCAATACAATCTAATCTGAATAAATAACAAATAATCTTTCTTTAATTACTTTTCAAAGGAACGTAGGCAAGCGGCTATAAATGATGACTCTTTCGGCGTTCACACTTTTGAACCCTTTAAAGGAAAACAAAGCTGCTCGCTGACACACCTCTCTCTACTAGTAACCTTTGTCTCATAATATGGAGTAATATGGAGAAATTTTTAGTTGTGACGGGAACACAAGTGGTACACCACGTGTTTTAATAGAAATTGTGAGAAATTTTATTTTTTAAATTATTAACTTTTTAGCACATATATCCCACAATTTGTTTAGTAACACGTAATATACCACCCCGTGTACCGGTCGCACTAAAAAATCTCTCTATAATATAGCTTCTTCATCCAAGCTTCAGCCCAAGACCATTTCCAACTTTCAAATGCTAACCGACTTTACCATAGTACTAAATCTAGATTTTTCTATGTATTTGATGTCATAATAAAAGTGAAAAAAATAATATATCTTTCCGAATTCCTCTATTTGTATTAAGTAGTGTATCATCTTGTATTCCACGGGTTTTTCACAAATCGTCACTAACATAAGAAATATTGTTTTGCACTAATATTAACGTGTAACGGATAGAGGAACTGCACTAGTTAAATATAGTTGTCAAATGGGTAAAGGGTAGTTTATATTTTTTTGTTTTTTGGTGCTAGAAGCCATCTTTTTTTTTTTAAACAAATGATATTATCTACACTAAAAGTGGAAGTGAGCTAAACTTAGGTTAACAATAATGTAGAGGAATACTACTAGACCTAGACGGTATGCTGAAGCCACCTTAACCTTAATCCAACTTTAAGAGCATCCAAGTTGAGCCAAGTCAAAAGCTAGAGCCATCTATTCCAGGAAAAGTCGTGTGTGTGTATATACATATGTCACACTTAGAAAAAGATGATATATATATATATATATATATATACACGAACATATATATATATATGTATATATATGTCACACTTAGAAAAAGATGTCATATCTTTACATGTATATATATATATACACACACACACATTGCTTAAGCTAATTGATTATCTAGATTCTACAGAGATTAATTAGGTGCACAAAACTCAGTCTTTGTCTTGGCAATGGGCATCAGAGAGTGGAGAAATTCACGCAGCCAAAGCATAAGGCTGGGACACAACTACGACATGCCAAGCAACTACAACAAGTCTCAAACAGGGTGGCAAAAATTCTGGAAAAGATTCAAGATTGAGAGGAAGAAAAATCTCGGTTCAAGTACGGTCACGCCGCAGGCGCAGGCGTCTTATGATCCGGATACATATTTGAAGAATTTCGATCAAGGGACGGGATGGATGGAGCCGGATAACTTGCCGAGGTCTTTCTCAGCTCGTTTCGCTGATCCTTCTAGGGTTTTGCATGGCAATAGGAATTTACTGGATTGATGCTTTGAATGCCAAAGAAACGTGGTGTATGTAGTTCTTGATCTTGGTATATTGGAATGTTTTTTTATTTTTTTTAATTTGCTCTCTTTCTCTCTCTCCTCTTTCACGTTCATGGTTCCACATATATGATAATTACTTTAAATTTTGTTTAAGCATCAATATTATCGATCACATAACCTATAGAAAGTGATTAAACTTTCCATATGGAAATAAAATCCATGTAAAATGATTGAATTTGGCCAAGGTTTAGTCTTTGTACCTTTGCTTAATTTTTGATCTCAACCCAAGGATAAAGAACTTTCCTACAAAGAGTGTATCTGTCACTGTTACTGCATTCTAAGCCAATTTGTTATGTGTTTCAACTTTTTTACGTGGTAGTGCATAATTGACTTGAAATACCGCCACACAGTAACATTTCCATGTATATAAGTATCTTTCATATGAGGAAAAAACACAAGCCGAAGAACAACAAAATCTAGGTAATCTCTGGAATGAAAAGACAAGAAGGCAAAAGATAAACATTAGATTGGTCCAACAAATCATAGCCGTTGATGAAAATCCTACAACTGAAAAACTTTGCCAACAAATTAAGCACACCAAAAACCCCAGAAAATCAACTTCCAAGTTTCAATTTTCAATCCATCAAATCAGATTAGAAAATCAAACCAATAATACCGAATAAAAAATAAAAGATAATAATTCACACTAATCCACTGCCCTCAAAAAATGAATATTAAAGCAGATTGCCTGTGACTTGTAGATAAAGTAATGAATAATAAAAAAGCCAATATAATCCCAACGCGAAATCCGGTGGCCCGTGACTCAGACGACAGTTGCCGATGATTCTGTGTTCACCATGAGGTTGAGAATTAAAAATTTATTCCTGGCCGCACTATTGGTGTGAACGGCCGGGATTGAATGATTAGGAAAAGATCTCTTTCAGTGGCGGAACCAGAATTTTACAAATAATAGGGTCATGATTTCTATGAAAAAAAAAAGGTTCATTGCACCATTCCATCAAGCCTTTGGCAAGCACCTATCAAAATTTACCAACATTCGCTAAAAGCTTGTGATGACATCTATCGATAGCTGCTTGTTCTTCTAGCATCTACATCTGCCAAGCTGCGCCTAGGCTAGCAAACTGTCAAGACCTGCCTACCAAGACTTTCTGAGCAAGCATTACAACATCATGTGGTGCGCACAACTGGGTTGCACACAAAAAAAATGAGAAGGAAGACTCGGGAAAGAAGGAAGAAACTTGGAGAAGAAAGAAGTAATGCTAGGCTGTAATTTAACGTCTTTCACTCTCTCTCTAGTTGGGATCATAGGTAAATATACGAACAAATATAGATGGAGTCAGGTAGTTGTTGGGTCATAAGCAGCCATTAACCTTGAGCTGACTGCGCTACTGATATCTCTTTTGCTATATATCATATATGTGCTTATGAGACTTGCGTAACTGGAAAGTTTTGATGCTCAGCAAAATGGAAATTTAAACTACTCATTGGAAAATGTTCTCAAAAGAAACTTTGCCTCCACCAGATTCTGGCTGGCTGCCATGCACGGCTTATATAGTTTTAGAGAGAGAGAGAGAGATCACCAATAATCTCCACAAGAACACAAGCCGTCCTCAAACTTGTGAAACCTATTTGCATCTTTCACCAGAAACACCACCTTCAAAACCTTCGACAAACCTTTGATAAATGCATGGTAATCCCTACACACTCTCAAGTTCTTGAAAATCCTAATCGTCTTGTCCCCTTCTCCGTCTCACCACGCATCAACACCAGTTTGATTGCCAACTTTTCACTGTGAAATCTCAAGCTCTCTTCCTTTGACTCCTTTTCCACGTCGTGCAGTGCAAACCTCACCCCGTGAACAGAACCCAACTCCGATTTTATTCTTTTCTCCATCTCCTTCAATACTTGATGAATCTTTTCTGTAAGAGGATACGTCTTATCTCCGTTGTAGAAGAAGTAGACCTCCTTATCTATCTCTATCTAACTGTGTCCAGCCTCTTTCCTTAACCCTTTCATCTTAAACAGTTTTCTTATTCTCTCGCACACTTTCCAGTACCCGGCCTCAGCGTAGATGTTTGACAGCATCGCCTAATTGACAGGGTTATTGTTGTCCATTCTCAGAAGTGTCTATCCTACTTCTTTACCTATTTCCAAGTCCCCATATACTCTACAAGCACTAAGCAGAGTTTGCTGTATTCCAACGTTTGGTTTTAAAGGCATGGTGTCGATGAGATTCTTAGCTTCTTTTACGCGTATGGCTCTTCCAAGGAGATCAACCATGCAAGCATAATGCTCTACATTCTATTTAATCCGGTTGTCGCAGCACAATCTTAAGAAGCATTCTTGGCATTCTTCGACTAGTCGAGAATGGCTACAGGCTCAGAGCGCGGCTATGTAAGTCACTCCATTGGGTTCAATGTCATCCGATAGCATCTGGTCGAAAAGATAAATAGATTTCTTTCCAAGACCATGCTTTCCGTAGCTAGTGATCATAATCGTCCAAGAAATTACATTCCTCCCTGGAGTTTCATTAAACAGTCATTTTTCCTCGTCTGTCAATCCACACTTGAGATACATATCCAGAATTGAATTAGTCACTAATATGTCTAAACCAGATGGGATTTTAATTGGGAAAGCATGCATTTGCTTACCTTGTTCTATAAGAGCAAAATCAGCAAACACACCCATAAGGCTTGATAGAACAAACCCATCTACTTTATGGTCGACACTAACCCTGAGCTGCCTAAACACGTCCATAGCTTGTAGTAGATTGCGTTCTTGAGCATAACCAAGAATCAGGGAACTCCAGGACACTAAATTTTTTTGTTCGATTTGATCAAATACTCTTTGAGCTTCTGTTAAGTGCCCGCATTTGACATACAGATCAACAAGAGCACCGGCAACAGTAGTCTAAACTGAACACAAGAATCCTTTTGTGATTAAGAAGGAATGTATTTGGCTTCCTTGCCGAATTGCTCCAAGGCCACTACAAGCCTTGAGCGTGCTTGTAATCGTATACTCATCGGGCACTTCCCCGAGCCTTTGCATTTTCCTAAACAAGACCAAAGCTCTCTCCCCATTTCCTTCAAGCGTGAATCCGGCTATCATCGCGTTCCAACTGATAAGATTCTTAACTGGCATCACATCAAGCATTCGTGCTGCTTCGCGAAATTTTCCATATTTCGCATACATGTCAAGGATATAATTGGTCACCACTGTCACCCATTCAAAACCAAATTTGATGCACATATTGTGAATATGCATTCCATTCTCAGCAATTCCCACAAATCCGGACGCCCTGAGATTGATCGAAAAAGTGAACTCGTTTGGTTTAATCCCCAAAACCCCCCATTTTGCAAAAATGAGACAATGACCTTTTGGCATTGCCGTTTTGTAAGTAGCCACACATTAAAGCCATCCATGAAACCACATTTCTCTCAGGCATTCTATCAAGCAGTTCACAGGCAATCCCCATTCTACCACATTTGCCATACATATCTATAAGATCATTATTTAACATTAAATCAAACCCAAATCTCATTCTCATCACCATCCCATGAGCCTGCATTCCCTGATGAAGTACCAAATTCCTCGAACAGTTTCGAAGGAGATTCGCCAACCTCTGCCACTCATTCATCCTTCTGAGCAACTCCGTTATGCAAAGTCCCCAACGAGAATTAGCGCCTTGTCTGTCAAAGAATTGGAAAATTCCTTCAAACCCTAGTTACTAAATTGCAAAAGCACAAAGGGTTATAGAGCATCCACGCTCAAATTGTGAAGCTCTCGTTATCACAGAGCAATTTCCTGGGTACCAAAATGGTGGACGTGTGTGACTACATTGGGAATTTGCTCTACGTTGGTTTGTTATTCAAGCAAGTAACGGAGCCGAACTTGGTTCTGTTCAACAAGATTAGAGCTTATACGCATAATCACATATATGATTTAGCAATCAATTTGTATAAGTAAATGCTCCTCAGAGAAGCAGAGAACCAATTTTTCCTGACAAATTCACGTTCTCGTTTGTCATAAAATCTTGTGCCGCGATTTTATATGAAGTTTTGGGGAGGCTGGTTCATGCCCAAGTGTGAATTTTGGCTTAAGTCGCATTTGCTGATAGAGATGCATTGATGGATTGGTAAACAAAATGATAATTTAGAAGATGCACATAAGGTGTTTAATAGAATGTCTAAACGGGATGTGATGTTTTGGAATAGTATCCTTTTCTGGGTATGTTAGATTGGGGCAGATGACAATGGAAATATGTTGCCTTGGACAGATGGTTTCAGGGCATACGAGAATTGGGTGCTACCTGGATGCTTTGGATATTTTCCAACGAATGCAAATACTGGGTATTGAAACCGGATGAGATCAGTATTCTTTCCGTTTTGCTGGCATGCGCGCAGCTTGGAGCTTTGAAGGTTGGGAAATGGATTCACATGACTCGGATAAGAAGTGGCCATTGCAGTTAGGGTTTGTGTTTCCAATGCCTTATTTGAAATATATGTGAAATGCGACTGCATTGACCAGGCTTGGCAGTTAGTTGACAGCAGGGCTGGCGAATAATGTGTTCAAGAGATGCAAAGAGCAAAGGTTGAACCTAATGCATTACATTCTAGGTCTTTTATCAGCCTGCTCACACTCTGGTTTATGGAATGAGGTAGTCGAATATTTTTATTCTATGGGAGAAGATCATAATATAGAGCCAGAAATCGAGCATTATGGTTGTTTAGTTGATCTTCTGGGACGTGCACCTTGATCAGGCTCTTGACAGAAAAAAGAAGATGCCGATGAATCTAGGCTCAAAAGTTTGGGTTCGTTGTTAAGTTCCTGCACGGCTCACTGCAACCTCGAGATTGCCATTACCGTGAGAGAGCACCTTTCGGAGCTTGAACCAGAGGATGCAGGGAACTATGTGTTACTTTCCAATATCCACGCATACCTAAGGAAATGGGAGGATGTGTAGAGGATAAGGAAACTTATAAGAAGCAAGCGCACAAAGAGAACCCTGGGTTACAGTTCAATCGAGGTTAACAATATGGTTATGGAATTTGTAGCAGGTGACGATTTAAAACCATTCGCAAAAGACATTTTCCATGCTAGAGCTGCTCGTTTCTGAGCAGAACATACAAGATGATAAGTTAGAACCTATACAAAATGACATGATAATAAAAATATCGGAAATTCGAAAGCAAATTTGATCAATTTGACTGATATAAACTAAATTTCCAAAGAAAAACATACAAGATGATAAGTTAGAACCTATACAAAATGACATGACAATAAAAATATCGGAAATTCGAAAGCAAAGTTGATCAATTTGACTGATATAAACTAAATTTCCAAAGAAAAACATACAAATCCTAATCCTAGTTGAAATGTTATGCAAAAGAAAGGCCACATACAACAATTATTGCATACACAGCATTATCCATAAACAGAGCATCAAGTACCTTCTTCCCCTTCAAGCCTATCCCCAAAGCCACGCCTAACCGCTCAGCCCACTCATATTTGGTGCCACTAAGATTTTGACAATCACCGAATCGGGCAGGCACTCTGGAGAGTCTTTGTGGACCAATGTCGAAAATCCGTGACAGCACAAGTGTGACATTGGTCACCAAAACCAGGTACACAGGCCTAAAACCCAGAAGGGTTTTAACCATTTTACTTCCAAGTAAAGGAAAACCAAAATGGGCAAAAACCACCAGGAGTGCAACCGCCATGGAAATGTAAATTCAGGTCCTTTCTGATGCTTCAATGGTGCTACTTATTCTATTTGCAGTGAGAAGTCTAGGCTTTTCAAACAACAATGATGACAGTGGTAATTCATTATGCACCGTTGATGGTGATGATTCATCATGAACCGTTGATGATGATGATCGTATTTTCTCAATCTCAGAAGTGAAAACTGCAATCTACAACTGCCATTAGCAAACACAACAACAACAACAACAACAACAACTAAAGATAGGGATTGGCTCTGATACCAAATTGTCACATCCCGGCCCAGGCCCTCACCACATCTCGGGCTCGACGCTGTCGTAACACGATATTGTTCGTTTTGGGCCTCGACCACGCCTTCATGGTCTTGTTTCTGGGAACTCACACGAGAACTTCCCAGTAGGTCACTCATCTTGAGATTGCACTCGTGCGAACTCACTTAACTTCGAAATTCAAATGCAACCCGAAGCTAATGAGCTCCCAAAAGACCTCGTGCTAGGAAGAAATGAGAATATACATATAATGCTTAGATGATCCACTTCCCTGGGCGATGTGGGATGTCACAATTAGCAATTACACCAACAGCAGTAACTAAATATTAAGGCCTTTGGAGATAGAGAGAAAAATGGCACCTAGGATATGATCAATGACGTGGGTTTTGGGAATCTGATCAGGGGAAATCGACAGCTGGGATGGCGGGTCTGTATCTTCACTGTGAGTTGCTGGGTGTGGCGGTGTTGAACAAGAAGAATAAGAGGGTAGGGTTTGGATCCGACCCGTGATTAGGGCAAGGCGGTCGACCCCTCACTCCATGATCTTCCTTCGTCAGGTTTCTCTGCTATTTGTGACCATATTTTTCAATCAATCGATAACCGCTTCATATTTTGCTTTTAGGCAAAAGCAGTTCATACTTCTTACGAGTTTATCAGATATCAATTCTGGTTCTAGGTCGATTGGTTTTGGATACCGCTTTTGATTCGGATCCAAGTCCGATAGTTGTGAAATTTCCAACTTGACCTCATACATTAACCAGCCTTTTTTAATATTTTTTTTTTCAAAAATATATTTCGTGAGATTTGAACTCGAAACTAGTTTCAACAAAGTGGAGACTAAGTTTCAATGATAACGGTTACCAGCTATTAGTTATATCTAGGGGTGGTATTGGTACAATTACCGTACAAAAACTCATGTACCAATTACCATACCAAACTTTTGATATGACAAAATCTATTACCATTATCGTGCCAAACTTTCGGTATATGGAATTTCGGCATGCCGAATAGTTCGGTTGGTATGGTATGGTAATGGTAATTACCACTTTGTTTTGGGCCAAAAATTAAATTTTTTTTCCAACCCAATTCAAGGCCCAAACGTGTTTTGGCCACCCTCTTCGGGTTTCTAAAACTTTTTTATTTAATTATGAGAATTTTATAGAAATTCATTTAAGAAACAAGAAGTAAATAGATGGAAGAATTGCTGAAAGAACCCAACATCCCTAAAAACCATAGTACAAAGATTCCTAAATTCCATCTCTACATTCTTTAAAATTGTACAAAAATTAATTTGATAGATGAAGCCAGGGAGAAAGGCATCCCAATTTGATGAAGAAGAAGATGAGATGGACTGCGAAGAGAGAGAGAGTTGCTGGAATGGGAGCAATATAAATGAAGCCAAAGGCTAGATGAGTGAAAAGATGAAGAGTCGTAGCGCAAGAAGGCTTAAATTTTTTTTATTAGGAAAGCAGAGGTTAGAGGGTGAGATGATTGGATAAATGACTAGGAAAAAAATATAAAGTGCATATATAATGATAATAATACCAAAGTATATATATAAACGAATAAATAAATTATATAATATTAATAGTAGTGGTACGGTACGGTATATCATTGGTAATGGTTTCAAATACTATTACCGTACCAAAAATGTAGGTACAATACAAATACCGTACCATTACCATTGGTACAAATTTTTTGGCACAACTTTGGTATGGTACGGTTGGTAATTTGGTTGGTATGGTAATTTGGCAAAAAATTCCACCCCTTCAATTTCTATTTTGCGGTTCAATTATTTAATCAAAATCATTCATTGAAAGTGAGAAGCATGTACTTTGGCAAATTTTAAAAGACTTTTTGGCAAATTTATATGATTTTAAAAGACTTTTTAATAAGTGACAGATTTTAAAGAATTTTAATGGATTCTATAACTCCATATGGATTTTGGCAAATTTAGATGGATTTTTGTAATAGATTTCTATGGATTTGTATGAACTTCTTTTATGAATTACGTAGGATTTTAAAGGATTTTATAACACTAGAAGAACATATAACAGTGGATATCATACTAGTTCGGATTTCAACAACTCAACTCTCTCTAGCAAGTCTGAGATATGATGCTTCAATGTCTTGGAAAGATGGGAAATATATTAGAAATGAAATAATAGCCATGCCTGTCTTATTGTCAATAGATTCCTAGGCCTTAATGGAACAGGGCATTGATAGTTCTTCCCACGATATAAACTAGATTGGTTAAGTAAAGCTGGTTATTATGACAGGCAAGGCAATTCACATGAAATCGAAGCTAAGGCTAGTAAAACAATTAGGAAGTTAATGTCAAAAGGCATGAACCCAAATTAGGCAGATTGGATTACACTTGGACTTGAACTTCTATAACCTATATAAAGAACAATTTGGCATGAACCCAAATTAGGGTTCCTCCTTAAGTAATTAAGCTTGGATTGACTAAACAATCATCACAAAGTCGTAAAGTCACAAAATCTGCGATTCGGCCTAAACAATTATCACAAATAAACCAGCAGTCATTACTTACACACCAACAACAATAACATCAATATGTGAAATAATAAAAATAAACCATGCAAGAACTTGGAAGAGAAGCAATACGTTAAGGGATGAGGGAATCAGGAATAAAAAATCAGAGAAAATAAAACCAACAATCATTACTCTTCTATATCTAAGAGAAGAGGACTGCTCTTATTCTAGAGCATGAAAAGAAATCAGAAATCAGAGGAGGAGGGTTGGATTCTTGATGGCATTTGGTATTTATACCATCATCCTCAAATCCATCAAAATCCTTCACTTATTAAAATCCTAGAAAATCACTAGTATTTTGACTACACCTAGACATTTGTGAACGTTTTTAAAATCCTAATCGACTACCGGTGGATTTGGATGTATTCTTTAAATTCTTCTTAAATCCTAATTTAACTACACCATTTTAAAAATCCTCTTTAAAAAATCTTAATGGACTACACTTGGATTTTAGAATGTATTAAGATCCTATTAAATCCTAATTTGACGACACTCCTTTAAAATCATCTGAAATCCAAATTGACTACACCCCTAAAAAAAATGTTGACTGACTTTCTTTAACAACAATTATCCACTATTAATCCTGAATCAACGATAAATTTTTGGTTCAATTATTTAATCATAATCATTTATTCAAATTGTGAGAATAAGTGTGTATTACCAGACAAACTAATCATTGGTTATTAACCAGTTATTGATGACAAATGATCGATCAATAACCTATTCACCGTTTACAAAGAAGGGTGAGATATGGGCAATTTTTAGAAGTACAAGTACAACTAGTGAAATTTTCCTTGCCAATTACCAACTTTGATAAGTATTAACTATTAACTAATAACTATGACTATAATCCGATAATACATATTAATATGGCTATACAAATGGCAAATATTGATACTGAATCATGCATGGTTATAAGCAAAATTAATAATCTCAAATATAAGTGATGGGGTGAGAAATAGCGTAACGCAAAAATCATGCATAGTTCAACAAAATTAGTAAATCAAAGATTTCAAAGACCAGATGATCTTCTCAAGAGTACTTAGAAAACTCAGCCAAAGGAAAGGATAATCCACTGCAATTTTTAAGTTAATCAACCCGTTTGTCGACTAAGATAAAACACCCGAAGTCATAGAGATGGTGCACTTCGTCTGTAAACCGCTCGGAAAGTCTGTCCTCCATTTCTGTCAACCTTCTGTCCTTCCTCGGTTGCAGAACTCAAGAGCTTCGTGACTGGATCTGCTTTGAGCTCTTCGTCTGTGAGAGCTTCAAACATGGGGTGATTCTCCAAGCAAGTCTTCATCCAGTCTCCAAGCTCCTCAACATCCGTAATTGTGTATATGATCCCACCAACTTCTAGAACGTAAGCATACTCATCCAGCAAGAATGGACTGATCACTCTACGACGATGATTTTTCTCTTTGAAGTGAGGATCCGGAAAGAGAAAAAACATCTTCGAAAGCTGTCCTTTCTCAAAGTAATTTGGAATGTATTTCATGGAATTAGTCCGAACCACTGAGATATTTTGGTATTGACCAGGATTTGTCACCCTTAAAGCCAAGATCCTTTCTTTGACATACTCTGTCACTTTGTCCCTAAGCTCCATCCCGATCATCAAAGTCTCGGGGAAAAGGGTTGACAGGCTTATCAGAAGCCCCCCAAAACCACAACCGATATCTGCAAACTGGATCTTCTTACAGCTATCAACTTGATCGGCCGAGGGGAAGTATTGTGGGTAATGAACAGAATAATCTACATGACGCGGGGAGACAGGCACTGGAAAGTGGGAGTCACTCAGAGGGTTGCTGTGTGCTCTTGCTCTGTAGAAACGCTTCCGAGGCAGGCCAGTCGACTTGCTAAACGTCGGGTTTGTTTCCTTTCCCGACATGACTTTTTTTCAGCTAACTGCAGAATAGTAACAAGCAGGAATTTCAGGACATGATGCTAAATTATGAAGGGAATCATAAAATGCAAACTAAGTAAAAATTTCCCTCTTGTTGCTTAGGCAACTTAAACCCTCAAAAAAGTGAGGTGTGCAGCGAAAGGCCTAACTCCACGACTGTCGATATACACTGCCGGTAAGGACCGAGTAAGTTTCACTACATACCAGTCTTGTACAAAAGATATCAGGGAAAGCAAAATGCAATCACCATTGTAAATCTTAGAAAAGTAAACCAATTGCAAGCATTGCCTAAACCATTAACGAAATCCCTATTCCTTGGATTCTACCTAGACAAACCAAATCGTAAGAAAAGGGTTTTCCTTCGGATATTTAAATTCATACTCGTGTAACTCGCAAAAATAACTTCAAAGAGGCATTATCACAAACAGGTGGTGGGCATATCTAACATATATCAGTTTCAACAAACAACAGTAGATGAACATTTACGACGTAAAAAGTTAGCAAAGCTAAACAAATTAAATCCCCTAAATTGTTCGAATGAAACTGTAGAGCATTAATGGCCGTCGTTCAGAAGAAGCCTCAGATGGCCGTAAAACCACAAAAACAATGGAAAACCAGAGAGAGAAGGTTTAAAGAGAAGGAACACAGACCTGGGTATCTAATTGGAGGTGAAACCCAACAAAATTTTGAAGCTTTTTCGAAGATGGAGAAGCTCTACTACCAAGTCTCGGAGGCCGGTAGGGAAAGTGCCGAGCGACTGGAATTTATTTTACAGAGCCAGACGCAGTCTGAAGGGTCGGAACGAAACGAAAGAAGAGATTAAAGTTGGGCTCTCCTTCAGGTTTGGGCTCCGGTGTATTTCGAATTCACTCAAAGCCTAGCCCAATTTGTTTAGGGTTATATGATCCGGCCCATCTCGCTACAAGAAAAGAAAAGTACCATAAGGCCCACGGGCCACAACTTATCGACAATGACGGCGCTATTTTCAAACCACGCTCTTTTGACACACGAAATTTGCACATTTGTTGGCACATTCTATAATATATGTGTCTCTCACATATAGGTGTGTTAATTTTTCGTTTAAGAGCTCGTTTGTTATGAGAGGGCCAGAATCACTCATGGAAGAAGCACATGAGAAATGTTTTTCCATAAAATCACCAAGAAATTCGTTTCTTAATAAATCTCAAAAGTAATTTTCCAAGTGATTTTATTGTTATTTTAGTACAAGCTAATATGGGGTGTGCAGGAATCGAACACATGACAGGTCTGTGAGAATGTGAAGGTAAAAAAAATCCTACATCGGTGAAAGGAGGCACCTTGTAAAGGGCTTGTAAGTGTTTGGGCTACTTTTCATTTTGCCAATGATTTTATGGTAGAACCTCAACTTTCTTAATGGTATTAAAGCAAGTTGATCCACGTGTGAAGCTCAACGGCCACACATAATCCACATCATCCAATTTGTGTTGTCCACGTGTTTGGTTTAAAAATTCGACACACTTGAGGGGGCGTGTGAAGATGTGAAGATAAAGTGAAGCTCAACGGTCACACATACTCCACGTCACCCAATTTGTGTTGTCCATGTGTTTGGCTTGAAAATTCGATACACTTGAGGGAGCTTGTGAGGATGTGAAGGTAAAAGACTCACATCAGTGGAGGAAAAAATAAAAATAAAAACTTGCAAGGGCATATAAGAGGCTGGACTGCTCTTCATATTGCCAATTAATTTTCTAGCATATAAGAGGTTGTGCTACTCTTGATATTGTCGACTAATTTTATGATGGAACATTAAATTTCTTCAAGGTGCAAGGGGTCAAACAAAGCATCACGGATGTAGAAGTATTGCCCTTTAATCACTTAGCTGCAAACCCCACGTTAAAAATTTTAAAAAAAAAATTAAACAAAAATTCAAGCCCCAAACTCCCAGCACTAAAACTGCCAAAATCCACCTAGTGCTCCTAAAATTCAGACTTCAAAATATGCTGTTGTGCTAAACAAACTACATATTACAATCCAATCCAATCCAAAAATAGTATAATCTAATACGTCGCGTGCTAAGACTCTAGTGTATAAGTTATTACATAATGACAATATGTCTAATAATGATCAAATCATGTCTTGAACATACTCTGATCTGAGTTTTCTTTTTTCTTCTGTTCTGAATTAGACATCTACATACATAGTAGGAACCTGCATGTATATATGCAGGCAGAAGCAATTAACTTCTCGTCCCTCTCACACACACATTAATGGAATAGATGACCCAAAAATTCATGCGACGATAACAACATTCCAACGTATGTGTGCTTCTCAGAATTATATACATGTTTATATACTAGGATATATTTAAATTTAGTAAAACCTAATCTCAGTACTCAACAGAAATCCGGCAAAACGTGTCCTTTAATTGGTTTGAGTTTCTCTCCATGGTTAGCTAGTTGTGGAAGTACAAAGTGATTTGCAGGCATGCATGGCTCTAGCTTCTAATTAAGTTCTAATTAAGGTCTAATTTCTCACCTAACTTAACTAATAAGCATCCTGTGTTGATATGGTTTGGACAAGAAATTCCAATAAATCAACTACTATATATAAATTACGTACATATATGCGTACATAGTTAGTTTATCAAGCACTGATTAAGTTTAGTACTAGTATTGCTCCACAAAACTATCTATTAACTGCAACAAGGACCAGATTTTTATAGACTTAATCTGCATATACAACATTGGCTAGGTGGCTTCATGAAATCTTTACATACAACTACTCTTTTGAAAATTTGCATCCCTTTTGGGAACAATATTATCTCAACCTTATGCTGTCTTCGTGATCTTTCTTGCACCCTTTCCATCCCCAACAACTTAAATATATACCTAATAGTTAATTTAAAATTTTGCTTGATTATTTTGTGTAGTGCAGGAAGGATGCAAACACATGCATGTGAGATTAACAGCAGCCTGGTATTTTATTGTGAAGTGTTTGACAAGTAGCATGTCTGACGAACATTGTGAGACTGGTTTAGGGGTTAGGGTTCTTCAATCATTCTAGAGAGTCTTCTTTGATATAAACCTATCAACTACTACTTCAAATGTTACGAAAGTCGACAAAGTCGTCCCAATTTTCAAAAGTGAATCGTTGAGCGTTAGAGAATGTGATCAAACACGTCTCCTTTCTAGTCATGTATCCTGAGTCACTCGATTTATAATTTTTTTTACGTTGTTTGTAGATGCACGCTAACTTAAATAAATTTTTTAATTTCGTACATATAAAATACGATAAATTGGTTAAATAACTAGATAACTTGTTCCATGAATATATATCTATGTGAGTAACAGATTAACTCAGTCATAACAAACGCATAATCATTCATTCACATCCCAATTTATTGAATGAAACTGTGATATTAATCATGTTTGTGAAAGCTTCTCTGACAAGTAGCTTAATTAATGTAGTCAACCAAAACCCTAGCAAGCTAATATATATACATAATCAATATGTCTTTCAATTTTAATCTTTGAGAGGCAGATAAATTTGTTTGGATAAATATTGTTGTTACTGGAGGCTTAAATAATTAAATGTTTAACAAAATTACACACTTTAAAACATTTTTATAATCTTGAAAGGAGGATGACAGATGGTAATCGTTTCTGCTAATCAATTTGTCTCCTACTATAAATATTGATAGTTACACAGACAAACGTCTAACAACTACTTTGATCATCATCCTGGCTAATCTTCTTTGACACAGATTATGATAATTTGGTCCCAAAAATTGGACTTGGTTGAAAGTGCCCAAGTCCTTAATTGTTTTCCTTTGCAATGTGGAAAGTGTCCTAATCGTTTGAAGCATTTCACAATTGCAACTTTAACTCCTGTATTTTAGTGATGAGGTTAGTTATGATTATGGAAAGATTGAGAGGTTTAGAACAGAATTATTGAGCATTTCGGCCCACAGCTTTACGAGAATTTAATTAATTAAGCACAGTATGTATGTAGAAGTAATCCATCACAATCTCTCTCTAGATTACTTGATAGACACTTCAAATATGAAATTGGTATAGGGGTCTTGATCAAACTCACCCGTTCTTCATGACCATCCAATGCTCATAACTTGCTAATATTTCATAACGAAACTACGAGGATTATGCGCGATTGACCGAAATTTTGGGTCATTGGAAAGGGAAATCAAATAAATTTAAGTATTTGTTATATAGGATTGATTAAAAGGTGATAGTACACAGATTCATTTTCATGTATATACCACTGCAGAAGCATTTCTCTTGTTTTCTTCTCTTTCCTTTCTGCCAAAGACCTTCATCGGGCCACTCCACAAGCATATTGATTTGATGCATTAAGCACTTGAAGGACATGAAGGATATGTGTGTGTGTGTGTGTGTGTGTCTAGGGTTTTATATAATGTGTGTATATATCTATATATATATATATATGTATGTATGTATGTATAGCGTATAAAAGAATATCATATATACTCCTATCTTGGTGTTGAACAAATATATTAGTTGCTCTCTCTACGACTTCTCGTCTACTAGCAACCGCAAAACGGACCCTTCACTATTGTCAAACAAGAAAGTACCACCCTTGATAAATTGTCGAGCAAGAAGCCAAAACATAGAAAGAAACGGATCGAAGTTGTAATTATTACTGTTGGGTTTTCTGTAATGATAATACATATACATTCTAACGATCACTCTTGAGATCAATAATTATAGGGTAAATGTCAATTTTAGAAGAATTGTAATAGTCATCAATTCATATATTTCTGCATTGCAGAATGCATCATGGGAGTATTTACCTTGGTTCAGGCATTAACATCTGAACTACTTATGTGCAGATATGATTGTACATATTTGGTTGAGGATATTGAGCTTAATTAATATATATCATTCGGACGTATCCATTAATATATTTTGGACATAATCTATAGCTAGGCTTCTATCCCTAGGAATAAATATAAAGATTTCAGCTCGTCCAACCAATTTGCTATTAGACAAAATAAGGATGAGAACTTTTGGGGGTGGTGCCATGAAACTAGGGTTCCTGTTCTCCAAGATGACATATATATATGGATTAACACTAATTTCCTACTGAAGAATTAGCATAACGTAGCAGTACTAATTATGGATATATATTAACATAAAAGAGCCAAAACACAAGGGAACCAACTACCAAGGGCAAGGGAATCCAGGGGGTTGTGTTTGGTTTGTGCCCTAAACTTTATTCCTCTCCTATTTTTCAGTACTCTTCAAGCATGTGACTCTCTCTGAGTCCTGCCAGTAGACGCCTTTGTTATTGTTTATGCTAATGGTAGGTGGACCAAAATTTTAAATTAAATTTGTAAACTAAATGATGTGTTATTAATAAAAAATAAGCATGTTATATCAACACTTAAGTAATAATTCTATCATCAACAACCACATCATTTGGTTTACAAAATTTGGTATAAAAATTTGGTCTCTTTAGCATTACCCTATGGTTTATACGTACATGTTAGCATCTTATATATGAGAAACAAATTAATGAGATAAAAGTTAATCTGAGAATTGAATAAATCATCGAATATAACATTAGTCTCAGCGTTTGATCAACAAAATTTAGCAAGTACATCTGAAGTCATATTTAGTCGTCGCTCTTGTAACATCTTACATTGTCCAAGGGAGTCCATCATGTAAGCCTTATATGTATATTCTCATCTCTACCTAGCACAAGGCCTTTTGGGAGCTCATTGGCTTCGAGTTCCATCGAAACTTCGAAGTTAAGCGAGTTCGCGCGAGAGCAATCCCATGATGGGTGATCCACTGGGAAGTTCTCGTGTAAGTTCCCAGAAACAAAACCGTGAGGGCGTGTTCGGGGTCCAAAGCGGACAATATCTTGCTACGGTAAAGTCGAGTCCGGGATGTGGTGGGTCTAGGGTCGGGATGTGATAATTTGGTATCAGAGCCAATCCCTGGCCGGAAGTGTGCCAACGAGGATTTAGGGCCCCTAAGGGGGGTTAAGGGGGGTGGATTGTAACATCCCACATCGCCCAGATGAGTGGATCATGTAAGCCTTATATGTATATTCTCATCTCTACCTAGCACAAGGCATTTTGGGAGCTCACTGGATTCGGGTTCTATGGAAACTCCGAAGTTAAGCGAGTTCGCGCGAGAGCAAAACCGTGATGGCGTGGTCGGAATCTAAAGCGAACAATATCATGCTACGGTATAATCGAGTTCGGGATGTGGTGGGGGCCTGGGCCGGGATGTGACAGCACTGAATCACAGTTAGTCGTCGCGGGCCGATGTAATGACACATGTCATGCACTAATTGGTGAAACCATATTATGTCCAAGTATGACCTAGCTAGCACGCTGGCTGTTTCTATTTGACCTAGCTAGCACGCTGGCTGCTTCTATTTGAAGAAATTTTTAGTTATGACGGGAATATGGATGGTACATCACGTGTTTTTATGTAAGTGGTGAGAAATTTTATTTTTTAAGTTGTTAACTTTTTAACACACATATCTCACAATTTATATAACGACACATGATGTATCACTTCGTATGACGATTACACTAAAAAATCTCTCTTCTATCTGAATTTTTAGTTATGACGGGAATATGGATGGTACATCACGTGTTTTTATGTAAGTGGTGAGAAATTTTATTTTTTAAGTTGTTAACTTTTTAACACACATATCTCACAATTTATATAACGACACATGATGTATCACTTCGTATGACGATTACACTAAAAAATCTCTCTTCTATCTGAATGTGAACGCGGTTTACGTGAAGCAGTGGATATATATACAGTGGTCGTCTGCACGTGATTTGTCTTATTTGAATGTAGCTAGTCTCTGTAACTAAGAATTATAATTTAATCTGTTATCATTTGCATCTTTCAGCAGTACTTGTCTAAGCTTCCAGTCACAATTACAAAAATAACCCTTCAACTTTCACTAGCATTATAGCATATATAGTACATGTACGTACGTATTCGTGATATCACACTTTGAATTCATTTTTATTCCAAAAATATCTAAGAATATAGTTGTAAAATCAAATTCAAACTTCTCATATGTAAGTAGTCATTTACCATAGTGGTATAAAGGTATTATTATTGTATGACGGTATAGATTCAAATCTCATCAATAACTAATCTAACATATAACTTATTAACGCTATCGTTTAAAACAAAAAAATCAAACTTCTCATATGTATATCCAAAGAGGAAGATCCCACCTTCATTAACTGTAGGATATATACTTGAAAACAAAATTGAATGTGTGCGTGGGCCTTATCAATTACAAAGGTCATTTCTGTCAATTCATACTTCATGAGTGCAGGTAGAAAATCATGCAATAATCCCAAAACAAGGATTTCGTCCATGATCTTTGATAATATTAAAACACTAAACCTGGCACCCTTGTATCTCAAGACCCATAGTAGGTGAGAACTTCACCATCACACACAGAGGCCCCCATTTACTTTTGTTCACACCAGCTACTAGAAAGTTTAAATTCCAAATTTTTTGTGCATGCTGAGCAAGAAAAGCCCTAGCTAGCCTCACCCTCTCTCTCTCCCTCTCTTGCACCTTCATTATTCATCCGTTGTACCGCTCGTGCATCGGATCTCTTGATATTTTATGCCCAAAACAAAAAGGTTTTGAAAAGTGTCAAGAAACCTAATCAACATGTATGTACAGATATAGCTTTCTCCATGCAAGGAAGATACCTAGTTGCTTTTTAATTTATTTTTTCCGTTTGGTTTTTAGCTACTTAATTACTAGCTCCTACAAGTCTCCAGTACCCACATAGGGTTTATGTTGTTGAGTATTTTTAGGACATGAAGAAAAATTAGATAGTTTTTTTTTCCACCTTAGCAAGTTTCAAAGTGAGCAATTCTCGGTAGTATTCTTGATCATCGATCTCATATAATTATCTTTGTGATATATGCAGAAGCCAAACAATCCGGCCGGAAGGGGAAAACCCTAAAAGGAAATTTGATTTATCTTCACATCATGACAGCAGAACCAAAGGAGGAATTGCCACCAGGATTCAGATTTCATCCTTCAGATGAAGAGCTTATCACCTTCTATCTCATGAACAAGATAAATGATGCCACTTTTACTGGAAGGGCGATTGGCGATGTTGATCTCAACAAATGCGAACCCTGGGAACTTCCTGGTACATATATATAGTTGTTCTAATCTAACCCTTGTTTTCAATTCATGCATCACATGCACAAATTTGATCTATTTCTATATATCCGAAGTTTTGATGTTTTTGCTGCAGTCAGCTCTTTCTTAGTTTTGTACGTATATGTGATCTGAGGGGTCAGGAAGGGGGGATTCGGATTTGTGAAGAGAAATAGCAATAGAGCAGTAGCTAAATCTTGCTTACTTTTATCAGTTCTTTGTTGGATTTAATTTCTTTTACTTATTGATATTATTTATTAATTTTTAATTGGGACCAAATTTTTTATGAAACGTATTTAACTCGCGTGAACTTTGCATATGAACATTACATATTTCATAGTATGTACTCTTCTTCGATCAAAAGTTTACATTCTTTAAATTAGGTGTACTCACGAGATATTGTTGTGAAAACATTTCTTGTAACATTGATAATGGAAAACAATTAAACATTTTCCCATAAATATAATGGGTATTATATTTCTATATTCTCACCAGCTTGCATAGACAAATTAGCTTCTTGTCCGATTTAGTAAAGTGATGATGAACTTATAATTTCTTGGATCAACTATTGTAGCAAAAGCGAAAATGGGAGAAAAGGAGTGGTACTTCTTCAGCCTACGAGATCGGAAGTACCCAACAGGAGTGAGAACAAACCGAGCAACAAGTACAGGTTACTGGAAGACCACAGGGAAAGACAAAGAGATCTTCAACAGTGTCACATCTGAGCTGTTTGGGATGAAAAAGACCCTTGTTTTCTACAGAGGCCGAGCTCCTCGTGGTGAAAAATCCAACTGGGTCATGCATGAATATCGCATTCATTCTAAATCTGGCTTTAGAACATCAAAGGTACCTAATTAAATTGATTAATACCATCCAAGTATAAGTTGAATTAAGGATCTAAAACAACAAGTTTTAAGTCCCATTTTAACTAGTCTTATAATTAGTTGAAATCATCTTTGACATCAATAGAACTAGGGCTGATGAACTTGTGAAACTGAAATTCCAACCTCTCTCTAGCTTTCTCTCTCTCTCTCTCTCTCTCTCTCTCTCTCTCTCTCTCTCTCTCTAGATGGAGCTATGGAGATAAACTTGTGAATACATGCACACATTGAGTTAAGCACAAGTTACATATTTATATATAGCATGATTCCATGCAAGATTTGTGAAACGTTGTTGATAGACGACAGTCCATATATATTCCACGTATATATAATACCTATATAATATCGGGTTTTACAACTAGCTAGTACTTGTACCTTGAACATAATAATATTCCGACCAACTTAGAAGACTAATACAGTAGGCAAGTCGACCCATTGCATGAAGTTAACGATAGAGTATAGTACATGAACCTTAAAACTATTATGTTTCAAGTTATAGTATCATGTTCATTACCGATATTTTGTTGATATTTTAAATAGATCAATCAAATTAATGTCAATAAGATATTCACAAAAACCTAAAGCATACCAAATTAACAACATATCATGCAATATAAAATTAGGGTTAGCTATTCACACATATATTTTTATCTTTTACACACTCCTTCCAATTTTATTGTTGGATGGAATAAATTGGAGAAGATCAAAAGATAAAAATTAAAAGTTTGTGGTAACCACCACCCTAAAATTATGAATTGCTAATAAATGATATCCAAAAATATAGCGAAGAACAAAAAAAAAGAACAATAAATCATCTATATGAAAAGTAAAAGAACATAGATATGCATGCCCCCGTGATTTATGTCTTCCACTCCATATTATTCCTTGCAACTAGATTTGATATTATGGATCAATTAATGATTAATTAACTGATCTGACTAGATTAATGTTGTATTAGCAGGATGAATGGGTGGTTTGCCGAGTCTTCCAGAAGAGCGCAGGCATAAAAAAGTACCCAACAAACCAATCAAGAGCGGCCAATCCCTACAACCTAGAAATAGGACCAAGTATGGTACCATCACCCCTAATGCAGCTAGGTGATCCAAACCACCATCAGTTCCCCTATGGCAGAAACTACATGACAAGTGCTGAGATGGCCGAGCTTTCAAGAGTCTTCAGAGGTGGCGGTGGTGGCGGTGGTGGATCATCAAGTAGCAATATCAACCTACCAATCCAACACCAATTCAATTACCCAATTGGTGGAGGAGGAGGTGGCGGTGGTGTTGGAGGAGGAGCAGGAGGGTTTACAATGTCTGGGTTGAACTTGAATCTTGGTGGGCCAGCATCACAGCCTATGTTGAGGACAATGCCACCACCACAGATGCATCATCATGGCCCTCCATCTATGAATCATCATCATCAAGTGCAAGATGTTACTATGATGAACGGTCCAGATCATCAAGCTGGATACGGAACAATAGACATGAACAACAGCAACAACGCAAACGGTGGGAGTGGAAACAGGTTTATGAACATGGATACTTGTGTTGATCTTGAGAACTACTGGCCTCCCTATTAGGGTACTTAAGAGTATCCACCAATTAACTCCCAAGGCCAATTAAGTTAGGGGTGTGATATCCACATACCCCATTTTACTTCTCACAAACCTTTTTAATTTTCAACCGTTGGATTGGATGAATTGAAGAAGATCAACGGACAGAAATTATTAAGAGGTGTGTGAGAAGTAAAATGGGGTGTGTAGATAGCACACCCCTTAAGTTAGAGACGAGCTTTCTTATTATTACTTACTGTTATGCTTTAGGTATAAAATCGATTTACTTTTCCTTCCCAGTTAGGGTAATCAAGAACCAAGAACCCAGCAACTAAGGTCAGATATATTATATATAGTCCTATGAATTAGAGTCAAGTGACTACTCTCGTTCAGGAACGTTACATCTTTGGTTATTCAATTTACTTCCATCATCTTAATGTCTTTCAACAATTATTAAGCTTATTTATAAAGTTGGTTTTGCCTTAACGCACATTTGCCACCCCTTTTGCATTTTTTGAGTTGCTTATTATTACATTTCAACATGATTCACAATATCCAAACCGATGCTACGATTATGCACGTAGAAGGAGAAGTTGTGGCTATTGGGTCGTGGCCATGCTATACTGAAATAATGTCAAGTGGTGTAACCATTATTTAAAATATTCACGAAATTGTAGAATATTTCCGTTGAAATATTCGAAAAATCAAGAATCAATATGGGAAAGGGGTGAAATGCAAACTTCACCCTATATCGGCGAGATATAGAAAAATTATTGATTCACTATAAAAAAATTTGCCAAAACTTATTGCAAATTTCAAACTTTTGATTTATTTTTTATTTTTAGAAACTTTTCTTTAATTCTCTGAAAGAGTTGATATACTTATCCCATTGCAAATTTCTATAATTTCCTTCGAAAACAACCGATATTGAAAATACATATCGATGTTTTAAACAGTGGCTGTAACCAATCTATATATAATATTATATGGGAATACAATTAGTTTTGCTCTGGGGAATAGTTTGATGGACATGCTAGAACATACGATGTATTGTACTATGCATGTGTCCATATTACACAATATCTTGTATCTAATATATAAATCGCCTAATATGTATAGTTTAAGCACTCCACCTTTGTTACACCACCTCCAATTATTGGTCTAAAGACATGCATTGGGAAGTTTTTTTTGGCTAAAAATTCAAATTTTAAGACGAACTGCCAACTAGCGTGCGGAGGGAGGGATAACTCTTACACTTGTACAAGGAATATCGACGGGTCAAAGAAAGAAAAATGGCAATATCGACAAAGCGTTGAGGGCAGTTGGTCTCAAAACAGCACCAGTTTCACAAGAAATGCAGCCCAATAAACCAAACGGGCTTAATGAGGCTTAATGATTGAAAACAGTCTACCATTTTATGCAAAGTTCAATTCGTGCAGCAACATCACCGTTTCGATTATTAGTCTCCGTCACAACCAATGCACGCATCGGCCATCCTGTAAGGCTAGCCGACCCGTGCCATTGGTGTTGAAAGGAGTACCGGTAAAGAAACCATTAACCACCATCACGTATGCTAAAAGGAGCTCACACAAATTAACCACCATCATTAACATTCCATAGCCTTGATAACCACATAAATCGGTCTCCTTCACTAAAATATTGATTCTCCAGAGTGCTTCAAAGTTCGAAAGAAAAAACGAAGCGCGATATGAAGAAAAAGAAAGAAAAAAGAGAGGAAGAACAAATGTTATAGTTTAAAAAACAAGAAAGAGTAGGCACGACAATCCTTTCGGCTGTGACTTTGTAAGAATAAAGACGAAACTAAAATACACCTTTCAACAACATGAGTAAAAACTGCCCACTCTACACACCAACTCCTAGACTTCTCTAAACATCAAACTTGCGTATCACAGTTTCTAAAATTTTACGCAGGCGATTCAACCTCCATGAAGAAAGGACATGTAAACAAAGCCAGTAGTCGCTTACTTCTCTGGATGGCCCCTTTTAGCCTTACGTCGTGTTTGGTTGGTACCTCGAACGGGTTTTTTAGTCTTTGTGCTGCATAATGACGCACAAAGTCGTAATGAGCAAACAGAAATATGTTAGGATTACTTTTTCATTAGAGAATGCGGTGTTCATGCATAAGCACGTATAAGTAACTAACCCGAAAAGTGAGGAGAAAATTCTGAACAGAATTATGATGGGCAGGGCCAACAAAGCCGAGGCCTGCAACATTTTAATTGTGATTAAATAAGGTGATCAAACCTAAATTTCAAAGAAAGAAAACAGAACAAAGAAAGAAATGCAAGAAGATTGATTTCACTATACGTACCGCAAACCACTCCAACTCCTTTGTAGCAAGAGGTCTTGTCAGTTCATGCCTCTTCAGCAAATCTTTTACTGTCCCTTGAACCTTGAAGAAATATTGATCACAAAATTAAATAACACCATAGCTGGTTCAGTGAATGGCTTAGGCTACGGGTGCATCCACCACAGCAAGAACATCCAAAGAAATAAAATAACACACAATTCATTCACAACATGCAGTCAGTCTTCAACAGAATATAACATATGAACTGAAGACCGTTCAACGCGGTCACTATAAGATAGTAGACAAAACATATATGTCATCTTATGTCATGATGAAGTGATTGGTCAAAGCAGTTGATAATTATATGTTAATTATCGTCATCAAATGGAAAAGAAAAAGAAAATAGAAAAACAAGGAATAATAAATGAACTTGCAATCAGCCTTTGAATAATTTGTATCTAACTAACAGTAGCATATTGAATGGAGGTTATTTCGAATTGATGTTGATACCTGATGATGGTATGTTGTTGCAGATTTGAGAAACTTCTCGTAGGCAATAACTGCCTTCTTTGTATAAGGCTTCAATACCACTCGAACCTTATCAACATGAGGTTTTGCCACAGTGGCCACCTGATCAACATACGGCTTGCTGAACCTTTTTGCTTCCTGTCACCCAAAAATACAGCTGTAGGATGCATGTAGGCAACATGAATGGACCAAATTCTTTGTCTAAAGAAATGTATATGTGAAAATATAGATACCTGAAAATAAGGATCAACAACTTCCTGCGCTTTTAGAACATGCGGAGCTAGTGTAGTCTTTGAAACTTCATAAACTTCAATAGTTTTTGTACTTAACGATTTCACATGAGGTTCAACAGTATCCTTCACCACCACCCATTGTTCCTTGATTGCCGGGACCCATTTCTTTAATAGGACATGAAAAGGGGAGAAAATAAAGTTTAGTGAGAAAGGCAAACCATTTCATATAAACAAGGCATAAACCACAACTGAATAGGAGAACATACTAGCATTCATACATGCATACAAGCATACCAACATAAATGTAAACATACTAGCATGCATATGCGTGTGTGTGTGTATCCTGCGTAACATTATTAACGCCATGGAACAATTTTTTAGCTAGAGTCAGTGGAAACAGCAATACCATCAATCTCAGGTTCTCATTTAGTGTTATGAATCAAAGCTCTACATTGTTCACAAAAGTGGAAATCGAAAATAAAATAAATTAGCTTACAGTTTTTAATGTTGCCACATGGGGCTCAGCCCACTTTTCAGCCTGGGCTTTTTTCTCCAGAGCCTGAACAAATTTGAAGGACCTTGTCAGTTGTTGAAGGATAATACTACTCAGTAAATTAAGCATAAACTTGTAAAAGAGAAAATTGTAGGAGTGACATATCAGATTCTTCAAGTGACCATACAGCAATTAATTGTAATACCTTCTGAATTGCAATATCCACTGCCGGTTTTCCATGAACTTTCCAGTGTGTCTCTAGAAAGGACTGCAAGTTGATAATAACGTCAATTCCTTGAAAAAAAGCTTTTCTTTGCTACTGTAAAATGCACTCAGTTTACCTGGCACTGCATAAAATGTACAGCAAGCCATGGTGGAATCCATGCTCCATGCACCTGATTCAAAAAAACAAAATATCCTTTAGGGCTCGCGATCAAAACCTAATCACCATATGATATATAACATAAGGGGAAAGATGTGTGAAATCGTATGATATATGGAGATGAAAAAAAAGTGGGGGGGGCATATGTGCGACTGCAAATTGAAAGAAAATAAGCAAACTAAACTTTCGTTTCACTTTCAGATTCCAACTGAGCCATTGACCGATGAGTTATATAAATTACTGAAAAAATTTGAGAAATGAACTTTAAAGAACCTTAGTTCTATGACAAGCTTAAACAAAACCTTCAAATTTTATTTCTTAAGAAACTCACTTGACTGATTTTTTCTTAATTTACAACTAGCTCAGAAAGAATATAGACAAACATTGAGAGACAGTTAAAATGACAAAGAGAATTCATGCAACTTAATACCTCATTTAACTCTTTTGCTTTTTGAGTAGCTTCAAACTTTGCCCTTAACATTTCCTCCTGAAGACAAATTTAGAAACATTGACTGAGCATTAGCACCAACCCCCACCTAGAAAAATGCACTTCCGCAGAGACTTAAAAATTACCTCAGCCACTTTAAGAGCACGCTCAGTATTACGGATTTTGGTCTTCTGCTCATCATTAGTCTTTTCAATCTGTAAAAAGATCATCAAACATCATTCTACCATCCCCACGGGATAACATTAAGCAAATCTCGAGTAGCATTACACCTAGTATAAAATGATATGAAGGAAAAAGAAAATAAGAAGTAGAATTTTTTGTTCATTTTTGAGAAGTATAGAAGTCAAGAAAGTAACACAAAAAACACCACAGCATCCCAAATTGTGTCTACATTGGTTCTAAAGAAGGATGTAAACTAACAATATTGTTTTGCCCACCAACAGCTTACATTCTAATATTCTATACAAAAGACATTCACATTAACAAACTCATTTCTGTGGGAATAAACAGAGGACTCATCACAAAAAGGACACAAAACGTATTGACAATATCTACAGAGTCAAAAAATTCAAACCAAAACAAAACGGTGATCAATTGACAGAGTTAGTTAAAAATAAGACAACTTTTGGTACCCTTTATGTTACTATCATTCTTTACTTAACACTAAAATCCAATGCGAAACAATATTCTTATAATCAGAATCACTAAGGATTTTCACTATGAGCACATTCAGCTACAAAATAACTTATATCCCAAATGAGAAAAAAATAACTCACCTTCCCTATTTTTAAAAGCAAAACATCGATCTTCTTCTCAGCTTCATTTGCCCGGGCTTCCAAGCCCTCTTTCTCCTTACGTTGCGATTGTAATTCCTTTTTAAGTTCATTAACCTGCATAGGAGAATGAATTGGCAATTCAGTGGTATTCTCTCTTTTCGCCAACAAGAATGTAGTGGTTTACAGAGAGTAAAACAGTCCACTTCACCATATCTAACCTTTTTCTCTAGTTCACCGGCACGTGCATGAGCCTTCCCAACCAGCTGCTCAGCATCTAATGACCCTTTTTTCTAAAAATACAGAAACATAGACAGAAATCAATATGTAGATAAAAAAACTGTTACTCGAAAAACAGATTGGGTATTTGGTTTTCTGGCATTCCATGGAAAAACGCCTAACCTGGAGAGACTCGATTTCACTCTGCAACGAAGAAATGCTATCCGAGTTCGCTTGAATGACTTTCTCCTTCTCTTCTATAAGCTCATTCTTCCCTTTTAGTTCCTTAATCTTCTCACCGACCTCGAATTCTTCAACATTCAACAAACACAAACCCGTCAGCCAGGGAAACACCAAACAGCACTCAAAGCACTTAAAAATGCTCGAAATCGAAATTCAACTAATATCAATGTTGTTTCTACTCACAACGTAACTAAAAAATTAAGCATTTTTACTGCTCTGATTAAAATTATAACAGATTGAAAATCCAAAGCTGTAACTTAGATTCCAAAACACAAACACAAAATTATGAATGGAAAGAAATTAAAACACTTCCCAATTGAAAAACCAAAGGATCTCTAATTTTAGTAACATTGGATGGCGAGGAAACCGTGGGAAACAATCGAAATCTGCAAACACTTGAAAACTCAAAAATTTCATCCCATAAACCCTAGAATTCGCAGAAGATGATAGAAACGAACCTAGGGAGTGGATCTTAGCCCTGAGCTGATCCAACTCGATCTTCAGAGCGGACGAATCAGGGCCATCCGATCGGAGGAGCTTCACTGGCTCGTCTTCCTCCGCCGGGACTGAAGCGTCAGCCCTAATCTGGGAGCAAATTAGGGCAAGAAAGATTGAGAGAATCGCGAGCTTGGAGGCCGCCATGGGAGCATGCAATCACAGCCAACCAAACTCTCAACAGCGACGGTTTATTCGATGTTTTGAGTTCGAGTTCGATTTCTTCCGACTACAAATAGTAAATCCCCCTTTTTCTTTTTTCTTTTTTTGGGATATACACACATTAAATCTTGTTTCGGTACCAAAAAAATATTTTATTGCCTAGAGGGGAAAAAATGGAAACTGAAATATACATGACACGTGTCGGTTGATAAAGGGCATGTGGACGTGTGGGGATGCGTGGATTTTTGACTCGTGGCAGTTGAGGTACTTGTCAATGAAGGTGGGCGGTTTGGTGCACGTAGCCGGGTGGGTGAGGTTGGTGATGGTATAAATTGGAAAGTCTCATATTATTTCAAACATAAGAGTATCCGTCCACAAACGCAAGTAAGGGCATTCAATCCACGAACACATGGCATTCGTGCATCCATATAAGTAAGTATATCCGTCCGCATACACAAACAAATGACATCCATCCACGAATATAAGTAAGGGGATCCATCTACAAACACTGTATGTGCATGCCTCCACAAACATAAGTATGTATACAATGCGGCTCGCTTAAGGTCTTCATTTTGAGAACACGCAAAGTTTTTTTTTTTTTTTTTTAATGAGCTATCAGATTAATCATGCAATAGATTAAACTATTAACTTAATTAATCTTTGTTATACCGAAACACGAAACACAATAATTTTGTAAAATGATTAAATAAAAAATAATAGTTCTTGCTTGAAACCTTCCATTTTCTTCCCCTTCTACCTCTCTTCCACATCCCCTTTCTCTCTCCATCTCTCTCTCAATCGCTCACCCACCTTCTCTCCTCCTAAGTTTCTTATCTTTCCCTTTTGCGTATGAAAAAGGGAGAGGGACGTGTTTCAAAATTTCATCGTCGGAAAATTTCATATGAAAAAAAAAAGTTCACATTTTCAAATCCACACAATCTCAGTTTTTTTTTTTTTTTTTTTTTGCTTTATAACTAACTGGGTTTGAATATTATGACAAAAGATTAGATGAAATTGGTTGTGTAAAATTATTAGGGTTTTATGCAGTTGGATTTGATAGGTTTAAATATTCAATGAGAAGATTAAGTTTTGCACATGGACAAGATTCATATGACCTTAAACCTTCTTTTCATAGCGTCCAGAATGGTGGAATACCATGGCTTGGCCACCAGCTAGTACCTCTTTTTGAAGGAAAAGAAAAAGAAGGAAACTCACTTCTCTTTACTTATTTTGTTCTTGTTCTTGTTTCTAGTTTTTGGTTTTATCAATTAGTATTTTGTTTCAGTGTAACATAGATTATTTAAGTTGCTAACTTCATCTACCGTAAGATTAAACTGAAGGATCATATGAAAATTATATTAATGAATGTAGAAAGTTAAACAACGTCATTTTTAAAAATTAATAAGTGAGTTATAAGCAAGGTCTAAAATATCGATATTATCGGCGAAATATCACCGATAATATCGTTTTTTTTAGAGGGCAATATTTTCACACTTATCCACTTAATTATCGTTAATATATCGATATTTTTGTCGATATTATCGCGATAATATCGGAGACGATATTTTCAGCATTTTAATGCATTATTTGGGCAATATATCGTGATATTATCGATAATATCGCAAGCAGTGTTCTGAAAATCGGCCTGGGCGCTGGACGGTGGCCTTCTGTGGCGATTTTGGGCAAACGTTCAATAAAACGGAGAGGGTTTAAGCAGTCGACTAGGCGGTGCTAGGCGGCATGGTAGGCGATTCCTTGTCTCTCGGCTCTATGTTTGTGCAAACTGCAAACCTAGAACATCTAGATGTCTCTCGTCATGCTGCATCTCAGATTTGACTAGTATTGCAAACCCAAGACTTTTGTGCATGAAAACGGAGAAGTGCGGTGGTGGATAACAGATGTGCGGTGGAGAGATGAAGGGATTGATGGGGTTGTTTTAATTTGGAGGGATAGAGGGAGATATTTTCCATGTTTAATTTGTTGGTTTTCAGGAAAGAAGAAAATGGAGGGATAGAAACTGAGAAGACAAGGTAAAAGAGAAAATCTGAAAAGATGAAGAAGAAGAAGAAGAAAATTAGTTTGAAAAGTTTGAAAAGTTAGAAGAAGAAGAAAAGTGAAAAGATGAAGAAGAAGAAGAAGGAAAGTTTGAAAAGTCAGACGAAGAAGAAAAGTGAAAAGATGATGAAAAGTTTGAAAAGTCAGACGAAGAAGAAAAGTGAAAAGATGAAGAAGAAGATGGAGCAAAGAGATAAAAGAGAAAAGTTTGAAAAGATGAAGAAGAAGATGTAGAAGGAGAAAAGTCCGAAAATATGAAAAGATGAAAAGATTTGAACGGGCAGCAGGGAACTTGGGAAAGTGAAAAAGTCTCTGAAAAGAAGAAATGTACCTAAATCCGCCTAGATCCCGCCTAGGCGCTAGCCCTTTTAGAACCTTGATCGTGAGATGAAACCCAAAAATACTTGAAAAATGCTGAAAAGTCTCAATCTTGCGCATAAAGGGATTCGAACCCCTCCCTTTGTCAACCACTCACCTAGGCCTTATCCAACTCGCTACAAATGTGTTTGTGATTACATATTCAGCATGTAATATTTATATGGTCGTTAAGATGTTTGCAAGGCTTGCAAACTAATATTTATTATCTAGGATAAATTTCTATATTTAAAAAAACACCAGGAATTGGTGCCATACGGAAGGACTATACTCGTAGAGAAAGAGGTAAGGGGACTTTGTCAAGTCAAGAAGATGACTCGTTATCTATAACTTCAGACTTTGTTGGAGTGGGAAGTAGTAACTATGGTTATACTCATAACCAACTATTTCCCTACCCTTCATATCTCATTCCTATTGGGATGGAATCGAGCGACTCATGGAAAGAATCTGAGACTCAATCTTCAAATGATTTTGCTTATGGACAATGTCAACCAATCTTGGATCCATATGGGCGACATGTTAACAATTACATGCAAAACTATTTTGGGGATTTATCATTTGATGACTACTCTTCAAAATACACTTACTCTACACATAAAGATGATGAAGATAGTGAAAATTTTGAACCTCATAGGAACTCTATGTGGTACTAAGTCACTCATGCATCTTATCATGCAATGTATAAAGTGTAAAATATTGTACTAATTCATTATATATAAATGATTATGATGTGTTTAAACTTTTTTCATTAATTACTACATATTTTTTACACTCACAATGTTTGCCAGCTCTGTATATAATCAACTTAAATCAGTTAAATTCATCATGCAATGCATTTCCTTCCAATTTTTTGTGATAAACTAATAGATAATTGACTAAATAAACATCTTGCAAAGTTTCAATAAAAATTTCCTAGTTTTTCTTACAATTTCCGTGGTTTTTATTCAATTTTTATCGATATCGATAATATCCTGATATTTCTATCGAAATTTTCGTGTTTTTGGACTACCAATATTTCTGATATCATTGATATTTTAGACCTTGATTATAAGAATTAAAAATATTCATTAAATAGTCAACTATATTTTTTAATAAAGCAGCTTTTTGCTTTAAACGGGCCTCAATCTTTAATGATATGTAATTGAGACCACGAGTTTGAGTTGACGTTCTTTTAGGTTTGAAAGTTTAAAAGTGTTGAGGTTGTAGAAAGGAGAAGGAATCAAGCAAGAAAGGAAAGTCATAGTTTCAATTTGCAATTTGGGCTTTCGAAGTCCCAAGCTAAAGATCCATACTGAAGTGCCGAAGGACAAAGACATGAGAATTTGCCCATGCGCGGTTTGAGCTGGCTATAACTTACAATTTGGACTTGCAATTTGGGCTAACTATGTCACAACTTAACGAATTCATACAATCATTCATAGCATAGAAATACAAACTGATACATATTTCAATATATGAGGGTACAAAATGGCTATAACTTATCTCCAATCGAAAAGACTAAATATAACATTGTCTAGAATTATAGTCCCGCAAAAATTATCGCTAAATGAACAGTGTCAGACCATATTCATATATCATCTCCAACCGAATGGGCTAAATATAGCCCCCTCAATAATTTATTAGTTTTAAGTTCATACTTTAAATTTATTGATTAATTTAATTATATTGTTGGATATTTTCAAATCTAGGCATTAAATTTAAATAAGTTATTGGAGCTAGGCCAAAAAAAATAAAAAAAGCTAAGAGGAGGGTTACATTTGACCACCCTGATGCTCATTTGACCGGACTCTATAGAATTATAGTCCAGTCATCGGTTAGAGATGAGTTTTTGAGCAAATTAGGCAATTTTTTGGTTTTTGGACTTTTAACCCTCTTCATTGGAGATATCTTAATATCCATGAGGTAAGTGCTTCAATTTTAGTTGGGTTTACTTATGTATGCTTTAATTCTATTTGTTATACTGGTTTATTTTTTATTTTTTATTATTATGCTACTCCGTACTTGGAAGGAGGTTATGCTGGTCCTCTATGTATCTTGAGTTTGATTACAATCAAGCAAGAGGTGGATAAAATTAGAACTATCTGAAATCCACTTGCAGAAATTTTATCTTATTTTACTTTTTCTTAGGTTTTCTTGTGTCATGCGTGATATATTCACAATCGACTGCCTTGAATTGATTCACATGCAACAATTATTAAATCAAAACTTCATGAAACAGTGAACTCGTTTTATGTAACTTAAAACGCTTCAATAACATACCAAAAACGCTTTCCTTTCTCCAAAGAAAACTTTCCAACCTTAGAATTTAAAATCATTTTTATATGCAGCATTGGTTTTTTGAATTTTTGTTACTTTGTTTCTGTGCCCACTGCGGGACTGCAGTGCAGTCTGCAACCTCTCCACATAAGAGCAATTCCACCCCTAAAGACTTTGTGCTAGCACCCAACGCATTTATCCACTCAAGTGAACAGTAATAGGCCAAGGCATCTCCACCCCTAAAAAAATGCGCTGACACCCAGCGCATTTATTTGGTGTGTTTTTTTTTTTTAAGTTTATTTTGGATAAGATTTTTAACCAATTTAAGATAAAATTTCAAATAAACTTAAAAAAAAAACACACTAAAATAAAATTACATACTCATCAAATAAATTATAAAAAAAAACACACTAAAATGAAATTACATAAACTTATCAAATACATTTTATTCTTCAACCACAAGCTTTTTGGTATTTTTTTTTCACACAAAAAGTATATGAAAGCTTTGGTAGAAAGTGTAGAAAATATTGAAATGTGGTGTAAGGTGGAAGATGAGAGTTAGGTATTTATAGAAAAAATAAATAATTTTTTTTAAATTTTCTGTATTTTTTAATAAATTTTAATTTAGTTAATTAACGTAGACCGTTGATCTGTGATCAGACGGTCTATTTTAAAAGTAAAATTTAAAATTTTTTTACCGTTGGAAATCCAACGGTCTAGAAAAACTAGCCGTTGGAAATCCAACGGCTATGAGCATGCCACGTCGCTGATGGGATCCGGAACACAAGTGGGCTGACAGCCCCTCTGTAGCCTGTCGGCTACTCGCGCCCAGGCGCGCTTGTCGTGCACGCGCCAGCCAAATAGGCCGGCTTCTTGGTCTGTCAAAATTGGGTTGGCCTGTTGCCTGGCATGGGCTGGGTGCCAGGCAACTTTGTGGGCTGGAGCAATTTCACTGAGGGCCAGACTGTTTTTTGTGCTGGGGGCTGGGCAAAGCAAGTCCCGGTGGACTTGCTCTAAGGCTTCTTTACACTTGACTGGCTGCAACAAGTTCTGCAGTCTTTATTCGTATCTCTATCTTAATAATTTACGTCCTTTTTTGTTCCTACCAAATTATACCAGATTTTAAGTTCCTAAGTTGACGTACATACACTTTGTGATACGTGAATTCTAACATGCATAGAATTGTCATTTTCTTACATTAATTTTATAGGTTTTTTTTTTTTTTATAGCTATGCCTCCTAAACTCGTATCTAATCTCATTTTGCTCTCTGTAATTCAAAAGTCGTCATTTTACTCTCTAAAACTCAAAGTTTGCTTAACTTTGCGCATTGAAACTCGATTTTAATCTCATTTTGCCCTATGAAACTTGAAAGTCATCTCTATAAAACTCAAAATTCATTCCACATTGCCTTTAGATATGTTAACTTCTTATGTGGGATTGATTCAGGTGCACCAGGCTAATCAATTTATTTTTTATTTTTTTTGTCTCTTCAATTTTTTTTAAAAACTTAATATTATTTTATTGTTGAATGTTAACGCATAATGGAGATTTATAATTAAATTTGTTGCACATGTAGCATAGTCTTATTGGGTATTGGGTCTCACTTATGTTTTAGGAGGCTACCCAATTATGTTTTAGGAGGCTGCCTATAAGTTTCAAGAGAAGAGAGAGTCAACAAATTAAATTGAAACGCTTTTTGTGTTTCAGGAAGTCAAGTGATGACTTTTAAGTTATAGGGGGCAAAGTAATCAAAATGAAGTTCCAGAGAGCGTAACTAAAAATAAGCCTAACTTATAATACAAATTTAGGTTGGAGTGTTAATATTTTTCATGTAATTTCTTACACTTTAGTTATCTAACATTTTCAACATTTTATGCATTGTAGACATGACATGTGCTTACAACAAAACTAGTTGCAACACTGCTTATGACTTGTAATAACCCAAGCAACTTCATGTAATTTCTTACACTTTAGTGACCAAACAATATATGTGTGTATAGTACACATCTGTTCATATTTGAAAATTGCACAACTTCACCACTCAAATAAACATTCATCTACTAGTAGCATTATATGATACCATTTTTACAGAAGTGTTATTGATTATATTCGGTATCGTGCTTTTAAACGTACTTTTTGTAACAAAAAAAAAAGTGAAGAAGTTGAAGTTTTACCATAAAATTAATTGGCAATATGAAGCAACAAAGTCTTGCATGGGCTTCTCCCTCACTGATGTGGGACAAATTGTCCTCACATCATCAACTCTCAACACATCCTCGCATGTGTGACGAATTTTCAAGTCTATACGTGAACAACAAATTGGGTTATGTGTGAGCACGTGTGGCCGTTGGGCTTTAACACGACACTTGAGACAATCTGACTCTGATACCATGAAGGATTTAAGTTTCTACTATAAAATTAAATGAAAATATCAAGAGTATCCTAACATTTTATAAGTACTTACATTGACTTGCTCCTCACCCACACATTATCAACTCTCAACAAAAGAACTTGTACACACTATCTAAAAACACAAATTTTGCTATAAAAATTGAAGCAGGCTTTTGAAACATTTTTTTAGAGAAAAAAACGTGTTGCTCTCTCGCCATCTTAATTAGAGTATCTCCAATACAAACACACTAACATTCTCACAATAAGAAAGTTTAAATTTCGTACGTGATTAATTCAATTATATTTGCAATTTCTTTTTTATGTATTCGCAGCTCTTTATGAGTTAAATTTTGTCAATGTTATTCTTGATTTATTTTAAGAACATTTACACCTGAAACTCTTTAAATTCTGAAAAGAGGAAAAAATATGGATGAGGTCAAGACTCAAATTTAGAATAAGGAGTAAGGTAGTGCTAGGGAGACTAAAATTTTAGGACCTGGCTTCTCTGCCCTCAAATTTCTCATACACTCTCATCCCCTCCTATTTGTGCAGTCACGGTTAAGCCACGTCAACATTTTATATTACTATTGCTTTTTTGTCTTATTATCTCTATAAAAAAAATCAATAGAAAATGTTGACGTGGCTTAACCGTGACCACACAAAATAGGAGGGGATGAGAGTGTATGGGAAGTGGGAGGGCAGAGAAGCCGGGTCCAAAATTTTAACCTAATTTGTAAACCAAATTATGTATTTGTTGATGATTTGATTGTTGCTTAAGTGTCGATTTAAGGTGCTTATTTCCTATTGGTGATATATCATTTGGTTTGCAAATTTATTAGTTTAAAGATTTGGTCTCCCTAGCATTATCCTAAAGAGTATGTACGCGTTATTTCATAGTCGTTGCCCGCCACTTGCGTGTACAACTAACACCCTTTTCGGCACTATTTTTGCCAGGGGTCCCATTGAATTGGGTCTTTTTTTTGGATTGTATTTTTTATCGCTACCTTGAGGGGGTGATAATGCTCACCAACCTACTTATTATCATTGGATGTGATTAAATTTTGATATTTATATCTATCCACTATATATATATATATATCGAATTTAAACTCATCTAACGATAATAAATAAGGTGGTGAGTATCACCATCACTTGATAGTGGTGAGAAAAATATTCCCTCATGTGCATGTATGACTCTCTGAAAATTTTGATAATTCAACACACTGCAACATAATTTTTGATATGGTACCTGACATAACGACTTTTGATTGCTGGATATTGAAGTTTGGTTTATGTGTGTATTGGAGTTGGTTGGTTATTTGTATATTGAAGTTTGGTTGGTCTGTGTATATTGAAGTTTGGTAGGTGTGTTTATTGAAATTTGGTTGGTTGGTGTGTTTATAAAAATTTGGTTGGTTGTTTGTACATTGAAGTTTGGTTGGTGCGTGCATTGAAGTTTGGTTGGTGTGTTTATTGAAATTTGGTTGGTTGGTGTGTTTATAAAAATTTGGTTGGTTGTTTGTATATTGAAGTTTGGTTGGTGCGTGCATTGAAGTTTGGTTGGTGTGTTTATTGAAATTTGGTTGGTTGGTGTGTTTATAAAAATTTGGTTGGTTGGTTTTTTATATATTGAAGTTTGATGTGTTTTATTCGGTTTTGAAAATTTTGTCAAAATTTAATTTTTAGGTCAAAATTTTTAAAATTTAATTAATATAACCTAATTCAAAGTAAAAAAAAAAAAAAAAAATCCTTACTGAAAAAATTAGGGTTAAAATCACTGTACGACAATTAATACATTTAGGTCTAAAATTTAGGTTCGGATGATTGGATGATGTTCACTGTTTAAAATACTTAAATTTTGTTTTTTAGTGGACTTAAATATTTGAATTTGAGTCCAAACTGATGGAGTTGGTCATAGAGAGAAAACCTAAACCCTAATGGTTGATGGAGTTGGTGATAGTTGTTTGCTATCCAACAGATGCTTTTCAGAGAGAGAGAGAATGCATATCACTTTTGACTGTTTTCTCTAACAGGCAAAGTACCTTGTCCTTTCAATTTGAACAATTATAATTAAGTTACGTTAATATTTTAAATTTATTTTTTATAAAGTAAAAAGAGATAAAAAACAAAGTCTTTCAATTTGAAAAATTATAATTAAATCACGTTAATATTTTAAGTTCATTTTTCTATAAAGAAAAGAAATATAAAAAACAAAGTGTGAGAGAAGAGGAGGAAAATAAAATGAGTGAGAATTCTATTTCTTCTCCGCATGCTTCCCATATAAATAGGCTTCACCTTCTTCATGTTCTCCACCCACATTCCTTCCTCCCATTTTAGTCACCAAAGTCCGAAGGTTCTGTGCCGGTTGATGGAGGTTTTTTCCGCCACTATATTTCCTCTTGATTCATCTACAACCACCCAGCCCTGTGAGTTTTGTTCCCCTCTCTTTCTTCATATTGTCTTTGAGTTTAGTTCCTCTCTCTTTCTTCATATTGCACTAATTTGCCTACATTTAAATTAATTTACCTATTCCAAAAAAATTAGTTTCAAGGGGTAATGACAAAGAAAACTATTACAAAATATATTAGAAATGGTGCAAACAAAAATAGAGAATACCGACCTCATATGTGGCCGTACTGCTCGTCGTTGTCGTCATCCTTGTCAGTATATGGAGGGAAATATGGTGGAAGTGGTGGATGAGTCTGTGCCTATTGATGGAGGTTTTTTTCCGCCACGATATTTCCTCTTGATTCATTTACAACCACCCAGCCCTTTGAGTTTTGTTCGTCCACCATATTGCTCTCCATTCTTCCACCATATGTCCCTTCATATACTGATGACGACAACGAGGAGCAGTACGGCCACGTATGACAACGAGGTCGGTGTTCTCTATTTTTGTTTGCACCATTTCTAATATATTTTGTAGTAGTTTTCTTTGTCATTACCCCTTGAAACTAATTTTTTTTGGAATAGGTAAATTAATTTAAATGTATGTAAATTAGTACAATATTTTATATCAGTAGGCTCTTGAAATTGGGGTGGGTTGAGATGAGCAACAAAACCAAACCATGCTTAACGATGAATTGACTAAAGTAAAAAATAAAAAAAACGGATGGATGGATTGGAGCGACCAGTGATGGAAAAAAGATTAAATTACCCAATGTTGTCTCTTAATTTTTATCCAATGTCTTTTTTTGTTTTTCTCAACTTTTTATATTCTTCTTCTTTCCAAAAGATTATGAATTACACAATACATCTAAATTGACCCTATGTATTAGTTACATGATATATATCACAAACACAAAATTAATTTATCAAGAAGAAATTAGCAGTTGATGGAGGTTTTTTCCGCCACCATTTTACAGATCACCCGCAAACCTTGCGCTATAAAACGCATTCAACCCAATAAAATACAAGTAAGAAATTGCGCTCACACCCAAAAGCCGAACCTTAACTATCGTTCTGTCGCGCGAGCTCTGTCTGTCTGTCTCTCTCTCACAGACAAAGCCATGTCCAAGATCATATCCCAATCTGAAACTACAGCCTCCAGGTACGACGCAGGAGCAAGTTCCATGGAGTGGCGTCCGTTGATAGCTATCGATGCGAACGTCCAGATGCAGAACCCTAAAGGTATGATTTGTGTTTATCTAGACTTTTTCCTTTTTTATAATTGTTAGTTTACGCTCTAACATCCTAATGTCGAACCCTAACTTGATTTCTGTCACTCTCCTGCCTATCTCCTCTATTCTCTCTCAGACGAAGCCATGTTCGACGAAACAACCATGGTCGATGATGGTATGCTTTTATTCTCCATTTGGCTAATTTTCAATTCAGTATTATAATCTTTGGTTAGATATGTTATTGTGTTATAGCAACCACGCTAACAAAGCGTATGGGGTATACAGCAAGCAAGGGACGATGCGTGTGAGAAAATCAGTTTTAGGGAGGGGGAGACTGATAGAGTAATACATTTGTTTTTTTCTGTTCGATATGTTGAGCATCTCCAAGAGGTTTTTAGTTTTTTTGTTAAACTAGATAGTGAATAGCATCGAAAACCTATTTTTGTTCGTCTTTAACTTAGTATCTCCAACAATACTCTTTATTTTAAAGAACCCATAATATTTTAAATTGTTTAGCTTTGGTGAAATTCTCTCTCTATCTATAGAGTTACTATTCATTAAGTTAAACTACCAAGCATTTTATAGAGTGTATATTCATTGGAGCAAGGTTTTGTTGGGTTTTTGCTAAAATAATTAGCTAATGTTCTTTTAAGGAGTCATGGAGATGCTTGATATTTGAAAAGAGTGATTTAAATTTCCGAAACCCAATGTCGGTTTTCTCTCGCTTATATGAATCACATTTATGCTCTACCTTTCACCCACCCCAACCCTTATAAATTGCTCTCTCTCTCTCTCTCTCTCACAGATGAAGTAATGGCCAAATCTAAAGCTACAGTCCAACCAAAACCAAGTTGGTTCGATGATGATGACTACATTGTCCAAAGTCTCAATGGTATGCTTTTGATTTTTGTTTTGGTATTAAATCCTCAATTTCTCCCTAATGAATATGAATGCATCTATTATCCTTAATGGTCCTTCGTTTAGTGTATTCCCTTTTGTAGTGTCTAAGTAGTTAATGTGTGTCTTGTTCTAGTGTATTCATTCCTAGTAATCGAGTCTAAAGTTCCTTGGCACTTTGAAAGTAGTCCCTTGTCCGAACGTAAGGTAATGAACAGTAAACAGCTAGTAGAGATGGTGCACACTTCAAGTCCTACTTGAGTTATAGGTGGAAGGCATGATGGATGCATTTCAAACATATATATATATATATCGGGAATTATTATTGGCACTCGAAAAATCTCATTTTTCACTTCAAATTTTATAATTAAAAAGAAAAATACACTTGTAAAGAGTGTAAAATAAGATTTTTAGAGTGCTAATAACAATTTCATATATATATAAACTCATGGAAAAAGCAAAATCCACGAAGTGCAAGCATACCAAGAGAAAATTACAACAATGACACTTTAATTTGTAGTGAAAGTTTCGATCATTGTTGTAATTCTCTTAGCTTTGGATATGCCTACACTTTGTTGATTTTGCTTTTTTCAAGTTAGGTGGCATGGCTTTGCAATATCCTAACGTGTTTTTAATGGACGTTCATGTAGAAAAAGCATTTATGAGCCGAAGTGCTCTTTAGAAAAATTGTCCCATAAGGGCCTGATGTTTTACAACTGGATTTAGTTTATACGTGTATTCATGTTTTTGTAGCAAGAAAAAGTCTTATGGGCCTTGAGATGATATTTTTCTATTGTTATTAATATTTTGTATTATAATTATGAAACTTTAAACAAACAAATAAAGAGGAAATTATACAAAAGGCGATTAGAGACCCAATTGCGAAAAAGAGCAATTACTGTGAAGTTTGTTGTAAGGAAGTTGAGGACCACAAGAGTCACAATTGCCCGTACTTTGTTTTGGTCCCAAAGGGCGCTCGTGTTGGCGAACACTATGATATAGTTTGCACAGAATGTGGCAAACACTGTGATACATGTCTAAGCTCACCACATTCTATGCAAACTATATCACAGTGTTCGCCAACACGAGCGCCATTTGGGACCAAAATAAAGTACGTGCAATTATGACTCTTGTGGTCCTCACAACAAAATTCACAGTAACTGGACTTTTTTTCACAGTTGGAGTCGAGCTATTAGGTCTCCAATCGCCTTTTGTATACCTTCCTCTGCATGTGCTTGTTTAAAGCTTCATTGTTAGAATACAAAATAAGAATATTAATAACATATTATCTCAAGGCCCGTAAGACATTTCCTTGCTACAAAAACATAAATACATGTCTATACTAAATTGAGTTGTAAAACATTAGGCCCTTATGGGGACAACTTTCTAAGGAGCACTTGAGCTCATAAGCGCTTTTCCTACAAGTATGTCCCCTAGAAACACAGTAGGAGAGCGAATTCTACCCAGTTAACCAACTATTAACTACTGAAGCATACAAAAATAATGCAAATACACTAGAACAATACTACTCATTAACTAGATAGTGCGAATACACTAAACAAAGAACTATAACCCCTTTAATTCAGTCGACTGAAGCAACAAACATTGAGGAACTGAAACAATAACTTCATAGGGCTATAACCCCTTTAATTCAGTTTAGACTAAAGCAACAAACTAAGTTCATTTTAAACTTTAGCTTCAACAGCAACATAAGGAACAATATTACATGACCTTGGAGCAGAAGCGATTAATGCTCTGCTAGCAATCCCTTTCACCCTAGCATCCAATTGGAAGTGGACAGTCAACATGCTCGGGTAACTTGTAGCAAGAGCTTCATTCATCGAGAACAATTAATTTTTTTTAAAAAAGTTCCCGAATATCTTGCAACATAAATCTTGTACACTTCATAGCCAATTTGCCGTGATAGATACTTGAGTCTACGCTCTTTCGAAAATCGAACACGAGTTTGTTCACTGTCGACTTCTGCCTTTTTGAATTAGTTTAATAACAGATTATTATTCTTGGAAAACAACTCTTTGAATGTAATAATTGTCACGCAATTTGGCCAAGGGATGACCTTCAAACGCTACAGTCCCATAATCTGAGCAAATGTTATTGACTCCTTTGGCCAAATTGCGTGGCAATTATTACATTCAAAGAGTTGTTTTCCAAGAAGAATCATCTGTTACTAAACTAATTCAAAAGGCAGAAGTCGACAGTGAAAGAACTCATGTTCGATTTTCGAATGAGCGTAGACTCAAGTATCTATCACGGCAAATTGGCTATGAAGTGTACAAGATTTATGTTGCAAGATGTTCGGGAACTTTAAAAAAAAATTTAATTGTTCTCGATGAATGAAGCTCTTGCTACAAGTTACTCGAGCATGTTGACCGTCCACTTCTAATTGGATGCTAGGGTGAAAGGGATTGCTAGCAGAGCATTGATCGCTTCTGCTCCAAGGTCATGTAATATTGTTTCTTCTGTGCTGTTGAAGTTAAAGTTTAAGATAAACTTAGTTTGTTCAATCTAAATTGAATTAAAGGGGTTATGGGACTACTAGAATTTTGGCTAAAAGACACATTTTTCATTGGTGTCTATTGTCAATTGTGGACAATAACATTGGTGGTAAACCTTAATTGCCACCAAGTAGCAACTAAATTAGAGAACATGTCCTATGTAGAGGACTCTATTAACACAAATATCCACTTTGGTTGGATCAATAATTCCAACATCAATTACATCTTCATAGTTTCCATCGTCAACCAAATTTGCAATCACTTAAAAGTTATAAATTCTTTATAAAAGTATGATGGCTTACTGTAACTAAACTTTATTTGGTATGCAGACTTGCATGACCAATATCTTGAACAAAAACATTTGATTATCAGTAGTAGTGACATATATAAGGAAGGGAAAAACAAACGATGAAAGACAGAGTTTTGGATAGCAGAAGATTAGCAAATGTGATTAACATGTGAAAAAAAAATTATAAGCAATTGAGAGCGAGATTGAGATAGGAAGACACAGATGTTACACTTTTATCGTATGAAATACAACTTCATATGTATACTCTTAACTGGAAGATTGAAAACCATGCTATAACCAAAACTAAAGAAAACAATAATGTCATAGCATGAGGAGAAAAAGAAGAAAAAGAACATACTTTCCAGCTTCACCAAGTATACTCTTAAGGTCTGAATGATCCTTAGGTAGGTTCTCTACCAAAACAGTGCACTATAATGCACAAATTAGATGCTTGAAGTTTCCGAAAAATAATGCATAAAAAAATTAAGAACAAAAACTTAAAAAATTAAAATCAAGTTCGAAAGGATACCTTTGCTATCAACTTTTTTGTGACCGGTAACAACAAAATTTAATTAAGACTGTAGTTTATGTAAAAGCTCCAAATTTATTTCACAAATCAACGAAAAGAGCTTTAGAGAATGACAGATTACCAAAACCAAAAGAGAAACTAAGAATTGGAGTTAGCTTTATGAAGAGATTACATGTAACATAAAAATGAAATAAGACCAACCAAAACACAATAAATAAAAATAAATTCCATGATAATACTACCAGACTAATTATGGAGTAGTAGCAAGTAACGATGACAAGAAATTACCAGAGCTTGGCTCCAAAACAGGGCACTCTATTCTTATAGTTGCCATGATCCCTCAATCAGCTTTCTCTAACCTTGAAACATATTAAAAAAACAGCAAATCAAAATTGAAGCATATTTCAAGCATAAAACAAACAATAAAAACAAATAGTTTTCCAGTTTCTAGACTACAAACATAGAGTACAAGAAGAGCTATCAGACATTACAGAGTAATCACATATGTTAAATAGTATTTCATAACAATGTATATATGTTAAATAGTATTTCACAACAATGTATATATGTATATTTCAATAATAATTACAGCTACTAGAACAAGTAACAAATTAAGAAGTGGAACATTAACAACTTACTTCTTCACCGGGTATTACACCCACACTCAAATTAATAAATAAACACACTTCCACAATTCAACTTTTTATCAAACTTTAATCAGATAAATAAAATAATAAAATTATTGCCAAAGAACTTGCTAACTCACCTTCAAACCCTTCGCAATGTCCATCTTCTCCTCCATAGTTAATTCTTTCCACCCCTTGACTGTCAATGGAGCGCTACTTGATCTTTAATTACATCAAGCAAAGAAAGATCATTAGTATTAAAATAAAAAAACTGTTTCAATCACTTAACCCTTGCATGTAAACTCATGGTTGAGGCTGACGAGGCTTTCTGGTTGCAAACGTTTTTGTTGTGGTGATGGGGTTGAACCAGCTCCGACCTCATCACACCCATTGCCGACCAATCCCTAACAAGTTCTCATCAAAATTTCTCGAAGTTTCAATTTTTGAACCAACAAAAGTTAAACATTAACAGAAAAGCATCAACAACCAAATATTATCAACCCAATCAAAAACCATAAAACCCAGAATTCCAATTACCATATTACGCATCAAAATCTCCCACCCAGGCTCCAATTAGTCCTTATCGACAAAGGACAACATCCCAACGTGGACCGTCGGAGGTCCAACTCCGGCAGGCTTGGCCGGAAGACCCGCGGTCACCGTTTATTAGATCTGAAATTGAGGAAATTCGGCCACGAATTTGTAGAAACTAACTTGGGGATTGGAAAGAGGACGGGAAGAGGATTATGGAGGTATAATATGACGGTCATTGGCGACCGGTGGACGGCGGCGCTGTCTCGTGAAAAGAGGGGGAGAGAGGATACGGGAGGGAGGAGAGACAGAATGAATGGGGAAGGGAGGAGAGACAGAATGAAGGACAAGAGTTTGTCGTTTGTTAAAGGCGAGAGAACATTAATAGCCTTTTATTTTCAGTTTATTTTTATTTTTTTTAAATTTAATTTTTTAATTGTATTTTGCACGAAAGGGTTAGCTTAGCACCGATCATCGGTGGCTCTCAACTTAAAAGCCACCAACCTCAGCTTAAAAGACACCAAAAATAAACAACAGTGGTATTCTTTTTTACATCGACACGGATAGCAAATGGTGTCTTTACAATGGTGTCCTATAGCCCTTTTTCTAATAGTGTGGCCCTGTGAAGTTCTTGTTTCAGGTCTTCAATGCCAATGTTTGTTACAGATGGTAGTATTGAAAGTGGAACCTCCGTTGATTACTTGAAGTTCTTGTTACGAATTGAATTTCTTGTTTCAATTCTTCAATGCCAATGCTTATTGCTTCCTATGTTGATTACTTGAATTTCTTGTTCCTTTCGTTACGTATGATTTGCTGTGTATCCATGTTCATTGTACAAGACCATGAAAATGTCCGACAATCTCGAGTCCCATGGATGAAGAAACAACTCTCACATTGCCAGCCTTTCATATTCTCTGTTGGAGTTCATGAAAAGTTGGCAGCTAACAGTAACAGCCTTGTTTAACCAATTCTATGAGATTATGATACAGTAGTACATTAATTTGTCATAGCATCCCCCTCCATCCCAAGCATGAGATTGGCAAAACATTAGAGGAGAAAAACTAATCAAGCATTGGACTTGGCATAATCAGAGCAGCAGCAGCAGCAATAGTAGTAGATTTGCTATACAAGAATCAATCAATGTTAGAGAGAAATGATGCCAATGCCAGTCATTGTGAAACTACCTCCAAGATTAATGCTTCTGAGTGCAAACTTGGCGCCTTCGCCTTTGCCAGTCATTCGCATATGGATGCCCCGTCAAGCATGCATTCCTTTGGCATTAATTCACAACACTTTCAGTTGGATGCATGATTTCCAGTAGGCCAATGAAGAACTAGTGGAGTGAGTAAAACTAAACAATCATGATGGATGCCTCCTAATGAACACCTATAATTCTTCATTGAAATATGCAGCATTCATGGGCGATATGCAATCATCATGTTTGACGTTACCGCTGGGTCGACATACAAGAATGTCCCTACATGGCACCGTGATCTCTGCAGGTGAAATTAACAGGCAAGGTGTGCTGAAAATTACGGGCCAAGTCTCTAATTAGACGTTAAAATTGATGAATAAGTTAAATTGATGCAATTTAAAAGTCTGGTGGTATAATATGCAAAAATTGAAACTTGTGGATCGTTTTACAAATCACCCCGAAACCTTGTGCTATGAAATGCATTCAACCCAGAAAATAAAAATTGTAAGTCAGAAATTGCCGAACCCCAATATCGTTCGGTCGCGCGAGCTAAAGTTCTCTCTCCCTCTCCCACAGCCTCCGGTTACGACGCTGGAGCAAGATCCATGGAGTGGCGTCCGTTGAAAGAGATCGATGCGAACGTCCAGATGCAGAACCCTAATGCCGAACCCTAACTCGATTTCTATCGCTTTCCTGTCTATCTCCTCTATTCTCTCTCAGACGAAGCCATGTTCGACGAAGCAACCATGGTCGATGATGGTATGCTTTTGATTCTTCATTTGGCTAATTTTCAATTCAGTGTTATAATCTTTGGTTAGATATGTTATTGTGCTATAGAAACCACCCTAACAAAGGGTATGGAGGTATACGACGATATGTGTGAGAAAATCAGTTTTAGATCAAGGTTTGGTTTTGTTGGGGTTATGCTAAAATAATTAGCTAATCTCTTTTTAAAGAGTCTCTTGGAGATGTTTAAAGAGTTATTTAAATTTCCAAAACCCAGTGTCGGCTATCTCTTGCTTATAGCTATATGAATCACCATTACTATCTCTTGCTTATAGCTATATGAATCACCATTACTATCTCTTGCTTATAGCTATATGAATCACCATTACGCTCTGCCTCTCAACACCCCACCTCTTATATATCGCTCTCTCTCTCACACAGATGAAGTAATGGGCAAATCTAAAGCTACCCTCAAACCAAAACCAAGTTGGTTCGATGATGATGATGACTACATTGGCCAGAATTGTGGCGGTATGCTTTTGATTTTGATTTTAGTATTAAATCCTCATTTTCTCCCTAATGAAGAATATGAATGCATCTATGATCCTGAATAGTCCTTTGTTTAGTGTCTTTGTAGTGTAGTCGCACTACTTTACTAGTGCTTGAGTAGTTAATGTGTAGTCTTGTTCTAGTGTATTTCTAGTGTAATCGCACTATTTTTGTGTGCTTCAGTAGTTAATAGTTGGTTAATTGAGTAGAATTCGCTGCAAAAGTCTGTCATTGTTGTAATTTTCTCTTAGCTTTTGGGTATGCCTGCACTTCTATAGTTTTGCTTTTTCCCTTAGGCTTTTAAAGTTAGGTGGCATGGCTTTGCAATCTCCTAACGTGTTTCTAGGGGATATACTTGTAGCAAAAGCATTTATGAGCCAAGTGCTCATTAGAAAAGTTGTCCCCATAGGGCCTGATGTTTTACAACTCAATTTAGTTTAGACATGCATCATGTTTTACAACTAAATTTAGTTTAGACATGCATTCATGTTTTTGTAGCTAAAAGTGTTACTAATTGTTATTAGTATTCTTATTTTGTATCCTAACAATGAAACTTTAAACAAGTAGATGAAGAGGAAGGTATACAAGAGGCGATTGGAGACTAATGGCTCGACTCCAAGTGCGAAAAAAGCGTAATTACTATGAAGTTTGTTGTGAGGAAGTTGAGGACCACAAGAGTCACAATTGCCCATACTTTGTTTTGGTCCCAAAGGGCGCTCGTGTTGATAAACACTGTGATATAGTTTGCATAGAATGTGATGAGCAAGTTTCTGAGCATGAAGGTGAGCTTAACGTAGACTATGAAGGACGTGCTATTTTGAAGTACTGTGATTGGTGTGAGAATTACCGTAGCCACTGGACTGAAGAATGCGAGTCCATGCCAAAATAGTGAATTGGTCCAGACCTTTTCTTGGTGAGTAACTAATGGTAAGTTTGTTGGGATTGAGGTGCTGCTGGATGAAGATGATTGGTTCTCATAGTCGAAGGAAGATCGAGTCCCTGTAGTTGTTATGTTTACAAGTCTTGTAAGCGCATCACTTTGGGTGTAATGAATCTAAATGATATGGTGTTATTTGCAGCAGATGGTTCTGTATATATAAAGAAGGCAACCTTACCTTTTTTTTTAACTTGTTTCATTGCCCCTATCATTGCTTATGAATTTTTGTACTAGTAAATTAAATGGTTGGTATGATGACATTATGAAGCTCTCAAACTCAATTACTAATTAACTGATCATGACTCTTTAGTTTTTGTGGCATTTCTTGGCAATCCATGGGTAAATCGGATGTGTCATGTAAGTTTTTCCTGTTTCATTAGAGTGACGAACTTTTTTTATGAGACAATTAAGTAGGCAACATTTTAAGTTAGCATTTATAGTAAGATTTTGCCCACTTTAATTTTCCTAATACCATTAAAGGTGCTTTGAGCCATTGCAAAATATTGGTTCTCCTATACCCGACGACTAAAGCATTGCTCGTCGAAAACAGATTGTCGAACAAATGCCCTTGCACAAACCAAAGCGTGGGCTGTTTTGTCCCAACAAACGTTTGTTTTCCGCTGGGTAAAGGTTATTTGCCCAATGAAATACTGTTTGTCGAACAAATGGTCATTGCTGGTAGTGCAAGAGAACATGAAACATGTCTCTTTTCTCTCATCCACTACCCTCTTAGTCTTCCATAGGTGTCGAACATTAGAGGTTTCCTAACTTGGAACCTTGGAGAACACATGCAAGGAAGATCAAGGGGAAGAAACTTGGAGCTTGGAGCTTGTAGGACGGAGCTTGGAGAAGTACCAACAAGGGCTTAAAGCATGCTACAAAGGTAAGCTTCGAACAAAATATAGTTAGAAACTTATTTTTTTTTTCACCCGAGTAGTATACAGTATTCAAAAGCTTGTAAAATATATGAATTTCTGAATTATGTTTCATAATTTCAGAATATGCCTAAAAGTTCAAATTTGAAAATTGTTATCCAATGCAATTTTGAAATCACAACACGCATGCCTCAACGTTCTTTTGAATCTTGAAAAAAAAAAAAAGTGAGAAATTTAGGTCGGAATTTGGATGTTTATATGTGTTGTAAATCGATTATAAAACCTCATGAACAAAATGAAATGAGGTGGGTTCGGCCTTGGTTGACTAAACTCCTCCCCTTGCATGCATTTCTTATGGTTCGAATGTTACTGTAGTTGTTCAGTGAATGACTCATGAATGTATCTTATGTTGTTTGTTTGGTAGATGACGCAAACATGTGTTTAGAATATTTAGACATGGTTCCCCGAGCACGTCGTGATAAGCTTCTTATGTGAAATTGTAATGGAAAAAACTCAAAAATTTTTCTCGTACCTCGCTTCCAGACTGCCAAACAACCATTTGTGACCAAAATCTTTTTTTTGTTTTTTTAATCTCCAATGTATCATGAAGCATGTGAACTGAAAGGATTGAATTGGAACTATACGAGCCGGTCCAAGCCGCTGCCTTAGCAGCGCAGGCCCAACTCGCATGGCAGGCCCAAGCCGCGCCACAATCCCCTCGGGCTAGATCCAACGTGCTCCCAACGCCGCACCGCACCCACGCGCCTTGCAAATGGAACGACCCACTTTTGCAGCCCAACCCGCTCCTACGACCCATTTGGCGATCCAAACTGGTCCAAGAATAGTTCAATCGTCTCGGCTTCAGATTTCTGGACCGATAATTGAACTGGAGGTATTTTCACCCTATTTTTTCACAGATTTGACATATCCCAACTCAAATCTCGCGTCCAAAGTCCATTACACTTCCACTACTCAAGGAGACGCATACCGTCCAAGCTCTTCAAACCCACATGGTGAACAACACTTGTCTTGACAAGTCATAGAGTTGACTAGTGCTCTTGTGTGGTAAGCGACCATGGTGAATGATCCTTTGCAGCATATCGAGATACCGCGTGCCTTGACGAGGTGTCCCGAAGTAGGAGAAAGGCAGACAACGAACCTCTCCAGCAGCGTCTTGGCAAGCAGCCCCTCGACCAGCCACAAACCAAGCGTTCCGACAGTGTACACTCCCAATTGGGTGATAGGTTAAATAGGTAAAGGGTGAATATGGGTAATGAAAGAAAAGGCTAAGTGATTGGCTTCAAAAGGGTAACTATGGATTATATAACATAAAAGGTTTGTTAGAAAGGCTCAAACGATCTAAACATGGCCAAAATCATCTCCCTAATGTTGCATGACTTAGGATTTCGCCTCGAGAGATATTGAAGCAAGTTCTAGTGAATGATAATACTATCATGAAACTCACAAGAAAGAATATGCAAGAGACTCAAAATCTCACAAGGGTTCACTAAGTTTTCACTTAAAATCCACATATAATTCTCTAAGTTAAGAGCTAGTCATACTAACATTGGTTATTTGTATAAAATAAACTTAAGAATGATCATGTAAGAATTTGATTAACCATATAAAACAATTAAAATTTCACATAAAAAGAACCAACTCAAATAAGTTTGTGACATAGAAGAAAATCATTGACTTATAGAAGATCTAACTAAAATAAAACGACTCAAGAAAAAGAAAATCTTTTTGATGTTTTGACATTTTTTTTTTGCTTTTATAAAATTTTATGACATTAAATTTTAATTAAATGAGACATTAAAAACTAACAACACAAAGTAAGACCTAAAAAGTATGGAAACGACCAAATCAAAATAACTAACTTTCAGCAAAATCAACTCCTAGCACACTAAAATCGGACAAACTATAATCCAACAATGCTTTTGAAAACCATAAATTTTTCGATATTTTTTTTACACACCCTGACCGAGATCAAGATATGCTGGCCGTCACGTGAGGGTGACGTAACCGTGTGCACAGTGCGGAAGCGATAAAGATAGCAACTATATGAATAATTATAGACCAGATTGCTAGAGTGCACTACTAAACGAAAGTGATAGGAGTTAGTTACAACAGTGAACACTCCTAATCAGAGCATAAAATCTAGGTGCAGTCTAGTAGGAAAAGTACTAGTTACACAGTACCAGGAATGTCGTACTATTATTCAAATAGGTCAGAACGGCCGATGATCCCGAGCCACCGACAGCAAGCTTACTGAAAACCTGGAGGGGCGCAAAACAGAAAACATGAGTAGGTAAAAACAAATGTTTTACAAAATCATTTTATTTATCAATATAATTTTCCCAAAATCAAGATATAAGTATATACAATATATATATATGAAATCATATAAATTCAATTCATGCTTCACATAATCACATTCATATGTATGCCATGCCAAAATATAACAAAGTAAACAATCCAGGTAAGAATGATTTCGTAGTAATATGATATGTTAGTTGGAACCCCTGAGGTAGTCTGTACGGCTGAATTCATAGCTCAAAGTTACTCTAGCCAGAGTCACTACAATGACTTATACGGCAACATACTGCACATAAGTCGGAACCACTAAAAAGGGGTATGTATGACAAGATTGGGTGTAATATAGTTATACTCAATTTTACTCTCTCATAATAGCCGGGCGATGAATCGCTAGTCACCTACGAGTCGGAACCATGAATAAGGTATGTACGACAAGACTGTGCACTTAAGTTGGATCCAATATGAGCATATAGTGCGGGTGGTGACGTAAATAAACAGGCCTGTACCTCATATCTCTGGCTAATTCACAATCACCCTAGGTGCAGCTTTATGAGCTCAACATTACTTAATCAAATATCACATATCACATCATCGATGATTCACACAACCAAACATAACTTACCTGAACTCACCTGTGCCTCCACAACACCACATTTATATTTATATATGCAACCATGCAATGCATATTCAAAATATAGAAGCATTTGACATATTATTTCAAAGCATACTTTCCTTAAAAATGCATTTCTGGGAAATATATCAAGTATATACATATATACTGAAAACAAAAGCCCACTCAATGATATGTCGAAGGGTCGTAGCCCCCGAGTCGCCTGTGGATATGCTCGTCCTCGGGATAAGCTTCACCTATATGCAAATGAACTATAAAAACGTTATTTTTAAAGCACATAGGCAAAACTAGCTAATAACTTCTCATACATTGCACAAAATAGGTATATGAATATACCACAATGATCTACATAACCTCAGGATCATCCCCAAATTTTTAGAAACATTTTTGAACCTCCCATGCACCCCACGCACCGGCGGGTGCACGGCAAGACGGGTCACCACGCGCAAGGAATCCTGATGGATTCCCTAACTGTCGTTAGGAATATTCCGTTAAAACCCAACGGAAACCGTCCAACTAACTGACGCTATGAGAATATTCCGTCATACTTGACATAATATTCTTCCATCTCCTACCTCTAGCTCCAACAACTGTTGCCGGCGCCGAAAACTGGGCAAAATTTCCAACTTCTTATTCTAGCTCATTTATGCACCATTTTTCATGCAATTACCATCAAAATGAAGTTTAGGAGGTAGAGAATTGCGTTATACCTCTTTCACGCCTCGATTCACGGGAAATTACGTCGGAGAAGTCCTCGAACTCTGGCGACCTCTGCAAAGCTCCGTTTTCGAGCTTCCCGTGGTCCAAATCCTACCAACGACGCACTCCGAGCATCGTGAGGACCTCCTTGAGCTCACTGTGGTCCTAAAATTCACAAAAACTCAAGGTTTAAAAGTTGATGAATAGTGCCCAATTCGAAGATCCACTTTCCGGGGTTTTTTGACGTCTAAAATCATTCCAATTTATGCCAAAACAAGCAAGAGGACTAAAATATTACCTTTTGAGCCTTAGAACAGCTTGAAACCTCCACGAACTGGTTTGGTATATTGTACACCCACGTCTCTCTTTCAAATTAGGGTTTCTCGAAGGTTTCCTTGCTGAAAATGGGCACCACTCGACTCGTAAGGATTCTAGGAACACACTGGAGACCTCAAAACCTTCGATCCGTGCAGATTTTGGGTTTGTTTGAGTGTGTCCGTACGAGTTCGAAGAGAGAGAGAGTGAACCGAGAGGGAGAGAGAGAGAAGTCCACAAGATAGAGAGAGAGAAGGTATATATGTGGTCCAAAAGCCACCAATCAAAACCAACAATTCCCTTACTTCCAATTGGGTCCAAAAACTAAGGGAAAATAATAAATGGGTCCAAATCCAACTTAAATCACATCATACACTTAACATCCAAGGGTAAAATTGTCATTTCACGTCATCGAAAATTAGTTATTCGGGACAGACTATGACATTTTTCTTCTGCTTTCAATGCTTATAAAACTTAAATCCAATCGCTACCCCCAAACTTAAATTAAAAATTGTCCTCAATGTTTAAAACATAGAAAACATAACAAATAACACATGTACAGAGAGGGCTTTGAAAACTTCCCCGGATTTTTCTTTGGATCATGAATGAACAATGCTAAAGTGTGATGCGAATCGTCATATAACGAATTCTCCCAAACTTGAATCTTGGATAACCCATGTTCTGCAAAACAAGAAAGAAATTAAAAACTTACTAAAAAAAAAATGAAAACTACAAAAATAAAGGAAAGATTTAGAAAACTTAGGTTGCCTTCCAAGAAGCGCTTTTTATAGTCATGAGCTAGACTATGCTGAAATTAAGTGGAGGATGGTGGATCATTCAAATGAGGAACCACTCCGTGACTCTTCTTCTTTTCCCTTCTTCCACCTTTTTAGCTTTGAAATTTGGTGTCGATAAAAGGCAATGAGGCATTGCATATTTTTGCTTCTTCAATTTCAAAGCTCGAGACTTCTTTCTCTTCTTCATTTTTTTTCGTTGTCTCTTCCACCATATCTTGGCCATTCGAATGGAATTGAGTTGAGCATGCATAACTTGAATTTTTGGTTCAATTCCAAACTCTCTTCCATAATTCGAGCAGTGGACTTCAAAAGGATCTTTGAATTCATGTAGAATCAATGGATTCAAAGATGTAAGACTCGAAATTTTTTTGGTGGAGATGGATTTTCTTCAAACACTTTAAAATTCGGCATCCTGTCAACAATTTGAATTTCTTAAGGGATTGACTTCTTGTTGGTAGTGATTTGACTAGTCATATAATGCAGATGGCCTTCCAACATTGAATACTCTTTCTTTTCTTCATCTACAACTAGTTCACTCAATTCGTTGTTGAAGTCCTTCTCACTTCTCAATGTGGTGTAGGCATGATTTTCTTCATGGAACACATCTCGCTCAATCGGATTAGATTTGGATTCACTTGGAAATATTTCTCCGTCTCTTTCACTCAATATCGCTGCAATTTGACCAACTTGCTTCTCCAAATCTTTGATTGCTTGGGCATTTTCTTGCACCCCATGTTGGAGAATTTGATGTCCTTGAGTGAGAACTTGCAAAAGTTGAGTTGTTTGTTGATATTGCATATTAGCTTGAACCATAAATGTAAAACCTTCTTCCCATGAAGGTTTCTTGGGTTCCACGGGTATGGCTTCTGGTATAAACTCTGAGAATTGAGCACTAGAAGGCCGATTTTCTGTTGGAAATTGTTGATAAGCCATCTCCTTCCTCCTACAGGAAACAAGTCAAAAAGTAAAATGACTAATAACTTAAAAAGAAAACAAAAAAATAAAAATAAAAACTGCCGTAAAAAAAAAATATTAAAGAGGAATGGAAAGTAAACATAATGACTAACAGGAAACTATGAAGAAAGGAATCCCACAAACGTAAGGAATTTCAAAACTAAACACTTGCGGCAATTTTTTTTTTAATTTCTATTTAAATTTTTTTTTTCTGACACTAAGAATTGAATAGTACATAAAAGAAGACTACCCATTTTTTTTTTATTTATTTTTATGTAAAACAGAAAATGGAAAGAAAGAAAAATAAAATCACTGCACAAATAAAAATAGAAAACGAAAAATAAAATTTAGTAAAGTGCAATAAAAAAGCCAAATTGGGAATAAGGGGGCAATCCCCGACAACGACGCCAAAAACTTGATGTATATTTAAGCTAACCTAAATAATAGATTAATTTAAACCAAATTAAACTCGCAAGCGCACGAATCGATTGTAGTAATATATGCGAATACGAGGTCGATACCACATAGATTGCTTTAACACTAATTTAATTGATCAATCACGCTAAACTTAATTAAACAAATAAATGATAGATTGGAATGAATAATTGAGTAATTGATTAAGACTAAAATTAACAAGAAAAATAAAAGACAATTAATTAAAATAAACACACGACACAAGAAAACCTAAGGTTATGAATTCACCAATAACAATCCTATTTACTTTTCCTAGAGCCAACTAGTATCCAATTACCATGCCAATGTTAAAGGTTGTTCTTTCTAAGGTATGAATTAATTCGTGGTCAGGCATCAACAATTGTATCTCTACATGATAATTACATCCTATTGGTTAGACATACAATTAAACATATAAAAACCCATTAAGTGTAGAAGAATCATGTCAACCAAGTAGGACTAGCTTGATATTGGTCATCCTCATAGATTTATCTAATTATCTAGAAGCAAAATTCCTAAAGGTGATCAGTCATTAGAAATCTGAATCTAGAATAAAATACCCACAAAGATTAAGAATATAACATGGCATATAATTGGATAATAATTAACAAAGTACTTTGCAAATATTCATATCATGACTTCATCATAAAGCTTAGAAAAAAACTTAATTACACATAGAAATAAAAATAAAAGAAAGATAGAACCCGTAATCCATGGCAAAGCACGTCCCTAAGCTCTTCTTCACAAATTGCGGAGATGGTGAATGGTAGTATGATGTCGAGTGATATGGGTTATCTAGAGAGAGCTTAGGGCACCTTATTTATACTAGAAAAACCATAAAAGGTCTGGGAGAAACTCACCTAAATAAAACAAACTCCTATACAATTAATGACACAAACTAGGAAAGAATTCTTCTTGGCTTGGGAAACATGTCATTTGTATTTCATGCCAAGTTTGAGGTCAATTTCTCTTCTGGAAAATTCTTTAAAAATATGGGAAATGTAGTATTATCTTTTATCTTTCTAAGAATATATCTCACACCACTAGGAAAAATCGGGAAAGCCTTCAAATCATCATTCTCCCACAGCTGTGCAATTCTAACGCGAAAACAACTTTTGCAGGATTGATTTTGAAAACTGGAATGTTTAGCTTCATGGAAAATTATGAAATTCGGCAATAATAATCTTAAACCTCTTAGCTTCCTTCTCCAATTAGCCTTGCATCAAAGCTCATTCAGAAAGTCGAATTATCACAAAAAATGTTCTAAGTGTGTAGAATAGCTGAAACTGAGGAAAGGAAAGTAATAAGGCTCTTTTATGATCAATTCCTTAACAAAACCTAGGGATAATTAATATTAGAATATGATAAATAATGCACCTATCAATGGACCTTCGATATAGTGTATACTCTCGTCTTAGCGCGCGGAGGGGAGTGCACTCTCGGTTAGGCCTACGAATAAGCATACATTCACGGTTGGGGCCACATTCTGATTATCAACATGGACAACCTTCTAGGCAAAGTGTTCATTCGCGATTAGGCTGCAAGGAGCATCCTCCACCTCATATCAGAGTAGGCAGCATGACGGACGGAGAGAAGCAATCACTCAATCCAACACAAGTTTAATCGGTAGCCTGCAAGTAACTTGCTTGCCTGCCAGGAACGTACCACATGCACTACAGCCGCGACATAGACGAGCTGAGCATAGGGAAGAGCAGCCTAGACCAACATGTCACGATCGAGGGCAGCTAAAAGCTCCGCTGCCCCAGCAGAGGCAAACTCAGGAAGAAGTTGAGAGGCTCCTGACTGAATGATTGTGTGATTTCCAATGTAATGAAGCTACTGACGAGGTGTTCCGACGAGACATGACCAACATAAGGAGGTAACTTTTCATTGACAAGATCGAGCAGACAGAACCATCCTACATACACTGGCGGATACAAAGACTACTTCTGTTCTGACAAATCAGCCTAAACCAGAAGGACACATCATCCTAAACCAATGGCATGTCTTGTTCTTATCACTCTAGACGATTCAATACTAAAGCAGCACATCACCAGTAGTCGAGCATCCAGAACCTAGTGGTTCAATTCCTCATGCTGTGAAAAACCTGGCCCAAACCGGCCATAGTCTTGCCTACTTGCTCCATGATTCTCGGCATCCCTTGATCTATCACTATAGTTCATAACTGTGCCGATCTTTCACCACGGCTCCTAGCCCTACCGATCTTGCCATGTGGCTCCTAATTGTGCTGACCAAGCCCAGACACTTTAAACTTCAAAGCATCAAATGACAGAGTGGAAGACAAGGCTCTATTAGCAGCCTTTGCTAGTGAAAAACTTAGCGGTGAAGAAGTTTGCAATCTATTCAGATTCTCAACTCATCACCAACTGAGCCTCAGAAGGGCACACGACGAAACATCTAACGATGTCGCAATACTTGAAGAAAGTTCAGGAGCAGCTCGTTGCGCTTTCCACTTACATCCTTATGCGTGTTCCACAAGTAGTTTAAATTCTCAAGTAAATCACCGAACAAGACCTTACAGTTGAGGGTTATTTCATTTGTCTAACAGTCCAGTTTTCTTCAGTTGTGGTCACAACAACAACTTCCATGCTCTCCAGTGCGAAAGGATAAATTAATTGCTCTCTAAGGCGAGATGGTAAACTAATTCCTCGACACCTATTTGTGTTTGCTTTCCAGTGCGAGAGGATAAACTAATTGCTCTCTAGTGTGAGAGGGTAAAGTAATTCCTCGACACCCATCTGGGTTTGCTATCCAGTGCGAAGGGATAAACCTAATTCCTCGATACCCATATGGGTTTACTTTCCAGTGCGAGAGGATAAACTAATTGGTCTCTAGTGCAAGAAGGTAAACTAATTCCCCGACACCTATTTGGGTCTACTCTCTAATGCGAGAAGATAAACTAATTGCTCTCCAGTGCGAGGGGGTAAACTAATTCCCTGACATCCATACGAGTCTACTCTCAAATGCGAAGGAATAAACTAATTACTCTCCAGTGTGAGAGGGTAAACTAATCCCTCGACACCCATCTGGTATGTTTTCTAATGCGAAAGGATAAACTAATTGCTCTCCAGTGCCAGAGGGTAAACTAATTGCCTCAAGAAATCCCTCTCTGACAAGAAGGGAAAATGGCCAAACGAACTTCCCGGATGTCTATGGACGTATCACATAACCAAACGACGAGCAACCGATGAGACTCATTTCTCTTTGGCATTTGGTTAAGAAGCAATCATTCCTCCCAATGTCATCGTGCCAAGTATTAGCACTCTGCTGCGAAGCATTGAGCAGAACGGAAAGGAAATGGCAACAAACTTAAATTTGGCAAAGGAGAAATGCGAAAAGATCATCACCCGTATTGTAGCCTATTATCAGCTCTTCCTCATCAACTACAACAAAAGGGCCAAAATCCGGCAGTTCCAACCATGAATTCTAGTCCTAAGAAAAGCCTTCATCATTGCCCACAGAGAAGGCTCCAAAAAGATGGATCCCATCTGGGAAGGTTCATACAAGATCAGTAGAGTAGGAGGTAAGGTTAGTTACACCTTCACCACCATGAATGACAAAGAGATCGAAAAGCAGTGGACCGACTACAATCTAAGGAAGTACCATGCATGACCACCCGCTACATCAAAGCCCAAAGACTTAAGTAGCTTAACGGGTACCACTTGGCAAAGCTGAGGATTATCCAGTTATTATGCAATTCCTACCTTACAACTAAGTTTTCGTTTGGTTCACTCATTTTTCGATGAGGAATTTAGAAGTAATTTATAACGTGGCTCGACTATATACTTACAACAACTAATCACTCCTGCACTTAAAAAAAAAGACCGCGCATTTCTTAGGGACTTATCGTAGGAATTACGCGCCCCTAGGGACCAACCATGCTCTTCAGTGCGAAAGGGTAAACCAATTACCCGACACCCACATGGGTTTGCTCTCCAATACGGGAAGATAAACTATACACTCTGAATATCTAGACGTGGATGAGTCGGGCAGCCCTGGTGTAACTAGGTGCACGATGGCTTGTGCAGGGATTCCTAGAAGTAGCCACAATGGTCTTTTTCAAGGCTTAACTAACTGAAGGATTTTGGGTCTCTTGGCCTAATCCGTGGGGAACCGGGCCTCAGAGACGGAGGAGGCAAGCTGCTACCGAGTGCATTAAGGTAGCCTATAATTTCCAGAAACTATCTACGGCTTGCCATTTGACCAGTAAGTCGCACTAAACTTATTGTAGACATGTAAATTTCGTTGCATGCAAATGATGAATCACAAAGATCTATGTGGCATATGACTCATCGCAAATAACCAAGTCATCAATGACATGTAGCACAAATCAAGCAAAGGAAGCTCAAAACGTCCCCAAAATTCGACAAAATGAGGGAATCTTTCCTTAAAATCGGCAAGGGGCCCAAATTACTCCTAAAATCGAAAAGAAAACTAAAGCATCATCATAAAACAAGCAAGAATTGAAGATTGCTCACAAAATAGGCAAGAAAGCCCTAGAATTCGGCCAAGGTAAGGGAAAACGGCTAAAATTAAGACACAAAACATGCCTAAGTTCTCGCATGGATGAATCAAGACACAAATCAAAGCTAAATCCATCCAAAGGCAAGCTTTGAGAAGTCTATAAATATAAAGTCCTCAGATAAGCATAAAGGTGGACAATTTCTACATAATAGGGTTGAATCTTTGAAGACTAATACGCTGCCAAAGCTCCTCTTGAAGAAAGTACAACCAAAGTCGAAGCTTTCTTTTGACCAAAGTTGAAGCATTCCCTTGAAGAATCAATAAGCACTTGTGCCGATTCTTCAAGACTTTGTTACAAGCTTAAAACTTGTCACGACATTCAATTCAAGATCAAGTTGCCAAGACCCTTGAATCAACAAAATCCCACATCAACATCACCTTTGCCGCAGGTCATACACAAACCTAGAGGTGAAGACTATCCACGTATTGTTTCAAGCAAAAAACTTGAAGCAATCGCTCAATCGTGCGTCCGAGATCAAGTCATCGCGACCCTTGGATCAACAACCTACGCATTTACATTAAATTTGAAGACTGAATCAGAGGAAAATTGTAAACAGAGATTGTAACTCTACAAATTCATCAATACAAATCTACTTTGTACACATGTTCTCGTTTCATTCGTTACAAAATTTTCCTATTTACAAATTTGGCACGCCCGTTGGGATATCTCTGCCTTTCATCTCTGTCTTCAAATCCACAAGAAACACACATGGCAACAAGAAAGGATCAAGTTGTTCCCGCAACCAATGTGAAGAACAAGAACATCCTTACCTCAAGTGGTGGCACATTGGGCATCACAACCTGAAGAAAGGCACGAGCCCGTAATCACTTGGCCTCGTTAAGGGCACCAAGGGAAAAAAGCTAGAGAAGGTACTTCGAGTCGTTAACTTCTGATGCTGACTCAAGCAGCAGCTCATATCTTGTAGCCATGCAAGTCATGACTACTGGTGCGATTTTAATCGAAGAGTAGTTGGTAAAAATAAGCGAAGTAATCGCAAGGCTGACAAGGACCATGGAGGAAAATAATTTACAGATTGCTACATTCGTCAACTGTCTGGAGGCGCAGCACGACAAGAAAGCTGGCCCAAAGGTTGATTCACCAAATGAGGAAAATGACGGAAATGAGGAGCCTCTAATAGATAAAGCTGAGGAGAAGCTAGGGGTGGACAGAGCTCCGACTGCTCATGAGATCTCTCTCTATTCAACAGCTGCAATAGATGATCACAAGCACGATCAAGGCGCAATATGAAGGAAGCTCGCATGATTTCGTGCTGTATTCAAAGTCATACTCTAAAAGAATTGACGCATTGAGGATGCCAAGGGGTTATCATCTACCCAAATTCATGCAATTCAATGGTAAGGGCAATCATAAATAACATATTGCCTATTTCATTGAAACCTGTAACAATGATGGGATGGAGAGATACTATCTCACCAAGCATTTCGTGCGCTTGCTAAAAGGTAATGCCTTTGACTGGTCTACCAACCTTGAGCCCGAGTCTATCAAAAGATGGGACCAGCTTGAAAGTGAATTCCTCAACTACTTCTACAACACTCACCGCATTGTTAACATGATAGAGCTGACGAGTACAAAACTGTGGAAGGATGAACTTGTCATTGACTACATCAATATATGGCGTTCATTAAGTCTGTATTGCGAAGATCAGCTTTCTGAAACCTCTGCCATTGAGATGTGTGTTTAAGGCATGCACTTGGGGTTACATTACATCCTTCAAGGCATAAAATCAAGAACATTTGAAGAATTGGCACTCGATCCCATGATATGGAGCTGAGTATTGCCAATAATGGGAAGAAGGAGCCGATTATTGACTTAAAAAAGGATAAGATGTTCGCCCAAAATGTAGACAAGACTGGGAAAAAGCTCGCCAAGAAAGCTTTTGCCATCCATAGTACCCCTATCAAGACCTCATCCGCGCCCGTCAAGATCTCTTCCAAAAAACAAAATGAAAGAGATGAAGAGAGGTGATCCTTCTCACACCCAAGACAGGTACAAAAACATCTTGAAGGAACTATAACAGAAGACGTACCCTTTTCCTGACTCTAACATGGCTACAATGCTAGACGACTTGCTAGAAAAGAAGGTGATTGAGTTACCTGAATGCAAACGCCCTGAAGAGATGAATCCCGTTAACGATTCTAGGTATTACAAATACCATCATATTGTAAGTCATCTTGTCGGTAAATGCTTCGTCCTCAATGAGCTCATCATGAAACTAGCACAATAAGGGCAGATCGAGCTTGACTTTGTAGGCACGGCCACAACACATACTACTATGATTGCGTTTGGATCATTTGATCCCTTGCCTCTCCAAGTGACGGTTGACCATTCCTATCCATGCTCAAGATACATGGCACCTTGTGCACAACCATCGCTGGGGGCAAGCGATCAAAATGCACCTACTGACGATGAAGAAGGATGGACACTGGTGACCTATAAAAAGACAAGGAAGCCAAGACCACAAGCCACACGGCCAAAGGTGGAACAAGGGAGAAAGCATCGCTGCTGCAACAATAGGAAGCCCAAAAGGAACGTAAGAGCTGCTAAGCCAACATATGCAGGGGAACCTATGGAGCAGGAGCCACGCATTCCCGTCTCTTTACATAAGTACTTCCTAAAGGACTTCTTCCGATAACACACTACCGTTGCCTATCACTTGGTTGAAGTAGAGATAGAAGAGCCCTCAAAAGGAAAAGCTATCGCTGTTGAGGAAGAGAAGAACCTCATGCCCAAAAAAGGTATGCCAACATACTTTAGCATTGAGGATGCACTACGATTGCCCAAGGAGATGCGAAAAGCACCACTAGCGGTCTTGGCAAGCCTCAACGACCACGTAGTGTAAAGAAGCAAGGATGAAGTCTTGAAGCTTCGACCATACAATATGTCGCATGTTATGCCGCATATGATGCAATCAACTTCACTGACGAAGTCTTACTACTGGGATCAAAGCCTCACAACTGTCTCCTCTTCATCTCTGGGTACATGAGAGAGCATAAAATCAACCGCATGCTTGTGGATGATGGATCGGCCATAAACATCATGCCAAAGTCAATAATGACTACAATCGGCATCAAGGTGGATGAACTATCCCTAAGCCGCCTTTTAATCCAAGGTTTTAACCAATGAGGACAAAGAGAGATGGGCATGATCCAAGTAGAGATGACCATTGGCGAACTCAAGTTAAGCACATTATTCCATGTGATTGATTCAAGAATTTCTTACAGCTTGCTCTTAGGGAAGCTTTGGATCCACGAGAATAAAGTAGTGTCGTCCACCCTTCACCAATGCTTAAAATTCTATCGAGAATGAGTAAATATGAAACAAGGCAACACCAAGCCATTCACCAAAGCCGAATCACACTTTGCAGACGCCAAGTTCTACATAGATGAAGACATGGTGCTCGAAGCTCTTCCAAAAGAGATCAAATCCACAGGCAAAACCGCCCCCAAAAAGTAGGAATGGCAAGCCGTTCCCAACAAGCAAGAAGGGGAAGCTGTGCCATCTTCAAACAAAGACGATGATGAGCCTGCCAAACCCACAACAACCAAAGGGAGTGTGATGCCCTCAAAAGGACCAAACACACCCGTCTTCTGTTACATCCTGATTTCGAGAAGAAAGAATGGGCAATCCTCGTTTGAAACTAGAACAAGCAAAGCAGACACATAGCTACACAAGGACGATGTAAAGCTGCTCAAGACAAACGCAATTTTACCTCTGACATAGCTAGGCGACACTAAAGTTTCAAAACCATTGTAAGGTTTCATAAAACTCCTGCCAAAGGGGGCGGAATTAAGCACTCTTCCAACCAAAAAGACTAAAGAAGGTTTCGACCTAAATGCCTACAAACTCATGTCAAAGGCTGGGTACAATTTTGCCTCCCCGTCAATGATAAAGAACGTGACCTCACTGAGACTCAAAAGAAGTTGAATGAGCATGGTTACAGAGTTGACAACAACAAAACGGTGTCTTCACACTAAATACACGTGTGAAGATTTCAAGCAAAGCAAAAAAGGCTAGTGCTTAACACATTAACATGAGCATTGAACAAGATCAAGAAGAGCCTACACCCATCCCTCGAACATCAATCTTCGATACGCTGAATTGTTCAAAACCCAGAATTTCAACACTTGATCACATTGGTGGTCGAGACCGAACCTTCATCTTCAAAGTGTTTAACAAGCCAACACCCAAAGCTCTGTTTTCAAAAGGTTGTCCAAACCTAAGATGCAAAGCAACACGGCTAGCTCTCTTCCACGACGGTCAACCTTGGAAAGACTTGAAGAAACCAAGAAACCTTCTAGAAAGAGGAAGACGACGCCCAAGGAAGAAAAACTTGACGGTTGAGTAGAAAAAGACGACGTTCAAAACTCGATTCCTTTAAGTATGAAGTGCCAAGCAACCTTGGAGGTTGACACCAAAAGACAACTGAAGGTAAAGAGGTGCACCATTGTCCACACTAGCCAATCTTCATGCCAACAAGTCCAAAAGGACGGCACTGAAAAACAGGTCTAAGACGTCTTCCACATCACGATCAAAGAAGGCGAATAGGGTGAAATCCCTAAGGAAGACGTCACTGTCGCACCACCACAGCTCAAGGATGAGGGGCAAGCCACGGTTGTTGATCTCAAGGAGCATATCATCACCGATATAGTGTGCCTCGCTACATCATCACCAATAACGGGAAACCGTTTTCCATTTGACTCATGGACGAGCTATGCGAGAAATACAAGTTCAAGTAGCATAAGTATTCCATGTATCATGCGCCGACCAACGGTCTTGCGGAAACATTCAACAAAACGTTGTGCAGCCTCTTGAAGAAGGTAATCGGCAGAACAAAGAGAGACTGGCATGAAAGAATAAGTGAAGCACTTTTGGTATATAGGATGACACATAGAACTCCTACCTAAGCTACGCCTTATTCTCTCGTATATGATGTGGAAGATGTTTTACCACTTAAAAGTCAAATCTCTTCGCTAAGGATGACTATACAAGAAGGCTTGACTGAAGAGGAAAATGCAAAGCTACGACTTCAAGAGTTGGAAGCACTCGACGAAAAAGGCTCGAAACTTAACAACACTTGGAATGCTACCAAGCACGGCTATCCAAGGCATTTAACAAGAAGGTTTGCCCAAGGTTTTTCCAAACTGAAAATCTTGTCTTGGCATTATGAAGGCCTGTCATCACAACTCATAAGAAAAAAAGCAAGTTCACATCAAAGTGGGATGGACCTTATGTAATACAAGAGGTCTACACCAACGGTGCCTACCTAATCATGGCAGAAGATGGCTTGAAGATCGGCCCCATCAACGGCAGATTCTTGAAACACTACTACCCCTAAACCAAATAAACAAATGCTCCTCACCTGCATGAGCCTAAATTGCACACGGCACAAAGCTCTTCACCTGTATGAGCCTAAACTGTACATGGCACAATGCTCCTTGTTCGCACAAGCTTAAAATACGACACTCAATGCTTCTTGTTCGCACAAGCTTAAAAGGTGACACTTAATGCTCATTGTTCGCACGAGCTTAAAAGGCGACACTCAACACTCATGGCCCACAAAAGCATAAATTGTGTACGGCAAAACCACTATAAAAAAATCCATCACTCATTTGAACTATGTCATGACTTGATCCATTCTCAACCGAGGGTACTTAGGCAACTTGAAACTTCAAAATTTCAAGTACGGTCACATCATCAACAAAAACATAAATACTTTGAAGAATAAAGAGCAAATTCAAAATGTGAATACTTTATTTCTTTAAAGGAAGAATTTGGCTACAAAGCCTTATTACAAAAAGAGCAAAAACAAAGAAGGCCTAAAGTACAAAAAACTGAAAAACATTACTTGAAAGCTACGACGATCTTCAAGCAAGCCTTCCAAAGTCTTCAAAGTCTCTACATCGGTGGGAGACAAGGTGGGCACTTCCATGGCCGTACCTTTGTGAAAATGTAGCTTCTTGCTCCGAGAAAACACCTTGAAGTCGTGATGCTTTGATTTCCAACTGCTCTCTCTCTCACTCCAATGCTTCTAGACATGCCTGGACGGAAGCCAAAGAAGTCTTTGTGACTTGATAACCTTATGAAGCAGCTTACTGAGTAGACCGAACTTGGGCAATTGATAAGTCTATTGCCCCAAGTTACTGAGCTCTAACCTTTAGATTCATCTTCTTTAAAGAAACAACATGGAAAGAAGAATACTCAGTTAAGGTAGCCATAAGTTCGACAATATTGACTCTCAAGAGTGAGAAATCAAAATTAAGGTTATCGATCATAGAAACAAACTTCGATAAGTCTTCCTTAAGCAACGTAAGGTCTTCTAGTGCGTAATTTGAAATCTTCTTCTTAATGTGGCTCTTGATATCCATAGTCGCGCAAAGGTTGATGTGATGGATGACCTGCTCAGTGCCACTAAGGTTCGGTCCTCTAAGAAAGATTTCGGAGCTAGCTGGCAAAGGTGTTGGATGTATGACAGGCTCTTGTATACCTACACCTACACATAACAAACTTAGGCAACTTGGCTGATTTGTAGTAAGCTCTGCACCAGGCGGATCCCCAATCTCCTTGTCTATAGGTAGGTTGCCTCTAAATAACATCTTCGTAAAGGAATGAATGCCCATGTTCCCCAAATAAAAAGAACAAGAAGGCCCAGCCTAAAGAAGATAAAGAACGATATTAGAAATAAGACCTACACCAATAAAAGCAGAAGAAATCACAAGAAAGAAGGAAATACATACATTTTTCTCAAGTGACACACGACCGTCAAATTGAGGAGGTCTAAACACTTTCTTCTTTTTATGACGAAAATTGACGTCGTTGTCATCCTGAGCACCTTCAAGCGGTCACTTGTTCAAAACTTGTTGACGCTGCTGCAAAATAATTTCATTTTCATGCGAATCAACTTTATCACCCGCTTCTTCAGAAGCATCTAAATGTTGAGAAGAAAAGCACAGACATTGAAGAGCCAAAGCCACAGGTCCATCTTGCAAATGAGCTGCACTTGCATAATTAAATGGTGCCAGCTGCTTAGGAACCGCAAAACAACCCTCTCTCGGTGCATCATTATGTTAATAAGAAGAATTGATATCACTTGCCATCCCCAAATTTTCACAATGTATCTTTGACCACCAGCCTACATAGGCATGGGTCACTGGATTACTCTTGAACTTATCCTTAGCCAGCAGGGTGATAGAAGCATTTGTACATACACAGGTACAAGACTCCCAATGCATATACACGGCTTGCAAGGATTCCGATTGTGCGTTTTCCTTTAGCTTGCCTGGCACATGTTGGACAAAACTAAACTGCTTGCTAATATGGTGAGGACTATACCACTAAACAATACATCGGTCTTCTTGCTGCAAAGAAACATACCCCGAGCGAAAACTTATGAGATAAGACAAGTTTGAGAAACCAAGGTGTGAATCATCTATAAGGTTTTGTCGCGTCGAGCCAACTCTCGCCAGATGGTCCATCCTCGTCATAGCTTCTAAACAATGCTCACGCCTGCAAATCATCAAGGCTCTTTGCAGAAAGCATGCCAAAGTACTTTGTCATCAAAGGTCCCAACTTGGCCGAAGTTGATGAAGGAGGCCTAGACTTGTCTAAATTCAATGAAGAAAAATAAGTGCCAAAGTACTTACCCAACCAACTATACACATAGGGTATGGAAGTGCCGCAACACGATCTTCGAAACAACACTCAAGCCATCATAAATATTGGCTAAGACAGAAATAGCAAAGCTGAAAGATTCACCTGCAGCCATCTTGCTAGCCACTTTGAAGACTTCAGGGTCGATAAAGTTAACGTCGTCTTTGGGGAAAACAAACTTACAAAGCCAACAAGCTAAGAAAGCAACTAGGTAAGATTCTTCCACGTGCTCTGACGCTACACCAAGATCCTCAAACACTTTGAACTCGGCAGGGGTACAACGCCTAGCTGAACCAATGACACCTAACGGGTCTGAGTCTCTCTTTGGCTTAGTGGTCTTATTGTGGCCACTTTTCTTCGAAATCTTCTTGTACTTCATGACATCCCAATACCAAAATCGGATCCATGAAGATATCTTCACGCCTGACTTACCTTGAGCCTCATGGGAAAGCTTGTGATATGCCTAAAACAAATAGCAGCAACTTGTAGTAAATCCTTAACTATTACGATGAGAAAATTCCTCCACGCTAAGAACAACCTCGTCGTAAAACTTACCTTGGATCGGCAAGCTTTCTATCTTGTGGAGATCCCAAAGTGAAATCCACATTTCCCCTTCTGCTGTATGAAGTGTGTTGGTTGCTGAACACCAATGCTCAAAGAACGCATGAAGGACAAAGGATGACGATTATAACTAAACAAAGATGTGTACACAGCGTGATAAAGGCCCACGTTGGTAAGCACATCTTTGGATCAGCTCAAGATATCTTTAAGCTACTCCCAATAAAACTCAGCAAAGACGGCCTCTCCAGTAGTAGACAAGATGCCATTCCAAGTCATAGCTTCACTATGGATGCGATCACCAAGAAGCTCAAACTAAGCCGGTGAATTGTCACGAACATGGTGCGTAGGATTCAAGATAAGAATCCTCGACGTACACGCCTTCTTCTTCGTATTGGATCGACCAAAATTTGTTACCTCCCAAGATATTTCAGAAGACCACGACTTGATATGCATCAAGTTGTCTTTTGCAGGAAGAATAAGCGCCTTAGGGCCAATCAACGGCGCACAAAATTTCAATGTCGTTACCTTATCTTGTGAATCGCCTTCCTTTGTAAGAATAGTGATGATATTACTCTTAAATCACTTGAAAAGTACCATGGTTGCAAAAAAAAAAAAAAAAAAAAAAAAAAGAGAAGACAACATAAGCATAAGGTAGGACATCAAGAAGAAAAAAAAGATTGCTTCACTAAAGCAAAAGACATGTGAGACAAACCTCACGAGCATTGAAGAATGATGATGACAAAGTCACAACAAACAAAAAGAAATCAGCCACAAAGCTTGAGTAGCACGACAAAGAGGGCAGCTACAAGACGATTCTTCAAAGCACTTTACAGTAGCAAAGAAAACCAAAATGCTACCCAATCGCACTACGCAACCCCACAACGATTACGCAAGCAGTTTCTTACACTGCACAGCAACGTCATCCCGGAGGGAAATTGTGACCAAAAGGCATCACACAGCCCAACCCTGCTACAATCTTTTGCATAACACCACGCGGTAAAAAGTGATGCACTGCAACAAGCTCTAAACAACAACACACGACAGCACCAAGCAGTAACAAAAGGCACGACAATCAGTAGCAAAAGGCATGGCAAACAGCAGTAAGCAGTGCATCACAAGGATGATTTGTGACAAAAAGACACCCAATTGTCCTATAAATAAGGGTCAATTGCTTCCTAATGCTAGAGGGAGAATACATACCCAAATAGCAAAAGGAAAATCAAAACAAGGAAACACATTCCAACCAAAAGAAGGAAGCAAATTCCACGCAAAAAAAGGTAAGGTGAAACCGACAACAAGGAGGGAAACATGCTGTTTTTTGCAACAAAAATTAGCAAAGAAAAGAAAAGGAAACAAAAAAAAAATGAGGAAAAGGCTTCAAAATTTCCAAAACATCAAAGGAAAGTACCTTTCTTTGCCAAAATACAAAAGGCAATCCCTCCAAGGCAAGGACAAGTCTTCAAGTTGAAAAAAAAAATGCACATCCTACTTACCCAAGGACAAACATTAAATCTTACCAAAACTTTGAAGGAAATCACCCTCATTGCCAAAATTGAGGGAGGTTCCTACCTAAGGAAGAAAAAACATTTTTTCCCACAACCACAAGGAAAAAAAAAAATCCAAGTCTCAAAATACACCAAATTTATTTTGTCAAAATTATGGAAAATCAATACGAATAATAAGTATGTGCCAATTTATCAATTTCCAAAATTTCTTTCAAGATCAAGCCTCTACGGCCCTTGAAGAAAAAAAATTTCATTTCTTTCAAGATCAAGCTTCTATGGCCCTTGAAGAAAAATTTCATTTTCACTCAAGATCAAACCACTACGGCCCTTGAAGACAATTTTCATTTCATTCAAGATCAAGCCTCTATGACCCTTGAAGAAATGTTTCGTCCAAGAAATATGCCATCAACGACTATTGACGAAATTCATCATTTCAATTCAAGATCAAGTCTCGACGACCTTTGAGCTAGAACATTCACATTGCAGGATTTCAAAACACGTTTCCTACATGTGACAAGCACATGCCTACAACACGCCTTGAAGTGGGGGCATTTGTGGACATGTAAATTTCGTTGCATGCAAATGCTGCATCACAAAGATCCATGTGGCATATGACTCACCACAAATGGACAAGTCATCAATGACATGTAGCACAAATCAAGCAAAGGAAGTTCAAAACTTCCCCAAAATTGGGCAAAAATGGGGAATCTCTCCTTAAAATCAGCAAATGGCGCAAATTGCTCCTAAAACCGGAAAGAAAACTAAAACATCTTCATAAAACAAGCAAGAATTGAAGATTGCTCACAAAATAGGCAAGAAAGCCCTAGAATTCGGCTAAGGTAAATGAAAGTGGCTAAAATTAAGACACAAAACATGCCTAAGTTTTCCCATGGACAAATCAAGACATAAATCAAAGCCAAATCCATCCAAAGGCAAGCTTTGAGAAGTCTATAACTACAAGGTCCTTAGACAAGCATAAAGGTGGACAATTTCTACATAAAAGGGCTGAAATTCTCACAAAAGGAGACTAATACGTTGCTAAAGCTCCCTTCGAAGAACGTACAACCAAAGCCGAAGCTTTCTTTCGACCAAAATCGAAACATTCCCTTGAAGAATCAGTAAGCACTTGTGTTGATTCCTTTAAGACTTTGTTGCAAGCTTAAAACTTGTAATGATGTTTGATTCAAGATCAAGTCGCCAAGACCATTGAATCAACAAAATCCTTCATCAACGTCACCTTTCTCATAGGTCATACATAGACCTAGAGATGAAGACTATCCATGCATTGTTTCAAGCTCAAAACTTGAAGCAATCGCTTAATTGTTCGTTCGAGATCAAGTCATCGCGACCCTTGGATCAATTTGAAGACTGAATAAGAGGAAAATTGTAAACAGAGATTGTAACCCTACAAATTCATCAATATAAATATACTTTGTACACATGTTCTCGTTTCATTCATTACAAAATTTTCACGTTTACACTTATACAACCATACATTTGTGTTAAAGGTTAAACAAGTTAGCATGCATATACGAAGCTTTAACCACTGCCGACATGCTATGTGGTCGATAAGCTTCACCTTTGCCAAGCACGGAATGATCATTTAGATCTACACTAATTCCTAAAGTGTTGTGTTACTTGTTACACAACCCACATAATTGGTTACATAAGAAGTAAGGAGTTCTCTCGGACCTTTGCTTACGAAATTCCATACAACTGCATACTTTTTGATATGAAAGGTTAGTGAATTTCATGACCCAAAAATCTTTAGTATGTTGTGATATAGGCCACGCAACTCAAAGGATTGAAGAAACCCAAAGTTAGCAGCCAAGTGGTCATGTGGACTTGTTTGCTTCTGTAAGTAAAGCGTTCAGCTGCCGACCATATGGCTAACAACTTTGCAAAAATTCTACACCAACACATACGGTTGCATAGGCTATGTGGGCCTGTCTGCTTAAGCGAAGATGAAGAAAAACGAAGAAAGCAAGTTTATTAAATTTTTTAGCAAAATTGATAAACAAATAGCAAAGGCCGAAGGAATCAAAGCAAAGCAAAAAGCAACAAGGAAAACAAAGAAAGTCCTAAAGGCTACTTAGAAAACTGCTTTTTAGTAGCTTGGACATCCTATAACTACTCGATCGCCACACGTTCAGCAGTCGCGACATTCTTAGCAGCGTAATCATCTAGTGCTTTACCCCTGGCTGCCCTAGCTTGGGCACAAACTTCTCCAACTACTTCTTCATTGGAAGACTCAAAAGTAAAGGCAAGCAAATCTTCCAGAGAAATAGAGAAGGTCTTAAAGTCTTTCCTAGCAAACTCGAAGTCAGAAGGCTTACCAAAGAAATGATCTACATAACCCAACTTGTAGAAATTGGCCTGACTCTAAAAAAGTGAAGCCTCGAGCCCTATCTTCTTACCCTTCAGCTGCTCGTTCTCCTCGAGCAAACCAATATGGACACACTGCAGCTCATCCACTTCTTTCTTTAGACTTTCATTGATCTTCAATGCACCTTAGAGTTCCAACACTTGAGATTCAAGCCTATCAACGATCTTCTTGAAGTGGATCACTTGATTATAAGCAGTAATCAACTCTTCATCATTTGCATAAGTAGCGGAACGAAGCTCAGAAACTACACACTCAAGTTCTTGAATCTGAGGTATGTAACATCCAATCTCATCCTCCGCACTTTCATACTTAACTTGGATCACGTCAAGCCTAGTCTTCAAGTCAACGATCTCTTGGCGAGCGATCTCAAGTTGCAGAGAAGTAGGGGCAGAGATGGTAGACCGATTCAAAGAGATGAGCTTAGACTCTAACCTCTTGATCTTTTTAGTAGGAGAATAATCTTTAGTTGCTATGGTCTTTGCCACCTTCTTGGCAGCCTTGGTATCCCCATGCTATGGCTCTTCAACCATTTTTTTGACACATTCTCGACCCCCGTCAAGCCAAATTTCAAGCCCCAAGGCTCCCAAAAATTAAGAAGACAAGGAAAAATAAAATTTTCTTACCTTGGTGAGGCATGAAGATGAAGAAAGCAACAAAAGACGGTCCCTTGTACGAGCAAGTGTAGAATATTGCTAGGGGTGGGGGCACAAATATCCTCTAGCTTTCTCTCTCTTGTAGGGTAGAATAAGTTGCTCTCTGAAGTTGATTTAATCATCTACTTAAGGTAGACTTAAATGAACTTTAGAAGTAATAGAAGGATCTAATTTTCAATTAATGAGGGAATCTACATCAAAATAGGAAACAATATTATGTTTCCTAAAGCAAGGGAAGATCTTTACACTTGTTGCCCTTTCCTGCCAGCAGCCCAATATGTGTGAGGGCATTTGTGGAGCAAAAAATAATCAAGAAAATTATGGAGGTGACATGGGGACTTTTGGGTAAAAAGGACAAAATTACCCTTAAGGCACAACGGGATTCCCATGCACATGCAACGGACAATAACGGCTCAATCAAGGAAGAGTCAAATGTGATCAAAATGGTATTTATTAAAATCTCTCTCATCACTCCTTCTTAAATCCGCACTCAAAAGGTAACTCCTAATTGACCTATTTAAATTAGGATTGATTGCCAAGTTAATTGCAAGATATTATTTCACATGATATCTTGCAATTAAACTCATAATTCTACCAATAATGGCCGGTCCCTATTTCTCCAAAGAGGGTTTGCCAGACCCCTATATATAGCCTTATTCTCCAACCAAAATACTAATTCATTTTCTCCCCAAAAATTCCTAAACACTTTGTCTCTCAAATTCTAACTTTGACATCAGAGATTCTTCGGCCAAAGGCTCCCATTCATCATGGGCGCGTGAGATTCTTGGCCTTGATCTTAGGTGTTAGTATTTTCCAGGTGCATTTTCGTTAAATGAGAAGTAGACGGAAATTTGCATCCACAATCTAGCTTTAGAGTTTTAGGTTATATTAGGAATATTGATTAAGATAGTTTTGATTTTCTTTCCTTTTTAAGAGAGAGATAATAGGAGAAGGCACCTATATATGACCACTTAAAAAAAAAAAAAAAAGAAGAAGAAGAAAGAGCCAGCACCCGTAAAAATAGCATAATATATATTTTTATTTGACCAAATCATCGAGGCGAGCCGGCCGTGATGAATATATACATAAACCAAATGTAGTTCAACGCCCTAATTAATTTTGTAATGTATCATTGTACCTTACGACATCAAAGAATAGTTCGCAAACACATACTATTGTCAACCCAATTTCATATCATGCAATTCTAACTACCAAATTCACAAGACATTCTAATTCAATTATTGCAGTCTGATATTTGTCATCAATAATTCCCAGAACGATCTTTTGTTGTTTTGTATATATACAATCTACAACCCATCATCTAGCCCAATGATCAAATTAAACCTTTGAATTGAAATTGGGAAGATTCATGTCTCAGTTTCATCATTAGATGTAGTGATCTTCATTCTCGAAGAGGGCTAGGGTTTACATCAAACACAACATATTCTATTTCCAATATCTAGCCACTGCTTTATGAGAATTTTCATATTCTCTAATTATTGCATAAGTAACTTCTGTCTTTAGATTGTTGGAGCAATATTAAAAAAATATAAAAATAATAGAAGAATTTCAATGATAATAATCATAAAGAAAATCACAACATCAATAGTATGCAAGAATAATATAAACATCTAGAGAGAAAGTAAGAAAGACTGACAAACTTGGAGATTGAGGCTTGTATAAATGCAATGTCCTAAAGAAGGAATTTCGCCCATACTCTTATGCTTATAGTTCAGTGGGTGTCCGTCTCCCAGGATTTAACATTCTATAATCCGGAGTTGAAGCACTTCAATCTTCGAACTCCTTCGAACTCTAGCGAACTTTATATATTCCGTACTATCAAAACACGACTCAAAATTTGACAAATGAAGAACAAGAGAAACAAGCCCTATTTCTCTTGTTCTTCGTTTGTCAAAATTTGAGTCGTGTCTTGATAGTACGGAATATATAAAGTTCGCTAGAGTTCGAAGACTGAAGTGCTTTAACTTCGGATTATAGATTGTTGAATCTTGGGAGACGGATGTCTACCGAACTACAAGTACAAGAGTAGGTGTGAAATTCTGTCTTTAGGACATTGCATTTATGCAAGCCTCAATCATCAAGTTTGTCAGTCTTTCTTAATTTCTCTCTAGTTGTTTATATTAATCTTGCATACTATTGATGTTGTGATTTTCTTTATGATTATTATCATTGAAATTTTTGTATTATTTTCATATTTTCTAATATTGCTCCAACATTCTAAAGACATAAAATTATTATTTGGAACAATCAGAAATATGAATGTATGAAATTTAATAGGGTAGAGATGTAGCGTTAAGCCTATAGAGTGATTCTCATAAAACTACGGTAATGATATTTACCTCTCACTCATGTCTGGATAGACATGAAGCGGTGCATAGGGTTTGCTTGGCTGTAATTTCTTGATGTTATTTGTTTTGTGTTTGATACGAAGAATGAGAGAAACAGAGTGGGAAAACCCCATTTCTCAATAGTAAGAATTAACTCTAATTTTTTATCATCTAATATCAATGATTTCATGAGTTTATATAGAACCAAAGTGCTACTTTTTATAAAGATGTAACTTTTTATTTATAAATATACATTATTTGCTAAGGGGCTGCACCTAAACATGATCTTTCAACGAAATAGAATTAACACTATTTTTTTTATAGGAAAACTAATGAAAATGGCTTGAAAACTTTGAGTTTTAATGATAAAGACAAAATAAAGGGTAAAATGAATAGTATCAGGTTTGATTTTTTGTGTAAAAATGTGATTTTTCGTTAAAGTGAACAGTATTGCGAACTTTTCGTTAAAACTCTATTTTTTTATTCAATTATTAAAATTATATTTTTTTTAATATTTTATATTATAACATATAATTTCCAACAAACATTTCACTGACCGTGAGGACAAGAAACTCAACTTATTTAGTAAGGAGACGATAGCGGTGGAAATGGAGACAAACGTCACTTCCTTTTTATGGGAATTGTGAGAGAGGGCAATTGAACTATGTAGCGCAAAAAGACAAGTTGTAAAGAAACTCAACCTATTGTGTAGAGAGATGATAGAGGTGGAAATGGAGGCAACGTCACTTCCTTTTTATGGGTATTGTGAGAGACAAGTTGAAAAGAAACTCAATATATTGTGAAGAGAGATGAGAGCGGTGGAAATGGAGACAACGTCACTTCCTTTTCATGGGAATTGTGAGAGACAAGTTGTAAAGAAACAACTTATTGTGTAGAGAGATGATAGCGGTGGAAATGGAGACGACGTCACTTCCTTTTTATGGGAATTGTGAGAGAGGGCGGTTGAACTATCTAGCGAAAAGGAATGAGCCACGTCCTCTTCATGAATGCATCTTAACTTCTTCTGCCACATATTTAAGTATATACATACAACACTTCACGTAAAGGGAGTGTGACCATAATATCAGATACACAAAAGTCTAAAGCCCTTCAAATAGATTGTTCGCTACCTTTCTTTTTCTGTTTCTTTTTGGAGTTTCAGAAAATGGGAGTGGAGTCTGTGAAAAGAGAACGCGAAAGCAATGAGGGTACAATCCCAGCTGAGTTCATTAGGTCGGAGAACGAGCAACCGGGAATCACAACCGTTCATGGGAAAGTCTTGGAAGTACCAACAATTGATTTCAGTGACCCTGATGAGGAAAAGCTCATCGTCCAAATTACTGAGGCCAGCTCCAACTGGGGCATGTACCAGATAGTGAACCACGACATTCCCAGCGAGGTCATAAGCAAATTGCAGGCTGTTGGGAAGGAGTTTTTTGAGCTTCCACAGGAGGAAAAGGAGGCTTATGCTAAGCCTCCGGACTCCGGCTCAATAGAAGGCTATGGGACAAAGCTCTTCAAGGAAATTTCTGAAGGCGGCATTACGAAGAAAGGGTGGGTGGACAATCTGTTCAATAAGATTTGGCCTCCATCTGTTATTAATTACCAGTTCTGGCCTAAGAACCCACCTTCTTACAGGTTAGTCACACTTTGTTTTGAGTGCCAATTACTATTATTTAGACATACAGAACTGCACATTCAGTGATCCACTCTTGCTGTCGTTCCAATTTTATCAAAATTGCATAGAACGACACTCTTTAAATGTGGTTTACATATATTTTATTCTTTTAGTTTGGGTTTTGTATATTTTTTCTGTGATAATTTTTTCATTTCGTGGTCGTTTTTTGATGTTCTTTTTTCCAACGTTATTAATTATTATTTTTTGACGAATTTTCCAAGGTTATTATTTATGAAAACTTATACATATAATTAAGAATAATATTGCAAGTGGCCCACTATTAAAGTGGAGAAAAATAGTGTTTGCTCATACATTACGGTGCTTGTTCGACTTTTTAATTTTATATTTAATCTAACAAATATATCATTTAACAAAAAAAATTAAGAATAAAATATTGGTGTCAAATATGTAATATTAATGCCACTTAGTAAATGAGAGGTCTTATAATTAGCACTTTAAATTCTTATTTGGCACTTTAAATTTTTTATAATTAAAAAAAAATACTTGTAAGAAGTATATAATAAGATTTTTTTTCTTTTTATTTTTTTGTCAAAGTAGAATAAGATTTTTGAAATATTAATAACAATTCTAAAAAAATATATATATATATATATATATATATATATAATATAATTTATGATTCGTTTGGAAGTACTTATAAAATAACTTAAAACTCTTTAGGTGAAATAAATTTTGGATTATAAGTGTTTTTTGATAGATTTTGGATTATATGTGCTTTTTGATAGAATCATCAATGCTTTTATCAGGAAGTATATAAAATTATTTTTTAAGGATTTACTTGAATTTTTATTAAGAATTGATTTTAAAAAATATTTTCACAAAAAATATTTTAATTATTTCAAAACATTTTTATACGAGCCCTTATTGCTACATTTGAATTGTGATTATATATTAAGCAACAAGAAAATTTCAATTAATCAAGAGTCATTGTTCACTAAAATACACCGTGGTCGTTATCGAAAAATGTATGTATTTACATTATTAATTAGTAAGATAAATTATATTTTATCCTTTTAAATTTAAGATTACAATTGTATACAACATATTTAAAATATTTCTATTTAATTTCAAAAGAATTATTTCATTTCAATTTCATACTTCTGTCATAATTTTTTATTAAATTCTCAGTTATTTGCCCATTAGGATACCACGAGCCCCATAAAATTTGTCACATGGATAAAAGTTGAGAAAAAAAAAGAAGAAAATAGTATGGTAAAAATATTTTTTTAAACTTTAAAAAACGAAAAAAACAAAATTTCATCTTCTCGAGCAAGTTTCTGCCGTTCATCCTCACCCTTGTTCCCCCCTCCGTCTGTTCCCCTCCCTTCACCTTCACCACCAAAACCACAATTGAGAACCCAACTCAAGTCCAAAAACCCCAATTGAAAAGCTTGCCTCAAGTCGCCGAAATCACACAGCCTGCAAATCCAGAGCTCCTCCAAAACCTTGAAACCCACCCCAAACAAATCAAATTCCAAATTTTCAATGTAAATTAAGAAATTAAGGGAGGGTATTCAATTGAGATTTTAGGGCATTTTAATTCTTTTAATGAATCTAGAAGTATTCAATCATGATTTTAAGTGATTCTCTGAAATTTAGGGTATATTCAATTAGAATATTAAGATAATTTATTAAAATCTTTAAAAATCTAGGTGTATTCAATTAGGATGTTAAAGATCTAGGTGTATTCAATTAGAAATTGATTTTAAAGAATTTGAGAAAGATGCGGAAATAGAAGGAATTTGAAAGATTTCGTAGTATATTTTAAGCATCTCCAAATCTCACATTTCTCCTGAGATTTATAAATAGTTTAATCAAAATTTTATATGAAACCTTTATAAATTAATTAAACTCAATAAAAATTCATGGATTTATAAATTCATAAAGTCTTTCAAATTCTGAATTGAATACATCCTTAAGAAAGATATATGGTGATTCTGATTTCTGAATTTCTGATTGATGAATTTACGGCGAATGAAGCTGGCGATTTCTAAACCGACGAGCGAGTCAACTCAGTGAGCAAAGCGAAGATGCGAGCAAGCCAACTCTGAACGAGTTGACCATCAAAGGCTACCTGCATGTCATGATTAGCAGTAGATCCATCAGTGGTGTCTTCAATTTTTATTTTTTTTTCTTCCAAGTCCTGCCTGCCCACATCCCGCTCCAGATCCGTCGATCTCCATCCCAGAAGCCAAAAACTGAAAAAGTTCCCAAAATTTTCCTGCACATTTTCTCTCATTTTTCCTCTAACCAAACACATCATGTTATCTTTCCCAAACAATATCTAGACCCTAATCTACCCATTTCACTTCAAATACTCTAATCCCAGCAAAACCAAGAAACCAAAAACTAAAAAATCCAAAATTTCCAATTGAGGAAAACGCTGAGGTTGGGGGCGGGGTCCTGCATTTGCAGAGTTTGGGTGGGAATGCCGGTGAAGTGAAAGATTTCGAGCTCTCTTTTTTTTTATTTTTTTAAATCCTTTTCTACTTTTTAAGTTTTAATCATAAATATTTTTTTAATTAAATATTTTTATAGTTGTTTGACCATGTAGTATAAGTTTGGCAGTCACGTCAACACAAATGTGAAATTTATATTTACTATATTATCACTTAACGGTTAACTTAACAGAATTTTTAACAGTTGTATGAAATTAAAATGAAATAATAGTATATGTATGATATTGAAAAGTTTTAAAGATATTGTATGAGGTTCTAATTGCACCAAAATCCGAGAGTGCAAAATGTAATTTACCCTAAATGGTAAGTAAGGAAGTCAGAGAAAATAATGGAAAGAGGTAGAAAGTAAATAACTAAAATGGAAATAAAAATTAACAATGCAAAAGAGTAAAATTTAGGGTTCAATTGTCTAATGGACCACAACATACCATCACTTTCGTTTTTATGATCACAAAACAAAATCATTTTCAAACTAGCACAGGCATTGACGTACTGATACTGATACGAGAGGAACGCCTGGCTTGCTTTGAGGCCTGACTTATCTACATGCCCAATTTTATTTTGTACATATATTTTTCAATTTTCAATCGTCAGATTAAATATAATAAAGAGATTTAAAAGACATAAATTAATAAAAGGCACGTACAAGATTAAATTGGTGAGTAAATAGTGCAACCCTTGAAAAAATTATTAGCAAAAATATGAAGCTGTTATTTGCTTTATTACTGCAAAAATATACATCAGAGCAGTTCCAGCGTGGTGGAGGCCCGGGCTATCCACTATGCTATCCACCTAATGAACAGTAACCATCTTTAATAAACAGTAATTATCTTTTGCATCTTCACCTCTACACTTGAATAACCCTGACAATAGGTAATAAAATAATAGTATTTTATTTATTTATAAAATAATACAAAATATTTTACTTTCTTCGTTTTCCCGGAAAATATTTTACTTTCTTTCAATTCTCCACAAAAATCCCACTTCTGGGTTTTCTTTCCCATTCACTTAATTCCCCCACCAAGCTCAGAGCTCTCAGTCCTTCATCTCCAGTCAAACCCTCTCATTCTTGTCGTCAAGATCCCTTTCCAAGCTCTATTCCCCCACCTCCTTGCCTTCCAAGCCCCTCTCCTTCTCCCCAACCGCCGCTGCTGCAACTCACCTGGTCAAATCAGTCTCTGACTCGACCGACCCAGTCCCAAACCCTCTACGAGATGATGTCCGACGACCAGAACCAAGACTCTAGGCTCCTCTCGGACCAGAAAATCCATGAGAAAATCCTTGCATCTTCACCCTGATGTCAGCGTGCATCACCTCCACCTTGGGCTCTCAGGCTAGCAACTCCTGCCAGGCCTTTCCCTCGGGGCCGCTCGGGCTCCCTCGCCAGCACATGCTGGACCTCCCCACTCGGGCTCTCTGGCCCTGTTCCGCAACCTATCCCTCGAGCACGAGCTCCCGCTGGAGCTACTCTCAAAAGTGGAGAGAAAAAGAGTTAAACTATGTTTTCTTCTTTGACACACATCATTCTGAGTTCAAACCATTTTTCGTCATATTCGTCTAAATAATGCAAAATATTGCTTATAATAATATATAAATAAAGCTGAGCACTACCAAATCCCATTTTATACACATGAATACTTAAAATCTCGTTTCAACGAAGAAAATACAAACTCACCCTAGGCTGGACTAACTTTACACTACAATTGGAAGTTTCTCCCTTCTTCTTCTATTTGTGTAATTAAGTGTTTCTCAATAACATTATTAGTAGTTAGAAGGATTGAGTTAATTATGTAGAAAAAAGGAAAAGTATTTTAAAAAAGTGTTTCTCAATAACATTAATAATTAACTATTTTAAATTTGATGGGGTGCAGGGAAGCTAATAAGGAGTATGCTAAGCATATGCACAAGGTGGTGGAAAAACTGTTTAGGCTGCTATCTTTAGGGTTAGGGCTTGAAGGACAAGAGTTAAGGAAGACTGCCGGTGGTGATAACTTGGAGTACCTTCTCAAAATTAATTACTACCCACCATGTCCTCGCCCTGATCTTGCCCTTGGAGTGGTGGCTCACACCGACATGTCCACCGTCACCATTCTCGTCCCCAACGATGTTCAGGGCCTCCAGGCTTGCAAAGATGGCCGGTGGTATGACGTTAAGTACATCCCTAATGCCCTTGTCATCCACATTGGTGATCAGATGGAGGTACATATTTATAAACTACTTACGGTAACCCACCTAATCATAATATGCATGTTGCTCCTTAATATTAAATAAAAAATAATTAACACTTTCAGCCCGTCATTTAATACTCCACTTTATGATTATTCATTCATTTATAAGTAAAAGATCTTAATTTAAATGTCATAAATGACGAGTTTAATACTGATTTATTCCTCCACTATTAGTGTATAAATATATCATTGTATAAAAGATACACCTTCAATCCATATCTAAAGAAGTTTTAGGCTTCTAATTTTAAAACCCAAATAAAGTTCATATGCAGAAAAGTGGAAGATAAAATATTTAGAGTTACGCAACACCTTTTATAAATACAAGTTAGAAGACCATCATGTATTACAGTGCTCCTACATTATTGTAGTTAATGGTCCCAAAATTTGAGAAATTTTTTAGTATGCTCAGAATATGATTCGATACATCAAGTATTATAATATAAATGATTAAATTTTTTTTTTCAAGTATCAAAGTACTTTGTATTATGATATTTTATATATTGAACCTTGTTTTCGGCACAATGAAAACTCACCATCAACCCTCCTTTTCTAATCACTAAGTTAATTAATTGTGCTGATGTAGATAATGAGCAATGGAAATTACAAGAGTGTCCTACACAGGACCACTGTGAACAAGGATAAGACAAGAATCTCATGGCCTGTGTTCTTGGAGCCGCCAGCAGACCACGTTGTTGGTCCTCATCCACAGCTTGTGAACGCCGTTAATCCACCAAAGTACAAGACCAAGAAGTACGGCGACTATGTTTACTGTAAGATTAACAAGCTTCCCCAATAAATAAACAATAAGCACCAAAATAAATAAAATTATGAAGTGGGTGGTTTTGTTTATTTTTCTTTTCCTTTTTTGTTTGTTGGTGTTGTGAGTGGTGTGTACCTTATTAATATGAAATAATTGTTTGAATGTGTGTTGCGGGTTCAAACAATTTCTTGACCTTTTATGGCATGTTTACTAAACGCGAATGGAATAGAAAGAAACTGAATCGTATTCCTGAAGCATTCTGGTGTTTACTACCATGTAGGGAATGAAAAAGTAAGTGGGACCCACTTAAAATCCGGAATTGAATTCCTTAATCTTCCGGAATTCAATTACCTACTTGGAGGTGGTAATTGAATTACCGAAAGAAGCCTCCTTCTGGAATCAAATGTTTATACCCAAAATACCCTTGTACCTTCCACCAGTAGCGCACCCTCTCCTTTGTTTCTCCTCCGCCGACTCCTTACACCTTGACCACCACCACGACACTGAACTTACATATACCAACAAGAACGCCAAAATTGATTCGACTCATCCACCAAGTCGACCATTCAATCTCGTCCATTAGCCACCACAGTGGGTTTTTGCTTTCTGTTTGTCCACAGCCATTCTCCACTGACCCATCTTGACCCACACACCGACAACCCATTGTAGCACTTTCCCAGCACAACCCACCTTATATATGACAATAAGATCTGGTAACAATTCTATCTTGTATTTTATGTATGATTTGGTGAAGACAAAGGTCAAATTTGGTGGAATAGGGACTGGGCGTCAGGACTGTAGGGTGAATTAGGAAGTACGATGCGAGTTGGTATTGGCAGATGAGGTGCTTCGGTGGAAGAGCTGGTGAGATGCAGACAAAACAGAGGGTTGGTATCGATAGAAGGAGTTTGTGTGTGGTGGCAACAACTGCATAACGAGGGCTGGTATCGGCACAGAGAGAAACTGATGGCCCTTTTGTTCTGGCTGGTCCTATTTTGGAGTGTTCCAATCCAATATATATATATATATATATATATATTACTTGGCACAAGGATATTTTAGTAATCACATTAATTTTCATTCCGATAATGTGCATTAGTAAACAGTTTATATCATTCATATTCCGATTCCATAAAGTTTTAGTAAACAGCTTTGATAAGAATCTAATTCTGATTCTACCTCATTCAAATTCCTCCTCAATTCAATTCCCTTTCTTTTGATTACGGATTAGTAAACACGCCCTTACTGTTAATCAATGTAAGATTTTGCTTGTGCTAAAAAAAAATTTCGAATCAAAAGGTGATGAGCAAAATCATACTCAGTTGTATTTGATTGTGGAAGATGAGATTTGGTTTCAACATTCTTATTCCTCTAATTCACAATATGTTTAGGATTCAGATCTCGTTTGGTGTCTAGAATTAGATTAGACTGAATAACAACTATATTGAATGAATGTTGATCGAACAATGAAAAATGTGTATCCAACTTAAAACTAGAAGATGGATTAATTCATTCAGGAAACTTATCCATTCTAATTTCCTCTCAAATGGTTAGATTAGAAGGATAAGTTCCCTTCATATCTAATCCCGTTTTAATGTACTCTAAATGAAAAATCATTTACCTCTACTTCTAGTATTCTTAGAATTTTATGAATTGTCCAATCTATTACAATTCTAGACACCAAACAATACCTAAGAAATAAAGAATATAAAAAAAATTTAAACTTAGAACTTCGAATACAAAAATATATATTTTAATCAATTAAATTACAAGTTGTTTGTAAAAGTAGGGGACGTTTGTTGTACTGGACTGCTTCGGACTGAACTAGCTTCAAGGACTAAGCTGGACTAACTTAGTGAAGCGTTTGATGTAGTGTCGGACTAAGAATCAAGATAATTAACAAAACTAAAAAATTATATTATTTTAAAGCATATCTAGAATATTTTATATTAATTCTTCCTCTCTTTTTTTTCTTCTAGAAACCCTTTTTCTAGAATGCTCTATCATCTCTGCCTCACCACTCCTCCTTTTTTCTCCATCCGTCTCAATCCTCTCTGCCTCTTGATTGTTTCCTTCAACCATTTATTGCTTTCATGGAATCTCGTATGCAAAAAAATCAACCAACGCAACACCTTTCAAAATCCCATTTCCTTTCATGCAATTCCCTAGTTCTTACTAATTGCCATTCCATTTTCTTTTGTTTTCTCTTTCAATTTTCTCGCCAGCCAAACAACTTTGAAAATCCCCAATTCCAAATAATTGCTCACCTTGTTTGGCGTACCAGATTCAGATTATGGTCCGCTGAAAACAAGAGTCGAAAATTGAATTCCCGCGACGGAACACGACTGGTGGGGGAAGAATCAACCGAAGAGGGGTGGTTGGTAAGTGAAAATTAAGGTTTTTTCTGGGAGAGAGCGATGTATGTATGTGTGCGATCAGAGATATCAAAAGACCCAGATGGTGGAAGACCCCACATCACCGAACCTAGATGAAAAAAATCCTTATTTTCGAGGATTGAGATCTTGTAAGTTGGAACGATGCACAAGGTTTGGATGAGGAAGAAGATGAAAATGGATGTGGGAGCGGAGAAGAAGAAGCAGGGGCGAAGCGAAAGAGGCTAAGCGGAGATGGTCTTAGCGAGTCCCATGGTTTGTGGAGGATCTCGCTAAGAACTTCTAGCGAGGCCTCTATTCCACGCGAGTCCCCTTTAGTCCCATTTAACTTAGTCCCAATACAAATTAAACATGGGAGATGGGACTGTAGTCCAGTCTAGTCCAGTCCTAGTTAATGAGGCCAAACAAACGCTCCCTTATAGTTTAGAATACGTAATCTATTAAAAAAAGTTATACTTACACAAGAAAAGAAAGAAAATGAGGAGATTAGTTGATTGTACAAGACAATATTGTAGTCATATCCCAGAACCACTTTTGGATGAGGTAATCACGTGGTGGTTGGTTGGGGGAAAAGACTAAATATTTCGACAACCAAACTACATTTTAAGGAAATGGTGTAATTATAAATTTCCATGTGGAGTTGACGAGTGGGGCTTTTTTTTTTTTTTTTTTTTTGACACAGACATTTGAATATTATTAAAATAGTATAACTTTTTTTTACTATTTAATATTACAGTCTAGTTATATTTTTATATATTTATCATTGAGGATTTCAATCTCGTAAATGAATAGTTCAAATTAAATAATTATGGTTGTATTTCTTTTTACTTGTCAAAGAGGTCATATGTTTAAATCTCGTAAATGAATATTTTAAGGGTGACTTTGGATGAGGTCTCTATTTATTAATGTTCTTTGATTGAAACCTTGTTAGTTTTAGATTTTTTATTGAAGTCCCTGAAAGTAATGCAATAATGCATTTCTATGGAGGTTATTATAATTTTTAAATTAAAATTTGATATTTGTAGTTATTTATATTAATGAGATTTTAAATAAAATCCATAATTATTAAAAGAAATTATACTTAAATAAAACCCATTATTTGTCACTACTTATATTAATGACATTTTGCATACAAAAATTGGTAATTTTTATACGATGCATTTTACATACAAAAAATTGGTACATTTTATACAAAAAAAGGTGATACGTTTTATATAATGGGTACATTTCATATAAAAAAAACAATGGGTACATTTTACACAAAAGAGATGGTACTTACAAAAAAAAAATGGATACATTTTACATATAACAAAGTGGTACCTTTTTAAAGAAAAATGAGTACATTATTAATAAATTATGGGTACAAATAAAAGGTCAAAAAAAAAAAATATGAGTACAAATAAAAGTTTGAAAAATAAGGACACGAAAAGAAATTAATATATGAACAAAAATTGAATAGAAAATTGGCACAATTTAAAAAAAAAAAAGGTTGCAAATTAAAATGGGTACAAACTAAAAATAAAAATATATGATACAAAATTTAGCCATAAATATAAATATATCAAATGTAACGTTTCAAACACTAAATGAATAATTTAGAAATAAAATTTAATTATCTTGATATGTAAAATATTTTATTATTGAAATAATTAATGATGTTTATTAAAACCAAGGGACATTGATTAAAATTTGAAAAGGAATAAGGTTTCAATCAATGTAGTTGAAAATAGAGGGATGTGAATCTAATTTCTCCATATTTTAAACTAATTATTACCATTGACTTATTGTATGACTTAACTTTATCTTCATCCTCCTTATTGAAAATATATAATTGTAATTTTTTCTTTGAAAAAAGTCATGTTTCTTTATTTACAAATCACAATTTGAATATAATATGGCAGCAAGTGCAATCAGTATCATAATTTATCTTTGCTTATAATGGATGAATTCTTATCTCAATTCTGTTGAAAGAATACAAAAAAATTATGAAGCTATCGAGTGAAATGTAAAATATAGTAGAGTACAATAAGAACTCGGCCGGTGTTCAAGCTAGCATTGGTCACAGCCTGGTTTGGAGATACTTCTGCGAGACGACAGAAACTTACATGAAACTGGGTGCATACCCCATCTATCTGTCTCATCGCCTAAGGGCAGAGATGGATACATGAAAAAGATTTCGTGTAAGTATCTCCTTCAAGATTCTGTACACTCAAGAAGCACAAGGGTGTCCTGTGCTTCGGTTAGATTGAAGCCAGCATGGTACTACTTGTATCCCTGAGCGTGGTACTACTCGTATCCCTTTGTCCAAATAGGTACACAATATATCAGGATCCCCAAACCAAACGAGGTGCATATCATAGCCATGGCGTAAGCGTAAGCTCTCCAAGGGTATTTGCTTTCTCTCATCACATTAAACTCAATAATAAAGGTAGAAACAATACTCAGGAACCCAGAAATCCGAATTGTATGCTTGTTGCAACAATGTCGCAAGTCTTAGTTTTCACCTGCGCAAACAGTAAAGTTCTGCACGTTAAATTTCATTAGATTTTCTATTAAAAAACTGTGAGCATGGATCAAGACAATGCAGGACAAAGGTAACATACAAAATATTGCGTTAGAAATGATTACACTTCAAGAAGCTTTTAAAACCTCGACAAGAAAAAAAAACCCAAACTAACAAGCTTGGCAGTTTATAATGTGACAAATATATATGTAATATAAGCTTCCCGAACACGAGACCATAACACACGAAAAGTAATGGTGAGGATCAAGTCATCGAGTGGATATCGACAGAGATCATATCACAAGAGCTTACCAATCTCTTCACAGTAGACAGGGCAGCCATGACACAAGCTGCAGAAATATTGGCAATTAGAGTACCAAATGGAACCCATTTTAAGCATCCCGCCGTCACTAATCCACGTCCATTAAGCTGGGCTAAGAACCACCGGATCCACACACCAAAAGGTCCAACTATGTAACCCAACCACAGTTGCGCCTTGCTGTTGTCTCTGTTAAATTCCTCTCTCAACAATATTCCACCGCACCCCATAGAGAACCTAGGATCAGCAACAACACTATGAAAGCTACCAAGTGACGCTTGTAGCTGTCAACCCTCCAGCTTTTTCTAGAGCTAGTGATACCACATACTGAGTTCTTCTCAAGTAGCTGCCTAAAACCCTTTGTTTTCTCTACCCCGGAAATGATTTCGTAGGCCGCAAGAAACAAGCCTGATATAATCCGTTGCATAAAAGAGAAGCTCAGATTAGTTCAGCAATTTGATCTATATTAGGTTTGTGATTAATGCATGGATAATAACAGCCACATGTCTGCCAGCTAAGAGTCGAATGAAATTCAAACATCATGCTTGCCATAGCCAGCCACAAGTCTACTGCAGTAATTCTTTAGAATATAACATCTGACCTATTAGAAAGCCGAGCAGAGCAAAGACCCAATGGCCTTCAACTTCATGCATTTTCTAGTTCCAACCGCTGAAAGTTGTCAGGCTTTCTAAGTAACCGGTTGACAATCCAATGGCCAAATCATCAGATGTATAGGATAGATCTCCTTTGAAAACGACACCGAACCACCCCATCAAGAAAGAACCAACAACAACAACAACAACAAAGCCTTTTCCCACTAAGTGGGGTCGGCTATATGAATCCTAGAACGCCATTGCGCTCGGTTTTGTGTCATGTCCTCCGTTAGATCCAAGTACTCTAAGTCTTTTCTTAGAGTCTCTTCCAAAGTTTTCCTAGGTCTTCCTCTACCCCTTCGGCCCTGAACCTCTGTCCAGTAGTCACATCTTCGAACCGGAGCGTCAGTAGGCCTTCTTTGCACATGTCCAAATCACCAGAACCGATTTTCTCTCATCTTTCCTTCAATTTCGGCTACTCCTACTTTACCTCGGATATCCTCATTCCCAATCTTATCCTTTCTCGTGTGCCCACACATCCCACGAAGCATCCTCATCTCCGCCACACCCATTTTTGTGTACGTATTGATGCTTCACCGCCCACCATTCTGTGCCATACAACATCGCTGGCCTTATTGCCGTCCTATAAAATTTTCCCTTGCCCTTCAGTGACCTATGACGGTCACACAACACGCCGGATGCACTCTTACACTTCATTCATCCAGCTTGTATTCTATGGTTGAGATCTCCATCTAATTCTCCGTTCTCTTGCACGATAAATCTTAGGTAGCGAAAACGGTCGTTTGTGATCTTCGCTAGATTGCTCCGGTCATTAGTATAGATAAGTATATAAATGGATAGAGATAGGAAAGCAAACACAAGATGTACGTGGTTCACCCAGATTGGCTACATCCACGGAATAGAGGAGTTCTCATTAATTGTGAAGGGTTTACACAAGTACATAGGTTCAAGCTCTCCTTTAGTGAGTACAAGTGAATGATTTAGTACAAATGACATTAGGAAATATTGTGGGAGAATGATCTCGTAATCACAAAACTTCTAAGTATCGGAGTGTGGTATCGTCTTGACGTGCCTTATCTGTCTCATAGGTAGATGGGGCATCTTTTCTGGAAGTACTCTTCCTCCATCCAGGGGTGGTATCTTTAACTGGTGGAGATGCACAAGGTAATGTATCAATTTCACTTGAAGTTTACTTGTAGTTTCAGGCTTGGTCAAGCGCGATACAAACCATGTAGTAGGAGTCCTCCAAGTCGCCGAGCTAGGGGATCTGCTGAAAAAGGTGACAAACAAGGTAAGCAATCATAGCTCCGGCTGATTGTTCACAGTCTCCCTATCTTGCAGGCAGCATGAAGGATAAAGAGAAGAAAATGAGAAGAGATGATATGGGATACTTTTGCTTTTGAAGAAGTAACTTTCCACAAGCTTATTCTTGAACTGAGCTGGAGGGTTTTCTGGTTTCCTCCAGAGTATAAGGCCGACTGAAGAATTTGAGGGTCAAAACAAGTCCATCAAATCTAGAGTACGTTCGACCCTGCTGATATGGGATACTTTTGCTTTGACAGAGTAATGGATGTATCGGCACTTGTGCTGTTACGCTTGCCTCCACATGCTTCATTGTATCCTTCTCCCTTGCCCTATCTGTTCCTCAGGCAGATGCGGTATCTTCCCTGGAAGCATAAGATGTTGAAGATGAGTACTCGAGAACAATGTCAGGTACGTAATCAGGTAAGGGGTTCCAGGCAGTCAGTTCCTGGCTGAAAGCTTGATTCCAAGTACTAACTGATTGCTCTCTTTCTCCTTGTCTTGCAGGTAAGAACAAGGTCAAAGGAAAAGACAGGGAAAAAGCATGATATGGGATACTCTTGCTTTTAACCCTGATGATATGAGATATTCTTGCTCTAGTATAGCTTGTTTGCAGAGGTATTATCGGGGGAAAAGAAAGCTGAATATTTCGAAAGGCTTCGTTGGGAGTGCCCTCTCAGATATGAGGAAGAGTTGAGCATTTTTGCAGGTCTGCCTGTCCGTTGGGGATGGAGGTCGACATATATAGGAGTCTCCTTAACAACAAGTAGTAATGCTATTCCTTTACCCTACTTGGTCATAGCATGGTAGTGGGAGCTGCCAGCTTCACATGCTTTAACGTTGTCAGAGCACTTTGAAAAAGTGGTCTGTGGTAGCTGGAAAGCTGATGTTGCGTGTGAAGATTACAGACAGCTTTATCCAAGGAGATCCGGCTCTTGAAGTTGGGAAAGTGTTGCCTCTTCGGTTTTCGAACAAGCAATCCTATCGGGGACCTGGCTCTCGAGATTCGGAGAACGATGCCTCTTTGATTTTTGAGAAAGCAATCATGCTGGGGGTCTGGCTCTCGAGATTCGGAGAGCAGTGTCTCTTTGATTTTTGAGAAAGTAGTCATGTTGGGAGTCTGGCTCTCGAGATTCGGAGGGAGGTGCCTCTTCGATTTTGGAGCAAGCAATCTTGTTGGGAGTGTTTTCTCGAATGTGAGTAAAGGTTGGGCATGTTTGCTAGTCTACCTTGCCACGAAGCACAGAGGTTGACACACAGGGACTTTCCAATTATCCAGCAATGGTACTGTTCCTTTACCCTCTCTTCGATTTTTGAGAAAGTAGTCATGTTGGGAGTCTGGCTCTCGAGATTCGAAGGACGGTGCCTCTTCGATTTTGGAGCAAGCAATCTTGTTGGGAGTGTTTTCTCGAATGTGAGTAAAGGTTGGGCATGTTTGATAGTCTACCTTGCCACGAAGCACAGAGGTTGACACACAAGGACTTTCCAATTATCCAGCAGTGGTACTGTTCCTTTACCCTTGTGGGTAATAATATCGTAGCTAGACCTTCAAAATTTATGTGTCTAAACTTTGTTAGTATTGTTTCTTTGCTATTCTTTTACCCTTCTTGGTCAGAGCGATGTAGTGGGAGCTGCAAGCTTCACGTGTTCAACTTTGGCAGAGAACTTTGGCAAAGTTATCTGTGGTACCCATGAGCTACTGTTGCGTATGGGAAATGGGTGATTGAACAGTAAGACTCATGTGCTTTCTACTTCACCAGGAGTCTTCGACCGAATGCCCATAATTTCCGCAAAGCTGAGTGTGAGTGTGACAGATGCTGACAAGGCTGGAAAAGTAGGTGCCTCTTCGATTTCTGAGATCGGCCCTCGTGGTCTCTGAGCAGCCCAGCTTTTAAGAAAGCAAGCGCCTCTTCGATTTCTGAGATCGTCCTTCGTGGTCTTTGCGCAGCCCAGCTTTTGAGAAAGCAAACCCCTCTTCGATTTCTGAGATCGGCCCTCGTGGTATCTGAGCAGCCTTGCTTTTGAGAAAGAAAACGCCTCTTCGATTTCTGAGCAGGCGCCTCTTCGATTTCTGAAGCTCCGTTGAGTGCAGATTTTTATAGGGGCTGACATTAAGTTCCAAAGCACACTTGAATCTCCACCAGTAGAAGCTCCATTCTTGCACTTCTAAGATCTTGATTTGTCCGACCTCTTCTCTCTTCAACACCTTTGAAAATGTCTGGCCCCTCCGACCGTCGTTTTGACTTGAACCTTGTTGAAGAGGCAGCCTCGCCTTCTCCAGACAACATATGGTGCCCATCCTTCGTCTCCCCTACTGGTCCTCTTACCGTTGGGGATTCCGTGATGAAGAATGATATGACCGCTGCGGTGGTGGCCAGGAACCTTCTCACTCCCAAAGATAACAGACTACTTTCCAAACGGTCTGATGAGTTAGCTGTTAAGGATTCTCTGGCTCTCAGTGTTCAGTGTGCAGGTTCTGTGTCTAATATGGCCCAATGCCTATTTGCTCGAACCCGCCAAGTTGAATCATTGGCAGTTGAAGTGATGAGTCTCAAACAGGAGATTAGAGGGCTCAAGCATGAGAATAAACAGTTGCACCGTCTCGCACATGACTATGCTACAAACATGAAGAGGAAGCTTGACCAGATGAAGGAATCTGATGGTCAGGTTTTACTTGATCATCAGAGATTTGTGGGTTTGTTCCAAAGGCATTTATTGCCTTCGTCTTCTGGGGCTGTACCGCGTAATGAAGCTCCAAATGATCAACCTCTGATGCCTCATCCTTCTAGGGTTCTGTCCAGTACTGAGGCTCCGAATGATCCCCCTCCGGTGCCTTCTCTTTCTGGGGCTCTACCGACTGCTGAGACTTCTCCTAAGCAACCTTTGTGAAGGCTCCCTCTTGTTTGTTTATTTTGACTTATGTATATGTACATATTTGTAGCTTATCGGGGATATCAATAAATAAGCTTTCCTTCATTTCAACGTATTGTATTAAATACACCAAAGCCTTCTTCGCTAAGTTCTTTGAATTTTCTTTTGTTGAAGCTTTGTGAGTGGAGCATGTAGGTTGAGGTAGTGTTCCCTTAATTTCCTGAGTGAGGAAAACTTCTCGGTTGGAGACTTGGAAAATCCAAGTCACTGAGTGGGATCGGCTATATGAATCTTAGAACGCCATTGTGCTCGGTCCTGTGTCATGTCCTTCGTTAGATCCAGGTACTCTAAGTCTTTTCTTAGAGTCTCTTCCAAAGTTTTCCTAGGTCTTCCTCTACCCCTTCGGCCCTGAACCTCTGTCCCATAGTCGCATCTTCTAATCGGAGCTTCAGTAGGCCTTCTTTGCACATGTCCAAACCACCGTAACCGATTTTCTCTCATCTTTCCTTCAATTTCGGCTACTCCTACTTTACCCCGGATATCCTCATTCCTAATCTTATCCTTTCTCGTGTGCCCACACATCCAACGAAGCATCCTCATCTCCGCTACACTCATTTTGTGTACGCGTTGATGCTTCACCGCCTAACATTCTGTGCCATACAGCATCGTCGGCCTTATTGTCGTCCTATAAAATTTTCCCTTGAGCTTCAGTGGCATACGACGGTCACACAACACGCCGGATGCACTCTTCCACTTCATCCATCCAGCTTGTATTCTATGGTTGAGATCTCCATCTAATTCTCCGTTCTTTTGCAAGATAGATCCTAGGTAACGAAAACGATCGCTCTTTGGTATTTCTTGATCTCCGATCCTCACCCCTAACTCGTTTTGGCCTCCATTTGCACTGAACTTGCACTCCATATATTCTGTCTTTGATCGGCTTAGGCGAAGACCTTTAGATTCCAACACTTCTCTCCAAAGGTTAAGCTTTGCATTTACCCCTTCCTGTGTTTCATCTATCAACACTATATCGTCTGCGAAAAGCATACACCAAGGAATATCATCTTGAATATGTCTTGTTAACTCATCCATTACCAACGCAAAAAGGTAATGACTTAAGGATGAGCCTTGGTGTAATCCTACAGTTATGGGAAAACTTTCAGTTTGTCCTTCATGAGTTCTTACAGCAGTCTTTGCTCCTTCATACATATCCTTTATAGCTTGGATATATGCTACTCGTACTCCTTTCTTCTCTAGAATCCTCCAAAGAATGTCTCTTGGGACCCTATCATACGCTTTCTCAAAATCTATAAAAACCATGTGTAAATCCTTTTTCCCATCTCTATATCTTTCCATCAATCTTCGTAAGAGATAGATTGCCTCCATGGTTGAGCGCCCTGGCATGAACCCGAATTGGTTGCCTGAAACCCGTGTCTCTTGTCTCAATCTATGCTCAATGACTCTCTCCCAGAGCTTCATCAACTCCAGGGCCAAACAAAGTTTGCAGCAGATATCTCGTTAAGACCTGCACAATGTTGTGTGTCAAATTATCTACTTGATAAGTACGTTTCTTGATATGAAAGAAATATCTAACAAGATGTGCTGCAAGACATTCATTTTTGTCAAAAAAAAAAAAAAAACACAAATCCAAACTGATAGGATGCTGACTAGGATGATGTGTTAGCACTATCAAATTGGTTAGTTGGTTAGTTGGTTAGTTGGTTATGGTAAGAGATAAGGTTGTTAGTTAGTTACTTAGTAGCTAAGTCGGTTTAGTTACTATATAAGGAAATTGTAAGAAGAATGAAAGGGTTGTTGAATGAAAAGAATATTATAAATATACATTTTATTGCTTCATTGAGAAAGAAATAAAGTGGGGTTCTATCATTGGTATCAGCCACTGCTTTCAATCATGCTTAAGCCTTCCTCATGCATGACTCACCTTGCTTCCAGAAAAGCCATGGAGTCTCGTGTGTCCAATCTCGAATCCTTATTTGCTGATTTCCAAAAAGAATTCAAGGAGTCAAGAATCAAATTCACAGAATCAAGAAATGAATTCAGAGTAACTCTAGAAATGATCTTGCAAGAATTGCATTCATTGTCTTTGTAAGGTAGTAGATCAACCGGTGAATCTTCTGACGCTACACACTCTGATCCAATTCTTTCTATGGGGAATGGATCCTAATCTAGACAACTTTCCAAATCGCCAAGAAGTTCTTCCCAATACAGCGATTCAGTGTCATCTATTTCTCAAGATGAATTTTCTAAGATTTGCTGATGGCGATGATCCCTTGAGCTGGATTTATAAAACAGATCACTATTTTGACTTCTTCAACATAGAAGACTCCAAGAAAGTAAAAATGACATCTTTCACTTCGAAAGAAAGCCATTGTAGTGGTTCCACTGGGCTAATTGCATTGCAAAGTACCCCAAATTAGATGATTTCACCAAAGCTTTATGTCAAGAATTCGGACCTTTCAAGTTTGAAGACTCAACAGAAAGTTTGGTGAAACTAAGACAAACAAGTCTCTTGAGAGAGTGCATTTTGGAATTCAGAAGGCTAGCTAACAGAACTAGAGACATAAGCCCGTCTCTCTTGAAATCTTGTTTCATTGGAGGTTTAAAGACAGAATTAAGGCATGATGTTAAGATCTTGAAGCCAATGGATGTCTTGGAAGCCACAATCTATGCCCAGCAACTTGATGCCAAACTCTCAGATCTAAAGGTTAAAACTTTATCTCGATCTTATGGTGCTACTTTTATGCAAATACTTTTCTACAATGTTAGTAATACACATGCTGGAGATGTTAAGAACAAACCTGATAATGTGCGTAGACTAACTCTTGAAGGGGTTGAATTTTGTCCAAAAAATGGTCTTTGTTTTCATTGTAAAGAGAAATATAATAGAGGCCATTCTTGTGAGAAAAAACAATTGTTGCTTATTGATATTCAAGAACCTGAGGAAACTGCACAAATAGAAGAAGAGAATTTAGATCTTGAGATAACTGCTTGTGCATTGTTTGGTATTCCTCCACCTAAGTTAATAAAAACTATGAAAGTTTGTGGTATGATCAAGAATTGTTCAGTAGTTATATGATCAAGAATTGTTCACTAGTTATACTCATTGATTCAAGGAGCTCTCACAATTTCATTGACCTATCATTGTATAAGAGAATGAAAGGGCAGTTGGATACCACTCATTCATTTAATGTCAAGATAGCTAATGGTGGGAAAGTAACAACTATGGGCACCTTAGGGGCAATGCCACTCAAGATCCAAGACTACTAATGCATCACAAATTTATATGCTATGTCATTGGGTGGTTGTGATATAGTAGGAGTACAATGGCTGAGGACACTTGGTCCTATGTTATGGGATTTTGACAAGCTTTACATGACATTCTAGCAAGCCAACAAAACTCATTGTATTTCCAGTCTAGAAGTTTATAGGGATCAAGTTCAAGATGTAACTGCATTCCAAATGGAGAGGTTATTGTTGTAGGAACCATCAAGAGGGGCAATTTTGTTTTAGTTGGAACCTGAGGTATTTGAATAGCAAGTGGACTCACTCTCTTTGGAACAACAATAGCTTCTACAACAATATGAAGTGATATTCCTTAATCCTAGTGCATTACCTCCTCACAGGTCACGTGACCACATAATCCCTCTAATTGAAGGCAGTAGACCATCGTGTATAAAGCCTTACAGGTATAGTCCTCTACAAAAGATAGAAATTGAAAAATGTATTCAAGAATTGTTGACTGCTAGTTTTATCAAAGTAAGTAATAGTCTTTATTCTTCTCTAGTCATTTTGGTTAAGAAAAAAGAAGGGACTTCGAGAATGTGCATGGATTATAGACATCACAATGGTATCACTATTAAAGATAAATTTCCAATTCCATTGATTGATGAGCTCTTGGATGAACTTTTTGGAGCTGAATTTTTCTCTAAGTTGGATCTTAGATCAGGCTACCATCATATACGGATGCATCATGATGACATTGAAAAAACTGCTTTTCGAACTCATGATGGTCACTACGAGTTTTTAGTTATGCCATTTGGGTTGACTAATGCACCTGCAACTTTTCAATGCTTAATGAATGAGGTTTTCATGCCATACCTTCAAAAGTTCGGTTTAGTGTTTTTTGATGATATTTTGGTATATAGCAAAACTTGGGAGCTACGCTTGGAACACCTTCAAACATTTTTTGAGTTTCTGCAACCTCATACTCTCTATGTTAAACAATCTAAATATGCATCTAGAGTGGAATATTTGGGGCATATGGTATCAAAAGAATGAGTTGCTGTTGACCCCTCCAAATTAGATGCCATAGCCAAATGGTCTATTCCTACTACTGTGAAAGCCTTAAGAGGATTCCATGGTTTGACAGGCTATTATGGGAAATTCATTCCTGATTTTGGAAAGATTATCAGTCATTTGACAGTTCTTACAAAAAATTATAATTTCAAATGGAGTGAAGCTGCCACAGTAGCATTCACTACACTCAAACAAGCCATGATGTCACCTCAGGTATTAACCATACCAGACTTCAATCAACCTTTTATAATTGAAATTGATGCATCTGGTTATGGCATTGGAGATGTTTTACAACAAAATGGTAGGCCTATTTCATTTACCAGTAAAGCATTGAGTGTGAAAAATCAATCCTTATCTACTTATGAGAGGGAAATGATGACTATGTTGCATGTTAAGAAATGGCAATCTTACCTTGTGGGTAGACAATTCATCATTAAGACAGCCCACCATAGCTTGAAGTTTTTTTTGGCAAAATAAGGCCAACACTCATTTTCAACAAAAGTAGGTGTCTAAACTATTGGGTTTTGCTTATGAAATCCAATATAAACAAGGGTGTGATACTCAGGTGGCTGATGCCTTGTCCAGAAGTCCTCTAGATGCACCTCGGGTTCAATCAAGTCCTACAATAGATCAAATGGAACTCTTGGCTATTTCTTATCCTTATCTTAGTTGGATGGATGATTTAAAAAGGCACATTGAACAAGACCCTTGAGTTTTGGCAAAGATTCATGAAGTAAAGAATGTCACAGATTCATCTCCATTGACTATTTCACAGATTCATCTCCATTGACTATTTTGAAATACAAGATTGACAATGGTTTTCTCAAATAGAAAGCTCAAATTGTCTTAAGCCCTAACTATTGTTGGAGACGACATGTGTCTGAAGAACATCATAGCAGCCTTTCTACAAGTCATCCTTAATTCTTGAAGACATATAAGAGACTTTCAAGTCTTTTATCGGAATGGAATGAAAAAAGATATCAGGGACATGGTAGCAAATTGTCAAGTCTGTCAGCATCAAACATATGAAATTGTAGCTCCTACGGGTTTAATTTAGCCACTACCAATTCCTTACAGAATATGGTCTGGCATTTCAATGGACTTTATAGTGGGATTGCCTCCTTGTAAAGGTAAAACAGTTATTTGGGTGATTGTTGATAGACTATCAAAGTATAGTCATTTTCTAGCTTTATCTCACCCATTCATTACATCATCAGTAGCTAATCTCTTTGTGGAACATATTTTCAAGTTACATGGGATGCCTACTTCTATAATCTATGATAGGGATCCATTATTCATGAGTGCATTTTGGAAAGCATTTTTTGCACTACAAGGATCTTCATTATGCCATAACTCAGGGTACTACCCTCAAACAGATGGCCAAACAGAAGTTGTCAATCGATGCTTAGAGACTTACTTAAGATGTTTTTGTAGTCTCCAACCTAAGAAATGGTCTCTATGGTTACCATGGGCTGAATGGAGCTATAATATAGCTCATCATTCTGCTATAAAGTTGTCTCCGTATGAAATGGTGTATGGTCAACCTCCTCCACACCTCCCAGTTTATGAAGCTGGAACAACTAAGTTGGAAATGGTGGACATGAGTTTATTGGAAAGAAATACGATGATGTCCTTGTTAAAAACAAATTTAATAGCTGCTCAAAACTGAATGACAGTGCAGGCAAATAAACATAGGCCTGAAAGAGTTTTTTAGGTAGGTGAATGGGTATACTTGAGGTTTGTTCCGTATCAACATGGCCTAATCAGATAAATAGTCCATGTGGTCATAAGGTATTAGGAAGGTAACCCCTGTGGTAAAAAAATTCGAATTTAAACCCTTGTGGTCTAAGTCTGTTAGGATTTATACCCAAAATTAAAACTTCTGTTATCCCTCCGTTAGTAATAGTCTCATAAGAGGATAAGATGGTCATTTCATAATTAGTAGCATGCCAATAGCTTAACTACAGAACCCCCTCAAGATCAAACCCGTTCCCAATTCTAAAGCACAAACATACCCAGAGGTTTGGTTCATGTTTGAAAAGCCACATCGATGGCTAAGCAAAGAATTGAGGGAGACATCGCACCAACATACCCATGTATTGCTACAATCTTGATAACTTTAGGTGATTGTTCTATTTTGAAAATCGTTTGTTCGTAATCGTCCACCATGTGCGGTTTTATGCTTGAATGTCTCCCCCTTATTATGCTTCAAAGGCTGGAGTTGATGGTTTTTCGTTGGATGAATCATGGGTTCTATTTTCTTTTTTCCAGTCGGTCTCCTTCTTAGTGGTATATATAGGTGTTTATGTGTAGGGTTTTGAAAGGGAAGAAGGCAACAAAAAGGAAACAAACAAAGCAAACTAGAAGGCAAAAAGCCAATTAGTTGTTTAATAGCAATAGAACAAATCTTATTGCTTTTTTGGATTCCACATTCCATCGCTTATCGGTTACCTTTGAAATTTGCATTTGATTGATTAAAGTATGCAACTTTATTGTCATATAGTGCACTGCCATTTGTTTGATAAAGTATGCAATTTTATTTTAATTATAGGTACTGATAGGTTAACTCTGAAGTTTATATGTGGAGGGCAATTGATGATATTGCCCAAGCATACATATTTCGGTGGTAGACAGTGTACTTTGACAATGTGGATCCCGATTTGTTGTCAACGATTGAACTAAAGTACATGATGGAAGAGGTTGGATATATAAATGTGAAGAAATACCATTATACTAAACTCGGAGAAGAGCCCGAACATGGTTTGCATCCACTAGTTTCTGACAGTGACATAACGAACATGGTAAAGCTTATACCTAGATCAAGGGAGATGACTATTTATGTAGAGCATGATGTTGATACACCACATATAGCTACAGAACCCCCTCAAGATCAAACATCAAATTATTCCAATGTATTCGATGAGATAACATATGATGTGTTCTCTCAAGTACCAGTAGAATTATTCTCTCAAGCAACTTATTCACACCCTGATTAAGTGAACAATAAGGAGCGGGTTGGTATGAATGATGATGTGATTGCTGGTGAGGAAGGTCATGGTCCATATGAAACTTTTGTACAAGAGAGTGGGTAGTGCACTAATGGTTTTCATTACGAGCATGGAACAGATAGTGATGATTCTGATTACGAGCTCTATGACAATGAGAATGATGCTGCTATAGAAGATGATAATTTGCTATTTGATAAATATGTGGACTTGCCATTATCAGGAACTATTACGAGGGATCGTGTAGACGAAACAATTCTACTTGAAAACGTAGCTACTGAGAATCTCCCAATAGAAAAAGAGCTGCCAACTGAGGAATTACATGGCCCTATAAATTCAGATGATGAAAAACAATGTAGTGAGAGGGATCCTAAGTTTAATGCAAGCACAGATATGGAAAACCCTAGTTTGAAGATTAGAATGAGGTTTGCAAACCGTGAAATTTAAAAAAAACAAAGCAGTGAAGCGATACTCAATTCTTGGTGGTTACGACATTGGTTTAAAAAAGAATGACTGAAGAAGAGTTACAGCTTTATGTGCAAAACCTTGCCCTTGGAGATTGCATGCTAGTCAGATGCAAAATGACACCACTTGGCAAATCAAAGTACTTGTTGACGATCATATATGTTGTCGAGTATGGAGAAATAAACATTTCACTTTCAAACTCATGGCTGAAAAATACATTCATAGGTTTAGAGGTGATCCACGAACAGATGCAAAAATTTGCAAACCATAATTAAGAGGGAGATGGAATTGGATATATTCTTAGATCAATGTTTCAAGGCAAGACATGAAGCCTAAGAAATGATAAGGGGGTCAATTGCAGAGCAATATGGTAAGGTTTGGGAATATTGTGAAGAAGTTATACAAACCAATGTTGGAAGTACTATGAAAGTGCATGCAAATCCTCCATTCTTTCAGAGACTTTATGTTTGCCTTGATGCTTGCAAAATGGGATTTAAAGCTGGGTGCAGGCTAGTGATTGGAGTTGATGGCTGCCATCTTAAAGGAGCCTTTAAAGGTAAATACATTTTTTCTTTTTCTCAACCTTGAATGATTAAAAATTGAAAGCATGATTTCAATTTATTTAAGAAATATACAACATGGTTACAAGTCAACTACTAGCAGCTGTTGGCATTGATGCCAATGACAATATGTATCCAATAACCTATGTTGCTGTTGAAATTGAAAATAAAGATACATGGTGTTGGTTTCTACTGATTCTTATTAATGATCTTAGACCAGTTCATGAGCATGGGTAGACATTTATATCGGATCAACAAAAGGTAAACTCCATGTTTCCTTTTAAGTTATGCAAATATAGTGGCTTATTTAATTTGTATTGATGTATCTAGTAAATGCTGCAGGGTTTGGATACCACTTTTACTACGGTTGTGCCAGAAGCTGACCACAGATGGTGTGTGAGGCATTTGTATGGAAATTTAAAGCCATTCATAAGGGTAAGACATTAAAAGATTTGTTATGGAGTGCTGCAAGAGCCCCTAACCATGTTGACTTTGAAGTTGAAATGGAGAAGTTGAAGAGCATTAATGTTGAAGCCTATAATTGGTTGGTAAAAAGAGATCTAGATAAGTGGGCTAGGTCTAGATTTAGCACAAGGGTGAAGTGTGACATGTCTCTTACCTATGTGAAACCTTTAATAGTTGGATACTTGCTGTAAGGGATAAACCAATTCTAACCATGTTGGAGATGATACGGTGTAATTTAATGAAGAGGTTATGTGCTAAGAGGACAGAAATAAGTAAACTTCAGAGGAATGTATGTCCTAAGATTCAACACAAGTTAAATAGGGAGAAGTTTGCATCTAGGAATTATTTGGCAACCTATTCAGGAAATTATAAATTCCAAGTTGGGAATGGTTTGTCCAGTTTATTTGTGGTTGATATTGCTAATAGGACATGTAGTTGTAGACGGTGGGAGTTGACCAGGATACCATGCTTGCATGGTTGTGCAGCAATTTGTCGTAATAGACAGGATCCAGAGGATTATGTGGATGAGGTGTACCACAAGGCAACCTATCTAAAAGCTTATGAACCCATGATTCATCCATTGAAAGGATGTAACATGTGGCCTAAGTGCAACATGGACCCCCTTCTACCCCCATTAGTGAAAAAACAACCTGGTAGACCAAAAAAAGCAAGGAAAAAGGATCTTGAAATGGAGAAAAAGGTAAATGATAATATAGTGATTCTAAGCAGGTTGTGAGTAGGAAGGGAAAGACAATACAATGCCACAAGTGTTGGGGTTGGGGGCATAGCCAAAAGTTTTGTAAAAATGAGCCTAGAGATGCCCCACAAGGTGTATATGTTGACAAGAGATGTGCATATTCTAGACCAGAAACTGGCGGCAAGAAAAAAAGACAAAGCAGTGGTTCATCTACTCAAAGGAGTGGTACAAGTACAACTAATGGAAATGAAGACCAAGTAATGAATCAACATACAACTGTTGTTCAAGTTGATGTTGGAGATGTTGTACATTCAATCGATGGAGGTCCAATGCCTAAAAAGTCCAAACTCATAGCAAGGAGAAACATCCCCAAGCAAGCCTTGTATTGTGATCCCTATGAAGCTACAAAAGCGAGTTCTTATTTATATTAATTGACTTATAGTTTGTAATTTTCACAATGATAAGTGAATAATTTCATTTCATTATGTTACTATCACAGGTTCAAGATAACAGTCAACCAACCATTACTAGAGGAGTAAAAGGTGCCACATTTACCACAATTCCTAGAGTGAAGATGCCTGAAGGTAGAGTTGGAAGTTCAAATCCTATGACTGGAGTATTTCCTCATCCATTACTGAAGGGGCAAAGGGTGCCACATTTACCACAATTCATAGAGTGGAGATGCCTCAAAGTAGATTTGGAAGCTCATGTCCTACGAGTGGATGGCCTCTTCATCCACCAACCACTTCTAAACAAACTGTTGCACCATGGAAACCTCCTGGCAAGAGCTTTGTCCACAAAAATCAGAACCTATGGTAGAAGAGAACTTGATAGTGCTCTTATTTTATTTTGGATACATTGTGTTTACTTTTTATTCTTATTTTTTGCTCTTTTGTAATTGGGTTAGGAAAGTTGAATTTCGTAAATGATTGAATGTTTTTTGGTAGTTTGTTGTGCTTATTGATTGGAACCATGTTTATCAATGGTGATTATAAATCTTTGAGAATGAATGTCATTCATCCCTTCCGTTCAACATTCATGAGAAGTGAATAGCAAAACTAGGCGTTTCGCCCACTTTAAGTAATACGTTGGGTTGCAGGCCTCAATCTGCTCGACTACCGCGATCTGACCCTTTTCAGGAGGGGGTCGTCTGTTTGTTGATATGTTGTTAAAATGGAGAGAGAGATTATTATTGTGAAACTATGGTGGGGCTCCTCTGGTTTTGCTGGGTTACCATCCTAACGAAACCTTTCCATCTCCTCTTGCATTGTTCCTAAACTACAAGGTAGAAAGGAGCAGCATCAATCTAAAATCAAAACGAAAAAAAAATTAAAATCCAAAATGAAAAACCAAAATGAAAAACCAAATCTAAAATTGAAGGAGAGTGATTATGGAAGGGGTGGGAGATGAAATGACCATCTTATCCTCATATGAGACTATTACTAATAGAGGGATAACGGAAGTTTTAATTTTGGGTATAAATCCTAACAAACTTAGACCACAGGGGTTTAAATCCGATTTTTTTTACCACAGGGGTTATCTTCCGAATACCTTATGACCACATGGATTATTTATCCGATTAGGTCTATCAACATTTATCATTGGCTTCTCCTTCCTTCCATAAGCTGCAACCTAGATTTTATGGTCCATTTGAAATTCTAGCAAAAGTTGGTCCTATTGCTTACAAGTTAAGGCTTCTAGAAACATCAAAGTTGCACCTTGTGTTTCTTGTTTCCTGTTTGAAGAGACACTTGGGACCAAATATTCAGCCTACGGTACCCTTACCGGTGATTACATATGATTGGATTTTACAGGATGTACCAATTGCAATATTGGATAGAAGGTTGGTCAAGAAGGGTAATGTATCAACCAACCACTGAAGTTTTGGTTAATGGAAAAATCACACGGCTGAAGAAGCTACATAGGAGGTTTATGTAGACTTAAAGAATCTATTTCCTGCAGTTGCTCAAATGTGATGACCTGAAGACTCTAAGACTTACAGATTCAAATGTACTGTCATTTGTAATGCTTTTAAGTCTGTCGTACAAGCCTCATTTCAAGGGGGGGTATTGATAGGATGCTGACTAGGATGATGTGTTAGCACTGTCAAATTGGTTAGTTGGTTATGGTAAGAGATAACACATCATCCTACAAAGATATTGCATCATGATAGGACTCAATCAAGGTGAGAGGGTTGACCTCCGTAGCTGTCTCTTACCATAACCAACTAACCAATTTGACAGTGCTAAGTTTGTCTTCTCACCTGAATAGTTGGTTAGTTAGCAGCTAAGTCGGTTTAGTTACTATATCAGGAAATTGTAAGAAGAATGAAAGGGTTGTTGAATGAAAAGAATATTGTAAAGATACATTGTATTACTGCATTGAGAAAGAAGTAAAGTGAGGTTCTATCACAAACCTGCCAAAGCATGAGCAAAGATTGTCGTGAACAAAATATTCAGCCTACAAAGATATTGCATCATGATAGGACTCAATCAAGGTGAGAGGGTTGACCTCCGTAGCTGTTAATAGGCCGGCTAATAAGGAACCCTGATGGTATAAATACTAGGTTAAGTCCCAGCTTCCATACGTTGAATTCCTCACAATACTAAAACATATTCATATAGTAGAGGGATATTTTGGAGTATTGGAAGGAGAAGACAAAACTCCGCCTATGTAAGTTTATCTTACATGGCCGGTCCCAAGCCCGGATAAAGGAGGAGGGGGAGGGCGTCAGGTAGTCGACAGCCGGCACTCCATGATCATGTCGAATCCTTATGAAAATGAATCCAGAACAAAATCGCGCTAAAGCTAGGGCGTCACCCGTAAGTGGCGCGCTGTGTGGCCCGAGCACAGTGATAAGTGAGCAAGGGTCGCTGTATCTCCATCGGCACCCAGATGCAGTGTTAAATGAGCAAGGGGGCCATAGAAACTTCTTTTCGAACGACTTCACTCAAAGTTGTTTGGGAGCATATGCTCCTATCAACTTTACACGGGACACACAAAAGAAGTACTTTGATCCTATTAGACGGGGGAGGGTGAAGAAGCTAGGACAAAAGGGTAGAGTTCAAGAGAGCAAAATGCGTTTAGGAACGTGGAATATAGGAACCTTAACGGGAAAATCTATGGAAGTAGTGGAAGTTATGGTGAGGAGAAGGATAAATATTATGTGCCTACAAGAAACTAAGTGGGTTGATAGTAAGGCAAAGGATCTAGAAAACTCAGGGTTTAAACTTTGGTATTCGGGCACAAATAGAACGAGAAACGGTGTTGGCATCATCGTGGACAAGACCTTGACACAAGATGTTGTAGATGTAAAGAGGGTAGGAGATAGAATCATGGCAATCAAGATTGTAATAGGACAAGAACTTATCAATGTGATTAGTGCGTACGCACCTCAAGTAGGGTTGGATACGAGTTCGAAGGAGAAATTTTGGGAAGACCTTGGAGACTTGGTGCAAGGAATTGCTCAGACGGAGAAGTTATTTATAGGAGGAGATTTAAATGGACACGTGGGCAGGGAGACAGGCAATTATGGAGGTTTTCATGGTGGCCATGGTTTTGGGGAGAGAAACGAGGATGGGGAAGCTATCTTGGATTTTGCAATGGCATATGATCTCTTCTTAGCCAACACCTTCTTTAAGAAAAGAGAAGAACATGTGATCACCTACAAGAGTGGATCGTCAAAAACACAAATAGATTTTCTTCTAATGAGGAAAGGGGATCGTATAACTTGTAAGGATTGCAAAGTTATACCAGGAGAGAGCGTGGCCAATCAACATCGCTTGTTGGTGATGGATGTACATATCAAAAGAGTGAGACAAACGAACAAGACTTGGAAGTGCCCAAGGACTAGATGGTGGAATCTAAAAGAAGAAAAACAAGCCATTTTCAAAGAGAAAGTAATCACCCAATGTGTGTGGGATAGAGAGGGGGAAGCTAGCCAAATGTGGGATTCCATGGCTAGTTGTATCCGAAAAGTAGCAAAAGAGGTATTAGGAGAGTCCAAGGGCTTTGCCCCACACCAAAAGGAATCTTGGTGGTGGAATGAGGAGGTACAAACAAAGGTGAAGGCTAAGAAGGAATGTTGTAAAGCCTTATACAAGGATAGGACTGATGAAAATGGTGAAAGGTATAGAAAAGCGAAGCAAGAGGCGAAGAAAGCTGTGAGAGAAGCTAAGTTAGCGGCTTATGACGATATGTATAAACGACTAGATACCAAAGAAGGAGAGTTGGATATCTATAAACTAGCTAGAGCAAGGGAAAAGAAGACAAGGGACCTAAACCAAGTGAGGTGCATCAAGGATGAAGATGGAAAGGTTCTTGCTACAGAGAACGCGGTTAAAGACAGATGGAGAGGTTATTTTCATAATCTTTTCAATGAAGGATATGAAAGGAGTGCTTCTTTAGGGGAGTTTAGTAACTCAGAAGAGTGCAGAAACTACTCTTTTTATCGTCGAATCCGGAAGGAAGAAGTGGTTGTAGCTTTGAAGAAGATGAAGCATAGAAAAGCAATAGGCCCAGACGATATACCAATCGAAGTGTGGAAAGTTTTGGGAGAGACAGGTATAACATGGCTCACTGACCTTTTCAATAGGATTTTAAAAACGAAGAAGATGTCAAATGAGTGGCGAACGAGCACTTTGGTGCCTATCTACAAGAATAAAGGCGACGTACAAAATTGCATGAACTATAGGGGTATTAAGCTAATGAGTCATACAATGAAGCTCTGGGAGAGAGTCATTGAGCATAGATTGAGGCAAAAGACACGGGTTTCGGACAACCAATTCGGGTTCATGCTAGGGCGCTCAACCATGGAGGCAATCTATCTCTTACGAAGATTGATGGAAAGATATAGAGATGGGAAAAAGGATTTACACATGGTCTTTATAGATTTGGAAAAAACGTATGATAGGGTCCCAAGAGACATTCTTTGGAGGATTTTAGAGAAGAAAGGAGTACGAGTAGCATATATCCAAGCTATAAAGGATATGTATGAAGGAGCACAGACTGCCGTAAGAACTCATGAAGGACAAACTGAAAGCTTTCCCATAACTGTAGGATTACATCAAGGTTCATCCTTAAGTCCTTACCTTTTTGCGTTGGTAATGGATGAGTTAACAAGACATATCCAAGATGATATTCCTTGGTGTATGCTTTTCGCAGACGATATAGTGTTGATAGATGAAACTCAGGAAGGGTTAAATGCAAAGCTTAACCTTTGGAGAGAAGTGTTGGAATCTAAAGGTCTTTGCCTAAGCCGATCAAAGACAGAATATATGGAGTGCAAGTTCAGTTCAAATGGAGGCCAAAACGAGTTAGGGGTGAGGATCGGAGATCAAGAAATACCAAAGAGCGACCGTTTTCGTTACCTAGGATCTATCTTGCAAAAGAACGGAGAATTAGATGGAGATCTCAACCATAGAATACAAGCTGGATGGATGAAGTGGAAGAGTGCATCCGGCGTGTTGTGTGACCGTCGTATGCCACTGAAGCTCAAGGGAAAATTTTATAGGACGGCAATAAGGCCGGCGATGCTGTATGGCACAGAATGTTGGGCAGTGAAGCACCAACACGTACACAAAATGGGTGTAGCGGAGATGAGGATGCTTCGTTGGATGTGTGGGCACACGAGAAAGGATAAGATTAGGAATGAGGATATCCGGGGTAAAGTAGGGGTAGCCGAAATTGAAGGAAAGATGAGAGAAAATCGATTACGGTGGTTTGGACATGTGCAAAGAAGGCCTACTGACGCTCCGATTAGAAGATGCGACTATGGGACAGAGGTTCAGGGCCGAAGGGGTAGAGGAAGACCTAGGAAAACTTTGGAAGAGACTCTAAGAAAAGACTTAGAGTACTTGGATCTAAAGCAGGACATGACACATGGCCGAGCACAATGGCGTTCTAAGATTCATATAGCCGATCCCACTCAGTGACTTGGATTTTCCAAGTCTCCAACCGAGAAGTTTTCCTCACTCAGGAAATTAAGGGAACACTACCTCAACCTACATGCTCCACTCACAAAGCTTCAACAAAAGAAAATTCAAAGAACTAAGCGAAGAAGGCTTTGGTGTATTTAACACAATACGTTGAAATGAAGGAAAGCTTATTTATTGATATCCCCGATAAGCTACAAATATGTACATATACATGAGTCAAAATAAACAAACAAAAGGGAGCCTTCACAAAGGTTGCTTAGGAGAAGTCTCAGCAGTCGGTAGAGCCCCAGAAAGAGAAGGCACCGGAGGGGGATCATTCGGAGCCTCAGTACTGGACAGAACCCTAGAAGGATGAGGCATCAGAGGTTGATCATTTGGAGCTTCATTACGCGGTACAGCCCCAGAAGACGAAGGCAATAAATGCCTTTGGAACAAACCCACAAATCTCTGATGATCAAGTAAAACCTGACCATCAGATTCCTTCATCTGGTCAAGCTTCCTCTTCATGTTTGTAGCATAGTCATGTGCGAGACGGTGCAACTGTTTATTCTCATGCTTGAGCCCTCTAATCTCCTGTTTGAGACTCATCACTTCAGCCGCCAATGATTCAACTTGGCGGGTTCGAGCAAATAGGCGTTGGGCCATATTAGACACAGAACCTGCACACTGAACACTGAGAGCCAGAGAATCCTTAACAGCTAACTCATCAGACCGTTTGGAAAGTAGTCTGTTATCTTTGGGAGTGAGAAGGTTCCTGGCCACCACCGCAGCGGTTCAAGTCAAAACGACGGTCGGAGGGGCCAGACATTTTCAAAGGTGTTGAAGAGAGAAGATGTCAAACAAATCAAGATCATAGAAGTGCAAGAATGGAGCTTCTACTGGTGGAGATTCAAGTGTGCTTTGGAACTTAATGCCAACCTCTATAAAAATCTGCACTCGACGGAGCTTCAGAAATCGAAGAGGCGCCTGCTCAGAAATCGAAGAGGCGTTTGCTTTCTCAAAAGCTGGGCTGCTCAGAGACCACGAGGGTTGATCTCAGAAATCGAAGAGGCGTCTGCTTTCTCAAAAGCTGGGTTGCTCAAAGACCACGAAGGTCGATCTCAGAAATCAAAGAGGCGCTTGCTTTCTCAAAAGCTGGGCTGCTCAGAGACCACGAGGGCCGATCTCAGAAATCGAAGAGGCACCTACTTTTCCAGCCTTGTCAGCACCTGTCACACGCACACTCAGCTTTGCGGAAATTATGGGCATTCTGTCGAAGACTTCTGGTGAAGTAGAAAACACATGAGTCTTACTATTCAATCACCCACTTCCCACACGCAACAGTAGCTCATGGGTACCACAGATAACTTTGCCAAAGTTCTCTGCCAAAGTGGAGCACGTGAAACTTGCAGCTCCCACTACATCGCTCTGACCAAGAAGGGTAAAAGAATAGCAAAGAAACAGCACTAACAAAGTTTAGACACATAAATTTTGAAGGTCTAGCTACCATATTATTACCCACAAGGGTAAAGGAACAGTACCACAGCTGGATAATTGGAAAGTCCCTGTGTGTCAACCTCTGTGCTTCGTGGCAAGGTAGACTAGCAAACATGCCCAACCTTTACTCACATTGGGAATGAGGATATCTGAGGTAAAGTAGGAGTAGCCGAAATTGAAGGAAAGATGAGAGAAAATCGGTTCCGGTGATTTGGACATGTGCAAAGAAGGCCTACTGACGCTCCAGTTCGAAGATGTGACTACGGGACAGAGGTTCATGGCAAAGGGGTAGAGGAAGACCTAGGAAAACTTTGGAAGAGACTCTAAGAAAAGACTTAGAGTACTTGGATCTAACGGAGGACATGACACAAAACCGAGCGCAATGGCGTTCTAGGATTCATATAGCTGACCCCACTTAGTGGGAAAAGGCTTTGTTGTTGTTGTTGGAAGGAGAAGACAACCTTGTGAACTCATCCTTTGTCATCCAGAAGAGCCATGTCTTTCATATTCTACAGATAAGTTAAATATAATTAGTTCATCTCTATTTTATATTGATTTAATTTATTCGTGATCCTACTGTCTTGTTGTTGTGATTTCAGAATATGTCTTACATCTTGTTCTCTTGCACTACCAGCAATTACCATTTGTTCGACAAATAATATTTCATTGGGCGAATAACTTTTACCCAACGGAATGCAAATTGTTGGGGAAAAACGATCGATGCTTTGGTTTGTGCACTTCCGACAGGCAAAGCTTTAGTCGTCAGGTATAGGAGATCCAATCTTTTGCAATGGCTCAGAGCATCTTTAACGGCATTAGGAAAATTAAAGGGGGCGAAATCGCACGATAAATGCTGACGTAAAATGTTGCCTACTCAATTGTCTCATAAAAGAGGTTTGTCGCTCTAATGAAACAGGCAAAACTTGTATGACACAACCGATTTACCCATAGGTTGCCAAGAAATGCCACAAAATCTAAAGAGTCAAGATTAGATTAATTAGTAAATGAGTTTGAGAGCAGCATAATGTCATCATACCAACCATTTAATTTACTTGCACAAAAATTCATAAGCAATGATAAGGGCAATGAAACAAGTAAACAAGGTAAGGTTAACCCTTCTTTATATATACAACAGAACCATTTGCTGCAAATAACAATATCATTAGATTCATTACACCCAAAATGATGTGCTTACAAGACTTGTCACATAACAACTACCAGCACTCGATCTTCCCTCGACTACAAGAACCAGTCATCTTCATCCAGCAACACCTCAATCCTCCCAACAAACTTACCACTAAGTTACTCACCAAGACAAGGTCCAGACATTTTCACTATTTTGGCATGGCCTCGCATTCTTCAGTGACATTTTCACTATTTTGGCATGGACTCACATTCTTCAGTCCAGTGGCTACAGTAATCCCGACACCAATCACAGTACTTCAAAATAGCACGTCCTTCATAGTGCACATTAAGCTCACCTTCGTGCTCAGAAACTTGCTCACCGCATTCTGTGCAAACTATATCACAGTGTTCGCCAACACGAGCGCCCTTTGGTACCAAAACAAAATACGGGCAATTGTAACTCTTGTGGTCCTCAACTTCCTCACAACAAACTTCACAGTAATTACGTTTTTCTAGCAGTTGGAGTCGAGCCATTGGGTCTCCAATCGCCTTTTGTATACCTTCCTCTTCATCTGCTTGTTTAAAGTTTCATTGTTAGAATACAAAATAAGAATACTAATAACAATTAGTAACATATCATCTCAAGGCCCATAAGACTTTTTCTTGCTACAAAAACATGACTACATGTCTAAACTAAATAGAGTTGTAAAACATCGGGCCCTTATGGGGACAACTTTTCTAAGTAGCACTTGGGCTCATAAACGCTCTTGCTACAAGTACACCCCTTAGAAACACGTTAGGAGATTACAAAGCCATGCCACCTAACTTCAAAAGCCTAATGGAAAAAGCAAAACCAAGGAAGTGCAGGCATACCCGAAAGCTAAGAGAAAATTACAACAATGACGGACACTTTTGCAGCAAATTCTACTCAGTTAATCAACTATTAACTATTGAAGCATACAAAAGTAGTGCGAATACACTAGAAATACACTAGAACAGGACTACACATTAACTACTGAAGCACTAGAAAAGTAGTGCGAATACACTAAAAAAAAGAAGTATTAAGGATCATAGATGCATTCATATTCATATTCATTAGGGAGAAAATGAGGATTTAATACTAAAACAAAAATCAAAAGCATACCGTTACGATTCTGCCCAATGCAGTCATCATCATCATCGAACCAACTTGGTTTTGGTTGGAGGGTAGCTTTAGATTTGCCCATTACTTCATTTGAGAGAGAGAGAGAGAGCGCGATATATAAGAGGTGGGGTGGTGAGAGGTAGCTATAAGCGAGAGATAGCCAACACTGGGTTTCAGAAATTTAAATAACTCTTTTCAAATATAAAATCTCCAGGAGACTCTTTAAAAGCATATTAGCTAATTATTTTAGGGGCATTTTGATATAGATGCCTCAAATTTGAATTTTTTTTAATCAAACATCTATAACTTTTAAACTTTTGATCAAACATTCTTCTACTAATTTTTATTTAAAAATTATGATTTTTATTGTATTTAATTAACCAACTAGTTCAGAAAATAATATCACAAATATTCTAAAATCACCACAAACTTCCTATCTTATCTTATCATAATTCGTTCAAAATAAATTTTTCTTATTCAAATAATTTGTTGTTTTAAATTCTAAAAACACATAAACATCCTATTAACATACAATTATGAAATATAACATGTGTTAACTACATTGTAGTGTTTGGGAATTGAAAAGAAAATCAAGAACAATAGATGAAGAGAAGGATGAACACAGAGATATTAGAGAGAAAGAGTTTAGAGAGAGAAATAGGATTTGTATTAACTGAATCAAATGAAGATTACACATACTATTTATATAGAAATCCTAACTACTTTAACCAAATACTAACTACCTAACTATATTACATTTTTACCCTTAATACTCCCCCTCAATCTCAACTGGGGTAACCCAGTTTGAGATTGGAAGAACAACTCCAATCACTGTTACAGACTCTTGCATGGGACTTCAAAATTTAATGAACTACATGAAATCGGGAAAGAAGCAAAGCCTAAACTAGAGACAGAAGTTGGCCCAGTGAATGGCGTTTCTACAAAGATGGCACGAGGAATAGTCAGCAGACTATCAATTGTTGGTGACGTGCTGAAACTCTGCTCCCTTGCAATTCAGAAAGCAGATGAATGGCTGGCCACTGTTTCTAATGCGGATCAAAATTCCCGAGAGGGTTCGCTTCCTGCAGCTTACAAGTTTATTTTTCAAGAACGTTACTCCGGCTATCGGCCTTTAAGAAGTAACACACAATACTTGAAACAGAACTTTTCACTCCGGCTATCGGCCTTGTGGAGGAAACATAAAAGGGAAATGGCTATCGGCCTCTCTATCCCAACAAACAATTAAAGAACCAATCTTTCAGCAATGGCAATTGGCCTTCATTTGCTGATCAATCGGGTAATGATAGTACACTCTTGGCAATCGGCCTTCTTGAGTGTAAAATACCCAACAATATTCAATCACAGAATCAATCTTTCACTTAGAAGAAATGGCAATCGGCCTTCATATTCTTCTAAATCAGTAACTGGCTATCGGCCTTAATACAAGAATTAACATAGAATTCCTCACTGAGACAATCAAACAAACAGTTGGAGTGCATAAAGAAAGATGAACCCTGAATCTTCAGTTCTTGAGCAAAAAATGCTAGAAAAACACATCAGAGATCAGCAACCATTCAAGATAGCACAGCGAAAGTAGCAATGATCAATATTGAATCCAAATACCCTAAATATCACACTGATAAGAACTTCAATCTTGACCTAAAGAACATTGAGGAAGCAAACCAGAACTCATCGCAGGAGCTCGTTGTTCTTCTCGAAGTCGACCGGGTTCATATCCAATCCAACCCACCAATGGCTTGCACCCATCATACCCATCACGCTTCGAAGGACAATTTGAAGGAAAGTAGTTGTTGGAGTTGAATAAATGGGAGTCTTTCCTTCACTCAGAGTCTGCAATCAACATTTGGCGGGAAAATCAGAAAGAAGCAGAAAAGCAGGATCTCGAAGTGATAGCCGCACCAATGGCGGAAGACCAGGACCAAGATTCAGCTGTCTTAGAGGAAGAGTACGCCGAATCCCACGAAAACATTGAAGAGGCGATCCCAACAATGGCAGAAAAGCAACCCAATCTTGCAGAAGCACCGAAAAACAAATGGAAATTTGGAAAGAAACTATGCTAGAAACAGATGAAAAACAATGAAAAATGGAACCACCAGAATCAATGGCGTGAGCCTGGTGGCTCTGATACCATGTTAACTACATTGTAGTGTTTGGGAATTGAAAAGAAAATCAAGAACAATAGATGAAGAGAAGGATGAACACAGAGATATTAGAGAGAAAGAGTTTAGAGAGAGAAATAGGATTTGTATTAACTGAATCAAATGAAGATTACACATACTATTTATATAGAAATCCTAACTACTTTAACCAAATACTAACTACCTAACTATATTACATTTTTACCCTTAATAACATGCACATATATTAAATATAACGTACCAAACAGATATATTAAATATAACGTACCAATCATTTGTTGTTTTAATATATCTGTTTGGTACGTTATATTTAATATATGTGCATGCTATATTTCATAATTGTATGTTAATAGGATCTTTATGTGTTTTTAGAATTTGAAACAACAAATTATTTGAATAAGAAAAATTCATTTTGAACGAATTATGATAAGATAAGATAGGAAGTTTGTGGTGATTTTAGAATATTTGTGATATTATTTTCTGAACTAGTTGGTTAATTAAATAAAATAAAAATCTTAATTTTTAAATAAAAATTAGTAGAAGAATGTTTGATCAAAAGTTTAAATATGTTTAATTTAGAAAAATCTAAAATTGAAAAGTAACATATGTTTAATTTAGAAAAATCTAAAATGAGGCATCTAATTCTAATTATCTGATTATTTTAGCAAAACCCCAACAAAACCAAACCTTGATCGATAACTGATTTTCTCACACACATCGTCGTACACCCCATACCCTTTGTTAGCGTGGTTTCTATAACACAATAACATATCTAACCAAAGATTATAATACTGAATTAAAAATTAGCCAAATGGAGAATCAAAAGCATACCATCATCGACCATGGTTGCTTCGTCGAACATGGCTTCGTCTGAGAGAGAACAGATGAGATAGATAGGAGAGCGACAGAAATCGAGTTAGGGTTCGGCATTAGGGTGTTAGAGCGTAAATTAACAACTATAAAAATTGGAAAAGTTCTAGATAATCACAAATCATACCATTAGGGTTCTGCATCTGGACGTTCGCCTCGATCTCTTTCAACGGACGCCACTCCATGGATCTTGCTCCGGCGTCGTAACTGGAGGCTGTGGGAGAGGGAACTTTAGCTCGCGCGACCGAACTATATTGGGGTTCGGCAATTTCTGACTTACAATTTTTTTTTCTTGGGTTGAATGCATTTTATAGCGCAACGTTCAGGGGTGATTTGTAAAACAACCCCCAAGTTTCAATTTTTGCATATTATACCACGTGACTTTTAAATGTTTACTACTTTACGTTTCAACTGGTGCAATTTAACTTATCATGATTTATACCTACGGATGAACTTGTCCAATAGGAAGATCACTGCTCAAATATTTCAGGTTGTTGAATCAATGTTCCCTTGAACCAAATTGAGAAGAAAGGACGAAAGCTGCCGTTTCATGTTCACCATTTATGAAACAAAACTTTCTCAAATTGGTCAACTTTCCTCTACACCGTGTTTAGATAAAGAGATTTATGGTTACTAAGGAATTCAAAAGTGACGGAATATAAATGATTGAATTTTATTTTTAAGAATTTGTGAATTTTCTTATTTAGTTAATCTCAAAGAACCGTAAAATTTGAATTCTGATGGGAGTTGTAAGGAAGCAACTCAATCCCTCACAATTTTGAGCTCTTCTTAATCCGAGAAGAATAGAGTTTCACCTCCTCTCTCATCCGTTGTCCTTATGGCTCCCTCCACATTTAGTTCCACCCACCCTTCCTCGCCAAGTAGAGGAAGGGTTTCTCAGAGTTGTAGTTGCTCTTTGCTATTATCTCATAGTACTGCAGATTCTTCTTTTATGTGGAAGGTAACCTGCTTGGCTTTAACCTGCCTGTTCTTCACATCAACCTTGTTGGCAACAGAAAACAATAGGGATGTTCTAGCACACACTGAAATACTAACGTGAGGAATCAAATATACCAAACCATCACCAACTAATAAAAAAAGGTCGTACCCAGTGCACAAGGCTCCCGCTTTACGCAGGATCTGGGAGAAGTGAATGTCGGCTAGCCTTACCCCCATTTATGGAGAGGCTGCTCCCAAGTCTCGAACCCGAGACCTACCGCTCATGGGCGAAGGCACAAAAATAATTTAGCCAACTCAACGGCGGAGATCACGGTGCCATGTAGGGACATTCTTGTATGTCGACCTAGCGGTAACGTCAAACATGATGATTGCACATTGCCCATGAATGCTGCATATTTCAATGAAGAATTTTAGGTGTTCATTAGGAGGCATCCATCATGATTGTTTAGTTTTACTCACTCCACTGGTTCTTCATTGGCCTCCTGGAAATCATGCATCCAACTGAAAGTGTTGTGAATTAAAGCCATAGGAATGCATGCTTGACGGGGCATCCATATGCGAATGACTGGCAAAGGTGAAGGCCCCGAGTTTGCACTCAGAAGCATTAATCTTGGAGGTAGTTTCACGATGACTGGCATTGGCATCATTTCTCTCTAACATTGATTGATTCTTGTATGGCAAATCTACAACAACAACTACTACCGTGATTATGCCAAGTCCAATGCTTGATTAGTTTTTCTCCTCGAATGTTTTGCCAATCTCGTGCTTGGGATGGAGGGGGATGCTATGACAAATCAATGTACTAATGTATCATAATCTCATAGAGTTAGTCAAGCAAGGCTGTTACTGTTAGCTGCCTACCTTTCATGAACTCTAACAGAGAATATGAAACGCTGGTAATGTGAGAGTTGTTTCTTCATCCATGGGACTCAAGAGATTGTCGGACATTTTCATGGTCTTGTACAATGAACATGGATACACAGCAAATCATATGTAACGAAAGGAACAAGAAATTCAAGTAATCAACATAGGAAGCAACAAGCATTGGCATTGAAGAATTGAAACAAGAAATTCACTTCGTAACAAGAACTTCAAGTAATCAACAGAGGTTCCACTTTTAATACTACCATCCATAACAAACATTGGCATTGAAGAACTGAAACAAGAACTTCACAGGGCCATAACCCCTTTAATTCAATTTAGACTGAAGCAACAAACTAAGTTCATCTTAAACTTTTAACTTCAACAGCAACAGAAGGAACAATATTACATGACCTTGGAGCATAAGCGATCAATGCTCTGCTAGCAATCCCTTTCACCCTAGCATCAAATTGGAAGTGGAAGTGGACGGTCAACATGCTCGGGTAACTTGTAGCAAGACCTTCATTCATCGAGAACAATCAAATTTTGTAAAAAAGTTACCGAACATCTTGCAACATAAATCTTGTACGCTTCATAGCCAATTCGCAATGATAGATAGTTGAGTCTACGCTCGCTCAAAAATCGAACACGAGTTCGTCCACAGTCGACTTCTGTCATTTGAATCAGGTAAGCAACAGATGATTCTTCTTGGAAAACAACTCTTTGAATGTAATATTTGCCACGCAATTTGGCCAAAGGATGACCTTCAAAAGCTACAGTCCCATAATCTGAGCAAATGTTACTGACTCCTTCTTTCGATACTTGATTCGCTTGATAGACCGCTAACACCGCCTTTTTGTTAGTAGCTCCCAACGGTCAAAAAACCGTACGTAAGACTCAATGGAGTTTCTAGATGTCACCAGATACCCAACTGTTGGCGATACGTGTGCCACTGCCAACATAATAGAAAAAGGCAAAAGCAATTATCTATATACTAGCCTCTCCGCACGCTAACGTGCGTGCAAGAAGCATTTTTGCATCACGGGCGTTACGCGTTTCAAAAATGTATTGTTTTAGATATTCTTATGTTTCTTAAGTGATTATTTTATAAATTATGGTGTGTGTCCATTTTATTGATATGAGCACTAAATATAATAGAGAAGGCAAATGTTGTAGTATACAACCAATTCGAGAAGAATTTCAATTATAGCTGTAGTATTCACTTTAGAGATGAGAATAGAATTGAAAGCACTCATACACCGTATTTTCCTTCAACCTAAAAATAGAATTAACCCTTCACATGTTGGGTTATGAAAACCACATAAGGAGTAAAGTTTAGAATATCAATTACAATTTAATATTGACCAAATCTCAATAAAAATAAAAGTAAATCAAAGAAGAAAAAAAAGCACATACCATGCCTTTGCATGTACATTTGCTTATGCACATGAAAAAGAAAAACAAATGAAAAAAAAATACACATGAATAAAATTAGACACTATGAAAACGTTATCACGGCTGGAGTCATGGATCGCATTTTAACAATAATTAGAAACTATGTCATAAGAAAAATTAGAATGCTTGAAAGAAAAAATGCTTGCAAAAATTAAAAGATTAAGCAATTGACTGGAGAATTACCCTTAGAACTCAAAAATTACTACAAAAGGTTTGAAAGTTACACAGTTAGACACTAAAAAGGAGAGAGATGAGATGGGGGAAGGCAAAATTAAGATCGGCAATGGTTAACAACTTACTCTCTTTAATCTTTGCACTGTATTCCTTGTTGGATTGTTCCAATATTGGGCAAGGCAGGGGGCACCGGTTCTGCCATAATCTCAACAACACAATCCTATCCATCAGAGCGGTTTTACAATGCTTCCATGGTTCTCATGCTCCACGATTTTTTCATTCAATCCTATCCATCAGATCAAGATTCGCAACTACACAATCTGTTCAACCAAAATTTAATCCAAATCGACTCAGCTCTATTAATCCCAAAACAAACAAAAGCAAATATAAGGTTAGATTTTGTTTGCATATAAAACTAAAAGTACCTACATTCAACATCCACGTTACAAAGCCAAGAAGGGGATTGAGTCATACCATCCACAAACACGATCATCCAAAGCATTGACAGAACACGCACCAGGTAACAATGAACTTGATTTTGATTATGACAAATTCAAACTACAATGAACAATTTTAGTCATTAAACAGTCTACAAAGATATGTGATCACATACAGTACCACTCACTCTATCACATCTGCAATTGAAAATTCACTCCATCACAAATAGTAGATATTATACTATGATACAGTACCACAAATTGGTACTATCACTTGCATTAAACCATCCACACAATTATAGTTCTTCTTCTTTGCTAGCTTACCACATAATAATGTAATTGAAAAAGTTGCAGACCAATCACAAACTCAGATGGCTGCTGAAGCTTTTTCTTATTTTCCAAACCCATTTACCTACCTAATTCACAATTTTCGTTATATGGACTTCTGCAACAGCTTTATGCATTACAGATAGAAAGTACAAAAATCAATATATGTGAGATCAAGTTCATTTGAAATCATGGAAAAGGAAATCAATTAAAACATGAACTATGATTTTTCGATTATAGATGAGTCATGAGTCTTCTTAAAGCATAAGTCCAAGCCATGATGCCCTCTTTGACATAAGCCCAAACCTTCACACATTGAAACTTTCAGTTTATAAACAAGAGATATTGCAAAGTATCAAAAAAAAAAAAAAGAATTTAAGAGCATAACTGTGATGCTGTCAAATTGATCCAGGAAAGTTGAATGATTTTGATGATGAAATCTAATGAAAGAAGAAAAAAAAGAGATTAATTTCTTACTACAATTACACAATGTTAAACAAAAGAGAGTCATTTTCACCCAAAATCAACTACATATATTTGCAGAGAAAAATGAAGTCAATACCAAAATGGAGGGAGGAAACCAACTGTACCCGCACGATAAGCAGCAAGACAAAAAATGGAGTTGATAGGGTTTGTGGCTTCAGAGTATAATGTCTACTATTTTTCTTGACATGTATCTTACACTTTTCCATTCCACCTGAACTACTATATCAATTTAATGCCGCCACAACATTAATACTTGTTTCCATAGCTGCAAGGGAGTGTATGAATGAGTATAGTATGTAGTGTGTTTGAATGAGTATAGTATGCAGTGTGTTTGAATGAGAATAGTATGCAGTAATTAAAATGTACATACATTGGCAAAAAGGAAGAAAAAAATATTCATATCTAATTATAGTGAATTCAGAAGCTCAATCAAATGTAAAACCCCCTTACTTTGCATTTTGTTGCCATGTGGAGCTGTTTAAATTTGCTTTTGTTACCAAAATCTAAACAATAGAAAGTTCAAACCATATTACCCATACCTCCATGTCTCTATCCAGCATTAATTTGTTGATGCCTCATATCCAATGTAAAATGCATCACTTGTAGCTTCTCCATTGTATTACGTGATAAGAGATGATGCAGCTTCAAATAACTTTTGTTAGATATTCTCTACAAAGGAGAAAGGGGACAAATAGATCAAACTACTAAACTAAATTTTACAAAGACGATTAGCAGGCACCAAATTTTTTTTTTTACACAAGCCGACATTCACCTCTCCCAGACCCTGCGTAAAGCGGGAGCCTTGTGCACTGGGTACGACCTTTTAATGTTATGTTAACTTGCATCATATAAGTTAACATAACATAAAGTCTACATGTTAACTTGCATCATATAAAGACGATTAGCTGCAGGCACCATATGCACGTTCTCGTCCTTCTTCATAAATCTGCAACTGCAAGAAACAAAGACATACCTATCCACTATATATGAACGTTAAACTGTTTGATCCAGTGAAAGAAAGAAAAAAAGAAAAAAAAAGGTGATTGGAACCACCACTAATTTTGAAAGCGGAGTGCTCCAACTGCATGGACGATTGGGAGAACCGAAACAACAATCCAAAGCAAACCTGGAAGTCAAGAATTAATCCAAATCAAACAGATATCAGTACCATGTAAATTATCTTCCCAATCAAACAGATATCCACGGATTCACATACCTTTGCAGAAGTTCGATATATGGAAGGGGCAGTGATGGGTGTCCTTCTCTCATGATCGCGTGTAGTCGAGTTTCCGAGACGCACCCCCGACATAAGTTCTGTACCCATCTTTGATAGAAGAATGGTGGTTTTTCTGTCCACGTAAGCGCATCGTGTCGTTGCGAACGCTCAAACGTGGAGGAAATTTAGGGACTTGCACTTTCTCAAACCAAAAAGCTCTGGTTTTATTACCCCTTGCATGCAGAGCACAAAACCCAGAACGGCAAAAACAAAGAAGGAGATCTGTGACTGTTTTTTTCAATCCTTTTCTGTTTGGAACAAATGGAAATCACACACTAATCTGCTGAAAACGAAAATTGATTTCCTTCCGATTATTCATCTCTAAATATTAGTGGGGTGTGGGTAGTTACTGTTGAACCTCCCATTAAACTCAGTCCAGATCGTGAGGATCCTACAGAGAAAGCTGTCAACTGGTTTGCGTTTATCCTTTGTACATCTTTTTCAGCACGTGTTTACCTTTTATTTTGATTTTTTTCCTTCTTGATATACAGTTTTTTTATTCAGTTATTTTTTTTTACCAGTTTGTCCTCATTTTTTCCTTTTTTTTTTATTTCAATTGTGAAGAAAACAAAGAGGCTTTCTTGGCATTTCTGAATACTTCACCAAACTGGCATTCTCCCTTTATATATACTAGCCTCTCTGCACGTACTCACGCGCATGCGAGAGGTTTTTTTTAATCACGGGCGCTACGCACCCCTGAAGATTGTGTTGCGTTAGTTATTTACCATTGTTATCCATTTGCTATAGACATTAATAGTGACACTGTAGTTTTAGGTTACATACAAACTCACTAAACTTGGTATGTCACTCCAAGTTTAATGAAACTTGCATTTTTATTGAGAAAAACATGTTGTCTTCTTCTTTTAACCAATCCAATATCAAATAAAATTGTCTCGCTCTCTCTAGTGTTTTCTAACAACCCACACAAACAATTAGCATGGAGATCACAATTAGCTACCAAGCTAAACAGCCAAATTCCAGTACAATAAACTATTATTATCAGGACGTACATAGTTCCACCATGATCATGGAAAAGACTTGGACCCGTTCATAGGTTGTTTTGAGTATAAAATTAACAAAAAAATAAGATGAAATGACCTACTATCCAGTCTCTATTCTTTCCTTGGTCCTCCCAAATTTGTATGCCAAACCATCGAAAAGTACATTTCAACGGGTCAATAATCTATGCTATGGATGATCGTGTTTAATCATATGCACTCAATCCCCTTCTTGGCTTGGATGTTGAATGCATGCACTTTTTTTATTGCAAATAAAATTTAACCTTTTCTTGACCCTCCCAAATTTGTGTTTTCATGGGATAAATGGAGAAGCCAAAATGACTTGTCTTTGAAGTTTGAACTGAGATATTTTAAGCCTCCTAACTTGAAAAGAGAAAAGAACATAAACAGAATGAAGCTAAACATGATGTTCCTATCAATCTCTTACATAACATAGGCCACAATAAAGTAGAACTTTATGTCTAAATGATAGCAAACAAAACAACGCTTTAAATTGCCATCAAATTAAATTTAAGAAAAAAGAATAAAAATTCAGTATTAGCTTTTCGAAAAACTTTCTTGAGTACTCTTTTCTGGAAGAGTACATTAGTGACACTTTGACTGGAAGAGTACATTTCCCCCTGATAGGAGCATATTTATGCGACTTAGTTAGCTTATTTTCTTGCATTTTCATAGCTAGTTCTTACTTATTATAGTGTTTTAAGCTATTTTCATGTGTTTGTAGGTCTAAATGACAAAGTTGGCAAGAAAGTGAAATTTGGAGCATTTTGAAGCAGTTTTGGCATCAATTGGATAGCTTATAAGTGGAGCAAGATGGATGGACAAATTTGAAGACCAAAGATGTCTAGGAATGTGCTAAAGAGTTGAAGAAGTAAATCCAAGACAAAAAAGATAAGGAATCAGCTCAAAAGAAGAAGATATTATCCAAACTGCCTTATCTTATCCAAAACATTATCCAATCTTATCTTATCCAAACTAACCTTATCTTATCTTATCCTTTCCTAATCTAGCATTATCTTATCTTATCTTATCCAAATCAGTTTGTGCCTTAATTCTAGCTATTTTTTAGGGATAATTATGCATTTAAAATACATATTTCAGATTCTAGAGCCCTTATCCCTTATGTGCCGCATATATGTCTTTCCTTTGGTGAATTAGGAATTGTAATCCTTCCCTAAAACCCATGCAGTGTATCCTTGTCCCTTTAGGTCCAGAAATCTGTTCTAAAACATCTTTTCTAGAAGCTCTAGGTCCTGCCGCGTCTTTCTAACCTAATTCCTCTTGGTTTCTGGTTGTTTTAACCTATTCCACTTGGGTTTTGGTTACACAATTCTATTCCTACTCAGCCTTATGCCGTGCCTAGCCCTATATATACACACACACACTTATGCGTCTATTTCAAACCACGCACCCATATATTCAGATACAATTGAGAGATTTCAGAGAGTTCAAAGGTGTGCTTGCGTCGAAGGAAGGAGAAGAAGGAGCTTTGTGCCATGGCTTGCAATCCAAGGAGGGTTCAAAATCTGCCATTGGAGTTGCTGGGACGTTCCTGGTTCTTTCTATCCTTAGATTTGTTTCAATGTTGCTTTTAATTTGGCTTTATGTTTTCAAAGACATGAGGAACTAATTTCTTTTTAGTTGGAGGTGAATTTGAAGCCATGATTATATGTTTTAAATGAATTGATTACATCCAGTTATTGTTTCTTGAGTCTTGAATGTGATTTGCTTATCTGAGTTATCAAAACTTGTTTATGTATGTTGATTGAGGATGCATACTTGATTTTCATGCATTAATTTGATGCTAGAGTATAAGGGAGTTTCACCTAATCATTATGAACTTATATTCACAAGTAGTAAAAGTCACGAGTCATGATTGTGTTAAGTAAATCCTTGGCAGGAGTATCATGCTTTTCATATTTACTAATGCCTCGTCAATGCTTATGGTTTTCAAAGAATTTAATGACCTTTTATATGTCTCTCTATCATGCTTTTCATAGTTAGGGAACTTGATAAGGATAATTTGGTTGTGATGCGTATCCCGTCCAATTTAATGAGTTAAGGAAAATCTGATGGTTAATTTGTGCTGTCATGGTTAACTTAGGGTGTTGTCATTCATAGTCTAAGGGAACAATATTGGAAATTGGTTTATATGCATATGTCATGGAGAAGGATCCTCTGGCTAAATTTTCACCATTCAAATCACCTAATTTACTTTGTTTTGCAATCTGTTTAGTTTAGTTAAATTTCGTCCAAATCAATCCCCCTTTTAATTAAGTGTCTTAGATTAGTTTGAAAAGTGTTTGAATCTGTCCAAATTACTGTTTTGAGTCCTACTAGTGTTAAATTCGTCCAAATAGTCCCTAGAGTCCGTTTTGAGTCTTTTTAACTTAGTTTTGCTGTTTTGAGTGTATTGAGTCAATTTTAAGTCTATAGAGTTTAGTTTAGTGTTTTTGAGTCTTATTTGTGTTGATTAGCATCCCTAGTTAATCCCCGGTCTAGAACGATCCCTACTTGCTTAATACTACAATTACATGTTTAATAGGGTTTAATTTGTGTGTCAAGTTAATTTTCACATCAAATTTTGGCACCGTTGGCGGGGATTGGCAAACTTGCTAATCTCCTTTGTTTGTGTCGTGTGTCTTTGTGTTTTCTTTTAGTGTCAAAGTGGTTTACATGTGTGTTTATGTGTGTTTATTTTTGTCTTTGCCGTGCCTTCTACTTGGTTACTGAATTGTTTTTGTTCCTTGTTTCAGGTACTAGTTTATGACTCGTAGTTCTCAACATATTAGTGCAAACATCTTGGAGTTCGACGACAATTTTGAACAAACTTTGATAAGAAAGAGGAAGCAACCAGAACCTAATCCACCTAGTTCAAGTTCAGAGGCCGAATCTGAATTTGAAGAAGAAGAAGAATAATAAGTCATGGTAGCGGACAATCGTACAATCAAAGAACTTTCAGCCTCAGGGTTGGACAATGTTGTGCCCCTTTGTATTCAATACCCCGTGGCTGCCCAAGGAAAGACCGATGAGTTCGAGTTGAAGTCAAGCTTGCTGCATCATATTCCCAAGTACTATGGGCTGTCCATGGAAGATCCAAACAAGCATTTGAAGGGGTTTGAAGTGGTGTGCTCAAGCATGACACCCATCAATGTTGAAGGGAGCATTTTGAAGATGAAGGCCTTTCCATTCTTTCTTATGGATAAGGCTAAAGATTGGTTATACGAATTGGCACCTCGAACTGTCACTTCTTGGGGAAACATGAAACGGGCATTTTTAGAAAAAAATTTCCCAACTTCAAGAGTCATTCTTTTGAGGAAAAGAATCAGTGGCATTCAATAAAGCCAAGGCAAATCCTTTCCAGCATATTATGAGTGTTTCACGGCTTTAGTTGCATCGTGCCCTCAACATCAAATGAAGGAGGAACTTTTACTTCAATATTTCTACGAGGGACTTATTCCAATTGAGAGACAAATGCTTGATGCCTCAGCGGGTGGTGCTTTGGTTGACAAAATACCGGTGGCTGCCAATATCTTAATTGCAAACCGAGCCTTGAATGCACAACAATACGAAGGTGTTGGACAAAGAGACATCCCACGGCAGGAACTGAATGAGGTAAGTGCAATTTCAGAACTTCAATCTCAAATGGCTAATCTTACTGTTCTTTTATCGCTGGTTGTTGAAGGATCCAAAGTGTAAGGAAATACACCAAGTGTGTGTGGCGTGTGTTTTATGCAAGGGCACCACAATAATCAATGTCCACAATTGATAGAGAATGGAGGATGGGAAAGTGCCAATGTCATAGGTTATCAAGGCCAAAATCAGCAAATGAATGATCCATACTCAAATACATCCAATCTGGGATGGAGAGATCACCCAAATTTCAAGTGGAGGGAGCCTCAGCAACCTTAACAAGGAGGATTTCGACAGCCACCCCCTGGGATGTTTCCAAGGCCATACGCACCAACACAACCCTAACCACAATTTGCCCAACCAAAATCAGGTTCGTCTATGGATAATGATCAAATTGTTCAATTATTAACCACTGTGGCACAGGGAATGCAAAATCAAGCCAAAAAGGTAGATGAATTGGAGAAGCAAATGGGGCAAATGGTGGAATTCATGGGCCAATCAAAGAGTAAGGCAAACTTCCTAGTTCAACCGTTGTGAATCCAAAGAAAGGCTTTGAATCCACCAAGGCCATCACGTTGAGAAGTGGCAAGGAGCTTGGAAACCACAAAAAACCATCCAAACAAGGCCTTAACGAGGATGAAAAGCTGCTACAAGAAGAAGAACAAGAAGCAAGGGCCACGGAAAGGGAAGACCAATCCTTGTCGCAGCCCCCTAAGGCCTCTAAACCGTCCCAAACCATCAAGGTAAGTCCAAATTCGAGTTCTTCTAGTTCTATTCCACTAAATGTGCCATTTTCTTAGTAGGTTTAGGCAATCAAAGAAAGAAGAGAATGAGAAAGACATTCTGGAAACCTTTAGGAAAGTTCAAGTCAATATCCCGCTCCTTGATGCAATCAAGCAAGTTCCTAAGTATGCCAAATTCTTGAAAGAGCTTTGCATAACAAGGAAGAGGATTTCGAACAAAGAAGTGGTCCAGGTAAGTGAGAATGTTTCTGCGATGTTACAAAGGAAACTACCACCTAAATGCAAAGATTCGGGTAGTTTTACAATTCCTTATGTTATTGGAAATACTAAGTTTGAACATGCTATGTTAGATTTAGGAGCTTCAATTAATGGCATGCCTTACTCAATTTATGCATCTATGAACTTAGGAGAGCTTAAAAACGATGGTGTGATTATTCAATTGGCCGATCATTCTAACGCATATCTGAAAAGGAGTTTTGGAAGATGTTTTGGTGCATTTAATAATTTGATATTTCCAGCAGACTTTTACGTGCTTGACATGGAAGATTCAGCCCATTCTACCCCATTTCCGATCCTCCCTGGGCGACCTTTCATGAAAACAGCCCGCACCAAGATCGATGTGTTCAAAGGGACTTTAATGATGGAATTTGATGGTGAAATTATTGATTTTAATATTTCGGAAGCTATTAAATTTCCTAAAGTTGATCATTCTTGTTTTTCTATTGATGTGTTTGATTCGTTGGCGGAGGACTATCTTGATTCGTTGGACAAAGATCCCCTTGAAACAACAATTGCCGAGGGATTAGGCCTAGAACCCAATCTGGCCGTGCATAATGATGAAATTGGCAAGATGGTGGCTACCCTAGGAGAATTGCCACAACATCCTGGTAAGTCTCCAATCCCAATCTCAATTCCCGTTTCTACTAATAAGTTGTCACCTTCAGTGATTCAGGCCCTGATTCTTGAACTTAAACCGTTGCCAAGTCATTTGAAGTACATCTATTTGGGAGACAAAGAAACGTTGCCGGTCATAGTCTCTTCAACACTCATGGAATTAGAGGAAGAAAAACTGATTATTGAAAGAGCACAAAACAACCATATGATGGACCTTGGCCGACATTAGATGTATTAGCCCTACAACTTGCATGTATCGCATACTTCTAGAGGAGGGGGCTAAACCAACTCGAGAGGCCCAACGCCGACTCAACCCTCCGATGATGGAATAGTGAAGAATGAGATTATCAAGCTTTTCGATTGTGAAGTGATTTATCCTATCTCGGATAGCCATTGGGTTTCACCAGTTCAAGTTGTTCCAAAGAAATCGGGAGTTACAGTGGTGAAGAATGCCGAGAATGAGCTTGTGTCAACCCGTATCCAAACAGGTTGGAGAGTTTGCATCGATTATAGGAAGCTCAACGCCACCACAAGGAAGGACCATTTCCCTTTGCCGTTCATTGATCAAATGCTTGAAAGGTTAGCCGGTCATTCTTTTTATTGTTTTCTTGATGGTTATTTGGGATATAATCAAATTGTCATAGCTCCGGACGACCAAGAAAATACCACTTTCACGTGCCCCTTTGGCACATTTGCCTATCGTCGTATGCCATTCGGGTTATGCAATGCACCTACCACATTTCAACGATGTATGGTAAGTATCATTTCAGATTTCGTTGAGAAGATTATGGAGGTATTCATGGATGGTTTTAGTGTATTTGGTGATTCATTTGATAATTGTTTGGATAATCTCACATTAATCTTGAAACGGTGCGTTGAAACTAACCTTGTTTTAAATTGGGAAAAATGTCACTTTATGGTAAAACAAGGTATAGTTTTAGGTCATATTGTTTCAGAAAGGGGAATTGAGGTTGATAAATCGAAAATAGATCTTGTACGCTACTTACCCTCTTCTACTTCGGTTAGAGAGGTTCGTTTTTTTCTTGGACATGCATGATTCTATAGGCGATTCATCAAAGACTTTTCAAAGATTTCCAACCCCCTTTGCCGTTTCCTCTAAAAGGATGTACCATTCAAGTTCGATGAGGAATGTGAGAAGGCCTTCAAACACCTCAAGGAGATGCTCACTTCGACCCCCATCATTGTTCCACCATATTGGAGCCTTCCTTTGAGCTTATGTGCGATGCTTCCGATTATGCATTAGGGGCTGTTTTAGGATAAAGGAAGGATAAGCAGCCACACGTCATATACTATGCCTCTCGGACCTTGAATGACGCTCAATTGAACTATTCCATAACCGAAAAAGAACTTCTCGTTGTTGTTTTTGCTTTAGATAAGTTTCATTCTTATTTACTTAGTACTAAAGTTATAATCTATTCTGATCATGCAACATTGAAGTACTTACTTACAAAGAAGGAGGCCAAACCAAGTCTTATTCGTTGGATGCTTCTTCTCCAAAAGTTCGATATTGAAATCCGGGACAAGAAAGGAAGTGAAAACGCGGTGGCTGACCACTTGAGCCATATGGTACATGAAGAGGATGATGTGCCTATCCCAGAGACATTCCTAGATGAGCAGTTGCTGTCCATTGAGGTAAGTGTGCCATGGTATGCCGATTTAGTTAACTATTTAGTCGCTAAGCAAGTTCCAAGCACTCTAAACAAGCACCAACGTGATAAACTTAAGAAAGAGGCATGTTTTTATGTGTGGGATGATCCTTATTTGTGGAAATATTACCCTGATCAAATCATTCGTAGGTGTGTGCATGATTCTGAGTTTAATTCAATTTTAACTTTTTGTCACACTTATGCATGTGGAGGTCACTTTGGCACTCAAAGAACTGCATGTAAAGTACTTGAATGTGGTTTTTATTGGCCTACTATCTTTAAGGATGCTAGAACTTTTTGCATAACATGTGATCGTTGTCAAAGAACCGGAAACATTAGTTCAAAGGACCAAATGCCGCAGGCCCCTATCTTTTGTGTCGAAATTTTTGATGTTTAGCGCATTGATTTTATGGGTCCTTTCCCTTCATCTCATGGTTTTGTTTATATTTTACTTGCGGTTGATTATGTTTCGAAATGGGTGGAAAAAAAAGCCACCCGTACTAATGATTCCAAAGTGGTTGCAAATTTTGTGAAAACTAACATATTTGCTAGATTTGGAATGCCAATAGTTCTTATAAGTGATGAGGGTTCCCATTTTTGCAATCGAACAATTGAGGCGCTGCTCAAGAAGTATAACGTCACGCATAAGGTGGCAACACCTTATCATCCGCAAACAAGTGGGCAAGTCGAGGTTTCTAATCGGGAGATCAAGCAGATTTTGGAGAAGACCTTTGGGCTAAACCGGAAGGATTGGAGTTTGCGCTTGAATGATGCATTGTGGGCATATCGTACGGCCTACAAAACATCAATTGGAATGTCCCAATTTCGGCTCATCTATGAGAAACCATGTCATCTTCCGGTTGAAATAGAGCACAAAGCACATTGGGCCGTCAAAACGTTCAATTTGGACCTTGGTGCCGTTGGAATTCATAGGAAGCTTCAATTGAATGAACTTGAAAAGATTCGGAACGAGGCGTACGAGAATGCTCTTATTTACAAAGAGAAATCGAAGTCATTCCATGACAAGATGATTCGTGGCAAGATGTTTGTCGTAGGGCATAAAGTTTTACTCTTCAATTCCCGTATTCGTTTGTTTTCGGGTAAGTTGTGTTCTAAATGGATTGGCCATTTTGTTGTTACTAATGTTTTTCCTTATGGTGCAGTCCAAATTCAAAGTTTGAAGACCGGACACGATTTCAAGGTGAATGGACATCGTTTGAAGCCATACTATGAGCATTTTGAGGAGCATGCCGTGGAGGACATACCCTTCCATGCCGTTGGCCCTATTGAAGCTTAAATGGAGGTATCGTCCGGTTGGAAGACGTTAAAGCAATCGCTTCTTGGGAGGCAACCCATGCGAATAAAGAAGAACTAGGAAGCTCCGACATCATAACCAGATTTGCGTTCTTAAACTCTACTATTTCTTGCTTTTACTTTGCCATGTTTGTCATGTTTGTTTGTTGTGTCGTTTGTTTGTTTATGTATGAGTCTATGTTTGAAACATTGAGGACAATGTTTGGTTTAAGTGTGGGGGGGGGGGGGAAACAAGTGTTTTTATTGAAAATTCGTGGGTTTTTATCACCTAGCACCACTAGAGTTGTTTCTCACTGTTTTGAAGTGTTTTTAGTGTGTTTTGAAGTGTTTTAGTGTGTTTTGAAAGAAAAATACGAAAATTTGAAAAAAAAAAAAGATTACGTTTTGAAAAACCTAAAAAGAGTCATTTTAGAGTTGTTTTTGCATGTTTGTGTCTTAGGGTACCTTCCAACACAATGATGAGGATTTGGTTTTTAATTGCATGACTGTTGCAGAAAGTTACAAACATGGATGGAAGTTTGAAATGCTCTTTGGTTTATGCTTAGTTATAGTCGTCGTTTACGAATTCACATGTAATCACAAAGGGAAAAAATCAGTTTTTGTAACAGGCTTGAAGGAAGGAACTCAAACTAATGCTACAACCCTAAGAGACTTGAGCCTAAATTTTATTTGGAGAGTTATTAATTTGTGATTTCTTATTTTCTAAAGTCGTTGCATGATCTCATTATTTTTTGCTTGGTTGCTACTTAGAATGCGTTTTATCATTTTAGTTCCAAATACTAGAACTCATGCTCGTTTCATTCAAAGCTTAAAATTGACTGCATAACATATAACAAGATGAAGTTGTTTAGTAGTTACCACCAGAGCCAAAAAGCCTTCATCCCATGCATTTGTTTTGTAGGTTTAACCCCTTTGAGCCTTATTTAGCCTATTTCCGTTGTTAGCCACATTACCCCGACCTAGCCTAGAATAGGACTATCCATACCCTTGTTCTTAAAGTATAGTGGAGCATGACTTAGAGGGAATTCCTTTTGATCAAACATATTGCAAAAATCAAGTGTGGGGGAAGGTTATGCACATGAGTAGAAAGAGAAAAGAAAAAAAAAGAAAAAAAACGTGAAAAAGAAGAAAAAGTGGAAAAAAGAAAGAAAAGAGTTGAAAAATAAGTGAGAATGAGCTCACAAGTATTGGTTGTTGAAGAAATGGTCCAAAAAGTTTGAATATGATCCTAAGTTGTACGAAATCCGCTTAGTGTTTCAAGTTATTTGCTACATTCAAGATTGAATTCTAAGTTGATTTCATTACTTTTCTTACATTTGCTTTAAGAACTTTTGTTTATCCTTACCTTTCTTTGTTAGCCAATACCCTTAGCCCCATTATAACCCTTAGACTTTTATCTTGGTTGTTGTGTGTTTCAATACGTGGAGATTGGGAATAGTATGAGCATATGGTATCCTTGGTTCTTGCATCTAAGTAGTGACATTTCGTTCATGAGATCATATATATATACATGCATTAATAATTCCAGAAAGTGCTTTCGTTGCTTATAACATATGTGAGTGTTAGTTTACATGTTTACATCAATCTTCTCACATATACCTAGTGTAGGGAGTGTAGTCAGAAAATCTGTGTGAAAATAGAGTGTATATCCGGTGAGGAATTGAGGGAATTCTCTAAGGCATGTTACTACCATCAAAACCATGTTTTAAATTGATTTAATGCGGGCTAATGAGAGGTGATTGGATTAAGTATGCGCTTGAGGGTAGGGATAACTAAAATATGTGGGCATAGTGTTTTGTAACATGTCATGTGTCATTGAAAATCCCTGAGGTGAACGTTGGAAGGTCTAGGTTATGTTTTGTTTTGTTTGTTTTGTTTGTTTTGCTCGAGGACTAGCAAAAGCTAAGTGTGGGGGAATTTGATAGGAGCATATTTATGCGACTTAGTTAGCTTGTTTTCTTGCATTTTCATAGCTAGTTCTTACTTATTATAGTGTTTTAAGCTATTTTCGTGTGTTTGTAGGTCCAAATGACAAAGTTGGCAAGAAAGTGCAATTTGGAGCATTTTGAAGCAGTTTTGGGCATCAATTGGATAGCTTATGAGTGGAGCAAGATGGATGGACGAATTTGAAGACCAAAGATGTCTAGGAATGTGCTAAAGAGTTGAAGAAGTAAATCCAAGACAAACAAGATAAGGAATCAGCTCAAAAAAAATGAGATATTATCCAAACTGCCTTATCTTATCCAAAACCTTATCCAATCTTATCTTATCCAAACTAACCTTATCTTATCTTATCCTTTCCTAATCTAGCATTATCTTATCTTATCTTATCCAAATCAGTTTGTGCCTTAATTCTAGCTATTTCTGAGGGATAATTATGTATTTAAAATACATGTTTCAGATTCTAGAGCCCTTATCCCTTATGTGCCGCATATATGCCTTTCCCTTGGTGCATTAGGAAGTGTAATCCTTCCCTAAAACCCATGCCGTGTATCCTTGTCCCTTTAGGTCCAGAAATCTGTTCTAAAACATCTTTTCTAGAAGCTCTAGGTCCTGCCGCATCTTTCTAACCTAATTCCTCTTGGTTTCTGGTTGTTTTAATCCATTCCACTTGGGTTTTGGTTACACAATTCTATTCCTACTCAGCTTTATGCCATGCCTAGCCCTATATATACACACACTTATGCGCCTATTTCAGACCACTCACCCATATATTCAGATACAATTGAGAGATTTTAGAGAGTTCAAATGTGTGCTTGCGTGGAAGGAAGGAGAAGAAGGAGCTTTGTGATGTGACTTGCAATCCAATGAGGGTTCGAAATCTGCCATTGGAGTTGCTGGGACGTTCCTGGTTCTTTCTATCCTTAGATTTGTTTCAATGTTGCTTTTAATTTGGTTTTATGTTTTCAAAGACATGAGGAACTAATTTCTTTTTAGTAGGAGGTGAATTCGAAGCCATGATTATATGTTTTATATGAATTGATTACATCTAGTTATTGTTTCTTGAGTCTTGAATGTGATTTGCTTATCTGAGTTATCAAAACTTGTTTATGTATGTTGATTGAGGATGCATACTTGATTTTCATGCATTAATTTGATGCTAGAGTATAAGGGAGTTTCACCTAATCATTATGAACTTATATTCACAAGTAGTAAAAGTCACGAGTCATGATTGTGTTAAGTAAATCTTTGGCAGGAGTATCATGCTTTTCATAGTTACGAATGTCTCTTCAATGCTTATGGTTTTCAAAGAACTTAATGACCTTTGATATGTCTCTCTATCATGTTTTTCATAGTTAGGGAACTTGATAAGGATAATTTGGTTGTGATGCGTATCCCGTCCAATTCAATGAGTTAAGGAAAATCTGATGGCTAATTTGTGCTGTCACGGTTAACTTGAGGTGTTGTCATTCATAGTCTAAGGGAACAATACTGGAAATTGGTTTATATGCATATGTCATGTGTGGAGAAGGATCCTCTGGCTAAGTTTTCACCATTCAAATCACCTAATTTACTTTGTTTTGCAATATGTTTAGTTTAGTTAAATTTCGTCCAAATCAATCCCCCTTTTAATTAAGTGTCTTAGATTAGTTAGAAAAGTGTTTGAATCTATCCAAATTACTGTTTTGAGTCCTACTAGTCTTAAATTCGTCCAAATAGTCTCTAGAGTCTGTTTTGAGTCTTTTTAACTTAGTTTTGCTGTTTTGAGTGTTTTGAGTCAGTTTTGAGTCTATAGAGTCTAGTTTAGTGTTTTTGAGTCTTATTTGTGTTGATTAGCATCCCTAGTTAATCTCCGGTCTAGAACGATCCCTACTTGCTTAATACTACAATTACAAGTTTAATAGGGTTTAATTTGTGTGTCGAGTTAATTTTCACATCACCCCACACTTGTTAGAAAAAACATGCCACAGGTCATCGTAGGTCCAAATTTGAAATTTTAATTTTAAAACACTTCTACTGCTTATATATATGGATAAGTAGGATCGAACACACATATTTATTCCTTCATTATTCAGTACAGTTGCCAATTGCGTAGGGCAGTTTAATTAAATTCTAATTACATCTTGGTATATATAGAACTTACAATGCCTAGGTTCTCGACATACATCTTTGATCTTCATCCCAACCCTCTCCGTCTTGGAGTCTCAGTAATTTCCATAGCCTAGTCACCTTCGACCTCATTCTACAACCGCGTCAAAGAAGAAGTCGTCGTATCCCATCAAGAAGGGCTGGGAGTAAACAGATTTTTGGTTAGATAGAAATTAAACTTTTTGCCATCTGGATGTTAAAACCCTATATAATATGCAGATATTTTTATCAAAATAATAAGCAGTGTAAATTAACACAATAATATGAACCCTTGATTTACCCACAATCAGTCAAAGCTTTGAACTCTGCTTCTTGTCCAATGGTTGCAATTAGCACGCATAGAATCGTCTGAAGCCTATAACAAAAAGAAGAAGAGAAAATGAAAAAATAAAAATAAAAAAGCACGAAGCTTTCACTATAAAATAGAATTTGAGATATGAGATTTTACGCAAGATGGATATGAATGGTTGGCAAAAGCCGTTTGCGTTAAGAATATCCCCAAATTAATCCAAACAGTATAGCATGGTCTCGCTTCCAAAGGGCTTGAAACTGGAACTCTGATACTAATTGGAATGAAATCCATGTGAGTACGTGTGAGATTGGAAATCGAAAATAACAATTTAAAACTGAACGGTATTATCGCTTCTCCATGTAACTGCAAAGTATGTGCTGTTAATGCCGAAAACGTGGAGGAGATTATATTGTGCTTTTCCTTTTGAAATTCCAATGGAGAAAGGCGCTTTGGTAGAAGGATGCAGTTCATTATTTATGTGATGGGTAATCCAAGAGTCTCAATTAATTTGAAAGTGTTGGTGCCTTGCGTTTGATGGAATTTAACCCTCAGTATATTGTCCGCATCTAAACATCTCTCAGTATTTTATTTTTTGTATGACAATTTAACCCTATTATATTTGTGCATTACCATTTAACCGTATTATATTGGGATAGTCTTGTAGTTTTTTATTTTTTGAAATGAGGGTATTTTGGGTTTATATCGAATGCTTCACCAAACTGAAGCTCTCACTTTATATATTCTATATATATAAAGGGAGAAGACCAGTTTGGTGAAACATTCCGAAATGCCAAGAATGTCCTCACTTCACACACAAAGCTAACATAAAACTGCTAATAGAAATAAGGTCAAAATGATAATATCACAGCATTCACAAATTATCTACAAAAAGCGGAATGCTCTGCATATGTGCCTATCCTAACCATGAACATTCTGGACCATCGGATGAAAACACCCACAACTTAAAATTCACTTTTCACCATAAAAAAAAAACAAAAAAATAGTAAATAAAAAATAAATAAATAAAAAAAAAAACACTCCAGATGGAACCGAAACTCTCCACACTTCCACTCAGAACAGCAGTTGCAGCAGTTGCCAATACTGGAGAAGGAACCGCCATTTACCGCACGTTCTAAAGATCTTAAATCATCACTTAACCCCCACAATATATACAAAGAGTAAACAAACTCACTTTCGTCTTCTGCGCAGACTCATCTCCTCCGAGTGGTTTTTCGAAGTTTCTTTTGAAATTCATTAGATATTTCCCGTTGGTTAGAATCATCTCACATTGGTACAACTTACTCTTTCTCCTAAGTGAATTTTAGTTTCGTTGGATTCTATTTATTTGCCAACAATCATCTCACACTGGTACGAATTATACACTGGTTTTTGGTTTAATATGTTTTGAATCTTATCCTGCAGCCTGTAGTTTTACCGGATCATTCTGTTTGTGCATATCCCAACAACCCAACCACAACCCACCTTTTCTTTTCGTTTTCTATGTAGATTTTGCCTCTCTGAGTATTTTCTTAGTTTCCAATGGCTTGAAGCTCTTCAAGGTTCATCAAGTGTGTGACTCTGGGAGATGGGGCTGTGGGGAAGACCTGTATGCTTATTTGCTACACCAGCAACAAGTTTCCCATTGTATGTTCTTCTTTTCTGCCAAAAAGAATTTGACTAATTTGTGTGATTTTGGGTTTTTTGGATTACTTTGTGGTATTGTTAAGGATAAGATGATATATATGCCTCCGTTTTTTCTCAACAGGAAACTGAGATTGTATGATGCGGTTGAAGACGCCAACGTAAATGGAACATAAAGAAGAGGGACAAATAAAGAATAGAGGATAAAATACATTAGCTCCCTTCGGTTCTGTTAATTGGTACTTTTATCCTATTTTTCATTTTTTTTATGCATGAATACATATCCATCATTCCTATATCCAATCAGAATAACTATGTACTTCGTGTATCACCATTCTCTTGGCCTGAAAACTTATTTGGATGGTTCTGCTTCTGTACGAAGTTCTTTCTTATATGATGAATGATTTCTCGCCTATTTTGTGTTTCATTGCACTCTAGCGTTAGGTGTAAGAGAACACATAATTTTTTTTCTTTCCTCCTCAAGTGACAAATTTGTAAACGACCATTAATTGAAAGAAATCATGTTGTTTTAATGGCCTGACCTAAAATGAATGGAATCAAATGATTTGAAGTTAACTCTTTTCTAGATGTTTCAGTGCATATTATGGTCTCATAATTTGGATTATTTTTCAAATATTAATATTCGGTTATACATTTTGACTTCTATCTCTTTTTCCAAATTATTGATGGAGGGAGACTCGATGTGTCTGTGTGCATGCATAATTTGGAACACACTGGAGGAATGGGTAGTATAGTTTGGATTTTCTAAAACCTTAAACATGAATATATGGTGTTTCATGAGTCAACCATATGGAGGAAAGGGTAATATGGTTTGGACTTTTGATTTCTATAAACATGGGTTGATTTGATTTAGATTTTGGTAACAATAACAAATTTAAACAGCTCAACATGGCAATGAAATTCATAATAACGAAATTTATATTTGAAAGAATCTCGATTGAGCTTCTGAATTCAATCTAATTTGATACGAATGTGTTTTTTTTTGTAACTTTTTGCCTGCATATGTACATTTTAATTACTACTTACTATAATGCAACTTATATTCTCAATTCAATGATCCGTTTGCAGCTGTGAAAAAAAATATTAAAGTTGTGGAGGCATTGAATTTACTACGGAGTTTGCAGGCGGAATTTATGAGAACGTTTAAAATATGTATCATGAAAAATAGTCGAAACCGTATCAACTCATTTTTAGCGTTTTTTAATGAGATAAAGTGTGAGCTATATTTTGTGGTATTGTAAGGATAGAATCATATATATGAATTCTTACTCAGGTTAAGTCATAAATTAATTGTTTAAACTGTTCTCTTACGCTATTATTTGGCTTCTTGCTGTATTTCTTTCTTTATTCTTCGTTAACCTCTTCAAACGTGCTTTCGTGTGCAAAGAGCTTTTCTCTTATTACGCATTTTACACGCAACTTAATATGTTCTATTCACTTTTATTCGTAAGTGTGGTTTATTTTAGTGGTGTAAGAAAGAAAACAACTAATGCAACACATACTAAGGAGCGCGTAGTGCCCGTAATTATATCATGTCCATATATAAATTAGAGGCATTCACATTAAGCTAACTCGACAAGAAACATATCTCACTGGTGCAATAGGGAATGTTGACATTAAACAATGATATGAAAGGGTTTAGGGTTACTACAAAAAGTTTAAAATTCTACTCATCCAGTTGACATAAAAATTAAAACGATATAAACTACGCTAATTTATAATATTTTTTTTAAAAAAAAAAAACCCTTAAGGCTAAATTATATCCAAGGCCTAACACCAACCAACAAGTGTATAAAGGCCCGTCATTTTCTTGCATTGATACTTATTACACTTCAAAAATATTTTGTGTGTTGTAAACATTCCTAGTTTAAGTATGATTGTGTAAATCCTAGATAAGATTTGATTCTAGTTATCCTTTCCTATTACAACTTGTATTACTTGGAGAAGAAGGAATATCTTCTCTCCCTTTACTACTATAAATAAAGGCACAATGTAGGAGGGATAACAACACACACATTCCCCTACAATTCTACAAACACACATCTCTCTCCTCTCTCTCTCTGCCGCCGGCCCTACTCTCTCTGTCAGATAAAATAGACCACAACACGTTATCAGCACGCTTCTACCGCTGCGCTTAGGAATCTGACGTTGGAGATTTTTTTTTGCATCAAACCAGTTCATCCATATCATCACGCAATCAGGTTCTTTCCAAACAACGGCTTTTAACTCGATATTTTGCAAGCCCTGATAGCATGAACATTCACCATGATGCATGACCCAACTTTACGTTTTACGTATTTTAGATTCTACGTAAATTGTGTATGCTTCATAATCAAAATTGCTACAATTATGTGAATTTGATATTTGCCATGAATTGAATCTTACATATGTACATGCATTGAAACTATTATTTGCATATGCATCAACATAAATATGTGATTCATTAAAATTATACATGCATATAATATAATTGAATTGAAATTTTTTTTTTTTTTTTTGCGATTTGGGAATTAGGGTTCTAATCGAACCCGTGCCTTTGCACCATGCAAGGCCGCAAGCCACCAGGCCCGCAGCCTGCGATGGCCCAACCTAAACCGAGAACCCAGGCCGCAAGCCTTGAACCGAAACGGTGCGTTTGAAGCACCTTGTCCCGACCTACGACCTGAAGCCTAGGTCCTCGCCGTCGATTTTCCGACACAACACGACCTGCAGTCGTGCAAACTTGGACACCACCCATCGTTTTCACCAACGATTTCTAGAAATTCCAGAAGAATTTCATGGGTCTTCACTCGAATTCAATTGAATTCATTCGGTTTTTTTTCTTCCATCGACGTCGAGATCTCTTCTTCGTCGACAAACACATGGTTCTCCGACTAACCATGGCTTGCACACACCAAGGACAACCACCTGCAGTGGCGCCGTCCTAGTTTTTCCGGCCTTCTTCCTCGACCAAGCACACCTAGTGGCGTTGGGGTGTCTGATACCTGCAACCCGAGCCCTAGTGGGCTCCAGCCTATCGGCCCGTGCGAAAAAAAAGATTTTTTTTGGGCCAGCCTAATGCGGCCCGCGCGAGAAAAAAAATTTTTGTTTGTTTCTGGGCTCGCTTGCATGCAGCGGCCCAGTCCGAAAAAAAAAAGATTTTTTTTAGTTTTTCTTTTGGGCCTGCTTGATGCAGCCCTTTGTGAAACAAATTTTTTTTGGGAGGTCTGCCCGCAGCAGCCCAAACCCCCTGCTCTCCCCGTGGGCCTGTAGCCCCACCCGAGGGTACTCGGCCTATATTTTTATGCCCCGAGATTTTATTATTTAATATTTTTTTTTAAATAATATGGGTCTTTATATTTTCACCCACACTTTAATTTGGCCCCGAAGACCAAAAATAAATTAATTCACTTATCATTATACAATATTTTTGCATATATTCGTTGCATATTTGTTTGCATATATATTTGTGTTTGCCTGCAGGAATATATGAACCTGAAGTTCATACTTACTTTGAAACCCGAAGTTTCTTATAAACATGCCTTGTTTGACAACCTGAAGTTTTCACTTAAACATATCACCCATGAAACCCGAAGTTTTCATGCGAAATTATTAGTTTTTGGATATTAAGTTTTTTATCCTTGAATAAATGAAATTATTTTGAATTGATACTTGTTTTTTTATAAACTTTTATGCATGTGACCGATTCAAATTAATTTTTCATTCTAGGTATGACTAGTGGGAAAGTTAGTTGTCTGGCAGATAGTGCAACCACGCATACTGTTTTGCGTGAACGCATCTATTTCACTAACTTCGTACCTAAGAATGCACCTCTGACAACCCTCTCAGGCCCATCCAACCTGATCGAAGGATACGGTAAGGCACGTATAATGTTGTCCAATGGTACAATCTTGACCATTGCTGAGGCACTCTATTCTCCACGTTCCGGAAGAACGTTACTAAGTTTCAAGGACATTAGAGATAACAACTACCACGCTGAAACCCACGTAGAAAACGGAGTTGAATTTATGTGCGTAACTTCCTACGAATATGGCCAGAAGCGTATTCTAGAGAAGATGGAGCGTAGCCCGAGTGGTCTGTATACTACGACCATACGCCCCATAGAATGCCACTATGTGGCCGGCCCTACCACAGGGACCGCGCACGAAATTACACTTTGGCATGATCGTTTGGGACATCCTGGACGAATAGCGATGCGCCGTATCCTCAAAACTTCACACGGGCATCCACTAACCCGAAGCTTAGGTTCGATCCATGAAATCGCATGTCAAACATGTTCTATGGGAAAGCTTATTACTAAGCCTTCTTATGACAAGATTCGTTCGAATCCTCCCATTTTTCTACAACGGATTCAGGGGGACATTTGTGGACCGATTCAACCTCCCTGCGGACCATTTAGATATTTTATGGTTTTGGTTGACGCTTCTACACGTTGGTCACACGTGTGCTTGTTGTCCACAAGAAACGCTGCATTCTCCAAACTGTTGGCTCAGGTTATCAAGCTCAGGGCTCACCACCCTGATTATCCGATCAAATCTATTCGATTGGATAATGCTGGAGAATTCACATCTAAAACTTTTGATGACTATTGCATGTCGGTTGGGGTTGAAGTTGAACATCATGTACCCCATGATCACACCCAGAACGGCCTGGCAGAGGCTTTCATTAAGCGTTTACAAATGATTGCTCGATCGTTGGTCATACGTACCAAGCTTCCGATCGCTGCTTGGGGTCATGCAATATTGCACGCAGCAAAGTTGGTTCGCCTGAGGCCTGTTGCGACACAACCATTTAGTGCCCTTCAGTTGGTCACCGGATGCGAACCCGACATATCACATCTGCGCGTTTTTGGTTGTGCGGTCTATGTGCCGATCTCGCCGCCCTTACGTACAAAAATGGGGCCTCAGCGAAGGATGGGAATCTATGTCGGATATGATTCTCCTTCGATTATTCGTTACTTAGAACCTTTGACAGGCGATCTGTTTACAGCTCGTTTTGCGGATTGTCACTTCTATGAGACAGTCTTCCCGTCGTTAGGGGGAGATAAGAACGTCAACGTTCCTAATGAACGACGCGAATTATCGTGGACGACTCCCACTTTGTCTCATTTAGATCCCCGCACCGCTCAGTCTGAAGCTGAAGTGCAGCGCATATTAGATCTCCAGAGCATAGCTCAGAGCATGCCAGATGCTTTCACCGATCTAGCGCGCGTGACAAGATCACATATTCCAGCTGCGAATACGCCTGCAAAAATGGATGTACCCAATGTACGACGGACTACCCTCCTGGAAGCCCGGGACGCCAATTCTGGTGATCCACGTACATTAGCGGCTAGCCAATCATCTGCCCCTACACAAAAGCGTGGCCCCCTTGGTTCAAAGGATTCACACCCCCGGAAGAGGAAAACCACGGCACAAGGTCCTGAAGAGCCTACCGTGAATCCGACTATCGCTTACTCATTTTACCCAACTCATGAGGAAATTCTAGATTATGGAAGCGTCATTGAAGAGACGAATCCTCCTCCCGAGAATCGTGAGATTTCGGTCTATTATGCTAGCTTAGATGATGTGTGGCGTAGAAATGAGATGATTGTCGACGATGCATTAGCATTTGCAGTAGCTACTGAGATCATGTTGAGCGATGACTTTGAACCGCGTTCCGTTGATGAATGTCGACATAGAGCTGATTGGTCAAACTGGAAACAAGCAATCCAAGTCGAACTTGATTCACTTACGAAACGTAAGGTGTTTGGACCTGTAGTTCCTACTCCTCCACATGTGAAGCCCGTTGGCTACAAGTGGGTTTTCGTTCGGAAGCGTAATGAGAAGAACTAAATTGTGTGTTACAAAGCTCGTCTTGTAGCACAAGGTTTCTCACAACGCCCTGGGATTGACTATGACGAAACTTACTCACCCGTTATGGATGTGATTACTTTTCGATACCTTATCAGTTTGGTAGTTTCCGAAAAACTGGATATGCAGCTAATGGACGTAGTAACCGCGTATCTTTATGGGGATCTTGATACAGAAATTTATATGAAAGTTCTCGAAGGACTTACATTGACTGGTTCAAATATTTCCAAACCCCGGAACACGCTCTCAATTCGGCTGAGGCGTTCACTATACGGTTTGAAACAATCCGGAAGAATGTGGTATAACCGTTTGAGTGAGTATTTGACTAGTCAGGGATATGTGAATAACGAACTATGCCCTTGTGTGTTCATTAAGAAGTCACATTCCGGATTTGCGATTGTTGCAGTATATGTCGATGACATGAATCTCATTGGAACTCCTGAAGAGCTTGCGAGAACTGCTTCGCACCTGAAGTCGGAATTTGAGATGAAAGATCTAGGTAAGACTCGATACTGTCTCGGTCTCGAGATAGAGCATTGTTCGGATGGAATCTTAGTACATCAATCGAACTACACCCAGAAGGTGTTGCGCCGTTTTAATGAGGATAAAGCGAAGCCTTCGAGTACTCCTATGGTCGTTCGTACGCTAGATGCAAAACGAGATCCCTTCCGTCCAAAGGAGGATGATGAAGAGATTTTGGAGCCTGAAGTTCCTTATCTAAGTGCGATAGGCGCTTTATTGTACTTAGCTCAATAAACTAGACCCGACATCTCCTTCGCTGTTAATCTTTTGGCAAGATACAGCAATGCACCAACACGCAGACATTGGACTGGCGTGAAAGACATCTTCCGTTACCTTAAAGGTACTACGGATTTGGGCTTATTCTATCCCTACGAATCCTCGAGTGATGCCGCACCCTATGCTCATCGGGTTGATTCTCGCCTTGTTGGTTATGCCGACGCTGGATACTTATTTGATCCGCACAAGGCGCGTTCTCAAACGGGTTATGTCTTTACCGTTGGAGGCACCGCAATATCTTGGAGGTCAACTAAACAGACCTTAGTTGCCACTTCATCTAACCATGCTGAAATTCTCGCCTTACATGAAGCAACTCGGGAAAGCTTTTGGTTGAGAGCAGTAGTGGGCCATATTCGAAGCTCCTGTGATCTTCATCCCGCCGTTAATGCCCCAACGACGATTTTTGAAGACAACGCAGCTTGCATCGAACAGCTCAAGAAAGGTTACATCAAAGGAGACAACACCAAACATATTGCGCCGAAGTTCTTCTTTACACATCAACAACAAGAGCATCAGAAGATTGAAGTCACGCAAATCCGATCACAAGACAATCTGGCCGACCTCTTCACCAAATCACTACCGAAGGCGACGTTTCAGAAGCTTATTCATGGAATTGGTATGCGTAAACTTTCTGAGTTGTAACTTTGCTATTTCTCTTTGGAATTATGTCAAACTCAGGGGGAGTATCTTCTAGATACTTGCTTGATCTTAATGTACTCTTTTTCCCTACGATTAGGAGCATTTTTCCCACTGGGTTTCTGCTACCTAACTAGGTTTTAACGAGGCACCCACCTTGGGCTGGTCATATCCCTGATGACGTCCTGTAGACGTTTCTTTTGACTTTGCATTTCTCACGCATTTTTCCTTAGACTATGGATTTTGTCCCTACTCGGGTTTTTGCCATAGCCTTAGGGTTTTTTAGTGAGACTTACTACTTATGCAAGTTCCTACCTTATTGAGAATAAGCGTTGTTCCTTGGAATCAGTGCCAACGAGTCGACTTCCTCAACTTCTGCATGATGCTGAATCTACCTTGAGTATTTACACACTCAAGGGGGAGTGTTGTAAACATTCCTAGTTTAAGTATGATTGTGTAAATCCTAGATAAGATTTAATTCTAGTTATCCTTTCCTATTACAACTTGTATTACTTGGAGAAGAAGGAATATCTTCTCTCCCTTTACTACTATAAATAAAGGCACAATGTAGGAGGGATAACAACACACACATTCCCCTACAATTCTACAAACACACATCTCTCTCCTCTCTCTCTCTGCCGCCGGCCCTACTCTCTCTGTCAGATAAAATAGACCACAACATTGTGATTATTTTATTTTGTTCTTTTGTATTATAGTGTTGTGTACATAAAGCTTTTGTTTTCATTTGTTCGTAGGCATCTGTATACACCTTTTCGTATTTGTGGAATGTCACAAAATTTGTAGTCTATTTAGGTTCATTATGTTTATTAATTTTTTAGATAAATTTTTCCATGGAGCGTGCTCAAAGTCGTACAAGACAATGGCGTCAATCATTGAGTCCTGAAGAACGTCAAAGATATCTAGCTCGACGACGTCTAATAGCACAAGAAAAAAGACAACAAATTTCAACTCCAAGTGATGATCATACTATGACATCCCCCAGTAACATACAACAAGAAATTCTTGGTATTTATTGCATATTATTTTTTCTTAAACTCATAATTAAAAAAATTAAAAACATCTAATTTCTATTTTTTTAGCTATGCAACAAGTAGGTCCCAGTAATATACAAGAACGAGTTCATTTGGCTAACTATGATGTTGAGGTCAACCCCAGTAATATACAAAACAAATTCCAGGTGTTTATTTAAATTTCTTTATTTGTATTTGTTTCAAACTATAAAAATTAGGTAATTTTTAGAACACTATTTTGTGCATTGAAATCTCATTTTTTTCTTTTGTTCGTACTCTCATATTGATCTCAATGTTGTAGTTATTTTTAGTGGTAGTCTTACAAAATATTAGACCACAACTAAATATATTAAATATTAAACATTAATTTTTTAACTAATCATATTATAATGTGATGTATTTATTAGAACAAATTGAGCATGAAAGCGCGAGTTCAAGGGTTCTGTCAGATATCACAAATCGTGATGACCAAACTTCTGCTAGAATGCGTACTCATATAGGCCAATTGACACATTCGAATAGGTCACAAATATATGATGGGATGCTCTCAATTGTTAGTTACAATGGTTAGCTTAGTATATAATTCTATCTATATATAGATATACTATTAGTTACAAAGGAAATTCTTATACTAAGTGTTGGATATTCATGTACAAATATCAGAAGAAGAACATGCAACTAGAACCAATCGTCATGTGTGGCAAAGTAGAGGAAGAAGAAACCACAATTGTGCTAGAAATTATAATGAGAATCGGGGTATCCTAGGTTGCCGCTTACCTGCTCCAACTACATGTCCGTACTGCTACGCACGATTGTTTACTCGAGAAACTTTGAATATGTGTTGCTTGAAAGGAAGAGTTGCTTTACCCCCAATACAGTCTCCACCAGAAATGGTTGCTCTTTTCTCTGACCAAACAAATGAGGGTAGACACTTCAGGCAAAATATTCGAGCTTACAATCACGCATTTGCATTCACTTCAATGGGAGTACATGTGGATGAAAGAATAAATATTGGTGGCCGTGGGATTTACACATTTCGTGCTCAAGGTGCATTATATCATAAGATTGGTGGACTTTTACCACATGAAGGAAACAGACCGCGATTTTTACAAGCCTATATATATGACACTGAGCATGAAGTTGAAAACCGAATGTGTGAAAGTGAAGTTTTAGATAGATGTGTGGTTGAAAAGATACAACATATGTTGAACAACCATAATCCTTTTGTTCATACATTGCGAAGCCTCGGACAACGCCAAGATTTGCCGAATTGCAAGTTGATCCTAAAAGAGCAACCAATAGATCGGCGTCAATATAGTCTACCATCAGCATCACAAGTTGCAGCAATTATAATAGATGGAGATGATGCCACCATTGCAAATGGAAGGGATATCGTGGTCGAGACAATTAGTGGAAGACTTTCTCACGTCCGAGACTATGTCGGATTTTATGATCCGTTACAGTGTCCATTATTGCTACCTTACGGTACATATGGTTGGGATATTAATAGTCGTGATGATGGTGGAAGAGCAATAACATGTTGCGACTATTATGCTTATATGTTACAGGTTTGTACTGATAACATAATTTACTTCCCAATATATACAAATGAATGATGATTCCCATATTAAAAGCAATATATGAAATTTGCTTCTGCAGATACGCCATAATGGATCATCACTTTTGCTTCGAGGTGGGCGTCTCTTGCAACAATATGTTGTAGATAACTACATTAAAATTGAATCACAAAAACTTCGATGGCTGCGTTCTAATCAAGCCACAGTTAGAGCGGATCTCTATAAAGGACTTCAAGACTTTTTAAATGCAGGTCAACACAATGCAGGTATATATATCATTTCAGTTATCGTTATTTAAAATATAACGTTGTTCAAAATTTGTACAATATATACAGTTAATTGAAAATAAAAAATTAACAGGTAGCATTGGGCGTAGAATTATTTTACCATCATCATTTGTTGGAAGCCCACGTGACATGTACCAACGATATCAAGATGCAATGACTATGGTTCAAAGATTCGGAAAGCCAGATCTTTTTATTACCATGACATGTAACCCAAGTTGGGAAGAAATCAAAAGTGAATTACTCGCTGGACAAACTCCACAAGATCGTCCTGACTTACTCACTAGAGTATTTCGTGCAAAACTTGAGCAACTAAAAGAAGACATCATTGAAAAGGGGGTACTGGGCAATGTTGTTGCCTACGCATACGTTATTGAGTTTCAGAAACGTGGTCTTCCACATGTGCATATGTTGGTGGTGTTAGATGAAAATGATAAGATCAATAACCCAGATGAGTATGACCGAATTGTTAGAGCTGAAATACCAAACGAAGACGTAGAGCCTCAACTTTACAATGTGGTGTTAAAGCATATGATTCATGGCCCGTGTGGGATTCATAATCCTCAATCTCCATGTATGAAAAATGGGAGCTGTAAGAGAAAGTATCCTAAACCATTTGCACCAGTCACTGTTCAAGGGAATGATTTGTATCCAATTTATCAAAGGCGAGGAAATCGATTGCCCGTCTCTCTTGATCGACAAGGAAACATAATGGTTGATAATAGTTGGGTCATTCCATATAATCCATGGTTGCTGTTAAGGTATGATTGTCATATCAATGTTGAAATTTGTGCAAGCATAAAAAGTGTCAAGTACTTATATAAGTATGTTTACAAAGGCCCAGATAGAGTGACAGTCGAAGTGCAATCAGACCCTGAATACGATGAAATAAAGCAGTTTCAGGATGCAAGATGGGTTTGCGCACCAGAGGCATTATGGAAGATATTCAAGTTCATTATTAATCGAATTTACCCATCTGTTGAGCGATTGCAAATACATCTTCCTAATATGCACCAAGTTCAGTTTCGTGCCGACGAGAGCATAATAAATATTCTACATGATGAGAGTACAAGAAAGACAATGTTAACTGAATTTTTTACACTTAATCATGTGGATGCAGAAGCGCGACGGTACGTATACATGGAAATCCCATCACATTACAGATGGATTCAAGCTCAAAGAAAGTGGTCTAAAAGAATGAATCATAACAAGGTTATTGGACGAATATATGCAGTTTCACCTGCTGAAGGTGAAAAATTTTACCTTCGGATTCTTCTTAATCATGTTAGAGGACCAACATCTTTCACAAACTTGAGAACAGTTAATGGGGTTTTGCATCCAACATTTAAGCAGGCAGCAGAACAACGAGGTTTGTTAGAAAGAGATGACAGTATTCGACAATGTTTGCTAGAGGCCTCCACAATTCAAATGCCGTCGGCTTTAAGAAGATTATTAGTCACCATATTGGTATATTGTGCACCAATTGGTGTTCGAGGGTTATGGGATGAGTTCTATCCATTCATGATAGAAGATTATGTTTCCATGACTAACATAACTCCCACACTTGCTACCAACAAACTCTTGCGTGAGTTGAACATACTTTTGGTTCAATTTAATAAGAGTATAAACGAGTTTGATTTGCCCCAAATGACAAGAGGAAATGAATCAAGTTCAGGAATGACAAGATGTATTGAAGATGAGATATCCATACGTATTCCACAACAAGATCTTGATGCAATTGAACGTTTAAATGATGACCAAAGGAGTGCGTTTAACATAATAATGGGTGCAGCTCAACGATCAGAGAATGCAACTTTTTTTGTGGATGGTCCTGGTGGAACTGGAAAAACTTACTTATATCGCGCATTATTAGCAAGCTTGAGAAGGTTGGGGCACATAGTATTAGCAACAGCATCATCTGGAATAGCAGCTACGATATTGCCTGGTGGGAGGACAGCACATTCTAAATTCAAGATACCACTTAGTCTTGATGCATCATCGATGTGTTCGATTGGTAAGCAATCTGATTTAGCAAAGCTAATACAAAAGGCAAAGGCAATTATTTGGGATGAAGCAACAATGACGCATCGTCATGCATTTGAAGCACTCGATCGAATGTTCAGAGACCTAACAGATATTGACTTACCATTTGGGGGGAAAATAATGATATTTGGGGGAGATTTTCGACAAGTTCTTCCTGTTATCCGGAAAGGAACCAAGTCTGAACTAATCCAAGCAAGTGTTGTTAAGGCATCATTTTGGTCACAGGTAAAGATTTTAAAACTCAAACAAAACATGAGATCCATAAATGATCGTGAATTTTCAGAATTTTTACTTCGTGTTGGTGATGGGAATGAAGATGTTATTATAGATGATATGGTAAAACTACCTGAATGCATGGTGATACCATGGGAGAGTGAGCATTCCATTAATCAATTAATTGCCAAAATCTTCCCTGACTTAGAGGATCATATGAATGATGCAACCTACATGGTGGAAAGGGCAGTGGTAACTCCTACAAATGAAGACGTTGATATGTTAAATGAAAAGATAATCAATATGTTTCCAGGTTTAGAAGAGACAATGTATTCATTTGATTCAGTTGAGGATGATGAAAGGAATTTGTATCAGCCAGAGTTCTTGAATTCAATCTCACTTGGTGGTTTGCCTCCGCACAAGTTAACTCTGAAAAGAGGTGCTCCAATCATGCTTTTAAGGAATATTGATCCGAAATTGGGATTGTGTAATGGTACAAGATTATTGTGTCGTGGTTCTTACCGAAATCTTATTGATGCTGAAATTCTAACTGGACAATTTGTCGGGTCCAGAGTTTTCTTACCAAGAATCCCTCTCAAAAGTACTGATACTGCTGGGCTTCCATTTGAACTTACAAGAAAGCAGTTTCCAGTGAAACTAAGTTTCTCTATCACTATAAACAAATCTCAAGGTCAGACAATACCACATGTAGGCATTTACCTTCCAGATCACGTCTTCAGTCACGGACAATTATATGTGGCTTTATCGAGGGGGGTCTCAAAGTCAACCACAACTGTGTTAGTAAAAAATGGCTCCATAGTCGGCCAACAAGGTGTATTTACACGGAATGTAGTATACAAAGAAGTCTTGCTTCATTGCAGCTAATTATGGTGATTCCTAATAGGTAACAACTTTATTAACGATAACATTTCAATATGCATTTCTCACTTATCATTTAACTCTTTTTATTTGATTTTTAATTTTCTCACTATTGTTTGTAGATTGGCAATGAAAATTTGAAGCGTTAATCAGGAACAAATGGGTGGAAATTGCAGCATTGATGTCAATTTTCATACCAAAAGAAACAGTGACATATAGACTTTATGGGTATTGTGAAAAATGTACATATTGTGATGTAGGTTTTATATTTTGACATTTAAGTTGTTTTGTATTTTGCTACGAGTACTTAATGTTTTCATCTACTCTTTTTTTTATTCACATCTACTTACTATTGTTTATGAACTTTAGGTAGGTAGGAACTTGCATCCAAAATCTCATGTTGTTTGACAATTGCATGAATACCATTTAAATCATTACTTTACGCAAAGTAAAAATGAAAAACTTGATAACTTTTTAGGATATGCATGATAAAAAAAGAGTTCATCTTTGCACAATACATTTAAAATATATCTTGACAATTACAATGGGAAAAACTAACACAATACACGTTTAGGGGCGCGTAGCGCCCGTGATGTAAAAATGCCTCTCGCACGCACGTTAGTGCGTGCGGAGAGGCTAGTATATATATAAAGTGAGCACCCTAAAATGGTGAAACATTCAAAATACCATAAATTGTCCTTTAAGAATTTCATAAATTACAATTGAACCAAAAGAAGCTAAAGTATTTAACCATATTTTTATTTTGAATGAATTTAATATTTAAAATTATAGAAAAAAAAAAACAAAACCTCCCACATATTAATGGGTGGTTTCACGTTTTTAATTCATTTCTTTTTTTTTTTTTAAATATGTAAATTAATTATTTAAATAAAAGATATATAAAAATGTCAATTGCCACACGCGTATGCGTGTGGCAAGAGGCTAGTATATATAAAGTAAGCACCCTATAAAGGTGAAACATTCAAAATACCATAGATTGCCCTTTAAGAATTTCAAAAATTACAATTGAACCAAAAAAAGTTTAATTGATTCACCACTTTTTAATTTTCAATGAATATAAATTTAAAACTTTAGAAAAGAAAAAAAAATCTCCCACGTTAGTAGGTGGTTAGGTTTGTTTTTACTTTTTTTTTTTTTTTTGGAATGATTTTTAATAAAAATATAAATTAGCTATTTAAATAAAAAAAATTTAAAAAACGAAACATGGTCTGATATAAAATGAGAATGAAAAAAAGGTGAAACATTCAAAATACCAAAAATTGTCTTTCAAGAATTCTAAAAATTACAATTGAACCATAAGAATGTAAAGTAATTCACCACATTTTAATTTTGAATGAATTTTAAATTTAAAACTTTCACTGAAAAAAAAAAAAAAAAAAACCTACCATGTTAGTGGGTGGTTTCATGGTTTTGCCTCATTTTTTTTTTCTGAATAATTTTTTAATAAAAATATAAAATAGTTACTTAAAAAAAAATAAAAGACATAATCTAATATAAAAAGGCAAATTGTCACACGCATCCGCGTGTGGCAAGAAGCTAGTTAGTATATAAAAAAAAATCATTAGTATATTTATTAATTTGTTCATAAATAAAAAAACTTATTATATTAACATTTCACATATAGTTGATTAAACTCCACCACTAACACATTTAAAATTTTCCAGAAATCCGTAACGTACAATTTTAAAATAAATATTAATAACAGCAAACCGTTACCGAGATCTGCCAAAATGTCACCTTCATGTCACAGAAACCAAATTTGACAATACCGTAATACAAATTAAACGCGTTTCTGTTAGCCCAAAGAAAATTCTACTCACGTTACTGGCTAGATCGCTTCGCATATCTAGCTTTTGCGTAAAGAGGCAACCAAACACTAAACTAAGAAAACGTTGGGTTGACAAAGATATATCAAAGTGTCTACTAGTGATACCATGTGTTGGAAATTTGAGTAGTTTGAGTAAAAATTTCTTTGTCTCACATTAGCCATTCCCAAAAGATTTTATCACTTTATAAGGCTTTGTCCTTTATAGAAAGTGATTGGAGTAATAGGCCTGGAGACTAAAATTAGGCTCACCTTTGGGGTTGGGCTTTGGGATGTACTAATTAATTGGTAATTAATATATATAATTAATTATAATTAATATATATTTAATTAATCATTTTTCGGATTTACTTAATTATTTTTAATTAAATTCGAATTTAATTAATTATTTATTTTTATGAAAAGACTCATCCTTTCAGATGAAGTCTGAGAGTTCTTTCTGAACACATAGCAAAGCACCCCTCTGAAGAGATGTCTCCCAACAGTCACACCCCATTCTCATACCTGTTGCGAACAGGCATCCATCTGCTATATATACACCTATCTGCATGGCATTTAGAACACAGAAATAATCAACTTCATCTTCTACATTCCTAAACCTTCTTACTGAGATAACCACACTAAATTCGCCAGAAGTTAAATTTTCCGGTGCTGGAATTTTAACTTGATCGTTGAATCCTGGTGAAGCAGGCGTCCGTAGAACTACAAGCACAGAGTAGGGACGAAATTTGTGTTTCAAAGACATTGCGGTACGTAAGCCTCGATCTTCTATTTGTCTGTTTTCTAATTCATATTCTAGTTTATATTCTGTTAATTCCTATTGCATTTATTATTTATTAGCATATATAAATTAGCACAGATTGTTGACTTATATCCAACACCATGAAGAAAAAACGGGATGATAAAATCCACTTTGCAAGATAATCAAAGTTTCCCGATGTAGACCCTTTGCGAAGCAATAACAAGATGATATATACTGTAGGACTCAAATAGTAACTTCATTAATGATATCGTTAGTGAGTTAAGTTGTTAGTTGTTAAGGAAAAGAATGATCGGTGAGTACATAGACATGATTGTTTTCTACTACTGTAGTAAAACACTATCTTTAATAATAATTAGCTAGTGAATTTGAATAGTGCTACCTACTCGATGTAACCTAAAATGTATTGTATTCAAGATGGTACCATTTTATAGTGTATTCGTTGATATCTAAATTGAGATAGTACCATTATATATTTGTATGAAAAATTCTATCCTATTATATTACAATTGTGTGTTAAAAAAAGATCTATCCAAACACTGTTTGTCAATGTGAGTGAAAATTGTACAAGTTGCCATGCCACTAACAAAATGTTTGTAGACATGCTGAGATTTCAACCCATATGCTATTCCCTATTATGAACCTAATGCACTATGATGCAAAAAAGAATGCAAGAGTTTCCATGAAATTCACAGATGAACATTAAGGAATGAATCGCGTTAGAGAGACCGATCCTTTATTTTGTATGGTGTGTAATCATTGAGGTTTAATATCAAACTAGAGACTTTGGAAAACTATATTATAATTGAATAATAACGGAGAAGCTTAAATAACGCAACAAAAGCAGGCTTGAGTAATTATCAATGTCGTTGAAATTACTAAAACAATGAAAAATAGAAAGTCTCACATCATGTGAAGCTTTTGAAACATCAATTTCGTGTTCCATTTGTTAAAAATAATTTTTCTCAATCAACATATTTGTAGTTTCATTGGTTAGAGTTTTGTTCAACAATGGAGGGTGGAAAGGGTTTTGATAGTTGAAGAAGATAAATACTCGTTAAAAGTAATTTGGTGTGTATTTATAAATTTTTTATTTTTATTTTTAAATCTAATAAGGTCAAAATTAGAGTAATAAGTCATTTAATATCAAATTTTAATGTGCAGGTGCTAGAATAAAAAACCATAAAAAATTACATAAACAATTACCGTGTAATTTTCCACCAGTGTTACCATCCTCGAAAGCGGCCATTAACAACGCAAGGGCAACTTCCTCCTTTACGTCGTCTATGGAAACGCCGCTACCGCGTCTAGCCATCCCTTCTGCATATGCTTTTCTAGCACAATCCCTACCAGAGCCCATAGTATCAAATGTCTCGATCTTGCGTTGAAATCCTCTGCCGCTTCTCGAACCCTTGTCATAGTGATAGCCAAGGGAGTATAATATGGGATGCTGCTGCAACATGCTAAAATTGGTTAGATACGGATTTAAGGTTTATGGCTAAATTATATGGTTCAACATATTTGAAATCGATAATTACCCCTCCCTCGATTCCCCCAATGAAGCACTTTCCAGAAGCATCATCTGTAATAGTGTCTGTGAATTCTTTCCCGCTATTTGCAAGCGCTTCAATACTTAAGTATGTGTTAGTGTTTCTTAGTTTTTCCTGTAGGTGCGCCCATATAGCTCTAGAAACTCTAACTCTGCCAACCCTAGTCAAAACTATGGATTCGGTAAGCTGGATCATCTTCTTTTGGCCGTCTCTCTCTGAGAATATAAAAGTTAAAGACGGTAAATAAAGAAACAAAGAAAAAACCCTAAACACCGTAAAATAAGAAAATAAAAATAAAAACAATACGGTAAGTTGGCGGTGGGGGTGATAGGAAGATCTGCTTATCTTATTCGCCCACTTATCTTTTTGGTCCCTGTGATAAGTGCCTGGCTAACAACCCCATCTCCTCTCGCTTTACATAAGAAAAGGTAAAAACTCCAAATCTCTCACTTTAGCCCACTACTCACGTTTAGGGTCAATTTCCCTCTCAACTCTTATAATTAGTTAATTTGCATCCTACTGTTAATTTTTTTTTTAATTTTCCATCTATTCTTTTTTTTTTCTTTCAATTTTTCTAATAACTTCCAACAAAGTACTAAAATTAACATAAACTCACATGCATAATATAGGGTAAAATGTACAAAAACATAATACAATTAGTATGTGATATGGAAAAAAAAAAGAAGAAGATAATATAGGGTAATATATTGTTTGTCTTAGTCAAGCAGAGACTGATCAGCGTGCAGCAGCAGGTTCAAATTGGTCTTGGCGGTGGCTGGTGAGGTATGCACGCGATGTTGGGAGAGAGCAGCGGGTTGGGTGCGGAGGGGGTTCGGACCAGGCAACCATTAGACTACGACCTTTTTTGTTTTTTGTTTTTCAAACTAAACCAACGACAATCTAAACAACGAACAAGACGGACAAACAAACTGATACGAAAATGACAACACAAACAAACTAACTAGCTGCCAAGAACAGATTCAACCCCAAAGGATCAAACCTGCTTTGATACCAAGTTGAATATCAGAGTGCGCAACGAATAAGACTAACAAAATAATAAGAATATTATTAAAAGAACGAGAACGCCGAAACGGCTACAAAACCCTAAAAGACTACATTGTGACTGACTTACTCTCAAACTAAATTACAAGCTCTATTTATAGAGCAATAGACCTAAGAAACCCTAATGCGTAAATGCCAAAAATACCCTACTACAAAATCAAATCAAATCTCTAATTAATTTCCTAAATAAACCTAATAAATTCCAACAGAAACAACTCTCACATTGCCAGCCTTTCATATTCTCTGTTGGAGTTCATGAAAAGTTGGCAGCTAACAGTAACAGCCTTGCTTAACTAACTCTATGAAATTATGATACAGTATTACATTAATTTGTCATAGCATCCCCCTCCATCCCAAGCATGAGATTGGCAAAACATTAGAGGAGAAAAACTAATCAAGCATTGGACTTGGCATAATCACAGTAGTAGTAGTAGATTTGCCATACAAGAATCAATCAATGTTAGAGAGAAATGATGCTAATGCCAGTCATTGTGAAACTACCTCCAAGATTAATGCTTCTGAGTGCAAACTCGGGGCCTTCGCCTTTGCCAGTCATTCGCATATGGATGCTCCGTCAAGCATGCATTCCTATGGCTTTAATTCACAACACTATTAGTTGGATGCATGATTTCCAGGAGGCCAATGAAGAACTAGTGGAGTGAGTAAAACTAAACAATCATGATGGATGCCTCCTAATGAACACCTAAAATTCTTCATTGAATATGCAGCATTCATGGACAATATGCAATCATCATGTTTGACGTTACCGCTAGGTCGACATACAAGAATGTCCCTACATGGCACCATGATCTCTGTCGGTGAGTTGGCTAAATTATTTTTGTGTCAAGTCTAATGTTTCTTTATTTTTTTTATTTTTTTATTTTTTTACATTAGTTGGTGATGGTTTGGTATATTTGATTCCTCACATTAGTATTTCAGTGTGTGCTAGAACATCCCTATTGTTCTCTGTGGCAACAAGGTTGATGTGAAGAACAAGCAGGTTAAAGCCAGGCAGGTTACCTTCCACATAATTAAGAATCTGCAGTACTATCAGATATCAGCAAAGAGCAACTACAACTTTGAGAAACCCTTCATCTACTTGGCGAGGAAGGGTGGGTGGAACTAAATGTGGGGGGAGCCATAAGGACAACGGATGGGAGAGGAGGTGCAATTCCATTCTTCTCGGATTCAGAAGAGCTCAACTTTTGTGAGGGATTGAGTTGCTTCCTTACAACTCCCATCAGAATTCAAATTTCATAGTTCTTTGAGATTAACTAAATAAGAAAATTCACAAATTCTTAAAAATAAAATTCAATCATTTATATTCCGTCACTTTTGAATTCTTTAGTAATCATAAATCTCTTCGTCTAAACACGGTGTAGAGAAAAGTTGACCAATTTGAGAAAGTTTTGTTTCATAAATGATGAACATGAAACGGCAGCTTTCGTCCTTTCTTCTCAATTTGGTTCATGGGAACATTGATTCAACGGCCTGAAATATTTGAGCAGTGATCTTCCTATTGGACAAGTTCATCCGTAGGTTTAAATCATGATAAGTTAATTTGCACCAATTTAAGCGTGAAGTAGTAAACATTGAAATTTAAAAGTCAGGTGGTATAATATGCAAAAATTGAAACTTGTCGGTCATTTTACAAATCACCCCAAACCCTTGTGCTATAAAATGCATTCAACCCAAAAAAAAAATTGTAAGTCAGAAATTGCCGAACCCCAATATCGTTCGGTCGCGCGAGCTAAGGTTCTCTCTCCCTCTCCCTCTCCAACAGCCTCCAGTTACGACGCCGTTGAACGAGATCAATGCGAACGTCCAGATGCAGAACCCTAATGGTATAATTTGTGATTATCTAGAAATTTTCCATTTTTTATAGTTGTTAATTTACGCTCTAACACCCTAATGCCGAACCCTAACTCGATTTCTATCGCTCTCCTGTCTATCTCCTCTATTCTCTCTCAGACGAAGCCGTGTTCGACGAAGCAACCATGGTCGATGATGGTATGCTTTTGATTCTCCATTTGGCTAATTTTCAATTCAGTATTATAATCTTTGGTTAGATATGTTATTGTGATATAGAAACCACCCTAACAAGGGGTATGGGGTATACGACGATGTGTGTGAGAAAATCAGTTTCAGATCAAGGTTTGGTTTTGTTGGGGTTTTGCTAAAATAATTAGCTAATCTGCTCTTAAAGAGTCTCCTGGAGATGCTTTATATTTGAAAAGAGTTATTTAAATTTCCGAAACCCAGTGTCCGTTATCTCTCGCTTATGGCTATATGAATCACAATTACACCCTGCCTCTCACCACCCCACCTCTTATATATCGCTCTCTCTCTCTCTCTCTTTCTCACAGATGAAGTAATGGGCAAATCTAAAGCTACCCTCCAACCAAAACCAAGTTGGTTCGATGATGATGATGACTGCATTGGCCAAAATCGTAACGGTATGCTTTGATTTTTGTTTTAGTATTAAATCCTCATTTTCTCCCTAACGAATATGAATATGAATGCATCTATGATTCTTAATAGTCCTTTGCTTAGTGTCTTTGTAGTGTAGTTGCACTACTTTTCTAGTGCTTGAGTAGTTAATGTGTAGTCTTGTTCTAGTGTATTTCTAGGGTATTCGCACTATTTTTTTGTGCTTCAGTAGTTAATAGTTGGCTAACTGAGTAGAATTCGCAGCAAAAGTGTCTGTCATTGTTGTAATTTTCTCTTAGCTTTTGGGTATGCCTGCACTTCCTTGGTTTTGCTTTTTCCATTAGGCTTTTCAAGTTAGGTGGCATGGCTTTGCAATCTCCTAACGTGTTTCTAGGGGATGTCCTGTACGAAAAGCGTTTATAAGCCCAAGTACTCCTTAGAAAAGTTGTCCCCATAAGGGCTTGATGTTTTACAACTCAATTTAGTTTAGACATGTATTCATGTTTTTGTAGCAAGAAAAAGTGTTACTAATTGCTATTAATATTCTTATTTTGTATTCTAACCATGAAACTTTAAACAAGCAGATGAAGAGGAAGGTATACAAGAGGCGATTGGAGACCCAATGGCTCGACTCCAACTGCGAAAAAAGCGTAATTACTGTGAAGTTTGTTGAGGATCACAAAAGTCACAATTGCCCGTACTTTGTTTTGGTCCCGAAGGGCACAGAATGTGGTGAGGAAGTTTCTAAGCACGAAGGTGAGCTTAACGTGAACTATGAAGGACATGCTATTTTGAAGTACTGTGATTGGTGTGAGGATTACCGTAGCCACTGGACTGAAGAATGCGAGTCCATGCCAAAATAGCGAGTAGGTCTGGACCTTTTCTTGGTGAGTAACTAGTGGTAAGTTTGTTCGGAATGAGGTGCTGCTGGATGAAGATGACTGGTTCTTGTAGTCGGAGGAAGATCGAGTCCCTGTAGTTGATATGGTGTTATTTGCAGCAGATGGTTCTGTATATATAAAGAAGGCAACCCTACCTTTTTTTAACTTGTTTCATTGCCCTTATCATTGCTTATGAATTTTTGTGCTAGTAAATTAAATGGTTGTTATGATGACATTATGATGCTCTCAAACTCAATTACTAATTAACTGATCATGACTCTTTAGTTTTTGTGGCATTTCTTGGCAATCCATGGGTAAATCGGATGTGTCATTGTAAGTTTTGCCTGTTTCATTGGAGCGATAAACTTTTTTTATGAGACAATTGAGTAGGCAACATTTTACGTTAGCATTTATAGTACGATTTTGCCCACTTTAATTTTCCTAATACCATTAAAGCACTACTACAAAAAAAGCTATCACTGGCGGTGTAAAAACCGACAATAAAACCCAATTATTGTCGGATTTTTGTAAAAATCCGACATAAAGTTGTGCAATGTCGGATAGGTGAAGCGACACCATTGCTACTGTCACCAAAAGGGTATTGACGTCGGTTAGTCCCTTTAATCCGCCACTAAGAAGCAAAGTAATATAAAATAAAAAAGAACAACAGTGTCGCTTAAAAGCGACATCCAACATTACGTCGATTAGAAGCGACGTTAAGTTTTGACATGATGGCGGTTCTAAGCGACGTCAAGCAACAATTAAAGAATTAAAATATCAAACCTACTATCGGTCCTAACCGACATCAACAGTTAAAATAATAAATTAATCAAACATACTGTCGGTTATAACCGACATTACCTAACATCTAGATACATAAAATATTTCTTGTGTTGTGGTCCATAAGCGACACCAAATATTTTAATAATAAAAAAAAAGAGGAAGTCCGGGCGAGTGATAAGAGAAGCACCCAGGGAGAAGTACCTCGTCGGAGCTGAGGTGTTCAGAGATCAGGAGAGCAGAGCCTACTCTGCCAAAAACACCGTCACCGGCGCCGCTGTCACGCTTAAGCGATACAAACTCTGCGACACTGATGGTAAACTGTCGGTTGAGAAAGAGGTCTCCTTGGGAGATCTGCCATTTCTACAGTTATCTTTCCAGTTTCTAGACTCCGAACATAGAGTACAAGAAGAGCTCTCAGACATTACAGAGTAATCACATATGTTAAATAGTAATCACATATGTTAAATAGTATTTCACAACAATGTATACATGTATATTTCAATAATAATTACAGCTACTAGAAACAAGTAACAAATTAAGAAGTGGAACATTAACAACTTACTTCTTTACCGGGTATTACAATTGCCCACACTCAAATTAATAAATAAACATACTTCCACAATTCAACTTTTTATCAAACTTTAATCAGATAAATAAAATTATTGCCAAAGAACTTGTTAACTCACCTTCAAACCATTCGCAATTTCCATCTTCTCCTCCATAGTTAATTCTTTCCACCCCTTGACTGTCAATGGAGCGCTACTTGATCTTTAATTACATCAAGCAAAAAAAATCATTAGTATTAAAATAAAAAAACCGAACAATAAATGTTTCAATCACTTACCCCTTGCATGCAAACTCATGGTTGAGGCTGACGAGGTTTTCTGGTTGCAAACGTTTTTGTTGTGGTGATGGGCTTGAACCAGCTCCGGCCTCATCACACCCATTGCCGACCAATCCCTAACAAGTTCTCATCAAAATTTCTCGAAGTTTCAATTTTTGAACCAACAAAAGCTAAACATTAACAGAAAAGCATCAACAACCAAATAGTATCAACCCAATCAAAAACCATAAAACCCAGAATTCCAATTACCATATTACGCATCAAAATCGCCCACCCAGGCTCCAATTAGTCCTTATCGACAAGGGACAACATACCAACGTAGTACTCAAGACCGTCGGAGGTCCAACTCCGGTAGGCTTGGCCGGGGTCACCGTTTATTAGCTCAGAAATTGAGGAAATTCGGCCACGAATTTGTAGAAACTAACTTGGGGATTGGAAAGAGGATGGGAAGAGGATTATGGAGGTATAATATGACGGTCATTGGCGACCGGTGGACGGCGGCGCTGTCTCGTGAGGATACGGGAGGGAGGAGAGATTGAATGGGGAAGGGAGGGGGGACAGAATGAAGGGGAGGAGTTTGTCGTTTGTTAAAGGGGAGAGAACATTAATAGCTCTTTGTTTCAGTTTTTTTTTTTTTTTTTAAATTGTATTTTGCAAGAAAGGGTTAGCTAAGCACCGATCATCGGTGGCTCTCAACTTAAAGGCCACCAACCTCAGCTTAAACGACACCAAAAATAAACAAAGTGGTATTCTTTTTTACATCGACACGGATAGCAAATGGTGTCTTGTCTTTACAATGGTGTCCCATAGCCCTTTTTCTAGTAGCGTGGCCCTGTGAGTTCTTGTTTCAGTTCTTCAATGCCAATGTTTGTTACGGATGGTAGTATTAAAAGTGGAACCTCTGTTGATTACTTGAAGTTCTTGTTACGAATTGAATTTCTTGTTTCAATTCTTCAATGCCAATGCTTGTTGCTTCCTTTGTTGATTACTTGAATTTCTTGTTCCTTTCGTTACGTATGATTTGTTGTGTTTCCATGTTCATTGTACAAGACCATGAAAATGTCCAACAATCTCTTGAGTCCCATGGATGAAGAAACAACTCTCACATTGCCAGCCTTTCATATTCTCTGTTGCAGTTCATGAAAAGTTGGCAGCTAACAGTAACAGCCTTGCTTAACAAACTCTATGAGATTATGATCCAATAGTACTAGTACAAAAATTTGTCATAGCACCCCTCCATCCCAAGCATGAGATTGGCAAAATATTAGAGGAGAAAAACTAATCAAGCATTGGACTTGGCATAATCACAATAGTAGTAGTTGTAGTAGATTTGCCATACAAGAATCAATCAATGTTAGAGAGAAATAATGCCAGTGCCAATCATTGTGAAACTACCTCCAAGATTAATGCTTCTGTTCGGGCAGGAATTTCTGCTAGAGATGCTCCCTAGTCGTCGAGCACACAGCTCCCCGAGAGGTTGGCGCCGGTTGATTTTGTATGTCTGGCTTTTGCTTATTGGCGGGCTATAAGAGAAAGACAGAGTTAATTCTGAGAGGTGTCTTTGTAGGGCCTTAGGTATAGGCCTTGAGGCTCACAATCAAAACTAACTACGTGCTCAGGCGTGCCACTGCCATCTTCAGCATGGCAGATGTAAAATGGGGGTTTATGTTAATTGCTTATGCCCGAGTGACCAAGTCAGTTTTGAGAGGTGCCTTTGTGAGGCCTTAGGTATAGGCCTTGAGGCTTCCAATCAAAACCGACCAAGTACTTTGGCATATAGCTGGTGTTTCATTGTTGCGGAAGTATTACAACTGTTTTTACTTTAATCATCCTAGCCCGAAGAGCAGAACGAACCCTGATAGGTGCCTTTGTGGGGCCTTAGGTATAGGCCTTGAGGCTTCCCATCAGAACTAATTCCATACTCAAGCGTTCTATAGCGATCATAGTATAATAGATGTAAAACTAAGAAATGGGTCGATTACTTGCGCCCCAAGTAACTTGGACTTCTCGTTATCAAAGATTGTCGTGGATGTGTTAAGTCCACATTAAGTTCTTTTTTATGCCTTGAGACCAAGGACTTTTTGGTTGATCAATCTTGTATGCTTGAAAGGTTGAAACTTAGATCTGATCAAGTTATGAGCTTGAAACTTGACTTATCTTTTGTAATGGTTAAAACCACTAAACAGACCAAATCCGAGAACCAATAGATCTTTTAATCACAAACTGACTAGAAATAACTTGGATATATATTGAAGTATACATCATACTACTAGATCTATGAATTCACATACATAACAAAGAGAGTCGGGCAAGGTTGATCATCTTGCAGCTTCCTCTCTTTGTGGTTACAAAGTGTTTTGGTGTTGGATGGGGAAGATTGGTGGATGAGTTTATAGGAGGGAATCGATACTACAGCAAGATTTAGACAAGGGAGCAGAGCTTTTACAAAGACAAAGTTGTCTGTTCTACGGGAAGCTTAAAGCTGAAAAGATTGTAGAATCTGGACAAAGCACGGCTTTGTGGGTTTCTTGGCTTGATTGAGATAGACAAGTTGTAAGATTGTTTGTTTGATTGATTGAGTGTCCATGCCCCCGATTTCTCTTTCTTCTTTTATAGACAATCTAGCTCGGTTGCCTGTAACTATGCTCTTGCCCAAATGTGACTGAAGGGTAGTGACTCATCAGCTTTTTACTTGTACTGCCATTGTAAAGTACTTTTGGGTTGATTAGCTGGCTGATCTATACCACTTGTCCTTTGAGTAGGTGAGCAAGTGGTTTAAGTTGCCTGCACCTAGCCGAAAAAGGGCTTCTTCCATCTTCTGGGCTTCGGCTGGACCTTCCGTTTTCTTCCTTCAAAACCTGCCTTTGGGCTGATTTCCACTTGAGCCCAAAGTTTAAGTTTAAACCCAAACAGCTTCTGAGTGCAAACTCGGGGCCTTCGCCTTTGCCAGTCATTCGCATATGGATGCCCCGTCAAGCATGCATTCCTATGGTTTTAATTCACAACACTTTCAGTTGGATGCATGATTTCTAGGAGGTCAATGAAGAACTAGTGGAGTGAGTAAACGTAAACAATCATGATGGATGCCTCCTAATGAACACGTAAAATTCTTTATTGAAATATGCAGCATTCATGAGCAATATGCAATCATCATGTTTGACGTTACCGCTAGGTCGACACACAAGAATGTCCCTACATGGCACCGTGACCTCTGCCGGTGAGTTGGCTAAATTATTTTTGTGTCAAGTCTAATGTTTAATTCTTTATTTTACTTTATTTTTTTATTTTTTTTTACATTAGTTAGTGATGGTTTGGTATATTTGATTCCTCACGTTAGTATTTCAGTGTGTGCTAGAACATCCCTATTGTTCTCTGTGGCAACAAGGTTGATGTGAAGAACATGCAGGTTACCTTCCACATAAAGAAGAACCTGCAGTACTATGAGATATCAGCAAAGAGCAACTACAACTTTGAGAAACCCTCCCTTTACTTGGCGAGGAAGGGTGGGTGGAACTAAATGTGGAGGGAGCCATAAGGACAACAGATGGGAGAGGAGGTGCAATTCCATTCTTCTCGGATTCAGAAGAGCTCAAAATTTGTGAGGGATTGAGTTGCTTCCTTACAACTCCCATCAGAATTCAAATTTCATAGTTCTTTGAGATTAACTAAATAAGAAAATTTACAAATTCTTAAAAATAAAATTCAATCATTTATATTCCGTCACTTTTGAATTCCTTAATAATCATAAATCTCTTCGTCTAAACACGGTGTAGATGAAAGTTGACCAATTTGAGAAAGTTTTGTTTCATAAATGATGAACATGAAACAGCAGTTTCGTCCTTTCTTCTCAATTTGGTTCATGGGAACATTGATTCAACGACCTGAAATATTTGAGCAGTGATCTTCCTATTGGACAAGTTCATCTGTAGGTTTAAATCATGATAAGTTAAATTGCACCAGTTACTATTTCAAAAAAACAAAAAAAAAAAAATTGCACCAGTTTAAGCGTAAAGTAGTAAACATTGAAATTAACTGGCAAGGTGTGCTGAAAATTATGGGCCAAGTCTCTAATTAGACATTAAGAGAGGTGTAATCAAACTCGAATTTGAGAGGATTTTAAAAGATTTTAAAATCTTGATGTGCTCAATTAAAAGATTTTAAAAGATTTTAGAATCCATTCAAATCTTGGTGTAGTTAATTAAAAAAAGGATTTTAGAATCCATTCAAATCTAGGTGTAGTCAATTAAAAGATTTTAAATGATTTTAAAATCCATCCAAATCTATGTGTATTAAAAAATATTTTGGAAGATTTCAAAGTTGTGGGTTTTGTGGGATTTGAGAGTAAAAACTATATATAACCAAAACTCAAAAAATCCAACCTCGCCCCTAGGATTTCAAATGCTTCCACCACAATCCACATATAAATTTTGTAGGAGTTTTTAATCCCCGAAACCTTGTGCTATAAAATGCGTTCAACCCAAGAAAAAAAATTGTAAGGTAGAAATCGCCGAACCCAATATCGTTTGGTCGCGCGAGCTAAAGTTCTCTCTCCCTCTCCCACAGCCCCCAGTTACGACGCCGGAGCAAGATCCATGGAGTGGCCTCCGTTGAACGAGATCGATGCGAACGTCCAGATGCAGAACCCTAATGGTATGATTTGTGATTATCTAGAATTTTTCCTTTTTTTTTGCTAATTTACGCTCTAACGCCCTAATGCCGAACCCTAACTCGATTTCTATCACTCTCCTGTCTGTCCCCTCTATTCTCTTTCAGACGAAGCCATGTTCGACGAAGCAACCATGGTCGATGATGGTATGCTTTTGATTCTCCATTTGGCCAATTTTCAATTCAGTATTATAATCTTTGGTTAGATATGTTATTGTGATATAGAAACCACCCTAACAAGGGGTATGGGGTATACGACGATGTGTGTGAGAAAATCAGTTTTCGATCAAGGTTTGGTTTTGTTGGGGTTTTGCTAAAATAATTAGCTAATCTGCTTTTAAAGAGTCTCCTGGAGATGTTTATATTTGAAAAGAGTTATTTAAATTTCCGAAACCCAGTGTCGGCTATCTCTCGCTTATAGCTATATGAATCACAATTACGCTCTGCCTCTCACCACCCCACCTCTTATATATCGCTCTCTCTCTCTCTCTCTCAGATGAAGTAATGGGCAAATCTACTAAAGCTACCCTCAAACCAAAACCAAGTTGGTTCGATGATGATGATGATGACTGCATTGGGCAGAATCCTAACGGTATGCTTTTGATTTTTGTTTTAGTATTAAATCCTCATTTTCTCCCTAATGAATATGAATATGAATGCATCTATGATCCTTAATACTCCTTTGTTTAGTATCTTTGTAGTGTATTCGCACTACTTTTCTAGTGCTTCAGTAGTTAATGTGTGGTCTTGTTCTAGTGTATTTCTACTGTATTCGCACTACTTTTGTATGCTTCGGTAGTTAATAGTTGATTAACTGAGTAGAATCGTTGCAAAAGTGTCCGTCATTGTTGTTATTTTCTCCTAGCTTTTGGGTATGTCTGCACTTCCTTGGTTTTGCTTTTTCCATTAGGCTTTTCAAGTTAGGTGTCATGGCTTTGCAATCTCCTAACGTGTTTCTAGGGGGCGTCCTTGTAGCAAGAGCATTTATGAGCCCAAGTGCTTCTTAGAAAAGTTGTGTGCCCGATGTTTTACAGCTCAATTTAGTTTAGACATGTATTCATGTTTTTGTAGCAAGAAAAAAGTCTTACGGGCCTTGAGATGATATGTTACTAATTGTTATTAGTATTCTAATTTTGTATTTTAATAATGAAAATTTAAACAAGCAGATGAAGGTGAAGGTATACAAAACGCGATTGGAGACCCAATGGCTCGACTCCAATTGCGAAAAAAACGTAATTACTGTGAAGTTTGTTGTGAGGAAGTTGAGGACCACAAGAGTTGCAATTGCCCGTACTTTGTTTTGGTCCCAAAGGGCGCTCGTGTTGGCAAACACTGCGATATAGTTTGCACAGAATGTGGTGAGCAAGTTTCTAAGCACGAAGGTGAGCTTAATGTGCACTATGAAGGACGTGCTATTTTGAAGTACTGTCATCGGTGTCGGGATTACCGTAGCCACTGGACTGAAGAATGTGAGTCTATGCGAAAATAGTGAAAATGTCCGAACCTTGTTTTGGTGAGTAACTTAGTGGTAAGTTTGTTGGGAGGACTGAGGTGCTGCTGGATGAAGATGATTGGTTCTCGTAGTCGGAGGAAGATCAAGTCCTTGTAGTTGTTATGTTTACAAGTCTTGTAAGCGCATCACTTTGGGTGTAATGAATCTAATGATATTGTTATTTACAGCAGATGGTTCTGTTGTATATATAAAGAAAGGCTACCCTACCTTGTTTACTTGTTTCATGGCCCTTATTATTGCTTATGAATTTTTGTGCTAGTAAATTAAATGGTTGGTATGATGACATTAAGATGCTCTCAAATTCAATTACTAATTAATCTAATCATGACTCTTTAGATTTTGTGGCATTTCTTGGCGATCCATGGGTAAATCGGTTGTGTCATACAAGTTTTGCCTATTTAATTGGAGCAACAAACCCTCTTTATGAGACAATTGAGTAGGCAACATTTTACGACAGCATTTATAGTGCGATTTCGCCCCCTTTAATTTTCCTGATTTCGCCCCCTTTAATTTTCCTAAGACCGTTAAAGAGGCTCTGAGCCATTGCAAAAGATTGGATCTCCTATACCTGACGACTAAAGCTTTGCCCGTCGAAATTGCACAAACCAAAGCATAGACCGTTTTTGCCCGACAATTTGCATTCCGTTGGGTACCAACGAAATACTATTTGTTGAACAAATGGTAATTGCTGGTAGAGCAAGAGAACAAGAACTAAGACATATTCTGAAATCACAACAACAAGACATTAGGATCACGAATAAATCAAATCAATATAAAATAGAGATGAACAATTATATTGAACTTATATGTAGAATATGAAGGACATGGCTCTTCCGGATGACAAATGATAGAGTTCACAAGGTTGTCTTCTCCTTCCAATACTCCAAAATATCCCTCTACTGTATGAATATATTTTAGTATTATGAAGAATTCAACGTATGGAAGCTGGGACTTAACCTAGTATTTATACCATTAGGGTTCCTTATTAGCCGGCCTATTAACAGCTACGGAGGTCAACCCTATCACCTTGATTGAGTCCTATCATGATGCAATAACTTTCTATTTGAACCTCTAGATGATTCTCCAAGATTAACTGCAATGATTTAAGACTCCACAATTCTTACTAACTAGGACTCTTAATTTGCTAGAATATTTTTAAAAAATTGGTTAACTGAACTTGTCTTTGTGCGTTCAACTCTTAAGTGTTTCTAACTTATTATGATAAAAAGACTTTCAAGATATTCCGACTTTTTATAGTAATTTACTCAAATTATATATTTTTTTTATATAGAAAATCAATATATTATGGACTGAATGAAGATTATATCAAATCTTGGTCAAGGAGGTCTTGAATGAGGTCAGGAGGCTCCTCAAACCAAACTAGTTCATTGCCAATTGACAAGGCAAACCTAGCCAATCTATGTGCAACACCATTACATGTTCTAGGTGAAGAAGGCGTGCAGCATAGGTGACGTCCACAGCAAGAAGCCCCATGGCAGACAAACTCCCAGAATGATTGCCCGATGAGAGTAACAGCTCGGGAGGAATCTCTCTCCACCACCAGGCGGTGAACCTCGAGTTGCTGTGCAAGTCTCACACCTGCCAGCACTGCCAGCAACTCCACTTGAATCACTGATCCCACTCCCATCTTCCTCCACATACCAGCATCCAAAAAACTCCCACGCTATATTTTGTAATCAACTTTTGTATTTATTGTTAATTTTGGATACATTTTGTTCATTGTTTTATATTGAATGTATACTTGATATGAAACAAAATTAATTGAATTTATACATATACATATACCAAATAGTAATAATGAACAATAAATTGCATGACAGAAAAAGTTAGAAAGTATTAAAAAACTTATAAATGATATGAATTTCAAAATTAAGCTTCAAATTACTGAAATTACTCCAGTTCCGAAAATTCCGGATTTGAAAAGACCCGACTCCAAAATTTTGGAACGGAAGTTGAAAAGGTTATCTCTGATATGTTCCTTGCGACAAATACCCCTACAACAAACACCCGCACACAACCCACATACCTCAACGTTCTTTAAAATCTTGAAACAAAAAGCAAATCTATGCACAGATTCCTGGCCCAGATGCTCTTACTATCAGGATCAACTTGAAAAACTGCCTCAACAACAGGCTCTAGTACCATTCTGATGATAGAAGAATCACTAAGAGAGGTATCAAATTTATGCAATAAATAACACCACGTGTTCAAGCAAGCTAAGTGAACAGATACATCACATTTAGTCGACACGATGCCTATCAGTGGTGTCATAATGAGCTTTGTGCTTTTTAAGTATCCGTTTTTTTGAATTTCACTACCGTTTCCTTTGCATGTTCCTATTTGTTCCATACCATTGTCTTTTTTTGTCGCATTTGTCTCAAAGGGTAATATCATGGTAGGGTGAACAAGGGCATCAATAAGACCTTCCCAGGCAACCTGCAAAATTGGAGTACATAACAATCTTAGCTTAAGACATGGAATCTGAAAGTCTGGATATTCTGAAACTAGATTAAGTTTTAACGCTGACAAGGATTAGGGACTTGGATCTAGCTTCGAAGGAGCATAACATAAATGAAATCATTAAGAAAAACACATCATCTATTCTTTGGAATTAGACTTACTTGTGAAGCAATTTGAACTTGTGAGTCATGATCTGAAAATGTCTGCTCGGGAATTTTTAGCATCTGATTAATTAACTGCCTGTTCTTCAAGGCATGAGATCTCAGTTGTTTGCACTCAAAATATACCCATTTTTACTTATTTGGGCAATTTGGGTAAAATATGGCATTTGGAGGATTAATATGCAAGAAAACTAACTTGGAAAGATATTTAGATGCAAGTGGAGGGGTTTGACATTATAATATTGTTGACACTCAAAACAACCAATCAAAACTCTACTCAAATTAGCTCATCAGCTTCCTTGTAGACATTTATTTTTAGCCAAGCATCCTTTGGTTTCTTGTTTATTAGCTCTGCTACTCACTTGTAGTATCGATATGATTTGTAGCTTTTATGTACTTATTTCCAGTCATATAAATTACAAGCAATCTACAATATTAGTCACTTTCCTCTGTCATTTCTATTTCCAAGCAACCTTGTCATTTACATATTGTTTTATCTCTCCATATAAGTAAAGTCCTTATTTTTAAGGCAAACAAAGAACCTTAATTTGAGCAACTCCCACTCAAATGGCACAATCTCTTGATTTGAAGTCAAAAGGCGCAACCTCAATCATTCAAATCCCGTCTACTAGTGGCATCTAGTAATGGCACGCCTGCACCCACCAATCTCGTATGTGAAGTAAATCCTCGGCTTGCCCACAAGGCCCACGGCGGATTTAGGGAGCGAACATATTTTGGCACGCCCGGTGGGACACTTATATGAAGTTAGATCATGAACAATCCTTATGTTCATGATTTTTCTGCTTTTTCGGAGTATGAGGAGGATGTCGGTGTTGAAGAACGCCCAAGCTATGGCTATCACATAGAGTCAACCTATGAGTTGCCAACTTATGGGTACATAGTTGAAGAGTACTCAAGTCCCATTGGAAATAGAGTTGTGGCCACAACCAATGCCATCCATTTCTTTATACTGTGATAGTGAGGCTACTTTGTCTAGAGTATATAATAAGGTATACAATGGAAAGTCTAGACATATTAGCTTGAGACATGAATATATCAAACAATTAATAATTGATGAAGTTATTAATATTATTTATGTTAAATCAAGTAATAACTTGGCGGATCCATTAACGAAAGTACTTTCAAGAGCTTTGGTAGTTAGTACATCTAGTGGAATGGGGCTAAAACCCTTTACTGAAATTAGCCACTAATAATAGTAACCCGACTTTGTCTAGAACATCACTAGTTTAAAAGTTTAATGGGTAATAACAAGTTATTGTTAAGTCGTTGTGAAAGCACTGAAAATTAATATATAGCTCATTCCAGGATGATCAGTGCAAGACTGCTATGTTTAGGAGGATGAGTTTTATCTCTTAATGAGGTTATTTGTAGTTATGTCTATAGTAACAGAGACATGGGAAGGAACCTCACCTATATGAACATAAGAAGTGGTGCCGCTTCTACCAAGAGTTGGATTTTCTCTTGTAAATGTTTATGAAACCAGGATGAAGCACAAGGCCATAATAGTGCTTAATTAGTTCAAAAATTTCTTTAAGGAAATAAGACATAATCATGTGTGTAGTGATTCCGGTTTTAACATAAGAATAGGTGGTTTAAATTTAGGTCACCATCACATTCGTTATAATTTTGAATCACTTACACTAATTAAAGGTTTAATTCGAAAGACACCTTTATTGTATGCATGATTATATTGGTATGCTTGTGATAATTATAAAGAGAGAGTTGTAATATCATTTTCTATATATATTTTTTTAAAACAGGGAAGGATTGTTGAATATTTTTAAAAATATATATGAGGATGTTTGACGGGAAGTTGCGTCATTGACCCAACAATTATATCTTTTCGAAAAGCATTGCAGCTTTTTGCTAATAGAGATACCCAATGGTTGCTGAATGTTTTACAACATATGTGACCTATGGGTAATTGGTGTTTTGTATCAAATATGTCCATTGGACATACTGTTGTAATGTGTTGTATCCCATGATGAAAAGACATACTCAAATCAAAGGATGTGTCTAACGGGTGTAATTTTCTCTATATATATGGATAACATTAGTATAAGAGAATTCATTAATTTCAGAAATTTGTTATCTACACAATTTCTTTGCTCTCTCTTGTCTCTCCATCACATTCATACAATTTCTTTCTAATTATTTCTAAGGGAATATAATTCGATTTTGCTAATCGAATATTCCATACTTTGTTGTATCCTAGAAGTGACTTGCCAAGAACCCTTGAGTAAACTCAATCGAGTGGGGGCAAATAACACTTTAAGATTGTTAGAGTAAATATAGAAATATAGAGAATAATCCGAATGATGACTTTGAGGTACGACTTGAATCGTTTCCTTAAAGTGTTATTTGCCCCCACTCGAATGAGTTTGCTAAAGGGTTCTTGGCAAGTCACTTCTAGGATACAACAAAGTATGGAATATTCGATTAGCAAAATCGAATTATATTCCCTTAGAAATAACTAGAAAGAAATTGTATGAATGTGATGGAGAGACAAGAGAGAGCAAAGAAATTGTGTAGATAACAAATTTCTGAAATTAATGAATTCTCTTCTACTAATGTTACCCATATATATAGAGAGTATTGCACCCGTTAGACACATCCTTTGATTTGAGTATGTCTTTTCACCATGGGATACAACACATTACAACTGTATGTCCAATGAACATATTTGATACAAAACACCAATTACCCAAAGGTCACATATGTTGTAAAACATTCAGCAACCATTGGGTATCTCTATTAGCAAAAAGCTGCAATGCTTTTCGAAAAGATATAATTGTTGGGTCAATGACCAAACTTCCCGTCAAACATCCTCATATATATATATATATATATTTTTTTTTTAAATATTCAACATTAGTCACTGGCCGGTCTCCCATGCAGTCATGCATCCGCATAGTCGAGATTGTACATCTACTTTAACCATTATAACTACAGAGAGAGAGAGAGAGAGAGAGAGAGAGAGAGAGAGAGAGAGAGAGAGAGAGAGAGAGAGAGAGAGAGAGAGAGAGAGAGAGAGTCTGAAGGATGATTCAAGAATGTATAACATCAAATTCAAGGAAAGGGTTAATTAATACTACTTCAAGACAGACGTTCAAATTCATAACTTGACTAGTGGATTTATCTTGTTTTTAAGTGCTGAACAAACTAGTTGATATCTTCTTCTTCTTCTTTATCACAAACAAAAGTTCGCTTGTTATCTCGTTAAGGTATTCCTCTCTTCTAATCGTGTCTCCAAAAGTTCGCTTGTTATCTTGTTATCTCGTTATAGTACCTATGGGGTGGGGGTGGAGGTGGTGGAGGGGTTAAAATGAAACGATCGAAACAGATGCGAAATTGTGAAAATCTAAATTAACATTCCTAGCTACTCCCACTATAATGAAAATCAATACAAGTCTGCAATTCAGTATATAACTTGTTACATATCACTATCAAGTTTTCAATTTATAGGCAAAATAAACTGTAGACATGCTGTGAGAAATTTGAAACCAACACAGATTATTGTTTTGTTTCCATTTCAAGAAGTCACCAACAAATCACATATATAAATTTTCAAGTACTCCATCACGACCATTACACATGCCACCTTCCTCCGTCTAAATAATAAGTTAATTTCCAATCAAGCCAAGGCTGCTTACGTGAGGAACCTTCATTCGACCTGAATGTCATGAATATCAATCAATAAGAACCCCACTTAGTATTATGACTATTTTTCCCTTTATGGTAAATATGGAATTAAATTGAAGAATTCCTAATTATATAAAAATGATTTACCTATGATATTGTGTTTAAAACTTTTTTTTTTTGGTTGAATTGGAGAGTCTATATCTATGAAAAATATTTACTTAACATCTTCATCTAATTGCCTAAAAGATAGATAGCTTTCGATCTATCTTCAATAAAGATACCAAGACAATTATATACCTAAAGCAAAGATATATAAACACGATTATGAGTTATCACCATAACAAGTTCTAAGACATGTAGAAGTAAAAAGATTATATACTACATGCAGTTGTTGGCATTTTTGATTGGGTATTTCAATATAAAACCCCTCATTGATCATGTTATTCTTAATGATTTCTTCTAATCTCAATTTCAGTTTTGTTTGCAAACCAAAAACTAATGCATTAAAGCGGGTTATAATATTGGGGCTATAAATTAGATTTTCTCTTTAAATATGTCATCTTGATTAACCCATTAATTGGGCAATTATATAGTCTAACATTTTCAGACCATGCTTAATCATGTTTACTTTTCTCATGTTCTATGTAAAACCAACTCTTCAAGCCGTGAGGTTATGGTTGATCTTTACCTAGACTACTCCTTTGCTTCTTTTTTTTTTTTTTTTATTGTTTTTAGTACAATATATTTTTGGTATTGAACTTCAAATATTTTCTTTCCTACAAACCTCACCTAGTTGAAAGGAATCCCACCTTCCTCTCCTCTTTTGATTTCTTGTATTCTCCTCAAATGCTATTATAATTTAACCTCTTATATGCCAAATGAAGGATTATAGGTTGTTGTAACTTGGAGGGTAGGGCACCATAACCTGTTACACCAAAACATTATCTTAGAGGGGCAAAATCTACCCTTAAGAGTAATGAGAACACACCTCAACCTAAAAGCTTATTCAAATCAAGGATCGACGACGAAGAGTGTTACCTACAAAAGATAAGTATTATCTTACTTGGTTTATTTTATTTAATAAATTGTGGTGATAAAATTGTGATATACTACTATTAATTTTGTGATTTGTTGTAGGCACGGACGGAGCCGCCTTAGGCTTAGAGGGGGCGGATGCCCCCACTCATTTTTGTGTGAAAAAAAAATGTACTCTTTCAGTTGTTTGTGGCATTAGTATTAACTCTTTCATGTGCTATTTTTGTTGTTGAAAGAGCATTTTCGCCCATAAAAGTTATGAAGATCGATAGTGAAATTGTATGAGAGACTAATGAATAAATGATAACATGGTTATTTTTGTAGAGAGAGATGTTTGATGGTATTGGTAATGAGGTTGTTATGCAATGCTTTCAAAACATAAACACGCATCGATAGATATTGTGATATGTTGTATGAAAAATCTTATGGACTAATATATAAGTGTTTTGTTTAGTATATTCTTAAGCCTTTTAATTTGTGATTTTGTTGTTTAAAGATGCCCCCATCCATGCAAATTTCTGGCTTCATCCTTGGTTGTAGGAGAAGTAACGTTACTTCATTGTAGGAGGACACTACAAAAGTCGGTCCAATTTGTTGATTGGCTCTGATTGCTTGATGACTATGATTAAATTGATCACATTATATAATATATAATATAATTATATATTTATATCATTGACTTTGTTTTACTTCTATTAATGAGTCGATAGCTAGAAAAAAGCCTTGATAAGTAAGATCCATTTTGTACCTTAATTCTCTTCGAATTATATTGATAGCTAAAGCCTATCGTTTAGCAAATGTATAACTGATGTGATTTCCTTCTCTCTTATTTACTGGTTTTGAGGCTAAGAGATAAAACAGTCGTTCCCTATCATTTTTATTAACCTATGTTTTATCACCCACTGTTCTTTATATTAATCCTTTTGGTTGCTGTTATATTGCGTTGCTTCACTATCCCAATATAATTTAGTTGGACTTTTTTTTGCAGAGAGGTGAAATAAGAAACGCTTTTGGCATATAAATTTTTATAGCATCTTTAAATTGGGGGGGTCACTCCATCTCATTTCGTTTGGAGGAATTAAATTAGATGCATTGTGCCATGTGATTACGAGTATCATATAATTTGAGTTTTACTTTACATCTTTTTCATGCATCACTAAGAGTTTGGTCGAGTGAATTATAGGAGATCATTCAAATTGTGGGAGTTATAGGAGAGCCCCTTGTGAGGAATATTCATATTAAAATTAGAACAATACTTGGCTACTCAAAGATGAGTAGGAACTCCTACTAAAAAAATTTCAAAATTGTTCGTTGTCAATTTATAGAATTTCGTGTTTATAGTCAGAACCTTTCAGATTATAAATCACCCTATGAAGATTGCATCTGCAAAAAAAATCAATTAAAACTAAAGTCGTTTAGTCATCAAACTGTTTAAAAACAAAAGAACGGAATTAGTAAAAGTATTACGAACCGTCTATGTATTTGGCACAATAGATTGACTAAACAACCTTAGTTTTAATTTATTTTTTGCAGAAATGATCTTTATAGTGTGATTCATAGTATGAACGGTTCTGATCATATGCACAAAACTCTATGATTAAAATACTAAGAGTTTTGAGTAGGAATTCCTACGTATCTCTGAGTAGCCAAGTATTGTTCTTAAAATTAATGACATTTTAAATTGTGAGGCTTTCTTTTATTCATTAAGTTACATTAACTTGTGTATTATTTATTAATTTTTAGCTATATCTGATATTGTGCAAATTCCAACATGATCACAATCTGTTCATGGCAATGACATTTTTGCTATAAATATTTTGGTGGAGTTATATTGCTTTCAACTAAATTATTAGTTATATGAATTTATCCTTAATCTAGTAGACGTCATCACTGATGAATTTTTTCCAAATGAACTTCAGAATAGCATTCAAATTGTGGGGTTTAGAAAAATCTCGTGTACAGAGGTCTATTTGCAGATGATGACAAGGAATTATGGATATATGACAAGGAAGTATGAAGATGAGATGATAAGAAATGTGAATTGGAATTGTGAGACATACAGGGAAGTACTCTTTAGCTGTTTTGGTAAACGAAAATTATGTCATTTGATTATTGAGTACTCTCATAATTTTTATGGCTTTCACTTATCTAATTTACTCAGCATATGAACTTTATTAATAGGGCATGTAATTTCTGCTTAGTTAATTTCTAAGTAGTTGTCATTTGATAAAATAACAAAATGAAATTTTGCTCTAACTTTCCTTGTGCATGTAAACACAATATCAGAAATACATGTTGTCCTTAATCAGATGCATAATTCTAAGTGCTTGCATCTCTCCTTATGAGAATGTTAAATGAGCTCATGTATGTATGACAATATTTTAGTATAAAAATGAATAAAATTAATTTGGTAAGGAGATATGTCATTTGCTTGTTGAGAATGAGTCTCACATTGATGGGAGGAGGGACTTTGCATGGACTTATAAGACGTTGGGCTACTCCCCATATTGTCAATTGGTTTTATGGTGGAACCCCAAATTTCTTCATGATATCAGGGCAAGGTTGTCCCATGTGTGAAACCAAACGGCGACATGTGCTTCACGTCAACCCCATTGTGTTGTCCACTCGTCAACCCCATTGTGTTGTCTACTTGCTAGGCTCGTAAATTCGCCACATGTGAGGGGGGTGTGTTGAAAATGAGTGCCACATTGATGGGATGAGGGACATTGCATGGGCTTATAAGAGGTTGGGCTACTCCCCATATAGCTAATTAATTTTATGATGGAACCCCAACTTTCTTCTTTGGTTTCGACTTAGACTTAGTGCATGGAGAAAAACAAAATCATGGAATTTTATGATTGAGTTTTAAAGAGCATTCAAGTAATGATTCCACATATTAATATTCTGGTTAAATAGCTTTAATGTGGGTTTCCTTTTATTTCTCATTGATTGAGTTATTATTATTATGTTTTTGTCTATGGAGTTTTATGCCGATTAATGTTGATATTTATAATAGAGAGTTAATGCGCTCATGAATTTTGTGTTAAATAAGAATTAATCTTGAGCATTTAATATGCAAGTTAATTTGAGAAATTATATTGTCATATCATGACATTATGTTTTAAAGAGATTCCAATACCATGAGTATGTGGGGGTATGTGTGAAGTTACAAATTGTTAGAAATATTACTTCAAAAGATAATATAATGTATGGTTAATTGTGATTACGTGTTTCTTCTCTAGGTGGTGGAATGATACCATGGAAGTGAACATAGAAAATTAAAATGACGGTCCACCATGAACGATGAATTCATTGAGAAGGACGCATATGTCTTGAGAGAAAAGTTATACAAGATCATTGCCGAGGCATATTTTGAATACTAAACATATTTGAAGTACTATTACTTAGAAATTGACGTCTGGTGAGTTTTACATTATACTTTTTACATATGGCAATGCATATTAATTGCAACTCTTTATTTGCCATGACATTTTAATGTGATGTATCGGAGATAGTCTAACTTGACATGCATGTTGAAGAGTAGAGGCTAAGTGGCTTAAAAACTGTCCAATATACATTTTGTATATTGATATATATATATATATATCTATATATATATATATATAGATATATATATATATATATATAGATATAGATATATATATATATATCTATATATATATATATATATATCTATATATATATATATATATAGATATATATATAGATATATATAGATATATATATATATATATATATATCTATATATATATATATATCTATATATATATATATATATCTATATATATATCTATATATATATATATATACACTAGAAGAATTATACTAAGAACCGAGCAGATACTTAAAAGTATTTTAGTTTGCAGTCATGATCTGGTGCCAAACAATACACATTTAAAGTGAAAAATAAGGGATTCTAACACTCATGTGAATTATGGAATGAGTGTGCGTATCCTTGATATGCAAATTATGAATAGAGCTTCATTTATTTGATCAATTGTACAAGAGTTTGCAGATAATAAATTTGAGCAGGTTCACTATGAAACACCGGCTGGTAATCTTATAAAGAAGACAATGTGAACGACAAGAGACGAGTTCTTTCTATATCTATTATTGAGCTATCCGACTATTTGTGGAAGATACCACTTTGTTTGGTTTGATATATCCCACTATTTGGGAAGAGACTAGTTGGTTTATTGTGTGTGATATCATAGCTATGAGGGCATTAAGCTAAATGACTTATGCATATGTACTTGATATAACTGTTTTGACGTCAGAATTGGATGTAGCTAATCATCTGACAAATCCACTAAGCTAAATGCTAGTGATGATTATGACATCAAGGGGATGAGACGTATGCCTATAACATCGATCAAGAGTGATGGTAACCCAACTTATGTGAATGGAGATGTTATGAAGTAGGTTCATATGGGTAAGAAAAAGTCACACTAGTTGATTGGGCGTGCATTATCAATTTATATCTAATGTTATTATTGTTGAGAGTCTATCTCTATGGTATAGATAATGCAACTACTGCAACGTCTAAGGTTGAACTTATGTTCTTAATGAATACCATAGCCTACATATGGGTGGTGTGCTTGACTGCAGTGCACACTTGATGGATTCACCTATTTGAGTGTGGGAGTGGGGCCGCCACTCATGAATTTCCAGGTGGGCGCATGGCCTATTCGCGCCAACCCACTAGAACATGCTCGATCCGAGGATTCAATGTGGATGGTTAGTCCTATGATTCAGGCAAAGAAATATTGATTCATTGAAAATTCAATTTTTACCAAATTTCTGTGAGTTACTGCTAACTCATCCTAAGGTTGGTTCGTAGTCCAAAAACCACCAGTGTTGATGCGTTGGATTCTCATTTGCCTTTCGTATTTCCTTGTCCTCTTTAAACTTGTTTTACTCAAATTCTTTTTGTGATTCAATTTGTATTTTGAAATATGTGGGGAATTGTTGGTATTTTTGATTGGGTATTTCAAAATACAACTTCTCATTGATCATGTTAATATCATTCTTAATGATTTTTTCTAATCTCAATTTCAGTTTTTTTTGCAAACCAAAAACTGAAGCATGAAAGCGGTTATAATATTGGGGCTATAAATTACATTTTCTCTTTGAATATGCCATCTTGATTAACCCATTAATTGGGCAATTATATTTTTTGAAGAAAAATTGGGCAATTATGTATTCTAACGTTTCTAGACCATGCTTAATCATGTTTACTTTTCTCATGTTCTATATAAAAACAACTCTTCAAGCCGTGAGTATTATGGTTGATCTTTACCTAGACTACTCCTTTGCTATTGAACTTCAAATATTTTCTTTCCTACAAACCTCACCTAGTTGAATCTCACCTTCCTCTCCTCTTTTGATTTCTTGCATTCTCTCAAATGCTATTATAATTTCACCTCTCATATGCCTAATGAAGGATCATAGGTTGTTGTATCCTGGGGGTAGGGCACCATAACCCATTACACCAAGACATTGTCTTAGAGGGACGAAATCTATTTTTAAGGATAGTGACTGCATACCTCAACCCAAAATCTTATTCAAATCGAGGATCGACGAAGAGTGTTCTCTACCTACAAAATATAAATATTTTATCTTATTTGGTTTATTTTATTTAATAAATTGTGGTGATAAAATTATGATATACTATTATTAGTTTTGTGGTTTGTTGTAGGAGAAGTAGCATACGTATCGCAAATATTTCTAACAGTAGTTAAGGTTCTCACCATGCCTGACACGCCCCGATCCCGATGTCCTCGTGACATCGGGATGATCACGTGCTGGCCGACACCCAAAGGGTGACGAAAGCCATTAATTTAAGTAACAACTCAAAAATAAGCTAAAACAGGCAGCGAGACTAGCCACAATAATAATACAAAACCCACTTCTAATTTATAACAATAGGATCAACGCATACTGTCAGAGCATACGTCTATTACAGAGTACAAACATAATTTAAGATAGAGAGGTGCTATATTACAATAGATATCGAAGCAGAAGAAGTATAGCACTGGATCACTGGTAGGGAAAGGCCTCGTAGCTTATATCGTAATCCTCGTTCGTAGGTCCTGAAGGGGGCGCAAAACAAACATGAGTGGACCAGTTTGATATAAATATAATAAAACAGTTATCAACATACTAACCCCCAAGGTTATGAAAACATATATATATATCATGATCAAAATAGGTTTTCCGAAACCTAGCATGCCGTGCAATATCTCAAATTCATAACTTGTATAAATAATAAACACTAGTGAATTGTCCAATAACCTGCAGGCCCCATGCCGGCTCCCCGTCTCTGAACAGACAATCAGAGGAAAATACACTACAGGCCCCATGCCGGCTCCCCGTCTCTGTGCTAAATAGCCAGAGGAAACACACTCCAGGCCCTATGCCAACACCACACCGTCGCCCGGGACGGACCGGAATCTATCCCTACGTCCCGTAGCGGAAAGGACCACTAGGTAAGTACAAAACCACAGAACATATATATTGAAAAACAACTTCGTAGTATAAAGTCATCCATCATCTATACTACAAAGAGGTGTTCTAAACATGTTCTAAATATCATATCGTCATCCATCGGATATTCTATAAGAACATGGGTTATAGGAAAAATAGTAATAATTCAATCTAGCCTCAGTAAGCATACTATCTCATAAAGTATTTCATAAAATATAAGTATTAAATCATGCTTTTCATGTATGCATTTCTATTGTTAAAACATGCTTTTGAAGGGGTCCACTCACCGTACACCGACGGTGCAAAGCTATACCAAAAAGGTATAACGGAAACACCGTTAATAATTGCACCTATTCACATAAAGGAGTATCTTAGGTCAAACTCTATTCAAACGATTGAATTTGGGAAAACGGACTTCAAAAACGGGTCCAGGACGTCGAAATTAGCCTAGGAGAGGTCCTGAACGAAACCCCGAAAAGTCAACTCAAAAGTCAACGTTGATCGTTGACCGGTCAAAGTCAAAGTCAACTCTGACCGTTGACCGAGTCAACAGTCAACAGTCAACTGGTCAGAGGTCAAAGTCCACTGGGCTTTGAATTTGGGCTGGGCCGAAAGGCCTTAAGGGTTTTGGGGTCACGGGCTTAAGGCCCGGTTTTGGAAAGCCCAAAGGCTTAAAGCCTAAGGGTTTTGGGTTTGTCACATACGGGCCGAAGGCCCTGAAATATAAAGGCCCGAGGCCTTTGGGGGTTTTTAAAACTAAAACTAAAAATAAAAATGATACGGGCTGGGCTACTGGCTTGTCCAAAACGGGCTTAAGGCCCGTGGGTTATGAAAAGGGCCTGGAAGGCCCTGGGCTCGCCGGAAGAGAATACCGGAGCTGTGATAGCTCCGGCCGACTGAAAACGGGGGTTCTAGACCCCGATCTACACACCAAAATGAAGAACGAAGTGAGAGGAGTCGTTTTATACCTTCCTCTCGTCGTGGAACAGTCGGAGTTGGCCGGAAAAAGCCCCGACACCCTCGGGATCGCCGGAGTTGGGTGTGCTCACCCCCAAACCAAAATCGTCCCAAAAACCTTGGAAAAACACGATAGGGTACTTAATAACCACATCCAAGCTTCAATTTAACTGAAATAAGGAAGATTCGAAGCTTACCTACACGGAGAACAAAGAAAATCTCGCCGGAGCTCCTGGGTTTCGTCGGGTTCGCAGAAACGAGAGGGAGACAGAGGTGACGGGATAGAGAGAGAAGGAAGAAGAAGACGGGTCTTCCTCGGGGAGGCGGGTGCGTGCGGGTTGCTGCAGAGAAGAGAGATGAGGGAGCTATGAGAGAGGGCCGAGAGAGAGAGAGAGAGATAGAGTCGGGAGGGACAGAGAGACAGAACAAAAGAAAAGAAGAAAAAGAACAGAAAAAGAAGAAGAAAAGAGAAGGGGTCACGGGGGGGGACAGAGAGAGAAGGAAAGGGAAATTCATAGGGAGCTGCCACGTGGCAGTGTGAAAAGAAATAAGGGATCCACTGTTTAGATCCTGATAGGGTAGTCCAAAAAGGGTAAAATTGATAAATTCAGAATATTTAGGGAATATTACACACATAAAATTTTATAAATGGGGGCGGGTGTTACAATGCCAAATTTCAATACATATGATTCCTCCATATATGGTACAATAACAAAAATAATAAACTCAAAATTCAAACCAAACAATACAAAACCAAAATAATATATACAATAATGACAAATGAAATATGAAAAAAAAAATATTGCGTGGTTTCCATGCGTTGCTCACAAATGGTAAAAATAGATGTAAAAAAAAAAAAGAATTACTCTAACCTAAAAATTAGCTTACTCATCAATGGAAAGTAAATTCGGGGTAGCAACGTACTCAACGGGTTTAAAATTGAAGAAATAAAATATTAAACAAATGCTTATGGTTTTGGATCTTTTATCTAACTTTCTATTGAGGGGAAACAACACATGTGAATAATGCAAATGTTAGTCAATGGTTTTGGGTCTTTTATCTAACTTTCTATTGAGGGTAAACAACATATGTGATTAAAGCAAGTGATGATTTATATCTTAGGGAAGAGGATCCTCTCCGGAGCCGGTTCCACCAGAGCCTTCGGATTCTTCTCTTTCCTCTTCTTTCTCTACAGGTTTTCAGCCCCCGGAGTCAGTGTCGTGGCCTCTCTGGAGCTAGTTATCGGAAAACTTCAAAACCACACAGTCGGTGACAACTACTACGATGTTGCCGATAACTAGCTCCAGGGAGGCCACGATGCCGACTTCGACCAACTCTGAACCTCAACCGACTCCCACTCTGGGGGAGCACGACGCCGACTCCGGGGGCCGCAAAGTGCAAGGAAATAAGAGGAATGAGGAGGATCCGGAGGCTCCGATGGAACCGGCTCCGAAGAGGATCCTCTCCCATATCTTAGGGCCTAGGCTAGTCTTACAATAGTATACTTTAAATAATATCGTTAATATTACTGGTATAGGATGGGTGTAATCGTGTAATAAGACAATCTTAAATTATTAATAAAAAACAAAGTTGGCTGATAAGATGCATATATACCTTCCACCAAATGTAGAAAAAGAAATAGAGATACAATGTATGCATATCTCGATACGCTAAAATGGACATGATTCATATCTATTCCATAAAGAATGTAAATATTCCACCTTTTTCGAATAGCGTATCTTCACAATATGACTCGGGCTAAAATGAAGTTCTATCTAATCCACATTCGTCATGTGCACATGATGTGACAAAATAAAATGAACTTGGGCTAAAATCAAATAACATGAGACCCACAAATAAATAATGAAGGATATTGAGCCGGCCCAACAGTAAGGTTGTGGGGTCGAATAACACATCTCACACTTGGTCATATCCATCCAACCTAAGACGATGTTCCATCACGGTTGGAGGTTGTAGGTTCAAACAATGCAACTCTCACACTTGGTCTATCATTTTATAAATTAAGACGTTTTCTGAGATGCAGACTTTGCGTGCGACCTTGCTTTAGAAACTCCCATAAATTAAAGAGTTGAACTTGAAACAAATCCCTCCCAGTTGCATTGCACCATTCACAGTCATAAAGCAGAACAGAATGCCAGTCGGCACGACCTCCATCGACTCCTCCTCCTGCGGGGGTCTCTTTCATCTCTGGTAATTTCTGCAACAATTAATTAAATCTGTACTTACTAATCTAAATCAGTTTCTATGATGATGATGATATATACACACACACACACGCACATCCCCATGTATAATTGAACCTTTCTTCCGAAAATTTATCAAAGTTTTGATCTTAAAGCTTAATCAATTTCCTGTATATGATTTTTTTCTTCTTAGAAATCTCAATTAAAAAGCTTAATCAGTTTCATGTATAATCCACCGCCAGCGATCCACAACAATTTTCAAGGGTGACTTCAAGAACGGAAACTGGACCATTTTTCCCTTGCTAATCCAAATTTGGAATCTCTCCAATCGTTTTCATTCGATCAACTAGCGGTGGTTCCTCGTCAAGCGAATTGTGTGCAGTCGATTGGGTTGCTTCGCAATGTAAAAGAAGGATGCGCTCTGATGTTTGGGTCATAAGGCCCTCATCCTCTCTGGTTCACATTTTATCCAGAGATGATCTTCTTTGCCCCCTATAAAACTTTGGAAGCTGGGTTTGGGAAGGATAGCCTTCTTTGTTCTGTATTTCTTTACTTTTATTCTACCTGGTTTTGTCTTTCTTCCTTGTATTGCTGTTTGGCTTCTGGGCTCTGCCCTTAATGAAATGCTACCTCTTGTCCAAAAAAAAAAAAAAAATCGTTAGAGGGAGAGCGTGAGTGGTGTTGCAGCAAAATGGGACAAGATATGTTGGTCAAAACTCTACTATCTCTGCCTCCCAAAACTCTGATGCGATTCAAATATGTCTCTAATATGGAAAGTAAATTGGTAGACCTTTTGTGATATTCCATCCCAAAATTTAGTTTTATTTCATTTTTTGAAGTATTTCAGAGATTGAATTGGAGATAGTTCGTTAAATTCTCCGTTTTTGAGAAAAAACAAAGTTAGGGGTATTTTGGTCATTTCAAGTTGATGAGCACTTTAGTAATTTGACCACAGTTCTATAAATGGAGGTGCATCTTCTGAAAGACTCAAGAGGCTTTCCATAACGGGAAGGGACCTGCTGACCCGTTTTTAGGGCGATCGGATCGTCGACCCGCCAACTTGACCTGCTCATATCTCCTTCATTAGATAGATAAGATGCATGCATACCTTTCACCAAATTACTTAAGTCTAAAATAAAGGTTCAATTGCTAGTGTAGAACAAAATATAGGGGTAAATATCAATTTAATACCCTCAAGTTTCGTGGTTTTCAACATTTGGTACATGAATTTTTTTTCATTCCAGAGTCACACCCAAAGTGTTAATTTAGGAACAGTCTCATACATCCGTTAGTCAAACTGTTAACTTTGCCGTTAATTGATGTTGTGGCGCCTATGTGGACAATGACTGGACACCACGTGTGATTAAAGGGTCCACATAGAAATTAAAAATTCAAAAAAATAATTATTTAAAGAAAAGTTATTAAAAAAATAAAAAAATAATAATAAAAAAGCAAAACCCAGATTGTCTTCCCCAAATGCCCACCCTCCCACCCCGATCACCCGCAACCACTTCCCTCCCCACCCTCCCTCCCTCACTTTTCCCTTGTCAAAATCTCGAGCACCTTGACCTCTCCCAGAACCTTCTCACCAGCGCCCTCCCCGCCACCCTCCCTAACCTCAAATACCTCGACCTCACCGGAAACAATTTCTCCGGATCAATTCCCGACCCCTTCGGCCGCTTCCAAAAACTCGAGGTCCTCTCTCTCGTCTACAATCTCATCGAAAGCACCATCCCCCCGTTTCTCGGCAGCATTTCCACCCTAAAAATGCTCAACCTTTCCTACAAGCCGTTTCACCAGGGTCGGATCCCGGCGGAGCTCGGCAATTTGACGAAGCTTGAGGTGCTCTGGCTCACCGAGTGAAACTTAGTTGGCGAGATTCCCGACTCGCTGGGTCGTCTCAAAAACCTCAAGGATTTGGACCTCACCATCAATTGCTTCGAGGGGATCTCTTTCGTCGGGGGTCTCTTTCGTCTCCATCGACTCATTCTCCGGCGGGGGTCTCTTTCGTCTCCGGTAATTTCTGCAACAATTAATTAAAATCCTTACGTACTAATCCTAATCAGTTTCTATGGTGATGATATGCACACACGCAGATCAGGATGTATGTAATTGGACCTTGCGTCCGAGAATTAATCAAAGATTTGATCTAAAATCTGAATCATTTTACTGTTTGTGATTTTTTCTTCTTAGAAATCTTAATTAAAAAGTTTTCATAATTTGTTGTTTTAGAGGGAGAGCGCGAGTAGTGTTGCAGCAGCAAAATGAAAATGGGACAAGATATGTTGGTGAAAATCCTACTAACTCTGCCTCCCAAAACTCTGATGCAATTCAAATGTGTCTCTAAATGGTGGTCTGCTCTCATCAACAATCCGGTTTCGTGTCAAAGCACCTCTCTAACTCCGCAAACAACAATCTCACCACTCTCCACGTCTTTTTGGCGCGGTTAGTAGTGCAGCGGCAGCATGAGGAGGAGGAGGAGGACCCCAAGTGTAACAGCACCACTAAGAAGGAGGAGACTGAAGAAGTATTATCATTTCTTGAGTTTTGCAAAGAAGATGATAATACTGATGACGAGCATAGCAATAGCTGCTCTCTTGTTGGTGTCTAGGACATCATTATTCCTCAATCTTTGATTCAAAATATCGGAGTGCCGGAACAACAATTTGGTATCCAAGGCCACTGCAATGGCATCGTTTTACTATCTAGTGAGAGTAGCCTAGTTTTATGCAATCCCGGAATTGGGGAATTCAATCGTATTCCCGATGAGCCATGCCTTCCAATGTGGCCCTTGGACCAGCCGGATGATTACGATGGGCAAGAACATATGGAAACTGGTTTTCATACTGGATTTGGCTATGATCCCATGTCTAATGAGTACAAAGTTGTGACCTTTACTACTTATTTTCAAGAGGTAGATGAAGACTGCCGGACTTTTCTTTGTCGGCACAGAGCAGTAGTATACACCATGGGTTGTGATTTTTGGGAAGAGATCAACACAGATTCTTTAGAAACCGAAACTACTTTGTTTTGGCCTAAGTATTTCCAGATGTCCTTCAAGGGAATGTGTTATTGGCTGGGAATTGAGCAAGGTAAGGAATTATTTCCATTTGACGCAGTTGAGCATCAATTCCATGCGAATGGGACATTGATCATTTCCTTCGATACAAGTCGTGAGGTATTTCACGGTATACCCTTACCATCTGAGCTCCAACAGTTTGTCCGGTCGGATCACCTCGATTTGAAGCTTACTGTTTGGAATGAATCAGTTGCTTTTTTTTGCCATTAGTGTGGATGATCGTCGATATCCTGAACCTTATGAAATGTGGGTGACGGATGATGACTTTAAGGGTGCTTGGACAAAACACTTGACTATTGAGGGCACGGATGATCAGATACGTAGGTCTAGACCTGTGGCGTTGTGGGGTGATGAGTGTCTTATGGTTGACAGTGATGGACACGTAGTTTTCTTTAATCTTTGTACCAAAAAGCTTAAACATATTCCCATTGAAACAGAAGATGATGAGAATATTTTTGTTTACATGAATAGCATAGTTTCAGTCATGGGACGCAGCCACAAGCTTAAGAGCATAGAGAATACTTGCTCAGATAAAGATGAAGATGTGATGGTGATGGTAGACGGGAAGAGGGAAAGCTGCCAGAAGTTGTACTCATATTCGGTTTGGGCCATTCCACCGGCTGATGTTTCCCATAGAATCAAGAAGGTGATGGAGGGCCTCCAGGCAGAGTTTGGTGGGCCAAAGATCAAACCTCACATCCCCATCTTGGGATCCATCCAAATGATGAGTCGTGAGGATGCCCTTAACAAGTTTAGATTTGCTCCTATGGATGACATCGTTGCTAAAGTTGATCGGGTGGTTACTAAGAATTACTATCACCAGTGTGTTTCATTATTGATGGATCGAGAGGTATATATTTTCTCGATCCCTTGTTAATACATATTCAATTTCTTGATGTTTTGTTTTGTTTTGTTTTGTTTCCTTTTCATCTTTCTCGTTTTGGTTTGAGCTTGAATAGACTCACTTATCATTACACCTTCTTTTCTTAGTTATTTGAAAATGCCCAAAGTTGGAGCTACCATTTCGGTTTCTACAACAGTAAGTTGCTGTTTACAGTAACTTAATATCTTAAAGTGTTGACGGGAATGTATGTATGTAATCTGCGTGTCTGCAATATTTGATGCAGGTTCTATGCCATATTTGAGTCTCCTCTACGGGAAGTTGACGGAAGAAGAAAGGAAAAAAGCTGGAGAAATTGTTAATATTCTCGACGAGAGCATTACTAACTTGACCTTCCCCATATCTCACTTTGCATTGTATGAAATAGACTACAATGACAGATCTCTGAAATCTTGGACCAAGATTGCTGAATCGGTCGTTAGACAAGTTCTCCGGTTATTACTACAAGCGATAATCTTTTTGTGTTTTTAGTTTTTGTTTTTTCGTGTGTGTGTAACTCTGCCTATGTAAGTTTATCTTACATTGCCGGTCCCAAGCTCGGATAAAGGAGGAGGGGGAGGGCACTAGGTAGTCGACAGCCGGCACTCCATGATCACGTCGAATCCTTATGAAAATGAATCCATAACGAAATCGCGCTAAAGCTAGGGCGTCACCCGTAAGTGGCGCGCTGTGTGGCCCGAGCATAGTGATAAGTAAGCAAGGGTCGCTGTATCTCCATCGGCACCCGGATGCAGTGTTAAATGAGCAAGGGGGCCATAGAAACTTCTTTTCGAACGATTCCACTCAGAGTTGTTTGGGAGCATATGCTCCTATCAACTTTGCACGGGACACACAAAAGAAGTACTTTGATCCTATTAGACGGGGGAGGGTGAAGAAGCTAGGACAGAAGGGTAGAGTTCAAGAGAGCAAAATGCGTTTAGGAACGTGGAATATAGGAACCTTAACGGGAAAATCTATAGAAATAGTGGAAGTTATGGTGAGGAGAAGGATAAATATTATGTGCCTACAAGAAACTAAGTGGGTTGGTCGTAAAGCAAAGGATCTAGAAAACTCAGGGTTTAAACTTTGGTATTCGGGCACAAATAGAACGAGAAACGGTGTTGGCATCATCGTGGACAAGACCTTGACACAAGATGTTGTAGATGTCAAGAGGGTAGGAGATAGAATCATGGCAATCAAGATTGTAATAGGACAAGAACTTATCAATGTGATTAGTGTGTACGCACCTCAAGTAGGGTTGAATACGAGTTCGAAGGAGAAATTTTGGGAAGACCTTGGAGACTTGGTGCAAGGAATTGCTCAGACGGAGAAGTTATTTATAGGAGGAGATTTAAATGGACACGTGGGCAAGGAGACAGGCAACTATGGAGGTTTTCATGGTGACCATGGTTTTGGGGAGAGAAACGAGGATGGGGAAGCTATCTTGGTTTTTGCAATGGCATATAATCTCTTCTTAGCCAACACCTTCTTTAAGAAGAGAGAAGAACATGTGATCACTTACAAGAGTGGGTCGTCAAAAACACAAATAGATTTTCTTCTAATGAGGAAAGGGGATCGTATAACTTGTAAGGATTGCAAAGTTATACCAGGAGAGAGCGTGGCTAATCAACATCGCTTGTTGGTGATGGATGTACATATCAAAAGAGTGAGACAAAAGAACAAGACTTGGAAGTGCCCAAAGACTAGATGGTGGAATTTAAAAGAAGAAAAACAAGCCATTTTCAAAGAGAAAGTAATCACTCAGTGTGTGTGGGATAGAGAGGGGGAAGCTAGCCAAATGTGGGATTCCATGGCTAGTTGTATCCGAAAAGTAGCAAAAGAGGTATTAGGAGAGTTCAAGGGCTTTGCCCCACACCAAAAGGAATCTTGGTGGTGGAATGAGGAGGTACAAACAAAGGTGAAGGCTAAGAAGGAATGTTGTAAAGCCTTATACAAGGATATGACCGATGAAAATGGTGAAAGGTATAGAAAAGCGAAGCAAGAGGCGAAGAAAGCTGTGAGAGAATCTAAGTTAGCGGCTTACGACGATATGTATAAACGACTAGATACCAAAGAAGGAGAGTTGGATATCTATAAACTAGCTAGAGCAAGGACAAAAAAAAAACAAGGGACCTAAACCAAGTGAGGTGCATCAAGGATGAGGATGGAAAGGTTCTTGCTACAGAGAACGCGGTTAAAGACAGATGGAGAGGTTACTGTAATTAATCTAATCATGACTCTTTGATTTTTTGGCATTTCTTGGCAATCCGTGGGCAAATCGGTTGTCATATAAAAGCATCTCCAATGGTGTAGACAATTGAGTAGGAAAATTCATTTTGATTAGCTACATAGCCATAGGCAAAAATTAGCTTCAATGGTATGGGTGTTTGGGTTTGCAAATTTTGCCTACTCTTTTAAGTAGGTAATGTTGCCTACAAGACTATGAGTGGCAAATGAAGCCCCATATCTATTTTTATCGTACTATTTTATGTGGAACAAGATGACAAAACTTAAAGGTGAAAGTAGATGTTATAGACGAAAAAAATAATAAAATATAATTTTGCCTACTTGGTTTGCCTAATCTATTGAAGCTCTATCATTGCACATTGTTAGCTGCTTGACTAATCCATTGTCTCAATAATGATTTGGTATACGAGAAAACTTTTGTGTGGACTTGAATTACTATTGGACCATGTTGAACAGCACTACAACCCATTCAAAACTTGCCATTTGTTAACCCAAAATAAGAAAAACTCTCATTTTTAGTATCAACGTATGTGCACCATTCTACCTTCCCAAGAGAACAAGAGAGTATACTATCATCTCTCTTTTCTATCATCCACTACCATCTTAGTCTTCTGTAGGTGTCGAAAGTTAAGAGGGTTCGTAACTTGGAACCTTGGAGAAGTACACATGCAAGGAAGATCAAGAGCAAGAAGATTGGAGCTTGGAGAAGAAGGCTTGTGGCGTGGACTTTGTAGGAAGGAGCTTGGACAAACAACGAGGGCTTAGAAAGAAACAAAGGGAAGCTTCGAAACCTTCTTTATGTGTTTGTTTGAAGCATGCATGTATATATTTCTACTAAGCCATGATTCATGGAAGGGGATCTAGGAAGTTCGATATTCATGCTTCCGCTTTTATCTATTTGCATGTATGTTGATCTTGTTGAATCTTTGCATGCATGTTGTTCTAGAGCCCTTCATGAAATTCCATGGCTCAATTTAAAATAAATTTTTAATTGTCACCTTTTAAGACTAGCTAGCTTAGTCTCCCAAACAAAATATAGTTTAGAAACTTAATTTTTTCACTCGGGTACTTATTCCAGACCAAATCGACAATTAATCCAACTTTATTTTACAGTGCCTTTACATCGGTACCCAACTTTTAGTTAAGTTCACCCAATCCAATCTTTTCACCCAACCACCTTTAGTAAAACTTATAAAATTCTATAAGTGCACCCAGCACTTTCCACAAATACTCTTATTGAAACCCATTGTTATTCATCTCTTAAGTGTTCCGAACTTATTCTGATAAAAGGACTTTCGAGACATTCCGACTTTTTATAGTTATTTACTCAAATCCTATCTTTTGTATTTATTGTTAGTTTTGGATACATTTTGTTCATTGTTTTTATATTAAATGTATACTTATATATATTGAAAAGGACAAGCATACTAGCATAACACAAAATTAATTGAATTTATACATATAAAGAACAATAAATTGCATGACTGAAAAAGTTAGAAAGTATTAAAAAACTTATAAATTATATGAATTTCTAAATTAAGTTTCAAGATTACTGAAATTACTCCGGTTCCGAAAATTCCAAATTTGAAAATTATGATCCAATCCAACCCGATTCCAAAATTTTGGAACGGAAGTTGAAAAGGCTATTTCTGATCTAATCCTTCCGACAAATACCCCTACAACAAACACCCACATACAACCCACATGCCTCAACGTTCTTTAAAATCTTTGAAACAAAAAGTGAGAGATCTAAGTTAGAATTTGGGTGTATAAATATGTGTTTGTAATTGGATGACGAAAATTCATGGACAAAATGATCGAGTTGAGTGCGGTCTTGGTTGACTGAACTTGTCCTTATGCGTTCAACTCTTGAGGTCTAAATATCAAGTAGTTGTTCAGCAAATGACCTCCGAAAATTCAAGTAATTGTCTCAATCAGTATTATATACATGTTCTTTACAACTCTCTAGCATATACATGTTTAGCAAGAAAAACTCAGCTCAATTTATATGTTATTTGGGCTTTGAGATGCCCACTTTGGTATGTATGGTGTGGAATCGGAAGGACATGTTAATATAAAGGAATGCAATTATTGTGGGAATATGGGTGTGCACTCGAGTCTAAGATCAACTCAAATGATTGGGTTAAAATTCAAATTTTAAGTTTTAAACTCGTCCGTACTTTTCAAATTATTGGGCTAAAAAAAGATTTTGGGTTAAAACTTATTTTTGGGCTAAATTTAGGCCACAAAATGCATTAAGGTTAATTGTTGGGACCTAGTTGTTGATGTTGTTGGACACTTGGGCAATGACCCACGACTATTTTTTTATTGGACAGCCCATGTTGTTGAACAGTTGATTGAACCAATAATTTAGATTCAATTTTAAAAAAAAAAATCAAATTTATAAATATATTAAATCTAACAGTTGGGATCGAATATGAGTAAACTTAACCATAAAAAGAAGATCTAACAACCCAAAATTAAATTCAATGGCTAAAACAATTAAAAATTTTATTTAAATTGAAGTTCACTCAAAACCTCTATAAATACCTCTATATTTATTTAAACATCCACACAAAATTCATTTTGTCAAACAATTCTTCATTTTTTTTCCTTTCTACCCATCTATGTATTTGTGTTTAATTAAGAATGGGGTGGGTTGTGCGGTTTCCCATGTTCTTTCTGTTGTGCATATGTGTAAGAATGAGGTAGTTTACTGATTTTTCATTATTTATCCTAATTTAAATATATTTAGGTTAAAATATTCATAAAAATAAATTATCCTAATTTACATAATTTTTTTAAAAAAGTTACTAAAAAAGTAGGTTAAAATCATTCTTTAATAATTTCGGGGGTGAAATTTTAAGCCAAAACCATTACAGCATCTCCAATGGTTAGAAAATCTGACATTAATTAGTAATTTGGTTTATTTTTATGTTTGGGTATTTTGGTGTGTATTAGCGTTATTTAGTATGTTAAGAATACTTTTATCTTCTACAATAAGTTATCACTGCATTAGTTTGGCAAATAATCTTACAAGAGAAGAACAAAATTGAACGATATTCTCTTCTCCCTTAAGTATGCTTAGCGGAAATTTCTTTGTAGTTCCTGTGATCGAGGACATGTTCAATTCCAACTTGGTGCCTAGAAAAAACACACGGTTACTTTTCTTAAGAACGCTTTGTAATTAGTCAAATATGGTCCATCAACTTTTCTTTTCTAAACACATTTGTCATTGACTATATATAAAGGTGTATTGTTTTTGCTCAAATTCTTAATGTTGTTCCTGTGTTTTGGTGGACAATTCTTGATCCATGTGTTTTTTACCGCATCAAAATCTTGGTCTCTTTTGCTCAACACCACGTTAAACTACTATGATGTGCCACATTTGTAGGCGACATATCTACACATTGAGGACATATTGATACTTAACTTTAATATATAAAGGAATGTGGTTACGAACATGTTATTTATAAAAATCAAACTTAAGATTTTCGATTTACAAGTGAAGATAACTACTACTAAATATCTTACTTACATTAATGCTCAATTTAATTATACATGAAAAAAATTCAAAATGACTAGAGATTTTTCAGTTTGCCAGGAACATGGGTTATGTAACATCCCACATCGACCAACGGAGAGGAGGTGATGTTCCTTATATGTACATGTCCACCTTATTAAGATTTATCTTTAGGTTATTTATTTTTCAATAAAGTGGTTGCATGTAGTTAGGAGACTTGTTTTACCTAGTCTACATGAGAATCCCTAAGTTGTAGGAGTCGTGGTATGTAGTTCCACAAAATCTGCAAAGTGGACGTTATGTTGCTTGCAGCAGTAGACTTGTTTTCTTATTTAAGTTGTAATTTTCTCATTCAAGTTGGTTAATGGAATTCAGAGCTTCTTAGCCATCTCTTTAGCAGCAAGTTTAAATTTACAGCATCAGAAGTTTAACCAACATTTGGTGCCAGAGCCCCCACTGGGCCTGTGTCAAGAATCTCTCATAGAAGCAGCAGTTTTTCATCCTTGCAGTAGCAAGCATCCATGGCATCTAACAAGCCAGCAGAGAATTTCGTTCAACCAGCCATTCCTCGCTTTAATGGTCACTACGATCATTGAAGCATGCTGATGGAGAATTTCCTAAGGTCCAAAGAGTACTGGGATCTTGTGGAAACAGGATATACTGTACCCGAAGAAAGTACGATTACGGTTGCGCAGCAACATAAGCTTGAAGAACTGAAGTTGAAGGATTTAAAGGTCAAGAATTACCTATTACAATCAATTGATCGTGCTATTTTGGAGACTATTCTCCAGAAGGATACTTCCAAGCACATTTGGGATTCCATGAAGAGAAAGTACCAAGGGTCAGCAAGAGCGAAGCATGCACATCCTCAGGCCCTAAGACGAGACTTTAAGACTCTCCAAATGAAGAATGGAGAGTCTGTCACCGAGTATTTTGCAAGGACCATAGGGATTGCTAACAAAATGCGAATCCATGGTGACATGCTTAATGATGGCTCCATTGTAGAGAAGATCCTGAGATCTATAGCTCCAAAGTTCAACTACATCGTTTGCTCTATTGAGCAGTCAAATGACACTGCAGAGATGTCGATTGATGAGCTTCAAAGCTCCTTGTTGGTCCATGAGCAGCAGTTGAATTGTGGGACCACAGAACGTGCCCACTTAGAAGAACAAGCTCTGAAAGTTTCTACTTTTTATGAATCCTCAAGCTCAAGAGGAAGAGGCCGAGGTAGAGGTAAAGGATGAGGTCGAGGTGGTCGAGGCAACCGAGATGGAGACAGACAACACCAAAGTTCCAAGAGACATGATGAACACCCTAAAAATAGAGGCAAAGGCCAAGTTGACAAGTCCAACATCGAATGTTATAGGTGTGGAAATCTTGGGCCTTATCGCAATGAATGCTACACGAAGCTGCCAAAAGAGAAAGAGAAGGGAGAGAAGTCCAACTTTGCTCAAAAGAAGGATGATATGACACTGTTGATGGCTTTCCACGTCAGGGAGGAAATTGATTTCAAAGTATGGTATGTTGACACAGGTTGCAGCAATCATATGAGTGGTTGTAAGTCATCTTTCTTATTTCTGGATGAAACCTTTCGACCTATCGTGAGCTTTGGGGATTGGTCAAGTGTTAATGTAATGGGAAAAGGTGATATTCAAATTAGGACTAAGAATGATTTTATTGAAACAATTTCGAATATGTTTTATGTGCCTAGTTTGAAAACAAATTTTTTGAGTGTTGGATAGTTACAAGAGAAGGGTTATATAATCACTCTTCAGAAAGATGCATGTGAGATATATGATCCAGTAAAGGGTGCCATTGCTATTGTTCAAATAAGCCAAAACAGATTGTTTCCGCTAAAGATCAAAATTGTCCAAACTTGTTTGCTGGCTAAGGAAGATGATTAATCGTGGTTGTGGCACCTTCGATATGGCCATTTGAATTTCAATGACTTGAGGACACTGCATCAGAAGCAAATGGTGACTGGCCTTCCCATGATCATACCTCCATCTGAAGTTTGTGAAGAATGTGTTGTTAGCAAGCAACATCGTGATCAATTTTCAAAAGGAAAGACATGGAGAGCACAAAACCTATTGGAGCTAGTGCATTCAAACATTTGTGGTCCAATCACTCCAATATCGAATGGTAAAAAGAAATATTTTATTTCTTTTATTGATGACTTCAGTAGAAAGGCTTGGGTGTATTTTTTGCAGGAAAAATCAGAGGCTTTTAATGCGTTTAAAAGCTTCAATGCACTAGTTGAGAACAAAAGTGGAAGAAGGATCAAAACCTTGCGAACTGATCGTGGTGGTGAATATTGCTCAAAAGAGTTTGAAGTCTTTTGTGATGAGCAAGGGATTCGAAGGCAACTCACTGCCTCATATACACCTCAGCAAAATGGTGTATCCGAGAGGAAAAACCGAACCATTCTCAACATGGTCAGAAGCTTGCTAGTAAAGGGAGGAGTTCCTAAAAGTTTTTTGCCTGAAACAGTTTTGTGGTCCATTCATGTTTTGAACAAGTGCCCTACCTTTTCTGTAAAAAACATGATACCCGAGGAAGCTTGGAGTGGATGGAAACCCTCAGTGGATAACTTTAAAGTGTTTGGGTGCATAGCATATGCACACATTCCATACGAAAAGAGGAAGAAGCTCGACGACAAGGGTGCAAAGTGTATCTTTCTTGGAGTTAGTGAACACTCCAAAGCTTATAAATTGTACAACCCAACAACTGAGAAAGTGATTACCATCAAAGATGTGTTTTTTGACGAAGAAAAGACTTGGGTTTGGTCTGGAATAGGCAAGTAGCAGCAACAAATTCCAGGTAACTTTGATGCAACAGAAGATAGGATTTAGCAGTCTCCTGAGCCTGACAAAATCCCACCAGAAAATGCTCAACCTGCAGATGATCAACCACCTCAAATTCAACGTCCAAGGAAGAGACCATCTTGGATGATTGATCATGAAAGTGGAGATGAACTTTCTGCTGATGATACTACTGCACACTTTGCTTTGTTTGCAGATTCTACCCCTCTTACTTTTGAGGAAGCAGTTGAGGACTTAAAATGGCAAAACGCAATGGATGCTGAAATTAAGTCCATTGAGAAAAATGATACATGGGAGCTTACTGATTTGCCTAAAGGTCAGAAGACCATTGTTTTGAAGTGGGTTTTCAAAACCAAACTGAATAAGAAAGGCGAGGTAGACAAGCACAAGGCCTGTTTGGTAGCAAAGGGATATAAGCAAGAATATGGTGTCGATTACAAAGAAGTTTTTGCCCCAGTTGCAAGGCAAGACACAATTCGTTTGGTAATCTCTCTAGCTGCTCAAAACTCCTGGCCTATTTTTCAATTAGATGTGAAATCTGCCTTTTTACATGGTGAATTGCAAGAACAAGTGTTTGTCGATCAACCTCCAGGCTATGTGCAGCAAGGTGAAGAGAAGAAGGTTTTGAGGTTGAAGAAGGCACTCTATGGGCTGAAACAAGCACCACGAGCTTGGTACAGCCGCATAGCATACTTTATCAAACAAGGCTTCCAAAAGTGTCCATATGAGCATACTTTGTACGTTAAGGTTTGTGATGAACGTAAGATGCTCATTATATGCCTTTATGTTGATGATCTAATTTATTCTAGAAGTGGTGTTGATATGTATGATGATTTTAAGAAGTCTATGATCAAAGAATTTGATATGAGTGACTTAGGACTGATGCACTACTTTCTTGGCATAGAAGTAGTACAATCGGCAACTGGTATTTTTCTTTGTCAAAAGAAATATATCCTTGAAATATTGGAAAGGTTTCAGATGTTGAACTGCAATCCAGTTGGAACTCCAGCAGAGGTAGGATTAAAGTTGAGTAAAGATCCTGATAGGCAAATGGTTGACAACACTTATTTCAAACAAATAATTGGAAGTTTGATGTATCTAACTTCTACAAGGCTTGATATCATGCATTCTGTAAGCGTGATAAGTCGGTATATGGAGAATCCCATTGAGATGCATCTCAGGGTAGCCAAGAGAATCTTTCATTATTTGAAAGGCACAACATATTTTGGGATTTTCTTATAAGAAATGAAGAAAGTCAAGTTTCCTTGGTTTTACTGACAGTGATTACGCAGGTGATATTGATGATCGTAAAAGCACTTCTAGAAATGTGTTTTTAATGAGTTCAGGTGCAATTTCATGGTCCTCAAAGAAGCAGCAAATTGTGACATTATCCACTACTAAAGCTGAGTTCGAGGCAGCTGCTTCATGTTCCTACCAAGCCATTTGGTTAAGAATAATGCTAGAAGTTCTTGGTAACCAGCAATAAGATTCAACAACAATTTATTGTGATAATGTTTCAGCAATCAAGCTTTCTAGGAATCCAGTTATGCATGGAAGAAGCAAACATATTGATGTTAGATACCATTTATTGCGTGATCTATGCAAAGATGGTGTGATTGAGTTGCAGTTTTGTAAGATCAAGTTGCTGATCTCATGACAAAACCTCTCAAACAACCAGCGTTCGAGAAGCTCAGAAGTATGCTTGAAGTTTGTTCAAGGGAGGGACTCGCACAAGAGTGAAGTGAAGATGAAGATCAATCATAAACTGTTTTTCTGTAGAAATCAATTTAAGGGAGGGTGTTAAGATTTATCTTTAGGTTATTTATTTTTCAATAAAGTGGTTGCATGTAGTTAGGAGACTTGTTTTACCTAGCCTACAGGAGAATCCCTAAGTTGTAGGAGTCGTGGTATGTAGTTCCACAAAATCTGCAAAGTGGACATTATGTTGCTTGCGGCAGTATACTTGTTTTCTTATTTAAATTGTAATTTTCTCATTCAAGTTGGTTAATAGAATTCAAAGCTTCTTAGCCATCTCTTTAGCAGCAAGTTTAAGTTTACAGCATCAGAAGTTTAACCAACACACCTCCATATAGCATGAGGTCTTTTGGGAACTCACTGGCTTCGAGTTTCATAGGAACTCCAAAGTTAAGCGAGTTCGGGCGAGAGCATTTCTAAGATGGGTGACCCACTGGTAATGACTCATGTGAGTTCCTAGAAACAAAACTGTGAGGGTGTGGTCGGGGCCCAAAACGAACAATATCGTGCTACGGCAAAACCGAGATTGGGATGTGACAGAATGGTATCAGAGCCACTCTGCCGTATGCTGCGAGTGTGCCGACGAGGACGTCGGACCCCTAAAGGAGGTGGATTGTAACATCCCACTTCGACCAATGGAAAGGGGGTGATGTGCCTTATATGTACATGCCCACCTCCATATAGCACGAGACCTTTTGGGAACTCACTGGCTTCGGGTTCCATCGGAACTTTAAAGTTAAACGAGTTTGGGCGAGAACATTCCTAGGATGAATGACCCACTGGGAAGTTCTCGTGTGAGTTCCCAAAAACAAAACCGTGAGAGCGTGGTTGGGGCCCAAAGAGGACAATATTGTGCTACGGCGAAGCCGAGACTCGGATGTGACATAATTATTGTGAGATCCCACATTGACCAACAGATATGGGGTGATATGCCTTATATGTACATACTCCCCCTCCCTATAGCACGAGATCTTTTGGGAACTCACTGGCTTCGGATTCCATCGGAACTCCAAAGTTAAGTGAATTTGGGCTAGAGCATTCCTATGATGGATGACCCATTGGGAAGTTGCTCGTGAGTTCCCAGAAACAAAACCGTGAGGGAATGGTAAGCCCAAAGCGGACAATATCGTGCTACGGCGAAGCTGAGATTGGGATGTGACATAATGGTATCAGAGCCATTATACCGTTCGGTATGGATGTGTCGGCGAGGACACCGGGTTCCCCTTAAGTGGGGTGGATTGTGAGATCCCACATCGACCAACGGATAGGGGTGATATTCCTTATATGTACATACTCCCCTCCTTATAGCACGAGGCATTTTGGGACCTTACTGGCTTCAGATTCCATCGGAACTCCGAAGTTAAGGGAGTTTGGGCTAGAGCAATCCTAGGATGGGTGACCCACTGAGAAGTTGCTTATGAGTTCCCAGAAACAAAATCGTGAGGGAATGGTAAGCCCAAAGCGGATAATATTGTGCTACGGCGGAGTCGAGATTAGGATGTAACAGATTATACATCACGGTCTCCTTTGGCACTCCGTATAAGACCACCAGATAATATTAATAATACGAAACGAATGTTTGATGAGCTTCGTATTAAATAAGCACCATATTATATAATCCAGGCCTCATTTTATACACCTCTCACCCGTTTAGTTATCCCAACCGAAACCTTTGTATAATTAGTCGGGTAGAAAGTCTCTCGCAGCCTTGCTAACTCCGTCCCTCTTTCTCTCGCTCACTTCCTCCCTCTCCTTCTCTCGCAACACTCTCCTGGCTCGACCTCCACGCAAACAACACCACTATCTCTTCAACCCCATTGCTCTGCCGCTCATTATTCCCTAATAACACCGACCCCCGAACCCCCACATCTCCTTCGCCGCTCCCAGCAACCCAACTCTTTCTTTCTACAGAATTCTCAGAACTTGAGCTGCAAAACGCTGACTTTTCAATTCGACCAAACAGATGAAGAAATGGAGGGTGTGATTATCTGGTTTTCGTCCCAAGTAAAAAGCTTGCAGCTTTTGGTTGGTGAATCGATGAGTGGGTTCGTATGCAGGGTGGGATTTGATGAGTGGGGGAAAATGGTGAAGAATGGGTAGAGACCTGGGTAGAAAGACTTAGGTTTTTTCTCCTTCCTCTTTAATTTATATTTTTTAAATTTTGTATGTGTAATGAAGTTTATATATATATATATATATATATATATATATATTCAACAATTATTCTGTGAATTTAAAAAAAAAATTACACTCCAATGTATTATTGATGTACAAATTAATCCGATACAATATCAAACGCCCGACTAATTTAGTCAGTAATATCTGACAACTATTTATCCTATTCGACTGAAATAGTCAATACAGTTTGTGCTGCCAAACAAGACTCACATATCACTATACAAGTGGGTGTGATACTTATGTTAAAAATAATAACTTAAAATATTGTGCAAAAAAAAAAAGAGATGTTGAAGACTCTATAAAAAAAATGAAGTTTTAACAAAACACTCATGGTACTATTTACTTTTAATGAAAAACCACATTTTTACCTTTAACTGTCACTATTCACTATACCTTTAAAAAGAGCTTTTCATTAAAAAGAAAGTTTTTTTTGAACTTTTCGTTAGTTTTCCTTAAAAAAAAAAAAAACTCATTTTAAGAGTCTCGTCAACATTCCCATTTTGAGTAGAGGACCAACCCATGGAAAATTCAACCACTATGAACCGGAAAATGAAAAGAATTCAACACCGCCCCAGCCGGCTATAACCCCATTTTTGTTGTGGACCCACCACAGATAGTTCAGATTACAAAATACAAAGGCGGTTAGCTATGCGCCACGCCTTTCCAGAAATTCCACGGCTACGAATCTCCCTCACACTCAATCCAACGGCCACCCACATTCCTTTATTTCGCGCGACTAACCGTTAATTAGAATTCGACCACACTAACCTCACCCACACGCGCACTTGCCTAACCAATCACCTCGCGAAGCGTAATCCCTTATTTTTATTTTCCCACGTGTTCTTTTTGCCAATTGGACGAGCTCGCGATCTAAAAGTCACAGGCGGTGGGGAATCATGTTGGTCGTGTAGTTGAAGTTGGGGAAGGCCTACGCCAAAACAAAAAAGGAAAGTCGCGTGCCATTAAAACGACGCCGAATCTCGTCGTTTCGACGAAGTTACCTATGAGTCTCTTCGTCTCCTCAGCAATTTTCAGTTCCAAATTGTTCTGCGCTTTTCTTCTCCCTCTGCTTTCGCTTCCGGAGCTTTCTGGGACTTCAGGTGGATTGCATTTCTGTGATTAATTTATCTAATTATTTTTGTTAACTTCGGTTTTTTCTTAAAATTATTGATTGGAATTTGCTGATTAATTGTGGTTTAGTTTGCTGATTAAGTTTTGGATGATGAATTTTATGTCAATTTTGATTGCTGACATACCTGTCGCTTTTGCTCCAATATTTATTTGGCATATTCTTTTAATATGAAGCTGTATACCTTTAACGTAGAAGGGCTTTCATTTCATGGTTTTATTAGCAACAAGTGTAAAACAGGAATTACAAATTTGAAAGATCTCAGAATGGTTTTTGTGTACAAATTTATACAATGATTGCTTGAGAGCTGCTTGGAGTTTGAGCTCACTTAGTTTCAAATTTGTGGTTTTGCATGAACTGTTCAAATTTTCCTTATTTAGTTATATCTAGGGTTCTCTAATTTTGGTTTTAAATTATTTTTCCTTCTCTTCCCTCAGGCAAAGATTTGTAAATTAAACTACTCGAGTCCATTTACACCGATGGGATGGGGAAACATCTACAAAAGACGCATGAAAGTATGCACAGTTGCTTTTCTGATATACCTAGATTACAAGGTAATTTTCATTCATTTCCTTTCGCTTATAGGTTGCCTATTTTGTATAAAATACCGTTTAAACTTTTTTTATTTTTGAAATCATTGAAGGCTTTGCAGCAAAGAGAGAAATGGGCTAACAAAACTAAAATAGATGCTTTATGGGAAAATGCGCATAAGCGAAATGCTAAACGTGTTCTCAGTTTGATGGTGGAGTTGGAAGGTTTGTGGGTGAAACTTGGGCAGTATCTGTCTACACGGGCAGACGTACTTCCTGAGGCATACATACGCCTTCTCAAGCAATTGCAGGACTCTCTTCCTCCTCGTCCTTTAGAAGAGGTTCTCTCTATAGGTTTTGAAAGTTATAATATCAATATACAATTATCATCTGCTGCGTCAATTGCTAACTGACAATTTCATTTACACAGGTTTGTCGAACTATACAGAAAGAGTTGGGGAAATCAATGAACGAGTTGTTCTTAGATTTTGTAAATGTTCCTTTGGCAACAGCATCAGTAAGATTTTCAGACTCTTGGGTCTTGGAAGTAGAGTGAACAAATACAACCACTTAGCTCAGATTCATTGTTAATTATACTCTGATTTTTTTAATTTTAAAAATGTTTATCTGATTGGTTTCCCATTCTAATTTATGTAGATAGCACAAGTCCACCGTGCCACCCTGCTCAATGGGCGGGAAGTAGTTGTTAAAGTTCAACATGAGGGCATCAAGACAATTATATTGGAGGTTTGTCATGCTTGGCTTTTAAGATTCAGGTTAAATAAAATTAAGAAGGGGTCACTAAATTATTGTCGGACATGCTTTTGTTTGCAGGACTTGAAGAATGCAAAGTCAATTGTTGACTGGATAGCATGGGCAGAGCCTCAGTACAATTTTAATCCTATGATAGATGAATGGTGCAAAGAATCTCCCAAAGAACTTGACTTCAATCATGAAGCTGGTACAATTAACTGTCATTCGTACTCCTGAATTTTCTCTTACTGCTGAGATCTTGTATGTTTTTAGTTTGGCAACCTTGACGACTATTTGTATTACAGGCTTGTTTAATTTGTCTACTTTATTGATTTTGTTTATGTACTCTCTGTTTCTGTAGAGAACACCAGAACTGTGGCTAAAAATCTTGGCTGCAATACAAAATGTGATGATAACACACGTGCCGATCGAGTGGATGTTTTGATTCCAGAGGTTATTCAGGTACTATCTGTTCCATTCTCCTAATATATATGATTCTGCAAGCACAGTTTCATTTAACTGAGAACAGTGTGAGCAATTGTTCATAAAAAAAAAAAAATCTGAAGATGATATATGGTGGAATAGAGTAGGGAGTGCCTCCTTTATTGCTTATCTTTACTGGTGGTTGATCGAATTCATTTCTTTCAACTATAGGTGCTGTCTTTCCTATTTCATACGTATTTGTTATTTACCATCCTGCTGCTTTTGTTTACAGTCAACAGAGAAAGTCCTCATTTCAGAGTTTATGGATGGTATTCGGATAAATGACATAGAAGCGCTGGAAGAATTTGGTGTTGACAAACAAAAGGTTGTTGAAGAAATCACACGTGCTTATGCCCATCAAATGTATGTTGACGGGTTTTTTAATGGAGATCCTCATCCTGGTATCCCTCTTCTCACCCCTTCCGTTATTTATTATTTTTTACTTAATTTTTTATTAGAACAAATCAGTTCACAAGTCAACAAGTTTGTGAGATATTACATGGTTTACTGATCCTGGAGTCTTTTTTGCAGGGAACTTTCTTGTGAGTAAGGAACCTCCATATCGTCCTATTTTGCTTGACTTTGGGCTTACAAAGAAATTATCAAGCTCATTTAAAAAAGCACTAGCAAAGATGTTCTTGGCATCTACCGAGGTTTGTGCTAACTGTTATCAATTTTTCTTCTTTAAAACAAACTGTTATTTGATATCATGTGGTTACTTGATGTTAAGAATTTTAGGTGAGTAGGTTCATTGATTGAAAAGATTGACCTTGTAATATTTTGAGGTCTCAGAGCCCTTATGAATTCTTCTCCATGGAATGTAACAACGACTAGAACACAATGAAAATTTTTACTTTCTTGCCTTTCCTTTTAGATGCCGAGGATCTTTGTCAAACATATAAGAGCACTATAATGAGTAATAGCAATGCTTTTTTAAGTGTTGACGGTAACACTGTTTGTAAGACTAAGTTAAGTGCACTGCAAATGTAAATAGGGATCAATATGCACTGCAAATGTAAAGAGGGATCAATATGCATTCACCTTAAATTACTCATTGATGAATAGTACTGTTTGTAGATTATGGCTCCCCTCATACTTTAGTTATCCATTTTCCCTTTTTCTTTTTTTTAAGAATATTGCTAAACAGTACTTTTTAAATATTAATTTTTTACTTTGCAATGCTTGTCACAGGGGGACCATGTTGCTCTATTGTCTGCCTTTGCAGAAATGGGACTTAAGTTGCGCCTAGATATTCCAGAGCAGGCAATGGAGATAACAACTGTATTCTTCCGAAGTACAACACCTGCCAAAGAGTCTAGTGTAAGTATGCAATAATGTTTGTCTTTATTCACTTTGGACTTGTTAGATTGTTTCTATTTTTCCCATGTCATAATCCTATTCTATTCAGTTTGTCTTCCTACCCTGTTCAGTTTAATTAGTTAGCTTATTATTTTCCTTAGGAAACAATGAAATCTATGGTGGATCAAAGAGCAAAAAACATGAAGGTTATACAGGACAAGATGCAACTTAACCAGAAGGAGGCTAAACGCTTTAATCCTGTAAGTTCATGCATAATGTCCTCCTACCGTCGTGCTTCTCTGCTATGTTTATTGATTATTTCATCTGTGCTAAATTTAGTAAGAATCCCTTTAACAGGTTGATGCATTTCCTGGTGATATTGTAATTTTTGCACGAGTCCTCAATCTTCTCAGAGGTCTGTATACGAAAATTTTCTCTGCTGTTTTGGTGTTAAATAACTATACCTTTTCAATTTTATATTTGACTTGGTTGTAGGGCTTTCTTCCACAATGAATGTCCGGATTGTATATCAAGAGATCATGAGACCATTTGCTGAATCCGTTTTACAAGGGTAAGTGTATCTTGAATATTGTTTTGCATTGGTCTGTTGTCATATCTGGTTCTTTTCTGATCGACCCAAATTTTCAGAAACATTAATAGGGGACCTATGGAAAATGATCAGTGGGTCTATGACACACCTGCCCACTCTAATGTGGAGGCCAAGCTGAGGCAACTCCTAGTTGAGCTGGGGAATGACAATAAAATACTTGGAGTCCAGGTGTGCACCAATTTATCTGTTGAAATGATGCCATGAAAATTTGAATAGTCCTTTTCCATTCACATACATAAAGCTTGACATTGTAGGATATTTTGTGCTCTCTTATATTCCATTGCAAGTCTCAGATTCGCTACAATGGTGTTGCGTGTTCTTTGAATGCTGATCTTTTCTCGTTAAAGTTTTAAGTTAATAGTTCAAAGAGCTAGTTTTATGTTAGAAGGATTTGAGCTTGTAGATGCCCTTGAAATTTTCTATTTATTTAGACCTCTGTTTTTTGTATTAAATGAAGAGGTACACAAGGTTCTTCATATTGTTACTTATTTTTTACTTCCAAAGTGTTGCTTGTTTGTTTTTAGTTTTTTTTTTCTGTTGTTCTTTCAAATTATAGTTTAATCAAGCTTTCATGATTTTGGATTAAGGTATGTGCCTACAAAGATGGGGAAGTTATTATTGACACTGCTGCTGGAGTGCTTGGTAGATATGATCCTCGTCCAGTTCAACCCGACAGCCTTTTCCCAGTTTTTTCTGTTACAAAGGGTTTAACAGCTGGAATGTTACATTGGCTGGTTGACACTGGGTGCGTATTAGTATGTTTCCATGTTTCTTTTTGCTGTATTAAATCTGCAGCTGAGGCATTATACCTGATTCAAAATAAGCTCTCGTTTCTATTTTAGCGTCTTCGTAGCATGTAGTTTGTATCTAATTGTCTGAGGTTGTCTGGGATGCCCATTCCTTTCTGCACAACAAGGGAATCTATCGTAGTATGGAAACTTCGATCATGTGATCCATAACGACGAATGATTGATATTTTAGATTACCTGCATGGCTTCAGGAGTAGTTTGATAAAATAACAATCATGTATGTTAATTTCTGCATTGTTGGTAAATACGGGTAAATTGTTTTAACTATTCTGCCTTTTCAGAAAATTGAGCCTTGAGGAAGATGTAGCAAATATATGGCCAGAATTTGGATCATTTAGAAAACATCAGATAAAGGTATAAACTTTGTGATTCAATTCCTGATATTCTTAATCCTATAAACTTTGTTATTCAATTCCTGATATTCTTAATCCAATAAAGCTATAAGTTTTGTTTGTTTTTTTATTTTAATTTTAGGTCCATCACGTCCTAAACCATACCTCTGGACTGCACAATGCTTTGGGAGAGCTTGGCACAGAGAACCCTTTGCTTATGGCCGACTGGGAGGAGTGTTTAAACCGTGTTGCCCTTTCAGAACCTGAGACTGAACCTGGCCAGGAGCAGCTGTATCACTATCTATCTTTTGGTTGGATATGCGGTGGGATTATCGAGGTACAATTGCCTACTATTCAGAACAGTTATTGGCACCTATTATTTTCAGTGCTTTTAAATATGTGGTGGAATCACTGTTTGTGTGACCGAGAATCTAATGTTCAAAACTTGCTTTGATCATTTTTCTAATTATCTATTCGGGTGGAACAGCATGCATCAAAGAGGAAATTCAAGGAGATTCTTGAAGAAGCATTTGTTCACCCCCTCCAAATTGAAGGGGAGTTTTATATTGGAATACCTCCAGGCAAGTATACTACGTTTTTTGCTTCATTAAACGCGAGCAATACATGTCTATTTTACTTTCTGTTGTTTTCTGTTAATGTGAAAGTATTGCTTCGGCTATATATCAGAATGTATTCTGGTAATCGTGAATCTGGGATTTCATAATTACCATGCCTTTTTCCTCCTATACTAGGTGTGGAATCTCGACTTGCAACCCTTACACCCAATACAGAAGACCTGAAGAAGCTTTCAGGGATTAGCGGTCGTACTGATCTGCCCTCCACTTTCCAGCCAGACAAAATTATGCAAGCTGCAACTGCATTGCCCGCTCTATTTAACATGCTAAATATTCGCCGTGCCATGATACCTGCAGCTAATGGACATTTCTCAGCACGTGCACTTGCACGTTACTATGCAACCTTAGTTGATGGTGGTGTTGTTCCTCCGCCTCATTCCTCTTCCTCAAAGCCAGCTCTTGGTAGCCACCCTCACATTCCCAAATTTGCTGATCAACCGTCACTGAAAAAACCGAAGGGTAACAGAAGCAAGAAGATAGCTGCTGCTTTTAGGAACAAGAGAACTAATAAGTATGAGAAGACCCCGCAAGATAGCAAGGACCAGGACATTGGTAGTCATAGTAGAAACACGAGCGGCGACAGTAACACTTGCAACGGAAGTGACACTGTGTTGGATGAGATCATTGTGAATCCTAATCCTCAAAAGGACGTCGTTAAGATATTTAACAACCCCAGAATTCATGATGCCTTCATGGGCATCGGCGAGTATTCAAACTTGGCTAAACCAGATGGGAGTTTCGGACTGGGATTTAAGAGGTATTATTCAAAGGACAGGTCCCTTATCGGCTTTGGCCACTCGGGCATGGGTGGCTCAACTGGTTTCTGTGACATAAAGAATCGGTTCTCCATTGCTGTAACATTGAATAAAATGTCGTTTGGTTTAGAGACCTCAAAGATAATCCAGTTAGTTTGTTCGGAGTTAAATATCCCGGTGCCAGAGGATTATCTGAGATACGCCGAAACAGGACCTAGTGATGGAAAACCTCTGATCAATTGAGGCTGGTAAATGGTAATTAAGCCTTTTTACCCTTCATCATCATTACAACCTTGTATTACACATTTTGATACGATTATATTCTTCTGGTTTTTACCCCAGATGAATGAGTGTAAGCAGTTATGTTGATTTCAATTTTATACAGCAATTATTTAAAAGTGAAACTTTGAACACAATTGAGATGGTTCATTTTCTGTCAATTTTCTTGTCCAGTATTTTAGCATTTGAAAAATTACTTAATAAACTAGACTCTGAAATTCCATCACAACGAGAAAATCTGTCATATAACTAGTTTTATACAAATGTGTATCTCGTGAGAGTTTGAAAGTTGACTATATGATTAGAGAGGTGGACATACAATTGTATAAACTACCATTTAAAAGCAACCCAACATAAAAAAAATTTCCGACATATATTATTTAATGCATTTCTCTTATCACATTATATATAGATAACGAACATTCAAGAACTTTTTTGTTCATAAAAACTTAAAAGTTTGAGATATAATATGAGAAATAAACACATAAATATATACAATCTGTTACACTTTAGAATCTCTTGTATAGAACGATTTAAAAGCTGGACGATCCAAAATATTTTTTTCTCATTTTGTAAATATTATTCTTGAAAGAATTTGCATCCACATGAAAGATTAGAAGTTTAAAATGGTGTGTTGCAGATCCCACGTGAGATAGTGAGCAGTGCATGCATTAGACCGAGAACATTGTTTAATTTAATTAGGAAATAGGTGAACAAATTAATGTTGCAAGTACGATTAAATAACTACAAAACGCGGTTTCTGGCATTTCTGTTCCTTCATGTGCACTAATAGGTGGAAGAAAAAGGAAAATCATCTCTGCAATAACAAATATGATTTCTTTGAGCTTCTTCATTTATAAAGAAACATTTTATCAGTGTGCTTCATGGCTCCATGCTTCCACCAAGTGCCATATATCGTTGTTTTTTTTTTTTTTTTTTGGCTTCAAATTGGAAGTAGATGCAATACCATATACAAGGAAACGAAATGGTTGTGTTATCGATCTGACACTCACAACAAGAGTTCGATATCACTGCTAAAACAAGTCATTAGATCAAAACCACTGGACTATGCTATATACTAACCATCATCTATCACAGTGGCTTTTCACTTATTTCACTGTATTGAAAGAAAAAAAAAATTGTTGATTCGACATGTTGAACCAAACTTTAGATTTCTAATCGACCATTTAGATTAAAGTTCCAAATAAATGTATCAAAAATTATTTGACATATTTGCTTGATTTTTCATAGCAAATGACAAGCTAATTGTTATAACAACATTTGTTGATGTACAAAATTAGTGAGGACTTTGGTACAACAGAAAATGTCAAGTTTGTGACCTTCGCTAGATTGCTCTGGTCACTAGTGTGAATAAGTATGTAAATGGATGGAGACAGATAAGCAAACACAAGATGTACGTGGTTCATCCAAATTGGCTACATCCATGGAGTAGATGAGTTTTCATTAATTGTGAAGGGTTTACACAAGTACATAGGTTCAAGCTCTCCTTTAGTGAGTACTAGTGAATGATTTAGTATAAATGACATTAGGCAATATTGTGGGAGAATGATCTCCTTTTATAGAAGAGTTTCTAGCTTTGTTCTGATATTGACACGTGTCGTGTTGTGATTGGCTTCTGATGTCGACACGTGTCGCACTGTGATTGGCCTCCTGCTTGGAGGGAAACTCTTCTGGGTCTTTGACAGTATAACGTTGACCGGTGCTCAGTAGTTTCGGGCTTAGTCAAGTATGGTACAAACATTAATCTCAAGTGTCGATTAAAATACAACTAATTTATTTTGATCCAGATTTATTTAAACCGACCAACCCTAAAACAAGTATGACAGCATCCCTTGTATATTGCACCAGTTCCACATAAAAGTTCATATTCTATACCATTTGCCAGCTTCTTAGGAATCTTAAAGATTTATCAAACAATAATTGTCACAATTATCATGATTAAGTATTGTTGCAATGGCACTCGTGTAATTTACCAAAAAAAACTCGGGCATTTCGCCATGGCAAACACTATAAAAACTGTGGACACTTTTGAAGGAAATCACACACATTTCATATTTCTCCATATTTGCAAACTTCATTAGGGTTTCTGTGCAGTGGCATTATGGGAATTACAGGAGTTTGCTCTAGGTTACTTGGTGACCTGGTTCAAGCCATTGGAGGAGTCCCATCCAGTTCAGCAAGCAAAGGAGCTCACATTGATCAGTGTGATCAGTACTCCAATTGCAAACCACAAAGCATTGCAACCAAAGTTGATGAGTCCATGGCAAGGGCACTGATCACAGTGTTTGGGATGGAAACAAATGGAAGAATCAAGAAGGAAAAAGTGAGGCGCGTCGTTGAAAATCTTGGACTAATACGTAATGAGGAAGACCAGACGGGCTTCGATTTACCTGGGGATGATCATGAAGTGCCAGTGGAGGAGGTCCTTGGTGGATTGGAGGATAACGAGTCCGAGCGCAGCGAGCTCCTGCGTGAAGCATTCAAGATTTTCGACGAGGATGGCAACGGGTTCATAGAGGCTGTGGAGTTGAAAAGGGTTTTAGAGTGCTTGGGGTTGGGTAGTGGGTGGGAGATGGATCAGGTTGAGAAGATGGTCAAGGTTGTGGATTTGAATTTGGATGGTAAGGTTGATTTTGGAGAGTTTGAGTTAATGATGGGGTAATTGAATTGTAATTAGCTTTTTTATTAAGATCAAGATGCTTAATTATTATTCTTTTATTTTCTTCAAACAAATGTTGTCCTAATTGTAAATTCAATGGATTCATAACCTTTTTTCCTCTGCAATGTGCAATTTTTGTTGTTTCTTCTTTTCCTTTATTTTAAGCGTCATTTTGGTTTCGCTTCCTAGTTAACTTAATTGTTAGATTGAAATCTTATTATTTTTTTAATTTTTTATTAAAGTCCTTTGACTTTGTACATCTCAGCATTTTAGTATTACTATATTTCCATGTCATCTTTTTGATATCTTAAATAAAAACCTGTAATTTAAAATATTGATTGCAGTCCAACATTTAAGGGATTAAAATCCAAGAATTTATGTAATTCAAAATCCTAGTATTATGAGATTCAATCTATTGATCAAGTATAAAAGAGATTTAAAATTTTAAAAATTCAAAAATTTGTGGGATCATATATGTACAAATCTCAAGAATTTTGTGAATTATATTGATTAGTATTAAGGGAAATAATGTACCCCATGAATTCATACATACAAAAGCAATGTCCCCACGAACTTAGACCAAAAATAATGTATGTACTCATACATTAATAGCATATGGGTACATACCGAATTTACAAGAAAACTCATGGGTACATTTGAAAACTCAAGGAAAAGAATGTACATCATACCACATTGTTTTATAGACATGCACATGTGGGTACATAAAATGCAGCAACCTTAAAAACCATTTTACATAATATTCTCCAAAAATTTTGTACCCACATATTTATGTAAAACGAATTTGAAATAACCAAAACATATTATAGAAATAGATATATTAAAACAAAACATGTAGATTAAAAATGTACGCATGGATATAAGTGTAGCCAACCAGACATTGAATAATCAAGACTAATATATAATAATAAAAGGAAGAAAAAATAAAAGAACAAAAGAAGACAACTTCAAAATGGTACAGTTTTAACATAGCCCACTCACTTTACAGTCTCTACATATTTGAATCAACCAAATTCCTTGAGAAAGCGACGCCTGCATTGCCTTGCCTATGCCACACAAATCTCACAAGCCAATAAAACCATTGATGCTAATTTGTATTTTAATCACAATAGGTTTATTCAACATATATGCATTGGATCAATTCAGGAATGGAGAAAATGGAGAAAATTGGGTTTGGGGTGTTGTAGATTCCGGATGTGCACAAGGGAAGAAGAAGAATGGAGGAGTTCAAATGGATTTTCCTTGTTTTAAATTTGCTCATATAATTTATTTTTCCTTAAATGTAGAAAGAAATGAGATTTCATTTATGATGACATGTAATATTTTAAACACTAAAATGATGACATGGAATAAGTCAAAGGACCTTGATCTAAAATAGAAAAACAATATGGTTTCAATAAATGTAATATGAAAATAAGGGATGGGAGCCTAATTTTTCTTTATTTTATTTTTTTGAAAAGATACGATATTCATTAATAAGAAATGGATACATACATCAATGAGGATAGGGTGCTAACAAAGGGCCTCGATAAAAACATTGCCGGGGTTTTCAACTCGGTCGAAGGGAAAAAGAGTGTCCCACACTAACATAATTAATTAGGAATTACTATCCTCAAAGAGAAGATCAAGAATTACATCAGGGGGTTCCTCAAACCCAGTCACAATATTACCATAACTCAAGCTCATACGCGCTAGCCTGTGTGCCACCTTGTTCGTCTCCCTTCCACTTTGGCAATGAATGAACAATTGACCGCATGTCATTTAGAATGTTTCTAGATGTGAGGTGACATCACTTCCTTCATTTTTTTTAGTCCTACCATCAAAAACAAAGCATCAACTTCAAGAACCAAAGCTGGGAATTGCCACTCCTTGACAAACATAGCCGGGTCCCTTGCTGCCATCATCTCAGCCAGCTGCGGGGAACAAATGGCAGTGTGTTATGTCCCTTTTGTTGCTATAAACTCCCCCTTCTCATTTCGAGTCACCACCCCAACACCACCTACCTTGTGTTGTTCATCCCAGGTTGCATCAAAGTTACATTTTACCCAGCCCAATTCCGATTTCTTCCATTTCTTTGGTTTGTTGCTGCTACGTGTTTGATTCTTCCCATGCCATCGCTGGAATTCCTGTAACCAACTTTGTGCTTTGGAAACCAACTCCAACGGTTGAAGCGCCTTTCCCTGCCATAAAAACGAGTTCCGTTCCTTCCAAATGCTCCAAATAATCACAACAAATCAAAGCTTTCTCTTGATAAATCACTAGCCAGTCTTGTGAACCAATCCACCAAATGTGATCTCAATCATTCAACCTCAAATAAAGAAATCATTTTTCTTTTCTTTCTTTTGTCTGACAAAGGCATGAGGTTTATATAGAGGGAATGTTGAGAATCGAACCACTGAAGCTACAAGCTTACACGATTAGATAATTTTGCGTGAACAATTAATTTTACACAAACAAATTATGATTACAATAAGATTGAGTGTTATTAGCAGTGATGATAGAACACTATATAATCGAAAATAAAAATACTAAATTATCCATAAATCGTTGTCAAGTATTCAGCTATACTGGCATAGTTGCAACCTTGCACCTTCCCTTAGTGCAGGCACACCCAAAAAAAGAGAGTGAATTGTCTGACATTTTTGTAAATGACATCAAACTTCATCAGTTGGACTAATTAACTTAAGTCAGCGCCACTAGATGTGGGATCATGCCTAAATAAAAAAAATGAGGTTGATCATGGAGGCGATTTTTTACCATTAATTAAATATCGGATCAAATGCCCGAATAGTATAAACGAGGTCACTGTTCTAAAAATCCCCGCCTAGGAACTAGGCCCCAGCCCACCGCCCCGATTAATGCCTAGGCCCCAGCCCACCGCCTAGACCACCTAGGCACCCGCCTAGGTTACAACTCACTTAAACAGAAAATACATAACTTTCATTTTGCATTTTGTTTTTTTTCCAATAAATTGTAAGAGACTTGTTGCATACTTGAATGAACAAACATTATATCCTTATTTCGCATGTTTTCATTATGTTCCAATACTTCATGATATATATGCATTCTATTTTGTAGTTTATGATGAAATTATATATATTTCAAGTAGAAGCAGACACTTATTTACCTGAAATATGATAGATTTACTTAAATCTGCCTAGTCCGCCTAGGCTCCCGCCTAGCCGCCTAGGCGCTAGGCCCCAGCCCGCCGCCCGACTAGCGCCTAGCGATTTTTAGAACCTTGAACGAGGTTGATCATTTGCGCGATTTTTACCATTGATTAAATGTGAGATCAAATGCCTGAATAATATAAATGAGGTTGATCATTCGTGAGTTTTTTGACCGTTGATCAAATATGAGATCAAATGCGATTTCTAACTATTGATCAAATATGGATTATTTGGTGATCCACGGTCAAAAATCACCACCTGCAGACTCGTAGACGAATGCCTGTAGCATAGCAGGGCTTGAATATAAAATCTTTGACATTAAGTTGAGTGCAGCGTGCAACTCTGGATGTGCGTGCTTTGCTAACTAAGGAGGTGAGACAAGCATATGTGGATGGATCCAAACGTTTCAACTACAAAACGCGGTTTCTGTGCTTTTCATGTGGGCACTTCCTCAAGTAAAAGGAAAAGCATTTTCCTTAATTATATAACACAGTTGGCACCATGATCTTCCCTCTTTGCAACCTCAATTATTATACAGAAACAAAAAGAAAGAAGAATCTGTGGACTTATGGAGTTTGTGCGTCAAAATCGAAAATAATTGAAAATTCTATAATGTACTGGTGTATGAGTTTCGTCAATGTAATGGATGGTTAGATTTGCATGTTACAATTAAAACATTCCAATTTCTTCACTAAAATGCAACACTTTACATGAGAACAAGCTAGGAAACCATAAAAATGAAAGAAGAAAAGTGAAAGAAAAGGAGACACTTAGAACTACTTAGAGATCTGCCTAAAGCATATTATAAGACATATTCGATCCAATTGGCAGGGCTACGGGCGTTACAATCGTTTTACTTTATCACCACATATCCGAGACACAGCTAACAGTATCGCTCATCATCAGGTTACTCAGATTGCTATTAGCCATACCAGCATTTCCGAGTCCAAGGCCTGCGTTCTGTCCAGAGACTGCAATTCCAGCATACGGAGCATCCTGTCCGTGAACCGTAATGGTTGGTGAGACGTGTGCTGCTACCCCGCGCACATTGTGAGGGTTGAGTGGTTGCGGCGTGCCTAGATGACCTTGAAGAATTTGATTCAAACTAGAGGTTATCGAGACCCGAGCAACCAGATCTTCAGCTAGCTTCACCTAAAATTAAATCATCATTCCTTAGTGACATCCCTTAACGTTTTACAACTGTTACGTTGTCTTTAAATACGCATACATACCCATGATTAGTACTTTTTTTTCTGTGTATTATAATTTGATATAGAATTCGTTAATCGCTGACAGCCGTGTCAGTAAATTGTCATGGTTTGGCTATATATGTACTACTACACTCACTTGCAAGCACAAGGCAAATTAGAGGCTCTGTTCCAGAGTCCATTCACCCTCTTTAAACCTCTATAAGTTTGCTTCTTTTCTGTTTTCTTTTTATCATCTTGTTCACCGTCACGATTGCTTTGCCTAACATTTTGATAGTTTCACGTTTAAACACTCTCCGATGTTATTTTATACCTTGGCTTTCAAGGCTTCCACGTCCGATTTCAATACTCTATTATTTGTATCAGCGTCACGGAACTGTTGAGAAGCATCCGTAAGCTGCATACATAGGGTTGAATTTTCTCGTCTCAGTTGTTCAGCCTGAAATAAAACCATGAAGAGAGCTTATGCATCAGACTTTGTTCAAATTACTCAGTGGATAATTACAAACTTGACAAGTCCAAATTACTCAATGGATTATCACAAACTTGACGCGGAAAACAATTAATCACTAGTCACTGCACACTAAACATTGTTCTGGTCAAGACTCCACCAAAAATATTTGATACCTGCAACTCGAGCTCCGCCAGATGTGCTTGCTTTCTTCTTCTTGATCGCCTAGCAGACTCCCTGTTTGAGACCATCCTGCAGGGTGGTGACAAGGTAATGCAGCTTTGGATCAATTCCCACCTTTAAATGAATGGAAACAATAGAATATCGATAATATGATAAGCAATTTAGCCTCGTTTTTTTGTCCCTCGATTTTCCTTTTGATATATTCAACCTAAAAGCCAATAAGAAAAAGTATGCATGAGGAGAAAAGGGGCGTGAATCGTTTCCCATATGGAATACCTTCTAATGCGTTTTATATCGAGGGGGTCTGTGCTGTCTCCACATGGACCAAATTCCATCTCAAAATCATCCTCATCGGATTGTTCTCCGGACGAGCCACTGTAGGCTCCTCTTGCTTGGTTATCTCTGCCAATCGGTTTAGCAGCCGATGTTGGACAGCCAACTGATAAACCATATATCAAAACCACTAAATCACACAACAAGCAACAAATGGCACCCGAAACACAAACATAGCACGCATAAAAAAGTGATGAAAACAAAGACAAGCAAGCGTAAAGGTGTAAGCTTGACGTGTTTTTCTGAAACCATACCACAAATCGATGACTGGGAATCCATGGTTGCCGAGATGCAGGAGTTTTTTGGAGTGAGATTTTGAGTGCAGAGTAGGGTCTCTGTCAGTTCACCAAAGCTTGAAAACCCATCCATTATATCCTGCATATATGGAATACATCAGGGGTGGGCAAACGGATCCTGGATCTGCGGGTCCAAAAATTATAAATACAAAACGGGACCGGCAGGGCCGATTCCTTGTAAATAACGGGACCGGCCGGTTCTAAAAATTAGATAAAAGGGGTACCCGGCGCGGACCATTCATTCCAACTGATTAAATCTCTACTGTTCATTCAATACATATATATACACTTTGTGAATCAAGTGACCGCAGCTAGAAATCAAAATTTGATACTTCATTTTATGCTTGTCTTGTAATGGCTGCTATGAGCTTTAGGTAGAGTCTCAAAAAGTCACTCACAAAGAAACCAACTTAATGATTTCCAAAAAAAAAAAAAAGAAACCAACTTAATTATGGAAAACTAAATAAGATTACAAAATAGAGTATTAATAATATAATCAGAAATTATTCACGCGAATGGACAACTAACTATTCCATACCTTAACCTAACTCGATTGTCCAAATATAAGATTGGTAATTTTTTTCACACCCAACTTGTATTAGATAGTGCATTCCTATGTGTATCAGTTTTGAGCGTCTTAATAGCATTACAATAACAACTTATCCATAGAAAATATTTTGTTATGTGCTGAAAATAAATCCATAATTTTTTTTTTTCCAAAAATAAAACATCTCTAGGATTTAGAATTCTATGTGTTTCTCAAACAATTGACATAAGCCTCCCCATCACCAATGACTTGTTAAACTGGAACCCCTCAAGCACGATTAATTACCAGTTGAAGTATGATTAATTACCCAAGAAAAATGAATTAATTAACCAAATCTACCATCACCTTTTTCTTGAAATAATTAAACAAAATAATTATGCTTTCATTTTCGACCCCACTACGACGACGTTTGAGTCAAAATATTAAAACCACATATATAAACATGTCAAATTTGTTCCAAAAAAATTTACATGTCAAATTGCATTGGATGACGTGGCACTGGACTACGGCGTCCGAAAGTCCCGGAAGGTGAGAAAGAGCGAGCGTGACTAACCTCATTTTTGAAAGCGAAGCTGAGGTCGCCGGCGCAAACATCGCCGGAAAATACATCTGCACTGGCGAAATTCCGGTATTTCGCCCAATATTCGTCCATTTTTTCATCCTGGTGCCCTTGAGTATCAGCGCCCTCCTGACCGATCATGGACTTGTCCATTAAGTACTCCAAGGCCTCGCCAAGAGAAAACTCCCGCTTCAATTCGAAGGGAGACGACGCCGTTTGGGAGTGCACCGACACATCGCAAGCCGGCTTTTGCTCCATTTGGGATCTCCGTGCTACCTCCGGTGAGATTAGCGCAGAGAGAGAGGGGGGAGAGAGAAGGGGGAGGGAATAAGAGCGGAGGGAGTGGGTATAAATAGCAAAAATGGGATGCGGGAAAGTACGTAAGGAAAAGTGGGCGGCAGATGAAGTTAAAGTTTAGCGGTAGGTTAGATTACGGAAATGCCCTTGGGAATTATACGAAATGGCGCGAGATGTAGGTTTTGTGGTAATTGCACATGACGGGATCTTCGTGTGCAAGTAATGCAATACTTTATTTATTTTATGAAGATCTGGACCGTTGATTTCTAGAATGTGAAAAGAATCATCATGCTGACACGAAACAAGTTGGTTGTTTGGTGGCCACCTGAATCTGGAAGGGTTTTCAGTTTTTTTTTTTTTTTTTGACAAACGATAATGTTAATAGGTTAAATTGTTAATTATTAGGGTTTTGGGTTCTTTGGTTAGAAGACGAAAAATTTGTTTGAATGAAGCTTACGAAAACATCGATTAGGCAAAGGCAATTGCTTACTTAGTAGTTATGTCTGATTGTTTTCTTTTTTTCAATAGTGTAATTTGAGCTTAAGACTTCTCAAAATATTTATACTAAGAGCTAGTTCAAAATGTTTTACAATTTTCATATATTATGCTGTCAAATTGCTCAAATTTATTGTTTATTTACGTTTCTATGTTATGTTTTCAGATTACTTAAAGTTATTGTTTATGTCAAACTATGTTTTAGGGTATGGCCTTGATAAATAAAGTTTGTCAAAATAGCATATCAAAACAGAATGACATGTTAAATTCTAAAATGAGATTATCAATATGTTCGTTTTGACACGAACACGAAACGATCAGTCAATCCGAACGCATACGTACTTAATGTGTTACATGATTAAACTGTTTAATATTCATAAGTACAAAATGGCATGTAAAATCAAAGATGAAATTAGATGCAAGATTATTTGGGGCCACATATTTAAATAGGTTACCTAATAGAATTGTTATAGTGAATTATTGGTCCTTATATGTGTAATGGAAGGTCTAACTAATTTATTCAACCATTTTCACTATAAGGCTATATTTGATGATGTCCTTCTATAGACTTGGCTCTTCTTATTTGATAGGTCCTTGTCAATAGTAATTTGACATGCTTTCAAGTAGTGAGGAGCTAGAACTATGAATAATAATAATAATTTTTTTAAATGGTGATGCTAAGTCCACACAACCTAGCCTTTTAGAGTTCCTTAGGTGGGTTGAATGAGATTGAGCCTTAGAGATAGGATTAGATTGGCAGACGCTTATAAAACAAGACTTGTAACTCAAATACAAGGATAGGTTATATAACTCACTTTATTGTGGATTTATAACCCATCATGTTCAATCATGTCCATCTCACATTTTGACACACCAAACAATAGACGAAACTTAAGTCCATTTTAATTGATCACAACATATCCCATCTGGCCCACCAAATGGGACCTTACATCATACTCTTTAATCACAACACTAGCTAGTGCATATCATTAGCAGTATGATATTGCTTTAAGCGATACTAGCATCAGTTATTCATATGTTTGTAACGGCTGTAAGTCATCAATGCATTACGAATGGGCCACAATTTTTTACGGATGTGTAAGTGACTAATATATTAAAGACAAGTGTGTTAAAGATATTCTTATAGATGGGCTAAGTGTTTTGCTTTATGCCCTTGGCATTGGAGCTAATATGGAAATGCATAGTGGCCTATGCCCTTAACATATTTCATAAAGTTTCCTTGTAATTTCGTGGACATAAAGTTTGAATTAGAGATTTTAATCAAGTAAGGACTCTCTATGTTCTTTAATCAATTTGGAAAAGCTTTAAACTAAGGTCGTCACCAATGTAATGTAGTCAAAAAACCAACAAAAGATCACACTATGCAATCTTCCATCTTTATGTGCAAAACATATAAATTAAATTAAATTAATGCCTTGAAGGCAAAGCATATGGCTAGGGTTGAATGGTTTGTTTAGGTAAATAGAGTGGATCTCTAAGGACTTTTTTTAAGTGTGGAAAAGCAATGAGGGAAGCTTGATTTGGGCAAGCACCGACCTAAAGAATAAGTGTAGTGATGATATCCACAAACCTTTTTTATTTCTCATAATTTTCTCTCAATTTTCAACCGTGGTAATGAATAAATTGAAAAAGATCAATGCCAAAAAATTATTAAGTATGTGTACAACGTAAAAGTGAGTGTGAATAGCACTTTCTAAAGACATGGATGCTTTGCATGCCTTGCTTAAAAGGAGGGTTTTCTCCTCCACTTTCTTTTGAGTTTTACTTTTTTTTAAAGAAATTAGCTTTGGATTTTGCTTTTTCATGGCTTTATTTACTCTTATTTAAGACCAGGTAATACCTAACTTTTTTTCAAGGCGAATCAGAAAAGCCCCCACGTCAGAATCACCACGAAAAACGTAGTCTAAATTCTTGCAAATATAAAAATGACCAAGTGGCCAAAAAGAAAAACATCAGAAGTTTTCGAATGGTTTAATTGTAGCAATAGTCTGTGAATTTTATCTCCAGTTTAATTTAATTTTTGAATTTTTATATTAGTTTCTCTAATTTTTCGAATTTAACAATGTTTTACCTTTGGTGATTTTCACGAATGCTCTTTTTTTTTTCCCATTAAATCTAGGGATATAAAAGGAATTTCAACTTAAAACTTCACAAAAAAAAAGGCTAAAAAAATGAAAATTTATACATTAATATCTAAAAGTTAAAACAAAATGACATTAGAACTATAAAATAAGAATTAAAATGGTTAGATTTTAGCAACTTGTAAATATTAGACAATGTGATTTCGAAGTTGGTAGGAGATCGAACTGTGGCTGAACTTAAACAATTAAAAAAATCACAAATTGGACTATGGAAAAAAAATTGTATGTATTCAATTTTCTAACACAAAAAAATCTGGTCCGTTTAGGTTTTTTTTTTCTTTTTCCTTTCTCATTTCTCATTTTTTAATTTATTTTTTGTGATGTGGGATGAAGTTACTAATATACTCCTAAATTTAACCGAAAGATAGATGACGTTAGTGAAAATGACAAATTGTCATATTGTTAAGTTCAAGGACTAAAGAAATTAATATGAGAATTTAGGGACTAAAATTAAACTAAGGGTAAAATTCAGAGACCATTGCTACAATTAATTTCTTTAATGAAAGTGAAATATTGGACTAAATTTTCTATACCAAAAATGTGACAGCCCCTCCCGAAATATATTTTATCGATGGTGTGAATTGACTAAATTACCCTTAAATGTTGAGTTGTGTTGCGTGGAATGAGCTTAGTATTTGGACCAATTAAATCCATTTCCTGAGCTTTTGGGACCCAATAGGAAACTTAAAATTTGTTTTAGTGTTTTGTGGTTTGTGGGGTGACAAATCTGGACCATACACACCAACACATCCCGTTGACTCTCTCTCTCTCTCCTTCTCGATTTCCTTCCATTGTCCGTACAATACGTACGGTCAACCTCCCAACTAGCTTAATCACTAATGGATCGAGCTAGATGAGGACGTTTTTGAACTCCTTGCAGGCTTAGGAGTAGAGTCGTACCTTTTGTTTGAGGTAGGGACCTGTAGAAATCGATATATCCGAACTCCGACGAGGGGTGATTTTTCCTCCGTCGTGATTGCGAAGGTTTTAAGTTGTTTTGAGACCTAAGAAGGTATTATTCTTGCTTTTCTAGCACGTTGGATCAATTTTGGAGTGATTTTGACGTAAGAACACTCGGGTTTATATAGTTGCAAGGTTTGGCCGGTTTCCTCGAGTTTTTCCGGCGAGTTTCTGTTGAATTTAGGTCCCCCAAAGTGGTAAGAATGTGTTCTACTCGTTGTAAGCTTCAGTTTGGTACAAATTTCATTGAATTTAGTTGAGTATTGCACGAGATATTGAAGTTTAAAGATTTTTCCAGTTTCCGGCGATAACAGTCGCACCGACGGCGGACTCCGGCGAACCAAGGAAGAAGGAGGAGAATATTCCGTCAAAGTTGACGAAATATGCTAACAGCGTCAGGTATCTTTAACGGTATATGCTGATTTTTAATAGAATATTCCTTAATGCCGTTAGGGAATTCGTCAGTGTGCCAGGCACGTGCCTACACGTGAGGGCGCGTGGGTGCTTGGAAATTTTTTCTAAAAATATGAGGTTGTTCCTGAGGTGGAGTAGGTCATGGTGGAATATTCAAATACCTCAATTGAGCTATGTATGAGAAGTTATTACCTAGTTTTGTGTATGCTCTTTAAAATAACATTTATATAGTTGTTTCGCATATAGGTGAGACCTATCCTGAGGACGAGCGCAGTCAAGCGAAGCTCGGGGGTTACAACCCTTCCACATATCAGTGAATGGGCTTTTGGTTTTCAGTATATACTTATATACTTGGTATTTTCCCAGAAAATGTGTTTAAATGAAATTATATTTTGAAATGCTATGCCTATTGATTTATACTTAGATTATGAATTAGTATAGCATGCATAAATGTGATTTGACGTTGTGGACGATCATGTAAGTACCAGGTAAGTTGTAGACTGTTTATATGTGAATTGATGATTATGTGAAATGTGTTGAGAGTTCATAAACTTGCACCCCGGTGTTAGTGCTCTCGTCTGTGGCCAGGGCACATGCCTTCACATGATGTTCACCTTCCACACCGCACGCTCACCTTGGATCTAAGTTAGGTGCACAGTCATGTCGTACAGACCACTATAGGTGGTTCCGACTCATAGGTGACCCGTAATTATTCGCACAGTCTTCATGTGATCGTAGCATTAAAGCGTATTTATTTACACCCAGTCCTGTCGTACAGACCACTTTAGGTGTTTCCGACTCGTGTGCAGGCGTACTTGTTGAGTTATAAATTCAGCCGTACATGCCACTTTAGGTAGATCCGGCTGCTATGTTATTTCACCTGAGTTACTTATTCTATTATTTTGAGATATTTAGCATGGCCTACTTATGAATATCGTTTTCTGATAATGGTTTTGAGATATGTATATATATATTCTTTTTTTTTGGGAAATTATACAGGTTTTACGGCGAGGGGTTAGAACTTTTGATAAATGAAATGGTTTTGAAAAGCTTTGTTTTTGTCCACTCACACTTTCTGTTTTGCGCCCTTCCAGGTTCTAGTTAGGAGTGCTTGTTGGTGGCTTACGAGGAATTCACGGCATCTCTGACATATTATCACTTATGTAGGATTACCTTGGTGTTTTGTAATTAGTATTCGTCTTGCTGGACTGCACTTAGGCTACTTATGCTCTGATTGTGAACTCACACTTAATATCGCACTTGCATATTTTCTTATTTAGTGCTCTAGTTAGTTTGGTTTTTATTTATTTGCATTTCTTTATATCTTTATTGCTTCCGCACTGTGCACATGGCTATGTCACCCTCACGTGATAGCCAGCATGCCTCGATCTAGGTCGAGATGTATCATTTTGGTATCAGAGCTTAGGTTTGGCAGTCCTGCATATTTTGTGATTATTATAATTATTTTGGTTTCTTCTATCAGAATTATGCCGCCTTGTAGAGAGCCACATCCTTCAGTTGAGCCTAGTTTCCCTGATATTGCTCAGTTAAGGGAAGCTATAGCTAATGTTATTCAGTCTTCGCTTCATCCTCCCCAAAGGACTCCTCTGGACACTGTATATAATTTGAAGTTGAATCATTTCATGGGTAATGAAGGGTCTGAAGGAGCAGAGAAATGACTTAATCATCTTGAGACGAATTTCCGTTTGATGCATAGGCAGGGGAATCTTCCAGAGGATAGGTGGATTGAGATGACTACCTAGTTTTTAGGTGAGCAGCCTGCATCCTGGTGGAGACAGGAGTCTTATCAGTTGTCACCAGAGGAAGCTGCTGATTGGGAAAATTTTAAGTAGTTATTTCAGAAAAGATTCATTCCTGCAGAGTATATAGATCGCAAGAAACAAGAGATTACAAATTTGAAGCAGGGGAAGATGACGACTAATGAGTACTACAGGAGGTTTACTAACTTATCTCGCTATCATCCGGAGGTTGCTGCTAATCCAGTTGAGATGCTTCATCATTTTAGATTGGGTACTAAAAAAAACTGGCGTTCGATGGCGACCACAGCTTCTTGTGCTACTTACCAAGAGTTTTATGAGGTTTTTCTGCGAATTGAAGATTCAGAAAATATGCCTAGTGATAGTGAGGAGGAAGAAAAGGATGCAAATTAAAAGAAAATTGATAAAGGGAAAGGTCAATCATCTTTGGGACCTCACAAGACTCAGAGTTTAAAAAAATGTGGAACTAGTTCCAGTTCTTCTAGTGGGGGTATGAGCTCCACTAGTCAGAAGAGAGGTGTTAGATTTTCTAGGGGTTCTCGTTTTCAGAGGCAGAGAGATTCTGGTGGCACATGTGCACCTTTTATGTCGTAGGTGTAATAATCGGCACTTTGGAGAGTGTAGGTGAGGCAGTAGCGAATGCTATACTTGTGGTCAAATGGGGCATAGGGCTATGCATTGTCCCCAGAATCAGCAGAGGTCCTAACAGCCATCTTTACCACCATCAGTGCCGATTCAGCAAGTTCAAGGATCTAGCAATTATGGCCAGACGGGTCGTGGAGGTTCTTATCATTACTAGGGGATGTAGCTCCTTATTCTGTAGGGCAGTATCAGCACCCACATGACCCGTATCAGCAGAGTGGGTATCCTCAGTATCTTGGAGGTTATACGTCATATCCTCCCTATTCAGCTGGTGGATCTCAATGGTATCCTGGAGGATAGTCTCAGCACGTAGAGGTTACTTCCAGTAGTGCGGGATCTTCAAGGTAGCCTAGTCAGTCGAGTTAGGAGCGAGGTGTGCAGAGGGGAATAATCAAGCTAGCAGAGGTCGTGGAGGTCAACAGCAGGCCCAGAGACGTATTCATCACTTGACATTGTAGGATGCTCAGAATAATCCTGATTTGATCATGGGTACGTTGAATATTCTTGGTCATTTTGCTATAGTATTAATTGATTGTGGTGCTACGCATTCTGTTATTTCTCATATGTTTGCTCAGTTGACGCAACCTCATCCTACACCTCTTGGGTATCATTTAGAGTTTGCGATGCCTAGAGGGGAGAGATGTTATGTTAGTTGTGTATTTCCAGGATGTCCCGTGCTAATGGATGATGTAGTTATGCCAGCTAATCTCGTCCCATTAGATATTGTGGATTTTGATGTGATTTTGGGCACAGATTGGTTGCATTACAATCGTGCCAATATAGATTGCTACTTGAAAACAATTACTTTTCATCGTCCTGGAGTACCCGAGGTTACTTTTGTGGGCGAGCGTAGTGGGGTGAGGCATGGTGTTATTTCGGCCATAATAGCTAATAAGTTGTTAGAGAAAGGTTGTCAGGGATATTTGGTTCATGTAATGTTGAATGATAATGTTCCTAGCAGTGTAGAGGATGTTCGAGTGGTCAGGAATTTTCCTAGCCGCAAAACCGAGACGTGGAGTTCACTATTGATTTGCTTCCAGGTACAAATCATATATCTTTAACTCATTATCGAATGGCTTCTGCTGAACTGAGGGAATTGAAGATTCAATTGCAAGAATTAGTTGATAAGGTTTTATTCAGCTTAGTATTTCACCCTGGGGAGCTCTAGTGTCATTTGTGAGGAAGAAAGACAGGACTTTGAGGCTATGTATTGATTATAGGCAATTGAATCGGGTAACAATTAAAAACCGTTATCCATTGCTACGTATAAAATATTTATTTGATCAGCTTCAAGGTGCCTGTGTGTTTTCTAAGATTGATTTGAGGTCTGGTTACTATCAATTGAATATTAAAAGTGAAGATGTTCCTAAGACAGCTTTTAGGACTCGATATGGTCATTATGAGTTTCTTGTGATGCCATTTGGGTTAACTAATGCATCTGCAACTTTTATGAATTTGATGAATCAAGTATTCCAGCAATATCTAGACAGGTTTGTTATTGTTTTCATTGACAATATTCTGGTATACTCTAAGTCCAAATCAGAGCATGTTCGACATCTTACTTTGGTGTTGAAAAAATTAAGGGAACATCAGTTGTACGCTAAATTTAGCAAATGCCAATTTTGGCTGGATCAAGTGGCATTTTTGGGACATGTCATATCTACTCAAGGTATTCAGGTGGATTCTCAGAAAGTGGCAGCTGTTGAGAAATGGGAGCAACCACGAACTGTCACTGAGGTGCGAAGTTTTCTTGGTTTAGCAGGTTATTATTGACGGTTTGTTTAAGATTTTTTAGTTATTGCATTACCGCTGACAACGTTAACCAGGAAGGATGTTAGGTTTGAGGGGGATGATAATTGTGAGCAGAGTTTTCAACAGTTGAAATATTGTCTCACTTATGCACCTGTTTTGGCGCTTCCAGATGATAGTGGTAATGTTAAGATCTACAGTGATGCTTCCTTGAATGGTCTGAGATGTGTGTTGATGCAACATAGTAGGGTGATTGCTTATGCGTCACGACAGTTGAAACCTTATGAGATGAATTATCCTACTCATGATCTTGAGCTAGTAGCTATCGTCTTTGCTTGAAGATTTAAAGACATTATCTTTATGGCAAAAAATGTAAGATCTTTAAGGATTATAAAAGTCTTCAGTATATTTTTACTCAAAGGGATCTTAATATTCGACAAGGAAGGTGGATTGAATTACTCAGTGATTATGATTGCAAGATTGAGTATCACCCTGGTCGTGCGAATGTAGTGGCGGATGCAATTAGTAGGAAGCCTCAAGGGAGAGTTAATGCTTTGTACGCTTGTCATGTTCCTCTTCTTACGGATTTAAGGTCCACTGGAGTAAAGTTAGGAGTGGAAAATCGAGAGGAAACCTTACTTGCTAATTTTCAAGTCAGGTCAATATTAATTGATCGAGTGCTAGAAGCTCAGATGAATAATGAAGAAACCCATGAATTAATTCAGGCAAGGAATGATGGGAAAAAGAAAGATCTCAGAATTCGCGAGACTGACGACATGCTTATGCAGGAGAATAGAATGTACATGCCGAATAATGTGGAATTAAAGAAAGAAATTTTGGATAAAGTGCACTGTTCGGCTTATGCAATGCATCCTGGAGGTACTAAAATGTATCATACTATTCGACCATTTTATTATTGGCCGGGTATGAAAAAAGAAATTGCTGAGTATGTAAGTAGGTGTGCTATTTGTCAGCAGGACAAAGCTAAAAGGAAAAAGCCACTTAGATTGATGCAACCACTTTCCGTTCCACATTAGAAATGGGAAAACATTACCATGGACTTTGTGTACAAGCTTCCTTATACATGAAATGGTTATGATGGAATTTGGGTGATAGTTGATCGGCTTACTAAGTCAGCGCATTTTATTCCAGTGAGGGAGAAATATTCTTTAAGCCGATTAGCTGAATTGTTCATATCGAAGATTGTGAAGTACCATGGGATTCCATTTAGTATTATCTCGGACCGGGATCCTAGGTTTACTTCTAAATTCTGGGTGGCATTTCAGGAGGCTCTTAGTTCGAGATTACTTTATAGTACGACATATCATCCCCAGACAGACGGACAATCTGAGAGGACTATTCAGACACTGGAATATTTGTTAAGATCTTCTATCTTACAGTTTGGCTACACCTGGCATTAGCGGTTAGATTATATGGATTTTCCATATAATAATAGCTACCATTCAAGCATCGGTATGTCACATTTTGAGACACTTTATGGCAAATCTTGTCGTACACCCTTATGTTGGTCAGAAGTTAGTGAAAGAGTTTTGGTGGGCCCTGAGATTGTAGATGAAACTACTCAGAATATTCAGGTAATTAAGTCTAACTTGAAAGCGGCTTATGATCAATAGAAAAGTTTAGCAGACAAGCATGCCACGGACCGAGTGTATAAAGTTGGTGATTGGGTGTTTTTGAAGCTATCACCATTGAGAGGTGTGGTACAGTTCAGGAAGAAAGGTAAGCTAAGTCCTAGGTACATCGGACCGTATCAGATGAAGTTGCTTACAGGTTTGAGTTGCCTCCAGAGTTGTCTAAAGTGCACGATGTTTTTCATGTTTCCATGCTTTGTCATTATGTTTCTCATCCATCACATGTGATACCTCCTCAACCATTGGAAATTAATCCGGATTTGACTTATGATGAGGAACCAGTGACGATTTTGGATTGGAAAGATAAAGCTTTGAGGAATAAGACCGTGTGATTGGTGAAAGTTTTGTGGAGGAAGCCACCTAGGAGACTGAGGAACGTATGAAGGAAATGTATCCACACTTATTTTATGGTTATTAGTGGTTGTGCATTATTGTATGGAATTTCGAGGATGAAATTTTCTTAAGAGGGGTAGGTTGTGACAGCTAGTCCCGAAATATATTTTAACAATGGTGTGAATTGACTAAATTACCCTTAAATGTCGAGTTGTGTTGCGTGGAATGAGCTTAGTATTTGGACCAATTAAATCCATTTCCTAAGTTTTTGGGACCCAATAGGAAACTTAAAATTTGTTTTAGTGTTTTGTGGTTTGTGGGGTGACAAATCTGGACCACACACACCAACCAATCTCGTTGACTTTCTCTCCCTCTCTCCCTCTCGATTTCCTTCCACGTACGGTCAACCTCCCAACTAGCTTAATCACTAATGGATCGAGCTAGATGATGACGTTTTTGAACTTCTTGCAAGCTTAGGAGCAGAGTCATACCTTTTGTTTGAGGAAGGGACCTGTAGAAATCGAGATATCTGAACTCTGGCGAGGGGTGATTTTTCCTCCGATGTGATCGAGAAGGTTTTAAGTTGTTTTGAGACCTAAGAAGGTATTATTCTTGCTTTTCTAGCACGTTGGATCAATTTTGGAGTGGTTTTGACGTAAGAACACTAGGGTTTATATAGTTGCAGGGTTTGGTCGGTTTCCTCGAGTTTTTTCCAGTGAGTTTCCATTGAATTTAGGTCCCCAAAGCGGTGAGAATGTGTTCTACTCGTTGTAAGCTTCAGTTTGGCACAAATTTCATTGAATTTGGTTGAGTATTGGATGAGATATTGAAGTTTAAAGATTTTTCCAGTTTCCGGCGATAACAGTGGCACCGACGCCGGACTCCGACGAACTAAGGAAGAAGGAGGAGAATATTCTGTCAAAGTTGACGGAATATGCTAACGGCGTCAGGTATCTTTAACGGTATATGCTGATTTTTAACGAAATATTCCCTAATGTCGTTAGGGAATCCGTCAGTGTGCCAGACACGTGCCTATGCATGTGCCGAGCGTCTGGCAGTGCCTTGGCCGGCGCGTGGGTGCTTAGAAATTTTTTCCGAAAACATGGGGTTGTTCTTGAGGTGGAGTAGGTCATGGTGGTATATTCAAATACCCCAATTGAGCTATGTATGAGAAGTTATTACCTAGTTTTGTGTATGTGCTTTAAAATAACGTTTATATAGTTGTTTCGCATATAGGTGAGACCTATCCTGAGGACGAGCGCAGTCAAGCAAGGCTTGGGGGTTACGACCCTTCCACATATCAGTGAGTGGGCTTTTGGTTTTCAGTATATACTTATATACTTGGTATTTTCCCAGAAAATGTGTTTAAATGAAATTATGTTTCGAAATGCCATGCCTATTGATTTATGCTTAGATTATGAATTAGTATAGCATGCATAAATGTGATTTGATGTTGTGGATGCTCAGGTAAGTACCATGTAAGTTGTAGACTGTTTATATGTGAATTGATGATTATGTGAGATGTGTTGAGAGTTCATAAACCTGCACCCCGGTGTTAATGCTCATGCCCGTGATGTTCACCTCCTACACCGCACGCTCACCTTTGATCCAAGTTAGGTGCACAGTTTTGTCGTACAGACCACTGTAAGTGGTTCCGACTCACAAGTGACTCGCGATTATTCGCACAGTCTTCACATGATCATAGCACTATAGCGTATTTATTTACACAGAATCATGTCATACAAACCACTTTAGGTGGTTCCGACTCGTGTGCAGGCGTACTTGTTGAGTTATAGATTCAGCCGTACATGCCACTTTAGGTGGATCCGGCTGATATGTTATTTCACCTGAGTTACTTATTCTGTTATTTTGAGATGTTAGGCATGGCATACTTATGAATATCGTTTTCTGAGCATGGTTTTGAGATATGTATATATATTCTATTTTCTGGGAAATTATACAGGTTTTACGGCGAGGGGTTAGAACTTTTGATAAATGAAATGGTTTTGAAAAGCTTTGTTTTTGCCCACCCACACTTTCTGTTTTGTGCCCCTCCAGGTTCTAGTTAGGAGTGCTTGTTGGTGGCTTACGAGGAATTCACGGCAGCTCTAACAGATTATCACTCATGTAGGATTACCTTTGGTGTTGTATAATTAGTATTCGTCCTGCTGGACTGCACATAGGCTACTTACGCTCTAATTGTGAACTCACACATAATATCACACTTGCATCTTATCTTATCTAGTGCTCTAGTTAGTTTGGTTTTTATTTATTCGCATTTCTTTATATCTTTATTGCTTCCGCACTGTGCACATGGCTACGTCATCCTCACGTGACGGCTAACATGCCTCGATCTAGGTCGGGGTGTGTCAAGAAATGGACTTACTTCTGGTTGTAATGTCTTTCTTACACTACAAGGTTTCTTTTGAGTTCTTATCATTGGATTCCCTTGGGGCTTGGGGGGGGGGGGGGGGGCACCTGTTTTGTTTGTTTGAATCGTTCGAGTCGTAGGGTTTCTTGGTTTCTACTTTCTTCACATTAATAATAAATGGCCCTTCAATTATTTACAACTCCATTTCATTATCTTTTAATGTATTCTTTTTTCTGAACAAGTGAGCGCTTAACCTATCCTTACCATCTATTTCTATAGGTGTTTGAATGAAGAAGAAAATTTTGAGTACGGTAGCCTGACAAGCTGAAGCTATATTTTAAGTGCCATCATAACTCACGTAAGTGCAACTCCTACTGCACACAACCTCAATCTTTGTGAGAGTGCCCTTACTGGCTAGCTGATTAAACTGCCATATTCAATTTTGAAAAGTCGTCAATCGAGATCATAGAGACCAGAGCATGCATGCATAAATTGCAAGCGGCCATGAGAAACATGTAACATTTGAGGACATGAGGACCCTTGATTACTTTACTTGAGAAAATGCCCAACAATATCCCACTATGTCTACAACACTCGACTCAACTCACTCACCTAATTCAGTGTACTAGATACAAGAGATATACCCCTACGACACAACAGTTTTTTCTCGTTCCTTAAACATGCTGGGTTTCCCATGTTGATGCACCATGGCCTGAATCATTTCCTATATGGGATACCTTCTAAAGCGTTTTATATAGAGGGAGTCTGTACTGTCTCCACACGGACCAACTTCTATCTCGAAACCATCCTCATCCGATTGTTCTCCGGAACCACTGTAGGCTCCTCTTGCTTGGTTATCTCTGCCAATTGGTTTAGCAGCCGATATTGGATTGCCAACTGAAAAACCATTTATCAAAACCACTAAATCACACAACAAATGGCGCCAGAAACACAAACACAACACGCAGAAAAAGCTATGAAAACAAAGACAAGCAAGTGTAAAGGTGTAAGCTTGACGTGTTTTCTGAAACCATACCACAAATCGATGACTGGGAATCCATGGTTGCTGAGATGCAGGAGTTTTTTGGAGTGAGATTTTGAGTGCAGACTAGGGTTTCTGTCAGTTCACCAATGCTTGAAAAACCATTCATTATATCCTGCATATATGGAATATATATACATACACTTTGTGAATCATGCGATTGCAGCTAGAACTCAAAATTTGATATACTTCATTTATACTTGTATTGTAATGGCTGCTATGAGGTTTTGGTAGTCTCAAAAAGCCAGCCACTAAAACACTAACTTAATTATGGATAACTATTTAAGATTACAAAATAGTATAAGGCAAATAAGATAAGACACATCCACCTAACTTTTTTTATCTACGTTGATTATGGACAACACATATCCACCTAACTTTTTTTTTATATACGTTGATGTCGTCTATAAATTCTAACAATGTACTAGTAATATAAAGTAAGAAATTATCCTTACACGTGTCAGTTTTGAACGTCTAAATACACTAGAACTGATACGTACTTCAAATAAATTCATACATTGTTCAAAAAAGAAAACATCTCTACGATTTGTTCTCTGTGTTTCTCAAACAGTTTACATGATCCTCCCCATGATCCATGACTTATTAAACTGGAACCTCTCAAGGATGATTTTACTGGCTTGCCAATGCCATACATGTTTTGAATTAAGTATGAATTAATTGCCCAAGAAAAATTAATTAATTTATCAATCTACCATCACGTTCTTAAAATGATTAATGTATTAAGCTTCATTTTCATCCCAAACGGACGACGTTTTGGTCAAAATATTAAAACCACACATATTAGGTCGCTATTAAGTACTAGGGTTTAGTGATATTTCTCTTTGAAGTAAAAGGTCTTAGGTTCGAATCTCATGAATAACGAATTCGATACTAAATTAAGTTGTCCATTATGTAGCTTAACCGAATTTCTTCTCCTTCTAATATAAAAATAACGATTTACTAAAAAAAATTAACATGTCAAATTGCATCGACGTGGCACTGGACCAAGGTGTCCGAAAAGCTGCGTAAAGTGAGAGAGAGAGAGAGAGAGAGAGAGAGAGAGAGATTTTGTGTGTGTGTGACTAACCCGATTTTTGAAAGCGGAGCTGAGGTCACTGGCGCAAACGGCGCCGAAAAATACATCCGTACTGGCGAAATTCCGGTACTTCGCCCGAAACTCGCCGACTTTTCCATCCTGGTACCCTTGAGTATCGGCGGCCTTCTGACCTCATGGACTTCTCTAGTAAGTACTCCAAGGCCTCACCAAGAGAAAACTCCGACGGGCTCCGCTGTAATTGGAAAGGGGACGACACCGTCTGCGAGTAAACCTCCGCGTGGCAAGACGGCTTTTGCTCCATTTGGGATCTCCATGTTACTTCTGGTGGGATTAGCAGAGAGAGAGGGAGAGGGAAGTGTGAGGAATAGAAGCAGTGGGTGTTGAAATGTCTCGCATCAACCATATCGATGACAAAAGAATGTTTAAATACTATAATCCTACTCCAACTAATTTCAAGATCTTTTATAATAAAATCTTACATCTGACGAATTATGCAGATAATAATTACTAAGTTGAGGATAATATTAGTGTTGTTAAAAGTGGTCTTCGATCCATCTCTTTAATAATTCTACATGGTATCAGAGCTATGGAGCCGGCCCGTACCGTACTACTATGTGATGGGTGGGTCCCTTGGCCCCGCATGTAGGGTGAGTCTCTTTGACTCCATGTGATTGTCGATGTGTGAATCTCCCACGTGTGACCCACTAATTGAGTCTCATGTGAGATGGTATGTTGAAATGTCTCATATCGACAGTATCAATGACAAAATAGTAGTTTAAATACCCTAATCGACAAATAGTTTAAATATCATAAATCAATTCTAACTAATACCGAGGTATTTTGTGATAAAACCTCATATTTGACGGATTGTGCAGATGATAATTATTAAGTTGAAGATATTATTGATGTTGTTGGAAGGAGACACTCGGCCGTCTTTCTCATAATTCAATAATGAGAGTGGGTGTAAATAGCAAAGTGGGGTGCAGGAAAGTACGTAAAGAAAAGTGTGGGGCACATAAAGTTAAATGTCTATTTTTGTACGGGAATACCCTTAGTAATTGTACGAAATGGCGCGAGATGTCGGTTTTGTGGTAATTGCACATGACGGGATCTTCCTGTGCAAGTAATGCAATATTTTATTTATTTTATGAAGATCTAGACCGTTGATGCCTAGAATCTGGAAAGAATCATGATGCTGACACGAAACAAGTTGATTGTGTGTGGCCACCTGAATCTGGAAGGGTTTTGACAAACGCTAGTTAGCAGACTATGCGGATTTAAGTAAATTTATTATATTTTGTGTAAATAAGTGTCTGTTTATACTTAAAATATATATAATTTCATCATAAACTACAAAATAGAGTGACATATATATTATGAAGTATTGGAACATAATGAAAACATAGGGAACAAACATATAATGTGTGCTCATTTAAGTATTCAACAATTCTCTTATAATTTATTAAAAAACAAAATGAAAATTAAAAGTTATCTATTTTCTGTCTAAGTGAGTCGCAATCTAGGCATAGACGAGCAAGTGGGTGCCTAGGCGGTCTAGGAAGACGCCTCAGCAAGTCCAGGCGCTCTTTCTTAATTTTCAAACGTCTAAATATTAATAGGGACGGTGGCCAGCGCCTAGCGTCTAGGCGGATATTTTTAAAACAGTGGTTGTTAGGGTTTTGGGTTCTTTGTTTAGAAGACGAAAAATTTGCTTCAATGAAAGTTAATGAAAACATCGATTAGGTAATTGCCTAGTTAGTAGCTATGTTTGATTATTTTTTTCAACGGTATAATTTGAACTTGAGACTTTTTTCAAATATTTATATCAAAAGCTAGTTAGGGTTAGCACTGTGTCAGCAGGACGATCGTCTAGAGCCCAAAATAATCGGAGGGACAAAAATATTAAGGTAGTTTGCGTTATATTCGTATAAATAGCAAATAGTTTGATTACTTGTTAAAGTCTTTCTATGAGATTGCGTTTCGATCCTTTGTAATGTCTTATTTCTTTACTTTTTAAATTATTTAATACACATGAGCATTTTTTTTTCTATGGGCACCAAACTATTTCTTATTAATTATTTTTTATAAGAATTTCCCAATTATTATTTTTCGCTACATATATTCAAATTGAAAAAAAAAAACTAGTTGTGTTCTCTTGATCACATAGTTTTCCTTCTCTTCGGCTGTAGTCCACATATTATTTTATAATCCTGATATTTATCATTGTTAATAAAATTAATTAGTGTGTAAAAATGTCTATTAATTAATCTACAAAAGACACCATTTGAATTTCGCCCCAGGCAATTGAAAACTCAAGATTGGCCTTGAAGCTAGTTCAAAATGTTTTACAATTTTAATATATTACGTTGTTAGAATACTCAAAGTAGTTTATTCAAAATTCTATGTTATGTTTTTAATATATGGCCTTGATTTATAAAGTTTGTTAAAATAACAAATCAAAACGCAATAACATGTTAAATCCAAAAATGAGATTATCAATATGTTCACGTCGACGCAAACATGAAACGATTAGTCAATTCGAATGCACACGTACTAAATGTGGTACGTGATTAAACCGTTTAATATTCATAAGTATAAAATGACCTGTAAATATGATATTTCATCAATAGTATAGTTGATGCAACTGAGCACTTCAGTAGTAAGGTTAGACTAATCTTCCCAAGACCAATAACAATACAGTTTATTTTTTAATTGAACATGACCAATTATAAAATCAAAGATGAAACTAGATGCAAGATTATTTGGGGCCACATATTTAAATAGGTTACCTGATAGAATTGTTATAGTGGATTATTGGTCCTTATATGTGTAATGGAAGGTCTAATTTTTTTTATTCAACCATTTTCACTATGAGGCTATATTTGATGACATCGTTCTAGAGACTTGGCTCTTCTTATTTGATAGGTCTTACAGGAATTTGACATGCTTTCAAGTATTGAGGAACTAGAACTATGAATAATTACTTTTTTTTTTTAATGGTGTTGCTAAGTCTACACAACCTAGCCTTTTACATCATCCTCTTTAATCACAACACTAGCTAGTGCATATCATTAGAAGTTTGATATTGCTTTAAGCAATACTATCATCAGTCATTCATGTCGTTGTAATGACTATAAGTCTGTAGGTCGTCAATGCACTACAAATAAGCGACAATTATTTACGGACGTATAAGCCACTAATATAAAGACAAGTCTATTAAAGACATTTATTATAGATGGAACAAGTGTTTCTTTATGCCCTTGGCATTGGAAATGATAGTGGTCTATGCCCTTATCATATTTCATAAAGTTTCCTTGTAATTTCATGGATATAAAGTTTGAATTATAGAGAGTATAATCAAGCAAGGACTCTCTATGTTCTTCAATCAATTTGGATAAGCTTTAAACTAAGGTCGTCACCAATGTAATGCAGTCAAAAACCAACAAAAGATCACACTATGTAGTCTTCCATCTTATATGCAAAAGCTAACTTTTTTTCGAAGGGGAACTATCAGAAAAGCCCCCACGTCTGAACCACCATGAAAAAGTAGTCTAATTTCTTGCATAAAAATGACCAAGTGGCCAAAAAAAAAAAACTTCACAAGTTTTTCGTTGGCCTAATTGTAGCCATAGATCTTTAATTTTATTTATAGTTTAGTGTCTGGGTGTGAGAAGCTAGCAATAGCCACTTAGTACTACAGTCTAGTGGTATTCCACTTCACTAGTAAATGAGAGGTCTTATATTCGATTCTCGCTAACGAATTTAAACCACATTATTGCTAGCTTCTCACACCCAGACACTGAAGCTGTCAAGCCTCTGAAACTCCCAAATTCCCAAATACTCTAACATTCAAGAACCCTCAGAAAATTCTCTGCATTCTTCGTCAAACTCGTGAAGAATCATCAAGTATCACTACACGTGTGGATTCTTCCATCGCCACAAGACAAACTCTTGCGGCATCCATTCATTCGAGATCAAGTCATCGCGACCCTTGAATCAACAACCCCTTACATACACACTTTGCATTCTTGTGATCGAATAAGAGGATACAAATTGTACACATAGATTGTAACCTTAAACCTACATTAATACAATACGTTTATTTTGTACATGTGTTCTTATCTCATTTGTCGCAAAAAATTCGTATTTACAAATTGGGCCTATTGTGAAGCTTAGCCCACTCTCCCACCATCTTAATGTAGATAATAATGTTTGTTCAATAAACTTATAACAAAATTAAATTTGAACTATAAAAATACGGAATTAAAATGGTTAGACTTTAGCAACTTGTAAATATTAGGCAATGTGATTTCAAAGTTGGTAGGAGATCAAACTATGGTTGAACTAAAACAACTAAGAAATCACATATTAAACTACCGAAAAGAATTCATATGTATTCAATTTTCTAACACAAAAACTATTTTCTTTTTTAGGTTTTTTTTCTTTCTCATTTGTCATTTTTGAATTCAATTTTAGTGATGTGGGATGAAGTTCCTATTATATCCCTAAATTTAATTGAAAAATAGACAGCATTAGTGAAAATGACCAATGGTTCAACACATTGTTAAGTTTGAGAACAAAAGAAACAAATATAAGAGTTCAAGAACTAAAATTAAACTAAGAATAAACTTTAAAGACCACTACTACAATTAATCCTTTTCGATTTCATGACAGTTAAATATTGGACTAAATTTTCTATACCAAACATGGTCTTAATCTCTACACTCTACTTGTGGTGGTAATGTCTTTCTTACACTACAAGGTTTCTTTTGAGTTCTCATCATTGGATTCCCTTAGGGCTTAGGGGCAGGGCACTTTTTTTGTTTGTTTGAATCGTACGAGTCCTAGGGTTTCTTGGTTTCTACTTTCTTTAGATTAATAGTAATGGCCCTTCAATTTTTTACAACTCCATTTCATTATCCTTTAATGTATTCCTCTTTCTAAATAAGTGGGCACTTAGCCCATCCTTACCATCCATTTATATAGGTGTTTGACCGACAAAGAGAAACTTGAGTACTGCAGCTTGACTAGCTGAAACTATATTTTGGTCACTATTAGAACTCCCAAGGCACAAAGCCTTACCCTTTGTGAGAGTGACCTTACAAGCTAGCTAACTGTTAAACTGCCCTACTCAAATTTAATGAGTCGTCAAACGAGTTCATAGAGAACAGAGCGTGCATGCATAAATTGCAGGCGGCCATGAGAGGCACGTAACATTTGGGGACATGAAGACCCTTGATTACTTTACTTGAGAAAATGCCCGACAATATCCCACTGTGTCTACAATGCTCAACTCACCTAATTGAGTGTTACTAGATACAAGAGATATACCCCTACGACACAACAGTTTTTTCTCGTTCCTTAAACATATAGGGTTTCAAATGTTGATGCATGACTTAGGGCTGGTTTGATATTGTTGTGCTTTGAAAAAAAACTGATTCTGCTGTGCTATGAGAATAAACGGCTGTTAAAGAAAGCTGTAGAGTGTTTGGTAAATTTTTTTGTAAAAATGCTTTTGAAAAAAAAAAAAAGCAGTATTATAGTGTTTGGTAAACTTTTATGTAAAATAGATGTGAAAAAAAAACCGGTTTTTCAAAGCTGGGTTTTGCAGCTTCTTGTTTTTTGTTTTTTTTCACCCAAAACTGTGAAAAAAAAGTTAAAGCTGAATGTTTACCAAACACAAACTTTTTTTTATACTAACTTTTTTTAAAATCACCTCAGTACCAAATCAGGCCTGGTGCTACACTTGTTTTTTGCTTTTTTTTTTTCACCAAAAACTGTGAAAAAAAACTGAAGCTGAATGTTTACCAAACATAAACTTTTTTTTTATACTAGCTTTTTTCAGAATCACCTCAGCACTAAATCAGGCCTGGTGCTACACCGGAAGCCAAGCTGCCGAAGCCCAACCAGTAGGGGTTCGTGAAGAAGAAAGGCTAGTTGGCGCAAGGTGTTTGATTGACTCCGAATTTGGTTGCTTCCTGGCAAGCATATTCCTGGAATCGTGCGATTTGCTGATTGCGTTCTACCGACAATTCATAGCCAATCCTAGTCTTGATTCATGCATTAGGTTTGCATTTTGAGGATTTTTTAGTATGCTCCGAAATATCTTATACTCTGAGATTTTTAGCAGTTAGATCGTTAATTAAAATGAGAATCAAAATTAAGCTTTGAAATTTTAAAGGTCGAGATGAAACAAAAATGCCGGCAGCCGGTAACCAGGTTACCGAACTTGAGACTTATTTCAGTATTAAAACTGAAAACATGATTAGACAAAAGAGCTAGTTGGTTACTTATGTCACGTAAATCGGTGAAACAATTGGCAGCCAAACTTTGCAGTGTCAACCAAAAATAAGAACACTCTTGCAGTGTCAACCAATCTGATTCTGACATTGAAAGCAGCACCGGTTGAGTAATCTAAGCAGTGCATCGGCTTTTCTTCGAGTTTCAAAGGATCCATCAGCAGCCAAACTTTGCAGAGTCTCCACGGAAGAGTGATCAAATTTTCCTGCCCTCTTCGAGAAAAGATGAAAAATAATAGGCACTAAAATAATGCTCTTTCCAATATCCTCCAACTCTTCGAGCAAGCACCGGCAAGGCATTGTCGATAACGCCTGCCTTGTTATCCATCAACAGCGCAATAAGTAGAGGAATTTCCTCGACAAACACAACCTGACCTTGTTAGCATTGTAAACTGCAAGACTGAAGAGTGCTATGGCAGCATCTTTTTACCAGCTGGAGCGCCTTCTTTCAAAAGTCCACCGATTCTGAAATGGGTCCAGGGTGCTACACCATCAAACTTAAGACTATGAGATCTCAATCCTTCTAATATTTGAAAATTTCTGTTCTTCCAGAAAAACAACTATGATTGATCACAAAACACCAATTTCCCTCCTTTTTGACACAGCCCTTGTTCGCCAACGGAGTTGACAACCTTCCCATAACTGAACCTCAAAGGCATTCTCCCCAGCACCCTATGAAACTCACCTATACACTCCCCTCTCCTCTTCCTATGCTTTGTTTTCCTACTACTCAATCCCACCTGTGCAACCTCCCCAATCAATCCTCGTCGTGCATCACCATCATCATGATCATTGCGCGCATCCCCCCAATCCCTAACCCTTTCGGCTCCGACCAATATAGGCCCTGCATTAACCTCATCCGCTGCTACAAAATTCATCAATATGTCCTCGCAGTTTTGCATCCTATCCACGATCTTCCTCATGCTGGCCATCACTGGTCCTTCTGCACAGCTGTACCGAAACAAATACTCGCTTTTCAAAAGCATAAACTTGGTGAGCATGATAGAGTACTTGTCTGGATGAACAGTGTAGATCCACTCTTTCCTTGACAAATCTATGTCATGTGACCTGACAAAGAACCCAACCAGCCGATCCGGGTTTGATCCCCACATTTTAAATGCAAATTCGAAGGATTTCGGGTCAACTTCAACATCATCATCACAGACCAAGACTGCTCGGGTCTTAATTTCGGGCCTGGGGAGGAACCGATTATTGAGGCTGTCAGATGCTTGGCGGATTACAGAGATGCCACCGAATCCAAAGGAGGAGTCTGTGAGATTGCGAGCAAGTTGGGACAAGGTCTGGGATGGGGTGGAAGGGTTTCCCCAAAGCACAAGAATGTATGAAACCAAAGACGAGGCCGCATACGTGGAGACGATGGATTGAAGGAGAGGGATGCGAGACTCGGAGTAGCCATTGATGAGTACGGTTAGCTGGTCAGAAATGAGATTTTGCGGGTCCTGTTGCGCTTTGGGCTTGCAAGGATCAGTCGAAAGTGTACGAACAGATAGCACATGAACACCCCCAGAGCTCAAGATGACTAAAAACATGAGAATTACAAAGATAGTTGGACATGAATTCATCATCTCTAGTGCCTCCTTGTTTTTCTAACTCATAAGAACTTATGCATTAACAAAACCCTAACCCTAACCCTTTCGATTTCGGAACATTCTCGAATACAAAAACTCCCTGTTTGTGAAAAGATTAAAAAAACACAAGATTATCAGTCACACGCAGAAACAAAATTCACCGAAACCAGTTAGAATCACAAAATTTTGCAAATTTGTGCTACTCAAACCCTAGAATCGCATTCTTATTCTTTCCAATAAATTTCATCTCAACAGCAACAAACAAATCGAAGAAAACAAAAATTAAATTTAAATTTATACTTGCAAATTGTAATCAAGCTAACAAATCAAAATATGAGATTGGAGATGGCGGTACCTGGAATCGAAGGTGGAGAATTGAATCGACGCAGAGGAATCAAGGTTTGCGATGGAGAAGGGAATATCGATTTGGGCATCAGTTCCGTCAGATTTGAAATGCACAGTTTTATTATTATTAAAAAAAAATTATAATGTTTAAAACTACGAACCAGATCCTCTTCGGATCTCAGAAAACTGAGCAGCCTGAGAAATGATTCTGGATCGTTGAAATTTAATCTAACGGTTTAAAAAAAATGTTCTTTAATTGTAACCGTTGGATTAAATTTCAACGGTCCTGATTGATTTCTCAGGCTGCTCAGTTTTTGGGGATCCGGAGAGGATCCGGTTCCTAAAACTACAGCTGGACGTTGTCGTTTTGAGTATACCTCTTTCGAAAAAGCGCGCGTAACTCAAAGTGCCGGTTTTGGGAAAATCAACAATAAATCATCCTAAGCTAGTAACTAATTAGGGTTTGAGAAGCGATTAAAATGGAAATTATTATAGTTGGGCCCATGGGAAATTTTTTTGATAGCCATAATGTTTAATCATGCTTGCCGTTTTTGATTAATTTTTTCAATTGGATGATCAAAAATAAAGGAAAACTAAAACTCACCTCACTTTATGTGTAAATCAGTTCTTAGTGACATCCACTTACATGACACGAGTACATTGTCACATTGAGATCCCATACCAATAAAATAAAGACGTATGGATAAAAATTTACACATATTTATTTTAATGCAAAACATTACTGTAGTAGTATATTCAAGTCATATAAGTAATTTCAGTTCTCAATATAAAGCTTTGTGTAAATCAGTTGTCAATAGGGATTTTGTAGTGTAATTCGGGGGATAGTAGAGTGTTCGCGTGTAATAAGTAGAATAGAGCCGATCATAATTCATCAGAGAGGAATGCGACAAAAACAGGAGAAATAAGAAAAAGAGGCCCTATTTTGGTGGAAGTATGCTTATTTCAGCGGGAAATGAAGAGACCATTGCGATTTGCGATTACTAATAATCCCCCATTTGCCCTAGCAGAGCAAACCCACTTCTCCCCAACCCACTCCAGGTATTTATTTTTATTTGGGTTATTCAAATCTGTGATTTTTTTCCTTCTAAATTTTGTTTTGGGTTTTGAATTTTTAGAATTTGTTGGCATAATTCGACTTGTGAGTTGATTTCTTTTACTGATTTTCCCATTTCAGTTGTTATTGGCGGCTGAGGTGGTCTCCGCCGCTCACGGTGGCGAGTCGACACTGGTAAAGCTCCCGCCAAGCTTCAATTTTTTTTTAACTTTTAATTTAATTTTTTTTTTCATGCATAATTCTAACTTTTTTTTGGGTGAATAGTTGCACCCAGAGATGTTTAGATTTGTTTTTTTTTTCTCTTCCATCTCCCATCCATCCATTTTCTTTAGTTATTAACTAGAGCAATTATGATATGGAAGTTGATCCGAGGCAAATGTTCGAATCTATTATAACATAGCCGTGAGACGCTTAACGTTTTTATTTTGTAAATTGTCTATTTTATTGATGTTTAAGTGTTTTTGGCTGTGCATTATGTTATGTAAATTTGTATGACTTTTGTTCGAGTTTTGTGACCATAATCTTTTAGAGTTGCATCTTAATGTTGTACGACTTTTTTACTTGATGGGTTTTTCGTATACCTATAGTTTAAAACTCTAGAAAAAAACCAAATCGAAATCGCCATTGCTGTATTTCAACCAAGGATTCTATTTCTACCCATCAAATCAAGACCCTTAAATTTCAACAGCACTTCTTTGATCTTATTATTTCAACTTCCCCTGTTGTGAATCATATGTACGCAGCTTTCGATTTGTAAAGCATTGAGAATGTGATTGCTTTGGACTATAAACATCAATGTCAATGCATGCATCAATCCGACACCACTTGGTAGGATAATACTTTGTTGTTGTTTTTATAGGTGCATGCATCGCAACTGTTGTTAATTAACTGTTCTATGCCAATATGGATTTTTTGGTTAAACGTTTCAATCTTTTTTTGTATTTTTAGGAACACCATGGATCCGAACATCATCCTCAGGGAGTTAAAGAAGCGTTTCAAGAACAAAATCAGGGAGGTGGAAATGGAGACTGGCAACCAAGATTTGGATCTCACCCGTCTTCTAGCATCCGCTATGAATTTGAACCTTTTTTACATGGGGGTGCAACTGTTAATTTTGCGTGGGTTCATTAGCAAGTTTATAGTGAACTTTAAGCTCATGCTAACTATTGATCTTTTGCTATCGGTACAGGTTCTAGTGATGATTTATAAGAAGGGGTTCGCCTACGATAACACCAAACCGAAATATGATCGGACCCTGTATGATTTGAAGAAGCTAAAAGACAGCTCCAAAGGATTAAGGCGGCCCTACATACATGGAATGAATTTGGAGGCTGGTGAAGATGAAGATGAAGATGAAAAGTTCGCAACTCTTCAAAAGTGGAAGCACGCCAGTCGTAATGTTGTGCTGTTTCTCTGTTGTTTCGGCTTGAAAGCCTTTTCGTCCTCGTCTGGGCCACTATATATCAGGAATTATACATTCCATGAATGAAAAATGATAATTGTGTTTGTTAGTCTGCTGTGTAATGACTTCTCAGGATGCTACATAGTTTAATTAATGGTGAATTATGCTTTCCTTTCAAGTTGGTTCTGCATATATCGTATCTGTGTGGATCACAGTTTTTTATGATTACAAATAAAATCGTCCGAGCTAGTACCTAGCCTCGTCCTGCAATGGACGCCTCTGTCGCCGTAAGGATTGAGAAGTAATGGAAGACATGAGGCATTATATGGCGGGAAAGATCTGATGTGTGTCCCATCCTTTTGTTTTGAGCTGTTTTTAACAGTTACTTGTAGTTGTCAACTTGTTCAGGCGAGAACAACTTAGATGGTACCCCAACCATATGGTTGCATGGGAGCCTTGGATGTTCTTGTTGGGGGTTACCATTGGCTGGACTCCAATGGAACCCTGGTAGGATAGGCTCATTACGTGACTGGTGCTGGCAAGGCCGTTCATGCAAGGTCTCTTGTTCCATCAATGTGAGATTTATTCCCAATAGTACTTTCGTCGTCCGATTCAGTTGAGGCTTCTGTTTCAATGATAAATGTCATGGCGGCAAAGCAACGTTGGGGAAAGAGTGACGATAGGCTGGGGGCAGAGGACTGACTTGATCTCTTCCCTGAGACCAAATGAAAAGGAAAAAGGTTAATAAATATTAAAACATTAACAAAACAAGCTATAAACTCATATAAACAAAATCAAGAATTGTGATGAAATCAAACTTAAAAAAAAAAGACATTACATAAATGCTTCAATTGCAAAGCTAAAAGCTTGACAATGAAACCAAACAATAAAAATGAAAAACTACTTGCAGAAGGAGAAGTGGAGAAGTGGGGTGCTCAAAGACTAAAGTCATCTTCAATCGAAGGCTGGCCAGAGGGCACGTTTTAACCTTCTGACCTTCTAAGAAATTAATATTTTAAAGAACAGTACATGACCATATTTGTCTCTATCTTCAACCGAGGGTCAAAGGGCAATAGGGCTCGTTTTAGCCCTATTACAAAAAATCGTCTCCAACCGAGGGTCAAACATAATTTATTATTAATTTTTTTTTACTACAACTTAAATTCAAATCCAACAGCTAAGTGGAGTGGGCGTTTAAGTTTTATGTTGTATAATTTTTATGTTGATTAATGTTATTTAATGTTGTTTCATATTGTTTAATTAGGCCTGGTAATTCCTGACACGACACGACACGAAATTAACAGGTGTTCAAGTTGACACGATAACGAATCGGGTGTTATCAGGTAACCCGATAAGTACATGTTAAGATAACGGGTTGGTTCGCGTTACACGTGGGTAACACGATACACAATAAACAGAATATTAATTTAATAATTTTATAACCCTAAAAAATACTATAATAATTATATATATATTAATTTAACAGTTTTATATCCCTAAAATATATATATATATATATATATCTACATAATAAATATATATGGCCTCGTTTGGCAGCTCGAACTGTACTGACTATTTCTGTCGAATATGATAATTTGTCATCAGATAATATTGACTATTTAGTCGAGCGTACTGACTATTTAATCGGGCGTTTGGTGCAGTACCGGATTAAAAACTCAATTCATCAAAGATTATCATGTTCATTTACTTCCTCAAAAGGAGATTGAAGAACATTTAGGGCATTGAGTTTCACAATTTAAAACTAGCAAGAGAGATGGAAAAAAGAGCTAGCTTGATTTTGTTTTCAACGACTCGACTAATTAATACCGACGATTTGGAGTGTATAAGTTATCCGGCGTACGTCGTATAAAATAGGCCGAACCGCATAAACAATCCGGTGCTTATTAAATAGGGAATGACACCAAACACTATATAGTATTAAATAGTATTGTCCGGTATGTTATCCGGCATGCCAAACACGCCCTATATATATATATATATATATATATAACATTGAACTTGATAAGATACGAATTATACGAAACTAATTTCAACGATCCAACAGTCAAACTTGTTTGTATATGCTTTGAGATCGCATCAGCAAAAAATCGCAAAAAACAAACATTTAGAGATCAAGTAACCGGACAAAACTTTTCGACCGTTATAAAACAAAAAATCACGATTTAATAGTTATTTTAACTCCGATTTTGATGATTTTTTACAGCTACACTCCTTGACGCTCTATGAATACAATGAATGAATTTGATCTTCAATTTAAAATATTTACACTAGTGAATACCACAAAATCTTATGTTATACTTAATGAAAGTATGAATAAACTCTTAAGTGTTAGTGAATCTATTGTTTTGATATGGTACACACATTCTACGAAACTAGTTTCAACGATCTAACCGTCCAACATGTTTGTATATACTTCAAGATTGTATACGACAAAAATTGCAAAAAACAAATATTCAGAGATCAAGTAACGTGACAAAACTTTTCGATGGTTATAAAATGAAAAATCACGATTTAACGGTTATTTTAACTCCGATTTTGATGATTTTTTTTACAGCTACACTCTTTGACCCTATATGAATACAATGAATGAATTCGATCTTCAATTTAAAATATTTACACTAGTGGATATGACAAAATCTTATGTTATACTTAATGAAAGTATAAATAAACTCTTAAGTGTTAGTGAATCTATTGTTTATATGAGATACTCATTCTACGAAACTAGTTTCAACGATCCAACCGTCAAAATGTTTGTATAAACTTCGAGATCGCATAAGCCAAAAATTACAAAAAAATAAACATTCAGAGATCAAGTAACAAGACACAACTCTTTGACGGTTATAAAATGAAAAATCACGATTTAACGATTATTTTAACTCCGATTTTGATGATTTTTTACAGCTATACTCCTTGACCCTATATGAATACAATGAATGAATTTGATCTTCAATTTAAAATATTTACACTAGTGTTAGTGTATCTATTGTTTTGATGGGATACGCATTATACGAAACTAGTTTCAACGATACAACCGTCAAACATGTTTGTATATACTTCGAGATTGTCTACGCCAAAAATTGCAAAAAACAAACATTCAGAGATCAAGTAACAGGACAAAACTTTTCGACGGTTATAAAACAAAAAATCACGATTTAACGGTTATTTTAACTCCGATTTTGATGATTTTTTACAATTACACTCCTTGACCCTATATGAATACAATGAATGAATTCGATCTTCAATTTAAAATATTTACACTAGTGGATACGACAAAGTCTTATGTTATACTTAATGAAAGTATGAATAAACTCTTAAGTGTTAGTGAATCTATTGTTTTGATGGGATGCACATTCTACGAAACTAGTTTCAATGATCCAATCGTCAAACATGTTTATATATACTTCGAGATAGCATACGCCAAAAATTACAAAAAATAAACATTCAGAGATCAAGTAACAAGACACAACTTTTTGACGGTTATAAAATGAAAAATCACGATTTAACGATTATTTTAACTCCGATTTTGATGCTTTTTTACAACTATACTCCTTGACCCTATATGAATACAATGAATGAATTTGATCTTCAATTTAAAATATTTACACTAGTGTTAGTGAATCTATTGTTTTGATGAGATACGCATTATACGAAACTAGTTTCAACGATCCAACCGTAAAACATGTTTGTATATACTTCGAGATTGTATACGCCAAAAATTGCAAAAAAAGAAACATTCAGAGATTAAGTAACAGGACAAAACTTTTCGACGGTTATAAAACGAAAAATCACGATTTAACGGTTATTTTAACTCCGATTTTGATGATTTTTTATAGCTACACTCCTTGACCCTATATGAATATAATGAATGAATTCGATCTTCAATTTAAAATGTTTACACTAGTGGATATCACAAAATCTTATGTTATACTTAATGAAAGTGTAAATAAACTCTTAAATATTAGTGAATAAATTGTTTTTATGGGATACGCATTCTACAAAACTAGTTTCAATGATCCAACCATCAAACATATTTATATATACTTCGAGATCGTATACGCCAAAATTGCAAAAAAGAAACATTCAGAGATCAAGTAACGGGACAAAACTTTTCGACGATTATAAAACAAAAAATCACGATTTTAAGGTTATTTTAACTCCGATTTTGATGATTTGTTACTGCTGCACTCCTTGACCCTATATGAATACAATGAATGAATTTGATCTTCAATTTAAAATATTTACACTAGTGGATACCACAAAATCTTATGTTATACTTAATGAAAGTATGAATAAACTATAATAATTATATATATATATATATATATATATATATATTAATTTAACAATTTTATACCCCTAAAAACTATAATAATTAAATTTAAAAAATTAATGACCATTAGATCGGCTGAGATTTAATCTCAGCCATCCATTGTGGGCTATCATTCTCTTCTCTTTCATTAACTTAGAGACTCAAATCATTCTCTTTGTCTCTCTCGATCGACCTCACGCGGTGCCTCACCCTTACCTCAGTCTCAGTGACCTCACCGGCTCACCTTCCTCGTTGTCCTCGACCTTACCCAGATTGTCACCCTCGCTCAGTCACTCTGTCAGTCCTCACTCCTCACCTAAATTGCGACTTCACCGGTTCACCCACTGCCCATACCAGTACCACCCAAATCCAGCTCTTGAATCGAGCTCTCGGTCTCAGTCCACGCTCATCTTCACCATAAAAGGTAAGAAGTTCCTGCAATAAACTCAAAGGTTTCTGAATTAGGTCTTTTGGAATTACGAATTTATGAAATTAGGGCTTCTAAATTAGGGCTTTTGGAATGAGGAATTTCTGAAATTAAGGTTTTTGAACAGGCACTCTGAATTAGGGATTTTGAATAGTCATTAGAGCAAAGGTTGTGCTGATCTATTTGCTATAAATAATAATCACAACTGTTTGGTTACATATTGCAACTTGCAAGCTACCTACGTAACCGGATCAAGTATTTGGTCTAGACAATTGTTGGTCTAAACTTGCGAAGAATCCCTTGGCCAAATATTGAACTTTAGAGTTAAAACGTAATTGTTTTTGTGAAGTTTTGCAAATTATAGTATACCTTTATGCTAATTTGAATAGTGTACGTTTTTGCAAATTATAGTATTTTGGCTAATTTGAATATAGTGCACCTTTTGTAGCAGTATGTTATATATGAAGATGCTTACTGTTTGCCAGTGCAATTGATATGGATATGGGAAATTTGCTTACTGTTTTCCAGTGCAATTATATATGTGAAATTGAAATTGAAATGAATATGTGAATTTGAAATGGATATGGTATGAAATTGAAATTATAGTATTTTGGTTAATTTGAATATATTTTTCTTAATGGGTCATAATGGGTCGGGTCACTTTACCAGTTGGGTAAAGTGACCCGACTTGTTAAGGACTTGTTAAGATAACAAGTGTAATGACACACCCCGATCCAGAGGATCCAGGTGTGCTGGCCGTCACGTGAGCGTGACGTAACCATAAGTGCGACACGGAAGCGAAACAACAACATACATAAGCAGGAATTCAAACCAAACTCTAACAGAACAACCTACTAGAATAACCGGACTAGTTATAAAGTAAGCACATACGTTCAGAGCATAGGTTTAAGTGCAGTCAAGTAGGACTAAAATAAAAGTACATTACCCTCAGGTGAGTCCTACATGTCAATAGTTTGTCAGAAAGCTGGAATAAGACCTCGAGAGCCACCAACCGCTAACTAGAACCTGGAGGGGCGCAAAACAAAATGAGTGGGTCAGTAAAATCAAATAGTTTTCCGAAACAGTTCATTAAAAACAATTCTAACCCCTCACCGTAAAAACCTGTATACTTTCCCAGAAAATAGTATATATACATATATATATATACGCAACATCATAATTCAGCACATATCCATCATCACAATATCTCAGAAATGATATGCCATGCCAAAATTATAATCAGAATGCATCAATATCAATCAGGTGAATAATAAATCAACCGGAGACCCTAAAATGGTCCTGTACGGCTGATTCTAAAGCTCAACATCCAATCCAACTGGAGTCACCTCGGTGACCTGTACGGTTCAACTCTGCACGTCACTCGGAACTACATATAGTAGTCTGTACGATGACAGGTGTATAAATATGCTCTAGTGCTTCTCTCATCAATCATCAGCGCGCATAACTAAGGTCACCCACTAGTCGGAATCACATCTAGTGATCTGTACGACTAGCATGTCGAAACCCTCACATGGTCTGTACGACATCCACCTACTTGGATCCAAGACGAGCGTGCGGTGTGGTGAATAACAATATAAGCACTATCACCTAGGTGCAGGTCATGAGCTTTCAATGCAATCCATGATAAATAACTTAGCTGAAAATAAATAAACTCACCTGAGCGTCCACCGAGTCATTTCACACATATATATATATATATCAATTATCAAACTAAATATCTCAACAGTTTCATGCATGGCAATTAGATTCACAATTTTCATATAAATGTATTTTCTAGGAAAAACAGTTGTATATAGGTAAATACGAAATCAAAATTGCCCACTCACTGATAAGTCGAGGGGTCGTAACCCCCGTGGCGTCCCTGGATGTGCTCGTCCTCGGGATACGTGTCACCTATATGCGAAACAACTATAAAAACGTTAATTTTAAGCACATCACCAATATTTCGAAATAATTTCTCATACGATGCTCAATTTGGGTATATGAATATACCACATCGACCTACTCGACGTCACGGACGTCGTACAATTTTTAGAAATTTTTTTGGAGGTCCCACGCGCCCCCACGCGCCATGGGTGGCACGGGTCCACGCGCCCCTCACGCGCATCATCTTCCTCCTTGGCTCGCCGGACTGGTTTTTCCGGCGGCCGATTTTTGGCGAGTTTTAAAACTCTTCGTTCTCCTTCGTTTTTCACCCATTTTCTTCGTATTTTATACCAATTTGAAGCCCCAAACATGTAGAATCACGATAGACTAGTCTAAGGCTCTAAAAATCAAGAAATCTCATCGGGAAAATTCCAAGAAATCGCCCAACTTTGAATCTCACGATCCCGACGTCCAAAACTTCCCAACGAACGTCCCCGAGCTTCCTTAGGACCTCCTAAAGCTCACTGTGAGCTTGGATTGTCCTAAAAATCAACCAACATAAAGTTCATGAATAGTGCCACATTCGGTCCTCGAGTTTTGAACGTGAAAATGAAGGAGTTCTTACCTGAAAATGGTATCTTTGAGTTCGTAGGACACTCACCAACACGATGATACTAATTTCCACGTCGATCCATGAAGTTTTGGTTGGTTTTGGGGTTGTCCGTACGGTTTGGGTGAGAAAGAGAGTGAGAGAGGGTCGGGGTAGGGGAGAGAGAGAGACCACGGGATGGGGAGAGAGAGATGAAGGGTTTGTGATGTCCCAAAATGATCCCCACCATCCATTTACATCCCTAACCAACAATAATTCAATATAAAATTTTATCCAACTTAAACAATTTTTTTTCCAAAAACTTAGGAACCATGGAAAATTCAAAACATATCACCCGCATACCTTAGTAACGTCAAGGGTAAAATCGTCATTTCACGCTCCCGATATATAAATCCCGGGACGGGCTGTGACATGTAACACGATACAACCTGTTAAGATAACAGGTGTTACATGAAAACGACACGAACACGACTGACACGACCCGTTTGCCAGACTTATGTTTAATGTTGTTCCATGTTACTTAATTTAATTTAATGTTGTATAATGACTTAGGAAGTTATAGGAAAAAAAAAGTATTTAAAAAATATATGAAACGAATTTTGTAAAATAGAAGTTATAGGAAAAAAAATAGAATTTAAAAAAGATATGAAACAAATTTTGTAAAATAGAAGTTATAGGAAAAAAAATAATTTAGAAAAAATATAAAACAAATTTTGTAAAAGTTATAGGAAAAAAAAATAATTTAGAAAAAATGTAAAACAAATTTTGTAAAATGCAAGTGATAGAAAAAAAAATAGAAGTTATAGAAAAAATAACGGCTAACTGACGTCAGCTAGCTGTTGCATTTGAAATTTGGCCTATCAGTTATATCCGACAGATATGCTAAAATTTTTAACCTAGCTCGAGGTTGGGTGGATTGGGCTAGTCGGTTGGCCCTTTGGCCCTTTCAGATTTCGTGGGGCCCATAAGCCCTTTGGCCTAGACCTCGGTTGGAGACGGTTTTCGAGCTATTTTCTGCACTCTAACCCTCTAGACCCTTCGGTTGGAGATGACCTAAGAGGCCAGAAATGGGAAAAGAGATAGAGAGAGAGGGGCAAATCCAACAACTAATTTGAAATGTCATATCACTTGCCCAATAACTTGGCTTCTCAATAGACAAGGAGGAGTTCCTCCTCAAAATTCTTTATAACCGATTGACGAAATTTCGTGTTTATGTTTGGAATTGTTTATATTATAGAATACTTAGCAAATCTCTACAAAAATCAATAAAATATGAGATTGTTTAGTGATCGGATTGTATAAAAAAGCATGATTGTATTCGATAAAAGCATTACAAATTATCCATCTATTTGCGAGAATTTAATTGACTAAATAACCTTATTTTTAATTGATTGTTTATAAAAAATATCTTTACAGAATGATTTATACTATACAAGGTTCTAAAAATCGCTAGGCGCTAGTCGGGCGGCGGGCTGAGGCCTAGCGCCTAGGCGGCTAGGCGGGGCCTAGGTGGGCGCCTAGGTGGACTAGCCGGATTTAAGTAAATCTATCATATTTCATATAAATAAGTGTCTGCTTGTACTTGAAATATATATAATTTCATCGTAAACTACAAAATACAATGCATATATATCATGAAGTATTAGAACATAATGAAAACATGTGAAATAAGGATATAATGTTTGTTCATTCAAGTATGCAACAAGTCTCTTACAATTTATTGGAAAAAAACAAAATGCAAAATGAAAGTTACGTATTTTCTGTCCAAGTGAGTTGCAACCTAGGCGGGTCTAGGCGGGTGCCTAGGTGGGTTAGGCGGGTGCCTAGGCGGGCTAGGCGGGTGCCTAGGTGGTCTAGGCGGTGGGCTGGGGCCTAGGCATTAATCGGGGCGGTGGGCTGGGGCCTAGCGCCTAGGCGGAGTTAGGCGGGGATTTTTAGAACAGTGATACTATAACTGATTTCGATTATAATCCACAAACTTCTGTAAATCGCAACAAAATATTTTAAAAGAGGAACTAAGTAGCCAAAGGATTTCTCATATAAAAAACCTGAAGATTCTCTGTCCTCTTCCACATGAGTTGTTCTCTCGTGCATGATGCATCACTTCATACATGCTTTCTTTTTAATTAATGGCTTTGTTTTCTCCCATTGCACTGTGACTCTCGCGCACGATGCATCACTTTTTAGTGAAGAAAGTTATTGTATCATCATAAAACAATTGATAATATAAATAGTAATCTGATCTTTTAATTATAAAGAGTTTTAACGATAAGCCCGTGGTAATATTCACTTTAATGAAAAACCATTTTTGTACACTAAAAAGTCAAATCTGGTACTATTCATTTTACCCTTTATTTTGTCTGTATCGTTAAAACTCAAAGTTTTCAAGCTCTTTTCATTAGTTTTCCTTTAATTATATAAGCCCATTTAAAGTTTATTCTTCTATTAATGTGGGATTCATTCTCAACAAGTGTTCTCACGTGTAACAAATTTTCAAGCCAAATACGTAAACAACACAAACGAGGTAATGTGGAACACGTGTGAGCATTGAGTTTCAAACGTGAGACAACATGCTATAATATCATGAAGAAAGAAAGTTGAGATTCTACTATAAAACTAATTGTCAATATGAAATAACCCAAATCCTTATATGTCCATGCAAAATCCCTTCACTCATTAATGTGGGATTCATTCTCAACACTTCGCAGGTATAGCTTATGATATGTTGGAAACTCTAAGGACCTGAAAGTTTTAACTTAATTCAAAAGTTTTTAACATGTTACATTCTCTTTTCGTATTGATGACCAATCTATCAAAATGTACATTTCTACTTGGACTTTATATTGATATTATGTTCAATTACTTGTATTTGTTCTATTTAGCTATGTTTGGACGAGGAATTTTAGACCCATTTGTTAAAAATGCATTATAAGAATATTGTTAAGCACTACAAATTCAGTGTTCTAAGGCCTTACATCTTCGGGCTAGATGGGTGGTTTTGTAACTTTAGTTTCTTATATTTTTTTTTATGGATTTTTATCACCAATGGTTCTTGAAATTAACTCACCTCATCAAGATGGTTCCTGAAATTGAAAATCGATCAATGTAGTCCCTGAAAATGGATGTTGCGAATCATGTGGTCATTCCATAACAATTCCATCAACAACTCTGTTATGTGCTGATGTGGCACATAACTGGATCCTACAATTTAATTAAATATTTTCCGTGTGGATTTAAAATATTGAAAAAAAGATTTTTATTTTGTAAAATTAAAAACTTGGAAAAAAATGATAAAGTGGGTGATGACCTAGAACTTGTTGTTGTGGCTACTGATTTGGGCATCGGCGATGGGGCTATTGGATCGACTCAGGGTGGCGAGTAGGCGGAACTTTGTAGGGAGGAGTAGCCGAGAGTGAGGATTTGTTGTGAGTGATGGTGGAGCTGGGGGTGCTGATTGGGGCAGATATGCAGAAGGTGATTGGGAGTGCGATTACAATAAGATTTTGAGTAATGGGGCTTTGCTGCTTTGGTCTAGAGTTGTCATAACAACTTTGGATTTGGGAATTTACCCTTTGTATTTTTGCATAGTTTTAATCTTTGATTTTTTTTGGTTTATGAAGGTTTCTTTGAATTTTTTTGGGCTTCAGAGGTCAAATTTTGTCTTTTTTGGAGAATTGAAAATTTTGGTTGTACAATGGCGCTGAAATTACGACGACGGTGTCGATGAAGGTGGTGAATGGAAACTCGTTGTTGAGAAAAAATGGAGATGGAGGGATTGCAAAGCGATTGGTGTGTTTAGTTGCGGTGGGAGGGGAAGAAGCTGAGTAGATGAAGTACATGGTTTTTAAGTTATTTTTCTTTTCTCTTTTTCCTTTTTTTTTTAAGTTTTTAATTATATAAAAAACATATGTTTTTTATTTTTAAATTTTTTAAATCCATATAGACAATATTTAATTAGATTGTGGGACTTAGTTATATGCCACATCAGCACATAACAGATTTTTTTTACGAAATTGTGAAGGAAGGACAATATTGATTTGCGACACCTATTTTAAGAGACTACATTGATTGATTTTCAATTTCAGAGACCATCTTGATGAGGTGAGTCAATTTTAGGGATCATTTGTGATAAAAACCATTTTTTATTTAAGGAAATCTCTAGGTTTAAGACTCTCACCTTGATAGAGAATAGATAATTCATTTTACTTTTATGTTTTCAATAATTTGTAAAATACTTGTTAGATACTTAGATAAACACTCATTATATGCATGTTCTTCATGTTTCTACATGTTCTAGTATTTAATGATGTATATATCATTCTATTTTACAATTTATGTTTTCTAATACAAATTTTTTTAGTATATGTAGACATTATATGTTATATAATAAATTTTGTTGATGCACAAAACCGGAGGGGACTTTGGTACAACATAAAGTGTTAAATTTGTGACCTTCGCTAGATTGCTCCGGTCATTAGTGTGGATAAGTATGTAAATGGATAGAGATAGGGAAGCAAACACAAGATGTACGTGGTTCACCCAGATTGGCTACGTCCACGGAGTAGAGGAGTTCTCATTAATTGTGAAGGGTTTGCACATGTACATAGGTTCAAGCTCTCCTTTAGTGAGTATAAGTGAATGATTTAGTACAAATGACATTAGGAAATATTGTGAGAGAATGATCTCTATTTATAGAAGAGAGTTTCTAGTTTCATTCTGACATTGACACGTGTCGTGTTGTGATTGGCTTCTGATGTTGACATGTGTCGCACTATGATTGGCTTTTGATGTCGACATGTGTCACGTTGTGATTGGCCTCCTAGTTTGAGGGAAACTCTTATGGGTCCTTGATGGTATAACGTTGATCGGTGCTCAATAGTTTCGGGATTAGTCAAGTATGGTACAAATAGTGTTCCCCTAAGTTCCCGAGTGAGAACTCCTCGGTTGGGGACTTGCAAGATCCAAGCCATTAAGTAATCATGAAACTTCTAAGTACCTTAATGTGGTATCATTTTCACTTGCCTTATCTGTCTCATATATAGATGTGGCATATTCTCTGGAACTACTTTTCCTCCATCCAGAGGTGGTATCTTTAACCGATGAAGATGCACAAGGTAATGTATCAATTTCACTTGAAGCTTACTTGTAGTTTTGGGCTTGGTTAATTGCGATACAAACCCTATAGTAGGAGTCCCCCAAGTCGTTGAGCTAGGAGATTTGCCGAATGAGGTAACAGACAAGATAAGCAATCAGACTTTCAAGTGAGCAACCTGGATCAGAGGTTCAACTTCGGCTTCTGGTTGATTGTTCTCCTTCTCCTTGTGTCGTAAACAGCAACAAGGATAAGGAGAAGCAAATGGAGAAGAGATGATATGAGATACTTTTGCTTTTGAAGAAGTAACTTTCCACATGCTTATTCTTGAACTGGGCTGAAGGGTTTTCTGGTTTCCTTCATAGTATAAGGCCGACTCAAGAATTTGAGGGTCAAAACGAGTCTATTAAATCTAGAGTACGTTCGACCCTGATGATATGAGATATTTTTGCTGTTGACAAAGTAGTGGATGTATCGGCACTATGTTACGGTTGTCTCCACATGCTTCCTTGTATCCTTCTCACTTGCTCTATCTGTTCCTTAGGCAGATGTGGTATCTTTTCTGGAAGCATAAGATGTTGAAGATGAGTACTCGAGAGCAATGCCAGGTAAGTAATCAGGCAAGAGGTTCCAGGCAGTCAGTTCCTGATTGAAAGCTTAATTCCAAATGCTGACTGATTGCTCTATTTCTCCTTGTCTTGCAGGTAAGAACAAGGCTAAAGGAAAAGACAAGGAAAAAGCATGATATGGGATACTCTTGCTTTTAACCCTGATGATATGAGATACTCTTGCTTTGGTGTGGCTTGTTTGCAGAGGTATTATCGGGTGGAAAAGAAGCTGAGTATTTCGAGAGACTCTGCTGAGAGTGACCTCTCGGATGTGAAGAAAAGTTAAGCATTTTTTTTATTTGCAGGTCTGTCTGGTTGTTGAGGATGGAGGTAGACATATATAGGAGTCTCCCTAACAACAAGTAGTAGTGTTAATCATTTACCCTTCTTGGTCATAGCAATGTAGTGGGAGCTACAAGCTTCACGTGTTTTAACTTTGTCAGAGCATTTTGAAAAAGTGGTTTATGGTATCTGGAAAGCTGATGTTGCATGTGAAGATTGCAGATAAGCTTTATCCAAGGAAATCTGGCTTTCCAAGTTCAGAGAGCGCTCTTCGGTTTTCAAACAAGCAATCTTGTCGAGGATCTGGCTCTCGAGATTCAGAGAACGGTGCCTCTTCAATTTTTGAGAAAGTAATCCTGTTGGGAGTCTGACTCTTGAGATTCGGAGAGCAGTGTCTCTTCGATTTTTGAGAAAGTAATCCTGTTGGGAGTCTGACTCTTGAGATTCGGAGAGCAGTGTCTCTTCGATTTTTAAGAAAGTAATCCTGTTGAGAGTCTGGCTCTCGAGATTCGGAGGGCGGTGCCTCTTTGATTTTTGAGCACGTAATCCTGTTGGGAGTCTGGTTATCGAGATTAGGAGAGTGGTGCCTCTTCAATTTTTAAGCAAGCAATCTTGTTGGGAGTGTTTTCTCGAATGTGAGTGAAGGTTGGGCGTTTTTGTCAGTCTGCCTTGCCACGAAGCATGGAGGTTGACACACATTGAGACTTTCTAATTATCAAGCAGTGGTGTTGTTCCTTTACCTTTGTGGGTAACAGTATGGTAGCTGGACCTTCAAAATTTATGTGTCTAAACTTTGTCAGAGATCTTTGGTAAAGTTATCTGTGGTACCCGAGAAGCGGATGTTGCGTGTGGAAAGTGGTGCCTAATCGGAATCTAGAGAGTTGTGCCTCTTCGATTTTCAAACCAACGGCCATGTTGCCCTTCCTTTTATAAGGGCACCAATTGTGTGTAAGAAGTACATTCAGAGAGTTATTGCTTGTAGGAATTTTCCCTTACTTCAGAGATTTATTCATCATTTCTAAGAATGTCTGGCCCATCCGACCGTCGTTTTGACTTGAACTTTGGTGAAGAGGCAGCCATGCCTTCTTAAGATAACATATGGTGCTCATCCTTCTTATCCCCTACTGGTCATTTTATCGTTGGGGACTTTGTAATGAAGAATGATATGACCGCTGCGGTGGTGGCCAAGAACCTTCTCACTCCCAAAGATAACAGACTACTTTCCAAACGGTCTGACGAGTTGGTTGTTAAGGATTCTCTGGCTCTCAGTGTTCAGTTTGCAAGTTTTGTGTCTAATATGTCCCAACGCCTATTTGCTCAAACCCGCCAAGTTGAATCATTGACGGCTGAAGTGATAAGTCTCAAACAGGAGATCAGATGAATCAAGCATGAGAATAAACAATTGCACAGGCTCGCACATGACTACGCTATAAACATGAAGAGGAAGCTCGACCAACTGCAGGAATCTGATGGTCAGATTTTACTTGATCATCAGAGGTTTGTGGGTTTGTTCTAAAGGCATTTATTGCCTTCGTCTTCTAGGGCTGTACCACGTAATTAAACTCCAAATGATCAAACTTCGATGCCTCTTCCTTCTGGGGTTCTGCCTAGTACTGAGGCTCCGAATAATCATCCTCTGGTGCCTCCTCTTTCTGGGACTCTGCCGACTGCTGAGACTTCTCCTGAGCAACCTTTGTGAAAGCTCCCTCTTGTTTGTTTATTTTGATTCATGTATATGTACATATTTGTAACTTATCAGAGATATCAATAAACAAGCTTTGCTTCATTTCAACGTATTGTGTTAAATACACCAAGGCCTTCTTCACTAAGTTTGTTTGAATTTTTCCTTTTGTTGAAGCTTGTATGTTGAAGTTTTGTGAGTGAAGCATATAGGTTGAGGTAGTGCTCCCTTAATTTCCCGAGTGAGGAAAACTTCTCGTTTGGAGACTTGAAAAATCCAAGTCACTGAGTGGTCGTGAGATTTCCGAGTATCAAGGTGCAGTAGCATATGGTAGGAGTCCCCCAAGTCTCCGGTCGAGGGAGTTGACGAATGAGGCATTTCCTTTCTAAGTGGTAGCCCAAAACTCCTTCTTCATATATATTTGTTATGAAAGTTGTTAGGCCCAAAGAAGAGGAGGTCTAGGCATTTTTTTTTCGAAATTTTATTTTCGAATTTTTTTTAATTTTCGAATTTTCGAATTTTTGAATTTTTGAATTTTCAAATTTCTGAAAATATATATATATATATACATTTTTTTTAAAGCTCTATAGGTGAAGCTTTGGTGTTGAAGCTTTGTAAGTGAAGCTTTGAGGTTGAAGCTTTGTTGGGTACCATGAATTGATTTTGCTTCACACTATCTTGATCAAGATAGTGTGAAGCTTTTGTAGGTGAAACTTTTGTGTTGAAGCTTTGTAGGTGAAGCTTTTGTGGGTGAAGCTTTTGTGGTGGGTGAAGCTTTTGTTGGTGAAGCTTTTATGGGTGAAGCTTTTGTGGGTGAAGCTTTTGTGGTGGGTGAAGCTTTTGTTGGTGAAGCTTTTATGGGTGAAGCTTTTATGGGTGAAGCTTTTGTGGGTGAAGCTTTTGTGGTGGGGAAGCTTTTGTGGGTGAAGTTTTTGTGGGTGAAGCTTTTGTAGGTGAAGCTTTGGAGTTGAAGCTTTGTTGGTGAAGCTTTTGTAGGTGAAGCTTTTGTGGTGGGTGAAGCTTTTGTGGTGGGTGAAGCTTTTGTGGGTGAAGCTTTTGTAAGTGAAGCTATTGTGGGTGAAGCTATTGTGGGTGAAGCTTTTGTAGGTGAAGCTTCGGAGTTGAAGCTTTGTAGGTGAAGCTTTGGAGTTGAAGCTTTTGTTGGGTACCATGAATTGATTTTGCTTCACACTATCTTGATCAAGATAGTGTGAAGCTTTTAAAAATTTGTAGTTGTCCTCCATTGATGAAGCTTTTGTTGGTGAAGCTTTGGAGTTGAAGCTTTTGTTGGGTGCCATGAATTGATTTTGCTTCACACTATCTTGATCAAGATAATGTGAAGCTTTTGTAGGTGAAGCTTTTGTGTTGAAGCTTTGTAAGTGAAGCTTTTGTGGTGGGTGAAACTTTTGTTGGTGAAGCTTTTATGGGTGAAACTTTTGTGGGTGAAGGTTTTGTGGTGGGGAAGCTTTTGCGGTGGGGGAAGCTTTTGTGGGTGAAACTTTTGTTGGTGAAGCTTTTGTTGGGAAAGCTTTTGTGGTGGGTGAAGCTTTTATGGGTGAAACTTTTATGTTGATGCTTTTGTGGTGGGTGAAGCTTTTGTGGGTGAAGCTTTTGTGGTGGGTGAAACTTTTATGGTTGACGCTTTTATGGGTGAAGCTTTTGTAGGTGAAGCTATTGTGGGTGAAGCTTTTGTAGGTGAAGCTTTAGAGATGAAGCTTTGTAAGTGAAGCTTTGGAGTTGAAGCTTTTATTGGGTACCATGAATTGATTTTGTTTCACACTATCTTGATCAAGATAGTGTGAAGCTTTTGAGAATTCGTAGTTGTCCTCCATTGATGAAGCTTTTGTTGGTGAAGCTTTTGTGGTGAAGCTTTGTTGTGTGCCATGAATTGATTTTGCTTCACACTATCTTGATCAAGATAGTGTGAAGCTTCTGTAGGTGAACCTTTTGTGTTGAAGCTTTGTAGGTGAAGCTTTTGTGGTGGGTGAAGCTTTTGTTGGTAAAGCTTTTATGGGTGAAGCTTTTGTGGTGGGGGAAACTTTTGTGGGTGAAGCTTATGTGGTGGGGAAGCTTTTGTGGTGGGAGAAGCTTTTGTGGGTGAAGCTTTTGTTGGTGAAGCTTTTGTGGGTGAAACTTTTGTTGGTGAAGCTTTTGTTGGTAAAGCTTTTGTGGTGGGTGAAGCTTTTATGGGTGAAACTTTTATGGGTGAAGCTTTTGTGGTGGGTGGAGCTTTTGTAAGTGAAGCTATTGTGGGTGAAACTTTTGTAGGTAAGCTTTGGAGTTGAAACTTTTGTTGGGTACCATGAATTGATTTTGTTTCACACTATCTTGATCAAGATAGTGTAAAGCTTTTGAGAATTTGTAGTTGTCCTCAATTGATGAAGCTTTTGTTGGTGAAGCTTTGTTGGGTACCACGAATTGATTTTGCTTCACACTATCTTGATCAAGATAGTGTGAAGCTTTTGAGAATTTGTAGTTGTCCTCCATTGACGAAGCTCTGTTGAATTTTCCTTTTTTTTTTTGGTGGAAAACTAGAAATTTGAAAATGTGGGAGAGATAACATATACAAATTTTTCTTCCACACTGTTGAGCAAGAGATTGTGATGCAAGCCACACCTTGTAGTAGTCAAAGGTTTGGATGAACCATATAAATTGAATTTGCTTCAAAGGTTTGAGAATTGTAGTTGCCCTCCATTGATGAAGCTCTTGTTGGGACCATAAATTGGTTTTGTTTCACACTGTCTTGATCAAGAGTGTGTGAAGCTTTTGAGAATTATGGTTGAACTCCTTTGATGAAGCTCTTGTTGGCACCATAAATTGGTTTTGCTTCACACTGTCTTGATCAAGAGTGTGTGAAGCTTTTAAGAATTGTGGTTGCCCTCCATTGATGAAGCTTTTGTTGGCACCATAAATTGGTTTTGCTTCACATTGTCTTGATCAAGAGTGTGTGAAGTCTTTAAGAATTGTGGTTGAACTTCTTTGATGAAACTCTTGTTGTACATTTCATCACCTGGTTGGTGGCATGAAGGAGAGTACGGGTTGTACATTTCATCACCTGGTTGGTGGCACGAAGATGAGTTCCTTCTTCACCTGGTTGGTGGCATGAGTGGTAAGTTGCCAAATGATATTAAAGTACGGGTTGTAGATTTCATCACCTGGTTGGTGGCATGAAAGAGAGTACCGGTTGTACATTTCATCACCTGGTTGGTGGCAAGAAGATGAGTTCCTTCTTCACCTGGTTGGTGGCATGAGTGGCAAGTTGCCAAATGATATTAGAGTACGGGTTGTACATTTCAACACTTGGTTGGTGGCATGAAGATGAGTTCCTTCTTCACATTTCATCACCTGGTTGGTGAGAATAAGGGCAAGGTGTCGAGGCATATTGTATCAAGTGTCAAAGACACAAAGTATGTTCAACCCTTTCGAAGCACAGATGACTTATGTATGGATGTGTTGGAATGTAAGATGTTTCTGTATGAATGTGTTGGAATGTATGATGTTTATGTATGAATGTGTTGGAATGTATAATGTTTATGTTGATTGATATGAGTGATGCTTATGAATGTTTTGCTATGCATGAAGGGATCCATGTTTTTGATATGTGAACCATGTTGGTTTTAACACTTAGTATCATATACTTTGTGTCAAAATACGCATGTTGAAGCTCTGAGTTGGAGTATAAGGGTAGGTCAGCGTAGACCAAGTGTTCCAGTGCTAGAAACGCAAAAGACTCAGAAGAAGTTGTCTGAATTCCCTCTTCTTTAAATATTTGCCGAATGGCTTGTATGACAAAAGATCTCAAACAGTTGAGAGTCAAAACATTTGTAATGTGTATGCCTTCTTATAATAGCATTTCCTTCAGTACCTAGTCATCTACTTTGAAATATTAAGACCATAGTCATAATAGTCAACGGTACGTTCACCCCTGGTTGTCTTGATACGAAATTTTATCCCTCTTGTTGTAATGGGCTTGCTGAGAGTAAAAATCCTTCCTCTTAACAAGAGATAGATACGTTTGGTGACTTAACGAGTAGCTAAATGAGGCAGGAGATGATGCAATGGGTGTCTGAATGGCCAATATCTCTTCACTTGGTAGAACTTGACTTCCACTTCCCATTTGTTGATAGGGGTTAACCATATGGGGGTTCCCTTTGTATGTCCTTACTTCCACGGAGGCGTGGTTGTAAGTGTGTGCCATCACCTCAAAGTAAGCCTTCCAAGTGTTAGCATTGATCATGTACTTGAAGAAACAATCACGTAGGCCTGCTGTGAAGGCCTTGAGGTCGGTTTTGTCATCTGCCTCAGCGCAGCGAGAATACTCATGGCTGAAGCGACCGGCATACTCTCATAGTGACTCATATAGTTTCTGGCGAATAATGTACAAGTCATCTGCAGAATGCAAGTGATCGGTCTGGAAGATGTGTTGAGAGATAAATAGTTTCCTCAATTCCTCAAATGAGTTTACTGTCTTAGGTGAAAGACGACAATACCAGTTTAAAGCTTCGCCAGAGAGGGTGGAGGGGAAAAGAAGACATCGTTCTTCGTTGGTGTGCATTCGATATGCCATGGTGGACTCAAAGAGGTTAAGGTGTTCAATTGGGTCATCCCTTCCAAGCTTTTGTTTTGTCTTCGCTTGAAGGGGGGTGTCGATGATCCTTCTTGTGAGAGGGCCAGGCCTGGGTTTGTTCCAGTCAGGTATCTCGACCTGACGTTCGGCCTTCAACTTGTTTACTTTCTCAAGGAGCTGTAGGATAAAGGGGTCCTGAGTGAAGTCATGTACCATTGGAATTTTCTTTCGTAAGTCTCCATCGCCTCTTGGAAGTAGGAAAGTTTGAGCAAGGGCATGTGGTTTTTTCTTGGACTCGCCGTACTGACTTCTAGGGCGAGTCTGTTGGAATACCTCAGAGTCCCCCGTACCTTCATGTTCCTCTGAAACCCGTTGTTCCTTCCCTAGATTAGCAGCTGGCCTGGGTCGTGGGAGGGGACTTAGTCTTTCAGAAACCCTTGGGTCATTGATCTTCGAGCATATGTGGATGGGATTCTCTCGACGTTGCTTTAGGAAGTATCGGCAGTCACGATAAACGACTTTCGATCCTTCCAACCCTTCTGCAAAGAGGTGTCTTCCTCCACTTCTTGTACTTCAGGTCGAAGCATCTGGGTTGAGAGAAGTCTGATGTTGATCAATGTTTTGATGATTAGCTCACTCCTCATCAGGGATACCCATGTCGAAGGGAGGTGACCCTCCGTGTTGGGAGGGCACCCAGATGATGGTTGATGTCCACAGGGCAACGAGCTCGCGTGTTTAAGTACGCCTAGTTTCGTGGAGCGTCTCAAAGAGCTTCTCATACTGCTCTTGGAGGACCTCATTCTTCATTGCTATCTTGTTGTTCTGAGCTTCTAGCTCATCGACTTTAGCTTGAAGAGCAACCTTCTTTCCTTCATTCTTTTGTTGCTTCGTACTAGGTGCAAGAGGGGTGTCATTCTGTGTGATGTGGCTTCCTTCGCTCCCCATGTTGGAGAGGGATGCCTGGTAAAAAAAGAGTGTACGAATGGTGGAAACTAGCTTGGCAAAGCTGAAAAAAGTGGGAATAAGTGTCGTTCCCACATACGCCGTAGTTGACTAATCTAGAAACTACTGAGCACCGATCAACGTTATACCGTCAAGGACCCAGAAGAGTTTCCTTCCAACCAGGAGGCCAATCACAGCGCGACACGTGTCGACATCAGAAGCTAATCATAGCGCGACACGTGTTAACATCAGAAGCCAATCATAACACGACACGTGTCAATGTCATAATGAAACCAGAAACTCTCTTCTATAAATAGAGATCATTCTCTCACAATATTTCCTAATGTCATTTGTACTAAATCATTCACTTATACTCACTAAAGGACAGCTTGAACCTATGTACATGTGTAAACCCTTCACAATTAATGAGAACTCCTCTACTCCATGGACGTAGCCAATCTGGGTGAACCACGTACATCTTGTGTTTGCTTCCCTATCTCTATCCATTTACATACTTATCCACACTAATGACCGGAGCAATCTAGCGAAGGTCACAAACTTAACACTTTTTGTTGTATCAAAGTCCCCTCCGGTTTTGTGCATCAACAAATTTAACTAAAAAAAGAAAACCGCTTATGTCTAGGCTCCTACCCACTACCCGACTAGCATAAAGTGCCTTTTAGAACTTTGTACAAAGCTAATACTTAATACCATAAATGCCTACGAGCACACCTTGAAACTTGTCATTTGAATTCTCTCCTATATATTGCATCTAGTAATTTCCAAATCTCTCTATCGAGTTTTGTAGTGCATAATTAAGTCTACGTTCAAAGAATGTTAAAGCTCTTGTTCCAAATACTCCATTATTTTCGAATTTATCATTAATTTGAGCCAAATGAAGGTTAAGCTCATTTGAAATGAACCGAGCCAAGCCAGCAATGCGCTCGGTCTTTATAGGCTTTGCTCGAGCTTGAAAGCCTTGGTATTCAGGAATTGACTCGGCTTATTTACATCCTTAATCCTTGTTTGGGGTCACAAGTTTCATAAAAAATATGGATGCAAATTTCCGCCTTATTCTCATTTGACTAAAATGCACCTGCAAAATAATACATAAGATTACTGGCCACTTATGGTGGTTTTATGAGTTTAATTCCAAAATATTAAGTGAAATAATATCTTGCAATTAACTTGGTAATCAATCCTAATTTAAATAGGATAATTGGGAGTTACCTTTTGAGTGAGGATTTGATGAGGAGTAATGAGAAGGTTTTGAATAAATACTATTTTGATCACCTTTCACTCTTTCTTGATTGAGCCGTTATTGTCCGTTGCATGCGTGTGAGAATCCAGGTGTATCTCGAGGGTAATTTTGTCTTTTTATCCCAAAAGTTTACGTGTCACCTCCATAATTTTCTTAATTATTTTTGGCTCCACAAAAAATGTTTTGGACAAAAATGCCCCCAAAACAAAATTTCAAAACCAGCCCAAAATAATGCACTAAATAATGAGGGGTATTTTTCATTATTTTAATAGTATTTTTTAATAATTAATTCTTTTTGTACAGTTTTTTTTTTTAAATTTTTTTAATTAGTACCTCACAATAGGCTATCAATAATATGATTCAATCAGTTGTTCATTAAATATTATTTTCTCTATTTTTAAACACGTTCAAAACATATTAAGAGGCGTGTAATGCGGGTTATAAAAAAAGGTCTTTCGTACATGCATAATAAAATGATTAAATTAGTTGTCAAATGATTGTTTGTTTTAACAAACGATATTATCTACACTAATGGGGGTGAGGGGTGGACTTGGCCTCACAATGGGCTAGCACTAATGTGATTCAATCAGTTATTCATTAATATTATTTTCTCTATTCTTAAAGTAAATTCAATGGAATGGAGATGGAAATTGAAAGACCGAATTTATTATGTGAATTTAGCTGCTTTGATTGGTTTGTGAAGGGTTTTTTTCTAGATCTAAAATTATTCATTTACTTCAAAATTTGACTTTTCTTTTGTCAATTCATGCATATAAATACATTTAAAACGTGTAAGTCGTGCGTAGCACGCCAAGATTCAAAATATGCCTTCTGCAAGCGCATGAGCGTGTGTATGAAGGCTAGTGATTACATAATGCTGTTGTGAGTTATATATTAGTTAAAGTGTAAATAGTGTTGAAATTTATTTGGTTTATTTAGGAAATTAATTAGAGATTTGATTTGATTTTGTAGTTGGGTATTTTTGGCATTTAAGCATTAGGGTTTCTTAGGTTTATTGCTCTATAAATAGAGCTTGTAATTTAGTTTGAGGATCAAGTTATTCACAATGTAGTCTCTTAAGGTTTTGTAGCCGTTCTGGCATTCTCGGTTGTTTAATAATATTTCTATTATTTTTGTTAATCTCGTTTGTTGCGCACTCTAATATTCAACTAATAGTAGTCTGTTGTCCCACATTGACGAAATGCATATGTAATACCAATTGTAACTCCTATATATACTCCACTTTGGAGATTAATGAATATGTAAGAAATTCCCAAATATTGTCATATATATTTTTGGTATTTACCATGTTTAGTTTGACATGGCATCAGAGCAGTTCGCTCTTAATGACCTGTGTGCTTTAATTTTGTGCCCACCTTTGTTGTGATTTCCTTCGTTAAAAAAAAGAGTTATTAGTGCCGCGATACAGTACAGTGAACAATGCCCGCTATAGTTTCGTGAACAGTGTTCTGGTAAATTGTTTTCATTCCCTTGCGTATCTTTTGTGCCTTTATTGTTCATGATTTAGTTCAATGGCTCAAAATAATTAGTGTTGTTATGCATCTTGGTGGAACAAATATATGGATAATTGACACTAGGGCCATTGATTATGTGACTAGTGACCCTAGAGTGTTTGATGAGTTACGTGACTATGTTCATGATTTGTATATTACTAGTGCAAATGGTGCACCTTCCCCTGTGAAGGGTGAAGGCACTATCTCTCTTACTTCGACCTTATCACTGGTCCGTGCTTTACTTGTTCCTAATGTTAAGTGCAATCTTCTATCGGTAGAAAAACTAGTTGATACCTTATATTGTTCTGCTCACTGTTACCCTATTTATTGTTATTTTCAAGACATTCAAACTTAGATGATAATTGATCGTGGTAAAAGAATAGGAGGTTTGTACATCTTGACTATAGGGGATACTATTGTCTCCGGTTCAAATAATCATCAAGTTTTAAGTGCTAAAGTTGATGACAGACATCAATGTTTGAGACATCCATCATTTTGTTATATGAAGCATCTATTTCCATCTTTTTTTCACACTTGTAGTGATTTAGAGTTCAAGTGTGAAACATGTGTTATGGCTAAGGGCCATCGTGTTTCCTTTCCCATAAGTGATTCTAAAGCTACTTTGCCATTTGATTTAATACATTCTGATGTGTGGGGTCCAGCAAAGGTTACTTCTAATGGATTCCGTTGGTTTGTTTTTTTTATTGATGATTGTACTAGATTAACTTAGGTGTTCTTGATGAAGAATAAGAGTGATGTTCCTTTGCTTCTTCAAGAATTTTGTGCAATGGTGTATACTCAGTTTCAGACCAAAGTTAAGGTCTTCAAGTCTGATAACGGAGGAGAATATGTGAATCACACTTTGACATGCTTTTTTCATGATCAGGGTATTATTAACCAGATAACTACTTCGTTTACACCTTAACAAAATGGTGTGTCCGAACAGAAGAATCGTCAAATAATGAAGGTTTCTCACTCCTTGATGTTTGATAAATTGTGTTCCAAGTAGGGTTCGTGATTTTCAGACGCCGCTTGATGTGCTACAAAAACATGTTTCTCTTGTTTCTGTATCAAAACTTCCTCCGAAGGTGTTTGGGTGTATTGTGTATGTGTATGTCTGCTCTCATCAGCAGAGTAAACTTGATGCATGTGCTCTCCTATGTGTATTTATTGGGTATGTTAACAATAAAAAAAGGCTATAAGTGTTATCATCCTCCAACTCAGAAAACTTATATTACCATGGACGTTGCCTTCCATAAGGAAGTTGTATTTTGTGAAGCCCTCTTCGGACTCTCCACTTCAGGAAGAGAGGGGGAATGAAGTGCAGATTCAAATATATGGTATAGATGATGTGTTACTGGCAGAGTTGGGGACAAAACCTATTATGTTGCGTGATACTGATTAGTCAATTATAGATAGTGATCGGTCAACTGTCATTCCCAAAACTATTTCCACTAACGACAAATCAGATGTGCCCAACGAGTTGTTTGTTAGTGTGTTTGATGAATTACTTTCTGATGATCGGTTGCTTGCTGCTAGTATGTCTAACAAGTTGTCTGATGATGGTTCATCCAGTGATGATTTTTTTAATAGTTTGGTACAAGATGGTGACATACATAAGGTAAATTTTGATGATTCTTCTACTTATTAGTTGCCTCCACGAGCTAATTGTGGAAAACCTAAAGTACAATATGAGCTTGATATGCATGCCAAAGCAAAATATCCTATTTACAATAATGTGTCTACTCATTGTTTATCCAAACCATATGCATCTTACCTATGTCAGCTATTTAGTGTATCAATTCCAACAAAATTGCACGATGTTTTGTCTGACCCTAAGTGGGTTACTGCCATGAAAGTTGAGATGGAAGCTTTGGAAAAGAATTCCACTTGGGATTTGGTTCCTTTACTAAACGGGGATAAAGCTGTTGGATGTAGATAGGTGTTCATTATTAAGCATAAAGTAGATGGTTCTATTGACCGGTATAAAGCAGATTAGTTGTTAAGGGTTATATTCAAACCTATAGGGTGGACTATCAGGGGACATTTTCTCATGTTGCCAAACTTAATATTGTACATGTTCTTATATCCTTAGCAGCAAACCAGGATAGGCTTTGTTGCAGTTTGATGTTAAGAATGCTTTCCTTCATGGTGATCTCAAAGAGAAATTTTATATAGATCTCCTACCTGGTATCGAAACATCTCCTAGAAAAGGTGTTGTATGCAGGTTGCGAAAGGCTTTTTATGGTTTGAAACAATCTCATAGGGCTTGGTTTAGGAGGTTTACAAGTTTAATGAAGAAATTTGGGTATGTCCAGAGTTATTCAGATCATACTTTGTTTGGTAAGCTAACTGCATTGATTATTTATCTCGATGACATGATAGTGACTGGTGATGATTAGAAGGAGATACAACGCCTTCAAAAGTATCTAGCTACTGAATTTGGGATGAAAGAATTGGGTGAATTGAAGTATTTTCTTAGAATCAAGGTTGAACAATCCAAGCATGGTATTTTTTTTTGTCTCAACGAAAGTATGTTTTTGATTTGTTAGCTGAAACAGGTATGTTAGATTGCAAACTTGTTGATACTCCGATCGAGTAGAATCATCGTCTGGGTTTAGTTATGGATTAAGTTCCTACTCATAAGGAATACTATCAGAGGCTTGTGAGGAGATTAATTTATTTATCTCACACTCGCCTTGACATTGCTTATGCAGTTAGTGTGGTAAGTCAGTTTATGCACTCACCTAGTGAAGCTTATATAGATGCGGTAATCCGTATTTTGACGTACTTGAAGATGGCTCTTAGCAGAGGCTTGATTTTCTCCAATAATGGTCATTTCAATGTCGAAAGGTATACAAATGCAGATTGGGTAGGTTCTATCACTGATTGGCAATCTGCATTTGGATACTTTACATTTGTGGGTGGTAATCTAGTTACTTGGAGAAGCAAGAAACAAAAAGTGGTGGCTAGTCAAGTGCTGAAGTTGAGTTTTGTGGTACGTCACATGGTATATGTGAGTTGTTGTGGTTGAAAAAATTGTTGAGAGATCTTGGATTTAAACCCAAGGGTGCTATGAAACTCCATTGTGATAACAAGGCTGCTATTGAGATTGCTCATAATCTAGTGCAACATGATCGAACAAAACATGTGGAGATTGATCGACATTTCATCAAGGAAAAATTAGATGATGTATGTTTCCGTTTGTGGGATCTGAAGATTAACTCACTGATGTACTTACTAAGGCTATGTCTAATAGTGTGTTTTTCAACTCGCTTGACAAGTTGAGCATGCGTGACATCTTTACTCCAACTTGAAGGGGAGTGTTGCGAGTTATATATTAGTTAAAGTGTAAATAGTAGTCTGTTGTCCCACATTGACGAATTGCATATGTAATACCAATTGTAACTCCTATATATACTTCACTTTGAAGATTAATGAATATATAAGAAATTCCGAAATATTGTCATATATATTTTTGGTATTTACCATTTTTAGAGAGAAACACTTTGAACAATGGACAGTACTTGCGATCCTTTGGCCAAAGTCGCACTTCTCCCCATTTGTTTCTATTTGTGTGATCAGATACCAAACACTTGGACAAAGTAAAGGCATATCCTAAACAAATGAACCATAAAATTGCAATCAAACCGTATGGATACCTTTCATCAACTAATTAACACACCAAAAATAGCATCGATGAGCATCTGTTGATATAGGACGTTGATTTGCTGCATGAAAATTGACATCTCATGCCCGCATGCAATCTTTGCCTTATGTCTCCTTTTCTTTTTCATAGAAGATAATCTGATAATGCATGTGATGTGTATCCATCCACCCACCACCAAAGAAATTATGGAAAAAGAATTTACTACTATAGATTCGATTCTTTATTTGGACGGTCTCGATTCGCTTCTTTTTGCCATCTAGTCCAGTAGGACCGTTGGATACAAAAGGAATCAGGGACTAAAGCAATAATACAGCATGGTTGGTTCTGGTTCTAATTCGGCTTTTACTTCAACTTTGTACCATGCTTTATGCAATGTGGACACCAAATTTAGCCTTTGCAGTGTTCAACTCAGCAAGCTTTAGTGATGGTGCAAGAATGAATCCCACGTTAATGAAAAAAATGTCAAAAATGAACTTTGCATGAGTTTATAAAAGCAACTTCAAAGGGAGCATGACTAACATAGAACAGGTTCACCGTCACATGATGTCCCCTATCCCAATAATGCATTGCCATGTGCAAGTTTTTATCCACATGGCAATGTATCATTAGATCGAGACACCACGTGGAGGTGAATCTGTTATATGTAAGTTGCTCTCCTCCAAAGTCAAATCCAAAGTGAAATGTCACGTAAAACAATATGAAGGTAGATAGAAACTCCAATCAATATGTCAGTCTTACATCGATTGACATAAAGATTGTGTGTTGCCAATTTTGATATATAAGAAAATCTAACGTCTTTTACTTTTTAAGTGTTTTGTTGTTTGAGTCTTAGTAATGCATCAATCATAAATTATGAAAATTAGCTTTAATTGATTTATTTTGAAGCGTGGGTCTCACATACATTAATTGAATAAGAAAAAAACATATGAGTTGGAGCAAAATGAAATTTGAAATTGCGACATAGGCCTTCACATTTACATTTGACATTTTTCTTTTGGCATCTCCACTTGAGATGCTCTAAGGAATTTGAGTTAATCCAAACATTGTCAATTGAATAAAATTTAAACAAGTGTTGAGCAACAAGATTTCTATGAGCTATGAGAAATTTAGAAATAGAATCCTCATATGATCTACCTCCAGGATTAGTTGACTAAATTTTTTGTTAACAAATGATAAAGTAATTACATTAAATTCATTTAAATTACAGAATTAGAATTTAAATTTAAGTGCGAGGGTCAAACACTCCATCCAATTTAACTAAACCATGTCTTTCTAGCCCAACCCGCTTTCACTAATCTAAATACACATAGACATATATGTATGATTATATATATCTAGCTCTGGTTCAGCTTTATTCTGTTCATGTTAGCTAACCATGTACCTTTTTTTTTTCCTGCTATAATTAAACTGTACACCTAGCATCTTCACTTTAACGAATGTATTCAAATTAAAATACTAAAGATACTTAACTTAAAGGATTAATCAAACTTTGGCTTGTCTTTCATTTGTGATTTATATCGTGGGTCTCCGGAAAAAATTTCAAGTGAAGAACAAGAGTAATCCCCTTTGACCTAACAAGCCTAGCTGTTCTGTGAAGTCGAGATTCAGAATGTAACCACATCACAATCTACAAAATAATGAATAAATATTTACAGTTCTATTTATTGAAGTCACAAGAAAGAAATGTGCGGTAAGCCTTGTCGGGTCCCATTACATTATTAACATTTAAAATCCCTGAGAAAGACTAAAACTTTCTCGATCTCCATTTCCACACCAGAACCCCACTACTCAAGATATCAATTTAGCTTTGGTTTATGCAAGATTTCTGATTTTTTTTTTTTTCAATTTAGTTTTGGGTTGAGAAGTATTCTGAAATCGTTGGTATAATTGGACTTCCAAGTTGATTTGTTTATTTTACTTCTTTTGGCATTTCAGTTTTGTGCCTTCTTCTCCGCCACGCACGGTGGCCGCAGCTGGTAAATCTCCAGAAGTCTTTAGTACTGGTTTATAATATTTACTGGCCCTTAAATATTCTTACAGTATTTGGTTTATTGTTGACTGTTTGCCTATCGATCCGGGGCGTTTGAGCTTATCATTGCCGTACGGATTCATAATGATTTCTGTTTTTTTCTAAGCTAAATTTGTTATTGCAGAAATTTTTTTACTTCAATGTCTGCACTATTGTAATCTCTGCTTTATATGATCAGTAAACTGAATTATTAATTTCTGTCAATGTTTGAGCAACTGCTGCTGGTACTTTTTTAGGAACATCATGAATCCAAACGACATCATCAGTGAGACAAAGAAGAAATTCAAGAACAAAATCGCGGAGGTGAAAAAGGAGATTAGCAACCGAGATGTAGATCTCACCCATCTCCAAACATCCATTGTCAACCTAGCCTGTTTTTACATCGTGATGCAGATGTTAACTTTGTCTGCTTTCACCAACAAATTTATAGTTTGTGGTAACTTGAAGCTCACGCTAACTATTGGTTTTATGTTATCGGTGCAAGTTCTGGTAAAGATTTACAAGAAGGGGCTCACCTATATTAACACCAAACTAAAAGATGAACAGAACTTATACGATTTGAAGAAGCTGAAAAGACAGCTCCGTCGGATTAAGACAGCCATGAGTGGGATGAATTTGGAGGCTGATGAAGATGACGATGAAAAGTTCTACACTCGTCAAAAGTGGAAGCACGATGGTTGTCATTTTACGCTGGTTCTCTGTTGTTTCGGCTTGAAAGCTTTCTTCGTCCACGTCTGGACCTTTATCTCTGGAATTCTACTTTCTATGAATGAATAATGGTAATGTTTGTTTTTCTGTTATGTATTGACTTACATTTTTAAATAATAAATTGTGTTTTCCTTTCAAATGTAAAATATTTAGTTTTAGTACTTTACATTTTTAGTGAGTATATACATGAAATCATCCTAGACTGACCTGAATAAGAACTTAAATGACAATAAAAATTTCAACGAGCTTCTTGAAAAGCACCCTTCTCCGATAATTGGTTTTTAGTAATCCTACATTTACCACATTTTTCATTCTATATTTGTACCACATTTCTAATGGAGGTAAGGTCCACCATCACATATAGGTCTCATTTCTATTAGAAATGTGGTATGAAAATTATGGTAAGAGTAGAATTTTTAATTGTTATAGGAAATCAGTTATATAATCCACAGGTACTTCTAAGGTTTTCCGTCAAACATACTCAAGCGTATTTGCTTTTCATAAAGTAGTTTTTACTTTTTAGAAGGAATCCGAAACAAGTTCTAATAAACCACTTACACAACTACTAGTATACAAATTCCCAAACGTAGTGCGTAAGCTAGAAAAATATATTATGTAGGCTAGACATACCGACTCATACACTAAATAAGCTAATCTTGAACATCTTCATAGAAGAGTGTTTTAGGTAGAGTAGTCATCATAATTTGCTTGAGCAAATATTGGAATAATCTGATTCCCCCTATATATTCTAAGTTATCATTACCATGAAGACCCGCAACGATGAATTTCGTGTCTTACCATCAGAAATTTTCCTGCCCCCATTTATGTAGTACATGTTGCAGATGACATACATATTTATGGTATTACTCCAAAAAGCTCAGCATAGCTACACACATGGCAGCATGAACCAGAATACTTATTCTAGAATGAACAAGACTCAAGGGAGGATGTGATGACTCAGAGGAACTTGATGATGAATACTAGCCTAATGATGGATGTGATTACAGCACGTGGAAGCGTGGTGGACGGTGACAAGATGTGACAAGAGGGTAACAAATAGACATGAGAAATTGTATAATAGTAGTTGAAATGTTGTAAAGTAAATAATTTTATCTAGAATAGTTTGATTGTGAAGTAAAATTTTGTTGATTGTGATATAAAGGAGATTCCTCCTTATATTGTGTAAATAATGGACAAAAGAGGAAGATGTCTCATGTCCACTGATAGTTTTAGGTGAGGTTCGGAAGAGTTACTCCTAGGCCCATAAATATGTGTGTATTTTATGTAAAAAGGCATACTGGAATGGAAATCAATTTTTTGTATAAACTTCTCGTGAGTGAATATCCTTATTTGAGTCATCCTTAGCGAAGATCCTAGTTAGAGTAAAGCTTCAAATTTTAGTGGTATCAGAGCCATCCTCTTCTAGTGGATAAAAAATGTTTTGTGTATTCCTTGTTACTCAGATTCTTAGTATCCTCTGCAATTGAAGCGAAAGTCTAATCGTCTGCATCAGAACTGAATCTCAGTGAAGTTCTCTCCAAAAAGTCTCTTTCATATTTTAAGTACCTTTAGGAAGTAGGTAAACAAAGGCAGTAGCAAGGGTTGGCGTTGTAAGTCCCAACGAATTGTTTTGAGTCTTCCTATTCGAGGTCATATTGGTGTAAACCCTCTTGAGGATCCAGTGTTGGTAGGAGCATGGCAGAAATAACCCCATCTGAGTTAGTTGATTCAGATTCTCGAGAATCTATGTCACGAGTAGCACCAAACTATCCTTTCGAGTCTAACTAGACTGCAGAAGCTCCAAGTTCATCTTCTGCACCTTTTAAGCTTAATCCCTTAAATCCTTACCAATCTTATAAAAATTCTCTAGTTTCTAGAACATTTAGGAGTCTTGTACCTATAGCACAACCCAAGTTAGCGTTTGTATATAAGTAATCTACTGTTGTTGTACAAACCATTTCTAGCTCTTTAAAATTATATTTCCATCTTGTAAAGATCAGTAAAGATACTGGAGAGATGGCTATTGAAGACTACATCTCAAAGCCATAAGATTGGAAATACAACTCAATATCTTGGCTAGCAAAAACATCATATGTCCAAGGGTTTTGCGGAATTGGATTCTCTCCTGAGCACAAGCTTAGGATCCTCCTGATCCAACGGCTACAAACAGAAAATTCCTCTAAAAGTTATAATAATTGTAGCCATTTGATCAAAATCCAACGGCTCATATGGGCTGGTCAGCAGTATCTTGAGCTTGTGCTCAGGAGAGCAGTGACGAAGCCAGAATTTACCGAGAGAAGGGGTGAAATTCAAAAGAGTGTAAGGATCAATTGAAGTAGTTGCTTTCACATTGGAGAGTGCAAAGTTTTGAGTCAATATTCATAGTTGAAAATAGTCTCTCTACCAAAACGGTTGTAAGCAATAATATCAAAGTCAATGTAAGCAGAAAGTACAACAAAATGATAATGTTGAAGTTGAACTATCGAAATCACAATTAAAACTATCCAAAATTGAAGCTAAACTATTCGAAATAACATTGTCCAAACTAATTGATAATGTTTTTGAATGTTATATCATTCCATACTTATCAATTATCAATTATTAACACAAATCAAATATCAAAATATCATAAATTTCAATCTAATAATCATAGCAATAACTATAATTTGTTAGAAATTCAAAATTTTCATCCATTACACATTAAATTTCAATAGCATCCTATATTATTAATTTGGGCTAAGATTAAAAACCTTAGTAAATTTTAAAAATGAGGACATCAGCAAAAATAAAAAACAGAAATTAAGAAATTAGGTGATGGTGGTGGAGGGTTGGTCGGTTGGGATGAAATTGGTATAGGATGAAATAGAGATTTGGCTTTGGGCTTTGGGTATTAGGGATCTCAAAGAAAACAAGGTTTAGATTATCTAAAAGGGAGAGTCACGTGGATTGTTTAGGATGGTCACGTGTATCTTTTAAATTGTATTGACTCAAAACGAGTCGTTTTGGCCATTTTAAAAAAAAATCTTCTTCTTCGTTCTTCATCTGCAAGCTGTACTGATTGCAGGTTGCAGCCGTCGCCAATACCTCTTCTCCACCACATGCCAGACCGTCGGGTGGTCCTCCATGGTCCTCAAAGCCAATTTTCTAGACTTTTGGAGGGTCCCAGGACCACCCAGGTCCCTGAATGGATCCGCCTCTGGCTGCTGCTCTTCATCCGCCCCTGGCCATGAATTCCGACAAGAGCGAAGAGGCTGAACTAGCGTTCCTAGACGTGTTTTCCGGCGAGGGGAGTGACGGTCGCCACACCTCGCCCTCACGTAGCTTCGCCACTGCAGGAGAGGATCCAATTCCTAGTTTTGCTAGACACGCGATGGAATATCTTTGAAGTTGTAATAATAATGGCAACTGAAGTAGGACTCTATAATGGACACGTACTTGTCCAAGTGGAACCTAATTTCACTTTTGGTCTCACCAGACCCACACTCTCCAACACCTTACAAGTGATGATCCAGCTGTAAAGAGCAAATATGTGTGCAGGAGAAGCTGTAGACACTCTTCATCACACCATGATGTACAAAATACAGTCACACCTGTTCTCGGCGGATCACAACTCGCTCCCACAAGTCATAATGATTAGCGATTGAAAGTCGTGCAATAAAAAGTCTACAAGTGTGTTCAACTTACTTTTCCTCCTTCATGAAAAAATGAGTATGAAAAGGCAAGGAAGCTGCCAGTAACTCATGAGAATGCTAAGGTGCTAAGAGACCAGATTGGAAGAATTTCAATCCATTTTCCAATGAGTCTTGATTGATATATCCATGCGAACAGTGCCAAGTTCAAGGCAAGATGCGCTTGAATTGTCCCCATTGTAGAGCAAAAAATAATCAAGAAAAATATGGAGGCAACACGTGGATTATACGGTAAAAAGATAAAATTACCCTTGAGGCACACCGAAACTCATACGCGCAAGTAGCAGACCATCACGACTCAATCAAGGTCAAAAGTGATAAAAATAGGTAATTATTCAAAACATATTTCATCCATCCTCATCAAATCCTCCTCACAAGGTAACTCCTAAATCATTTCTTCTAAATTATATTAATTAGCTAATTAATTGATTTTAACACCAAAAAACACCAAATGTGGCCGGTCCCCATTCTCCTAATAGGGCCGGCCACACCCCTATAAATACCACCCCATTTCTCCAAAAACCTAATTCCAACTCTCTTGCTAAATTCTCAAAATTTCTCTAAACACTTTTCCCTCAAATTCTAACTTTGGCATCGGAGGTTCTTCGGCCAAGTGCCCTCCCCCCCCCTCCCCACCCATTCATTATGGGCATGTGAGGCTCTTGGCCTTGACCTAAGGTGTTAAGTGTTTTGTAGGTGCAATTTTGTCCAAGAAGAAGAAGGCAGAAATTTGCATCCACAAATTGAAGCTTTCATTGAGAGCTTGAGTCATACACTTGTAGAAGACTATCGCATTCAAGGTTTTTTATTTTCTTGTTCATTTGTAGATTTTTTGTACATTCTTATTCTTGGATTTTTTATTTCTAAAAATTCTTTGATAAAATGTAAAAGAAAAGTACAATGGCAAGAGATTCAGAAACCTTGATGAACGGAAATTCCAACATTTAAGAATTAGGACTGCAACGATCTACAAGGCTCAACATAACTATGAGTGGAGTGGCACCACCCTCACGGGGCACCACCGTAGCAACCACCACAGTGGCTACCTTCGACAAAACCCACGGCGCTAATGTGACGGTCCAAGCCGTGCCACTTCAAGCTTTAAGGGCCAAGCCCTAGTCGAGCCGCCTAAGCCCAAGCCAAGCCGGCCCAAGCTACCCAAACCCAAACCCAAAACGTGGCCAAGCCGAGCCTTAGCTTCACACCCACATGCGCCACACGCCAAGTAGCCCACTCCAATGGTCCAAGACCGGTTCAACCATCCCGGTTTCAAATTTCTGGGCTTACGATTGAACCGGGGGCATTTTCACCACATTTCTCTATGCATTTGACATTCCCTAATTCGAATCTCGCGCCTGGAGTCTACCACACTTCTACTGCTCAGGGGAGATGCATTCATTCCAAGCTCTTCCAATCCGAATGGCGAACAACACTTGTCTCGACAAGTCATAGAGTTGACAAACGCTCTTGCGCATTAGACGACCTTGGTGAATCAACTCTTACAAAGCGTTAAGATCCAACGTGCCCCAGACGATGTGTCCTGAAGCAGGACAAAGGCAGATAAGGAACCTTTCCAGCAGTGTCCCGGCAAGTAGCCACTCGACCAGCCACAAATCAAGCGTTCAGGCAGTGCACACTCCCGATTGGGCCTCCGATAACGTATACTCCTATCTTAGCATGCAGAGGAGCGTGCATTCTCAACTAGGCCCACGGACGAGCATACACTCACAGTTGGGATCATACTCTAATAATCAACATGAGCAGCCTTCTAGGGGAAGCTTTCATTCACGGCTAGGCCGGCAAGGAGCATCACTCACATCACATCACATCAGAGTAGGCAGCATGACTAACTGAGAGAAGCAGTCACTCAATTTGACTTAAGTTTAACTGGTAGCCTGCTAGGAACGAACCACATGCATCGCCGCCACGACATAGACGAGCCGAGCATGTAGAAGAACAGCCTAGATGGGCAGGTTAAGACTGAGGGCAACCGAGTGCTCTGCTAGCCCAACAAAGGCAGATTCAGGAAAAGGTAGAGAGACCCTTAAAGGAATGATTATGTGATTTCCAATGCAACAAAGTCAACGATGAAACACTACGACAAGACATGACCAATATGACCATGTCACCCTTCATGGACGAGATCGAGCAAGCAGAGCATCCACGCAAGTTTAACATGCCATATTTCACATCTTTCAAATAAAATACAGATCCGAAGAGGCATTTGAAGCACTACCAAAGCATTATGGTCTTTTATCGGAACAACGATGCCCTTATGTGCAAGATATTCACCACCACTTTACAAGGCGATGAGCCAGATTGGTTTCACACCCTACCGCCATAATCCATTCGGAGTTTTGATGATATTTCCTTGGTTTTAACCAAAGAATACTCATTTTACTGCTCAATCAAGGAAAAGTCCGACCATTTGTTCAACATGAAGAAGAATCCAAAGGAGTCGCTTCGCGACTATGTGAAGAGGTTCAAAGCAGAGAAGGCAAAGATAGTCGGATGCGACGATTTGATAGCAAGTGCAGCCTTTCAAAAAGGATTCCAGCAAACTACCTGTTGTTTGGAGAATTGATCATGAAAGAAGACCTAACTCTAGCAAAGAAGCATGCACTTTGGGACGAGGCTCAGTGAGCAAACAAGGCACCCGAGCAGCCTTGAATAGAGTCGGCAGTGGCTCAAAGGAAGGAGGACGGGAAACAGTACAACAAAAGCAGGCAGGAGGCTAAGCGTAGGGACCGACCCACAACCAAAGAAGGCTTGACGACCAATGACTACTCTAAGTTCTCAATCCGGATCCACCAAATCCTTCACGACATTAAGAGTGAGCCATGGTTCAAGTTGTCGAAACAATCAAAGGGAAATACTTCTAAGTTGGATCACAACCGATAAATGCTATACTTGGAAGAACTCCCTAGAGAATCTTGTGAAAGAAGGCATGGTCGACAGGTACTTGGACAAGTCGGCTATGCAGCCTAGAAGGAACATAAACACCAACGAAGAGCAACCAACCAAGACGATTTGGATCAATGACATCTTCGCCGAATCAGAGCACTTGGGGGCCACTAACAATTCAAAGAAAATGATGATCCAGTAGGCTATACTAGTTTCACAAGTCCAAGCAGTCGACACTCATCCTAGGCTCGTCATTGGCTTCACCGAGCAAGATGTCGAAGGTGTCGATTTTTCACATAACAATGCACTAGTAATATCTGTCCAACTAGCCCATGCTATAGTCGATAAAATGATGGTTGACAATGGAAGTGCAATCAACCTACTTCAACTCTCAGTAATTCAGAAGATGGGCCTGGAAATCACAATCATACGCCGAACGGACGTACTCACCGGATTCAACAGGCACACCTCGATTGTCATCAGCCACATCACACTGGACATGAAAACACCGCCAATTATCTCAAAGCAAACGTTCGCAATAGTAAGCAACCCGTCTCCCTACAATAGGATTCTAGGGAGACCTTGGCTAATAAATCTAGATGCTATCATTTTCGTCAAGTATCAAAAAATCTGATTCTGCATCCCAGAAAGAAGAGTTGGAGAAATCAAGTCTGACCAAGCCACATCTCGACAATGCACTGCGCAAGTATTAAAGGAATCAAAGAAGAAAACGTTTACCCCCGAAGAGGCTACTGAGGTCCGAAAGGACAAAAAAACTACCCAATAGCAATTATAGCAAGTGGATCAAGAAGCTGATGCCTAAGTAGACGAGATAGGATGGAAACCCGAATAGGACACCGAGGATATTATTCTTGATCCTAGCAACCGGAAAAGACGGCTGGAATTAGCTTACGTCAAAGCCCAATCAAGAAAGAAGAACTCACAGCTTTCCTTAGGGAAAATCATGCCGTCTTTGTATGGTCACTTTCCGACATGCCCGACATCGATCCCGAGATAGCTTGCCACAAGCTGCATGTCGACCCCGTTGCCAAACCAATGATCCAAAAAAGAAGGTATTTTGCACTTGAATGAGTAACGATCATCAATGCGAAAATTGACAAGCTACTAGAAGCAGGATTCATAGAAGAGGTAGCACACTCAACATGGCTTGCTAATGTCGTGCTAGTAAAGAAGAAAGAGAAGGGCAAGTGGAGGGTTTGAGTAAACTACATCGACCTCAACAAAGCATGCCCAAAGGATCCTTATCAGCTTCCCCGAATCGATCTATTAGTAGATTCAACTTTTGGAAACCAGCTACTCAGCTTCTTGGACGCATACTTCGGCTATAACCAAACAGCCATATACGAGCCCAACAAGGAGAAAACCACGTCAGTGATCAAGCAAGGTAATTACTGCTACAAGGTCATGCCCTTTGGCTTCAAGAACACTGGAGCCACTTACCAAAGGTTAGTAAACATGATGTTCAAGAAGCAAATTGGAGTAACCATGGAAGTTTATGTCGAAGACAACATGGTGAAGGGTAAGCAGTTGTCAGACCATATCGGCAACCTGGCGGAAACTTTCAACATCCTTATAAAGTAAAAGATGAAACTTAATCCCACCAAATGCACATTTGGAGTAACTTCAGGCATATTCTTTGGGTACTTAGTGACCCAACAAGGAATCGAAGCACATCCTAAGAAAATCTAAGCAATCTTAGAGATGAAATCTCCAACTACCTTGAATAAGATCTAAAGCTTTACCGAACGAGCAACCGCCCTCAACCGTTTTCTCTCACGGTCCATCGATCGATGCAAACCTTTTTTCAAGCCATCAAGAGGGCACAACGAGACAAATAAGATGATGGGTGCCAAAAAATTTTCCAAGACTTGAAGAAGTATCTTACATCACCTATTTTACTATCCAAGCTGGAAGCAGCTGAAGACTTATACATATACTTTAAAGTCTCTGAAGTAGTAGTAAACTCTGCCCTAATACAAGAAAAGCTAGGGGCCAAACTGCCGATATTCTACAATTCTAAAACTTTTGTCGATACAGAAACTAGATACATGAAGATCAAAAAATTAATTTTGGCGCTAGTTGTTACGGCTCAAAAGCTCAAACCATACTTTGAAGCTCATACAATCATTGTCATGACTCAATATCCTCTACGATCAATCCTACATGGTTCAGACGCTTCTTAAAGAGTGATGAAATAGGCGTTGGAACTTGGCCAATACTGTTTAGTTTTCCAACCCCGCACGGCAATAAAGGTCTAAGCCTTGGCGGACTTCATAGCGGAATTCAAGCTTAACCTAAACAACGTAACAGAATGGCCCAACGAGGCCCTGGAAGAAGTTGAGCACACCTTAGTCACACTTGCTCCCCTTAATGGAGACTTCTAGCATTTGCATGTCGGCGACGCATCCAACTAAAAAGGCTCGAGAGTAGGTGTGGTCCTTGTTACCCCAGACAGTTCAATGCTCGAGCAAGCGATCACTCTAGGCTGCAAAACATCCAACAATGAAGCAGAGTACAAGGCCCTACTAGCAGGCCTCCGAATGGAAAAAGAGTAGGTGGTGAAGAAACTCACAATTCATTTTGATTCCCAGCTAATCACTAGCCAGACTACTGAGAGTACATGGGAAAACATTTGAGGATGGCACAATACCTAGAGAAGGTATGCAAGCAACTTGAGGCATTTCAAACTTACATTCTCACTTAAGTTCCACGGGCAGACAACGCCCACGTGAACGCATTAGCTAGCTTAGGCTCGACTCTCAACCACCAACTTAAATGCTCTATTCCAGTGGAGTATCTAGACAAGCCATGCGTAAAAGTGGAGCCGGCAGCCGAAGTGTCACAGGTTAGCATAACTCCCAATTGGCAAAGTTTTATTATAGACTATCTGGTCAATGACACACTTTCCACGGAAAGGTTGGAGTCTAGAAAGCTCCAAATGAAGGCAGCACGCTATTACATGTGGAACGACATTCTCATCCATAGTTCCTACACCGGACCACATCTCCACTGCCTAGTGCCTCCTGACGACCTAAAGGTTCTAACCTCAATCCACGAAGATGTTCATGGAAATCACTCCGAAGGCCAATCCTTAGCACAGAAAGCTCTTAACACAGGCTATTACTAGCCTACTATGCATCAAGATACTAATGATTTTGTGCAAAAGTGCAACTGCTGCCAACGCTACAAGCCTGTAATAGCATTGTCTGCCAACGAACTACACCCGCAGACGAGTCCCTGGCCATTCATGCAGTGGGCAATCGACTTGGTAAGGCCAATGCCGCCCGCCACTGGGGGTAGATGCATGATGATAGTGGCAACCTATTACTTCACCAAATAGGTAGAAGAAGAGCCCAAGAAACCTACGACTTAGAGGGACATATAACATTCCTCAATCCATCATCACCGACAGCGGCCCGCAATTCGTGGGCAAAGATTTGGCGAAGTTCTTCCAAAAGTATGGCTTCAAGCAGCATATATCCATGCTGAGATATCTTTAAGGCAATGGGCAAGCCAAAGCATCCAACAAGATGATCCTTGACTGCCTTAGGAAATCCCTCACCGACAAGAAGGGAAAATGGCCAAACGAACTCCCCAGATGTCTATGGTTATATTGTACCACCAAAAGACGATCAATCAGTGAGACTCCTTTCTCTTTGGCATTTGATTCAGAAGTAATCATTCATCCCAATGTTATCATGCCAAGTATCAGCACTCTACTACCAAGCATTGAGTAGAATAGTAAGGAGATGGCCACAAACTTAGATCTGGCAAAGTAAAAGCACGAGCAAACCATCACCCACATCGCAGCCTACCAGCAGTAACTCATCTCTAGCTACAACAAAAAGGCCAAGATCCGGCAGTTCCAACCCGAAGATTTAGTCCTAAGAAAAACCTTCATCACTGCCTACCGAGAAGGCTCCAAAAAGAATGATCCCATCTGGGAAGGTCCGTACAAGATCAGCAAAGTAGGTGGCAAGGGTAATTACACCCTTACCACCATGAATAACAAAGAGATCGACACACAGTGGAACACTTACAATCTAAGGAAGTACCATGTATAACCTCCCGCAACATCGAAGCCCGAAGAACTCGAGCAGCTCAACAGGTACTACTTCGCAAGCCGATGATTATCCAGTTGTAATGTAGTCTCTACTTTACAGCTAAGTTTTCATTTATTTCACTCGGTTTTCAATGAGGAATTCATAAGTGATTTACAACTTGGCTCGACTACATGTTTACAACAACTGATCACTCATGCACTTCAAAAGAAGACCGCACCCTTCTTATAGACTCATCGCATGAATTACACCCCTTGAGGGACCAACCATGCTCTCCAGTGCGAGAGGGTAAACTAATTCCCTAACATCCATGTGGGTTTACTTTCCAAAGCAGAAGGATAAACTCTACACTCCGAATATCTAGACGTGGATAAGCTAGGCTGCCCTAGTATAACTAGATGCACAATGGCTTGCACTAGGATTCCTAGAAGTAGCCACAATGGTTTTTTTCAAGGCTTAGCCTAAAGATGTAGGGGGAACATAACGCAATATGCCCTATGAACGGCTGCCCTGGAACCCTAAAGTTGCTACCGAGTGCACTAAGGTAGCTTACGATTTCCAGAAGACTGCCTACGTCTTGCCCTTCGAGCAGTAATCAGTGCTAAACGTATACAACCACACGTTTCTGTGAAAGGTTAAACAAGTTAGTGCGCGTATACGAAGCTTCATCCATTACCGACATGCTATGCAGTCGATGGGCTTTATTTTTGCCAAAGCACAGAATAATTTACACCAAGTTCTAAAGTGTTGTGATACTTGCTACACAACCTACAGAATTGGAGAAAGCTAAGGTTAACAGCATAGTAGTTATACGGACTTGTCTGTTTTTGTAAGTAAGGAGTCCGACTACCAACCCTATGGCTAAAAACTTTGCAAAATTCTACACCAACCCTATGTCTGCTTATAGAAAAGTAGCATGCCCGCCATCGGTATATAAAGTCTAAAGGTTAGGGCATGAACAAAAGAAGCGAAGATGGAAAAAAGAAAAGGAAGTAAGTTTACTAAATTTTCTAGCAAAATTGATAAACGACTAGCAAAGATCGAAGGAGTTCAAGCAAAGCAAAAAGCAAGAAGGAAAACAAAGAAAATCCTAAAGGCTACCTAGAAGACTACTCTTTAGCAGTTTGGACATCCTATGACTACTTGGTCACCACACCTTCACCAGCTACGACGCTCTCAGTAGCGACACTATCCAGCGCTTCACCCTTAGCTACCTCTGCTTGGGCACCAACCTATCTGACTACTTCACTAATAGAAGCCTTAAAAGTAAAGGCGAGCAAGTATTCCAAAGAAATAGAGAAGGTCTCGAAGTCTTTACCAGAAAACTCAAAGTCAGATGGTCGCCCAAAGAGATGGTTTACATAACCTAACTTGTACAAATAAGCTTGACTCTGAGTAAGTGAAGCCTCGAACCTAGCCTTTTCACCCTTCAACTGATCATTCTCCTCGAGCAAACAAGCACGGACCCACTGAAGCTCATCCACTTCCTTCATCAGACTGTCATTGATCTTCAAAACACATTGAAGTTCCAACACTTGAAGTTTAAGCCTATCAACGACCTTCTTGAAGTGGATCAATTAGTTATAAGCAGTGATAAGTTCTTCATCCTTTATGTAAGCAGTAGAGTGGAGCTTAAAGACAACACGCTCAATGTCTTGAATCTGAAGTATACAACACCTGATCTCCTTCTCTGCACTTTCATACTTTACTTGGACCGCGTCAAGCCTAGCTTTCAAATCCATGATCTCTTGGCGAATGGTCTCAACTTGCAGAGAAGTGGGGGCAGAGATATTAGACTTCTTTAAAGCAACAAGCCCAGATTCTAACTTCTTGACTTTCTCGGCCGAGGAGTAAGCTTCAGCTGCCACAGTTTTTGCCACCTCATTGGCAGCCTTGGTATCCTCTTGATCAAGGAACATATACTCAGCTATTAGAATCGTCATTTTCTACATCATAACCAACATAATGGTGCTCTTGATAGGAAATATACCACAGGCTATTGCACATTTGTTGGTGGAAATCTTGTCACGTGGAAGAGCAAGAAGTAACATGTAATTGCTCGTTCCAGCGCAGAGGCTGAATATCGAGCCATGGCAACCACTACCTATGAACTTATTTGGCTTAAATGGTTTCTTTCAGACTTAGGGTTTCCTATTACTTCTCTCATATCTCTTATGTGTGACAATCAGGCAGCCATGCACATCGCTGCTAATCTAGTGTTCCATGAGAGAATGAAACATATTGAAGTGGACTGTCATTTCGCTAGAGCTCAAGTGAAAATTCTAGTCATTCGGACCATCTTCATGTGAAGCCAAGATCAATTGGCAAATCTTTTCACCAAGGCTCTGGCATCCATTTCGTTCCATCATTTTTTGGGCAAGCTTGGCTTAACTACTCTCCTCGATCCAGCTTGAAGGGGAGTGTTGTTGAAGTGTTCCTTCCCGGTCTCTAAAGTCAGCTGCCAAGGGTGCTCTCTAGGGTAAATCTCTAGGGTAAGGCTCAATGTATTATTGTAAATCTGTTTTTCCTCAAATTAAGGGAATTGACTGATTTGTGTTAAAGTCTTTTTGTATGGTTTAGATTAGGTAGGCAACATGCTTTTTTTGCTGCTTGCAGCAGCCATCCCTTCCATCTTCCATCTCTCATTTCTCTCTCTTCTCTTATATAGATAATTTATTATGTAATACACATGGAAGCTTTAAACCAAATAATCTACATGCACATAAAATCCAACCTGCAGAACATGAAAAACTTCTTTAAGTTTTACAAAAAATAGATAGACGGTTACAACTTAGAGATATGACAGCCTACCAGAAGAATTTACTGCCTGGGCAGAAGGAGAAATTCTCATAATCCTACTTTGGATTTCAAAGATGCGGTAGAAAGATTAGCTACAACATTCATAGGATCACTTTACAATTGGTGTATACATTTGGGAGAAAATACTAGACATGCTTATCCTTTGATCACTCATATATTTCATGCATTTATACCATCCATTTCTAAATTCTTTATGATGTTTTTGTGCTAAAATGGTTGCATTTTACCTTACCTTGTGTTAATGTGCAGTTAAATTTGCTTTAGGATCAATTTCAAGCACAAAAGGAGAAAAGGAAACAATAAAAACAAACAAAAGAATAGGAAGTGGGATGAGGCTTGTCTTCCACTTGTGGCCTTAGTGACTTGGAAAAGAGTTGCCTTTTGTTAAAGGCAAGGAAAGAAAACACACGGAGGAGAAGTGGGAAAGAAGAGAGATGTGGAAAAGAAGGAAGGGAGCACGACAGAGTGAAGATTAGGTGGAGCACTAGGAAGTGGGATGAGTTGGCCTTCCACTTATAGCCTTGGTGCTTGATCATATCATGGCCCGATTGTTTAAAAAAAAAGAGGTAGAGGGAGAAAGACGCGGAGAAAAAGAAATAGAGAGGAGCACGGTAGAAAAATAGAGGAGAAGGTTGCAGCGTTGGAGAGGTAGCAGAGAGCAACATAGCAGAAAGCAGAAGGGATGCCGCAGCTCCGCATGGAAGGAGGAGAAAGGCAGATAGCTTCTTTGTAAAAAAAAGGGTTGTCTCTTTCTTTGATTCTTCATGGATAATTTCTTATGTATTCAAATAATTATGTGTAACTAATTTCCTTTTGCTAGAGTGAGGCCATGAGCCGCAACATGAATACGTAGATTTATCTTTCAATTGCTTAAGTGTTGTTACATGCTTGCTTTGATATTTTCAATCACTGAATTAAACTATCTATGTACCTTGATGCTTGATCACCATTATGATGCTTAGAAAAGTTATCTTATGCAATTTTGAAGGAATGTCACGTTAAAATTGGTTGTGCTTCTTGTGATTGAGGATTGTACTCTCCTAAGGTAAATATCATGCTCTTAGGGATTACATGGTTTAACAAAAGGATTTTCACCAAGATTAATGAATCACTCATGTTTATATTTAATCCAAATGTCATAGATAAGTTACATGTAGTGGTATGCGTTTTAACTTGAATGTCACAAGTAAAACATACATAAGGAAAATCCAACCTTCAAAGTATGTGTGTTTTCAATTATTTAAGCAATTGGAATAGCTACGTAGAAGTGTTGTTGGTAAAGGTTGAACTCTAGCATATTGTCAATCTATTTTTCTTCAATCATTTATTTTATCTTGAATTTCCTCATTTACTTGTTTTGTTTAGTTGAATCACTATTCCTATAAGCAAATTCCGATTTTAGATATTTGTTTAAGTCACATCCAATAGTATTTAGTTTTGTTGAATTAGTGTAGTTCTTAGAGTTAACTAAGTTAGATACACAAAAGCTTATAAATTGTTTATACCAGTCCCTGAGGAGATCGACCTTGCTTGAGCCATTCTATACTACAACATTTGTTCTCTTGCAAGAATTTTCTATGGTTTAACCCTTTGTTTTACAAGTGGTAAAATCACCATCAAGAAATTGGCGCCGTTGCCGGAGACTGTGCCAACAGTTCCCGAGCTTTTGTGTTTATTTTTCTTATGCTTATGTTTATGTCTTATTTTTATTAATCATTAAATTAAAAAAAACATCAATTAATTTAGTTTAGTTTCGATCTTTGATTAAGTGCAGTGGATGTGTGGTGTGAGATTTTTGTCTTTGTTTGACTAACTAGTGGTTGCCAATTTGCATAAACTGTGTTTTTGATTCATCTAGGTTTACTTACTTTCTTTTCCTTTTTGTTGTTTAGTTAGTTTCTGTTAAGTTTTATTTTATTTTACTTTTATTTTTATTGTGGCTTAATATTTCTGGTGTTTGTTTAGGTGTAGTATATGGCTATTGGAACAAGGTCCAAGAATCAAGTGCTTATTCCTTACGGCCCTGAACCAAAGAGAAGTGCAAGGAAGTTAGCTAGAGAAAAATATTTAGCACAAGATTCCAACCTTGGTGATACTTTTCTTAAGGATTTGTTCTGTGATCCTGAGAGCAGCACATCTATTTTCCAACCTTTGGCACCAGTTGCACATATGGCCCTAACCTTAACTGCAGCAGGTCAACCTTTAAGGAATTCATTGGCGGCGAGAATCAATGCAGTACCAAGGTGCATTATATATCCAGATGTGGAAGATGGGACAACCTTTGAAATCAAACCTCACATCCTCAACATATTGCCATCCTTTCATGGGTTGCCAAACAGTGATCCCAACATGCATTTGGCTGATTTTATTGAGGCATGTGACAACACCATAATCAGAGGTTTCTCTTCTGAAGCTATCAAGTTACGCTTGTTCCCGTTCTCTTTGAAGGACAAAGCCAAGGCGTGGTTGCATTCTCTGCCTGCCAATAACATTACAACATGGACAGAATTGCAAGAAAAATTTCTCAATAAGTTTTTTCCTTCTTCCAAGACTCTTGCACTCAAGAAAGAGATATTGGCTTTCGCTCAAAAGCCAAACGAGTCTTTCCATGAAGCTTGGGAACGGTATAATGAGATGCACACAAAATGTCCTCATGCCGGGTTTGATTCTAACCTTCAAATGAACATATTTTATGATGGTCTCAATGCCACCACCAAGAGTCAATTGAATGCATCTGCTGGAGGGTCGTAAATGTCGAAATCTGCAAGGGAAACATTTGAGTTGTTTGATATGATGGCTTCTGAATCCCAACAATGAACAGAAGAACAAACACAAAATAGGGGAGTTTTTGAGATTTCTCAGAGTTCTCCTAATGTTTCTGCTCAAATTGCTAAAATGGAAAAGAATTTTAATGCCAAGTTTGCTGCCTTAATGCAGGTCTCTTCCATGCCCAATGCCCAAGAAGCTTGCATCATTTGTAGTGAGACAACTCATGACATCAGTCAATGCCCCAACAAGGATAGCTACCCTGAGCTTGTGCAAGAGCATGTGAATATGGTGAATAATTTCATTAGACCCAGAAGTGACCCTTATTCCAATACATATAATCCTGGGTGGAAGAACCATCCCAATCTTAGTTAGGGTGGCAACCAACAGCCACGTCAATACCAACAGTCTTACCAATCAACTAGTGAGACTAAGAAACCATCTCTTGAAGATCAAATGTCACAGCTAGCTCAACATATGTCTGCTCTCTCTAATAGCACCAACAATTTTGTCCAATCCACACAAACTAGCATTCAGAATCTCATGGCATCAGTGGGGAATTTAGAGACTCAAGTTGGACAGCTTGCTACCATGTTCAATGAAAGAGATAAAGGAAAGTTCTTGAACCAATCTGAGCAAAATCCAAGAGGGATGGAATATTGCAAAGTAATACGGACATTGAGAAGTGGTAAGAGCTATGACAACAGAGAAGTGGTGCACCATGAAGCCGAAGTGGAAGAAGAAGAGCTTACTGAAAGTGCACCGTTAGCTGCAAAGTCTCGGTTAGAGGCTATTTCTGCAGCAGGTATTCCAGATCCTAGTGCAAGTGACAAAGTGCAATCTCAACCCAACTCTGATGCAAACAAGGAAAAATGATAGTTTATTTGCACCTTATGACAAGCCACCATACAAGCCACCTTTGCCATTTCCACAACGACAGCAACAACGTTCCAAGGATCAACAATGCATTGAATTCATGAAGACCTTGGCTAAGGTTCAAATTAATTTGCCTCTATTAGATGCTATTAAACAGATCCCATCATATGCCAAATTTCTGAAGGAGCTATGTTCTAAAAAGAAAAAGTTCTTGGAATATGAGAAGGTGATTTTAACTGAGCAATGCAGTGCTATCCTCTTACATAAGCTACCATCCAAGAAGAAAGATCCGGGGAGTTTCACTATCTCTTGTACTATTGGTAGTCTTGATTTTCATAAAGTATTGATTGATTTAGGAGCAAGTGTTAACCTTATGCCTTATTCTGTTTTTCAAAAATTAGGTGAAGGAGAACTCAAGCCCACATCTGTGAGTCTTCAATTGGCAGATAGGTCCATGACCTATCCTTTGGGTATTCTGGAACATGTGATTATTAAAGTGGATAAATTCTATCTCCCAGCTGATTTCATTGTACTTGACATGGAGGAAGACAAGGAAGTGCCTCTCATTTTAGGCCGACCGTTCATGGCCACCGCTCGGACACATATTGATGTGGAAGCAGGTACTTTAACCTTAAGAGTGCAAGGAGAATCAGTTGTATTCAAACTCTTTGAAGCTATCAAGCGTCCTTTCGAACTTCAAGAGTGTTTTCGTGTTGATGTTTTGGATGGAATTGTGCATGCAAACTTTGCCTCACGATCATCTAATGATGAGCTGTTAACTTGCCTCACCAACCGTGATGCTACTTTATCTATGGAAGAAAATATGGTGGATGTCATTGTTGCATTGAATAGTGCACCAATTCATAATCCAAAGTGGCGACATGTTTATGAAAACCTTGGAGTGCCTAAGCAACGCTTCTTCCTTCAAGTGAGCAAGCTCCGAAGTTAGAGCTCAAGCTACTACCAAGCCACCTTAAGTATGCTCATCTCATGGTCAATGAGACCTTGCCTGTTATTATTGCTGCTGATCTTAATGACACGGAGGAAGACAAATTACTAAGAGTTCTTCGCAAGTATCAAGATGCTCTCGGGTGGACACTTGCTGACATAAAGGGCATTAGTCCAACTTTGTGCATGCATAGAATTTTTATGGAGGCTGGGACTAAACCAATTTTTGAAGCTCAAAGACGTCTAAATCCGATCATGAAGGAAGTTGTAAGAGTTGAGGTGATGAAGTTACTCGATGCAGGTATCATTTATCCAATCTCGGATAGCAAATGGGTGAGCCCGACTCAGGTGGTTCCAAAGAAAACTGGTATTACCGTGGTGAAGAATGATAACAATGAGCTTGTACCCACAAGGATGGCCACCGGATGGTAAATGTGTGTTGACTATAGGAAGCCCAATAACAGCACTAGAAAGGATCATTTTCCGCTGCCATTCATTAATCAGATGCTCGAGAGACTAGCTGGTCATTCTTTCTATTGTTTCTTAGATGGTTATTCAGGGTACAACCAAATTCCAATTGCCCCTGAGGATCAAGAAAATACAACGTTTACATGCCCTTTTGGTACATTTGCATACAGACGAATGCCATTTGGATTGTGCAATGCCCCTCCCACTTTCCAATGATGCATGATGAGTATTTTTTCTGGAATGGTTGAAAATATTGTTGAGGTTTTTATGGATGACTTTTCTATTTTCGGTAATTCTTTTGATATATGTTTGGATAACTTGTCTTTGGTTTTGGAAAGATGCAGGGAGACTAATATTGTGTTAAATTGGGAGAAATGCCATTTTATGGTTAAGCATGGCATTGTGCTAGGACATCTAATTTCAAGCAAAGGAATAGAGGTCGACAAGGCAAAGATTGAGGTGATCGCCAAATTACCACCACCAACTTCTGTGAAGAATGTGAGATCTTTCTTGGGACATGCTGGTTTTTATCAAAGATTCATAAAGAATTTTTCCAAAATTAGTCGTCCTCTTTGTAATTTACTTGTTAAAGATGCTTGTTTTGATTTTAATGCAGATTGTCATGATGCTTTCAACAAATTGAAGGATCTTCTCACATCAGCCCCAATTATAACAGCTCCAGATTGGACCATTCCTTTTGAGCTCATGTGCGATGCTTCCGATTACATTGTGGGTGCTGTCCTTGGTCAGCGACATGACAAGCTCCCCCATGTTATATATTATGCCAGCCGCACTTTGAATGATGCTCAGCTGAATTATGCCACTACGGAAAAAGAATTACTTGTAGTGGTATTTGCTCTTGAAAAGTTTCGATCGTACTTAATTGGTGCTAAAGTCATTGTGTATTCTGATCATTCTGCTCTCAAGTACTATTGTCTAAAAAAGAGGCCAAACCACGATTGATTCGATGGGTCCTTCTTTTGCAAGAGTTTGATTTGGAAATCCTAGATAAAAAGGGACGTGAGAATGTTGTGGTGGATCATCTTTCAAGATTAGTAAATGCAAGCACTGATGAGGCAGATTCATTGCCCCTGCAAGAGAGCTTTCCAGACGAGCAACTTCTAGCGGTTACTCATCAAGTACTATGGTATGCTGACATCGCAAATTATTTGGCATCTAGAGAAATACCATCAGAGTTCAGTTACCAACAAAGGAAGAAGTTCCTCTCCACTGTAAAACACTACTTTTGGGATGAGCCATACCTTTTCAAGCATTGCCAAGATCAAATCATTCGTTGGTGTGTACCCTTAGAAGAACAAGAAAGCATTTTGAAGTTTGCTCATCACTATGCATGTGGTGGTCATTTTGGACCAAGAAGGACAGCGGCCAAGATCTTACAGAGTGGTTTCTTTTGGCCATCTTTATTTAAAGATGCATACATATGCTGCCAGGCTTGTGATAAGTGTCAAAGAGTTGGAAATCTTTCTCAGAGAAATGAGATGCCCCAACAAAGTATTTTGGTGATTGAACTATTTGATGTTTTGGGTATAGACTTCATGGGACCTTTCCATTCTTTACATGGCAATCTTTACATCTTGGTGGCGGTTGATTATGTCTCTAAGTGGGAGCTTCTCCAACATGCAAAAGTTTTATGGTGTTAGGTTTCTTGCAAAATACTATTTTTCCCCGATTTGAAGTACCTCGTGCTATCATCAATGACGAAGGTACGCATTTCTTAAACCGCACCATGGCTTCTCTTTGTGCCAAGTATCATATTCACCATCGCATAGCCACCCCATACCATCCACAGACATTTGGACAAGTTGAAGTATCTAATCGTGAGCTCAAGAGGATTCTTGAGAAAACTGTCAGTTCATCTCGAAAAGATTGGAGTTTAAAGCTTACTGATGCTTTGTGGGCATATAGGACAGCTTATAAGACACCAATTGGGATGTCTCCTTTTCGTTAGGTGTAGCTTGCCATCTGCCTATAGAACTTGAGCACAAGGCATATTGGGCTATTAAGCACCTCAATTTTGACTACCAGGCAGCTGGAGAGAAGCGGAAGCTGCAGTTGAATGAACTGGAAGAAATAAGGAATGATGCTTATGAGAATGCAAAGATTTACAAGGATAAGACCAAGAAATTTCATGATGCTCACATCCTTCGTAAAGAGTTTCAACCGGGTCAGAAGGTTTTGCTTTTTAATTCGAGATTGAAACTATTCCCAGGAAAGCTCAAATCACATTGTAATGGTCCATATCGTGTTGTACAGGTCCATCTTCATGGGGCTGTGGATATCCAAAACATGCAAACTGGTTTTGTCTTCAAAGTTAATGGGCATCGCTTGAAGTTATACAAGGAGTCTCCATACGATCTTGCTAAGGATTCCATCACTTTGAAAGAACTTGTTATTTGAATCAAACTGCCAACAGAATGTCTAGCTCTAGACAGTAACTAAAGCGCTTATTGGGAGACAACCCAAGCTTTCTATCTTTCATCTTTAGTTTGAATAATTTTAAATGTTCTTGTTCTGTTTTTCTCTTGTTTTCTGGTTGGTGTTTTAAGTCCTACTTTTGCTCCCTTATGCAGGTAAGGATTTTGCAGTCTCTACCACAACTTCTTGCAAAGTTTCTTAATCCCACAGGTTACTCACACATTTGTTATCCATAATGGGACGTTTTGAAACAAGTTTGGGGATGATTTGGAATTCTATCATGAAAAAAAAATGCATCTTTACTGCTGCTCTCCTCACCTACACAAATTGGTGTGTTCCTTCCTTTTCTTTATGTGTCTTTATTTCATTTTGTATTTCTTTCCTTCCATTTTTATGTCTTATTGTTCAAAATTCCTTTCATTATCATTGGGGACAATGCTATAATTAAGTTTGGGGGTGGAAATATATTTCGTTAGTTTACTTCTTGTTTAAAAAATAAAAAAAAAAGAAGAAAAAAAATAAAATAAAAAACTTTAAAAAATAAAAAATAAAAAAAATTTGCATTTTTGTTGTTGTTTGTAGCTACTTCTCAATTTAATGATGAGATTTGATCTTAATTTCCTTCTTACTTTCAAGAAGTCTAAGTTCTTTTCGTTGTCTTTGTGTTAACTGTGATTTCCAGCAATCAACTTGAAAAATAAATGTGCCTAGTCTTGTCAATGTGAAACTTGAGCATGATTTAGCGTTTCATATGTAAATCATGTGAGATTATGTAAACCTTGTGAGCTTTTGAGCCTTACATGATTGAACCATTATGCATCAATCTCATTCCTTTTTGTGCGTATGATCTCACTGTACATGTATCTCTAGAACTTGCTTTATACTTCTCGATTCATTAATCAATTCATGTAATAACTTGGAAGTGATATAGGCCATCTTTGGATCGTTTGAGCCTTTTGTGCCTACCTTATATGCTATGTTTATCCATAGTAGCCTGTTGAGCCTTTAACTAAGCTATTTCTTTGTTAGACATATCTCTTTACCTTGCTCCGATATTGGAGTTGAGCCCATACACAGAAATCGATTCCTTATTGTTTTGAGAAAGTACTACAAGGGTTGTGCTCTTGGGGGTTTCATTTATGTAGAAAGATGGATGGAGCATGACAATGAAATGTGAATTTGATGGGTGATGTAGCTTTTGCAGATTTATGCATAGCTTTGCAGATTTGTTTGTTAAAAAAAAAAAAAAAAAAATTGGAGAGTGTTGATTTGTTGAAAATCTGTCTGCAGAGTATAAATTTCCTTTTGAAGTTGAATTTGGGGAGTAACAAGTGCTCGAGGTTTTATTATTTTGCTTTCAATTTGAGGTGGTGTGATATTAAGGTGTTGGAAAACTATTAAAGTGTACTTTCTCAAAATTTTTGATTTTCATATCCTTTCTTTCATTGGCCTATCACCTTTAGCCCCATTACAACCGTAATAAAGTCCTATTGATCCAAGGTATTACTTAAATATTGATAGCGAGTTAGGTGGACAAGCAAGCATATGGCGGCATGTACAATGAGATCACTTGAGTGAAACACATTAACTGAAACATATGAGTGAATGAGTGTATGTCTTGTGAGAAGCTCACATGTTTGCATATGATGATTTGAAGGAGCTTGGAATTGCATTGACATGGTTAGCTCACACATGACATTTCAACGTTTTGTTTGAAGGAAATTTGGTTAACTATTGGATGATGTTTTGAGCTCTTGCTTAGTTCTTAGCTGTAAATTTCATGGTTAGCACTTATCTCTGAAATTGAAATTGAGAAGTTGGCTACTAAGTTGTTGAATCTAGTCTTAGTTGAGTGGTTTTGTTTTGTGTTTTGTTTTGCTAGAGGACTAGCAAAAATGTAAGTTTGGGGGTATTTGATCACTCATATATTTCATGCATTTATACCATCCATTTCTAAAGTCTTTGTGATGTTTTTGTGTTAAAATGGTTGCATTTTACCTTACCTTGTGTTAGTGTGCAGTTAAATTTGCTTTAGGATCAATTTCAAGCACAAAAGGAGAAAAGGAAACAATAAAAACAAACAAAAGAATCGGAAGTGGGATGAGGCTTGTCTTCCACCTGTGGCCTTAGTGACTTGGAAAAGAGTTGCCTTTTGTTAAACGCAAGGAAAGAAAATACACGGAGGAGAAGTGGGAAAGAAGAGAGATGTGGAAAAGAAGGAAGGGAGCACGGCAGAGTGAGGATTAAGTGGAGCACTAGGAAGTGGGATGAGTTGGCCTTCCACTTATAGCCTTGGTGCTTGATCATATCATGGCCCGATTGTTTAAAAAAAAAAAAGAGGCAGAGGGAGTAAGACACGGAGAAAAAGAAATAGAGAGGAGCGCAGAAAAATAGAGGAGAAGGTTGCAGCGTTGGAGAGGTAGCAGCGAGCAACATAGCAGAAAGCAGAAGGGATACCGCAGCTCCACATGGAAGGAGGAGAAGGGCAGATAGCTTCTTTGTAAAAAAAAAAAGGTTGTCTCTTTCTTTGATTCTTCATGGATAATTTCTTATGCATTCAAATAATAGTATGTAACTAATTTCCTTTTGCTAGAGTGAGGCCATGAGCCGCAACATGAATACGTAGATTTATCTTTCAATTGCTTAAGTGTTGTTACATGCTTGCTTTGATATTTTCAATCACTAAATTAAACTATCTATGTACCTTGATGCTTGATCACCATTAGGATGCTTAGAAAAGTTATCGGATGCAATTTTGAAGGAATGTCACGTTAAAATTGGTTGTGCTTCTTGTGATTGAGGATTGTACTCTCCTAAGGTAAATATCATGCTCTTAGGGATTACATGGTTTAACAAAAGGATTTTCACCAAGATTAATGAATCACTCATGTTTATATTTAATCCAAATGTCATGGATAAGTTGCATGTAGTGGTATGCGGTTTAGCTTGAATGTCACAAGTAAAACATACACAAGGAAAATCCAACCTTCAAAGTATGTGTGTTTTCAATTATTTAAGCAATTGGAATAGCTACGTAGGAGTGTTGTTGATAAAGGTTGAACTCTAGCATATTGTCAATCTATTTTTCTTCAATCATTTATTTTATCTTGAATTTCCTCATTTACTTGTTTTGTTTAGTTGAATTACTATTCCTATAAGCAAATTCCCATTTTAGATATTTGTTTAAGCCACATCCAATAGTATTTAGTTTTGTTGAATTAGTGTATTTAGTTTTTGACGAGCTCCTCCAAGCCTTAAAGGACATGTTTCCGGAAGGTAATACACTTCCGAATTCAATGAATTCGACAAAGAAGTTACTTAAGGTGTTTGATTTAGGGTTCGAGAAAATAGATGCATGTGTAAATGATTGCTGCTTATTTTGGAAAGACTTTGAACAACTTGAGACGTGTCCAAAGTGTGGTTCTTCACGTTGGCAGGTTGGTAAACGTAATAATCACATTTACAAAGGAGTTTCTGCAAAGGTGTTGCGCTACTTTCCTATTATACCAAGATTTAAGCGAATGTTTAAGGATGATGACATGGCCAAAGACTTAACATGGCATCATACCAACAAAAGTCAGGATGGTAAGATGCGACATCCAGTTGATTCGCCAGCATGGGAGTCTATTGACACTAGATATCCTGATTTTGCCTCAGATCCACGAAACTTGAGACTTGGTTTAGCTACCGATGGATTTAACCCATTCCGCCAGCTAAGCTCTAGATATAGTTGTTGGCCAGTTATATTAGTTACATACAATCTTCCTCCATGGTTAGCCATGTCGAAAGAGAATTTGATGTTGACGTTAATAATTCCTGGGAAGAAACAACCCCGAAATGATATTGATGTTTACTTGCAACCACTCATAGAAGATTTATGTGTGTTATGGAATGAAGGAGTGGGTGTATTTGATGCAACTACAAATTCTACTTTCAATTTGAGGGCTATTTTGATGTGGACAATCAGTGATTATCCCGCTTATGGTAACTTGGCTGGATGTTTTACAAAGGGCAGGTTTGCTTGTGTGGCATGTGGTGCTAACACGCGATCTTTGAGGTTGCCGTTTAGTAAGAAGCATGTATATACCGGCAATAGAAGATTTCTTCCACCTTCTCATGAGTTTCGCAAGAAGGGTAAATGGTTTGATGGGAATGATGATATTGGGCAAAAACCAAGGGTATTGACAGGTGAAGAAGTTTTATATGCTTCCGAAGCAGCTGGAAGGGATTGGGGAAAAAAGTCAACTACACAAAAAGGCACAAAAAGGAAGATGAGTGTAAAGAAAGGTGTACAGACAACAGGAAGTGATCCTATTAACATATGGAAAAAGAAATCAATTTTCTTTGATTTGCCGTATTGGAAGGTTTGACAATTACACTTAACATTTAACTATAAAGAAAACTATGATTTTTTTCACAACTAATTTGCTTATTTTTGCTTGTTTTGCAGAAATTATGTTTGAGGCATAATTTGGACATCATGCACAGAGAAAAATGTTTGTGAAAGTATTGTTGGCACATTGCTACATATTAAAGGTAAATCAAAGGATGGACTTAATTGTCGTAAAGATTTAAAGGAATTGGGTATTCGGCATGATTTATGCATAACTGAAGAGAAAGGAAAAAAGACGAAACTACCTCCAGCACTTTACAACTTCTCTAAAGCAGAGAAACATATTTTCTGTAAGAGGTTGTTCGATATGAAGCTACCGGATGATTATAGCTCAAATATTAGTAATTGTGTGGATCTAAGTGACTGCAATCTAATTGGACTCAAGTCCCATGATTGTCATGTCCTAATGCAACAATTGTTGCCAGTAGCAATAAGAGGTCTTTTGCCTAAAGGTCCAAGACATGCAATCTTTCGGTTGTGTGTATTTTTCCACGAACTCTGTCAAGGAGTTATTGACAAAAGTAAGCTGGAAGTATTGGAGAATGAGGTTGCAGAAACAATATGCATGCTTGAGAAGTATTTTCCACCTTCTTTCTTTGATATTATGATTCACTTTACAATCCATTTAACGAGGGAAGCTAGGCTATGTGGACCTGTTCATTATCGTTGGATGTATCCTTTTGAAAGGTACTTTCGTATTTATATTTCTAGTATTAGCCTATTTTTTTGTTTTTCTATTTTAGATGACTTACTAGTTTATGACATGATTAAATTTCTTTCAGATTTATGAAGGTGTTAAAGGATTATGTTAGAAATCGAGCACGACCAGAGGGGTCTATGGTAGAGTGTGTCTTAGCTGACGAGTGTGTGAAATTTTGTAGTAAGTACATAAAACAAGCTGAAAATATCGATTTACGACATAACCGATATGAGGATGAATCAATTGTTATTGGAAATCCTATTTCAGCTGGTGTGACAATGACCATGTCTTCAGAAATGTACCAAATTGCTCATCGTTACATATTATTTGATAGCTCAGAAGCTGAGCCATATCGAGAGTGAGTTATGCACCCTTTTAGAAGCTTATGTGCATTGTATTTTATTAAAACTTCATAACATATTATTTTGTTCCAGAATGCATGTTGAGGAGCTTAAGTATTCAGATCCGAGCCTTGTAGGCAAATTGAACAAGCTACATAGGATGCATGCAACTCAATTTTCATCTTGGCTCCGCAATAAGGTTGGATTTATATTCTTCTACTTTCTTTTTTTTTACTTTTAGGTAGGTAATTTGTAGTTCCAACAATATTATGTTTTTAGCATTCCATTAATTACTGAACAGGTTATTGCACTGGGAGACACAAGTGTCTCGGACATGTTAAAGGGGCTTGCATTTGGACCGATAACACAAGTAATGTCATATTCAAGATATGTTGTAAATGGAAGGCGTTTTTGTACAAGAGCAAGTGAGAAGACTACACAAGACAGTGGTGTTTATCTTGAAGCTGAAACATCGGTCAATGGCACCGAAGAGATTAAAAAGGTTTTATACTATGGGGTGATTCAAGAGATTCTAGTGATGGATTATTACACGTTTCGGGTCCCCATATTTAAATGTGATTGGGCGAATACTAGTAATGGCATTAAGGTTGATGATGGATTTACTTTGGTCAACCTGCATCGTCTAAATCAATTTCAAAATGATCCATTTATTCTCGCTTCATAGGCCAAACAAGTATTTTATTCAAGAGAGAGTGAAACGTCTGATTGGTATGTTGTTCTAAAAGCACCTCCAAAAGGGTTCCATGACTTGGGAAAGTTTGACGAGGATGCTTACATGTCATATGCCCCATTAGATGTTTATAAACTTGATGATTGTGTAGGTGATGAAGATGAAGGTTATGTTCGGGCAGATTGTGAGGCCATTCCTGTGTAAAACTAGACTATTATTGAATGAAAACATTTTTCACAAATTTCTCTACCTTTTTCTGGATCTCTTCTTAGGAAAACTGATATTTATGTGTATGGTTGTTTTTTTTTTCTTCAAATCAGAATTAAATGAAAACGAAAAATTTCTCACCATAAAGTCTCCAGCATGTATTGTTCCCATCTCCACCAACTGACCATTCTCTAATCCCAGTTATTTTACTATGTATTCTTTTGCTCGGCCAATTTTCTTCTTTGTGGCTCATTTGGCGGCAGAGCAAATTTCTGTTTGAACCTCACAGGTTCAGAGAAGCTCATACACAAAGGCAAAGATGATTCGGAAAGCATCCACATGTTAAAAAAAAGGGAACTTTAACAAAAAGCTCCTAATATTATTCACTTTAACGAAAAACCACATTTTTACACTAAAATGTCAATCCTAGTACTATTCACTTTATCTTTTATTTTGTCCTTATCGTTAAAACTCAAAGTTTTCAAGCCCTTTTCATTAGTTTTCCTTAAAAAAAAATCATAAGCTCTACTCTTTACACTTGTCTTCTTGACGACAAGCAAGTGTACAGGCAAGCATCCAATATTGCATCCCGATTTCTTCCTCTAGTGTAAATATTTTAAATTGAAGATCGAATTCATTCATTGTATTCATATATGGTCAAAGAGTGTAGCTGTAAAAACTCATCAAAATCGGAGTTAAAATAACCGTTAAATCGTGATTTTTCGTTGATAACCGTCGAAAATTTTTGTCCCATTCTCGATCTCTGAATGTTTGTTTTTTGCAATTTTTTGGTGTATGCGATCTCGAAGTATATACAAACAAGTTTGACGGTTGGATCGTTGAAATTAGTTTCGTAGAATGCGTATCCCATCAAAACGATAGATTCGCTAACACTTAAAAGTTTATTTATACTTTCATTAAGTATAACATAAGATTTTGTGGTATCCATTAATGTAAATATTTTAAATTGAAGATCGAGTTCATTCATTATATTCATATAGGGTCAATGAGTGTAGCTGTAAAAAATCATCAAAATTAGAGTTAAAATAACCGTTAAATCGTGATTTTTCGTTGATAACCGTCGAAAAGTTTTGTCCCGTTACTCGATCTCTAAATGTTTGTTTTTTGCAATTTTTGGTGTATGCGATCTCGAAGTATATACAAACATGTTTGACGGTTGGATCGTTGAAACTAGTTTCGTAGAATGCGTATCCCATCAAAACAATAGATTCACTAATACTTAAGAGTTTATTCATACTTTCATCAAGTATAACATAAGATTTTGTGGTATCCATTAGTGTAAATGTTTTAAATTGAAGATTGAATTCATTCAGTGTATTCATATACGGTGAAGAAGTGTAGCTGTAAAAAATCATTAAAATCGGAGTTAAAATAACCGTTAAATCATGATTTTTCGTTGATAACCGTCGAAAAGTTTTATCCCGTTACTCAATCTCTGAATGTTTGTTATTTGCAATTTTTGACGTATGCGATCTCGAAGTATATACAAACAAGTTTGACGGTTGGATCGTTGAAATTAGTTTCGTAGAATGCGTATCCCATCAAAACAATAGATTCGCTAACACTTAAAATTTTATTCATACTTTCATTAAGTATAACATAAGATTTTGTGGTATCCATTAATGTAAATATTTTAAATTGAAGTGTATTAGTTGCTGGACACCAATGCTCAAAGAATGCACGAAGGACGGAAGGATCGCGATCATAACTAAACAAAGACATATAGACAACATGATAACGGCCCATTTTGGTAAGTACATCTTTGGAGCGGCTCAAAACATCTTCAAGCCACTCCCAGTAGAACTCGGCAAAGGTGGCTCCTCCAGTAGTCAACAAGGTACTACTCCAAGTCATATATCCGTTGCGGATATGATCGCCAAGAAGCTCAAACAAAGCTGGAGAATCATCATGTGCATGGTGCGAAGAGTTCAAGATGAAAGTTCTCGATGTATACACATTTTTCTTTATATTTGGTCGACAAAAAACTGTCACCTCCCAAGATACTTCAGAAGACCACGACTTGATATGCATCGAGTTGTCTTTCGCATGAAGGGTAAGCGCCTTAGAGCCCTTCAACAACGCACAAAGCTTCAACGTCGTTCCCCTATCTTGTGAATCACCTTCATTCTCAAGAATGGTGATGGTGTTGCTTTTAAAACACTTGAAAAATATCATAGCTGCAACAAAGATCAGCCACAAAATTGAGCAGCACAACAAAGAAGATAGCTGCAAGACGGTCTTTCCAAGTAGCGACAAGAGGCACGGCGAAGTCACCACCGAGGAAAGTCATGACTCAAAGGCACTACACAGCATAAACTCGCTGCAGTCTTTTGCACAACCCCACACGGTAAAAGTGAAGCACTGCAACAAGCTCCAAGTAGCAGCAACGACGAAGTCATCACCAAGGAAAGTCGTGACCAAAAGGCACTACACAGTATAAACTCGCTGCAGTCTTTTGCACAACCCCACACGGTAAAAGTGACGCACTGCAACAAGCTCCAAGCACAGGCAAAGGAACCTCCGTCAAAACAGCAAAGAAAATCCACCAATGTAGTGAGTACCTAAAAAAATAAAAATAAAAATAAATAAATAAATAAAAACAATAATAATAATTAAAAAAAAAGGGAGTCAAAATCAAAAGCCATGTGAACTGTGTGTGTGTGTGTATGCACACATGACTAGTCAAAATCAAAAGCCACGTAAACATATACATATATATATGACTAGTCAAAATCAAAAGCGTGAACTTTGTGTATGTGTTTATATATATATATATAAACATAACATTCTTTCAGTACCCAAAAAAAAAAGTGCAGTAAGAGGTGGTCAATGGTGGTCGTAGCACAACATAAGCACTTTGCAACTTGAAGGAAATGGAATGGGGATCAGATATCTGTCTAAAACTTTGCATAAAGGTCTATTTATACACAACGGGAATTGAAGAACTTGATAACTGGCACGACAACAAGCATATGCTTTTCTCCAATGTTAACGCATTTGCCTTTCTCCTCAAAACAAGGAACATGGTCCATTTATCTTTGTCTTATTTATTAATCAAACGGAGTGTGTAGCCGAAAGTAGATTTGGAAATGTCAATTAAAAAAGTTGATAAAAAAGCAAACTAGACCGGGGGGCTTTGCTCCCATTTGGAATAAATAATGATGGCATGTGGAAAGCAAACAAAAAAAAAATAATATATATATATATATATATATAATAAATAAATAAATAAAAGTTGAAAGTAAAGAAAGTAATGATGGACATCATTACTTGAAAGATGGTGCCATGTGTGGATATATTTGTTCTATACAAGTTGTAATTTTGTGGAGTTTGAAACTCACATGGTGCTAGTCGCATCGGCAGCATTAAAAAAAAAGGTGATGGTGTCGCGATTGGATAGATATACATTGAGTCAAATAAAAGCTCATTTACTCATATCTTTGAAAATTTACAATAAAAATAAAAACAATAAAAAATAAAAAATAAAAAAATAAAAAAAAGGAGGAAAGAAAACAAGAAGGAGCCTTCACAAAGGTTGATCAGGTAGCGCCTCATCACTCGGAGGAACTCCAGGAAGAAGAGGCGCCGGAGGTTGATTGTTTGGAGCCTCAACACTCGGTAAAACTCTAGAGGACGAAGGCAATAGGTGCCTCTGGAGTAAAGCCACAAACATCTGATGGTCACTTTGAATCCAACTTTCTGATTCCTGGAGCTGGTCAAGCTTTCTCTTCATGCTTGTCGAGTAACTATTGGCAAGCATGTGCAACTCTCTGTTCTCATGCTGGAGCCCTCTAATCTCTTGCTTAAGACTCGCCACCTCAGCCATCAGTGACTCAACTTGACGAGTTTGAGCAAGAAGGCGTTGGCCCATGTTAGATACAGAGCTTGCACGCTGAACACTGAAAGCCAAAGAGTCTTGAACAGCCAGGTCATCAGACCACTTGGAAAGGATCCTGTTATCTTTGGGGTGAGAAGATTTCTAGCAACCACCGTGGTGGTTATGTCGTTCTGCATTACAGAGTCCCCAATTGTAAGAGGACCGTTGGGGGATACGAAGGATGGGTGCCATATGTTGTCTTGAGAAGGCATGTCGGCATCTTCCCCAATATTCAAATCAAGACGACGGTTATATGGGTAAGCCATTTTTAGAGATGTTGAAGGAAAAGAAGAGGTTGGATAGATCAAGATCTTAGAAGTGTAAGAGGAGAACTTTTACAAATAGCAACTCTCAAGTGTGCTTTTGAAACACAATTGTTGCCTCTATAAAAAAAATTAAAAAAAAAGGGCAACGGGGCTGTTTATTAAGAAATCGAAGAGGCGTTTGTTCAGAAATCGAGGAGGTGCTTGTTCAGAGATCAAAGAGGCACCGCTCTCCGAATTTCAAAATACTGGCTTTCCCAGATTTGTCAGCACCTTTCACACGCAACCTCAGCTTTGCAGAAATCACAGGCAACTTTGTCAAAAAATTTTAACAAAGTTGAAAACGCGTGAATCTTACTATTTCAATTACCCAACAGTTGATGACAAAAGTAAAGGAATAGTGCCACTACTGGCTATTAGGAAATTCCTATATATGTCGACCTTCGTCTTCCATAGCAAGGCAGACCTACAAAAATGCCCAACCCTTCCTCACCTCCGATAGTACACTCTCAGTAAAGCCTCTTGAAATACTCAGTTTTCTTCCTCTCCAGGAATACCTCTGCAAACAAATGACACCAAAGCAAAAGTATCTCATATCACCAAGGTAGAAAGTAAGAATATCTCATATCATGTTTTTTCCCTGTCTTTTTCTTTACCCTTGCCCTTACTTGCAAGACAAGGAGAAAGAAATCAATCATTTGGAACCTGAAATCAAACTTCTGATCTGGAACTGATTGCCCAGAACCTTTGCCTGGTTGCTTACCTGGCATTGCTCTCGAATGCTCATCGCCGCTAAGAAGTAGTGCTCTGAAAGACCATTTAAATGCAAATGTTGCATTCCACTCCTACATCGGGGGTAAGTACTGCAAGAGATTGAAGCAGAAGGATCAATGATGAGCCGCAGATCACTATAGCACGATGCCCTTCCCTGAAGAACATCATAACCCAGATGGAGAAGTTTAAATCAAAGCCAACCTCAGCATCATTGCCCTAATCAAAGAGCTCGAGAAGCTGCAATAGCTTTTCGCTGGACCCATTGCCGAAGAGCAAAGCCTCGCTATGCAACGCTGTCAAATCACCATCACTTCTTCAAAAGCAAAAATATCTCATATCATGCTTTCTCCCTGTCATTTTCCTTATTCTTGTTCTTACCTGCAAAACAAGAAGAAAGAGAGCAATCAGTCGGAACTTGAAGTCAAACTCCCACTCAGGAACCAACTGCCTGGAACCTTTCCCTAATTGCTTACCTAGCATTACTCTACTAGGGAAATAGACAAGTCTAGCAGAAGATACCACATCTGCCTGAAAAACAGATAAGGCAAGTGAAAATGATACATTGAAGCATGTGGAGACAAGCATAGCAAAACACGTGCTGATTCATCTGCTACTTCTTCAAAAGCAAAAATATCTCATATCGTTAGGGTTGCAAGTACTCTAGATTTGGCGGACTTGTTTTGACCCTTAAATTCTTGAGTCGACTCGCTAGGTGTTATGAGCTACACGTACCAATTCACCACCCTTGAATCAAATCCTTAAAGATCAAGTCACCAACTTGAAGAAAGCACTTCCAATTCAAGATCAAGTGTCCACCATCTTTGAACCAAATTCAGCACCATATAAAAGGAGTAAATCTAGACACTTTGGGGTAAGTCTAGCAGAAGAAACCTCTCAGTCTAGTTCAAGAATAAGCCTGTGGAAAGTCAACAATTGGAGGAAATAGAAAATCATCCAACCCAGTTCAAGATCAAAACTGTGGAAAGTCAACAAGCGTAACAAAATACGTGCCGATTCATCCACTACCAAAGCCAAAGATCATCTACCATGTGAAGCTCCTTGTGGTCCAATTTAATTCAAGATCAAGCCTTGACGGCCCTTGAAGAAATTTCAAACAAAGTTCAAGAACAAGCCTCAACAGCCCTTGAAGAAACTTCCAGCCCAATTCAAGATCAAGCCTCAACGGCCCTTGAAGAAATCTCCAGCCCAATTCAAGATCAAGCACCAATGCCTTTGGATCAACATCTATATTAAAGGACTTCAAAATGCATCTCCTACACGTGACAAGCACATGTAAACGACAGGCCTTGAAGTAGGGGCATTTGTAGACATCAAAATTTTGGTGAAATAAATGTTGACCAATAATTACAATTTCAACGCTCACATGTCACATAAATTTTACACGTAGCGTCTGACTAAACGAAAAAATCAAAATAAATCAGAAAAGTCATCAAATAAGAACACGTGTCAAGACCTGGCATAAATTGTTTATTTCATCTGAATATTTTATTCAAAATTAGGCCTTGAAAAATTCTATAAATACAAGGTCATTTCATTCATTTTGGGAGGACCAATTCATAACCAATTCACTTTACTCCAAAACCTTGAAGCTTTGAAACTCTAAAGCTCCCAAGCAAATCCCAAAGGATCAAGAAAGCTTTCTTCGTTCTTCGTCAAATCCTCCTTCAAGATCAAGCCCTGATGCCCCTTGAAGAACTTCCACAATTCAAGATCAAGCCCTGACGGCCCCTCGAAGAAAGTGTTTATCGTTCATCTTCCATTCATCCTAAGATCAAGTCCCCAACGGCCCTTTGGATCAACAACAACAACAACAAATCCACACATCCAACCGTTCTTCAAGATCAAGCTCAAAAGCCCTTGAAGATCTATTCACCCATCAACCTTCAAGTTAAGCCCAAAAGCCGTTTGAAAATCCGTTCGTCAACCTTCCAGATCAAGCCCCAACGTCCCTTAGATCAACAACACAATCTATAAATCTACACATTACAAAGATCGAATCAGAGGCTAAATTTGTAGAAGAGATTGTAACCCCTAAATCATTAATACAAATATTATTTTGTACACGTGTTCTTTTCTCATTCATTGCAGGAATTTCAATGTTTACATCGTCACGCCGTGTTAATAGTTTTGAATTCATGCAATAATACGTGTTATAACTATTAATAATATATATACATAAATTTGTCATTGATCCATGTCATATTATAACTATTTGACATGGCTTGCTAGTGTTGCTATTATAGTGCTTGCTACATAATGATGTCAGTGAAGGACGTCCATGCATGCTGGAACTTCAAGAATATGGAATCGTGAATTTTGATTCAAGTGGTAATTAGCAAGTCAATGACATTCCACTCTAACTTTGATATTGAAGTCGTTGTCTTATGCTAATTACTAAAAAGAGTTAAATTAGGTATGTCTTATTGGTTCAAACAACCCAAAAGATCCAAACCCAAAAGAAAAATCAAACCAATACTTGTGTAGTATATTGCAGATATAGACAGATTTGGAGAAGATATGGTACGCCCAATCGGTAGTGAGAGCTGAAATACTAAATAAATGTAACAGTGCAGGAATTTAAAAAGAGAAAAGGAAGAAGAATAAAGCTAAAAGGAAAGAAGGCTACTTTCATTCATGTCTGACCTTAGAGGCCAGATAAATACATAATTATATCAAGTCCAAAATGGAAAGAAACCCTAGCTAATTGGGGAAACGCCAGCCAAGCTATGTCGTTGCAAGAGCTTGGGAAATGGGCTTGAAAACAAGGCAAGGTAATTATTCACAAAAGGGCAGGTACTAAGAGAAAAGTGTTAGGCCCAAAGGGCTGGTTCTAACAACTCCCCCGCCCCCCCTTTTTTTTTTGAAATGAGGCCTATCCCCAGGTCTTGAAATCTGGGTATCGGGTAATGATCTCGTCCACTTCTTCCCATGTGGCGTCTTTAGTTGGAAGTCCCACCCATTTGATGAGCCATTTGGTTATTGCTACATTCTTCTTTTTAAACATTCCCCTATTCAAGATCTTCTCTGGTTGCCAGTACAAAACACCTATAATATCTATCGGCGATAGGTTGGGCTGGGGAGAGATGGCATCGCCTACTTTTTTCTTCAATAAGGAGACATAGAAGACATAGTGAATTTTAGAATCTGGTGAGAGGTGGAATTGATAAGCCACTGAGCCAATGCCATCACTTGGCATGGACCATAGAATTTAAGTGCAAGTTTGTTGAAATGTCGAACATCCACTGATTGTTGGTGATAGGGTTGAAGCTTAAGGTATACCAAATCACCCACGTTGAACACTCGTTCGGTTCTTCCTTTGTCATATATATGTTTCATACGGTTCTGAGCAAGCTATAAGTTAGCATGCAATAAGCGGAGCAGTTTGTCGCTGTCCTGCAATGCTTCATCAATAGAGTAGACAGTAGTGGTGCCTAGAAGGTAGGACTTAATTGATGAGGGAGGAACATTGTATAACGCCTGAAATGGTGACATGTGTATAGCAGACTGAAACATGGTGTTGTACCACCATTCAGCTCATGGAAGAAGAGAGGCCCATTTGTGCGGTCGATCAACCAAGAAACAGTGAAGAAAATGTTCCAAGCTTCGATTAAGGACCTCGGATTGGACGGTGGATTGAGGGTGGTAGGCAGAGCTATGCCAGAGTTTGGTTCCCCGGTGTTTAAAAAACTCTTACCAATAGTCACTTAGGAATGTTGGGTCGCGATCCAAGACAATTGATTTTGGCATGCCATGGAGGCGAAAGATTTCCTTGATGAAAGTGTCTGCAATGGAAACAGTCGTATAAAGGTGTTTGATTGGTATGAAATGGTCATATTTAGTTAACTGATCAACGACAACTAGGATGATTGTATGTCTACTGGAGGGAGGTAAACCTTCAACGAAATCAAGGGCAATATCTTGCCATACTTCTTCGAGGATAGGTAGGGGTTGTAGGAGACCCAGTGGATAAATGTGCTCAGCATTCTGTCTTTGGCATTGGATGCAAGAGGAGATGAACTGCTTGACATATTTCTGAATCCCTGGCCAAAGGAAATTGCGATAGATGCGGTGATACATTCAAAGGAAATTTGAGTGACCACTCTTAAGGGAAGAGTGAAATTCCTCCAATATTTTGGGATGTCATAGATGTAAGAGGAACAAAGACTCTTTGCTTATAATAAAGAATACCATTAACAAAAGAGAAACCCCAAACACTGTTGTTTGATGCTTGTTGTAACGACGGCTAGAGTTTTTGGACTTGTGGATCCGTATAATATGAGTGTTGCAGTTCCGGTATGCAATCAAACATCGGTATCAACAAACCCATAAGAGGTAAGAGTTCATGCTTGCGGGACAGAGCGTTAGGAGCTCTATTTTGAGTGCCCGGCCGATAATCTACTATATAATTGTACCCAAGCAATTTGACAAGCCATTTTTTATGCTGAGGAGTCGTGATACACTGCTCAAGGAAGTGTTTGATGGGCTTGTGATCAATCACTATACGGAATTGATGTCCAACTAAGTATGGTCTCCAGTTTTGCACAACGAATACAATGGAAAGCGTTTCTTTGTCATAAGTGGAAAGATCTAGATTACGTCTTGATAAGGCCTGAGGTAGGCAATGGGGTGCCTATCTTGGGATAATACCACTTATATACCAATCCCAAAAGCATCTGTTTCGATTACAAACTGCCTAGTGAAATCTAGAAGGGCAAGGATTGGTGTGGTTGCTAGCATTTGCTTGAGGTTAGCGAAAGCAAGGATAGAGGCAGCGGTCCATGAGAAATTTCCCTGTTATATCATTTTGTCAAGGGCTTCGCTATCATTCCATAATTACGAACGAATTTCTGATAATATCAGGTTAAACCCAAGAATCCCTAAAGGCCTTTGAGGGACATTGGTTGAGGCCAATCGATGATTGCTTAGATTTTAGAAGTGTTCACTACCACGCCATGATCCGTAAGTAATCAATTGTGGTTTGCCCAAAAGAACACTTGCTAAGCTTGATTCGCATGCTGTTCATGGACAAAACTTGAAAAACAGTCTCCAAATAGGAGAGGTGAATAGTTAAAGAAAGACTTTACATAAGGATATCATCGGAAAAAAACTAAAACAAACTTACATAAGTAGGGCTGAAAGATTGAGTTCATCAAAGCTCAGAAAGTGGATGATGTATTGGATAGGCCGAATAGCATAACCAAAAACTCAAAGTGGCCATCATGTGTGCGAAATGCTATTTTTAGGATGATGTATTGGATAGTCTTGCATTGGACTTCAACATCATGAACTCTCAAAGATGAAGAGACCTGTTTATGAGAGGCTGTTGTGAAGTAGATTGAAGAAATCGATTCCGTATGTAAGTCCAGTTGATGAGCAATATCAATATGAAGCAAGTTGCAAGCCGCTCTGGAGTCGATAAGAATCATGATTGGATTGGGTTGAATGAACCCCTGAAATCGCATTGGTGGCCCCATGTTATACCTTGGAATGGAGAAAAACTCCAGCATATGACAAGTTTGCTTGGGAAGGCGGTCTTCCTTAGATTGGCAATCATGAAACTCTGTGGGCTCGTCCTCAAGGCTAGGAACATCAAGCAGTACAATCATTAGGGCCTTGCATTTATGCCCTGGAATATGAGGTTCAAAGCAATTGAAACATTCACACTTTCTAATCTTTTCTTGAACCTCTGCTGGAAAGAGCCTTTTAAATGGGCCCAGAGAGGGTTGGGATGGTTTAGGAGCTGAAGGAGGTGGTGTGGTTGTGGGGTTGGAAGATCTTTGGAGGGTATGGTTAAGGTATTGATAAGACCATACAGGGCGATAGGTTCATTTGGCTTAATTCTTGGTCTCAAAATTTTTGCTAATTTTTTAGCTTGGTGGAGGGAGTCTGGTTCTAAGGCTAGGACATCATGACAAATGTCCTCTTTTAACGATTGTATGAGGTAATTTTTGTTCTAAACGACATAAAAAGGGTATTTTTTTTTCTCCATTCCAGGGTATAACATGAGGCAACCAATGCGATTGCAGGGGTTCATTAAATCCAATCCAATCATGATTCTTATCGACTCTGGAGTGGTGTGCAACTTGCTTCACATTGATATTGCTCATCAACTGGACTTACCTACGGAATCAATTGCTCTAATCAACTTCACAACTGCCTCTCACAGACAGGTGTCCTCATCTTTGAGAGTTCACGATGTTGAAGTCCAAATGCAAGACTATACTCTGCGAGGGTCATTCCTACTCTTGAACATACCAGGATATGACCTCATTTTGGGTTTCAAATGGCTGAAATCACTTGGGTTTATTGGATGGCACTTCAGGAATAAAACAATGATATTCAATGTTAAGGGTACCACCCACACTCTTCAAGGCTTAGTCACTGCCCAGCCTACAATTCAAGCATCCCACTTGATACAACCTACATCCCTTCCTACCCATTCCCTCTTCACCATCACCCTACCCATGGATACCCCACTGTCACCACCCCCGAATACCGACCTATCCATTATTGCCTTATTACACCAGGACCAACACATTTTCTCCATCCCATCAGGTCTTCCGCCATAACAGCACATCGACCACAAAATACCCTTGTTACCAAATACCACCCCTATCAATGTACGTCCCTACCGGTACCCGCATTCCCAAAAAGCTGAAATAGAACGACAAGTGCAGGATCTCTTACACTCGGGAGTCATTAGAACCAGTAGCAGCCCTTTTTCATCTCCAGTACTCCTTGTGAAAAAAAAAAAAGACGACACATGGCGTCTTTATATTGATTAACGAGCCTTCAATGTAGCCATCATAAAGGATCGTTTCCCAATTCTCGTCGTGGATGAGTTACTTGATGAATTACATGGGGGCAGCCATTTTTCTAAACTAGATATTCGATCTAGATACCAACAAATCCGAATGTGCTTTGAGGACATCCTAAAAACAACCTTTCGCACACATGATGGCCACTTCTAAGAAGACATTCATCATGATGTCTCTAATCCACCCCCTGTGGGCCTCTTTTGTCATGGCTAAGATCCTTTTGATGACGTTTTTGTTCTAAACAACATAAATTTTACGTCATTAAAAACCAATTTTCTTGTAGTGTAAGTGAGAGCACACCTCTAAAAATGTAACCCCATTTTCATAAAAAAAAAATCAAGCTAATTTTGTCATTTTCTCTATTTTTCAACTTGGAAAGGGGTGAGAGAGGGTATGTGGCCCTCTACTTATACTTTCTCAAGCCCTAAACAGATGACAATATTCCGAAATGATGTGTTATCAGTTCAAACAACCCAAAAAATCCAAACCCAAAAGAAAAATCAAACCAATACTTGTGTAGTATTTTGCAGACAGCGACAGATTTGGAGAAGATATGCATGGCTGAGAGAAAGAAATTCCTGTCAAATATCGTTGATCAAGTTTTCCAAGCTAGAAACTACGTAGTACGTACGCTTTGTTGTAAAATTGACTGTGGGTGCAGTGGAATAGATGAAACAAGACACAAAATTTACGAGGTTCCTCTACAGTCAGTGTGACTGAAGTACGTCCTCGGGGCAGCAGTAGTACTTTCATTATAATTTGAAATAATAGGAGTACAAAGATAACTCTCTCTATTATCTCCTCTCATCTTCCTCTATTCTCTCTCTTCCTCTTCCTTCCTCTCTTTCTTTCCTGTGAACTCCTCACTCCATTGGTGTTGTGTGGGCTTTATATATATATAGAAAATAGGAATCGTATGAAGCAAGTTTTGGTAGACAATGGAAGGGCCACTTGCCCATTATTTAATTCCCATGAGTGGACATCCACTGTTCTACAACACTCCCCCTTGGATGGCCACAAGTCTTCGATTGACTCGTTAAAATCTTGATCTGTCTTGGATGCTCCCCCTGATGAGTATCTCCCCCTGATTTCAAATCATTTAGGTTGATCGTTGATCGTTCTGCTTTAGTCTCTTAGTAAGAAGAGTTGCTGAAAGAGTTTGCTTTACTTGTTGTTAACTTTCCACATGCTTTTTCTTGAACTGGGTTGTAGGACTTTCTGCTAGACTAGCATCCAAAGGTCTGAATTTACTCCTTTTATCTGGAGCGGAATTTGATTCAAGAGTAGTGAACACTTGATCTTGAATCGGACTTGTGATTTCTTCAAGGACCTTCGAGGCTTGATCTTGAATGAAATTGGACCATGAGGAGCTTCATGTGGCAAGTGATCTTCGGCTTTGTCGGGGATGAATCAGCACATGTTTGTTGCGTTTGTCTCCACATGCTTCAATGTATCATTTTCACTTGCCTTACTTGCTCCCCTTGCTTAAGTAGTATTTTCCTTGGTTTTCTCCTATGCATGTGTGGCATCTTCTCCTGCAGTATTTGCCTTCTGATGCAGGAGTGGAATGCAACCCTTGCTTTTGGATGGTTCGTCATTTCTTGGTGACTGGAGACCCAGCTCCAACCGTTGAAGATGACTATTCGAGAGCAATACTAGGTAAGCAATTAGGAAAGATTCCAGGCAGTCAGTTCCTTACCAGGAGTTTGAGTGGAGGTTCCGACATATTGCTTTCTTTATCCTTGTCTTTGCAGGCAAGAACATGGACAAAGGAAAGGACAGGGAGATTGCATGATATGAGATAATCTTGCTCTGGTCCCTGAAGATATGTGATAATCTTGCTCTGGTGTGACATGTTTGAAGAGGTATTCTCGAAGAGGAAGAAAACTGAGTATTTCGAGATGCTATGTTGAAGATGCATTCTCGGAGATGAGGAAGAGTTAGGTATTCTTGCAGTGTTGCAGGTCTGCCTTGTTATGGAGAACAGAGGTCGACATATATAGAGATTTCTCAATAGCAAGTGTGGTGCTATGCTTTTACTCTTGTCAGCAATTGTGGTGTAAATAGAACAGTAAGATTTACGCGTTTTCAACTTTGTCAGAGATCTTTGACAAAATTGCACGCGACATCTGAAAAATGCCAACAAACTTTATTCAGGAAAATCTGGCTTTTGAAATTCGGAGAGCGGTGCTTCTTCGATCTTTGAACAAGTGGCTTTGCTGCCTCTTCTTTTATAGAGACATCAATTGTGTTCAAGAGTATGCTCAGAAAATTGCTGCTTGTAGAAATTTCCCCTATCTTGCACCTTTGAAATTTTATTTGACCTCTGTTTTTCCTTCATCATTTCTGAAAAATGACTTGCCCATCTAACATTTGCTTAGATTTGAGTCTTAGGAGTGATACAGACGAGCAGCGTCATGATAATATATGGCGCCCGTCCTTCTTATCTTCTAATGGTCCTCTTACGGTTGGGGACTCTGTGATGAAGAATAACATAACCGCTACTGTGGTAGCTAGGAATCTTCTCACTCCAAGGGATAACAAGATCCTTTCAGAACAGTCTGAAGAGTCGGCCGTTCAAGACTCCTTGGCTCTCAGTGTTCAGTGTGCTGGCTCTGTTTCCAATATGGACCAACGCCTACTTGCTCAAACTCGCCAAGTTAAATTATTGATGGCAGAGGTGGCAAGTCTTAAACAAGAGAGCAGAGGGCTCAAGCATGAGAATAGGGTGTTACACGTGCTTGCAAATAGTTACTCTACGAGCATGAAAAGAAAGCTCGACCAACTGCAGGAATCTGAAAGTCGGATTCAAAGTGATCACCAGAGGTTCGTTGCTAGATTCCGAAAGCAACCGATGCCTTCCCTTTCTGGTGTTTTGCTAAGTACTGGGGTGCCACATGATCAATCTCCAGTGCCTCCCCCTTCTGGGGTACTTTCGAGTACTGAGGCTGCACATGAGTAACCTTTGTGAAGGCTCCATCCTGTTTGTTTGTTTTAACTCATGTGTATGTATATATCTGTAATTTCTTGGAGATATTAATAAATAAGCTTTATTTCATTCAATGTATTGTGCCAAATACAATAAAGCATATACTTTACTAAGATGTGGTACTTCTGGACCAAATATTAATTTATCTTTACCATCACGAAGATAAATGATTATTCTTAGTGTCTTCATCATATGAGTATTCAACTCATAATCTTCAATCCATATGGTTCTTTTAATATCATAAATATCATGGATAAGATTCGTGTTGGTTGTTCGATCTGCAGCTCAAGACAATAATTCCTTCAACACTTTATAATTTTTCTAGACTCTTCAGGAGTCCCAATTTAATATCATCAACTCTTCAAGAGTTCTAATTTAATGTCATTGACTCTTGCAAGAGATTTTAGTATGTTGCAACAATATCATAATGATAGTACTCACTAAGGCAATCTATATCATCCATTGGTATTGAGTACATATTTTATGTTTTACCCTTCAAAGGCTTACTTCAATCAATTTGAATCCTTCAGGGATTTTCTACACTTCATGACACATTTTCCTTTGGAATTTATACAGAGCAATTTGCTCCCATGTATACTTGAGGGATTTACTTATGGAGACATGATGTGGGCGACTCACAACCCTTCGTATATAATTCTCCATTTATATGAACTCGTTTACAAGAGTATAATTTTAGGTTTCAATTAGTAACCTTGTGTCATATTATGTGAGTGTATTACAAATGCCGATATGTAACCTCCTTGGTTCAACATCTTTTGGCTATTTGTATTGTATTCAAATATATATATATAGGTTCATTTTCCCACGTTCTTACAAAATTGTAATGGGATTGCCTTTCTCCATTTTGGCCAATAATTTTTCTTTTGTCGACGAACAAAACAACGTGACTCAATATTAACACAGCTCATTGATGAATTTAGTAGCTACTTGTAAAAACCAAAATTACCATTGGTTATCATCAATTCGTGATCCCATATTCTCATGTGCATGCGCATGCATAAAAACTTTTCATTTCTTTGGATATCCATTGCCTCTTCAAGGGCATGACGCTATCTCTTCCAGGATAGTCATAATTTAGAGAATGTGGATCATAACCTCCTCTTGAGCATTATAGAGCTTGGATTTTAATCTCCACTTCCGAGAGTTGAGTCTTTGGAACTTATACATCTATCATGCTACATGCATGAGACATCAATATTCCCATGTCTGTGGATTGTCCTATCTGGGACGTGTATCCATACGGCAACTGTCATGCTTCTGGCATGCAACAGTTATGCTTCGGGAATGCAATAGTTCAGTAGTGCCATATTATTCTTCTTTCGAATAACTGAACCTTTTGAGTCTAAAAATCTGCCACGCTTCAGGCGTGCAATAGATAAATCATTTACTGTCTCATTATTTTGTCTAACAGGGACATCAATTCTTGTAGACACATTTGTAGTAAGTATATATGATTTCATCACTTTCGTTGCATCATTCAATTATTCCCATTTCATTTTCTCATTGATTGCTTTGTGAATCAAAATAAGACAAATTCTCTTCGTTCTTCTGGAACGGTCTTTTCTTATCATTCTTCTGGAATGATATTTTCTCATCGTTCTTCTGGAACGGTGTTATTTTCTCCCCCTAACGGCGGGAAAATTATCTTATCAAAATGATAGTCCGCAAACCATGTGGTAAACATATCCCCAGTCAAGGGTTCTAAATATTGAATGATAGATGATGAATCAAATCCAACATAAATTTCCAGTTTTGCGTTGATGCCTTATTTTAGTACGTTGTGGCAGTGCAATAGGCACATTGATAACACAACCAAAAACTCATAACTGTATAATGTTTGGCTTGTGCCCAAACACAAGTTGTACTGAGTAGTATTGATGGTTGGCAACAGATCTCAACCAAATTAATATTGCATCATGTAAAATGACATGTCCTAATGTAGAAAACTTGGCAATTTCATTTTCATGAGCAGAGCGCGGGTAGTCAATTTCATCCGCTTAATAAATACTTCTGCTAAGCCATTGAGTATGGACATAAGGAACTTCTGGTCCTTATTTAATAGTCTGTAGACTGAGACTCTTATGGCTTTTATTACAATTAAGTTGAGGCACTGCGGCACTTCAAACTTACAATACTCATCAAGGAACTTCATGTCCTGATTTTGAGGATCAAGGGACTTCATGCCCGATCTTTTTGCATGATGGAACTTTAGGTCCAATCATTTTTTTTATATGATAAGGATCAAGAAACTGCAGGTTCTGATCTGTTCAAGGAACTTCGGGTCCTTGTTATATACTCATCGTAACAAAAGATAAGTACAATAAATAAATTAAAGCAATAGGCGGTAATTCCAGCCATAGTAAATAAATTGAACAATAAATAAATTAAAGCTTGTGACAAGAGCTTTAATTCAGCACCATTCACATAAATCAAAACTTAAAGCAATAGGCGGTAAAACCGTCCATGATAAATAAATTGCTATAAAGTAAATAAAGCTTATGACAAGGGCTTTGATTCAGCACCATTCACATAAATAAATATATACATATTTCTTCTTTCTTTTCAGATGGTGTAACACCATCCAAAAACCTTTACCTTTATTTTATTATTTTCTTATTCAATTTTTTCACATGGTGCCGTGCACCATTTAAAAACTTTGCTTTGCTTTTTGTTTTCTTTCACATGATGCAACGCATCTTTCCAAAGCTTTGGCCCTATTTCCTTTTTATTTCTTGCTTTTTCAAATGGTATCATACATTATTGCCTTTTTCAGATTGTGCCATGCATATTCCATAATCTTCCCCCTTTTCTTTGTCTGTCTCTACCAGTCTCGAAACCCAGTACCAGCTGGGTTGTTGTGGGGGTTACACAAAACCAATTTAATCCAAAAAGGCTACCAGAGACTAGCGTTGTTCTTGCATGGCCCAAAGAACATGGCATCGCAAAGCAAGAATCTCTCCACAGAGACATAGATGACAGTGAAGTTGACGGAGGCACAAGAGAGGGAGGCCTGTGTGGGGTCAGTCATGCCATCACCATCTCAGACAACTGAGGATTCATGGAGGTCCTCGAGATCTATTGAGAACGACACGATCTGGGTTTCCAAGTCTAATGAGATTCTTCTGGATCTCTGGAAACCAGTTGTCAGGTACGAGTTTTATTATCTCGTGACGACTTCAGGTCGTTGTAAATTTCAATTCGCACCGGAATTCGGTGGGGCGCTTCTGGCACGGTGGGAGAAACGAAGAATGGACATACCTTTGCTTGTTTTTCTGCACGTTTGTTTGTCTGTAAGATCTCTCCATCTTTCTTGTCCACGAAAAAGAAAATAGATTGCAGGTCTAGCATGGATAAGGATTAGCACATCAATAGTTAGAGTGATAAAGGAAAAAGTGATAAAAGAAAGGTTGATGGATTTTTGTGACAAGATGATCTTCCCTGTTTGACATGTCTGGCTTGCCGTCTCTACTATGTGAGATTTTATGGCGTTATGCTTTCCACTGACATGAGAGCTTCTCGTGCTGATAACGTGTTGTAAAATTGACTGTGGGTGCAGTGGAATAGATGAAACAAGACACAAAATTTACGAGGTTCCTCTACAGTCAGTGTGACTGAAGTACGTCCTCGGGGCAGCAGTAGTACTTTCATTATAATTTGAAATAATAGGAGTACAAAGATAACTCTCTCTATTATCTCCTCTCATCTTCCTCTATTCTCTCTCTTCCTCTTCCTTCCTCTCTTTCTTTCCCGTGAACTCCTCACTCCATTGGTGTTGTGTGGGCTTTATATATATATAGAAAATAGGAATCGTATGAAGCAAGTTTTGGTAGACAATGGAAGGGCCACTTGCCCATTATTTAATTCCCATGAGTGGACATCCACTGTTCTACAACACGCTTAATTATTTCCTGGTTGCACATTTAGATGTCCCTTTTACAAGTCAACACTAATTAAGTCATCACCTCGATTACAAAATCTTAATATTTAGGGCAACGATTCATACTCTAAACATCATACTAGTAATAACTTTGAACCTCATGCTATACGCTATACGTATTATGCGTCACATAATTGGTATTAAAATGTTTAGATATAGTTGGTGCTAGTATGCCAAAAGGAGAGAATGTTTAGTGTGTCCAAAACATTGGAGTGAACATCACATGTCATTATACAATTGATTGAATTTTTTTTTTCTCCACTTGTATAATAAGGATGTCCCTATAGTATACAAAATTTAAGGGAAATGCTAGGAAACTAAATTTGTAGACTAAATTTTAAAAACTAAATGACATGTAAGTTGATGATTAGATTATTAATTAAAAGTTGACAAATTTGCTCATTTCTATTGGTAACATATCATTTAGTTTGCATATTTAGTAGACAGATTTAGTCTCCCTAACACTTCCCTAAAATTTATGGCGTGTGGAACAAAAACGTCATTAAAGGATCTTACCCATGAAGTTTTTTTTTTTTTCAAATGATCTCACTCTCCCCCATCACGTGTAGTTTAAAAAAACGTTATGGGTAAGATCCTTTTGATGACGTTTTTGTTCTAAACGACATAGGTTTTACGTCATTAAAAACCAGTTTTCTTGTAGTGTAAGTGAGAGCACACCTTTAAAAATATAACCCCATTTTCATGAAAAATCAAGCTAATTTTGTCTTTTTCTCTATTTTTCTCTTTACTTGTTGCATTGATAATTTAATACTCATTCATATTAACAAAAATACGCAACTCAATATGAATATAAACATGAGATCAGGAGTGAGCAAACAAAGAAGGGGGAGGAAAACTTAATAACTCAACTAGAATTTTGTAAATATTTCAACATGATTAATATATATATTAAATTTTCAACTTGGAAAAGGGTGAGAGGGTATGTGCCCCCTCTACTTATACTTTCTCAAGCTCTAAACGTATGAAAATATTCCGAATACACCTCAAAATTATTCTTGACAAACATACACAACATTAATTACTAAGTATCTTTTTTTGGTTGTGAAACCAATATTTATTTTTAATTAACTAGCTGTATTACTAACACAAACTATCCACTTTGTTTATGTGTATATAAGTATTACAATTGCATCTGTTGGTGATCTTTAACTAGCAATGGTTCTCCTAATAAATCATTGGCAACCAGCAGGTGCAAATCCAACCTTTCCACCAGCAACGTCATACACTACCTGCAACCTCTTCTGTTGAACGTTCCCAATAATCCCCAAACTACTATCATCTTTGTTTCCGGCAAACGCCAAGCAAAACTGCGAAGCACTCTGCGGAACTACCATCCCCGTTCCGTCCACATCTACCGTAACCCCATTGCCAAACACAAACCCTATCGTTGGAAAGGTTATCGTTTTGAATCCACTGAAATCGTAACACGTGTCCAGCAGGGAAGAAATCGACTTAGCAGTTGGGTACCTCTTCATCGCTTCTCGAAATGCGTCCCGCAGCGCTGTGTACGCTGTGGCTGGGAGGCGCGTGATGACCGTCCCCGAGTCGATGATTGTCCCCGAAGTCGAAAATACTGAAGTCGAAATTGGCAGTTGACTCCCACCGATGTTGATGCCGACCAGTCCGAGGCTGTAATACGACGCGCCGTGAGATAATGTTGTGAGCGGCGTGTACTTGACGGAGTTACCTGAACGTTCGTTGTCGGAGTTGCCTAAGCTGAGGTAACCGGTGGAGCTTGAAGTGGAGGGGAGGCAGTAGGAAAAGAATCTGTTGTACTTCTGAGCGGTTTGTTCAACGAGGGAGATCTTGCTTCGACCGAGACCGAGCAAACCGGCGATGCCCCTAAATAAGCCTTGGTTATTCTGGCCGCAGCCGAAGACGAAACCATTAAAAACATCTGTTGAAGTCAAAGTTAACTTCTCGCTGGCAAAGAAGCCGACTGTGAAGGAGCGGTCTCCATACTGTTGGCCGTAAACACAGGTGGAGGCGGAACAATTGCTAGCGACACCGGAGGCTGCAAGTTGAGAACAGGCGGCGGAGTCGCAGGAGATGTTGGAGTAAGAGGTAGAGAGAGAGGGATCGAAGATGGTATCTTTCTGTTGGTAACATGATCCAGAACATGGTCGGCACTGTGTCCAAGTGAGACTGCTGCCGGTGTCGAATGCAAGCGAGAGGTGCTTCTGAGGCGAGCCCAAGCACACTGACGATGTAATTTCCAGAACCAAGTACGCTGCCGGACTGGGCGGGAATCACGGTGGCGTCGGATTGTGCAAGTGGGTTGGGGATTCTATAATTATGGTTTGGATCGTTGAAATGGGAGTGGATTGAGTTGACTCGGGCTTCGTCTTGCTTGAGGATTTCTATGTGATATTCATCTTGATCGGAAGGGTTACTGTTTGATTTGAGTTGGTGGACTTGGTTGCATGGACCATGTTTGTGGACCACTTTCAGTACGGATGCCGCCTTATTGTCATGACCTGAAATGAAAAATGTATAGGTTTGTCGTTACATACCATTTATTTTTTAACAAACGATATTATCTACATACTTATGTAGTCACAATTACTTTTATGAAATACAATATGTATATATGGGAACATAATGGTGACACGAGTTGTTTTTACACAAGTTTCTATGGAGCCCCTTCGTAATGTATTTCAATTATCTGAACCGTCTATCTTTTAAGTATTTCCTCAAAGATCATATCTACGAAAATTGACCCAGATTTGAGATCATATGACTGTTGGATTAACGATTTAGGTTTTTTTTTTTTTTTTTTTTGTAGAATCGTATTCGTTAATTTTCTTCACTAAAAGATAGACAGTTCTAATTGTTAAAATACATGACGGAATGGGTATAAAATTAAAAATAGAAATATATGATACAAATTTTACCCATAAATATAACATACCAAATGTAACATTTTTTACACTAAATAAATTTATTTGAAAAATTAAACTTAAATATGCTGACATGTAAATATTTCATTACTAAAATACTGACATGGATAAAAATAAAATAAAAATAAAAACTTGATCAAAAATTAAAATAAAATAATATTTCAATCAATGGAATAGAAAAATGAGGATTTTAAACCTAATTTTTCTATTAAAATATTTCCATGCACTTAGCACTCATTCAACACCATGCATGCAATGATCCACATATAAAGCAAGTAGAATACGCTCCATTGAGACTGACAAGACAACATATGCGTGCATGGATAGAGGAGTTAGCTAGAGAGAGATATGGGATCGACCATTGGTGGAGGGTCTGCAGGTGTTTGCTGGTAGAAGAGAGATGACTTCAACTGTGTAAGTACGTGAAAGGAGGTCGGTTTTTGTATCTCTTACTGCCAAAGAGCAGAGAATTAGGCATAGAAATGCTGATAAACCAATGGAAAATCTAAGGAAGGAGGAGGAGCTAGAAATGGGGGTTGCCATGGATAGCAGATTAGCATGTCTTCTTGCTATTATGTTGCTCGTGTAAGCATATATACGATCTCAACCTTATATACTAATTGGAAATTTGGAAGACATGCATGGATGGGGCCAGTGTTGTCGGGTTTAATTATTTTTCTGTTGAAAAGTACTGCTTCATCAATTGATAATTACCCACCACCATTCAACTCGTCAAAGTCCATGGAGACCATATATACACCAACGTTCTCAACACGTTCAAGTCCACTATAATACTTCGTTGCATTCCTCAAAGGATTATTAGAGAACATTACTCGAGTTCATCCGATTGTGATTAAGAAATATTGTTAAACAAATATTATAATTGAAATCGTTTATTTTTTAATTAAAATTTTTGCTACATTGAAGAGTTTCAAACAATAAATCTAAATTGCTCCTACCCATCAACCTAGACCTGCCCACACCATTAGTTTTCTTAATCATAGTTTAAATATGTGTCATCTCTACCAAAAAAATATACTAATAAGAGAACATTTGTAGTGCACAATGAAATTTCGGAAGTGCTAAATTAGCACTCATTCATTATTTCAACCAATTTTTAATATTAATAGAAGTCACAAATGGCTCTTTACTGCGTAAGGATGGGTTAGAACAACCGAAGACAGAAAAAAATGGACTTAAAACTGAACCGTAATCGAAAATAAGACTAAACCGAAAGTACAAAACTGAACTGAACCAAACCGAAATGGATTTGTTCGATTTCGGTTTCTATAGTTCGGAAACCGAATAAATTATAAATTAATATTTTTTTATTTAAATTAAATTATATGTTAACATCTTCGAAGCCCAATTCCAAACATTAGTTAGTTTCAGCACAACCTACAGAAGTCCAACTTCAAGCCGAAAACATATCAATATTATAATGAGTAAACTATCGATTTGCCTCCTAAACTTTCACCTAGTTTTCGATTTCCCCCCTAAACTTTTCGATTGGAAAATTAAGGACTCAAACTAATTTAGCCAATTTGCCCCCTACCATTAGTTTTTCAAACATTCTATCCATATTTCTGTTAAGTGAGACCGGGTGCACAACATGTGAGGGTAGTTAAGTCATTTCACTCTTAAAAATGATTAAAAACTGAAAATAAATTTAAGAAAAAAAAACTTTCCCTCTATTTTTGTCCCTCTAATTCCTATCCTCAATTTTATTTTTCACTTATTCCTATGCATGGGAAATGACATATGGTGTTATTTTTCACTCAATCTAGAATCAAATTATGGATATTTCAACTGCATTCTTGCACATTTAACACCATGAGCATTTGTCAAATTATTAATTTGTTAGAGAAAATAAAAATGGTAGTACATGCTTCAAGAAAAATACTAACTTAGATACTTTTGAAGACAATAACACCGTATGTCATTTCTCATGCATAGGAATGAGTAAAAAATAAAATAGAGGATAGGAATTCGAGGGAAAAAAATAGAGGGAAAGTTTAAAAAAAAAAATTTATTTTCAGTTTTTTAATCACTTTTAAGAGTGAAATGACTTAACTACCCTCACATGTTATGCACATAGTCTCACTTAACTGAAATATGGATGGAATGTTTGAAAAAATAATGGTAGGGGAAAATTGGCTAAAAAAATTAGTTTGAGTCCTTAATTTTCCAATCGAAAAGTTCAAGGGAGAAATCGAAAGCTAGGTAAAAATTTAGGGGGCAAATCGACAGTTTACTCATATTATAATTGTCAATTCCCTAAAAGGAAACCCTAGCCATATCACCCCCATGCTCTGCTGCCTATTGGATCTATTCCTTTTCTCTCCCATTTTGCAAATTCTTTTGTCAACACCTTTTGTGTAGCGGATTAGGGGAAGAAGGAAAAAAAAAATTTAATTTTTTAATTTTTTAACTGTTTAATTTTTTTTAATTTTGTAATATTTAAGTGGGTCTAAACTGACACATGGCCTCAATCATTGTTCATGTGGACGTCATGTCATCAGTTAACAGAGATTTTGACGAAAAACTTAACGGATATATGAAAATGTTTCAAAATTTGAACTTTAGGTATCAAATTGGGATAAAAAAACTTGATGTATGAAATGTTTGAAACTGAAAAACTTTAAGATATTAAACTGAGATTCATCATAAAATATAATAAATAAATAAATAAGGAGAAATGTGGACAAATGTTTCTGGAGCCATGTGGAAGACGGTCTCCATGTAAACAGTAAAGACTTCAACTATCAGGCCTAAAGTCTTTATGTGCACAGTAATATTACAATCTTTGAAGGTTTTTCATCCGACAATTACAAAAAGCAAACGAACTTTATTTACAAAGTCTTCATGTAAATAGTAAAGACTTCAATTATCAGACTTAAAGTCTTTATGTGCACAGTAATATTTGCAATTATCAGCTTTGGAAAAGGATTCTCTACTAACCTAATCTCTCTACCCTTTCATGCCCTCCTATCTGAATGGTCATATTTAAATCACGTCAACATCTTATATTGTTTTTTTTTATAAAAATAATAAGATAAAAAATAATGTGTAAGAAAAGAAGATAGAAGAGGATGGAAATAGGAGGGTAAAATATCGTCCTCCTTCAAATTCTGCATTTGGGCCATCCACCATATTTACAACGTTAAAAATTAAAAACAATATAGACAATCATTGAAGAGGACATTAGTCTAATTCAAATGATCAGTTCTGTTATTTCAGAGCAATATTGTAGTGTTGTAATCGTCTGCTGCTCCGCACCACATCCCCACTCCGTAATAGAGACGAGCCGTTGTCCGTCTCTCCCTACTCTCTCTCTCTCTCCGCTGCGGCCACCGCCAGCCGTGCCTCCTGTCACGAGTTCATCCCATCTAACTATCTATCCTCTCCAAACCACCACCGATTTAATCCCAAGGTATACACTTTTTGGTTTTTCATTTTTATTTTAATTTTAATTTGTTTGATCGGTACAGGGTTTTGTATTTATTGTATTACTAGGAGAAATAACCTCAAAGAGATGATATTTTGTATTTGATTTCTGAGTATTTGTATAAGAATCACTATTTGGATTAATTGTTGATTTTCCACCTTTTGTCTTTGTTCTTAATATTTTTTGAGTTCCATATGTTAAATACCAGGTTTTTTCATTTAGCATCTTATGAATTTTATGAATTACAGCTTCTGCAGTATTTTCCAAGTAGGTGGAAACAGGCAGAAGGGAAAACTTTGTCTGCATATCCGTATATGTTATTTCCTTCAGTTGTACTTGCATTTTACAGTGAGCTAAAGGTAAACTCTTGCTGGCTTTGATTGTGAATTTCGATGTTATATATATACTCTGTTGTGTATTTTTACTGAGTGTCAGATTTTACTCACAGATCCGCCTCTTAATAATACTTCGAAGAACCGTGAAAAAATGGTTTGTTTTTTGTTTTGGTATCATTATGTACCGTAATAAGGGCTGGTTTGGTATTAATGTGTTTTGAAAAAAAATTGCTGTGAGAATAAGCGGCTGTGAAATAAATCAGCAGAGTGTTTGGTAAACTTTTTTGTAAAAGTGCTTTTGGAAAAAAAAAAAACAGTCTGATAGTGGGTATTTTCATTAAAGGAGCACTGTAGCTCCGTGTGCTTTGAAAAAAAAGCCAGTTTTCCAAAGCTGCAAATAGCAGCTTTAGCTTTTTCCTTTGATTTCAGCTTATTCTCACAGCAGCTTCCAAAATAAGTTCTTTTTTTTTTCAGTTTACCAAACACCTAAAAACCTAAAAACTTTTTTTATGGATGCATTTTTTTTTAAGCACCTCACTCTCAAACCACTCCTAAATATTGTGAATTGTGGCATTGTTGGCTCATGATTTGTTGTTGTTTGACATTTCAGGTTGAGACCATGTTTTAGAAATACAATTTTGTTGGGGTCTTCATTCAAATTCAAGCTGCAGTAACGTTGAATGCTAAAGGTGCTTATAGAGATGATTAAAGGTTAAATGCTTATGATGTTGTTTTTACCCTTCCAACTTCGTTTGTTTCTCCCTTTTTTTTCCCTTCGTGTTATTTGTCAAACAAGTATGTCTTTTCTTATTGTTGCACTTTCAAATTCTTAGAAAACACTGATGGGGAGATTCTACATATTTTATGTAAATATATTCTACATATCTACACACAATACTTACAGCACATGGTTATAGTGCAGAATCTGGCCCTGAAAAGTGATGGCATAGGTGTTCTGGCTGGATTGATGACTGTAATTAAGGTATCAGTTAAGCTCTTATTGTGACTGGTAAATTTTGAATGACTGCTGGTTACTGTTAAAATCCAAGGTTTTAAAAAACGCTAGGTGCTAGTCAAGCGGCCGGCTAGGGTCTAGTGCCTAGGGCTGAGAAAAAAATACCAAAAATCCCAAACCGAACCGAAAAATTCCCGAAACCAAACCAAAAAATTACCAAACCAAAAATCCCGAAAATTCTGGTATAAGAATTCGTCTCAAGTTTTCGGGATTTCGGTAATCACGAACTGAACCGAAATAAAAAAATTATATTATTTAATTTTTCAATATATATTCGAAATTTTAAAAACCGTCAAATTTGGTTAATCTCAACCGATTAATCCAAATAAAATCCTCACTCAGTTGCTCACTCTCTCTCGACCTCACCTCACCGCTCACCTTGATCTCTCATCCAGTCATCCTTGCTCGACATCGATGCCCCTCTCGATCGCTTCTCCGAAGCCAGAGTCGTCGAGAACGTTCGAGTGTTGGCTTATGAGATCGACAGCCGCCAGGTGACCTCATTTTTCAATGCCCTCACTGTTTTTTCTCCATTTTTTTTCCAAATTGAAAGAAAAAAACAATTTGTGATTTTTTCTGGGTTTGATTTGAATTCGCCATTGTAATCTCTATTGGAGAGATTGGGGACAAGTTTTGGGTTGTGGTACTTATTTGCAATTTCCTAATTTGTTGATAGGAAGGGCATCCTGGCTTGACTGAAGTTGCTCGGTACATTACAGGGCAGTTGGAAATGATAAAGGAACGAGCTGGGTCCAATGTTAGTGTTATGATCTCACATCGGCTAGACAAGAAATTGTGTAGTGGTACTTAAGTATAAGGGGTCCTCCTACCTATCAGGCTAGTATTTTGGGTTTGACTCTTCCTTGGGCTTGAGTACCTAACATTGCTATCAGAGCCAGCTTCCCAACGGTGCGGGACTTGGCGACGTGGTGCCGTCTTGTGGTGCCGCCTTGGGAGTATAGGCTCCCGAGGGACTTGGCGACGTGGTGCCGTCGTGGGCATCAGGTCTTCCGAAGAGTGGTGTAATGTTATGATCCCACATCGGCTACACAATTTCTTGTGTAGTGGTACTTAAGTACAAGGGATCCTCCCACCTATCTGGCCAGTCTTTTGAGTTGGGCTCTTCTCTTGAACTTGAATACCTAACAGTTAGGTCTGTAATACACTATAAAGATTGTTTCTTTTTTTATTTATTCATTGTTTATCCGAGTTTCGTGTGGCAATGGTGCCTAAATTTTTATACTCGCAGAATTGAAATAGAAAATTGTTTCTCTTGGTTACAGAAACCACACAAATATTGTGATGAGGCAAACTATACACATTTTTTTTCGATTACTTTAATTTCTTGTCAATATTTGACAAAAAAAACAAAAAAAAAAACAAAAACTTAAGAATATTATGAGTAATGTAGTGGCATTAATGTTTTCATCTTGCTGCAGTCTAGTAAATTTCACTTCACATTAAGTTGTATTCAATGGCAGGATATCGTCAATATATTCACAAGACAATGAACCATCAGTTTTGTTAAATGGACATTTTGACAGTCCACTTGCTTGCCCAGGTGCTGCTGATTGCGGTTCATGTGTAGGTGCGTGGAAACAAACTTCCACTTGATCTTAACCATTCCTTGCATGTTCATGTCACTTTCTTTATTTTTCTATTCTTTTGCAGCATCAATGCTGGAAATAGCAAGGCTAATGTTGGATTCTGGATGGGTTCCTCCTCGACCTATTATTTTTCTTTTTAATGGGGCTGAAGAGCTTTTCTTGTTAGTAAGTTATTTCCATAATATTTAGTCTGTAAGTTATTGCATCATTTGCTACCAATTCAGGGTTTATAAAGCTATTGCGTCTAATTGAAAAAGAGCTCGAGGGATTTGGCATAAGGTCAGTCAGCTATAGCTTTGTTTTTGGTCTGTAATCTGGATAGCTTTGTCATTTTGTTACTTCAGTTTAGCAGATCTTTAGGCAATTTATGCATTGGTCACTATTTCGGGATTCTCGATTTGTCCCGAAATCCTGAAATTATTTCGGGATTTCCGAAAATTTGGTTTGGGATCGGTCTTGAAATTGGGATTCCCAAAAACTTCGGTTTGGGAATCAGGACATGGCTTTTGGTTCGGTATCCCACACCGAACCAGCCAGCATCAATGGCAACAGAAATAGGTTGATGAACAACAACGGTAAAAAGACCCTTTTCAATGTTTGCAGGTACATCTTCATAGCCAGTTATATTTGCTGCAATTTTGGCTTCCTTCTTGGAGTTGCATTTGTTATCACCGTTTTAGCTTGGGCACTAATCCCATGATGTTGGATGAACTGAAATGCGTCGTCCATCAAGCGACCTTCACAATTTTGATCGACACCACTGGTGTCACAACCAACCAATTTTTGCTCAGAAAAAAAATATCAATTTACTAGTTGTGAGTTAAGTGATTCCTTCTATGGCTGCCACCGCAGAAAATGCCGTGCAACATCCTATATTTCTATTGCAATTAAAAGCTGCTAGCATAATATAAAAACAAATCTAATAACCTCCAAAATGAGGATAAGTAGTTGCTCTAATCTAATAAAAATGAGATATTACCGCATTGGCGTCTGTCCTTGATAGGTGTCGCGGCTCCTTTCTTCTTCCGATCCATTGTTGCTGGTACTGTTGCCGTAAGTTACATTTTCATACTTGAAAGTTGTCTTGTGGAACATTCATGGCCTTTGAATTTATTTCTTGAGGCTATGAATTCTTCATTTGTAAGATCTGCAAATTGATTTACACTTAATTTGTAAGGTTTGCTTGCATCGTTATTGGAAGTTCTTATATATGCCACATTGTCCTTGAATTTCTTAAAAATAGAATTAATGTATAAAGGAAAAGAAAGCCTAATGGGTTCTGAACTTGTAGCTAGCTCATAATACACTTAATCCTAGCACTTCTGTGAGTTAATACACACACACACACATTCATATATATATATATATCTAGTGTGTGTGTGTATGTATATCGTGGTAACATGACTCAAACCCTGGCTCCTGAAATTATATGTTAAAACTGCCAAAATTCTAAGCAATTTTTTTGTGTAATGTCTGCAGTCTGCACTATTATATATATTCTCTTCAGTATATTGCATTCTAGTTCAAAATCGATGACGCGAAGCAAGAGCTTAAGAACAAAGCTGAGAATCTCAGCCATAGTCTTTCAGTGGAATGCAAATAATGACTTTGATGGCTTTCACCGAAGCTAATAGAGTTTGCAGAAGTATAAAGCGATCTATTATTAGTTTTTGCTTTTGATCGGTGCAAGTACTGGGGATGATTTATTTAGAGGGGCTCGCCTACATTGGAACCAAATTACAAAATGATCAGAGATTGTCTAATTTGAAGAGGCTGGATAAGCGGCAAGAGTAACAGGATGGAAGAGAATTATTCAACGATAAAAACGATCTAGAGATTATAGCAAAATCTAGAGACATAGTATAAAATCTCTGTAAGGTCATAAACTTGGGACCAAATCAATTTTATAACCTTAGAGAGGGTATTACTAATTAATAGAGGTGTAGTTAAAAAAAATATTGTTTATTGACTTATTTATTCTTAATGAATGTTTTATATTCTAAGAATTCTCTAGGCGCCAAGTATTTTATTTCTTGCACATATGTAATGTATCTACAAGCTCATATAGACGTGACATCAATTCTAAAAACTAAAGCATTGTCCCAAACTTTAGAAAAATAGTTTAGTTCATCTTAAAGTTTTATTTGTTATATTGCATATTTTTTGTACTCATTGACAACTATTACTATGTGGAGGTGTGCTTCTTAAGACGAGACCAAGAAAAATTATAACTTATTACAACGTGAAGTTTATTCCTAGACATAGCCAATCTCAAGTTCAGAACGAAATTTTTATGACTTTTAAGAAAGTTTATTCCTTTATAGAAGATTACTTTAGAGATGTTTAACTGTGAGATATAAAGAATACTTTACTTTTAATTAAATTAGGGTTAAATAAAAAATCCTAATTTAGTTGAAAATAATATCGTAATAAGTTACTTATTATGAAATTAAAGTAAAACAACAAACTTAACACTGCCAAAACCAGCTCGAGACAATTAGTACAACTTTCTTGGTTTTAGTCGTCCAGTGGTTGGGAATTCTCTCCAAATCAAAAAAATGGTTCACTAGAGATCATATACCCACTTGTTGTACTTGATTGTTCTCAGTAATGATTGTTGTACTTGATTGTTCTCAGTAATGAAGCATTATATCGCTTCTTTCAAAAAGCTCACAACCTTCCGGCTAACAAACACAGCTTTCTTGTAAACACAGCTTGTAGAGCTACTTGATGAACTTCACGTCCAAAAGTTCAAAACAAATAAAATATAAACTCAATAGCTACCAATGAATCACTTTTTAAAATAAAAATCCTTTCTTAATTGTAATTTTACACGACTAAAAGTCTAAAAATCTCGACCTGCGTCACTTCTTAGGGAACTCCACAAGTTTGCGGTAATCTCACTTGATTTGTGGTTCCATTTATGAGATTATAGGGATTTTAATCAAGACTTACAGAAGCATCTCAGCCTCTTCGTGATCATCCCTTGTGTGATACATCAGTATCAAAAATTAAACTAAACAATTACCATATAAAATACGAGCCTGAAATTTATTTTCAACCGCTTGACGACTACCCTGTGTTGGTTAAAAAGAATTTCTTGTTTTGATTCTTAGGTTTTTGACGATTACACATGAAGTCATTCTAGCTAGCTAGTAGCCTAGCCTAGCCTACCATTATATACTAATCATCTGTCAGTACAAAAAGAACTGATGAGTGATTGAAGAGGAAATGACAAGAGGAAGATGGGAGGATAAATGACTCATTGGAAAGATCCGACATGTTTGTCCCATAATGCAGGATTATGCAAAGCTATTCGGATATTCTCATCCTTTGTTTTTCAACTATTCTATTTTAACTATTTCCTGTATTTGTCGTAAATTAGGTTAAATTACATGCAGATTTAATAGCATCAGTGTATATAATTTAGTAGTCATGTAGTAGAGCTAGATATATGTAATATATAGGCTATCTGTCGTATTGATATGTACTTAACCGTCAAGTTTTTCCTATTTATTACATATAATTAGCGGACTCTGATCCCATCCGGATCTTTTTATGTGGAGCCAGCGGACAACATCATATGCGGCCGTTGATTCAAAACAGATGCAATCGTGCGGTCTCAATTTTTAAATTTATTTCTTGACAAAAGCGGCGCCGCCTCTTCCTTCTTCCCTTCCTGCTGGTTTATTTCCTACTCCTCTCTCCCCAAAACTCAGATACCCAACAACCCTTGCGAGCTTGCCCTAGAGACTAGCAGCCCTCGCGACCAAGTAATCCTCAGCAGAGGTTTGGGGATGAGGGAAAAGGCTCAGCGGGAACATCGTAACCCTCGCCCTCGCTAGCAGCAGCTCGTCTTCATCTCCCTGCCACCGGCGAGGATCAGATCAGCCACCGGCGGAGGGATCGAAGGGGAAAATGAAAAGGCCCAATGATATGCCTATCAGACCGATTTGCTTCTTCCTCTATATCCGTTTGTTCAAAGTCAGAGCGATGGTGGTCCGCTATATCCGTTTGTTCAAAGTCAGAGCGATGGTGGTGTGTGAGACTCAGAGTTCTCCATCTTAATTTCTAAGACCATCTCCAACAGAAAGAGGTAGCCCTTATTTGCCTTCAGCTTCAACCGAGGGCCAAATAGCTCGTTTTAGTCCTATCATAAAAAATCGTCTTCAACATAGAATCAAAGGGTCATATGGCCAAACATAATTTTTATGTTGGTTAATGTTATTTAATGTTGTTTCATATTGTTTAATATTGTTTCATGTTACTTAATTTAATTTAATGTTGTATAATGGTTTAGGAAGTTATAGAAAAAAAATAGAGTTTAAAAAAAAAAAATCAAAAATAACAAGTAGCTGACGTCAGCTAGCGTTGTATTTGAAATTTTGGCCTATCATTCTTGTCAGATATAACCAACAAGAATAAGTACAATGTTATCGGATATAACCAACAGGAATAATGAAAATTCTGCCCCGGCCCGGGGCTGGCTGAGTTGGGCCAGCAGGTTGGTCCTTTGGCCATTTTTTGTCCAGTGGGGCCCATGAGCCCTTTGGCCTAACCCTTGATTGGAAACAGTTTTCGGACTATTTTCGATCATTTGGCCCCTTGGACCCTTCGATTGGAGATGATCTAAGAATTCAAAATTCTACATCCATGGAGTTTGCCCTTGAAAATTTTCCCAACTCCATTTCCGTCTTGTTTTTCCCTATTCTTGCTTGAAAGCAATGCAGCCAATAAATAGTTTATTTGTGGTTTTTTGGAAAATTGATGGATTAATTCTTGAATATGAGAAGTCTTTTGCACTTCTGGTTAATTTTATGGGTTGATCTTAATTTGGTTAATCCTTGGTTTTTGGAATGGGAAAGAAACAAAAAAGAATGCATAGGTTAGAAGGCCAAAGAACGGAGAACGGCTGAAAAAGGAAAATAATTTTAAATAATTTCAAGCCATAAGATGTGTGTTGAAGGGTCAGTATAAATTGATTCTCACGGAATCCCAGAGAATGATCCAGAGAGGATCCTGGTCCATAATTTGCAAAAACAATTAAATTTTATGAGTTTTAACAAAACACTTTTGCTACTGTTAACTTTTAACAAAAAATCAAATTTTTAATTTTTTGTCTGGTACTATTCAATACACCTTTATTTATCATTTTTCATTAAAACTAAAAAAAATTTAAACTTTTGGTTATTTTTCTTTTAAATTTTAGCCATTTTTTATTTAAAGAATACAACTTTAGTTGAGTTTTGATAGCTACTCGAGCTGAACTTACCCCAACAAATAGTATTTGAACTCTTTCAAGTCGACAGTTTTGCTAAATTTGCACCTTTTTCAAAAGGTAATAAATGAGATCGATTGCATCGGCCTTAACCTCTTTACATTATTTAATTTCTTGATCAATTTATATGTTTCAAAAGGATCGATTAATTTATATGACTATGTACTAGCCAAAACTGAAATGAATAACAATATGGAATTCATTAATACTTCATATCAAGGGGATCATCAAACTTCAAAGTTGACAATTCTTGGATTTAATTTCTACACTTTCTTCAGCATGATTGAACCATGCACGCACCAAACATCTTCACTTTGGAATATGCCGAATTCATACAAATTCATCCCTATTTTCATTACCAATATCCATTTTTCTCTTCTCAGTGCTACTACTAAACACAAAGTCCAAATTGTAAAGCACGGGAACCATTGTGACAGAACACAAAAACACCAAAACCGGTCCAAATATCCAAAGCACAAGAGGCAGTGCTGCATAAAACAACCTGTTCCCCGCAGTGTTTAACAAGTAACCCTTTTCTAAAAGCTCAGACACATACTCTGGAGTCACCAAGGACATGGGGTCTTGTGGACTGTTAATTAGGATGTTCACTTGGTTTATGAACCTGATTGAAAGCGAGTGACACATGAATGAGAAGAGGAAAATTGTGAGTAGGGAAACGTACTTTAAAGCAACCATGAATTCCCCGTGAGCTCCGTAAACAGCGTCATTGAGCGGTTTCTTCACACTGTATGTGCTGCTGATCACGGCTGCTAGGCCGGAGCATAAGAGGATTGATGTAGTCGCCATTAGGGTTGATCCCATGATCGTGTTACGAAGGGTTTGGACGGCCAGGATATTCTTCTTTTCATTGTCCTGTCAAAGATGAGGGAAAAAAAAAGATATCATTTTAGAGTAGTGATCGACAATTTAAAACTATTGACTGCTCATTATCTTACATGTTATATGTGCTAATATCGGTAATCAAGATTGACAATTGACGCAATTATACCAGAACGTTGGTAAAAGATCAACTTTATCAATAATCAAGTTGCAACCACATAATATAAGCATTTTCCAATGATTTTTTTTATATATATACTAGCGATACTCTATGCTAAATTTATTTAAGCTACCGAAAGAGAGAACCCAACTTAAGTGCAGAAAAATACACTTTCGTTTTTTGAACAAACGATATTATCCACACTAAAGGGGTGAGGGAGTGGGATAAGCCTCACAATAGGCTAGCAATAATGTGGTTCAAATTCGTTTTTGACGAGAATCAAATCTAAGACCTCTTACTTACAAATAAAGAGAAATACCAAGTAGCAAAAAATACACTGTTTTAACCATCTTAACTAATATAAATCTGCTTCAATGATTAATGCTTAGCTTCTGACCGTTTCATGATACCATAAATTGCCATGTGGATACAGCATTACTAATGTTGGAGATGACGTGTGATGCAATATATAGAAGCTGAGTGGGTTCTTGAGGTGGAAGAAAGGATATATGTATGGTGGCATGCAATTAATCTCACTTATCCAATACATGTTGTTAGCCACTTAGATTTCCCTAATTACCATGTCATGTACTTCCGGTACCATAAAATAAAAGTGAACTATGTGATGCTCGAGAAAGCACTTCTAAATGGTTTTTACTTTTTAACTTTTTACTTGTGGCTAAAAATGATAAACCAAAGATTAATCCCCACTATTAAGTCACCCTTGTGTATGCTCTGTTGGTTACATCTCACGTTGGATTAATGAAATGTGCAGGGATGTTCTTTACGTTAGAGAAAATTAAAATTCACCCCCTTCTCCACCATAATTTAGCATAGAATGCAAAATATTATTGCGTATCTTAGAATGCAAGATATAAATGCGTACCTGCATCATTGCCGAGACCCAGAATCGTCGTCCGCTGGTGTTTATGCCAATGATGGTAGATCGTGGGTCAGTCCGAACTTTATGCCATAAACAAGCATGATAAGAAAGAGTTATGAGAAACCCTAGTGGTACAAGAATGACATCCAAGTAGCATTTTCTCCATTCCATCTCTTTCTCTCGTAGTTTCTCTCTCTCTCTCTCTCTCTCTCTCTCTCTCTGCGCCTTTGTTTGTTTAGGGCTTCGGCTGCTCCTTGCTCTTATAATAATATTAACTTTCTCTCCGCTTAGGTTCTTGAGCAGCTATATATATAATAAGTTTACAGAAGGAAATGAATGTGGACTTGATTAAATGCGTAATGCAGTGCACAAACCTGAAAAAAAAAAAAAAAATCCATGGCCAACAAGGACAAAAACGAACAATATCAAAGTAGGGAAAGCAGACCCCCCACTTTATTGCTAAATTACAGGCATGAGCCTAGTGTGTATGTGCTTTATTTTCCAATCTGCAAACCTCCTTTTTCCCTTGTGTTTCTTTATTGGCTTTTTTCTTTTTAATTTTTGGCTTTCCTTTTCCAATGAATTTTTGTTAGAACCCGATACGCCAATTTCGTGGGATATATTGTCCATATACGTTTCTTTTATGGCTGATCATCAACTGCTGAGGTATGTCAATTATGATGGTATTAAGTTGGACGCAATTGAGTAATTGTTGCTTTAAAAAACAGAAATACATGTCACAAAGAAAACTAAATTGGTTCTGAAGTTGTAGTAGCAACATGGCCCAATTCCTTGCATATGCAACTGAATATGTAGTAGTAACATGGCTCAACTCCTTGCATGCTATATTTGTATGTTTTGCGTTTTGAAGTAATAAGTTCCATTTGCTTAAAAGGCCTAAACAATGAGCACCAACTATTCTTGGCATGCATCCCAATAAAATATGAACTCAAATTAAGACTAATTATAATGTATCTAAAGAATTAAACAAAAGAGTGGTGTTATTCGTACATCTCTTTTTAGTATTTAAGGCCATTAGATCGACTGAATTAAAGATGATTAAATGCCATAAATTAACAGGGGACATGTGGTGCTATCCACACACCTCTTTTTTGCCTTCCACACACCCCATGTTAATTTATGTCATTTGATAATCTTTAACTCATTTGATCTGATGATCAAAAATTAAAAAGTATGTGTGGAAAATAAAAAGAAGTATGTAGATAACACCGCCTTAAATAACATTTGGGTTGTTATCATATTTCTAAGAAAACTAGGGCAACGCAACCGCTTATGATGATGAGACTGAGGGCTAGTTTGGTATTGTTGTGCTTTGAAAAAAAGCTGCTGTGAGAATAAGCGGCTGTGCTGTGAGAATAAGCGGCTGTGAAAAAAATCAGCAGAGTGTTTGGTAAACTTTTTTGTAAAAGTGCTTTTGGAAAAAAAAGCAGTCTGATAGTGGGTCTTTTCATTAAAGGAGCACTGTAGTTCTGTGTGCTTTGAAAAAAAGCAAGTTTTCCAAAGCTACAAATGGCAGCTTCAGCTTTTTCCTTTGATTTCAGCTTATTCTCACAGCAGCTTTCAAAATAAGCCATTTTTTTTCAGTTTACCAAACAGCAAAAACACTCCCAGCTTTTTTTCACAGCAGCTTTTTTTTAAATCACCTCAACCCCAAACTAGGGCTGAATATTTTCGGATTTGTGTATACAATTCTCAAGTGGATTTTTCGTCACATTGTAAATTAATTTTCTGTACCACACAAAATTCGAAGGGTGTTAATGATATTTAGACCCAAATGCAGGGCTAACATAAAGAGTGGAGGGGCAGCATAAGATTGTGAGAGTCTGACAAGGCGCAGGAGAGAAAAGAAATGATAAATGGTGAAGTAACGAAGGAAGAAAGAGCACGCCTTCTTCATGAGTAGTGAGGAACTGTGCACGCACTGCCCATTAATTTCAGGGATAGATTAATGTTAATATATAGAGAGCCGTTTTCATTTCGGAGTAGGATTTTTTTCTCTCTAAATTTCTCTCCCTTTCAGTTTCTTCTTATTTGAACAAATTAAGACACGTTAACATCTGATTTTGACTTCTTTATAGAGAAAAAAAATAAAAGAAAAATGTATGAGAGGAGGGAATAGGAGGGGAGGAATTTAGAGGGGACATATATCTACTACTCCTATTCCTTTCAACTTTGATACGTATGGTCTACTTTTTAACATGATCATAACATATGCTAATTCACATCAGGGATCATCGTTGGTCATATATAACAAGCTAACAACTAATACTAGGGGTGCAACTTGGACGGGTTGAAAAGTTAACCTAATCCTAACCCAACTTTTACAATTCGGGATCGGGTTGGGGTTGGGTTTTAATCGGGTTTGAGTTTACTTGGGTTGGGTTCGAGTTGTCCAACTTTTTCAAGTTTAATCGGGTTCATACAAAGTTTGAATTAAAATACAAGAAGTACCAAAAGCTAGTACCAAAAGAAAAAAAAAAAAAAAAAAAAAAAAAGGAACACTTCATTGTCCAAAGTTAGTACCCAACTCAAGTCTTGTCCTTCAAAGCTCCTGCAGAAAAACAAAGTTAGTACCCAACCGGCCATAGATTACAAGCCTCATTCGAGCAAAAATCAAAGTGTGGTTGCCAAAAAAACAATTGCTTTCTGCAACTCCATACACATTTCTATCATAATCCATCAAAAGTCACTAGTGAATCCTCCACGAAGGTGCAAAGATCATTGAGAAGCATTTTGCACAACTCAACCCAATCCGGTTTGGTTAATCGGGTTGGGTTGGGTAAATGATCAACCCAATAAATGAACGGGTTAAAATTGGGTAAGGTTCGGGCGGGATATAACTAAGAAAAAATACGCTTGTTTGGATTTAAAGTCGGGTTGAACATGGACAGATTCGAGTTTGCCCAACCCAAGTTGTACCCCTAACTAATACTAATCTTTTTCTGTTGGATTGCTGAATGTTAATAATTGTTGGCCCATTTTTTACCACTAGTAATCAATCAAAATAAAATAAAAAATTAGTCGCATGATCAATTAGTCTCATGATCAATGATATTAAATACAAATCTTATAGTGATATTGCACAGTGTAGAAAAACGTGAATGATACGCTAAGAAAAGTAGTGCTAAAGTATGATTAGGACATTCCCAATTGCATTATATTAGCTGGTCTAAAAGGAAAAGGCTAGGTTGAATTGTTTATGGATGTCCTATTTCATTTGGTGAACGAAGCTCTCACTCACTTTGTCAAAATGTGACTGTCTGTTTATCTTTTTTCCAGTCATATTTAGTAGTGGGATATGAACATGATTAACTTAGGATAATAAAAAGATATTCAAAAAGCATCGCCTGCATACATAGACACCGAAATAAAAACCTCCTAATCCTTGCTGCACCAAAATTATGAAAGCTACATTACAAAAGAAAAAATTGAAATGAATTGCATCTATATATGGAATTCGTTTTCTGATGAAGACCAAAAAGATGTCAAATCAATGAAATATGTAATGGGGAGCGTTAAGTAGTGGGGGTGGCCAACAAGTATTGGTTATGTGGCTTCTGTCATCCACATAAGACCACTGCATATGTCCAAGTAGTGCTCTCAGGATACACAACATGGGAAGAAGCATTCAAATAAATCTGCAGGTTACTAGCACACACCTGCACTGAAAAGAAACATAATCACATAGACCTTTTGTTAGTTTCTTCTCATAGTTATCTTTCAATTTTCATAGTTTATACATGTAGATAACCATTAATATATTTGGTGCTCCAATACATATTTACCTAACTCGGGATCATGGTTTTGTTGGCGTGAGTTTTTTGTATTTTATTGATTCGAACAGTGTCTGTCAGAAATTACATGCTCTATTTTTGTAATTAAGTTTCATTCATTACCTCTGTTAGTTAACACCCAGTTACAATCTAGCAGTGTTTAGCTTCAAAGTTTGATAAGATTGACAGATGAGGACGTACCCATTTAAAAAGAATATGCTACTTGAAGATTCTTAAAATTCTTATTCATGTGTGGTAGTTAAATTTGTAGCTAGAAGTTTTATCAGAATTTTTTATGGGTTATATTCCAAAAGGGTTGTAACTTGTAAAACCTGTCTTAGTTCTTGTTATCATAACATTTCTATACATAAAGAAGTTAATAAGATATGCCCTGTGAACAGCTACCTAAAATCCATAGCAGATGTTCTTAGGGATCAATCATGACCATGACAATGGCATTTTTCTGGTTATTCGGATTCTCTTATACTTTTAAACTTCATATTGGCTATATATGCATGAGGGATATAATCCAACTTTTTAATCGTACAATTGTCAATCGTGAGATTTAAATTTAGAATCTCTAATGGTTATTACTTGTTGAGCTAAATAGCATCTTCCACCGAAGATTCAAGTACGCATGTAAATTTGATTTGACTACTTATACTTGTCGCCAATTCATTACATGTGGCAAGCATTTATGTATTGAATAGTTTATTTACTTTTTAAATACGTAACAAACATTTATTAGAAAAGTAGCGTCATAAAAATTATATATTGGTTGCAAGAGAGAATCTCGTATGTAGGCACCGGTGGAACTAGCTAAAGCTTAGGAGGTCATATGAACCTTCTCACAATTCGAGGTGTTGTGTTAATATATGCTAGAGATTGATGTAGTTTGGTTTTTATATTTATAGTTGACCCTCCTCACAAATGTAATTTGCTCATGGTTAAGGGTTTAACACCTAATTCATAATTTCATTCTTTGCCTCTTAATCAAATAAATGATATATAAGTTCATGTCCTCATACTCTTTCCAATTATTGTTATTCGAATTCACACCAAGGTGCATATAGGTATGATTGTTTTTCGTCATTGTTATAAAGCGTCATCTCCTATAATGTGATTAATTAAATCATAACGATATCAAGGTTGGAAATTTGGAACATTTTTTATGCTAAATAGGTTGATACTTATGATCATGTTTTAAGTAATTTTCATATATAAGCTTAATTATCATAATTTTATAGTCACTTAAAACTGACACTCCTTAACAGAACTTTTGATTCCGCCACTATACGTAGGATGCTCTATTAAAGTTAAACCCCACGCCATCTTCCACCGACAATTTGGCGAACTAAAATTTGTTACCTGCATGACATGGTACGTGGGTTTTATATATTCCAAAAGGTTTGTAGCTTGTAAAACAAGACATGCTAGAATAGAATCCTATATCTGAATTCTGAACCAACCCTTGTAATCCTGTCTTAGTTCTTGTTAGTATAACATATATGTAAAGAAGTTAATAAGATATGCCAGATATGCCTTGTGATCAGCTACCCAAACTCCACACCAGATGTTCTTAGGGATCAATCATGACTATGACAATGGCTTTTTGCTGGTTATTCAAATTCTTTGATGCCTTCAAATTTCATATTGGTTAATATGCATGAGGGAGATGATCTTTTTTTTATCTTACAATTGTAATCGTGAGATTTAAATTTAGAATCTCTTGTAACAAAATAGATGATTACTAGACTAAGGGCTGTTACTTGTTGGGCTAACGAGCATCTTCCACCCCAAGATTTAAGTATTCATGTCGATATGATTTGACTAGCCACCGACACTTATTGCCAATTCACTACATGAGGCAATCACCTATTGAATAATTGGTTTACATTTTAAACACGTAGCAAACATTTATTGAATGAGTGACACCACTAAAACTATATCTTAATTCCAAGAGAGAATCTCTCGTACATAGGATACCTTATTAGGAGGATTAAGCGTACATAGGATACCTTATTAGGAGGATTAAATCACGTAAATTGTGCGACTTATTTTACTTGTATAGCCTTCATCATACTACTAATCATTCTAATGTCTTGTTTAGTTACAAAATTACTCTACTAGACTCGCCATCTTCCACCAACAATTTGGCAAACTAAAATTTTGTGACCTACATCCTATGGTACGTGGGTTTTATCTAGTTTCCAGCCCAAACTGTATTTTGGGCCGTAAAAAGGTTTGATCTTAGTTACCAGCCCATACTTCAATTTATTATTAGGGCTTTGATATTTATAATTAGAGGAGGGCTAAGTGATTTATACGTTTGCCTTTTGGTCATGAAAAAAAACAGAAACAAACATGGAGCTTAGCAGCTGAAATCAGAACCGAAGTTTGGGGGTGACTGAGTATTTACTTGCAGATGAAGGAGTCTTGGACGAATGCCCCTGGATCTGTGAAGATTGGGTGTTGATGCATCTCTTTTGTTGTGGATCAGAGAGCCCTCGCAGAAAAAATAGTTGCATGTGTTAATTCTTTTGTTTTTCCATGAAACTCATAAAAAATGGAACTCAACGGTGGCAAGGAGAGATTTTTACCTTTGAGGATTTCGTGTTTCGCAGCAGAGATCCAGCAATGGTGATGAACTTTCTGACTGGGACCATGTTTGCATCTCTTTTGTTTTGGAGCTGGGCTCGAGGGCATCCAAAGCTGAGAGAGAGAGAATGGGTGCAGCTGCTAGGGTGTTTTTTTCAAATGACAAATGTCGCTGCTCCATTAGTTTATCTTGTAGTTGTTTTCGTGTTGGTCAGTGCCTCTTCTATGCTTCCGAGGGCACAGGTTCAAACTCAGCGCCAGGCATATTTTCTTTCTTTTTAATGCGCCTTGTCTCCAGCTCCAGGTCCCGAGTCGACTCCCAGGTGTGTCCCTTTCTTTTTCTTTTCTCTTATTTTCTGTTTTCTTTGTTATTTTATATTCTTTTTTATGTCTATTTTTTATTTTTCTTAGGTTATTTTCTTTCTCTTTGATAGTAGTTTTACGTTTTATTTTAGGATTTCACATTTTTGTTTCTTTTCTTTTATTTATTTTCCACACCTTGAGGACAAAGTGTGAAATAAGTTTGGGGCTGGGAAATAAAATTTTAGAATTTTAATTTTTGTGTCAAGTTAAAAATTTTGCAGTCTTTTTAAGTTAATATCCATAAATTAACTTAAACGTTAGAACAAATGGACATGATGAAGATTAATCTCATAGTAGAGTATTTTCTATTTATCGGTACTCAGACATTAATTAATTCATGATTTATACTTTGATAACTTGCACAATCACATCAACATGTTTTGTGGGAAGTGAGATTGGAACACTCGCTTTACGACTAAGTTAATTATTAATTTTTGTTCTAAATAAAGTAAAGTTAGTTATTATCCTATAAAAAAAAGTAATAATTGTTCCACCCGAGGCTTTGCTTACTAACCGGACCAGTCCTGCCTAATCAGCAGTGATTCTTGCGTCAAACGGTAGAGTTTTGGCATGGGGCATGGTGGTTAGTTGGTTTTGTAACCTTTCCAGCTCGAGTTAGTAGTCCTTAAGGGTGTTCTACACCTAATGCCCTAAAGCCCTTGTGGTTTGAGAGTTATTGACCTAAAGTTCGCTACATGGGTTGAATCGAAAGCTTAAGTGAACCGACATTGCACGACCACTACTATTACTGAAAAAGGAAAGAGAAAAAATAAAATAGTTATATTTGAATTTAGTATGTGTGAAATAAATGGACGAGAGGTAAGGGTTTTAGTCGAGTCTCCTTATCTATGTTGGTTCACTCTACACCAAAGGAAGTTCATGAATTCTTTTCTAATTGATTCTATATGACTTAGACTCTGCGGTGGGGTTAGTTGGAGTTTTTGGAAAGATGTTCTAATTGTTAACGTTTTCTATGGATTGCAACTTGGAGGTGAAATTTTGTGTCTTAGTTTTGTTTAAGTTTCTAGTATGTTAGTTTTTTTTAGTTTTGTTTTGGTTGGGGACAAGCAAAAATCTAAGTTTGGAGGTATTTTGATGAGTCGATTTCATATTATATATTTTACCTCATTCTTAATATATTTTGGTAGAATTTGGATACTTTGCTTTATATTTTCAACATAGGACATTCTACTTCTTCCGGAGCAAAATGTACTCAAATGGACGAATTTTGGAGTGATTCAAATTGGAGGACGTTCGTGTGTCGCTTCGTGTGTTCGTGTCAAAATTTCAACAATTTCTACTAAGCAATTATCTTTTGGTGATGGAATAAAAAAAGTCATGCGCAGTGCTAGAAAATAACATTTTTGGGCTAAAATGAAATTTTTGGAGCCCAAGATGATTTTAGATGGGTTCATGACCTTCTGGAGAAATGTTCAGAATAGTCCAAGCTGTAAATCCAACATTTTGGGCTAGTTTTGGAGCTGATATAGGTCCAAAACATGGATGTGAAGGATTTTGGGCGAATTTCCAAGTTAATTTAGGATTATGTTTCCTAATTTATTTCAATTAATTGGTTTCCTAGTCTTATTCTAAGACCTTTTACTAGGAGGATTTAAATAGAGTAGTATAAATTAGCCTGTTTGGCCAGCCCTAGGGTTTTTCTTCTTTATGAAATATTTGGAGAGAAGATTTTGGACAAAGCTTAGAGAATTCAAGACTTATACTTTCAAGGTGTATTCATTCTTTTTCTATTTCAATAAAGACTTCACGATTTTTATTATGAATATGCGTAACTAATTCTCTTTGCTAGGGTGATGCCATGATCCTTAGCAAGAACATGTAGTCTTTTTTTAAGTTGCTTATGAATTTATGCATGCAAGTTTGAATTGTTAATCACTGGTTTCAACTATCTATTTGTCTTAGTGATTTGCGACCATTAGGATATTTAGAAAAGTAATTTGATGCAATTTTGGCAGAGGGTTGTCCCTAAAATTGACTAAGGCTTCTTGTGATTAATATGTGTAGCTTCTTAGGATGGACGACACGTCTTAAGGGTTAATTGATTTTTCAAAAGGTTTTCACAAAACTTAATGAGTCTTGCATGTTCACATTCGATCTGGACATCACGAACGGGTTGGATGTTAGATATACATTCTATGTTGAAGGTTCGAAGTAGGATATACTCTAAGAAAACCTAACATTCAAAATATGCATGTGTAATTCATAAGTAATTAGAAGAACTATATAGGGTTGTTAGGGTGACGGTAAAACCCTAGTACTTTCTCACTATGAATTCTAAAAATTGTTTCCTTTTTCCTACTTTAAAAATGCAGATCTTAGTTAACCTTTTTAATTAAATTTGTTTTTCTTAATTTAGGTCATTAAATCACCTTTTTCAAAACTTTGCTCTAATTATTTAGTTGAGAATTGATTTCACGTTAATCTATTTAAATTAATTCATGTGGAGAACAACCTTACTTGAGCCAACTATACTACAATAACCTTGTTTCTCTTGCAAGTATTTTAGGTGTTTTTAACGCTTTTTGCGCAGGTGGTAAAAATCCTATCACCTCCTATGCGCAGGGTGTTAGAGTATAAGTCATTTGAGTTATGTAGAGAATGCCACTTGTCCTTGTATTAGTGGCTGTTGAGTTTTGTCTCTAAGGTGTTATGTTTTGTATGAGTATAAATAGCAGAATTGCATTGTATTGATTAAGTTAACAGTAATAGAAAATTCTGTTGCAAAAGATTGTCTTCTCTCTCTCTCTCTCTGATATTCGTTATCTTTCTTCATACCTAAGTTTTCTACATTTCTTAGCAATGTTATCATGGTATCTTCGCCGATACGGTTAACACCTTCGGTTGTTGATCCTTCTTGCTTCCGCTCTCAATTTCTCTTTCTTGGATTGTTGCTGTGATTTGTCAATCGTCGTTGGTGTTCAGGTTATGGATTTCGATTCAGTCGCAGTCGGTGGGTTCTGATTTCTGTCGCTAGTCTTCGAAGTCGGTGCTCTGCAAAACCCTAGAAATTGGGGATTTTGGTGTTCTTGAGCTATTGTTCATTGTCGCTAGTTGCTGAGGTGATTTCTTCTCTATGTTTCGGTTGAATCCCTGTTAATTGTTGAAGATCTCTACTGCAAACCTAATCTGTGGAAATTGTTGTTGCGGATTCTTGATTTTTGTTCATTCTCTCTCTGCTGTGATATTACTACTCCTTGATTCTTGGTTCTTTTCGACTATCTGTGGTACTCTCTTATGATTCACGATTTGTTGATTGTTATTTGTACAAACATGGTTACCACTGCTTAATTGGCTCTTACACAATCTCCGATTTCCTCACGGATTCCCAGTGTTGGTAATATTGTTACCGTTAAACTTGATGATTCCAATTATGTTACTTGGAACTTTCAACTGGAATTGTTATTGGATGGTAATGGAATTCGAGGTTTTCTTGATGGCTCAATTCCTTGTCCTGCACGTTTTGATGACTCGGATTCTGATAATGATACTATGGAACATGAACAAACTGTAACTGATGCATATAAAATCTGGAAGATTCATGATAAGGCTTTGATGACACTCATTACTGCTACTTTGTCCACTGATGCATTGTCTTGTGTGATTGGTTGTACAAGTTCGAAAGACATGTGGACTTCTCTTCGTGAAAGATTTGCCAATATGACTCGGACTAGCATTGTTCAAATGAAAATTGATCTTCAGAATATTAAGAAGGGTTATGAGAATATTGATGCATATTTGCAACAAATCAAAGATGTTAGGGATCAATTGGCTGCAGTTGGGGTGTTCATCTCTGATGAGGACATTGTTATTGTTGCATTGTGAGGTTTACCTCCTGACTGTATACCATCAAAGCAGTGATTCGTGGTCGTGAAAATCTGGTGTCTCTTAAAGAGCTTAGATCACAACTGAGGGCTGAAGAATCTACCTTAGATAAGACCACTAGACAGATTCCTCTTATGTCTGCCATGCGTGCTTAATCCACTGGTGCTATTTTTTATGTTGGTGGTTCTTCTAGCACAAAATCGTATTCTTCAGGTTCTGTTTTTGGTCAGTCATCTGTCTCTGGGCTGCCATTTCCACCGCAGTTTGCCTCCATGCCATTCATGCCTCAGTTTCCAGTTTCTGGCCAGCAGGCTTTTGTGTCTCAATTTGGCTCGGGTACCTACAATAATTTTAGGGGGCATAACTTCAAATCCAAAGGGAAGGGCAAGAAATTCTTCTATTGGGGTCTTTCTTCTCATAATCAACCCTTCACTTATGGTGCCAATCCTTTCTCCCAGTCCTCAATTCAGCCCCCAGTCACACAATCTTCTCATAATCCTCAACAAATGTGTCAGATATGTGAAAGGAAATGTCATATTGCACTTACTTGTTTTCAACATGGTTGTCAAATCTGTCATCGTGTTGGGCATACTGCAGCTACATGTTTTGAATGAAATTCAGCTTCCAATCCATCATTTCCTTCTTCACAGTTTTACCATGCCTATCCTCAGCAACATCCACATTCGATGCAGTCTCAAGCTCCAACTCCTGGATCAACTCATATGTCATACAATTCAGCTTCTCCTGGGTCTCCTCAGTTATTTCCTCATTCTGGAACTTCATATCACAATCCTCCGGTTGCTATGAATGTGCGGGCTCAAGTATCACCTTCTGCACCACAACCAGAGTATTGGCTTCTAGACTCGGGAGCCACCAATCATATGACTAGTGATCTGTCTAATCTTCATGTTGCGGCTCTATATCCTGCTAATGATACTGTCACTGGTGCAAATGGTGAAGGTTTAATTATTGCTAATTTTGGCAGTTCTAATCTTCACACTAAGTCTCACAATTTCATATTGAATTATGTTCTGCATGTTCCTCAATTGTCTTAACACTTGCTGTCTATGCATCAATTGTGTAAAGATAATAATTGCAGATGTATCGTTGATGAATTCTCTGTTTGTGTACAGGACAAGGTTACCAAGAGAACATTGTTCCACAGACTGAGTAACAATGCAGTTCATCCTATTCCTGTGCTCAAACCTTCAAATGGTCCTCCCGCAACGTTTCTTGGCCAAAAAGTTAGTTCTCTTCTATGGCATAGTAGGTTGGGCCACCCTACCAATAATATTGTACAACTTGCCCTTACTAAGTCTTCAATTCCATTTTCTAGTACCTTAAACCCTCAGACATGTATTTCTTGCTTGAAGGGCAAATTCACTAAGCTGCCATTTCCTATACATGTTTCTAAGTCTTCAATTCCTTTTGAAGTAATCCACACGGATGTATGGGGCCCTGCTCCTGCTATGTCTTTAGAAGGTTTTAAGTACTATGTCTCATTCATAGATGATTGTACTATATATACATGGATCTTTCCTCTTATTAATAAAGCTTCTGTGTTTGGCCTCTTTGCTCAGTTTCAAGCTTATGTGGTCAATTTCTTTGATAAATCTATTAAAATTCTGCAAAGTGATGGTGGTGGAGAGTATCTTAGTAATTCTTTTCAGTCTTTCTTAAATCCAAGGCATAATTCATCAGATTTCCTGTCCATATACACCTGAGTAAAATGGCTTAGCTGAAAGAAAGAATAGGCATGTTGTTGAAACAGCTATTACTCTTCTTTAGCAAGCTTCTTTACCTGATCCGTTTTGGTATCATGTTTATGCTACTGCAACCTATCTTATCAATAGGATGCCTACACCTAGTCTTGCAATGAAATCTCCATTTGAAGTCCTATTTCATTATGCACCTCGGTTAGATCACTTAAGGGTTTTTTGTTGTGCCTGTTATCCTTCTTTAGAACCTTATAGGACTACTAAACTTGATCCAAAGACCACTCAGTGCATTTTCTTGGGTTATGCTGCGCAGTATAAAGGTTACATTTGCTTTGATGTTTCCAAACACAAATTGCTGGTTTCCCGCCATGTGTTATTTGATGAAACTCAGTATCCTATCTTATCTTCTACTTTTTCTAAGCCATCTTCTTCTTCCACTTTTTCTACCTCACCACCACATAGTGTTCATCCTAATACCTTTCACCAGTATCCCATTATTCCTATCCCCTTACCAAATGTTTTTCAGACACCTGCTGCATCTCCTCATGTTACTCAGTCCAGTTCTCTCTCACATGGTGATCTTGTCTCCGCTAATGCTCATTTATCAGTCAATGGTATTTCTGAGTCTCCTCCTGTATCAGAATTAAATCCAGACACTACAATGTCTCAGGTTCCAGATTTACAACATGTGCTTCTTGCTGCTGCAAATTGTCACCCTATACAGACTAGATCCAAGTCTGGCATTTTTAAGAAAAAACAAGGGTTCACAACTTCAGTTCTATCTCATAGTAGTACAGAACCACACACTTTTACTGCAGCTTCCAAGTCTGTTGAGTGGAAACAGGCTATGCAAGAGGAAATGGATGCATTAATTCAACAGCAGACTTGGTCACTTGTTCCTCTTCCTCCACATAAAAACTGTGTAGGCTGCAAGTGGATCTATAAGATCAAGAGACATCCCGATGGATCTGTTGCTAGGCACAAGGCCCGACTAGTGGCACAAGGGTTTTCTCAAGAAACAGGACTTGATTACTATGAAACATTCAGTCATGTGGTTAAACCAACCACAGTGCGACTGATGTTATCTTTGGCAGCAACTAAAGGTTGGAAATTGAATCAACTTGATGTCAAGAATGCTTTTTTACATGGTTTTCTTGAGGAAGAAGTATATATGTCTCAACCTCCGGGATTTGTGGATAGAGATCACCCTGAGTATGTTTGCAAGTTACAAAGGTCTCTTTATGGCCTTAAACAAGCTCCAAGAGCTTGGAATGATCGGTTTACCTCTGTTCTGCTTTCTCTTGGTTTTAAAGCTTCTTATGCCGATCCATCTCTCTTTGTCAAGCATGATGGTCTTGATATAGTTGTGTTGTTGTTATATGTGGATGATATCATCCTTACTGGAGATCATGTTGATAGTATACAATCTCTGATCTGGCATTTGACCAAGGAATTTGATATGAAAGACTTAGGTCTTCTTCATTATTTCCTAGGTCTGCAGATTGACTATCATCCACAGGGGTTATTTGTTCATCAGTCTAAATATGTACAGGACTTGTTGCAGAAGACAGACATGGTTCAATGCAAGTCTTGCACTACTCCTTGTCATCCATATCAGAAATTACTCAATCATGGTAGTCCCCTTTATTCTGATTCTACTCATTACCGCAGTATTGTTGGGGCTCTTCAATACTTAACTTTCACAAAACCTGACATTGCTTATTCAGTTAACCAAGTGTGTCAGTTCATGCACATTCCATTGGACTCTCATTTTGTTGTTGTCAAACGAATTTTGCGTTATCTCAAAGGCACTCTTGATTGGGGAGTTTGCTTTCTACCTGGATCATTTGATATTCGAGCCTACACTAATGCAGATTGGGCTGGTGATCCCAATGATCGCCGGTCTACCATTGGTTTTGTGGTCTTTCTCGGTTCCAATCCGATTTCTTGGAGTTCCAAGAAACAACATACAGTGAGTCGTTCTTCCACTGAAGCAGAATACCGAGCAATGGCCACTACCACAGCTGAGGTTGTTTGGTTACAACAACTGCTCAAGGATTTGCATATTCTGCATTCAGTACCTCCTTTTTTGCATTGTGATAATATCTCCGCAATGGCATTGGCAACCAATCCGGTTCTTCATTCCAAAGCTAAACATATCGAAGTGGACTGTCATTTTGTTAGAGAACGGATTCAACAGGGAATTATTTCTCTGCAGTTTGTCTCCTCCACTGATCAATATGCTGATATTCTTACCAAAGGCTTGTGTTCACCTTTGTTTCTTCATCATTGTTCCAATCTTATGCTTGGGGCGTCCCACCATAAGATTGAGGGGGAATGTTAGAGTATAAGCCATTTGAGTTATGTAGAGAATGCCACTTGTCCTTGTATTAGTGGCTGTTGAGTTTTGTCTCTAGGGTGTTATGTTTTGTATGAGTATAAATAGCAGAATTGCATTGTATTGATTAAGTTAACAGTAATAGAAAAATCTGTTGCAAAAGATTGTCTTCTCTCTCTCTCTCTCTCTCTCTCTATCTGATATTCGTTATCTTTCTTCATACCTAAGTTTTCTACATTTCTTAGCAATGTTATCACAGGGTGCTAGCTATCCTCAGGGAAGGTTTCTATTGTTTGTTATATTAAAATTGATCAAACACTTAAACCTGTCATACTTTCAACGAACTTCGAACCCTCTCTTTTACGGTGCATATGTTGATGGAGAATCAAATTTAAGACCTTGTAGAGAACTACATGCTCGATCATAACCACTTAAACTACAAGCCTAGTTTCCTTCATCAGACATTTATTAGCAAAGATCCACATTGATTGCCAGTGTCGTTGAAGAACCAAGTTCCCAGAAGGCAGAAGAACAAGCGAAGGTACGGAGGGATGACCATGAGCAGGGCAGCATGAGCTCTCCAAGGTTGGTTTTTCGTACAGTCGCACAAGCTGAACCAGCCAATATGTAAGTAAAACAATTAGATTGGTTAAAAAAGTATAAAAATAAAATGATGTGATTGGATTAATTAATGAGAAGCATGAAGCGCGGCCCATACGAGTGGGAGCAAAAAGATGAGCCTCATGTGCCTGGAAATTGGATGCATTGATTGAAACAGACTTCTGAATAAAAAATGGAAGCTACAGTTAATGATTGCTAAAGCCCTAAGTTAATTATTTGATTAAATTGCTTATCCATTGTCACCATAACAATAATAATCTAAAGTGTAAACGCAAATTCTGAAGGTTGATGGGGAGTGGGATCTTATTATTTTAAAGGGTTTACATTCTTGGTGCAGTATGAAAATAAATTATATATAAAAATAAAAATCAATATATTATGAGAAAAATGGATTATATTATGCTAATTTGCAGATGCAGGTACATTCTAGGGTTCTAGAATATAGTAGCCAGCTAATTAGAAATAAATTATGGATCAAGCCAGCTAGTTAATTAACTACCTAGCTGGGTTAATTGGAATACTAATGCGAAGCTCTCTAAGAAAGGTCAAGAAGTAGTATAAATTAATTAAATTGTGCGCGTGGTAGGAAAATTATCAGACGTCGGTTTAATCATTGGATGCTATTATTCCTGGATTTATATGATTTGAGGAGGGCTGTATATTATGCATTCTCTCTAAAGTTGAATAACATAAAAGAAAAGAGATAACAGACGAATCTTTATTGAATTAAATTGTGAGAAATTGGTGAGTTCTTATTTGTTTAATTCATCACCATATCGTTTTGACTACTAACCCTAAGCTGACTTTTGAACTATGAGAAAGAATGCAAGAGAAGAAATAAGTAGGTCTGCCAAACTTGGAAGGCACAAGGTTGACCACGCCAAATCAACTTTGTCATGCACTGAAAATCTGAGAGTACCACCATGTTAATTAGGAAGATAATTTAGATTATGTTTTGCGAGAAACTTTTTGATGTGACGGTAATAGTGGCCAATGTTATGAGTTTCGCTAAGTAGTATTGTTTTTCTGTTCTTATGATCCCTTCTTGAATTTTGTAGGAGTCATTTCATAAACATTTCATTTTTAGTTATTAATTTTTTGTTTTCAATTTTTACTTTTTTGAAAAAATGAAATCTTGTTATGTGACTACTTTCAGTTTTCATAAAAAAATGAAAACTAAAAACTCAATGCCAAATTTTAAAAACTCTAGAAAGTAGTTTGAATTTTCTTTTTTTTTTAAACTGAAAGTAGTTATTAAACAAGATTTCAGTTTTCAGATTTCAAAAATGTGAAAACTAAAACTAAAACTAAAAACGAAATGGTATCAAACGGCCCCTTAATTACTCGTATAAGAACTCAGGGTAACTACAAGTCTGTTTGTTACTCTTCTTAGATCTAATTTTTTGTTTAAAAAAAGAAGAAGATGAATATAACTAATTTTGTAATCTCTTTAGAATAAAAAACAAAAAGTGGATCAAAGAAGGTTACCAAACAACTCCTAATACACACACACGCGCGCGCGCACACACACACACACATATAACACCAAACAAATATAACACTCGAGGTAAGAGAGATGGCTCGACCAGGGTTGTCTCTGAGATTTAAAAGGCCCTGTGCGAAATTTGTAAAAGGGGCCCCTCCTTAAGATAGTTTTAAGTTTTTTAAGAAAAAGTATGGCAATGTATTGATACTAGAAAACATTCACTTAAATCAAAACAAAGCTACTTAGTACTACAGTCTAGTGGTATTCCTTTTCACTTGCAAGTGAAATGTCTTAGGTTCAATTCTTCCCAAATGCGAATTTGAACCACATTATTGTTAACTCATTGTAAGGCTTAGCCTACTCCTCCACCCCCTTAGCATATATAATATAGTTTGTTCAAAAAAAAAAAAAAAAAACAAACAAACTTCAGTACTTATTGATTGCATGTTTACAAATGTCCTTAATGATAAGTAAAAAGAGTTACAAACATAACCTTCACTAAATAATCAAAAGTTGTTTTATCTTAAACAACCAAACATGAAAAAAAAAACTTCAAAACTCTAATTTTAAAGTTTCACTTGAATATATAACATTGTTATATAATAAGATTAAGAAAATGTTGTTTTTAGGGTGTTTTTATTGACACTCAAAATATCTCATTATACTCCAAGTTTTTATATTTAGAAAGAAAAAAAAAATCTTATAAGGAGTGCACAACGCGGTTTTAAATTGCTAACAAAAGCAATTTTTTAAATGGAGTTTTAAAGTGTATAAAAAGTCCATAATGGGCCAAGCTCTTCTTTATTTACTCTTATGCCATTATGTCATTATTGTAGCGGGATCCATAATGATGTTAACATTTTTGTCTGGAAATACATTAATTTACATTATGTTATTCAACTTATGCTAATTTACTGCCAGCTTTTCATGCTTTCATCATGTTGTCGATGTTATGCAACTTTTCTTCTGTCAAATTATTCCATTACTGTTCATCGCCTTCGATTAGTTCTGCATCTCTCTCTCTCTATCTTCTTCTACTTTGTAGTACATTTATGCTGTTTCTTCTTTGAAATTTTGAGGCTTCCAGTATGACTGATGACTGGCTTTTAACTTGCTGTAAATATACATTTCTTCCTCTTCTACTACTAATATCATATCATACCTAAAATCTTCAAACTCATATAAGGCAAACATTTGGATCCCCCTAAATTTTAAAAATATCTTTGTATAAAGGAGTCCACCTATGTGGGGAGATGATGATAGTCTAAAAGACTCTTCATTAATTATGGCTATATGCCTAACTTTCTCCTTATGCATATGTGAATACCAATATGGAGGACTACTAATAAAATTTATGCAAATCTCCTTCCACTTTTCTAGATAATCTTCTGCTACTTTTATAAGCTTTTTAGGAAATAATTCTAGTTGGGAAATATGGTTAATAAAGATTTTCTCAAGATAGTCAAACTCTAATAGTAAGGTCGGGGTAACTTCTACTACATCTTTTTCTGATGCTCATAACTAAAATGCCATGGTCTAAAATCTTTCATATGAATCCTGGCTACAGCTATGCTAATCTCCGGTTTACAAATACAACTCTATGTACTATCACAAAGATATGGTGGATACATTTTTGTAATAATATCTATCACCGGGTTTGGATCAAAGATTGACTGATACAAAACACATTGTAATTGTAATTGTAACTCTTTCATGGACTATGATGCTTTGCTCAGGATCCCATTTTGTATATCTGGTGGCATTATCCTTAATTTTTCTTTTGAAATTTCTTCTAATACAATATCATTTAATATTAAATCTAAAGATAAGTTCCTAAGATAACTTTCATATCTTTCTTGTTTTTCTTTGTCACTCAAATGCTGATGTTGCTCGTTATTTTGATGCTGCTCCATTTCAACGTCTTCTTTTAAGAGGTCAATCTTAATTTCTTCTATGGGCTCATTAGCCTCTTGTTCTATGGGTTCAATAACCTCATTTTCTTTATTCTTATGCTGATCAGTTTCCAAACCTATTTTCAATTATCTTTTCATGTGGTCACTTGTCTTCTACTGCATTATAAGAGATTGGAGTTCTTGGTTCATTTTCGTAAACTTACTAAGTAATGACTCATGGTCCCTAGAGATGACTTGAACGTTGTGCTCAAGAGAATGAATATCCTGTTGGCTTTGATAGAAATTAAAATTAAAACTATCAAACTCTTGTTCTAAGGCTCTAATTAATTTTTCATGACCTAGCCTCATGATTGGCTGTTTGATTTGGATATTCCAAAAATTATCTAGGAGAACATGCTGCCTATCAGAAAGTCCTGGTACTATTGGCCTATATCTCAAAGTTGGATTTCTGATTTCTTCAACAATATTGCCATTAAAGTTGAAAGTTGGTACTGGTGGTGATGCTGGTCTGCATATGTTATTTTGGAATCCATTGAATGGTGGAGGTCCATGGTACATCATTATGTTATTGAAAGATGCTCTTTTGCCTTGTGGTCTTGTGCTATTTGAGAATGATGGTCCACGATATTTCATTCATGTTCAACAAATTAATCTTGATAAGATATCGGCTAATGTATTGTCATTACCTTTTATATGTTCAAAAATTGGTTTAAAACCATTTCCTGTAATTGAATCAACAAAATTAACCCATCTTCGAGTTGCCTGTTTATTAGCATGTATCTTGTTATAATGAGAAACTATATTTTGACAATCTGTTCCAATTGTAAATACTTCATTATGTAAAAATAAAGAGAATGCTTCAAGCGAGTTAATTATTCCTAAAATTTCTAAATCTGTTGATGGTAATCTTAACTGTACATCACTAAATTTTCCTGATGAATATCTACAAACTTGTTCATCAGACTTTGGAGACTCATTATACTTTTTTTGGTATAATATATATGCCCATCCTAATGATGAAGCGTCTGTTTCGACTATTTTATAACTATCATCTAATGGTAATGTTAATGGCTTAAGTTTAGTAATTTCTTCTTTTATATTTTGAACTAATTTAATATCTTCACTATTAAAATATTTTTGTCCCGTTTTGATAGTTTTACTATGTAATATTGCTATTTTTCTTCCTAAATCAGGGATAAAATTTCTTGCATAATTTAACAATCCTAAAAATGCTTGTAACTGTTTTTTATCTTCTAATTTATCTGGAAATTCTAAAACCTTTTTAGCTATATAATCTTGTAATTGTATTGTACATGACTTGATATACATTTGTCACAGCCCGTCCCGGGTCCCGGAGATGTGTGTTATTTATTTATCGACAGTGTAAAATGACAATTTTACCCTTGAACGTTTCGTGGTATGGTGTGTATGTATTTTGTGTTAAGAAATTGGGTTAATTAGTTCTATTCCTAACTAATTGGACCCAATTAGAACTAAAAGATTAAAGAGTTTTGATTGGTGTGCATTTTGGGACTACACACACATCCATACCCTTTCTCTCTCTCCTCTCCCGTACTCTCTCTCTCGGACTCTCACTCTCTCTCTCTTCTTCCTCGTACAGACCAAGCCCGAGGTGAGCTTCTTAATCAAATATCGAAGATTCTAAAGGCACCATTGCATTCCTTGTGCCATTTCGAGTTGATTGGTACCCATTTCAGCTAAGAACTCGTCCGATATCACGTTGAAAACTCAAGCTCCAAGTTGAGCACTATTCATGAACTTTTGGAATGGTTATGTTTTAGGATAATCCAAGCTCACAGCGAGCTCTAGGAGGTTCTCACGAAGCTCGGAGTGTTTCGTTGGCTCGGTTTTGACGTCGGGATCACGAGGTTTGAAGGTGGCCGATTTGGTAGGAATTTCCGGACCCGTTTTCGAGGGATTTGAAGCTCCAAAGAGGTATAACCTTCTTCCTCTTGTAATTTGTGGCATTTTGGTGAAAATTTTGTGGAAAATGGTGCAAAAACGAGCGAGAAAAAAGGCAGTTGCAGGTCTGCCCATAATCCGACGTCGGCGACACTGTTTCGGCGTCTGGAGGTTGAAGGTGATGCGCGTGAGGCCGTGCCTCCCCGGCGCGTGAAGGCACGTGAGCCACAAAAAAAATTATTTTAAAAATATCACGATGTTCGTGAGGTTGTGTAGGTCACGTTGGTATATTCAAATACCAAAATTGAGCTTTGTATGAGAAGTTATTAGCTAGTTTTACCTATGTGCTTTAAAATAACATTTTTATAGTTAATTCGCATATAGGTGAGACTTATCCCGATGACGAGCGTATCCAAGGGCGACTCGAGAGCTACGACCCTTCGACATACCAGTGAGTGGGCTTTTGGTTTTCAGTATATATTATATACTTGATATTTTCCCAGAAATATGTGTTTAAATGTTAGTATGCCATAAATGTCATGCATATAAGTTTATAATTCATACATGATTGGTATGTAATGCTTTATATATATATATATATATATATATATATATATATATATATATATATATATATATATATATATATATATATGTGTGTGTGTGGTGCTGTGGACGCTCAGGTAAGCCCAAGTAAGTTGTGTTTAATTATGTGAATCATCAATGATGCGATATGTGATTGAATAATGTTGAGCTCATAAAACTGCACTTAGGGTGATTATGATTTAGCCATAGATATGGCACATGCCTGTTTATTATGTCACCTCCCGCACCATATGCTCATATTGGATCCAATTTAGGTGCACAGTCTTGTCGTACAGACCTTATTTATGGTTTCGACTCGTAGGTGACTAGCGATTTATCGCCCAGCTATTATGTGAGAGTAGTATTGAGCATGATTATATTACACCCATTATTGTCGTATAGACCTTTTTGTGTGGTTCCGACTCTTGTGTAGTATATTGCCGTATAGGTCATTGTAGTGACTCCGGCTAGAGTAACTTTTGAGCTATGAATTCAGCCGTATAGACTACCATAGGGGTTCCGGCTCACATGTTATATTTCTATGAAATTATTCTTACCTGAATTGCTTACTCTGTTATATCTTGGCATGACATACATTTGAATATGATTATGTGAAGTATAAATTGAATTGATATGATTTCATATATATTTATGTATATGCTTATATCTTGTATCTGGGACAAATTATATATGTTTTACATCGAGGGGTTAGATATGTTGTTAAATGAAATGGTTTTGTAAAACATATGTTTTTGTCCACTCACGTTTTTTGTTTTGCGCCCCTCCAGGTTTTAAGTAAGCTTGCTGTTGGTGGCTTAAGGACGTCGGCAGTTCTGACCTATCTAAATAATAGTAGGACATTCCTGGTACTGTATAACTAGTACTTGTCCTACTAGATTGCACCTAGACTTATTATGATCTGATTAGGAGTGTTTACTTTTGTAACTAACTCCTATCACTTCCTATTTAGTAGTGCACTCTAGTATTTCGGTTTTTAATTATTCGTATATTTCTTATCTCTATTGCTTCCGCACTGTGCACATGGCTACGTCACTCTCACGTGATGGCCAGCATGCCTTGATCTTGGTCTGGGTGTGTCACATTCCTAAAAATTATATATCTTGCTTTTCTAATGCTATTTTATTTTTGCTAATCACAATTCCATTATTGATAAATTCTTGTAAAACTATCTCTAAGTGCTTCCTATGTTCATTTCTATTTTTACTATGTACTAAAATATCATCTACATAAATACTACAAAACTTATCATATTTCTTGAAAATTTGATCCATCTTTCTTTGAAAGATCGAAGGAGCATTTTTAAGTCCAAATGGCATAACAAGCCACTCAAAATGTCATTCTGGACAAGTAAAAGTTGTCCACTCAATTGATTCTTCTGCTAATCGTATTTGCCAAAATCCTAATTTACAATCAAATTTGCTAAAATATTTACTCTCTTGAATTTTATTTATAAGCTCATCCTTATTTGGTAACTTATAACTATCTTCTATATGTATTATCATTTAATCTCTTGTAATTATAAACTATTCTAGCCTTACCTCTCTTTAATTCTGAATGTTTTCTCATAATAAGTTGATCTATATATAGACTTAGAAGGTCTAATTACTTTTAAATTTAACCACTCTTTAATTGTTGTTCAAACTCTTGTTTATCTAATAAACTCCAAGACATATCGGTTGTCTTAATGGTTAAATTTAGATTAATTATATCTAATTTTTCTATTATTTTATTTTTATTCCAATGTAACTGTGGGTCTTCTCCTATAATTCTAGTTTGTTATGCTAATTGTAATAATTCTTCTAAACTCCTTGATTTACTTAACTGTAATATTTCTATACGGTTTCCTTCTTCTAAAATCGGATATTCATGTTCAAATATTTCTTCATCAAATTCTTCTATGTTATTATGCTCATCATTTTCTTTTGAGTTTTCCAAATAATAACTATCTTGACTCTAGATTCTTCTATATTTATACTTTTGTATGCTTTTACAGTATTACTTTGATCAGTTATTGTAATGCATCTTTTGAAAAATGTTATGTTAGGGTTCATAAATAAAAAACCTTGCAAACTTTTCAAAAAATTTAAACCTAAAATGAATGGGTATGATCCTACTGGTGAAATAAATGTTAATGATAAATTAAATTGTTGTTTTTTCTACTTTAATAGACTCATTATTAATGCAGTATGTTAAGTAAACTAGTATCTCATCAAATTGTGTTATTTTTACTGGTTTTGCTCATTTTTGTCTATATTTTTCTTGTACTAATTCTTCTCTTATGACACTCTTTGTACCCCCTGTATCTATCATAGTTGTTGTTTGTATCTTATGTTATTTTGCTAATTCTATTTCACAATTTATGGTAATTAAAGAACTATTTTTTGACTTCTCCATACTATAAACAGTATTTCCTAATATTTCAGTACTTTCTTGTGATTCTGCTGAATTAACTTCTAATAATCTATTACTATGACACTTTTCACATAATATTGAATATGTATTATAGTATTTATTTGCAACTAATTTACTACACTTATGACATTTTTCTGGCCAACCTAGATTAATGTATTTATATTCTTCTTCATATTGCTCTTCTATGAATGCACACATATACTCTTCTAAATCACTATTTGTGCTACTTAAATCTTCAGAATCTGAATCTATCGTGTTAATACTCTCTATACTATAAATACTCTCATTATCATTTAAATCATCTAAACTGTATATTGACTGAATATCTTCATTTTCTTCTAACTTAAACAACTCCATCAAATGTACTTTTTCTTTTGACTGTTTACCAAATTTTGGACATTTATGTCTAATATGTCCAACTTCCCCATGTGAATAACATTTACAACTACTCTTATCTTTTGGTCCTTTATATTTTCTAATCCAAGGTCTACCACTTCTTTTGCTTTTCAGGAAATAATTATAGTTGGGAAATATGGTTAATAAAGATTTGATTCGTGAAGCAAGCCCGGTTAAATAGTCGAATGACCATTATAACAACTAGACATGAAACCTTGCACATATACCAGATTCGTGAAACAGGCCCGGTTAAATAGTCAAATGGCCATTATAACAACTAGACATGAAACCTTGCACATGGAACTCGATATGTTTCAGCATGACGGCTACTCACAATACAAGTATAAGGCCTTAACGGCTGAACTCAGAGGTACCCTGGTTAATGTCCAGTTATTTGTATGACAAGCATTCAACTATAACAGAGTGCTTGAACAAAGTATGATCGTCAGTTTAGCAGGTTAATAATATAACTACAATAGTGTTTCCCTATTTTGGACTAGAAGTCTAATTAAACAAACACACTAAAGAAAGAAAAGAAAACTTACTTAAGACTTGGAGATTGCTTGAATATGTACATTTGAACTTTTATTGATATATGAAATGTTTACAAAGATAGTTGTTTACAAGAAAGTTTCAAGGAAGTGTTTACAAGGATGCTATGAAGACTACGGATGCTTGAGAGTATGAAGATGGTGTGAGTATATGGTGAGAGTAGGGTGTTCAGGTGTTGGGATGTTGAGAGGTATATATTTACAATGAATAAAACTTCACTTATATAGACTGAATTAGGATACAATGTTATTAAAATTATTTATAAATAAATGGTGTGGACACCTGTTTGGTACTTGTCATTTGTCACTATGCTTCTACTGTTGCTGAAATTGTCAGCACTGTTTCTGAAACGTGGCCTGATTTTTGGTTTACATGTAAACTTGCTTGTCTCCTTTTGCATGTGAATTTGCTTCATGGTTTGTCTCCTGGTGCCCAACTTTTGCATGTGATATCCCTGAAATGCTCTTTCCCTTAAAATACTCTCTCCCTTGTCTTCTTTTACATGCCCATTTTGGGTATTATTGAATTGTTTTGTCCTTATGATTAAAATGAAACATTTGAGGGTGTTTTGGTTAGTTTTCCATTTTTTTAAATATAGAACATTATTACATGATGTTAGATTATAAAAATTTAGGAGCCTCTTCAAATTTGAGACCCTATACAATTGCACATTTCGCTCCCCCTCAAAATCCCCTCTAGGCTTGACAAGCATTTGAGATCGACGCAAGTTGTTCTCGAGCTAAGCAAAATGTTTGAATACCATAGGACAATTTAAATAGGGGTGTGCTATCCACACACCCCATTTTACTTCTCACACACCCCTTGATAATTTATGTCCGTTGATTTTCTTCAATTCATCCGATCCGACGGTCGAAAATTAAAAAGGTTTGTGAGAAGTAAAATGGGGTGTGTGGATATCACACCCCTTTAAATATAAAAAATATATATAAAAAAAAAAACCTCTTAAATTGTAGATTAGTAGTGCGGATCACGTTATACTTGCAATATTATTTTCCAATAATTATATGTACGTGCTTAATCTTACTATAATATACATTTGTCCTACTATAATATATGTTTGTACCTCTCAATGATCACGCTCCTTTGCTTCACCATGCGAATTACGCAAAGTTAACTAAGCTCAAGCACACTACGTAAGAAGAAAGTAGCTAGGAATATTCAAATGCTAACCAGCCGTTTGTCTAGTGTTAATACTTCTCTTTTCTACACTCAAAATAATCGTAAGCACGTACTTAATTATTTCTCTAATATTAAAATATTATTTCTCTAATGTTAAAAGAGGTCACAAGTAGACATTTAGTACTATGATCTAGTAGTATTTCTCTTTAGTTGTGAGTGAGAGATCTTAAGTTCAATTCTCGCCAAAGGCAAATTTAAACCACATAACCTATTGTGAGGCTAAACTCATCCCCTCATCATTAGTTTAGATAATATCGTTTGTTGAAAAAAAAAAAAGACCAGTCTTAGAGTAGTTGTATTTCAAAGAGGTCTCAAGTGTTTCGAGTCGAATTCTCCTTCTTTGTCAGTAAAGAGAAAAAGAAATTTAAAAAGGAAGCAGGAACGAATAATTGAGCATCTTTTAGGTTTAGACTCGTCACCTTTTTCATCATTCATTTGAAAAAAGTGGAGCACTTCACTTAACTACCTTCGCTTCAGATCACAGATCATGCCATTATGCCTTTCATTTTCCTTGAACATAAGAAAATAATTAATAAAAATAATCACATGAACTGATCTTCAAGTCTTGATGTTACGAGTTCCCGTGAGTGTTGGTATTAGTCATGCTCGTTTCTCACACTCTGATAAATTGCTATTTTACTCCTCGTTTTCAGTTGAGTTCATATACATATATACCTAATTTTAAAACTCAAACATGTATTGGTGCGAAAATGTAAACCCTAAAAACTACAATCGGAGACAATGACAGAGATCAGTCTTCACGTATTTAACTGATGCATAAAATATAGGAGCGCTATTCAAACTCTTTTCAAAAGCAAAATTACTTTATAGTATTCAAATACTATCACGTGTATAACAAATTACTTTATATGTTACAGTACGAGTTGACTGTTGGTAAGTTTATATTTTAGAGTATAATTTTAATAAAAAACCATACATATTTTTAGAACAAATAGGCTGATTTTATGATGAGGCAGAGTTTAAATTATGGTATTACAAATATGAACGATTACAAATATTACATATGTAAATCAACTTGAACTTGCTCACGAGAGAGAGTTTGAATAGTATTCCTATTGGTGCATACATAATTGCACGTTACGAGAATAGCCCATCTCAATCAGTTCCGAGACTTGAGCTTCTTTGTATGGACAAGGATTGTCTGCCCTCCTTGTTCCCGTGCCTCTTATTTTGTGTGGTCACGGTTAAGTCACATCAACATTTTATATTACTATTCATTTACGGAATGACACGGGAATAAGGAGAGCAGACAATCCTTGTCCTATACGAAACTGTCAACCTTTTGATAGGTTTGTTACATAACTTTATATATATATATATATCGAATTAGTTTATATAGAAAAATGTACATTAAATATTAATCTTAAGGTCCTCAACCACTATAAATTGAAAGCACGGGCCATCTCAAATGGACAAAAAGGAAGCAATTTCACAAAGCACTTTCACAAAAAGCTAGCTATCTACATTGACAGTTTGGTTCAGTAACAATGAACACCACCATGGATTCAAAGAAATCTAACAAGATCAGAGACATTGTCAGGCTCCGACAGATTCTCAAGAAGTGGAGAAAGATTGCTAACTCATCAAATGCAATCTCCGGCACCACCGCCGCCACCACTGCAACTAGCAGCAGCAAGAGCATCAAGTTTTTGAAGAGGACACTTTCTCTGCCTGAAAAAACAACGACTTCATTTGAAGCATCAAACAATGCTGCTGTCCCCAAAGGCTACCTTGCTGTCTGTGTTGGGGAAGAGCTCAAGAGGTTTGTCATCCCAACTGACTACTTGGGTCGGCCGGCTTTCCACATTCTGTTGAGGGAGGCGGAGGAGGAGTTCGGGTTTCAGCAGACCGGCGTTCTGAGGATTCCATGTGAGGTTTCTGTGTTTGAAGGTATTCTGAAGATGGTGGAGGTAGACAAGGACATGTTCTTCAATAATATGGGAGGCTGCTCATCATCTGAAGGCCAGCTCAACTTTTCTCACCACCCAGAAAGCCCAATGTGCAGATAGGGTTTTGAACGTTTTTTTTTTCCTACCTTTTCTTTTACTCCTCAAGATCTTATCTTTCAGATAAGAAGGAGGTGAAAGAGATTTGAAGTTGAGTTATGTAAAATATCCTCTGATGCATTTTGTCAGGCATCCAATTCCAATTCAACATCTGATTTTCTGAGACATCTAATCTACTATTTTGATAGCAGAACTGCATATAGTAATATCCTTACAGATTATATACATAGTGTAGCGTTAATGAATTAGTAAGATAATATGACACTAATCGCTCGTCCGGGCACCCAATCCAAGCAGTCATAATCAATAATCTAAGATCTTGATATCAGAAGATGCATATACGAAAGTATGTAAAATCCCAACATTAAAAAGTAATAATGAAAAATGAAGAGTTGTTAGAAAGCTATGTCAATCAAGATTTGAAAAACTGATGAGGTTTCATAACCCTAAAATTTCCAAAAGTTCCCCACTAAATCAGATAACAAAGTCAATTAACGACATAAGCAGCTGGCCAATGTTTGCAAGAAATAACATCGTCCATTAGTTTTAGAAATCAAAAGGTATCCGATTAAAAAAATGAAATATTTTGAAAAAAAGAGTGCTTCATTCAAAAGAAAAAGAGGCTTGGTCAACATTTCTCCTGGTGACACCAATGAAAATGTTTAACCATGTCTGCCATGACCGTTTCATGAACTTTGAAAATGCCCGTAGTACTATTAAGTACTATTAACACCTAAAGTGTTGTCCTATTATAAGAGCCTCTAGATTTTCAATACTTTCATCATTGTTGTCAGCTAACCGCTGGTCTGAATTTGCGATGCACCAATATACTAAATTATAAGAAAATGTTAACATCAATTGCATGTATAAAATGTTTCTAATTAATGATTCATGTTTATGGAACTCACAAAAGGCCAAAATCAACCATACACTTATATGAGTGATTGGCCGTAGCATTTTAATAATCTGTAAGGTATGGTATCCTATGTCTTTGATGCAGAAAGTCAGAAACAAAGTGATTAGTTTAAAGACTTTTGATGCATAAAAATAATACTATATTGCAGGCATTTGCACTTACATCAAGTAATAAACACCGAAAATCTCACATTGACAGATTTTATTTCCACAGTTTGTTCACTGACCATCACATGCATTCTTCTGTTTCAAACTTGAGGAAGCAAAACCATGTGTCAATGGTGACTAATCAAGCAAAGGAAAATGTAAAAAAATGGTGCAATTTGGAGTTAAAAAAATCCACAGTAAGATCTTGTAAAACGGATAGGATCACATGATGTCTGTAGTGGTGAGTAAGTCTCTCTTGTCCAATTTGCACGTCTCAAAAGCCTAAATAAATCACGTGAAATGCGGCTTCAGTTTCATAGTTGTTGGCTCTAGGGGTCAGTATTTCGAGAAATTTTTTATTGTGACGGAAATATAAGTGGTACATCATATGTTGTTATTTAAATGGTGTGAAATTTTATTTTTAAAGTTATTAACTTTTTAACACATATATCTTATCATTTATATAATGACACGTAGTATACTACCTCTTGTGCCGATCACATTAAAAAATCTCTCCAGCATTTCATGAAAACCTGCGGCTAGAGTTGTAACTTCCAATAATGTCTTAGAAAACCCTGAATCCGAACCACGAAGGAAGACTTTTATGTCAAGTGTACATTGCTATTGTATCATGTCAATGATACGAAAATATGTGTAAATTTGTATTTATATAATTTTATATTATTAATACAAAATGTACCGATAAAAGTATATTTGTTTTATATAAACTACTCTGCCAAATACTAATATTTCCTACAAGTTCCATTCCATGGAGATACACCAAACACCCATTTGACATTTGTACATGGAACCAGAATTTAATTGTGGAGCTAAAAATAATTATAAGGCGACACGTGGGTTTTTTGGATAAAAGATGACAAAAATATCCTTGAAGCGCATCGGGATTCCTACACGCGAGCAAAGGGCAATCATCCCTCAACCAAGTCAAAAGTGCCCAAAATAGGTAACAATTTAAAATCTATTTCATTCATCATCATCAAATCTTCCCTACAAGGTAACTCCCAAATTATTTCTTTCAAATTATGTTAATTAGTCAATAAATGGATTTAATACCTAATTAATCTATTAATGGCTAATTAACTACAAATTACACCAAAAGATACCCCAAATGGCCGGTCCCTATTCTCCTAATAGGGCCGGCCATATCCCTATAAATAGCTCTCCATTCTCTCCAAAAAAACCACTTCCAAGTCTTTTACTAAAATTCTCTAAAATTCTCAAATACTTTCTCTCTAAATAACTTTGGCATCAGAGATTTTTCGGTCAAAGCAACCCCCCCCCCCCGCATTCATCGTGGGCGCGTGAGGCTTTTGGCCTTGACCAAATGTGTTAATTGTTTTATAGGTGCAATTTTGTCCAAGATCAAGGGGGAAGAAATTTGCATCCATAAATTGGTGCTTTCATTGAGAGAAGAGTCACACACTCGTAGAAAACTCTCGCATCAAAGATTTTTCTATTTTGTTGTCCATTTGTAGATTTTTCGTACGTTTCTATTATTAGAATTTTTTTATATGCAAAAATTCTTTGATAAAACATAAAAGAGAAGTGCAATGGCTAGAAACTTAGAAAATTCAACAAGTGAAAATTCCAATATTCAAGAGATGAGACCGTGGCGATCCATGAGGTTAAATGTGACAATAAGTGGAGCGGCACCACTACCACGAGGTTCCACCACGGGAACCACCACGATGGCCACCAACGGCGAGGTCTATGGCACCACTATCATGGCCCAAGTCGTGCCACCAAAGCAAGCTCAAGTCGTGCCATCCAAGGCCCACGGCACCAAGGCCATGACCCAAGCCAGGTCACTCCAAGCCCAACGCGAGCCCAATGTGTTCCCAAGCCGAGCCCAAGCCTCGCATTTGCGTACATCACGCACCGAGTAGCCCACTCTAGTAGCCCAGCTTGCTCCCATGGCATTCCAAGCAGCCCAAATCGGTCAAAGATTAGTTCAACCGTCCCAACTTCAAATTTATGGGCCTACGATGGAACCAGGGGCATTTGCACCATGTTTCTCTGCGGATTTGACATTTTCAAATTCAAATCTCACGCTTGTAGCCTACCATACTTCCACTGCTCAAAGAGGCATATTCCTTCCAAGCTCTTCCAATCTAAATGGCGAACAACACTTATCTCGACAAGTCATAAAGTTGATGTGCGTCCTTGCATAACAGACAAACTTGGTGAATCAACTCTTGCAACGCACTAAGATCCAACATGCCCCAAACGAGGTGTCTCGAAGTAGGATAAGGGCAGATAAACCTTTCCACCAGCGTCCCAGCAAGCAGCCCATCAACCAGGCACGATCAGAGCATTCTGGTAGTTTATGCTCCCGCCTAGGTCCTTGGGATAACATATACTCTCGTCTTAGCGCGCGGAGGAGCATGCATTCCCAATCAAGGCCATGAACGAGCATACATTCACAGTTGAAGTCACACTCTGATTATCAACATGGACAACCTTCTAGGCGAAGTGTTCATTTACAACTACGCTCGCAAGAAGTATTCTCCACCTCACATTGGAGTAGGCAGCATAGTAGACGGAGAGAAGCAGTCACTCAATCCTAGTCAAGTTCAACCGGCAGCTTGCGAACAGCCCGTTTGCCTGCCAAAAACATGCCACATGCATTGCAACCGCGACATAGACGAGTCGAGCATAGGGCAGAGCGGCCCAAACCCATAGGTCACGATCGGGGACAGCCGAAAATTCCCTTGCCCCAGCAAAGGCAAATTCAAGATGAAGTTGAGAGGTTTCTAACTGAACGCTTGCCCAATTTCCAATGTAACGAGCCTGCTGACGATACGCTTCGACGAGACATGACTAACATAAGCATGTCACCATTCACCAATGAGATCGAGCAGACAGATCCACCTCGCGAGTTCACTATGCCTCATTTCACTCCGTACAAGGGAGACGAAGATCCATATCAACATCTCAAACACTACCGCAGTACCATGATCCTCTACAGGAACAATGATGCGTTTATGTGCAAAATTTTTGCCACAACTCTACAAGGCGAAGCGCAAAATTGGTTTCACAACTCTATAGTTTTGACGAATTTGTCACTTAAAATCCCACTTGTGCTATTTTTCTTTTCTTTGCTTGACAAATCCCACAAAACACAAAAACAAAGTAAATAGCTCAAAAATATAAGGAACTAACTAAGAAAAGAGAAGTGAATTTGATGTAAAATATATAAATATGAGTTTATCAAATACCTCTACACTTAGCTTTTGCTAGTCCTCGAGCAAAACAAAGAAAACATGAAAAACATAGCAACAAGAAAAACATTAGCTTCTCCCTTTGTGACCCTCATAGAATTTCATTCAAGAAAACAAATCATCAAGAACCTTAGCTAGCACCATACAAGCTAATCCAAATTCATCTTCCTTATTCAAATGTTAGCAATAACATTTTAATCATCCATGAAGTGTAGTGTGTGTAATAGCCATGCTAATGCAATTTCAAGTTTTCTTTTTTAAAACACCACATGCTAACTAGTTACTTTCTCACGGGACATACACTCAATCACACATATATTTAGTTTAACGTATTTCGATCAAAGAATCAAATGTGAAAGATCTACCATAAGCTTGCATAAAGATCTCATCTCCACAATCATAATTGCAAAACTTAAATCAAGAGGACTTTTATTGGTTGTAATGAGGCTTAGGGAGAGGGTTATAGAAATGAAAGGATAGGTAAACACAAGTTCCAAGTTACATTGCAAGCAATTCTCTTGTTGAGATTTATAAGAACTCAAGCTCTCCAACCACTTTGCTAATACCTCCAACCACATCCCTATACTGAAACTTAAAAAAAAAAAAACTTTTTATTTGCTTTGTATACAATTTTGTTTTTTGTTTTTTGTTTTTTTTTTTTTGTTTTTTTGTTTTGTTTTTGAAACAATTTTCACGTAACTAAATACAAACATGAAATACCCCCACACTTTATCTTTTTCCAAAGTCCTTCAGAGTACTTCACAAACATTTCTCATAAGACAATCTCACATTGCTCACTAGCTAGCTTGGAAAGGGTAAGGAAAAATATGTTTAAGGTATAAGGGTAGACATATCTGGTGATAAGAAATAAAAGACTCAACATATACGGCTCAAATTGGCAATCTAATGATATCATTTTTCTTTAGGAAACATGCTTATTTGGGCCATGGTGGTAAACCTAATGCCTCTATCATTTTCAAGTTCATGCAATCAAGTTGACAAACATTTTGAAAGATCGTTACGCAAGTTCTAGAGATGTAAGTCACATAAATTCATCACACATGAAATAATATGAGCGTATGAAAAATGCACACACTTTCAATAGGCTCAAAAACTCACATATGCTATATATGGTCACTATATTCACATGTGAAGCTTTAAGTCATGCTTTAATTTCACATCAACAAGGCTATGTGCATTTGGTTTTTCAAAGATGATTAAACATGTACAAGGCTAACAAGAGAATCAGGAATTTCACACAACACATGCTTACTAAGTTCTTAATCACCGTGGTTCAAATTTAATCGAATTATATCATTGGATCGGGAAACTAACAAAAATCTAATTCAAAACAATAAAGAAAATAAGACTATTTTTTTTGGATTTTCACATTTTCTGAATGTTTTTTTTTTCTTTTTGGTTTTTTTAAAGTAAACAAAACTAATTAAGAAAACAAAAAGAAACAACACGGAAACAAATCAAACCAGTTCTAATTTTCAATTTGGTCATTTTTTTTTTCAATCCTTACCCCCAAACTTAAACTAGAGATTGTCCCCAATGTAAAAAAAACACAATAATGCATAAAATTAAAAATAAAATAAAATAGTAAGAAACAAAATAAAGTATTTGGACTGAAAACTTCCCCAATTTGTAGTAAAATCAAACGATGACCCCCAAACTCCAATTTTGCAATCAACTCCAATGGTGGGCACGATCAAATTTTCCTACAAAGAAAAGAAATAATTCAGTTTAGCATGGAAGAAAATTCAGAAAACAAAAACAAATGGAAAATTGAAAATGACATAAAAAGACAATGAATAGAAATATTGGGTTGCCTCCCAATAAGCACTTGCTTTTACGTCTGCGGCCGGACAGTACCAAGAGTAATCATCCAAGTGGAGATGGTTCTTGGACCTTTGAGTATGCATATACTACGAAGAGTATCTGACATAAAAAAAAAAACAAAAACACTAATTAGACAAGAAAAGAAAACAATAGAGAAATAAGTAATTAGAAAGAATAATCCCTGGCAACGGCGCCAAAATTTTGATAGGATTAAAAGTACACCACAAAGTAGCACACAAATATCTTATTGATTTTCCTTATTAACACTAAGATTTGTCAATTGTAGCATATGAAAATAAGGGTCTTTCCCGCATAAGATTGTTTTATCTAACTACTTAAAATGTCACAAAAACTGGGCTGCTGTCCATACTGCCAACCACCGAAAAATAATTCTTAGACCAACTTAAACTTATCTAAAGTCTACGATATTTTATATGAAAACACTAGACACACAGAGCTACACTCACACAAATTTTTGGGATTTTTGGAGTTGATTTGATATTTAAATTAAATCGAACAAAAAAAGGACAGAAACAAATTTTAAGTAGTTCACAGATTAAGAAAAACGAGTTAGGGGAAGTCCTATCCACCACCAAATAATCATACGAACATGTTATGTTTCCTTCAAATTCCTTTTATTTCCGGATGAAGATGATCAAGTTGGCTCAATGTTAGAACTCAACCTATTACTCTTTCTTATGTAGTATGTTAAGAGAATGACGTTTTCAACTTAACTTAGTCCCTAGCATGCAATCTAGAATGACGTGTTCATAGATTTAACAAGTAGAAATCATTACGAACGAAAAGAGTTTGAGTCATCACAAGGCATCATAAGTACTGGCGTTGTCTTACTTATCCTAGAAATTGGTTCACATGTTAATCGCAATTAACAAGTACTACTATAGAACATATGTAGGTCCTCATTCGACAAGGGCAGACACACACATATTCATAGCATTAGGATCCTAGATATGCTTACTAAGTATGCATCCATATAAAACAAATAAAGAATTCATCAATGAGACAAGTAGTTAACCAATTTTCATCCATTCATAAAAGTAATTCAAATGAAATGTCATAACAAATTGGCGGGGCTTCAAAACAGCCCATAACTACTAAAAGTTTAGTTACACACAATCCTTAAATAAAACCAAAAGAAAGACATGAGTTTGAGAAGATAAAACCGAAAGAAATCAATTGAGGCCTCCTCTCTCTTCCTTCCTTCCCCAATGCTGCTTTTAAACCAATTCTTGTTGCATCATTTTCTTCTCCTAACTCACCCACTAATAGCCATTTAGTGATGACAATAAGTGAGATGAAATGTGGTAAAGCAATTGTAACACTTTAGGTAGCCTTTATGCCAATTACTCCTTCTTAATCCTCATTTTTAATTTCATTTCCTCTGATATTTGAATAGGTGTCAGCTGACTTGTTCTTGGCTGCATCAGTTTTGGCTACTAGATTTATTGGGTTTATTGCTTCCATTGCAGTTACACACTGCTCAGCCTCTTGGTAACCTTTCAGTGTTAAAACGGCCATAACGTCTTCTAAACAAATGATATTAGCAATCCGCGAAATGCTCCAGAAAATAGACATTTGTAGCTTTCCAAAGATATAAGGGTCATTCTCTAATTCATTCTAAGCTGTTTCCAACTTGCTTCCAAAGTCAGCTGATCTGCATAGACAGTTTTGACGAATTTGTCACTTAAAATCCCACTTGTGCTATTTTTCTTTTCTTTGCTTGACAACTCCCACAAAACACAAAAACAAAGTAAATAGCTCAAAAATATAAGGAACTAACTAAGAAAAGAGAAGTGAATTTAATATAAAATATATATAAATATGAGCTTATCAGCTGTCCATAACAACTGCTCAAAATTCTTTCTGCGTCTGCTCTCCAGTGCGAGAGGGTAAACCAATTCCCAGACACTCGTATGGGTCTGCTCTCCAGTGCGAGAGGATAAACTAATTACTCTCCAGTGCAAGAGGGTAAACCAATTCTCCAACACCCATATGGGTTTGCTCTCCAGTGCGAGAGGATAAACTAATTAGTCTCCCGTGCAAGAGAGTAAACCAATTTTCCGATGCCCATATGGGTTTGCTATCCAGTGCGAGAAGACAAACTAATTGCTCTCCAGTGCGAAATGATAAACTAATTGCTCTCTAGTCCAAGAGGGTAAACTAATTGCTTTTTTGTGCGAGGGGGTAAACTAATTCCTCGACACCCATCTGGGTAAGCTCTCTAGTGCGAAAATGCCACATAGCTTAAAAGATCAAATGCTTGAAGATCAACTAGGTAGCAAATGGTCAGGGGGCAGCAACCACTTTTGCACTTAACAGTTCACTCATCCGACACTTCATCTTCAGTAGCTCCGATCTTGGCAGCTCTATCCTTGACTGCTCCATCAACGGCAGTTGAGAAATCAAACTCAAGCAGTTTCCTCATTTTTGGCAAGCAGCCCAGACATGGCAGCCCAAACCGTTGGCCATGCCATGCCACTTCCTCGGCCCATGTCAAGCCAATCCTTGGCTTCAATCAAGATGAGCAGCACAAGCAATGGCCCCTGCCACACCACCTCATTGGCCCATGACAAGCCGACTCCTGACCCCTGCCAGTTGATGGCTGCCTCGTGGCAGTACCTCCCAAGAAGAAGACAATGAGAATTAAGTTTTTGTTACATCGGTGTGGTGCAAAGAAGACAAAAAAAAATCAACGGAAGACGGTTCTTTGCACGGGCAAGCAAAGGAGAGTGCTAGGGGAACAAATATCCTCTAGCTTTCTCTCTTTCCTGTAGGGAGAAATAATTGCCCTCCAAAATTGATTTAATCCCCTACTTAAGATAGGCTTAAATAGGCTTTAGAGATGATTTATTTCCATTTCCTAGAAGAATCTAAGTTCAAGTCCAAGAGAGAATCTGCATCAAAGTTGGAGATCTCTACACCTACTGCCCTTTCCTGCGAGCAGCCCAGCAGGTGTGCGGACATTTGTGGAGCCAAAAATAATCACAAGGCGACACGTGGGTTTTTTGGATAAAAAAAGGACAAAAATACCCTTGAGGCACATCATGATTCCTATTCGCGAGCAGCGGGCAATCATCCTTCAACCAAGTCAAAAGTGCCCAAAATAGGTAACAATTTAAAATCTATTTCATCAATCCTCATCAAATCTTCCCCGCAAGGTAACTCCCAAATTATTTCTTTCAAATTTTGTTAATTAGTCAATTAATGAATTTATTACCTAATTAATCTATTAATGGTTAATTAACTACAAATTACACCCAAAAGATACCCCAAATGGCCGGTCCCTATTCTCCTAATAGGGCCGGCCATATCCCTATAAATAGCTCTTCATTCTCTCCAAAAAAACTACTTCTAAGTCTCTTGCTAAAATTCTCTAAAATTCTTTGAAATTCTCAAACACTTTCTTTCTAAATTCTAACTTTAGCATCGGAGGTTCTTTGGCCAAAGAACCCCCCCTCCCGCTCCAATTCATTGTGGAAGCGTGAGGCTCTTAGCCTTGACCAAAGGTTTTAATTGTTTTGTAGGTGCAATTTTATCCAAGATCAAGGAGGAAGAAATTTGCATCCACATTAACCAATCACCAAGTGATTATATATTAGTAGTCCTCAGAGATTATATAGTCCTGGTACTTGCAACTTAGGAAAATATATTTAAAACAGTAGTAATATATGTGTGTCACTGAACAGAGGTAGTACCGTTGCTAGTCTCACTGAAAATTGCACAAAGTAGATTGTTTAGTTAGGAGGACTCGTTGGGTGCTTAAAATTAAATTAAATAATTTACATTATTTTAGATATGCTGAAGTAAAAAACGAAGAAATCTTAAAGTCTGATCTCTTATAATCCCTAAAAATGAAAAATTACCTCTACCTTCCCATATGCCTTGATCCCATATTCTTTGAACCGTATGAGCTATCTAATCTAATATTAGGTATCGAATAACTTTTTTGGATAATTGAGTTTTCACTTCTCATTTCACTTTTATTATGTTAGAATATACAGTTGTAGGTGTATGGTTTGTATTTCAATCACAAAAGCCAATCACAACACGACATGTGTCAATGTCAGAACAAAACTAGAAACTCTTCTATAAAAGGAGATCATTCTCCCACAATATTTCCTAATGTCATTTGTACTAAATCATTCACTAGTACTCACTATAAGAGAGCTTTAACCTATGTACTTGTGTAAACCCTTCACAATTAATGAGAACTCCTTTACTCCGTAGACGTAGCCAATCTAGGTGAATCACGTACATCTTGTGTTTGCTTCCCTGTCCCTATCCATTTACATACTTATCCACACTAGTAACCGAAGCAATCTAGCGAAGGTCACAAACGTAACACTTTCTGTTGTACCAAGGTTCTCACTGATTTTGTACATCAACATACTACAATTATTATAACTTTCAGAGGGACTCCCTGTTTGTAGCCGTTGCATCAAAATCCAACAGGCTGTGTAATTTAGTCAGGAGGCTTAGATTTCTGAGCTCAGGGAAGGATCCAAATCCAATTTCCACTACCTTAAAACTTTAACAGATTATTTCTTAAAAGTGGCACTGCTCAATATGCCTAAAAATATTGTGAACTCAGGCCTACTTAGGCATTCAGGTACATAATTTTTCAGTGGTGGATGGTAGGAATGTACTCAATTTATACGGACAAGAAAAACCTGGAAAATGGTTTTCTAATTCTCACTTGTAAATTGTAATATTGCTTCCTCTCAAACAAAACCACACACAAGGAAAAAAGATGAGAACCTGAATAATGAACATAAGCTGTTCAAACTCAAAGTTGGAGGAATCAATCACTCATATCACATTTATATATTAGCGAGCGGAGAAGAGAATTGAACTCGAGACTTCGGGTGCATGTTTGATACAAGAAATTGGAGGCTTAAAAAGACACCTCCTCACCATCATTGTAATTTGGGAATGTGACACATTTGAAAACCTTGCACTTTGAACACAACACCTGACCAATCTGCACCCCCAAAGAAAATATTGTTCATTAGAAAGAAAAGAAAGAAAAAAAACCGACAACTCTAAGTTTTATACAAAAACAATTCGAGAATTGAATTAGAGAAAAACACCTTCATCTATCCACATATCATCTTAATGATTCTTAGTTGTAAAACCCTTTCTTCTTATTTTTTTTTCTAGACAATTGCGTTTGAAGTGTTTTCCTGAAGTGTAATTTTTTTTTTCAGGGGTTCAATGAAGGACATGAAAGGAGTGCTTCTTTAGGGGAGTTGAGTAACTCAGAAGAGTGTAGAAACTACTCTTTTTATCGTCGAATCCGGAAGGAAGAAGTGGTTGTAGCTTTGAAGAAGATGAAGCATAGAAAAGCAATAGGCCCAGACGATATACCAATCGAAGTGTGGAAAGTTTTGGGAGAGACAGGTATAACATGGCTCACTGACCTTTTCAATAGGATTTTGAAAACGAAGAAGATGCCAAATGAGTGGCGAACGAGCACTTTGGTGCCTATCTACAAGAATAAGGGCGACGTACAAAATTGCATGAACTATAGAGGTATTAAGCTAATGAGTCATACAATGAAGCTCTGGGAGAGAGTCATTGAGCATAGATTGAGGCAAGAGACACGGGTTTCGGACAACCAATTCGGGTTCATGCCAGGACGCTCAACCATGGAGGCAATCTATCTCTTACGAAGATTGATGGAAAGATATAGAGATGGGAAAAAGGATTTACACATGGTCTTTATAGATTTGGAGAAAGCGTACGATAGGGTCCCAAGAGACATTCTTTGGAGGATTTTAGAGAAGAAAGGAGTACGAGTAGCATATATCCAAGCTATAAAGGATATGTATGAAGGAGCACAGACTGCCGTAAGAACTCATGAAGGACAAACCGAAAGCTTTCCCATAACTGTAGGATTACATCAAGGCTCATCCTTAAGTCCTTACCTTTTTGCGTTGGTAATGGATGAGTTAACAGGACATATTCAAGATGATATTCCTTGGTGTATGCTTTTCGCAGACGATATAGTGTTGATAGATGAAACTCAGGAAGGAGTAAATGCAAAGCTTAACCTTTGGAGAGAAGTGTTGGAATCTAAAGGTCTTTGCCTAAGCCGATCAAAGACAGAATATATGGAGTGCAAGTTCAGTGCAAATGGAGGCCAAAACGAGTTAGGGGTGAGGATCGGTGATCAAGAAATACCAAAGAGCGATCGTTTTCGTTACCTAGGATCTATCTTGCAAAAGAACGGAGAATTAGATGGAGATCTCAACCATAGAATACAAGCTGGATGGATGAAGTGGAAGAGTGCATCTGGCGTGTTGTGTGACCGCCGTATGCCACTGAAGCTCAAGGGAAAATTTTATAGGACGGCAATAAGGCCGGCGATGCTGTATGGCACAGAATGTTGGGCAGTGAAGCATCAACACGTACACAAAATGGGTGTAGCAGAGATGAGGATGCTTCGTTGGATGTGTGGGCACACGAGAAAGGATAAGATTAGGAATGAGGATATCCGGGGTAAAGTAGGAGTAGCCGAAATTGAAGGAAAGATGAGAGAAAATCGGTTACGGTGGTTTGGACATGTGCAAAGAAGGCCTACTGACGCTCCGATTAGAAGATGCGACTATGGGACAGAGGTTCAGGGCCGAAGGGGTAGAGGAAGACCTAGGAAAACTTTGGAAGAGACTCTAAGAAAAGACTTAGAGTACTTGGATCTAACGAAGGACATGACACAGGACCGAGCACAATGGCGTTCTAAAATTCATATAGCCGATCCCACTCAGTGACTTGGATTTTCCAAGTCTCCAACCGAGAAGTTTTCCTCACTCAGGAAATTAAGGGAACACTACCTCAACCTACATGCTCCACTCACAAAGCTCCAACAAAAGAAAATTCAAAGAACTTAGCGAAGAAGGCTTTGGTGTATTTAACTCAATACGTTGAAATGAAGGAAAGCTTATTTATTGATATCCCCGATAAGCTACAAATATTTACATATACATGAGTCAAAATAAACAAACAAGAGGGAGCCTTCACAAAGGTTGCTTAGGAGAAGTCTCAGCAGTCGGTAGAGCCCCAGAAAGAGAAGGCACCGGAGGAGGATCATTCGGAGCCTCAGTACTGGACAGAACCCTAGAAGGAGGAGGCATCAGAGGTTGATCATTTGGAGCTTCATTACGCGGTACAGCCCCAGAAGACGAAGGCAATAAATGCCTTTGGAACAAACCCACAAATCTCTGATGATCAAGTAAAACCTGACCATCAGTTTCCTTCATCTGGTCCAGCTTCCTCTTCATGTTTGTAGCATAGTCATGTGCGAGACGGTGCAACTGTTTATTCTCATGCTTGAGCCCTCTAATCTCCTGTTTGAGACTCATCACTTCGGCCGCCAATGATTCAACTTGGCGGGTTCGAGCAAATAGGCGTTGGGCCATATTAGACACATAACCTGCACACTGAACACTGAGAGCCAGCGAATCCTTAACAGCTAACTCATCAGACCGTTTGGAAAGTAGTCTGTTATCTTTGGGAGTGAGAAGGTTCCTGGCCACCACCGCAGCGGTCATATCATTCTTCATCACGGAATCCCCAACGGTAAGAGGACCAGTAGGGGAGACGAAGGATGGGCGCCATATGTTGTCTGGAGAAGGCGGGGCTGCCTCTTCAACAAGGTTCAAGTCAAAACGACGGTCGGAGGGGCCAGACATTTTCAAAGGTGTTGAAGAGAGAAGAGGTCGGACAAATCAAGATCTTAGAAGTGCAAGAATGGAGCTTCTACTGGTGGAGATTCAAGTGTGCTTGGGAACTTAATGCCAGCCCCTATAAAAAGCTGCACTCGACGGAGCTTCAGACATCGAAGAGGCGCCTGCTCAGAAATCGAAGAGGCGTTTGCTTTCTCAAAAGCTGGGTTGCTTAGAGACCACGAGGGTTGATCTCATAAATCGAAGAGGTGTTTGCTTTCTCAAAAGTTGGGCTGCTCAAAGACCACGAAAGCCGATCTCAGAAATCGAAGAGGTGTTCGCTTTCTCAAAAGCTGGGCTCCTCAGAGACCACGAGGGCCGATCTCAGAAATCGAAGAGGCACCTACTTTTCCAGCCTTGTCAGCACCTGTCACACGCACACTCAGCTTTGCGGAAATTATGGGTATTCTGTCGAAGACTTCTGGGGAAGTAGAAAACACATGAATCTTACTGTCCAATCACCCACTTCCCACACGCAACAATAGCTCATGGGTACCACAGATAACTTTGCCAAAGTTCTCTGCCAAAGTTGAGCACGTGAAGCTTGCAGCTCCCACTACATCGCTCTGACCAAGAAGGGTAAAAGAATAGCAAAGAAACAACACTAACAAAGTTTAGACCCATAAATTTTGAAGGTCTAGCTACCATATTATTACCCACAAGGGTAAAGGAACAGTACCACTGCTGGATAATTGGAAAGTCCTTGTGTGTCAACCTCTGTGCCTCGTGGCAAGGTAGACTAGCAAACATGCCCAACCTTTACTCACATTCGAGAAAACACTCCCAATAAAATTGCTTGCTCCAAAATCGAAGAGGCACCGTCCTCCGAATCTCGAGAGCCAGACTCCCAACATGACTACTTTCTCAAAAATCGAAGAGAAGGTAAAGGAACAGTAACATTGCTGGATAATTGGAAAGTCCCTGTGTGTCAACCTCTGTGCTTCGTGGCAAGGTAGACTAGCAAACATGCCCAACCTTTACTCACATTCGAGAAAACACCCCCAACAAGACTGATTGCTCCAAAATCGAAGAGGCATCGCCCTCCGAATCTCGAGAGCCAGACTCCCAACATGATTACTTTCTCAAAAATCGAAGAGACACTGCTCCCCGAATCTCGAGAGCCAAACCCCCAGCATGATTGCTTTCTCAAAAATCGAAGAGGCATCGTTCTCCGAATTAATCGAAGAGGCGCTCGCTTTCTCAAAAGCTGGGCTGCTCAGAGATCACGAGGGCCGATCTCAGAAATCGAAGAGGCACCTACTTTTCTAGCCTTGTCAGCACCGGTCACACGCACACTCAGCTTAGCGGAAATTATGGGCATTCTGTCGAAGACTTCTAGTGAAGTAGAAAGCATATGAATCTTACTGTTCAATCACCCACTTCCCACACGCAACAATAACTCATGGGTACCACAGATAACTTTGCCAAAGTCTCTGCCAAAGTTGAGCACGTGAAGCTTGCAGCTCCCACTACATCGCTCTAACCAAGAAAGGTAAAAAAATAGCAAAGAAACAGCACTAACAAAGTTTAGACACATAAATTTTGAAGGTCTAGCTAACATATTATTACCCACAAGGGTAAATGAACAGTACCACTGTTGAATAATTGAAGTCCCTGTGTGTCAACCTCTGTGCTTCGTGGCAAGGTAGACTAGCAAACATGCCCAACCTTTACTCACATCCGAGAAAACACTCCCAACAAGATTGCTTACTCCAAAATCGAAGAGGCACCGCCCTCTGAATCTCGAGAGCCAGACTCCCAACATGATTACTTTCTCAAAAATCGAAGAGACACTGCTCCCCGAATCTCGAGAGCCAGACCCCCAGTATGATTGATTTTTCAAAAATCGAAGAAGCATCGTTATCCGAATCTCGAGAGCCAGATACCACATACCACTTTTTCAAAGTGCTCTGACAGAGTTAAAACATGTGAAGCTGGCAGCTCCCACTACCGTGCTATGACAAAGCAGGGTAAAGGAATAGCATTACTACTTTTTCTTAGGGAGACTCCTATATATGTCGACCTCCATCCCCAACGGACAGGCAGACCTGCAAAAATGCTCAACCCTTCCTCATATCTGAGAGGGCACTCCCAACGAAGCCTTTCGAAATATTCAGCTTTCTTTCCCCCCGATAATACCTCTGCAAACAAGCTATACTAGAGCAAGAATATCTCATATCATCAGGGTTAAAAGCAAGAGTATCCCATATCATGCTTTTTCCCTGTCTTTTCCTTTGGCCTTGTTTTTACCTGCAAGACAAGGAGAAAGAGAGCAATCAGTCAGCACTTGAAATCAAGTTACCAGCCAGGAACTGACTGCCTGGAACCCCTTACCTGATTACTTACCTGGCATTGCTCTCGAGTACTCATCTTCAACATCTTATGTGTCCAGGGAAGATACCGCATCTGCTTGAGGGACAGATAGGGCAAGTGCGAAGGATACAAGAAAGCATGTGGAGACAAGCGTAACAGCACACATGCCGATACATCCATTACTCTGTCAAAAGCAAAAGTATCCCATATCAGCAGGGTCGAACGTACTCTAGATTTGATGGACTTGTTTTGACCCTCAAATTCTTCAGTCGGCCTTATACTCTGGAGGAAACCAGAAAACCCTCCAGCTCAGTTCAAGAATTAGCCTGTGGAAAGTTACTTCTTCAAAAGCAAAAGTATCACATATCATCTCTTCTCATTTTTCTTCTCTTTATCCTTCATGCTGCTGCAAGATGGGGAGAAGGTGAACAATCAGCCGGAGCTCTGATTGCTTACCTTGTCTGTCACCTCTTTCAGCAGATCCCCTAGCTCGGCGACTTGGGGGACTCCTACTACATGGTTTGTATCGCGCTTGACCAAGCCTGAAACTACAAGTAAGTTTCAAGTGAAATTGATACATTACCTTGTGCATCTCCACCAGTTAAAGATACCACCCCTGGATGGAGGAAGAGTACTTCCAGAGAAGCTGCCACATCTACCTATGCGACAGATAAGGCAAGTCAAGATGATACCACACTCCGATACTTAGAAGTTTCGTGATTACGAGATCATTCTCCCACAATATTTCCTAATGTCATTTGTACTCTAATGTCATTTGTACTAAATCATTCACTTGTACTCACTAAAGGAGAGCTTGAACCTATGTACTTGTGTAAACCCTTCACAATTAATGAGAACTCTTCTATTCCGTGGACGTAGCCAATCTGGGTGAACCACGTACATCTTGTGTTTGCTTTCCTATCTCTATCCATTTATATACTTATCCACAATAATGACCGGAGCAATCTAGCGAAGATCACAAAAAACGACCGTTTTCGCTACCTAGGATCTATCTTGCAAGAGAACGGAGAATTAGATGGAGATCTCAACCATAGAATACGAGCTGGATGGATGAAGTGTAAGAGTGCATCCGGCGTGTTGTGTGACCGTCGTAGGCCACTGAAGCTCAAGGGAAAATTTTATAGGACGGCAATAAGGCCAGCGATGTTGTATGGCACAGAATGTTGGGCGGTGAAACATCAACACGTACACAAAATGGGTGTAGCGGAGATGAGGATGCTTCGTGGGATGTGTGGGCACACGAGAAAGGATAAGATTGAGAATGAGGATATCCGAGGTAAAGTAGGAGTAGCCGAAATTGAAGGAAAGATGAGAAAAAATCGGTTCTGGTGATTTGGACATGTGCAAAGAAGGCCGACTGACGCTCAAGTTCGAAGATGTGACTACGGGACAGAGGTTCAGGGCCGAAGGGGTAGAGGAAGACCTAGGAAAACTTTGGAAGAGACTCTAAGAAAAGGCTTAGAGTACTTGGATCTAACGGAGGATATGACACAAAACCGAGCGCAATGGCGTTCTAGGATTCATATAGCCGACCCCACTTAGTGGGAAAATGCTTTGTTGTTGTTGTTGTTGTTGTTGTTGGGTAAGTGAAAAGCCCTAAAAATTAAGCACCAAAAAGCAAATATTTAACTTAATCTCCATAAAAATCAAACCTCTAACAACAAAATATTATTGGGTATTGTGAGGAGGAGTTGAAAACTCACAGCTCTGCAAGATGGGCATCGCCGGTAGATTCGACTGGTCTCGGATTTCACGTTCGTTTTCTGCCCTTTGCAAAAGTCGCAGAGCAGCCACCCTCTCCCGTTGCAATCCTCGCACAGAATTGACACGTCAGCCTTGGAAAAAACAGGAACCGAATCAGTCGGAGCGTTCGAAAAGTCTGCAGTTGCAGAAAAACGACTTGCAGTTTAAAACTTTCAGTGGCTTACCTCTTGTTGTTGCTGTTGTTGTTGGATGATGGGTGAGCAATTAGCGGGCTTGAAGAAGCGACTTGTCGTTGGCGGAGGGGAGGGAGAAGTACGTAGAGAAGTGAGGTTCCAGGGGGCGAAGGACGTCATCGTCGCCGCCATTGGGATTGGATTGGTGGTGAGATTTTGTACAGACCGGGGAGAGTGAAGTGGCACGCTGCTAATCTGCTCGTTATCCGAATAGCAGAGGTGTAGTCTGACGTGTCTACCAAAATTACAAGATTGCCACTCCCCCAATGCAAACAAATTTTTAAATTGTTTTGTGACATAATTGTAAAATGAAATCATTTCTTATATAAGTGTCTCAGTGTATATGAAAGTCGTACACAAGAATTGTTTCTATAAAAAGAAATATTTCTCCTTCATTTTTTTGTATATTAATAAGCTTCATATTTATCTTATCAAAATAAATTTGAATATTGTTTTTGGTTTGAGAGTAGGGAGACCTTCGAGAGAAGGGATTCCCTTTTTTACTATAAAAATGGGGACTAGTTGTCGAGCTCAAAATTCATCGTTGCAAAATATTAGTCAAATCAGAACTATTTGAGGTATCTAATTGAGTTTCAATAAATTGACGAGAATTTTGGTCTAAGAAAAATATTAAAATTTAATCGTGATAATTAAATAGACAAATAGTTTCGGATTGAATTGAAATTTTACAAAAACAATCTATCAATCGAGACTTACAAAATATACAATTGAGATTGTTGAAATTCGATATGAAGTAAGTCACACAACAAATCCTCATTTTTTGAATAAAATGGAGGTCTATTCCTTTAAATGGTCTGTTGAAAGTAGTAATTCAAATTGTTTAACAATATCAATTTGGGCCTTGCCAATACATTGGGCTAGCATTGGCAGCATCGATCTGGGCCTTCTCCGTGTGTTATGGGCGGGAAGTGTTCTTATTAGTGAAGAAAGATATTGGAAGAAGGTTGAAGAAACACCCAGAAGAAACCACCCACCATAACCAAAACCAAATAAATAAACCCAAAACGAAGAAGCAGAAGGTGCGAAACACGGGAAGCTGACGGCGAGAGAGAGATTCAAATTAGGGTTTTTGAATTTGCAGAGATGAAGCGCAAGGACATTGTAGAATTAGACGACGACGACTTCTCTCCTTTCTCAAAATCCAGGAGATTGGTACGCTCTCTCCGCTCCCAATTTCTCTTTTTCGTTTCAGTTCCCAATCTCCCAGCAATTTAGGGTCTATTTCCTCGCCTTTTGCAATTCTCAACAATTCGTTACTAAAATTTGACGTTATGGTTTTGGACTCTGTTACCCGCTTTCTGTTTGAGAATTTGCTAGAGTTTTTTTAATGTAATTTTCGGTTTTTGTTGGGGAAATTTTGAAGGATGGTGGGTTATTTGCAACGGTAAATGAATACCAAAGTAGTGCAGCTCAGGTGTTTGAAGAAATGCCGACACCAGAAACCAGTGTTGTGATGCAAACAGATGATTTGCCAACGGAACCTTTGCCTTCTGGGGATGAGAAAGCTCTTGTGCTGTATAACCCCACGAATACGCGGTTTTTCAAAGCACCCGATTCGCGGGATTTCTCTGTCATTGTGAATTCGGACTTGATTCCGGGTTTAAGGGGTAAGGCTCTTGGATCTATGAATTGTTATTACTGTTTAACAACTTTGGTTTTGATATGTAGCAAATCATTGTGATCATATAATCTAATTTCAAGTTATTATTTCAACTTTGAATGGTTTTTGAGCTGCCCAGAAGCATTCGTCGTAGGACGAATGAATTGAAAAGTGATTAAATGTGCTTGTGCTCTTTTAACAATGAACGTGTTTGTGATCTCTTTGCAATGTCTGTTCATATTATCAACAACGTTTTGATGGAGATGACTTGGTGGCAACTATGTTTTGTTTAATTCCGTCTTGATGTAATCGTATATCAAAGTTCTCATATTTCGATTCAGATAAATTTGAAAGATGGTGGCTTGTTTTCGGTTTAGAATGAATGAATACTTTTAGTATCCGTCTGACCTTCACATGAAACTGGTCTGTTAATCGTGCCCTTTACTAACCGAATTGTTTCTGGCAGATCATATTTATTCATGGGGATATTCAAAGTCACTGAAGCCGGTAGAGGATCGTGGGTCCGAAGAGGAAAACAAAGATGTTTCAAATGGGTGTATGGCTGTTGTTCCCTGGGTTGCACCCAACTTCCCACCAGCTTCACGAGATGAGACACAGATTGCAAGTCAGTCGGAGCCCATGGAAGTTGAAATGATGGACACAGGTGATAACAGATTCAATTGGGCGAGTGGGTTACACCACTGGCATCAGCAAGAGCAGCTACATTGGATGGAGCCACAACTCCTCCAGAGCAATTGTACTCCCGTCACTTGGTAACTAACAAGTTCAACAACTTTGGTTGAGCCGTGTTTTCGTACTTTAGTTTTGTACATCGAAAGTGCCAGTTCTTACCAGACACCTAGTCCCAGTCTAGTATTTTGTTCAAACTGAATGACATCTGCCACTTTTGGGGAAATTTTATAAATTTACCATGGAAACTCCTAGTTGGTTTCGGTTCCATCCTTGCTTAGTTTTCAGTGATCCGCAGTTTGGAAATTTGTTTTGTTCCATAACTTTCGAATTAATTGAATTTCACATAAATCATAGTGTAAATGCCCTCAAAATTTGTTTTGCTCAATTTCTACACAACTCTCCTTGTTAATGCCGTCACTTCTCCTAATAAATGAAGGAAAAAACGAGAGTGCAAAAATCACTTATGATGGAAAACTCGAGTTGTTGGAGAACTTAGAAAACAAGTTTAAGGAATGTACTGATGCCTACTAGACCAGCTTCAAAGACAGAAATCTCAGCAAATCTGAAGAGCAAAAGCAAATCGATGTACGAGCAGTTAAACGCCTCCCAAGCTATCGTCATCGCAAGGGGGCTGCCTGAATTACCGCTCGAATGCAATACCAGAATCCTTAAATTCAAAAATAAATGAAACAAATTAAATTCAAGATAATATATGTATCAACCTCATCAGAAAAAATCGCCAGAATGCAAGAAAGACGTGGTGAAATTGGGTGAAAAGGTTGAGAGGTTGATGTAGGGAAGCTGCATTCATCTCTATGGCACGGTTGTAAATAAGCCAAAGAGCCAAACTCCAGCCCCATAAAAATCATCGCCTTAATTCAAATTTCACAATATCCAATCTGGAAAACGTAAACGCAGAAACCCTAACCCTAAAACATAGATAAAAAAAAAGGAAAGAAAGAATCGAATTGCAATTAGGGATTCGGCGCAAGTCGAAAACCAAAACCCCTAGGTTGTGAAGGCTGAGGGATTTGTAGGGTTGAACGAGTGACCGATATATATACACAGAGGAGGAGACCCGCGGGGATTTGAAATTACAAATTTGTGCATTGGCCCAAACCAATTTCTCCATTTTTCATGGGCTGGATTTGAATTTTATGAAAGACAAATGGAGTTGACCCACAACCGTTTCGATGAAGAAAAAAACGCACAGCAAAGGGCAAACGTGTACTTGAAGACTGATTTTGTTGTTGTTGAGGTTTTTATCGCAAATGGTTTATGATATTAATCAAATTCTTCGTCTTGGTCTTTTATTTTTAAAATCAATCAATGTTGATTCTAAGATTTGACCTAGCACATCAATATAGTCCATCCATATAATTCCTTTTTGGCGTTTGGTGGACCAGACAGACAAGATATGATTTGGTATTTCGGATCGGTTAGGCTATTGGATAGGTTGTGCTTTTTATCTGTTGTTTGTTGTAGAATAGCTTAAGCTTAAACATCGCAACCACAACTATGACCGACGATCGTTAACTGTGACACACCCACTCACCATTCCGCATTGCGGCCGACCCACGATGAACAACCCCGACGTTCACAACTCATGACCTCCACCTGCATTTAGATCGAACCTCACAAATCGCAACCCACACACCATCATCCACAATGCTACTCGTGAGCCCGTGATTTCCACCGGCAATCAGAACTGACATTATTAGAAAAAGGCGCGCAATTCCCACCTGCAACCAAACTCAAGGTGCTCCGTGTGAAGCTACTAGGTCGATCCCTCGCAACAAATGATATTATTTATACTCTTAAACGGCTACAATGCAATTTGTTAAAATAACAACACACGAACACAATAAACACATTGTATTAGTTTATCAACACCAAAACAATTGTGATAATATATATCCGTGTCATATAAATTATTTCTTACTATGCCTATTATTTACGAATATACACACCACTCCGATCATGGATGGTTGCTTTGAGATTCCCTCCCAACAAATTGGGCCTCAATTTGGAAACATTATTCTGAAAAAGTAAATTCGCACAAACTCCAGATTCTTGGGAATATGGAACTGTTTCGGATTATCTTACATTGGGGATGGCGAAGATCAGAGTCTGTTCAACTGACGTGGCATTGGCAGTTTTACCCAACTCTAGCCGCAGAGCTGACGTGCGGAAGAGGATAAACATTAAAACGGCAAAATCCCGCTCTCAATCCATTCCTAACTAATCTGAAACGTCACCGTCTCGACTCTCGATCGTCTTATCCTAATTGGTAATTACGTCATTACCCAAACAACTTCCAAATACTCTGCACTGCAATCAATCACACCGTTCTTCTTCCTCTTCTATAATTGGGATTCTCTGCTCCTCCTTCGCCACAGACACCAACTGCTATTTTCTAGAGAGAGAAAGAGAAGAGGAGAGAGAGAATGAGGATTGACGAAGAGGGCGAAGGAGTGTCGGCGTCCAGGAACCACCTGGTTTTTGCCTACTACGTCACCGGTCACGGCTTCGGGCACGCCACCCGAGTGGTCGAGGTCAACTTTTCTCACGCCGATCATTTTTTTTTTTTGGTTCAAGTTTGAATGTCGATTATCCGTTGGCTGCTGATCAGCGCCGCATGCTGTGAGTGTAGGTTGCGCGGCACCTGATTCTCGCCGGCCACGATGTCCACGTCGTCACCGGAGCTCCTGACTTCGTCTTCACTTCCGAGATACAATCGCCTCGCCTCTTCATCCGCAAGGTAAGACTTTTACTGTTTTACAGTCTCGCAATTTGCATGTCTGCCGATGATAATTCTTCGTCAAAATTATAAGAAAATTATAGCAATGATCTTTTAACTAAAAATTTATGATTATTGATCTTTTAACTTGTCGAAACGTAAAACTTACGTCAAAATTAGGATTTTCCTTAAATGAGAAAAAATGTAGCAGTTGTGCCTCAAGTTTAGTCCAATTGAAGAAATAGTTCTCAATTTTAATCTAATTGGAGGAATGGTTCTTCGACTTTAATTCAATTATAGTAATGGTTCTTCAAAGATAATAACTCAATTTGATGGAATTCTGATGGAGTTGACAAAAATGATCATTTTGCACGTGTTGATGAATTAATGGACAAATGGTCATGAATTTTTAATTGAGGGATTATTGCTTTAATTGAGTTAAAGTTGAGGACCATTTCTACAATATTTTCAAATGTTAAATTTGTAGAATTATGTATGTTTTTTATTTTTTTAGCTTGAAATTATTACTGTAGCAGTAATGTTAGTAATGTACATCATTAATGGTAAACAAAATTATGATAATTTCTATGATTTTTGACAATTTTAGCTTGAAATTAATTAGTAAAGTTGAAATTTTGTTAATTTATGGAATGGTGTGGATATTAGGTTCTTCTGGACTGTGGAGCTGTGCAAGCAGATGCTTTAACAGTCGATCGTCTTGCTTCCTTAGCTAAGGTAACGATTAATTTTTATATTTTGTTTTTGTTGATTATATTTTTTTTATTTCGGCAATGAAGTTGTGCTGCTTTTCATTTTTGGTTTTCGGATTGTTACTAAATATTGGACTATTTTTCAACTTCCTTGTGTTCACTTTCCATTTCTTCGCTGTGTTAGTATTCCGAGACAGCTGTGGCGCCACGGGCTTCAATCTTGAAAACGGAAGTGAAGTGGCTAACCTCCATCAAAGCTGACCTAGTGGTACTTAATTGCTGCTTCTGTTGTTTTATTGCGATTCAGTTGAGATTGAATCAAAGGGGACTTCTGTGTTTATACTTTCTGTGAAGATCTTGGCTCTGATATTTTGTTCTGCCTGTACAAGAACAGGTCTCAGATGTTGTTCCTGTTGCATGCCGTGCAGCCGCTGATGCTGGAATTCGCTCTGTTTGTGTCACTAACTTTAGGTATATTGTTATCTTTAGCATTCTTTTTTACTCAACCTCTCATAATTTTTAAATGTAAATACATATCTTGAAGTAATATGTCAAGTTATGAGTTTTGATGATTTTGAGTTGTCCAACTATTTCAACTCTTTGTAACTCCATGCTCATCCTTTCTTTATACAGTTGGGACTTCATCTATGCAGAATATGTCATGGCTGCTGGAAGTAATCATCGTTCAATCGTCTGGCAGGTGACCTTCCTGTGCTTCAGATGGAATTATTTACTTTAAAAGATATAGTAATTTGCTCATTGCATCTCTTCTGCTCTCTCCATTTGATATGGTCCAGTCTGTGTCTCTATAATGTAGGATGCGAAACATACTGATAACAAGTTCTTATGGGTTCTTGATGTTTGCTGTGGTAAAATTTTCTGTGTTGAATATAGATAGCAGAAGATTATTCTCACTGCGAGTTCCTCATCCGCCTCCCAGGATACTGCCCAAGTATGTTGCTTTCTATCCCCGGACAGTGACTTCCTTGTCTTTAAATATTATCTTTCTCTCTTTGGTTCAGGGGATTGTTTACTAATTTGTCTGATATCATTTTTTATGACTTTGCAGTGCCTGCTTTCCGTGATGCAGTTGATGTACCTCTAGTTGTGAGGAGGTTTCGCAGATCCCGCAAAGAGGTTTTGGTTTAAAGATCCTTAGCAAATCACTTTCATCGCTTGATTTGATTGATTGCATCAGTTGTTCATTATTTTCCTGGTTATAGGTGAGGGAGGAGCTTGGAATTGGAGACGATGTAAAACTAGTCATCCTCAACTTTGGTGGACAGGTAACATTGATATTTTAGTCTTGTTTTGATTGTAAAGAAACACCGCTTCAAATGTTTATTAAAATACCACTATTGCTAATTGTACCTATATTTTTTCTCTCTATCTGCAGCCAGCAGGCTGGAAGTTGAATGAAGAGTTTTTGCCTCCTGGATGGCTGTGCCTGGTATTTTCATTGCATTGTTCCACGTTTTCTCTTGTCTGAAAGTGCTTCATGACGATCTTCATAGTGAAAAAGGTTTTTTTGTTTTTTGGTTCAGGTTTGTGGTGGTTCTGACACCCAGGAACTTCCACCAAATTTCATAAAACTGGCAAAAGATGCTTATACACCTGATTTTATGGCAGCATCTGACTGTATGCTTGGTAGGTTTGAAGCTATTTTGGCGGGAAGCTTATATGTTGAATGGATAGAGATTGAAATTTTTTCGGTTCATTTTATTTCAGGAAAAATTGGATATGGCACTGTGAGTGAAGCTCTTTCATACAAGTTACCATTTGTCTTTGTACGCAGAGATTATTTCAATGAAGAACCTTTCTTGAGAAATATGCTTGAGGTACGAACGATCCACTTTCTTATGATAATTTTTATTTCATTTGGTTAAACAGTATCATCTTCCTCTCATACCTCCTTGAAATTTACTAGCAACGATGTACAGACACTACACATGTCGTTTCACAACGCATATGTGATAACTTCTCCAGCCCCTCTTCCCCTCAACTTCTGTAGTCAACTGATTTTTCTCTTCTATCTACTTGTGACTCAAAAAATTAGTGTCAATTATTAAAGAACATATTAAGTCATTTTTATTTTGTTGAAGTCTGTGACCCAAAGATGATCCTGATTTTCCAATAGCAAACATGATTAAAAATCCAATACATGTTTACCATTTGTTATTTTTCTTCAACTTCTTCTCCTTTCTCTCCTATATTCTTGTCAAGAATCTGATACTAGTTCGGTTTAAAATAATTTCTTATAACAGTATTATCAAGGTGGCGTTGAGATGATTAGGAGGGACTTGCTCACTGGTCATTGGAAACCTTACCTTGAGCGTGCAATCAGTTTGAAACCATGCTATGAAGGCGGCATCAATGGTGGTGAGGTATCTTCTTTGTTTCTAGAATCCTATGATTAGTTATACACTTGCATTTCGCATCTGTGTGGTAATGTACAATTTGAAAATTATAGGTGGCAGCTCACATCCTGCAAGAGACGGCTATTGGGAAAAACTACTCTTCAGATAAGGTAATTGAACTTTAACTGCTAATTTTATTTTTTATTTTTTAAATCGACTTGTAGATTTCATAGAACTTCAATACCAAATAGTTTGTTAGCACTAGTCAGATACAAGTTCACAGGGTGTGGAAACTGATAAGCCAAACTGTGCAAAATCTACTATATTTCAGTCATATAAAAATCCCACTTTTCTCTTACTAACATGTAGCTAAGCGGGGCAAGAAGATTGCGTGATGCCATAATTCTTGGGTATCAACTTCAAAGGGCACCTGGACGAGATATGGCAATTCCTGAATGGTATGCAAATGCTGAAAGTGAACTTGGAATTGGATCACCTACTTGCGGAATGAGCGAAAATGGCTCCCTAATTTACTCGTGAGTTGTATCTTCTATTACTACTGTTGTTAAGAATTAATTGGATACTTCCTCTAACATCACTGCAAATCTACTTTTAGATGCACTGAAGATTTTGAGATTCTTCATGGAGATCTTCATGGTCTTTCAGATACAACGACTTTTTTGAAGAGCTTGGCGGAACTAGATTCTGTTTATGACTCTGAAAAAACTACTGAGAAGCGCCGGGAGCGCAAGGCTGCAGCTGGACTCTTCAACTGGGAGGTCTCACTTAGTTCAACTCAATCTTATAGCCTGTCTTAGGTTTTCAAGTTTTTCAACAATTCCACATGGTTGATGTAGATGACATATAAACTGATACACTTGTTAGATATGCATTTGCATTGGCGATTTAAGATTAACTAAACACCTTGCCAGCGTTGTATAGGAGTTTGGCTTAGGAAGAATTATAGATGTATTCATATTTTCGGAAGCTGAACTGTTTTTCCAATGATTTTACTGAGTAATTGTATTTGATTTTTGGGACACAGGAAGAAATTTTTGTAGCTAGAGCACCTGGACGGTTAGACGTAATGGGAGGGATTGCTGACTATTCAGGAAGCCTAGTCTTGCAGGTTTGTCTCTGTATTTCATGGATATTAGTTATTCTGTCTGCAAAGCGTACTATTGCCACTGGGCACAGTGTATCATGTATGCACACTCACTGGTGTACAGACACATACACTTCTGTGTACACATATTGTTGAAACAGAAGCCTAGTATTTAAACCGGACTCATGGGACAAAAACCTTGTCTTTCCTCCTGACGGTTTCTTCTGATGTTCTCTCTCACAGATGCCCATAAAAGAAGCCTGCCATGTTGCTATTCAACGGAATCATCCAAGTAAACATAGGCTCTGGAAACATGCCCTGGCCCGGCAGCAGGCCCAAGGACAAAACCCAACGCCTGTCCTGCAAATTGTAAGTGTAAGCATTATGAGTCAATATGCCGTTTAAGTATTGGAAGCGGGGTTGTCTTCATCTTTGGGGTAGTGAGGAAAGGTTAGAATGTAGATATAGTTTCTCCTATTGGCATGATATGAACTTTGGTTGCTATTTTTCAAAGTTATCCTGACAGCCTAATGAATGAAGCCTCTGTGGAAATACCTTCTCTCAGAAATAAAAATAAAAATAATTATCATTACCATTTTCACAATTGGTTGTATCAGGTCTCATATGGTTCAGAGTTAAGCAACCGTAGCCCAACGTTTGACATGGATCTATCTGATTTTATGGATGGAGATAAGCCAATGTCATATGAGAATGCAAAGAAATACTTTTCACAAGATCCATCCCAAAAGTGGGTCAATCTTCCTTCTTTAATTTGTCTGTATCTGTAACTTTGTGAACTACTGACATGGTTTCAATTTTAGGTGGGCAGCATTTGTTGCAGGTGTCATTCTGGTTTTAATGACAGAACTAGGTGTACGTTTTGAGGATAGCATCAGTTTGCTGGTATGAGTTGGCATTTCGTTTAACATGTTGATTTAGTCCCCTATCAACTAGCTCAAAACTTTGTATTATAGTGCTTCGCTGTTCTATTCTTTATTATGCGCTGTTCAGTTGACATGTATAGTTTACTCTTCGGTTGCTTAAATTAGCTGATTGTCATATACTATGACCATAATGTTGACTTCCCCGCTTGCAATAACATACAGGTTTCCTCCGCCGTCCCAGAAGGCAAAGGTGTCTCTTCTTCTGCTTCTGTGGAAGTCGCTACCATGTCTGCCATAGCTGCTGCCCATGGTACTTCCATTATTCAACTTAGGCTTTTTAGCCGTCTATTTGGACTTTCAAAATATGACAAAATGTCTAAAACCGACTCCTCTATTTTGTAGGATTAAGCATCAGTCCCAGAGATCTTGCTTTGCTTTGCCAAAAGGTTACCCCCTCAACAGTAATCAGCATACTACTGCTTTTCTTTTGAAATTACATTAATGTTGATTTTTCTAAGTGTATGTTAGGTGGAGAATCATATTGTTGGAGCCCCATGCGGTGTGATGGACCAGATGACATCTGCATGTGGCGAAGCAAACAAGCTTCTTGCAATGGTGTGCCAGGTATCCGCTGTTGATGTTGCAGAAAACAACTCTGCTGCTGCAATTTATGTATCAAAAAACTGTGTCAAGTGTTTTTTTTGTTTTGTTCTCCCTACAGCCTGCTGAGGTTCTTGGACTTGTAGAAATTCCTGGCCATGTCAGATTTTGGGGAATTGATTCAGGAATAAGACACAGGTAGAAGATCAACGGCCTATCGTCTTACATATTACCAAATCATAAGTTTTTAAATGGCTTTAACGCTCAAATAAGGAATTTATTACCAAAATCATAAGTTTTTAAATGGCCTTAAGAATCCTCAAATAAGGAATTGTACTTAAGCTGCGATTTTACTTCTTGGATAGTGTCGGAGGTGCAGATTATGGATCTGTTCGAATAGGTGCCTTTATGGGTCGGAAGATGATAAAGTGTGCAGCTTCTACGATTTTGTCCCGGTCATCATCAACTGCAAATGGGACAAACGGTGATGAGTTGGAGGATGATGGTTTTGAACTACTTGAAGCTGAAGCCTCATTAAATTACTTGTGCAACCTGTCACCTCACAGGTAATGTTTTCTATAGGACTTTTAAGTAACTTGTTAATAATTAGCGTGCACTTATATAGGCCAAAAGACAAGGGCGACGTTTTCAGCTAAGTACTTTTACGTCTGTATTAATCCTGTAATAGTTTATCAATATATTTTTGTAACTTGAACTTCAGATATGAGGCTCTTTATGTTAAGGTGCTTCCTGAGACTATACTTGGTGAAACTTTTCTTGAGAAGTATGATGATCACAACGACCCAGTTACAGTAATTGATCCAAAATGTAACTACGTAGTAAGATCACCTGCTAGACATCCTATATATGAAAATTTCAGGGTTAAGGTTAGTGTCGGAATTTTATATGACGATGCTTGTGTTTCTTGTTATTCTTATTATGGACTATGATTTGATCATCTAAGTTATTTTGGTATTTACTTGACTTGAAGACATTCAAAGCACTGCTAACATCTGCAAATTCAGATGATCAGCTTACAGCTCTTGGAGAATTACTGTATCAGGTATGTACAAATTTCTGAATTTGCATGATCGTTGAAGAAAACGTAATGTTCAAACTCCACTTCACAAACACAGAAAAGAGAAAATAGAATAAATGTATTCATTCGAGTTTTAGTACGGGAATCGAGTTGAAAGATCATTTCTATTGACAGTAGTCTTGGTAGATTAACTGGACAACGATCCCAGCACACACTCGTGAAATAAAGAAAGAACGAGATGCGCACCCCTGAAATTTGAATCATGATATGATTATTTGCATATAGGTTCAGAAACATATTACTCATTGGTTCCATGTCACGGACAAATCTCTGGCTATTTGTTGGCTAGCCAGTACCTGAACATAATCTTCTTTTACAGTGCCACTACAGCTATAGTGCTTGCGGACTTGGCTCCGACGGAACAAACCGGCTTGTACGATTGGTACAAGCGATGCAAAATGCTAAATCATTTAAATCCGACGATGGGACATTATACGGAGCCAAGATTACAGGCGGAGGTTCTGGCGGAACGGTTTGTGTAGTCGGAAGGAATTCTCTGCAGAGCAGCCAACAAATTTTGGAGGTAATTCTATCAGGAAAAAAGTATTTTGTCTTAAACGTTACTGCAGTAGCTAATAGATTTTCCCTTTTTATTCCTCTGGATTACTGGGGTGCTTGTTGGTTTTGATCTATGCAGATTCAGCAGAGGTACAAAGATGCAACAGGGTATCTGCCATTTATTTTCGAGGGCTCGTCGCCCGGTGCCGGGAAATTCGGGTATCTAAGAATACGCCGCCGCGTCTCCCTCGATCCCAATGAGTAATGTATTGGAGTATAAAATGTCTAGTGATTTGGGTTAAACTTAAGCCTTCTATTCAAGGATCACATTTGGTACAACTCTCCTGTGGACTTATTGGCAGTATAACAATGTTATTTATGCCAAGTCCAAATAATATAATAAAATATTTGATTTCGACTCTAATGTTGATTATATTATATATAATAATAACTTTTTAAGTCTCATGAGGCTTCATCTCGCACCTCAACGCTTTCGCCTAAGAAAGGTTGCCTATAAAACGTCTTGACTTCACCTTTTAAAATATTGTTGTATTAAAAGCACGGATATGAAATTTTTTTTTTTTTTTTCTTTTGTTTCCAACCAGCAATTCATATAAGTTTGGTGCAACATTGCTTTGGAAACATATAATTCCGATCAGGCAAGGAAAAAAGTTGAATACTTCCAATATCATCCAAACCTTGAGCCTAAAGAAACTTAACAATTAATCTAAACTCCATAGAACTTGTAGATGCTGGTAACAAATACTTGTCCTCGGTAAATGCTTCAAACAACTACAGAAAGTTACTTCAATTATTACGAAATACGCTGAATACGGATCATAGAATGATAGATACGGTTTATACGGATCAGTATCTACAAACTGAACCTAGAATTATGACACTGGTGGATTCTCGCGATCCTGCTGAAAGAACGACTCGTATGTTGCAACCCTCGGCTTTGCTTCAGGCAGCTCCAGCTCTTCCATAAAACCGGAAGTCATCTTGACGAAATCTTTCATGTGTAATTGTTTCCATTCCTTCCCGTTTTAAAGGGATCAAGGCAACCAAGAAAGTCAGACACAAGTGAATTAGGATCTAACAAAAAACAATGTTGGTAGAGAGCTAACTTCTGGTCTTCTACATAACGAAAAAACCATACGCATCCATATTATCGATACTCAAACACATACGAGTCTTCTTCCGTTTTGTTTACTTAATTTTGTTTTTTATTCTCCTAAGAAGTAGAACAGCGAAAGGTGAAGGAGTTTACCTCAAAATTCCAATCTCCATACAAGTTTGGATCATTTTTGTTGCTCCAAACATAAGCCTGAACTAGCAAACTCTCAGAACTATCCTGCAGAAAGAAAAATTGCCACCCTCCCATTAAATCCACAAATTTCTTGAGAAAAAAAGGCATACACCAACCTCTCTTAACAAAAGGCACCAAAGATCACACCAAGATATTTCCCAAAGTTGGTGAGAACTGATGAAAAATGGCTTGCTTCCGTCCCGTAAAATGCATCAAAATTTCAAGTTTTTAGAGCTTCCCAATTCTACCCAGTACACCAATTGATAACTTATAGCCAAAGCTTAAGCCCTTCCCAAATACACCAATTGATAACTTATAGCCAAAGCTTAAGCCCTTCCCAAACATTGTCTTCAATTTGACATTTCCACAGCATAATATGTAAGTAAACATCAGTACTTTTTGATAAAGCGATATTCTAAACTAGTCTAATATGCGGAAAGATGATTCCGCCCTAGGTGCAAAGGGTTGGTTATTAGAATCAGAGTGCAAGGAATGCATGTGAGTGAAAGGGAATACCATCAAGGAGACCTCAACAGAGCTCCTCTCATACTCTACATCCTCAAATTCATCTAAAATATGCAATTCAGGATCTGTGATTTCCACTAACACCTGCTTAAACAAAACTTGATCAATTATTATTTTTATTTAATAAAAAATAATTCACAATTTACGTGATTAATTATTATTATTATTTCATCTAAACTCGATTAAGAATTAGAACTTGCCTTGCCAGTAACTTTTTTATTCTCAACGGGAAGAATCGCCGGATAAACTCTTCCTTTGATGTTATACCTATCACTGATCATTAATAATTACCAAATCGTTCACAAATTTCAATTCTTTTACAATTTTTTTTGATGTAATTAACAATAAAAACAGATAATTAAGTTGAGAGAGAGATAGAGAGAGAGACTGACTAGCCATTGAGAATGGCAGGGGATGATTGAGGGACACGATTTAAGAGGACTCGGCAGACATCCTCCGCCATGAGGCTGCCATACACGAACACCTTGTGAAGGCTCTGCGACTGACCACCACCGTTCGCCGCCACTGAGCTTATCGCACCACCACTCATCTCTCTCCCTCTGCGACTCTCTCCTCTCTCTCTCTCTCTACTGGAATATATTTTGTGTGGATTTGATTCCAAGTGGAACCATACGACGTGTATTTTTTTTTTTCTTTTCTTTTCTTTTTTTTGGAGTTACGACGTGTATTTTGGTGGGCAATTTTTCCAAACCGTGTCTCTACCCGATTCGCTGAAAACGACATCCCAAATATTCATCAATTTTATTGAATTTTTAAATGCCTTCCCAAATTTATACGATGAAATTATGTTTCATGCAAAAAATTTATACGATGAAATTATGTTTTTCGCATGTTGCATTCCTTAGTAAAACGACTTCTTTAAGATCCAAATCCCGTAAACTCGGAGTACAACAACTAAATACTATTAACTACTTCAACTATGAGTCGAATAACATAACATACTAATGTGATACTTTTAATTTTCCAATACAGGAGTGCTACAGGGGATTTATACTGCGGATTCCATCGTCAATTGAAGTTGTTTCATAAAAACAGGAGAAACAAGGTTTGTACTTTTGATGAGAATAAGGTAACGGCGGAAAATAACACAAAGAAGACAAGACAACGCATGAGCTACAATAGTTACGGTGTACTCCATGTTTTTTCTTTAAATCTCTGTCCCAGTTGAACCAACATACAACTAATTCACAAAAGATGAGCAACTTTTCCAAGATGGAGCTGAACACAATATTCCTCTCCGTAAACAAGAGTCTGATCAGTTCAAAGAAACGAATAGAAAGTTGCCGGACTCCTGTCAGTTCGCAACAACATCATCATATGTTCATTGGCTCGGGACTAGCAGTGTTCAATATGTCCAACAATGAGTTCTGAGGCTCCAACTCCTCATGCCATAGTGGAAGTTTGTCGCCAGGATAGAAGTTTCTTGTCACTCCCTCAGAATTTATCTGCAAAACCGCACAAACGATAAGGAAAGAAAGGGACTTAGCCAATCTATGGTCTTGTATGTTGGAAACAAAAATAAAGATACGATTGCTTAGTCACAAATACAGTTGAGGGGTAAAAAGAACTTACAACTACAGTACGGACAACACCCCCACTGGCACCATCTCTTGCAATGGCGAGAGAAACAGCCTTGACCACCAATTGCTGCAACGATGCCACCAAAGATTCGTTAACAATAAAGCTCAAAGTCAAACTTTACATAACAATAGCAATCTTTTATTTGTCACAGCAAATGCCTGACTGATATCATCACCAGCTACATATTATATATGTTGGAGCACTAAAACGAATGTTTTAGTACTGATTTCCTTTCCAGGGGTCAAAGCTTGCTTGCGATATTGTGGCATTTAAGTTAATTATTGATGCAAAATAGCGACAAGGTCAAGTGCCATGTAAACTTAGAACTTTTCACGACCAGTATCTTCTAAGTACTAAAATTTTCAAGTACAAACATTAAGAGATACATACCTCAGCTTCGTCCTTGGTCATTCCTTCTTTCCATGCTTGATCGAAAAATCCATACAAGTAACTGGAGCCAGATCCTACAAAGCAAAATATTATGTTAAGCCAAACTCGTGGGGAAAACTATCAAACTGAACCTCTTCAGAAGGCAAAATCACATTTAAAACTTCCAAAACATGATGTGGAAACCAATTGCAAACGTAGGGATAACAGGAATATGATATCTGAAAATAACCCTTTTTGGGGCCAGTAAATATAAGTCGTTGGTCCCTCCAGTTATACTCATTAACCCTAAGATGAATTCTTGGCACGTACTTGAGGCACATCCAGCATTACCAATTGATTGCATACATTACTAAACCCAACTTGATATTGTCCATAAAGTAAAACTTGAAACCAAGTCATATGTTACTAAAAATCCTATTTCAACCAAACAAATCCGATGACTTTCTTTGGTATAAGCAGCAAAATTTACATCCCACAAAACATACAGAAACATATAAAGCGCACGTCATTACCCAATTGCAAGCGGGAAACAGAAATTCGACTATGAAGTAAGAAATACTCCAGCATAGCATACCTCCAATGGCAAACGGCAGCTCTAGCAGTGTGCCACCAAGAGGAATCCCATAAATCTTACCGCCTTCGTACTTGTCCCACCCACCAACAATCAGTCCAGTTTCCAACATATTCTACCAAGTTCAAAACATGATGGTAAAAACACAAACACCACAAAACTACAAACGAAATCTCACACCACAATACCAACAAACAAGAAACTACAACAGCAAACAAAAACCCAACCTTGTTACCATAGGACAGCAGCCTGACAAGGTTTGCACAAACTTTGACAGTCGCAGGTTGTCCAAGCTGAATTCTGTGCAAGCACAAACCCATCGGAAACAAAAATCAAAGGAGAATCGTAAAAAGGTAAAAGAATTGCAGGAAAAAAACGAAGGAAACACTGACGTGTGCTGATGAAGGAAGTAACGAACGTAATCGGAAACAACCTGGGAATCGGCAGCCTGCGAATCCCAAAAGGGTAAAACGTTGGAATAATCGGAATTTTTAAAAGAAATTGTAGGAAATTGAACAGAAAGGAGGGAAATTTGATGCGATGGGTACCGATCCAGAGCGGCAGACGTAGACATTGTCGGTGAGCTGGGTGATTTTGTCGGAGGCGCGATTGGCCACGTATACACCTGCAAGAATCAAAAGGCGATTTGGATGAGTGTTGAAAGTGAAAAATCAGCTTAGGGTTTTGGTGGAGGAGAGAGAGCGAGAGAATGAGGAGATTTACCGGTGCTGGTACGAGAGTCGGCGCCAAGGACGACGCCTCCGTCGTAGGTGACGCCGATGATGGTGGTACCCATGGAGTGAGGGGCGTTGAGATCCATGTCGGAAGAAGCCATAACGAATCAAAGGTTGGGTTTTTCAGAGGAAATTGAATTTGCAGGGAGATAGAGAGAGAGGAGGGGTTTTTGTTAAGCTGACTTACTTACCGCACAAGTTCTTTGGATTTTCAATATCAATGGGATTTTGGGTCATTCGGCCCAAGAGAATGTTTCATTTGTGCTTCAAAATCTTCATCGAGTCTCTCTACCTTTATTATCTCCAAGGATGTAAAAAAATTTAGGGCCCGTTTGGTAACGTTTTGTAAAACAGTTTTTCGTTTTGCAAATATAAAAGTAGTTGAAAAATGCGTTTTGTGAACCCAATATCTATTTAGATAATATATAGTTATTTTTAAGACGAGTAGGTGGACTTAAAGAGAGCCCACTAAAGAATGAGATTGGGCCTACAAGCCAACCCAATGAACCCAGATGAAAGAGTGTCAATACGAGAACGAAATACAACCGTCATCAACAGTTACTCATAGCCCTGGATTATCTATCGACAAGAAGAGACGAGTGCATAACTAAAAGTACTTTCTGACCGCTCAAACCAGTTGGTAGACTTGACAACTTTCTGGCACAAAGTTCCGAAGACAGGTCTTTCCACGCATCAACATCTACAAGAACAGGAGTCTATGACAGGACATAAATACTATCAGACCTCTTGGGTAAAATGCTTTTCCAACACTCTAACGATGCACTCGTTAGTGCCAACTCGAGAAATTGTGCAAGTGGTTGGGTAAATGTCACTTCCTCTCTACGTGTCTGGTGAATAATGGAGAAATAAACAAAAGGTCGCATCTATGTATTTGCGTCATTTAATGATACAATTCCGAAGGATCTTGTGGCCATATCTTCTTTAGGAGTTTTTAGACCCTAAGAGTCAATGGTTTTACTGCACTACCTGTCCTCAGTGGCCTTTCCAAGCATCAAACGTTACGGTTGGATAATCGCACAAACCTTCAGGCAATCTCGGATTTACCAACAAATTTGAAAATCCTGGAAGCGGATGGGTGCATTGCTGTGGAAAGAATGCCAGATTTTTCGGAGATGTCTGAGAGTGAGGGAATTGCATCTGAATCACTCCCCCAAACTCACTGAGATTCCAGGCCTGGATAACTCGTCTCTCTCTTATGTATGCATACATGCATGTATTAGTTGCTCATACAAATCTTGCTCCTCAATAATATAGGGATGGAGTGCTAGCGGAAATGGTGACCTTTTTCCTCCTGGACTTTGGTGGTTTAGGGGTGTCGAACCTAAGGAAGAAATGGATGAATATACGGTTGACTGTGTTTCCAGGTCGTATTCAAGTGAAAACAAGGAAGGCGGAAATCTTAAGGCGGCAAAACCAGTTGCCGACTCGTACGATGAGAACCGATTTCACAAAATAATAGTATCCGATGTGTCGTCAACCGGAACCCATCGGAACTGCAAATTGGCACCAGTTGGACGTCCCACTTGAATGTTGTGATGTGTGGTTACGTTTCTTGGCAGGGTTATGGTGTTGCACTTGCGCAGATGAAGCTTGAACTACAAAAGTAAGGTCCAACAGCAAGAACAATGGCCCCGAACTTCCTCTTCCCAGAATCAGGAGTCTTGTACACACCTTTTGCAATCTTTCCTAGCGGGTCCTTAACGGCAGCCTCAAAAGGAACCTGGACAGAGTTCAGATACTATACTCTGCGTTGCCAAATAAAAGCTCCTGCATCTGTTTCTCCCATTTAGCCCACTCCTTTGCCATAGGTTCCCTTGGTAGACTCCAATCTTCCATATAAAGGCCCTCCACATTGTTTCGATCTACAAAACGAAATGTATGTACGTACATCCTCGGATCACGTCGCGGATTGAAGATTCAGACGGGAAGGAAATTGTTGGTGAGATGGCTGAGAAGCAGAGACATCACATAACATTGTAAAATAAGGAAAATGCGTATTTAAGCTGGGAATTGTAAATAAAAGCATCACCGTCATTGTAACATTCCTTTCATTCAAGTAACCGTTACATCCCGCATAGTTTGAAAGGGTAAAAAGTAAAAAATAGGGAAAGAACAGCGGTTAGTTTATCCTCATAATAATCCTGGACCACATTCCGAACCATGAATTTTGCCGCACTCAAACCTAAACTTTTCTAAGGCCTCTGAAAAATATGCTTAACCAAAATATGAAACTCAGAAGAAAAAAAAGGCCGGAATAATCAGCCGAAAGGATCTTAAACTTAAACTAGGGAGATCGATATAATGGGGTTAGCACTCTGTAGCTTCATCTGTGTTCAAAGGTTACGAGTCCATGGCGATGGCTTCCGGGAGCGGATGCAGTTGGAGGGCCGGGATGTTGGACTTGAGCGGAAGCTTGGTTGGCCCGGCCAATTTCTTCTCCATCAGAAATCCTTTACCGGCTATTCCAAGAACCTTCCTCACCTCATTTGCTAGCTCTATCACATAGTCCTCTTCATGGCCTGTTCATGTCAGCAATTCGTTAATCAATCGTGTTTCTTGAAGAAACAAGCATCTAAACGTATTTAATGAACGAACTAGGACAAATTCGGTCATGGACATCACGCAGATAACCTTGATTCATAACAAGGAAGATTCATAACAAGGAATTCGAACAATGAGTTTGCTCACCTATATCGAACAAAGCCTTCTCCAACAGAAAGAGATAGTCTCTATTGTTTCCGCAGGGCCCAGAAGCAGTTGCAATTTGCCTGAAAGGAAAAAAACTCATCAGAAGCTGTAAAAACTATTTTGGAAACATTGTTACAACAATCAACATCAAAAGATGAAGAATTGAAATCTGCAATACCTTGCCATATCCTCCAATGGAGCAGGACCGAGATAATACTTGTTCGATTCTTTGTCTGGAGTCGACGTGAAACTGCAATATCATGAACAAGTTCGGTTAGGGATACTTTGCACGCCCACAGCATTTCCCTCTCTTACATTATAATAGAGCAATTTTACATAAGATGAATGATATGTCAAGCGGGAAATGAGAGATCGACAACCAAAAGACTTACACAATAATTCCTGTCAAAAATGGCACAGACTGGGAGAACTCCCCTTCCTGTAGTGTACACAGAAAGCACATGTTATGACAAGCATTACAAAACAATACCTAAAATCCCAAATATAAATTAAACTGGCTAGTCCAGGCATGAGGGTGGGAGTAATATTCAAACTACTCTTACCTTATAAAAGTCGACGAGAGTCTTTGAATCATACTCACATTCTCTCCTTTCCAAGTACTGCAAATGAAAAGGAAATGTATAAGTATGGCTATTAGATAGCGTGTTTCATAAACCAAAACGCCAACTAAAAATGCCAACTCTATCTCAGGCCATACTTTTTCCTACTCTAGCAAGTGTAACCAACACAATTAACCAACAATATGCCACCACGATGACAAATTTACTTTTCAAGAAGCATACCTCCATTGCCAGTTTCTCCCTCTCCGGCCCTCCGCGTACAGAATACGCAGCACCCCACTGTTGGACGAGATCGAATGTCAGAACGAAACCTTAATTGAACCAACCATACAACAAAATTTCAAAAATAATTGAATGTTCAATTAGATGGTTACTTACGCAAATAGCTCCTTCTTGGTACTCCAAAGTGCAAGTCCGAGCAGGGTGCTCAGGGGTACCTCTGTGATCTATGCAGGCTTCACAATTGAAAACCAAAATGACCACAATCAGTGTCAGTCAAATGACATGTAACGGATCGAGAAGTAGAACAATATATCCAATTTCTTCCTCAACAACAGAGATTAGAGAGACATACCAAGATCAAATACACGCCGGTAGTCCTTGATGTAACCTATCACTTTCTCGTCGTACTCGAATCCGGGGTTCCACACAAGTGAACCATATCCAAAGACCCAGAATACCATGGTTGCGTTTGACTACTGCAAAAGCTACATTGGTGTAAAAATCCAAAGCTCTGATACAGCAAACCCCAATGATGCCTCACTTTATAAAATTATAATACTAAAATTAAAAAGCTTCAAACTTTATTTTCTTTTTCAGAAAAAAAGTTGACTTGATAAATGCATAAATCGTTGAAAATGCGGATAGTCTTAAGCTTTTTCATAAAATATGAGCTAGAGGAATTGATTTTCTCCATATTTGGGAATTTTCCCAAAAGTGAAACATCAAGTTCGAACTTTTCCAATGTTCCCCTTTTTCCCAACCAAACAGAAATTGGAAATCACAGCATCAAATAGCAACGAAAAAATGAGAAAAATCACGGGCATTGTCATCCAACCAAAAAGAAATTCAAGATTTACAGAGGAATCGAGAGCTTACAACGAAGATTGAAGAAATTTTCCCGAGAAAAAAAGACGAGATGAAGTGTTTGGAGAAACCCCTGGGCCGAACTGATTCGATCGATCGAGAAAGCGAGAAGAAATCGACGGTGGTCGTTTGAAATTGCGGTGGCAGGAAAAAGAGAGAAACGAAAAGAGAATGGAAGCTAAACGCCACGTTTAGGGTTTAGCTTCTGGATTTGGGGCTTTTGTTTATCTCTCTCTCTCTCTCTCTCTCTCTCTTCGCCTTCTCTCTCTCTCTTCTGGGTTTCGCTCGGTGAGGGAGGAGGGAGACGAGAGCCCTCCGTATTTATGAAGCAGAAAACCCGCGTGAGTGTGGAGTGCGTGATTTGCCACGTGAGCTTGAGTTGTCGTTGATGCATGTGGTATCGATTTTGTATCATGTGCATCCATCACATCATCTCATGCAGCTACTTTTTTTTCCTTCTTTGTTATTTTTTTACTTATACTGTTGGTTTTTAGAATAACATTTTTTACGAGCTTGTTTTGAAGTGTTTTTTAAATTGCTGAAAGAGATTTGATGAAATTGATTTTAAGTTTTAAAAGCACTTTAAGTTGAAAGAAATACTAGATATGTACTTCTTGCATAAAACACTAGATATGTGTTTCTTGTAGAAATCACTTAAAATGCATTTGCAATGACTGAAAACGCTTCATGAGAAAATGTTTTTGGGTTCCAAAAGAACTTGAAGTGATTGCTCCAAGAAGCACCAGTTATGTGTTTCTTCTAAAAGGAACTTGATTCATTTGTATTTTTACTAATAATTGGTTCCAAAAATATTTTCACATGCTTTCAGTAATTCTAAAAACACTTACAAACAAACATAAGGTTGTTTGTTATGGCAATAGATAATGATTTTACACATTCTTCTAGCCTCGTACACATTTTTTTATTTTTAGACACTAAATTGAATAAATTAAGCTATATCAACAGATAATATTAAATAAAAAATATGTGAAAGGTAAAAAAAAATATGTAAGTAGCAAACAACTTTGTAAAATAAAAATCTGATTAAAATAATAGGGTAAGGTAAAAAAAAAAAGTTGGAATAGCTTTAGATGGGAGACGAACTAAAAGGGTTAGGACGAAGTCCAAGTTTCTAAATGTCAATATTTTAATTCAAGGTTGGAGTCAAACGTGTTGACTGATTAAAAAGTCCATAATGGCTATAGAAGGTCCATAATGGCTAACTAAGGATCGTTTGAAAGGGTATAATTCTCTAAGAAAAACAGGTTGCGCTTTTTATTATTTTATTAAAAATAAATTTACATCATATAGGGTTTTTTTTTTTTTTTATGTTCCGTCAAAAGAGATAATTGCTTTCAACTTGTGACCTCTTTCAATAATTTTCTATTCATGTCACAACTTATATTTTGGTAACGAAGTCCAAAGTTAACCTCAAAAGAAAGTTCAAAATTAATCATGCAAATGCCTGGTTTTAATTAAGCTATTTTTATGGGATGAATACTTTAAACTCATTTTTATATACGTAAATGGAAAATCACACGTGTAAATTTTGCTACCACAACATCATATGAAATTACAAGAATCTTTTGTAGTCCGTTCATTATCTTATCTTTCTATCTTCCAACTTGCATGTATTAAGCATATCACCAGTGATCATCCTGAGCCAGGATCAAACTCTCCAAATTTTGCTACCACATCATATAAATTATAAGAATCTTTTGCAGTCTATTCATTATCTTATTTTATCTTATCTTATCTTCTATATCTTTATATTTACATTTTTTGAAATAAAAATAAAAGATTACCAAATCAATATGTTTTCTTTTCCAATTATTATACTTAAAGCACAATTTCTTTTTATTTTTGTATCTTCAAATAAACAAATCATTAATTACACTTTTTATTGCCAAAAATTAGGTAATTGTTCAAAATTTGCATCCATATTCCATACCATACATGTCCATCTCATCCAACCGCGACGCATGTCCACATACACAACCATGACGTTTGTCCACATAAAAAACCATGATTTATTGCCACAATTTGGTGCAACGTAGAACTGAAAAGCAAATTAGCCAGGTTCATTGAACCTGGACAGCTTTTCACAGCTGTTTTCGTTTTCCGCATTGTTGAATTACGGTGGAATTACGGCTTTAATTGCCGGTCCAATTACCGGGAAATCGTGTCACACAAGTCAGCAACTAGACAAAACAACTTATTTGGTTCAATGAACCTGGACGCTATTTCGGCGCTTAAAGAGAACCCTACAGCTCTACCGAGATGGTAGGGTTAGGCAAGGAAAGGGATTCCCGAATCCGAGGTACCTGGGGGATTCTGATTCCTTTGTCACTTGGACCTCCATTCTGGTCAATATTCCAAATTCCAAATTCCAAATTGAGTTTGCCGCTTTTCTTGTGTAGGATTCCTTGTAAGATGTGGTGTGATGATTGAAGTGCCTACTGAGCCAACGACCTTTGAGAGGTTTCTGTTCAAGGGAAGAAAATGAGTTTCTCGATACGAGAGGTTGGGAATTTTTCGAAGGTTTCTCTCTGTCTATCTACTATTTATTTATCTTAATTTGATTATTGGATGATAAATAAAGTATCAGGATATGACTGTAACTTTGATAAATAAAATGTCGGAATTTGACTGTAAATTTTGATGTTGACGTTTGATAAATAAAGTACTAAGATTTGATTGTAAATTTTGACATTGACGTCGAAGATACATGGTGATAGATCGTTGTACTCATTCATATTTGTGCGTCGGTGTGCGAGTATAGACTTGCTGGTGAGTATAGTTGCAACTATTGAGTTTTGCATGAAAAATGCGGGTGTATCTTATATATTTCTATCTTCGGAAAAAAAAAATCTGTGATTGTGCGCAAGCATACTTTGTATGTCAGACTCATGAGTTGTGCATGCATGTAAGGTGAAACAATATGAGTTTTTGATTGCACGAGTATTTATCGAGTCTTGTTGCTAATGAAGAATAAACAAGTAGTGCATGTTCTTTTTGTCTTGGGAGTAGTTTGGGCGCAATTGGCTTGCTTGCACTCAACAACACACACACACACGTACTTGGCAGTCTACAAATTGGGATAAATGTAATTTTAAATTTGTGTGTATGATTTTCAAGTCATTGTATAGTGTAAGTCTAAAGAATATGGTTAAATATTAGGGGATTCTCCATTTTAATCCTTGATAAAGATTGAAATTCAATTAAAATCTTATGTTAGATTATATATTAATTAAGATTTAATGCCTTTTTTTGTTCCCATAATGCCCATATTAAATATTTGGCTTAATTTTGCTCCATATAGTTTGGGATTGATTATTGTTTGACTTTCTCAAACGATAAACATACCTCATCTAGACGTTCAAAAAACTATTAGTGATACGTTACAAGAATTAAACAAATACCTAATTTAAATTATTCGTTATCATCATCCAAAGCATAGAGGAAATAAAAATACCCAAATCATATATTATACATAATCAAATGCACTTAACTCATGTCCTAATGTGCTTAAATCATAGTACATAGTCGAATGCACATAAATCATAGTACCAAGTCAAATGCACCTAAATTACGATACCTACTACAATGCACCCACTAATAGAAAAAACGGCTTGTGTGACGAAAAAAATTTGTCGCCTAGGTGGCACTTGCTCTACGAAAAAATAAATTCTTCACGCAAAAATGGCAAGATAGAAAAAAAAAAACTTTACGCAACGAAGACATTCGTTACAAAATACTAAGCGCGTTGAACATGTGTGGTCGTTGCGCAAGAAAAAGCAAGAAATTTTTTTTTGCCACCAAATGTTTATGCAACAAAAAATTTCACATATTCGTGGCGCAAAGTTTCACTGAAACGGCCAGATACCCTTTAACCGCACCCATTTAGTGTGCATTTATAACGCATTTTGTGCGATGAACAACGAATTTTGCGCGACGAAGTGGTTCGTCACGTAAAGTGTTACTGGTTCTATATAAACACAATTTCAAAACCCTAGTTTTCAAAGGTTTTGTTTCAAAGGAAATGGTCGATTCGATTCATGATTCAATGAAAAGTTGCATGGGAGAAGGCACTCGCAAAGGGAAAGGTAAAAAAGAAATTTACTGTTGAATTAGTTGTTTTAATATTTGATATGGTTGAGATTATTTATTACTTTTAAAATTTTGTGGTAGAAAAATATATAAGGAAATGTGTGTTGCGAATAAAGAGGTACCATTGTAAGCGAGTGCCTTACTTTGAAGACAAAAGTAGGGCTGATGCGTACGCTGAACTTAGGTTTGATATTAGGGGTTTGGTGCGGAGCCAATGTTCTGCCAAGTTTGAGTCTTAGAAAATGGTTTCTGAGGAGTTGAAGAAGTCCATGGTGGGAGAGTTATCGATAAGTTTGTATTAAAGAATGTATAATTATTTTTGTTAAAAAGTAGTATTTTTTAAATTACTAATTTATTGTTATTGGCATTAATATAGGTTTATTGGGATGTTGATGAAATTGATGAGAAGCAGCGGAAGTATCTGGACAACCTATTCAAGATGCATTTCCAGCAGTGGAAGTTTGATGTGTTGCAGGATGCAGAGTGTGGGGGAGTTCCTAATGCCCCGGAGGAGGAGGATTGAAGTTTATTTGTTTTTTTTTTTTATGAAATAAGATTTATTTGGACGTTATATTTGACTTTAATTAATAAATTTATTTTATATATATGACTATTAATATTTACATTAGTTATAATATTTATTTGGAATAATAAATTAGTTTTATTAATTATTTTGGTAATGTTTAATTAGGTTCGAGTTTTTTATTTAGATTAAAATAAAATTTTACATTAGTTAAAAAGAAAACGCAAAAAATGAATTTTATTTTTTAAAATATGCATGTTGTGCGACCAACAGAGTATTTGTTGCGCAACTTGTTTACATTAATAAATTATAAAGCAAACGAAAAAAATAAAAAAATATGTAGACTTGCACGACGAATGATACAGTTGTCACGCAAATATATTTTGCGTAACGAACACCGTATTCATAGTGCAAAATCATTTGTGCAAAAGTAATCTTTATAATTATGGTAGCCTTCCTTTAGAATTATGGTACTTTGGTTGTGCTCATTCAGTGTTTTTAATCAATCATATGCCTTGCAAGTCTTTGTCAATGTCTTCTCCATATAGTTTATTGTATGGCAAGCATCCTAATGTGACATCATTGAAGATCTTTGGCACTGCTCTGTATCCTTGGTTGAGACCTTATAATGCCAATAAATTGCAATCTAGGTTTCAAATGTGTGTTTTCTTAGGCCATTCTCCAGGTTACAAAGGTCTGGTGTGTTTTGACAGAGCTTCTAAAAAGTGAATTGTTTCCAGGCATGTGATTCATGATGAGTCTATTTTTCCTTACAAGGTTCTCTTGCCAAGGTCAACACATGTACTTAGTGAATACACAACCTTTATCAGTGTTAGTACCTATATTGGTTTCTTCATCTACAAGGGCATATGAACCTGACATCTCATTACACATTACTCCCACATCAAACTCATCTGCAAGTGTGCTTCATGTATCTATGTCTTTTACACCAGTCAATACAAGGCATCTACACAGTTAACATGTGTCTTATTCTGTTGGTCAGGAGTTTGACAAATCTAGGTTCTCAAGTCCTACTCTTTCCTCATCAAATGATACTCTTCCTTTGCTTCATGTCATCGATTCGGCTCAACTTCAGGTAATATTGCCAACTGTTCAATCTCCAATATCACAAAGAGTAGCTTATAATGTGCTAGGAACTAGAATCTCGGGTATTCAAACTAGATTACAAACTGGTGCTATTCAAAGATAAAATTATGCTGCTTATCTGAGTTCTTTACCTGAATCGACTTCTTTGCAATCCTTGAATGATTTCACTGGAGGATTCTCCTTCTTAGCTAATGTGTATGATGTTGATGAACCTAAAACCTTCAAGATTGCTAGTTCTAAGCCACAGTGGCAGGCAGCTATGTAGGAGGAATTTAATGCGTTACATGCATAGGGTACTTGGTGTTTGGTTCCTATGTCTTCCGATAAGACTATTATTGGAAGTAAGTGGGTGTTTAAGGTAAAAAACAACCCAGATGGGTTTGTTTCGAGTTATAAGGCTAGGCTCGTGGCGCAGGGCTATAGTCAACAACTTGGATTAGACTATGTTGAGACATTTAGTCCAGTAGTTCGCCACACAACAGTTCGATTAATTCTTGCATTAACTACTCATTTTGGATGGAAATTAAGACAATTGGATGTTAAGAATGCATTTCTGCATGGTGACCTTAAAGAGGAAGTTTATTTGAAACAACCTTTGGGATTTATAGATCCTACTTATCCTAACCATGTTTGCAAATTAGTAAAATCCCTTTATGGCTTGAAGCAAGCTCCTTGAGCATGGAATTCAAAGTTTACTAGGTACTTACCCTCTTTTGGTTTCAAAACATCCTTGTTTAATACTAGCTTGTTTGTAAAAGAAGATGATGGAGATATTATTATTCTTTTACTATAAGTTGATGACATCATCTTGACTGGTTCCTCTATGTCAAAAGTTCAATCTGTGATTGCAACATTGGCTGAAGTGTTTGATCTAAAAGATTTGGGACCTCTTACCTACTTTCTGAGGCTTCATATTCGGTATCAAGATGATGGCTCTCTATTTGCTAGTCAATCAAATTATGCTAAGGAGTTATTACTTAAAGCAGGTATGGATCAGTGTAAACCTATTTTCTCACCCTCTAAACCACATGCTTAGTTACTTGATGCAGAAGGCACTCCTCTCAGTGATCTTACACAATACATAAGTATAGTCGGAGCCTTGCATTATCTGAATTTTACAAGACTAGATATTGCACATGTTGTTAACATGGTGTGCCAATTCATGACCAAGCCTACTGATCTTCATTTTCATTTAGTGAAAAGGATTCTTTGATATTTGCAAGGAACAATTAATTGTGGGTTGCGGTATACCAAGTCTGCTTCATTATCCATAAATGCTTATTCTGACTCTGATTAGGCAACATATATAAACACCAGGAGATCAATTACATGCTATGTCATTTTCCTTGGTTCTAATCTTATATCATGGCAATCTAAGATACAATCGATTGTATCTAGGAGTTTGACAGAGGCAGAGCATAAAGCTTTAGCTCATTGTGTTGTAAATGTGTTTTGGATTCGGTCTTTGCTCAAAGATCTCAATCAATGTTTGCCTTCTCCTCTTTGCTTACAATGTGACAATCTGTCTACACTTGCATTCTAAGGTTAAACATCTTGATACCGATTATCACTTCGTACAAGATAAGGTTTAAAAAGGTAATCTTCTAGTTCAATATATTCCCATGTATGTATCCTGACATTTTGTGTGACGAATATGTTCTTTCCTAAAAATTTGATGCGATGAAGGCGAAACCGTCGCGCCTTCTTCTCCGCGACCAATGTGTTTATTCGTCACGCAAAGTCTTTCTTCACTATCTTTGTGTGATGGATTATGCGCGACGAAGTTTTCATCGTGCAGATGTTTATCCTATGGACATACGCTTTGCACGACCAATTTGTGTTCGTTGGCCTAAATGTTAAACATAGTAGTGACCTAAATCACAATATCTAGTCGAGTGCACCGAAATATGTAATCATAGTATATATTTGAATGCACCTACATCATAGTATCTACACGAATGCACCTAAATCATAGTACCTACATGAATGCGGCACACAAATGCACCTAAATCATAATACCTATATGAATGCACCTAAATCATAGTATCTAGTCGAATACACCTAAATATTCGTACCTTAGGTTCCATGGTAAAAAACAAGTGATGGCATTACAATATACTATATACATAGCCCTATTAATTTTAGAAAATGAATTACTAATTTCTAGAATATGAACTAAAATCAGTTTGAAATTGGAATGAGAATTATAAAAAAAAAAAAATTATTGCAAAGTATCATATACATTATACATCCTAAAAAAATCTATAATAAATGACATCCTATAATTATTTAAAAGAAAAAACCCCGTCTTCGTTACAAACATTCACAAAAGGGTATAATTGGAAAAATAAAACAGAAACCAAATGTAGGTTGACATGGCTATTTGGCCAAAGATTTAATTCAATTGTTAGTCTTGCATACGGTATTATTTTAAATTAAATCTTTTTCAAGAATTAATATCTAGTTTTCTATAAATATTATCAGACCATGATATTTGAATTGGATCCTCTCCTGAGCCCAAGGTGAGGATCCTCTTGACCAACACACATAGGCCGTTGGATGAAAATCCAATGGCTACAAACTTTAAAATTATAATAATTATAGTCGTTGGATTTTCATCCAATGGTCCACGTGTGTTGGCCAGGAGGATCCTTACCTTTGGCTCAAGAGAGGATCCAATTCCTATGATATTGACCTAACTACATATGGCAACATATTATTGAGGTGTGGGATATCATGGGTGCCACATCAATCATCAATGAGATGGAAAAACCACGTTGATGTGCAGCCCTTAAAGTCAAGGACAACATTTTTTATTTTTATTATTAGGGGTCAAACTGAGATGTTAGATCAATCTAACGAACCGTTTTTTACTAAAACCCTGTAAAACAAGGCAAAACTCAAAAGTGTCAAGTCCAACATACCAACTATCAGGCTAAGCTAAAATAACGCAATGAACATTTTCTCGCTAGATTTAGAGATGAAGGAGAGAGAAATTATTTTTTCTTCTGTGCACTTCCTATTGATATGTCTCCCTTCGAAGGTAACAAGATTGTAGATTGGTCGTTGGCTGGGGGATGCGTCAAGATCTAATATATGGGGAGCAAAACGGAGCGATGAGATTCTTCAACTTATGAGTGGGAAAGCTTTTAGGTCCTCAAATATGGATTGACACACAGCGAAGTGACAGACGGCAGTGGAGACAGACCGATCGACGAAGCGATGATATACTTCGACTTTGAGTGATGGGGTTTTTTCGATTTCTACAAGTTAGCTTCTGAAGTTTATAGTTGTGAACTATTGGGTTAATTATGGAAGATATAAGGGAGAGGTAAAGTTGAGAAAGAGTACTTCGCGCGAAAAAAATTTAAAAATTTAAAGAGAGCTTCACATGTCCATAACTTAACTAAGAGATACCTCTGTGACCATTTTTCATCATATTCTAAACTTTTTTTTTTAATTCTTAAATAGCAAATAAAAAAGTTATCTCTCAGTTAAGTATAGAACAAATATCACAATATTAGTAAGGAGACACGATAGAGATACAAAAATGGAAATATCAGACACTTGGCTATAAAAAATTAAGGGTGTTAGATTCTTAAATAATAAAATACTATAGTATTTGTTAAAATATAGTTGGGAATGATAAGTTAAATTCACTAGCTAAATTGTTTAAAAAAAAATTAACTTGCTAATTTAGTTTTTTGACACTACTCAATAGCTAAAGTAACAAAAATTTAACATTTGTTGTTGGAGATGCTCTAAAGGCTATCTCCAACCTAAGGTTGGAAAATCCCAAAATTTAGCCTTGTATTTTCAACTAGTCATCTATATATATGAGGTTAGTTATAATGCTCACCATTAATTTTATAATTTGTTAAATTTTTGTATTTCTGTTTGGGCCCAAAAATATTTGTTTGGGCCGAGTTTAGAATTGTTCTCGGCCCAGAGGCCATGCTTAGGAGTCTTTGGGGGTTATTCAGCTCATGGGCCACGTAGTCAAAGCTGGCCGTATCCTATTAGGAATCTATGAGGATGTGGGTGAGTCCTATTACGAGAAGGATTTTGACAGGATAAGGATGTTGGATTTTGAGATTAAATGCGGCTTGATAACGAGTTGAGTTCAAAGTCCTAGTAAGAGTAGGACTGACTGAGATAAGGTTGGATCAGGGAAATGAGTTCTAATCCGAGAATGATTGTGATTCAATGCAAGTTTACTACTATAAGTAGAGGGAGGACGACATCATTAAGGCCTATCCAATTCAACACACAAACTGCCCTGCGCAAACTCCTTGCTCTACGCGAAACCTCTCAACAACCTTGAGATTTTTTATTTTCCTTTTTCGCCAACACATCTTCAGTTTGGATAAACAGCACTGTGAAGGTAACTGGTGAACATCTTCAGTTTGGATAAATAACATTGTTGCCGTAGAATCAGTCGACCGCGGAGCACCTTCAGTTTGGATAAACAGCACTGCGCCGAGGCCGACTGGTTATCTATCCAAGTCTCAGTCAAGAAGGATTTTTGAGTCTTTCTTGGCAGAGGTCATTTCATTAGCCTTCTCGACGAAGTGAGGTGTTACGAATTACTGGGCTCGGCACATTGAAGGCCGAGTTGTTTATGATTGGTTATTCGCAAGTAGGTTTTATAGTTCGGCATTCTGACGGCCAAACTACTTTCACAATCAAGATATACATTTGTTTTGAGTACTTGTGCCCCTATACTCTAGTGTCGATTCGGCGTGCTTATACTCTTACGAATATAATCACTGTGATCGAATCCGGCACCGACGATTTGTGAACTTCGCAGAATTAGCAGCCTTGTCTTCAGGCTCTAGAACTCGAAGGTCGAGACGTGTTCATTCCTCGGCCGCAGTCGCAAGATCAAGAAGTCAGCAGCGCACCCAACGCAACATCAATAAATTTTACTCCTCGGTCGAGCTCGACCGACAAGTTGGCATGCCCCACATACATCCGAATGACGTAGTTAGTTTATTAGTTACTCGGCTTGCGCGCCACGTAGGCTTGGTAGTTTTTAGGGTCAACATTTTGGCACGCCTAGTGGGACCAGTGCTAAAACTATGAAGTTCATGATCATCGAGACACGAACAGTAAAAAGAAAACAACCATGGGAAAATCAACGACCGATCTGCCGGTTCAGAGTCCTGGACAAGAGGTGTCACATGCATGAAATCCTATCGTTGTTGTGACCCTTGAGGCTGCAAGTGTGACACACCGAGAAAAGGAAGTGTGCCTCGGTACCCAGCCTCGAAACGCAGAAGTACCCAACCAAACTGCAGACGTTTTCATTGAAGGAAAAGTGAAGGATTATGACGAAAATGGTGGTGAAGGCTTTGACCCTCCGACAAGGTCGTTTCTTCGAAGACGACTTGATGAGCAATCTTGACAAGTGGAACAAACAGTTGGTCAAAAAATGAACAATTTGCTCGAAATGATATGAAGCAATGGAAAGACCCACACTAGGTTGCTCGAACTGTTAGTTAGCAAAGTCTTCAAAGGATGACCTGTTCAGGCTCGACAACTTCCACTTAAAGGTAATCCCTTATAGGTAGAAATACTTTCTACTCGCCCCAAAACGATTGACTTAGAAAAAAAATGGAGGATCAAGTAGTAGGTCAGATGGATCCGACTAGAAAATAGGAGCAACATCCATCAATATGACCGAGGTCCAACGGATGATCGATTTGGCCATGAACAAAGGGCCAAAGTTCCCGAAATTCATCCACCCATATCTAGCTTATGTGGAAAAGTTTGAATATCCTAAAGGTTTCAAGATTCCAGATTTAAGCCTTTTTGCTAGAGAATCGTCCTTATCCTCGTTAGAACATGTGGCCCGTTTCACTGTGCAATGCGGAGATGTCATAACGATTTCCATAAGCTACGATTCTTCAACTTTTCATTGACAGGCTCAACATTCGCATGGTATATCAACCTCCCACCGAATTCCATCCAAAGTTGGGAAGAGCTGGTCGAGAAGTTTCACGAACAGTTTTATCGGCCAGGGATAGAAATGTCGATTTTTGCATTGGCCAGGATGGCTCAAGCTTCTGATGAGTCACCAATGGATTATCTTACAAGGTTTAAATTGGCTAGGAATTGGTGTCGTGTACCTTTGCCCGAAGTTGAATTTGTTAGGCTTGCTCTGAACAGGCTCGATATGGAGTACAAAAAGAAATTCCTGGGGGCAAACTTCCGAGATATGTATGAATTAGCCTAACATGTCGAGCAATATTATTATTTTCTCCGAGAGGAAAATATCTCAAAGTCACTATCCCGAGGAAAAATTTACAAAAATCCCACAGTCAGCTACGCATCGGCCGAAGGCGAAGAATCCTAATACGCTAGTGTGGATGCGGTCGAGATAATCATAGACAAACCATACGTTTGCAAGGCATTAACTCAAATTAATTCCAAGGATGCCAAAGCACGCTCGACCACTGAGGAAACAGCTAAAACATCAAAAGTTTACACTTTTGATATCACAAAGGCCGAGGTAATTTTCGATCAATTGTTGTTAGCAAAGATTACCAAACTTCGGCCGGGACATAACATTCCTAAGGCTGAAGAGCTTAAAAGGAAGATGTATTGCAGGTACCATAGCTCGACTAAGCATACCATGAATAACTGTGTCGTGTTCCGTGATGATATTCAAAGCTGGATCGACAAGGGTAAGCTAAAGTTTCCTGAAAAACGAATGACGGTCGACACCGATCCATTCCATTCGTAACGATTGGCATGGTAGACGCCTAGTTGCCCAAGAACAATAGGAAATGTAAGGCCAAGTTTGTTCCAATACAACATGTCCTAAAGAAAAACTCCCAGCCGCGACTCAAGATTGATCTATTTTCCAATGAGCCATCCACCGGGTTTTTGATGCCGACGGTAGTTGAATCCATGTCAGATTCCAGTGCAGAACAAAGTGACAGGCCTATAGTTTTATGCAGCAATTGTAGGGCACGCGTCGTATTAACTGAACCCAAGAGAAACCACATCAAACTTAGACTCCAACATCATGACAACCATCTACGGCCGCGGCGACACCTATAAGGGAACTTAGTGAAGGCCAGCGCCATAAAGTGTTCGATAGGCTCAACCTGCAGAAATTGACGGACGACTCTACCTCGGCCAGACGACATTTTGATTTCGACGCGCCGTTTTATAACGAGGATTATTATTCGCGTAATTCCAGCAGCTCAAGCTCATCAACGAATCTAAAAACCTTCAGGCCGCCTAAACCACTCAACCAACGTTAGTGTAGTTACAATTCTCCCATCGGCATGTATATTGCATTATCCAAATCTCAGAAACGTCGACGTCAACATATAGATTGCATGGCTCAATGGCAGGCAGCCAAGACTGTTTCAACCACTAAATGGCAGCTGAAAGAGGCGGTAGGGAGCAGAGATGGCCGACCAACCTCAACAATCATGGCCGAATTACAGGGGCAAAAAGAAACCAATTGCGACTTCGAAACTACCATTGAAGAGTCCGAAAAACACATCAAACTCCTCATTCGGCCCGAGGAAATGAAAGCTTGCTTCGAGCAGTTTAAGAAAGAGGCCAAAGCCAACTTTCCTTGTTACCTCTAAAAGAGCCGCTAATAAGAGTTCGATGGAATCTACACCCCCCATTCCTCGGCAAATCCTTAGAATACATGAAAGAGTTTCATAAGAAATATTCTGCCAACGATTTGTACTGTTTACCTAAGGCGTGTCAAGAAGCACTCGACCTGGCATTAACTTGCCCCGATGCTGAACAAATCATCTAAAAAACCACTGATCTAGCAATGAAAGCTAAATTCCAGCACATATGAGAGGCTAAGGTTCTTGGCTTCGAGGTCGACCCATACACGGACATTGATATAGCCGAACTCCCTTTTTCTCTCGAAGACCTTCAACATCTATGACATCACTGTGAAGTCTTCTCAACCATATCTTTATTCGGTCTAACGACCGATGAGAAAGATTGGGTGGCACCTTTAGACGCCTACCTAGACACAAGGGATGCCTGGATCGCCTATGAGGAACGAGCTTGTAAAGCACTGCACGGACAAAATCCGACACCAAACGCGAATGAGCTCGAAGATGATAGTCAAAAGGAAACAAGGTCAGATTACATCACACAAGAGCAAGAACGTGTTGAGACACATAATAATCAGGCCAAGAGTGTTCTAACAAACGATGTTGCAGTCCTTGATAACCCGGAAGACGACCACCAGGATCCAATGGGCCCTTCAGTTCTTGAGAACATAGAAATCACATGGTCCGTGTTCTACCTACTAAATTTCAACCAACTACACACCAACCAAATTTCTTAGATGGAGATGTGGTGGCCAACTTGATTCCTTACACTGATGACTGACGCCAAAAACGAAAGGCGTCGGGCTGCGATTTCATCCACGATGGAACATTTGCTGGCCCATTGGTATGCTATTTCCAAGCACCCATGTTCGGGCATCAACTTGATTGAATTTTTGGCCGAGGATGATAAGGGGCCAGTACTATCGTTAGACAAAGTTCAAGCCGCATCGGCCGAACTCGAAGACAACCGACCCCAAGTTAAGGACCCCTTAATAGAAATAAATGTTGGAACGACCGATGACCCTCAACCGTTATTTATTAGTTCATTGTTACCCTATTCCATGAAAGTCGAACTTTATCAATTACTCAACGAGTTTAAAGATTGTTTTTCTTGGAGTTATCATGAGATGCCGAACCTTGATCGAACCCTTGTTGAACATGAATTACACATCAAAGCTGGTTGTAAGCCTTTCCACCAGCCTCCTCGTCGATTCTTGATCGAAGTACAGCTCGGCATAAAAGACGAACTAGTTCAACTTTTAAAAGTCAGGTTTATTCGAACCGCTCGATACGTCGAGTGGCTGGCCAATATCGTCCTAATGCTAAAGAAAAATGGCGCCATATGCATCTGTATCGATTTTTGTAATCTGAACCTGGCAACGCCCAAAGATGAGTACCTGATGTCGATCTCCAACTTGTTAATTGACGCTAAAGTTGATGTCCATAAGATCACTTTTCGGTACCCCGGGGCACTCGACACATATGAATGGGTCGTCATGCTTTTCGACCTCAAGAACACCGGTGCCACATACCAACGAGCTATGAACACCATTTTTCATGATTTAATTGGTACCATCGTCGAAGTTTACATCGACGATGTCATCATCAAATCAGCCCGACGACAGATACGTGTTCATGCGCATATGCCGGCACAATCTGAAAATGAATCCTGCCAAATGTGCTTTCAGTGTATCAGCTAGAAATTTTTTAGGCTTCCTCGTACATCACCGTGGTATTGAGGTGGACGACAACAAGGCTGGCACAATCATTAATGCTCCATCTTCGACGACTAAGAAACAATTACAATCGTTGCTCAGCAAGATCAACTTTCTTCGACGATTTATTGCTAATTCAGCCAGGAAAATGAAAGCGTTTTCCACGCTTTTGAAACTTAAGGACTCTGCCACCTTTGAATGATGTGCCTAGCACCAAGAGGCATTCACACAGATCAAGGTCTATATAACGACTCCATCCGTCCTTGTCCTACCATGATGGGGCCGACCTCTTAAACTATATATCTCGACGGCCGAAGAATCCATCAGTTGCCTTCTTGAACAAGACAATGACGACGGGCTAAAACTTGCCATTTTTTACCTTAGCCGAAACCTCAACCCATTAGAGATTAATTACTCCGCTGTCGAGAAGCTCTGTCTTGCCCTATTTTTCTTCGCGTCAAAACTCAGACACTACATGCTCCCGTCAGTCACTCAGGTCATCGCCTAGACCGATGTCATTAGTTACATACTCACTCGGCCGATTGTAAATGGCTGAATCAGCAAATGGACGATGGGCTTTTCGGAATTCAACTTGCAATATGCACCCCAGAAAGCTGTCAAAGGTCAAGCTTTAGCCGATTTTTTTGCCCAACACATTTCCCCGTATGAGTTCGGGGGCAATGACGTTGACATCGGCCTAATACAAACATGTGATAATTACTGGACGATGTACTTTAATGGTTCCAGTAATTCAGTCTCGGCTGGTGTTAGGGTCATTATTCAATCCCCTACTTTATAATAGTTGGTATTTTTCTTTCCGGCTCGATTTCGATTGTACAAATAATCAGGCCGAATACGAAACCCTTATTATCGGCCTCGGTGTGCTACACGATTTGCGGGCAACTCGTGTCCTTGTTCTTGGGGACTCCAAACTTGTCCTTAATCAACTTAACGAGACTTTTCGTTGCATGAGTTATACTTTGGTGCCTTACCACATAGTTGCTAGCTATTTGGCCGAATCTTTCAACGGCGTAACTTTCAAACACATCTCACGAGTTCATAACATTGACGCTGATGAATTGGCTCAAATAGCCTCTAAAGCCTAACTCATAGGGGGCAAATTAGGCCGAGAAATACCTGTGTCACGACAAGCATATTCGGCCTTGATTAATCAGCAAGTTTTCCAACGTGATTGCGTGTTCCGTACACGGGTCATGTCTTTGCCTTTGTTGTTAGAACAAAAGGACACTATTAAGGTTTGTGCCGTCGAGGCATTACCAGATGATTGGAGAATGACGATTATGCGATTTATTGATAACCCAACGAAAAACACGACCGACGGACAAGGGTTCATGCCACAAACTACGTATTACACTAGAATGAGTTGTATGGAAAATGTGAGAATGGATTACTGTTGCTGTGCCTCGGCCCGCAGGAAGCTGCTCAAGCAATGGTAAAAGTACATGAGGGAATTTACGGGGCCCACCAATCTGGATGAAAAATACGTTGGCTACTTCGATGGCATGACTATTTCTGGCCAAGTATTCTGAAGGATTGTATTGAGTACACAAAGGGTTGTGTACATTGTCAAATCCATAGGCCTATACAGAGAGTACCGGCCGAATCATTACATTTGGTTACCAAACCATAGCCGTTCCGAGGATGGGCCATGGAGGTCATCGATAAAATCACACCATCTTCTGGTGCAGCCAAACATGCGTGGATACTCGTCACAATGGACTACTTCACCAAATGGGTCGTAGCCAAGTCATATGTTGAGCTAACGTTTAAAGAAGTTTGTAATTTCATTGAAGAAAACATTTTGACTAGATTCGGTGTGCCAGAAACAATCATAACATACAACGGTACGATATTTACATTCGACAGATTTAAGGAATATACGGCACATCTAAAGATTCAACTTGAGCAATCTACGCCATATTACCCGCAGGTAAATGGACAGGTCAACGCATGTAATAAGGTGTTGATCGGTATTCTTGCAAAGATGATAAAAGAGAGGCCAAAAATGTGGCATTTAAGGATAAAGGAAGCGTTATGGACTTATCGAACTTCTATACGGACGACCACTGGAACGACTCCGTACGCGTTGACCTATGGACACGACGCAATGTTGCCAGTCGAGCTAAGTATAAACTTGTTATGAATAATTGAACAAAGTAGTTTGTTCAGCGATGAGTACAGTTAAGCCATGAGACAAGAGTTAGAAGATTTAGAGGAAGCTCAGCTTGATGCTTATAACTTATTAGTGGCACAAAAGAAGATCACCGAGCAAGCGTATAATCAACGAGTTAGACACAAAATGTTCAGCGAAGGAGAGTTAGTTTGACAAACCGTACTACCCGTAGGAATTAAAGACCCCAAGTTCGGCAAGTGGTCGTCGAATTGGAAATGGCCATTCGTTATTCACAAAGTCCTAGGCAATAGGGCATACCATCTTAGAGATCGGACTGGTATAGTTCACAAGTTGCCAATCAACATGAGGTTTTTAAAGAAATACTATCCAGTCACATGGGAGATGCGAGAATAAAAGTTCATTCCATTAAGTTTGCAAAAAAATGTGTACAAATAGAGTTGGCCGATCAGTTTATAATCAAATAATTCTAGGGTGATGAAGGTAAAAGAGATTCAAGAACAGCCTTCAACTCTAGCCACTTCACATCGCCCATCATGACCTCAGCTTGCTAATTCTTTTTGTCCATCTTCAGCTGCTCGACCCGTTTCACGCTAGCCACGTATTCGGTTAAGCAAGATTTACCACTAGACTCAAAGTCCTTCGTAAGCTCAGAAGCAATGGCCGACCTTCGACTTTAGAGTTCGGTGATTTGATGGTCAAGGTCAACCATAGTCTTTTTTTGCTTTTAAAACTTCGACCTTTGGACGAATAGCGTCTCAAATGGCTGATGCATCTTTCAAGTCATCGTGAGCCCGAAGAGCTTTCTCGAAAACACTGAAATATTCTCAGGTACATTCCAAGGTAGAAAATGCTTGAGTGATAGCCTCAGCACTTAATTGACCATCAGCTCCGAGATCGTTTAGACATGCACCCACTGAATCAAGGCCCTGACACTTGATGGCTTGCGAAGCTAAGAGAAACAAAAGTTCTTGCAACCAAACAAGAGCAGTTGATTCGGCCGGCTCAGTTGTAGCTGCCGAAGAGCCAACCGCTCCCGAAGTACTCAATAGAAGAGCATCAAACTCGACTTCCCATGAAGGCTTCACACTAAAAAGAGTTTAGGCGCAAGGAAAATCGTAAAAGAATGTAGCAGAGATGATTTGTTTTAGACCTGTCGAGAGGCGACTTCGGCCATGTCTCCAGGTTCATTGCTCGAACCTAGAGAGCTTAATGGCTTAGCCTAGTGTTTTAGATTGTTTCTTAATTCACTCGGCCGATGAAGGTTATCTACGTTTGATGGCCACTGAAGTGGCTAGGAAATATATATAACACCATTCGACGCATAGAATTTTCAGTGAAATGAATAACTGGGCACCTGACATTTAATATTTTTCTCTGTTCAGACTTGTTATAACAAAATTGACAAGAGAAAGTAATTGAGCCTTACAAAAGCCGAGGTCACTTCTTGAGAGGGGATGCCGAGGTCCTGGTTCTGCGGGTGAATTAAAGTTTCTATGTCGCCTTAGGTTCAGTAATGGGCCTTTTCCCACGATTAGCTGCAAGAGGATAAACCAGGTCGGCTGCCTCAACCACAGGAGGAGGATCAACATAAGGAGTTTCGGTTAGTCGAGAGCGACTCGCTGGCAGAATCTCGTCACTCTCATTATCCTAAAACAAGAGTTGTTAATACTTTTGAATTTAATGAGTAAATGGAGTTGGCAGCATAATCATACCTTTTCTAAGATGATCCCTGATTGTTTTGGATTCTTGGGAAGAGTCTTCTCGATCGAAGGGGTTGCCTTCCCCAAAACAGGTGCTACGGTCGACCTCAGAACTGCAGGTGTTTCGACCAGCAGTACAACAACTGGTTCGACCGCGACCTTGGGAATCTTAAAGGCTGGTTGAGCTTGGGTTGCCGGGGTAGTTGAAGATGGTTATTTCTCCACTGAGGCCTGAATAATAAAAGCAGGAAGAGAGACATTTAGAGTAGTTGTTCCGGTGGTGTGGCTAGAGATAACGTGGATCTCCCATGCTACATTTTTCGCCAATTTCTTGATGCGTTTTGTGGGACGAAGGCTTCATTCCCCATCTTGGCGTCCGTATAGGGCCGTTTGCCTGGTGTGTTTTGCGCAGCGATTTTAGATTTCTTGGAGGAAGGGGCCAATTTTTTCTTGGCCATAGCCGGGGCGACCACATCTACCTGTTTCAATGCTTGACCGCCTGAGAAAGTGAAATCTAATTAGTAAAATTGTTTAAGTGCTCTGAAAAATAAAAGTAGAGATAGCCATATACCTTGGGGTGTTTCTTTAGATTGAGGGGCAGAAGTTTTCTTTGGTCGGTCACCAAAAATCTTGTTGACTACGTCCTCGACCGAAGCACCAAAAAAGTTATAGGTATATGCTTCCTACCAGTCGCCAAAAGTATCAGTGCCGAGAGATTCATAAACAGTTGGTCGAAGGCGGAATTTCTTACATCGTTCCTAAAACTCTTTCTCAATGTCTCTGCACTCCCTTTCGGATGAGCCAGATAGGCATCCTCAACTTAGAAGTGAGTGAGAAGTAAGTAGAGGCACCGAGCAACCTTGGAGGTAGTTAAGTTGTCGAGCAGCAAAGTGGGGGTGGTAGACTTCCCAGCTTGCTCGGTGAGCATCGCAACAGAGGGAAAGGTCACGAGTTAACACGAACGACGCTCAGTTTTGACGAAAACCAGCATCTTCGTTTTCATTCTAGGTTGATGTGGGGAGTCTGATGGAGTGGGGGTATTTATAACGACGGTATACCAAAAATTCATCATCAGAAAGAACGTTTAGGCCAAATAAGTGTTTGAAAACTTCTTCGGCTCGATGATGAGGCACTGGTCGATGAGCCAATTGAAGGCTAAGTGCTGCAGTAGATTTGAGGTTAGAGATTTCTGGCCGAATGATGGAGAAATAAACCTGTAGCCAGAGTTGGAACACCCAGAAAGGTCTATTCTGGTACGGGTCAATTTTATCGACAGTCATCTCAGCAAGGTAGAGCAGAAGACTGGCAAAGATAGCCGAACTGAGCGTCAGAAAGTGACCACTGGCCAGGGCCTCCACCACGGGCATATTTTCGACCAGACACTTATTCGACTTGGTACAACAGATGAGCTTATTGTACCAGTAAAACAGGAAGGCTTCATGTTAGCCCTTCCTCAAACTCGTCTCCTCTCGATCGGCAAAATAGAGGATGAATGTGTTGTAGTTCAGAAAATTCTTATGCAACTTCTGAACTTCCTCTTTTGAAGGCTCTTGACCTTCTTGGCTCAACGCCTTAATGACCCGTTGGTCGAACAACGTTTTGAGGTCAAGGTTTGATGGGCATCCAACAAGGGTGGCGTCTATTGGAATGCCAGAAGGAGGAGTCCCGAGGATAACTGAGATGTTGATAAGGGTGATGGTCATAGGGCCAAACGGAATGACCATGGTATTGGTAGCCGAGCACCAGAAGCTTAGAGATTCCATAAGGAGTTCCTTATCCATGGTAATCTTCATGGTCGAGAGCTTGATGATGTCGTGGATGCCGAGAGCCTCCCACTATTTGCCAAAGAATTTCTCCATTCATACGACCCAGGCTACCCAGTTAGCATTGGTCGAAGGCCAAGCTCCTTGATACTTTGTCTAGCACTACTTTGACCAATCGAATCCTTGCAACAAATGTTTCAAGCAGTGTTTTTTGAACATGTTGATGATGGATGATGGCACTGTGTCCTTGGAGAGTGGGCCCAGGATTTGGTGAGTAGTGTTCAGGTCACTCTCGAAACGAAGAGTCTTGATGTCGTTTCGATCTATGAAGTCCTTGCACTTGTTGTACTCGTTGGAGAGCTCTGAGATGAAGGGTTCCATAGATGAAGGCTTAGAGATTTTTGAGATGAAAGCTCAGGATTGTCTGATTTTTTAGATGAAAGCTCATGATTGTTTGATTTTTGAAGGTTTTGAAAATAGAATGACGAAAAAGCCTCAAGGGTTTTGAAAGCGCAAGGTACGAATGGAATGGATCTGGGTATTTATAGGCATTTAAGATGGAAGACAAGCGTTTGATTTTCAAAATCAAGGATAAAATCGAACGGGAGAGTTGGTAATCATTGAACATGCTCAGAGACTCAAGGCGAAATGACCAAGGTTTGAAGACACACGATGTCGTGTTGCAGCGGGTTTAGTGCAAAAGAGACGTTTCGGCGGTCACATATTTTCGAGGATCATGATTAAGGGCTGTTAGGAAATTGAGATCGTGGGGTTATGTCTCAATGTGCATGGTGGTATTTCTCAAAAGGATTCAATGATTATCTGTAGGTTGGTTTCACTTCTTCAAGGTCGAGGCTCGAACCAGGGAGTACAGGTCGACGACTTCAAAAGTGAGGTGGCAATGTGTAGGCTTAAAAATATTGGTTTGGGCCAAGTTTATAATTGTTCTCAGCCTAGAGGCCGTACTTAGGAGTCGTTGGGGGTTATCCTGCTCATAGGCCGCGTAGTCAAAGCTGACCGTATCCTATTGGGAATATGTGAGGATATGGGTGTGTCCTATTACGAGAAGGATTTCGACAGGATAAGGATGTTGGATTTTGAGATTGAATGCAGCCTGATAACGAGTTGAGTTCAAAGTCCTAGTAGGAGTAGGATTGACCGAGATAAGGTTGGATCGGGGAAATGAGTTCTAATCCGAGAATGATTGTGGTTCAATGCAAGTTGACTACTATAAATAGAGGGATGATGACATCATTAAGGCCTCTCCAATTCAACACACAAACTGTCCTGCGCAAACCCTTGCTCTACTTGAAACCTTTCAACAACCTTGAGATTTTTTATTTTCATTTTTCGCCAACACATCTTCAGTTTGGATAAACAGCACTGTGAAGGCAAACGGTGAACATCTTCAGTTTGGATAAACAACACTGTTGTTGTAGAATCAGTCGACCGCGAAGCACCTTCAGTTTGGATAAACAGCACTGCGCCGAGGCCGACTGGTTATCTATCCAAGTCTAGTCAAGAAGGATTTTTGAGTCCTTCTTGGCAGAGGTCATTTCATTAGCCTTCTCGGCGAAGTGAGGTATTACGAATTACTGGGCTCGGCACATTGAACGCCGAGTTGTTTATGATTGGTTATTCACAAGTAGGTTTTAGAGTTCGGCATTCTGACGGCCGAACTACTTTCACAATCAAGACGTACATTTGTTTTGAGTACTGTGCCTTTATACTCTAGTGTTGATTCGGCGTGCTTATACTCTTACGAATATAATCAATGTGACCGAATCCGGCGCCGACGATTTGTGAACTTCGCAGAACTAGCAGCCTTGTCTTCAGGCTCTAGAATCCGAAGGCCGAGACGTGTTCTTTCCTCGGCCATAGTCACAAGATCAAGAAGTCAACATCGCTCCTAACGCAACATCGACAAATTTTACTCCTTAGTTGAGCTTGGTCGACGAGTTGGCACGTCCCGCATACAACCGAAGAACGTAGTTAGCTTATTAGTTACTCGGCCTACGCGCCACGTAGGCTTGGTAGTTTTTAGGATCAACAATTTCATTGATTTTTTTTTTGGTAATAATTTTGGAATTAGTTTTTGTATAATCTATCTTGTTTATTTTTACAAACATTTTGATATAAAACAATTCAAATTTTGAGAAAAAAAAATGTTGGTGTATTTTTGAGTGGGATTCATATGATGAACAAATGGATGAGTATTTATAAAATTTTGATGCTAGATCTGATTGGAATTAATTAATAATATTATTTTGACTGTTGGATTTTTATTTGAGCTGTTAGATTTTTTTATTGTCAAATGGATGAGTATTTATAACAGTTGAAAAAATTTTAAAACTGATTGTTGGATTGTAACGATAAAAAACATTAAATAACCTTTGGAATCTGATGTAAATGGGCACACCATATCATATCAAAACTCAAGGATCAGGATCCTCTTCTAAGCAAATGGAAAGGATCCTCCTGACCGGGCCCATCGGGCCGTTCAAAATTTATCCAACGGCTACAAACAGGGGGCTCCACTAAAAGTTATAATAATTATAGCTGTTGAATAACTTTTGAAAGTCCCGATGGGCCCGGTCAGGAGGATCCTCTCCATTTGCTCAGGAGAGGATCCTGATCCAAAACTCAGAAGCATGTGTCAGCCATTTGATGCCAATGTGGCTATTATTTGGCCGGTAGAAGAGATGTTTGTCGTTAGCTCGCCTGCAACAATCTGTCTGCTATATTGCATCTGATGCACAGGCCCCGACCTCGTCTGGTCACTTCCATCCCTTATCCATTAAGGGGAGGGACCCAAATTCCGACCTACAAACACAAAATTCCATTTTTTTCCAACCCAAAATACTTCCTTGAGATGTTTTGGGCTGAAATTTTAGTGTAGGATTCCCTTTCCTTTTTTTTCCTCTCATCCCCTTTCATTCTATTTGAACAGTCATGATTAAGTCACTTCAATATCTTATATTTTTTTTTTAGAGAACAAAATACAAAATGAAAAGTATGAGATGAAAAGATAGAAGGATACAAGGATAAGAGAGGAGAGAATCTACTCCTCAAATTTTGAGGGAGGCAGATTGTCTACCCTTTTCTTATAGTACCCTTCCAATCCCCTCTTATTTGTGTAGTAACGGTTAACCCATGTCAATATTTTATATTTCTATTACTTTTTGTCTTATTATCTTTATAAAAAAATCAATATAAAATGTTAACGTGATTTAACCGTGACCGAATAAATAAAAGGAAAACTAATAAAAAGGGCTTGAAAACTTTGAGTTTTAATGATAAGGACAAAATAAAGGGTAAAGTGAATAGTACCACGATTGACTTTTTAGTGTAAAAATGTGGTTTTTCGTTAAAGTGAACAGTACCCGGTGCTTTTCGTTAAAGTTTCTATAAATAAAAGGAGTAGAAAGAGAACCATAACAAGTTAACAACAGGAGAACATACATTCTGCCTTCAATTTTGAGTTCCTTTTCCCATCCCCCTGAAGACAGCCTAAGGACAGAAATGAATTCATTAAAATTAAAATGTCAACCATGACCAATGGATTTAGTATTTAGGCAGCCAGCCTTTTCATCCTCACAAGGGCCACCCATTCATCAAGTCAACTTTTATCAGCCGATTGTTTCATTTTTATCTCGTTTCACACGTTTTATTAATTAATTAATTAATTAATTAATTAATTAAATGAGATTTCAAATCATTGAAGAGCATTACAATTACATTCAAGTGCCATTGATTGAGACTCTCTTGTTTTACATTTGTCGTAGCTAAGTTACCAACTAAAAATACTTATAAAACGTTTTATTTGGGGAAAAAAATTTGATATCAACACTTTACAAATGTGATCATGCACATTCATAGTGAAAAATATAAAAAGAAAAGAAAAGTGCATAATGACTGTTTTTAATGTTAAACTGATGGTTGTTTTGTCATATCCACCAGCATCGAGCTCTTGATCTCCAACAACTTCACCAACATTTCAAAATTTACGATAAAGTCCGGCTATAATCAGGATGGATACATGGAAGCCGGAGATGAGAGAGATCTATAGAAATGGGAGAAAAAGGAACTGGATTTTGAGAGAGGAAGTGTTGAACTTTGGGTACTGAAACAAATGACAATCAGATGGAGAAAAGAGGTGAAAAGAAATGCGTTTGGATTTTCAATATCACTTTCAACCCATTTGTACATTTTCACTTTCTATAATCTGATTCGTCGAATGAATTTAACAATCATAAGAGTTTACTCCACAGCTAAACCTTGCACAATACCTCCGTACTCCAACAGCTTGGTCTGTTTACATTAGAAAGACGAACTCAACAAGTATTGAACTTAACAGAAATGTTCAACTCCTCACCAAATGGTGGGGAAATATCCGGTCACTCGTCTTTAAATTGAATATCAAACACGAAAAATAAATAAAGGGATCTATTATTAGTATTCTAAAAATCTCATTCTACATTTTTCATAAGTGCATTTTTCTTTCCAATTCTAGAAATTTTGAAATGCAAAATGAAAATTTTAAAATGCCAATAACAATTCTCTAAATGCATGTGTTTTTCATATTTTCATCTCAACTACTAATGTAACGAGACTCTTGAAGTTAATCCTTTTTTTTTTTATATTTTACAAAAAGGTAATCCAAACTGGAAAAAAAGAAAAATCTTTAGGATATCGTTTGGTATGCAGACGGGACGGGACAGAATGGAATGAGACGGGATGAGACAGGACGAGACGGAGCGGAGAGGGAGCAAAGATGCCCTCAGATGGAAATAAGGAGAAAGAAGAATGAGACGGAGATGTTATAATTTTGTGTTCCACAAATGTAGAACAAGTTGTTCTAGAGGGTGAGATGGAACGAAAATTCATCCAAAACTCGTCCCGTGGTACATGGCGTTCCAGCTCTTTTAAGCGCACCAAACTTGAGACGGAATGCATCGTCTCACTCCGTTCCGTGCTGTCCATGTACCAAACGGTACCTAAGAACAATTCCACCCCAGTGGAAATTGCCCAGCACCAAGTCCAAAAAACAGCCCAGCCCCTTGTCAAGTTGCTCCAGCCCGCGAAAGAGCCTGGGACACAGCCCAAGCTGGGCAACGGGCCAGCCTATTTCGGACAGACCCAGAGGCCGGCCTGTTTAGAAGGCGCGTGCAGCACAAGCGCGCAGAAGCGCGAGTAGGGAACCGGGTTGCAGGCGGGGGGGGGGGCCCGCTTGTCAGCCCACTTGTGGAGAACCCGGAATAGGGCTACGTGGCCCTCCTCAGTGCTGTTGGATTTCCAACGGCTAGTTTTCTAGACCGTTGGATTTCCAACGGTAAAAAAAATTTAAATTTTACTTTTAACATGGACCATCAGATCAAAAATCAACGGTCCACGTTCTTTTTACAAAAAAGTAAAAAAAAAAAAAAAAAAAGGCCCCAACGGTCAGAAATATGACCGTTGGCCACGTGGCAAGTCCCTGGCTCTTGGATTTGAATATTTTTCAAATCCAACGGTCCAGATTAATTAACTATATTAAAATTCATTAAAAATATTAAAAAATACAGAAAAATTATTAAAAAATACAGAAAATTTTAAAAAATTTACAGAAATAATTGAAAAATGTTATTTTTTTTCCTATAAATACCTAACCCTCATCTTTCACCTTTACACCACATTTCAATATTTTCTACACTTTCTCTACTATCTACATTTCAATATTTTCTACACTTTCTCTACTATCTTATCGAAATCTTGGCTAAATTATTGTACCACGGAAGTGACACGTGGCGTGTCGGGATTAGTTGAAAATAATATCGGAAATCTATTCACAAAATAGTACGTTCAGATAATGACACGTGGTGTGACGAGATTAAAACTATTTTATTTTTTTATTCTTTATTTTAAATGGATTAAAAATCTTATCCGAAATAAACTTAAAAAAAAAACACACCAAATAAATGCGCTGGGTGTCAGTGCATTTTTTTAGGGATGGAGATGCCTTGGCCTATTACTATTCACTCCAGTCTATTACTGTTCATTTGTTCATTTGAGTGGATAAATGCGCTGGCGCTGGCGCAAAGTCCACAGCGGTGGAATTGCTGTAAAGGAACTCCACCCCAGTGTGGTTTAGGGCTTAAACAGAGCCACCGATCGCTCCGGAAGGACTCCTGGGTAAGTCGATTCGACACTCACCGCCGCCCAATTTCCGAAAAAAGATGACATTTTGAAGGCAGAATTCGAAAATGAAACCCGAACAAACCCCGTCCCAGCTTGACCGATCTCACTGTTCTTCCGGCAACCGGCGCAGCACGCGTTCCCAAGTAGCCCCGGACTGGAATCCGACGGACGAGCTCATCCTCGTGAACGAGGTCGCCGCCGTTGAGGCCGACTGCCTGAAAGCGCTGTCGTCGTTTCAGAAATGGAAGATCATAGCTCAGAACTGCTTTGCCCTTGGCGTGTCGCGGACATTGGACCAGTATCGCCGGAAGTGGGACGCTTTGTTCGGCGAGTACAAGGGGATCAAGCAGTGGGAGGCGAAGTGCCGAGCTTCGGATTCGTACTGGGTTTTGGGAATTGAGAGGAGGAAGCGGAATGGGTTGCCGGAGAATTTTGATCAGGAGCTGTTTGGTGGGATTGATAAGCTTGTAAGGGTGAGGGGGAACCAATCGGATACGGACCCGGATAGTGATCCCGAAGATGAGGCGGAGGCTGAGCTGCAGGAGGAACTTGATTCCGAGCCAGGTATGCTTGTTTACAAGCCCCAAATGGAAATCTGTGTTGATATGTAATACTGCATTGCATGATTACAATGCAATTGTGTGTTTGGTTTCGCATTTTCGTTTAATTTTGTGCCGAAGATTTTGTGTTGGCATCATTGGTTGCTGAATGAATGTTTACATTGTGAAGTATGCCTTCTATATCAGCTCATTACTTTGGAAAATTATTAATGAAGCGGGAGGCTCCAATCGAGCGCCCTTTGTATAGAATGGTGTTATTTTGCCCGCTCACAAATCGCTTACTAACGGATAGATGCAATATGCAGGGGCTTGTAGCTCAAGTGGTTCAGAACTATTACTCTTCCACCTGATGTCTTGTGTTTGAATCCCTCATCCCCAGTATTGCTTGGATAAAAAATAACGTACAAATGATTAAGAGATTATGGGTTTTGAAATCTGGAGAAGAACATAATCTTGGTTGTTAAATGCAAGATATGTTAAATCTAAGTAGTAAACTAAACCGGAAAGTTTCTTTTTTTTGTTTGCCTATGATTTTTGTAGGTGAAGGGGTAAGTTCACTCCTTAAACAGTGTATTTACGCACCAAAAATGATTTGATACTTAAATCATGATTCATAAGGTTGGAATGCTGATGTGCATGAATGTTTTATTGACAAGGGTTGGTTGAGACATACGACATATGCATACCCACTTAATATTTATGTTGTTTGTGAGATTGATTACTCTATAACAGTGTGTATACCATTTCAAGCTTCAATAAATTCTTGATTAATATAGTCTCCCGCTCCTGGTATTATTTCTAGACGTTAATGGGTGATGTCGTTAAAAGTTTAAGGTGGTTGAATTTGCAATGTGAAAAGTTCTTTAGATAGTTTTTATAGGACAACTGCATAAGTCGCTTGAACTTTTGAGTAATGGGTGAGTAAATGAATTAGTAGTTATTGTTTAACTGTTTTTGTGCTTGAAGTTGTGAAAATGCTAACAATCAGGTTGTTTGCGTAAGTAATTCTCACCAGCTCTTTTCTTATAATTGCCTTGTATGCTAGAGTCCAAGAGGAGAAAGCGTCGATCAATACCTCAGAAAAGCTGTCCTAAAGAAAATTCATTTAGAAGCTGCAAGAGAGAAAAGCCTCGCGAAACTCATGCTCAAGAAAAACCTCAAGAAACCCATGCAGAAGAAAAACCTGTGGGAAGCGGCTTAAAAGCAATACCTACGAAGAGCCTGGCAGAAGAACGGCCTCAGAAGAGCTGTGTGAAGAAAAAACTTACAAATAGTCAAAGAAAAGAGGAGGCAATCAGCATTGAAGAACAAGAGAAAACTGCAGCCATGAAATTGCATGAAAGTGCAGAACTAATCCGTGCTATCGTTACTGAGAAACCTGACCATGAGGCTGCTGGCGTGAAGAGCACCGGGGACCTCCAAACTGATTTTGTTAGGTGCCAAGGGGACCGGGTCATTGCATGCCTTGGCGATATTGTGAAGACTCTCGACCAGCTCCATCATCTTGTCCAGGAATGTGAATAGTTTTTCCCTAACTTTTAATTTCTTTTGAACTGAATGTGAATATTTAAATGGTTAAGAGTTTAGTGTTAAAGTTTATCTTTAACGGTAGATGCAACGTTGGAATTAGTTTCATTACTGTTCTGTTTGCGTGTGGAACACCAGTTTAGCCATGAATGAGAGTAGTTCCCGGTATTTTTCGCAGTATAGTCCACTCTTTCTAGTCAAAAGGGCAAGGGTAAGTTGTCATCCTAGATACATTATTAATCTCAGGTGATTGCTCCCGGGTTATTGTCAGCCTTTGATGCATATAGATCTCATTGTAGGCTTTGCTTACATCAACAGTTGACGACCACCATCATACACGTATGCGTGTGGATGACTGTTGAGAACAATCCTCTCGGCAACAATGCCAAATTGTAGTTGTGTAGTATGACCACGGGGTTTCACAAATCTTTTAGGACTTGTCCTTCATTTTGCTTCTTTCTTGGAGCTTCACGTGTGGAAGTTTGAGACCATTAGAAAGCAATAACTATTACTTGTATCTGGCAATGGACCCGTGATTGCCAACTGAAGAAACGAATATCAAATGACCAGAGAGATAGAGCCCGGCTCAAGAACTAAAGTGGTGGGCACTTGATCGCTCCTCGTGCTTCATCTACCTTGCAATTACAAAGGGCTCTCTCCTTTTTACAAACAGCATCTTACTCTTGCCCAATGCCAAGCAAAATCTTACTCAATCTTCCAACATTGTTGCTTCCATTAATTCAGTTACTCTCCAGCACTAACAGAACCAATCCATGAACAATCAAATCAATGTCCACTGCACCAGCCACCCTCAAATTTCATCTCCCGGCCGCCCGAACAACAATACAAACGAACCTAACACAGCTCCCTTACTTCTCCAATCCTCAGATGAACTCTGCAGCTTCATAGTCAGCCTAAAATGGTGGGCACTTGACCACTCCTCGTGCTTCGGAAAATTCCTATCTTACTTCACCTTCATCTTCTTAACAGTCCTAGTCCCAATCCTCACCTCCCTCTCTCTCAAACTCCCATCCGGGGACCCCATCTCATTCAACAAGCTAGTCCAACTTCCCGAGTCCAGCTTAGCCGCCATTGGGTTCATTACTCTTTCTGGCTTCTTCCGAAAATATGGACTAAGGCAACTCCTCTTCCTCGACGGTCTTACAGATGACTCTGGCTTTGTTCGTCGCGGATACACTCGTGAGCTCGATAAGGCCTTCAAGTACCTAGCTTGCATACTATTGCCTTCCTTTTTCATTGAGCTTGCCCACAAGATCATATTCTTCTCCACTGTCCAAATCTCACTGCCTCATATAAGCTCAAGCGTCCCAGTCAACTCAATTATGTTTGTTTTGGTTTTGGCTTCTTGGGTTTATAGGACTGGGGTGTTCTTGCTGGTTTGTGTTATGTTCCGGTTGACTTGCGAGCTACAAATACTTCGATTCGAAGGGCTTTACAAGTTGTTTGAGGGGCGTGAATACGAATCCAGAATCATATTCCATGTATGGTTTGAAATTTCGATAAAATTCCCTATATTTATCTTGGTAACACGTTTACACTTTAGCCAATTTTAGCTAGTACAGTACCATTATACAGTACCTGGTACATTGTGGTATTTAATTATTACTTGTCAATATTACTAAATATCAATAACGCACAATATTTTGTGTACACATTTGATAGAAAAATTCATATAATTTCAGGAACATGTAAGGATAAGAAAGCAATTGAAGGTCACGAGCCACAGGTACCGCTTCTTTATCATCGGATGCATGTTTACCATCACGGTGAGTCAATTCGGGGCCTTGTTGCTGGTTTTGGCATCCAAGATGGAGAAGACTTTCCTCAACTCTGGTGATCTTGTGGTTTGTTCTGCAGTCGAGCTTAGTGGCTTGTTTTGTTGCCTAATGGAGGCAGCAAGAATTACTCATAGAGCTCAAGGAGTTGTAGCAATTGCAACAAGATGGCACATGCTCTTGACTTGTCCGAATGCCGGATCAGACCAGCAGTGGAAAAGCCGGCAGATTAGCTCACAGGCAAATGGACGCTGTAGGGAGAGTGACTGTGAACATTCATCAGACATTTCCACTTCAGTTCCTCCACAGCAGCCTTCCTCATTTCAAACCAGGCAAGCTCTGGGTGAGTATGCTTGCTTTCTAAGTTTATATTCCTTAATTTCATAGTAGTACAGTTATTTTTGTAGGATAACCAGGAAAATTCAAGACCTACTTATTATATAAAGGACAAAGGCGTATGATGAACTCTGAATATGTGTAGTCACTTTCAAGTTAATTAACCCCACGTATCAGGTAAACTCGTGTGTTTTTAACATATGAAAACACAAGAGTTTACCTGATACATGGTGATATGGATGCTTATGTATAGTTTGGTGTACGTTTGTGTGCGCAGCGGCGTATTTGAGTCACAACAACGGAGGGATCACGCTGTATGGGTTTGCGCTTGATCGGGGGTGGCTTCACACACTCTTTGCATTTGAGTTCTCTCTGGTGCTGTGGGTGCTCAGCAAAGTGGTTGTTTTGTCTTAAGAACAACTTAAAGGTTTGCCGAATGAAGCTTCCAACACCATGTCAACGTTAACAATGCTGAAGGCTGAAGAGCAGTACCAATCAGATGAGCTCAAAGACAGATAGGACGATTATATTGAAATCTTCAAAAATTTCCTCATGAAATGGGAAATACTAGTTAATTAAACATTAATATATACATGAGGATTGTCGATATCGAAAACACACAGAAGGAAGATGTAGAGAGAAGCATTGGTGAGGCAAAAAATCAAATGCTACAACCAAACGTATCCGAGTACGTATATACATGTTCATGAACTCGGCTGAGCCAACAATGAACTTACTACTCATCCTCCAAAAAATAAACGAACAACTAGCTAACAGCGAAGCTAACAAAGACTAAAAAACGTTTTTTCCATGTAGTTTACACAAAGTTTCTCTTACGAGACATCGTCCCTGTAGTTCATGTAATTTGCCAATTGTTCCAGGTAGAGGACATCTGTCACTTATGTTGATTTCGTGTACCATGTACGTGACAATTTGTTAACAGAAGTTGACAGATCTCCTTAGAGTTGCAACAATTGGCATATAATAGATACCAAATTTGATGCATTATATATAGAAAATTATGCACGAAAGTCAAACCTTCTGAAAAGTTGAGTTTAGTAGCACTATTTTATGTAAACTTTTGACTTTTTTTTAAAACTATAATATACCCATATTTATTATAAAATGTATCGTGGTTTTAAAATGTACTATTATTTAAAAATAAAAAACCATATCAGACTTTCACAGCATATATGAGTAAAAAATCATTACTTGATACTAATCTTTGCCCACCATTAGGGTGAATTATTAGTTATTGTAGAAATTGATTCTTTCTTAATCACCAAACGTGCAGCAGTACAACATTTATACAAATGTTACAACCATAACAGCCCTATACTAATTACAGCCATAATAGTCCTTAACTAATGACATAGGAAGGACAAATAATTATCGAAACGGAAAACCATTACACACAGTCATTGCATTGGTGATAAAGGTTGTAACTCCCTTGTAGACATTGAAATTTTGGTGAAATAAATGTTGACCAATAGTTACAATTTCAACGCTCATGTGTCACATAAATTTTACACGTAGCGTGTGACTAAATGAAAAATCAAAATAAATCGGAAAAGTCATCAAACAGGACATGTGTCAACACCTGGAAGAAATGATTTATTTCATATGAATATTATATTCAAAACTAGGCTTTGGAAAATTCTATAAATAGAAGTCATTTCATTCATTTTAGTGAGGACCAATTCATAACCAATTCACTTCACACCAAAACCTTGAAGCTTTGAAACTCCAAAGCTCCCAAGCAAATCCCAAAGGATCAAGAAAGCTCTCTTCGTTCTTCGTCAACCCAACCTTCAAGATTAAACCCCAACGGCCTTTTGGATCAATAACATCAACAAATCCACACATATAAACGTTCTTCAAGATCAAGCCCAAAAGCCCTTAAAGATCTATCCATCAACTGTTCATTGAGATCAAGCCCCAAAAGCCCCTGGAAGATCCGTTCATCAACAATTCTTCAAGATCAAGCCCAAAAGCCCTTGAAGATCCGTTTATCCATCAATCTTCAAGATCAAGCCCAAAAGCCCCCTTGAAGAAACTTCCAACCGTTCATCTAAGATCAAGCCTCGACGGCCCTTGGATCAGCATCATAATCCACAAATTAACACTTTACGGAGATCGAATCAGAGGATCAAATTTGAGAGAGATTGTAACCCCTAAATCATTAATACAAAATATTATTTTGTACACGTATTCTTGTCTCGTTTGTTTCAGGAATTTCCGTGTTTACAAATTTGGCACGCCTAGTGGGACTATCTCTACCTCTCATCTCTTTGTCCGTTCAAGAAATCCAAACACACCTCAAAGTCAATGGCATCATGCAAGGGACAAGCCGTTCTCGTAACCACCAAGGGAAGGATCCTAAGCACTTTTGTCGCGAATGGACAATCCATTGGCGCTACAACTGCTCCTCAAAATGCCACTTCAAAGTTGGTGCTGCTAAAGGAGCAAGGAGAGCATTAAAGGCGTGAGTCCGTCATCAACCTGACCTTGCTGGGGGCACCGAAGTATGCTGCTAAGGCACATAAGATGACATCCTAAAGCAACCAACGACATTCTTCGTCAGCATCCTGGATGTTTAAAGAAAAGTCACATCTATTGGTTGCACAAGTCATGACCATTGGTGTTACCTCCATTGAAGAACAACTGGCTTAAATGAATGAAGCGATCGTAAGGCTAACACGGATTGTGGAAGAAAAAGACTAGCAAATCGCTGCACTCGTCAGTCGACTGGAGCCATGGGAAATTCCTAACAAGTAGTAACTCTCTAAGTGTGTTTTTGAACACGATTCATGTCTCTATAAAAAGAAGGCAACAGGGCCAGAAATCGAAAAGGCAATGTGGTCATTCAGAAACCAAAGAAGCACCTCTCCCTGAATTTCAAAAACCGGGCCGTTTGTTCAGAAATCAAAGAGGCAACAAGGCCACCGGTTCAAAAATCGAAGAGGTGCTTGCTCAGAAATCGAAGGGGCGACCATTTCTCAAAAGCTGGGCATACTCAGAAACCATGGGCTAATCTCCAAATTTCAAAAGATCGACTTTTCCAGACTTGTCAGCACCTTTCACACGCAACCTCAACTTTGCAGAAAGCACGAGCAACTTTGTTAAAGATTTCTGACAAAGTCAAAAACGCGTGAATCTTACTATTTCAATTACCCAACGGTTGCCGACAAAAGTAAAGGAATAGTGCTACCACTGGCTGTTGAGAAATTCCTATATATGTCAACCTTTATCGTCCATAGCAAGGCAGACCTGGCAATGCCCAACCATTCCTCACCTCGGAGAGTACACTCCCAGCAGAGCCTCTTGAAATGCTCAGTTTTCTTCCTCTCTGAGAATACCTCTGCAAAAAATGACACCAAAACAAAAGTATCTCATATCATCGGGTAGAAAGCAAGAGTATCTCATATCATGCAATCTCCCTATCCTTTTCTTTGCCCTTGTTCTTACCTGCAAAGACAAGGATAAAGAAAACAATATGTCGAAATCTCCACTCAAACTTCCGATTTGGAACTGATTGCCTATAACTTTGCCTGGTTGCTTACCTGGCATTGCTCTCGAGTGCTCATCGCCGCTGAGAAGTAGTGCTCCGAAGGATCATTTAAATGCAAAGGTTGTCATTCCACTCCTGTATCGGGGACAAATAATACAGAGGAAACAAGCAGAGAATAATGCAGCATGGTAAGCTGTAACAGATCACTATAGCATGACACTCTTCCCTGCACGATCAACCAACCCAGCAGAAGGAGTCTGAATTGAAGCCAAGAACTTGAGAAGCTTCAACAACATATTGACAGCACTATCGCCGAAGAGCAAAGCCTCGCTGTGCAACACTGTCAAATCACCACCACTTCTTCGAAAGCAAGAGTATTTCATATCATGCTTTCTCTCTGTCCTTGTCTTTGTCCTTGTTCTTACCTGCAGGTCAAGAAGAATGAGAGCCATCAGTTAGAACTTGAAGAGAAACTCCCAGTCAGGAACCGACTGCCTGGAACTCTTCCCTGATTGCTTACCTAACACTGCTCTCGAAGTACCCATTGTTTCAACATCTTATGCTTCCAGAGAAGATACCACATCTGCCCGAAGAACAGATAAGGTAAGGGAAAATGATACATTAAAGCATGTGGAGACAAACACAACAAAGCACGTGCTGATTCATCCGCTACTTCTTCAAAATCAAAAGTATCTCATATCATCAGGGTTGCAATCACTCTGGGTTTGGTGGACTTATTTTGACCCTCAAGTTCTTAGGTCGACTCGCTAGGCGTTGTGAGCTGCACGTGTTGATTCACCACCCTTGAATCAAATCCTTAAATATCAAGTCACCAACTGGAAGAAGAGCCCACCACTGTTGAAGATCATACCGTTGACCAAAACTGCTTAAGTGTGAATTAGAAAGATTGAACAAAGAAACATGCCATCACATTCACCTCATGCCTGCTTTCCATGTGCTCGAATCAACCTTCAAGATGAAGTATCAACGGCCCTTGAAGAAGCTTCCAGCCCAAGTCAAGATCAAGCCTCGACGGCCCTTGAAGAAATCACAAGTACGATTCAAAATCAAGTGTCCATCACCCTTGAATCAAATCCAGCTCCACATAAAAAATAAAAAAAAGTAAGTTTAGACATTCGAAGGAAACCAGAAAATCCTCAAACCCAGTTCAAGAATAAGCTGTGAAAAGTCAACAATTGGAGGAAGCTAAAAATCCTCCAACCCAGTGCAAGAATAAGCTATGGAAAGTCAACAATTGGAGGAAGCCAGAAAATCCTCTAACCGAGTTCAAGATCAAGCCTCAATGGCCCTTGAAGAAACGTCAAATCCTCAATTCAAGATCAAGCCTCAATGGCCCTTGAAGAAATCTCTAGCCCAATTCAAGATCAAGCCTCAACGGCCCTTGAAGAAATCTCCAGCCCAATTCAAGATCAAGCCTCGATGGCCATTAGATCGACATCTACATTAAGGGACTTCAAAACGCATCTCCTACACGTGACAAGCACATGTATATGACGCGCCTTGAAGTTGGGGCATTTATAGATATCGAAATTTTGGTGAAATAAATGTTGACCAATAGTTACAATTTCAATGCTCACGTGTCACATAAATTTTACATGTAGCGTGTGACTAAACGAAAAATCAAAATAAATCGGAAAAGTCATCAAACAAGACATATGTCAACACCTGGCAGAAATGATTTATTTCATCTGAATATTATATTCAAAATTAGGCTTTGGAAAATTCTATAAATAGAAGCCATTTCATTCATTTTAGTGAGGACCAATTCATAACCAATTCACCTCACACCAAAACCTTAAAGCTTTGAAACTCCAAAGCTCCCAAGTAAATCCTGAAGGATCAAGAAAGCTCTCTTCGTTCTTCGTCAACCCAACCTTCAAGATCACGCCCCAACGGCCCTTTGGAGGAACTTCCACCAATTCAAGATCAAGCCCCGACGGCCCTTGAAGAAAGTGTTCATCGTTCATCCTAAGATCAAGCCCCAATGGCCTTTTGGATCAACAACATCAACAAATCCACACATACAACCGTTCTTCAAGATCAAGCCCAAAAGCCCTTGAAGATTCATCTATCAACTGTTCATCAAGATCTAGCCCCAAAGGCCCCTGGAAGATCCGTTCATCAACAGTTCTTCAAGATCAAGCCCAAAAGCCCTTGAAGATCCATTCATCCATCAATCTTTAAGATCAAGCCCAAAATGCCCCTTGAAGAAACTTCCAACAGTTCATCCAAGATCAAGCCTCGACGGCCCTTGGATCGGCATCACAATCCACAAATCAACACCTTACGGAGATCAAATCAGATGATCAAATTTAAGAAAGATTGTAACCCCTAAATCATTAATACAAAATATTATTTTGTACACATGTTCTTGTCTCGTTTGTTTCAGGAATTTCCGTGTTTACATCCCTAACGCTCCCCCGCAAACTTGACGTCGGTGAGAAGACAAGTTTGGAAATTAGACGATGAAATCGATCTGAGGGAAGTCTTTTGGTAAAAACATCCGCGAGTTGGTGGGTAAAAGGAATAAATTGGACTCGATGACTGCCATTTGCAACTCGTTCTCAAAACAAAATGATAATCGGTTCCAATACGTTTGATTCAAGAATGAAAACGGAATTGACTGCCATGTAAGTGGCAATAAGATTGTCACAATTAAGAACAACTAGCCGAGAGAGAGTGAACTAAAGTTCATGTAAAAGACCTTGAATCCAAACAGTATCAGCACAAGCATACGCGAGAGTACTATATTCAGTCTCATCACTGGACTGAGAGACAATGCGTTGTTTCTCAACATTCCAGGAAATGAGATTGGGCAAAAAAAAAAAAAAAAGGTATCTAGTAGTCGATCGACATGTGTCTGGACATCCTGCCCAATCAGCATCCGAGTAAGCTATGAGAATGGAAGACTAAGTGGAGTGACGAAGTAATTAATAAACCTTGACCAAGGGTGCCTTCTAGATAATGGAGAATGTGTTTCATAACTTCAAAGTGTGTATCACTGGGAGAACTCATAAATTGAGAAACATTCACATAGGCTATGTCTGGGCGAGTAATTGTGAGATATTGAAGAGCATCCACAAGTTGACGATATGACGTAGGATCAGCAAGAGATGTATTCCAATCATTTTTCCTAAAGTTGTTGTTTGGCCCATTTATACCTCCCTCCAATGAATATTCTCTTTATAGTGTTTTGTTTATATCAGTGCGTGGAGCAGAAGTTCGTGAGGCCATGGGAGTCGAAACCGGCTTGCATTCCAGAAGATTACTTTTCTTGTGGAGATCAACAGTATATTTATTTTGAGTAAGGCAAACAGAATCAGATAACTGAGCCACTTCCATGCCAAGAAAATAATTGAGAGGCCCCAAATCTTTAACTTCAAATCCACACAAGAGAGTTGATAAATGCTGAAATATGAGATGGATTACCACTCGTAAGCACAATTTCATCAACATAAAGTAGTAAAATTATCATATTAGCACCATCCTGATACGCAAACATTGACGAATCAAATCAACTTTGTAAGAAACCAACACGAACAAGAAAGGAACTGAACTGGAACCACACGCCGGGGGGGGGGGGGGGTTGTTCAGACCATAAATCGCCTTATGAATCTAACGAACATGATTGGAACGAAGAGAGTTAGTGAAACCAGGGGGCTGCAACATATAGACTTCTCCTGACTGCGTTCTTTACATCAAGCTGACGAATTACCCAGCTACAAGAAACAACAATACTCAGAACTATTTGAATAGTGGTCAGCTTGACGATAGGACTGAACGTATCAAAATAATCAACCCCAGGCTGTTGATGAAATCCTTTAGCAACAAAACGTGCTTTGTATCTTTCAACGGAGCCATCAGACCTCCTTTTTACCTTGAAAACCCATTGCATCCCAGTGTGTTATGTCGAGGAGAAGGAGGAACAAGAGACCAAGTGCCCTGTTGAAGAAGAGCATTGAACTCTTCAAGCATGGCCTGTTGCCAATTAGGAGATTTAGACGCCTATGTGTAACATCTGGGTTCCATTTCAGTGTCAACTGTGGCCATGAGAGCCAGAGGAATCAGATAGCGAACATATAAGTTTGACTGATATTTGGGGTTTGGTTTGAAGATGCCAGACCGAGAACGCGTACGAATTGGACAGGTGCGACTAGAGATGGAGGAAGGAGTAGGCTCGGCCACAAAAACCGATTTGGTGACAACAAGGGGATAAGTGACAACAAAAGTAGAATCTGGAGTAGGTGGTGCAGCAGCAAGGTCAGCGCCTGGAACAATCTCGGCAGCGACAGGTTGTGCGGCTCCTAGATTGGACTCGGCTGCAGGAGCAGTGGTGTGGGGGAGGAGCGGTTACAACTGATGTGGGGGACATGGGAGTACTTGGATGGAGATCCGAACTTGGGCTGGTGGCTATAAGAGGTGGGGCAGGTCCACTGTGTGAGTGAAGGCGTGGAAGCCCAACGAGAACAAATGCAAATTCTGGTAAAGTGGGCGTAGGAAAAGCAGCATCATCACACGGAAATGAGTCCTTATGAGACACAACATGACGAGATGTGTACAGACGACCAAAGGGATTATGGAGACACCGGTAGCCTCGGTAGTGATCATTGTACCCTACAAAAATACAAGCTAAAGAACGAGGTTGTAATTCATTAATTGTACAATATCCAAGGTATGGAAATCAAGCACAGCCAAAGGTCCAGAGAAGGGAATAATCAGGATGTTTGCCATATAATTTGAAAAATGGAGAAACCCATTGGATGACAGAAGTTGGAAGATGATTGATTAAATGAACAGCAGTACAAAGGGCTTCAGGCCTTAAATTGAGCGGGACTTGAGCTGTGAGGAGGACAGTACGACCTATATCAGCTGTATGACAGTGTTTGCGTTTAGCAAGGCCATTTTGTTGAGGGTGTATGTGGGCAAGAGTAATGATGTAAAATGCCCTTAGCGTTACAAAATTGTTTGAACATCCAAATTATCAAATTCTTTGCCCCCGTCACTTTAGAATTGTTTAAGAGATAAGGAAAATTTGGTTTCCACATAAGCAACAAATTGAGAGAAATGAGAGAAATTTTCATATTTTTGTCGCAGTGGAAGGATCCAAGTGTAACCAGTAAAATCATCATTAAAAAGTACATAATAGCGAAACCAGGAACAGATAGAACATGTGACATTCAAACATTGGAATGTATTAATTCAAATGGAGTACTTGCACTATGATCATGAGACAAAAAAAGGAAGACGAATTGACTTAGCTAGTGCACACTGGCTACATTTATTGGAAGATAAAGAAAGACGAGCCCCATGTTGAGAAACTAATTTGCGTAGAACGTGATCGGATAGATGGCCAAGACGACGATGCCAGAGAGAGATGGAACAACAATGGAAGCTAGAGCTTGTTTAAAACCAGAAGAGGGAAACGAAGACGGGAGAATGGGATATAGATCATCTTTATCTCGGCTTTGATACCGTGTAAAAAATAATTATTTCTTAATCACCAAACGTGTAGCAGTACAACATTTATACAAATATTACAACCATAACAGCTCTATAATAATTACAGCCATAATAGTCCTTAACTAATGACAAAAGGAATGACGAATAATCATCGAAACGGAAAAATGTTACGCAAACAATCATTGAATTGGTGATAAACAGTTATCATGATTAAATTTTTTAACTAATATTAAAATTTAATATTTTATCTTTCAATCCAAATCTTTAAATCAATTATGTTCAATACCAGGAACAAGAACCAAACTTTTCGCAAATAATTAGTGAGAATCCATGTTAAATCGGGATGATGATTTGGTCACACAATAAAAAAAAGGAAATTTTAACGAAAAACTCCCAGTACTGTTCACTTTAACGAAAAATCACATTTTTACACTAAAAAGTCAATCATGATACTATTCACTTTACCTTTTATTTTGTCATTATCTTTAAAACCCAATGCTTTCCAGTCATTTTCATTAGTTTTCCTTAAAAAATACTCTTGTCGATGGCTAATACAATGGTGAAATTACAATTAACGGAATGAAACACTTCCCCAACACCATTAACAAGAACAAAACAGAAACTCAACAACAGCACACACAAAGCTAAAGCCAAATAATAAACAAAACCGTTTAATTTAATATTGCCAAGAAAATCAAATCCAAATCTTTTAATTGAAATATTAATGCTGGCTTTCAACCCAGCTCATAATCCCTCACAGGGAACAATGAACCTTGTCATTCTTGCACCCCCAAATCTTTTATTTCTACCTTTACATCTTCCCCTACTCTATTTCTGTCATCAAATCCACTTAACCTAATCCCATATTTTCCATCCCTCCATTCTGCTTCTTCTATCAAACCCTAGCTTCCAAACGAAAAAATCCTAATTTTTATGATGGCACATATTCACAAAGCATCATATGATCACCATCACTGGCTTTTCATGCTAATTTTCTTAGTAGTATCATACGTTGCTTCGTCTTCAGATCCGACCGAGCCAGCCACCCTCCTCAAGTTCAAGTCATTTCTATCCAACGACAGTGCTTTGGACAACTGGACTAACGCCACAGCTCCCTGCAACGGTACGCACAACCTCTGGGCAGGTTTGCTTTGTGATGGCGACGGCAATGTGTTCGGGTTGGCTTTAACAAACATGGGTCTCCTGGGGATAATCGATACAGACACACTTATGGATTTGTCTGCCCTGAAAACCGTAAGCTTCATGAACAATAGCTTTGAAGGTCCTATCCCTAGTGTGAACAAACTTAGTTCACTTACATCAGTTTACTTGTCGTACAATCAATTCAATGGTGAAATCCCAGATAATTTTTTTGTTGGCATGAATTCCTTGAAGAAAATTTATTTGGATGGGAATGAATTCATGGGTAAAATACCAAACTCGCTGGCTGCATTGACTAAGATTGTGGAAATGGATATTCGGGGAAACCAATTCAGTGGGAAACTACCAAATTTTCCACAAAATCCAAATGCATGGAAGACTATGAATGTGTCATACAATCGGCTCGAGGGTCCTATACCGGCAAGCCTAAGCAATTTCGATGCAAGCGTTTTTGTGGGTAAGCAAATTAATAACCTGCGGTTAGTGCTTCGTTTAGTAATACTTTTCTTTTTAATGTTGAAAAAATTCTCAAGTTTAAATGCACCCTGCTAATCGATAAAAAGATAAAATCATTAGTTGTATCAAAACTTTGTCAATTGAGATTTTCATTAGTTTTTGGATGTGTACTGTGTAGTAACTTTCTGAAAAATATATTAGGCAGGAAACAAAGGGTTGTGCGGGAAGCCTCTTGCGCCATGCAAATCTGATGCAGAAAACAAATCTGATGCAGAAAAATTGAGTGATTATATTTCTTATTATGTATTAACTTATGTTTTTTATTTTATTTTTCATAATTACTAATACGACAAAGAAATTAAGTACGTTCCCAATGTATTATAATTTTCTAGAACACTATGTCATTTTTTCTATTACAGCATTATGTAACTAGAGTTAAGGATGACTTTTGAATTAATAATAACGACAACGATTCCTTGCGTTATATCCACTTTTGTTATTTGTTCATTGTATTATTGTTGATGTGAGCGCTTCCTGATCCGCATCAAAATGTTTAAGAAAGATGATCAATTTTATGGAGTAACGAGTGAAAACTCCTACAGTGAGGTATTTGCCGATTTTCCCTAAACTTAAGGAACTACCAATTTCATCCCTGAACTTTAAATTTAACCGATTACCCCATTAACTTTTATAATTTTCAATTTATCTTCTGACATTAGATTTGAGAATTTCTATCCAATTTGGTCATGTACATGGCACATGCCAATTGTTTGAGGAAAAAAATGTAATTATGCACCACAACCGAACCTAATCGCTGCTAGATATATTGGAAGGCGAGCACCACAGAGAACGTATGAGGAATTGGGCATCCTAGGTGTTAAGAATGTCGGTACTACAAGATAGAGAATGCACAAGGTAAAGTAAAAAATGGACACCAAGAATTTATGTGGTTCGGCAATTTATGCCTACGTTCACAAAACAATGATCAATCTTCACTATATGAAAAAGATGAGTACAACAAGAGTTGTCTTACCAAGCCAAAGACAAGGCTTGATGGATACAAGAAAGTATAACAACACTTTCTCTCACACTAAGCTTCACGCACACAATGTGTAATGGAACACTCTCACTCTCAAACTTGAAGTGGAACAACTCTTATAACCCTCACTCTTGGAGTGGAACACCCATACTTCGGTTTCACACCTCATGATACATACATGCACCCTTATTTATAATTGAGTTTTGCCGACTTATACACAAGCCCACTGACTTGGCTTTCGTGACAGCCTCAATATTATTCAAACAGCCAGAACTTTCTAGCTTATGAATGCACTCCACCGACATGCATATTTGGACTAGATTTTTCTAGTTCCTTGGCATTTGATTTGCTTATAAAAAATGCTAGAATTTTCTAGCATCCATCCTTTATAATGGGCTGGACTTTTAATGTCATTCATCATGGGTTGGACCCAACAATCTCCCCCTCCAGTCTATGAGGGAGGAATTCCGATCATGACTCCAAGTTACCTGGAGTACATCCCAGCAGCCTTAATGCAGAATTCCAACTTTGATTTTGTGACTACCTTTGTCAACGTGTCTGATGAATTATTATCGGTATGAATCTTTTTCAGTTGTAGTAACTTGTTTTCGATAGCATCTCTAATCCAATGATAACGAATATCAATGTGCTTAGTGCGTGAATGATATGTAGTGTTCTTACTCAAATCCAGAGCACTCTAACTATCATAATAAATGCCATAATCATTTTGCTTCAAACCTAACTCTTGGAGAAACCGCTTCAGCCATAACAACTTCTTGCATGCTTCTGTAGCGGCTATGTATTCAGCCTCGGTTGTGGACAAAGCAACTTGGATTGCCAAGACACGGCTCCCCTTGCAAAAGTAAACAAGTACCCAGATGTAGATTTTCTACCACCCAGGTCACCTCCCATGTCAGCATCTGTAGATCCTTCCAAGATTGGTTTGGAACCGCCAAAGCATAAGCACATCTTAGAAGTCCCCTTCAAATATCTGAGAATCCACTTAACAGCTTCTCAAGGGTCTTTCCCTGGATTAGAGAGAAATTTGCTCACCACGCCTACTGCATGAGCAATATCTGGCCGTGTGCACACCATTGCATACATGATATTTCATACCGTTGAAGAGTAGGGAACAACTGCCATTTTCTCCTTTTCTTCATATGTTTTTGGACACGACTCTTTGCTCAACTTGATATGATTGGCTAAAGGTGAGCTTACCAGTTTGGCTGCTTTCATGTTGAACCTTTCAAGCACCCGTCCAACATACTTTTCTTATGACAGCCACAACTTCTTGGATTTTCTGTCACGAATTATCTCTATGCCCAAAATCTACTTGGCTGGCCCTAAGTCCTTCATGTCAAAGGACTTAGATAACTCTTCTTTGAGCTTTTTAATCATAGAAGCATCTTGACCGACAATCAACATGTCATCAACATAAAGCAATAAATTGATGAATTTACCTCCAGAAAATTGTTTGATATAGACACAAGAGTTAGCATGAGTTCTCTTGTACCCATTACTTACCATGAATGAGTTGAACTTCTTATTCCATTGTCTCGGAGCCTGCTTAAGACCATATAAGATTTTCTTAAGCTTGCACACCAAAGTTTCTTTACCTTTGACTTCAAAGCCTTTGGGTTGCTCCATATATATCCCCTCTTCTAAGTTGCTGTGGAGAAATGCAGTTTTAACGTCTAACTGCTCGAGCTCAAGATCCATGCTTGCTGTCATACCAAGGATAACACGAATGGAAGTCATCTTCACCATCGGTGAGAAAATCTCATCAAAGTTAACTCATTTCTTTTGACCAAAACCTTTGACAACCAAATGAGCCTTGTACCTTGTCATGTTGTTGTCCCTTTTCAATTTGAACACCCACTTGTTTTTCAATGCTTTTCTTCCCTTTGGAAGCTCCACCAGCTCATATGTATCATTCTTTAATAAGGAATCCATCTCTGACTCCATTGCCTTCATCCATTTATCATTGTCGTTATGAGCTTTGGCCTCCTCATAAGTTTCGAGCTCTCCATAATTAGTCAACATGATATACTCTAATGAAGAATACTTGGTAAACGATCTTCGACTTCTGCTAGATCTTCTGACGTGATCTTCATTTTCTTGCGAGGCTAGAGGCTCCCCCTGATTGGGTTCTCCTTGAATCTGCTCTTCTTGACTAGGCTCCCTTTGATTAGCAATCTCATGGTCTGGCACATCTATCATTACTAGTCCATACTCTCTCTGGAATATCAAGACCTAATGGTACTGATGGAGATTGGTTGATCAAATAGCAGGCTGTCTTTACAGCTTCACCCCAGAATTGCTTAGATAACTTTGCAGTCCTCATCATACACCTGACTTTCTCCATGATGATTCGGTTCATTCTTTCAGTAACACTGTTATGTTGTGGAGTTCCAGGAACTGTCTTCTCATGACGTATGCCATGTTTCACACAATACTCTCTAAACTAGTGAGATGTGTACTCCCCGCCGTTGTCGCTACGAAGGCACTTGAGAGGTTTCCTAGTTTCCCTCTCCACCATGGTATGGAACTCCTGGAATGTCTAAAACACCTGGTCTTTGGATTTAAACAAAAATACCCAGACCTTTCGTGAAGCATTATCAATATAAGTAACAAAATATTTATTTCTTCCAAGTGACTCGACTTCCATGGAACCACACACATCTGAATAAACAAGATCTAACAAATTTCCTTTCTTTGTAGATGGAACATAAAAACTAATTCTTCTTTGTTTTCCGAATAAACAATGCTCACAAGAGTTTAACAACGTACCTTCGGCAAAGGGAATGTGAGACTTCTTTGCCAAAACATGTAGGCCTTTCTCACTCATGTGGCCTAGCCTCTTATGCCACAAGTCTAGAGATGAGTCCTTCACAGCATTCAACTCACCTTTCAAAGCCTTGGCATTTGACCGGTACAACATACAACAAAGTCTTGCTCTTGCTACCACCATTAAGCCTTTAGTAAGCTTCAATTTTCCTTCGCCAATATGGTGATAATATCCTTGTCAATCAAGGGTACCGATGGATATCAGATTAAGACGTATATTAGGAATATGTCTCACATCTTTCAACATCAATTGGCAGCTGAGATTAATTCTTAGGCAGATATCACCAATTCCAAGAATTTTGGAATAACTTTCATTCCCCATCTTCACTATGCCAAAGTCACCTTCTTTGTATGTACTGAAGAAATCCCATTTAGACATAGCATGGAAGGAAGCTCTATTGTCAAAGATCCATTCAATGTCTCTATCAGAGTTGCCCATATGCAGACATTCACCAACAAACAATATTTCTGGTATATCACCACATATGACAGTGGTGGTATTGCCAGTATCATCTTTCTTCTGATTGTTTCCTTCCCTTTGCTCTCTCTTCCAAACTCGACAAATTTTCTTCATATGGCATTCTTTACCACAATGGTGGCATGTACCCTAAGCCTTGACTTGGATCGGCTAGGACTCCTGGCATGACCTCTAGGCCCTCTACTCTTGCTTCTTCCGCGGTTCTCTGTGACAAATACTTGGCTGCTATCTGTGCTAGAAGTCTTTCTCCTTGTTTCTTTATTGAGCATGCTATTTTTAACATTATCAAGAGTAAGAACACCATTAGAAGTAGAGTTACTTATACTCACCACAAAGAACACCATTAGAAGCAGAGTTACTTATACTCACCACAAAGGTTTCCCAACTGTCTGGCAAGAATCCAAGTAACAAGAGCGCTTGTAGCTCATCCTCAATCGTCATTTTCATTATAGCCAACTGGTTGATGATATTCTGGAAATTGTTCAAGTGTTCTGCTACACTTAAACCATCATTGTACTTCACATTGATAAACTCTTTGATTAAGAAGGCTTTCTTGGCTGGGGTCTTCTTCTCGAACAAGGACTTAAGCTTCGTCCAAAACTTACGGGCATTGGTTTCATTAGACACATGGTGTAAAACACTATCGTCCACCCATTGTCTAATTGTGCTAATAGCCTTGCGATTCATCTTCTTTCACTCAACATCGGACATACTCTCGGGCTTAGCGGCATTTCCTTCAATTGGCTCATGCAGATCCTTGCAATAGAGAACGTCCTCCATCCTTGGCTTCCATGTTACCCATTTGAAGTTGGTGAGTTTGATCATATTGCCACTTCCTTCCATTTCGTAGTACGAGCCAACCTGGTTCTGATACCATTTGTTAGGAATGTCGATACTACAAGATAGAGAATGCACAAGGTAAAGTAGAAAATGGACACCAAGAATTTATGTGGTTCGGCAATTTATGCCTACGTCCACGAAACAAAGATCAATCTTCATTATATGAAAAAGATGAGTACAACAAGAGTAGTCTTACCAAACCAAAGACAAGGCTTGATGGATACAAGAAAGTATAACAACACTTTCTTTCACACTAAGCTTCATAAACACAATGTGTAATGGAACACTCTCACTCTCAAACTTGAAGTGGAACAACTCTTATAACCCTCACTCTTGGAATGGAACACTCGTACTTCGGTTTCACACCTCATGATACATACATGCACCCCTATTTATAATTGAGTTTAGCCGACTTATACATAAGCCCACCGACTTGGCTTGCATGACAACCTCAATATTATTCAAACAGCTAGAACTTTCCAGATTTTTCTAGTTCCTTGGCATTTGATTTGCTTATATAAAATGCTAGAATTTTCTGGCATCCATTATAATGGGCTGGACTTTTAATGTCCTTCATCATGGGTTGGACCCAACATTAGGGTTAGAATATCAGAAAATATATGAATAATTGACTTGGGAATCAACAAATTGCTACAAAATATCGAAGGTATCTTAGATGAGTGTCATGGTAAGAGACGGGAGGCATAATCCAATGTACAATTAAGTCTTCATTTTTCCTTTTTTCAGTTTGTTCAATATGTGAACGGGTTGCTTTGTCTGTTATTTTCAGCTTTAAAAGTCGAATGGAGTGTGTATATGGGGTCTCTTGTTTTTTTTTTTTTAATGAATTATTCTCTCTTGCTTCAAGATTTCATAGATTGTGGTCCTGAAACATGTGCTTTACATATTTGGTCTAATACAAAGGGGAGGGAGCTAACAAAAAAAACAGTTATATTAAATGGCGTTTAAAAATGGGAGCAAAGCTAGAAAGAGGAGATTTTACCATCAAGTGTTTGTATGCTATCATCTTTGCACAAATAATGTGTTTACTTGTTGATTGGTGGATATTTGTTTGGTACGTGTTGTTTGGATCTTCATGTATTTGTTGTAGGTGATCTTGGCTTATTCACACTTAAAAAGATGCATTTCTGGTACTGGAGAAGCTCTTAGGGAAGAATCTCTTTTTTAATAGTTTTTTTGTTATGGCGCTCCACAAGCAAGGAGCGAAAAAAACCAAGTGGGGTATGGTGATGTCAGAATTATACACTATGGTGGTCACTTGAAAGCTAGTCAATATGTGAGTGGTGTTATACAGTGGGTTGACAATTGTACTAAAGATTATATGTTCATGCTTGATCTGTATGAGGCTATTACAGTGCTTGGGGTACAAGAAAGAGACTACATGTTTTTACTATTGGCACCTAATAAATGGGGTTTTGCCAATTAAATGTGATGCAGAGGTGTTCCAATGGGTTTCACTTATGTTTTAAAAGAAATCACAAACAAATTTGGGAGTGAGCTATTTGCATCTTCCTTTGTTGATTGGATGTTCAATTTGAGGGGTTTAATGTACAAAGTGAGATAAGGAAAAGTTTGGCTGTAGATTATCAATATTGCTGATGAATATTGTTTTTGCGGATGATGAACATGAAGTAAATTTTAGTATGGAGGTTGTTGGAGACATTGTAGAAGGAATAGATGAAGAGGTTTTAGATTCAAAGAAGGAAAATGACGATGGGTTTACCCTTAAGTTCTAGGATTCTGACTATGAACAATTTAAGGGAAATGATGATAAAGATGCAACAAATGCAGAGGCAGATGACATCTTGTTTAATTAGATTGTAGTGGGTGATGCTATTGAAGAAACACATAGAGAACCTAGTGAGATCTACCCTGAAGAATACAATTAAGAAGATTTAGATAGTATTACATCTGAATATGATGAGCATGAAGCCAATGTGAGGGTTTGAAGAAGGCTCAAAACACTTAAGCTACCTCAATATAGGAGAGAGACAAATAAAATTAATCCCACTCTTCATCTTGGGTTGGAATTTCCAAACATGAAACAATATAAGAAGGCAATAAAGGCATATGGTTTAGTTAGTGGACCATTAGATTAGGCAGTAAATGACTCTAACAGATTGTTGATCAAGTATCTAGGAATAACTGCAGTACCTTGTCAATATAAATTATAGGCTTCTTTTGCAGGGAAGGGACCAATAGTGAGAATTAAGAACCTATAATTCGAAACACATTAGAATATTCTAAATTTGCCACCTTTCATGGTTGGCTGATGGGTTTGATCCAATACAAGTGTGACTGGTTTCATGGAACTTGTGAGAAAGTATTATATATGGTATTGACATAACATAAAACCAAGTATACAAAGCAAAGAGAATTGCAAAAAAAAAAAAAAATTAAAAAAAATAGTGACAGAAGTTAGTATAAATGAGCATGAACAGTATGCCAGGCTTTGAGATTACCTTGAACAGTTGAAAATGAGAAATCATGGCAATATTATCAAAGTAAAGTAGATTTCTAAAGTGAAGAAGGTTATTTTAAATGGTTGTACATATGCCTTGATGCATTGAAGAAAGGCTTCCAAGAAGGGTGTAGGCTTATAGTGGGTTTTGATGGGTGCCATGTTAAGGGTGTAGACTTATAGTGTGTTTTGATGGGTGTCATGTTAAGGGTGTAGGCTTATAGTGGGTGTTGGTGCCAATAATGGCACGTTTCCAATAGTAGTTGTTATTTTGGAGGTGGAACATAAGAAGACTTAGACTTAGTTTGGAGATATTCTTCGAGAATGCGGGAATTGAAATTGGAAATGTTTGGGCCTTCATCACTGACAAACAAACGGGGCTAGGCGATGCTATACGGAATCTGGTGCCAATTATAGAACAAAGACATTGTGTTAGACATTTGCATAAAGGTGCAGGTCATACTGGAATTGCCTTAAAACAAAGATTGTGGGCAGCATTAAGGCAACCATTATACATGCTTATGAAGCTGAAATTCAGTTGATGAATAATCAGTTTAACAAGGCGGCGAAATGACTAGCTGATAAGCTCTTTTACCTTTGGAGCATATCTCATTTCTAAACATCGGTAAAGTATGATTTGTTATTGAATAACATGTAAGAGTCAATATTCCCACATTATCTACTATACCTACTATGTTAGGCTAAGAGAAGCTAAGGTCATCTTCAACCAATCTAGTTAGAGGGTTAAAAATAGCCCGAAATGACATGAAAACTATTTCCAACCGAGGGCTAGGGCAAATGGCTCGTGGGCCTTACTGGGCCTAAAACACCAAAACGGACCAACCAGCTGGCCTAAAGGAGCTAGCTAGCTAGCCCCAGGCCAGCCCATCTTTGAACCCTAACGACTACCTGGCGCCAGCATGACACCAGCTAGCAATGGCTAGTTGACGTCATGTTGATGCCAAGTGATTGTTGGATTTCAATTTTTTTTTATTCAGGACAAAAAAATTAAAAAAAAAAATTATTTAAAAATTTCCAATTTTTTTCCTATAAATACCTAAGTTATTCCTACACCATTTCTCATATAATTTTCACCATTTCATACTATCTTACTTCATTCTATTTCAATTTTTCACATTCTATTCTCTTACCTCTTCCAATAATCTTTCTTTCAATTTTTTCAATAATTTTCAAATGGCCACATCTACAATGAAAGGTAGGGCTTGGACCTGAAAAGAAGATGAAGCTCTTTGCAGGGCTTATAGATGGGTCCAGAAAGATAATGTGAGGGAGAGTTCTCAAACAATTGAAGGTGTTTGGACTCGTATGTCCAACAAATACTATGAGTTCTACGAAGGCACCACTTCACCGAATGCCCAAAACCACAAGAGTTGTTCTTCAAGATGGAAGAAACATCTTTATCCAATTTTGAATAAATGGCATCAAGCGGTGTTAAAAGCCACAAGCAGACATTAAAGTGGAGCCAATTACTACGATGGAGTAACTGTTTTTACAACTTATTTTAATATTTAATTATATTACATTTAATTTCATAAATTAATTTCCTTTAATTTTTGTAATTATATTTTCTAGGTACACCAAGCGGAGGAATTGTACATGGAGGACAACTCCAAACCCTTTAGTCATCACGATTGTTGGGAAATTTTTAAAGGGTGGGTGTTATTTGAAGATCCACCTCAACAAAGAGTTAGTCCTACTCCTGTGTTCTGAAATGTATCCTCAAATATAGATGGGGATGAAGATGGATCCTCTACCATTCAAGAAACAAGGCTAGAAAATCCGTCTCTGGGTGAAGGTTCCATACCTAGGGCTACAAGACAAAACAAGGCCCGAAAATTGAAGGAAAATGGCAAGTCAAACAAATACAAGAAGAGATGGATGATAGGAACATGCAAATGAACACTTTGGATTACACTCTAATGAGTAAGGCCGATTTTGATAAGAAAAAAAGGAAAATTATGGCCCGATAGGAGTTGTTTACATCCTACTATACTCCTACAATGGCGGATGATGACGATGATGATTATAGTCTTTAAATTTAAGTTGTAGTCTTTAATATTTAAGTTGTAGTTTTTAAATTTAAGTTGTAGTTTCTAAATTTAAGTTTTAGTTTTTAAATTTAAGTTGTAGTTTCTAAATTTAAATTTTAGTTTTTAAATTTAAGTTGTAGTTTTTAAATTTAAGTTGTAGTTTTAAATTTAAGTTGTAGCATTTAAATTAAAATAATAAATTATGTTTGGCCTATGACCCTTTGGCCCCTCGGTTGGAGATGGTTTTTTGTCACAAGGCTATGTTTGGCCTATTGCCTTTTGGCCCCCTCAGTTGGAAATGGTCATAAATATAGTCTGGCACTATTCATTAAAATATTAATTTCTTGGAGGGCTATAGGGCTAAAAGGAGCCCTCAAGCCCTCATTCGGTTGGAGATGGCCTAAGTAGACCCAACATGTTGGAACTAGTTGGGTCTACATGTGGGAATAATCAATCTGATAAGCCCCACTATATCTACTATGTTACAAAGGATTCAAAATTATTTGATATTGAGGATGGCTAGGCTAAGAGAAGCTAAGTAGACCCAACAAGTTGGAACTAGAATTTTAAAGATTGTTGATAAAAATCAAGAGGACAGTTTCAATTGTATTCCCAATTATTCAGGGAATGGTCAATATCAAGGTGCATATTTTGGTTGGTAGTATGTTTGAAGCAGAGCTGCTCTCTTAAGGTCCTCAATTTGAAGACTTGTGAGGTCTTTTTATATACGAACCCTCAAATTAATTTTCGGGTAAATTAAACCATTATCTTAAATGATTCATGTTACACCGAAACAAAAATTAATTGATAAAACAAAATTAAAAAATAAGAGAGAAGAAGACTTCCCTACCTTTTTATTTTGGTCAAAGGAAAGATTTCATTTCCAACAAAGTACAAATATATAAAGGTCCAGATACAGCAAGTTAGATCAAAAGAAAAGCGGGACCACATACTAGTTCCCAAGGTTAGGAATTGGCCTAGCGCAAAAACCAAACAAACCAAAAAACCTAAGTAATTTACACCCATGCCATCACCATAACACCACATATTCTACATCATCTTGTAGCCTATATTCTGATTAGACAAATCTAGGAAAGGCAAAACACATAGCTTTATCCTCCTTGAACCAGCACCAAACGATTCACCACCATAACACGATAGAAACTGATAGGGAAGCTGATGGAAAATCCACATCCATCCATGCTAACAAAGGCACACAACTAGAAGGTGGTGGTGTGAATACCCGAGCCTGAGCTCTACGCACCTTCCAGAAAATCCGCGTTAAAACACGTTTAGGAGATATAGTTGGAGATCAAGATTGGTGTGAAAACAAGGGGGGATAGAGCAATTTTAGAGAATGAGAGAAAGAAACAAACAAGAACATAATGGAAAGAAATAGCAGAAATGGGAAGAAATTAGTTATCTGAAATATGGATTAAGGGGAAGGAGGACAAGAATTTGAGATCGAAGTTTAGAATTGCAAGGTAAAACAACAACATATAGGATGTAGGATCAAAATATAGTGGGGGAAATATAAACAACATAGATGGGAAACAAACTAGAGGTTACTGCCCACCTTTTTCAACTTCTTCTCTATTGTCATTTCTCTGAGTTCATATGCCACAAAAATCACATAACCAAACTCTCTAATTCTCGGAAAATTCAGATTTTAATGATCCAGCAACATAATTTTAGCTTTAATTTCTCTAAAATTTTCAAAATTAACAACAAAATAGAAGAAAATTCAATCAACACAAGTTCTAATACTCTTAATTAAGTGTAAAAATCGAATATTTTTTTCAATTAATTTCAATTAACACAAAATTTATGAACCTTAACACATTGTTTAGGTGCAGAGTGATCAGTGACAGATCATGGAGCATAAACAAAATTCGAAAATTCGGTAATTCAATTCATGTGGCTGTAATTTGGCAATTCAAATTCACCACAAATTAATTTGGTGGTGGAGAATCAAAGTGAGAGTTCAATAGTATTCAAACCCAATTAGTTATAAAGCATAAAAAAAAAAATTAAGATTGTATGGTTATGAAAATTGGGATCCCTACTTCTTGAACACATGAACTCTTTTTTTCATTTGAATTTTTTTATGAAGATGAAAATTTTGTAACAGGTCATTCTCTTTTTTTTCAAAAGGAAAAAACAAAAAACTCAGGAGAAGAGAAGGGGAGTGAATAATCAAGAGAGAGAAGATGAAGTTTGCAATTGATTTGGAAAGGCACATTTGCTCTTGTAGGAAGTGGCAGTTGTTGCATTTTTTGTCCCTTGCTATATATGCAATTTCTAGGAATGAGGCTAGTCCATAGGTGTTTGTTCACTCACTTTACAAAAGGTGATTATGATAGGTGTTATAAAGAAGGGTATATTGCTCATATGCCTAGAAAAGAAGAGTGGAAAAGAAGGCCTATGAAACTCCATTTTTACCAAAAAACAGCCTAGAAGATGTAAAGGCAAAAGAACAAAAGAGTCACATGAGATCAAGAAGGGGAAAACAAAGCTATGAAGATATGATGTTCTAATGCATTGCCAAACCTGTGGATGGGAAGGAAACAATAGACCAAGTTATCCACAAGGGTTACTATAATCACAACAAGGTTTTGGAATCATAAAAGAGGTAATTTAACCAACACATATTGTATTTATTTTGAGTTTTGTTATATCCCTTATCATAGTTGCTAAGTGAACATAAATAATGTAGAGTCATGGCTAAATAGTTGGTACAAACAGTCAGAGGTGAATGTTAGATTCATAATCTTTGTATCTTCTTATCCTGAATGCAAAAACCCTAGCGAGGCCAAAACCCTCAAATCCGCCAACGCCAAGATGAGTAAGGGGAAGCTTATGAAGATGGTTGGTATAGTTCACACTGTGCAAATGGCAGTGTGAGGAGGAAGAATGTTGTTCACAACAACCACCACAGATGACAAAAGGCTTCATTGCAACCTTAAGAGAATACGGGCGAATTCTACAATCGAGGAAGTTAACATATTTAAGGATGACGTAGTTATCTGGTTTATAAGCCTCAAAGTTTAAGCTTCAATTGCTACCAATACTTGGGTTGTTAGCGGTTCTCCTCAAACAAAGAAGTTGCAAGATATTCTTCGTAGTATTATCAGCTACTTAGGGCCAGATAATTGGTACAATTTGAAGAATTTTGCTGAGTAGTTTCAGAGGCAAGCACTTAGTATTGATGAAGCTACTGCACAAGAGGACAATGATGATGATTTTGGAAGTTCAAATAAAAACATGTTTTCAATGGTTGTGTGCTGCTAGTTGCTTTTTTACTCATACTTCCTGCAACTACCAAAATTAAGTCTTCCCATGTGCTGTTTGAAATTGTGGAATGCAACCAGTGGAATAATGTAGAGTGTGTGTGCAAAAGCCTAAAGCTGCTTCATGTGTTTTAAAGGGTGTAAAGACTTTGAACACCTTCATTTATTTTGAATGTGTTAGTGTTTTATATTGTTTATTAAAACCACTAGTGTGATTCATTATTTTTTGCATGTATACGTAAATCTTCCCCGTAAGGCTTTTGTAGTCAATCTCATTTCCAACAATAAGAGTTGTAAACTCTTTTAATATACCAAGTGTGTTTTCCAAGTAGCTTGTTGCTTCTTTCTTTTCTTTCTTTCTGTTTGTCTAACTTCGTAGAGAGTGGAAAACAAATGTGAGAGGTGTGATAGAGCTCGTAAACTTATCACCCATATTTCTGGCAAAATGCAGCAGCTATGGCGTCCAACTTGGTGCAACTCTAGGTTCCCATACTGAAGAAAGCAAACTATGAAAGATGGTGCATCCAGTTCACAGCTTTGTTTGGATTACATAAGTTATGGGAGGTTATCAATATTGGGTATAAAAAGAACTCTCAAAGCCTGCGAAAGAAGGAAAAGAAGACATTGTAGGTTCTCTGTCAAGGATTAGAAGATTCAATGTTTAAGAAGGTTGCAGCAACCAACAAGCAAGTTTGGGACATTATGAACACAATTTACGAAAGAGTACATCGAGTAAAAAGAGTCTGGCTTCAATCATTAAGAGGAGATTTTGAGGTTGCTTATATGAAAGAATGGGGAAACAATTCAAATTACTACTCTCGACTACTTGAAATTATGAATGAAATGAAAAAAAAGGGCAAAAAGGTTGATGATGATTGTGTTATGAAGAAAATCCTTTGATCCCTCACATCCAACTTTGAGCATGTTGTGACTGTTATTGAAGAATCCAAAGAATTGGAAACTATGAGCGCAAAAGATCTCCGCTAGGATTCCTCTTAATTCACGAGCAACAATTCAGAAGAATGCAAGCCCCACAATGTTAGAGCAAGCTTTGGAGTGAAAACTAAATATTAACAAGTCAAGCAGAGGTCGTGGACAACATAACTCATGACGTGGGAGTTCATCCAGCCGTATTTGAAGATTAGGCAGAGAAAAAGACCGAGGCTATGCACAAAATCGAGGTCAGTCTCAAGATTGGAGATTGCTCGAGGAAAAGTACATATCCAGTGTCACAACTACAAGCAATATGGGCATTACACCAATAAATGTTCATATAAAAATGGTGAGCATAACAACATGGTAGAATCAAGTGGAAATGTTTCCATGCTAGTGAGTAACTTACAATTTTACTAGCACACCATGATTCCAATAGCCAACAAGATATTTGGTATTTGGATTCTGGTGCAAGCAATCAAATGTGTGGGAAGAAAGAGTTTTTTTTTTCGAACTCAAAGATGGGGCTTATGGATTTGAGTCTTAGTGACTCCTTAATGCTGCCAGTTGAAGGCAAGAGGAAGATCAAGATCATCCAAAAGGATGATAGATAAAATACATCTTTGATACCTATTATATACCAGGTAAGAAGATCAACATTCTGAGCATTGTTCAGTTGCTTCAGAAATGTTACATTATACATATGAAGAATATGTTTCTCACTCTCAGAAATGCAAGGAGAAAATTTATTGCACGTGTTCGAATGTCAAAGAACCGAATATTCCCATTGAATTTGAGCATAAGGATTGGAAGTTGCCACATTCATGGAAATGACATCTTTGCTTTGGCCATCTTCATTTCAATGGCCTAAAGTTGTTGTCAAGTGGAGGAATGGTTCATGGTCTACCTCATATAGAAACCACAAACCATGTATGTGAAAGTTGCATGCTTGGTAAGCAAACACGACTCTAATTCCCTTTTGGTGATGCATGGAGAGCAAAGGCATAATTGCAGTTGATGCACATAGATATATGTGGTACATTGGATCCCATGTCCTATGGAGGTAATAGGTATTTTATTACTTTCATTGATGATTTCAATAGGAAAACTTGGGTTTATTCTTTTAAGGAGAATTTGATTGCCTTAAGAGCTTTCAAGGAGTTTAATGCACTCACAAAGGCTGAAAGCAACCATAAGCTTGTGGCTGTCAAATCAGACCGAGGTGAAGAGTACACATACGAAGCTTTCCAAGCATACTGCAAGGAGCAAGGAATTAGGCATCAACTGATTGCTGTTTATACCCTACAACAAAATGGGATAGCTGAGAGGAAGAATTATACTATCCTAAACATGACAAGGTCTATGATTAAAGAGAAGAATTTTCCAAAAGAATTGTGGGCATAAGCTGTAGCTTATTCGGTTTATTTATTGAATTGATGTCCAACAAAGAGTGTCAAAAGGATGACAACACAAGAAGCTTGGTGTGGATACAAGCTAAATGTTGCACACCTAAGAGTTTTTGGGTGTGTTGCATATGCTCAAGTTCCAAAAGCCAAAATGAGGAAGCTCAATGATCGAGGCGAGAAGTGTGTGTTTGTGGGCTATAATGAAGAGTCCAAGGCATATAAGCTTTATAACCCACTACTGAAAAACTAGTGGCTAGTAAAGATGTCATCTTTCATTACACAGAACTACAATAAGTGGTTCTACATCTAGTGAAGAAAGCAACTACTTAACTCTAGTGAGGTTAAGAAGTCTCACCAAGATATATGGACAAGAAGAAGAAACCAACCTTTTCTGCTTGTATGCAGACCACGAGCTTTTCTCATTCAATGAAGCTGTGGAAGATCGTTGGAGAATAACCATGGAGGAAGAAATCCATGGCATCAAGAAGAATGGCACTTGAGAGTTAACAATGCTCCCACCAAATCAGAAGGCTATTGGTGTCAAGTGAGTGTACAAGATCAAGCCCATTGCAGATGGAAGTATGGATCAGTACAAATCTAGGCTTGTAGCAAAGGGCTACAAACAGAAGTATGTAGTGGACTATGATGATGTCTATGCTCTAATTACAAGACATGGGTAAGATTGCTAATCTCTCTTGTCACTCACAAATGGAAAATTTATCAACTAGATGTCAAGTCAACCTTCCTTAATGGAGTTATTGAAGAAGAAGTGTATGTGGAACAACTAGAATGCTTCCAAGTATAAGGAGAATAAGATAAGGTTTATCATTTGAAGAATGATTTATATGGCCTCAAGCAAGCACCACAAGCTTGGAACTCAAGGATTCACAACTACCTTCACCAAAATGAATTTTAGAAATGTCCATACAAGCATTCAGCTCACATGAAGAATGGTGCAAAAGAGGAATTTTTAATTCGTTGTCCCTATGTAGATGACTTGTTTATAGGAAACAATGAAGCAATGTTCTGTGAGTTCAAGCAATCCATGTTCAACAATTCGAGATGACTAAAAATGGATTAATGTCATACTTTCTTGGAATGAGAAGGTGAGTTTGTAAACTTAACAGTGTACAAAAGCCTCGTTAGAAGCCTAAGGTACCTTACAATCACAAGACTAGAGATAGTTTATGGTGTTGGACTCGTGAGTCTATACATGGAAACACCAAGAAAGTCTCATTGGCTGGCTACCAAGAGAATTTTAAGATACAAAAGAGGTACTCTAAACTATGGTCTGTTTTATAATTTTGGTGAAGGTGCAATAATGATTGGGGAGGTGACCAAGATGAAAGGAAAAGCACAACTGGCTATGTGTTTTTTCTAGGATCAACAACTTTCACTTGGACTTCAAAGAAGTAATCAATTGTTGCTTTGTTATCGTGTGAAGCTGAGTAAGTTGATGCAGCCTCAATCGTGTGTGAGGCAATTTGGTTAAGAAATTTGTTGAAATCCTATTCAATATGGAAGAAACAAGCATATTGATACCATGTTCTATTTTTTGATGGACCATGTGAGGCAAAAGACAATTAAGCTTGTGTACTGCCACACCAAGGAACAAGTGGCTAACATCTTCACTAAGCCATTGCCAATTGAATCATTCCGGCTACTGCGTGAAATGCTAGGAATGAAGGCGTTTTGATTTAAAAGAGAGTGTTGGAAGTTCAAATAAAAACATGTTTTCAATGGTTGTGTGTTGCTAGCTGTTTTTTTTCACTCATGCTTCCTGCAACTACCAAAATTAAAGCTTCGCATGTGTTGACCGAAATTATGGATTGCAACTAGTGGAATAATGCAGAGCGTGTATGTGTGTATGCAAAAGTCTAAAGCTACTGCATGTGTTTTAAAGAGTGTAAAGACTTTGAACACCTTCATTTATTTTGTATGTGTTAGTCTTTGTTTTGTATTGTTTATTAAAACCACTTGTGTGGTTCTTTATTTTATGCATGCATAAGTAAGTCTTCCTTGTAAGGCTTTTGTAGTCAATCCCATTTCCAGCAATAAGAGTTGTAAACTCTTTTAACATATCAAGTGTGTATTTTCCAAGCAGTTTGCTGCTCCTTTCTTTTCTTTCTTTCTGTTTGTCCAACTTTGTAGAGAGTGGAAAATAAGTGTGAAAGGTGTGATAGAGTTCTTAAACTTATCACCCACATATTTTGGTAGAGTTAATAAACTTTTAATTACCAATAGATGAGGTCCTGTAGCTTGCGGCTGGGGAGAAGGACAAGGAGAAGAATGAAGCTTCCTAGGGAATTTTAACGGAATTTTGTTTTTACCTTGTTCGTGTCTGACCATGTTTGATGGACTCTCCTTTTGATACATTGGGTCATAGTTACTCTATCTTTTGTTTAAAATTTAGTTTACTATTTTCCTAAAAAATGGTAGAAACACATCTAAAGGGTCTATCACAAATACAAAAGGACCTAAAGCAACAAAAGGACACAACAAGAAGGCGTAACTCAAAAGGAAGAGGATCGAGCTCAAATGCAAGGGTAACAACTTGTATCAAATACTTATATTGTGTTTGACCCTATATGCACTTGTATGAAATTAATAATTAGTTGTAAATTCTTTTGATGTAGGAAAGTGGTGCACATCACCATTTTGGAGCTGCTTCATCTCAAACTAGGCCACAAAGAAATTCTAAACTACAGGTGATAACAAAAATCAATTTAAAAAAAAATAATAATAAAAATCTATTGTTTAGATTACTTTTGTTGCTTTAGGTTTGCTAACATTTGTGTTGCTTTGGGTCTTAAATTGAAATAGGTGTACCGAGGTTGTCATGTGAATCAAGTCATAAGAAGGGCTAATGAAATGACATCAACCCCAACATGTTGCTGAAAAAGCAAGAACATGGAGAGTCTAACTATTATGTGTTGGAGGGCTTTCTTACTATTATTGAAGAGCTTTGGTGTTGAGATTAAGTTGTTCATTTAATAGGATTATCCTGCATAACTATGTAATTGATAGGTTTCTTTGATTTTGGCACTAGGTGCAAGATTGTTGCATATCTTTTGTGTACTTTGTTAACTTTTTTAAAACACTTGAAGTGCAAAACTAATTGTCGTAAGAATCGTTGATTTCATTTTGGTAAATTGGGCTCAAAGCCAATACTTTGCAATTATTAATTAGATTTAATGACTAATTCAAACAAAAAATGTATGGAGTGAACTAGTGGAAGAGAAGAAGCTAAAAAAAAAATAGATATTCTACATTACGGATAAATTAAAGTTCATAGGAAAATTGGCAGCTCCTTACAAGTTCAAGTAGAAAATCGACAAATATCTCTTTACATTAAGATACACTTTAATATGTGTAATCGAAAATTGGAACTTTGTGTTTATTTTAAAACCTAATTATTGTTTTTTCTTATTAAAAACCTATCTCTCCTATTTTTGTGGAAGACCACTTCCTGATTTTTTGCCCATTCTTTCCTCAGCCTCCTCAATGCTAAACTTTGGTTTTCCTTCATAAATAGTAGGGTTTTTCATCAGTCAAAAGTACAAGCAAGAAGTGAAAAAAACTGAAGCTATAAACACTTGAGTTTTTTGAGCAACTAAGGGGTAATAGTATTCAGATCTTCCTAAGTGTAAAGGAGGGTCTAGATAGAGAGATTTTGGGCTGTCTGAGGATGACGTGGTGTTAGTGAATTGTTTGCGTACATTGGGCAGAACGGTGAAACATCTTAAAGAAAGCCACCTTGTATACGAATCAACCAAAGACGGTTCTCCATTCATTAGTTCTTTATTCATTGATAATTTCGTTCGTATTTTATAGTGCAGCAACACAAACTATATTTGTTGGAAATTATATATTACAATATAAAATATTGTAATATATAATTTTAATAATTGAATGAAAAATAGTGTTAACCATATTTCTTAGAAAAGTTATGTTATTTAGTTGCATTCTCTTGTCAAATGATGTATACTTATAGATGAAAAGTTACATCTTTTTAAAAAGAAGTACTTGAGTTCTATATAAACTCATGAAACCATTATCATTAATATAGAAAATCAGAGTTAATTTTTACTCTTGAGAAATAGGGTTTCCTCACTTTGTTTCTCTCATTCTTCGTTTGTCAAAGTCCGAGTCGTGTCTTGAGAGTACGGAATATAAAGTTCGCTAGAGTCCGAAGATTGAAGTGCTTCGACTTCGAATGATAGATTGTTGAATCTTGGGAGACGAACGCCTACCGAACTACAAGCACAATAGTAGGGGTGAAATTTTGTCTTTAAGACATTGCAAGTCTCAATCTCCAAATTTGTCAGTCTTTCTTGCTTTTTCTTTGTTTATATTAATTTTCTACACATTTATATTGTGATTTTTTATGCTTATTATTGTTGAAATTCTTTTATTATTTTCATATTTTCTAATATTGCTCCAACAATGTCTACTACAAAATTGAGTATTTTATTATGCTCGTGCCAAGAAACAACATATACTAGTGAGTAGATAGCAAGGAACCCAGATTCTCTCCGGATCTAAAAAATCTGAGTCTAAGGATCAAATGATCCGGGCCGTTGAAATTAATGGCTACAATTATTATTATTTTTAGAGGACCCCCCCCCGTTTGTAGCCGTTGGATCAAATTTCAACGGCAAGATCTATTTGGGTTAATATTTGAACTTTAGGCTTTATGGTGATGGAGACCCAAGAGCACAAATACAAAGGAAGACTGGGCTCAAACAAGCTCCAACCCAAAAAATGATCTAGAAGCCTTTTTTCAAAAAAAAAAACAACGGCCACTTGCCCTTATGATGAGTGGTAAATGACAGAAGGGCAAACATCATCTTGAAATTAATACCTTTCAAGGGTATTAATGGTAAATTAAATGGTGAATCACTATCTTCAGGCTATCAACAAAAAGTGAAGCTCAGCAATTGGGCTGAAATGTCTATAAAAGCAGCAAGAAGCAATAGAGACAAGGACACTCAATCAATCAATCAAAATACATGCAAACCTTGCATCTATTAGTCTTAGAAAGCCCTTCTTTCTTCAAGTTTAGAAGCTCTAATACTTCTTTCTAGTGTTGTAGTATTGATTCCCTTTAGTTATTTCCTAGTTATTTGTCATTTTCCTTGCTCTGCAAACCTCTGTAAACATAAAGAACGGTGGCTGCAAGAGGTGGAACCTTGCCTGACAAGGTGAAATCTAACCCGACTTCCTTCTATTTGTACTTGCATGTTGTGTTTTTTTTGTTTATTGCATTTACCTTCATGTTTTATTTCTCTTTCTACTATTTTCCTTTCTAAATCTCATTTCCAGTCAAGTTTGAACTAAGCTAATTAACTTACTCTTTTCAAGTAATTAACTGCAATCTGAGAACTGAACAAAAGGGCCCTGGACTCCCTTCGACTTGAACATATGAAACTGTGAGTAAAAGTCATTATTCACAAGGGAAGAAAAAGAACTTAATGCAGACTTAACCCATCTGCGACAATCCATTGAATCAAGAAATCTAAGTAACTTGTGGTGCAAGTAACCAATTTAACTCATAACTAAAAAGAATAGTATGTTATATAAAGATAACAGTGACACGTCTAAATCCTTGTTAGTGTTGATTGCAAGCCTCAAGGCCTACATCAAAGACCCTACAAGGGCACCTTTCAAACTAACTCTGAACTCTTCTTGTGGCACACCAAGTAGCAAGAAGTTGACTGACAACCAACATCAACCAAAGTGCCATACCCCTAGGAAGCCATGTGAGGGATGCAAATCTAGCCCGAACAGGATCATTTGATCTTTAAGCTCAAATTTTTTAAATCCAGATAGGATCTGGTTTCGACAGCAAGCTACGAATTTGACGGGCAGCAAGCAAACCATTCTAATAATAAAGTGTTGCGAGTTTACAAACAGTGGAGGATCTGTTTTGTTAATTATTTTATTAATTATCGATGTTATGAAAGATATCTATCCATTGAAATTTTAGTTATATTTGATACAGCTTTTTTAATTGAGTATGTCATGGGCAGCATTATGAGAATCACTGTTTAGAACAGGTAGTACTCTTTAACTACTAAAGTAATAGTTTATATAGTGTACACGACTCAAATTTTCAAATAAAATACGTGTAATCACTTGCAAATTCACGTCTTAAGTATATAATTACACAAGTTCACGACCTATGTATGTGTATATTCCATGAAAGTGATGTTACCGTCTACATCACAAAATATTTTGGCTGAGCCAAGAATGAAGTTCGCGATCGTCATTAACAAGAACAAAAGAGCAACCCAGCTAGCAGCACTCACCAAGCTGGAAAACTTATTAGTATACATAATAAAGAAACGTTGGATCAAGGTTTAATCCAAATAAATTTAAATTTAAATAAGACAAACTACCCAATTGATTAAAAAAAAAAAAAAGAAGAAGCAGAGCAGTATGCAGCTAATTAACCTGCGACAATTACAAATATGTTGTTGGTCTATTTTACTGAGGAATTATAGAGAGGAGGTAGTGGCAAGAGAGAGAAAAGTGAGAATTTGCTGAATTCACTCCCAAAAAATATGGTTCTCCCTACAAAATCTTGATGACGAATCATATTTCGTCGGATAAAGGCTCTTTACCCGACAAATTTTTTAGTAGGTAGGGCAAAACAGGTCAACATTTAAGGTTTATCAAAAACTTTACAAGACGTAAAAGGGTCATAGGGTAAGGTTAAATTCATTGAGAAAGTTTTTGGCACCAAAAGAAATAAAATGGCTCATAATACCTGAAGTTTTGCACAACGCTTGTGTTTGTTGGCTAGGTCACCTTTACCCGATAGACATCTTCGTCAGCCACTATTTCGCATCATTGGACAAAGGCCCACGATGATGTATTAAAAAATCCAACGACAGTCTTTACTCGACGAATTTAAGAACTTTTATCATGCAATGGCGTATTCAGGTCTTAGGCTTAATTAGGTATTAGGGTTTAGGACGAACAACCTTTCCCAACGAACTTCCATCGAACTGCCACTACTATTTGTTTTGGATAAAATCTGAAGGTTGGGCCAGAGAGAAGGTCGGCTCAAACCCAAGGCCCAGAGGAAAACTTAGGAGGCAGGAAAAAGGCTTTCGGCTGGGCACAAATTACAAAGGCCACCTGCTAACCTGCCCAAAGACCACAGAAGGTAGGCTGATCAGACACTGCACAGCCCAATAAAGTACTTTACTGGTGGCATTCATGTAAAAAAGATGGTGAGTCATCACCAAACCGCATTCGGGCACAGCTGTGGCTACAGGAACCCAAGCCAAAGTCGTCTATAAAAGGAGGAAGAGGAGACAAAATTAAGGACACTCAAACAAACAAACAAAAGCCAAAACTCTGCTCAAGCCAGATTTGCCTTCAACGAAGCTGTAGTCAGCAAGCCTTCATCCCATTCGGGATAAACCTTCCCAAACCCCTGTAATAGCTCTGCTACCTTGTTCTCACTCATGGTGGTATCGATTCATTTTGTATCCTCTTTTCCCTTCTCAACCCCCCTAAAAGCTTTCAGACCTCTGACAGAGCCACAAAGATAGATTTTGTAAGAAGTTCAGCTTTAGCCGATAAGGTTCAAACTTGCCCGACTGTCTTTGCTCTGTCTTTGTCTTTTCTTTCTTTTAAAAGCACAATAACATGTTATATATTCCCAGTTATATACAAGTTATTTCCAGCAAAGTTATATTGAAAATGGGTCTTCAGCACTTAAATCCGATTTGAATATCTCGTCGGAGTTCAAATCAGATCTAGGTCTTAAGCCCGCGGGCATGTAAGCTAAAGATCAGTTTAAAAGTCCTTGACCTCAAGGCATAAAAAAGAACTCTATGTGGACTTAACCCATCCACGACAATCCTTGATAAGCGAGAAGTCCAAAGTTACTTGGGGCGCAAGTAATCAATCTATTTCTCCGTTTTATTGCTATTATATCTTGATTCGTAGAAAGGGCTTAAACATGGAGTGAATTCTGATAGAAAGCCTCAAGGCCTACACCTAAGGCCCCACGAAGGCATCTATTTGGATTCATTCCATGTTGCGGTCTAGTTGGTCCAAGTATAAGGATTAACTCTGATGGGAAGCCTCAAGGCCTACACCTAAGGCCCCACAAAGGCACTCATTTGGGTTCGTCCTACCTCTTGGATTCAAACAATCAAAGTATAATGGTGATAAGACTCCGGCAACCATAAAGACCAAATATGATACGTCCAAGCGCTGGTTTAGTTTGACAGGAAGCCTCAAGGCCTATACCTAAGGCCCCACAAAGGCACCTGTTATATCTAACCTAGTCTCTCGGGCGTATACGTATTCAATCACAAGCTTAACATCCATTCGACATCTGCCATATTGAAGATGGTAGTGGCACGCCTGAGCACGACAAAGTTAATCTTGATTGTGAGCCTTAAGGCCTACACCTAAGGCCCCATGAAGGCACCCTTTCAAATTAACTCTGTCCTTCTCTTTCAGAACTGCCCGACGAGCCTTGCCCGAAGCGTGTCTTGCCCGACCAAGATCTGCCCGACAAAGGCTTGCCCGATTGAGCCCGAGAAGAAAGCAGAAGTACGACAGATACTCTCAACCGACGCCATTCTCCCAGGGGAGCTGTGTGCTCGTCCGCCAGGAGATTCCTGCGACGAACATAGTTTTGGCACGCCCGGTGGGATCCAGATCTGAAGATAAAGATAAACATGCCAGAAGACCTACAGAATACATTGTTTCAAATGTTACAGAGATTGAATGAAGCCTCCCTAGGCTCTAAAAGTGAGACGGATTTGGCTCCTCCCAAAGAAGAAAGACACAGAAGTCCCCAACCAGATGAAGTAGTCATAATCAACCCTGTGTTGCCCTTTTCCGAAGCCCCAGTAAACAAGCTCAACATGACTTGGGCAGAGAAAGGAAAAAGGAAGATTATAAGGGAAGAAGAAGAAGGGAGACTAGCCAAACGACCTATGGAAGGGATAGGCAAACCATCCGAGTACCCAAAGGCTGCCATAATCAAAGGGCTGGTTATGTGTAGCAAATGCCAGTGTAAGTGTGAACTTGAGATTCCCCCAGCTGGAGTCCTTATTGATCACGAGTTGATCAGAAGAAAAGAAGAAGATGCAAAAAGAGAGGCCCGCGAAAAGCTTAAGCAGGCAACGAGAAAAGATACTTCCCGAAGCGTTTTTCAACGTTTGGGAGGTGATTCCCAACCCAAGGCGTTGTCAGAAATATTTCGAAATCATGAAGTTTCTGACGAGGCAGAGGACATGGAGGCCAAACTCCGACGAAGTACAGAGCAACTTCAAAATGGCCAAAGGGGGAGGGAAGCCAGAAGAACTGATGGGATAGCTAATCCTGTTAAGAAAGCAACTCCTGCGTATCGTGGGCGGAAATGGTATGTAGTTGGTAAAGATGGGCAGCCCACCAAACCAATGGGAGCATCCATGGTCAGAAGGGTTCAAAGGCAACACAAAGCCTACATGAATTCCTTGATGACCCCCACCACCTCTGAAGCCTCAAAAAATCAAAAGCCGGAGAGGGCAACATCTGGAGGAAGTAGCCAGCTTCGTTGGCGAAGCAAGAAGGAGGTAGAGAAGGCTAACAGCAAAACAGAAGGGGTGGGGAATCATGTGCCACAAAGCCAACATCCTGGGAAGTATAGGATCTTAAGAAGGGCTCAGGAGGATCTAACTATGATGCCAACACCTGGTTGGAAGCCAGGGCCCGCTCATGAAGAAACTATTGCACTGGAGAGGAGATCAACATTTCTACCTTTGGATCCGTTTGGTGAAGTTCCAGAACAGACGCTGTACGGAGACGTGAACCAGCCACGACAGGAAGGGATACCAGAGCCCTTACTACCAGCCGATGCAATGGCCTGGTTAGACGAGTTCATGGAGCACATTGGGGGCAAGAATGAGGACCTGCTCGAGCCCAGTAACTTCCATATTAACATGACGTATGTATTATCCGCCATGTTTGGCGCCAGGCCTGATCAGCCCGCTACCATGGAGGGTGATTATTTAACAACTGAGCCGATGATGGCTCACGTCAATGTGGAGGTAGTGACAGAAGGGGACTCAGGCGAAGTTGAATCCTCAAAAGTACCTAAAGGTGGTCCTTTACGAATTTACACGGATAAAATGGTGTTCAACCGCCCAAGTGTTTCATTGGAAGACCACCTAAGGCCTATATACGTATCAGCTCATTTGGAAGGTGTACCTTTCAAAAGGATTTTGATTGATGGAGGAGCAGCTGTTAACATATTGCCGGCCAAGCAGATGAAGAGGATGGGGAAAAGTACTGAAGATCTTAGCCCCACAGATCTTACAGTCTCGAGCTTTTCAGGTGTCATCACCAGGACTCATGGGATATTACCTTTGGAGGTAGATCTGGGGTCCAAGAAGATAATGTTGGCGTTCTTTGTAGTAGACTGCACTTCTACTTACGGGGCTCTACTTGGGAGAGATTGGATTCATCAAAGTTTGGCCATACCTTCTACTCTCCATTAACAAGTGGCTGTATACCACGAGGTAGGTACTGAAGGATCAAGCTTTTGGGAGGTGGTAGAGGCCGAATCATGGCCATTCCTCCCTTCAGCTAATGTTGCAGAAGCAAGTTTTTACAATCCCAACGTGGGAATTTTGAAATGTTTAGGAGCTGATGAGAACGGCCGCCCTACCAAGGTGACGGCCCGAAAGCTTCTGGAACAAGGGGTGCTCCTTGCCAAGGAGGAGTGGGAGATACCCTGTCTTATACCAAACTCCCTATACCATCAATGATCGGACAGAAGAAGAAAGATCAGGTCATGGCAGTCAGATCCCTGATTAAAAGATTGTTGATGTATGGAAAGGGAAGAAGACACGAAGAAAGGCTCTTGGGTAAAGAAGAGCAGGAGTGGCAGGGGAAAGTTTCTACCAGCCAGCAAGAAAATGAGGAAGAATCTTGCACAGAGGAATTAGATAAGGCCATTCAAATGGCCGAATGCATCTGCGATATAGACGAGCCAGACGATCTGCCCGAGAACCCGGAGTTGGTTGAGTTTTTGTGTGCAGAACCTAATAAACCACCACCAGAAGTCCAGGATCCGTTGGAAGTTATTAATCTAGGTACAGAAGAGGATCCGAGACCAATTCAAATCAGCGGTTTATTAGGGAGTGAAGATCGGGCCAAGATTATCTCTCTTTTGCAAGAATTCAAAGATTGTTTTGCTTGGCATTACACCGAGATGCCAGGGTTAGACCCAGTCTTGGTGGAACATAGAATGCCCATTAAGGAAGGATATAAACCTGTCAAGCAAGCACCACGGAGGATGTCAAAAGAGATAGAAGAAAAAGTCAAAGAAGAAATTGAGAGGCTGGTGAAAGCTGGCTTTATCAGGCCAGCCAAATACGTGGAATGGTTAGCCAACATCGTACCCGTTTTGAAAGCTATAACAAAAGCAGTACGATGTTGTGTTGATTATAGGAATATTAATAGCGCCACACCAAAAGATGAATATCCCATGCCCATGGCTGATTTGTCCATAGATGTTGTGGTAAAACATAAAGTTTTATCGTTTATGGATGGAAATGCCGGTTACAATCAAATAAAGATGGCGCCATAAGATATTCATAAGACAGCTTTTCGATGTCCTGGTCATGTGGGAGCATATGAATATCTGGTCATGCCATTCGGGCTCAAAAATGCGGGCGCCACATATCAAAGGGCAATGAATGCCATTTTTCATGATTTAATTGGCCAAAGCATGGAGGTGTATATTGATGACATTGTGGTGAAATCTAAGACAGAAAAGCAGCATCTCGTGGACCTCAAGCAAGCATTGATGAGGATGCGGATCCACAAGTTGAAGATGAATCCAAAGAAATGCGCTTTTGGAGTAAGAGCGGGCAATTTCTTGGGATTCCTGGTGCATCAGAGAGGTGTGGAGGTGGACAAAAATAAATCTCGGGCAATATTAGAGTCACTTCCGCCTACCAACAAAGTACAGCTTCAGAGACTGCTGGGTAAAATCAACTTCTTAAGAAGATTCATTGCCAATTTGGCGGGCAAGATCCAGCCGCTAACTCCGCTACTGAGATTAAAAGACAGGGAGAATTTTGAATGGGGGCCGACCCACCAGCAAGCTTTTGACAGCATCAAGACTTACTTAACTTCCCCACCAGTGCTGGCGCCACCTTAAATGGGAAAACCATTGAAGTTGTATATTTCTGCATCGGGCAAATCAATTGGGAGTCTGTTAGCCCAGAATAATGAAGGAGGAAAGGAACAGGCCGTGTATTACCTCAGCAGAATTCTGACCGAAGTAGAGACAAGATATTCTCCGGTGGAGAGATTATGTTTGGCTCTATACTTTACTGCTATCAAGCTAAGGCATTACATGCTGCCCTGTCATGTGCACATTATCGCCAAAACTGATGTGATAAAGTATATGTTGTCAAAGCCCATGCTAGCAGGGATGATCGGGAAGTGGATTCTAGCTTTATCAGAATTCAGTTTTCAATATGTACCCCAGAGGGCAGTCAAAGGCCAGGCGATTGCTGACTTCCTGACTGAACATCAGGAGCCTCAAAGCGAGGAAATTAATATCCCGGGAAGTTTAGAAGTTGCTAATGTTTGGATCCCGCCAAGAAGTGATGTTTCGGGCAAAGAAGATTGGATCCAGCAAGAGATTAGGAGAATAGCAGGTCTTTGGATTACACCTTGGAAGCTATATTTTGATGGATCCTACACTCAGAAGGCAGCAGGAGCTGGAATTGTGATTATAAACCCTCAATGGGTTTATCATTATTATTCCTTCCTACTTGATTACCAAGAAAACACCAATAATCGGGCTGAGTATGAGGCGTTGATTATCGGCTTGGAAATCCTGATGGACTTGGGGGCAACAGAAGTAGAGATCTTTGGTGACTCAGAGTTAGTGATAAATCAATTGAATGGTGAGTTCAAATGCAGACATATCACTATGGCAGGGTACTATATGGCGGCAACACAACTGCTGAATTTGTGGGAATCAGAGATATCAGTCAATCACATTCCTAGGGGGTTTAACTTGGCAGCCAATGAAATGGCGCAACTAGCTTCAGGAGTGCCAATGCAAGAAAGGAAGTTTGGTGTTGATGTTGAGATCCAAACAAGAAACCTTCCTTCTATCTTAGATCGGGGGTTCAGTTTGGATGTAATGATTCTAGAGACCGAGGTGGAAGATTGGAGGACACCTATTACTCAGTATCTGAAAGACCCCTCTTCACCCACAAGTAAGAAGAATAGGCAGCAAGCAACCAAGTATGTCTTGTGGACAAAAAACCTGTTGAGAAAGACCCCAGATGGGTTGTTATTAAAATGCTTAGGCCAAGAGGAGTCCATGAGAGTAATGGCCGAAGTACATGAGGGAATATGTGGAGCCCATCAAGCGGGATCAAAGATGAGATGGCTACTCAGAAGGTATGGTTATTTCTGGCCCGACATGGAAAAAGATTGTAAGTCCTATGCCCGCGGATGTGAAGAATGTCAGAGACATGGACCTCTCCAGCACGTACCATCATACCTCTGAATCCAGTGGTCAAACCTTGGCCGTTCCGCGGATGGGCAATGGACTTCATCGGGCAGATCTATCCAGCCTCTAGTAAAGGGCATACTTTCATAATTGTGGCAACGGATTACTTCACCAAGTGGGTAGAAGCATCGGCAGTAAAATCTATAACTTCAGCCGTGGTCAAGAATTTTATTGAGACCAAGATCCTGCACAGGTATGGGGTGCCCAAAACTATAGTAACAGATCGTGGGCCATCTTTTATTTCAAAGGAGGTTGAGGAATTTGCAAGCAAGTACAAAATAAAGATGATCCAATCCAGTCCATACTACCCTCAGTCAAATGGGCAAGCAGAGGCTAGCAACAAGATCTTGGTCAACATTATTAAAAGGATGGTGATTGATAGTCCAGAAAAGTGGCATGAGATGCTAGGAAACACGTTGTGGGCATACAGGACTTCCAAAAGAGCAGGGACAGGCACAACACCTTATGCCTTGACTTTCGGGCAAGATGCAGTGCTCCCTATGGAAATCAACGTCAGTTCTGTAAGAATTCAAAACTAGTTTGGGCTGCATAGTGCAGAATATATCGAAGCCATGTGTCAAGGTATTGAAGATCTGGATGCAGCCCGAATTGAAGCCTTGAATCAGATTTAGGAAGGAAAGATTGCTGTTGCCCGAGCTTATAACAAAAGGGTGAAGTTAAAATCTTTCAAGGAAGGAGATCTAGCGTGGAAAACGGTCCTCCCGCTAGGCGCTCAGCTGCGTGGCTTCGGGAAATGGAGCCCGACGTGGGAAGGTCCTTTTATTATTAGTCGGGTTTTGAACAAAGGGGGATATTATCTAGCAGACCTCGAAGGCAATGAGCAGAAACACCCTATTAATGTAAAATTCTTAAAGAAATATTGTCCTATATTATGGGATGTTAGGGATTGCTATATCGAAGAGGGAACAGAGTGAGGCGGACCTCAGAGATTTACATGCGATATTTGGTTCATCCAAACATTTAAAGAGGGCAGGGATGCAGAAATTGATAAAATATTTATTTCATGTCGACAAATTGATGGGATTACAAGATACCAAATCTCATTTATTACAGTTGATCTTCTCTGAAAGGGTTGGTGTCTTCAGCTGGTTTCCCGCTATCTTCTTGGTTGAAACCCGATCAGGTGATCGGGTTGTGCGGCCAACATGAGCTTGGCAGAGGATCCTCCTACAAGATCTTCACCATGTATGATGGTGAAGCCCGACTTATCACCACAAGTTGTGGGAGGATAAGTCATCAAGAAGAGGCCGCCTGACCAAGGGTGTTGGAGGTAGAAGGGTGGTCGACCAATGGTGTTGGAGGTAGCAATCCTCAGGTGAAAAACTCTCTTTTTTCTCGCGAAAGGGAAGTTTTAGGAAACTCCACTCAAAACCAGAAGAACCCATTTCTCAGTGAGAAGACAGAGGGATTCAGAATGGATGAAGTTTGAAGGTCAGAATGAAGAAGAAGTGATGATTTGAAAAGGGTTTCCAAAAGCCAGAATTTATAGAGAACCAGAGAGCAGTTTAAAGGTCGCGAGAAGTTCAAAGGGCACGCATGCTAGTATTCAATTAATGTTGGCGCTTGGGATCCCAACCTTAACACCAATTGAAGGGGGCACTGTTTGGGATAAAATCTGAAGGTTGGGCCAGAGAGAAGGTCGGCCCAAACCCAAGGCCCAGAGGAAAACTTAGGAGGCAGGAAAGAGGCTTTCGGCTGGGCACAAATTACAAAGGCCACCTGCTAACCTGCCCAAAGACCACAGAAGGTAGGCTGATCAGACACTGCACAGCCCAATAAAGTACTTTACTGGTGGCATTCATGTAAAAAAGATGGTGAGTCATCACCAAACCGCATTCGGGCACAGCTGTGGCTACAGGAACCCAAGCCAAAGTCGTCTATAAAAGGAGGAAGAGGAGACAAAATTAAGGACACTCAAACAAACAAACAAAAGCCAAAACTCTGCTCAAGCCAGATTTGCCTTCAACGAAGCTGTAGTCAGCAAGTCTTCATCCCATTCGGGATAAACCTTCCCAAACCCCTGTAATAGCTCTGCTACCTTGTTCTCACTCATGGTGGTATCGATTCATTTTGTATCCTCTTTTCCCTTCTCAACCCCCCTAAAAGCTTTCAGACCTCTGACAGAGCCACAAAGATAGATTTTGTAAGAAGTTCAGCCTTAGCCGATAAGGTTCAAACTTGCCCGACTGTCTTTGCTCTGTCTTTGTCTTTTCTTTCTTTTAAAAGCACAATAACATGTTATATATTCCCAGTTATATACAAGTTATTTCCAGCAAAGTTATATTGAAAATGGGTCTTCAGCACTTAAATCCGATTTGAATATCTCGTCGGAGTTCAAATCAGATCTAGGTCTTAAGCCCGCGGGCATGTAAGCTAAAGATCAGTTTAAAAGTCCTTGACCTCAAGGCATAGAAAAGAACTCTATGTGGACTTAACCCATCCACGACAATCCTTGATAAGCGAGAAGTCCAAAGTTACTTGGGGCGCAAGTAATCAATCTATTTCTCCGTTTTATTGCTATTATATCTTGATTCGTAGAAAGGGCTTAAACATGGAGTGAATTCTGATAGAAAACCTCAAGGCCTACACCTAAGGCCCCACGAAGGCATCTATTTGGATTCATTCCATGTTGCGGTCTAGTTGGTCCAAGTATAAGGATTAACTCTGATGGGAAGCCTCAAGGCCTACACCTAAGGACCCACAAAGGCACTCATTTGGAACCTCTTGGATTCAAACAATCAAAGTATAATGGTGATAAGACTCTGGCAACCATAAAGACCAAATATGATACGTCCAAGCGCTGGTTTAGTTTGACAGGAAGCCTCAAGGCCTATACCTAAGGCCCCACAAAGGCACCTGTTATATCTAACCTAGTCTCTCGGGCGTATACGTATTCAATCACAAGCTTAACATCCATTCGACATCTGCCATATTGAAGATGGTAGTGGCACGCCTGAGCACGACAAAGTTAATCTTGATTGTGAGCCTTAAGGCCTACACCTAAGGCCCCATGAAGGCACCCTTTCAAATTAACTATGTCCTTCTCTTTCAGAACTGCCCGACGAGCCTTGCCCGAAGCGTGTCTTGCCCGACCAAGATCTGCCCGACAAAGGCTTGCCCGATTAAGCCCGAGAAGAAAGCAGAAGTACGACAGATACTCTCAACCGACGCCATTCTCCCAGGGGAGCTGTGTGCTCGTCCGCCAGGAGATTCCTGCGACGAACACTATTTGTTTCAATTATGGAGGTCTAGGAATAGTAATGGTGGTAAAAATCAGAGGAGTAAGTGCGAGAGGAGGAAGGAGCGGTAGCCACTTTGTGGGGGTTTCACAACGTACATCTATAAGATATCTAATGGTACTGTTAGAACTAGTGGTAGCCAACAATCAAACATGTTTGCATATACTTCGAGATCTCGTACACCAAAAATCACCAAAAAAAAAACCTTTGGAGATTAGATAATAAGACAAAATCATTCGACGGTTAGAAAAGGAAAATCATGATTTAACGGTCGTTTTAACTTCGATTTTGTTGATTTTTTACATATCCTCAACCCTAGAAGAACATGATGAACGAACCCAAACATCAATTTAAAATATTTACACTAGTGATACAACAAAAACTTATATTCTACTTAACGGAAGTATAAAATAAACTCTAAGTGTTTTGAAATCCATTCTTTTGACGAGACACATATTCTACGAAATTAAGTTCAACTATCCAACAACAAACATGTTTTCATATACTTTGAGATCTCCTATGCCAAAAAAAGTTTGGTGTTTAAGTGAAGGGACAAATCCTTTGATGGTTAGATACGAAAAATTACAATTTAAAGGTCGTTTTAATTCTGATTTTGTTGATTTTTTACAAATACAATCCTCAGCCCTAGAAGAATACGACAAATGAACCCGATTATCAATTAAAATATTTACACTAATGGATACAACTAAAGCTTCCCTAGAATAAACTTTAAGTGTTTTGGAATCCACTCTTTTGATGAGAAACGTATTCTACGAAACTAGTTTGCATGATCCAACCGACAAAGATGTTGCATATAATTCGATGTCTCCTACCCCAAAAATCATAAAAGTTCGGAGATTACGTCAAAATCATTCAAAGGTTAAGAAACAAAAAATCAGGATTTAGCAATCATTTTAAACTATGATTTTGTTGATTTTTTTAAAAAGCCCCCACTTGAGAGTAAAACCACACACTAAATACCAAATCATCAAATTTTGATGATCCTTTGAATTATTGATCAAAATTTGAGATTTTTTTTTTTAAATGTGTCCGAAGGAAACTGTGTATATATCAGGTCAACTTTCAAAGTTTCGTTGAGTAGTAGCACAATTTTGTCGAGCAAAGTAAAAAATAAAAATAAAAAATCACCGCCACCCCAACCCAAATTTTTCCCAAAAAACATTTTGCCCCATAAAAATAGGTAACCTGGTGAAGTATTTAAAAATTTCGTCGAGCACACTATTCCCCACCAATTATTTCACCAAAATAAAATATTTCAGAGGACCTTGCTTGACGAACTATTAGGGTTTGCCCGACGAACTTTTAGGTTTCAACATGTATCATAATTTCAAAGGCCTTTTCCCGACAAACCTTCAGTCGGGCAAAGTTATAAAATGTTACAAACCCCCAGACCTTTCTTCTTTCTTCCTACTCGCGCTGTGTTTGTGCAAGCTCTCTCTCAAACCTCTGTCTCTCTCTTTCTCTCTCTCTAACCTCTCTGTCTCTCTAACCTCTTTCTCTTAAACCTCCATCCAACCCCGTGAGAGGGGCCAAGGTAGTGGGGTGAGGCAATGGTGGTGGTCTAGAGGACGAGTTGTGGGTGGGTGAGCGGTTACAGGGGTGTTTTGATGTGGGTACGGTGGTGTGGGTGGGGGTTTCGGGGTAAAATTGTAAAATGGTGAAATTTGATTTTGGGTGGTTAGTTTGTGAAATTGTAAAATGGTGAAATGGTTAAATGTTTGTGAAATTGTTCAAAAATGTGAAAATTGTAGTAAAGTGATGAAAATTTGTGAAATGGTAATAAATTTAAGAAAATTTGTGAAATTTGTAGGAAAATATGAAAATTTTATGAAATTGTAGTAAAGTTGTGAAAAATGAATTGTTATTAGTGTTAGAATATATATAGAATGAATGGTTGAGATGTTGACAAGTGTAATGAGATTACATGTTATGTTGGATAGTTTGTTAAGATTACATTTTCTGTTGTATAGTTTGTTAAGAGTGTGAAAGGGACTATAAATACTACAACATGTAATATCTTTCTCATTAAGTAATATACAGAAATTCAATACACTTCTTCCCTCTCTTTTCTATACCTTCTTCTACAAGATATAATTGTAGTGAGATCTTCTTGGTTTATCATGATTAACATGGTATCCTTCGTCGTCTTTGCTAGCGCAACAACCGATCCGCAATAAGCTTCCGCTCATTAACTTCGTCTGCTCTGTGATTGATCTTCTTCTCTCTTTTGGGTTGTTATTTCTTCTGTGATCGTCAAGAATCCAGGTTTCTGTGGTTATACGACTGATCACTCTTCGTCTTCTTCATCCGTGGTGTTTCTGCACTCCAGGTGTTTGTTTGATTGCTTCAACCAAGAAATTTCTTTTTCTTCTGAAAAATGGTAACTGCTTCGCAACTTCAGATTTTACAGTCTCCGATTACTGCTTTAATCTCTTCTGTTTCTTCATCTGTGAATGTGAAATTGTATGAAGCAAATTACTTGAATTGGCATTTTCAAATGGAATTACTGTTAGAAGGATATGGCATTATGGGTTTTGTTAATGGGTCAAATCCCTGTCCTGGTCAGTTTTCACCGTCTGTTTCTACAAACTCTTATAGTTCTTCGTGTACTCTTGAAACTGATGAGTATAAAGTGTGGAAAATGCATGATAGGGCTATTATGCAATTGATTACTGCTACCTTGTCTCCTATTGCTGTTTCGTGTGCAATTGGTAGTTCTTGTTCTAAAGATTTGTGGACAAGATTGAAGGAACATTTCTCGACTGTGTCCAAGACTAGTGTGTTTCAGTTGAAGTCTGATTTACAGAATATCAAGAAAGGTACCAGTACTGTCTCTCAGTATCTTCAGAAAATTAAAGAATCCAGAGATTACTTATCTGCTGCAGGAGTGCATTTTGAAGATGAAGATTATTTTAGCACTCAATGGTTTACCATCTGAGTATAACACTTTCAGATGTGTAATTCGAGGCCGCGAGAGTGTCATTTCACTCAAAGAGTTTAGGGCACAATTGCTTGCTGAAGAGGCTATTCTTGAGACTACTTCTACTCCACCTTTCCTGTCTGCTATGTTGGTTGATGCTAGTAATAAAAGTCCATCTTTTCAGGCAAGTACCTCTCAGGGCACCAACTATCAAGGCAACAATACTCAGGGCCCTTCTTGTCCTGGTAACATCTATCAAGGGCATACTCCTGGCAGCTATCAAGAGAATAATTTTGGGAATTATCAAGGCAATCATTCTGGTCAATCCAGTTTTTTCTTCAAGCCTTATAATCATAACAAAAACAAAGGAAAGGGCAAGATTTATCAGGGTAATAAGTTTGTCTATTCTAAATCAAATTTGCCTACTCAAACTCATGTTTTCCCAGTTCCCACTCCTGGTCTTCTTGGTCAGGTTCCTATGCCTGCATATGGTGGATATCCTGGTTCTTATATTTCATGTCAGTTATGCAATCAAGATGGTTATACTGCTCCATATTGTTACAATGTATCTCGAGATAAACCCAAGTGTTTCATTTGTGGTAAATCCAATCACACTGCTCAGTATTGCTTTCACAGAGACAAAGTCCATCAGTTTCAATCACAGTTTCAGCAGCAATTCCCAATACCTGTTGGTCACTCAACCTCTCAGGTTCCTATGCCTGCATATGGTGGATATCCTGGTTCTTATATTTCATGTCAGTTATGCAATCAAGATGGTTATACTGCTCCATATTGTTACAATGTATCTCGAGATAAACCCAAGTGTTTCATTTGTGGTAAATCCAATCACACTGCTCAGTATTGCTTTCACAGAGACAAAGTCCATCAGTTTCAATCACAGTTTCAGCAGCAATTCCCAATACCTGTTGGTCAATCAACCTCTCAGAATCCTATGCACGCTATGAATACAGTACTTTCTCAGTCCTCATTAAGTGTTCCTGGCATGTCATCTCAACCATCTAATTCTCAAGTGTGGTTGACTGATTCGGGTGCCACTAATCATATGACTTCTGAGTTTGGTAATCTTTCTTTGGCCACTCCTTATCCATCAACTGAGATGGTACACACTGCAAATGGTGAAGGTCTGAATATTTCTCACATTGGTAACACTGTAATTCAAACTCCATTGCAGCCACTTAAACTCAATTCAGTTTTATATGTTCCCAAGTTATCTCAGAATCTATTATCTGTTCATAGAATCTGCTTAGATAACAATTGTTGGCTGATTTTTGATGCTTTCAATTTCTGGATTCAGGACAAGGCCACAAGGAGGATGCTATACAAAGGAGTGTGCAGTAATGGTCTCTACCCAATTTCATCCTTGTCTAATGTCAATTCCTTTCAACTTCAACCCTTAGCTTTGCTTGGTCAGCTTGTTAACTCTACTATTTGGCATAGCCGACTAGGTCATTCCTCCAACCCTATTGTTTCCTTAATCCTCAGAAAAGCTAATATTCCCTGTACTCATGATAATTTCCCTGTAATGTGTCAAAGCTGCTTAGAAGGCAAGTTTTGTAAACTGCCATTTCAGTCCAGTGTCAATAAAGCTGCAAATCCTTTTGATGTACTGCATAGTGATATATGGGGACCATCACCTTGTGTTTCCTTAGATGGTTTTAAATACTATGTCACTTTCATTGATGAGTGTACAAGATATTGTTGGATCTTTCCATTAATGAATAAATCAGATCTGTTTGATATCTTCTGTGTCTTTCACTCTTTCATACTTACTCAGTTTTCCACATCACTTAAAATTTTGCAAAGTGATGGGGGTGGGGAATATATGAGCAATAGGTTTCAATCTTTTCTCAAAACAAAGGGTATTACACATCAAATTTCATGTCCCTACACCCCTGAACAGAATGGCTTAGCAGAACGAAAACATAGGCACCTTGTTAAAACTACAGTGTCTTTGCTACAATCATCTCAATTACCATCTCAATTCTGGTCATTTGCTGTTCAAACTGCAAACTATTTGATTAATAGGATGCCATCTCCTGTGTTACAGAATCAATCTCCTTTTGAAATGTTGTTTGGTGTAGTTCCTTTGATATCTCACTTAAAGATTTTTGGATGTGAATGTTTTCCTTTGCTTAAACCCTACAATAGTTCCAAATTGCAACCTAAAACCATGAAATGTGTGTTTTTAGGTTATGCCTCCAAGTATAGAGTTATATATGCTATGCAGTCCCAAATCACAAGTTTTATATATCCAGACATGTGATATTCAATGAGCAAGAATTTCCATATCAATCTTTATTGGCAGTAGATACACCACATGCCCTGCCCAATACACAATCTTCCATTTCTTTACCTTTACCAGTTGTGAATTTTGACAACGAAATTGTTTCTTCAATACCAAGTATTCCTGTCTCTACACATCCCGAGTCTCCCATACTTTCATCAATCCCAGAGTCTAATCCTCCAGATATCTCCAATGCTGCACACTCATCTTCTCAAATCCCTGTGGTCCTTGATTTCCGACCTGACAGTCTTCAAGTCATTTCTTCAGTACCATCCTTGAATCTGCATCCAATGCAAACAAGGAGTAAGAGTGGCATTGTTAAGAAAAAGGTCCTTCTCACTACTGTGGAAGATTTTGGAGGTATTGATCTCAATCTTACTGAACCATCCACTTATAAATCTGCACTTAAGATTCCTGTGTGGATGAGTGCTATGAAGGAAGAATTAAGTGCTTTGTCTAAACAAGGAACATGGAGTTTAGTGCCTTTACTAGCACATAAGAACTTGGTTGGTTGTAAATGGATTTTTAAGATAAAGAAACATGCAGATGGTTCTATAGCTAGACATAAAGCTAGACTTGTGGCACAAGGTTTTAGTCAAGAACCTGGCTTGGATTATGGAGAAACTTTCAGCCCCGTGGTGAAACCAACAACAGTAAGGCTCATTTTATCCTTAGCTGCTCAGTTTGATTGGCCTTTAAGGCAATTAGATGTCAAAAATGCTTTTTTGCATGGAATCCTTCAAGAGGAAGTTTATATGGCCCAACCACCAGGTTTTCTTGATCCCCATCATCCTGAATTGGTTTGTAAACTGCACAAATCATTGTATGGTCTTAAGCAAGCTCCTCGAGCTTGGAATGAGCGCTTTACTGCTTTCCTGCCATCTATAGGGTTCAAAGACACATACTTAGACTCCTCACTTTTTGTCAAGACAGCTGGTTCTTTTATTGTGATATTGCTCCTGTATGTAGATGATATTATCATCACATGAAGCAATTCTGAGGTTATTTAACAAGTTATTGACTCCCTCACTTCTGAATTTGATCTCAAGGACCTTGGTGATTCGCATTACTTTCTGGGAATTCAAATTACAAGGACTTCTCAAGGATTGTTTTTATCTCAAACAAAGTACATACAAGATTTGTTGCAGAAAACTGAGATGTTTGACTCAAAGTCCTGTGATACTCCATGTCTTCCCTATAACAGGCTGCTTAAGGATGATGGATAGTTATACAATAATCCAACTCTATACAGAAGTGTGGTGGGTGCTCTTCAGTATCTCACTTTTACACGACCTAATATTGCATTTTCCGTGCATCAGGTGTGTCAATTCATGCAAGCCCTTATGATTTCTCATTTTACTGCAGTCAAGCGTATCTTACGTTACTTAAAAGGGACAATGAAGGTTGGAATGTCTTACTCTAAGGGTGATTTGAGCCTTACTGCATACAATGATGCAGATTGGGCTGGGGACCCGAATGATAGACGATCTACCACTGGATTTATTGTCTTCTTGGGATCAAATCCAATCTCCTGGAGTTCAAAGAAACAACAAACTGTCTCCAGATCATCCACAGAGGCTGAGTACAGGACACTGTCCACAACTGCTGCAGAATTGGATTGGATTCGACAACTCCTCACGTTTCTGCAGGTTTCCATCTCTGTTCCTCCCAGATTGTTTTGTGACAATCTTTCGGCCATTGCCTTATCTCTAAATCCAGTGCAACATCAGCGTACAAAGCACATAGAAGTGGATGTTCACTTTGTTCGAGAGAGAATTGCTAAGAAGCAGCTCCTGGTGCAGTTTGTGAATTCACGGGAACAATATGCTGATATACTGACAAAGGGCTTAAGTGCTCCTTTGTTCCTTACACATTGTTTCCATCTCATGTTAGGTTTATCCAAACATGACATTGCGGGGGGATGTTAGAATATATATAGAATGAATGGTTGAGATGTTGACAAGTGTAATGAGATTACATGTTATGTTGGATAGTTTGTTAAGATTACATTTTCTGTTGTATAGTTTGTTAAGAGTGTGAAAGGGACTATAAATACTACAACATGTAATATCTTTCTCATTAAGTAATATACAGAAATTCAATACACTTCTTCCCTCTCTTTTCTATACCTTCTTCTACAAGATATAATTGTAGTGAGATCTTCTTGGTTTATCATGATTAACAATTAGCACTCCACAAATCTCATTTTGCATTCCAAACTTTTTATAATTAGAAAGAAAAATACACTTGTGAGAAGTGTAGAATGAGATTTTTGGAGTGCTAATAATAGTTCTTTAATTATAAAAATATGTGAAATTATGATTCTTTTCACAAAATGTCTTCATGTTTGATCACCAGTGGCTTCTGCTCTAATCAGAGTGAGTGGCCGACCCCTAGTGCCACCCAAGCAGCAACTGCCGAGTTGGCGACTAATATAAAATATTTGAATCCAATATATTTGATTGAATTGATCTGCTGCAATTGCAGCAGAACTTATATACAAGTTTACTACAAACGCATGCAATAAACAAAGATCAGAAAGTGGCATCCATGTTGTCTATGTTCAAGCAGTCAGTAATCACATGCAATGCCTTGCTGTCCACGTTGATAATGCATCTACACATGCTAACCTAGCTGTGAAGGAATGATCATATTCCTTCTGTCCATATTCCTTCTGCCGTAGGAATAGAATACATTTAACACTCCCCCTCAAGTTGGAGTGTGGATATCAATAACACCCAACTTGCTAAGATGTGAATGGAAGGAAGGTGCTCTCAGTGGCTTTGTAAATATGTCTGCTATTTGACGTCCCGTCTGCACATGAGACGTCTCGATCTCTCCCTTCTGGATCCTTTCACGGACAATATGACAATCCAGCTCTATGTGTTTGGTTCGTTCATGATACACAGGATTCGCTGCAATATGTAGAGCAGCTTGATTGTCACAAAACAACCTTGCCGGCTCAGAGTGATTTACACGCAAATCATTCAACAAATTCCTCAGCCAAGTAAGCTCACAAGTGGTTGCAGCCATGGAGCGATATTCGGCTTCTGCTGAAGATCTAGCCACCGTGACTTGTTTTTTACTTTTCCACGATACAAGTGATTTACCAAGGAAGATGCAAAAACCTGTCACTGATCGTCGTGTGATCGGACATCTAGCCCAATCCGCATCACAGTAGCTAATCAAATTAAGTTGATTCTCCGTAGGAAATAGTAACCCTTGTCCTGGTGCTTCTTTCAGATATTGGAGAAGACGATGTGCTGCTTTAAGGTGATGGAGTGTTGGTTCTTGCATGAACTGACTGAGATTATTCACTGTATACGTAATATCTGGCCTGGTGATGGTGAGGTATATTAATTTGCCAACCAAACGTCGATATCGAGTCGGATCCTTGAGGGTATCACCACATGTTGTTGTCAACACTAAATCAGGTTCCATAGGTACCTTGGCAGGTTTTACGCCAAGCAAGCCAGCTTCCTCCAATATGTCCAGAGTATACTTTCGTTGGCAGATGGAGATCCCAGCTTTGGATCGTGCAACTTCGACACCCAGAAAATATTTTAATGGTCCGAGGTCTTTGATTCGAAAACATCCACTAAGAAATTGCTTGAGTTGGCTGATGGCTTCCTCATTATTTCCTGCAATGATCATGTCATCAACGTAGAGCAATACTACAGTGATGGAGTGTCCACAAACTTTAGTGAATAATGAGTAGTCTGCATGGGACTGTTGAAAACCAACTTCTTGAATGGTTGATGAAAAACGTTGGAACCAGCTGCGAGATGCCTGCTTGAGTCCGTATAATGACTTGTGAAGTCGACAAACCATAGTCTCCCCCTGTCGACGATGACCAGGAGGGGGTAACATATATACTTCCTCATGAAGTGCACCGTGAAGGAAAGCGTTTTGAACATCCATTTGGTGAAGAGACCAGCTGCGAACAGCAGCAATGGCCAAGAGACAGCGGACAGTGATGAGCTTAGCAACGGGGGCGAACGTCTCTTTGTAATCAATACCTTCACGCTGCGTGAATCCTTTGGCGACAAGGCGAGCCTTGTAGCGTTCGATGGTACCGTCGGATCGATACTTGATTTTGAAGACCCATTTACATCCAATGGGGCGTTGGTGGGGGGGTAAAGGAACCAAAGTCCAGGTGTGATTGGCTTCAAGGGCTTCGAGCTCAGAATGCATAGCCGCAAGCCAGTGAGGATCACGACGTGCCTGCTCATAGGAGGCTGGTTCAACTAAGTGAGAGACATTGTGAACAAAGGAACGATGAGCAGGAGAGAGTTGAGCATAGGAAACATACCTGTGAAGAGGATAGCGTGTGCCGGACATGGTGGAAGAGATGGCGTTGGACTGAAGCAAAACAGCATGATGGGTCTGATAGTCACGAAGGTGGGCAGGGGGTTGTTTTGGACGTGTGGATCGACGAAGGGGAATGAGGGGCAGCGAAGGAGACAATGGTGCAGGGGGTAGCGAGGTAGGAGTGTCTGGGGTTGGAAGAAGGGTGTTAGGAGTAGGATCGTTATGGGAAACAGGGAGGCAAGGGGCGGATGAGGCAGGGAGATCAATAGTAGGAATGAAGTCTGAAGGTGCAGGAGTAGGATCGTCATGGGAAACAGGTAAGACCGGGGTAGTGTGGGCAGGTTCTGGTGGTAAGTTAGCAAGAGGGAAAAGGTGTTCATGGAAGATGACATCGCGAGAGGTAAAGGTGCGTTTGCTATCGAGGTCGTAAACACGATAGCCCTTCTGACCAAGGGGATATCCCAGGAAAATGCAGCGACGAGCACGAGCGTCAAATTTGTGTGAGGGGGTAAGGTTGGTAGCATAGCATAAACACCCAAAGACTCGAAGATGAGTGTAGTCAGGTAGTGTCCCATGCAAAAGTTTATAGGGAGATTGATGAGAAAGTAGAGGTGTTGGAAGGCGGTTGATAAGGTAACAGGCAGTTTGTACACTCTCCCCCCAGAATTTTAAGGGTAGGTTAGCTTGGAATCGTAGGGCTCGGGCAACATTTAAAAGGTGACGGTGTTTGCGTTCAACTACTCCGTTCTGTTGAGGGGTGTGAGCACAGGTGTGTTGAAAGAGAGTGCCATGAGTATCTAAGAAGGATCGTAGAGATATGAATTCCCCCCCCCATTGTCTGCACGAAGAATTTTAATGTCACGGTTAAACTGTGTTCTTACCCAAGAAAAGAATGATTTGATTATGGTTTGTGTGTCAGATTTAAATCGCATGAGATGAACCCAGGTGAATCGAGTGAAGTCGTCGACAATGGTGAGAAAGTAACGTGCTCCAGAGGATGTATGTGTTTGGTGCGGCCCCCAAATATCACAGTGGATCAAATCGAAAGGTGCAATTGATTTTATTGAACTGGAAACAAATGATGAACGAGTTTGCTTTGCTAAGGGGCAAATATCACAAACATGTGTAGAATGAAAAATAATTTCTGGAATGGTCTGGGATAAAGAGTGAAGAGGAGCCGAGGATGGATGCCCAAGACGTTGGTGCCATAGTGTCGAGGTATGGTTGACATGGTTGGCGAGGTGGGGGTTTTGTGTTGGAGTGAGGTAGTAGAGGCCATTAAACTGCTTGCCCAGGCCAATCATCTTCTTCGTAGCCATGTCCTGCACAACACAAAAACCCGGGTAGAAAACCACATTACATTTCAATGCCCAAGTTAATTTACTTACAGATAATAGGTTCACACGAAATTGTGGTACGTGCAAAACTCTATGAAGGGTGATCTGGGGTGACAGTTTAATAGACCCAATGGATTCAATCGCAGCCTGTCCACCATTTGGTAGCCCAACAAAATCATGTTGAGGTTTAGTGTGATTATGGATGGGTAATGAATGAGAAATATGATCTGTGGCCCCGCTATCTACAATCCAACAGTGTGTTGGATGCGAAGGATGTTGTGTAAGGTTGCAGTTGGGCGTAGAGATACCTGTTGCATGTGCAAGTGGCAGATTGGTACCATTCTTATTGCGAAGGAGGGCCATGAGTTGATGATATTCCTCGGTTGTGAATGTTGGCTGGTTGCTGGAGATGGGTGCCTTGGTGGTGTCAAGCTGAGCAGGTGTCAATGGTAGTGTCTCAACGTTGTTGGAAGTTGGAGGTGTACGCCTATTTCTGGGCTGCACATTCTTGCCGTGCCACTTGTGTCTTTCAGGGAAACCAATAAGGAAAAAACAACGTTCAACTGGATGTCCTCCGTCACAGTAGCTGCATTTGAAAGTCTTTCGTGAACTAGGGTTGTGGGTGCCATATCCTCCTTTTGGTGCTGTTGAACGACTGGATTGCATTGCATGGGCAGTTGGTTCACGACGATTCACCACATCCAATTGGCGTTCGTGTTGGAGAACCAATCCATGAACTCGTCGTGTATCCGGAAGTGGACTCATCATCAATATAGAGCCTCGTATGGTGGAGTAGTTCTCGTTCAGTCCCATTAAGAACTGCATGACTCTCTCTTTTTCTTCCCTGTCTGCATGCGCTTGGGATCCTTCGCAGTCACAAGCAATGGGCTCATGGTATGATGCTAATTCATCCCAAAGAGCTTTTAACTTTGTGTAATAGTCTGAAACAGATAGCTGTCCTTGTCGATGTTCGACAATCTCTTGTCGGATTTGATAGATCCTGGAATCGTTGCCTTGCGAGAATCGATCCTCAAGATCCCTCCATGCTGCTGTCGCAGTTTTGCAGTAGAGTATACTGTGAGCAATGTTGCCTTGTACGGATTGCCAAATCCAAGATAAGACCATGTCGTTGCATCTCTGCCAAATGGAATGTTTAGCATCAGTGGTTGCAGGGTGCTTGATTGAACCATCAACAAACCCTAATTTATTTTTGGCGCTGAGGGCAATGCGCATGGAGCGGCTCCATTGTCCATAGTTATGTCCATCGAGGAGTTGAGAGACTAAAACAAGACTTGGGGAGTCTGAATGATGTAGAAGGAGAGGATCTGATACATGAGGTATCATCTGGTCGCCCATGGTGGCTGGGTTCGATACGGAGAAAACTGGTTGTGTTTGTGGCGGAAAGAAAAAAAATTTCCAGAGTCACCAAGTTCGGTGCTCTGATACCATATAAAATATTTGAATCCAATATATTTGATTAAATTGATCTGCTGCAATTGCAGCAGAACTTATATACAAGTTTACTACAAACGCATGCAATAAACAAAGATCAGAAAGTGGCATCCATGCTGTCTATGTTCAAGTAGTCAGTAATCACATGCAATGCCTTGCTGTCCACGTTGATAATGCATCTACACATGCTAACCTAGCTGTGAAGGAATGATCATATTCCTTCTGTCCATATTCCTTCTGCCGTAGGAATAGAATACATTTAACAACTAACGCCAGTATTTCTGCATCCTCATAGCCATAGACATCACGAGGTTGTGGCAACCCCAACCTCACCCTAATCTCACCATTCTCATAGTAGCCCTATCGCATAGGCCGATTGGCGGTCGTGCAGCAGGTGGAAGATAGTGAGTTTCCCACCAAGCTAACAAGCAAAAAAACCCGGAGGATTTGTAGGAGATTGACGAGCAACCGAATCACCTGGGTCACACAGAAGCGGATTCGGTTTGAATACCTCCCGAGTCACCAGTGAGTGAGTTACAAAGTCAACAGTTTGTTAACTTACGACATGGGTGGCATCATCCGCACTAAATGCCTCATCGTAGGCGATTCCTGGAAGACACACAACTCCAAGGTCCTTGCTAAAATGGACAGACTGATTGTGGTAGGTATAAAATGTTTTTAATTTATTATTTTTTTCCCTTTACTTAAATGTGGTTTTGAACTTTTTTTTTTTTTTGGGAATTGAGGCCAACTTTTAGCGAGCACAGCACACAAGGCTTGTGTCAAGTATATGACTGAGTGTGGAGGGAACGGTATAAGAAATGGAAGCACGAGCTGCACAAAACAGTTACAGAGAGGATGTGTGAACCAAAAAATTTAAAATAAGTTTTATTTATATTTTAATTTTAGTTTAATTTGATAATTTTTTTAGCTAATCTTAATTAATATTTTTCAATTTATAGAAAAAATCGACGATAAATAAAGGTAATTAGGAAAAGAAGCCATACCTTCATCACTCTGGTTTTTTACCCCTATATTACTAGATCAAAAAAACGGCGGGCGACTAGTCAGCTTTTTCCGGAGTGGAGGTTTAGGGGGAAAACGCATGCCAATTATGGCAACGAGGTCACGAACGATACTTTTGTAAGTATGCATTTCTACGTTTTAATTGTAAATTTCATTACAATAAATAAAGTTTAAATTATGATCTTCCATGATGCAAAAGAAGGACAAGTACCTTGCCAACCTCTCACAGCAAAAACCAAACGTGCCTATGGAGGAGCGAACACCTGATCTAGAGGAGTCTCTATCTTTGTTGATGGATGAGATTGGACGATAGAAAAGCAAAGTAGTTCGTGGCCTATGAGCGGTCGGGTTTGGGAACTCGGAGGTCTTCTTCTTCTGTGAGCTCTAATCCTTCAACCAAGATGTCTTCCAGACTTCAGCAGGTGGAGATGGAGTTAACGCGCCAAAAAGAAGAAATTTGAGAGCCAAAGAGAATAAGCGGCGAGCCTGAGAAAAGTTGGTGAGTGCGACCGAGAATTAGTGCGCTTGTATTTTCTAGTATAACTCAGTCCTTGTCAACTTCTGGCATAAGCATTCCCGAGCCCTAATTGACCTTCAGGGATCATTCCCCCTCCACCTCAGCACCCACCAAGTAGTTTAGGTTTATTTGTTTAGTTTTTTTTTATAACATAATTGTACAAACAATTTTATTTTGAATGTACTTAAATAAATTTCTTTATTGTTGATATTATTAGTTATAACTTTCTAAATTAAATTAAATAGAATTAAATAAATTATTGAAACATTTTTTTAACTCTATCTTAAGAATTAAAAAAATATTAGCCCGACAAACTATTTTGTCAAGCAAATATTATATTATTATAAAATTTTGGTCTCATAGAGTTGGCCCGATGACTTTTTCATCGGGGTCAAGTTTACAACATTATTTAATTTTGTGAAGGGCAATGAAATATCCTTGTTAGGCAAGATAATTCGTTGGGTCAATATGGTCAACACACATTTGCTCGACGAGCGTATTTGTTGATTTAACTCCGTTTCACCAGACGAAATATCAATTTTGTCAAGTAACACTTCAAGCAACTGGTTTGGCCCGACTAATCTTTCCCGACGAACTTCCTTCGGCTAAAGATTATGGCAACAAAAATAGCTTTGATTTGACAAAACTTTTCTATCGGGAGAGGTGTTTCTTTTAGTAGTGATTATGTGGTGTGTCTTCTAAACCCATCGTTAAAGAGAGAATCCTTGTCTTTCAAATAATATATTACAATTAGAAAACCATCTAAAAGATACTACAGAATCTCATAAGGATATTCCTAACTAATTTAGGACTGCACAAAATCTTTATATTCGTTTTGTAAAAATTTTAAAACGTACCAATTTTTTTTATATAACTATTGACTTGTTTAATCCATAGCATACCAATATTTATTATAAAATGTATCATTGTTTACTTTAAAATGTACTAATATTTAAAAATAAAAAACTTTACAAGAAAAAATTACTACTTGATACTAATCTTTGCACAATTTTAAAGAGAATTATTAGTTTTCATTATTAAATTTCCTAATTAATTTTGAAATTTAACATTTAATTCTTCGATCAAAATATTCAAACCAATTATGTTCCCTACCATGGACAAGAACCAAAATTTTTCTCAAATAATTAGTATGAACTCGTTTTAAGTCGGCATGCCACATGACGTGGTCACCAAAAAAAAAAAATACTAAAAAACTAAAAAACTCTAGTATTGTCGATGGTTAATACAATGATGAATGTATAATTAACGGAATGAAGTAATTAGTGAAAGTGATCTCTGTTGAGTAAAAAATAATTCCAAAAATTATGGAGCTGACACTTGGATTATCTCCCAAGAAAAAAAAAGATTGCCCTGAGTAAATGAGAATGGAGCATTCTCATTCACCACGCGCAACTGAGGTAAAGCAAGCAAAGATCAACGACTGCTCAAGGCACCCCTGCCCGTACGAAAGTCAAAGCCATTTATGACAAAATCATCCCTTATTCTTATCATAAATACATTCATAATTAGAAAAGACCCATTTCAAGTAGGTAATCCTAATTCCATTTATTTAGGATATTTATGTAATTACTCTAAGATATTTATTTATACAAATATCTTGGAATACTCCCACCAAATATACCACCTAGGGCCAGCCACCACTAAACCCTAGAAGGCCAGCCCACTTCCTCATTTTCTCTTATAAATATCCACTTTATCTTCAAAATCCAATAGGCTTTTGCTACCCACAAACTTCTAAACACGTTTTTTTTTAGAATTTTAACTTTGGCATCGGAGATTCTTTAACCAAAGCTCTCCCCACCCCAATTCATCGTAGGCGCATGAGACTTTTGGCCTTAATCTTAGGTCTTATTATTTTGCAAGTGCATTTTCGTCAAAGGAAGAGACGGCAAAAATTTGCATCGACAAATTGGTAATTTCATTGAAAGCTCTGATTCGAAAACTCAAAAAAGTCTCTCGCTTTCAACTTCCTTCGTTTGTAGATCTACTATTACAATGGCAAGAAATTCAAAAACTACAACCAATTGGACCCTTACATTGAAGGACATGGACCAAGTGATAGAGATCGTGATGTGGCTCCATACGTTGCTCCTTAAGGTTTATCATGGCAATGGCCATACCTTGCCTCCACAGGGTACCATGGCCATCCCAGCAATGGCAGTCGTCGCTGTAATGGCCCACAGGAAAGCCTCCACGTATGAGAGGAAACACTAAAGCAGAAGGCCCACGGCGTGAACAGCCAACAAGTGCAAATCCAAGTAGCTGCTCACCCTCAGCAGCAACCCCCTGGTGCCTACCATTTTCACTTAAACGTGAGCTGCCCAGACCGAGGTAGCCCAAGCCGCACCAACTGCAATGCAAGTTGCAACCCAACGCTAGCCCGACGCGCTTCCAGCTCGAGGCTAAGTATGACAAACCGAGGCAGCCTAGCGCCCATGCGCCCGACCTACTCTTGCAACCCTTCAGCATGGTCTTAGATCAGTTTAACGAACCTAAATCCAGATTATTAGGCCGATGGTTGAACTTAAGGTATTTTCACCTTATATTTCTACAGATTTAACCCATCCTAGCTCAAACTTTGCATCCAGGGTCCATTACACTTTCACTACTCAAGTACATGTCTACTGTCCTAACTCTTCTACTCCAAATGATGAGCAACATCTGTACCGATGATAGGAGCATATTTATGCGACTTAGTGGGCTTATTCTTGTGCATTTATGTTGTTTTTCTTTAGTTATTTTAGTGTTTAAAGTCATTTTCGTGCAATTTCAGGTTTTAGAGATAAAGTATGCAAAGAAGTGCAAAATGGAGCATTTTAGAGCAAAATTAAGCTAGAATGGAGTGTATGCTTATGGAGCACAAGGAATGGATGAGTTTGAAGGTCAAAAGAGCTTAAGAAATGAAGAAATGAAAGTGAAGAACAAAGAATTCAGAATTGGAAACCAAAGTTTCTAAAGTTGGAAGTTTCTATTCTTGGAGGTTTCTATTTTTGAGAGTTTCTATTCTTGACTTTGGCCTTTTAGATGACCTATCCTTACCCTCTTAGACTTAGGCCGCACCTTCCTAGTCCAATCCCTCTTGGATTATGACTTGTTAGGCCATTTCCTTGTGGATTTGGGTTATACAAATCCCTTTCTAAAACTAAGTGGGCCAAAACCCTAATTCCTTGTGGATTTTCAACCCTTGCCGCACCTAAACCCTAGCCCATTGCCTAACCTGATTTCTCTAGGGTCTGTGGTGCCTATATATATGTGTTTTCACTCTAGGCCGGAGATACCACCCCTCCATATTCAGAATTTTCGCCAGAAATCATTCCCCCTCTTTGCCGCAGCCTTCCTTCACCATTCTTCCATATTTTTCTGATTCTTTTTACCCTAGCCGTACCCCCCATCAATCCTAAACCCTTCCATACCATTCCATACCCATTCTCCCATACAAATACCACCCTAGAACCTGACTTTAGACCAAGTGCCGCAGCAAGGAGGAAAGAAGACTTGTGGATGCACCTGCTGTCCAAGTTGGATCATCTAGGTGTTTTCTTTCTTTGGATTTTAATGTCTAATTTTATGTATCTTTGTTTTGAAGCTAGGATATAAGGGAATTTCACCTAATCGTTACAAACTTATATTCAAAAGTAGTAAAGGTTGTTGATCACAATCGTGTTAAGTAAATTCTTGGCATAAGTTTCATGCAATTCATAGTAACAAGTGCCTCGCCAATGCTTAGGATTTTCATTGAACTTAATGATTCTTGCTTGTATCTCTATTATGCAATTCATGTAGGGAACTTGTAGGGAATGCTTTGGGTTGTCGTATGCAATTCATCCAATTCGATAACTTTAGGAAAATCTGAGGGTTAATTAGTGCAATTCACGGTTAATTTTGGGCGTTGGGAATTTGTAATCTATTGAAAAGCAATTGGAAATCGTTTCGTATGCAAGTGTGACAAGTGTGGAGAAGAACCCCTTACCTAGCTTTCGATCCATTAACTTTAACCAAATTCGTTTTCAAATCTGTTCAAGTTACAAAGTTTTGTTTTTGTTTTCAAATTTCGTCAAAACTCAATCCCCATTTATTTTGAAGTGTTAGATTAATTAGAAATCAATTTAGTTTGTGTTTTGAAGTGTCTTGAGTCAAGTAATAACTTAATTTCGTCCAAATTTGTGTTAGGTGTTCAAAACTGCCCAGATTGTGTTTTTAAGGCAGTTTTGAGTGTTTGTTTGCTGTTTTGAGTCTTTTGGTTTGTTTTGGTGTTTTATAGTTTAGTTTTGCATTTTTTGAGTCTAGTTTAGTGTTTTAAACTTTGTTTTTATGTTTTTGAGTCAGTTTTTAAGTGATTTAGCAATCCCTCCTAATCCCCGGCCTAGAACGATCCCTACTTACATTCCTTACTACAATTGATAAAAAGAGGGTTTAATTTGGGTTCTTATATATTTCGCATCAAATTTTTGGCGCCGTTGCCGAGGATTAGCAACATTGCTAATCCTTTGGATTGTTTTATTTCAGTTTGTTTTAATTAATTCCAGATTCTGACTTTGTGTTTTTTTTTTTCTGTTTCTTGTTTTAGGTACTAGTTTATGACTCGGAGTTCTCATCTGATTCGTGAACACATCTTGGACTTTGACGACGATTTTGAGCAAGAATTGAGACGAAAAAGAAAGAATCCAAAGCCTAGTGAATCAAGTTCAAATTCTGAAGCCGAAGTTGAGGTTGAAGTTGAGTAACCCACGGCAAGAGTGGGTGAAGTAGAGGAAGCCATGGCACAAGACAATCGCACAATCAAGGAGCTTTCAGCTTCGAGATTGGACAATGCCGCACCTCTATGTATTCAATGTTGACGGGAGTATATTGAAGATGAAGGCCTTTCCCTTTTCTCTCATGGAAAAGGCAAAAGATTGGTTGTATGAATTGCTCCCGGAACTGTCACATCTTGGGAGAGCATGAAACAGGCGTTCTTGGAGAAGTTTTTCCCAACTTCTCTAGTCATTCTCCTATGAAAAAGGATAAGTGGAATTCAACAAGATGAAGGTGAGTCTTTTCCTACGTATTATGAACGTTTTAAATCTCTTGTTGCTTCTTGTCCATAACATCAAATGAAGGAGGAGCTTCTTCTACAGTATTTCTACGAGGGGCTGATGTGAAAATTACTTGACACACAAATTAAACCCTATTGATGACAATTGTAGCAAAGATGTAAGTAGGGATCGTTCTAAATCGGAGATTAACTAGGACTGCTAATCTACTCAAATTAAACTCTAAAACACTAAACTAGACTTAAAAACACAATAATAGACTTTATAGACTCTAAACTGACCTAAAACACTCAAATCTGCAAAACTAGATGAAATTGACTCAATTCTAGACCTAACAAGTGATTTGGACGAAATTAAAACTTACTTTGACTCAAAAGATTAAAAGAAAACAGATTGTAACTTAACTAACTCAGAATGTACTTAAAAAACTCAAAACAGCACAATACTAACAATTAGACTCAAAACAGATTCTATGGATGAAATTGGACAAATTTAAGACTAAACTAAGACCCAAACAATGTTTATGGACTCAACCTAACCTATATTGACTCAAAATACAAAGTAGAAAAGAGTGTTTGATTTATGACGAAATTGAATTAAAACTAAACAAATTGCAAATCAAAGTAAACTAAAACAAAATTAAGATGAATTCAAAGGTGAAAAGCTAGTTAGAGGATCCTTCTCCACACATGAACATATGCAACATAAATCAATTTCCAGTATTGTTTCTTTAAACCATGAACGACAATGCCCCAAATTAATCGTGCATGCACAAATTAACTATCAGATTTCCCTAAATTCATTGAATTGGATGAATGCATGCAACAACCCAAATTATTCTTCTCAAGTTCCCTATATGAACAACATGATAGAGATACATTCAAAGATCATTAAATTCCATGGAAATCATAAGCATTGACAAGGCAATTATAACTATGAACTGCATGATACTTTTGCCAAGAATCTACTTAACACGATTGTGACTAACAATCTCCACTACTTGTAATTATAAGTTTCTAACAATTAGGTGAAAGTCCCTTATAACTTAGCATCAGATTCAAGCATGCAAACTAAGTAGGCCTCTTTAATCAACACACAAGAATAAGTTATCAATCAAATAGATAAGTAAATTGCATTCATGTTTTATGAAACAATAACTGAAAGGAATCAATTCATATTAACATATGTCCATGGCTTCAAATTCACCACTAACTAATAAGAGTTTAGTTCCACATGTTCATAGCAATTGAAAACCAAATTAAAATAAACATCGAAACTGAAACGAGGGAAGAAAGAACTCTTAAAACTCCCAAGGATGCAGATGGCTTGCGCACAAGGCCCTCCTTCATCAATGGAATGCACGACAAGGCTCTCCTTCTTCTCCAAAATGTGCAGCAGAGATGTATATGGATGTAGGATGGTGTTTTGTGATGTAGAATGGTGATTAGGGTTGCGGGGTGTAAAGGGTGGTCCCGAATTTAGGCTTTAAAAACACAATATATAGGCACGGCAAAGCTAGGGTTTTCACAAAATCTGATGGGAAGAGGTTAGGGTTTTGGAGATAAAAGGCTTGGCCCATCCAAAGGAGAAAAGAACTAGGGTTTTATGCAGATTTTTTAGGCTTCTAGAACACTAGGTGCGGCACAACCCTAGGGTAGATGGATTAGGGTTTAAACTTAGCAGAAAATAAAGGATTAGGGCCCTAGGGTGCGGCATGGGCTTAGAACAAAGCTGAAAAAGGATTAGGACACTTCCAATTCAAGAGTAGAAACTTTCAAGAATGGAAACCTCCAAGAATAGCAACTTCCAACTTTAGAAACTTTGGTTTCCAATTATGAACTCTTTGTTCTTCATGTTCATTTCTTCATTTCTTACCTCCTTTGATCTTCAATTTCGTCCATCCATTTGACTCCAAGCATGTGATATCCATTTTATGCTCAAAACTGCTTCAAAAGGCTCCAAATTGCACTTTCTCGCCAACTTTGTCATTTGGACTACAAACACACGAAAATAGCTTAAAACACTATAATAACCACAAACTAACTATAAAAGTGCAAGAAAATAAGCTAACTAAGTCGCATAAATATGCTCCTATCAAATTCCCCCACACTTGCTTTTGCTAGTCCTCGAGCAAAACAAAGGAAACAAAACAAAGAAATCATAACCTAAACCTTCCAACATTTGCCTCAGGGATTTCTAATGAAACATGACATATTAAAAATCGCTACTCACATAGATTTTAGTTATCCCTACCTTCAAGCGCATACTTAATCACAGTCACCACTTACTAGTTCTCATTTAATCACATAAAACAACATTTTGAATGTAGTAACATGCCTTAGAGAATTCCCTCAATTCCTCACCGGATATACACTATATTTTCACACAAAATTTCTGACTACACTCTCTATACTAGGTATATGTGAGAAGATTGATGTAAATATGTAGACTAACACTCACATAAGTTATAAGCGAAGAAAGTACTTTCTAGAATTATTAATGCATGTATATATATATGATCTCACGAACGGAATGCTACTACTTAGACACGAGAACCAGGGATACCATATGCTCTTACCAATCCCAAACTCCACATATTGAAATACACAACAACCAAGATCAAAGTCTAAGGGTTGTAATGGGGATAAGGGTATTGGCTAACAAAGAAAGGTAAGGAAAGCAAACGTTCTTAAAGCAATAGTAAGCAAAGTAATGAAATTGACACTTAGAATTCACTTTAGAATTTAGAAATCAACTTTTAAACACAAGGGAAGATTCATGCAACACTTAGGGTCAAATTCAATCTTTTTGGACCCTTTCTTCAACAACCAACACTTTAGAGCTCTTTTTCACCTATTTTTCAGCTCTTCTTTATTCTTTTCACAACTTTTCTTTTCTTTTTTTTTTCTATTTTCCACGAATTTTTTTTTTCTTTTCTACCCGTGTCTCATTTCTTCCCCCACACTTGTTTCCTGGAACAATGTTGATCAAAAGGAATTCCCTCTAAGTTTTTATCCACTATACTTTAAGAACAAGGGTGTGGATAGTCTTATTCTAGGCTAGGTGAGGATAATGTGGCTAACAAAGAAAATAGGCTAATTAAGGCTCAAAGGGGTTAAACCTACAAAAACAAATGCATGGAATGAAGGCTTTTTGGCTCTGGTGGTAACTACTAACAACTTCATCTTGTTATATGTTATGCATTCAATTTTAAGTTTTGAATGAAACTGGTATGAGTTCTAGTATTTGGAACTAAAGTGATAAAACGCATTCTAAGTAGCAACCAAGCAAAGAATAATGAGATCATGCAACGACTTTAGAAAACAACAAATCACAGATTAATAACTCTCCAAATAAAGTTTAAGCTCAAGTCTCTCAGGGTTATAGCGTTAGTTTGAGTTCCTTCCTTCAAGCATGTTACAAAAACTTATTTTTTTCCTTTATGATTACATGTGAATTCGTAAACGTTAACTACAACCAAGCATAAACCAAAGAGTATATCAAACTTCCATCCATGTTTGTAACTTTCTTTAACAGTCATGCAATTAAAAATCAAATCCTCATCATTGTGTTGGAAGGCACCCTAAGACACAAACAAACATATAAAAACAACTCGTTTTGGGTTTTTCAAAACAATTTTTTCAAATTTTTATGAGATTTTCGGATTTTATGTCAAAACACACTAAAATGCACCAAAACAGCTTAAAAACACTTAAAAACAGCAAGGAACAACTTTGGAAGTTATGGGTGATGAAATCCCATGAATTTGCAATAAAAACACTTGGTTACCCCCCCCACACTTAAACCAAACATTGTCCTCAATGTTTCAAATATAGACTCACATATATGCAAGCAAACAACACAACTACAAAACACGACAAACATGGCAAAGTAAAAACAAGAAAGGGTAGAGTTTAAGAACGCAAATCTGGTTATGGAGCTTGAATTCCTTCAATCCCTCGTTTGAACACATGGGTTGCCTCCCAAGAAGCGCTTGCTTTAACGTCTTCCAGCCGGACGATACCTCCATTTAAGCTTGAATAGGGCCCACGGCATGGAGGGGTATGTCCTCCATGGCATGCTCCTCAAATGTCTCATAGTAGGGCTTCAAACGGTGTCCATTGACCTTGAATTCATGTCCCGTCTTCAAACTTTGAATTTGGACTGCACCATGAGGAAAAACATTAGTAATGAAAAAAGGTTCAATCCATTTAGAACGCAACTTACCTGGAAACAACCGAAGACGGGAATTGAAAAGTAACACTTTCTGCTCTATAGAGAATGTCTTGCCACGAATCATCTTGTCATGGGTGGCCTTTGCTTTCTCCTTGTAAATGAGAGCGTTCTCATAAGCGTCCTTCCTAATCTCCTCAAGCTCATTCAATTGCAATTTCCTATGGATCCCAGCGGCATCAATGTCCATATTGAATGTTTTGACGGTCCAATGTGCACGATGCTCCAATTCAACCGGAAGATGACATGGTTTCCCATAGATGAGCAGAAATGGGGACATCCCAATTGGTGTTTTGTAGGCCGTTCTATATGCCCACAATGTATTATTTAAGTGCAAGCTCCAATCTTTTCGAGTTGGTCCCACTGTCTTCTCCAAAATTTGCTTGATTTCCCTATTTGAAACCTCGGCTTGCCCACTTGTTTGAGGATGATAAGGTGTGGAAACCTTATGCGTGACATTGTACTTCTTGAGCAACGCCTCAATGGTTCGATTACAAAAATGGGATCCTCCATCACTAATGAGCACTTTTGGCATTCCAAACCTTGCAAATATGTTAGTTCTAATAAAATCTGCAACCACTTTAGAATCATTAGTACGGGTGGCTTTTGCTTCCACCCATTTCGAAGCATAATCCACAGCAAGTAATATATAAAGAAAACCATGGGAGGAAAGAAATGGACCCATGAAATCTATACCCCAAACATCAAAAATCTCAACAGAATATATAGGATGTTGCGGCATTTGGTCTTTTGATGTTATATTACCCATTCTTTGACAACGATCACAGGTTATACAAAAGGTTCTAGCATCTCTAAAGATCGTAGGCCAATGAAATCCACATTCTAAAACCTTATGTGTTGTGCGTTGTGTGCCAAAATGACCCTCACATGCATAAGTGTGACAGAAAGTTAAAATCGAATGAAACTCGGAATCATGCACACACCTACGTAGAATCTGGTCAGGGCAATGTTTTCACAAATAAGGGTCATCCCAAACATAAAATCGTGCATCCTTCTTGAGTTTATCACGTTGGTGCTTATTTAGGGTGCTTGAGACATGCTTAGTGACCAAATAATTAACTAGATTGGCATACCATGGCTCACTTACCTTAATGGACAACAATTGCTCATCTGGGAATGTCTCTAGGATAGGCACGGCATTGGCATCTTCTTCATGCACCATTCGACTCAAATGGTCAGCCACCATGTTTTCACTTCCTTTCTTGTCCCGGATTTCCACGTCAAACTCTTGGAGAAGTAGCATCCAACGAATAAGCCTTGGCTTGGCCTCCTTCTTTGTGAGCAAATACTTCAAAGCTGCGTGATCAGTGTAAATAATAACTTTAGTTCCAAGAAGATATGAACGAAACTTATCTAAAGCAAATACAACAGCAAGAAGTTCTTTTTCAGTGGTAGAATAATTCAGTTGTGCATCATTCAAGGTCCGGGATGCATAGTAGATGACATGTGGCTTCTTGTCCCTCATTTGTTCCAAAACAGCCCCTAATGCATAATCTGAAGCATCACACATAAGCTCAAAGGGAAGGCTCAAATCTGGTGGGACTATGATGGGGGCCGAAGTTAGCTTATCCTTTAGGTGATTGAATGCCTTCGCACACTCATCATCGAACTTGAATGTCACATCCTTTTGAAGAAGTCGGCAAAGTTGTTGGGAAATCTTGGAAAAATCTTTGATGAATCGCCTATAGAATCCTGCATGTCCAAGAAAAGAACGAACCTCTCTCACCGAAGTGGGAGAGGGTAAGTAGCGTACAAGATCTATTTTTGATTTATCAACCTCTATTCCCTTTGCAGAAACTATGTGACCTAAAACTATGCCTTGTTTAACCATAAAGTGACATTTTTCCCAATTCAAAACAAGGTTAGTTTCAATGCACCGGTTTAAGATTAAAGCGAGATTATCTAAACAACCATCAAACGAATCACCAAAGACACTAAAGTCATCCATGAAAACCTCAATAATCTTTTCCACAAAATCTGAAAATATACTTACCATGCATCGTTGGAATGTGGCTGGTGCATTACACAACCCGAATGGCATTCGACGATAAGCAAAAGTGCCAAATGGACAAGTAAAAGTAGTTTTTTCTTGATCATCTGGAGCTATAACAATTTGATTATATCCCGAATAACCATCTAGAAAGCAATAAAAAGAATGACCGGCTAACCTTTCAAGCATTTAATCAATGAACGGCAAGGGGAAGTGGTCCTTCCTTGTGGTGGCGTTTAGCTTCCTATAGTCAATGCACACTCGCCAACCGGTTTGGATACGTGTAGGCACAAGCTCATTCTCTGCATTCTTCACCACAGTGACTCCTGATTTCTTTGGTACAACTTGAACCGGTGAAACCCAACGACTATCTGAGATGGGGTAAATGACTCCATAATCAAGAAGCTTGATAATCTCCTTCTTCACAACTTCCATCATTAGAGGGTTAAGTCGACGTTGAGCCTCTCGAGTTGGTTTAGCCACCTCCTCTAGAAGTATGCGATGCATGCAAGTTGTAGGACTAATTCCCTTAATGTCGGCCAATGTCCATCCAATTGTCGTTTTATGCTCTTTCAACACCCGAATCAACTTCTCCTCCTCCAATGTCGTGAGTGATGAGGAAACAATGACGGGCAATGTCTTGTCATCTCCCAAAAATACATACTTTAAATGGTCCGGCAACGGTTTAAGCTCAAGGATGGGTGCCTGAATCACAGAAGGTAACAACTTGTTAGTAGAAACGAGAATTGGAATTGGGTTAGGAGGCTTACCAAGATGTTGTGGCGATGACTCAAGGGCAGCAACCATCTCTTCTATTTCTGTACTAGGAGGCACGGCATAGGCATCATCATTCTTGCCGTGAGTATGCTCAATTGATGCCTTTTGTTTGTTAAGTCCCACTCCATGTACTATGGTGGTTTCAAGAGGATCCCTCTCCAATGAGTCAAGGTAGTCCTGCGCCAAAACATCAAATACATCAATAGAGAAACAAGAATGATCATCCTTAGGATATTTAATAGATTCAGAAATATTGAAATCAATAACATCCCCCATCAAATTCCATTGTGAGTGTTCCTTTAAACACATCTATCTTGGTGCGGGCTGTTTTCATGAAGGGTCTTCCAAGGAGGATCGGCAAGGATGTGGAATGGCCCGAATCTTCCATCTCAAGCACATAGAAGTCCGCTGGAAATACTAAGTCATTAACCTGCACCAAAACATCTTCCAAAACCCCTTTTGGGTATGCATTAGAACGATCGGCTAATTGAATGATAACACCATCGTTTTTAAGCTCTCCTAGGTTCATAGATGCATGAATAGAGTATGGCATGACGTTAATGGATGCACCTAGATCTAACATAGCATGCTCAAACTTGGTATTTCCAATAACACAAGGAATTGTAAAACTACCTGGATCTTTGCATTTTGGTGGTAGTTTTCTTTGCAAAACGGCAGACACATTCTCACTTACCTTTACAACTTCTTTGTTTGAAATCCTCTTTCTTGTTGTACAAAGTTCCTTCAAAAATTTTGCATACCTTGGAACTTGTTTAATTGCATCAAGGAGTGGGATATTCACTTGCACCTTTCTAAACGTCTCAAGAATGTCCTTCTCATTCTCCTCCTTCTTTGATTTCTTAAATCTACGAGGGAAAGGTGCATTGGGTGGAATAGGGTTAGAATGGTTCACAATTACATCACCCTTACCTGAATTGGACTGTTTATGTACACTAGATGGCTGCGGCATTGGAACTTCTTTCCTTGCCGTGGCTTTGTCCAATTCCTCCTCTTCACTTAGCAACTTTTCATCCTTGTTTTAACTTTGTTTGGATGTATTTGGCTTGATTCCCACCTCTTTTCCGCTTCTCAACGTAATAGCTTTAGCGGATTCGAAACCTCCCTTCGGATTCACAATGGTTGAACTAGGGAGTTTTCCTTCTTCACGAAACTGCCCCATAACTCAGAAATCTACCCTATTTGTTTCTTCACTTCACTCATTTCCTTCGCTTGATTTTGTTGGCCCTGCGTAAGTGAACTTAGTAATTGAAGAAGTGTATCATTATCTAATTTCGAACCTGAATTTTGTTGGGCAGATTGTGGTGGGACTTGTGGTGGTGCATACGGCCGTTGAAACACTCCAGGTGGTGTTTGCCGAAATCCTCCTTGTTGGGCAGGTTGTTGTGGCTCTCTCTACTTGAAATTTGGATGATCTCTCCACCCTGGATTGTAAGTGTTAGAGTATGGATCATTTCGTGGCTGACTTTGGCTCCCAAAACCCACGGCATTGGCAGATTCCCACCCTCCATTCTCAATCAATTGAGGGCATTTGTCATTAAGATGTCTTTGCATAGAACACACGCCACAAACACTTGGTCCTTGAATCTTCATCCCTTCGGCCATCTGAGATATAATAGAAGTGAGGTTAGTTAATTGTGATTGAATGTCGGACATAGAACTTACCTCATTAACTTACTGCCGTGGGGGGTCTCTTTGTCCAAGCCCTTCATATTGTTGTGCATTTAGCGCTCGATTGGCAATTAAGGTTTTTGCAGCCATTGGTGTTTTGTCAACCAATGCACCTCCCGCTGAAGCATCTAGCATTTGTCGCTCAATTGGAAGAAGTCCTTCATATAAGTATTGAAGTAGAAGTTCTTCTTTCATTTGGTGCTGAGGACATGAGGCGACAAGAGCCTTAAAACGCTCATAGTATGCTGGAAATGACTCTCCTTGGCTTTGTTGAATGCCACTAATCTTCTTTCTCAAGAGAATGACTCTCGAAGTGGGGAAGAACTTATCTAAAAACACCCTCTTCATGTTTTCCCAAGAAGTGACCGTCCCAGGTGCTAATTCATAAAGCCAATCTTTGGCCTTTTCCACAAGAGAGAATGGAAAGGCCTTCATCATCAAAATGTTCCCATCGACATTGATGGGTGTCATGCTCGAACAAACAACTTCGAACTCTTTAAGATGCTTGTTTGGATCTTCCATGGACAGCCCATGGTATTTGGGAATGTGATGCAACAAGCTTGACTTCAATTCGAACTCGTTGGTCTTGCCTTGAGCAGCCAAGGGGTATTGAATGCATAAGGGTGCAGCATTGGTCAACCCCGAGGCCGAGAGTTCTTTTATTGTACGATTGTCCGCTGCCATGACTTCTTCTTATTCTTCAAATTCAGATTCGGCCTCTGAACTTGAACTAGGTGGATTAGGTTCTGGTTGCTTCCTCTTTCTTCTCAAAGTTCTTTCAAAATCGTCGTCGAACTCTAAGATGTTTGCACTAATGTGTTGAGAACTACGAGTCATAAACAAATACCTGAAACAAGGAAATAAACACAATCAGCAACCAAGTATAAGAGGCACAGCAGAAACACAAAAAAAAAAACACACACACAAACTCAAGGATAAACATAAAAGAAAATACAAAAGACATGACACAAACAAGGGATTAGCAAGTTTGCTAATCCCCGGCAACGGTGCCAAAATTTGATGTGAAAATTACTTGACACACAAATTAAACCCTATTGATGACAATTGTAGCAAAGATGTAAGTAGGGATCGTTCTAAACCGAGGATTAACTAGGGCTGCTAATCTACTCAAATTAAACTCTAAAACACTAAACTAGACTTAAAAACACAAGAATAGACTCTATAGACTCTAAACTGACCTAAAACACTCAAATCTACAAAACTAGATGAAATTGACTCAATTCTAGACCTAACAAGTGATTTGGACGAAATTAAAACTTACTTTGACTCAAAAGATTAAAAGAAAACAGATTGTAACTTAACTAACTCAGAATGTACTTAAAAGACTCAAAAACAGCACAATACTAACAATTAGACTCAAAACAGATTCTATGGATGAAATTGGACAAATTTAAGACTAAACTAAGACCCAAACAATGTTTATGGACTCAACCTAACCTATATTGACTCAAAACACTCTAAAGAACCTAATTAGGGCAGATTCTGGCCTAAAAATACAAAGTAGAAAAGGGTGTTTGATTTATGACGAAACTGAATTAAAACTAAACAAATTGCAAATCAAAGTAAACTAAAACAAAATTAAGATGAATTCAAAGGTGAAAAGCTAGTTAGAGGATCCTTCTCCACACATGAACATATGCAACATAAATCAATTTCCAGTATTGTTTCTTTAAACCATGAATGACAATGCCCCAAATTAATCGTGAATGCACAAATTAACTATCAGATTTCCCTAAATTCATTGAATTGGATGAATGCATGCAACAACCCAAATTATTCTTCTCAAGTTCCCTATATGAACAGCATGATAGAGATACATTCAAAGATCATTAAATTCCATGGAAATCATAAGCATTGACAAGGCAATTATAACTATGAACTGCATGATACTTTTGCCAAGAATCTACTTAACACGATTGTGACTAACAATCTCCACCACTTGTAATTATAAGTTTCTAACAATTAGGTGAAAGTCCCTTATAACTTAGCATCAGATTCAAGCATGCAAACTAAGTAGGCCTCCTTAATCAACACACAAGAATAAGTTATCAATCAAATAGATAAGTAAATCGCATTCATGTTTTACAAAACAATAACTGAAAGGAATCAATTCATATTAACATATGTCCATGGCTTCAAATTCACCACTAACTAATAAGAGTTTAGTTCCACATGTTCATAGCAATTGAAAACCAAATTAAAATAAACATCGAAACTGAAACGAAGGAAGAAAGAACTCTTAAAACTCCCAATGATGCAGATGGCTTGCGCACAAGGCCCTCCTTCATCAATGGAATGCACGACAAGGCTCTCTTTCTTCTCCAAAATGTGCGGCAGAGATGTATATGGATGTAGGATGGTGTTTTGTGATGTAGAATGGTGATTAGGGTTGCGGCAAGGTGTTTCTAAATGGTGTAAAGGGTGGTCCCGAATTTAGGCTTTAAAAACACAATATATAGGCACGGCAAAGCTAGGGTTTTCACAAAATCTGACGGGAAGAGGTTAGGGTTTTGGAGATAAAAGGCTTGGCCCATCCAAAGGAGAAAAGAACTAGGGTTTTATGCAGATTTTTTAGGCTTCTAGAACACTAGGTGCGGCACAACCCTAGGGTAGATGGATTAGGGTTTAAACTTAGCAGAAAATAAAGGATTAGGGCCCTAGGGTGCGACATGGGCTTAGAACAAAGCTGAAAAAGGATTAGGACACTTCCAATTCAAGAGTAGAAACTTTCAAGAATGGAAACCTCCAAGAATAGCAACTTCCAACTTTAGAAACTTTGGTTTCCAATTATGAACTCTTTGTTCTTCATGTTCATTTCTTCATTTCTTGCCTCCTTTGATCTTCAATTTCGTCCATCCATTTGACTTCAAGCATGTGATATCCATTTTATGCTCAAAAACTGCTTCAAAAGGCTCCAAATTGCACTTTCTCGCCAACTTTGTCATTTGGACTACAAACACACGAAAATAGCTTAAAACACTATAATAACCACAAACTAACTATAAAAGTGCAAGAAAACAAGCTAACTAAGTCGCATAAATATGCTCCTATCAGGGGCTTCTACCAATCGAACATCAAATGCTAGATGCCTCGGCGGGATGAGCTTTGGTGGACAAGACTCCCACGGCAGCAAAGACCTTGATAGCTAATCGAGTGTTGAACGCTCAACAATACGAAGGTGTTGGACAAAGAGGCACCCCACGGCAACACTAAGTGAATGAGGTAAGTGCCATAACCGAACTTCAAAATCAAATGGCTAACCTTAGTACTTTGCTTTCTCAGGTGGTGGAAGGTCCAAAAGTGCAAAACGTGGCAGCTTGTGGCGTATGCTCCATGCAAGGACACCTTACAGACAAATGCCCACAATTGATAGAGAATAGAGGGTGGGAGACCCTCAATGCCGTGGGATTTGGTAACCAATACCAACCAAAGAATGACCCATTTTCTAATACTTACAATCCCGGTTGGCGTGATCATCCAAATTTCAAATGGCGAGAACCCCAACAAGGCCAACAACAAAGCACATTTACACAACAACCCCCGGGTTTCTATCAAAAGTCGTTTGCACCAACTCAACCCCAAGCACAACCCGCCTAAAAATCAGGTTCTTCTATTGATAATGATCAGATTTTTAATTTACTAACTTCTATGGCGCAGAGCATGCAAACTAGGGACAAGAAGGTGGACGAGTTGGAGAAGCAAGTGGGGCAAATTACCGAGTTTATGGGGCAGTTTCGAGAGCAAGGCAAGTTGCCTAGCTCAACCGTGGTTAATCCAAGGGGAGGATTCGAAACTGCCAAGGCCATCATGCTAAGGAGTGGGAAATAAGTAGGAACTGACCCACAACCATCTAAATCTGCCCCCAAAGAGGACAAGAAGTTGCAAATTGAAGAGGAGGATCATGCCAAGGCCACGGCAAGGATTGAGCAATCCTTGCCGCAACCCCCTACACCTTATCCACACCCCAATCTGTCCAAATCAAGTAAGAAAGGTCTAATTACAATTAATTATAATGTTATTCCTCCAAATGTACCGTTTCCTAGCAGATTTTTACAAGCCAAGAATAAAGAGGAGGAAAAAGATGTTCTGGAGACGTTTAGAAAGGTGCATGTCAATATCCCTCTCCTTAATGCTATAAAGCAAATCCCGAAGTATGCCAAGTTTTTTAAGAAGCTTTGTACAACAAAGAAACGTTTTCAGGAGAAAGAAGTGGTACATGTAAGCGAGAATGTCTCTGCCATGTTGCAAAGAAAGCTGTCACCTAAATGCAAGGATCCTGGTAGTTTCACTATTCCTTGTGTAATTGGTAATACTCGTCTTGATTCTGCCATGTTAGACTTAGGTGCATCTATAAATGTCATGTCTTATTCAATTTATGCATCTATGAACTTGGGTGAGTTGAAAAATGATGGTGTGATTATTCAATTGGCCGATCGATCTAATGCCTATCCAAAGGGAGTTTTGGAAGATGTTTTGGTGCAGGTAGACCACTTGATTTTCCTTGCAGATTTCTACGTGCTCGATATGGAGGATTCAGGCCACTCTCCACCATCACCACTCTTACTGGGACGACCTTTCATGAAAACGGCTCAAACCAAGATTGATGTGGCCAAAGGAGAAGTCACTATGGAATTTGGTGGTGACATGATTAGTTTTAAAGTTTCTGAATTTATTAAGACTCCTAATATTGTTCGTTCTTGTTGTGCCATTAATGTAATTGAAAATATAGGGCATAAATGTTCAACACTAATCAAGAAGCATGTACCTCGAACCACCATCGAGAAAGGAATTGAAGTGAACAACAAGGGGTGCACGGCCCCAACCTTGAAATCACCAAATCTGGCCGAAAGCACCCCTTGTGCATCTGTTCATTATGCTGCCACTTCTTTGCCGTACATAAGTAAGCCACCTATTCCAATTTCGATTCCCATTTCAACTAATAGGTTGTTACCTTGTATGGTGCAGATACCTAATCGAATTCGGCATGGTGGAAGAGTTCATGCTGATTTAGGGAAGCAAAACATCAAAATCAGGAAGGATCATTATCCCATTCCATTCAAAGATCTAAAGCATGAAGAAATTCGTAGGACAGATGGTAAAAACACTCATCCCTACCGTGGGGTTCCATAAAGCTTCAATGGAGCATCGTCTGGCTACAAGACGTTAAAGAAAGCGCTTCTTGGGAGGTAACCCATGCATGCAACAAAGGAAGACCAAGGAATCATCCCAATTCCATATTTGCGTTCCTAAACCCTTCTCTTTATTGTTTATTTCGTTTCTGCCATGTTTATTATGTTAGTTGTTGTTTGTTTGTTTGTTTGTTATTTGTGTTAGTTTATGCTTGAAACATTGAGGACAATGTTTGATTTAAGTGTGGAGGGGTAACCAAAGTGTTTTGATGCAAATTCGTAGGGTTGGATCACCCATAACTTCCAATGTTGTTCCTCGCTATTTTTAGGCTGTTTTGATGCATTTTAGTGTGTTTTACATAAAACTCCGAAAATCCCAGAAAAAATTTGAAAAAAATGTTTTGAAAAAAACCAAAAAGAGTCATTTTAAGTTGTTTTATGTGTGTCTTAGGGTACCTTCCAACACAATGATGAGGATTCGGTTTTTAATTGCATGACTGTTAAAGAGAGTTATAAACATGGATGGACGTTTGATTTACTCTTTGGTTTATGCTTAGTTGTGGTTATAACTTATGAATTCACATGTAATCATAAAGGAAAAAATTAGTTTTTGTAACATGCTTGAAGGAAGGAACTCAAACTAACGCTACAACCTTGTGAGACTTGAGCCTAAACGTTTATTTGGAGAGTTAAAATCTGTGCATTGTTGTTTTCTAAAGTCGTTGCATGATCTCATTATTCTTTGCTTGGTTGCTACTTAGAAGGCGTTTCATCATTTAGTTCCAAACACTAGAACTCATGCCCATTTCATTCAAAGCATGTTATTGATTTGCATAACACATATTCAAGATGAAGTTGTGTAGTGACCACCATTTAAGCCAAATTGCCGTGTCCCCCATGTTCATTTGTTTTGTAGGGTTCAACCCCATTGAGCCTTGTGTAGCCTATGTTCTTTGTTAACCCACATCATCCTCACCTAGCCTAGATTAGGATCATCCATACCCTTTTTCTTGAAGCATAGTAAAGTATGACTCAATTGAATTCCTTTTGATCAATGTAGTGCAGAAAACAAGTGTGGGGGAAAGGATTTGTTATGTGTGTGTGTCAAAGTCTTTAATAAGGCACGGGTAGAAAAAAAAAATTCATGGAAAATAGCAAGAAAAAAAAAGAAAAGTTGTGAAAAATATGAAAAAGAGTTGAAAGAGATGTGGAGATGTACTCTTAGGTGTTGATTGTTGAAGAAAGGGTCCAAAACATTGAATTTGACCCTAAGTATTGCATGAATCCTACCTTGTGTTTAAAAGTTGATTTCTGCATTCTAAAGTGAATTCTAAGTTTCGATTTCATTGCTTTGCACACTATTGCTTAAAGAACCTTTGTTATCCCTATTCGTTCTTTGTTAGCCAATACCCCAAGCCCTGTTACAACCCTTGACTTTAATCTTGAGTGTTGTGTGTTTCAATTTGTGGAGTTTAGAATTGGTATGAGCATATGGTGTCACTGGTTCTCGCATCTAATTAGTAGCATTCCATTCATGAGATCATATTGATAAACATGCTTATTAACTCCGGAAATTGCTTTCTTTGTTATACATATATGTGAGCATTCGTTTTCATATTTACATCAATTTTCTCACATATAACTAGTATAGGGTGTGTAGTTAGAAAATCAGTGGGAAAATTGAGTGCATATCTAGTAAGGAATTGAGCAAATTCTCTAAGGCATGTTACTACATTCAAAACATCGTGTTAAATGGTTAAATGTGAACTAGTAAGTGGTGACTATGATTAAGTATGTGCTTAAGTGTGAAGATGATTAAAATCTGTGGGAGTGATGATTTTTAACATGTCATGTGCATTGGAAATCCATGAGGCAATTGTTGGAAGGTTTAGATTGTGTTTTTGTTTTGTTTTGTTTCTTTGTTTTGCTCAAGGACTAGCAAAAGCTAAGTGTGGGGGAATTTGATAGGAGCATATTTATGCGACTTAGTAGGCCTGTTCTTGTGCATTTATGTTGTTTTCCTTTAGTTATTTTAGTGTTTAAAGTCATTTTCATGCAATTTCAGGTTTTAGAGACAAAGTATGCAAAGAAGTGCAAAATGGAGCATTTTAGAGCAAAACTGAGCTGGAATGCAGTGTATGCTTATGGAGCACAAGGAATGGATGAGTTTGAAGGTCAAAGGAGCTTAATAAATGAAGAAATGAAAGTGAAGAACAAAGAATTCAGAATTGGAAACCAAAGTTTTTAAACTTGGAAGTTTCTATTCTTGGAGGTTTCCATTTTTGAGAGTTTCTGTTCTTGGCTTTGGGCTTTTAGATGACTTATCATTACCCTCTTAGACTTGGGCCGCACCTTCCTAGTCCAATCCCTCTTGGATTCTGACTTGTTAGGCCCTTTCCTTGTGGATTTGGGTTATACAAATCCCTTTCTAAAACTAAGTGGGCCAAAACCCTAATTCCTTGTGGATTTTCACCCCTTGCCGCCCCTAAACCCTAGCCCATTGCCTAACCTGATTTCTCTAGGGTTTGTGGTGCCTATATATATGTGTTTTCACTCTTGGCCGGAGATACCACCCCTCCATATTCAGAATTTTCGCCAGAAATCATTCCCCCTCTTTGCGCAGCCTTCCTTCACCATTCTTCCATATTTTTCTGATTCTTTTTACCCTAGCCGTATCCCCCATCAATCCTAAACCCTTCCATACCATTCCATACCCATTCTCCCATACAAATACCACCCTAGAACCTGACTTTAGACCAAGTGCCGCAGCAAGGAGGAAAGAAGACTTGTGGATGCACCTGTTGTCCAAGTTGGATCATCTAGATGTTTTCTTTCTTTGGATTTTAATGTCTAATTTTATGTATCTTTGTTTTGCGAGTATGAGGAACTAAACCCCCCCTTGGCTAGGGGGTAGGGGTGGGCGCGGTGCGGTTTGGTGCGGTTTCGAGTGAAACCACAATCGAAACCGAAACATTTTGCGGTGCGGTGCGGTGCGGTTTTGAAGCCAAAACCGAAATGAAACCAAATCGTTCGGTTCGGTGCGGTGCGGTTTTAAACGGTTTCGGTTTGGTTTTTGAGAAAAAAAAATGTACAATTTAAAATATACACATATTTATGCATAAGCGGTCTTATTTTCTTCGTATATTAATTAATGAATATGCAATAAAATTGCAGCAAAAGAGAGTCAAAACTGCAAAAAAAAAAAAAAAAAAACAGCAAAACTGCATAAAAACAGCACCAAAACAGTACTAAAAACTGCATCAAAACAGCACAAAACTGCACCAAAAAATACAGCAAAACTGCATAAAAAACAGCAGCAAAACTGCACCCAAAACTGCACAAAACTGCATAAAACTGCACCAAAAACAGCACCAAAACAGCACAAAAAAACTGCACAAAACAGAAACAAAAATATGCATCAAAAGTGCAGCTAACTTGTATCAAAACTGCAACAAAGGGTTTAAACTTTAAATCCTTATGCATCACATCTACTAAAATTGAACTTGATCACCATTCACAATACTTTACAACCCAATTGAAAGGTTAAGTTTGCCATAATACAAACCTATAAGTTATAACCTAGTTGAAAAGTTGAAAATATAAGTTATATAACATTTATTTATTATATGGTGCGGTTTCGGTTTCGGTGCGGTTTTGAAAACTCAAAACCGAAACCAAACCGTTTTGTGTGCCGCGGTTCGGTTTTGAAACCGAAACCGTTTCAAAACCGCAAAACCAAACCGTTTGGTGCGGTTTGATTCGATTCGTGTTTCGGTTTCGGTTTTCGGTTTCAAGTGCCCACCCCTACTAGGGGGGATTCAAAACCATGTTTATGCTTGTTATGTCATTTGATTACTTCTAATTGCGTTTCATAAGTTGTGAATTCAATTTGCTTATCTACATGAATTAAAACTGATTTGTGTGTGTTGGTTGAGAGTGCACGCTTAATTTTCATGCATAAGTTTGATGCTAGGATATAAGGGAATTTCACCTAATCGTTACGAACTTATATTCAAAAGTAGTAAAGGTTGTTGATCACAATCGTGTTAAGTAAATTCTTGGCATAAGTGTCATGCAATTCATAGTAACAAGTGCCTTGCCAATGCTTAGGATTTTCATTGAACTTAATGATTCTTGCTTGTATCTCTATTATGCAATTCATGTAGGGAACTTGTAAGGAATGCTTTGGGTTGTTGTATGCAATTCATCTAATTCGATAACTTTAGGAAAATCTGAGGGTTAATTAGTGCAATTCACGGTTAATCTGGGGCGTTGGGAATTTGTAATCTATTGAAAAGCAATTGGAAATCGTTTCGTATGCAAGTGTGACATGTGTGAAGAAGAACCCCTTAGCTAGCTTTCGATCCATTAACTTTAACCAAATTCGTTTTCAAATCTGTTCAAGTTACAAAGTTTTGTTTTTGTTTTCAAATTTCGTCAAAACTCAATCCCCATTTATTTTGAAGTGTTAGATTAATTATAAATCAATTTAGTTTGTGTTTTTAAGTGTCTTGAGTCAAGTAATAACTTAATTTCGTCCAAATTTGTGTTAGGTGTTCAAAACTGCCCAGATTGTGTTTTTAAGGCAGTTTTGAGTGTTTGTTTGTTGTTTTGAGTCTTTTGGTTTGTTTTGGTGCTTTATAGTTTAGTTTTGCATTCTTTGAGTCTAGTTTAGTGTTTTAAACTTTGTTTTTATGTTTTTGAGTCAGTTTTTAAGTGATTTAGCAATCCCTCCTAATCCCCGGCCTAGAACGATCCCTACTTACATTCCTTACTACAATTGATAAAAAGAGGGTTTAATTTGTGTGCTTATATATTTCGCATCAAATGATGAGCAACACCTGTACCAATAGGTCGTCGAATTGACAAGCGCCCTTGCGCTGCAGACTGCGTTAGTGAATCAGCTACTGCAGCCCACCAAGATGTAGCATGCCCCATATAAGGTGTCATGAAGTAGGACAAGGGTAAACGACAACGTTTATCTCCAACAGCGTCCTAGCAAATAGTCACTTCACCAACCACGCGACGAGTAATTAAGCAGTGTGCACTCTCGCCTAGGCCCCCAAGAAAAAACCTTATCCTGCTTAAGCACGCAGAAGATCATTCATTCTCGTTTAGGCTCACGAGCAAGTGTACACTCATGGTTAGGTCTACGCTTCGATGAAAATGATGGGCGACCTTCTAGGAGAAGCATCTATTCATGACTAGGCCCTCAAAGAGTATCATCCACTTCACCTCAGAGCAAGTAGCACATTAAATAGAGAGAAGCAGCCACACAGTCAGGCTCGAGTTTAATTGGAAATTTATGTCCTAAGGAACCACGAATTCATGAATAAGTAGATAGGCTCATAACTGAGCAATTGTGCAGATTCAAGCACATCAAGACGACATACGAGGCCCTTGGCAAAACGTGACTCACATCGAATTTTAGGAAGGCCCTGACTAGTGAAAATGGGCACTGACGCGAAAATTATCTTAACATACAAATTTAACCCTCTTTTGACAACTGTAGTATAAGTATAAGTAGGGATCGTTCTGGACCGAGGATTAGGAGGGCTTGCTAATAACCTCTAAACTGACTCAAAAACATAAAACTAAACTTAAAAATACTTAACAAGACTCACAAGACTCAAAGCAAACTTAAAATACTCAAAACAACTTAAAACAACTAAATAAACTTAAACTAGACACTAGGAATGACTTTGGACGAAAATTGACTTTACTTGAATCAAAACATTTAAAAACACAAATTAAAATAGATTCTAACTAATTAGACACACTAAAGTAAATGGGGATTGAGTTTTGGATGAAGTCGAAACAAACAAACAAGTATGAAAAACTAGACAAATTGTAAAACAAATTTGAGAAATAAGATGATGGATAGGATAGTTAGAGGCTTTTTCTCCACACATGATATGTATGTAAACAACTCAATTTCCAGTTACTACTTCATTGAATTATGAACGACAATGCTCCAAATTAACCGTGACATCACTAATTAACTCTCAGATTTTCCTTGGATGACATCATTCGACAACCCAAAACATTCTTCTAAAGTTCCCTACATGACATCATAATAGAGATACAATCAAAGATCATTACGTTTAATGAAAATCATAAGCATTGACAAAGCACTTGCAACTATGACATCATGTTACTCATGCTAGGAATTGAACTTAACGCAATCGTTTATAAGCGACCTTCACTACATGTGAAAATAAGTTTGTAACGATTATGTGAAACTTCCTTATATTCTAACAACGGATTTATGCATGCCAATTAAGTGTCGACCCTTAATTAACAAATACAAATAAGTTATCAATCAAATAGTTAAGCCAATTGCATTCACGATTCAAGAGTTCATAAATGGAATTTATCAAATTATATTGCACACATAATCATGGCTTTGAAATCACCCCTAGCCAAGAGGGGTTTAGCCACTCATATTTACAACAAAACGAAAGGAAATGAATTTAAACATTAGAAACAAAAGAAAGAAAACACCTAAACGCTCCAACGATCCAAGTTAGACAGCAAGCACGTCCAAGCACTTTCCTTCCCTTCCTTTGCTACGGCACAAGGTGTTGGTGAGTGTTTGAAGGTTTGTTTGTATGGAGGAATGGATGTGAAGATGAATGGATGTGTTTGGATGAAGGTTGTGTTGAAATGGGAGTGAATGATCTAACAAAGTATGAACCAAATTTATGTTACACACACTTCCTTTTATAGAGGAAGTGCAAGGCAAAGCATGGGTAAAATGGAGTGGTGTTGAAATGATTCAAATGTGAAAGTGAAGTGATCATTGATGCAAGAATTAAACATGGATGGAGTGCACGGCAAAGGTTTGTTATGATATAAGGAACCCTTAATTTGTGTCCTAAAATGCATAGGAAACCTTCAATGTTGCTGGAACTTAGGGACATTTAGGTTTTAGGAAAGATCAAACCAAAATAGGAAACCTTGGCTTAACTTTCCTACTTCAAGTAGGAAACCTCATCTTTAGGTCTTCAATTTCGTCCATTCCTTTAGTTCCAAGCATGTGATATTTATTCCAAGCCCAAAATTGCTCCAAAATGCACATTTTTGCATACTTTGTCCTTAGAACCTAAAATTGCACAAAAAAATGACTTTAAACACTAAAACTACTAAGGAATAACAACATAAATGCATGAGAACAAGCTAACTCAGTCGCATAAATATACTCCTATCAAATTCCCCCACACTTAGCTTTTGCTAGTCCTCGAGCAAAACAAAAGAAACAAACGAATCAAAACAAACAGAACACAACTTAACCTTCCAACATTTGCCTTAGGGATTTCCAATACACATGACATGTTAAAAATCATCATTCCCACAGCTTTTAGTCATCTTCACACTTGAGCACATACTTAATTACAATCACCACTTACTAGTTGGCAATTAATCAATTAACACAATATTTTGAATATAGTAACATGTCTTAGAGAATTTGCTCAATTCCTTACAAGATACTCTCTATTTTCACACACATTTTCTGACTACACACCCTACACTAGATATATGTGAGCATATTGATGTAAACATGGAAGACTAGTACTCACATATGTTATAACAAAGAAAGCAATTTCTGGAGTTAATAAGCATGTTTAGATATGATCTCATGAATGGAATGCTACTACTTAGATGTGAGAACCAGTGACACCATGTGCTCATACCAATTTCAAACTCCACGAATTGAAACACACAACACTCAAGATTGAAGTCAAGGGTTGTAACGGGGCTTAGGGGTAATGGCTAACAAAGAAATGATAGGGATAGCAAACGTTCTTAAAGCGATAGCAAGCAAAGTAATGAAATAGACACTTGGAATTCACTTAATAATGTAGAAATTAACTTTTAAACACAAAGGGCGTCACTCGTAAGTGGCGCGCTGCGTGGCCCAAGCACAGTGATAAGTGAGCAAGGGTCGCTGTATCTCCATCGGCACCCGGATGCAGTGTTAAATGAGCAAGGGGGCCATAGAAACTTCTTTTCGAACGACTCCACTCAAAGTTGTTTGTGAGCATATGCTCCTATCAACTTTACACGGGACACACAAAAGAAGTACTTTAATCCTATTAGACGGGGGAGGGTGAAGAAGCTAGGACAGAAGGGTAGAGTTCAAGAGAGCAAAATGCGTTTAGGAACGTGGAATATAGGAACATTAACAAGAAAATCTATGGAAGTAGTAGAAGTTATGGTAAGGAGAAGGATAAATATTATGTGCCTACAAGAAACTAAGTGGGTTGGTCGTAAGGCAAAGGATCTAGAAAACTTAGGGTTTAAACTTTGGTATTCGGGCACAAATAGAACGAGAAACGGTGTTGGCATCATCGTGGACAAGACCTTGACACAAGATGTTGTAGATGTCAAGAGGGTAGGAGATAGAATCATGGCAATCAAGATTGTAATAGGACAAGAACTTATCAATGTGATTAGTGCGTACGCACCTCAAGTAGGGTTGGATACGAGTTCGAAGGAGAAATTTTGGGAAGACCTTGGAGACTTGGTGCAAGGAATTGCTCAGACGGAGAAGTTATTTATAGGAGGAGATTTAAATGGACACGTGGGCAGGGAGACAGGCAACTATGGAGGTTTTCATGGTGGCCATGGTTTTGGGGAGAGAAACGAGGATGGGGAAGCTATCTTGGATTTTGCAATGGCATATGATCTCTTCTTAGCTAACACCTTCTTTAAGAAGAGAGAAGAACATGTGATCACCTACAAGAGTGGGTTGTCAAAAACACAAATAGATTTTCTTCTAAAGAGGAAAAGGGATCGTATAACTTGTAAGGATTGCAAAGTTATACCAGGAGAGAGCGTGGCTAATCAACATCGCTTGTTGGTGATGGATGTACATATCAAAAGAGTGAGAAAAAAGAACAAGACTTGGAAGTGCCCAAGGACTAGATGGTGGAATATAAAAGAAGAAAAACAAGCCATTTTCAAAGAGAAAGTAATCACCCAGTGTGTGTGGGATAGAGAGGGGGAAGCTAGCCAAATGTGGGATTCCATGGCTAGTTGTATCCGAAAAGTAGCAAAAGAGGTATTAGGAGAGTCCAAGGGCTTTGCCCCACACCAAAAGGAATCTTGGTGGTGGAATGAGGAGGTACAAACAAAGGTGAAGGCTAAAAAGGAATGTTGTAAAGCCTTATACAAGGATAGGACCGATGAAAATGGTGAAAGGTATAGAAAAGCGAAGCAAGAGGCGAAGAAAACTATGAGAGAAGCTAAGTTAGCGGCTTATGACGATATGTATAAGCGACTAGATACCAAAGAAGGAGAGTTGGATATCTATAAACTAGCTAGAGCAAGGGAAAAGAAGACAAGGGACCTAAACCAAGTGAGGTGCATCAAGGATGATGATGGAAAGGTTCTTGCTACAGAGAACGCGATTAAAGACAGATGGAGAAGTTATTTTCATAATCTTTTCAATGAAGGACATGAAAGGAGTGCTTCTTTAGGGGAGTTGAGTAACTCAGAAGAGTGTAGAAACTACTCTTTTTATCGTCGAATCCGGAAGGAAGAAGTGGTTGTAGCTTTGAAGAAGATGAAGCATAGAAAAGTAGTATGCCCAGACGATATACCAATCCAAGTATGGAAAGTTTTAGAAGAGACAGGTATAACATGGCTCACTGACCTTTTCAATAGGATTTTGAAAACGAAGAAGATGCCAAATGGGTGGCGAACGAGCACTTTGGTGCCTATCTACAAGAATAAGGGCGACGTACAAAATTGCATGAACTGTAAGGGTATTAAGCTAATGAGTCATACAATGAAGCTCTGGTAGAGAGTCATTGAGCATAGATTGAGGCAAGAGACATGGGTTTCGGACAACCAATTCGGGTTCATGCCAGGGCGCTCAACCATGGAGTCAATCTATCTTTTACGAAGATTGATGGAAAGATATAGAGATGGGAAAAAAGATTTACACATTGTCTTTATAGATTTGGAAAAAGCGTATGATAGGGTCCCAAGAGACATTCTTTGGAGGATTTTAGAGAAGAAAGGAGTACGAGTAGCATATATCCAAGCTATAAAGGATATGTATAAAAGAGCAAATACTGCCGTAAGAACTCATGAAGGACAAACCGAAAGCTTTCCCATAACTGTAGGATTACATCAAGGCTCATCCTTAAGTCCTTACCTTTTTGCATTGGTAATGGATGAGTTAACAGGACATATTCAAGATGATATTCCTTGGTGTATGCTTTTCGCAGACGATATAGTGTTGATAGATGAAACTCAGGAAGGGGTAAATGCAAAGCTTAACCTTTGGAGAGAAGTGTTGGAATCTAAAGGTCTTCGCCTAAGCCGATCAAAGACAGAATATATAGAGTGCAAATTTAGTGCAAATGGAGGCCAAAACGAGTTAGGGTGAGGATCGGAGATCAAGAAATACCAAAGAGCGACCGTTTTCGTTACCTAGGATCTATCTTGCAAAAGAACGGAGAATTAGATGAAGATCTCAACCATAGAATACAAGCTGGATGGATGAAGTGGAAGAGTGCATCCGGCGTGTTGTGTGACCGCCGTATGCCACTGAAGCTCAAGGGAAAATTTTATAGGACGGCAATAAGGCCAGCAATGCTGTATGGCACAGAATGTTGGGCGGTGAAGCATCAACACGTACACAAAATAGGTGTAGCGGAGATGATGATGCTTCGTTGGATGTGTGGGCACACGAGAAAGGATAAGATTAGGAATGAGGATATCCGGGGTAAAGTAGGAGTAGCCGAAATTGAAAGAAAGATGAGAGAAAATCGGTTACGGTGGTTTGGACATGTGCAAAGAAGGCCTACTGACGCTCCGATTAGAAGATGCGACTATGGGACAGAGGTTCAAGGCCGAATGGGTAGAGGAAGACCTAAGAAAACTTTGGAAGAGACTCTAAGAAAAGACTTAGAGTACTTGGATCTAACGGAGGACATGACACATGACCGAGCACAATGGCGTTCTAAGATTCATATAGCCGATCCCACTCGGTGACTTGGATTTTCCAAGTCTCCAACCGAGAAGTTTTCCTCACTCGGGAAATTAAGGGAACACAACCTCAACCTACATGCTCCATTCACAAAGCTTCAACATACAAGCTTCAACAAAAGAAAATTCAAAGAACTTAGCGAATAAGGCTTTGGTGTATTTAACACAATACGTTGAAATGAAGGAAAGCTTATTTATTTATATCCCCGATAAGTTACAAATATGTACATATACATGAGTCAAAATAAACAAACAAGAGGGAGCCTTCACAAAGGTTGCTTAGGAGAAGTCTCAGCAGTCGGTAGAGCCCCAGAAAGAGAAGGCACCGGAGGGGGATCATTCGGAGCCTCAGTATTGGACAGAACCCTAGAATGAGGAGGCATCAGAGGTTGATCATTTGGAGCTTCATTATGCGGTACAGCCCCAGAAGACGAAGGTAATAAATGCCTTTGGAATAAACCCACAAATCTCTGATGATCAAGTAAAACCTGACCATCAGATTCCTTCATCTGGTTCAGCTTCCTCTTCATGTTTCTAGCATAGTCATGTGCCAGCCGGTGCAACTGTTTATTCTCATGCTTGAGCCCTCTAATCTCCTATTTGAGACTCATCACTTCAGCCATCAATGATTCAACTTGGCGGGTTCGAGCAAATAGGCGTTGAGCCATATTAGACACAGAACCTGCACACTGAACACTGAGAGCCAGAGAATCCTTAACAGCCAACTCATCAGACCGTTTGGAAAGTAGTCTGTTATCTTTGGGAGTGAGAAGGTTCCTGGCCACCACCGCAGCGGTCATATCATTCTTCATCATGGAATCCCCAACGGTAAGAGGACCAGTAGGGGAGACGAATGATGGGCGCCATATGTTGTCTGGAGAAGGCGTGGCTGCCTCTTCAACAAGGTTCAAGTCAAAACGACGGTCGGAGGGGCCAGACATTTTTAAAGGTGTTGAAGAGAGAAGAGGCCGGACAAATCAAGATCTTAGAAGCTTCACCTGGTGGAGATTCAAGTGTGCTTTGGAACTTAATGCCAGCCTTTATAAAAATCTGCACTCGACGGAGCTTCAGAAATCGAAGAGGCGCCTGCTCAGAAATCGAAGAGGTGTTTGCTTTCTCAAAAGCTGGGCTACTCAAAGACCGCGAGGGTCGATCTCAGAAATCGAAGAGGCGTTTGCTTGCTCAAAAGCTGGGCTGCTCAAAGACCACGAAGGCCGATCTCAGAAATCGAAGAGGCGCTTGCTTTCTCAAAAGCTGGGCTGCTCAGAGACCACGAGGGCCGATCTCAGAAATCGAAAAGGCACCTACTTTTCCAGCCTTGTCAGCACCTGTCACACGCACTCAGCTTTGCGGAAATTATGGGCATTCTGTCGAAGATTTCTGGTGAAGTAGAAAGCACATGAATCTTAATGTTCAATCACCCACTTTCCACACGCAACATTAGCTCATGGGTACCACAGATAACTTTGCCAAAGTTCTCTGACAAAGTTGAGACACGTGAAGCTTGCAGCTTGGGATAGTACTATTGCTGGATAATTGGAAAGTTCCTGTGTGTCAACCTCTATGCTTCGTGGCAAGGTAGACTAGCAAACATGCCCAACCTTTACTCACATTCGAGAAAACACTCCCAACAAGATTGCTTGCTTCAAAATCAAAGAGGCACCGCCCTCCGAATCTCGAGAGCCAGACTCCCAACATGATTACTTTCTCAAAAATCGAAGAGACACCGCTCTCCGAATCTCGAGAGCCAGACCCCCAGTAGGATTGCTTTCTCAAAAATTGAAGAGGCATCGTTCTCCGAATCTCGAGAGCCAGATCCCTGACAGGATTGCTTGTTCGAAAACCGAAGAGGCACCACTCTCCCAACTTCAAGAGCCGGATCTCCTTGGATAAAGCTTGTCTGTAATCTTCACACGCAACATCAGCTTTCCAGATACCACAGACCACTTTTTCAAAGTGCTCTGACAGAGTTAAAACATGTGAAGCTGGCAGCTCCCACTACCGTGTTATGACCAAGCAGGGTAAAGGAATAGCATTACTACTTGTTGTTAAGGAGACTCCTATATATGTTGACCTTCATCCTCAACGGACAGGCAGACCTGCAAAAATGCTCAACCCTTCCTCATCTCTGAGAGGGCACTCCCAACGAAGCCTTTCGAAATATTCAGCTTTCTTTCCCCCCCGATAATACCTCTGCAAACAAGTTATACTAGAGCAAGAATATCTCATATCATCAGGGTTAAAAGCAAGAGTATCCCATATCATGCTTTTTCCCTGTCTTTTCCTTTGGCCTTGTTCTTACCTGCAAGACAAGGAGAAAGAAAGCAATCAGTCAGCACTTGGAATCAAGCTTCCAGTCAGGAACTGACTGCCTGGAACCCCTTACCTGATTACTTACCTGGCATTACTCTCGAGTACTCATCTTCAACATCTTATGCTTCCAGGGAAGATACCGTATCTGCCTGAGGAACAGATAGGGCAAGTGAGAAGGATACAAGGAAGCATGTGGAGACAATCATAACAGCACACGTGCCTATACATCCACTACTCTGTCAAAAGCAAAAGTATCCCATATCAGCAGGGTCGAACGTACTCTATACTCTGGAGGAAACCAGAAAACCCTCAAGCCCAGTTCAAGAATAAGCCTGTGGAAAGTTACTTCTTCAAAAGCAAAAGTATCCCATATCATCTCTTCTCATTTTTCTTCTCTTTATCCTTCATGCTGCCTGCAAGATAGGGAGAATGTGAACAATCAGCCGGAACTCGAAATCAAAGTTCTAATCTGGGACTGATTGCTTGGAGCTCTGATTGCTTACCTTGTCTGTCACCTCTTTCAGCAGATCCCCTAGCTCGGCGACTTGGGGGACTCCTACTACATGGTTTGTATCGCGCTTGACCAAGCCTGAAACTACAAGTAAGCTTCAAGTGAAATTGATACATTACCTTGTGCATCTCCACCAGTTAAAGATACCACCCCTGGATGGAGGAAGAGTACTTCTAGAGAAAATACCACAGATAAGGCAAGTCAAGACGATACCACACTCCGGTACTTAGAAGTTTCATGATTACGAGATCATTCTCCCATAATATTTCCTAATGTCATTTGTACTAAATCATTAACTTGTACTCACTAAAGGAGAGCTTGAACCTATGTACTTGTGTAAACCCTTCACAATTAATGAGAACTCCTCTATTCCGTGGACGTAGCCAATCTGGGTGAACCACGTACATCTTCTGTTTGCTTTCCTATCTCTATCCATTTATATACTTATCCACACTAATGACCGGAGCAATCTAGCGAAGATCACAAAAAGCGACCGTTTTCGCTACCTAGGACCTATCTTGCAAGAGAACGGAGAATTAGATGGAGATCTCAACCATAGAATACAAGCTGGATGGATGAAGTGTAAGAGTGCATCCGACGTGTTGTGTGACCGTCGTAGGCCACTGAAGCTCAAGGGAAAATTTTATAGGACGGCAATAAGGCCAGCGATGTTGTATGGCACAGAATGTTGGGCGGTGAAGCATCAACACGTACACAAAATGGGTGTAGCGGAGATGAGGATGCTTCGTGGGATGTGTGGGCACACGAGAAAGGATAAGATTGGGAATGAGGATATCCGAGGTAAAGTAGGAGTAGCCGAAATTGAAGGAAATATGAGAGAAAATCGGTTACGGTGGTTTGGACATGTGCAAAGAAGGCCTACTAACGCTCCGGTTCGAAGATGTGACTACGGGACAGAGGTTCAGGGCCAAAGGGGTAGAGGAAGACCTATGAAAACTTTGGAAGAGACCCTAAGAAAATACTTAGAGTACTTGGATCTAACGGAGGACATGACACAAAACCGAGCGCAATGGCGTTCTAGGATTCATATAGCCGACCCCACTTAGTGGAAAAGGCTGTTGTTGTTATTGTTGTTGTACCTTATTAAGGACTTTGGCACACACACACACACAAGAATCATTTCCCCCACACTTGCTTTCTGCAATACATTGATAAAAAAAAAAATCATTTTAAGTCATGCTTTACTATGCTTCCAAAACAAGGGTATGGATGGTCCTAAAACTAGGCTAGGTAAGAATAGTGTGGATTAACAAAGAACATATGCTTAACAAGGCTCAACGGGGTTAAACTTAAACACATAATGAAATAGGGGCACGGCAATTTGGCTTTGGTAGTCACTACACAACTTCATCTTGAATATATGTTATGCAAATCAATAGCATGCTTTGAATGAAATAGGCATGAGTTCTAGCATTTGGAACTAAATGATGAAACACCTTCTAAGTAGCAACCAAGCAAAGAATAATGAGATCATGCAACGACTTTAGAAAACAATGATGCACAGATTATTAACTCTCCAAATAAACGTTTAGGTTCAAGTCTCACAAGGTTGTAGTGTTCATTTGAGTTCCATCCTTCAAGCATGTTACAAAAACTGATTTTTCCTTTATGATTGCATGTGAATTCATAAATTATAACCACAACCAACCATACACCAAAGAGTAAATCAAATTTTCATCCATGTTTATAACTCTCTTTAACAATCATGTAATTACAAACCAAATCCTCATCATTGTGTTGGAAGGTACCCTAAGACACAAATAAACACATAAAAACAACTCTCTTTTTGGGTTTTTCAAAACAATTTTTCAAATTTTTATGAGATTTTTGGATTTTTATGTCAAAACACTCCAAAACAGCTTAAAAACACTTAAAACAGCAAGGAACAACACTAGAAGTAATGGGTGATAAACTCCTACGAATTTCATGCAAAACAACTTTGTTACCCCCTCCCCCCCCCCCCCCACACTTAAATCAAACATTATCCTCAATGTTTCAAGCATAAACTCACACAAAAACAAGCAAACAAACAAACAACGAATAAACATGACAAGTATAGCAAAGTGAAAACCAGACAGAGTAGAGTTTAAGAACGCAAATCTAGTTTTGGAGATAGATGATCTTGTTGACTTTCCACAGCTTTGATCTCGAACTGGTTTGGAATTCTGAGTGAGGAATATCAAAGTTCCTTGGTTATGCAGTCTGCATTCTTCTCTACTTGTTTCTTCTGCATGGCAGGCAGGCACGAGGTAGAGGTGATGGTCTGTTTCTTTCTTCAATATTTCCAAGTGTCGACCATTTGCTTTCTTTCTTCTTGTCCCTAGCTGAGGATGAATTAGCACATTGTCTCCACATGCTTCGAGGTATCATTTTCACTTCCCTTATCTGTTCCCCAGGCAGAAGTGGTAGATGAAGAGGAAGCATAAGATGTTGAAGATGAGTACTCGAGAGCAAGGCTAGGTAAGCAATCAAAAAGGGGTTCCAAGCACTCGATTCCAGATCGGAAGATTGATACCAAGTGCTCGCTGATTGCTCTCTTTCTCCTTGTCCCGCAGATGAAAACAACGACAAGGAGAAGTACAGGGAGAAAGCAGGATATGAGATACTTTTGCTTTCAACCTTCATGATATGAAATACTTTTGCTTTTGATGGGTTGTTTGCAGAGGTATCCCAGGGAATAAGGAACACTGAGTGACTCGAGAAGCTTTGTTGGGAAGGCATTCTCAGAGATGAAGAAAGGTTATGTATGTCTATCTTGCAATGGGGGGTGAAGGTCGACATTTATATGAATTAATAACCGGTACTATTCTTTCACTCTTGTCGGCAACCGTTGGATGATTGAATAGTAATCTTCACGTGTTTTCTACGTCACCAGAAATCTTCGACAGATTACCCGTAATTTTCGCAAGGCTGAGTGTGCATGTGACAGATGCTGACACATCTGGAAAAGCAAATGCCTCTTCGATATCTGAAATCGACGCTTCGACAAATTGCCCGTGATTTCCGCAAGCTGAGTGTGCATGTGACAGATGCTGACACGTCTAGAAAAGCAAATGCCTCTCCGATTTCTGAGCTTGCCTCTTCGATTTCTGAGCTCACCTCTTCGATCTCTGAAATCCGGTCAAGTGCTAATTTTTATAGAGGATAAGCATTTCGTTTCTAAGCACACTTGAATTTCTGCCCATAGAAACTCCCTTCATTGCACTTCTAAGATCTCGATTTGTCCGACCTCTTTTTTCTTCAACACCTTTGAAAATGTATGGCCCATCCGACCGTCGTTTTGCCTTGAACCTTGGTGAAGAGGCATCCATGCCTTCTCCAGACAACATATGGCGCCCATCCTTCATATCCCCTACTGGTCCTCTTATCGTTAGGGATTCGGTGATAAAGAATGATATGACTGCTGTAGTGGTGGCCCGGAGCCTTGTCACTCCTAAATATAACAGACTACTTTCCAAACGGTCTGATGAGTTGGCTGTTAAGGGTTCCCTGGCTCTCAGTGTGCAATGTGTGGGTTTTGTGTCTAATATGGCCCAACATCTATTTGCTCGAACCCGTCAAGTTGAATCATTGGCGGCTGAAGTGATGAGTCTCAAACAAGAGATTAGAGGGCTCAAGCATGAGAATAAACAGTTGCACATGCTTGCACATAACTATGTTACAAACATGAAGAGGAAGATTGACCAGATGCAGGAATCTGATGGTCAGATTTTACTTGATCATCAAAGGTTTGTGGGTTTGTTCCAACAGCATTTGCCTTCGTCTTCTAGGGCTGTACCGCATAGTGAAGCTCCAAATGATCAATCTCCAACACCTCCTCCTTCTGTGGCTCCGCCGACTACTGAGACTTCTCCTAAGCAGCCTTTGTGAAGGCTCCCTCTTGTATTTTTCTGCCTCCTGTTCATTTTCAACGAATTTTAATGTAAAATACCTTGCATATCTATCAATGTTTCAAAAATAAACCCACAACAAAAACAATTAAACAAGCAACAAATAAAAATGACAATCATGGTAAAATAAAATTGCAGAAAAATGAAGGTTTTTAGGAACGCAAAACATGGGTTACCTCCCAAGAAGCGCTTGTTTTAACGTCTTGCAGCTGGACGAAACTTCCTTCTAAGCTTGGATAGGGCCCACGACACTGAGTGGGATTTCTTCCACAATCTGCCCCGCATCACTCCCATAGTATAGCTTCAGGCGATGCTCGTTCACTTTGAATTTGTCGCCGTTCCTTAAGCTTTTAACTTGGACTGCACCTTGGGGAAAAACATTAGTGACAACAAATGGCCCAATTCACTTAGACCGTAACTTACCAGGGAACAATCGTAGACGGAAATTGAATAGTAGCACTTTCTGTCCAATTGAGAATGTATTTCCCCGAATCATTTTGTCATGAAACGCCTTTGTTTTCTCCTTGTAAATTCGTGCATTCTCATAGGCTTCATTCCGTATCTCCTCAAGTTCATTCAGTTGGAGCTTCTTATTCATTCCAGCAGCATCTAAGTCCAAATTGAATGTTTTCACAACCCAATGTGCTTTGTGCTCCAGTTCCACAGGTAGGTGACACGGCTTGCCGTAGATTAGTCGAAATTGAGACATCCTTAAAGGTGTTTTGTAGGCAGTGCGATATGCCCACAGAGCATCATCTAAACGCAAGCTCCAATCCTTCCGGTTTGGCCCAACAGTCTTCTCCAAGATTTGCTTAATTTCTCTATTTGAGACTTCGGCTTGGCCATTTGCTTGAGGGTGATATGGTGTGGAAACCCGATGCTTCACATTGTACTTTTTAAACAGCGCCTCAATGGTGCAATTGCAAAAGTGGGAGCCTCCATCACTTATGAACACCCTCGGTATGCCAAATTTGGAAAAGATGTTAGCCTTGATAAAATCTGCCACCACTCTAGAATCGTTAGCATGGGTGGCTTTGGCTTCTACCCATTTCGACACATAATCAACGGCTAGCAAAATATAAGTAAAACCATATAAGGGCGGAAATGGTCCCATGAAATCCATACCCCATACATCAAAGATCTCCACATTAAATATGGGGGTTTGTGGCATTTGGTCTTTGGCACCGATTGTACCTGTTCTTTGGCATCTATCACAAGTTATACAAAATGTTCTAGCATCCTTAAACAATGTAGGCCAATAGAAACCACTCTCTAAAACCTTAAAGGTTGTCATTTGGGTGCCAAAATGACCCCCACATGCATAACTATGGCAAAATGCAAGAATTGAATTAAACTCAAAATTGTGCACACATCTACGAATAATCTGGTTAGGATAATACTTCCACAAATATGGATCATCCCACACATAAAATCGTGCATCATTTCTGAGTTTATCATGCTTTTATTTATCTAGAATGCTAGGAACTTGTTTTGTGACCAAATAATTGACCAAATCAGCATACCAGGGCTTACTTACCTCTAGGGACAGCAATTGCTCGTCAGGGAAGGTCTCTAGAATGGGTAAGGAGTCCTCCTCGTGCACCAAACGGCTGAGGTGGTCAGCCACCACGTTTTCACTCCCCTTTTTTTCTCTTATTTCAATGTTGAACTCTTGAAGTAAGAGCATCCAACGAATCAGCCTTGGTTTGGCCTCCTTCTTGGTGAGGAGGTACTTCAACGCTGCATGATCAGAATATACAATCACTTTAGTGCTAAGTAAGTATGAATGAAATTTATCTAAAGCAAATACAACTGCAAGAAGTTCTTTCTCAGTGGTAGAATAATTCAATTGAGCATCATTTAGTGTCCAGGAAGCGTAGTGGATGACGTGGGGCTGTTTGTTCCTCATTTGGCCTAAAACAACACCAATGGCATAATCAAATGCATCACACATTAGCTCAAATGGAAGGATCCAATCTGGTGGCATGATGATGGGGGGCGACGTCAACATGTCCTTGAGGGTTTTGAAAGCGGTCACACACTCCTTGTTGAACTCGAATGCTACTTCCTTTTGGAGTAAACGGAAAAGGGGTTGGGCGATTTTTGAGAAATCCTTGATGAATCTCCTATAAAATCCTGCATGGCCAAGAAAAGAACGAACCTCCCTCACCGAAGTGGGAGAGGGTAAGTGACGTACAAGATCTATTTTAGATTTATCAACCTCAATCCCTTTTTCTGATATGATATGCCCTAAAACTATACCTTGTTTTACCATAAAATGGCACTTTTCCCAATTCAAGATAAGATTAGTTTCGATGCATCATTGTAAGATCAGAGTAAGATTATTCAAGCATGCATCAAATGAGTCACCAAAGACACTTAAGTCATCCATAAACACTTCAATGGTCTTTTCCACAAATTCTGATAAAATACTTACCATACACCTTTGGAATGTGGCTGGTGCGTTGCATAGCCCAAATGTTATGCATCGATAAGTAAAGGTACCAAAGGGACATGTGAAGGTAGTCTTTTATTGGTCATCGGGAGCTATCACAATCTGATTATAACCCGAATAGCCATCAAGAAAATAATAAAATGAATGACCGGCTAACCTTTCCAGCATTTGATCAATAAAGGGCAGCGGGAAATGATCTTTTCTTGTCGTAGCGTTGAGCTTTCGATAGTCAATACAAACTCTCCATCCGATTTGGATTCAGGTGGGCACAAGCTCATTATCTTCATTTTTTACCATAGTGACTCCGGACTTCTTAGGAACAACTTGGACCGACGAGACCCAATGGCTATCAGAAATTGGGTAAATCACTCCACAATCTAGTAGCTTGATGATTTCCTTCTTCACAACGTCCATCATGGGTGGATTGAGTCGGCGTTATGCTTCTCTAGATGGTTTGGCTCCTTCTTCCAAGAGTATTCGATGCATACAAGTGGCAGGGTAAATTCCCTTGATATCGGCCAATGTCCACCCAATGGCAGTTCTGTATTCCCGAAGCACCCTCACCAACTTGTCCTCCTCTTATGCAGTGAGTGAAGAATAGATGATGACGAGCAGCGTCTCTTGCTCTCCCAAAAACACATATTTCAAATGGCTAGGCAATGGTTTAAACTCTAGGGAAGGGGGCTGGATTACAAAAGGAAGCAACTTGTTAATCGAAATGGGAATTGAAATTAGGTTAGGAGACTTACAAATATGCCTTGGATTTGACTCTAGGGTAGCAACCATCTCCACCAATTCTTCTTGAATAGGCACGGTAAGATGTTCCTTGTTGTTGTCGTGTGCATGCCTAAGTGCTAACCCTTCATTTTTTAGTCCAATGTTTTGCGTGAGAGTCTTTTCAAGTGCATCCTCATTCAAATCATCAAGGAATTCCTGCGCCCAAGAGTCAATCACATCAATAGAGAAAGAAGAGTGACCATCATAAGGATATCTCATAGCATCAAAAATATTGAAATCAATAACTTCTCCATCAAATTCCATGGTCAATGTTCCCTTGAATACATCTATCTTTGTATGGGCAGTCTTCATGAATGGTCGGCCAAGTAATATTGGTAATTGAGAGGAATGGTTCGAGTCTTCCATTTCAAGCACGTAGAAGTCCGCCGGAAAGACTAGGTGATTCACCTGCACTAAAACATACTCTAAAACACCTTTTGGATACGCATTAGATCTATCGGCCAGTTGAATGATCACTTCATCATTTTTTAATTCTCCCAAGTTCATAGATGCATATATTGAATAAGGCATGACATTTATTGATGCACCTAGATCTAACATGGCAGATTCAAAGCGAGTATTTCCTATAACACAAGGAATTGTAAAATTGTTTGGATCTTTGCACTTAGGAGGTAGTTTTCGTTGCAACACAGCTGAGACATTCTCACTTACCCTTACCACCTCTTTGTTTGAAGCCCTCTTCCTTGTAGTGCACAGCTCCTTCAGGAACTTAGCATACTTGGGGACTTGTTTAATTGCATCTAGAAGTGGAATGTTGACTTACACCTTTCTAAATGTGTCAATGATGTCTTTCTCATTCTCATCCTTCTTTGATTGCATAAACCTGCGAGGAAAGGGTGCATTGGTTGGAATGGAATTAGAAGTCATGGAATTTGAACCCAACTTACTTTTGGTGGTCGAATTAGGGTGTGTAGGTGGCTGCAGCAACAATTACTCAATCCTTGCCGAGGGCAGGCCTTATTCTTTCTCCTCATATTGCATCTTTTCGTCCTCCTTTTGATTGGATTTAGATGGGATGTGATCAGATCCAACTTCTTGTCCACTTCGCAAGGTGATGGCTTTGGCAGATTCGAAGCCTCCCTTTGGATTCACGTCAAACTAGGTAACTTACCTGGCTCTACTAAATTGCCCCATAAACTCAGCCATTTGTCCCATCTGTCTCTTCAATTCAGTCACCTCTCGAGCTTGATTTTGCACTTCCTTGGCGTAATTGTGCATATCTTTGGCTTGATTTTCCTGACCCTTCGCCAACGTAGTTAGTAACTGAATAACTTGAGCATTATCAAAAGACGAACCTGAGTTATTTTTGGCAGGTTGTGTTTGGGGTTGTGAGGGTGCATATGGCCTTTGATAAAATCATGGAGGTTGTTGTCTGAATGCACTTTGTTGTTGGGTTTGTTGGGACTACTTCCATTTGAAATTTGGATGATCTCTCCAACCTGGATTGTATGTATTTGAGAACGGATCATTCCTTGGTTGGTTTTGACTCCCAAAACCCACGGCGTTGGCAGATTCCCACCCTTCGTTCTCGATCAATTGAGGGCACTTATCCGTGAGATGTCCATTCATTGAGCACACGCCACAAGCAGCTACACTTTGTTCTTTTGGTTTTTCAACCACCTGTGAAAGAAGAGTAGTAAGATTAGCCATTTGATTTTGAAGTTTGGAAATAACACTTACCTCATTAACTTGTTGCTGCCGTGGGTTGTCTCTTTGACCAACGCCTTCATATTGTTGAGCATTCAATGCTCGATTAGCAATTAAGGTCTTGGCAGCCATTGGTGTTTTGTCCACCAAAGCTTCTCCCGCTGAGGAGTCTAACATTTGGCGTTTAATTGGTAGAAGCCCTTCGTAGAAATATTGAAGAAGAAGCTCCTCCTTCATCTAGTGTTGTGGACATGAAGCAACAAGGGTTTTAAAACGCTCATAGTAAGTGGGAAAGGATTCACCTTGGTTTTGCTGAATGCCACTAATCCTTTTGCGTAGTAGAATGACTCGAGAAGTTGGGAAAAACTTCTCCAAAAATGCCTGTTTCATACTCTCCCATGATGTGACAGTTCCGGGGGCTAGCTCATACAACCAATCTTTAGCCTTTTCCAAGAAAGAAAAGGGAAAAGCCTTCATTTTCATAATGCTCCCATCAACATTCACAGGGGTCATGTTCGAACAAACAACCTCGAACTCCTTCAAATGTTTATTAGGATCTTCCATGGACAACCCATGGAACTTAGGAATATGATGCAATAAACTGGACTTTAATTCAAACTCGTCGGTCTTGTTTTAGGCCGCCCTTGGATATTGAATGCATAAAGGCAGAGCATTGTCCAATCCCGAAGCGGAAAGCTCCTTGATTGTTCGATTGTCTACTACCATATCTTGGACTTCTTCAAAAGTCCTTGTCGTGGCCTCCTCTTGCTCTTCTACTTTGTCTGGTGCAGGTTGAGATGGTTGGGGATCTTGTTGATTCCTTCCTCGTCTTAAATTCAAATATTTTCCTATGAACAGGTTGAGAACTTCGAGTCATAAACCACCTAAAACAAGAAAACAAGTAAAATCAGCAACTAGGAACAAAAATACATGAAAATAAACAAAAAGAAATAATAAGGGATTAGCAAAGTTGCTAATCCCCGGCAATGGCGCCAAAAACTTGATGCGAAAATTATCTTAACACACAAATTTAACCCTCTTTTGACAACTGCAGTATAAGTATAAGTATGGATCGTTCTGGACCAGGGATTAAGAGAGCTTGCTAATAACCTCTAAACTAACTCAAAAACATAAAACTAAACTTAAAAATATTTAACAAGACTCACAAGACTCAAAGAAAACTTAAAATACTCAAAACAGCTTAAAACAACTAAATAAACTTAAACTAGACACTAGGAATGACTTTGGACAAAAATTGACTTTTACTTGAATCAAAACATTTAAAAACACAAATTAAAATAGATTCTAACTAATTAGACACACTAAAGTAAAGGGGGGTTGAGTTTTGGACGAAGTTGAAACAAACAAACAAGTATGAAAAACTAGACAAATTGTAAAACAAATTTGAGAAATAAGATGATGGATGGGATAGCTAGAGGCTTTTTCTCCACACATGATATGTATGCAAACAACTCGATTTCCAGTTACTACTTCATTGAATTATGAACGACAATGCTCCAAATTAACCGTGACATCACTAATTAACTCTCAGATTTTCCTTGTTTTATTGGATTGGATGACATCATTCGACAACCCAAAACATTCTTCTAAAGTTCCCTACATGACATCATAATAAAGATACAATCAAAGATCATTACGTTTAATGAAAATCATAAGCATTGACAAAGCACTTGCAACTATGACATCATGTCACTCATGCTAGGAATTGAACTTAACGCGATCGTTTATAAGCGACCTTCACTACATGTGAATATAAGTTTGTAATGATTATGTGAAACTTCCTTATATTCTAGCAACGGATTTATGCATGCCAATTAAGTGTCGACCCTTAATTAACAAATACAAATAAGTTATCAATCAAATAGTTAAGCCAGTTGCATACACGATTCAAGAGTTCATAACTGGAATTTATCAAATTATATTGCACACATAATCATGGCTTTGAAATCACCCCTAGCCAAGAGGGGTTTAGCCACTCATATTTACAACAAAACGAAAGGAAATGAATTTAAACATTAGAAACAAAAGAAAGAAAACACCTAAACGCTCCAACGATCCAAGTTGGACAACAAACACGTCCAAACACTTTCCTTCCCTTCCTTTGCTACGGCACAAGGTGTTGGTGAGTGTTTGAAGGTTTGTTTGTATGGAGGAATGGATGTGAAGATGAATGGATGTGTTTGGATGAAGGTTGTGTTGAAATGGGAGTGAATGATCTAACAAAGTATGAACCCAATTTATGTTACAAACACTTCCTTTTATAGAGGAAGTGCAAGGCAAAGCATGGGTAAAATGGAGTGGTGTTGAAATGATTCAAAGGTGAAAGTGAAGTAATGATGCAAAGTATGGGTAAAATGGAGTGGTGTTGAAATGATTTAAAGGTGAAAGTGAAGTAATGATGCAAAGCGGTGTTGAAATGATTTAAAATGAAAGTGAAGTAATGATGCAAAGCATGGGTAAAATGGAGTGGTGTTGAAATGATTCAAAGGTGAAAGTGAAGTGATGATTGATGCAAGAATTAAACATGGATGGAGTGCACGGCAAAGGTTTGTTATGGTACAAGGAACCCTTAATTTGTGTCCTAAAATGCATAGGAAACCTTCAATGTTGCTGGAACTTAGGGACATTTAGGTTTTAGGAAAGATCAAACCAAAATAGGAAACCTTGGCTTAACTTTCCTACTTCAAGTAGAAATCCTCATCTTTAGGTCTTCAATTTCGTCCATTCCTTTAGTTCCAAGCATGTGATATTTATTCCAAGCCCAAAATTGCTCCAAAAGGCTCCAAAATGCACATTTTTGCATACTTTGTCCTTAGAACCTGAAATTGCACAAAAATGACTTTAAACACTAAAACTACTAAGGAATAACAACATAAATGCATGAGAACAAGCTAACTCAGTCACATAAATATACTCTTATCAGGCACCATAACCTACGTCGAGTACCAGAAAATTTGATTTCGCATCCTGGAAGGAAAAGTTTGAGAAATCAAGTCTCACCATCCCGACGATGCACGATACAAATGCTAAAGGAGTCAAGAAGAAGTCATTCACCCCCGTAAAAGCTACCAAGTTTCAGAAAGACAATCCTGCTACCAAATAGCAACTACAACAAGTAAATCAAGATGATGACATTCAAGAAAACAAACTGATAGAAGAAAAAAATTGGAAGCCAGAATAGGACGCTAAATACATCATTCTTGATCCCTATCAGCTTGATAAGACTGCTAGAATCGGCACACGATTGAGCCTAGTCGCACTTAACCGTTTCCTCTTGCGATCAACCAGCCAATGCAAATCCTTTTTTCAAGGCCATCACGAATGCGCAATGAGACAAGTGAGACAATGAGTGTGAAAAAGCATTTCAAGACTTATGGCGCGTTTACGTAACCGCAATCAAAATAGAGGAATTGGATTCATAAGGAATTGAATTGAGGAGGAATTGGATTGAGGAGGAGTCAGAATTGGATTCATGTTCAAGTTGTTTACTTAAATGTTCTGGAATCGAAGTAAAATTAAAATGAAATTCATATTAGTTGTTTACTAATTCACCTAAATCGGAATAAAAATCAATATATTTACTAAAATGCCCTTTAGTTCTTTATTTTTATTTTTATTTTTATTTCATCTATATTTATTTTTAATCACATTTTCATTAGTTACTTTAAAATGGACTCAGATCCAACGGCCAAATTATTTTCACCTCTTTCTGTCTCTCTGTCTCTGTCTCTGTCAATCTCTCTCTCTCTTTTTCTCCCTCATTTGGAAGCACCCACCACCGCCACACCTCATCTTCTCAATCTTCTTCAACCTCAGCCCACCCCAAATCAAATTCCTTGTTTATTTTGTATTTCTTATCTTAGAATCTTTAATTTTTGTTGTATGTTCAGTGATATTTTTGTAGGTCTTTTGAATTGGGACTTTATTCAACACGAAGAGGAAGAATTTGCAGCATGGGAGGTTGGGTGGGAGAAAGCCGGAAAGGGTTGCTAGGTTGTGTAAGATATGGAACTACAGTGGGAGGGTAGATGTCCAGAAAAAGATTTTGAAGTATTTATACATCTATTGGAGATTAACTTTAGAATTGGCTAAAATGGCTATTTCTTTAAGGGCTTATAGAAGGATCCAACACTCAGTGGAAGACCATAGTCATGATCAGAATAAAAATGGAAGTTTTCTGGGGAAGTCTGGGATGCTAGTTCAAATTCATCTTCCCAGTTCCAACACTATGCGGGGTTGCGTCTGTCGAAGCATCTGTGAAGCCTCTTGATAAGAGGGCATAATAGGAAAGAAGAAATGCATTCCTAATTCCTTCACCATCCTGGAATCCAAATACCTCACCCATGGAGAGAGTCCAATTCCTCCAATTTCAGGAATTGAATTCCATTTTTCATGTGGGTCCCACACACTGTTGATTCCTCTAAATTGTAGTAAACACAAGAGTTATTCGTAATCAAAATCGGATTCATTGTTTTCATTTCGATTACGGATGCGTAAACACACCCTTAAAGAGATATTTGGCATCTCTTCCGTTAGTATTCAAGTCAGAAGCAATTGAGGAATTATACATTTACTTGGCAGTCTTAGACGTAGTAGTAAGCTCTACCCTTATACGATAAGAGATGGGACTCAACTGCTAGTATTCTACACTTCTAAAGCTCACCTCGATATGGAAACAAGATACTCGAGGATTGAAAAGCTAATTTTGTTGTTAGTTGCTGCATCTCGAAAGGTCAGACCAAACTTTCAAGCACATATAGTCGTTGTTATAACTCAATATCCCTTACGATTTATCCTATATGGTCTAGACACTTCTCAACGAATGATGAAGTGGGCGTTGGAACTTAGAAAATACAGGTTAGCACGACGATAGAAGCTCAGGCCTTGCGACTTCATAGCAAAGTTTGCTCCCACCTGGATGACACGACAATGTAGTCTAAAGACACCCTCGAGCACGCCTTGGTCTAACCAACCCTTTCTGACAAAGACTTTTGGCGCTTGCATATCGACGGTTCATCCAACTACAAAGGTTCTGGAGCAGGTTTGGTTCTCATCACCCAAGACGGCTCGATGCTCGAGCAGGCAATCATTCTAAGTTCAAGGCATCAAACAACAAAGAAGATTATAAGGCCTTATTGGTGGGCCTCTAAATGGCACAAGATCTAGCAGTCAAGAAGCTTGCAATCCATTCTGGTTCTCAACTCATCACTAACCAGACTACCGGGGAACATGCAGCAAAACATCCAAGGATGGCACTATACCTCGAGAAGGTAAGAAAGCAACTTGAGGCGTTTCCGACTTACACCCTTACACAGGTGCCACAGGCAAACAATGCTAATGCAGCCTTAGGCTTCACTTTGGACCACTAATTCAGACGTTTTATCCCAATTGAGTTTTTGGAAAAGCCGAGCATAAAAGAAAAACCGGCAGCTGAATTGTTACAAGTCAATATAACTTCAAGCTGGAAAGATCTCATCATTGACTACCTAGTCAACGGGACACTTTACAAAAATATTGGAAGTTAGGAAACTCCAAATAAATGCAACATGTTGCTACATGTGGAGCGACTTTTCATCCGATGATCATTTCAAGCCCACATCTCCGTTGCATGGTGCCTCCCAAAGACTTGAAAGTTCTAAGCTCGATCCATGAATGAGTTTATGGAAACCACTCAAAAGGCTGATCCTTAGCATAAAAGGCCTTTATCGTTGGCTACTACTAACCCACCGTGCATTAAGAAGCTAAGAAATTTGTTAAAAAATGCAACAACTACCAACGATTTAAGCATGTACGCACTGTCTGCCAGTGAGCTCTACCCGCAGACAAACCCATGGCCACTAATGTAGTGGGTAATCGACCTGGTAGGGCCCATGTCGCTCGCTACTAGAGGTAGGGGCATGATGATCGTGGCTACAAACTACTTCACCTAGTGGGTAGAAGCCAAGCCCATGACCACCACTACTCAATTAGACATAGAACGCTTCATATGGAGGAACATCATTTGTCAATTTGGCATCCCACAATCTATCATCACCGACTACAGCCCGCAATTCGTGGGCAAAAATTTGGTGAGGTTCTTTCAAAAATATGGCATCAAGAAGCATATGTATACTCCTAGATATCCTCAAGGCAACAGGCAGGCAGAGGCATCTAATATGATAATCTCAACTACCTTAAGAAATTCCTATCAGACAATAAGGGAAAGTGGTCAGACGAACTTCCAGGTGTTTTATAGGCATATCGCACAACCAAACGACAAGCAACTGGCGAAACTCATTTCTCTTTGGCATTCAATTCCTAAGCAATCATCCCTCTCAATGTTATCGTGTTGAGCATCAGCACCCTACTACTAAGCATTGAGCAAAACAAAAAGGAGATTACCATAAACTTAGATATGGCCGAGGATGAACGCAAGAAGGTTATCACCCGTATTGCACCCTACTAGTATCAGCTCCTCTCCAACTACAACAAAATGGCAAAGATCTGGCAATTTCAGCCTGGAGACCTAGTCCTAATAAAAGCCTTCACCACTACTCACAAAGAAAGCTCCAAAAAGATGGATTTCATCTAGGAAGGTCAGTACAAGGTCAGCAAAGTAGGCAACGATGTTAGTATTATGCATGACCTCCCACTTCACCTTGAGCCCTGCTTAGACGGAATAAAGCTCGAAGACTCAAGCAGCTCAACGAGCACTACCTCGTAAACCAAGGACTATCTAGTTGTTATCAACTTTCTACCTTTCAGCTAAATTCGATATCCTTCCTCTCATTTTTCAATGAAGATTTTCGAAGTTATTCATCACTTGGCTCGATTACATATCTACAACAATTGTCTACTCTTGCTCTTATTGAAGATCGCAACCAATCAGGGGACTTACTGCAGGAATTGTGCCCTCCCCCTCCCCCTCCCAAGACCAACCATGCTCTCCCCCCTAGGTGAGGGTAAACTATGCAAACTTAAGTAAGTTTTGATGGCAATTACATTCTCTTTCCTAGAAGAATTTAAATTCCAAGTCAAAGAGGAAATCTACATCAAATTGGGACACAAACTCTATGTCTACCTATACAGCTTTGGATTCCTACACCTCCTGTCCTTTCTGCGAGCAGCCCAGCAGGTGTGCAGGCATTTGTGGAGCAAAAAAAAAATCCCAAAAATCATTAAGCTAACACGTAGATTATTTTCCAAGAAAGACAAGACTGCCCCTATTAAATGAGTAGGGAACATTCTCATTCACCGCATATAGTTGAGGTAGAGTAAGCAGAGATCAATGATTGCTCAAGGCACGCATGCCCGTAGAAAAGTCAAAGGCATTTATGATAGAATAATTCCTTATTCTTATCATAAATACATTCCTAATAAGAGAAGACCTATTTCAAGTAAATAATCATAATTCCATTTATTTAGGATATCCACGATAGAGGGTTGGTCCACTTCCTCCTTTTCTCCTATAAATATCTATCCAAAATTCACGAGACTTTTGTTGCCCACAAACTTCTAAATACATTTTTTTCATAATTATAGCTTTGGCATTAGAGATTTTTTGGGCAAAACCCTCCATTCATCGTGGGTGCATGAGACTTTTGACCTTAATTATAGGTGTTATTATTTTACAGGTGCATTATTGTCAAAGAAAGAAATGGTGAAAACTTGCATCCACAATCTCCTTGCAAATATGAATCCGATCGGCTGAGCCAACAATGAAATAGTTCCCCGACACCATTAACAAGAACAAAACATCAACCGAACAGCACACACCAAGCAAAAGACAAACAATAAACAAACACGTTTAGCATTGCCAAGGGAAAATCAAATCCAAATCTTTTAATTAGAATATTAATGCCGGCTTTCACCCCAGCTCATAATCCTTCATAGGGAACAATGAACCTTGTCATTCTCGCACCCCCAAATCTTGTATTTCTACCTTTCCGTCTTCCCCTACTCATTTCTTTCATCACATCCACTTAACTGAATCCCATATTTTCCATCCCTCCACCATTCTTCTTCTTCTTCTATCAAACCCGAGTTTCCAAACGGAAAACCCTAATTTTTATGATGGCACATATTCACAAAGCATCATATGATCACCATCACTGGCTTTTCATGCTAGTTTTCTTAGTACTATCATACGTTGCTTCCTCTTCAGATCCGACCGAGCCAGCCATCCTCCTCAAGTTCAAGTCATTTCTATCCAACGACAGTGCTTTGGACAACTGGACTAACGCCACAGCTCCCTGCAACGGTACGCACAACCTCTGGGCAGGTTTGCTTTGTAATGGCGACGCCAATGTGTACGGGTTGGCTTTAACAAACATGGGTCTCCTGGGGATAATCGATATAGACACACTTATGGATTTATCTGCCCTGAAAACCGTAAGCTTCATGAACAATAGCTTTGAAGGTCCTCTCCCTAGTGTGAACAAACTTAGTTCACTTACATCAGTTTACTTGTCGCACAATAAATTCAATGGTGAAATCCCAGATAATTTTTTTGTTGGCATGAATTCCTTGAAGAAAATTTATCTGGATGGGAATAAATTCACTGGTAAAATACCAAAATCGCTGGCTGATTTGACCAAGATTGTGGAAATGGATATTCGGGGAAACCAATTCAGTGGGAAACTACCAAATTTTCCGCAAAATCCAAATGCATGGAAGACTTTGAATGTGTCATACAACAGACTCGAGGGTCGTATTCCGGCAGGCCTGAGAATTTCCAACCCAAGCGCTTTCGTCGGTAAGTAATCAATTCAAGAATTTCATTATTTCACTATTGCGTCCACCTTTAGTTTAGAATGCTCTATTTGTTTAGTTTTCAGCCAGTACAGAATACATGATTTTCCTTTGAAATTTGACAGTTTTGTGCTTTTACCATTATGGGTGAACTAGGAAATTGATGTGCACGATTACTCTATTTCTTTGTCGCAGTCAGAACTTTCTTTCAATATTCGTCTCTCATGTGATACGATTGTCAATGATTGATATGTATGTGAATTCTATTATAAATTCACATACATCAACAATTGACAATCGTTTATGCGCGTATAAACAACTATTGTTAACACTAACTTAAAATGTATTTAATTGTGCATTTGAGTTTGAAAAGGAGAAATTCAGTCTAAATGTCATGTTAACTAATGAAATATATTAGAAAAATATGTGATTCCATGACTTTGTACTTTCAATTTAGAACTAAAAGTTTGAAACATTAATAGAAGAAGAAAATCAAGACCTAATCAATTTTAAGAAGAAAAAAAGTGGATTCGTTGACAAAAAGATTGAGACATGCTCCTCCTTCATCATTGAAACTTGATCTCCTCAAACACGATCTTTTATATAATGGAAGCACGTCGATATAATGTCATTATCTATTTATTAAGCAAGTTACTTTTATCAAACAAAATGGGTTCTTTTGATTTTTAGTTTCTTGGGCCTAATTATGGGTCTCTTGTGTTGACAAACAGGAAACCCAGACCTATGTGGGAAGCCACTGGCTGCATGCAAGTCCTTAAAGAAGAAAGTCCTTCTAATCATTGCCATCGTAGTCATCTCAGTTGCTGCAATATTGTTCTTCATTGTAGTATGCCTCAAACGACGCCGTTCAGCACAATCAAAACAAGTGACAAGAGTACAAAACAAACTGGGGGCCAACCATGACACAGGCGCAATAGAGGTCGAATTGGCAGCTGAAGAAGAAAATAACAACTTCAAGAACAATGCTGAGAGAGGAGGGGGGGAGTTGTATTTTCTGAAGAAGGACATAAATTTTGAGTTGGAAGAGTTGCTGAGGGCCCCAGCTGAGGTTTTGGGAAGTGGGTCCTTTGGGTCATCTTACAAGGCAGGGCTTTTGAGTGGGTCCATGGTTGTGAAGAGGTTTAAGGAAATGAACCAAGTGAGGAAAGACGACTTCTATGACCACATGAGAAGGCTTGGAAGGTTGTCACACCCTAATTTGCTCCCACTTGTTGCTTTCTATTATAGGAAAGAAGAGAAGCTCTTGGTTCATGATTTTGTTGCCAATGGAAGCTTGGCTAGTCATCTCCATGGTATGTTCATAACCCTATTATCGCATGTCATTACATTACTAATTAATCTCACATTTCACAAAGTTGGAATCCAAGTATAATCTAAATGCATAAATGCGTATTATTTCTGCACGACATATATTAATAATGTAATAAGTAAATGTGGTACAAATAATCTATTTGTAAATTATTATAGATTAATGATTTAATATACCTCAAGATGAACCCAATTGGCTAGCTGTTAGTCGATTGGCCACCCTCGGCAATGTAAAACAACATTGGCTAGCTTCTAACTGAGGGGGCATTGGGGCAGTGTAACAGGTGTAGTGGCACAGGGTCTCGAATTTATGAGAGCCCAAAAAAAATTTCATCCTCGTAGATACTACGTATGAATATAAATTTTCTAATCAAAATATTTTCATTGAAAATAAAAATTATCCTCATAATTTTATCTATATTACAATTGATTAAGTAGGGGTCCATACTTAATAAATTAATTTTCTACCTTTATCTAGCAATAGAAAAACTTGTGTACTACTTTCTTTCACTTTTCTCTAGCAATAAAAAACTAACTTGTATTACTTTCTTCTACAAACACAAGCATATTTATGTATCTATCTTTCAGTCGTGCTCTCTTTTTTTTTCATTGCAATTGGAGATTATTCCATTAGTAAGAGTGAGATGCTGGTTTCAATTAAGTTTGAAAATTGTTTGTTGAATTATGTATGAATATATTGTAAGAATAAAAATAAAATAAAAATAAAAATAAAAAATAAAAAAAACTTTAAATAAAAAGGGCCTTATAATTAAATTTGCATAGTACCCCTAAAATTTCGAAGACAATCCTGGCTCTAATTAATTAAACTCGACTGACCACATTACCAAATCACATCTGACACTGTTAATACCGAATTAATTTGATGTTTTTCATGCAATTTCAGCTAAGCGAGAACCAGGGCAGCCGGGATTGAATTGGCCAACTCGGTTGATGATCATCAAAGGAGTGGCAAGGGGTTTGGCCTACCTCTACAAAGAGTTCCCCGGCCTAACGTTACCCCACGGTCACCTCAAGTCTTCCAACGTGCTCCTAGACCACAACTTCAATCCTCTCTTGGTAGAGTATGCCCTAATACCCCTAGTCAACACAGACCATGCCCAAAAGTTCATGGTGGCTTTCAAGTCCCCGGAGTTCTATCATAACGAACGCTCGTCAAAAAAGACCGATGTATGGAGCCTAGGCATACTCATCTTCGAAATGCTCACCGGAAAATTCCCAGCAAACTATCTCCAACCCGGGAAGAGAGCGAACGCGGACTTAGCTGCTTGGGTGAACTCAGTTGTGAGAGAAGAGTGGACGGGTGAAGTGTTTGACAAGGACATGAAGGGGACGACGAACGGAGAAGGTGAGATGCTGAAGATGCTGAAGATTGGGATGTGTTGCTGTGAGAGCAGTGTGGAGAGGAGGTGGGATTGGAGAGAAGTTGTGGACAAGATTGAAGAGTTAAAGGAGAGGGACGGTGACGAAGACTATTCATCTTATGCTAGTGATGGGGATGTGTACTCTTCTAGGGCTATTTCTGAGGACGATTTCTCTTTCTCTGTTAATGCTTGAGAGAGTTTCGAGGGGCTTTGGTGGAGAAACAAAAATGTATTCATGTGGAATGGAAGTTAATTAGGAGGATTCATTTACATATGCTTTTGCACTACGTGTTGGTAAATACATTTGCACTCTATATATATAAAGGTGCTAATTTGAGGAACAATGAATAACAATGGCCAAAGAAGAAAAGAAAAAGCGCCTTGAATTTTTTTGTATTTTAATCTTATTTTTATTTGAAGGTTTATTTTTAATTTGCAATCTATTGGTATTAGTAATGTTTGAGTATGTGACATATTCTATGAACTTCATTCTTTTGAATTTCCACATGAATGTATGATCTTTTGATTTCTTTCGTCTGACTTTCAATTTGATTATGAGATTCCTTAATCTTTTTAAACATGCCCTTTGATGTCAAATTCATCATATTTATTTGTCAGTTTTGCCCACATAAATAGAGGGAAAACCCTTAATTGTCCAATTAACTAAAAAAGGATAGGTTTGATTGACAGCAAAAAACCAAAGAGACAACATATATATACAAATTGGTGTACCAACTGGTGTATACAATCAACATTTACTGAGATATATTCATTAACTAACGTAACATGTACACATCTCTTACTACATCAGATTAGATAGTACACAAATGTGACATCTTTAGTATTTTCCTTGTTTAAAGATTTAGAAGGCTTAAAATTCAATTTCAAGTTCAAGACACACTACTAAAAATTCTCTCTTTACCGAACACATACACAACACCATATTTAGTTGTCATTTACTTTGTTTAGGCAATGGTGCCTTAATTGGCACCCAATTGTTAAATACGTCCATCCACCTTATTTTGTTGAATTTATACTTCACTTTTACTCTTTATGAACACAGAACATATAATTAGATTGGAAGAACATCAATCTCCTTCCACAGACCAAACAGAAAATAAGACCCATTTCCCAGTCACAAGTAAATTGTCGCTGAAATGTTCTGAACATATTCGGTAGGTAAACCACCAAAGGTTAGCATGCTATTTCAGCTTCAGCCCACCGAACACATCCAAAATAGGAGAAATTGGCTGGTTTGGGAAAGGAAGCAAGCAATGCAACCAAAGAGTGATATTATAGTGGGAAATGGTTCATTTTATGATCTCAGTTTACCTTTATAAGGACTTGCATGTACCAGGTTCGTCCCTGTAGAGGTAACTAAAATCAATAATGTGATCTCATGTAGATTGAAGATCCCCTCATCAAACCCTATAACTTTATATCATAAAAATTTAGAGGTATTCATCAATTCCCCCCCTTGAACTTGTGATCATTGGCCAATTTCCCCCCTCAACTCTCATAATTAGTCAATTTCCCCCCTCAACTTTAATTTGGCCAATTTCCCCCCTCAACTCTCATAATTAGTCAATTTGCACTCTATTGTTAATTTTTTTTAATTTTCCATCTATTCTTTTTTTCTCTTTCAATCTTTCTAATAACTTCCAACAAAGTACTAAAATTAACATAAACTCACCTGCATAATATAGGGTAAAATGTGCAAAAACATAATACAATTAGTATGTGATATGGGTTGATTATAAGAAAAAGTTATGAATCGAGTTTAAAGCATATAGAAGAAGAAATAATAATCCTAAACTCATGGATCATACCTATTTCAATAAAATGTGTTATTCTTAATAAGGAGTCGAAAATTATGAATTGACTAGCCATTTTTGCACTAAAGCTCGATTCTCCACAATTTACTTGAACTTAGCTTTCACTTTAATAAAGAAAATTGTATTCACATACAAAAATGTACACATCAATCCTTTTCATTATCAATTTTGTATAGTAAAAAATCAAATAAAATTACTCCATACTGATTTATTATGACTAATAATACTATCTATGATAAATTGTAAAATTCTAAATTTTAATCTATTTGTAATAGGATAAAGACATAGGAACATACATCGTATTTAGTTTCTTACACACACTTGTTTACTTATGATCAGATTAAAAAATTAACAGTATGATGCAAATTGACTAATTATGATAGTTAAGGGGGGGAAATTGGCCAAATTAAAGTTGAGGGGGGAAATTGACCAATAGTTACAAGTTCAGGGGGGAAATTGATGAATACCTCAAAAATTTATTCTGAATATTTCATAACAGTAATGCTAGGGTGACCAAATTTTTAAACCACATTTTGTAATCCAAATGATGTGTTTGTTGATTATATGATTATTACTTAACTGTTGATTAACGTGTTTATTTTCTATGGTGACACATCATCTAATTTGCAAATTAGTTTAAAAATGTAGTCTCCTTAACATTATCTATTTCAAGAACACAAAATTGCATTACCGATTCTTAGAATGGCATTCCCATTCTCTTGACATGCACATAACAAACACTAATGCAATCAAGAAATACTGAACTCAAATTTTGAAATGAATTCTACAAGCACCTTCGATCTTTCTTTGCTCTTTCCTAGGGCGGTTTGATATTGTTGCGCTTTGGAAAAAAAAAACTGATTATGTTGTGCTATGAGAATAAGCTCATTTTTTATGTTTCACATTTTCAGCTTTTTTCGTCCAAAATTGTGAAAATAAATTGTTTTTAAGTGTTTGCCAAACACCATTTTGAACTCAGCTTTTTTTTAACTCACTTTTTATAAAAGCACGTAAGTACCAAACCAGTACTCAGGGCTGGTTTGGTATTGATGTGCTTTGAAAAAAAGCTGCTGTGAGAATAAGCGGCTGTGCTGTGAGAATAAGCGGCTGTGCTGTGAGAATAAGCGGCTGTGAAATAAAGCCAGTAGAGTGTTTGGTAAACTTTTTTGTGAAAGTGCTTTTGGAAAAAAAAGCAGGATGATAGTGTGTCTTTTCATTAAAGGAGCACTGTAGCTCCGTGTGCTTTGAAAAAACTGGCTTTTTTTCAAAGCAGCATATAGCAGCTTCAGCTTTTCCTTTGATTTTCAGCTTATTCTCACGGCAGCTTCCAAAATAAGCCCTTTTTTTTCAGTTTACCAAACACAAAAATGACCCTCAGCTTTTTTTCACAGTGACTTTTTTTAAAATCACCTCAATCCCAAACGGGGCCTTATACTCCTGCCAAAAGCACTTTTACTCAACTTCATGTGTACTACAACACATAACTCATAGCACAATATTGAATCAATTGTTCATTCTGCAGTCAAGCACAAGTTTGAACATACACTTTGCGAGAAGCTAAAAGGAGAACGAAAATCGTCTAAATAATATTTACCCTAACTAATAAAATCTTGGTGAGAAAAGTCTTATGGTCCAAATATTCCCATGTGGATGACCAAAGAACAAACAACCTCCATCTCTCTAAGATCATCTCCAACTCAAGGACAAAAATTTTTTTTTCCAGAATTTGGGCCCATTTCTTCTCCAAAGAGTATTCAACGATCTAAAATATTACAATGGGATAAAAAAATCAATTAAAAGAGATCTTCCATATGTTCGTGTTTCTAACCATCCACTCGTTTTTGCTCAATCCCCCGTTATGCTAATACATAAAAATGATTATTTAAGCGTGGGAAAAAGAAGATTTTGGGATTGGGCTGGGTATTTCTGTCTTGTATCCACCCCGGGTGGATAAAATTGGGTGGAAATGGGGTTCATCGTGGCAGCAAACAAACCCATGTTAAAAAGAGAGACAACAGTACTGACGCTGGAGGATCCAATATAGCGGGGCATAGGGTAGGACGAAAATGTGCATATGTGATTTCATGATTGTTACCATTCATGTTGTCGTGTCTCACGAGTTATTTTTAAAATCCAACGGTTCAAATCAAATTTAATCAATTTTAATGGTAATAAAAAAATTTAACAACTCAAATTTAAATTCAAAGATTAAAATAATGTTATTGATTAATACAAATCAGATCTAATACCAAAACTTTATAAATACCCATCTACTTTGGGTGTACCATAACAAAAATTCAAATTTCTTTTTTGGAATCTGATTTTTTTTTTTACATCAAAACGTTCGTAAAATTAAAACAAGATAGATGATACAAAAACTAATTCCAAAATTATTAGCAAATAAAAAATTAAAGAAATAAAAAAACTAACAAAATATAAAGTTGGGGTGAGAGTTGTAGTTGCTTAGGGCTTGTTCGGCAAGTGCTTTTAAATGATAACGTTTTTAGAAAAAATATTTTTATGTTACAAAAGCATTTGAAATGTTTATCACTAAAATACTAATTATGTGCTTCTTGCTGGAAACATTTTAAGTATTTTTTTTTTTCAAAATTTTCATTTGTACTAATGTATAATTCCAAAACATTTTTATCTTAAAGCGTTTTTAACCGTTTAAAAGTTCTTGCCCAAACAAGCTATTACTCTTGGAGGGAAGCCGACTAACCTCGTATGGACGAATAGTAAATTTGGGATTTCCCACTTGGTTGGAGGGTCTAAAGCGCGCGCAGTTTCTTTCTCCTACGTTTTCGTTTCGTTTCAGCCTTTCGTAACAGCTAGGGTTTAAGGAACAGAAGCTTTCTATTCAATGGCGTGGTGGGAAGCTACGAAGAAACCCGTGTTCTCATGGCAGCAGGTAAATTTCTACCCCAATCTCTCGTTCTCAATTGTCAATTTAGTTTTTCTTCGCACCGCCCCTAAACCCTAAATTCTACAGATACTACTGAATCCGGAAACGACGTCGGACAATTGATTTCACTCCGCCATCCCAAGTTCGGTATAGCACAATGCACGCATTTAATTTCTTCAAATTTTGGAAATTAGGGCATGTTTCATGTTTTTTATTCAATTTATTGACAGGAAACAAAATGTGCTGCCTTTTTGTTAATGGGGTACTTCAGGAACTCAATTGGTTTAAGCAATCCTACACTTCTTGGTTTCTGGGTGAATATGTTACTGAAGGTTGTACCTTTATTGAGTTTCCTTTTATTATATTAGTTGCTCAATTTTTTTTTGTAAAGTTTTTGAAATGTGGATTATTCTGACCATTGGCTAATTTCTGTTGCAATAACATATAGATGGTGGGTTATATACATATAGAAGGTTTTTGTTTCCCTCTTTGTGTGCAGAAGTCGGATCCTTCAAATTTTTTAGGCTGGATGATTCCAAGGTTCTGGCTTGGTTGTACCACAAGGTCTGTCTACATCTGATTTCGCTCAATTTTGATGTTTGATGAATTACTCTCCCATCCCCCCTGTTTTAGTTAGTTTTTGGGTATGAAACCTTGTTGAAAAACAGCGTGATCTATAAAATATGTATTTGACAGACCACACCTTTCAGTTTAAGAACTGCATTTGTACATCATTCGTGCATCAAAGCCATACATGAAGGATAAGCATGGATGTTTACTTTTATACGTTTATCTTTTTAAAGATAAGGCACTCCATATTACTTGTACGCACGACACGAGTGACCATCAACTCGTTGGTTTACTTATTCCTGCCGGTGTTGTTAGGTTAGTCTTCTGGGACAGTAACACCTCTTCCTCCAAATAATATGGTGGAGGGTAAGTTCTGGTGTTCAAGCAAGTGCAAGTGTTTGTAGCGTGTTGAGATTATTGAATATATCCATGTATAACCATGTCTATGTCATCCACAGAATGTCGTCCAAAGTTTTTTATAATCTATGTTCTGTGGTGGCTGGTATGTCAGCTAAAACAGACACTATCCACTTTGGACCATAATTATGCTGCACGGGAAGAGAAAGACATGTGTACAATTTCAGTGAGAGAGAATTTATTTATGACCTTTTTGTTTCTCTCCCCTCTTTCTCTCTAGTGTGTGGTTGAATTTTCATCTCTTCAATGTTGAATGGGCTAAGTGAACTAACTTGACAGTCAAAGAATGAGATGTAGCCAAAGACTATAATGGGATGGTAAAAGTGAACCATTTCGTAAACAAATAGGTAATTCACCTCCTCTACTGGTGCAGTGACTGATGCAGTTTCAGTATTGGGGGAATACGTGAAGGATGAGCCCTGGTTGAAGCCTTTGAGTGACCGTTTAAGGTATTGCATAAATAATGGTCTTATTGTTGCTAATTGTGATGATTCTTCTTTATGTATGAAGTCTGGATTTCTGATTGTGTTTCCAGGATAGATTTTACAGAAGCAACAAGAAAAACGTCAGATATCGAATTTCTCCCTGCTGCCACAGGAAGTAACCTGGGGCCTTGTAATGGTTCACAGGTATGACCCCCAGTCCCAGACATAGGGCCAGTTTTCTCTACAAATCGGCAAAAAGACTAAAAATCACTTGGTTGCAGGGTAGAGCCTGGACTCTTTCCTGGGAGCCAAACACACACGCACAACGATGTGCACTCAAATGTTTAACCGAGTGTTTTCAAACTAAATAGTTAGAGTTGATAAATGTTTTCCATATCTCATGACTAGTAAAAATTTGGATTAATTCTGATTCGTTTTTAATCTTTATACGCATGCTATAATTTTTGTCATGAAAACAGTAAGGGTAGGATTAAGTCAACTCGAACCGGAAGGCAAGCGAAGAAGGCCAAAGTGGAGGCATAATCACATAACAGCAGAGATATGTTTATTAGGGCTTCTTCAGGAAGGAAAAAGTGAACCATTTCAAAACGAAACACCGTTGCGTAAATCATGAAATTCCTGCATCATGATTCAAGTTGCCAATTCCATGTTATGCTTTGACTGTATTGTTTATTCGTGCCACAGTGATTAGTAACTTGTTTCTCAAGTTTCATCAATGTTCTATTTATATTGTAAAATCTAAGCTTACTCAATAGCAGCATCTGTATTTGGCACCTGATGTTTTGAATCGTGCAGAACTTTTTTTGAGTCTGTTGAATGTTTACTGCAATAGCTGAGCACAGTGGCCCCTGTGCGGATGGGTGACTATTAGCCGTGGTCGATGGATGAACGTAGGTCCCACCGAGGAATTCATATTCATTAAGGTTGATTGACGGACGTAGGTTTCTCCGTGAAATTTTAGAGGGCTGACAGTCACCTATAAGCTGCCTTGCAGCGGCGTCCTGCGATAAACCTTTCGGTATCAACTCCGCCCCGCCCGTCTGGCCCACGAGAGGTTCCAATTTGTCATGCGTTGGTAGACTCGGTCAGGCTATGAATCCGTCTACCTTATCCGATCGTTTGAATATGACATATTTAGTTATCCTAAAAAATATATATTTTTTTAGGATTTACCGTCTGTGTAAGAACACGTCTTTCGTGACGCCGAGGACTTGCCGTTAGAGTGAGAATCTAAATCTATGAAATGGATATACCTTCCTAATATTATTTATTCTTATTTATCCAACCTTTCTTTTATTCTATTTATTATTATTATTCTTTGGCATTTGTCATTTTTTTCTCCAGACTTCTCTCTCTGAGTGGTCTCTGTGGCTTTAATTCCTTGGAATTTGCATAATATATTCAAGGCAGGATTTCAGGAATAACTTCACGAAAATTGTAAGGTACACTTGGTTGCTCTAACTTTGATTCACTCGAGGATTATTTTATCTGATTTATAATTATGAATTCCATAATCTTTGTTTCTGCTCATCAACACTCCCACCGGATTATCAGCGTAATCTACAGATTTTCAATTACGACGATGAAAGATTTATCGTTTTTCATGTGCATGCATGTGCGTTTGTTGAGTTTTATATACATGCATCAACGATTGACAATTGCTGACATAGATGGTGGTCCCAAGCATAGCTCTTAGCGAAATACTTATGAAGTTGTTGTAGGGACTACTAGGGAGCATTTGCCTTCACTCCTTGTTCCCGAGTTCGAATTCTCCCTCCTTTTAGCCTCCTTTGTGAGTTGCAAGGATAGTTGAGCTAGAATAAGAACAGGGTCTGATTCTGCACAGTTGCAAGTTCTTTATTCCATTTATGTAACACACGGTTTGCTGGTTTGCTGCATCGTGGGCTGCTAAGTTCTAGATCCTCCTACCGAAAACATCATATGTAAGGCATCTCTCACGAAAGCATAAGTTTTTGGACGCCCTCCGTAGTAAGGAACCATTTGTTGGAATATTCCTTTGTCTAGATGCCACAAAGAGTTGCCAACTAAATCAAACACGGAAGTTAATAAGATATGCGTATCACATGTTCTTTGATTTATTGGAGAATTATAAAGGAGAGAATAACTAACAAGGCGAATCATCCTCATGTCTATGTGTTCCCTTTATCCGTAGATGAATTACATTTTGGGAGAATAACAAATTACGGATTGATTCGTATCGAAAATGTTTCAAATTCGATCCCCTTGTTGAATATAGATGAAGCATCTCCGCCTCCAAAAGTTTGTAGCTTGAAAACTTGATGACGTACACACATATGGTTAATGTGAAGCAGAGATTCTTGTGCAGCAAAGTCGAGCTACTTTTGTGAATGTCACGCTTTCTTTTCGTTCCATTCGTGACTGTATCTGTGTTTTGGGAAATATAAAAGAAGGGTGGAGGCCATACTTTGCTTGTAGTTCTGATGGCAGTGCACAGCAACAATATAGCAACCGTTCTCGAATCTGAAGGAGTTGAGTTTCTTCTATCCGGTGACACAAAGGTATGTAGTCTCGAAAAGCTTGTCTTCTTCTTTCTCTTGTTTCGGTCAGTATTTTGTCATGTTTATTTCTTCGGTTGTTGGATGTCCAAATATGTTAGTTTCACGAAGTTACAGGAACGTGGGGTTCAAGTAGTTTTATGATGAATTTCTATCTTGGTTATGATAATTAAAACTTAATCTTTTGATTACGAGATTATTAGGTACCGTTAACGTCATGTAATGGGAAGACAGTGTGCCTCTACTTCTCTGCAAATTGGTGTCGGCCTTGCAAGGCTCTTACCCCTCAGCTGGTGAGACTTTATGAAGTGCTTAGATTGGAAGGAAAAGAGTTTGAGATAATCTTCATCTCCTTCGACCCCAATGAGGAAAAGTTCAATGAACACTTCAAGTGCATGCCATGGCTGGCAGTGCCCTTTGATGCCAATCTTCATAAAAGATTGAGTGACATGTACCGCATAGATCGCATCCCATCACTCATTTCATTAAGTTCAGATGGATTATCCATTGAGGAAGACTTGGTTGGATTAATTGAAGACTATGGAGCTGATGCATTTCCATTCACTAACAAGAGAAGAGTAGAGCTAAAGGCCGCCGATGAAGCGAAGCGTGAAGGGGGAAAAATCGAAGAGTTGTTGACGCATCAAGGACGAAACCATGTCTTGGCTAGTGATGGCAGAGAGGTAGAGTTTAGTATACTTCTTTCGGTTGTAAATTTGTTATATCTTGCTTACGCGAAAATTGACATTTGATCGCCGCCTGCAGATACAGGTGTCTGAACTTGTTGGTAAGACAGTAGGCCTTTACTTTGGTGCACACTGGAGCCCTCCTTGCCGTGCTTTTACTTCCAAACTCAAAGAAGCATACGAAGAGCTCATGGCATCCGGTGATCAAGACTTCGAAATCATCCTAGTCTCCACAGACCGAGACCTCAAAGAGTTTGAAATCAACACCAGTAGCATGCCATGGCTTGCCATACCCTACCAGGACAAAACAAGACAAGACCTTTGTAGAATCTTCGACATCAAAGTGATTCCGGCTCTGGTTCTGATAGGACCGAATGGGAAGGCGATTAGCACAAATGGGAAGGCCATGGTCTCCTTACACGGTGCCAAGGCCTTCCCGTTCACAGAAGCGAGGATCACAGAGCTCGAAGCAGAATTGAGAAAGGAAGGAGAGGCATTGCCTCCTCAAGTGAAGGACTTGAAGCATAAACATTTGCTTAAGTTAGAGATGGCCAAAGCATATGTGTGTGATTATTGCCAAAAACAGGGGAGGTTTTGGGCATTTTCTTGTGGTGTTTGTGATTACGATCTTCATCCAAACTGCGTAGAAAAATCGTTGTAAAAATGGGTTTATGAACTATGAAATTTGGATATTCTCAAAAGTATTATAAAATATTTGTAAGATAATAAAAAAATTTGAAAGGTGTGTACTTCTAGCTCTCATCTCAAGTTAGTATGAAATCGTGATCTTTGTGCATAAGTAAATGCTCTTAACTACTTCAATGACGAGACCCTTACGGAGCATGAGTTGTTATATCATATTTAATTTTTACATATTACCACTCTCCCTAACTAGTGTTGCAATAGGGACAATAAATGATTTGAACATTGGCGACAATAGAGCTACTCTTTTATTATATTGTCATATTCCCAAATAAAATGATATTTGTTGTAGGGGTATTTTAGTGAGGGAATAGGAAAAAGGAGCAGCACGGGGAACGAGAGCATAGAGAGTTGGAGAATTTTTGTGGTGTAGTTTCTCACCATTTTATTCCTTTATTTATAATAAACATAGCAACTTCTTTAGCCTACCAGAAATACAAAATCCAATAAGAAAGATTTAGAACTTAATCATAAATACAATTAATATATGGCCACACACAAAGTGTGTGTGAAAATTTTTACTTTTTTTTTTAAATTAAAGGAGGGTGGAAAAGAGTGAGAGAGAACATGGGAGTGGAGAGGGAGGGAGAGAGGTTTGTTTTTTATTTTTTATTTTTTATTTTTTACTTTTTTAAAATTAGAGATGATAAAACCACCTGTAGGTAAGGTTTAAAAAAAACAACAAAATTTTGTTTTGTGAAATTACGTTGCTGACCTTAACTTTTTTGTTGTGATAGAAGACAAAAATGTTTTTTCACCCTCTTTTGATTGATAAAGAAAGTTTCATTAATATATAGTTTAGATTAAGTTATCTTGTTTGATGAAATCTTGACTCTTGACTTCTCAGATAATGGTTTCACATTGACTATAACCTATAAAGAATTGCTCGAATGAGTTGCCGATGCACGCATGTACTCATCCTGACCATTCATTTTTGTGGAATTGACGTACGTGACGTGACTAATGTTTCTTAATCTATGAGTCAATTTGTAGTCCGAATTCTCATAATTTGTTTTAAAAATGAATAACAATGACATTTTGTCATGAATTGTCAATAAGAATGGATCAAATCTTGTCCTTGTGCAGAGTGGGTGAGAATTTGAAGGAGAGGGAGGGTTGACTGAGTGACCAAAATATAGTCATTAGTTAGGGACAGGTTAAAACACCAAAACAATCCGCAAATGGTGGAGGGTCTCTCATAAAAACAACCCAATTGAAGAGAGTGAGATATTTATGGATTCACCAGTGAAAAATCAAAAGCAGTTGGTTATTCCCAAAATTGCTTTTTCTTCTTCTTGTTTGGTTGCTCTCCAAGAACAAAAAAAGTAACAGTAAAGTCAACACAAACACAACACATACTTGAAACGCAAATCCTTCTTGTCTCCCTTTAGAGATCCTGCTGCAAAAGAGAGATAAAGGAGCTTAAACAAAGATATAAAATTTAAAATCCCACCAAAAAAATTTTAAAACCCTTGTTAATTCTGGGATTCTAAGGCTTTGTTTGGTAGTTTGTATTGGATTTTTTGTTTCTTCTTGTTGTTTTTGTTTGGTTTTTTCTTCTTATTTCTTAAGATTAAGAAAGTAGAGGAAAAGAAGAGAGAGAGAGAGAGAGAGAGAGAGAGAGAGAGAGAGAAATGTGGCTAACCAATAATCAAGTGGACAAGAAGGAAGCAGGGAATGGGATTGTGGCAGTGGCAATAGACAGGGACAAGAACAGCCAATGTGCTCTCAAATGGGCAATTGACAGTCTCATCAAACCAGGCCAATCTGTTCTTCTCATCCATGTCAAGGTCAAGCATTCCATAATTTCTCAGTCGCATTCTCTTTCCAATTGCACCCCAAGTACGTACATATTGTCTATGTTTTCATTTTCAGGGCAGTGATTTTCATGCTCCCGTTTTTCTCTTCTGCACTCCTCCTCTCGCTTCCGTTAGTTGACTCTCCTTTGGTTTCAATCCAAGGGAAGGTGCAGGGAGGAGAAAAGGGGAGTGTGCGAAAATCACTTCTGTTTTTTTATATCGTCTCAATGTCTTTCTTCTTCTGTTGCTTGATATGCAAGTTAAATTAAATCACACCTCAAGATTTTGCATTGTGGTGTTTGATTTTTGGTTGCAGGAAGTAATCCAAATTGGGACCAACAGTTGGTATGCAAAGACCCTGATCCCCAAACCCGGGAATTGTTCCTTCCCTTTCGTGTTTTTTGCACACGTAAAAATGTGAGTTTGATGAACTTATACTTGCATTCTTGATCGATATTCATTTAGGGTTCATGAACAATTACACATCTGTTTAGGATTTGAAAATTTTTATTGCTTTTTTACTTGTGTGTTATCTTTTCCTTTTCGAATTCAGATACAATGCAGAGACCTTGTACTAGAAGACTCCGATGTAACGAAGGCATTAGTTGAATACGTTACTCAAACTGCAATCGAGCATTTGGTTGTTGGTGCCTCAGCAAAAACCGGCTTTCTTAGGTAAGTACCTTCGTTTCTAAGTCAGCTGCCCTCGAACAAATTATTTACCCTCCTAGTTGTGCTATTTGATTGCAAGTTTAAATTTCTGAAACTATAAAACCAATTCTTTAGGGCGTTACGTTGCTTTGTATGCCTTGAAATTATCAGAACACTGTCTCATTTTTTTTCAAATTTTATGTAGATTCAAAGCATCAGATATTCCAGGAAACATATCAAAGGCGGCACCAGACTTTTGTAATGTATATGTTGTATCCAAGCAAAAACTCCAATCAAGGAGGGCCGCCTCACGTCCTGCCCCGGCTGTCTCACCCCTACGCAACCCAGCTCGTAACCACACCCCAAGCCCAAAGTCAGAGCCATACGTCCTCCCTCCTTCTGGTAACAAAGGTTAGTTTCTTTCACCCTTAAGCATAATCTTCTCCCACTAATTTTTTGAAAGTCAAGGAACCTTAAAATGTTGGATCCTCTTCCAGGAAATGAAAAGCCACCAGAACCACCACGTCAATCCCACGATGAAATGGACTTCTTCAGGTCAGTGGCAGCTCTCAATCTCTCCCTTTCAATGAAGATGGACAAAATGGTCTTTAAAACATAAAGTAATTTATCTATTTTGTTGTGAGAACTAACAGTAATATTACGGAAAGCAGGTCTCCGTTTACTAGGAAAGGCCCGAACGGGAAGTCATATGCAGATCTCCCTATGCCGGATACTGACATATCTTTTGTTAGCTCTGGAAGGCCGAGCATTGACCGTATCTTCCCTGCATTTTATAACGAAAACCTAGATTCAGGAAGAGTCACCCCACCACGAATGTCCAACAGCACGGAAGTAGACTTGAACCACAGCTTTGAGTCTATGCAGTACTTTGGACGGAGGTCCGTGGATGTCAGCTCCTCTCCACCCACATTCTCTTCGGTTTCTCAGGATAGCGATAGGTTATCCTCTGCATCAATGGTAAGTGCATCTAGTCTCTATTAATTTACGAATGTGTACTTCTAGTTAAATTTTGTTACAATAGAAATGTTTTTTGTCACTCGAATTTCAGGAAGACATGGAGGCTGAAATGAGAAGGCTAAAGCTGGAGCTCAAGCAAACTATGGAAATGTATAGCACTGCCTGTAAAGAGGCACTCTCGGCCAAGCAAAAGGTACGCGAAATTCTATCAACATTTTACACCTTTCTTGATTTCACATACGTCTGATAATTGATGTTATTTTACAGGCTGTAGAACTCCAGCGCTGGAAATTAGAAGAAGAAAGGAGATTGGAAGAGGCGCGGCTAGCTGAGGAAACCGCAATGGCTATTGTAGAAAAGGAGAGAGCTAAGTCCAGAGCAGCCATTGAGGCTGCTGAAGCAGCTAAGAGGATTGCAGAACTGGAAGCACAAAAAAGAATCAATGCAGAAATGAAAGCACTCAAAGAACACGAAGAGAAAAAGAAGGCACTTAGCGCTCTGCAACAGTCCGATGTCAGGTATAGGAAGTACTCAATTGAAGAGATTGAGGCTGCCACGGAGTTCTTTACAGAATCCCGCAAGATTGGAGAAGGAGGTTACGGTCCTGTATATAGGTGTAATCTAGACCATACTCCTGTTGCAATTAAAGTTTTACGTCCAGATGCGGCACAAGGAAGATCACAGTTCAACCAAGAGGTATGAAACAAAAAGGCGCGTGTTCTCTTTCCAAACAGTTTGACAATATAAGATACTTATGCTGCCTGACTATGTATTTGGACCCCCAGTTTGGTTGATTCTTGTATTGCCGGGCTGTCTGACAAGGGATTATAAATTTGGAAACATTAGTTTTTCTTTGGTTGATTTGCTAATTACTATGAACAGGTTGAAGTATTGAGCTCTATACGGCATCCTCACATGGTTCTTCTGCTGGGAGCCTGCCCAGAGTACGGATGCTTGGTTTATGAGTACATGGCTAATGGGAGCTTGGAAGACCGTCTTCTTCGTAGAGGAAACAGTCCAATTCTCTCTTGGCAACTTAGATTTAAGATTGCAGCTGAAATCGGGACAGGCTTGCTATTCCTCCACCAAGCCAAACCAGAGCCACTAGTTCACCGTGACTTAAAGCCCGCTAACATCTTGCTTGACCGCAACTATGTGAGCAAGATCAGTGATGTTGGCTTGGCCAGGCTTGTGCCCCCATCTGTTGCTGACACCGTGACACAGTATCGCATGACATCAACAGCTGGCACGTTCTGCTACATAGACCCTGAGTATCAGCAAACCGGCATGCTTGGTGTTAAGTCTGATGTATACTCTCTTGGGATTATGTTTCTGCAAATGATTACAGCCAAGCCGGCAATGGGATTGACTCACCATGTTGAAAGGGCTATTGAGAAGGGGACTTTCGAAGATATGCTGGATCCATCAGTGCCAGATTGGCCGGTTCAAGACACATTGAAGTTTGCCAAGCTGGCTCTCCAGTGTGCGGAGTTGCGGAGAAAAGACAGGCCGGACCTTCGAAAGGTTATCCTGCCAGAACTTAACAGATTGAGAGGGACTGCTGAAGAGACAATGCACCCAACACTGATGGCTGGTGGTCATAGCCCCTCATCCGAACACAGCCAAGTTTTCGTACAGTTAGTAAGTGTATATGGATAATAAATACAGTCCTCTTTCTCTCACTAAATCCTACTTTGAACCCTGAAAATTGTCGAATGCGGTCTAAAAGCTGTTGATTGGTTTTTGCAGGAGGGGAGTGAACCAGAAACAAGATCTGCTGAGAGCTAGGAATAGCCAGCTAACACTCACTATCATCTCAAACCGTAGACTATTTAAGAAAACATGTCTAAGGATTGTAAGTAATTAACCCCAACAAAAAAAATTGTACAAGTTTTGTAGATAAATTGACGAGTCGATGAAACTCAGCATGTATGTGACAGTTTGGTTTTTGGTTCTAGAGTAGTCAATTACTTATGATCAACTATCAATTTCTTATATTCTCCTTGTCGATAATAGATACGAGTATGAAGATTGAAACAAGATCCATAAAGACTACATATCAACACTAGGTTGAAATTACCGGACGTTTAAGCGAGTCCAATCAAAATCGTAGTCGAACTGAAAACCTTCACGAACAAAAAGGTCACGAAAGAGTCTCTTCAGAGAAGCATAATCGGGTTTAGCATCAAACCGCAACGACCTACAGTAAAGGAAGTATACCGAAAACTCTGAAGGGTAACCAGTGCATAAGGACTCAATAGAAGTTGACATTTTCTTTTCTACGATGTTCTCATCTTTCTGCTTTTTTGATCCCACTTTCAATCCCTGCCAAGGAAGACTTCCTCTTAGAAAGTACATAAGCACATATCCCAGTGATTCCAAATCGTCCCGGCAGCTTTGTTCAATGCCAAGATGATTGTTTACGCTTGCATACCTTGCATTACCTATCAGACTTTTATTTTCTCTATAAGGAATATGCCTATGAGTTGAAGGGTCTCTATACTTCTTAGCGAGACCTAAGTCAAGGATGTAAACCTGATTCGCTCGTCGACCCACTCCCATTACGAAATTGTCTGGCTTGATGTCGCGGTGCAGGACTGATTTCGAATGAACAAACTCTAGTCGATCTAGCATTTTATCTGCGAGCATGAGAACCGTCTTAAGGGAGAATTTCCTATTGCAAACTTGGAATAAATCCTCAAGACTAGGTCCAAGTAATTCCATGACAAGAAAATTGTAGTCTCCTTCAGAGCCAAACGCTCTCACGTTTGGAATTCCAGGTCCTCCATGCACTACTTTATACAACTTCGATTCATACAGCAGTTGTGGATGCTTCGTCTTGCCACTTTCGAGCTTAATAGCAACCTCCTCGTTTGTCTGAATATTACTACCTCGGTAGACCTCTCCACACGATCCCCTACCGATCTTTCTAACAAGTTGAAACCTTCCACCCACCAGAGGCTCCATATCCCCCTAAAACCCTACGACGGCACAAAAACCCTAGCCCTAATTCAAATGCTTAAGACCGAAAACAATTAAGTAATGGTTTTGAAGGGAAAATAACGCAACCAAAAAGACGGAATAAAGGATCGTCACAAAGAGAGAATTCCTGACGTAAATATGAAGCATTAAAACCGAAATTCCTAAGGAAACCTAACGATTCTAGGATTATTAATTAAAGGGTTATTGAATTTCCGGAATGCCCCTAAACTGACACCCAAGTGCCAATTTGGGGCCTGAAGTTTTCTTTCCCAACCAATTTGTGCTTCCTACTGTTAAAAATAGGCCAATACACTTTTTTTTTTCTACCTAATGTATTTTTTTTAAATAAGATGTTTTATTAAACATAATGACATAGTACATATGATATAACAAATATCTATTCAAAACTCAAATGTGAATATCAAAAACTAAAGTTGTGTCTTAATTAAAAGACGTACATCGTGATTAACATCATGGGGCATAAACAAAAAAAAAATTACAAATATCAGCACAAACTATGAAATACAAAGTCTTTCAAATCAGTGTACCATTGTCATCTTACAATTTTATCCAATACACGGTCCAAAATGTCTATGTGAGTAATGTTGTGATTGGCTCATATTTTGAGCTAGCAACAATAAGGTAACCCGTGAGTGGCTTTGGGGCTTGATTAAAAGGCAAAGCAAGGAGCATGTTTTGTGGAAGACAATCATGATTGTGTTTGTAGTCATCATTTAAAGTTGCTACAAAAGAAAAAGCAAGAGTAGGTTGCTTTTGGACTTTGGAAACATGACCCCGTAAACTATGGTTTGCTTTCATGCAAGTGTTTTGCTTTCTTTGTAATTTAATGTAAAGAAAGAAAGGGGTTGCATGTTAAGTAGGGCTTGCCGAGTGAGAGGGGATGAGTATTGTGGGAGCATCCGGAAAACACAGAGGGAAAAGAAAATAGAGTGAGAGTGAGAAACTCTTGGGGAGAGTGAGGTTCTTGGAAAAATTATGTGAGTGTACAAGAGATTGGGGTTTGGGTTATATCAATTTAACTCATGTATATTTTGTACTAGTTATTCTCATAGTGAAGAGCAATATCTCTCCGAGGACGTAGGCAGGTTTTTGCCGAACCTCGTAATTCTCTTGGTGTCTTTATTTCTTGTATTTTAAATTGTTCAACTGTGGGTTTATAAGTTGGTGAGATAACAGGCCAAAGCACAACAATTGGTATCAGAGCTTTGTTGGAAGCTTTGGTTCATTGACGGTTCAGATTTTTATTCACCATGATGACTACAAACATGTCATTTTCAGTTGAGAAGTTTAATGGGAAAGGTAGTTTTACTCTCTGGCATATGAGAGTAAAGGATGTCTTGACTCAACAAGGCTTGGCTAGAGCTTTGAAGGGAAAAAATGGAAAGCCTAAAGAAATGACAGATGACCAGTGGGAGGAGCTGGAGTCGCGTTGTGTTAGCACAATTCGACACTGTATAGCTGACAACATTATCAATAATGTTATGGATGAAGATTCTGCGCCTACACTCTGGGAGAAGTTGGAAAAACTCTATATTGCTAAGAGTTTGACCAACAAGTTACATCTGAAGCGGAAGCTGTACAAGCTAAAGATGGATGAAGGCGGGAATCTTATGGACCACATGAATGAGTTCAACGGATACTTGGATCAATTGCGGAAAGTTGATGTTAAGGTTAAGGAAGAAGACAAAGCCCTCTTACTTCTTACCTCACTTCCAGATTCGTATGAAAATCTTGTGACAACCTTACTGCATGGAAAATATACAGTAAGTTTGGAGCAGGTGCAAGCTTCTTTGGTGTCTTATGATACGCAAAAGAAGAAGACCATTGTTGATGGTGGGCACGAGACTACTTTAGCTGTTCAAGGTTGGAATCGTGGAAGAAAATTGGGAGAAGGATCTGAGAGAGACAACATGTTCAAATCCGGTTCCGGAGGCAAAGGTCTACAATGCTACAACTGCAAAGAATTCGGGCATAAAAAGAAAAATTGTCCTTTGAGAAAAAGAAAGGATGATATTGGTCCGGGTTGTAGCAATTTTGTGGCGGAAGACTTCGAGTATGCCCTCTAGGTACTCGAAGCAACACTTCTCCTGGTGATGTTTAGTCTCAAGTGTTGCAGGGGTTTTGCAACAGGTGGAGCTATGGGATTCACAGGTGATGAGATGGTCATGAGGTAGGAGGAAGTGTGGGAATTTTGTCTGGCTCGATGGGTTGTTACTGGAAACGGGCGCGCTGACGAGTTTCCAGGTTGCAGACAATGAAGAGGAGGAAAACCTGCTGAAGGAGACGAGGATGTGTCGAGATCATGTCTGAAGCTAAATTATGATTTTTAGCTTGCAGCAGCTGCACATGCATTGGCAGTGACTGAATCGAAACAGGACCAAAGAGGTTGATTCAGGGTGTGTATACTGGTACGTAAGGCCAATGGACTTTGGTGATGGGTGCAAGGATTTTTGCACTATATATTCGCCAAGGTGGAGATTGTTGTGATTGGCTCATATTTTGAGCTAGCAACAATAAGGTAACCCGTGAGTGGCTTTGGGGCTTGATTAAAAGGCAAAGCAAGGAGCATGTTTTGTGGAAGACAATCATGATTGTGTTTGTAGTCATCATTTAAAGTTGCTACAAAAGAAAAAGCAAGAGTAGGTTGCTTTTGGACTTTGGAAACATGACCCGTAAACTATGGTTTGCTTTCATGCAAGTGTTTTGCTTTCTTTGTAATTTAATGTAAAGAAAGAAAGGGATTGCATGTTAAGTAGGGCTTGCCGAGTGAGAGGGGATGAGTATTGTGGGAGCATCCGGAAAACACAGAGGGAAAAGAAAATAGAGTGAGAATGAGAAACTCTTGGGGAGAGTGAGGCTCTTGGAAAAATTTTGTGAGTGTACAAGAGATTGGGGTTTGGGTTATGTCAATTTAACTCATGTATATTTTGTACTAGTTATTCTCATAGTGAAGAGCAATATCTCTCCGAGGACGTAGGCAGGTTTTTGCCGAACCTTGTAATTCTCTTGGTGTCTTTATTTCTTGTATTTTAAATTGTTCAACTGTGGGTTTATAAGTTGGTGAGATAACAGGTCAAAGCACAACAAGTAAATCTTTCCAAATGATGTTAGTACCTCGGTATATATTTCCAAATGATCCGCTACCAATCTTCAGGCCAAGTCGAAACCTTCCCCCCACCTGAGACTCCATACACCCAAAATGCAACGGAGAAAAAAACCCTAGCCCTACATCAAAACCCTAAAACGAAAAGAACATTAATTGATCAGATTTCAGAAAGAAAAAAAAAATTCAGAAGAAAACATCTTAATTACACGTTGGATGACTTAACCATCAAAACACTAATTAATTATAAAGTTTAATAATCATTGATATTTCTTGATTAAGAAGAAAATATTGACCACATATTTTACTTACCCGGAATGGATATATATACATACATATATATGTATAATTCAGTCCTTGACTTTTCCATGTTTAATAATATAAAAATCAATAAATACGAAGATCCCACCCTAAAATCGTATCAAATACCCTACAAAATAAGAAATTGGATCAGCATTCAGCAACTAGTACCCTAATCAATATTTGAGGGTTTGTGTGTTAGCACCTTATATAGGATTATTTTTAACTATGCTCCTAAAACTTGACTTTGATTTCATTATTTTTGTCTTTTGAAACTCAAATTTTATCATTTAAACCCGTAAAACTTGATTTTTACTTCATTTTCCCTAAATTCTGTCTATTCGGTTAGATGATGCCACATGGTTGAAACAATAGATAAAAAAAATATTTATTTTTAGATATGCGCGCATGTCCACTTTAACCCCTCCTCCCGTTGTCTTCTTTGCAGCTCCTTCCAAACTTCATCATCCTTCATTTTCTTTAACTTAGGGGTGTAGTCAATTTGGATTACACAGGATTTTAATAGATTTTTTTTAAGTGACAGATTTCAAAAAAATTTAAAAGATTCTCAATTATATATGGATTTCGTTAGATTTATATGTATTTCTAATATAGATTTCTATAGATTTGTATGGATTTCTTTTGTGGATTTCTTAAGATTTATATGGACTTCTTTCAAAGATTTCTTAGGATTTTACCCTTAATCATTGACTGGGAGACATCTAATCTAAATAGGATTGCTATCTGGTAGTTCATTCTCATAATCTCCGCAATAGACCAAGAAATACCAATTGACGAGTCTACTGCTTAGAAAGTGTAAGAATGTAACACACTAATCTAGAATCAAATAACAATTAAACACATTCATTTAAGAAAAGAACGAAAAACACTGATATAGAAACCTGAGAAAAGGTGGAGAGTGTTCCACGAACACTACGATCAAGTAGAGTTCAAATTTCCTCAATTGGGGAAGCCGAGCAGCCTTTTCCATTAACAACAACCAAAATTCAACAGAGCTAAATCCAACATTCCCACATTCAATTTCCTACACTTATAGTCTAATAGCAATAGTACATTATCCAAATTCAATAGAGGTAAATCCTACATTTTCACATAATATCATTAATTAAATTAAACACATCATTCATTAAACATAATCCAACATAATTCAGTTAACAAAAAGTATGAATAAGTCAATTAAACATAATCCAAAATAAAACGAACAAATAAAACTAAATGTATCATGAGTTATATCATTTCAAATTATAGCCTATCCAATTTGACCGCTCTTCTGATGACATCTTAAAAAATGCATCCTTTTTTGTTTTAGTATCGAGCAAAGCGATCGCTTGATAGCAAGCAGGTTCATCCAAATTTGGGGTTTGCTTGATGGCATCCCATATAGAATTTTGTCTTTCTCTATCTTTATCCATTTTCTCCAACAAACCATGGACTCCTCAGAAGTTAGTGGCAATTGAACAGAGAGTAAGTGAAATATTTTCCTTAATTCTAGCTTGATCAATGGTCTCAAATGATCTAGTATTCCCCTGGTCTTGGGTTCTGTTTCATTTCCTACGGTTGGTGATTTCTGGGGGAATCTCTAAGCTAGTGGTCTGAGTGGGTAAGAATTGGGATGATTGATCGAATTTGGTGTGATGCTTGGTTTTGATTTAGTACAAAGCCCCCATTTTCCTCATCGTAAAACAAGTTCTCTATTCCAACTTGTTCATCTTCCTCTATTCCACCTTCCACTACAAAAGTTCTTACATCAGTTTCCTCACCCAATCCCAATGACTGTTTTCTAGTAGCAGTTGCCTCCTCAAGTACGATTTGCAAATCTTCAAAGTCATCACAAGATTTTTTACGAATGCTTCTTTGGTCTGGGTAGGCCTACAAAATAAACAAGAAAATCACAATTGTTCAATAAACTATAGGTTTACATTCAAGTTACATATAATATTTTAAATAAAAGCCAAGAAGCTCACCCTAAAGTATTCTTCCCAAACTTCGTCACCAGCAACAAATCTTTTTGTGTTTGCATCCCACCCAAAGCTAGAGTTGCTTCCCATAAGCTGACTATACTTTCCATATTCTTTTTTAAAATATCTCATTCGACTTGTGTAATGCTTATAAGTTTTATTACACTTTAGTCTTTCATTAAGTGCCGGAAGTATTCTTGTCGTCACAATATCTTTGGTTAGCAAGCCATTAGCCTCACGCCATCCACACAATGTAGCTTCAATGAGCAATTGTAACAACACTTTGCTCTCTTCCAAAGTCCAAGCGCTATAATCATTTTTGGCCTTCACTTTTCCAATTTCTTGTTGTTCGTCTCCCATTTCTAATTACTAGTATGATGGAAGCAGTAGCAGTAACAAAAAATCAATTCAGGACATACTTAACAAAAACTATCCGAATCATATAATATGCAATGCGTTAATAAAGCAACAAAGTACATTAATTAACCAAACAAATACAGTAAGCTCTAGTCTAATCATGATAACCAAATTCATGAAAAAATGCTAATCATAATAACCAAATTCAATACAACAAACAAAACTAGGGGAAAATATTCAATCTAAACTCTTAACAAATGAATAGAATAATGTGAATGGCCTATGAATGATCATTTGCAGAAACAAAAATCAACGCACCACATCAACAACAGTCGGAAAGAATCTCCAGAAGTTGATATATACAAAAAGAGAAACAGTTTCCTCAAACAAGAGAAATAAGAAATTATAAAAAGGGACAAATAAAAGGTAAAAACACCTGTGATTTTTAAGTACTTGGAGCTCAACATGATCACATAAAGGTTCACAAATATAAGTTTCAATTTTGCATTTAAAACAAGAAAGGGGGAGGATGAAACAATAGCGGTTTGCCTGCTCCAAATTTCAGATTGGAAACCTATATTGAAGAATATCAACCATAACCATTGAGATACCACAACTAAATAAACAATTATACAGTTACAATGATAAGAAAGAAGCTAAACAGAACCTTGCACTTTGCTAACGCATCATCTCGTTTTACAGCATCACTAATTAGAGAAATACAATTCACCAGTGAAGCTAGTGACAATGGAGAACTAAATACAAATTCAGAACTAAATACAGATTGAGAACTAAACACAATGAGGGAAGTAAGGGAGCAATCGGTGGAGCTCGGGAATTGCTCCAGGTCCAATTCAATTCATCTTTATTCCAAAAAATATTGTAATAAATAAAATAATAACAAAAAAAGCAAAAAAAAAAATAGCAACAAAGAAATAGAGAGCAGACCTTCTGGGTTGGTGGGGGAAGTTTGGAGATTGGAATCACATGCAGTCGGCATGATAAAACAAAATTATAAGAACAAAACAAAACACATGAAAGGGAAAGATGGGGTTTTTTTTTTGAACAACTATATATAAACACCAAAATAATAAAGAGTCCTTGTACAAATTCGGAAGAGAAAACAAAAATACCTTGAGGAATGGAGGAAGGCTGTTCTTCTTCTATCTGAGAGAGGAAGACTGTTCCTCTTCTATATGAACGTGAAAAGAAATTAGAGGGGTTAGAGTTGGATTCTTGATGGCATATAGTATTTATACCATCCACCCTCAAATCCATCCAAATCCATCATTCATTAAAATCATAATAAATTTTTGGTATTCTCACTACACCTAGAATTTGGTGGATTTTTTTAAAACCTAATTGACTACCCATGAAATTTGATGTATTCTTTAAAATCCTTTAACATCCTAATTTGACTATCCTATGATTTCAAACTCTTTTAAAATCCTCTTTTGAAATATTGATTGACTACATTCGGATATAAAATCTATTAAAATCCTACCAAATCCTAGTTTGACTACACCCCTCTAAATTTATGGAAACACAAAAGAATGTATGACCCTCTGTTTATACAACAGCTCTGCAATTCTAAATTTGAGTTGAGTGTCATTTTCTTCTTCTTTTCTACTGTCGTTTATAGAATCGCCTCTTCCTTCTAGAGTAAGCCATTTCTTCTCAATTCATTCCCTCGTATCCAAGTTGTTGATATGATTGTTGTCAAATAATTAGTTTCCACTAGGTAATTCGAGCTTTTATCCCCTTAAAATTACGAATTTGACAAGGGATGGAAGGCACTTTTCTTATGCATATTGATTGAGCAGCCTCCCTTCTGTGAAAGAGGGGTTTTGCCACCCACAATGCCACATCATAAGGATTTTTAAATCTTGGGTTGTACACTGTTCACTTGCTGCCAAAATAAATACCCAATCAGTTTTCCACACCAAATTTGACTCGTTGGCCCTTGGACATACCCAACAACAGATTTCAGTCCAAATAGTTATCTCTGAGTTTAATTTCTTGTTTCATTGTTGTCTCCTATTGCATACGTTGAGTCTTAATTAATCCATCTATCACAAGTATTCTTTGCCTTTCTCACCGTGCATAATTTATGTGTGGTGTTATTAGTATTCTTAAGTCTTTTTGCACTCCTTAAATGTATTTTCTTTCATATATTCACGAGTGCAAGGTAACATTTTTTTGTAGGAATTAAAGAAGCCAAGATTAAGTCATCGAAGTGTTGATAAATACTAATTGTAGTTTGTTTGGTGATGTGAGAATTACTTGACACACAAATTAAACCCTATTGATGACAATTGTAGTAATGATGCAAGTAGGGATCGTTCTAGACCAGGGATTAACTAGGGATGCTAATCAACAAATATAAGACTCAAAAACACTAAACTAGACTCTATAAACTCAAAACTAACTTAAAACACTCAAAACAGCAAATAACAATAAAAAAGACTCAATTCTAGACCTAACAAGTGATTTGGACGAAAATATAACTTTAAAAGACTCAAAAGATTTAAAGGAAACAAGTTTTGACTCTAAAAACAAGACTTAAAAGCAAGGGGTTTTGTTTTGACGAAAATTGAACTTTAAAACTTAAACTTTGAAAACAAACTTAAAACAAAACAGATTTTGATGAAATAGAATGATGAGAAACTAGTTAGAGGGTTCCTTATCCACACATGAACATATGCATATAATTTGATTCCCAGTTATGACTTCAACAACGATGAATGACAATGTTCCAAGTTAATTAGGTTCGCTTAAATTAACTCTTAGATTTCCCTAGATTCATTGGATTGAATGGAATACGCATTACAACCAAATTATTCCTCATCAAAGTCCCTAACTATGGAATACGCATGATAGAGACATTCAACAAAGATCATTAAGTTCAACGGAAATCATAAACATTGACTAGGCATTCATAACTATGGAATACGCATGTTAATCCAGCCTAGGGTTTACTTAAACACAATCGTGACTAGCGATTTTTACTACTCATGAATATAAGTTCATAACGATTAGGTGAAATTCCCTTATATCCTAGCATCAAGTTTAGGCATGCAAATTAAGTGTCGACCCTCAACCCACATATATAAACAAGTTCTTAATCAAAACAGAAAAGTAAACCACATCTAAAGTTCATGAATTCATAACTGGAGTAAATCAAATCATAACCAACATATGTTCATGGCTTCAAATTTGCCTCTAACTAAAAAGAAATTAGTTCCACATGTTTAACATAATTGAACAGCAAGTTAAATTAAACATGAACATAGAATTAAAAGAAGAAAGAATTCCAAACACTCTAATAGTTGCAGATTGCATAGGCACGGCACTACTCCTCCTCTCCTTCAATGGTGGCGGCATAAGGTGGTTATGGTGGTTGAATGGTTGGTTATATGGAGGGATGGATGGGGAAGGTTTAGATATGTAAGGAGAGGCAAGGGAAGGCTTGGAGAATGGTTAATTTCTGGATGATTTGAATGAGGTTGCTACCATGGTATTTATAGGAAAAGGATGGACTTGTTTAACACAAAATTTTGGTGGAATTGAGTAGGTGAGCACTACAAAGAGTGGGAATTGTTGGTGGGTTAGGTATTGAGTCATCCATTCACATGTCATGGTGATTTAAGCATTGCATCATCCACTCACATGTCATGATGATTTAAGCATTGCATCATCCACTCACATGTCATGGTGATTTAAGCATTGCATCATCACTCAAATTTATGGTGAAAGTGAATCAATGCCCACGGCATTGAAGAATTTCTTGGTTTTGAGTGAAGTTTTGGTCAATCCTTCTAGAAATTTATCCCTTCTTGCAACTTGTATTTGTTTCACCAGATTTTTAGCATGTTCATAGCCTCTTTTGTCTTCAAATTCGTCCATCCTCATGCCTCCATGCTTGCACTATCCAATCTTGGCCCAAAAATGCTCTAGAATGTTCCAAATTGCTTCTTTTTGCATACTTTGACACTAAAACCTGAAATTGCACGAAAATAACTTTAAACACTATAATTATCATAGTTTAGCTAATTAAAAGCAAGGAAACAAGCTAACTAAGTCGTATAAATATGCTCCTATCAATTTCCCCCACACTTAGCTTTTGCTAGTCCTCGAGCAAAATAAAACAAACAAAACATAACCTAACCTTCCAACATTTGCTACAGGGATTTCCAACGATACATAACATGCCAAAGATCATTATTCCCACTGATTTTAGTCATCCCTACTCTTGAGCATATACTTAATCATAGTTACCATTCACTAGCTCACATTTAATCGTTTAAAACAACATTATGGACGTAGTAACATGCCTTAGAGAATCCACTCAATTCCTTACTGGATACACTCTTATTTTCACACAGATTTTCTAACTACACTCCCTATACTAAGTATATGTGAGAAGATTGATGTAAACATGGAAACGAACACTCACACATGTTATAAAAGAAGCACTTTTCTGGAAATGATTAAGCATAGATATGATCTCATGAATGGAACGCTACTACTTAGATGCGAGAACCAGGGACACCATATGCTCAAACCAATCCCAAACTCCACATATTGAAATACATAACACTCAAGATAGAAGTTAAGGATTGTAACGGGGCTAAGGGGTATTGGCTAACAAAGAAAGGTTAAGGATAAACAAAAGTTCTTAAAGCGATAGCAAACAAGTAATGAATTTGACACTTAGAATTCACTTTTGCGTGCAGAAAATCACGTAGACACACAAGGGGGTGAAATACACAATATTTAGGGTCTAATTTAACTTTTTGGACCCTTTCTTCAACAACCAACACTTGTGAGTTCTTTCTTATTTTGACCTCTTTTTCATTCTTTTCACAATTTTTTTTTTTTTTTTTTTCGTACCCAATTCTTGTTTTTGGCACAAATTCCCACACATAAATTCCTTCCCCCACATTTGTTTTTCTGCATAAGAATAATCAAAAGGAATTCATTCTAAGTCATGTTCACTATGCTTTAAGAACAAAGGCATGGATGGTCCTATTCTAGGCTAGGTAAGGATAACGTGGGTTAACAAAGAACATAGGCTAAACAAGGCTCAACGGGGCTTAAACCTACAAAATAAATGAACATGGGGTATGGCTATTTGGTTCTTGGTTTACTAACAACTTCGTCTTGTTATGTGTTATGCGAATCAATTTTATGCTTTGAATGAAACGGGCATGAGTTCTAGTATTTGGAACTAAATGATGAAACGCCTTCTAAGTAGTAACCAAGCAAAAAATAATGAGATCATGCAACGACTTTAGAAGACAACAAATGCACAGATTATTAACTCTCCAAAGAACGTTAAAAGCTCAAGTCTCTCAAGGTTGTAGCGTTAGTTTGAGTTTCTTCCTTCCAGCATGTTACAAAAACTAATTTTTCTTTTGATTACATGTGAATTCATGAATTACAACTAAGCATAAACCAAAGAGCATATCAAACTTTCATCCATGTTTGTACCTTACTTCAACAGTTATGCAATTAAAAACCAAATCCTCATCATTGTGTTGGAAGGTACCCTAAAACATAAAAATGACTCAAAAACGACTCTTTTTGGTATTTTTCAAACTTTTTCGAATTTTTCTAGGGTTTTCTGTTATATAACACTAAAACACATCAAAACACTAAAAACACTTTAAAACAGTGAGAAACAACATGTGAAGTGATAGGTGATAAAATCCCACGAATTTCATGCAAAAATAGCTTGTTTACCCCCCCCACACTTAAACCAAACATTGTCCTCAATGTTTTAAACATAGATTAACACAAAAACAATCAACTAACACAACTAGCAAACATAACACAAATGGCAAAGTAATAGCAATAAAGAGATAGGTTAGGGACGCAAATCTGGGTTTGGAGTGAAAGTTCCTTCTTCTCGTGTTTCAACACATGGGTTGCCTCCCAAGAAGCGCTTGCTTTAACGTCTTTCAGCCGGACGGTACCTCAGTTTAAGCTTGACTAGGTTCCACGGCATGGAGGGGTACCTCCTCCACGACATGCTCCTCAAACATCTCGTAATAGGGCTTCAATCGATGCCCATTCACTTTGAATTCTTGCTGCGTCCTTGAACTTTTGATTTGCACTGCACCATGAGGGAAAACATTAGTGACAATAAAAGGACCAACCCATTTGGAACGCAACTTACCCGGAAACAACCGAAGGCGAGAATTGAACAACAACACTTTCTGCCCAATAGAGAACGTCTTGGCACGAATCATCTTGTCATGGAATGCCTTCGTTTTCTCCTTGTAAATCCGGGCATTCTCATATGCTTCATTTCGGATTTCATCAAGCTCACACAATTGAAGCTTTCTATGTAAACCTGCGGCATCAAGGTCCAAATTGAACGTTTTGACGGCCCAATGTGCACGATGCTCTAACTCGACAGGAAGATGGCATGGCTTTCCATAGATGAGTCGAAAAGGTGACATCCCAATGGGGGTTTTGTAGGCAGTGCGATACGCCCACAATGCATCGTTTAAGCGCAAATTCCAATCCTTCCTTGTAGGCCCCACGGTCTTTTCAAGAATCTGCTTGATTTCCCTATTTGAAACCTCGGCTTGCCCGCTCGTTTGAGGATGATAAGGTGTGGCCACCTTATGCGTGACATTGTATTTCTTGAGCAACGCCTCGATGGTTCGATTACAAAAATGGGAACCTCCATCACTGATTAGCACTCGTGGCATTCCAAACCTTGCAAAAATGTTAGTTTTCACAAAATCTGCAACCACTCGAGAATCATTAGTTCGGGTGGCTTTTGCTTCCACCCATTTCGACACATAGTCCACAGCAAGCAATATATAAAGAAACCCTTGTGACGAAGGAAAGGGACCCATAAAATCAATACCCCAAACATCAAAGATTTCAACACTAAAAATGGGGGTTTGCGGCATTTGTTGTTTAGGACCAATATTGCCCGTTCTTTGGCATCTATCACAAGACATGCAAAATGTTCTAGCATCCCTAAAGATGGTAGGCCAATAGAAACCACATTCTAACACCTTAAGTGCTGTTCTTTGAGTGCCAAAGTGTCCCCCACAAGCATAAGTGTGACAAAAGGTTAGAATAGCATTAAACTCAGAATCGTGCACACACCTACGTATAACTTGGTCAGGGCAATATTTCCATAAATACGGGTCATCCCACACATAAAACCGTGCCTCTTTCTTCAATTTATCACATTGGTGTTTAAGTAATTCACTAGGAACATGTTTAGACACCAAATAATTCACCAAATCAGCATACCACGGTTCACTTACCTTGACGGACATCAGTTGCTCATCTGGGAATGTCTCTATGATAGGCACGGCATCCTCCTCATGCACCATACGGCTCAAGTGGTCAGCCACCACGTTTTCACTTCCCTTCTTATCCCGGATTTCGATATCGAACTCTTGGAGAAGAAGCATCCAACGAATGAGTCGTGGTTTGGCTTCCTTCTTGGTGAACAAATACTTCAATGCTGCATGGTCAGTATAAATAATAACTTTAGTACCAAGCAAATAAGAACGGAATTTATCTAAAGCAAATACAACAGCAAGAAGTTCTTTTTCAGTGGTAGAATAATTCAATTGTGCTTCATTTAAAGTCCGAGAGGCATAATAGATAACATGCGGCCTTTTATCCTTCCTTTGCCCCAAAACAGCTCCTAATGCATAATCGGAAGCATCACACATAAGCTCAAAAGGAAAGCTCCAATCTGGTGGAACTATGATAGGGGCCGAAGTTAGCATTTCTTTGAGGTGATTGAACGCCTTCTCACACTCCTCGTTGAAGTCAAACGCCACATCTTTCTGGAGGAGACGGCAAAGAGGGTTTGAGATCTTGGAGAAGTCCTTGATAAATCGCCTATAAAATCCTGCATGACCAAGAAACGAACGAATCTCTCGAACCGAAGTAGGAGAGGGTAAGTAGCGTATAAGATCTATTTTCGATTTATCCACTTCAATTCCTCTTTCTGAAACAATATGCCCTAGAACTATGCCTTGTCTAACCATAAAGTGACATTTTTCCCAATTAAGCACAAGGTTAGTTTCTACACATCGTTTCAAAATTATTGTGAGATTTTCCAAACAACCATCAAATGAATCACCAAACACACTGAAATCATCCATAAATACCTCAATAATCTTTTCCACAAAATCTGAAAAGATACTTACCATACACCTTTGAAACGTGGCCGGAGCATTGCATAAACCAAAAGGCATGCGACGATAAGCAAAAGTACCAAAGGGGCATGTGAAAGTTGTCTTTTCTTGGTCATCCGGCGCTATGACAATCTGATTATATCCAGAATAACCATCAAGGAAACAATAAAAAGAATGACCGGCTAACCTTTCAAGCATTTGATCAATGAACGGCAAAGGGAAGTGGTCCTTCCTTGTGGTGGCGTTGAGCTTCCTATAATCAATGCACACTCTCCAACCTGTTTGGATACGGGTTGGCACAAGCTCATTCTCGGCATTTTTCACCACTGTCACTCCGGACTTCTTTGGAACACATTGCACCGGTGATACCCAACGACTATCAGAGATCGGATAAATTACTCCACAATCAAGAAGTTTGATAATCTCATTTTTCACAACTTCCATCATTGGAGGGTTGAGACGGCGCTGAGCCTCTCGAGTTGGTTTAGCCCCCTCCTCTAGAAGTATGCGATGCATGCACGTAGTCGGGCTAATTCCTCTAATATCGGCCAAAGTCCACCCAATGGCCGTCTTGTGCTCTTTCAACACTCGGATCAACTTCTCCTCCTCTATGGCCGTGAGTGATGAGGAGACAATGACGGGTAATGTCTCGTTATCTCCCAGAAAGACGTACTTTAAATGATCGGGCAACGGTTTAAGCTCAAGTACGGGTGCCTGAGTTACTGAGGGCAACAACTTATTAGTGGAGACTGAAATTGAAATTGGGTTAGAAGGCTTACCATGATATTGAGGTAGTGACTCAAGGGCAGCCACTATCTCGGCCTCCTCCACACTTCTAGGCACGGCAAAACCAGATTTTTGCCCAATTCCTTGTGCAATTGTTGTTTCAAGTGTATCCCTCTCCAAACAATCGAGAAAATCCTGCGCCAAATCATCAATTATATCAATAGAAAAGCAAGAATGATCGTCCTTAGGAAATTTAATACTTTCAGAAAGATTGAAATCAATGACTTCCCCATCAAATTCCATCGTTAAAGTTCCTTTAAACACATCTATCTTGGTGCGGGCTGTTTTCATGAAAGGCCTCCCTAATAGAATCGGCAATGGGGTGGAATGGGGTGAATCTTCCATGTCAAGCACGTAGAAATCCGCTGGAAAAATCAAGTTACCAACCTGCACCAAAACATCTTCCAAAACACCCTTTGGATATGCATTAGAACGATCGGCTAATTGAATTATCACACCATCATTTTTAAGCTCACCTAAGTTCATAGATGCATAAATAGAGTATGGCATAACATTAATTGAAGCCCCTAAGTCTAACATGCATTGTTCAAACTTAGTATTACCAATAACGCACGGAATTGTAAAACTACCCGGATCTTTGCATTTAGGGGGTAATTTCCTTTGTAACACAGCAGAGACATTTTCACTTACTTGAACCACCTCTTTGTTCGAAATCCTTCTCCTTGTTGTACAAAGTTCTTTTAAAAACTTAGCATACCTCGGGACTTGCTTAATTGCATCAAGGAGCGGGATATTGACTTGAACTTTCCGAAAGGTCTCTAGAATGTCCTTCTCCGCTTCTTCCTTCTTTGATTGCCTAAACCTGCCAGGAAAGGGCACATTTAGTGGAATAGAACTAGAAAAAGTTGAATTGGGACTTACCTTGGTGGTTTGGGACGGTTTAGGAGGACTAGATGAATTCGGCAAGGTTTGGTCATCCTTGGCCTTGGGCTTTGCTCCCTGTGCTTCTTCTTGCAGCAACTTGTCTTCCTCGTCTTGACTTGATTTGGATGTATTTGAGTCCGTTCCAACCTGTTTACCACTTTTTAACATGATGGCCTTAGCGGTTTCAAATCCTCCCTTCGGGTTCATAACGGTTGAACTAGGCAATCTGCCTTGTTCTCTAATTTGTCCCATAAATTCGGCAATTTGACCCATTTGCTTCTCCAAATTGTCCACCCGTTTGTCTTGGATTTGTCTCTCCTTATTTTGAGTTTGTACTTCCTGCGTCAAAGTAGTAAGTAACTTAACAACTTGATCATTATCCAAAGACATACCTGAGGTTGTTGGGGCAGATTGCACTTGGTTTTGATTGGGGACGAATGGCTTTGTATAAAAGCCTGGTGGTTGCTGCCTAAATCCTCCTTGTTGTTGGGGTTGTTGAGGATCCCGCCATTTGAAATTTGGATGGTCCCTCCACCCCGGATTGTAGGTATTAGAGTATGGATCATGGCGTGGTTGATTTTGGTTTCCAAAACCCACGGCATTGGCAGATTCCCAACCCCCATTCTCAATCAATTGAGGGCATTGATCGTTGGCATGTCCTTGCATAGAGCACACGCCACACACACTTGGTCCATGAATCTTCATTCCCTCGGCCAACTGAGAAACAATAGAAGTAAGGTTAGCTAATTGGGATTGAATTTCGGGCATAGAACTTACCTCATTCACTTGTGGCCGTGGGGGGTCTCTTTGTCCAACACCTTCGTATTGTTGTGCATTATGTGCTCGGTTGGCAATTAGAACTTTTGCAGCCCCCGGAGTTTTATCCACCAACGCACCTCCCGCCGAGGCATCAAGCATTTGGCGTTCCATGGGAAGGAGTCCTTCGTAGAAGTATTGAATGAGCAGCTCCTCCTTCATTTGATGTTGTGGACAAGAAGCAACAAGTGATTTAAAGCGTTCATAATAAGAAGGAAACGATTCACCTTGATTTTGTTGGATGCCACTAATCCGTTTCCTCAAGAGAATGACTCTTGAAGTTGGGAAAAACTTTTCCAAGAAAGCTCTTTTCATACTATCCCAAGATGTAACCGTTCCGGGTGCTAACTCGTAAAGCCAATCCTTCGCCTTTTCCAAAAGTGAGAATGGAAAAGCCTTCATCATCAGAATGTTCCCGTCGACATTTATGGGTGTCATGCTCGAACAAACAACCTCGAATTCCTTGAGATGCTTGTTGGGATCTTCCATGGAAAGCCCATGGTATTTCGGAATGTGGTGCAACAAGCTTGACTTCAACTCGAATTCATTGGTCTTGCCTTGGGCAGCCGCGGGGTATTGAATGCATAATGGTGCGGCATTGGCCAACCCCGAGGCCGAAAGCTCTTTAATGGTCCGATTGTCCGCTGCCATAACTTCTTCTTTCACTTCTTCAAACTCAGATTCGCCCTCTGAACTTGAACTAGGTTCACTAGGTTCGGGATGCCTCCTCTTTCTTCTCAAATCACGTTCAAAATCGTTGTTAAAGTCCAAGATATGCACAGTTTGAGAACTCCGCGTCATGCATTAGTACCTAAACCAAGAAAACAAAACAAAATAAGAAAACTAGGTAAATTACACTAAAAACACACGGAAAAAACACAAGGGATTAGCAATTTTGCTAATCCCCGGCAACGGCGCCAAAATTTGATGTGAGAATTACTTGACACACAAATTAAACCCTATTGATGACAATTGTAGTAATGATGCAAGTAGGGATCGTTCTAGACCGAGGATTAACTAGGGATGCTAATCAACAAATATAAGACTCAAAAACACTAAACTAGACTCTATAAACTCAAAACTAACTTAAAACACTCAAAACAGCAAATAACAATAAAAAAGACTCAATTCTAGACCTAACAAGTGATTTGGACGAAAATATAACTTTAAAAGACTCAAAAGATTTAAAGGAAACAAGTTTTGACTCTAAAAACAAGACTTAAAAGCAAGGGGTTTTGTTTTGACGAAAATTGAACTTTAAAACTTAAACTTTGAAAACAAACTTAAAACAAAACAGATTTTGATGAAATAGAATGATGAGAAACTAGTTAGAGGGTTCCTTATCCACACATGAACATATGCATATAATTTGATTCCCAGTTATGACTTCAACAACGATGAATGACAATGTTCCAAGTTAATTAGGTTCGCTTAAATTAACTCTTAGATTTCCCTAGATTCATTGGATTGAATGGAATACGCATTACAACCAAATTATTCCTCATCAAAGTCCCTAACTATGGAATACGCATGATAGAGACATTCAACAAAGATCATTAAGTTCAACGGAAATCATAAACATTGACTAGGCATTCATAACTATGGAATACGCATGTTAATCCAGCCTAGGGTTTACTTAAACACAATCGTGACTAGCGATTTTTACTACTCATGAATATAAGTTCATAACGATTAGGTGAAATTCCCTTATATCCTAGCATCAAGTTTAGGCATGCAAATTAAGTGTCGACCCTCAACCCACATATATAAACAAGTTCTTAATCAAAACAGAAAAGTAAACCACATCTAAAGTTCATGAATTCATAACTGGAGTAAATCAAATCATAACCAACATATGTTCATGGCTTCAAATTTGCCTCTAACTAAAAAGAAATTAGTTCCACATGTTTAACATAATTGAACAGCAAGTTAAATTAAACATGAACATAGAATTAAAAGAAGAAAGAATTCCAAACACTCTAATAGTTGCAGATTGCATAGGCACGGCACTACTCTTCCTCTCCTTCAATGGTGGCGGCACAAGGTGGTTATGGTGGTTGAATGGTTGGTTATATGGAGGGATGGATGGGGAAGGTTTAGATATGTAAGGAGAGGCAAGGGAAGGCTTGGAGAATGGTTAATTTCTGGATGATTTGAATGAGGTTGCTACCATGGTATTTATAGGAAAAGGATGGACTTGTTTAACACAAAATTTTGGTGGAATTGAGTAGGTGAGCACTACAAAGAGTGGGAATTGTTGGTGGGTTAGGTATTGAGTCATCCATTCACATGTCATGGTGATTTAAGCATTGCATCATCCACTCACATGTCATGATGATTTAAGCATTGCATCATCCACTCACATGTCATGGTGATTTAAGCATTGCATCATCCACTCACATGTCATGGTGATTTAAGCATTGCATCATCACTCAAATTTATGGTGAAAGTGAATCAATGCCCACGGCATTGAAGAATTTCTTGGTTTTGAGTGAAGTTTTGGTCAATCCTTCTAGAAATTTATCCCTTCTTGCAACTTGTATTTGTTTCACCAGATTTTTAGCATGTTCATAGCCTCTTTTGTCTTCAAATTCGTCCATCCTCATGCCTCCATGCTTGCACTATCCAATCTTGGCCCAAAAATGCTCTAGAATGTTCCAAATTGCTTCTTTTTGCATACTTTGACACTAAAACCTGAAATTGCACGAAAATAACTTTAAACACTATAATTATCATAGTTTAGCTAATTAAAAGCAAGGAAACAAGCTAACTAAGTCGTATAAATATGCTCCTATCATTTGGTTAGTCTGTCAATTGTTAGTTTTGTTAAGGGCATAAATGTAATATGTCAGAATGCCCACAGCTATATATAACAAACTCTGTGTAATTATTCAGTGTGTTGAATAACAAGAAATCATTTCGTTTCTATATGGTATCACGCCCTTTTCACCTCACGGTTTTCTCTCTCTCGATCCTCTTCGCTTCCAATTTCTAACTTTCCTTCTCAATCTCTGCTGCGATTCTTCTCTAATCTTCTTCGATCGCATCTTCGATTGCATCTTCGATCTTGTTGATTGGTGTATTTCTCTCTGCAATCAGAAATGGCGTCACCGTCAGAATCGTCTTCTCCCCTTGAGTCGGTGCAAGCTGCAAACCCTAATTTCTCCAGTTCGTATGCCTCTCTTACCATACAAAACATTGGAAGTATGGTGCCAATCAAACTCAAACGCTCCAATTATCTTCCATGGCGTGCATTATTTGCCCCAATTCTGCGTAGGTATAAGCTTCTGAGTATTATCGATGGTACTGAGGTTTGTCCCTCCCCTCTTCTTCCTGATCGTTCTATTAATCCAGCCTTTGAAATTTGGTATGAGAAATATCAGAATCTTCTCATTTGGTTGAATTCTACTTTGTCTGAAAAAGTGATTCCTTTCACTGTTGGTGTCTCATCGTCTCGGGATCTATGGCTTAAACTTGAGCAGCGTTTTGGAGGTGTCTCTGATGCTCACATTCATCAGTTACGATCTCGTCTTCAGTCTATTCAGAAAGGTTCACAGTCAATTTCTGATTATCTTCAACAGATCAAGAAAATTTTTGATGCCTTGATGGCAGCTGGTGCTCCTGTCACCGATCGTGATCTAATTACAGCTACACTGGCTGGCTTACCCGATGAGTTTGAATCTTTTACTGATTCATTTCTTCTTCATCTGTCCACCACTACCCTGGATGAATTTCATGGCTTATTACTCACCAAAGAACTCTCAATATCTCGAAGGAAGAAAGCTATTTCATCTAGCCTCACAGAGCCTTTCCACGCATTTGCTGCTCAATCGCAGCTTTCTCTCTTGCCTACACCACCACCACATCAAGCGCTTGCTGTTCAACCTCAACCTTTTCGTGGAAATTATCGTGGAAATCATCGTGGCAATTATAGAGGCTCTGCTCGTGGTCATCGTGGCAACTTTAAAGGCAATAATTTCCTTGGCACTAATTTTCGTGCCAATACTTTTCGTGGTGGCCACTCTCAAGGCTCTAGTGCTCTCAATTGTCAAATATGTGGATCACACAGTCATGAAGCTATTGACTGTTTTGATCGCATGAATCCGCATATTTTTTGCAAAGTTCCTCCAGCCAAACTTGCTGCTATGTGTGCACATTTTTCCTCAAAGCCTGCTCCTTCTTGGCTTATTGATTCGGGTGCAACTTCACACATTACAAATGACATTTCTAACATTTCATCTCCTGCTCCTTATCGTGGTGAAGACAAGGTCTACATTGGTGATGGTAAAGGTTTGAAAATTAACAACATTGGCTCATCTTTTTTGCACACTCCATCTGCTACTTTTAAGCTGCAAAATGTTCTTCATGTACCACAAATGCAGCACAATTTACTTTCTGCATATCAATTTCTCAAAGATAATTACTGTTCTTTGACACTTAATTCTGATGGATCCTTTGTAAAGGATCGTTCTACGGGGAAGACGCTTTTGCGGGGACAGGTTAAGGATGGTTTTTATCCCTTGCAATGTTCATCTCCATCACCTCCATGCTCTGCTGCTCCACCTGCTGCCTTAATCAGTCTCAAAGCACCGGTTTCAGTATGGCACAGTCGTCTTGGCCATCCTTCTTCATCCATATTCAAGCGTGTTCTGTCCAAGAATAATATTTCTATTACTGGAAGCCCTTCAGTGGACTTTTTTTATTCCAAATGTGCTCTTGCAAAAAGTCATAAGCAATCCTTCAGTTCTACTAGTTCTCATTCTTCTTCAAGTTTAGAACTTTTACATTGTGATCTTTGGGGCCCTGCTCCTGTTATGTCAGCAAGTGGTTATAGGTACTATCTGTTACTTGTGGATGACTATAGTAAATACAGCTGGTTCTTTCCATTAAAGTCCAAGTCTGAAGTGTATTCTGTAATAGTTGAGTTCAAGAGTTATGTAGAAAATCTTCTTGGTAATAAAATCAAAGTTCTTCGTTCTGATTCAGGGGGTGAATTTACTAGTACGGCACTACAGACTTTTCTCAACACTCATGGTATTATTCATCAATTTAGTTGTCCACACACACCTGAACAGAATGGTTGTGCTGAACGCAAACATCGTCATCTTGTAGAGACTGCTCGTACCCTTTTGGTTGCTTCTAATGTACCTCATGTTTTCTGGGTAGAAGCCTTTTCCACTGCTATATACTTGATTAATCGACTTCCAATTTCTGGCTTATTGCAATCTCCATGGGAGTTATTATTTCATATTTTACCTGATTACAGTCGACTCAAAGTATTTGGTTGCAGCTGTTTTCCATGGCTTAAGCCTTACACAACCTCCAAACTGGACAGTAAAAGTAAATACTGTGTGTTCTTGGGGTACAGTCTTCAACATAAGGGATACCGATGCTTAGATCCTTTAATGTAGCGGGTCTATATATCTCGCCATGTTGTTTTTGATGAATCAACATTTCCATTTCAGCACTTTCAACCATTGTCCAAGTGTGATTCTCGGATAAATGCAGCCTCTCCAATTGTTCCCTCCATGGATTTGCAGTTTACTATTCCTAAGAGTACATCCCCTCCTCTTTCTGCACCTGTCTCATCAGTTAATCATGGTGTGTCCTCTGCTGACTTGCACACCCATAATGCTCCTACTTCGCATGCTATCAATCTTTCTTCACATGTTGCTCATGTTCATCCACGTACTGTCACTCCTGATACACATGCTGCTACTCCTGATCATTCACCTATTGCAATTATTGACTCACATGCCACTACTGTTGACTCACATGCCCCTACTATTGACTCACATGCCCCCACTGTTGACTCACATGCTGCTCCGGTTTCTCATGTTTCTGCTACTGTGCACAATAGTCATCCTATGACTACACGGTCAAAAGCAGGAATTTTCAAACCCAAAGCATTCTCGGCAACCAACCATCCTCTTCCCTCTTCCATTGAGTTTGTCCCCAATACTTATTTGCAGGCTTCTAAGCATGCTCACTGGAGAACTGCCATGCAAGACGAGTTTAATGCTTTGCAATCTACAGGCACTTGGGTTCTTGTCCCTTCTTCTCCTCTTCAGAATGTTGTTGGTTGTAAATGGGTTTTCCGGATTAAGAAACATCCTGATGGTTCTATTGATCGATACAAGGCTCAGCTTGTTGCCAAAGGTTTTCACCAACAAGAGGGCATTGACTATAAGGAAACTTTCAGCCCTGTAGCCAAGCCTGTTTCTATTCGTATACTATTGTCTCTTGCTGCTCAGTTTCATTGGTTTTTAAACCAGTTAGATATTAGTAATGCTTTCTTGCATGGGGATTTACAAGAATATGTTTTTATGCAACAGCCTCCTGGGTTCAGTGATCCCTCATTTCCCAATTATGTTTGCAAGCTTAAAAAATCCCTCTATGGTCTTAAACAAGCTCCCAGGGCTTGGTTTGACAAATTATTTCAAGTGTTGCGCTCCTTTGGTTTTGAGCAGTCTTCTTCAGATGCTTCTCTATTTGTTTTACAAGCTCCAACCTTGGTTCTCATTCTTGTATATGTTGACGATATCTTAGTCACTGGCCCCAATGCTAATCTTTGTCAACATATCAACAAACTGAGCATTGTCTTTCCAGTTAAAGATCTGGGCTCCTTACACTATTTTATGGGTCTTGAAGTGCACAGATCTTCTGAGGGTATATTTTTACATCAAGGAAAATATTTACTTGATCTTCTTCAAAAGACCAACATGGATGGCGCCAAACCCTGTTCCACTCCCTTAGGGACGGCCAAACTTGATCATACAGGTTTACTTTTGTCTAATCCCACAGAGTATCGATCCTTAGTGGGTGCCTTGCAATATCTCACCTGGACACGACCAGACATATCTTTTGCAGTGAATCAAGTATGTCAATTCATGCATGCTCCACGAGATTCTCATCTTCAAGCTGCTAAAAGAATTCTCAGGTTTTTAAAAGGTACTATTACCCATGGATTATGGTTTAGACCAGGAAATCTTCATCTTACAGCATATTCAGATGCTGATTGGGCAGGGTGTACCTTTGACAGAAGGTCCACCAGTGGCTACTGCGTCTTTCTTGGTTCTAATTTGATCAGTTGGAGTGCCAAGAAACAGTCAACGGTTGCACGCTCATCTACTGAAGCTGAGTACCGGTCTTTAGCTCACACATCGGCAGAAATCACATGGATCTGTAAAGTTTTCAGAGATATCGGTTTTTCACTACCTCAGATTCCTCATCTTTGGTGTGATAATATCTCTGCCATCTCTTTAGCTTCTAATCATATTTTCCATGCCCGGACTAAACATATTGAAATTGACTATCATTACATCCGTGAACTTGTTCTTGCTCATCTTATCAAGCTTCAGTATGTTTGTAGTCAAGATCAATTGGTCGACATTCATACCAAATCTCTGTCCCGGCAGCGATTTCTCTATCTTCAATCCAAGTTGTCTCTTGGTCCTTTTAATGCTTCCAAGTTCAGCTTGAGGGGGTGTAAAGAAGCCAAGATTAAGTCATCGAAGTGTTGATAAATACTAATTGTAGTTTGTTTGGTTAGTCTGTCAATTGTTAGTTTTGTTAAGGGCATAAATGTAATATGTCAGAATGCCCACAGCTATATATAACAAACTCTGTGTAATTATTCAGTGTGTTGAATAACAAGAAATCATTCCGTTTCTATAGGAATAACACTTGCATTCCCTTTCATGTGGAAATGCGCATATTCCACCCAATGTTTTTAAAAATTAGACTCAGGGGGCGCTTAGGGCGCTTTTGAGGTTGGGCGCGAAGGCTCACGCCTCTGTTTTGCTAGAATGGACGGAATGTGCCAAAGCCGCCTAGGCGAACCTCAGGGGATTTTCTTTTTTTTTTTTTTACTCCCAAACCCATTTTGGGTGGGGTTTTAATTGCATCATACCTCTTCCTTGCACTATCGTCTCTTTGCTTTTTTTCTGATTTTTATTTTTTTATATAATGGATGTGTGTGTTGTTTGCGTGCATTGTTATATGTGTGCTCATTGTGCTTTTCATCCTCTATTATATATATATATATATATATATATATGTATATATATATATAATATGTGTGTATATGTGTGTATATATATTTATAATATATGTGTGTGCTCAAGATAATTATTGATTAATAATCTTTTTTTAATATAATATATGTGTACGCTCAGTTTATATATTAAAAAATTTAGGTCCCGTGAGGATTTGCCTCATGCCTAGGTTGGGCTATCCCTCGGACACCTCGCCCACGCCTCACGCTTTTAATACAAATACAAATAACGTATTTTAGCTCTAAAAAATTTATAATCAAAACCATTCAATTTTTTAATCTTCATTTAAAGATCATCCCACAACAAAACATTCAAATTGGAGATTGTTTAGTCACCAAATGTATCAAACAAACATAGGGATGCAAGTATTATTCTAATTCATTTCAGTTATATATTATATATAAATATACTAATTGAGAGTGTATGTAATGAAAACTAATGAAAAAGAGTTTGAAAACTTTGAGTTTTAACGATAAGGACAAAATAAAGGGTAAAGTGAATAGTACCAGGTTTGACTTTTTAGTGTAAAAATGTGGTTTTTCGTTAAAGTGAATAGTATAGTGGACTTTTCGTTAAAACTCCCGTAAATTTAATCTTTGAAGGTAAATTTGTCATTTGAGAAAACATATTTTGATGCAATCGGTAATTTTTGGACGGAATATGAGTTGAACCATTTGTTTTGAACAAACGATATTATCTACATTAAGGTGGAGGGGGAGTGGCTAAGCCTTACAATAAGTTAGCAATAATGTGGTTCAAAATCACTTTTAGCGAGAATCGAACTTAAGACTTCTCATTCGTAAGTGAAGAGGAATACTCCAAATTCAGTTTTTGGGTTTCCAGCATATTTGAGTTTCAATATGAGATTTGAATCCAATGTGGAGCTCATGCTAATAAAGAAAAATGGTACTTAACCAAGAAAATAAAATTTGAATTGTGAGTCTAATAATCTCTAATGTACATAAACAAATCGCCAAAACTCTAGATTTTTCTCCTCAATGCAAAAGACTGAAGTATTAAGCCTATCAGCTTTTAGACTCATATAGATATATGTCCAAATTGTAGTTTTACATTGAAGATACTCTTTTTGATTGTTTGAATAATGGCTAGAATATAGGCTGATACAAAGATTTAGGTTTGGAAAATTTTATCATGGTTAACCCACAGCCATTCTTTCATATCTATGTTAAATACTACCATCTTTAATGATAATTGCATAATAGGTAAATCAAATAATTTCAAATGACGATTTACTCTAATGGTAGAAAGAAATTATGCTTATCCACTCTGGTGCGGGTTTAATCCTCACTTATTCTCTCTTTCCCTAACAATTAACTACTTAACCCACTAATACTATGATTTTACTAAAAAAAATTCATATTTAATTTTGAGTAATGCTATTTATGCCATGTTTTTGTACCACATTAGGTGGCATTTGATGTGGACAGCAACATCATTTGAATTAATCAGATTTTTAAATTTAGTTCATTACTAAACTAATAATTAAGAAAAACTAGTTAATTAAATTATGATTGTGGTATACGAGGAGGCCTTCTCATTCATTTCCTTAGGTTTTGCAAACTTTTCAAATAATGTGGTTGTCCACATCAGATGCCATCTAAGGTGGTATAGAAATGTGGTACAAAAACATAGTATGAATAACATTACTCTTTAATTTTTAAGGAAAACTAACGAAAAGTCCAAAAAAAACTTTAGTTTTAATGAAAAATGACAAATAAAGGTATAGTGAATAGTACCAAAGAAAGGTAAAAATGTGGTTTTTCACTAAAAGTGAACAGTACTGGAAGTATTTTGTTAAAACTCCCTAATTTTTAAGTTGGGTGTAAAGGAATATAAAAAAAAAGTTTGGTATAAAAGAAACAAATGATAATTTCAAACAAAAAAATTTAAAATTTGATTTGATTTTTAGTTTTGGGGGTGTTTAGGTCAATTCAAATAAACTTTTCGATATATGTGAACGTTTTCATAGAGTAAGGTGACATATACCATTTATAGTTAGTAAAAAATTATTAAGGAAAATTAATGAAAATAATTTGAAAACTTTGAGTTTTAACGATAATAATAAAATAAAGGATAAAATGAATAGTACCATGATTGACTTTTTAGTGTAAAAATATAATTTTTCGTTAAAGTAAACAATACCGAGAATTTTTCATTAAAGTTCCCAAATTATTATCCACCCATTAGCGTAAATATAATTTATATATACTTAAAAAATTTGTCCATAAAGCATAAAAACTCCCCATGAGATAGAACCTACCTACTTCCGTGACAAAAGAATTCTGCCAGAAAATTACAACCTTGAAGAACGAGATTAATTTCCAGCCACTGCATGCTCTGCGCTTGTAACGTTCCATTTTAATGGAGGAGGTTTACACGAGGCAATGGGAGGGTCTGCATGTTGTACACCTAATCTAGACAACCAAACTTACATGTGATGCATGCATATACTTCAGTCCTCTCTGTTCTTCCCTTCCCTATAAATCTTCAACTAATTCGCTTTTGTTATCATCAACTAGCAAACGCTGAGTTGCAAAAGATAGAGTATCGTAGTGTAGTGATGGAGTTCCGTTTCTCAAAAATGTTTGCTTTTCTCACCGTAAGCATAAGCTAGCTCCATCTCTAGTTAATTCATTTGGATTATCCTTTTAATGTTTACTAATTTCGTTGTTTTCTGAATTATCTGCGACTTAATTAATGATGGTTCGACTTCAACTGTTGCAGCTGACCACACTGGTGGCAATGGCAAGTCATGCTGCGGCTGTCCGGCAGCCGTTGCCTCAACTTTCCTACTGGAACTCCGTCCTGCCAAACTCACCAATGCCTAAAGCTTTCAGTGAACTTGTCCATCCTGGAGGTTTGTGTGTGTGTTTAAATTATTGAAAATTAATAACAAAATGGTTATCAAAGAGTCTATAGTTTCACGTACTAATTATATATTAACATGCATGCGTATGTGTAGTCCCTCGCATGTACTTTGCTGCGTTAATTTGGTTTATGCTGCTAAATCTGCAGACTTAGTATCCAAGAACTTTCTCCGTCCTGCTGGCCCTGAGAATCAACTTGACAAAGCCACCGATGCTCTTGGCCCTTGTGCCGGTTTGGTCCTCATGGAGAAGGACTTGCGCCCTGGAAAAACAGTGAAATATGGCTTCCCCAGAGATACAACTAGCAAATCATCACGTTTCGTTTCCCGCCCAACCGCAGAGTCGATCCCCTTCTCATCAAACAAAATGGAAGAGATTCTCAAACGATTTTCGCTGAGGCCGGAATCCGCAGAAGCCAATACAATCAAGGAAACCATTGATTATTGCGAAATGCCAGCCATGAAAGGAGAAGAAAGATATTGTGCTACCTCTTTGGAATCACTGGTTGACTTCGCCACCTCCGAGCTCGGAAGTAACATCCGAATAATGTCGACGGAGGTGGAAAGAGGAGTCAACAATGATGTGGAGCAGACTTACACAATAACCGATGGAGTGAAGGTTCTGGCGGAGGACAAAGTCGTTACGTGCCATAAGATGAGCTATCCATTTGCTGTTTTCTTGTGCCATGCCATAGAAAAGACAAGGGCCTATATGGTCCCTATGGAAGGTGCTGATGGGACCAAGGCTAATGCAGTAATTATTTGCCATCGAGACACATCTAAATTTGCACCAAACAATTGGGGCTTGTCACAGCTCCATCTTAAACCAGGAGAAGGTCCCCTCTGCCATCTTCTTTCCGACGGACATCTTACCTGGCTTAGAGAAAAAAACCTAGATGATCAATACATCGTTTCAGTTGCCTAATCGTCGTACTAAACGACGATCAGTCAGCTGAAAAAGAGTCCATAAGAAAAGGGGAGTTGTATCTGCTCCATGAAAATAAATAAAGGAATGCCTTGAGAATGGGCTACTATAGTTCTTTTTTTTTCCACCATTCGTCCTATTTTCTCACCCACAGTTTCAAGAAAATATTAGTTTGCAAAGAAGAAAAAGTCGACATTGATTGAAGAATAGAATATCTTTCTCAACCTCTACTCCTTCGATTTCAGCTATCTTTAGCGACGTTGTGATGATTCGCTGACAAACACTTTTCCCAAACTAAACATGTCCTTCTCTTTGCACTTTAATTTCCTTTTCTATAATTTTATTTTGGTGAAACTATTATGTTTAAGCCAAAATGAGGCACAAGTGAAGAAATAGAATTAATACTTATTCATGTGAAAACAATGCCCGGGAAATGGCCCTATTATATTTTTCTAGCATGGCCACCAAAAACTCAAGAACCGCCTGGTATCCTACATTCTTACGTCAGGTAAAACTCAAGAACCGCCTGGTATCCTACATTCTTCCGTCAGGTTATTGAGATTTGAATCCTAGATTGATGGAAGAGACTTTATATGGGCTTATAAGAAATTAGGTTACTCTTTATATTGTCAATTGGTTTTATGTGGAACCTCAACTTTCTTTATGATATCATAGCAATGTGTGAAGCTCAACACCACACGTGCTCTACATCACTCAATTTGTGTTATCAATGTGTTTGGCTTAAAAATTCCTTACATGATGGGGCATGTTGAGATTGAATCCCACATTGATGGGAGAATAGACCTTACATGGGCTTATAAGAAGAAAAGACCTTCAACCCAGCACACAAATCAATGCTTTACGCGAAGCCTCTCACAACGTTCTGTGAAACACTAAATACCTTACTAATTATTAGCACGAATTCCGTCTTGTTAGACTGGTTTGAGTTGGCAGTCGAACGACAACGATTGTCTAGTTAGGCGGGTTTTCCTGAAGCAACCAGCAAAGGCGAATGTCTGGTTAGACAGAACTGAAGTTGTAGAGTTACTTGCCTTAGAAGTTTTGGTTGTCTCATTAGACGGGGAGTCTCTCAAGCTCAACTGACTATCTATCTTAAGTCTCAGCCGACGAAGAGTGTTTAGAACTGAAATTGTAGAGTTACTTGCCTTAGAAGTTTTGGTTGTCTCATTAGACGGGGAGTCTCTCAAGCTCAACTGACTATCTATCTTAAGTCTCAGCCGGTGAAGAGTGTTTGGTTTCTTTCGCCGAAAGAGGTCACTTCATTAGCTTTCTCGGCAAAGTGAGGTTTTACTTTCAGGTTATTCAGAGTTTGACACATAGACAGCCAAACCATTATTGAACCTCATAGCAATTGGCATAACCTTGTCTTCAGGTCATAGAACCCAAGGCGAAGTGTGTTCCTTCCAACATTCACCACATTCAAAATTACAAAAACGCTTCTAACTATGTTCGGTAAAAAAAGATAGAAGTCTATGAATTCAAAAAGGCACTTCAAGTGCTTTAGAAGCACCTGTTGTGGCTTTTTTTTTTTTTTTTCAAGAAACACTTCAAATGCTCTTCCATATAGCACTTGCATTTTTATTAATTTCAATATGCTTCTAATAAAAATGCTTTTACAATAAGTGCTTCTTAACATAGTGTTTTTCAAAAAAGCGGTTCAAAACAAGGATAGTTCATCATTGTAATCTCTTAGTGCGGAATACTGTTTTGCAAACCGGGTTGAAATTTCGGACAAAATTTTTTTCGAGGCCCAAATAAATGTACCATTTTCTCCATTGTATTTAATCATGGATTCATGGTTGCTTTTGAGATAAATTTAACGTCAGAATTTGCGTGGACTGGTGACACCTTTGTGGGTTGGTGACACCTGTGTTTATACTTGCTTAATTGGGGAAGCTTAGCTGACAATGTTAACGCTTTGCCACCTTTGAGAAACTGACAATTTCATACATGCATGTTGCTGCAAAATACTACCTGTTTTTCCAAGCGATTGACTTGCAGTTTGATTAATTTTTTCCGGAGATTTTTAAGAAATGATTAAGAAAATAAAAGGAACTAATTTTGAGTGACTGCCGGGATACGTGATTCATAATTGGATGGAAAAATGTGTTAATCTACATGTAATAAGCTACAGATTGGTACCCAAATCACTAGAAGTATACTCATTGCCTCTGTTTGAGTCGAAATTGAAAGTGGAGACACGAATATGACAGAAGGACGACGAACACGAGAAAAAGAGTAATGTTATTCATACTATATTTTTATACCACATTTCTATACCATCTTAGGTGGCATCTGATGTGGACAGCCACATCATTTGAAAAATTTGCAGAACCCAAGAAAAGGAAGGAGAAAGACTCATCGTACATCACAATCATCATTTAATTAACTAATTTTTCTTAATTCTTAGTTTATTAAATAATGAATTAAATTTAAAAATATGATTAATTCAAATAATGTGGCTGTCCACATCAGATGTCATCTAAGATGGTATGAAAATATGATACATAAACATAATATGAATAGCATTACTCCGAGAAAAAACAACTCTAATACTCTTCTACAACGAACTTCCTTGCATCGGAGAAAAAATAAAGTGACAATCAATAAACAAATAAATCTGTTGAGTTTGACTTCAAGTTACCTAACTGATTAAGACAAGTTAACCAAACTGTAAAATAAAATAAAATAATCCCCATTTCATAACAAATCCCACAAATTTAAAAAGAAAATCACATCTCTAATCACATATTACAGGATACAACCAAAAAATAAAAAATAAAAAATAAATCCCAATTTCATAACAAATCCCACAAATTTAAAAAGAAAATCACATCTCTAATCACATATTACATGATACAACCAAAAAATAAAAAATAAAAAATAAAAAATAAAAAATAAATCCCCATTTCATAACAAATCCCACAAATTTAAAAAGAAAATCACATCTCTAATCACATATTACATGATACAACATACATAGGAGAACAAAAACTCATGTAACTGAAGAAGAATTCACAATCTGTAACCGGAAAAACAGACGAAGAAAAAGACGGGACGCACAATCTCGTTTGTAGTAACGCATAGCACAAGCGGACCGACTGACGATGTTCAAGAGAGAATTGGCACAATGCAACCAAACACAATAGCAACTCTGCCGAAAACCCACCACCGGCCCTAGTGTTAACGATAATACATTAGCTGGTGACCGGATGAACTGTTAGGATACGCATCGTACATAGGTTGGGATCCGCCAGAGTTCAATGCCATGGACGTGGCAGCAGCCTGACTCAAGGCAAGTTGACGCCGATAAGCCATCAAATCAGCTGGAGAATATCCTTGGTTAATACCAGCAGTAGGAAGAATCTGATAGGGCTGGGCAGGAGGAGGTAGTGGATTAGAAGCTATCCCAGCAGGAGTTGGTTTGCTACCCCACAAGCACTGCATACACGGTCACACAAAACAATACATGTTTCATCAAGACAGAAATACACTGTTTGTGATTTGATTTACCACCAGCAAAAGACGTACAGTATACATCGTTTCAAAAGGTGTCACTGTCAACACAGGATTTCAATTGTAGGTCAATTGAATGCATCGCAACCCACTGAAAGGCATCGAGTGTCATGTGCACATGTGCAATGAAGAAAAGTATGAACGAGGCAAAGGAACTGCGTGACCATTAAAGTTTTCTAAATCTGCAGTAGAGTTTCTATTACCTTCATGGACTTTCCATGAACTATCCTGCCATTTCCCATTTGAATAGCCAACGCTGCTTCATCATGAGTGTTGTATCTCACAAATCCGAAACCTTTATCCCTCTGCACACGTACTTCCTCAATTACCCCAGCCCCAAGAGCATGAAACTGACTATGAAGTTCAGCTTGAGTAACCTGAAAAGGAAGACCAGATTTTCAGCGAGAGTTTATAGCTAAAAACGTATTTGCACCCAAATATATAAGTCATCAGACCAACTTTAAGGCTTAAAAATTAAATCCAAATGAAACGTAGCCAGAATCAATGTTTAATCACCTCATGGGAGAGGTTGCCAACATAGACAGTCGTGTATGCTTGATTGTTTTCAGGGGCCTCTTCATTGGAGTTCTCTTGACCTCCATCTGCAAAATAAAGTAACCACAAAAACAAGCTATCAACATCAAGTCTTGTCTGAACTTCCCACTCAATCCCAGTATCATAAAGTACGGCAACATATAACATGGTCAACCATCAATCTAAGAACTATCTGCTTTAGCCAATTATTTAAATTGCACTAGAAAATGCAAAGGTTAAACACCTATGGCTATATTAGACTAACGCGAAGGAAAATTTCACTGACAATGTCGAACTCACTATTGTCAGTCTTTGTTACATAAGACAACCAACACCAGGCTAATCTGATATGCTTATATTTCATCATACAGCAGCAGAGGAAACGGATTCAAGTAATGAAGGGCCTACATCTTGATCCCGTTTTAAAATTTCATATTTTCTCTTGAGCACAATCTTTAAATTTCATATTTGCTCCTGTGGCACAATCTTATCTCAAATGCCACAATCATTGAAGTCCCAGAAGGCCAAAACAAGAAATCCCGGGCTTAACACAACATCATAAGTACTGTGGGCCAACCAAGTCAGAAACTTTTCAAGCTACCTGAAGATCCATTTGTAAGCACAACGGCATTTTGATTGTCACTACTCTGCTTCTCTTCACTAGAACCAGTATTTTTGGTTGCCCAGTTGCATCTTATTTGCCTATTTCCAAGCCATTTACCTACACAATGAAGTCCAAAACGCATCAACCATAGCACTACTGGTATTACTATGTTTCAACATCGACGAAAACTATGCAACATGAGGCAACATTATAGATGTGTTACCTGTTAAATCATTTATAGCACTCTGAGCATCCTGAAAAAAATTCCAAGAGGCACTTAATCAGTTTATGATGTACCAGAGTTCTAAGAAAGTAAAATCAACACTTGATAAACCAAAATATGGTGTCATGTTAATACCAACACTTCTAGGTACACAAAGTAGCAAAAATGAGACGGAAAAACCAATTTCACTAAGCGTTGCTTTATGCATTTCATGTGCACCACTAATCACACGAAAGAGTGCAAAAAACAAGCTACCTTGATGTGATTCTAGGTTTTCAAACAAATGTGGGAGGAGATTTTTGGTGGGACGAATCTCTCCAAAACTCTAGTTTCTACTCACAACAACTTAATACCTGCTGTTCACGGAAAGAAACAAAGCCATATCCCTTTGAGCGGCCAGTTTTGTGATCCCACATGACCCTTGCATCACTGCAAAAGATAAAAGAAAAAGTCTTGTAAACCTAACAGCAGGACATTTGGAATTTAATAGGTGATTCACACTGTTACACACCCAGGTGGAAACACAACTAAGTGGAACTATTATATTTCTACACAAAGTTTCAGCCCTGAGCCTTTAGTCCGTCAGTAACATGAACAGTGGATGAAATCAATGAGGAAAAACTAAAACATGGTACCCTAGCGCCTGAGATAGAAATTTTATAAATTTGAAAAAATAAAACGATAATAAAAAGAAACAGGAACTCACGAACAACTAGGATAGACCCTGAAGCAAGCAAATAAAGTTGCATCTGTAACCTCTGGACTAAGATCACCGACAAATATATTGAAGTGCCCTGATCATTGTAAAATTGCATTAAAGGAATGAACCCTTATTAAATTGTAAGATCCTGTAAAAATAAAATAAAATTGTAAGCACAGCAGTAGAACAACTGAAGCTCAAGGCAACCTGAAGTATCTTCCCTCTGGCTATTGGCATATGCCCAATTCACCTTAAGTGCCTGACCATAACTGCAAAGCAGATTTAGAAAGACTAATGAATATATCAATCCTCGAAGCTATTGACAGACATACATGATCGAAGTAAAGAAAGGCAAGAGAATAGCCACACTTGTTCTAAAGCAAGTGAATGCTTACAGTTGGCGTCCATGCAGATTCATTATTGCAAGGGCTGCAGAGTGTCGGTCATGGTAGTCAATAAATCCATATGACGACTGCAAAAATATATATATACAGCCACATCATGAATTCGTTAAGGAAAATCAATTTTGAAGTTAAAACACAGGATTCCTAATTTGTTTGCCGCAATTGACAATTTCCTCAGCTAGTTACCATTTTTGTTTAGGAAATACATCATGTCACAAGATCAATGTGTAAGCAATTGTAGAATCATTTCATGACTCCTAATGGGTCACCAATTGGAATACACTAAATGTCTTATGGATGTGTCTGTCCATCGCATATATTTCCATCTAACTGAAGGAAAACAGAACCTTCAAAAGAACAATGACAAAATCATATACAATGATTCAAAAGAACCTGAATCATGTGATGTACCTTATCCTTTCTGATGAGCTTGCATCCTGCAAGAGGACCAACACTCTGGAAGACTTCAGCAAGAAGCTTATCGGTGACATTTACATGAATGTTTCCAACATAGCTGAAACCCGCCATCAAATAAATAAGCCTTAATTCAAAAGAAAAATATCCTTTTGAATATGAAATGGCATGAACTACTTGAAATTCCGCTGTCCACTTCAGCTAAAGAAACTTCAAGTAGACAAACATAAAGATGAATGGGAAGGAAAACATAAAATTCCAGAAATAGAGTAAAAAGAAGACCGCTATCTAACACTTACACGCTGTTGCACTGAGACGGGTCAAATCCGGGAGGCAGATTTCCACCAGGGATAGGCTCCATCTGCACATTGTAAAATGTTGAAGGAAGATAAACAAATAATCCCAGAAAATCTAAGACCGTACCACAGATGATGCTAGCCCCAAATAATCTATGAAAAGGCACCAAAATCCCGAAAAAAAAGTATGAAACCAAAGAGTTCAAAACAAAATTTTGGCAACCAAAGGGTATATATAAACTTAAGCCCCCATCAAAAAACAAATGTAATAGCAATATATACTTGCTACTCTGATGAATTACATAAGGTTTGAAACTCTGAATGAATCAAGTGAAACCCAATAACCTAAATCATCTAAGTTTGTGATCAAAGCAGGCAAACAATAATTTCTCCACAAACAAGGGTGAGAGAGAGAGGGAGGGAGGGAGGGAGAGAGAGAGAGAGAGACCTGAGACATGGCAGCAGCGAGCACACCAGGATGGTACATTTGTTGTTGCTGATGCTGAAGAAGGGCTTGCTGCATTATAGCTTGTTGTTGTTGTTGTTGCTGAAGCTTCAATCTTTGTTGCATATTACACTATACTCCATAATTTAATTATTATTTAATAAAAAAACCCCAAAAAATAATCAGAAAAACAGAGGCAGATCACCCCAGTAAATCCCTATTTTCAATTTCAAACAACATAATCAGAGCAAGTGCAAGAACATACAGAAAAACCGAAAGAAAAAAAAAATTGAATTCAAACGTCAAAATTCTAAAAGGTCCCAAACTTTCAATCGAAATTTATCTGGCTTGAATGTGAAAATTGGAGTGGCAGATAAGATAATTCATATAAATCGAATCCCAGAAACAAATATAAATTAAAAATATGGAAAAAGGAGGGGGTAGAGAGAGAGAGAGAGAGAGAGAGAGAGAGAGAGAGGGAGGGAAGATAGGAACCTGAGGGTGGAAAATGGAGCGAAACTCGCTGTGGCTTCTTCTGTGTGTTGTTGTTGTGTCGGAGCAACTTTCTCACAGTGAAGGCTGAAAAGCACACGACTCGGGTTCGGGTTCGGGTAGAATAAGAAGACTGTCCCCATTAATCATTAATCTTTGTTTTTTTTTTTTTAAATTATATTAATTTTTTTCTGTCACGTCAATATTTATTTGTTGTAATTCTACCATTTTGGGGGATTGAAATTGATAAGCTTACTTAATGAGTAATTTATTTTCGACATTCAAGTTGGACATAGTTTTATTCTTCTTCCTTCAATATGCTTGTTGAATTAGTTTTTTTGAGAAGAAACGAGAGAAAATATATAAAAAGAGGGCAAAACAAGGAAAGAAAAAAACAGCCAAGTGGACAAGATAACCACCAGGCGCAGGGAAAAAGCCAGGGGAAAACCCCTGAACTTAGAAAAAAACTAACTAGAAAAACAAGAAAGGCTGCGCCAAATCAAAAGACAGCTGCCACCAAATCCCTAGCTATTGAAAGAGGATTATAATCTCTAAACTCAGCAGCCACAGAAGACCATAGAGCAGCCCAGTGTTTCGTTTTATCCCAGAGCTCCTCGACTTCAACTCTTATGTAGTCCTCAAAAACTCTTTTGTTACGCTCCATCCAAATGTTCCAGAAGAGGGCCATCAGCAGGGAACCCCACAAGGTTTTGGCTTTCCTCCCTTTTCCTAAGGCATCAAACTTGGTGCTTAGAAGCTCAAAACAGCCCTTTGGGATGACCCAGACTGCTCCAGCTTCCTTGAGCAAATTCCACCAGAGTTGGATACTGTACGGGCAATGGAGGAACACGTGATTGACACTTTCCTCCCCTGACTTACACAGAACGCACCAATGAGGAGAAAAGCAAGTATAGGGCATTCTCCTTTGGATTTGATCACAAGTGTTAACTTTCCGAAGCGCCACTAACCACACCAGGACTTTAACTTTTGGGGGGACCTTTGCTTTCCAAATCTGAGGGGACGGAAGGAAATGTTGCACGGAATCGTTGTTTCGAAGGAAGGAGAAATAGGACTTGCAGGTGAACTGGCCGGAACCTTCCAAAATCCACCTTCTCCTGTCCGCTCTGGAAAGACACAGCCGCACAGCTTCCACCTTCTGCAATAAACCGGCCACCTCTTCAATCTCAGATTCTCTAAGGTTTCTCCTGAAATCGAAATTCCAGCTAACCGACTGTAAAGAAGGAACCGTCAGCCGTGAAATGCTTAGGTTTTTTGTCGTAGAAAGCATGAATAATCTGGGGAAGATATCTTTCAAAAGACCGCCCTCCAACCAGCCATCCTCCCAAAACCTCAGCCTCTCCCCGTTACCAAGCACAAACTTGCAAGATAGAAGAAAAGACGGGGAACCAGCCGAGATTTCGGACCACGGACATCTGCTTGAGCCCCGCCTCGGGGGATTAGCGTCCCAGCCGTTAGCGTGCAGACCATACTTGCTCCTAATCACCTTGTGCCAAAGAGAATTAGGTTCAAGAGGGAATCTCCACAGCCACTTGGCTAGTAGTGCGACATTTCGAAATCTCAAATTTCCCAGGCCAAGGCCTCCGTCCTCCTTACTCTTGCAGACATCCCCCCACTTGACTAAGTGAAACTTCTTTCCCTCCCCCACCCCCTCCCAAAGAAACCCATTCATAAGCTTCTCCAGTTTACGAATGACCCCACATGGGACTTTGAAAAGGGACATGTAGTACACGGGCAAGGAACCCAGGACGGCTTGAATCAGGGTTAATCTTCCTCCTCTGGATAAAAAAGCTTTCTTCCAACCTTGGAGCCTCAATTCCACCTTCTCGACCACCGGATCCCAAAACTTAATAGACTTTGGCTTTCCACCTAGAGGGAGGCCGAGGTACGACATTGGCCAAGCGCCCACCTCGCAACCCCAAGAGCTTGCAAGCCTATAAATCTTCTCACAGTCAGAATTAATACCCACCAAGGAACACTTAGTTTTGTTAATCTTCAGGCCAGACACTTTTCCAAAAAGATCCAGTAAAAGCAACAGATTATTCCAATTCTCCTCGTGCCCATTCAAGAAGAAGATGGTATCATCCGCAAATTGAAGGTGAGAGATCTCCACGTTATCGACTCCGACGCGTAAACCCTTGATCAAATGATTACCTTGGGCCTTCTCAATCATCCTGCTCAGAACGTCAACAACAAGGGTGAACAAAAACGGGGACAACGGATCACCTTGTCTCAGACCTCTAGATGCTTTGAATTTGCCTCTAGGTCTGCCATTAATCAAAACAGAGAAATTAGCTGTACCAAGGCACCCAAGCATCCATTTCCTCCATCTAAACCCGAAACCCTTTCTTAAAAGAACTTCCTCCAAAAAGCTCCAGTCAACGTGGTCATAGGCCTTTTCAAAATCGATCTTGAAGACCAAGCCCTCCTCCTTCTTCTGCCTTACCTCTTCGACCACCTCATTAGAGACGAGAACGGCGTCAAGAATTTGTCTACCTTTAACGAAAGCTCCTTGGGAAGGGGAAATTGTACTACCCATAACCTCCTTTAGTCTGTTAGCAAGGACTTTGGTCACGATCTTGTAAAGGCTGGTAACTAAACTTATAGGCCTATAGTCCCTCAACTTCACAGAATCTGGCTTTTTCGGAATGAGGCATATGTAAGTTTCATTTGTCACTGCATTAATAATTCCATTTTCGTAGAATTCCTCCAGCACCCTCAGGATATCCCCTTTCAAGATTTCCCAGCAACTTTGAAACAAAAGCATAGAAAAACCGTCCGGGCCTGGGGATTTATCCTTACCGCAGTCGAAAACTGCATTATGGACTTCGAGCTCCTCGAACGGCCTCTCAAGCCAATCTGCCTCACCTGCACTAATTGAGCACCAATTGATTCCTTCTAACCCCCAACACGTCTCTTCGTTGCAGCTGTACAGAGACTTGAAAAAATTGATGGTTTCGGCTTCAATCTCCTCTGCCCCTTCTAATATTCTGCCATCTTCTGTGTCCAGTCTCTCTATAAAGTTTCTCTTTCTTCTCCCGCTAGCAATCTGATGAAAGAATCTAGTGTTTCCATCCCCTTCTTTGGCCCACTCCACTTTGCTTCTCTGCCTCCACTTAACTTCTTCCTTCCAAGCCAAATCTTCCGCAAGAGAACGAAGCTCTTCTCTTTTTCTTTTCAAAACCGGGTCAAGGCCTTCCCTCCCTTCCTTGATGTCAATTTCCTCCAGGTTGGCCTTAACCTCCTTGAGGATTTTCTCAGTGTCACCAAAGACCTCCTTGCTCCAAACTTGCAACTTTATTTTAAGAAGTTTCAATTTACTGGAGAATTTGTAACCCTCCCAACCTTCGACAAGCTCAGATTGCCACCACTCTTTGATGTTGTTCGTAAAATCGGGGTGATGAAGCCAAGAATTTTCGAACCTAAAGGGGCCCGGCCCCCACTTCACCTTACTAGTGTTTAATTCGATAGGGCAATGATCAGAAGTTACCCTGGCCAAGGCCTTCTGCCTCACGTGAGGGAAAGACTCCTCCCACCCTTCAGAGAATAAGAATCTGTCTAATCTTCTGCAAACCACTTCGTCACGAAAATTAAACCAAGTGAACTGAGCGTTGTGCAGATCCGGATCGATGAGACCCGAGTCCTGGATGAACTGGTTAAAAATTCTCATACTGGAGGAGGATCTTCCCCCATTAGACTTCTCGCCAGTAAATCTTACCACATTAAAATCCCCTCCCACACACCAATTAGGACCGCACAGTCCATACAGGCCCGCTAGTTCTCCCCAGAAATCATGTATCTCCCTACTTTTGCAAGGTCCATAGACCCCAGAGAGCCACCAATCCGTGCCATTTTGCTCTCTAATCTTAATGGAAACCGAGAAAGCGCCAACTAGAGATTCAACAACTGAGATAACTTTGGTGTTCCAAATCACCATGATGCCCCCAGAGCTTCCTTGTGCAGGAGCATAAACCCATTCTTTGAATTTGCTTCCCCACACGCTAGCCACAAGCTTGCGGTCTACCCTGGCACATTTGGTTTCTTGTAAAATAATAATGTCAGCCCGAACCCGGCGAAAATAATCCTTCAACAGGACCCTTTTCCTTCTGCTGCCCAGACCTCTAATGTTCCAACTGATTATCTTCATTAATAATAACCGAAGCCCGTTTGTTCTTCCTGCTCTCCCCGCAGACTGCCCGCCGCCCCAAGCTCTTTCCGGGGAATAGGGATTTTTTTAAAGGCAGCAGCGAAATTTTCATTTTTGACAGAAATTCGCTGGATCTACCTGAGCTCTCCCCATAAGCAGAGGTCCGACTCGACCTTTTCCTTCTGCAATATTTGAGCACCTTGTTTTTGGCGACAGGATCCTTCAAAATACTTTGGTCAGCTGCATCTTCATCTACACTATCGTCTACTTCGAACACCTTGGGCGAATCCCCTTCACTGACCGAAAATAGTTTCTGCAAAAAGCCTTCACCACTTTCAAATGGATCGGTGGATGCCAAATTCTGATGTGGCGACTCCCCAAAATTTTCTTCTGAGTCAGACCCTTGACTCCACGTAGCATCCTGTGCAGGCGACACATGGCTGAGGTAATCAAAATCCACAGTAGTAAAGAATTTTGAGGAGGAGAAATTGCCATCAATCGAAACCGACTTCTTTGCCTCCGGAGAAGACAGAGGGTCATGGGGACCCAACACCTGGTCCGAATCGGTGTCCGAGTCAGATACCTCCTCAAGAAATTGGAGGTTGGACGCTTCCGAGAACATTGGCAAACCTGCCTCACAAGGGTACCGTCGCGACCCAAAGTCAGAGGGGAAAAGGTGATTGAATCTTTTTGCCCCGAATGCTGGGTCTCCGAATCTCACGAAGAACTTCGGCAAGCTGGGTCCGATATGAATCAGAGGACTCTGTCGAGAAAAAATGAAAGAAAAAGGGCCTCTGGGAGACCAATTAAAAGCCCCAAATTGATTCAAGCCAAATAAAGGCCCAAGTGGGCCGGGCCCAAAAGATCTCCCACAAATAGCCTTGGATGACTTTGTCTCACTTAAGGGCCCACAAAACCCAACAACCTCCCCGGCCTTTTCAATGCCAGAACAGAAACCCCTTTCCAAGCAAACAGAAGGCCCACAGTCAATAGTAGACCGACTATTTGACCGAATAAAATATTGCCCATCAGTTGTAAATTCTCCATTCTTCTCCTGAAAGTGCGTTCCATTTGGGAAGTCACAATCCCCTTCTGACATAAACCCATCATGCTTACTGCCAAAAACACAGAAGATGGGGCTTAGAGGCACCTCGTACGTATCGCCATCGCGTGGTACCTCAGTAAGTCGTGACCTGGACCCTTCTGACAGCAACCCACTTTGCTTTCTGCCAAAAGCACAATTGGTGGGACTTGCAGGCACCTCGTTAGGAACGCCGTCACGTGATGCCACAGAGGGTCGAGACCGGGGCTCCGAGATAGCAATCATCGTCGGCGGAAGGGAAGTTCCGGTGGTCTGCAGTGTCTTCGGAGCTTCCATTGAAGAGCACCGAGACGATAACCGGTGGCGAGAGTCTACAGGTTTGGCTTCCTGTAACTTTGGTCTTCTAGCAGGAGAAATTTGTCTAATTTTGATCTTGAAGATGAAATCTCTATCAGCCACTTCGACGAACTCAGGGATAAAACCAATTGAGTTTTGTTTGATTTTAATTTTGGCTTCAAGCAAGAAGTCGAGATTAGCAGTTTTCCGGTCAATTGCTTCCAAACCGCCACAAGCATCACCGATTTCGAGAAAGAAATCCCGGGTCCACAGGTGCGGCGGTAAGCCCTCCAGAGCGATCCAACCCCCATAACTGACCACCTTCCTCTCGGTGTCTTTAATACTGTCCCACCAGCCAGACATGACTATGTCCGGGAATCCGATCATGGGAAGGACGCCTAGGTGGGCAATCAGTGCTACTTCCTTCGCATTCTCACACATTAGCAAAGCCTTATTGCATAGGAACGGAACCAGGCAAGCTGTCTTCCCCAGGGTCTTTTGAAGGGATGCTTCCACCTCTCTCCATGGCTGGTGCACCACAGATCTCTCGCAAACGATAACTCTTCCCCAGTCAAGGCTATACGGTGATTTGGTCTTCTTAGTCCGGTTGTCCTCCACCCGAGGGCGATAACCGTCCCTTACAAACGGCTCCGTAGAGTGGGTCGGGTTCCCCCCGAGGACAACAGCAACTTTTGTAGTCTGCTCCAAAGAATGAGTCATGTTCCGGCCGAGGACAACGTCTTTAAAAGACCGCTGAGAGTCCTCGCCGGAGTGGGTCCCTATGGGTTTGGGTTCTTCCTTCCTCGTGAAGCTCTTGGACCGTGAAGAGGGCCCTGATTCGACCCCCCCTTTCTTGCCCCCTCGCAGAATTTCGGACAGAAACTCCTCCATTTTCCTCCACCCGAAGAAATTAGCACCCTTAGGGACGAAAATCTTCCTGACCATCCCCAAACGATCTATCATGGACAATACCAGGACACTCCCGTTCTTGTTGTTGACTCTTTCCACCCAAAATTGATAGTTGTGACCCCTGTAACGTCTGAAATAATTCTGAGCGCTAGCGGAGACCGCCGTCTTAATCTGACCGCAGAGCCAAGAAGCACAGCCCAAATCAAAAGAAATCTGGAAACCTTTATATCTTGTCCTCTCAGTTACACAAATCTTCCCGCCCAAAGACTTGTCTTCCACTTCTAGAATGAAAACCTTCTGCTCTACTTTGAAATCTCTAGCTAGATGCTTGTAACGCACATTCCTCCCTGAAGTCCAAAGACCAGAGTAGCCCCTACTCCGCTCTTCCCAGCCGCCCCTCATTTAGAATGTATTTCAATCAAATCCAATTTGAGATGCCAAATAAGGCCTTATATTCTTGTAAACTAAATAGAAGTTGAGGCATTGAGATGAAGGGATGAATTTTGAGCTTTGTAATTAATTCATATAACAGCTATGTAAACAATGAGATGATTTTTGCATCTTTTTTAATGGCTTAGATTTTCAAAAAATGTCAATATTTATTTTTATTTACTCTCAAAATTGTCCCTTTTTTTGTTTTTTTTTTTTTTTGCGTTGAGAAATGGTAGATACGCCAATTCTTATCTCCGCTTTTACAATGATTAAAAATATTTTTAAAATTTATTTTTAGTAAAAACAAGTGAATTTAAAAAAAAAAAACACTTGAGGTATTTTCTGCAAGAAGTACTAAGTGTTTTATGCAAAAAGCCTTCTTGCATGCACTTCAAGTGTTTTTGGAGGCCAATTCCACTAAAAATGTTTTCCATCATTTTAAAAGCACATCTAAACGAATCATTAATCGTGTTTGTTAGGATAAAAATAAGTGCAAAATTAACTTCCTTTATTATTTTGTTCTCAGAATCAGGTTGGGGTTCGGTTTGGGCTCCCGAATTGGAAAGAAATTGTGAAGGACGTAGCATTGTAGTTTGCGAACTCAATTCTCCCTCGAGTACGTTTAAGTACATCATAAGAAAAACTTGTGTGAGGCTCAAACTCTCACGTCCACTTTACAAATGCGAATGGAAGAACTAAAGGAAACTTGATGAGAATTGGAGATTTATAAAAGTGTAAGAAAACAAATTTTAGTCGTCGAATCCTAAACCAAGAATCTAACAGTAAAAAATCGTGGGAGCGTAAGATACACCAAATAAAGCACGCGAAACCCATCTGATTTTTACACCTTCAGAAAACCAAAAATGGAATTACATTTATGAAACAATTCAGTAAATTATTTAATTGAACAAAATTCAAATGCCACAATTCGTAACAAAGTATAAAAACATTCCAACTTCTATATACTCTACAAACATGTAAAATTCCCGCCGGCGACTCAGATCAAATCAATGACCAAGTACTAGCTAAACTCAATACCGTAATCCTATACGGTAATGAAATACGCTGATATCTACGGTATACAATAAGCAAATGCACGAATTCGATAGTACAAAATGGCTTCATTCAGTCCTCAATCATAAGTAAATCAATGCAGGTACGTGCACAAACTAAGTTGTTTCATCAGTTTGTTCAGCACTTCTAAATTCGGAGCTCGTGCAGTAAGTGCATACACACCTCCCTTCCTGCCGAACGAAGTTCTGCATCCCATGTTCAGTTGAACCACTTTGAGAGGGACAATTGGTGAAATGTTCATATGAATTGATTTGCGAAAGGTAGTGATCATCATAGGGCTGCTTGGGCTTCTTCAATTTGTTTTCTCGTAGGTCGACCACATTTTCTTACATCCTTACCAGACAAAAGCTTCAATGCGCCCTCGAGGGTGATTTCAGTGGGTTTCATATCCTGCATGTGTAATTAAGATAACCCAGATCATTAAACTTGGTAAAACTTTGTGCAATGTTGATCAAAACTCCAGACGTAAAATTCTGAATGTATACAAAATACCTTAGGAACAGAAGCAATTGTGCGCCGATGTCTAACTGCAAACCCAACCTTTGCCACCTTTAAAATGACTGGTTGTCCATCCGCTGGATGGTCTCCCTGAAATTAAAATAAATCAGGGAAAGGAAGAAAGAATAAGTTCAAGGATGATGAAGAGCAGGAAACGGAATTCAGCAATCAGAATGAAGAACAAACCAAAGTCACAGGATATCGCAGCAACTCCAGCGCATATTCAAGGGTAATCGAATTCACATCCTTTATCTGAAAATTTCATGTGAAAATATGGATTCAGATTTCAAATAAAAGCATGGTAAATCTTCGATACATGTGCATGCATACAAAGACGGAAGAGGAAAAAAAAGGAGCAAAAGGAAAGTAAAAGGCATCGGTAAAAACATCTACTATGAAGGACAGTACATAGTTAAGTATTATGGATATGATTTTGGACAACAGTTTTTGAATGAACACAAGAAGTGGCAAGAAGACGTGTAAATGAACAGAACAAGAATACAATGTTCCAATGTGGAGTTACAATACAACTTCAACATACATGGGATACGTTGGCTCGTTTAGGTGCATTAGTCTTCCTGTCTTCACCAAGTTGTACATAGCATCCGTAAGGACCTTTCTTCAGAAGAACCTGAAAGAGTACATAGTTTTTTTTTTAGTGTAAACATAACTTGCAAATGATAAATTCAAGAAAAGCTACTACTCCACCATAAATCAACAAACTATCAGAATTCAAAGCAAACCTTTTCATTGGAGCCTGGACTTAGACCTAGCAGTTTTGGTTCCTCCATGCTGCTGTTCTTTTTTGGACCATCTTCTTCTTCTTCTTCTTCACCGTATAATGTCTTAGCAATGTATCTATTTGCAGCAACAAAAGGAAACATTGATCAATTATGGATAGTGAATTATCTTTAGCTGCAACTAAGACAAATTTAGGCCAACAAAATACAACTTGAAATTAGAAGAAAGCTCAGCATTTTCAGTTTGTTATGTTATAGAAAGGAGCCGGGTCTGATAACTCAATCTTTCTTTTCAGTTTAAATGACCTGGAAATACAGTCAATTTACTTGCCAGCTTTGCTCATATATGTAGGCACACGGCCACGGGCAATGAAACTGGTAATTGTTTGTTACTCCGAATTTTCCTTTTCCTTTCCTGTCACTTGTTAAGTTCTTCGTATTGAACCCTAATTATACTGCTACCAGTAACAGAATAATCAACCACAATATTGCCGCACATGCATGAGATTAAGTTATACCATAGGTTTTCATACTCACTTGCACTTCGGGTGTTGATCACAACCTATAAAATAGCCTGCACCGAACCGACTCACTTTGAAAATCAAACTGCCTTCCATACAACTGAAACATGTACAAATTAAGATTGTAATAAGTATTAGAAAAAGTGCTCAAGAAAATACTTTCTGCGTGAACATAAGTTATATAAGACATACGGTATATCAATTCGTGTTAATGACAGCATATGCATACCATGGGCATGTCCTGCTTTGGTCGGGAAGAGAAGCAAACAAGAAGTCTCCAAATTTTTTTTCCATCATCTTCTCTACCTGTGATATTGAATGGCTTATTATAAATATGAAAGTTCTAAGTATAGGTATTTTACAAACGGAGGCTTGATTTTGACGGAGACCAAATGATGCAGCATAATGAATTAAGAATATTTTAATTTAATTTCCTATTTTTCTTGTTATCTTCCTGTTCTTATTACTTTCCTGCGTCAAGTAGGTTTAGGATTGCTTTCCTGTTTCTAGTGAGATTGTGGCATTATAAATGCATGCTTTGTAATTCAGTTGAGGTGGACTAGACAAGACATGAATCATTAATTAAACAGATTTTCTCCCTGAGTATCTTTGTCTCTCTGTCTTCCCTTCCGTCGGTATGATTTATGTTCTAATCATTGGTCATCTTCTTGAAATCTCCTTGTTCTGTCTATCTATTTCTCTTCTCTTAAACTCTAATTCTCTCTCTCACTTTCTAAATCCCTCTCTAATTTCTAAATTCCTGTTAATTGTTCTATACACCAAACCTTACCTGATGAATATGAACAGTGCTGGTACGCTCACAATAAGTGCTGAATCGGGTCCAATAATCTTTTAGGAGGCCTTTCCATTCAGTTAAGCCAGCAGACACGTTATCGAGCTGATGCAGAAGCGAGAGACGAAGAAAAGAAGTCAGTCACCCGTAATATCAAGTACATCGAATAATTAACAATCACATTTGAACAAAATTGCTTGACGAAGAAATGTTATATGCTATATCTTTTATATTTCAAAATGAGTAAGCTTATACTGACAAAGATTATAATCAATATAGATTTACCTCATTCTCCATGTCAGCAGTAAAACTGTAATCTGTGACCTCGGAAAAATGGTGGCAGAGAAATGCTGACACCTAAAATTAACCAAAAAAAATAAAATAAATTGAGAGGCAACAAGGAATGTCAACATATCTCATGGACTCGGCAATTTGAGAAATCCCATGTTAACTACACTCTTCAACTATGAACTAACAAGAAACGAATGAAAAGACAACCAAGAAACCAACAAAAAATAAGATAAAAGGGCACAAGTTAGAAGTGACCAATATTAGAAATAGGAGGATAAAGCCACATAACAATGGACTTGCATGGATCTATAAGAAAGCATGTAAAGATCTTTGCCGTTTCTTTGATTTGCAGTAACTCAAAAAGAATGCCAACATACCATACGACCACGAAATTCTGGATGTAATACACGGCTTTTAACTGTCACGTAGTTTCTATCCTGGCACCACAAATCAATAAGTCATCAAAATATTGTCAGGTTAAAAATCACAATAAAAAGACCAGCCAAAATACTTCCTGGAGATCGTTGACAAGAGAACGTTTTAGAAAAATTCAGAAAGAGTTCTCAAGAACATGCTTATTGTAATGCTATGAGATATCTAACTTTCCAAAATACATGGTACAACTATTAAAAGGGTTTCTAAGAATATGAGACATACCATAACTAAAAGTTGTGCACAATTTCCGTCAAAATAATACATTAAAAATTATGATCAAAGAAAACCCGACAATTTGAACACCTTCAATTACCTGTAAAACCTTCAAAGTGCTAGCATATGTTGATGGTCTTCCAATCCCAAGCTCCTCCAATTTCTTAACCTATAGAACACACCACCACAAAGATGAGAAAACTAAAGCTAAAAAATAAGTACACCGGTTATAACACTAACTTAAAGAGCTTGTTATGATTAAACCTTCCCATCTATGGAGTACATTCAAATGGTAGAATACCTCTGGAGGCAGCAATTTTGAAGTAATTCCTATTGCCAATAGTTTCATAGTCCCCCTTCCCAAAGAAAATAACTAAAGAATTCTAACAGCATTTCTTGTATAATGTAAAATTATAAAGTTTTACCAGTGCTGCCTCAGAGTAGCGGGGAGGAGGTTGAGTATGGTGCTCCTTGAGTTCCACTTTACCAATACATAATGGATCCCCGCGCTACATAAACAAAATAAAGACTTAAGAAATTAAAAAAGCAATGATAAATCTCGTATGAAACTGAACACAATCAGAGTTATATGTTGTCGTTCAATACCAAAGGCTCTTATCCTGAAATTTAGACAGGGCATGTGCATCCGAGCATATGTGGGTAGGGGCAATGGGAAAGTGACACAACGTAAATTTAGGTCCAAATTTACCTTCAAAGAATTAAGAAGTACAAAGGGTTCATCATGACTCTTCCCTTCCTGTTCTTTATATTTGACTGCTTGAGCTTCCACATCCTAAACATTAGAAATAAACATGCTCAAAACTCCACATAAGCATGCAACACACTGCCAATTTAAGATGTGGCATCAAATCAATCGCATCAAAGTGAAGCTACATGAATAAAAGGGAATTTACTTTCCAAATCCTGACATCAGAACTGCCTTTCAAAAACAAATAATAACTTGCAATTATACGGATTTGTGCAGTTCCCAGTTTGGATCCTATGACTAATAGATATGATGAGTTCATGACACTAAAAGTTAAATCGGCATATAAGATCGTACAAGTAGTAGTATTTTAACATATCTTGGGAATTAAAGTGTATATCCATATAAAGAAAAACAAAGCAAAAGTCATACCATAACTGAAGAACATTAAGAAGATTCCAGTGTTTACCAAAACAAAATAGCAGATTCAGTTACTGATACTCAAGGACTCCCACCAGTGAGACAATTTTAGAAATGCAAATGTGTTATGACTGTGGCACACGAGCCAACTGCATACATTTGCAACAACACTAAGATGGAAAGCAGAATTATACCTCAAAGACTGCCTGATATCCAGGGAACTCAACCCTTGAGCACGAAGAGCGGAAAACAATGTACTCGCCAGCATTTCCAATATCGAGTTGTATCTGGTTAGATTTATGGGGAAATGAATTAGGAAAGAGAAGGTGAATTTGCATTACATATATATATGAATGGAACATAAGAACAAGGATATGAGGAAACGTCAACAAGTTAATGCATGTTCTATTTGACAAAGAATGTGTTGCCTTTATCATTGAACTTTGAATAAGTTATAATTCAATCACGTGTACTCTTCTCAGCAAAGTATCAATTAGGTCTCCCTGAAATCCATAGTGAGTAATCAAAGAATAGGAAGCAAACTGTGTTTTCCTCTCTGAATTTCATCCTTTATTCTAGTTTAAGAAAGCAAAACAACTGTGATCCATTTTTCTCAGAAATAGAGCAACCAAGGTTCCAAGATGCAGTGTTACTCATAAGGTGTAAAATATTGCGTTCCCACTCTGATGACAATTCAGATGCAAACCACGCACATACTGAACTTTATAAGATAAAAACAAATAAAAGAATAACAATAAAAAGAAAAATACATAGTTTGAGGACAGTGGAAGTACGTACTGCCAATAACAAAGTACAGCAATATATATTAAAGATATTCTAGAAATGTAACTACTTGTCCAAAAGGAAGAAACAACTTGGAAATAATCATAAAACAGATTTTTGCAGCCTGTATTAATTGCGATAATTGACGACTGGATAGTAATAGTTATAAGGCTATTTGTTCCCATCACTTAAATGAGAAGAATTTTCATAATGTTATATTCTAAGTTTCTAACCTGCTCAATTGTAGCAGGCTCCATCTGACATGCCACTGTCCGACACCAAATTAGAGTGTACAACTTCAGGGAATCTTCATCAAGTATCCCATGAAGCAATGCTAGATTCCAAGACGAAAATTTTAGTCAATTCACTAGAAAGAGCCTATGAACAGATGAACTGTACATCTGAAAAAACTTGCATAAAAAAACATGAAGAAACTTTAATGTAGCATGCAAAATTGTTAGTTACATGGCAATCTTCGAACATCAGTGGGTCTAATTGCTTCATGGGCCTCTTGAGCATTCTTCACTTTCTTAAAAAATTTGCGTGCAGTTTCTGATGCAAAATTCTGTCCATACCTGCATCAAAGGAATATTGTTTGTAATGAACAAACATATAGATCTCATTGCACAAGTATAACCACCAATAGCGAAAACCTGTAGGTCACTACTCATCATGGTAACAAGTATATAAATGAACTAAGTTTTGAAACTATAGGCCATTTTAATCTCTCGCTCTCAATGCTCTAGACCAATGGTGATTTCAAAAATAGTTGCAAACTAAATTTCAAACCTTACAAGGCAAAAAACCTGTAAGTTTTGAATTGTAGGATAGAATAACCATAAATTAAATTCCAAATAAAATGACAGCACAAAGACATGAACATGCATATCATTATTCTGCATTACATCTAAATTTAAATTCCAAATAAAATAGAAGTTGAAATAACATTTATCTACAGCACCTTTCAATGACCAAGGAGCGCACATCCTTACAGGCTTCATCAGAAATCTGCAGAAATTAAAAGACTTTGGTATTAGAAAGAATGATAGATGACGACCTCAACTAGAGATGAACTATACATTGAGACAATGTAAATCAAGCGCACACATGTAAACAATCAGCATACATTGTAGTAATTATCATCACAAAGAAATGAAGTACAACTACAATTCTAAGCAAACTCAATAATTGAAACTTAGCAGCCTTAGACACTGACACTACGCCATAAAGTTCATCGTTTTACTTTGTGCAGCATAAAAGAAACCGATTTGCAACTGAGGAATTTTAAACACAACAAACCATTCCGCAAGAGCAGTTCAAAGAAGAATGTTATAAAGGTCGTATGTAATCTTAAAAGGAAAATTTTGAAATAGGATTTTTACTTGATTATAACATTCTTCTTCTCTTCAAAGAAGAATGTTATAATCAAGTAAAAATCCTATTTCAAAATTTTCCTTTTAAGATTACATTGGTTCAGGTTATCCCAAATCAATTAAAAATTGATCACCTAAAGAGAAGGCAATAGAAATGTTAAAAAGGAACCAGCCACCAAAAACATTGACAGACAACATGAAACTCAATCAAGAACACATACTGTAGGGAAAATATTAAGCAGCCAAAAAGATACCTACATGTAGTCCATCTGTTCGGGTGTAAGTGATCAAACCCGCTGCTTTACCATCAGATAACTGAACCCCCTCGTAAAGTTTTTGTGCAAGCTGCATGTATAATGTATCTTCCATTAGCCAGAAAGTCTCTGTATCTATATGATGCATATCCTTAAAGCAAATATATATGTATATTCTTAAAGCAAATATATATATATATATATATATATATATATATATATATATTATCAATTCAAAGCATGAATCATAAGACTAACTGCATCAAAGAAAAGACTTGTGGCTAGAACAGAAGAGGAACGTTGAAATAAAACTTTTACAACTCTTTCTGGTAATGTGAAATGTTACTTCATTTCAGGACAACATCTGCTCTTACACTTCCGATTAGAAAAATAGAATCAGAGCAGTTACCATTAGGCTGGTTTTGTTTTGTACAGACATCTTTCTGCTTTATATGAAGATAATATAACTATACGATAACAGTACAGAACATAAACAACAATGTTTGAAGTGATACAACATTCCATATGCGCAGAACTGATATGGAATGTTTGACATGTAGTGTCTAAGGTGATACCGCTATGGCTGTGTATCCTTATAGTGATACAACATCGCATATGAACTGGATAACAGCAGTTACAAATCTGGGCATTGAAATTGATATAATAGTGGAGAAACTTATACTTATGAGCAGAAGAAACAACTTCAAAGCTATTAAAAACATTATACTTTAAAGCAAGGATAATGAATAAAATATATGGATAATTGTCATTTTAGCTTTAGAGTTTAGATGGAAATCAGAAGATAAATGCTCTCAAGCCCGCACCTTCATTGTATATGCTGCATTGAAATGCAATTTGTTTGCAGCATCCTGCTGAAGTGTGGATGTTATATACGGCGTGGGAGGATTCTTCCGCATTTTGCTTTTCTTAGAATTGACAACTTGAAAAATTTCTGAATTAATCTGCTGTTCAATTACTTTAGCCTCGGTATGAGAACTGATAGAAAATTGATTTAACTTTTTGGAATCATAATGGGTCAAGTGTGCTGGGAAGGATGGGGCATTCGCTGATGAACCCTTTTCTTTTTTCTTCAATTCAACTGCAGTAGTCCAATATTCCTGCGGTTTAAATTCATCAATTTCCATTTCTCTATCGCACAGAAGAGCCAATGCAGCAGATTGGACTCGCCCCGCAGACTGGCAACCTGGTAGTTTCCTCCATAACAGTGGTGAAATGTTAAATCCAATCAAATAATCAAGAGCACGCCGTGCAAGGTAAGCATGGACCAAGTTCTCATCAATTTCTCGTGGAGTTTGCAGCGCGCTTTTGATAGAGGCCTCAGTGATTTCATGAAAAACAACCCTGGCTACAGTAATATCTTCACGTAAAGCATCCTGTTGTTGCAGCATCTCAATTATATGCCAAGCAATAGCCTCTCCTTCACGATCAGGATCTGATGCAAGAATAAGAGTTTCTGCTCTGATGAACAAGGTGTGAGAAATAAGAAATTCAGAAACAAAGCTCCAAACTGAACTTAAGAGAGAAATACTTATGCTGGCAAGTTCAATATCATTACTATACACCAGCATATCCTAGCTAGTATTGTTAGTAGCTTGTAGCTAATTGAATCTGAATGAGAATGATAAGAAATCATACCCTGTTAGTGCAACCTTTATAGTTTTCAGATGAGTCCAGGCGGCAGATGGAACTTCCCACACCATACTGAACTCATCATCAGGCCTTACAGATCCTGACCTAGCAGCCAAGTCCCTTACATGACCATAGCTAGGAAGAACTTCAAACATATCACCAAGATAACCCTGAATAACCTTCGCTTTTGTAGCAGACTCCACCACCACGACAGTTTTCCCAGTTGCAGGGTAAAGTGGCTTCAGTGTCATTTTTCCATGAGGTTTCACTTTGCCTATTTTTTGTGGTAAAAGTTTCTGTGGCGACTTAGTATCTGAATTTACCAATTTTCCCTTTCCCGTAGAGTTCCCGCCTTTCTTCTTTGGCTGGGGTTTTGTGGAAGAACCATCAGCAACTTCTACGGGAGTTTTCACACCGAGGTTCAACTGAAAGACTGCAGTGTTAGTTAAAATATTGTAATGTAAAGATTTTAATCCTAATTCTACTAAAAAAACCATAGTTACTATTTGCTAACCTCTGAAACCTCCGCGGACTTTTCGCCTCTTTTGGTACTACCAGATTTCTTCGGTTGAGAAGTAACCTTAGAACTGTGTGTTGTAGCCGCTTCTGCTGGAGGATTTGCGGAAGAAATTTGTTCTTTAGTTTTCTTGCTTTTTGACCTCTTTTTCCCTTTTACTTTAGAGACCTTGGTATCATTACTTATAGGAGAATTGGAAACCAAAGATCCCAATTTTCCAGCCCCCTTCTCACTTCCAACTTGCTGGTCGGTTAAAGCTTCTACATCAACATCTTTGGAGATGCTAGAATCAGTAGCTTTGGTTTTGCTTTGAGCTGCTAATGCCTTTTCCCGTTTCTTGCGTTTGTTAAGCTTTCTGAAAAAAAATGTATTTCCACTATTCCTGCCATCTTGGACACCCACACTCTCTCCTTTGTATATAACAGATGGAACTTGAGAGAAAAACCTCTTGGGAAAAGCTCCCGCGCTATGATTAGTTAAACCTAATCTGCAACTATTCTTAAAAGAGACAAAACTGATAATACCAGCAGGCCCTAAAGAATTAAGCGAACCATGTTTTAAATGAGAATGAATGGTAAAATTATGTTCAGACCCATCACCGCTTCTTCTGAAAGAATGAAAATTGTGCCCAAACTTCGAATGGTTAGCCATGATCAAGGAAGAAACTCCGGATTTCTTTAACCTAAGCTGAGAACAATTTCTGTATACATTTGCTGTCAAATTCAGCGAAGATGGTAAGCAAGCACATGGATAAGCCTCAAACGCCCTCCACTGCATCTGTAAGACCAAAAGTTGCACGTCACGATAAGATTTTTAGGGAACAAGCATACTCGGACAAATATTGAACACACATACACACACAAAAACAAAATCAAATTCCGAATATCCCAGTGTTGCACTAGTTAGCACAACCAACATAATTTAATAAAACCCAACAACAATCTATACATACGTTCGTATTCATCGATAAAATGTTACATTAAGTGAAAAAGTTCCAGACTTGAATGTCCAATCAACCAAAACAGACCATTATTTTACACCAAATAAACAACCCAGAAATATAGCCAGCTAGAAATGGTACAAATTGGTGCTGGGAAAGGCATGAACTTGAAGCAAAAAGATGGGAAAAATAGAGAGCATGAAAAATGAAAGGGAAAAGTGGGAACCTTGGCCATGGAGCGGCGGAGACGCAGGGCGGAGGAAGCTAAGTTGTTTGAGAAAATCAAGGAGGAAGCGGGGGCGGTGGACAGTGAAAAGGTCCGTTGAAAATGTATCATCGCCATGCCAGTTTCATTTGCTTAACGCAAACAAAGATAAGAGTGGAGTTTCGGATGTTCTGTTGTACTGTATGAGAGAGAGTGAGAGATGGAGAAGGAGAGGCTACGAAACGAGGGTTTTGACCAAAGGGTTTTAGGGTAGGTTTTCGGATTCGGGTGATGATCCGGGTATTTTGGCCCATTCCGGGGCAGAATTTCTTCTTTTTGGGTTCCTTGCGTCAATTAAACATGTTACTAGCCTCTATCAAGGGGCATTTTTGCATCACGGGCATTACGCACCTCAAAAATATGTTATTTTAGATATTATTACCTTTTTTAAGTGATTATTTTATAAATTGCGGGTGTGTGTCTATCATAACAATTTCATTACTTTTTTCAATCATCTAACTTAGTATTTTTTGCACCCGCCCATTGTACAGAAAAAATGAAATTTATGAATTGTACACTAACCATTTTATATTTTTTTTTTTTTTTTTGCTTGCTGATTATTATGGTATGAACAACATGAAGGTTGGACCCAATAAGTGAAATAAAAGGAAAAACACAAAATGGAGAACAGAATAAAATGGTTATAGGCTAACTAGGGATGAACTCCTAATATATGAAGCAAATCAAAATATGAACAACATGTACATATGTAAACATAGTGTCTACGTGTAAAATCAAAGTCATGTTTGCCACTTATTTGCTTGCACTTAATGCTTTAGATTTTCATGGTTAATCTGCAAGAAATGATGATAAAATAAGAAGTCCAACTATAATGCACAATCCCAAATATAAAGGTTGTAAGCAATTCAACCTAAATACCTTTAACTTTGACAATTTTCTCACGGCAATACTTTTACTCCAGTTACTTTTAGAATACTGAAAGATAAATAATTTGTCAAGTTTGAGGTAACAAATTGTAATCATGTTTACAAAATTAAATAGTAATAAATGTTACCTTAATCTTGTACTTCAACCTTTGTACTTTGAGACGGGTGTGATGCTTGTAAAACTGACAAAAAAATGCAAATTTATTTATATTTGAAAATTGAATGCAATTTGCATTTACAGTGTACTTCCGTATGAAAATAAGAGAATACTTACTGTATTTAGAAAAGTTGTTTGGCAAAAAAATGCAATTTTGTTTATATTTGAAAATTGAATGCAATTTGAATTTACAGTATACTTCCATATGAAAATAAGAGAATACTTACTGTATTTAGAAAAGTTGTTTGGTCACTATTAATCTTTTTCCTGCACCCATAAATTGTTTTTTTTATAATTCGAGATAATTAATTTGTAGATTTTTTTTAATTTTATAATTTGAAATAATTAATTTGTAGAATGATATAGAGAATGCCATTAAAAATAAATAGGTAAGAAATGGTGTTGTACCTAATTTGTTGGACTTTATTCCAAATTTGTATGATGCGAGGAGTTGTTGAAGATTTTAATTCTTCTATAGCCTTTTTCATGCGCCACCTATATATTGAAGGTATATATAATGTTAGAATTTCTTGTAACAAATTTAATAAAGAAGTTAGAATACATACTGCTCATGCTTCTTCTTTTTCCACTATTTGAGAATCAGTTGGCTTATATCGGTAGCTTTTACTCCGACAGATATCTCCCAACCAGGTGTAAAAATAGAGACATGTCTGTTTGGGATCTTATCAATAGGTAGTTCCTTTTCCATTTTTTGTGGGTATTCTTGTAAATATTCTGAGAATGAAAACAATTTTTTTTTTAATTTCCATAGCATATGTATAGCACATTAAGATAATCAAAATTGAAACTCATAATCTGACCAAAATTTAAAAAACACACAATGAAAATTTCAAAGAAAGAAGTTTAAAAAACTAAAATTGACTTAGAAATACTAAATACAAACTCATATATACATTCTGAAAGATGCAGTAGAGGGCATCAAATCCATCACCTAAAAGATGAATGGAAAAAAAAAACTTAAAAACTGAAAAGGTAAATTTAGATTGATATTTACCCAAAGAGAAAGAAAACATTTGTGATTGGAGAGATTGGGATGCAAGCATGTGATATGGTTGTCCCACTGCAATAAAAATTCAATCACAAAATTGTTAATGGTGTGTCCTTTTTACCCCATAATTCATAGAGTAAAACAACATATAATCCAAAATTCGAAAGCCTACAGAAGACCTGCAGATGTTGCTATAAAAAAACAAACAAAAAAGACGGACAAACATACACAGAGAGAGAGAGACTGCATAAAAAGAAAACTGAAGGACTTTAATTTTTTTTATTAGCAATCATCACAAACCCCGACAGAAAAAGGAAACTGAAGGACTTCTGCTCTTCCACCACAACATATAAATTGGGGGAAAAAAGGAACAAATATAAGTTGGAAAGAGTACAAAGCAAGAAATAATTAAGAGAAAATACCTGGAAGGCAATGGAAGAGCAGAAGTAGGATTGCAATGCCTTGCCAAAACTGGAAGAATTTCACAGCAGTTCTTTCTACCTGAAAGAATTTCAAACGCCCTCATGCAGATAGGCCTGGCATTTTGGACTCAACCCATTAACCTGACCCGACCCGACCCAACCCGTTAATATTTGTATTTGGGTGGATGCTTAACAAGTCGGGTCGCTAACGGTGAACCCGTTAACAACCCATTAAATAATGGGTCACTTTAGGTCAACCCGTTAGACCCGTTAACACCTGTTAGCACCCGTTAGTTGAGGATATTTTAGTAATTTTAGTAAAGTCTTAATAACAAAAAATAAACTTTATGCAAAAAAAAAAATAATAATAATTGTTAACGGGTGTTAACGGGTGAAATGGATGACCCGTTAGCTTAACGGGTCGGGTTCAGGTGACTCGTTAGCTTAACGGGTTGGGTTCGAATGACCCGTTAACTTAACGGGTCGGGTTGAACCCGACCCAAACCCAATAAACCCGACCCAAACCCAATAAACCCGACTCGTTTACAGGTCTACCTGCAGATACATGGGTTGTTACATTTAGGATTTAATCATGAGATTAGTGAAGAGGTCGAAGTGGAAATGGAGAAGGAGGAGGAGCTCCAGATTGCCAGCTGGAGACTTCCATACCTCAAACCGAAGGCGGCGTGCTGTCTAGTAGTCCAAACCTTGATTTCACAAACACCTAATAGGCAAGATCCAGCGAAAATGTATGCCTTAGCCTTTATCGTCATTGTTTGTTCTTTAAATTTTATTATTACTAGTCTAATTATTGGCATCATAAAATACGGGAAAATTGAAAAAAAAAATGCAGGAAAATCAGTTAACGTTAGTGTGGTTAGCTGACGGTAGCATTCATGTGTTTAATTGCCTAGAAAATGCAGGAAAATGTAAGAAAAATATCAAAAATCTTCACAGAATTGTGCTAATATACTTCCATGTATGTGTGCGAGTGATTTTCTTACCGATTTGTGTAGATTCTTAGCATGCAAATGGGTGAAACTGAAACATGTAGAGAAAGAGTAGGGAAAGAAGAACAGAGAATATGGAGTGGTAGGCAGCGGTTAGAAAACAGTTGTACGTGGAATTGTGGGAGGGTGCAAAGTGATTTTCTTACCGATTTGTGTAGATTCCTAGCATGCAAATGGGTGAAACTGAAACCTGTAGAGAAAGAGTAGGGAAAGAAGAACAGAGAATACGGAGTGGTAGGCAGCGGTCAGAAAACAGAAAGAAAAGAGTTGGACGTGGAATTGTGGCAGGTTACATAGTCTGTAGAATGAACGATTGTATAGAGAGGTTTGTGTGAGGAAGAAGTTTGATCAGAAAATAGGGGAATAGAAGATAGACGTGGGTGGGTGGTTTGGTTTCCGCTGCGAATTAGTGAGTTTGAAAAATGTACGGAAACTGCTATGCAGTTTGAAAATTGAACGTGCTAATCCAGCGAAGATTCCGAAAAAGCCGCGGCGTGGGCGCATGAGCGAAGCGGCGGCGGTTGAAGATTACGTATCCAACACCATGGCAAACTCTCTAATTATTCTCCAGCCTTTCCCCACGTTTGAATTTTTTTTTCCTTTTTTTTGTCAATTTTTTTCTGTTTTATTTACACAAATGCCCATGAAGCATTTAGTTTCATAATTTACTTCAGTTTTAATTTTTTTTGTTTCAAGGCCTTTTATGTCCAATTTTTTTTGGTGAAGCCTTAAGACACCAAAACAAACTTCTGGCATTCTATTAGTAGAGATTCGTCCTTTTTCATTTTCAATCTAAGTTACTTTCATTAAACAAAAAGACTAATACAAAAAAAAAAAGCCCAAAAAACAGCTCAAAACTTAAATACAAGCCAAATAAAAAAAAAACAAATACAAAATAAAGGCCCAAAAGAATCCAGCTGAAAAAACAACAAAAATCCTAAAAACGGAGGAAACTAGCCGCCGCCACCAAGTCAAACGCGCCTCCATTGCAAGGCCACTGCTGCTACCAAGAGAACGAACCAAACGGAACAACTAGATCAACGGAAAATAAGGATGAGCGAGCCACACGTAGAGTGACCGCTTCCATCACTAGCAAATAGTGCAAATTGCACTTTAACAGCAAATTGCATGAGGGTTCCAATATGAGATGAGCTCAGGAAAATTGAGACAAAAAAATAAAGCAAAAGGAAAAATGAGAAACAAAGGAGGAGGAAGGCTTTCCCTCTCCGCCCTGCGTTCTACACTGCTCCATGTACGTGTATTATTCGACAAATATGTTAAACGTACATATAAAAAACGTGAATTTTATATGGAATATTATTGAGAAAAGTGTGAAAATAACGTGTAAGGTAAGTATAAAATAACGTGTAAGGTAAGTATATACGTATATAATGTGTATGATATGTTGAGGCCTTAACAACGTGTAATTTAATGATCATCAAAACGTATACAGAAAATGAAAATATTTAAAAACAAATACATACATACTTATTAATATATGTATTATATGCAAATTTACTAAGTATGCTAATCTTCTTTATGTCATTGACAAAAAAAAAAAAAAAATTCTTCTTTATGTCCATTAAAAATTGATTGTTAAGAATTGGATTCAGCATCCAAAGCTTACGGATCAATTTATTTAGACCGTGCAAATTGAATTCAACTGTTGTCATTAACTTATTTTCTTAATTTATCAAGGATTCTAATTTCTTTTACATACGACCGGAGCAGATTCAATTCCGTCTCGAACATTGGATGAAATTGGAATACAGAAAAAATTAGCATTAGCATGGCCCACGCTTTCTCAAATCTTGTTTAAATTATACACGATCGTTTGAAGCCCTAAAGTAAACCCAGGTGGATTTGAGCTTCCCCCAAAATCCCCAAAATCCCCAAAATCAAATTGGCGGAAGACGAAATAAAAGTCAAATTAGGGATTCGTTTCGGAGGCAGTCTATCACTCAGAGACAACACCACTTCTACTGTTTTCACACTCAGCGCTGCAATGGATCGCCAGCCTCACGACTACGCCGCCTCCGCCATGGCCTACGCCCAACAACAGCGCCAAGCAGCCACCAGCCTTCAACAGCAGCAGCAGCCACAACAACCGCCCCAACAGCAGCAATTCGGGTACCCGCCCCAAACCCAACAGTTCCACGGAGGCCCATCACAGTTCGTGGGTCCCCACCCTTCTCTGCAGCAACAATTCCCTTATCATCCCCACGGGCCGCCGCAAGTCCTTCCCCACGCCCCGCCTCACCCCCACCACCTTCCTCCTCCGTCCTTCGCTCCCCACCTTCCCCCTCCATTGGTTCCCTCCCCCTTCCACGCCGGGCCCACCTACGACTCTCCCCAGCCTCCGCCGTCTGCTCCTCCGTCCGACCCGGAGCTCCACAAACGGATCGATAAGCTCGTCGAGTACTCCGCCAAGAACGGCCCGGAGTTCGAAGCCATGATCCGGGATAAGCAGCAGGATAATCCCGAGTACGCTTTCTTGTTCGGCGGCGAAGGCCATGGCTATTACCGCTACAAGCTCTGGATATCGACCCGGGCTCCAGGCGGATCTTTCAACCCAGCTGGATTCCCACCCGGGTCGATGCACATGCTGCGCCCGCCCCCAAACCCCATGATGAACGCGCCCCCATCTGCGGCAATGATGGGCGGGCCTCCACCGGCTTATTTCTACGAGCAGCAGCGACACGGGCAGCCGTTCGGAGTGTACGGGCGGACAGAGTACGACCAGTCTCCATCCAAGCCCTTCAAAGGGCTCTCAGGACCGCTTCCCTCTGAGGTTGCAATGGAGCTTAACAATGTGCTTATGACGCTGAATGGGACCAAAGAGTCAATTAAAGGAGCGAAATTTTGGTTTATGCAGCGGTCAATATTTGCGCCGGCATTGGCTGAGGCTCTTCGGGAGAGGGTGTTTGGCTTGGATGATTCTGAGAGGCAGCTTCATGTGATATATCTTGCAAATGATATTTTGTTTGACAGGTAATTCTAGTGGTGCATTGTTCATTCGTTGCAATTGCAGAATTCTTGTTTGCTTTTGCCTGCTTAACTGTGATTTGTTGCTTTTGCTCGGATATGTTTTGGGTCGAGTCCAATGGAATGCAAGTCTAAAAAGATAAATTTTTGTTTTTTGAGCTGTGCCGGCGATTTCAGTGGAAACATTTACTTGTGTAATTGCCTATTTAAAATCTGGATAACAGCCTACACTACGTCTCACAGAAGAATTATATTTCCATGAAATCATTGGAAGTTTTAACAACATTAGTTGTTATAGTTCTTACTTCTTAATAACACAGTTAATCGATGGGTTAGTGCTTGGGTGATGTTTGTTTTCCATTGTGTATAAAAATAAGAAGGAAGATGGGTGTGGCCTTTGAACAAGTTTGTACGGAGACGGAGGCTTTGTTTTTTTAGCAATGTATACTTTTTTCGTAGGGATGATGGGTGATCGTTTACAGGGATATATGTGTGTGTGCCCTTTTCTGTTGCCACAGGGGTTGGCAGATCAACAGATCATCTATAAGTTTGCCATAGCTCTTGTTTCTTTACAATATGAAAGAGCTGGTATTGAAAAAGCTCCATCTTTCATACAAGTCTCTGTTTTTGTTTATGTGCACTACAATCCTTCTAATATCTAGCCTCACTTGTTTAATTTTCTGAGTGTATGGTGGTAGTGTCATTAAAGAATTTAGAGGTTTCTTTTCTTGTTTGCCTTTTGTTTTCTTTGACACGGTTGGTTGATGATAGTCCGAATAATTCTTTGACGATCCCTTCTTTGCCTTTGAATTTACAGCTCGCATCGGCGGACTGTTGAAGGCCTTGATAATGAATCACTTGCTTTCAAACCTATCTTAGGTTCCATGCTTGCAAGGATTTATCACAACCCTCAAATCACGGAGGACAATCAATTGAAGTTGCAGCAAATTTTACAGTTATGGGCTTCTAAGAACATTTATGATCAGGATACTATTGATACACTTAGGAATGAGATGCTTGGTGGACCATCAAGTAATTCTTTTACGGGGATTCCAAAAGACTTATCCACTGCTTCAGCAGAATCAGCAGCAGGTAGGCAGTAGGCTTCTGTGTTGTATGTATGTCTAGGCTACCAAATTTCGGGCGACTGGGTTCTATAAACTGGTTTGTCCTACACATTAATTATTTTTTTCTTTATTTTGATGCAGGATTGCCACCACAGACAACAAACCACAACGCATTTCAATGGACGGATAGGCAAAGTTCTGTTTCCAGTTCACATGATCAAGATCACCTTGATAAACATGCAGTTCCTGGCCAAGGCATGCCTCTGTCGATGCCATCCCAGCAATTTCTTCCGAATTCAGTCCCTCCTGTTGCTTTTCCCGGGTCCATGCCCGTAACATCTTCCGTTCTACCAGCAAACCAACAACCCCCACCCCATTTACTGCCAGGTCAACCTGCTAGTGGTGGGGAGAAGTTGCCGCCATATCCGTTGTTCCCACCTGGTCTTATTCCTGAGATGGTCAGAAAGATGCAGATTGGCAGTGGTGTGCCATACTCGCAGATGAGCCCTTTGGACATTCCAACCGTTATACCTCCATCCACCGTACATCAGTCAGAAATTCTCGATAGAGTGTCGAAATTCTTCAAGGAGATTGGAGAAGTTAACCCTTCTGAAGGGCCCCTTAATAATTCAGATGGCAGGGACGAGGATGATTACGAAAGAGAGCCTGTGGCGCGCAAGGGTGGAGCTTGCATCCCTCCACCCCCAAACCTGCAGATAGACCCTGAGACGGGGGCTTATGCTGATGGAAGTGTAGATAGAAAGAGTGGGTCGGGAAGGTTGGGACTAGGGGCCACAGCTAATCCAAATGAGGCAAGCCAGTACGACGATGTGTATTCTTCTTACAGGAAACAAAGAAGCACCAACTACCACTCATCCATGAGTGCAAGAGCTTCAGCAAGGTGAAAAACAGACCTGATTAGGAAATGCCAACTTCTTCCTTCTTTTTTTTTCGTGTTTTTTATTTCTTTTCGATATTGTATTAATGTTAATGCATGTAAGAAATAGTACTGCAAACGTTTTACCTGACTAACAGATAAATTCAGAATCTTTAGTTCATGCAAAGTTTCCATTCATTCGTCTATCAAACATTTTTTACTTTGATCCTACGTGACAACGAAGAAAGTACAGAACATTTTTTCACTTCTGCAGTCACTTGTTTGAGAATTTGTGTGATTCTACGGCAATTAAGTTGCTCTTCGTTGTGATTTTTCGTTTGCCGTGTCCTGCGTACATCCATTGTTACAACTACGGATGTGTTGAAGAATATTTGCGGGCAAAGGAGGCAGGGAGTGGGTTGCGGGGCTGGTAGGGAGGTGGGCGTTTATTACTTTTTCTTTTTTCCTTTTTATTCTTATTACATTTTTTTTTTACAATCCACGTGGCAATATATCATTGGACTCAAAAGGTAGTGATGGGGTGGTGATGATGGTAGTAGAGGTTGCGGTCATGTTGAAGGTGGTGTGGCATGGTTGTGGTGATGACGACGGTAAAAAGATGGTCGTAGGACGACGTGGTATGGTGGTGATGATGGCATGATGCTCATGCCAATGACGGTGGTGACAACGATGATGACAATTTTGATGGTGGGATGGTCATGGTAAGGTGGTGGTGATGACATTATGATAGGTGGTTGAGTATATTATCAAAAAATGAAAAATAATGAAATCCGTCAAAATCATAGGGGTAGGGATAGAATTTATATGACAATAACCCTACTATAAAAGCACCCAAGTCCATGACATTTTAAAATCCTTTAAATCAATGAAATTTTGAATATGCCTAGACTTTTATAGGCTTACAAAAAGTTGTAATTGAATACCACAAGATTTTAGTAGATTTTTTAGAAGTAAAAAACAAATTTATTGACTCCTTAAAAGTTGTATTGAATATATCTAGATTTCTTATACAAGTAAAGTCCATCAAATTTCATATACAATACACCCCCCCTTAAGCTTCGAGGAGAATATTTGTATTCGGGTATCCTTTTAGGCAGGGGGTGGTGGGGGAGGAGTTTGAACTTGTGACATGGTGGGAGTTGAAAAATCATAGGGAAATACCCCAAAATGGGACAATTTCTTAATATTGGGACAGAAATAGGACAAACCGGCCACACACAAGCCATGCTCACCATGCACAATTTCGTCCATATCCTTCTCTCATCCTTCTCTCCACTCTAATTTCTCCTTTTTCCCTCAAATATATCTCTTCTTCAAAAGGCAATTGACCTTTAATACATTTTTTTTTCATTTAATTGCAGCAAAAGCAAAACTCTATTTTAGTGCTTGTAAATTTGGATCGAGAGGGGGAGCAGAAGGAGGGAGAAGATAGAAGAAATGAAAACCCACATATAAATAAGCGATATGATAAAAAAAATGTTAAAAATTGAAGGATTTGAGTCTCCTTCAAGAAACACCAAACCAATCACTTCAACTCCAAAAATCCGTCAATCAAAAAGCGAAATTAAGTAAACCCAGTTCTCAAAACCTACAAATGAAAAGGCAAAAATCGAAGAAGATGGCTGGTTAGATAGAGCTCTTGTGCATATTCGAAATAGAGAGAGAGGAGAGAGAGAGCTTGGATGAAGAAGATGAGTGGGTTAGAGAGAGAGCTATTGGATGAAAAAGATGGGTAGGGTTCTTCGAATTGGAATTGATCGGGAGAGATTTTCTCTCTTTCTCCTCTCTATTTCTCTCTCTACAAAATGAGAAATGATTGCTGAAATTTCTGGATAACCCATTTATATGGAAGGACAATTTGGTCATTTCAAAATGTCATGTGCATATTTGAAATGTCCTATTTCTATCCCAAGATTAAGAAATTGTCCCATTTTGGGTATTTCCCAAAATCATACTATATTCACCATGACAATCTATCATTTTACAATGTAAAATGACACAAAATTGGTTACATTATAAATTCTCAATCTCATATAGGGAGAAAAAGTAGAGCAAAATTAGGCGAGACTACTTTTCGTGAGTAAGCACATGTATGACACCTACTTTTCTTAGGAGAGGAAAAAACTATTGCACCCCTAAACCCCTTGCCCATCCCTCTTTACTAAATGTTATTAATACAATAAAACCATTATAAAGTTATAAAGTTGGGACCAAACCAATTCTATGATTTTAGTGAAATTATTACTTAATAGAGGTGTAGTTACTGGAACAATATTATTCCTGGACTCATTTATACTTAATGAACGTTTATTTCCTAAATAGGATTCTTGAGAAGGACATTGTGAAAACACCAAGAGGGTGTTTGTTTGCCCTCACTAAAGTGTACTGGACTGGACTGGACTAAGGATTAGTCCAGTCCCATGTTTGCTCCTAACATGGACTAGGTTTAATGAGACTAAGTCTCACTCACCTAGACTAAATCCGGGACTAGCTAGTCTTAACGAAACCCCTTGAAAACCATGGGACTAGCTAGGACTGTCCCTTCTCTCCCCCTCTCCTCTCCTCGCCTTGCTCCTCGACCACTCACCCTCGAAAACCATGGGATGCTTTTCACAACCAATTTTCATATAAAATACCAAATTGAAGATGGGAGTGAGGGATTACGATTCTACCTGAATCGAGGCCAAAAGGTGATCAGAGGTGGCCAAATATGGCCTAGAAGTCTCGACCGGTTTGGGTTTTTTTCCGAATCCATGACAGATCGAGCATGCAAAGCTCGAATATGGGACCACAGATGGGGAAGAGTTTGTTAATGGTGCAAACCTCGTCTAATCCGATGAGGTTTAGTTGGAAAACCGTCGGGAAACCTGCAACTCATTGGAAAAAATGAGGCAGGAGGTGAAGTGCAAAGGCAGTGAAAAGGCTGTGAAGAGGCAAAAAGGAGAGGTGAAGTGAGGTAGGAGGCGAAGAGGATGAAGTGAAGAGGAAGAGGATTTGCAATAAAAAAAGGTGGGACAAAAATGGCAGAAATGGGGAATGGGGAGGGAGAGGCGGATAAAAAAATGAATGTAGAGATAGGAGAGGGTTGTAGAAAAATAGGGAAAAGATAAAGTAATAATAAAATATTAATTGATATATTAAATTAAAAATAAAATATTAATAAATATAGATTAATAATATAATATTATAGTCCTGCTTTTTAGTCTGACACTGCATCAAACGCTTCACTAAGTCAGTCCAGCTTAGTCTAATCTAAGCCAGTCCGGCTTAGTCCCTGAAGTTAGTCAAGTCCGAAACAGTCCGGTGCAACAAACGCCCCCCAAAGGTCATGTCAAGAAGTTATAAACATGCTTGAGAAGAGAGAAATATTTTCTCTTGTTAAAAGGAGGACAACTAATGACAAGTTACAGTTATCCACCACTTCCACATCCAGAAAGGCTATGGAGAATTTCACCATGCCTGTGACAACAGTCAAGCAGACTCACTAGCTCGAAGCATCGAACTCAGGACCTTCCACTTTTTGGCTTCAACAAAAAGGTGTTCATGGTTACGAAGTGTTACTTACTCGCAAGCTCAAAAACGTTGCATCAACTCTAAAAACTAAAACATTGTCTCAAACAACTTTAGAAAAACATTTTAGTTGAGCTTTTAATTGTGATATTGCATATTTTTGTAAAATTTTTCCCATGTGAAGATGTGTTTTCCTAATAAGGGAACAAGAAAAATTATAACTTGTCATAAAAACGTATTAATTTTCCGACCAAAAAAAATTTTCGATTTCGATATAAGATTTTAAATTTCCGACGAAGAAAAGGGTTTAATTTTTCTCTTCGGAAGTCGCAACAGAAAATATAAAAACCTTAAAATTTGAAAACGCAGAGCTTCCCTATCATGCTCCAATCTTTCACATTTCCCATTTCTCGCTTCCCATTTTTCACTTTCCCTTTCCTCCCTTTCCGGCTTTCCGTTACACCGTTACTCTCTCTCTCCCCCCCTCCACACTCTCCTCACTCCACTTGCTGGACTTCCTGTCTCTGTCGATGCAATTTACTCTCGAATTGGATCGGTTTCGTCGGTCATCAGTCCTGGGTCCAATAGAATCCAATTCCCTGATTTCGAGATTTGGGTTTTCATCGATTTGAATATTTTTGGTCAAACAAGAAAAATTTATCATGTAGGTTTGGTCAAACAATAGCTCCCACTGAGCTCATTTGACACTGATCCAAAACAAAGGATTTGTGTTTGAAAGCTTAGATATGGCCATGGAGAAACGCATTGAGACAGAAGCTAGCTCGTTTTTGAGGTTGTCTTTCTGTCTGTCCCAAGTGTTTTCTTTTGGGTTTATGTTGTTTTGACAAAGATTTTAGCTTGATGATTACAAATGTAAGCAAAGAACATGTTAACTATGTTAAAATGTATAAATGTTGCGACTTTTCGACGTTTTGAATCGAAAATTGTTGATTGATTTTCTTAGTCTTGTTGTGTTTGAACTGTGAATGCAGTGTGTCCGCGGCCTTGTCGTATGGGGCTGCTTCCATGGCAATGGTTTTTATCAATAAAGCAGTTATTATGGAGTACTCACATTCAATGACCCTTCTCACAATGCAGGTATTACTTTAACAATTCGAATATCGTTCTTTTAATTCATGAGATTAAGATACCCTTGCTTGATTGTTCGCAATGACCCGTCTTGTGTTTCTTTATTGTCTTGGTAATTTGTAAGTGTTTTCTGCTTGGTTGTGCATAATGAGCCTTCTTTCGTTTCCTTATTGTTTTAGCAATTGGCAACTGCTTTGCTTATACATGTTGGTCGAAGATTGGGATACACGAGATCAAGAGGACTAGAAATGTCCACCGCGAAAAAACTTCTCCCTGTGTCGCTTTTCTATAATGCTAATGTGGCGTTTGCTTTGGCCAGTTTAAAGGGAGTTACATTCCCATGTATATTGCAATCAAAAGGCTCACACCGCTTGCTGTGCTTGTAGCTGGATTCTTCTCAGGGAAGGGGAGACCCCAATACAGGTAATGTCTTGTCTTTATTTGATCAGCTTGTACATTGTTTGATGATGTCTGTCTTATTAAACTTAACGTTTGCTTATACATTTGATAGGATTTGTTATGCTTCTTTTTTTGTTTAGTGTTAGTTTAAGTTAAACCTAAACTTGTTCTTTCCCCAACTGGAATATGAGAAAGATACTATTTAGCCATTGAAACGTATGATGTAAAAGTTCCATAAGAAAACCTACATGATTGACCAACACTATAAAGTTGTTTAAAATGGAGCTAGATTACATTAGTCTTTGATGTGCTTTCTTTTGGTTCTGACTAAGTGGTCTGCAATTCATAAGCTAAGTTACGTTGGATGAGAATAAGTAACATCTTGTGTTGGATTCACATTATTACTGGCAAGTCATTTTCTCATTGCTTACCAGAACCGTTCGCTAATGCACTCAGCTTTTCAAAATATAATTATTTATGTTGGGAAGGGTCTCTGTGATGATAGCTTTCACTTGCTGCTTGGTGATAACAAAGATAAATCATCTGTATTTGGCATAATATTTGGAACGAAATGTCTTGTGACATAATGATACTTTCCTTCGTAAATAAGTTAGCCTTATAAATGTAGATAAAGGATGCTTGATTTTAAAGAGTCACCCGTCAAAACTTATTCATTGAAGATGAGAAATATAATGCTAAAGTCCTGGAAAGAAGCATCTTCGTTACCACTAAATTTGACAATACTGAGTTGCATTTAATTTTATTTTCTTCTCTTTCATGTTTTAGATTTGACAATACTCAGTTCTCTTTCATGTTTCAGGTGTGTCTTTCAGTATTATTGACTGCAGTAGGGGTTCTGATAGCTGCACTAGGACATTTTTCATTTGACCTTTTTGGATATAGCATGGCCCTTACTTCTGTTTTTTTCCAGGTTGGTTTTGATGTTTTTGTTCACCGACTGGTTTGTGCTTTACTTGCTTCGAATTGTATGTTATGGTAATTAAGCTCATACAAGCACTTCTTATTTAGACCATGTACCTTGTGTTGGTGGAGCAATCTGGTGCGGAAGATGGGCTATCATCAGTTGAGATCATGTACTATAACAGCTTTCTGTCTCTTCCGTTTTTGATGCTTCTCATTGTAGCTACAGGAGAATTTCCAAATTCTTTATCATTACTAATTGCAAAGGTCAGACTTTAACTTTTTCTTTATATAAGTATTTGAATCATTCTCTTTTTATGTGGGATTCTATTTTGTATCGATTCTAATAACTATGGAAACAGTAGATGATTGACTGCTTAAATTGTTGGATTTGTATCTGGAAATGGATTACTGTCTTTGTACATATTAGTTTAGCCCATCGAGAAGTCCTAGTTTTCTTTTGGCCTGCATCCAGCAATATGAACTCCTAGATCAGGGGGTGATATCAATTTCAGCAATATGGTGGGAGCTGGCGATACGCCTCGCTCCACTAATTTTTTCTGATTTTGTGTTGTTTGAATTTACCTTGGGATTCTGGATTAGTGGATATACAGTTGCATTGCTGGCTGTTCATATAAGTAGTAACCATGTGAAGATTTCTTCGGGGGCCTTGGGATTATTGCTGTGGCACTGAGTTCTTCTTAGAAAGATCATGCATTATATAACTGACATGAATTTTTCTGTTTTTGCAGAGTAATTCCTTATATTTTCTGGTGATCCTCATTCTTTCATTTATTATGGGCATTGCTCTCAACTTCACCATGTTCTTATGTACGATAGTCAACTCCGCTCTAACAACAACCATCGTTGGAGTCCTAAAAGGGGTTGGGTCCACGGTTTGACTGAACTACCTCGTTTTCTGTAGGCTAAATGACGATTTTGGGAATTAAGTTTTATTCCATCTTATTTTGAGACAAATATTTGTGAGAAAATTTGTTTATATGTGTTTCATTGCTTCTCAGACCCTTGGTTTTGTACTACTGGATGGCGTGCAAGTACATGTTTTGAATGTAACTGGACTGGTTATCAACACAGCTGGCGGAGTTTGGTATTCATTTGCCAAATATCAACAGAGGAAGAGCAAGCCAGCAATGCGGATTGCAGATGTGGAGGCTTATCGTAAATAAAGTTGATACCAAAAGATTGCATATGGTTACTAACACCTCCTTTCTGTTTTTACTTTTTGCATCTATCTCCACCAAAACATGGCAATTAGTTCTTTGAATGACAATGATGCACCGTAGAAATGTTTAAACATGTTTGGTTCACAGCATATCTGAATTCATTACTGTACTCACATGGTAGAGATGTTTCTTGATAAAACAATTCATCATCCGTCGGTTTACATAAGCTTCCGGTTGGTTTACTTTTGTCTTCTGTTCAGCGTTTAACCAAGAAAAACTGATTCCATTCGTTTGGGATGTTGAATGTGTAGATTATGACTAATCGTATGAATTTGGATGCATTCCTTGACTCTACTGAATCTTGAAATTCAGGTATTACAGAAAGCGAATACCCCGGTTCATGTTCTGGGAACGATTATTATCCGTTGAGACGAAGGTCTTCCAGGATTCAGGATCTGGGAATGGGTCTTCCGGCTCCTCCATGCACATGCACTTGTTTTCCTGTTCTTTCTAATGCAATTTTGGAACTCTCAGATCAATAATTTCCTTTGTTTTTCTCTCATGCTTCAATAATTGCTTGTGGCTGCGTGAGATGTTGATTGAAATTACTATTTGTTATTTTTCGTTCTAATACAATCGATATTGAGGGAGGGGGTTTTCAAATTCGAGACCTCGTATGGTATGCATAGCAACATAGGAGAATGTACTTAACTAACTGAGTGAAAAATGCCCTTAAATTCTTGTTCTAAATAAAACCCCTTCTGGTCTTGATGCTTGACCAAAACCACTGGGGTTTCTTTTACCATTTCCATTTAACAGCATTGGAATTTAAGGCTTACATCTTCCCACCGCACCCAAGTGAATTTGGGTGGCTTGTGCGAGAGGTTTAGAACTTTGCAATTTGGGTGGCTTGACAATGGGAAGAGATTTTTCTATACCCAAAATATGAACAGGTAGATCATGTATCATAATATAAGTGGAGGGGACCGTCTCCTTCTCGTCCCCTTATACAAATTATTCGATTTCATTAATATTTCCAACTCAAGCTTTGCTGTACAGGTGACAAAGCAATTTAATCGAGCTTTTTTGGTGGCCTTTTGGGTGCGCTTTCAAATTTAATGCAAATTGTGCTTTTCCTTGCCTAGTTGTCTTCTTTAATTCCAACCCGAAACAACTCTTGCAAAGTTTTGGAGGCATTAGGCAATAGGTGCTGGTCAGGCGACAGGTAAAGAAGGATATACGTAGTTACACAAACTATGAGTGACATCTAGTAGTATATTATGGCTACTTGAATCAGTAGAAGTATACGCAAACTAATTATGATACTTTTTTTTTTCGAACCTTGATTGTAGTTACAGTGGAATTCGGTTCTTTAATCATTCATATCCCGATCAAGATTTATGTGATATGGATTTATGTCAAATCACATGTAGTCATCTATGATTGCCACGATGCATCTCCTGTTGAAACAATTCTTACAAACATAGCTTGATCAACAAGTACTTTGGCCGAAGATTTATGATATGGATCTTCAAGTAGCTTTTTAGAGATATCTCTTTCTATTGAATAGTTACAAGAAGGTGATACATTCCTTATTGTACATTATATATCTACACTCATACATATGAATCCACGTATAACACTATTGGGCCCTGCGAAGTAGTGAGGGTTTTGAAGTGAAATCAAAGTTCATATCTATAAAGGGTTTTTATCATAAATGGTCCCTAAAATTGACCATCACTATCAAGATGGTCCCTGAAATTGAAAATTAATCAATGTAGTCCCTGAAAATAGGTGTCATAAATCAATGTGGTCCTTCCGTCACAATTCTGTTAAAAATTTCGTTAAGTGCTGATGTGGCACATAAATGGGCCCCACAAGATTCACGGGTTTTTATCACAAGTAGTCCTTGAAATTAACTCATACCATCATGATGGTCCCTGAAATTGACCCACACCATCACAATGGTCTCTGAAATTGAAAATCGATTAGTCCTTGAAAATAGGTGTCGCAAATTAATATAATCCTTCTGCCACAGTGATTTTTTTTTTCTTATAGTAGGGCCTACTCCAAAGAGAGATCCTTTCCATAAATTCTCAAAGGCACAAGGCTTAATCAAGGCCTAAAATGGGGGTTTGGAAATAGTTTTAAACCAACAATAGATGCACCTCGTTTATAACCTCATTATCACAAGGCAGACCTCGTCATTCTTTGAGTCACCAAACCACCAGGGAAGCGCCGAACAAGCTCTCCAAGATTGAGGATGTTGATCGCCTAAATGTTAACAATGATATCCCAGAAGTCGTTGCTAATCAGCCAAGCCATCACCAAAAGTGATGTCGATCTAGGTTCAATTCGGTGAAGCGTGTCGAAGTGTGTAAAGATGGGTGTATTGAGATTTTTTTAGAGAATATACAACGAATGAGGTAGAAGAATGTGGAAAATGATCCGGCAAGGATCATTTTCCTAGGGATCCCGCGATTGTGACCGTTCATTGTACATCGTACGATCAGAAATCATTTCAAAATTTAAAATTAAATATAAATAGTACCTAATGAAAACTGACCGCACGATGTACGATGAACGGTCACGATCGTGAGATCCCTAGGAAAAGGATCTGACGAGGATCCTTTTCCGAGGAATGTGGACTGGAATTGGAGGTGATTGCAGGACTAGGTTTTTGGGTCAACAACTTTTTATTAACTATTAAATTAGTAAACCTATTTGTAATTTTTTTTTAAAATTTACTTAGACTTGTGTGACCTATTTATGTATCACACCAACACATAACATAATTTTGATGGAATGACTACATTGATTTAGGACACTTACTTGTGGGACTACGTTGATCGATTTTCAATTTCAGGAACCATTTTAATGTTGCGTGTCAATTTTAGGGAACATTTTGATCACAGGTCAATTTCAAGGACCATTTGTGAGAAAAAAGGACTTATGGGATCCATTTATATGCCACATCAGCACTTAACAGAATTTCTAACATAATTGTGACGGAAAGACCAAATTAATTTGCGACACCTATTTTCAGGGACCACATTGATTGATTTTCAATTTCGAGGACCATCTTGATGGTGAGGCTCAATTTCAAGGACCATTTGTGATTAAAAAAAAAAAAAAAAAAAAAAAAAAAACCCTATCTATAAATATAATATACATATGATATCTCATATCTAAGAACAATTTGTATACTACAACCATACGCCTTGCGCCTAGGTGGAGCCTAGACGGTCCTAAACAAGGCCTTTTGGAACACTACTTTTATGTGTGAATTGGTTTTTTCTGTCTAAGATAGGAATAAGAATATACATGTGATAAAAGAAATAATAAATACACACATTTATGTCCACACATGCTCGTTTAAAATCATTTGTTATTTTTGTTTTTTTTAATCAATCGTATGACTAAAAATAAAAAGAGGCATGTGAAAGACCAAAACGGTAGGTGAAAATCTGCTCCCAATGATTTTTGCACACTTCTTTTTATATTTGTCACTTGATTTTCTTTTAATTTGTTCAATCAAGTAGTTAGAAAAGTTGTCCACCAAGAGAAAATGAATGTGCAAAAATCATCTCCTAAGATATATAAATAATTGTCATTTAGTACTACTATCTAATAATATTCCCATTCACTTGTAAGTGAGATGTCTTAAGTTCGAATCTTAAAAATGACGAGTATGCAACCAATTTATTCATCTGCTTTTATAATGTAAATAGATCGTCGTATTAAATATATATAGGCCCTTTATGCAAAGGGATTCCCATTTTTTTCAAAAAATAGGTATTAAGTGTGGGGCTCACTTGTCACATCCCGGCCCAGGATGGATCACTTCCCGAGCTCGCTCCACCACCGTAGCACGATATTGTTTACTTTGGGCCCTGACCACGCCCTCACGGTTTTGTTTCTGGGAACTCATGAGCAACTTCCCAGTGGGTCACCCATCCTAGGAGTGCTCTGGCCCCTTTCTCGCTTAACTTCGGAGTTCCTACGGAACTCGAAGCCAGTGAGTTCTCAAAAGGCCTCGTGCTAGGTAGGGATGAGAATATACATTTAAGGAACACTCCCTTGTGCGATGTGGGATGTTACAATCCACCCCCTTAAGGGCCCGACGTCCTCGTCGGCACACTTTCGGCCAGGGATTGGCTCTAATACCATTTGTCACATCCCGGCCCGGGACGGATCACTTCCCGGGCCCACTCCACCACCGTAGCACGATATTGTCCGCTTTGGGCCTTGACTACGCCCTCACAGTTTTGTTTTTGGGAACTCACGAGCAACTTCCCAATGGGTCACCCATCCTGGGAGTGCTCTGGCCCCCTCTCGCTTAACTTCGGAGTTTCTATGGAACCCGAAACCAGTGAGCTCCTAAATGGCCTCATGCTAGGTAGGGATGAGAATATATATTTAAGAATCACTTCCCTGGGCGATGTGGGATGTTACATCACTCCACATCGAACTTCAATGATCCGAACTATCTATTTTGTAAGTCTCAATTCATAGATCATCCTTGCAAAAATTCAATTCAATCCGAAATCATTTGCCTATTTAATTATCAAGACAAAATTTCATTGTTTCTTATATAACAAAATATTTGTTAATTTCTTTGAACTCAATTAGATGTCTTAAACATTTCCGATTTGGGCTAATATTTTGTAAGAATGATCTATGAGGTGCAACTTGAAAAATAGACGGTTTGAATCGTTAAATTTCGATGAAGTGTGGACCCCACAACTAATTCCTATTTTTATAAAATAATGAGAATCCATTCTCTTAAGGATTTCCTATATATATATATATATATAACAAGTAAACTTTTTTTCTTCACGGAATAACACACCGTGACAAAGAGTCTTACATAATTAGCCATCACATTGTAAATACATCCAAGTCTGTCATATATATATATAGGGGGTGTGATATCCACACACCCCATTTTACTTCTCACACACCTTAATTTTCGGCCATCCGATCGGATGAATTGAAGAAAATCAATGGACAAAAATTATCAAGAGGTGTGTGAGAAATAAAATGAGGTGTGTGGATAACACACCCATATATGACAGAGAGTCTTACATAATTAGCCATCACACTGTAAATACATCCAAGTCTGTCATGAACTGATGTTGCAAGATTATAAGGTTGAAGATTCGTGATCACAGAACCAAATTCTGTCGAAAAAATCAAAACAGAAAATAAATTTGGTGGGTTGGCTCACGGGGCCAGGATTTGAGTATTTAGCTAATAGAAAATCTCATGTAGACCTAAGCTTTGCATGATATGATCACACTCATATGTTTCATGGGACATGTTATCTGACTATATCCAACTAGAATATTTTAAAAAAATGGACAACTAGTGACAAGTTACGGTTATCTACTTCTTTTGGGTCTGACGAGACTATGAGGAGTTTTACCCTACCCGTACAGTCAAGCAGACTCACCAGTTTGAGACCCGGAACCTCCCACATTCATCACACATGTTCTCATATCTTGCATATTTGTTACAAAAGTATTATGACACAAACAAATTATGAATTAACATCATAAAGAGCTGTCTACTAGTTAACGGTATAACATAAGTTCACATAAGTATAAAAACTTTAGCATCATACTAGAGACGGGCCGGACTGGATTGTACAACTAATTTGAGACTAGAAAACAGTTCTGATAAACAACTTCACTCTACCCCAATTGCATAACTCATTAATCCGACCGCTTAGAAAGCTCACCACTCAACAAACTATGATATTTGACGCATTCATGATAACAAGATTAGTTATATATGTCTCGTGTAATATAAACAGCGTTTGGTCTAATTTACTATTGTTTCTTTTTTGTTTTCTAATTAGACACGTGAATTCAAAATAGCTAAAGATTTCCATGGATCACATAATTAATAAAAAAATTGGAATAAAAAACTAAAAAGATGCTAAAAATAGCTAGGGTTTTAGTGAATACAAAGATGGATAAGAAATATAGATGGAAAGAGATCTGGGGAAAAGGGTACGAGTTGTAATCTCCAGCTCACAATATTGTGATCACATCTCTGAGACTGTTGAGATCGCATGCGTGGACGCACAGAGATCTACTAATAATTGAGATCATCATCTCCACAGTTTTTCTGCATGAAAACAACAAAACTACGAGTCTATATAACTACTTAACTAGTAGTAGAATGTGAGACTAGTATATTTTATTAAGATGGTACGTACTCATCAGATTCAGAAGATATATAAAATAAGGGCGGTGCTATCACACAATCATTTTTATTTTTTTACACAATTTATTTTATTTTCAACATTTGAATTGAATGAATTGAAAAATATCAAATAATATAAATTAACATAAGATGTATAAGAGGTTAAAAAAAAAGTATATGGATAGCACCACTTTAAAATAATTTTTGTGGATTTTAATTCTCAGTGAATCTTGATAAGCCAATCCAATGTTTAATGTGTTAATGGAGTTTGGCCCTCACAACATGTACGTTTTTAAAAAAAAATTAAAATAAAATAAAATATCTTAAGAATGTTACAACTTCAATCTTGTAGGATTAGCGTAATAAAGTTCGATTCCTTTGTAATATAACTGAATAAAATTCAACTTTACATATGCCGTAAAAGAAAACATGTCTGAATTTTTTGTTCTTTCAGCGAAAGAAAAAATAACCAAACTTTAAACACAGATATTACAAGTTTGGAGGGAAAGAAATCTCATTTAAATATGAAAGTGATCAAGTTTGGAGGGAAAGAAATCTCATTCAAATATGAAAGTAATCAAGTTAATTAAGGTATATGAAAGTAATCAAATTATTTAAGGTATATTATGTTTTAATTAATCAAGAAGTCAACTTAATTCAATTACAAATTTTCATTAACAGTTTGCCTACATTATATTAATGAGATAACCATTTGTTCTTGATGATAAAACCATATCATAAGTAGATGATGTTTTATTGCAATGGCAAAAAACAATCATGTTTATACACCCAAATTACAAGTTTGATCCCTACCGATTGCTGTCCTCCTAATAATTAACAATTTAACCTATTAACACTATTGTTGTCAAAAGAAAAAAAAATCATACAATAAAATTTTGCATTTTTTTTGCAATCTTAAATCAATTACAAATTTTCATTAACAATTTGCCTAATTGTATTAAGTAATTTGACTAATTGACTAAAATAGAAAAGAAAAATTATCCAAACTAGTTAACTAAAAATTTATCCAAACTAGTTAACTAATTAAAAGGAGAAAGAAAGTATTATATGCAAAATTAAAAAAAAAAATTCTTTCTTTAAAAGAAATGAAATGTGAATAAGTTCACATTTTCACAACCTAAATAAAATCTTTTACAACCACATGGGTGCGAAATGGTGTATTGGCTTTTTGTAGTGGCCACTTCATATTTAAATTAAAGAACAAAAGAATATTCTTAAATATAAGCTTTCATTTCATTGCCAAAGAATAATAATAATAATAATAATAATAATTTTTACCAAAAAAAAAAATAATAATAATACAGTTATTATTTTACTAAAACTTTCTTACATTGAAAGTGTGAGTTAGCTGGTATGGATTATGGCCTGTTTTTGACAGTTGGTGATCTGGGTTTCCTCTCAACTGTTCCCTTGACTGAAATTCTCTTTCTTTCTTTTTTTAACAAAGCCACTAATTGTCTTAACTCTCTTAATCGTGATTAATGACTGACCATGTTTAGCTCCTGATTTCTCTATTGAATATTCAATTACAATAAAATGCAGATTTCTCATTATTTCTTAGGAAGAAAGAATATCTTTTGAGCAGGTTCCTAGTCCAGAATATTTCACCAAATGGTAAAATATTTGGTAGAATTTTGTGGAGTATAAATTGAAGGGTTTACTTGACAAGTACCCCACCACATGGTGTTTGGGCTATTTACAGCTGCAGCAAATAGGCAGATTATACCTTCCCTCATAATGTGGCTTTCCCTTGCTCTCTCTCTGTTTTTCTAGAGTGCCTTTGAGGGAATACAAAGAACCAGAACATCCCAAACTTTTCCCTTTTTTACCTTTTATTGCCTGCATTTTGCGTAAAATTATGAGCTTTCATATGGGTTCTTCACCTTTTTGAGTTTTTTGAGTTTTCTTTCGTTAAGTTGGTTTTTTATGGCTGGTTCTCGAATGGGTTTTGTTCATTTCTTTGTTTCCAGATCTGGGTTTTAGTGATTTTTCTTGCTTTTTGTCAAATTTTGGAAATTGGGTTCTCAAACTCTTCAAAGTTTTGAACTTTTTCTGCTATTTAGTGTGAGAAAATGGCCCCAAGGTTGGATTTTTCCAGCTTCTGGGCAAAGGAAAGCAGGAAGGGGACACCAGTGGTGGTGACAATGGAGAACCCCAACTTCTCTGTGGTGGAAATCGACGGTCCAGATGCAGCATTCAGGCCAGTTGATAAGAGCAGGGGGAAGAATGCAAAGCAAGTGACATGGGTTTTGCTTCTCAAAGCTCACCGCGCAGTCAGCTGCATTGGGTGGGTTGCCACCCTCTTCTGGACACTTCTCAGCACCATTAAGAAGCGGTTAATCTTCAGGCAAGGTGTATCCATGGAGAATGGGAAGCTGGGAAACCAGAAGTTACTTTTTACTGTCATTAGAGTCTTCTTATTTACTTCCCTTGCAATCCTGGCATTTGAAGTTGTTGCTTACTACAAAGGCTGGCATTATTTTAGGAATCCCAGTTTGCACATTCCTGGAACTTCTGATATACAGAGCTTGCTCCACTTGGTTTATGTTGGTTGGTTATCGTTTCGGGCAGATTACATTGCACCTCCCATTCAAGCACTCTCTAAATTTTGTATTGTTCTTTTCCTTATCCAATCCGTGGATCGAATGATACTTAGTTTAGGTTGCTTGTGGATAAAGCTCAAGAAGATTAAGCCTAGGATTGATCGGGAGTCTTTGAAGTCGGAGGACGTTGAGAAATCGAAATATGAGTACCCCATGGTTCTCATTCAAATTCCAATGTGCAATGAGAAGGAGGTAATGAATTGAACTCTCTTTATTTGCTGCCTGTTTTGTTCTTTAATTTATTCTATTATTTTTTTATGTTGCTTTTAGCTGGTGGCTGTTTGATTCACTTTGCATTAGTTACTAGTTCTGGATATATATTTATGCTTAATAATCTAGTTGTTCCAACAAACTTGCAAAACTTTGACAATGTGTGGACCGTCTCTATTTAATAAAATGGGGAAAAAATGCCTTTGTCTTCTTAGATTCAAACATAATCGTGTAAAACTCTGAAACAGTCGAAGAATTGACAGTCACTATTTAGAAATCATCAAGAATGATCATTATTATAAAGTAATACATCCTTTTACTTCAGATTGTGAATTAGAGTCACACTAGTCAACTTTTGGAACAAAAATGTATAGGATTGCAACATTGTTTGGACATGTTATTGAAAATTAATAGTTAGCGAATGGTACTTTCAGTAGTACATGATGGTGACTCTGAAAAACTGAAGCATATGAAACTAATTGGCAACTGCAAAAAGTCCTGTAAGATTTTTTGTGATGTTATAAGGTTTTCTGGCCTGGCCTTTTGCAGGTGTATGAGCAGTCTATCTCTGCAGTCTGCCAGATTGATTGGCCAAAGGACCGTGTTCTGATTCAAGTTCTTGACGATTCTGATGATGAGAGCATCCAGTGGTTAATAAAGACAGAGGTTGCTAATTGGAGCCAAAAGGGTATCAACATTATCTATCGGCATCGTGTTGTTAGAACTGGTTACAAAGCCGGAAATCTCAAGTCTGCAATGAGCTGTGATTATGTGAGAGACTATGAATTTGTTGCAATCTTTGATGCAGACTTCCAACCCAATCCAGATTTTCTTAAGCAAACGGTGCCACATTTCAAGGTGAATAATAGCAACATAATATTTTTTCAGTGTGATTTTTGGTCTGAACTCTTCGAATTTAACATATTTTACGTTCTGTTGCAGGACAACCCCGAACTAGGTTTAGTTCAGGCTAGATGGGCCTTTGTGAACAAGGAAGAGAACTTGTTGACTCGTCTCCAAAATGTTAATTTGTGTTTCCACTTTGAGGTGGAACAGCAGGTTAACGGGGTGTTTCTTAATTTCTTTGGTTTCAATGGAACTGCTGGTGTTTGGAGAATTAAAGCCCTTGAGGGGTCTGGAGGATGGCTAGAAAGGACTACTGTAGAGGACATGGACATAGCTGTCCGGGCCCATCTCAACGGTTGGAAATTCATCTACCTTAACGATGTTAAGGTAATCTTTGATGATATTTTTTCCGTATCCGTTAATACAGGACCACACATTTGCATTTTATCTGTATGAAATGCTACTTCAATTACCTCAATTAAATACCATCGACATTCGCATTATGCATGCCATATGCATGTTTAGACAAAATCCAAATGAATTTAAGGGAAGGAAAAGAAGATGTTTCAAGCCTTATAGCCATGCAACTTTCAGGTACTATGTGAAGTGCCTGAGTCCTATGAAGCTTACCGAAAGCAGCAGCATCGTTGGCATTCCGGTCCTATGCAGCTATTCAGATTATGCCTTCCAGCGATTATAACTTCCAAGGTGCCTTGAATATCAAAATTCTGTTATTCCCTGTCTCCCGTTGTTTATAACATGTACGATAATTTCTTGCTTTCTTGAATTCTGCAGATATCCGCATGGAAGAAAGCAAACTTGATACTTCTATTCTTTCTGTTGAGGAAACTTATCCTTCCTTTCTATTCCTTCACCTTGTTCTGCATAATTCTTCCACTAACCATGTTTGTCCCGGAGGCAGAGCTTCCCGCATGGGTCATCTGTTACGTTCCTGTTTTCATGTCGTTCCTCAACATTCTTCCATCCCCTAAATCCTTCCCTTTTATTATTCCTTATCTCCTTTTCGAGAACACAATGTCTGTCACCAAGTTCAACGCAATGGTCTCTGGTTTGTTCCAGCTGGGTAGCTCGTATGAGTGGGTTATCACCAAGAAGACTGGGAGGTCATCGGAACTGGACTTACTCGCTGCTGCTGAAAGGGAAACAAAAATGGTAAACCAATTACCGGTCCACAGAGGAGCTTCTGAGACTGAGCTTTCTGTGTTGAACCGAATTATGGAACAAAAAGAAGTAGCTCCCAAGCCTATTAAGAAAGCTAACAAGATATATCGGAAGGAGCTTGCTCTAGCATTCCTATTGCTCACTGCTTCTGTCAGGAGTCTGTTAGCTGCTCAAGGTGTACACTTCTACTTCCTGCTCTTCCAAGGCGTGACCTTCCTCCTTGTTGGTCTTGATCTCATTGGTGAGCAAATGAGCTGATATTTCATGGCTACAAGAGAAAAATGGAGAAAAAAATCGAACCAGATACACACATTGAGGGAACTTCAACCCCTTTCGCCATGGGAATGTGCAGCAGAGTTACCCTTCGGTCCAGTAACCCAAATTACTTATAGTCCACACAGCGTGAACGAAGAACTCGATAGGAACCTCGCGTTTTCGAATGTTATTCCTCCATTTTTTTTTTTGTTACTTTTTCCAGATAGGGCATTGATCAATTTTAATGTTCCGCAGGTATTGGATTGTTCTTGTTCACCTTAAGAAGGTTTGCCTGATGCTTTTGGTTTGTAAATTCCTTCTTGTCAATCAGTGAGAAGTGCGCAACAAAGGCAAAGCAAGTACTTTTTGTAATTAATTTATCTACTAATTAATTTATAGTAGTTCCTCTGCCTCATCGTCTAAGTAATCTTTTGCCTTATCATCAAATCACAATAAAAAACATATACTGAAGTAATCTTCCAGCATAAGAATTTTTATACATATATCAAATTATGATTTGTCTGTAACGAGATTTTCCACTTTTCCACGATCTGAAAATAATGGACTGTGTATATGTGTGTCCATGCACACGCGTGTTGAGATAAATTTCAAGTGTCGGCAGGCAAACTGCAAGTGAAACAAAGTTTGCATTTTTATGGTATTTTGTGGCGGCTGAGGATTTTGGTTCATAACTTTCAAGCTTTTGAAGTGCCCGTTTAAGGGCCACATAGTTTTTGGGGGCCAGAGATCTTTGGTGGGCATGTATGTGATTCTGGGTCCATGTTGTAGTTGTAGGATAGTGCCCTTGGTTGGGAGGTCTAATTAGACAGATACTGTCACCACTCTTTCTAAATTTCTACAGAAAAGCAGAAATTCTTTGATTTGACAAGCCACCTGTTTAAGTCTGCCTCAATTACATTTTACGATTTGAGGTAGTTTTCAAAACGGTTTATAATATTTTAAATTTTTCACATTATACCTTGAGCTTCTGAAATTGTGTTAATTATATATACTTTTTGATATTTGAGCGTCTAATCCTTTATTATATTAATGTGTTTTCTTGTCAATGATGTGTAAATGTGGGGTAACGATTGTAAGTTAATGCATTGCATGAGGCTTCTGCTAACATGCAACTAAAGAATCCAAAATGTGATATGAAGTTCAACAAGAGAGAATAGTAAGAGTTGAATGACAGACGTAGGATATTCTACGCTATATTCTTCTAGCCTGCAGACAAAGGATTCGAACTTAAGTTCAGAGATAAGCACATTATTCTAACCAACATGGCTAAGCATCTGCAAATTGAAATGAAAATTAAAGTGAAGAGTTGAGAGAGAGAGAGAGAGAGAGATTGATCCAAGGCTGAAACTTTGGGATGAAAAGATGTGCAGAAATCTCAGGGAGCGAGAGAACGTGAAGAACATGAATGTTTATATAATTATATTAAACAAAAAGAGGTGAGAATTCAATTCTATTTCTTAATTTGGTGATCTAACTTGTCATATGTGCTCCCTCTTATCTCCGTAGGTTTGAATTTACATTTTTGTAGTTTAAATTTTTTTTTTTATTGAAATAATAGTGCGGAAGAAGAAAACTGAACGTAAAATTTCAAATGTAAGAATAAATTTTTAATCATTTAAACTACAAATGAGAGTATCTTCAATGGAGATTGTTGATGCACAAAATCGGTGAGGACTTTGGTACAACAGAAAGTGTTAAGTTTGTGACCTTCGCTAGATTGCTCCGGTCACTAGTGTGGATAAATATGTAAATGGATAGAGACAGGGAAGCAAACACAAGATGTACGTGGTTCGCCCAGATTGGCTACGTCCACGAAGTAGAGGTGTTCTCATTAATTGTGAAGGGTTTACACAAGTACATAGGTTCAAGCTCTCATTTTGTGAGTACTAGTGAATGATTTAGTACAAATGACATTAAGAAATATTGTGAGAGAATTATCTCTATTTATAGAAGAGAGTTTCTAGTTTCATTCTGACATTGACACGTGTCGTGTTGTGATTGGCTTCTGATGTTAACACGTGTCGTGCTATGATTGGCTTCTGATGTCAACACGTGTCGCGTTGTGATTGGCCTCCTGGTTGGAGGGAAACTCTTCTGGGTCCTTGACGATATAACGTTGACCGGTGCTCAGTAGTTTCGGGATTGGTCAAGTATGGTACAAACAGAGATGTTAAAAAATAAACATCAATTGTTAATTTAATGACTGACGTGATCATGTTAAATTTTCTCTTTTTCTAACCAATATGTTTTTTTGTAATAAATGATATTTGTAGGACTAATTTTAAAAAGAAATCAATTAAAAAAAAGTTCAAGATCTATAATTGATGCATTAATGAGATCTACACAAATAATTAAAAATTATTTAACATATATCAAATTTGACATATTTCACTCATGTCAAATTTGACATATGAAAACTCATATGTCAATCGACATAGGATTGACATATCGATTGAAACTTATTTCTACCTTCAAATTTGATTACATAACATTCTACTTAGAATTTAACATCTTCTTTGAAGATGGTCCGAGAACTTTGTATTTGATTTGATATTTGGGTAATGTGCATTGTACAAGAAAACAAGAATTCAAAACTCACCATCCCTTTTGAGTATAAAAGTATGGACTCATTTGGATTGGATTAAATTGGACATTCAAGGTCTATTTAGGATAGAGACAAAAATTTAACAAAAATGTAGGAGGAAAACACAGATATATGAATAGCACCATTGTTCCTTAATTTAGGCCTGATTTGTTGTATTATAATTTTATTTTATTACAAAAATATAGTGGATTATATATTCCACTCATACACTAAACCTAAACGCTAAGAGCACTTCCATCGGGAGTGGGATAGGCCAACACACAGCCAAAAAAATGGCCCGGCACCTAGGGAAGTCTCCCCAGCTCACGGGAATGCCTGGCACCCAGCCCAAGCTGGTCTCTAGGCCAGCCCAAAATTGACAGACCTTGGGACCAGCCCGTATGACGCCATGCTGACGTCAGGGATGGAATCGGTGACTTGGATCTATGGATGCGATGCAGCCGTGAAGTGTGAGTCCACCGCAGAGAGAGAGAGAGAAAGAGAGAGAGATAGAGAGCACTTTCGAACCCGAAGAGGGATTCGAATCGCTGAGAGAGATCTAGCAGCACCGAAACCCTTAGACCCGCAAAAGCGAACAAATGGAGAGAGATCTAAGAAGAGCTCAAGCTCTCGGCTTCAATGGTAAGACCTCGCACCATGCACAGATGCCACATGCAAGGCCATGGTTAAGTTCCTTGAGCTCTAAGGATTACAAAAAATAATATTTTGTGTTTGATTTGTTGAAGGTTTTGAAGAGGAAGGAAAAGGAGAGCTCACGGGAGTGAGCAGGAAAATAGAGAGAGAGAGAGAGAGAGAGAGAGAAAGAAGAGAGACAACAGGTCAAATGATTGGGTAAGGAAATAGGTTTTTAAAACCTATTAAAATCATTATTTTAAAGGTCCAATTGGAGATTCATTTTATTTAATCATATTTTAATAAAATGGACTAGGCTATTTTTTTATTAAGAGTGGATATGCATTGGCCTATTACTGTTTATTATGGTCTATCACTGTTCACTGGGTGGATAAATGGGCTGGGTGCTGACACAAAGTCTTTAGGGGTGGAATTGCTCTAAACAAGGGTTGTATTGTAAGCTTTGCATTGGAGACCATAATTGATTATATTATGGAGAACTAAATACCTAGTCATTGGCACTTCTAGATGACTTTCTTTAAGTGCTTATAACAATTAGCATCCAAAACCCAACACAAACAAAATTGGAGAGAAGAGGCCTAAACTCATGACCTAACCCAACACTCTTAACCGATTGAGCTGCAAGCCTCTTGCAAAACACTATAATAGTCAATTATTGCAAACGTTTAACTTGTCAAACCATGGCCAATTCAACAATAACACTTTACAAGATTTGGCTTTAAAATATACTAGCCTTTATGCACACGCGCGTGCATAAGGCATTTTTTGAATCACGACGTGTTACGTATGATTTACATGTTTTAAATGTATTTATATGCGCAAATTAACAAAAGGAAAGTCAAATATTTGAAGTAAATGAATAATCTTAGATTAAATATCGTTTGTTAAAAAAAAAAGAGTAAATTACATATTAGCCCCTCATGTTTGAGGTCTATTACAACAACTTTAAAACATTTCACTTTCATATATCCAGTACCATTTTATTTCAAAGTAACACCTCCGTTAGATTTTCCATCCATTAGTCTGTTAAATGCTGACGTGGCTACCACATTTGTGCTGATGTGGCTGCCACGTGGAAAAAAAAATTTATACATTAAAAATATTATAATATTAACCCAATTAAAAAAAAAAACACATAAAAACCCTAACCCAGATCCCCTTTCTTCCCCCTCTCCTCTCTGCAATCCCTTCCCACTATCCCTCACCCACCCCCCAGTGACCTCCCTCCAAGCGACCCACATCCCTATCCCTAACCTAGAACCCAAAAACCTGCAACAACAAGAAGAAGAAGAGGAGGAGGGAGGAAAAAAAAAACCCCCATTTTGTCCCCCCCAAAACCTGCAAGAAGAAGAAGAAGAAGAAGAGGGAGAAAAAATAAGAGAACAAAAAAAAAAAAAAGCCCAGTTCTTGGGAAGGTCACCGGAAGGTCGCGCGGGGATGGGGGAAGGGAAGTGGGTCGCGGGTCGCGGCGGAGCGGGGGGAAGGGAGGTGGGTCATGGGTCGCGGATCACAGCAGGGCCGGGGGGGTTTCTTTTTTTTCTTCTTCCTCCCTCTTCTTCTTCTTCTTTTTGTTGTTGCAGGTATGTGGGTCGCTTAGGGGGGGGGTGAGGTCGTTGGGGGTGGGGGTGGGGGTGGGTGAAGGATAGTGGGAAGGGATTGCAGAGAAGAGAGGGGGAAGAAAGGTGATCTGGGTTCGGGTTTTTATGTTTTTTTTTCTTTTTTTGTGGGTTGAAAAGGGATCTTGTACCTGTGCAGCTCGAGAATCTTGTGTTCAAGCTAAGCCCGCAACCGAATGTTGTCTTCCACCTGCTGCTTGATTGTGGCCTCTGCAGCTTCCATGGCGTACATAACTTGAAGCAAGCTACTGTCTTGATTGTCTGCGATGGCGGTGGCGGTAGAACAAGCAATTGGGTCGGCGGTGGGGGGTGTGTAGAGGAGAGTGGAGGGTGTGTAGAGAAGGAAAGAGGGTGGGTGCGGAGGGAGAGTCGCGAGTTAGGGGGTGCACAGGGAGGGTTGCAGGTGGGGGGGGGGGGCAAGGGTGTTCTGGGTTTCTGGTTTTGGGGTGGGGTGGGGGTTATCATTTTTGGGTTGCAGGGAAGAAGATGAAGATGGGAGATATGGGTTTGGGGGTTGCGGGGAGAAGAGAGGATTTTGGGAGTTGCAGAAGGGGGGGGGAAGGAAGGGATCTGCGTTTCGGGATTTTCTAGTTTTTTTTTTTTTTAATGAAATTGGTACAAGAGGTTGTGGATACACTTCTTGATAATGGAATCCGCGGACAACCAATGAGGGCCGGTCATAATAAGGTTTACAAGTCGTAGGTTTTTTTTTAAAAAAAATTTCCACGTGGTTGCCACATCAGCACAAATGTGGTAGCCACGTCAACATTTAACAGACTAATGGATAGAAAATCTAACGGATGTGTTATTTTGAAATAAAATGGTACTAGATGTATGAAAGTGAAATGTTTTAAATTTGTTGTATGAGATTGTAATAGACATCAAACCTGAGGGGCTACTATGTAATTTACCCAAAAAAAAATGGGTGTGATATCCACACACCCCATTTTACTTCTCACACACCTTAATTTTTTACCTTCGGATCGGATGAATTGAAGAAGATCAACGGACAGAAATTATCAAGGGTATGGAAGAAGTAAAATGGGATGTGTGGATAGCACAACCCAAAAAAAACAATCATTTGAGAACTAATTTAATCACATTATTATCCGCATGAGAAATATTTTTTTTTATAACTAGCAAATCATATTTTTATCCACGTGAAAAGTACCTTTTTTATAATCGAAATTACACGACTCTTGAGATGTTTTGAAAGTATTTAAAAATAGAGAAAATAATATTTCATGAACATTTGATTGAATCACATTATTGCTAGCCTATTGTAAAATACTAATTTATAAAATAAAATTTATGATTTTCTTTATTTTGTTTATTATATTTTTGGGTAAATTACATAGTAGCCCCTCAGGTTTGAGCTCTATTGCAATCTCATACAACATCTTTAAAACATTTCACTTTCATACCTCAAGTACTATTTTATTTCAATTTCATACAACCGTTAGATTTTCCATCCATGGATCTGTTAAATGCTGACGTGGCTGCCACATATATGACACGTGGCTGCCAAATGTCTGCCACGTGGCAAATAAAATAATTTTTTAATTTTTTTTTCAAAAAAAAAATTTGCCACTTTTTTTTTTTTTTTTTTTTTCTTTCTTCTTCTTCTTCTCTTTCTCTTTCTTCTTCTTTTGGGTTCGGACCTTTTTTTTTTCAAAAATTATTTTATTTGCCACGTGGCAGACATTTGGCAGCCACGTGTCATATATGTGGCAGCCACGTCATCATTTAACAGATCCATGGATGGAAGATCTAACGGTTGTATGAAATTGAAATAAAATAGTACTTGAGGTATGAAAGTGAAATGTTTTAAAGATGTTGTATGAGATTGCAATAGAGCTCAAACCTGAGGGGCTACTATGTAATTTACCCTATATTTTTCTTTCTCCTTGACATGGGCAACATCAACTTTAACTAATCCTTCTATTTTTTTTTATTCTTTTCTCCCTCCCCACTTATTATTTATATTATAATATTATATTTTATGATGACAAAATTACCCTTGCATTATTTGATATATTGTGTTTGGCTGCTTTTGGGTTTTTTTTTGCTGAGGGGCAGTTTGGTCCAATTCTTGTTTGTTGCCACCAAAACAGCCTTCCGGCTTTATATATAGATAAATGCATTGTTGCAAATACATGGATGAGGAGATACGAACAAAAACCATACTTGCATAAAGAAAATAATTGAAAGTATAATTTTCTGAAATCATCTTGAATTGCTAATGCACAGCGTCACCAAAATCATAACCAAATATATCAAAACAAAAAGTAGAATATAACAAGAAGCTTGTAATGTCTATATACTTAGCTATAAAATAATCCAACGCAAAAAAACAAAGAAGTTACTTTCGGTGTAGTCGTAATTTAACTTGGAACCAAATTTGTTTTTCTGCATTTTTAGATCCAATTGAAGATCAAATCCAAGAATATGGGAGCTTTGGGACTAAGAAACTATTGTCACCACCAAATCTCTAAAAAGTAGAATCATGTAGCACACGCAACGAACTCATTTATATATTAGAGTACCTGCATAAACAACTCTATCGTTTATGAACAACCCAAGTTCTGAAGAACAGATGTGAGTACCTGCACAAACATTCGGCGCGTACCCTGCTGCTCGATCCTTTTAAGTAAAAGTTTAAACAAACGCTTTATAGTAGTTTGAGAGAGGCGCATAGCTACCGACCAAGTTCAAGGAAAATAGAAGCTCTGCAGATAGCAGGCCGGGACCCACAACCATTCAAAAATTGAAGATCCCACTAGCAGGGCAGTGAAGAATTCCCCGGGAGAGTGCAGAAACACAAAATTGAAGCTCTAGCCGGCTGGGACCAACAACCATGCAAAATTGAAGATCCCAGAGCAGGGCAGTAGTGAAGCACAAAAATCCCAGGGGCCAGGGAGTGCAGAAGAACAAAACCAATGAAGCAGAAGAACCAGACGACACCTCAACACAAAAAGCACAGAAAAAGCATAGAGTTTTAGCAGCATTCTCAGAAACACTCTTAAACAAAGTTATAATGTTTAAGACTTTACCTTTAAGATCCTTATCCCTACGCCTATTTTGCAAAGGTAAATAAAACGAGCTAGAGTTAAGAAAGGAAGGAACTTAACCAAATCAGAGAGACAGTTGAGGCTGAGGGCGTCCCCCAATTTAAACATAGTTGTCCTGATGTCCAAGCACACTAAACAACACTTAATCCCAGTATATCTTCTTAAACATCACCGGCTAGCCATCCATGCACTCCTTAACTCCTGCTGCGGCGGCGATCCTTTAGACCATTGCTGCAAGTATTCAGCACCATATTTCAGAGAACAAATAAGCAATGGCAACTGTTGCACAGCTACTGCCATGCTCTACCATCCAATATTGGAACAGTAAATAATGTCCGCATGCATAAGACATATACCATCATGACATGAATCAAATGGAAAATCATCCTTCCAACACAACTAGTTTCATGCTGTAGAACAAGGGTTTCATAATCTTGCATCAGGATTTGCTAAAACGTAGTGCAAGGAGCCTTACCCATTGGCATATGGCAACTCCTCCCGCCCACGGTATGGTGGAGACCTGCTGCGGCTTTTCCCTCGTGGTGTCAAACTGCGACGTCTAGGGGATCTCCCACGAGGACTGTAGCTCCTGCTTAACAGTAGAGATATGTAAAAAAAGGTATTAGATAAGAGAAATCATCTCCAACCTAGATATAACAGCTGCTATGAGATATGTTTGTGAACTTGCATCCAGCAAGCCAGCTTTCAATACCAAATACACCAGAACACAATATTGTTTGATTACTGACTGCCGTGAGAAAATAAAATGGGCTTTAAGTAAAGAATATACGGCAAAATGACATCACCTGCGACCATAACTAGGACTTCTGCGATAGCGAGGGGGAGTGCGGCTACGACGCCTTCCACCACCACCTCCACCACCACCGCCACCACGTAGACGACATTCACGAGCAAAATGGCCAGGCTCACCACACTCATAGCACTTCAAATCAGAACCGCCAGAGCGGCCACGACCACCTCCACCACCACCACCTCCACCACCTCCACCACGACCACCACCACCACCACCTCTAGAGTTGTGTGAAAGCTCAACTCTCCAGTTATTCTTACCTGTTCCAAAATAAAAATAAAAACTCAAAACATTTTAGAGCTCAAAAAAATTTAGAACATCAGAAAACAAAGAGAAAGTTTTTACAACCAGCAATACCATATAAACTACCCGATGAGAAGGCTTAAATTGAAATAAAAAATAAAGCCATTGTATGAATCGTTGACAAACAAGTTGAAAATATAATTCCAAGGAGGGCATGAGACCTCCATCCATTAGGAAGGGACAGCTAGCCTGGGCTAATTAAAAGTTCAACAAAAACCGAACCAAAGACCCATCAATGCATAAGTAAAGGATTAACATAAAAAAAAAAAAGGAAACGGTGTATCATAAAAAGCAAGACCGCATGTCACGATTCTAGAAGAGGAAAATAGAATACTCACAACTCAAGCAACGGTATCAATATTGTTCTACTAAATTACACGTTATATGATGAGCATTATTTTGATTGAGATATCTCACATCTCAAAAAGTTCAGAAATTCCAATGAAGGTGACGACCACAGTATATAAAGAAGAAACCTAGACCTAGTTGAACATGCATAATTCGTGAAAAATGACAGGTTCCATAAGGAAGATTTTCAAATACGCATCTCAAAACAGATACCATCATTCATTGTTCAGCTCAATTATGCTGCTTCACAAACAAAACGTTCCAATGAACTTATGCTTCTCCCTTATGGCGGATTCGAATGATATAAACTAAGAAAACCCCATATCAAAAATCAACAGCCAAGTACTAAACATACCATCTAATTCACGGATTGCATCCTCTGCATCTCTAGTGTCATCGAAGTCAACAAAAGCGTAACCCGGTGGTCTCCGTGCAACCCACACGCTGCGAAATTAACAACACAAAAGATCAACAACCATCCTCCATAAAAATAAACACCACTTTATGAATCTGTGCGTAAATTACTACAAATATTATAACAAATCAGACAGAAAGGTCAAAAATTTAACCTTCTAATATTTCCAAAAACACGAAACTCGTCTTCGAGCTCTCCCTCGGACACTCGAGGACTCAAGTTTCCGACGTACACACGAGACATTCTTCGAATCAAGCTGTAAAATCACAAACTAAAAAGCAAAAGCAAAGAACACATTTTTCAAAATTAATCAGAAATTAACAACGATTAGTAGTGAAATTTAGGGATTTGGGGGATTAAGAATCGAACTGAATAGAAAGGATGAAGGGGGAAAGAGTAAGAGAGAGATCTGAACCTTGAGCGTTGCCGAAATAGACGGAGAGAAACCCTAGCAGCAGCTCCTTTTTGGGGGTCGGTCACTCAGGTTTTGGATTTTATATAAGTGGCTAATTGGTCAACGACCCCTCTAAAGTTTAAAATCTCAGATTGGCCCCTCGAAGTTTTTTTTCAATCCGCATATCCCCTCAGTATCCCATGAAAGCACATCCGTTTTTTTTTGAAGTATAATGTGTAGATATGCAGTATCACTCGCGTAAACGAGATTCTTAGGTGAGCGGGACTGTACTTTTCTATTCTGTTTTTGACATACTCATAGCCGATATGCGGATGTACTTAAATTTCTTGCGGATTTTGACTCTAATGAAAGAGGTTTATTTTTCACTTCAATAAGTTCTCATTCGAGATATTCGACATGTTTTTATTTTTATTTATTTTTTTTTTTTTTATTAGCTACCCAACCATGGTGGATGGGAAACCCTACTAACCCGAGGGCTTAAGGACACACTTAGTGTGATTTCACCAAAGGTGAACAAATCAAGATCACCATAACCTCACTTGGTGAGGCTTCATCGAGGCAACCAATCACTTTAATGCCCTGCTTAGTTACAAGTCCACGCTACCAAGCTCGACAGATATTCGACATGTTTATCGTGAACCAAATTTTATTAGGGAACTTTAACGAAAAGCTCTCAGTATTGTTCACTTTAACGAAAAACAACATTTTTACACTAAAAAGTCAATCCTGGTACTATTCACTTTACCCTTTATTTTGTCTTTATCGTTAAAACTCAAAATTTTCAAGTCATTTTCATTAGTTTTCCTATTTTATTATTGATGCTCTTGCTTCATGTGGTTGTATTCTTCCAAATATTTGTATTTGTGGGTCTAAAGTTGATTTATGATAATATGCAATTGAGATGCCTAATTTGGAAGACAATGAATATGATTTCATTTATTTGTCATCATTTAAAGATCATCTCTAAAACACTGATTTGATTCGGAGACCATTTAGTCATCCATATAAATCAACTATTAAATTATTAAATTATTTATTAACTATTAAATTATTAAATCTATTTGTAATTTTTTTAATTTAATTAGACTTGTGTGACCCATTTATGTGTCACATCAACACATGACATAGTTTTTTACAGAATGATTACATTGATTTGAGACACTTACTTGAGGGATTATATTGATCAATTTTCAATTTCAAGAACCATTTTGTTATCGTGGGTCAATTTCAAGAACCATTTTGATGTCCTGGGTTAATTTCAAGGATCATTTGTGAGGAAAAAATGACTTATGGAGCTCATTTATGTGTCACATCAGCACTTAACAGATTTTTTTAACAGAATTGTGACGGAATGACCACATTGATTTGCGACACCTATTTACAGGGATTACATTGATTGATTTTCAATTTCAATGATCATCTTAATGGTGAGTCAATTTTAAGGACCATTTATGATAAAAAAACCCCAAAAAATAATCACTCCATTTTTTCTGTTAATTTTTTATGGTAATGGTGTGCTTTAGGGGCCCAAAGGAAATAGAGCGGTGTTTGCAAAACCCTAGATAAACATTGTGCAAAGAAGGCCCAACACACGGCGAAGAGAAGTGTCAACTTATTAGCCCAGGTTCAAATTACATGCACTAGTATCTACATTGCTCAAGACCCAAAGCTGTGTACTGCAGCTCCTAATTTATTTCCATCGGAAACCCTAGAACTATAGATATCAGATGAGAAAATAAGAAAGAAGAAACAAACCCTGGGTCCTTGGGCGAGGAAGGGGAAATAGGGAGAGAAGAGTATAATGGTAATTACAAAGGTAAATCTCATGATCAAGGACCTTGTAATTGAGAAGAAAGTTTTTAATGTGCAGGGAATAAAGTCTAGTACATCAACTGTCATAATACAAGTGGTTGGGAAAAAAAATTCAAATATCCAACCACTTTTATTATGATATTTGGTGTACCGAGTTGTGTTTCCGGTACCTTAGAAAATCTCTCGTAATTAATATCATAACTATAGGATCTTCATTCACCGAGTCTCTTAGGTCTTGTTTGGTATTCTTTTTTAATTTAATTTTTTTGCTTTCAAAAACACTACTAGAGGGGACTGATTAATGCAAATCCATTCCAAATTCACCAAATCTCCAAGCTTTTACTTTGTTGTATAATCATGTTCATCTGAATCATCTCTAGTGATTTGTGGAGCCTTGGGTCATATAATAATTAAGCTCTTTTGAATTAGATGCTTCAAAGCTAGCCGAAAAAAGAGTTCCCCCAATTGCTTTCGATCGAAGATTCAATCATAAAATGTCTTTGATCCCAACAACAAGACGAACAACTTTCGTTTGTGTTAAAATTTGAGACGGGGGTGTAGATTTCTTATATTTATTTTCTTTTTCATCTTTTTTTTTTTTTGTTTTGAATAAAGCATATTTTCTACTCTAAGGGGAGGGGGATGTGTTTTGCCTCACAATAGGCTAATAATAATGTGGTTCAAATTCACTTTTGATGAGAATCGAACTTAAGGTCTTTCGCTTACAAGTGAAGAGAAATAACACTAGACCGTAGTATTAAGTGACTTTGTTCATGTAGTTCAAAGTACTTTTTTAAACTTGTTACTTTGGAGTTTGGAGTGTAGAAAAAACTAACTCTTTGTTATTCACATACTCACGTTTACTTCTCACACACCCATTCAATTTTTTGGTCATTGGATTGAATGAATAGATTAAGATCAATGGTCAAAAATTAACAAAGATGTGTAAGAGACAAAACTAGGTGTGTGAATAGCATTATCCCTTGCGAAAGATAGGATCATTAAACGGAAATTCACTAAGATTGAATTGAAGTGGGATCTTCAATAGTGGTACTGAGGGTGTCTTTAGAGTATATCGAATCAGTATAGCTATCATTCTTCTCTTCTGACACATCAATGGAATTTCAATCATAATAGAAAAGAAGTGATACAAAATTTCTTTCTTCCTTAGTGTTTCAAGCTAAGCTCTTCAATCCTTATCGCAAGCACTATACATAGTTAAAACTAATTTTATTTTATTCATTAAACTACTTTTTAATCACCTTCACTGAGGAAGAACATGCCAATTTGACATGCGTTGCATCTTTTGCGGCTGCGCCACCCCTTTCTTCCCTTTTTTTTTCTTTCTTTCTTTTGCACTTATGCTTTTTGGAATTTAGCTCTACTTTCTGTAGAACATTCTATTTGTCCATTTCAATTGAAAATGATCATAGCATTGGCCCATTTCAAACCTTGCTTAATTTCAAAGCACTAGGTTAGACTTTCGTGAAAAAATAACTTATCTCTTATGAGTGTATATGCTCATTTCGTATAATTTTTCTCATCTCAAAATCAAGATAAAAGAATTTTCCATCACAAAAAGTAATCAAATTTTGTAATATCGTGTCTGATGCAATACGTTGCTTGAGCAAACTGTTCTTCAATCATACGAAGAGACTAATAATCTTAAAAAAAAAATAACAAAAAATATATTAGTCAACATTTTCTTCATAATCAAAAGATACATAACTTGTCACAAAATATCGAATTTTATGCATCCGACGTCGTGTATTTTATGTGTACATCACAAATCTTTCTTTTAAATGTGAGTGTTTGACGCATAACATTGCATGTGTACACATTACAAATATCTTTCAATCATATGAAGAGTCTAATCATCCCCAAATGCATGAACTATATTTCTTTGAATCATATGAAGCCATGAAACATGACATCAAACCAGACAAGAGAACATTGTGAAGTTTTCCATATAGTCTTTCAAATCGTACATGTGGCATGTATTTTATAGAGTTTATCATGAATATTAGCTTTCTATTGCACATTGTGAAGGCCATTACACAAAAGAAGAAAAGTTGTAGCATGAGATCATGGATTGCGATCGACAGAAGAGAACAAAAAATTCCACAACCAAGGCAAATACTAACCATGCAATAATAAAATGTTACGTGACAAAGCTGACTTGTTTAGGTCGCCGCCCATGATATCAGAAAAATGAAGGGTTTGTGTTCACTCTCCATGACATCATTTCAATCTTCGACTACTATATTATATTATATTAAACCGACACCACTACTGACACTATATTATATTAAACCAACATCACCATTGACACTATAAAGGTCCTTTTGTAGTAGTGTTCATTGGGATAGTATTAAGTGAGCTTGTATACTTATTGAATTATGTATGCTCATCGGGCATTCGGAAAGCGTAAGATGAATATCTGATAGTATTAATAAGGATTCCTGTATTAAATCTCATTTTGATCATTATGATACTAGGGCTCAAAGCTTTGGTGCATACATGATTTTATCTATTTTTTTTTCTATGTGGGAGAAGTGGCCTTCCATGAACAAATGAGTATATCAAACTTGTAACTTTCTTTATAATGTGACGAGGTTTTCTGAGATAAAACTTTACATTTAGTGTGATAAGCTTGTAACTTGTACCTTAAATAGTTAGAAGCATTTATATCTGCACTTGAAATCTTAAATTCAATTCTCCTTTCCTAAACATCACTAGTAGAGGTCAACTAGGCCTTGCCCATGCTTAACTAATAAATGTTCTCATTGATTAAAGTTTTTGGTTTGGATTCATATCAATTTAGAGTGAGATAGGAAGGAAATATCCTAATTTTTTTTTTCTCTATAAATTTTCCCGAGACTTGAACATAATGATTTGTCACTTAGTACTATGGTCTAGTGGTATTTTTTTTCACTTATATGTGAGAGGTCTAAATTTGAACTTGGGGTTTTCTACAAAAGGTAAAGAAAGGGTTGGTGAAAAATAAACTCTTTTTTATGTATCTCGGTGCCTGAGATTCTAGGAAAAATATTTTGTGCATTAACTGGATCTCCCTACAAAGCCAACATGTCTTACATTCAATTCTCGACAAAGGCAAATTCAAACCAAATTACTATGGCTAGCCCCATTATGAAGTTTAGCTCACTCCCCACCCCTTGGCGCACATAATATCAATGTATTAAAAAAAAACAAAATAATTTTAGGGTAATGTTAGGAAGGTTGAATTTGTATACAAAATCTTGTAAACTAAATGACATGGAAGTTGGCGATTGGATTATTATTTAAGCGTTCATAAATATGCTTATTTTCTATTGATGACACATCATATAGTTTATAAATTTTGTCTACAAATAAATTTAATCTCCCTAACATTACTTATAATTTTATATTCAATACGTTAAAAGTGACACAATTCGCATGATCATTGTCCAATTTTTTTGTGCCCATATGTTACTTGCCTTACAAGTCACATCAATGATCAATTAGCTGAGCATGCCTCTAATGATCAATCAGATGACCATGCCTCTAATGATCAATCATTGATCAATTAGATGAGCATGCTTCTACTTTAATTTGTATGAACTTATTTCAATCTCATATTAAATTAGACGAGGAATGTGCGTTTTCTTCTGCACTTAAGTTTAAATTTCTCTATTCGTAGTTCAGATTAAACTAGAATATGATTCAAATAAAAAAAAATTAGCATAAATTACATAAAACTACCTCAACTATTGATTGAACCACAATCTCATACCTCATGTTTTAAAAATTACAATATCATATTTTATCTTACTAATTTATTACAATGTTAGATCTCTGTTAACTTTTCTATTAAATACTGATGTGGCAAATGTGAGCCCATTTTTTTGCTGATATAGATGTCAAGTTTAAGCCACGTACACCAAAAACTGACAAAAAAAATATTGACGGGTCACACTCTCTGTCCTCCCCACCTTCCTACTGTGCACAGTCTGCACCTCATTCGTCTATCTCCTCCCATCTTTGTTCTTCATCTTGACCAGCCGCAAACAACCAAAAAAGGGGAATTTTTTTTTTCGTTAATGTCCCAAAATTCCTTGGAATGAACACCTATCTACTCTCTCTCTAAAAACTTGATCAGATCAAAACCCACATCCCATAATCCGATTTCGAGCTCCAATGTCTAAGGACCCATCCTAGACCGACCAAAAATCCATGCCATTCTTCGAAGCTTTCAAGAAGTTCAACCGTTTGAAGCCATTGGAGGCTTGGAGCAGTCTCTGGGCATTCTGGATTTTTTCCAGTGTTGCATGATTCTGTGCACAGAGTTGTGATCGAAAGGTTTCAATTCCCAGGCCAATCAGAGCGGTTCATGTGGTTGCAAAGTAATGGGTTGGGCTAGGACTGGAGGGTTGAGTTTCTAGGAGAAGAGGGTGGTGGGTGTGATGTGTTTGAAGGGGACGGTATGGTCCCCATCGTCAAATTGAGATAAATGAAGGAGCGAGAGGTCTGAGATGGAGAGGATGAAGCAAAGAGATCCAGAGAGATGGACTGAGATCAGTGAGATCCGTGGGAGGCAGGAGGTGGAGCCTGAGATGGTGTTTGAGGGAAGTGAGGATCGAGATTTGGAGCGGCAGGGGAAGCTTTTTACTGGAAATTGGGGATTAGGGTTCACAAGAGGGTGGTGGATTTTTGGCTTTTGGGGCGGGGGGGTGGGGATGCAGTTCACGAATTTATTTTTTTATTTTTTTCAAGTTTTTAATTTTGTTTAAAATGTTTAGTTAGGTGAGGAGTGGACCCCACAGGTTCTATGTCAGTATTTAACTGCAAACTTAACAAAAAAAAAATTAACGGATGTCTAATATTATAATGAACTCGAAAGTTGATGTGTGACATTAAAATGTTTAAAACATAATGTATGAGATTATTATGCAATCTAAAGTTAAGGTTATAAAATGTAATTAAAATGGTGGTTTCTTTCTAATTTTTGTTGGTTAAATTCCAAAGGTAAACGTTTATAGTTTACTCTCTTACCAAAATTAACAGTGGCAATCTCGAAATTCAGAGCAAAAAGTTGGCGGGTTTCACCAAATTCTCACGTTAAAAATGAGCTCGCACTCGCTCCTGTAATCACTCTCACAAGTGACCGAACCAAAGAGAGTAGCCCACCAAATTCCAAAACTCCCACGACCGCCTTTGTCCTCTTCCTCCTCCTCCTCCTCCGGCAATAGCCTGACACCTTCCAGAGATGGAATATTCCGGCGATGAGTTCGACGTCATCGTAGTCGGAGCCGGAGTCATGGGGAGCTCCACCGCCTACCAGACCGCCAAGCGCGGCCACAAGACCCTCCTCCTCGAGCAATTCGACTTCCTCCACCACCGCGGCTCCTCCCACGGTGAGTCCCGGACGATTCGCGCCACGTACCCGGAAGATTACTACACGCCCCTCGTCCTCGAGTCCTACAAGCTCTGGCAGCAGGCGGAGTCCGAAATCGGCTACAATGTCTACTTCAAAGCCAACCAATTGGACATGGCTCCGGCGAACGATAAGGTTCTCCTCGCCGTTGTCGAGAGTTGTCGGAAAAACTCGGTCGCGTTTTCGGTCATGAACCGGGACCAGCTGCACCAGGAGTTCTCGGGTCGGGTTATGATTCCGGAGGATTGGGTGGGTGTTGTGACGGAGCACGGCGGGGTTATAAAACCCACCAAGGCGGTGTCAATGTTTCAAACGCTCGCTTTGCAGAACGGCGCCGTTTTGAGGGATAATATGGAGGTGATGGGTGTGGAGAGAGATGGGGTGAGAGGAGGGGTTTGGGTGTCTACAGCAAAAGGGGAGAGGTTTTGGGGGAAGAAATGTGTGGTGACGGTTGGGGCTTGGACGACAAAGTTAGTTAAAACGGTTGGCGGGATCGAACTGCCGATACAGCCGTTGGAGACCACCGTGTGCTACTGGCGGATTAAGGAGGGGCACGAGGGTGCTTTTGCCATCGGAGGAGACTTCCCGACCTTTGCTAGCTATGGGAACCCCTACATTTATGGGACCCCCTCTTTGGAGTATCCCGGTTTGATCAAGGTCGCCGTGAATGGCGGGTACCCGTGTGACCCCGATAAGAGGCCATGGGGTCCCGGGAACCCGCTGGCTCCGTTGAAGGAGTGGATACAGGGGACGTTCTCCGGCGTGGTTGACTCCGGCGGGCCGGTGGCTACCCAGTTGTGCATGTACTCAATGACCCCGGATGAGGATTTTGTGATTGATTTCTTGGGTGGGGAGTTTGGGAAGGATGTGGTGGTGGGCGGGGGGTTTTCGGGTCACGGGTTCAAGATGTCGCCGGTGGTGGGGAGGATTTTGGCTGACCTTGCGCTTACTGGGGAGGCTGAAGGAGTGGAGCTGAAGCAGTTTAGGATAGCAAGGTTTCAAGAGAATCCCAAAGGCAATGCCAAAGACTTTCTGTAAATGCACGCAACAAACCTCTGCAAATTTTTTATATACAGAATAAGACAAAGAAGAGTGTGAGAGGTTATAGTAGGGAAGAGAATCCTACCTCTTCGTTCTTTTCGTCATTGCGTTACGGTTACTAACGTACGCTTCTGAATGTGTGTTTTGCGTTTTCAAGATAAATATTTCAGTTTTTCTTTAAATGTAATTTAGAAAAAAAAAAAAAAACTATATTATCTACAGATGTGGAAGTGAGCTAAGTCTCATAATTGACAAACAATAATGTGGTTTGGTTGTACCATACTTGACCAATCCCGAAACTACTGAGCACCGGTCAACGTTATACCGTCAAGGATCCAGAAGAGATTCCCTTCAACCAGGAGGCCAATCACAACATGACACGTGTCAACATCAGAAACCAATCACAACATGACACGTGTCAATGTCAGAACAAAACTAGAAACTCTCTTCTATAAATAGGGGTCATACTCTCATAATAATCTCTAATGTCATTTTGTACTAAACTATTCACTAGAACTCATAAAAGGAGAGCTTGAACCTATGTATTTGTGTAAACCCTTCACAATTAATGAGAACTCCTCTACTCCGTGGACGTAGCCAATCTGGGTGAACCACGTACATCTTGTGTTTGCTTCCCTGTCCCTATTCATTTACGTACTTATCTTCACTAGTGACCGAAGCAACCAAGCGAAGGTCGCAAACCTGACACTTTCTGTTGTACCAAAGTCCTCGCTGATTTTGTGCATCAACATTTGGCGCCGTCTGTGGGAAAGACACTTACTCCCACTCTCTTCAGCTTTGTCAAGCTGGTTTCCACCGCTCATACACTTTCTTTTGGCCAAGCATCTCTCTCCGACATGGGGAGCGAAAGAAGCCACAGCACACAGAATGACACCCCCGCTGGACCTAGTATGAAGCAGCGAAAACAGGAAGGAAATAGAGTTACTCTTCAAGCTAAAGTCGATGAGCTAGAGGTTCAGAACAACAAGATAGCGATGAAGAATGAAGTCCTCCAGGAACAATATGAAAAACTTTTCGAGATGCTTCACGAGGCTAGGCAGGCTCAAACACATAAGCTCGTCGCCCTTGTTGAGGTCAACAATCAACTGAATGCTCCCCAACACGGAGGGTCGCCGATATCCGACACGGACATCCCTGATAGGGATCGAGCTACACATCAATGTGATAATCAACATGAGACTTCTCTCAACCCAGCTGCTTCAACCCGAAGCGGGAGAAGTAGAGGAAAACACCTTCTCACAGAGGGAGCGGAAGGATCAAAAGCTGTCTATCGCGATTATCGAGACTTCCTAAAGCAACGTCGAGAGAATCCCATCCACATAAGCTCGAAGATCAATGACCCAAGGGTTTCTGAAAGACTCGGTCCTCTTCCACGACCCAGGCCAGCTGCCCATCTAGAGAATGGGCAACAAGTCCCAGAAGAATATGAAGGTACTGGGGACTCGGAAACATTCCGACATACTTACTCTAGAAGTCAGTATGGTGAGTCCAGAGAAAGATCACGCTATCTTGATCAAACTTTCCTACTTCCAAGAGGCGATGGGGACTTAAAGAAGAAAACTTCGGTGGTGCACGACTCCGCTCAGGACCCCCTTGTCCTACAGCTCCTTGAGGAAGTAAACAAGCTGAAAGCTGAACGTCAAGCCGAGATACTTGACTGGAACCAACCCAGGCCTGACCCTCTCACAAGAAGGATCCTCAACACCCCCTCCAAGCGAAGACAAAGCAGAAGCTTGACTTACAACTCTATACTGGAAGAGAAGATCCGATTGAACACCTTAACCTCTTTGAGTCCACCATGGTATACCGGAGACACACCGACGAAGAACGGTGCCTTCTCTTCCCCTCGACCCTCTCTGGCGGAGCTTTAAACTGGTATTGCCGTCTTCCACCTGAGACAGTAGACTCATTTGAAGAGTTGAGGAAGCTGTTTGTCTCTCAACACATCTTTCAGACCGATCGCTTGCATTCTGCAGATGACTTGTACACTATTCGCCAGAAGCCGGACGAGTCATTACGAAAGTATGCTGGCCGCTTCAGCCATGAGTATTCTCGCTGCGCTGAGGCAGATGACAAGACCGCCATCAAGGCCTTCACGGCAGGTGTAAACACGGGAATTCCTGCAATGAATGAGACAAGAACACGTGTACAAAATAATATTTGTATTAATGATTTAGGGGTTACAATCTCTTCTACAAACTTAGCCTCTGATTCTATCTTTGAAACGTGTAGATGTAGTGTTGTTGATCCAAGGGCCGTCGAGGCTTGATCTTGGACGAACAGTTGATGGATGATGAACACCTTCTTCAAGGGCCGTCGGGGCTTGATCTTGAATGGGTGGAAGTTCTTCAAGGGGCGTTGGGGCTTGATCTTGAAGGAGGATTTCACGAAGAACGAAGAGGGCTTTCTTGATCCTTCGGGATTTGCTTGAGAGCTTCAAAGTTTCGAGGCTTCAAGGCTTTAGTGTGGTGTGAATTCTCTTCCAATTTGGGAGTAGAGAAAGTGTGTGTAAAAATCCTCCCCCTGATCCTTTGATGGAGAGGCCTATTTATAGGCTTTGAGAATGAATCACCACCATCCATTTGTTTTGGTGGATGTTGTAGGTGAATTGGTGGATTGTTGTAGGTGAATTTGGGTGGAGGTTGTAGGTGAATTTGGATGGATTGTTGTAGGTGAATTTGGGTGGAGGTTGTAGGTGAATTTGGATGGATTGTTGTAGGTGAATTTGGGTGGATTGTTGTAGGTGAATTTGGGTGTATGTTGTAGGTGAATTTGGATGGATTGTTGTAGGTGAATTTGGATGGATGTTGGTTGTAATTTTAACACAATGGTCAACATTTATTTCACTAACATTTCAATGTTTACAAATGCAATCTCAATGCAATGGCTAACATTTATGCCACCGAAATTTCAATGTCTACAAATGCCCCCACTTCAAGGCGCGTTGTATACATGTACTTGTTACATGTAGAAGATGCGCTTTGAAGTCCCTTAATGCAGATGTCGATCCAAGGGCCGTTGAGGCTTGATCTTGAACTGGTCTGGGAGTTTCTTCAAGTGCTGTTAAGGCTTGTTCTTGAATTTTGTTTGAAATTTCTTCAAGTGCCGTTGAGGCTTGATCTTGGATGAAATTGGACCACAAGGAGCTTCGTGTAGTAGACGATCCTTGGCTTTGATAATGGATGAATTGGCACGTATTTTGTTGTGCTTGTTGACTTTCCACAGCTTTGATCTTGAACTAAGCTGGAGGAATTTTCTGGTTTCCTCCAAAGGACTTTCCACAGATTTAATCTTGAACTGGATTTGACTCAAGGGTGGTGGACACTTGATCTTGAGTCAGGGTCATTGAGGTTTGATCTCGAACTTAAACACGACCACGAGCAGTTTCAGGACATGCATGTTTTGAAAGATCAAGGAAGTTCGCAGCATTTTCATATGAACCCTGAGCAGTTTGGTCAACAGTATGATCTTCGAGATTGAGGGGTTCTTCTTCCAGTTGGTGACTTGATCTTTAAGGATTTTCGAGGCTTTGCTCTTCGGTGACGGTGCCAGCGGAAAGTTGTTAAAGCTTCTCGAGCCTTTTGGTTAGAGCAACGGCGTCCAGCTTGGATCTTTACTTGAACTCCTCCGTCTGGATTGTGTGGTCATGCAGGGAAGGCTTCATGCTTCATGATTTGTTCCAGCTCGTTGTGTTGCATTCTTCTCTGCTTGTTTCTTTTGCATAGCTGAAGCGGTATGCAACCTTTCACCTTTAAATGGTTATTCAGAGCACCACCTCTCAGCGACTCACTCATGCTTGGCAGCTTCAGTGCAAAGTGTCGATGTCGACAAATCTACACTCCTGAAGCATTTGCTGAGGGGATTCGAGACGTATCAGCAGTCGAAGATGAGCACTCGAGAGCAACACCAGGTAAGCAACCAGGCAAAGGTTCCAGGCAATCAGTTCCTGGTCGGACATTTAATTTCAGGTTCCGACTGATTGCTTCCTTTCTCCTTGTTCAGCAGGCAAGAGCAAGGGCAAAGGAGAAGATGGGGGAAGAGCATGATATGAGATACCTTTGCTTTCAACCCCAGTGATATGAGATACTTTTGCTTTTGAAGAAGTAGCGGACGATCGGCACATGCATTCGTCGCGCTTGTCTCCATAGGCTTCGATGCATCATCTTCATCTGCATCATCTTCACCTGCATCATCTGTTTTCCAGGCAGACGTGGTAGACGAAGAGGAAGCATAAGATGTTGAAGATAGGTATTCGAGAGCACGGCTAGGTGAGCAATCAGGGAAGGTTCCAAGCAGTCGGTTCCTTACCAGGAGCTTGAGTGGAGGTTCCGACATATTGCTTTCTTTATCCTTGTCTTCGCAGTGAAGAGGGAGGACAAAGAAAAGGATAGGGAGAAAGCATGCTATGAGATACTCTTGTTCTCATCTCCGGTGATATGAGATACCTTTGCTTTGGTGTGGCTTGGTTGAGGAGGCGTTTCCAGGGAGGAAGAAAACTGAGTTTTGGTTGCAGATGCCCTCGGCGAGGAAGAAAGGTCAGGCTGGATATGTTTTCAGGGAGGAAGAAAACTGAGTTTTGGCTGCAGATGCCCTCGGCGAGGAAGAAAGGTCAGGCTGGATATGTTTTCAGGGAGGAAGAAAACTGAGTTTTTGTTGCAGATGCTTTCGGCAAGGGAGAGGGGTCAGGCTGGATGTGTCTTCAGGGAGGAAGAAAACTGAGTTTTGGTTGCAGATGCTTTCGGCAAGGGAGAGGGGTCAGGCTGGATGTGTGTCTTGCTATAGGATGGAGGTCGAATTATATGGTGAGCTCTCAACATCAAGTGGCAGGATGAGCGTGGCCTCGTCACCCACGCTTGTCGGTAGAAGTGCGGTAGTTGGCATAATAGACCTCACGCGTTTTTAGCTTTGTCAGTGATATCTGACAAAGTTGCACGTGATAGCCGAAAGCTGAGATTGTGTCTGAAAAGCGTCGACGGACTTTACGCAGGAAAATCCGGGTTTTGAAATTCGGAGAGTGGTGTCTCTTCAATTTATGAACGAATGGTTTGTGCTGCCTCTCCTTTTAAAGAGGTGTCAATTGTGTTCGACATGCACAATTTGAAGATTGCCTGCCCGTGAAAAATCATCTCTGCTACTTTTTACTTCATCCAACCTTTTTCTTCTAGTATTTTTTTTGAAAATGACTTCCCCGTTTAACATTTGCTTAGATTTGAGTCTTAGCAGTGACACAGGTGCACCGCGTCAGGGTAATGTATGGCGCCCGTCTTTTTTTTCTTCTAATGGCCCTCTTACAGTTGAAGACTCTGTGAGGGATCCAACAACGGCTACGGTTGTAGCCAGAAACCTCATCACTCCTAAAGATAATAGGATGCTTTCACGACGGTCTGATGAGTTAGCTGTTCAAGAGTCCCAGGCTCTCAGTGTCCAGTGTGCGAACTCTGTTTCCAACATGGGTCAACGCTTACTTGCTCGAACTCGCCAGGTTGAATCATTGACAGCCGAGGTTGCAGCTCTTAGTCAAGAGATTAGGCAGCTCAAGCGTGAGAATAGAGAGTTGCATGTGCTTGCAAATAGTTATTCGACAAGCATGAAGAGGAAGCTTGATCAGCTGACGGACTCCGAAGGTCGCATTCAAAGTGACCATCAGAAGTTTGTGGATGTATTCCAGAGGCACTTTTTGCCTTCGTCATCTGGAGTTCGACCAAGTATTGAGGCTCCAAACAAGCTATCTTCAGTGCTTCCTTCTTTTAGGGTTCCACCGAGTACTAAGGCTCCAAGTACTGAGGCTTCACATAAGTGACATTCGTGAAGGCTTTTTTCTTTTTTCTTTTTTTATTTTTTTATTTTTTTTTGTTGTAATTTCTCGGAGATATTAATGGACATGCCTTGTTTTATTCAGTATGCTGTGTTGAAACGCATATCTGACTAAGATGTATTACTTCCCTATGCACCCACTTCATTTTGGATGGTGACTAGTGCACCCATTTCCTTTTAGATGGTGACTGGAAACATCATTTTGTCATCACCACCCATTTCCTTTTCCATTATTGACTTGCTAATAGTAATACACACTCGTGAGTGGCTTGACGATAGCACGGTTGGTTTTTTTTTTGGTGGCCTTCCCCACTGCACTGCGTTCTTCTCGCATGCAGACCATCTTTTCACTTGCACAATCACCTTATTACATTCTTCACTACATGCGGATTGCTTTTTACACAGTCATTGCATCGCATGCGGATCACTGTTTGCACAGTCACTGCACTACATGCAGACCGGTTTTATTTGCAGCCTGTTGAGACCAATATATATATACACACGCATTCATACACACATGCATACATACATAGGGCACTGCGTAGTCTTTACATAGACACTGCACCAGCTTACTGCCCTGAATCTTAACTGCACTGCCCTATTTCCTTACTGCAACGTGTTCTTCTCGTCTGCCGTGTGGAACTGTGCAAGAGACTGCAGCGGGGCTTTGCTGTGTAATGCCTTTTGGTCACAGTTTTCCCTTGGTGGTGACGTTGGCGTAATGCTCACCTTTGTAATATGGCTTTGTAACCAAATCACTTCTTTAAAGAAACAAAATATTCATATCTTGAATTTGCTTTTTATTCTTCAAGGTGTTTGTGTTTTTTGTTGGTGATGTGACTGTACTTGAAGTTTTGAAGTTTCAAGTTGCCTACGTACCCTCGGTTGAGGAGGGATCAAGTCATGACGTAGTTCAAATGAGCGATGAAATTTTTTTTTTTTTTTATAGTGATTTTGATGATGATTTTGCCGTACACAGTTTATGCTCTTGCGGGCCAGGAGCTTTGTGCCGTGTGCAGTTTAGGCTCATGCAGGCTAGGAGTCTGGTCGTCGCCTTTTAGGGGTAGTATCGCTTCAAGAATCTGCCATTGATGGGACCGATCTTCAAGCCGTCTTCTGCCATGATTAAGTAGGCGCCGTTCGTGTAGACCTCTTGTATTACGTACGGTCCATCCCACTTTGATGTGAACTTGCTTTTTGTCTTGTGAGTTGTGATGATAGGCCTTCGTAATGCAAGGACGAGATCTCCAGTTTGGAAAGACCTGGGGCGGACCTTCTTGTTGAATGCCTTGGATAGTCGTGCTTGGTAGCATTCCAAGTGTTGTTGAGCTTCAAGCCTTCTTTCGTCGAGTGATTCCAACTCTTGAAGGCGCAACTTCGCATTCTCTTCATTAGTCAAGCCTTCTTGTATAGCCATCCTAAGTGAGGGGATTTGACTTTCCAGCGGTAGAACAGCCTCCACGCCATATACGAGAGAATAAGGGGTAGCTTGGGTAGGAGTCCTATGCGTCGTCCTATATGCCCAAAGTGCTTCGCTTATTCTTTCGTGCCAGTCTCTCTTTGTTCGGCCGATCACTTTCTTTAAGAGGTTGCACAATGTTTTGTTGAATGCTTCTGCAAGACCGTTGGCCGGAGCATGATACATGGAAGACTTGTGCTGCTTGAACTTGTATTTCTCACAGAGCTCGTCTACAAGTCGGTTGGAGAACTGTTTTCCATTGTCAGTGATAATGTAGCGAGGCACACCATATCTGTGGATGATATGCTCTTTGATGAAACGGACAACAGTTTCCTTTTTCACTTCCCTTAGGGGTATGGCTTCAGCCCACTTGGAGAAGTAATCTGTTGCAGCTAGGATGTAAGCTTCTCCTGCAGATGACTTTGGAGTGATTGGTCCCACGACGTCCAATCCCCATGCATCGAATGGCCATGAAGCAGCTGTAGGGTGTAATGGTTCAGGTGGTTGATGTATGAAGTTGGCGTGGAATTGGCAGGCTTGGCACCTTTTGGCATGTTCCAGGCAATCCTTCACCATACTTGGCCAGTAGTAACCCATTCTCTTGAGCTGGAAATGTAGCTTGGGTCCAGATTGATGCGCCCCGCACACGCCTGAGTGTGCTTCTTCCATGGCTTGATTGGCTTCTTCCTCACCTAGGCATCTCAGAAGTACTCCTTCGAAAGAGCGCCGGTAGAGTGTTTCTTTGTAATAGAGGAAGCGAGGTGCTCGTCGACGTATTTCAGAGCGGTGTCTAGGATCATTCGGAAGTTTTCCATACTCTAAGTAGTCAATCAATGGTTGTCTCCATTCTTCAACATCGACTGGGAGTACCGAGATGACATTTGTATCATCTAGTAGCATTTCGGTGGCGAGGGGGATGACCCATCTTTGGCAAACTGGCACGTCTGCAGCTTCGTCTTCTCCTAGTGTCATACTGGAGGCTAGGTTAGCGAGAGCGTCTGCCATTTGATTTTCTTTTCTCGGCACATGTTCTAGTGTTACGGCCTCGAACTTTTGTAGCAGCTGAGTTGCCAGTCGGAAGTACGGAACGAGATCATCTTTCCTCACCTCATATTCAGTCAAGAGTTGACTAATTATGAGCTTGGAGTCGCCATATACCTCAAGGGTTGTGATTTCCATGTTGATCGCCATTTGGAGCCCGATGATCAATGCTTGGTACTCAGCGACGTTGTTGGAGCATAATTCGCTTAGTTGGAATGAATAAGGTAGTATTTGCCTTTGTGGCGACATGAATACTACTCCTGCCCCCGCTCCGTCTGCTCGTGCGGATCCGTCGAAGAACATCGTCCATCTCGGGAATATGTCAATGTAGAATACCTCCTCGTCAGGCAAGTCGTCTGAGATTTTCCAATCGGCTGGGATTGGATGATCGGCAAGGAAGTCTGCTAATGCTTGTCCCTTGACGGCTTTAGCTGGGACGTAAATGATCTCGTATTGATTGAGAATCAACGCCCATTTAGCTAGTCGCCCTGTCAAAACTGGCTTGGACATGACGTATTTAACCGGGTCAGCTTTAGCAACCAAGTGGATGGTATAAGCATGCATGTAATGTCTGAGCTTCTGGATGGCAAACACCAAGGCAAGGCACATTTTTTCTATTGGGGAGTAGTTCAACTCAGCGCCGGTGAGTGTTCGACTCAGGTAGTAAAGCGCTCCTTCTTTCTGGAATTCGTTTTCCTGTGCCAAGAGGGCTCCCACTGAACTTTCCTGAGCAGCGATGTACAATATGAGTGGTCTCCCGGGCACAGGCGCCCCCAGGACAGGTGGACTTGATAAATATTTTTTTATGCTTTCAAAAGCATTGTGGCACGCTTCGTCCCATACGAACGGGACATCCTTTTTTATGAGTCGACTAAACGGTTGACAACGCCCTGCAAGGTTGGAGATGAAGCGTCTGATGAAGGCTAGTCGTCCTTGTAGACTTTTCAGCTCGTGCAGGTTTCTTGGCTCGGGCATGTTTTGAATGGCCTTGATCTTTGATTGGTCCACTTCAATGCCACGGTGCTTGACAACGAAGCCGAGAAACTTTCCAGAGGTGACGCCAAATGCACACTTTAACGGGTTCATCTTGAGGTTGTATTTTCGCAGCCTTTCGAACACTACTCGCAAATCCTTCAAGTGATCTGATCTTTTCTTTGTTTTGACCACCACGTCGTCTACATAACATTCTACGTTTTTGTGTAGCATGTCATTGAAGATTTTCTGCATTGCTCGCTGATATGTGGCTCCAGCGTTCTTTAGACCAAAGGGCATCACCTTGTAGCAGTAGATACCTTTTGGAGTGCGGAATGCTGTTAGTTCCTCATCTTCGAGAGCCATGCGAATTTGATTGTATCCAGAAGAGCCGTCCATAAATGACAGTGCCTCATGGCCAGTGGTTGCGTCCACCATGATTTCGATGATCGGCAAGGGAAAGTCATCTTTCGGGCAAGCGTCATTGAGGTCCCGGAAGTCTACACAAACACGTATTTGTCCAGATTTCTTAAGGACGATGACGATGTTGGAGATCCACTTGGGGTATTGCACCTCTCGAATGAAGCCTGCTTCGATTAGCTTGTCAATCTCTACCTCGATTTGTGGAATGAGCTCGGATCGATAACGCCTTTGAGTTTGCTTTATCGGTCGCGTTCCAGGCTTAACTGCAAGATGATGTACAGCGATGACAGGGTCAAGGCCGGGCATTTCCTTGTAAGTCCAAGCAAAGACGTCTTTGTACTCTGATAACAGTTGGTAATACTCGTCTACCTCGTCTTCACTTAGCAGCGCACTCACGAAGATAGGTCTTTGCTCATCTTTTGTGCCTAAGTTGAGCTCCTTGAGATCATCGACCGTGGATTGCCCCCCATCCTCAAGTTGCGGTGGCGCAGCAGTGACATCTTCTTCGGGGATCTCATATTCTTTGCTTTCCTGGATCGTGATGTGGAAGACATCTTGGAATTCCTCTTCGGTGTCGCCCTCTTGGGCTGGTTGGCATGAAGATTGTCCAGTGTGGATGATGGTGCGCCTTCTTACTTTCAGTGGTCCATTTGTGTCCACCTCCAAGATTGCTTGGCGCTTCATCCTTGAAGGAATTGAGCTTCGAATATCATATTTTTCTGCTATCATGTCGAGCTTTTCTTCCTTTAACGTTGTCTTCCTATTTCTAGAAAACTTCTTGTTATCTTCAAGTCTTTCCAAAGCTGACTGACGAGGAAGAGAGCTAGTCGTGTTGCTTTGCTTCTTAGGTTTTGACAACCTTTCAAAAACAGAGCTTTGGGATGCTGGCATGTTAAGTCTCTTGAAGACGGAGGTTCGGTTTTGACCCCCAATGCGATTGAGTGCTGACATTCTGGGTCTTGAACGATTCATCCTATCGAAGACTGACGTCCAAGGGGTGGGTTTAGGCTCATCATGATCTTGTTCCATACTCACGCTGATGTGTTGAGTGCTAGCATTTTTCGCTTTGCTTGAAATCTTCACGGGTGCATTTGGTGTGAAGCCAAGTCCAGCTTTGTTGTTATCAACTCCGTAACCGTGCTTCTTCAACCTCTTTTGAGTCTCGGTGAGGTCACGTTCTTTACTGTTAACGGTGTTTGAAATCTTCTTTCCATGATTCGAAGGAGAAGCGAAGTCGTAGCCAGCTTTCGACATGAGTTTATAGGCGTTTGGATCAAAACCTTCTTCGGTCCTCTGGGTTGGGAGAAAGCTTGGTTCCACCCCCTTTGGTAGAGCTCTTATGAAGCCTTGTGGTAGTATTGCAACCTTAGTGCCGCCTAGCTGTGTCAGAGGTAAAACTGCATTCGTCTTGAGCAACTTTACATTATCCATATGTCGCTGTGCATCGGCTTTGTTTGCTCCACTTTCGAACGGAGGTTGACCATTCTTTCTTCTCGACATTGGGATGTATCGAAAGACGGGTGTGTTTGGTCCATTTGAGGGCGTCCTACTCCCCTTTGTTGTTGCACGTTTAGCCAGCTCATTATCGCTCTTGCTTGAATACGGCATAACTTCTTCTTCTTGCTTCCTGGGCATGGCTTGTCGCTCCTGCTTTTTAGGTGTTGCTTTGCCCGTGGATTTGATCTCTTTTGGAAGAGCTTCGGGCACCATGTCTTCATCCATGTAGAACTTGGCGTCTGCGAAATGTGATTCGGCTTCAGTGAATGGTTTGGTGTCGCCATAGATCACCTTCACTCCTTCTCGGTAGAATTTTAAGCATTGGTGAAGGGTGGACGGTACTACTCCATTCGCATGGATCCAAGGCCTTCCTAAGAGTAAGCCGTAGGAAGTTCTTGCATCAATCACATGAAATATCGTGCTTGACTTGAGTTCACCAATAGTCATCTCCACTCGGATCATGCCCATCGCTCTTTGTCCTCCTTGATTAAAACCTTGGATTAATAGACGACTTAGGGACAGTTCATCCGTTTTGATGCCGATTGTAGTCATTGTCGACTTTGGCATGATGTTTATGGCTGATCCACCATCCACAAGCATGCGGTTGACTTTGTGCCCCTTTACATACCCAGAGACGAAGAGAGGACGGTTGTGAGGCTTGGATCCTAGCAGCAAGTCTTCGTCGGTGAAATGGATTGCGTCCTCGATGGCACAACATGTGGCACATTCATGTGGCCGAAGCTTCAAGCCTTCGTTCTTGCTTTCTTGCACTTCGTGTTCATTGGGACTTTCCAAGACCGCTGCTAATGCTATTCGCATCTTCTTTGGTAATCGTAGCGCTTCCTCAATGCTAAAGTGTGTTGGCAGACCTTCTTCGAGCGTGAGAGTTTTTTCTCCCTCAGTGGTGATATCTTTGCCTTTTGAAGGTTCTTCCGTTTCTGTTTCGACCATATGGCATGCAACGGTAGTGCACTGTTGGAAGAAGTCATTCGGGAAGTACTCACGCAAGGAGACAGGAATGCGTGGCTCTTGCTCCATGGGTTCCCCAACATACGTTGGCTTATCGACTTTTACGTTTCTTTTAGGCTTCCTACTGTTGCGGCGACGGTGTTTTCTCACTTGTTCCACCTTTGGTCTAGCGGCTTGCGGTTTTGGTTTCCTTGTTTTTTTGTAGGTCACCAATGTCCATCCTTCATCATCATCAGTATATGCATCTTGTTCGTTTGCCCCCGGCGATGGTTGTGTAGAAGGCGCCGTGTAGCTTGCACATTGATAGGAATGGTCGGGTGTTGCTTGGAGAGGCACGGGATCGAAGGATCCGAACGCCACTGTAGTAGTATGTGTTGCGGCTGTGTCTTCAAGGTCTAGCTCGATTCTCCCTTGTTGCGCTAGCTTCATAATGAGTTCTTTCAGGACGAAGCACTTGCCCACGTTATGGCTTACGATACGATGGTACTTGCAGTACCTAGGATCGTTCGTTCGATTCATTTCTTCAGGGCGCTTGCACTCTGGTAACTCGATTACCTTCTTTTCCAGCAAGTCATCTAACATTGCATCCACGTCTGAGTCAGGAAAAGGGTACGTCTTTTGCTCCAACTCTCTCAAGGTGTTTTTATACTTGTCTTGGGTGCGAGGAGGCTCGCTTCTCTTTGTCTCCTTTGCCTTGGTCTTGGAGGAAATCTTGATAGGCGCAGAGGTGGTCTTGATAGGCGCAGATGGGGTTTTGATAGGGGTAGTGTTGACAGTAAAAGTTTCCTTGGCAGGCTTTTTTCCAGTCTTGTCCACACTCGGGGCGAACACCTTATCCTTTTTGAAGTGGGTGATCGGCTCATTCTTTCCGTGATTGGCGATACTCAGCTCCATGTCATGGGAACGCGTTGCCAGCTCCTCAAACGTTCTCGGTTTTATGCCTTGGAGAATGTAATGTAACCCCCAGTGCATGCCTTGAACACACATCTCAATGGCAGAGGTTTCAGAAAGCCGATCTTTGCAATCCAGACTTAATGAACGCCATCTATTGATGTAGTCGACGACGGGTTCCTCCTTCCACTGTTTCGTACTAGTCAGCTCCAGCATGCTTACGGTGCGGCGCGTGCTGTAGAAGCGGTTGAGGAATTCCTTTTCTAGCTGATCCCAACTGTTGATAGACTCAGGCTCGAGGTCGGTGTACCAGTCAAAGGCGTTGCTTTTCAGCGAGCGCACGAACTGCTTGACAAGGTAGTCTCCCTCTGTTCCAGCATTGCTGCAGGTTTCAATGAAGTGGGCGATATGTTGCTTCGGGTTCCCCTTTCCATCGAACTGCATAAACTTTGGTGGTTGATAACCCCTCGGCATCTTCAAAGCATCAATCTTCTTAGAGTAGGGCTTTGAGTATAGTACGGAATCATGTGAGCTTCCTTCGTACTGCGCCTTGATAGTGTTGGCGATCATCTCCTGCAGCTGCTGGATAGAGAGAGACCCCATGAGCGTCGCCGCTAGGTCTGGCTTCAGCGTCTCTTCAACGTTCTCCACTGGAGGTTCCTCATCCTCGTCGTTTTCCCTCTTTACTGGATTATCCCCTTGCCTGACTTTCTCATCGGGCTTTGCATCTAGTTGGTTAACGAGTGCTGCGATTTGCAGGTCTTTTTCCTCCACAGTCCTTGTGAGCTTTGCGATTGCTTCATTCATTTGAGCCAGCTGCTCCTCAATTGAAGTTGTTCCAGTAACCATGACTTGCATAGCTATGCTGCTGCTCGAGTCGGCGTCGGAAAGTAAGGATTCGGAGTACTTCCTCTGGCTTTCCTCTCTTGGCGCCCTGAGCGAGGCCAGGGTGATCACCGGTTCGAACCTCGGGTGCTCTTGTGCCTTTGGCGGAGTTGATGAATGGGCGAAAGAGGCGGCAGAAAGAGCTTTCGCCTTGCTTCGAGTTATGATGCCTGAAGTGACGCCTCCTGCCGTGATGACGTTCTTGTTTCTTGCATCAGAAAGAGCTTTTGCCTTGCTTCGAGTTATGATGCCTGAAGTGACGCCTCCTGCCGTGATGACGCTCTTGTTTCTTGCATCAGAAAGAGCTTTTGCCTTGCTTCGAGTTATGATGCCTGAAGTGACGCCTCCTGCTGTGATGACGTTCTTGTTTCTTGCATCAGCAGCGAGGACAACTTGGGCCTTCTTTGACGCCATTTGTGCTTGTTGCGGATTCAAAGATAGAGATGAGAGGTAGAGATTGTCCCACTGGGCGTGCCAAATTTGTAAACACGGGAATTCCTGCAATGAATGAGACAAGAACACGTGTACAAAATAATATTTGTATTAATGATTTAGGGGTTACAATCTCTTCTACAAACTTAGCCTCTGATTCTATCTTTGAAACGTGTAGATGTAGTGTTGTTGATCCAAGGGCCGTCGAGGCTTGATCTTGGACGAACAGTTGATGGATGATGAACACCTTCCTCAAGGGCCGTCGGGGCTTGATCTTGAATGGGTGGAAGTTCTTCAAGGGGCGTTGGGGCTTGATCTTGAAGGAGGATTTCACGAAGAACGAAGAGGGCTTTCTTGATCCTTCGGGATTTGCTTGAGAGCTTCAAAGTTTCGAGGCTTCAAGGCTTTAGTGTGGTGTGAATTCTCTTCCAATTTGGGAGTAGAGAAAGTGTGTGTAAAAATCCTCCCCCTGATCCTTTGATGGAGAGGCCTATTTATAGGCTTTGAGAATGAATCACCACCATCCATTTGTTTTGGTGGATGTTGTAGGTGAATTGGTGGATTGTTGTAGGTGAATTTGGGTGGAGGTTGTAGGTGAATTTGGATGGATTGTTGTAGGTGAATTTGGGTGGAGGTTGTAGGTGAATTTGGATGGATTGTTGTAGGTGAATTTGGGTGGATTGTTGTAGGTGAATTTGGGTGTATGTTGTAGGTGAATTTGGATGGATTGTTGTAGGTGAATTTGGATGGATGTTGGTTGTAATTTTAACACAATGGTCAACATTTATTTCACTAACATTTCAATGTTTACAAATGCAATCTCAATGCAATGGCTAACATTTATGCCACCGAAATTTCAATGTCTACAGCAGGCTTACGTGACTGTTTCTTCAAATACATGATCAACGCCAACACTTGGAAGACTTACTCTGAGGTGATGGCACAAGCTTACAACCATGCCTCCGCCGAGGCAAGGACATATCAAGGGAAACCCCCTACAGTCACCCCTTATCAGCAAGTAGGGAGTGGATGCCAGATTCAATCAAATGAGAAGACCTCAACCTTCCAAACGGTATCAGCACACCCTCATGCCTCATTTAATGCTTCGCCAAGTCAGCAGACATATCAATCCCAGGGCAAAAGGAAAGATTTTCATCCTCACCAATCTCATTTTAATAAAAAGAATAAGGGGCACTATCGCGATAACTCAGGATATCGTCACAATAACGCCCGTCCCCAGGCAGTCAATGCAATGGACCAATCACGTGCCAAGACAGGCCCTACCCCGAGGTATGAGACATACACACCTTTGAACGCTACATGCGCGTCCATCTACCCCAGTATAGCTCACCTGATACCAAAGCCAAAGCCAAGACAGCCAGATTACAAGTCCACGAAGAACACGGGCGTGTTTTGTTGCTACCACGAGTATAATGGCCATGATGGCGAGAAGTGCATCATCCTCCGTGATCATATTGAAGCTTTGGCACGTGACGGAAAAATTGATCAGTTCCTCCTTCACCCTCCAAGGGATAATCGTAACCAACGCCAGGTGAATGTGATATATTCCATAAGCGGCAGCACACCCATGTCTGAATCTTCCAATAGGGCCATGAAAAACAGTGAACGAACTTTAAGATCTGGCCATCAAGTGTTTCACGTGGAAGACATCAGGGGAGGCAAGTATCAAAAGCCTAACTGGGATCCAATATGTTTCTACCCTGAGGAAGAAAGAGGTATCATCTACCCTCACAACGACCCGCTGATTGTGGAGGCTCACATAGCAAATTTTGATGTGAAACGAATCCTGATAGACACAGGTGCTTCAGTCAATATCATGTTTGCTGAAGCTTTCAAAGCACTTAATGTAGCTGAACACTTGCTCGATCGCTCGATTTCTCCTCTGATAAGCTTCTCTGGCGATATCGTACAGCCTTTAGGGAGTATACACTTACCCCTCACCATTGGTACAGGCCCCTACACAGCTACTATTACCACTAACTTCCTAGTGGTCAATTGCCCGACGGCATACAATGTCATCTTTGGGCGCACAGGCATCAATGACCTCAAAGCCATGGTATCCACACATATGTTGTTGATGAAGTTTCCAACCCCTTTCGGCAATGGATACATCAGGGGAGATCAACTTAGTGCTCGATCATGTTACAACACTTCAGTTAAGCAACAACACCTGCATGTCCCCAAGGAGACCCTCTCTATACATAACCAGGTAGTAAAGACCAGTCCAAATGAAGCTAACTCGGATCTTTATGATGGCAACAGTCAACCCGACGACCCTCGAGATGACTCCTTCACCCAGCAAGCACAACCCGCTGAAGAGTTAGAGAATGTCTCTATCTCCAAAGACCATCCAGATCGCATGGTGAAGATTGGCACCACTTTGTCACCACCCCTTCGGTTGTCGCTGATCTTATTTTTACAAGAGAACGCCGAGGTCTTCGCTTGGTCATATAAAGATATGCCGGGCATCTCTCCCGATATCATCTGTCACCACTTGAGTATTGATCCCAAGACCAAACCAGTAAAACATAAGCGAAGATCTTATGATGTTGAGCGATACGAGGCGATGAAAGCAGAAGTTGAAAAACTCAAGGACATAAGCTTCATCCGTGAAGTCAATTACCCAACATGGGTAGCAAATGTTGTCCTTGTTAAGAAAAACCCGACCAAGGAAAGTCTCCTGCTTCAAAAGATCTTGTGGAGAATGTATGTCGACTACACCGACCTAAACAAAGGATGCCCGAAGGATAGTTTCCCTCTTCCTCTCATTGATAGACTTATAGACTCTACGACAGGGTGTGAGCTCTTGAGCTTCATGGACGCTTATTCAGGATACAACCAAATCCTCATGAACCCCTCAGACCAAGAACACACGGCTTTCACTACTGACAGGGGACTATATTGCTATAAAGTCATGCCTTTCGGCCTAAAGAATGCAGGAGCAACTTATCAGAGACTGGTCAATTCAATGTTCGCCGAACAGATTGGGAAGAACATGGAAGTTTACGTTGATGATATGCTAGTCAAGAGTAAACATGCTAACCAACACATCACCAACCTATCTGAAACTTTCACCATTCTAAAGAGGTATCGAATGAGGTTGAACCCCAATAAATGTGCCTTCGGCGTGGGTTCTGGCAAATTCTTAGGCTTCATGATTAGCCAACGAGGTATTGAAGCTAACCCCAAAAAGATCAAAGCAATCCTCGACATGAAAGAGCCGGTAACTTCAAAAGATATCCAAAGCCTTACTGGCAAGGTGGCAGCCTTAACCAGATTCATCTCTAAGGCCACAGACAGATGTGCTCATTTCTTCAAAGCACTCAAGGGAAATAAAAAGTACATTACATGGACGAAGGAATGTGCCAAGGCATTCAGGAACCTCAAAGAGTACATGAGTAAAGCCCCTCTACTCTCCAAACCAGAAGTTGGTGACACTCTCATTATCTATCTATCGGTTTCGGCTTCAGCAGTCAGTTCTGTTCTTATTCGAAAGGACAGTGGGGTTGAAAGACCCGTCTACTACGCTAACAAGGCCCTACAAGATGCAGAGACGCGATACTCTAACATTGAGAAATTAGCTCTAGCATTGGTCATATCTGCACGAAAACTTCGCCCTTATTTCCAAGCACACGCTATCATCGTGCTTACCAATCACCCTCTTCGACAGATACTCCAGAGTCCTGACACGTCTGGGCGAATGATCAAATGGGCGATAGCATTGGGTGAGTTTGACATCTCCTACCAACCAAAACTAGCCGAAAAAGGTCAAGCAGTAGCAGATTTCATCGCCGACTTCACATATCCTGTTGACATTGCTTCTACACCTGAAGCAGTAGCTTTATTACCATCGGAAGCTCAGAAGATAGAATCAACAACCCCAGCATGGAGTCTGTATGTTGATGGCTCATCCAACCAATAGGGCTGCGGAGCAGGATTAGTCCTCACTACCCCCGACAAAGTGGCGATGAAATACGCTATTTGTTTCAAATTCAAGGCATCGAACAACGAGGCTGAATACGAAGCCCTTCTAGCAGGCTTACGTTTGGCCAAGCACCTCGGGGTTAAACGAATTGATATCTTTAGTGACTCCCAATTAGTGGTCAACCAAGTCACGAACAACTTTGATGCTAAGGATAGCTCCATGGCAGCATATCTTGCGCAAACGCGACTTTTGCTCAAGCACTTCCACTACCAGATCACCCAAGTTCCTCGAGCGGCAAACAGTCATGCAGACGCTTTGGCTCGCCTCACCTCGGCAGTGGAAGACAAGATTGGGAGAAAAATTCATGTCGAATTGTTGGCAGCACCAAGCACCATGGTCATGGAAGTGTGCAATTTACAACAATGAGTTAGTTGGATCACCCCAATTTATAAATTCCTTGCTCATGGCACCCTCCCTATTGACAAAGTCCAAGCTAAACAAATTCGATACAAGTCTGCCCGCTACCTGATCATTAATGACCAACTTTACAAGCGCGGTTTTACCCTGCCATACCTAAGATGCCTTACACATGCGAAAGCGGAAATTGTCCTTCGGGAAATACATGAAGGAGTCTGCGGAGATCATGCTGGGTCTCGATCTCTAGCACACAAGGCTTTTCGCCAAGGATACTATTGGCCAACACTCCACCAAGATGCCATCAGAATATCTCGCTCATGTGATAAGTGTCAACGCTACGCAACTATCCCTCACTCCCCTACCGAGCCGCTCACTCCTATGATCAGCCCTTGGCCCTTCGCCCAATGGGGACTTGATTTGATCGGCCCAATGCCTGTAGGGAAAGGCAAGGTCCGCTATGCAATCGTTGCAGTTGACTACTTCACAAAATGGGCTGAAGTAGAACCCTTGGCAACCATTATTGAGGGAAAAATATAAGACTTCGTATGGAAGAACATCCTCTGCAGATTCGGCATTCCCAATGCGATAGTCACGGACAATGGGCGGCAGTTCGACAACAAGAAGTTCAAGATGTTCTGCTCTAAGTTCAACATCAACTTATGTTTTGCCTCTCCAGCCCATCCCCAGTTTAATGGACAAGTCGAGGCCGTTAACAAAATAATCAAGCGCACTCTGAAAACTAGCTTGGACAAAGCTAAAGGTTGTTGGCCAGAATTCGTACCCCAAGTTCTTTGGTCATACCGCACTTCATATCGAACTTCCACAGGAGAAACTCCATTCTCACTTACTTTTGGTACAGAAGCAGTTGTCCCGGTTGAGCTTGAGCAAGCAACATACCGGATCCAGAACTACATGCAGAGTGAGAACGACAAACAAGTCACCCTCAACCTGGATCTAGTCGAGGAACACAGAAATCAGGCTCACCTGAGGAATGTCGCCTACAAGCAGCACATTTCCAACTACTATGACTCAAGGGTCAAACCTCGCTCTTTCAAAGTGGGAGACTGGGTACTGAAGAAAAGATTACTATGTGATAGAGTCCCGAGTGAAGGAACACTCAGTCCTAACTGGGATGGACCATTCGAGGTCGTCGGCATCAGCCGCCCTGACTCCTACAAGCTCAGAAGCTCCGACGGTAAGACCCTTGGCCATCCATGGAATGCTGACCACTTGAAGTACTATTACAAATAGACTCACATTGTACAAGTGTTAAGCTACAACCGTTCGGCATCCTATGTAACAAAGATCATTTGGTATGAATTCAATAAAGAGGTGATTTAGCCAACTCGGCCCTAAACTCTTTTACATTCTGAGCAATGAAACACTCAAGTGTTGAAGCTTCAATGCAAATGTTTCCAATACAAAACAAAATCTAAGTATGTGTCAACAAGACTATACAAAGGATCTACGTCATACATGCCAACACATTCATACATAAACATCATACATTCCAACACATCCATACATAACCCAACTGTGCTTCGAAAGGGTTCAACACACTTTGTGTCATTTGACATTTGCCACAATGTGCCTCGACACCTTGCCCTTATTCTCACCAACTAGGTGATGAAGGAACTCACCTTCGTGCCACCAACTAGGTGATGAAATGTACAACCCGTACTCTAATATTATTTGGAAACTTGCCACCCTTATCACCAATCAGGTGAAGAAGGAACTCATCTTCATGCCACCAACCAGGTGATGAAATGTACAATGCGTACTCTTCTTCATGCCACCAACCAGGTGATGAAATGTACAATGCGTACTCTTCTTCATGTCACCAACCAGGTGATGAAATGTGATGAAATGTGATTAAGGAATTCACATTCGTACCACCAACCAAGTGATGAAAGCAACCCACCATTCATTCCACTAACCAGAAGACGAGTGGTACAACTTGTACATGTGAACTCCTAGCATTCACAAATAATCAAAAACCCTCAAGCTTTACAACTCAACTAGGGGAGCACTTATGCCTAACAAGAGCTATAGTCACCAACAAAGTCTTATTGCAAGCCAACAATGGCTTCAGTGCATGGTATACGAAGATCAAACTCTTCATTCCTCTTGCATCTGCTTCAGACATTTCTCCTCTGTAACAATGTAAACACTACAACTCATAGAAAGCTTCACACGCTCTTGATCAAGATTGTTCGAAGCAAATTCAATTTATATGTTTCATCCAAACCTTTGATTACTACAAGATGTGGCTTGCATCACAATCTCTCGCTCAGCAGTGTGGAAGCAAAATTTGTATACGTTGTCTCTCCCACATTTTCAAATTTCTAGTTTTCCCAAAAAAAAAAAAAAAAAAAGGCAGGGGGAACACAAAAGCTTCATCAATGGAGGACAAATATCAATCTCAAAAGCTTCGCATTATGTTCATCAAGATAGTGCGAAGCACAATCAATTTATGGTGCCAACAAAAGCTTCATCAATGGAGGACAAATATCAATCTCTAAAGCTTCGCACTATATTCATCAAGATAGTGCGAAGCATAATCAATTTCTGGTGCCAACAAAGGCTTCATCAATGGAGGACAAATATCAATCTCTAAAGCTTCGCACTATGTTCATCAAGATAGTGCGAACCACAATCAATTCATGATGCCAACCAAAGCTTCACCTATAAAGCTTCAACACCAAAGCTTCACCTATCAATCTTCAACCCCAAAGCTTCACCTACAATACAAAATTTCAACACCAAAACATATAAAAGCTTCACACACTCTTCATCAAGATAGTGTGAAGCAAAATCAATTCATGGTGCCCAACAAAGCTTCAACCTCAAAGCTTCACCTACAAAGCTTCAACACCAAAGCTTCACTTACAAAGCTTTAAAAAAAAAAAAAATATATATATATATATATATATATATATTATTTTTAATTTTTATTTTTTCGGAAATTCGAAAATTCAAAAATCAGAAAATTTGAAAATTCGAAAAAAAAAAATTCGAAAAAAAAATATAAAAAATAAATTCCAAAATAACAAATACAAAAAAAAAAAAAAAAAAAATTGCCTAGGCCTCCTCTTCTTTGGGCTTAACAACTTTCATCACAAATATATATGAAGAAGGAGTTTTGGGCAACCACTTAGAAAGGAAATGCCTCATTCGTCAACTCCATCGACCAGAGACTTGGGGGACTCCCACCATATGCTACTGCACCTTGATACTCGGAAGTCTCACAACCACTCAGTGACTTGGATTTTTCAAGTCTCCAACCGAGAAGTTTTCCTCACTCAGGAAATTAAGGGAACACTATCTCAAACTACATGCTTCACTCACAAAGCTTCAACAATACAAGTTTCGACAAAAGAAAAAATTCAGAGAACTTTCTGAAGAAGGCTTTGGTGTATTTAACACAATACGTTGAAATGAAGCAAAATTTATTTATTAATATTTCCGATAAGCTACAAATATGTACATATACATGAGTCAAAATAAACAAACAAGAGTGAGCCTTCACAAAGGTTGCTTAGGAAAAGTCTCAGCAGTCAGTAGAGCCCCAAAAAGAGAAAGCACCGGAGGGTGGTTATCCGGAGCCTCAGTACTGGACAGAACCCCAGAAGGAGGAGGCATCGGAGGTTGATCATTTGGAGCTTCATTACGCGGTACAGCCCCAGAAGACGACGGCAATAAATGCCTTTGGAACAAACCCACAAACCGCTGATGATCAAGTAAAACTTGACCATCAGATTCCTTCATCTGGTCAAGCTTCCTCTTCATGTTTGTAGCATAGTCATGTGCAAGCCGGTGCAACTGTTTATTCTCATGCTTGAGCTCTCTAATCTCCTGTTTGAGACTCATCACTTCCGCAGCCAATGATTCAACTTGGCGGGTTCTAGCAAATAGGCGTTGGGCCATATTAGACACAGAACCTGCACACTGAACACTAAGAGCCAGAGAGTCCTTAACAGCCAACTTATCAGACCGTTTAGAAAGTAGTCTGTTATCTTTGGGAGTGAGAAGGTTCCTGGCCACCACCGCAGCGGTCATATCATTCTTCATCACAGAATCCCCAACGGTAAGAGGACCAGTAAGGGATATGAAGGATGGGCGCCATATGTTGTATGGAGAAGGCATGGCTGCCTCTTCAGCAAGGTTCAAATCAAAACGACGGTCAGAGGGGCCAGACATTTTCAAAGGTGTTGAAGAGAGAAGAGGTCAGACAAATTAAGATCTTAGAAGTGCAAGAATGGAGCTTCTACTAGTGGAGATTCAAGTGTGATGTGGAACTTAATGCCAGCCTCTATAAAAATCTGCACTCGACGAAGCTTCAGAAATCGAAGAGGCGTTTGCTTTCTCAAAAGCTGGGCTGCTCAAAGACCACGAGGGCCGATCTCAGAAATCGAAGAGGCGCTTGCTTTCTCAAAAGCTGGGCTGCTCAGAGATCACGAGGGCTGATCTCAGAAATCGAAGAAGCACCTGCTTTTTCAGCCTCGTCAGCACCTGTCACATGCACACTCAGTTTTGCGGAAATTACAGGCAATCTGTCGAAGATTTCTGGTGAAGTAGAAAGCACGTGAATCTTACTGTTCAATCACCACTCTCCACATGCACCATCAACTCCTCGGGTACCACATATAATTTTGCCAAAGATCTCTGACAAAGTTTAGGCACGAGAATTTCGAAGTTCTAGCTACCCTACTATTACCCACAAGGTTAAAGGAACAACACCACTGCTTGACAACTGGAAAGTCCCTATGTGGGTCGACCTTCGTGTTCCGTGGAAAGACAGACTGGCAAGAACGTCCAACCTTTACTCACATTCGAGAAAAGACTCCCAACATAATTACTTTCTCAAAAACCGAAACGGCGCTGCTCTCCGAATCTCGAGGGCCAGACTCCCAACGGGATTATTTTCTTGAAAACCGAATAGGCACAGCTCTCAGAACTTCGAGAACCAGATCTCCTTAGATAAAACTCGTCTGTAATCTTCACACGCAACATCAGCTTTCCAGATACCACACACTACTTTTTCAAAGTGCTCTGACAAAGTTAAAACACGTGAAGCTGGCAGCTCCCACTGATGTGACCAAGAAGGGTAAAGGAATAGCATTACTACTTGCTATTGGGAAATCCCTATATACGTCGACCTCCCTCCTCTAAGGACAGGCAAACCTGCAAAAATGCTTAACTCTTTCTCGCATTCGAGAAGGCACCCTCAACATAACTTCTCGAAATACTCAGCTTTATTTCCCCCCGATAATACCTCAGCAAATAAGCCACACCAAGAACAAGAGTATCTCATATCATCAAGGTTGAAAGCAAGAGTATCTCATATCATGCTTTCTCCTTGTCCTTGTCTTTGTCCTTGTCCACACCTGCAGGACAAGGAGAAAGAGAGCAGTCAGTCGGAACCTGAAATCAAACCTCCAATCTGGAACTGACTGCCTGAGACCTTTGCCTGGTTGCTTACTCAACATTGCTCTCGAGTACTCATCCTCAACTGCTGTCAAGGTCACGAATTCCACCGACAAATACCTCATGACAGTTGATCAGATATTGGCTCTTTACACTGAAGCTGCCAAGCGTGGATGAGTCACTAGGAATGAATGTTCTGAAGGACCATTTAAATGCAAATGGTACACACCACTTCTGCCAGGCAAAAGATTGAAGCAGAAGGTTCAACGATGAGCTAAAACAGATCGCTACAACACGAGAAGCTTCAACAACCTTTCACTAGCACCGCCGCCGAAGAGCAAAACCTCGCCATACCACATTCACTACTTTGTCAACAGCAAGAGTATCCCATATCATCAGGGTCGATCATACTCTAGATTTGATGGACTTGTTTTGACCCTCAAATTCTTGAGTCGGCCTTATACTCTGGAGGGAACCAGAAAACCCTCCAGTACAGTTCAAGAATAAGCCTGTGGAAAGTTACTTCTTCAAAAGCAAAAGTATCTCATATCATCTCTTATCCATTTGTTTTTCCTTATCCTGGCAGCTGAATGAGAGACAAGGAGAAGGAGAACAATCAACCGGAAGCCGAAATCGAACCTCCGATCCTGGGTTGCTTGCTTGGAAGCCTGACTGCTTACCTTGTCGGTCACCTCATTCGACAGATCTCCTAGCTCGGCGACTTAGGGGACTCCTACTATAGGGTTTGTATCTCACTTGACCAAGCCCGAAACTACAAGTAAGCTTCAAGTGAAATTGATACATTACCTTGTGCATCTCCACCGGTTAAGGGCACCACCCCTGAATGGAGGAAGCGTACTTCCAGAGAAGATGCCACATCTGCCTATGAGAAAGATAAGGCAAGTGAAGACGATACCACACCTCGGTACTTAGAAGTTTCGTGATTACTTAGCGGCTTGGATCTTGCAAGTCCCCAACCGAGGAGCTTCCCTCACTCGGGAACTTAGGGGAGCACTGTTTGTACCATACTTGACCAATCCCGAAACTACTGAGCATCGGTCAACGTTATACCGTCAAGGATCTAGAAGAGCTTCCCTTCAACCAGGAGGCCAATCACAACATGACACGTGTCAACATCAGAAACCAATCACAACATGACACGTGTCAATGTCAGAACAAAACTAGAAACTCTCTTCTATAAATAGGGGTCATACTCCCATAATAATCTCTAATGTCATTTTGTACTAAACTATTCACTATAACTCATAAAAGGAGAGCTTGAACCTATGTATTTGTGTAAACCCTTCACAATTAATGAGAACTCCTCTACTCCGTGGACGTAGCCAATCTGGGTGAACCACGTACATCTTGTGTTTGCTTCCCTGTCCCTATTCATTTACGTACTTATCTTCACTAGTGACCGAAGCAACCAAGCGAAGGTCGCAAACCTGACACTTTCTGTTGTACCAAAGTCTTCGCTGATTTTGTGCATCAACATGGTTCAAATTCTCTTTTGCGAGAATCAAATCTAAAATATTTCACTTACAAGTGAAAATAAATACCTTTCACCGTAGTACTAACTATTAAGTGGCTTTAAATGTAAAAAATAAAAACCAATTTTAGGAAGAGAAAATTGGAGCTTTTTTTTCTTTTAATTTTTTATTTTTTTAATCTAGTTGTCATTTTAATAGCTTTTCTAGTTAATTTGTCAAACGATATATTTTATTAGATTAAATGTTAGATTAGCCACCGACGAACGTCATTATGCAAGGGTTCAACACCTTTTCACCATTGTGGTAAAAGACCACTTGCAAAAATTGGAGCGTTTTGACTTGATTAGAGGTGTGGTCTCTAAACTAACTGAGATTTCTCCATGTGCTCGGAATATAAGCAGGCACATTATGTGTCATAGTATATAAGTGGAGAAATGTTTTTTTTCCAATCACCCCTTAACTTGTATTATGACATATGAGGTACCAACCCATTTTTCCAATACACTACAAAATTTCTCCTCTAGCAAAAACATGTGAGCACATGGAGCTTGCACCCACTTCCCACACGCAACAGTAGCTCATGGGTACCACAGATAACTTTGCCAAAGTTGAGACACGTGAAGCTTGCAACTCCCACTACATCGCTTTGACCAAGAAGGGTAAAAAAATAGCAAAGAAACAACACTAACAAAGTTTAGACACATAAATTTTGAAGGTCTAGCTACCATATTATTACCCACAAGGGTAAAGGAACAGTACCACTGCTGGATAATTAGAAAGTCCCTGTGTGTCAACCTCTGTGCTTCGTGGCAAGGTAGACTAGCAAACATGCCCAACCTTTACTCACATTCGAGAAAACACTCCCAACAAGATTGCTTGCTCCAAAATCGAAGAGACACCGTCCTCCGAATCTCGAGAGCCAGACTCCCAACATGACTACTTACTAAAAAATCGAAGAGAGGGTAAATGAGCAGTACCATTGTTGGATAATTGGAAAGTCCCTGTGTGTCAACCTCTGTGCTTCGTGGCAAGGTAGACTAGCAAACATGCCCAACCTTTACTCACATTCGAGAAAACACTCCCAACAAGATTGCTTGCTCCAAAATCGAAGAGGCACCGCCCTCCGAATCTCGAGAGCCAGACTCCCAACATGATTACTTTCTCAAAAATCAAAGAGACACCGCTCTCCGAATCTCGAGAGCCAGACCCTCAGCATGCTTGCTTTCTCAAAAATCGAAGAGGCATCGTTCTCCGAATCTCGAGAGCCAGATCCCCGATAGGATTGCTTGTTCGAAAACCGAAGAGGCACCACTTTCCCAACTTCAAGAGCCGGATCTCCTTGGATAAAGCTTGTCTGTAATCTTCACACGCAACATCAGCTTTCCAGATACCACAGACCACTTTTTCAAAGTGCTCTGACAGAGTTAAAACATGTGAAGCTGGCAGCTCCCACTACCGTGCTATGACCAAGCAGGGTAAAGGAATAGCATTACTACTTGTTGTTAGGGAGACTCCTATATATGTCGACCTCCATCCCCAACGGACAGGCAGACCTGCAAAAATGCTCAACCCTTCCTCATATCTGAGAGGGCACTCCCAACGAAGCCTTTCGAAATATTCAGCTTTCTTTCCCCCCGATAATACCTCTACAAACAAGCTATACTAGAGCAAGAATATCTCATATCATCAGGGTTAAAAGCAAGAGTATCCCATATCATGCTTTTTTCCTGTCTTTTCCTTTGGCCTTGTTCTTACCTGCAAGACAAAGAGAAAGAGAGCAATCAGTCAGCACTTGGAATCAAGCTTCCAGCCAGGAACTGACTGTCGGGAACCCCTTACTTGATTACTTACCTGACATTGCTCTCGAGTACTTATCTTCAACATCTTATGCTTCCAGGAAAGATACCGCATCTGCCTGAGGAACAGAGAGGGCAAGTGAGAAGGATACAAAGAAGCATGTGGAGACAAGCGTAACAGCACACGTGCCGATACATCCACTACTCTGTCAAAAGCAAAAGTATCCCATATCAGCAGGGTCGAACGTACTCTAGATTTGATGGACTTGTTTTGACCCTCAAATTCTTCAGTCGGCCTTATACTCAGGAGGAAACCAGAAAACCCTCTAACTCAGTTCAAGAATAAGCCTGTGGAAAGTTACTTCTTCAAAAGCAAAAGTATCCCATATCATCTCTTCTCATTTTTCTTCTCTTTATCCTTCATGCTGCCTGCAAGATAGGGAGAATGTGAACAATCAGCCGGAGCTCTAATTGCTTACCTTGTCTGTCACCTCTTTCAGCAGATCCCCTAACTCGGCGACTTGGGGGAGTCCTACTACATGGTTTGTATTGCGCTTGACCAAGCCTGAAACTACAAGTAAGCTTCAAGTGAAATTGATACATTACCTTGTGCATCTCCACCAGTTAAAGATACCACCCCTGGATGGAGGAAGAGTACTTCCAGAGAAGATGCCACATCTACCTATGAGACAGATAAGGCAAGTCAAGACGATACCATACTCCGATACTTAGAAGTTTCGTGATTACGAGATCATTCTCCCACAATATTTTCTAATGTCATTTGTACTAAATCATTCACTTGTACTCACTAAAGGAGAGCTTGAACCTATGTACTTGTGTAAACCCTTCACAATTAATGAGAACTCCTCTATTCCGTTGACGTAGCCAATCTGGGTGAACCACTTACATCTTGTGTTTGCTTTCCTATCTCTATCCATTTATATACTTATCCACACTAATGACCGGAGCAATCTAGCGAAGATCACAAAAAGCGACCGTTTTCGCTACCTAGGATCTATCTTGCAAGAGCACGGAGAATTAGATGGAGATCTCAACCATAGAATACAAGCTGGATGGATGAAGTGTAAGAGTGCATCCGGCATGTTATGTGACCGTCGTAGGTCACTGAAGCTCAAGGGAAAATTTTATAGGACGGCAATAAGGCCAGCGATGTTGTATGGCACAGAATGTTGGGCGGTGAAGCATCAACACGTACACAAAATGGGTGTAGCGGAGATGAGGATGCTTCGTGGGATGTGTGGGCACACGAGAAATGATAAGATTGGGAATGAGGATATCCGAGGTAAAGTAGGAGTAGCCGAAATTGAAGGAAATATGAGAGAAAATCGGTTCCGATGATTTGGACATGTGCAAAGAAGGCCTACTGACGCTCCGGTTCGAAAATGTGACTACGGGACAGAGGTTCAGGGCCGAAGGGGTAGAGGAAGACCTATGAAAACTTTGGAAGAGACTCTAAGAAAAGACTTAGAGTACTTGGATCTAACGGAGGACATGACACAAAACCAAGCGCAATGGCGTTCTAGGATTCATATAGCCGACCCCACTTAGTGGGAAAAGGCTTTGTTGTTGTTGTTGTAGCAAAAACATGTGAGTACCGGTCCTCTTTTCACAACATAAAACAATGGTCCTTTTAGGTGACAATGTAAAAACTTCCGTCTGGTTGAAAGTTCTAATGTTGTTTACGCAAAGAATTTGAAAGCCTCGATATCATTACTCCACGTTATAAAAAATTCATGAACCAAAGCTTTAATTAGGTCAAAGTCTCGATACCATTACTCCAATTTCCTTTTCTCGGAATATGAAATAGTAGAAATTCGGAAAAATTAAAGAACAAAATCATTAATATATGCCTGAAAATTTACATTACACGACAATATCGTCTTGACAAAGTACTAGGTTGGAGCTTTTTGTTACACATCTAAATTCTCTCCAATTATATAGAGAGAAAACCCTATTGTAGTAGCAGCTACGATGTACAACCTTTTGTGGTTGGGTATTTGAGTAATCAAATGAACTATGTTTGTTTCCCTATCATCAAACTTTCTTTTCTTATTAGGATGCAACCAAGCTTCTCAGATTCATTCGTATAAAAACTGCGAATCTGAATCGCTCGGTTGTGGAAAATAATAAATGGATCTAATCGCACCTACGAAGGAGAAAATAAATAGCAGATTTAAACTTCCAGCTTAATACCCAATAAAGCATTACCATCGTCGGGACACAAGGACGACTCCAAGCCCTTCAAAATGTGAACCTGCATCACAAGGAAATGCAACGCATAAGTTCTGAACTTCACAATATTTTTCGATCCAGAACTTCGCAAACACAAAACTATAACATAAAAATGAGCAGTGCTTTTCACACTATCGTTTTCTCCTACTGCACCCTTCCTTTAAGTCTCTTGATTCTCCTTTGGTTTATATTTAATCCAAATATTAGTTTATAGGGAGAGTGCAGGGGCGTAGAATAACAAAAGACAGAAATAAGCAACTAATGAAGAATCTTACTAACCACTTCTGGCTTTTCAAGAGAATCCTTTTAACCGCTTCTGGCTTTTCAAATTGCAAAAGTTGCAAGAAGCGCATGCAGTACAGCCCAATATAATATAATGCCAAGCCGTAACACAGGTTTCCGCATTAGAGTCCGATCACAAGTTACCCTGAAAGGTTGCGTACAAGACGATTTAGTTCTCACAAAATCTAGGTAAGTTTTAGATTGAAATATTACCCAGAAAAGAAAACAAGGACTGGATATGCTTACCAAAGGCCATCAACCATGTTAGCCACGGGTCTAGTAAATCTTGGAACAATTCTTGAAGTCGTGAGTGACTTGAAACCATGAACTACAGCCGAAGAAAACAAATGTTAAACCAGCAAGAAATGCCTTCAGTGACCATCTGACTTGGTATTGAAGGGCAAAGACCAGTAAAAGATGGCAGCAATTATATCAGCATAGGATTACCTTTATCATCCTCTTCATCTTCCAACCTACTACTGCTCCCAGAATCCATATCTATGGCAATTGCAACTTGGTCATTATTGCCCTTGCGCAAACTACGGACTTGAGGTGCAATGGAGGTCCCAGCTTTCGCCCAGTTGTTTTTCTATTAAAAAAATCCACAAAATAAAGTTTTTAATGACATTACAATACTCTGACAAAGGGAGAGAGAATGTAAGGTGGTTAATAAATAAATAAATAAACAAACATATAAACATCTCACCGCAGGCTCGACCTCAACAATTTCAGAGGTGCTGTTAGTTCCCCGACCAGAATCTTCCACACTGTCAAGCAAATTTAGCCGTGATTCCTTCTCATGTAAAGACTTCTCAAGAGTTTCTCCTTTGCGTGTTAATTCTTCTACCTTACTCCTTTCTGCTTGCAACAGTGTATCCTTGCTTTGAGCCACAGTTCGTAGATCCCCCAATTCTGAAATAACAGAATCAATCTTTTTCTTGAATATTTCCTTGTAGTCAGAAACTTGATCACTGTTCTGATCCCCATTGTGCAGCCCAACCCGAGCAATATTCATGTCAAACCATGTTAATAACTCATGGATCTCTTCTGAACTTCTCTTGTTGCTGGTTTGTGATGCAACAAGAACATCATTCGTGCACCTAGTGACCTCTTGCCTTAAGAAGGATATCTCATCATCCCGTTCTTGCAACTGTGATTGGAGCTTTTCCACCTCACCAAGGAGGCTTGCAGACAGATGATGTAGTTCATCAAACTTACTCACAGTGATGGAAAGCCTTTTCATAACCTTCCCGCGGGAAGTTTCAAGGTTCTCCAAATCTAAGTTCTTTTGTTCCACAACCTTTTCCAGTTCCTTAATCCTGGAAGTGCGACCTTGCATCTGCACCTCCTCCTCATCAAGTGCTTGCATTAGGTCCTCAATTTCTGCAATCACAAACAATTTTGATAATTGGTGATTATTTAATATAACCATTTCAAATTTCAATCAAATATAAAAACTATAGTAGACTCTAACTGACCTTGATCTTTAGCAGCAATCACATCAGTCAGTGATCTGACCCTCTCTTGTAACTCGGTAGAAGTAGCACGGCCATCTTCTAATTCATTCACTCTCTGCTCCAATAAGTTACGTTCACCCTTCATCACTTCTATCCGTTTCTCCAAATCATGCACCAAAGATTTTGAAGATTGAAGATCTGTTGAGTAACTTGTTGCACCTGCTTCAGCTTGCTTGATTTGACTTACAAGCTCCATGCAAATCCTTTCCTTTTGAATGTCCTTCTCCTGAAGCTCTTTCTGCAACTTTGAAATGGTAATCTTCAACTCCTTTTGGCTACCTTCCACAATTTCCATTGTCAGAGAACCAAAATCACTCACAGTTGACAATAGCCTGTCTGTCACACTCCTGACACATTCCTCAGAGCGAAACTGGTCTTCTCCACTAAATGAAAGTCCATCCTCAGAATAATTTGCTAATTTCAATCTCATCCCTTGTTCTCCAGCAGACCAACCATTTCCAACCAATTCAGCTTTTCTTCTGTCCATTTCCATAACTGAACCAGTGCATGCTTCAAAAAGCAAGGCAATATTTCGGCGCAAGAAAAGAAGCTCATTGTCCTTTTCCTTTTCAACTCTTTCCACATGCAACAAGTCTCTCTTCAAGGCTTCAAATGACTCATTTTTGGAAGTTAATTCTCCACGAACAATTGCCATTGATTTAGATACACTGCTAGCTTTTTCATGTAATGAAATTGAGTGTTCATCTAATTTTTCTTTAAGCACACCAATCTCCATCACGAGTTCTTGCAGATAATGCCTTACGTAAGTAAAGATTTCAATTATAAAACTGTCATCAAATTGGCCATGCATGTTGGAGTCTGACCAAGAATTTGTAGAAATAAAGTTCTCCTGAACAGGGAAGCCAAAATCAGAAGATGAGAAAAAAATGCACGAAACTTGATAAAAAAATAAAGATAATAAGAGAGAAGAATGCTTCACATCAAATTTAAAGACTCTAATTGTCATTCAACATATAACAGTATAAGAATAAACAATTATGATATGAGAATAATAGTCATTAGTGATGATGATGATATTAACAGTAATGGTAATGACAAGACTAACTATAATCCAAAATTTGGATACCAAGTGATGTGACCGTATTTATCTTCATTCTTAATCCCACATACCGTCATATGAGTCCCAATTACTTTTAGCGAAGATAATGGCATTCCATCTGTCGCATCACTTGCTATCCAAAAAGTTGGAATTTATAAATAAAGCAGACCTATAAATATAGACGAGAGAGAAGTACATATACATGAAACAATTCTTCAATAATCATTTCTCACTTAAGAGGTTTCATTTCTAGTTTAACCAGCTTACTACAGTCAACAAAGCATACATTTTCCAAGCAAAACCACTGCACTCGTCTGACTTTAAATGAAGGTTATTTGAATTTTCGGGCATAGGGAAGGTACAACAGAATTCAAACAAAGGCATACAAAACAAAGGACCTATAATTGGTAGAAAATGGCCTTTGACAAGCCATATGGAATAATACGAATATTTAAATACGGGCATATAAAACTGGAACAAATAATCAAGTGTGTGCACATAAAAAGGTACCTTGTCTGATTTGCTTGTGATGAATCCACTGCTTGTAGTGAAAGGGGGCACATCAACCACATCAGTAGCACTGCTTGATTTGAGGCAGGAATCAATACCAGTCTCCAGGTTGTGCAAAAATACCAAGTCCTGGTGAAAAATACCAGCCACTAAACTACTAACATCATGAAACCCCTTCCTAAGTTGATCTACACCAGACTTTAGTCCTGAAAATTCAGAAAATTGGTGTTTTCTTTCCTCAGAGTGAGCAGTAGAAACCATTTCAAGACGTGAAAGAGCTTCAAGCTTGGCGGCCTCTGCAAGATCCCTTTCCTTGGAGATTAGAGCAAGTTCACTCGCAGATTTTGCTAGTTCTTCCTGGAGACCATCATTTATCTCTTGAACCTCATTCAGTTCTGCAAGGAGTAGGTCTGATGCTCTTTTTGATTTCCTCGCTTCTTGTTCTGAAGAAGCCATATTCGCACGCAAATCACAGCACATTTTCCCGATTTGTTCTAACTTAACAACTGGATCACCAGAATTATCATCCTCTGCAACATCAATGTTTCCTAGAATATTTATGATTAAGCTCAAAGTATTTCCTTTCTCCTGCAAATTGTTCTCAGCTTCTTTCAAACAATTCCGCAAGAATAAACTCTCAGACTCTAGGGCTTCTACCCTCCCTGGATAAGCAGACAAATCCCTGAACTTTTGTTCATATTCTGCAAGTTTACCTTCGCCTATCTTGGTCTCAGATCTCAAGCATTCCACCTCAGAATTGATCTCATCAATATTTTGTTTCAGACTGTCACGCTGTTGTACCAATTGCTTTCCTTTTCTAACTGCAATGTTTAACTTCTCTCTAACAGAAGCTGACTTCTGCTCCTCCTGATTAAGAAGCCCTTGCAACTCATTCACTTTTTTATCTAGTACTTCTAACTCACAAGCCAAAGACCGTTGCTTCTCCACATATCCATCTCTCTCCTCCTTCACATCCAAAATTTCACGTTGAACCTCCTCCAACTCTTTCTTCAAAGCAACTGTATCTGATTCAGCAGTATCAGGTGTACTTGCGCTTCTCGCTTCAACAACCATTGCTTCAGAATTTTCAGTATGAATACCATCGGCTGCAACCCCAAACACTGGTTTTTCTGAGGAAAGAGTTGCATAATTCTCTAAAAGCTTATTCAGTAACCCTTCGAAGCACTCAATGCTGCTTTCACCAGAATACTCTGAATTTGTTCCAGGATCCTGTAATGCATCAGTAACCAGACCCTGCAATCTTCTTATGTCATCTTCTAAGCTGAGAATTTGCTTCTCAATCCCACGCAGCTTGGCTACATTCTCCTGCAAATCAGAAACTTCCTCCTGCAGTTTTTCATTCTCAAGCTCAAACCCAGCTGCCTTGGCTGAAAGTTTATCATGATCATTGATCAGAAGCTCCAATCTTTGAGAAAGATTATTTCTCTCATCAATAAATGTTTGAAGGTCTTCCTCAAGGTCAGATGTTCTCCTTCTTGAGTCTTCCAAATCAGCAGTCAGCGTTACACAATGGCTCTCAAGGTTAACAACCTGCTGCTGGAGAGACATATTATCACCCTGCACCTCCGAAAGTTCTTTTCTTAACCACTCAATCCTATCCTCCGGCTCCAAGGACCGCAGATGCGATGGCATATCAATCCTGTCTAAAAGTTCCTCCCATCTCTGGACTAAGTTGTTCCTTTCCATTAAAGATTGCTCTAACATTTCATTCTGTTCAGCCAACCCATAGAACTTACTTTGAAGTTCATCATATTTTCTTTTGAAATCATCACTGGCATCTGAACTTGGCTGTACATCATCTTTCCAGGAATCCATAACAACAAAACCAGCATCAGATGAACCTCCTCCAGCAGAACTCTTCTGATCTGAATCTGTCTGAGGAAAAGTATTACCAGTAACTGACCTGGCCAGCCAATCGATCTTTTCAATAATATCTCTCGAATGAAAATGCTCTGGCAGATCAAGGTCTTCTAAAATCTCTTCTATTCTCTGAAGGACAGAGTCTTTGAGAAGGAATGATTCTCTTAATGCAGTAGCAGAATTGCGAATGTATGAAAGCTCAGATTCCAGAGCTTCCACACGCTCACCAGCTTCTGAATATGCCTTGAGCTTTGTTTCAACCTCAAGAAGCCTGGAATCTTTCAATTGCAGCTCCTGTAAGAATCTTTCCAGTTCACTAGCTTTCTCTGCAAGGGACTGCTTGAGACCATCTCGCTGGACAATCAAGCCTTTCCCCTTGGAGACAGCAATGCTAAGCTTCTCTCTCAGGGAAGACACCCGCTGCTCCGATTGTTCAAGTTCATATAATTTCTCTTGTAACTCAGAACGAGCAACAAGAAGGGCTTCCTGAACCTGACGTAAACTTTCCCTGAGGACAATGGTTTCACTTTCAAGCTGAAAACACGAGGCATTTAACTGCTGTATTTCTTCCTGCATTGAAGTAGATTCCATCACCTTGGATTGAAAACCTTCTTTAGATAAGCCTACCTGAGCATCAGCATCCTTGTACTTCTGAACAAGACACGATACCAATGATTCCAAGCGTGAAGCAAGCATTTTATCTGCTTGAAACTCAGCATTTTCCACTTCTAGCACACCTTCAATATCTTCTATTAACTTCTGAATAGCACTTGAATCCAGGCATCTTTGTTTCAATTCCTCAAATTCTTCTGTTCTAACCATCAACTCTGAATTTAGCTTCTTGTTAACAGATTGGAGTTGCAGTCCCTCACTCAGAAAATTCTCCAGCTGTTCTATGATGGTTTCATAAATACTATAATCCAGAGGATGAGGAAGCTTTTCATTTTTCAGGTTCATCTCACTTTCATCTATAGACCCATGCAAAACTCTAAGAAGTTTGCTAAGGTTGCTGTACAACTTGTGCAGCATATCACTGGCCAATTCATTCTTTACATGGAGATCGTCACATTTCTCATTCACTTCTTTATGTAAAATACATATAGCCTCACGGTCTGTTTGAGAGCTTTTAAGTTTCTCCTTCAAATCTTCAATAACAGTGATGGCATCATAAACAGAAGCAACGAAATGACTTGTGTCCAAACAATCATGCGAAATTGGTGTAGTTGTGCTGAAACTCCCAATAGACTCACCAAGCTTTCCAATCGCTTCAACAACAGGAGCGAGAGTGGAATTCCAATGCTGCTCAAGTATCAAAACCCTCTCTGCCGCTTCCTTGTGAAAATTTTCTAACTGATCAGAGATCTGAGATACTATGTCATTTGAACTCAGATGTAAATCATGCAATCGACTCTGCAATTGATCAATTCTTGATTCATATCTATGTAGCTTTCTTCCAACTTCCAAGTTTTCAGCTTCGAGATTAGTAACTTGTAGTCTTAAGGACTCACAGAGAACCAAAAGCTCACTGTTCCTTGTTTCAATGCTGCCCCTATGTTGTTCTAAAGCTTCATATAGGACACAAAGCTCAATATTGGTAGCTTCCAATTTCTTGCTATGTTCCTCCAAGTCTTCATACTGATACTTCATCTCTCCGAATGTAGCATTAGCAGTTCTCCTACCATCTCGTTCCTCCTTGAGCAGTTCACTGGCATTTGCAGCATCCAGAAGCAACTGCTCAAATAATGCTCTCAAGTTTCCAGTTTGCTCTCTTACTGACGCAATTGAATCTGCTGGTGATTGATTGTCAGTTAGACCTCGTTCCTCCACATCATGTTCATCAAGGTGCACCTTTGACTCGAAGGCTTGAATCAGTTTTGAGACTGGAGGAGTGGAGACTTTATCACCTGACCTATTCAACAATTCTGAACGAGAGCAGATGCCTTCAATTTCCTGTACAAGTTTGTTCATCAGTTTCTCTGCCTCTTCCACGCGTCCCTTTAGTGCTACAAACCCAACGGAATCATCAAAAACTTCCCTCCCAAGATTCAGAACTGGTGAACCTCCACCGCCATCAGATGAAGGTTTTTCCACCATAATAAAGGAGCCTTCACTATCTTCCATCCCAGGAACTTGGTGATATTTTTCATTTTCAATTTCATGCCTCCTGCTCCGCACTTCTGAAAGTTCAACTTGATCCCCATCGTCCCCAGCTTGGGATGAAATTTTGATTCCACTGATATCAACCTCTTTCATCTTAGCTTTAAGTGTGTCCAGACTGCTAGTGAGAAAGATATTTTCTTCGGAGAGTTGTTCAAGGCGTGTTGTTGTTTCTTTCAGGTCAACCACAAACCTCATATGTTCTTCATGTTCGGCAGATAACCGCTCTTGAAGAGCAAGAATTTCGGAAGAAAATCTCTCAATCTCGTGGGCAGAATAATCCTTCTCCTCCTCGAGCTTCTTTCTCTCCTCTGTAACCAAAACAAGGTTTCCATTCAATTTTTCATTTTTTACCTGCAAATCCAATACTAAATTCTTACTGGCAGCCAATTCTATTGCTAGTTTCTCATTCTCATAGAAAAGATGATTCTTCTCTTCCTCGAGCTTCTTACTCTCCTCTGTAACCATAGAAAGGATTCCATTCAAGTTGCTATTTTCTACCTGCAAAGCCAATACTGTGTTCTTACTGTCAGCCACTTCTATAGCAAGTTTGGCATTCTCAGAGGAAAGATGCTCCTTCTCCTCCTCATACTTCTTTCTCTCTTCTGTTACAGAACTCAGACTCCCACTTAAGCTGGATATTTGATCCTGTAGAGCTTCCACAAAACTTTTTCCATCAACTAACTCTGCTGAAAGCTTCTCCTTCTCGTGAAGATAACAATCATTTTGCTCAACAAGTTTCTTTCTATCTTCATCTGACGAAGCAATACTCCCATTTAATTTCTCATTTTCCACCTGTAAAGCTGCCACCAAAGACTTGCAGTCAGCTAACTCAGCTGACAGGATCAACAAATCCTGCTTCAACCTTTCCAGGCTGCTAAGCGACTCAGTTGCTCTAGCAGAAAATTCTTCTACCTCTGCCCTCGCAGTTTGAAGTTGGTCTTCGAGCTCCTCCTTCCCACTAGCAACAGCCTGGAGTTCACTTCGGCACCCTGCAAGCTCTTCAGCAAGGCATTGGTTCTTCTCACGGACTTCATTTAGTGAAGCACGAAGAAGAGATGTTTCATCAAGTAACTGATCACGTTGGCAATCAAACTCCACTTGCATCTCAGACTGCTGCACAAGCTGCAAGTCACTGATATCTTTTGTCAAATGTATGAGAATCAATTCTTCTTTAAGTTGCTCAAACAATTCCAGAAATCCATGTTCTGGCACAATCAAATTGGTAGTCCCCTGAGATGCACTAGAAACTGATTCAACTGACTTAATAAGAACCCTGAACTCTTCTTCACTAAGCCTCCTAACTACTTCTGTGAGCTGTGAGAGACTGATTGAGCTGGCATCCGCAACAGGAGACGCAGTCCATCCTTTATCTGGAAGCACCATATTGGTTCCTAGAGGACTTTCAAGCCCACCCAATGGATGTTTCTGATGATGATCCTCCAGAAGGGCCCTATGTTCTTCCCCGCCTTGCCCAAAACCAGATCCAAATTGCACCTCGGACTTTTCTTCAAAATAAGAGCCTGGAACATCTTCTGTTTCCTGCCGGTCATCCATAGCAGCACTAACAACCAAAGATCCATCTGCCTCAGGTAGAGCTAAAGCAAATACTGAGAGTCCATCAGACATGGTTGCACCAGTTGACAGAGATGATTCATCTGCCTTGCCAATCCGTTCACCCATGGACAACTCGAGATCAGGGAAAGTTTCAGCAGTTCTATCAATCTCAGACAGAGCTATACTTCTATCTCCTGCAAGTTCCACTTCTCGATCAGATACTTCATCCACTTTATCAGTTTGCTCATCTATGGAAGGTGCTTGGCTCGAGAAACTTTCAACACTTCTATCAAGCTCAGATGAAGAAATCTTGTCATCTCCTTTACACCCCATTTCTGCTTCTTTACTACGATCACAATTTTTTGCATCCAAACCATCAGCTGCCTGCATTGCCCCTACCCAGCAACAAATGAGATTCTAATTATACATCAAACCCATCAGTTTTCCTAACCTGCTCAATTAATTTCCGGAAGAATCCCAAAGTAATAGAAAGTTAAATAACAAAAGGAGAAGGGCACAACCTACATCTGTTACCTGATCTTCCCTCTCCTGCACCAAGGATGTATTAATACTCTCTGGCGAAGGCAAAGGCTCCTCATCTCTACCCTTTGTTTGATCAGTATTATCAACTGAAATAGGTTGCATGGACACATCAACCGGCATAGACATATTGGCATCTTTGGCTAGCCCTCCGGAATCCATGACATGTGAAGTGTCCAATGAACTAACTCTTGCCTCCTCAGCATCAGTGACCACAGTACTCTCCCCCTCGTTCGTGGCGGAAAAGTTAACATCATGCTGACTGAATGCCACCTCCTGTGATTCTAACTCAGCATTTTTGTCAATCAAAGTTTCAACTGCATTTCCCTCATGTGTAATGGGAACTGCCGAGGGAGCAGCAGAAGCAACTTCAATGTCAGAAGCTGTAGAAATCTCCCCAGAATGTGACCCTGATGAGTTGATGTTTTCCAGATTAGCATCTACACGAGACTCAGTATCTCCTTCAGGGGCCTGAGTCAACGCTGTAGGTTTAGTTGCACTAGAGACTGCATCAGCATCAGCTTCATGCTTCTCTGATTTACTAGACTTCTTTGTGGATTTTCCACTTCCACTGCCTTTACCATCTTTTTTCTGGCGAAACTGTTGAAGCTGCCGGCAGAAATACAAGATTATATATTAAGTTCCCACAGCTCATTTGCACTCTCCAGTTGATTACTTAGACATTGAGGAACAGAGCAGAAAATAGAGTAGCAAACCTATAGGCACGTACCATACAAAAAAGTTTTCCAAGTAAAAGGATACAGCTCAGACAAGTTACATTTTATCAGGAACCAAAAATTAGGTCACAAGACACATTGTCCAGAGGTCAGTGTACCTTTTTTCGTCCGGCTGAGAGCAGATCGGTACGGCTCTTGTTCTTGTCCATCCGATTCCGATCCACTCCGTTCTTGCTCCCCACTGTGACTCCACGCCAATCACCACAGCAACGTCTCACTCACCATATAATCCTTCCTATAAACCATTAAACACAACCACACCATTACATTGGATAGAACTACAAATACTCGTGCTGAATGGAACTACAAATGCTAGAAAATAACAGAAAATTTAAAATTTCAAAACTCGAAGTTTAGTGCTGATTTCCGGCAAATGAGGGCCACGCAAACACTAAACTAGGTTCAATTTTGATCACAACGACATTCTTATTCAATCTCATTTTCTCGGCAGCCAAACAGGATACAATATCATATGAAATCGGATTCGAAAAGATCCAGAACCTAATTCATTCACTCTCCAATCAAACAAATCTTAAAACAAGCAAATCAAAACGACGAAAACAGTACGAATCATACAATATAAAACGAGTAGATTGGAAAAAACTGATAGGAAGATATCGTACCTGGATGTCGCGGCAGCTGGATCTGCAGGCCGTCGCGGTTGATACGATTGCGTCGGTGGTTTCGAATAAAGGTTTGCTTTTCAATGGCGCCCTCTCGGTTTCTCTATCGGCGTCACTGTGTGTATACGGGTCGGTCCCCCCTTGTCCCTTGGATCTAACGCAACCTGCGTTTTCGTTTTGTGTCTCTTCTACGCCATGTGATTTGCCTGCGCAGGTGAAATGTCGATTTGGGAAGACAAGTGAAACGTCGCTGTTTTGGAGGTTTGGTTGGACTTGGGCCAACCGTTTCCTCTTTGCTGTTGAAAACCCAATACGCGACTTATTTCGAGCCTTAATAAATTAGTGGTCCTTCCAATTTGCAAAATGTTTTAACTCATGTGGCCCATTGGGCTCAAAAGTGTCTTTCAACATACAACCATATTAAGTCGAAGATTCGAACTAAATCAAATAATAAGTTAATAATAACTTGGTATCAAACCTGTTATTTGTGAGGGTCAAACTTAAGATCTCTCATCTATAAATACACAAAAATATTACTAAATAGTAGTGCTAATGACGGATATACGCGTTGACTTTTACATAATTTTATTTAGTTTTGATTGATTGCTCATGGAGCAGATCCATCACTTCAAGCTTAGACTTTAGGCTCTAATGCATAACTGTATCCTAAATAATCAAAATTTTGTCAGTAAATGAGATAGAAATAGAAGAAAATTGTGTATAACTGATGTCTTCTCAAGCTTTTGTGTTTTCGCTCTTACCTACAAAATTTATGTCCTATTTTCAGCTTGATTGTTTTATAAAATAAAGAAACCATTTTAGTCAAGATATTGGAGTCCAGTGGTGAGGGTGGGTGGGTAGAATTATGGATAGGAGAAATTTTTATGTTTACTCAAAATACATAGTAAATAATGAGTTATAATATAAGTAGAAAACATGATTGATATGACCATTGTAACTAAAAAAATATCCATTTTGATCCTCTTAACAAACCAAATTCAGGTCGTGACCAGGCTCACAAGACCCACTCTAATGACAAGTTTATATAAAGGTAATCAGAATCGAAAAACGAAATTGAACTCTCACTACATCACACTCCAGTGTTTACCGAATGTTGGGGAATCAAAAAGTTGGTGAGACCCATGCAAATCTAACTCCAAAATTTAGAGAAATTGGATTCCCTACATTTAACCGGTATTTGGATTCCGGATTGCTAGGGAATCCAAAATGGATTTTTCCTTCTCATTATACCCTCACTTATTTGTAAAATTTCAAGATTTCCCTTTACATTAACCCCACACCACCAACTGCTACCAGTTTAATAATAATAATAATAATAATAATAATAATAATAATAACAAAATTGAAATTAAACTAAAATTTTAAATTTCAGTGTGTTTAATATTTGGTGAATAGAGGCATTTAACTTTTTTTTTTCTATTATACTTTAGTATATAAGATCATTTATTTAATTAAGAGCATTTTAGTAAGGCTTTTTTGCTAAAATGTTCCTGAGATTAAAATAACTCCTCACTTTGACCTCTAAGATTAGAAATCGATGAAGTTGATCTCTGAGTTTATCTACAATCAAACATTTTAGTGTTTTTATTTGAATTATTGACTAGTAAACGAGTAATAAGTCTCTAATGCTCCTTTAGGATTAAATGGCTGGAATCCGTATACGGCCGATGCAAGTCCAATGAAACAAAGCCCAAACAGTCTTCATAACTAAAATGTTAGAAGACCGAGAGGCCTATCAATAAAGCGTTGTCTTTTGGTCGGAAGGCCTAAAATAAAGCATATGGATTATGGAGTGCTTATTTCCACTAATGAGGACCTACTTTCACAAAAATTATAATATGATGCTAGGAGAAAATTTTCAAGTGTACTGGAAACACGACTTAGTACATCAAGTGTTATAATACAATTTGTTAATTTTTTTTTTTCAAGTTTCCAACTAATTGTATTATTACACTTAATGTATCAGACAGTGTTTCCGACTAGTTGAAAAATCTGTTCTGATCCAGAAAATTCAAGGCCTACCAAGATGCTAAGAATCATATATATTATTTTATAATTTGCACGAAAATCAAACTTTATGTAATTTAATGTCCAATGTTGTGTGAACTAAAAGCCATATAAAAAAATAATGAAAACAAGCAACTAAGGATGTATTGACCTATAGTTAAATTATATATAAACAAGTCACATTGCTAGTTGGATGATGCTTTGAAGTACTCCAAAAAATCCTTGTTATAATATTATTATCAAAGACAACCCATTTTATTTGACTTTTTTTTAGATTTTAAAATTTTGGTATGGGGAATAAAAATATGGCACCATTAGGTGTGCTTATCTTCAAGTGTGAGGAGCATCAAATATTGAAAAGATAGGAATTTGGGTTTATTTATGTCCATACAAAATGTTTCTAGCAAAGAATCAAATCATGTGCGTATCAAGCATATCGACAAGGAAATAATTCTTTTTTATTTTGGTCGTCTTAAATTTATAGATTTAATATTTTTGTATGCAAAGTCAAATATGATATAATGGATTCGTATTGAGATTGAAGAGATTTTTTGAGTTTTTTTTTAATACATCGATATTTTTATATTAGGGGGAATGAGAGTTTGGCTAAGTCACACAATGAATAACTTAATTTGGTGTCGAATTCGCTATTTACGAGATTCGAACCTAAGACCTCTCATTTCTAAGTAAAGAGATTTTTAGAGTTAAAAGAGGGATTGACTCAGAGGTTGCTACAGTAGGCTGACTTCTAGCAAAAATTAAATGGTCATACTTCTCCTTCCAATTTAACAAAAGAAAAAACTACTCAACCTACATAAGTAAAATTATAATAGAAAAAAGGCTTAAATGTCAAAATGGTCCATGTGTTATAGCCATATGACCAATTTAGTCCCCGTGTTTTGGATTTGACTAATTTAGTCATTGTGTTTATCTTTGTTAGCCAATTAAAGATATTTCATTCAATATCTGTTAAAAAATTCAGAAGAAAGATTATAAGAGATATAATGTAACATCCCACATCGCACAGGGAAGTGAATCATGTAAGCCTTATATGTATATTCTCATCTCTACCCAGCACAGGCCTTTTGGAAGCTCATTGGCTTCGGGCTCCATCGAAACTCTGAAGTTAAGCGAGATCGCAGCGAGAGTAATCCCAGGATGGGTGACCCACTGGGAAGTTCTTATGTGAGTTCCTATAAACAAAACCGTGAAGGCGTGGTTGGAGCCCAAAGGGGACAATATCGTGCTACGGCGGAGTCGAACCCGGGATGTGGTGGGGGCCCGGGTCGAGATATGACAATTTGGTATCAGAGCCAATCCCTGGCCAGAAGTGTGCCGACGAGGACGTCGGGCCCCTAAGGGGGTGAATTGTAACATCCCACATTACTTAGGGAAGTGGATCCTGTAAGCTTTATATGTATATTCTTATCTCTACTTAGCATGAGGCCTTTTAGGAGCTCATTGGCTTCGGGTTCCATTGAAACTCCGAAGTTAAGCGAGATCGTAGCAAGAGTAATCTCAGGATGGGTGACCCACTGGAAGTTCTTGTGTGAGTTCATAAAAACAAAACCGTGAGGGCATGGTCGGGGCCTAAAGCGAACAATATTGTGCTACGGTAAAGTTGAGCCAAGGATGTGGTGGGGGCCCGGGCCGGATGTATATTCTCATCTCTACCTAGCACGAGGCCTTTTGGGAGCTCATTGGCTTCAAGTTCCATTGGAACTCCGAAGTTAAGCGAGATCGCAATAAGAGCAATCTCAGGATGGGTGACCGACTGAGAAGTTCTTGTGTGAGTTCTTAGAAACAAAACCGTGAGGGCGTGGTGGGGACCCAAAACGGATAATATCATGCTAAGACGGAGTCGAGCCCAGGATGTGGTGGGGACCCGAGCCGGGATGTGACAATTTGGTATCAGAGTCAATCCCTGGCCTGAAGTGTGACGACGAGGACGTCGGGCCCCTAAGGGGGATGGATTGTAACATCCCACATCGCACAGGGAAGTGGGTCTTGTAAGCCTTATATGTATATTCTCATCTCTACCTAGCACAAGGCCTTTTAGGAGTTCATTGGCTTCGGGTTCCCTCGGAACTCCAAAGTTAAGCGAGATCGCAACGAGAGCAATCCCAGGATAGGTGATCCACTGGGAAGTTTTTGTGTGAGTTCCTAGAAATAAAACCATGATGGTGTGGTTGGGGCTTAAAGCGGATAATATCGTGCTACGGCGGAGTCGAGCCCGGGATGTGGTGGGGGCCCGGGCCGGGATGTGACATATAATTACCCTTTGTCTATGGAAAAATGCAAATCAATAAAAATTAACACATATAAGAGGTAAAACTTCCAATCTGAAAAATGATTAAGATTGCGAAATAGAAAAGATAGGGGGTAACTTTAGGGAGGAGGTCGGGGAGTTGGGAGGAAAATAATTTTTCTTTTAACTTTTAATTTTATTTCATTTTAAAATATTTTAAATCAAATAAATAATTTTATAAATAAGTTTATAATAATTTTTAAATTTATTTTACATAAATTAGAAGGAAATTTCTTTAATTGGCTAACAAAGATAAACAAGGACCAAATTGGCCAAATTAAAAACACAGAAACTAAATTGACCCAATGACTAAAACACAGAGACCATTTTAACATTTAAGCTTAGAAAAAAAAAACTAGGACTTACCAATTGATTAGTAAAGTTTTCTTACTAAAAAAAATGTTAGTAAAGTTTTAGGACTCATTTGGAAGTGCTTTTAAAATGGCTAAAAGTGTTTTTGGTGACAATGATTTGGATCCAATCTTTAATAAAAATGCAAGTGAATCTTAGAGAAACCTTGAAGTGTTTCTTGCAAAAAGCATCAATCATGTACTTCTTGTAGGAATCTGTTTAAGTGTTTTTGGAACTTAAAAATATTTTTTCTGAAAAAGCGGTTTCAATCATTTCAAAAACACTTCTAAACAAGACTTTATTAAATTTCTAATTGAAATGTTTACATCTTCAACCAAGATGTTAAAAAGAACTCGGAACCAATACAATCCCATCTAAAAAAACCTCCAATTTTTTGAATAAATGCTGCAGCTGAATTGAATGATATATATTTACCTTAAGGGGTGAGAATTTGTGTTAAACCACAAAATAACCAGTCCTAAGAAATTGATATTGTACTTGCCATTAATAAAAGTCAAACTATGATATCTCACTTACAAATAAAGAAAATATTATTAAACCGTAGTTATAAGTAGTCCTTCAAATGTTATTAGATACGTTCACAATAAATATTATAAAAATATAGCAAATCACATTTATTTTTATTTATTTTCTACCAACATACATTGCAGTGGATCATAATTCAAGAAGGATGGTTATTAAGATTAGTATGATAAGATCAATATCTTAGAGGACCCTACATATTGGAGACCATATCGCTCGTGATGAATTAAAAAAATATATACCCATCACATCGTTCTTTCTGGCATGATCCCTTGATATAGTAGAACATACTTTCTATAAATTATTTATGGCAACTGCACTCTTTAGCAATAGGTAATTATTGTTTTAGTGAATAATAAAATTTGGGTGCATCTCTACATCGTAAATGAATTATTCAGCAATTGGCATTGAAATTAATTTTTTTATAAACTAATAAAAAGATATATAATGCTAATTTAGGGTATGATTTTTTAACCAATCACGTCATGTCATGTGTCATTATCCAAAATTCTAAATTTTGTGGAAGAGTATGGTTTCTCAATTAGAGTATGGTTGGGTACTTATAAGAAAAATTAAAAAAAAAAAAAGATTTCCATTTTTCTATATTTTCTTTCATTTTAACAGTAATTTACTAAATTAATGTTGTCACAGCCCTTCTCGAATTATATTTTTATAGCGTGAAATTACTATATTACCCTTGAACGTTTTGTGGGGTTGTGGGGTCTAAGCTTAGGATTTTGACCCATTTCTTTTATTCCTAAGTGTTGGAACTTAAGTTATTTTCTTGTATTGGGGACCAATCCAGACCACACATACACCCATACACACACGTTGACTCTTTCTTTCTCCTCCCTCTCTCTTGGACTTCCTTCCATTTCCGTACAAGTGTACGGACGAACCTTGAACCTTCACTTCCATCCCTAGATCAAACATTTGGAGACCATTTTTAAGTTCATTGCGAGCCCAGGAACCCATTGATACCGTTTTTAGAACGTGAAGACCTCATTTTCCCGAGAACCCAAGAACCCAGTTTTGGGTTAATGTTCATGCACTCGTGAATTCGAAGTTTTTAGGAGATTTTAAGTTGCTAGTGAGCTTTATGACATCTTCATGAAGCTCAGAGAAGAAAAATGAAGTGAATTGGACATTGGGAAGTCGAGTTTGACAAGTTTCAAGTTTGGCCGGAATATCAAGGTTCCTCCGGCGAAATCCCTTGGATTTCAAGGCTTGAAAGTGGTAAGATTTTGTTCTTCTAGTCCTAAGCTTCATTTTGGTACAAATGTCATGGATTTTGGTGTAAAAATGAATAAGATATGAAGGTTTCTATATTTTCTAGTTTCCGGCGATCGCAGCAGCGCCGACGAACTAAGGAAGACGAAGGAGAATATTCCGTTAAGATTTAACAGAATATTCCTAACGGTAGTTAAGTTTCAATTAGGGTTTGGCCGTGTGTGGGGGCGCGTCTGGCCATGCTTTGGCCGGTGCGTGAAGATGCATGGGGTCATGAAAGTTTTTTCTAAAAATATGGGGATGTTCCTGAGGTTAAGTAGGTCATGGTGGTATATTCAAATACCCTATTTGAGCATTATATGATAAGTTATTTCCTAGTTTTGTGTATGTGCTTTAAATAACATTTATTTAGATATTTTGCATATAGGTGAGACCTATCTTGAGGATGAGCGCCATCAATCGAGGCTCGGGGGCTACGACCCTTCGACATATCAATGAGTGGGGTTTTGGTTTTTCGTATATACTTATATACTTGAGATTTTTCCCAGAAAGTGAATTTGAATGATTATACGTTTTGAAATGCCATGCAAAGTATCTACCTATTTTATTTATGCATTAGTAGTTGCATATATTTATGATTGGTGCTACAGACGCATAGGTAAGTGCCAGGTAAGTTCATAAATTAAAGATATAAGAGTGCTTCAGTTATGTGAGATACGATGTGATGTATTGAGAGCTCATAAACCTGCACTCTGGTGTTAGTGCTACCGCCCAGAGTTAGGGCACAGTCCTTCACGTGATGTTCACTTCCCACACCATATGCTCACCTTGGATCCAAGTTAGGTGCACAGGCTTGTCGTACATACCACTTTAGGTGGTTCCGACTCGTAGGTGACCCGCGATCATTTGCACAGTCTTCACGTGATCGTAGCACTATAACATATTTATTTTACACCTAGTCTTGTCGTACAAACCGCTTTAGGTGGTTCCAACTCGTGTGCAAGATTTAATTTGATATGGTTGAGATTGGTTATGAGCTATAGACTCAGCCATACAGATTAAGTTAGGGAGATTCGGCTGATATGATATCTGGCATTGATATATTTTAACTGGATTACTTATAGCATTTCTTTGGGATACTTTGGCATGGTATATTTCTATGGATTTTCATTCTGAGTATGATTTCTGATATAGTATATATTATTTTTTGGGAAATTATACAGGTTTTACGGCGAGAGGTTAGAACTTTTGAGAAATGAAATGATTTTGAAAAGCTTTGTTTTTGCCCATTCACACTTTCTGTTTTGCGCCCCTCCAGGTTTTAGGTAGAAGTGTTTGGTGGATCATGAGGATTTCGACGAGGGTTCTAACAGAACATCATTAATGTAGGATCACCTTTAGGTGTTGTATAATTAGTATTTATCTTGTTTGACTGCACTTAGGATATTTATACTCTGGTTGTGTATTTCACACTTAATCTCGCACTTGCACCTATCTTATCTAGTACTCTAGTGGAGTTGGTTTTTATTTATTCGTAATTCCTTATATCTTTATTGCTTCCGCACTGTGCACATGACTACGTCACCCTTACGTGACGAACATCATGCCCTGATTCTGGTTGGGGTGTGTCAAATGTGGACCGTTAGATACAATTTTTCTATAATCATACAACCCAGGTTGTGCCTGGACCCATAATTTTTCCTTTTTTATTTTTTTTATCTTTAAAAAGAATGGATTAATATGAACTGTTGGATTATAAGATAGTTAGAAGTCCAAAGGTCCACGTTGTGCCGCGTATACAAGTTGTTGGATTAGACATTTATTTTTGTCAACATTTGAAGTCCAACGGTCTAGATTTTTTATCGGTGGATCCAACAGAAAGAAACGGGCCACATCGCCCCACCCTTAGTGTGCTGCAAGTTGGGCCACACCGACCTTTTTTGTCTGCCAACGTGTCACCCACACGTGTGTGTTGTGTTGACGCAAAAAATAAAAAATAAAAAATTTAAAATTTAAAATTAAAGCATGGCTAAAGTCAAATAGCACTCGGGTGCACTCACTAGCATGGATTGTCGGATGGCTTGGTCTATAAAGCTTGGGCCCACATACTGCCTGACTTTTTGGTGTGAGTTGGAGATGGCTTTTTGGGTTTTGTGAGAATCAATATCGATTATCTAAAGTATATTGGTAAATTACACAAAACTACCTCTATTGGTCGTATTACAATTTCATACCTCATGTTTTAAACATTGCAGTATCATACATTTACTTATGAATTCGTTGCAATTTCAAACCTCCGCTAAAAAAATTGTTAATTATTTTGTTAACTAATGACAGGGCAGACAGGGGCCCCACTTATTTGCCTAATTAAATTAAAAATTAATAGGTTAAAGATTTTTTCTAATAAGAACAAAATTTTAATTAAAAAAAATCTCTCTTTCTCCCACCAGACAATTCTCTTCGAATTCCTCCGATCCTCGCAACCACAACACCAACCATCGAAGACTCCATGGACATCGAGACCTTCTACGACAACATCATTGCCACCATCATCGTTCAGCGATTGAGAGAGCATAGTGGGTGGTTCGGGCGATCGAGTTGCTTCGCCGCCAGGGAAACGATTCTGATTGGTTCCAGGATTTCGGTCAGACTCAATCTGGAAAACAGACCTCGACAAGGCTCATGACAAATCTGAGGTAAGGGATTGGAAGTGAAAATGATGCGTTTGGGTAAACAGGTCATTGGAAATGACTGGGGAGGAGAAAGGATGAAGTTGATGTAGTTGTAGATGAGGCAGTTATTGGTGAGGGAGATGACTCGGAGGCTGGCGAGCTGGGTGAGCTCGGTTGATTTCGTCCTTGAGCTTTTGTTAGGATCGCACTGTTGTGGAATTGTGGTCGAACATTTCCCACTTAAGGAGGGGTGTTGAGCCCAACCTTGGACATGAGGGATAGGCGAATTTGAGGTGATTGATAGGTGGGGGTGGCGGGGAGTGTTGTTGGGTTATGGTTTTAGTGGTGAATGAAGGAAGGGGAAGATGATGAAGCGGGGATGTTGTTTAGGCGTTGACCCGCCAACAACGCCAACAATCTAATACTAAAATAGGCAAAACATTAATAAGAAGAGGGCCTTGAATTTGATGAGAAGATGAGTGATTTGGTGATGGCCTTGCGACTGAGAGTGCGAGTACGACTACGGTAGGGACTTTGGAGTAATGGAAGACATTGCTAATGTGGTCGTCATTGTTAATATGGTTGCCGCTGCTGGTGGAATCGAAAACGGTAGGGATTTTGGAGTAGTGGAAGGCGTCATTCTAGGAGGGAGGACGAACTCGATGGAGTCTAGGGAAGAGATGTTGTGGGTTGATAGTAGGGTTGCGGTTGAGGGGTGAACGAAAAGGATAACATAGGATTGGGGATGAGGGGGCCCACAAAATTATTTGTTTTTATTTAACTTTAATTGTTAAATAAAATAATAAATAACTTACAATGTGCCTCGATACCTTGCCCTTATTCTTACCAACCAGGTGATGAATGTACAACCCGTACTCTAATATCATTTGACAACTTGCCACTCATACCACTAAACAGGTGAAGAAGAAACTTATCTTCATGACCAGGTGATGAAATGTACAATCCGTACTCTCCTTCATGCCACCAACCAGGTGATGAAATGTACAACCCGTACTCTAATATCATTTGGCAACTTGCCATTCGTGCCACCAACCAGGTGAAGAAAGAACTTATCTTCGTGCCACCAACCAGGTGATGAAATGTGATGAAAGGTGATGAAGGAACTCACATTCGTACCACCAACCAAGTGATGAAAGCAACTCACCATTCATTCCACCTACCAGAAGACGAGTGGTACAACTTGTACATGTGAACTCTTAGCATTAACAAATAATCAAAAACCCTCAAAAGCTTGACAACTCAACTAGGGGAGCACTTATGCCCAACAAGAGTTATAGTCACCAACAAAGTTTTATTGCAAGCCAACAACAACTTCAGTGCATGACATACGAAGATCAAGCTATTCAGCCCTCTTGCATCTGCTTCAGACATTTCTCCTCTGTAACAATGCAAACACTACAACTCGTAGAAAGCTTCACACACTCTTCATCAAAACAGTGTGAAGCAAAACCAATTTATGGTGCCAACAAGAGCTTCATCAATGGAGGGCAACCACAATTCTCAAAAGCTTCACACACTCTTGATCAAGACAGTGTGAAGCAAAACCAATTTATGGTGCCAACAAGAGCTTTATTAAAGGAGTTCAACCACAATTCTCAAAAGCTTCACACTCTTGATCAAGACAGTATGATGCAAAACCAATTTATGGTGCCAACAAGAGCTTCATCAATGGAGGCTAACCACAATTCTCAAAAGTTTCACACACTCATGATCAAGAGTGTGAAGCAAAACCAATTTATGGTGCCAACAAGAGCTTCATTAAAGGAGTTCAACCACAATTCTCAAAAGCTTCACATACTCTTGATCAAGACAGTGTGAAGCAAAACCAATTTATGGTGCCAACAAGAGCTTCATCAATGGAGGGAAACCACAATTCTCAAAAGCTTCACACACTCTTGATCAAGACAGTATGAAGCAAAACTAATTTATGGTGCCAACAAGAGCTTCATCAAAGGAGTTCAACCACAATTCTCAAAAGCTTCACACACTCTTGATCAAGACAGTGTGAATCATAACCAATTTATGGTGGTGACAAGAGCTTCATCAATGGAGGGCAACCACAATTCTCAAAAGCTTCGCACACTCTTGATCAAGACAGTGTGAAGCAAAACCAATTTATGGTGCCAACAAGAGCTTCATCAAATGAGTTCAACCATAATTCTCAAAAGCTTCACACACTATTGATTAAGACAGTGTGAAGCAAAACCAATTTATGGTGCCAATAAGAGCTTCATCAATGGAGGGCAACCACAATTCTCAAAAGTTTCACACACTCTTGATCAAGACAGTGTGAAACAAAACCAATTTATAGTGCCAACAAGAGCTTCATCAAAGGAGTTCAACCACAATTCTCAAAAGTTTCACACACTCTTGATCAAGACAGTGTGAAGCAAAACCAATTTATGGTGCCAACAAAAGCTTCATCAAAGGAGTTCAACCACAATTCTCAAAAGCTTCACACACTCTTGATCAAGACAGTGTGAAGCAAAACCAATTTATGGTGGCAACAAGAGCTTCATCAATGGAGGGCAACCATAATTCTCAAAAGCTTCACACACTCTTGATCAAGACAGTGTGAAGCAAAACCAATTTATGGTGCCAACAAGAGCTTCATTAAAGGAGTTCAACCACAATTCTCAAAAGCTTCACACACTCTTGATCAAGATAGTGTGAAGCAAAACCAATTTATGGTGCCAATAAGAGCTTCATCAATGGAGGGCAACCACAATTCTCAAAAGCTTCACACACTCTTGATCAAGACAGTGTGAAGCAAAACCAATTTATGGTGCCAACAATAGCTTCATCAAAGGAGTTTAACTACAATTCTCAAAAGCTTCACACACTATTGATCAAGACAGTGTGAAGCAACACCAATTTATGGTGCCAACAAAAGCTTCATCAATGAAGGGCAACTATAACTCGTAGAAAGCTTCACACACTCTTGATCAAGACTGTTCGAATCAAATTCAGTTTATATGGTTCATCCAAACCTTCGACTACTACAAGGTGTGGCTTGCATCACAATCTCTTGCTCAATAGTGTGGAAGCAAAATTTGTATATATTGTCTCTCTCACATTTTCAAATTTCTAATTTTCCAAAAATAAAAAAAATAAAAAAAGTGAATTTCAACAAATTTCTAGTTTTCCCAAAAAAAAAAGAAAAAAAAAGGAAATTGGGAAATTCAACAACTTCAACAAATGAAGGGCAACTACAAATTTTTAAAAGCTTCACACTATCTTGATCAAGATAGTGTGAAGCAAAATCAATTCATGGTACCTAACTAAGCTTCACCATAAAAGTTTCGCCAACAAAAGCTTCAACAAATGGAGGGTAACTAAAAATTCTCAAAAGCTTCACACTACAATGCAAACACTACAACTCATAGAAAGCTTCACACACTATTGATCAAGACAGTGTGAAGCAAAACCAATTTATGGTGCCAGCAAGAGCTTCATCAATGGAGGGCAACCACAATTATCAAAAGCTTCACACACTCTTGATCAAGATAGTGTGAAGCAAAACCAATTTATGGTGCCAACAAAAGCTTCATCAATGAATGACAACTACAACTCGTAGAAAGCTTCACACACTCTTGATTAAGATTGTTCGAATCAAATTCAATTTATATGGTTCATCCAAACCTTCGACTACTACAAGGTGTGGCTTGCATCACAATCTCTTACTCAACAGTGTGGAAGCAAAATTTGTATATGTTGTCTCTCCCACATTTTCAAATTTCTAATTTTCCAAAAAAATAAAAAAATAAAAAAAATTGGGAATTTCAACAAATTTCTAGTTTTCCCAAAAAAAAGAAAAAAAAAAGGAAATTGGGAAATTCAACAACTTCAACAAATGGAGGGCAACTACAAATTTTCAAAAGTTTCACACTATCTTGATCAAGATAGTGTGAAGCAAAATCAATTCATGGTACCCAACAAAGCTTCACCACAAAAGTTTCGCCAACAAAAGCTTCAACAAATGGAGGGTAACTACAAACTTCAATACCAAAGCTTCAATAACAAAGCTTCACTTACAAAGCTTCAACACCAAAGCTTCACCTACAAAGCTTCACCTACAAAAGCTTCAACACCAAAGCTTCACCTACAAAAGCTTCACCTATAAAAGCTTCACTACTTCAACACAAAAGCTTCACCTACAAAAGCTTTACCTACAAAAGTTTCACACACTCTTGATCAAGATAGTGTGAAGCAAAATCAATTCATGGTACCCAACAACGCTTCAACCTCAAAGCTTAAACACCAAAGCTTCACCTACAAAGCTTAAATATATATATATATATATATATATTTTTTTTTTTCGAAAATTCGAAAAAAAAATTGCTTAGGCCTCCTCTTCTTTGGGCCTAACAACTTTCATAACAAATATATATGAAGGAGGAGTTTTGGACTACCACTTAGAAAGGAAATGCCTCATTTGTCAACTCCCTCGACCGGAGACTTGGGTGACTCCTACCATATGCTACTGCACCTTGATACTCGGAAGTCTCACGACCACTCAGTGACTTAGATTTTTCAAGTCTCCAACCAAGAAGTTTTCCTCACTCAGGAAATTAAGGGGAGAACTACCTCAACATACATGCTTCACTCACAAAGTTTCAATATACAAGCTTCAACAAAAGAAAAAATTCAAAGAACTTAGTGAAGAAGGCTTTGGTGTATTTAACACAATACGTTTAAATGAAGCAAATCTTATTTATTGAGAATATCTTCGATAAGTTACAAATATGTATATATACATGAATCAAAATAAATAACCAAGAGGGAGCCTTCACAAAGGTTGCTCAGGAGAAGTCTCAGCAGTCTGCAGAGCCCTAGAAAGAGTAGGCACCGGAGGGTGATCATTCGGAGCCTCAGTACTGGGTAGAACCCCAGAATGAGGAGGCACCAGAAGTTGATCATTTGGAGCTTCATTACGCGGTACAACCCCATAAGACAAAGGCAATAAATGCCTTTGGAATAAACCCACAAACCTCTGATGATCAAGTAAAATCTGACTATCAGATTCTTGCATCTGGTCAAGCTTCATCTTTATGTTTGTAGCATAGTCATGTGCGAGCCTGTGCAACTGTTTATTCTCATGCTTGAGCCATCTAATCTCCTGTTTGAGACTTATCACTTCAGCTGCTAATGATTCAACTTGGCAGGTTCGAGCAAATAGGCGTTAGGCCATATTAGATATAGAACCTGCACACTAAACACTGAAAGCCAAATAATCCTTAACAGCCAACTCATCAGACCGTTTGGAAAGTAGTCTGTTATCTTTAGGAGTGAGAAGGTTCCTAGCCACTACCACAGCGGTCATATCATTCTTCATCATAGAGTCCCCAACGGTAAGAGGACCAGTAGGGGATAAGAAGGATGAGCGCCATATGTTGTCTTGAGGAGACATAACTGCATCTTCACTAAAGTTCAAGTCAAAACGACGGTTAGATGGGCTAGACTGCTTGATAACTGGAAAGTTTCTATGTGTGTCAACCTCCGTGCTCCGTGGCAAGGCAGATTGGCAAAAATGCCCAACCTTTACTCACATTCAAGAAAACACTCCCAACAAGATTGCTTGCTCAAAAATCGAAGAGGCATCGCTATCCGAATCTCGAGAATCAGACTCCCAACAGGATTACTTGCTAAAAATCGAAGAGGCACTGCCCTCCAAATCTCGAGAGCCAAACTCCCAACAGGATTACTTTCTCAAAAATCAAAGAGGCACCATCGCTCTCCGAATCTCAAGAGCCAGACTTCCAACAAGATTACTTTTTCAAAAATCAAAGAGGCACCGTTATTCAAATCTCGAGAGCCAGATCCCTTACATGATTGCTTGTTTGAAAACCAAAGAGGCACCGCTCTCCGAACTTCGAGAGCCAGATTTCCTTGGATAAAGCTTGTCAGCAATCTTCACACGCAACATCAGCTTTCCAGATATCACAGACCACCTTTTCAAAGTGCTCTGACAAAGTTAAAACACGTGAATGTTGCAGCTTCCACTACATTGCTATGATTGAGAAGGGTAAAGGAACAGCGTTACTACTCGCTGTTGGGATAATTCCTATATATGTCGATCTTCATCATCCATAGCCAGGCAGACCTGCAAATAAAAAAAATGCTCAACTTTTCTTCACATCTGAGATGACACTCTCAACAGAGTCTCTCGAAATACTCAGCTTATTTTCCCCCGATAATACCTCTGCAAACAAGTTACATCAGAGCAAGAGTATCTCATATCATCGGGGTTAAAAGTAAGAGTATCTCATATCATGCTTTTTCCCTGTCTTTTCATTTGCTCTTGTTCTTACCTGCAAAATAAGGAGAAAGAAAGCAATCAGTCGGAACCTAAAATCAAACTTTCAATCTGGAACTGATTGCCTGGAACCTTTGCCTGGTTGCTCACCTAGCATTGCTCTCGAGTACTCATCCTCAACTGTTGTCAAGGTCACGAATATTTTTGGCAAACACTTCAGAACAATTTATATGATATTGGCTCTTTACACTGAAGCTGCCAAGCATGGATGAGTCGCTAAGAAGTAGTGCTCTGAAGGACCATTCAAATGCAAAGGTTGCGCACCACTTATGCGATGCAAAAGATTGAAGTAGAAGGTTCAACGATGAGCTAGAATAGATCACTATAGCACGACGCCCTCCCTGCAGAATCGCATAATCTAGACGAAGGATTCTAAGTCAAATCCAAGCTCGGCTCGCTGCCCTATTTGAAGAGCTCAAGAAACTTTAACAACCTTTCGCTAGCATCGTCGCCAAAGAGCAAAGCCTCGCCATACCACATCTACTACTTTGTTAACAGCAAAAGTATCCCATATCATCAAGGTCGAACGAACTCTTGATTTGATAGACTTGTTTTGACCCTCAAATTCTTGAGTCAGCCTTGTACTCTGGAGGAAACTAGAAAACCCTACAGCCTAGTTCAAGAATAAGCCTGTGGAAAGTTACTTCTTTAAAAGCAAAAGTATCTCATATCATCTCTTGTCATTTTTCTTCTCTTTATCCTTCATGACGCCTGCAAGATAAGGAGAATGAGAACAATCAGCAGGAACTCGAAATCAAACTTCTGATCTGGGATTGATTGCTTGGAGCTCTGATTGCTTACCTTGTCTGTCACCTCTTTCGGCAGATCTCCTAGCTCGGTGACTTGGGGGACTCCTACTACATGGTTTGTATCGCGCTTGAGCAAGCCTGAAACTACAAGTAAGCTTCAAGTGAAATTGATACATTACCTTGTGCATCTTCACCGGTTAAAGATACCACCCATAAATGAAGGAAGAGTACTTCCAGAGAAGATGCCACATTTACCTATGAGACATATAAGGCAAGTGAAAATGATACCACACTTTGGTATTTAGAAGTTTCGTGATTACTCAGCGGCTTGGATCTTGTAAGTCCACAACCGAGGAGCTTCCCTCATTCGGGAACTTAGGAGAGCACTGTTTGTACCATACTTGACCAATCCCGAAACTACCAAGCACCGGTCAACGTTATACCGTCAAGGACCCAGAAGAGTTTCCCTCCAACCAAGAGGCCAATCACAGCGCGACACGTGTCGACATCAGAAGCCAATCACAACACGACACGTGTCAATGTCAAAACAAAGCTAGAAACTCTCTTCTATAAAAGGAGATCATTCTCCCACAATATTTCCTATTGTTATTTATACTAAATCATTCACTAGTACTCACTAAAGGAGAGCTTGAACCTATGTACTTATGTAAACCCTTCACAATTAATAAGAACTCCTCTACTTCGTGGACGTAGCCAATCTGGGTGAACCACGTATATCTTATGTTTGCTTCCCTGTGTTTATCCATTTACATACTTATCCACACTAATGACCGGAGCAATCTAGCAAAGGTATCAAACTTAACACTTTTTGTTGTACCAAAGTTCCCACTAATTTTGTGCATTAACATTATTGATTAATTAATTGTTTATTCCAGTTGGCAAATAAGTGGGCCAAGCATCTGCCACGTCATCATTTAATAGCCAAATTAATAGAAAATTTAATGGAGGTATGACATTGCAACAAATTCATAAGTAGAGGTATGACATTGCAATGTTTACAACATGAGGTATAAGATTGTGGTTCGACCCATAATTAAGGTAGTTTTGTGTAATTTACCCAAAGTATATCAATTGGGTAGGGCTGGAGTTGTTCTTATGTATATCAATTATCTAAGGTGTGGAGTGTCACATGATTGTTAAAAAAACATTCTCTAGTTTTATTCACCAAAAGAAAATATTGGGTTTTGGATCATAGTACTTCTTTTACTAGTATGAATATAAAACATTTACACAAATATACAGATTAATCAATAGACGTGATCAAGATTTCAATAAACTATTACTAAAATCCGCATGAGCATGGAACTATACATGTACAAGTAATTAGTTAAAACCCTAGCCGTATAGACAAAAACTAGAGAAAAATTCTGTATCAGGGCTGCTGGTTTGGCTTTGAGATTGGCGGCAGTCTTCTTGAAAATCATTCTTAGTTTCTTCTTTCTCTCTTTCTGTTTACTTTGTTTGGTGTAGAATTGTCCCTGTGAAATGTTGTAGTTGTCATGATAGTCGTCATCTTTTGGCCCACGCACACAGTTTACACAAGATTTGGGTCTAGTTACCAATCTCGATATAGAGTTGAAGCTAGAAGCCATGGAAGATGTCAGATTGTGTCGGGATTGGAATTGGCCAAAACAACATTATGGGTTTAGCTGGTGCAATGATATGGCACTTGGATATCCGAAAGATGTGGAGCGGTGACATGATTTTATCCTTTTATTTTGTTTTTGTTTAATAATTTCCGTGAATTGTCTTGGAGTTTGATTTTGATTTTTCTCTTTAGGAAAGTTTGCTAGTTTGATTGAGAGTTGCTTGATTTTAATTTTTGTTTTGGTGTGCTACCTCTTTTGGATCTATATGTAAAAGGTGGAGCTGTTTGATTTGCAGGATCTTCTTCACTTGGTGTTCTGGATCTTGGCGGTGATTAGGTGATGTGATCGACCCATGTCTGTCGTACTACCTATCCCAATGTATGGTTTGAAATTTTGATCACACATGAATTTCATGTAACACGAGGTTTAACGGTTCTCTTAACCTATGTAATCTTGCTGTTCCTAATGAGTTCGGACGCTACTCATTGCTTTGCGATTAGTGACACTATATTGTAATATTTTTAGATGGACCTTTTAGGGATTGAGTTATTCATGATATGTATTTGTAATACCCTTTTTTTTCAATTAATGAAATATCGTACTCTTCTTCAAAAATATAGTTAGTTAAACTTTTTTTTGTCTAACGATATTTGACATTGAAGAGCAATGAATCTAAGTTAAGCTACATAATTTAGTATAAAATCGTCATCTATAAGGTTGAACACTAAACTTACAAACTGTAGTATGAAAAAGTTTCTTAAAGAATTTTTTTTTTATCATACTTTAAAGAGAGTTTTGTAGAGAAGGTGAGAGCAAATGAGCAATTTTGTGTTGGATACCAAACAATTCTATGCAATCTTATTTTGGACTCAAAATCTGTTTTTGAGCCTTAAAGGTTGGATCTGAATTGGATACCAAACAAGCCCTAAAACTCAAAGTGTTTTCACCCTGCATAAATAAAACCAAAGTATCAGTCAACTCTTATCTCATGATTCAACTGTTAGACGGTTCAAAGAATAAATCAGACGGGTAACGTTTTTTAAGAAAAGAAAAAGGTTAGTCAATGATTTTAAATTAACTTTTATGGGATATCTATTTACTTGAAACAAATAATAGGATTGCAATTGGTCGCACATTCAAATTCTTGTCTTTTCAGGTTATGTTTGGTCTTTCTTATGAAAGTCTTTTGCAATTTGTTTGGCAAAATTATTAAGTTTGATTTTCGCTGAATACAATTCAAATTAAATAATTGTTGCTAGTTTGTTGTGCAGTTTAACCCATTTATTAAATCATCAATGTAGATTACATCGTACGTATTAGAAAAATTATTATCTTTTTAAATTGTATTTTAGGCATCAATAATTTTTCTATTTCCCTAAATATAATAATATTATTTTCAAAATTGAAATATGTTGATGTAGGTCAACAAATACTATTTTTAGTAAAATGGTTACTATTCAAGTTTTACCATTTCAATTCACTAGAAATATGTTAGTCATTTTCCAAGAGTAGGACAACTAAGATTTGATTGATTTGACTTGAACATCCATATGCTCTAATTTTTAGTTAGTAATTATAAATATATTTAAAAAAGGACCAACTAGGGTTGGGCCCAATTTTGAAGGAACCGAACCGTACTTGTTTTAAACAGTAATGGGACGGGCCGGACCGGGTAGAAGGATTTTGAGTTTTGTAACCGGACCTGAACCACGAGCCGATTTGAGGCGGGTCCACGGGTCTATTTTTTTTTTTAGCATGGTAGCATTGCAACAGCACATGAGCTGTTTCACTACGTACCCGGCAAGTGGCGCCTCAACCCCTCTAAGATCACGGCTTTTAGATACGGCAACTTATGTAGGACCTCTTCCCGCACCTCTTATTCTGTTTATCCCATAACCCCTTTAATCTTTGCAAACAGCTTCTCCTGAACTTGTGGGTACTTGACTACGTTGGCTATGATCCACTGCAGTGTAGTGGAAGTTGTGTCGGTGTCAGCGTTCAGAAACTCTGAGCAGAGGCTGACCATTTCTCATTCCAAAAGCTTCTGCTTTTCGTTGTCGTCGGGAAGCTCAAGGTTCAGCAGCGTATCAATATATGACAACACAAATTCATCGTCTTTGTTGTCGTTTTTGTTGCCCTATTTTGCCCTGTTTTGTCGTGCTCAAATATGAAGGAATTTAATTCAACAGAAGTTTCAAACTCAGTCGATTCAAATTCAATTTAGTAAAATATTTGAAATTGGAACATAACAGAGGTTAAGGTTCAAGAATCCAACAAAATCCCTAAATCTAGAAAACCCTAATTTAATTTTTAATTCTAAATCCCTAAAACGTAATACCTTAAAACTGAAGAGGACCATGAGCAAAGTCATGCACTGCAAATATGGGTTTGAGTCATACGGATGTGATGACTAATTTGTCGTTTCGAGTTGTTCGACTTCGTCGTTCGTCCCTTTGAGTTCATCAAAGAGAAAGAGACTGATTTCCAGATAATGAGTCAGGAGGAGAGATCAAGGCCTGATGACGATGGCAGTGGACGAAGTTAGGAAGACATGAGCGAATTAGGAGTAGAGATCGAGGTCTCATGGTGATGGTGGCGGCGTAAGGAGCTGGGATGGGACGGTGGGAGCGAGTTAGGAGGAGAGATCGAGGAGCTGGGAGGAGAGAACTGAGAGGAGTTGGGAGGAGAGAATAAGACTAGCTTTGACAAACCAACAAAAGAATAAGAGGAGATCGAGGTCTATTATTCCATGCTAGAAACAGGGTCGGGTCGGGGGCCCGTTCCCTCCTATTTTAATATCCACCCCGCCGCACTAATTTCATATACCCGAACCGCCTTGCCTCGTTTTGTGTTTAGAAATTTTGGACCCACCATGTACCCTTCTCGATCCTGAATTACCCGCCCCAACCCGCTGTTCCTATAGCTGTTTGCCTACCCCTAGGACCAACTGGTAGTTTCGTTACGGCAATCCACTTTTTAAGGCTGAATAGGTTTACATAGGCATTTCAACCTTCTCTGATCACCACCTTGTATTTCACTAATATTAATAATCGAATTTGAATGTACCGTGTGGAATACGGAATTGAAAAAACCAAATATTAGATTGATACTATTTGCTCACGTTATATTTAAAATATGCTCATAAACAAAAAATAATATGTGGAAATCACTTATCTATTTCTAAATCAATTTCTGCTTCCATGTCGACCTTTACAAAAGTCTTAAGCATTGTAAATTACTTCTAGAAACATATCAATAGCTATACAATTATTAAAGACTCCCACAAATTCAAAGTATTGACTTTTTTGTTTTAGGAAGACTTGAAGCATTCAAACACGTGGAGCAACATTTCATCTTTAAAACATGAGTATTGCTAACTCTTTACATAAAGTCTTGACCAAGACTAAAAAATTAGTGTAAACAACTTGAGTTTGCATCAACTTGGATTTATGTTTGGTTATCGAAGTTCAGACTGTGAAAAAGTACATGCTGAATTCAGTTTGATCGATTACGAAATAGTTCAAATTTAAAAATTATTATGCTCAACTCGTAAAACTCGTAGTGAGGTTTGGCTTCTCCCTTCAGTTTGCAGGTTTATTTGTGATCATTTTCAGTTTTGTGGTGCAAATCTGATGTTGTAGATTCTTTATTAGTAACCTTTGGGCCTCTACTGTTTGAACCCTTGTGGAGGATTTGTTCTTGAGTTGAAACCGTTTCATGTTTTTTTACCTTTATGTACTATTTTATAATTTGCTACTGGGAAGAACATTTACTCATATTTTATTTGCATAAGTGACATCTTTTTTTTAGTAATGCAATCTGTCTGTTTGGACTTTAATTTATAAATTTTCTCTACCTTCTGAACCCCCCCAAAAAAAAGAAAAAAAATCGTAAAACTCATGAAGAGTTTAAAATTACATAGAACATATTTATCGTTATGTACTTCTCAATATATTAAAACAATGACATGTATTAAAAAGGAAAAAGCTTACATATATTATTATTTTATTGAATCTTAACGACACAATAGCAGTAAACACGTTATATAAAATTAAGGAAAACTAATGAAAATGGCTTGAAAACTTTGAGTTTTAATAATAAGGACAAAATAAAGGGTAAAGTGAATAGTATCAGGATTGACTTTTTAGTATAAAAATGTGGTTTTTCGTTAAAATGAACAGTACCGGATGCTTTTCGTTAAAGTTCCCTATAAATTATTATCCTACTCCTAACCAAATAAAGAGTGATGCTAGAAGACCATTTAAATTATTTTTTTGTAAACTATATGACGTATTTGTTAATAAATAAATTATAACTTAATGATTAATTATTTAATTATTTAATATTAATCACACATTACGTAATTGACAAATATGAAATTTGATTCACGTAATCAAAAGTCACTACACAAAAGTAATACAAAAACACGTAACCAAACAGTAGAAACTTTATTAAACTCCAAAGTCCCCCTCCTCCTACTTTCACCCGTTGCCCTTTTCTGGTCTGGTCAACCTTCTCCTTTGTTTTTTATTCCCATCACGAGAAAATATAATGCAATCAGTTTCTAGTTGTCCCACTCACATTTCCTCCCTCCCCACTCCGGGACCCACCACTCCCCACCCCCCACCCCCACCCCCCAATACATATCTTCAAACACATCTCAGCCGTCCGATCGAAATCGCTCTTTGACTCTCCCTCCCTTCCCCTTATATTTTCCCCACTCCCCCATCAGCACGCAACCTTCACCCAAAATCTCAAATACGGGAATGTCCTCTTGAGAGACCTCCCCAACCTCGCCGGCCGGAGATTCTTGAAACCCTTACAATGACGGTGGAGCTGATGAACTTCCTGAAGATGGAGGATCAGAAGGCCATCCAGGAAGCCGCATCGCAAGGATTGCAGAGCATGGAGCACCTGATCCGGTTCCTCTCCCACCAGCAGCAACACCCAAACAACCAATCGGCCCGCCTGGACTGTACGGACATCACCGATCACACCGTCTCCAAGTTCAAAAAGGTCATCTCCCTCCTCAATCGGACGGGCCATGCCCGGTTCCGACGCGGTCCGGCTCAACCGGTTCAGCCCGTCCACTTCTCTTCTTCTCACCCCTCACCTTCACAAACACTGAGCTTAGCTCCGGCTCTAAATCTTACTCCGACTCCCGCGCCGGTTCCGGTAACTGCTCCTGCGGTTGTTCAGCAGGCTACGATCGAGTCGAGTTTCGGCCAATCGCAGCCGCACAGCATGACGCTCGACTTCACGAGGCCTAATGCCTTCGCCTCGAACCCGAAGAGCGCGGAGATTGAATTCGCAAAGGATAACTTCAGCGTCTCGTCAGGCTCGTCGTTCATGTCGTCGGCGATCACCGGAGATGGCAGCGTTTCGAACGGGAAGCTGGGATCGTCGATCTTCTTGGCTCCCGCTCCGGCCGTGTCCGGCGCGAAGCCTCCTCTCTCAACAGCGCCGTTTAAGAAGAGGTGTCACGAGCACGACCACTCCGACGACACGTCGTGCAAGTTTTCCGCCTCAGGATCTGCTTCCGGTTCCGGCAAGTGCCATTGCTCCAAGAGAAGGTAAGCGTTATTCATTCTCCGCGCATTTTAGCTTAAGCTTCCTCTTCCCAGCGCTAAAATACGCAACTCGTATCCGAGGAAACGAGTTGCCTCCGACGATTCAACTCGGTTTTGCTTGGTGGACCCGATTGGTTTCGGGTCAACGGGTTAGGTTGCTGGGCCATTAATGGTTGAAGCTTTTAGCACCTTTTGACGTTGACACGATAAGATGCGTCTGGTGCATGTTAGAAATTCAACCTTGGAATAGTAAAAAGTTTTGTTTTTCTCCGCGCGTGGGGAAAGACATTTTTTATTATTTAATTTTGACGGACGACTAAAACTAAAATAAATAACTAATTATTGTTTTTATTTTCTGGTAATTCAGGAAAAATCGGGTGAAGAAAACGATTCGCGTGCCGGCGATTAGTTCAAAAATCGCCGATATTCCACCGGACGAGTACTCCTGGAGAAAGTACGGTCAGAAGCCGATCAAGGGCTCGCCTTACCCAAGGTACTGAATTTAAACATCAGCCGTTGATTTGTCATGAAATGAAAAGTGTGAGGGTGTATGATATGATCGGACGGTGAGAATTGAACCTGATGTTTGATGGTTTTTGTTTGTCAGGGGATATTACAAGTGCAGTACGGTGAGAGGGTGCCCGGCGAGGAAACACGTGGAGCGGGCTCCGGATGATCCGGCGATGCTGATCGTAACGTACGAAGGGGAGCACCGTCACGCGCCGGAGAGCGTGGGGTTGGCGTTTGAGTCAACGTGAGTGAAAGTGGGTAGAGAGGGGATTTGTCACAGCAGTTGAGGGGAAGGTGGTGGAACTGGAATGGATGTAACTTTCTTTTATATATATATATATATAAATTGTGTAGTTTAATTAAATGGATAATGGGAAAAAATTGAGGGCGGAATCAATCTGTCGTAGCGGTGTTTAATTTAATTAATTATACTTATTTCCAAATTATTTAGTTATTTTTATTTTATTGCATTTGGTGGGAATATTATTTATTTTATCTTAATTTATTATTAGTTTACGGGTAATGAAAGTCAAAAAAATAGATGCGTGATTAGGAAGGAAATCATGATGCCTTAATTGAATGGGGGACAGTTGGTGGAATATTAAGACTAAAGCTGTGTGTATTAAAATTGTGTTAGAAGTCAAAAGCTCCCCTACCTTCCAATGAAATTATATAAATGTGTGGGTGGTAGCCACGAAGGCACTAAACTTTGGGATCATATTGAAGTATGATTTATTCCTTGATGTTCCACCGTTTGAAATCATCGTTTTCTTTTCTTTGATTGAGTTGGGATACATTGACGACTACTGTCGCGTAGTGTTATTAGTGTAAGTATAATAGATCGTTTTTTGCGCCTCTAACGACTTGACTGGTCAGTTTGATTTGAGCGATTTTATGTTAGTTGTTTAGAGTTGATCACAAAATTTTAGCATTCCAAGTCATACCTGGAAAAGTTATTAAACTCAGCTAGGAGGCAATGACTTTTCTTTGTGAAAAGTGGTTCGGTTTGGTTCGATTTCACAAACAGAATAATTTATCTTTGTGAAATATCAACCTAAACCATCTAATTGTTGTGATTGGTTGATTTTTTTTTTGGCGTTTTATTCAATATTTGTACACCCTGTCTATTTTCATTGATGATTGTTAAGCAAAAGTTGAAACTTGTTAATGAAGCTGGGCTATACTCATGTTGGAAAATGAGCTGGACCACAGTGCTATACCAAATGGATGAAGATTAAGGTCAGGTTTGGGAGTGAGCTGATTAATAAAAAAGTTGAGGTAAAAAAAAGTTTGTAGCAATTTTGGTGTTTGGTAAACTTTGAAAAACAACTTTATTTCAAAGCTAAGGGTGAAAAAAAGCCCAAAACCTGAAGCTAAGTAGAAGCTGCAAATAGCAGCTTCCAAAAACAGCTTATTTTGAAAACACGGATGAACAGTAGTACGTTTAATGAAATTTTCAATAACCCAAAATTGCCCTCCTTTCCCTCTCGCCTTCAACTCTCGCCTCAGAGCTTTCACATACCCGACCTTCAACTTACACCTCATAGCTCTCGCATACCCGACAACCACTCTCTCGTCCTCTCGTCCTCTCGTCCTCTCGTTCCAAAAACCAGCGATCTCTCGTTCTCCAGGTTTCTCCAGGTTCCTTTGGTAAGCTTCTCTTGTAAAAGTTTGTTATTAATTTGTTTGGATTTTTCAATTTGGGGATGGGAGATTGAGAGGGAAAGAGGGGTGGGAAGAGCAAAGGGATGAGGGTATGGGTGTCGGGAAAAACAATTGGGGATGGAGGGTGGGGAAAAATTAAATGGGGAAGGTGATATGATTTGTGGAAAAAATTAATCGGGAAAAAATTAATTGGGGAAAAAATTAGAGTTTGTGGAGGAAACAAGAAAATTTGAGAGAGAAGTTTGATTACTTCTCTATTCATTTTTTTAGAAGGTCTGCTTCTGATTTGGGTTTAGGTAAGGGATAATTTCTTATAAAGCTTTGCTCTGCTTCTAATCTGTGAACTGTGCTTCTGATTTGGAAAGCTTTCGTTTTTGCTCCAGTTATTCTCGTCATATCTTCTCTATTTCAAGTTCCTGCCTTTGCAATTAAAAAGGTAAAACCATACTTTTACTTGTATATATGCATATTGATTTTCTCCCGAAAGTTGGAAAATTAATCATGTTTTTTTTTATGATGGTATATATTTGTACGTAGTCGTATATGTGTACCTGGGATCGCATATATATATATTTGTACGTAGTCGTATTTGTAGTTGGGATCGCATACAAATACAACTGGCAAAAGTGTAATCCTCACTATAAAAAATGGAGAGTTTCTAAATTGTCCTGCAAACTTGGTTTGGTAGTTGTCTAACAGATCACCATTATAGTGAGAATTGTCCTGGAAAAGTGCTGAGTCCTGGTGTTCTATATGACACTACTAAATTAGTTAGGGATGTTGTGGTTCCTGAAGAAGGAACACGAGCCCTGCTTACAGGTCAAGCATGGCTGCTGGTTTTCTTTTCGAGTTGTTTAGCCCCTTAACAACCAAACTCTAAAAACTGCTAATGAACCAAGAGATAGCAGCTTTCCAATAGCTCCCACGAAATCTTCAAAACTCCTTCTATTCCTCTTCATCCAAACCACTCAAAACAAAGTGAGGATCATAGTGCCCCACATAACCCTAGCTTTCTTTCACTTCCAAACCATAGTGTGAGCCCCACATAAATTTAGCTTTCTCTCCCTCCCAAACCAGCTTCAGCCAAGAGACCCAAAGTTAAACGAAGTGAGGATCATTGTCTCTTTTTTTGGTATTGGACAAATTGTCATCTTTCCTTCTACGTTAGCATATTGTAATTAAGCCTTGATTATGGTAAATTGAGGTCAGCTAATTGGAAGGTAGAACAACTTTTTTTCTGAATTAAAATGTCCTTACCTTAACGCACAGATACTCTTCATAATGTGACGTCTTCACAAAACAGGAAATCAAGATCTGCAACACGCAAAAAATATACATATTAAACATATAATTGTCAACAGATAAAACACATACAATTGTCAAGAAAAACACATTCAACATATACTTCTGTTGTTGAGACAGTTTCCAGGCCTGTTCTCTGCTCCAAAATGTTCCCCTTTATCTAGTTGAGAAAATTGTAGTACGATTTATTCGTTAACAATTATGTTTAGGATTAGAATAACTGGTTCTTGTTTGTTTTGTTTTAATTTTCTGCACTATCCCAATTATTTGGCTTTCTGATTTGGCTTCATGTTTTCAGCCCACGGAGTTTTCAATCCCTGTGCTCCTATCTTTTCCCTCTGAAAATCACGGTTTCATTGAGATCTCTCTCGTTGTTTTTGCACCTTTATTGCTCTTCATTGCAACTCCTTTGAGATCTCTCTCGCTGAGCGGTTCGTGTCCAATCCAACCAATCATGCGCGCTCTCACTCCCTCTCAGACTTGTGAGATTTCTCTCTCGTTTTCTCCATCACTTTACGCTGATTTTTTTAGTTGATTCTCTGTAATTTGTTTGTTAATTGTTGAATTGGCTGCTCATTTTATTTTTTTTCGTGTTTGTTTACTGAGAAATTGATGAAATTAGGATGGAAATTGGAAAGTCATTTTTTTGTGTGTTTGTTTCTTTCTATTCAGCCAACAAGTATGGTAAAACGGTCAGGTAGTAGTCAAGCCCTTGTCATGATTATGTGCACAGAGGAAGGGATTTTATCCCTATAGGCAGAGCTTATGTGCATAGACTACATGTCTTTCTTTAAACATAAAGAACCATCTATCTTTACTCCTTTTAACATTCACGCTTCTAGGGTTGGTGTTTTTCAGTATTGAAACTGATTGATATGACAATGGCTTGACATTAGAAACCCATTCTGTGTTATGCACTGAAATATTAAAGAGGACTTTGAATTTGAGCAATTCTCTTGGAATGACAATGATATTGTTCTGCTCACCATCCATATTCATCTTAAGAGGCCATTTGGAGGGTATCCATGTTTTAATCTTTTTCAAGAGGAAATATATTTCTCGAATATTGACGCAATAAGATGAATATCTTGTACTCATAATTATTTTATGCTTGGAAATAATTTTTGAAATCATGCAATAAGCTTAAAAGTAGAACTTGATTTTGAAAACACCAATTTGAATTGAATCGCTCTATTAAATAAGTGAATGTTTGTTGGGAGATATTCCGTCTACTTGAATGTGAATATTAGGATTATAGAGCATGTTTTTAATAGAGGCAGTAACTGCATGGCAGAAAACTTTGAACATCCTCATCATATGCATAATATAGGTCAATATTGTACCATTAGTAATTGGTATCGATGGCAAATAAGGGGGCATCTTCGTCAAATCCTGTAGCTACATGGAATGCCCACAATATATCTATATTTTGTGATGTTTGCATCAAGGAGGTTGAGGTCGGACATCGTCCGGGCACTCACTTTGACAAAAATGGATATGCAAATATTAGAGCTAACTTCAAGGCAGAGACAGAGCATGATTATGAAAGAAAGCAACTGAAAAATTAGTGGGATGCACATAAAAATGAGTGGAAGTTGTGGAAAGAGCTAGTTGGTAAAGAAACTGACCTAGGGTGGAATTCGAGCAAGGGTACTATTGATGCCTCTGAGGAGTGGTGGAATAATAGAATTCAGGTTTGTGTATTTATCTTTTAATATGTATTATGATATCATGCAATATGTATTAATCATATTCTTTCTTACTTGTAGATAAACAAAGAATATGGAAAATTGCGAAAAAATGCATTAGTCCTGAGATGGAGGACAAGTTAGATAGGATGTTCTCGACTACAGTTGCTACCGGTGAACATGCCTGGGCATCTTCATCTGGAGTACTACCACCAGAGTCAAGAGAGGAATCTGTAGGACAAATTGATTCATATGATGAGGAAGAAACTGAGACTATGCAGGATCTAAGGCAAGCAAGTAGGAAGGGAAAAAAAAGAGCGGCTAACCAAGGAGAATTGGGAAAGAAGAAGGTTGATAAGAAAGGGAAAAAAATTGGAGGTGTTGCAAAACTTTGTGGTCAAATTGACCGTCTTGTTGAAGCTTATGAAACTAGGAGTTCTGCAAACTCATTGATGAGGTCGTTGCATATAGGTAGTAGTATTTCGGAAGTGTTAGCAGTTGTAGGACAATTGCCTGGTTGTGAGCCACCTAGCGAGTTATGGTTGTTTGCTACATGTTTATTTTGTTCTGCAGAGAAGCGAGAGGTGTTTACCATGATCCAAGATCCTGAAGTCCGGCTGACTTGGTTGAAATATATGTTCAACAAAGAACAATAAGAAGCTATAACTATGAATTAAGACTTTGTGTGGTTTGTACTTTGCATTAAGATTGTGTTGAATGTTGCTTGTATTTTGTGTTTATTGAATGTTGAATTATAATTTCTTGTTAAACGTTGAATTGACTTGTTCTTGAATGTCGGATTATGACTTCTTAGTGATTGTTGGATTATGACTTGTGGAATGTTGAATTATGTGTTAGGTTACAGGTATATTCAATATGAACACCTCTGATGATGATGTTGAGGAGTTGGAGGATGGTCTAATTATATGCGCTGTAGTGAAAGCTGTTAAAACATATTATTTAAAATATGTCCACAAAACTCCATGTATGAATTCTTCTCATACAGGTAATATTTGGTTGATGGAAGTACTACAAGGAAATGATGTGCGATGTTATAGAATGTTTAGGATGAACAAAGATGTCTTTTATAGATTATCCAATGACTTGCAAACTAATTATGGATTGAAAGGTACAAGGAGAATGAATGCAATTGAAATATTAGGAATGTTCTTGCATATGTTGGGACATGGTGTGAAAAATAGATTAGCTCAAGAGAGATTTCAACATTCTGGTGAGACCGTTAGTAGATATTTTGGTGTTATGTTGGATATCGTATGTAACATGGCAATAGATATTATCAAACCAATGGATTCGGAATTTCGTGGCATTCCTCAAGAAAGAAGGAGAGATACAAGATACATGCCTTATTTTAAGGTAAAGTTTGACTCATCTTCTAACTTATTTGCAAACTATAAGTGTAGGTTGACAGTTTTCTTCTATGTTATTATTTTTAGGATTGTATTGGTGCCATAGATGGAGTGCATGTTGAGGCTTCAATACCACCTCCGAATCAAGTTCCGTACATTGGTAGGAAAGGAATACCAACTCAAAATGTTATGGCTGCATGTAATTTTGACATGCAATTCACATTTGCTTGTGCCGGATGGGAAGGCACTGCACATGATACAAGGGTTTTTCTATCCGTGCTACGGGATCCAAATTTAAACTTTTCCAAGCCTCCAAATGGTAATCTTCATACTTTTATTATAACATTTTACATATTTGCTTTGTATAACTATTACAATACAAAACAAAATTTTCAATTGCCAGAAAAATATTACTTGGTAGATGCGGGGTACCCACAAATGAAAGGTTATTTGGGACCATATAAAGGTGAAAGATATCATCTCCCGGACTTTCGTAGGGGTGCCGAACCAACGGGTCATAAAGAGGTATTCAACTACAGACATTTTTCTCTTAGGAGCATCATCGAACGAACTTTTGGGGTATGGAAGAAAAGATGGGCAATTTTAAGGGACATGCCTAATTACCCGTTCAATAAGCAAGTGAAGATTGTCATTGCTACAATGGCTCTTCATAACTACATACGGAAGTATTCTGAACGTGATCGTCATTTTGATGACCCCAGAGACTTTTGTGAAGAGAGCGATAGTAGTGATGATGATGAAGGTGAATATCAAAATTATCAAGTTGAAGGATCACATGAAATAGAGGCATTAAGAAATAGAATAACAACAAGTTTGATAAATGCATCTAATTAGACTACTTTCAAGTACACTAACAATATTGTACTAATGAATCCTAGCTATTCAGTCTAAAATATTTCAATTGAAGTAGTTTGTCATACTAATTAATATTTAATATAAAGTTTATAAATAATTTTCTTCTAAAAATAAAGTATATTTAAGTAATTCACTTTTATTTGTTAAGAAAATTAAATTAATAGCACATCTAGTATTATACCCTTTTTGGTCATTTCACACAGTCACAGCTGTTTCACATAAAAGTTTACCAAACACTATCATACTACTTTTTTTTTTTCCAAAAGCACTTTTACAAAAAAATTTACCAAACACTCTGCTGCTTAATTTCACAGCCGCTTATTCTCACAGCACAGCCGCTTATTCTCACAGCATCTTTTTTTCAAAGCACAGCAATACCAAACCAGCCCTAAGTAACATCTTGGGCATATGGATTCAAATCTAAATTAACATGAAATGTATCTTCTCACAATAGTGCATAAAGAAAGTTTGTAACAAAGGTTAAAAGGTGCGAATAACTTTGAAAATTGCAAGTGGTGGGTTGCCCATGCCAAATAGGCATTCATCCTTGACCGGTCGACCCACTGTGTCTCATATTTAAATATTCTCTCCCTCTATGTAGTGTACATTAGATAATAATAATAATGTTTGTAGTGATACAAAAACTTGTAGTGCGAAATGTTGACAAATAAAATATGAAATAGAGAGAGACGAGATAAAGTGGAGGAGAAATCAGAGCATTTAACTATTTATTCTTCTTATTACATATTGACCTAGAAGTGAGCATCTACATAATAAATACTATTTACAACACTCTCTTTTGGATGTCACCAATCAATGATACTTGTCTCGATAAAGCTTTGCTTGGAAGACCTAGTGGGACAAAACCTAACCAAAGGTGAACAAAAAAATTATGGCACCACAATAATGAAACATTGATAAGATGTTGGACTCGTATAATGTTGCCTTGCTAAAACCTTACTAGGAAAAACTTAGTGGGATACAAACCTGGTTAAAGGAAAAAGAGCACATAGTGCTTTTGTCCATTATAGTGCATTGTCGAAAACTCCCCCTTATGCATAACCATGCTAGATTAGTGACTCATGCTAATTATAGTAAGTTTTGATTTGACTAGTCATCATTGTCAAAATTTGAAGTAATGTGACTTCAATCTTTAAGAAATTTAACTTGAGTAGAACTTGACCCTAGAAAGTGCAGATGTTTACTGAGAGTTGACAATAGCTTTTTATATTTAAATGTACAAGTTGACAAGAGTACTTAACTAAATTTCATGCAAATATAATCCATGTATACAAAATAGCCTCACAGGGGCTTCCAATAGTACCATAGTTATGTGAACTTTTTTAAAAGTATGTTAACAATATAAATTTGGTTCGAAGGCAACAAGAGTACTCATTGAGGCAATTTATACCAAACTTATCTAGAATACAATGTATTGGTATCGAGTATCTACTTTGAGGTTTATGCTCTTAAATGAAAATCTTTGAAGAAGAATTTCATGGCATTCTCAATTCATTAAGAAATTACTTTGAGAGATATACAAAAACTTAAAATTTCAAGTAGTGTGCAGTCTCCACATGCCACAAGTCTCATGTTTAACATAACACTATACTTACATAGATGCAGTTGCCCCTACAATAGGAGACTATGTTTCTACATAAAAAAAACTTATGCCATATAGTGATTTTAATTCACTTCATTAAATACACCCAAGGATACTTTTGGGGTTTAAACTATAGGTTTACTTATTTCATATTTTTCATTGCCTCTTAAAAATGGAATTTGCCTTTTTCCAATTTGGTGCTTTTATAATTTGTCGACTTAATTGGAAAACGTGGCCTAATAGTTGATAGGAGCATATTTATGCGACTGAATTAGCTTGTTCTCATGCATTTATGTTGTTATTTCTTAGTTAATTATGTATTTTAAGTTATTTTCGTGTGTTTGTAGGTCCATAGGCCTTATAAAGCAATAAGATGCATTTTGGTGCATTTTGGTGCAGTTTTGGGCTTGGAATGAATAACACATGCATGGAGTAAGGTGGATGGACGAAATTGAAGACTAAAGAGGTTAGGAATGTGTTAAAGAGAAAGAAAAATTAATGTAAAAGGGACAAAGAGCTCAGCCACAAAGGGGTGTCACTCCACCATTCACCTTTCTATCATTGTCGTGCACCACCATTGCACTCCCTTTGGATTCCTATGTCGTGCATCATCATCCATGTTCCCTCCATTGACTCATTTGTTGCATCATTCCACTTCATTTCTTTTGTCTACCATGTGCACAATATCCTTTCACCTCTTTGCACTCATTGATTCATCACTTACTCACATTTCCACTCATGCCATGCATAACCACCCTTGTCCCTTTCATTATTTCATATTTCATGCATCATTACATTGAATCATTGCACTCAATTGCTACACCATTCCTTGTTCCCTCCATCATTTTAGATTCATGCATCATTACATTGAATCATTGCACTCAATTGCTACATCATTCCTTGTTCCCTCATCATTACATTGAATCATTGCACTCAATTGCTACATCATTCCTTGTTCCCTCCATCATTTTAGATTCATGCATCATTACATTGAATCATTGCACTCAATTGCTACATCATTCCTTGTTCCCTCCATCATTTCAGATTTCATGCATCATTGCACTCAATTGCTACACCACTCCATGTTCCCCTCCATTGCCATGCATTTCCTCTATAAAGGGAAGTGTGTGTAACATAAATTCATACTTTGTTAGATCATGCACTCCCATTTCAACACAACCTTCATCCAAACACATCCATTCATCTTCACATTCATTCCTCCATACAAACAAACCTTCAAACACTCACCAACACCTTGTGCCATAGCAAAGGAAGGGAAGGAAAGTGTTTGGACGTGCTTGCTATCCAACTTGGATCGTTGGAGCATTTAGGTGTTTTCTTTCTTTTGTTTCTAATGTTTAAATTCATTTCCTTTCATTTTGTTGTAAATATGAGTGGTTAAACCCCTCTTGGCTAGGGGTGATTTCAAAGCCATGATTATGTGTGTAATATGATTTGCTAAATTCTAGTTATGAACTCTTGAATCGTGAATGCTATTGGCTTAACTATTTGATTGATAACTTATTTGTATTTGTTAATTAAGGGTCGATACTTAATTGGCATGCATAAATCCGTTGCTAGAATATAAGTAAGTTTCACATAATCGTTACAAACTTATATTCACATGTAGTGAAGGTCGCTTATAAACGATCGTGTTAAGTTCAATTCCTAGCATGAGTGACATGATGTTATAGTTGTAAGTGCTTGGTCAATGCTTATGATTTTCATTAAACCTAATGATTTTTTATTGTATCTCTATTATGATGTCATGTAAGGAACTTTTGAAGAATGTTATGGGTTGTCGAATGATGTCATCCAATCCAATAAAACAAGGAAAATCTGAGAGTTAACTAGTGATGTCACGGTTAATTTGGAGCATTGTCGTTCATAATTCAATGAAGTAGTAATTGGAAATCGAATTATTTGCATACATGTCATGTGTGGAGAAAAAGCCTCTAGCTATCCCATCCATCATCTTATTTCTCACATTCGTTTTACAATCTGTCTTGTTTTTCATAGTTGTTTGTTTGTTTCAACTTCATCCAAATCAAAACCTCCCTTTTAGTTTCTTGTTCAAAGTGTTTCAAATCTGTTTTAGTTTGTGTTTTTAAGTGTTTTGATTCAAGTAAAAGTTAATTTTCGTCCAAAGTTATTCATAGTGTCTAGTTTAAGTTTATTTGGTTGTTTTAAGTTGTTTTGAGTATTTTAAGTTTGCTTTGAGTCTTGTGAGTCTTGTTAAGTGTTTTTAAGTTTAGTTTTATGTTTTTGAGTCAGTTTAGAGGTTATTAGCAAGCCCTTCTAATCCCCGGTCCAGAACGATCCCTACTTATACTTGTACTACAATTGTTAAAAGAATGTTAAATTTGTGTGTTAAGATAATTTTCGCATTAATAGTCCTTGATGATATGAATAGCTATTATAAAATTAAATTCATCATCAACTCATGATCCAACACTTCTCGTTTGTATGTGCATGATTAATTTATAAGTATCTTATTGCTTGGATATCAGTGCCTCTTTGAGCTTCCATTGTCACTTCTAGGACAAACATATGGAGCGTTTTTTAAATTGTGCTTGAACTCTATAAATCTCCACTTCGGGAAAGTTCAAAATTTAGAACCTATCTATATGTCTATCAAGCTTCTGGCATGCAACAAATTATTTACATCAATTATGAAACAAGAGAGGATGTATCAACACTAATTCACAAAGTTATAGAAAACTGTCATTTCTCTCCTAATGGTAAGAAAATTGTCTCATCAAGGTGACAATTTGCAACATTGCGGTAAATATGAACACAACTAAAAACAAACCAATTTGAATTCCAATTGTGATGGATGAACCATCTTTGTTACATAATTACTTGTTGGTTGTAAAAATAACCTCAACCAAAATGATCATGATGATGCATGTGATCAAGATATAGGTCTCAAGCAAAAATCAGCAATGAATAAAATGCTTAAAGATTTTGGTAAGCCATGAGAGTGTGTGCTCAAAACTAATCTCAAGTGACATGAAATAACCTCAAAATTTAGGAATTTTGCTTGTAATAACAAGTGAATAATATAACGCCCATTTTGTAATACATCTAGTCATTGGTCAAACAATTCACAACTAGATGTTGATAAAACTCACTAATATGTTGTGAAATTCTCGAGAGAACTACGGGGATCCAAGTTTAATTTTTACTTAGATGGTATGAGGACTAATTTTTCGTGTGAGTAATTCTTGCAAGGACATGCACATGCACTATGTTGAGGCCTCAAAATATGTCTAGACGAATTTGTAATAACCATATACTCAATTCCATGCATATAAATATATTAACCCACCAAAAATTAGTTTAGTTTTTATGCAGATATCGAGAGATTTCAGGCCCTCAATTATTCAGAATAAAAGAACTCCATGTTCTGATTCAATAAGAAACTTTTGGTTATGTTTTAATTATTTTTCATTTCAAATGTGCAATTTCACTCCTAATCACGAGACAACATAGTTTCTTATCATTGTTGGGAAAAAAAACCTCAAGGTAGGTTGATCCACCATGTCCGACATATTCATATTCCTATTTAAGTTATAGATGCAATTATTTATAAGCTCTATCAACTGCATGCCACCCACCCATCATCGAGTTTAGAATTAAGGATTCAATGGATTGAAGTCTGGTATTATAGGATGAGAGTTAAAAGGACTACATGTCCTTATTCTCTTATAAAAACTCATTACTGGTGCAGTCCTAATTTAGCTAGGAATGTGGTTGTATGCATCCTTATGAGATTCTATACTATCTTTTAAATTGTGTCTTATTTGTAATGTATTACTTGAAGAGTAAGGATTCTCCTTTCCTTACTATTATAAATAAAGGCACAATGAAATGAGATAACATACACCTTAGAATTCATAAATTCTCTCTTCTTTGTCTTGCCACCCTACCCTCTGTCTCCTTATATAATTCTTCAGTTAAATAGGCCTAGAACATGTTATCAGCACGCTCTTACTGTCGCTAATGAATTGAAGGTTTGTGGAGGATGTTTGTTTACAACTAGCACTTAAAGGATTTCTTTTGTTTCCATCAAATCAAGTTTTTCTAAAACATGGAATTGATATTTTATAAGCCCCTGATAGCATGAAAACATTCACTATGATGCATGAACCTCTAAATTATTTATATTTTATCACAAATAGTCCCTGAAATTGAAAATCAATCAATGTAGTCTGTTGATGCACAAAATCCGGTGGATCTTGGACCAATGTAAATCCTACCGTGAATCACACAAATGCAAAAGAACACAAAGATATATCGTGGTTCACCTCAAGTTGGGTTACGTCCACACTGATGTCGATAAATGTTGATGAAGGTTACAGTATGCATGGAGGCTATAGAGGCTTAGTATTTGCTCTCTGTATTATTCTCTGCCTCTATGTATGTTTTCCTCTCTCGTTCAGTCCCCTTAGTAAAGGTGAGGAGGATCCCTTTTATAGAATAAGGGTTTCATCTTCTTACATAAATCATGGGCTCAGTCCTGAAACCCAAATATCGAGGCCTAATATATGGTACAACATAGTCCTTGAAAATAGGTATCGTAAATCAATGTGATCATTCAGTCACAATTCTATTAAAAAAATCAGTTAAGCGCTTATGTGGCACATAAATCGGCCCCATAAGTCATTTTTTTCTCACAAATGGTCATTGAAATTGATCCATGATATCAAAATGGTCTTTAAAATTGACTCATGACATCAAAATGGTCATTGAAATTGAAAATTGATCAATGTAGTCTCGAAAGTGTCTCAAATCAATGTAGTCATTCTGTCACAATTCTATCAAAAATTCTATTATGTGCTGATGTGACACATAAATTGGTCTCACAATTCTAATTAAATTTAAAAAAAATACAATTAGGCTTAAATTAATTTAATAGTTAATAAAAAAATTGTAAACCCAAAAACCCAGTCATGCAATCACCTCCGATCTCAATCCACATTTCTATGCCTTATTAGCTCTTTATTCTTGAAAAAAAACTCTCAACACACCCATCTTTACACATTTCGACACACTTCACCGAATTGAACCTAGATCGAGATCACCTTTGGTGATGGCTTGGCCCATTGGCAACAACTTCTGAGACATCATCATTAACATTTAAGCGATCAACATCCTCACAACCTTAATCTTGGAGAGCTTGTTCGACGTTTCCCTGGTGGTTTGGTGATGCAAAGAATGATGAAGCCTGCCTTGAGATAATGAAGTTATAACTAAGGTGCGTGCATTGTTAGTTGAAAACTATTTCAACACCCCCTCTTAGGTCTTGGTTAAGCCTTGTGCCTTTGATAATTTATGGAAGGGATCTCTCTTCGGAGTAGGCCCTACTATAAGAAGAAAAAAAATCCATTGTGCAAAAAGGTATTTAGACAATTTTTTAATTAATTATTTAACCCACATCAGTACATAACAATTTACAGAATTGTGGCAAAAGGATCATATTGATTTGCCATACCTATTTTCAAGGAGTACATTGATTGATTCTTAATTTCAGGTACCATATTGATGGTGTGAGTCAAATTTAGGAACCATTTGTGATAAAAACCCATAAATTTTGTGGGACCTATTTATGTGCCACATCAGCACTTAATGAAATTTTTAACAGAATTATGACATAATGACCACATTGATTTGTGACGTCTATTTTCAGGAACTTTGATTGATTTTTAATTCTAGGGACCATCTTAATGATGATGGTCAATTTCAATGATAATTTGTGATAAAAACCCTATTCAAAATATATAGCTTGTCCATGCACAAGCAATTAATATGTTCATATTTTGAATATGCAAATTGTGTTATATTTTGCTACATTGCTATGTTGAATTGTGTGAGTCAAAGAAAAACAAGAAAATAGAAGCAACAACTAGGGTTTTGAAAACCCTAACCGAAAAAAATAAAAATAAAAGAAAAAAACGTGGCTCAGCTACGGCATGAAACCGCTCCTTGAACCGAGCCGAGCCTGCAGCTCTTGCTCCTGCCTTAAAACGACACCGTTTGGTATCTGGATCTGCAGCTCCAGTTTTTGGGCTTACAGCGCTCACTCAGCCCAAGTCCAGTTTTTCTTTGGGCTTCTTCTCACTGCCAGGCCTGCAGCCTCTCCCCTCGAATTTGCACTATTTCTGAAAAAACATTATATAACAAATAACGAAAGGCTTTAAGATGCTGAGCTTTCTCAGATTTTTGCAGCGAACAAAGACCGCAGTCAGTTGTCCATATCTTGGATTCAACCGCCAGATTTTAGTTGGCCCAATTTCCAATTCCTCGATGTGATCCCGGCAGCAGCAAAATACTACACAGGAGAAATTATACAAGAAAATTGTTTAAGTTATAGTCACAAACACATTGTTGAAACTAAATAACATTCAGTAACGACTTGTGACTAATATACATTTGGTTACAATAAACTTTCACGTTGTGACTAAATTGCCACTTTCTTGGTAGTGACTTCTTCAGGAGGTGCCAACGACACTTCCAACGATCAATGTAGCGCAAGAGATCAGAAACTCGAGGAGTGTTCGAGTTTGATATTCGGAATTGGGATTGCTTGTTCTGCTGAATCCCCAACAGACCAAAAGGATATCAGTGGTGTTGCATCTGAATTGCACTCCATTAGGGACAACCTTCCTGCATAAAAAGCTTTCTATATACGTTCTGCATGTTCTTGTTGCTGCTATACTAAGTGAGGAAATTTGTAAGTAAAAAGTAATCACCAATGTGATGTTGGTCTGTTGGCTTTTGAACAGATGTACTGCATCAAACCATGGTTTGCAGCAAATTGCAATCTGATAAAATTTCTAACAAAAAATGCATCAAAATCAAGCATTAGAACTCAATGCCTCGTTGAGTTGTCGACTTTTGCCGGAGATCCACAATCCCACAAGGATCACAACCGTTTCTGATATAGCAGGAGTTACATTTTAGTATCTTTGTAAAGGTTTTTAGTTGGGTGTCAATGGAAGAATTCATAACTTACATTTCAATCAGGAGAAATTCTTATGTCCGCTGTTTGGACCACTTCAACCATACGGCCTAAACACAAAAAATCACACATGCTCCACCTCTGATTTTCACCCTCCCCCGAAAAAGAAACCCACTATGTGATTCTACCGTCCTCTCTTTTTGTCGTAGTTCGGGTTTCAGATATAAGAATTTATCTCTTAATGGTGTTCAGATCAATTAAGTGTTCAAGTTAACACTTAATATCTATTGGAAATCACTCTACATATATTTTGAGATGTTACTATATTGTTTTAATTCATGATGCAAAATCATGTATTTTAATATTATATTATTAATTTGAAACGTCACGGTGTTATTCAGAACGTAAGGAAGCATTTCTCATTTCAACATGACTGCAGAATGTGGAAGAAAGTGGGGGCAGAACTCTGTTGCCAGCTAGCTATTCATATGGGGTCAACCTGGTTGTGCATATGCAGGGTTTATTTTGATCCGAGCTTAGTAATTTTAATACTTTAAATTGCAGCAAATCTTATTAACTGAGAAATAATATAGTCTTAGCTGGTTTTGACTTTTGTTGCACAAGCAAGAAAAAGCATAAAAATGAGACGGTGCAATTATATGGTTTAGTAAGTTGGCCAGCTAACACATGATATTTCATTAGCAACTTGGCACGCATAAAATGGAGGGTACAATTCCTTTTATATTCTATTATTTTTTGCACTTACGAAAAGAGCGTTAAAGTTATTATACATTTTTGAATGAGAAGATGGCAATATTTATAGGTGAGCAATGCAATTCACATGTATCACATTAACTAGTCACGTCTTGTTAAGAAAAACAATTAAACGAGAATCATTACACAAATGAATCTTGCATGAATTTGTGATTAAGTAGGCATATTCTAACAAACATATTGAACAATTTTTCATGTACTAAGAAATTAAAAAAAGTTGATAAAAAAGTAGAATATTCTTCATGTCTTTCACCGTGGTACACTTTTCTTAGGTTCTTTCATTTATTAATTTATATTTACCATCTATGTGGTGTGGAGGTTGGGTTAAAAGTAACCATCCAACATTAAAACTTATTCAAAAATGGTCATTTGAAAGTTTCTAAGATTGTGAATACATGAAAAAAACAACACATAACTTGCACCATAAGACAAAGAAAAAGAAAAGAAGAAAACAATACAAAAGAATACTAGTCATAGTTAGGGAAAGTTTGGACAAATTTCCCAAAATTTCAACTTCCCTTACCCGCCCATATCAAACTAATTTATTCATGTTTATTATTACATCTTTCTTTTTCTTTTTTTATAATAAAAATATTATTAGACACTGCTTGATCATATACATGTAAGAAATTATTTTCCTTTACATTAAATTTTAGTCTCACACGCCGTGGTGGAAGGAATTGTACATGAAGTATGGTGTCTTACTCAATGCCTCGAATCAGTGAAATTCTTGTTTGTGCTCAGATATGGAAATTGTGTTGCTGATACCGTTGCATCTTTTTTTCGAGAACATGGTGGTTGTTTGGAATGGGATTGTATTGGTTCAAAATTTATGTTTAATATTCTAGCTGCAGATGTATAAACCCTTCGATTATAATCTAATAAAATCTACTCTTTGACAAAAAAAAAAAATTGTCTCACACATAAACAAAAGTAAAAATTCAGAAAAAAAATAAAATAAAAGACTAACTTATTAAGATTTTTTTTGAACAAACGATATTATCTACAACTAATTTACCAAAAAAAAGTTTTCAAACACGTGTTAAACTGCAATTTATCTTAATCGAGTATTTTCCATGGCATCATATTTCATAATTTCTTCATGCCCTACCCAACCCGCCAACTTCCTAATAAATCAAAATTGAATGATTTCTTAGATCGTATTGATTTTTAGCTTTTGGAAGAGTTGACGCAGTTGGATTCAATTTGCGTGTGCAAAGTGAGTTTTCAACGTTCATAGAGTGGAGTGGAAGAAAATAGGAGGAGCCTGAAAGTTAAAGACTTTAAGCAAACCAAAAAACTAAACAAAAACAAAAACCAAAAATTGGAGTTTTTGCAGAGGAGAGAGAAGGGTTTCCCGTTTCGCCTTACTGTCATGCACTTTGTCACCACTCTCGTCGGACATTGCGATTTACAGAACTCTGCAAAAAGTGGTCTCTCTCTATATCTCTCTCTGTCACAACATTCCTGATTAGGGTTTCTCTGAGACCCGGGTTCAGAATCCGATTCGACTCGTCCGTGTGAACTGGATCTCTCTCCGACTTCAAGTGAGTAAACCTTCTTATTCGTTCCTTGTATTTCTTAACTCTCAAGAAAATCTGGGTTCGCTTTGCTTTTGTGGGTTCAGTGAGATTTCTCTGTTCTTTCTTAGCTTCTGGGTTCCGATTGGTGAGGACCCAGATGAGATTTTCGATAATTTCTAGAGAAATTGAGAAAATTTCACTTTATCAAAGGAATATAAGAAAAGCCCAATTTTTGCTTTTTTTTTTTTTTTTTTTTTTTTTGAATTTTGAATTTTGTGCGTTTAGCTGCTTAAAGTTGTTATATTCCTTTGGCTCCCACTTTGTGTGAGACGTGTAGTTTTGCAGCTTTTGATTTTTGGGGTTTTTTTGGTTGTTTGATATTAGGATTTGAATGGCGCATTCCGTGAATGATAGTAGCATTGAGAGTTTGATATCTGCAAGGAAGGCATTGAGGCTAAGCTTACAGAAATCACAGGGCCTAGGGTCGGCTCTGGAGAAAGCCGGAAACCGATTTGAAGAGATTAACCACAGATTACCCTCTCTTGAGGCCGCAGTTCGACCCATTCGTGCAGACAAGGAAGCCCTTGCTGCCGTTGGTGGTCATATTAACCGCGCTGTTGGCCCTGCTGCAGCTGTGCTTAAAGTTTTTGATGCTGTTCATGGACTCGAGAAGAGTCTACTGTCAGATCCGCGTAGTGATCTGCCCGGTTACTTATCGGTATTGAAACGTCTGCAAGAGGCTCTGAGATTTCTGGGGGACAATTGTGGATTGGCAATTCAGTGGTTGGAGGATATAGTAGAGTACTTGGAGGATAATGCGGTCGCTGATGAGCGGTACCTTTCAAACCTGAAGAAATCATTGAAAAGTCTCCGAGAATTGCAGAGTGAGAAGGAAAAGGCCAACCTTGATGGAGGGCTTTTGGAGGCTGCGTTGGAAAAATTAGAAAATGAGTTCAGGAGGCTCCTCACAGAAAATAGCGTGCCACTTCCAATGTCGTCACCATCTTCTCTTGGAGAACAAGCTTGCATTGCACCATCACCATTACCTGTTCTGGTAATTCAGAAGCTGCAAGCTATAATTGTAAGACTGATTGCTAATAATAGACTAGAGAGATGTAAATCTATTTATGTTGAAGTTCGAAGTTCGAATGTAAGGGCAAGTTTACAAGCTCTCAATTTGGATTACCTTGAGATATCAATTGCAGAGTTTAATGATGTGCAGAGCATAGATGGATATATATCGAAGTGGGGAAAGCATCTGGAGTTTGCAGTGAAACACTTGTTTGAGGCAGAGTATAAGTTGTGTAATGATGTTTTTGAGAGGATTGGATTGGATGTGTGGATGGGTTGCTTTGCAAAGATAGCTGCTCAGGCTGGTATTCTTGCATTCCTACAATTTGGGAAGACTGTTACAGAGAGCAAAAAAGATCCGATAAAGCTTTTGAAGTTGTTGGATATATTTGCGTCTTTAAACAAATTGAGACTGGACTTCAACCGGCTTTTTGGTGGACCAGCGTGTATTGAAATCCAAAACCTGACAAGGGATCTCATTAAGAGTGTTATTGATGGAGCAGCTGAAATTTTCTGGGAGCTTCTTCTTCAGGTGCAATTGCAAAAGCAGAACCCGCCTCCTCAAGATGGGAGTGTTCCGAAATTAGTCAGTTTTATTACGGATTATTGTAATAAACTGCTCGGGGATGATTATAAGCCAATCTTAACTCAGGTTCTCATCATTTATCGAAGTTGGAAGCATGAGAAGTTTCAAGAAGGGCTCCTTATTAATGAGGTTTTGGAAATTGTCAAAGCCATTGAGCTAAATTTGGAGGCGTGGATAAAGGCTTATGAGGATACCAGCTTGGCCAACCTTTTTGCAATGACCAACCATTGGCATTTGTACAAGCACCTGAAGGGAACTAAGCTGGGGTTTCTGCTGGGGGATGCTTGGCTACGAGAACATGAACAGTACAAGGATTATTATTCCACGGTTTTCTTGAGAGAGAGCTGGGGGAAACTTCCGGGTCATTTAAGTCGAGAAGGTCTGATTCTGTTCTCAGGTGGTCGTGCCACTGCCCGTGATCTTGTCAAGAAGAGGCTAAAAACCTTCAATGAAGCGTTTGATGACATGTATAAGAAGCAATCGAGTTGGGTAGTGTCAGATAAAGATCTAAGGGAGAAGACGTGCCACCTCATTGTGCAGGCTGTTGTGCCTGTTTACAGAAGTTATATGCAGAATTATGGGCCCTTGGTCGAGCAAGATGCAAGTTCAAGCAAGTATGCAAAGTATTCTGTGCAGACCTTGGAGAAAATGCTCATGTCTCTTTTTCAGCCAAAGCCTGTTAGATATGGCAGTTTCAAAGGTAGGCAAATGAGTGGAAAATACGATGGAGTAGCAGATCTTCGCCGTACTACCTCTGCGATTGTGTGATTATGGAACCATGTGCATTGTGGAATCACAGGGCAGGACTCTCTGCCCCTCTACACAATTGGCTTTTCATCTTGTATATAACGACATTCTCAGGAGCCTGGAACTAAATACTGATGTCCCATTGCCTGAGATTCCAAGATGTAGAATCCCTGCAACACATCTGAATGTTTTGAAGAGTTGAACACTGTTTCCATTGCCTGGCGAGTTCTAGGCCATGGGGTCTCAGATTCCATGCACGGTGATGAACAAATATACAGCCCAGTTGGGTCCTGGCGTAGATAATATATTCAGGTATACCTATCCATTTTTCTTTAATCTCAGACTGATTGATTAAGTTATATTAGGTAAGGCAGCCAGCGAAACTTTATAGCTTTGCTAGATTCCATGTAAAATTCTTTGGTATAAAGTGCATCAAAGAGGTCTACCTAGGATTGAATCGATTTGTAAGAACATGGGAAAGCTTATAACCTTTCGACCTTCATGAGATGCTTGTTTTTGTGCTATGAAACGGCATTGTTGAGAACTTCAAAAATGTATAACAGTCATGTGCTATTGGAATACTGTTGAGAATGAAGTGCCTACTCGTTTTGATGGACCTGTGTACTTTAGTTTTAAGTAATTTGTTGATGGCGCTTCTCTTTTCGTTTCACTTTTCGGCCTTGATTCGAACTTTTCTGCTTTGATTCAAAACTTTTCTGCTTATACTCGTTATATCTGTTCGTTCTTCTTAGACTTGCTCGGCAAGACATGAATTGGTGTGTCAAGAGGCTCATTTTTTGGATAAAGAAAACCGACGGCACTGGCATGATGGCATCTTTCTCGTTTCATTCCAGTTAATCAACTCTTGTTTATTGGGCCGCCTATGATGTAACACTTAAACATAATTTAAATAGAAGGCTTAATTGTAGTAAATAGCTCTGAACTTCTACGAGTTACATTTTGCACCTCAACTCAATAGCTCAATGACACTTAGTTTCGCATGGTAGGTTCTCCCGTTAACTCCGTTAGTTTTTCTGTCAAATATGTGAGCAACAACAACAACAACAACAACAACAAAGCCTTTTCCCACTAAGTGGGGTCGGCTATATGAATCCTAGAACGCCATTGCGCTCGGTTTTGTGTCATATCCTCCGTTAGATCCAAGTACTCTAAGCCTTTTCTTAGAGTCTCTTCCAAAGTTTTCCTAGGTCTTCCTCTACCCCTTCGGCCCTGAACCTCTGTCCCGTAGTCACATCTTCGAACCGGAGCGTCAGTCGGCCTTCTTTGCACATGTCCAAATCACCAGAACTGATTTTTCTCATCTTTCCTTCAATTTCGGCTACTCCTACTTTACCTCGGATATCCTCATTTTCAATCTTATCCTTTCTTGTGTGCCCACACATCCCACGAAGCATCCTCATCTCCGCTACACCCATTTTGTGTACGTGTTGATGTTTCACCGCCCAACATTCTGTGCCATACACCATCGCTGGCCTTATTGCCGTCCTATAAAATTTTCCCTTGAGCTTCAGTGGCCTACGACGGTCACACAACACGCCGGATGCACTCTTACACTTCATCCATCCAGCTCGTATTCTATGGTTGAGATCTCCATCTAATTCTCCGTTCTCTTGCAAGATAGATCCTAGGTAGCGAAAACGGTCGCTTTTTGTGATTTTCGCTAGATTGCTCCGATCATTAGTGTGGATAAGTATATAAATGGATAGAGATAGGAAAGCAAACACAAGATGTACGTGGTTCACCCAGATTGGCTACGTCCACGGAATAGAAGTGTTCTCATTAATTGTGAAGGGTTTACACAAGTACATAGGTTCAAACTCTCCTTTAGTAAGTACAAGTGAATGATTTAGTACAAATGACATTAGAGTACAAATGACATTAGGAAATATTGTGGGAGAATGATCTCGTAATCACGAAACTTCTAAGTATCGGAGTGTGGTATCATCTTGACTTGCCTTATCTGTCGCATAGGTAGATGTGGTAGCTTCTCTGGAAGTACTCTTCCTCCATCCAGGGGTGGTATCTTTAACTGGTAGAGATGCACAAGGTAATGTATCAATTTCACTTGAAGCTTACTTGTAGTTTCAGGCTTGGTCAAGCGCGATACAAACCATGTAGTAGGAGTCCCCCAAGTCGCCGAGCTAGGGGATCTGCTGAAAGAGGTGACAGACAAGGTAAGCAATCAGAGCTCCGGCTGATTGTTCACCTTCTCCCCATCTTGCAGCAGCATGAAGGATAAAGAGAAGAAAAATGAGAAGAGATGATATGGGATACTTTTGCTTTTGAAGAAGTAACTTTCCACAGGCTAATTCTTGAACTGAGCTGGAGGGTTTTCTGGTTTCCTCCAGAGTATAAGGCCGACTGAAGAATTTGAGGGTCAAAACAAGTCCATCAAATCTAGAGTACGTTCGACCCTGCTGATATGGGATACTTTTGCTTTTGACAGAGTAATGGATGTATCGGCATGTGTGCTGTTACGCTTGTCTCCACATGCTTCCTTGTATCCTTCGCACTTGCCCTATCTGTCCCTCAAGCAGATGCGGTATCTTCCCTGGACACAAGATGTTGAAGATGAGTACTCGAGAGCAATGCCAGGTAAGTAATCAGGTAAGGGGTTCCAGGCAGTCAGTTCCTGGCTGGGAACTTGATTTCAAGTGCTGACTGATTGCTCTCTTTCTCCTTGTCTTGCAGGTAAAAACAAGGCCAAAGGAAAAGACAGGGAAAAAGCATGATATGGGATACTCTTGCTTTTAACCCTGATGATATGAGATATTCTTGCTCTAGTATAGCTTGTTTGCAGAGGTATTATCGGGGGGAAAGAAAGCTGAATATTTCGAAAGGCTTCGTTGGGAGTGCCCTCTCAGATATGAGGAAGGGTTGAGCATTTCTGCAGGTCTGCCTATCCGTTGGGGATGGAGGTCGACATATATAGGAGTCTCCCTAACAAAAGTAGTAATGCTATTCCTTTACCCTGCTTGGTCATAGCACGGTAGTGGGAGCTGCCAGCTTCACATGTTTTAACTCTGTCAGAGCACTTTGAAAAAGTGGTATGTGGTATCTGGCTCTTGAGATTCGGAGAACGATGCTTCTTCGATTTTTGAGAAAGCAATCATGCTGGGGGTCTGGCTCTCGAGATTCGGGGAGCAGTGTCTCTTCGATTTTTGAGAAAGTAATCATGTTGGGAGTCTGGCTCTCGAGATTCGGAGGGCGGTGCCTCTTCGATTTTGGAGTAAGCAATCTTGTTGGGAGTGTTTTCTCGGATGCGAGTAAAGGTTGGGCATGTTTGCTAGTCTACCTTGCCACGAAGCACGGAGGTTGACACACAGGGACTTCAATTATCCAGCAGTGGTACTGTTCCTTTACCCTTGTGGGTAATAATATGTTAGCTAGACCTTCAAAATTTATGTGTCTAAACTTTGTTAGTGCTGTTTCTTTGCTATTCTTTTACCTTTCTTGGTCAGAGCGATGTAGTGGGAGCTGCAAGCTTCACGTGCTCAACTTTGGCAGAGACTTTGGCAAAGTTATCTGTGGTACCCATGAGCTATTGTTGCGTGTGGGAAGTGGGTGATTGAACAGTAAGATTCATATGCTTTCTACTTCACCAGAAGTCTTCGACAGAATGCCCATAATTTCCGCTAAGCTGAGTGTGCGTGTGACAGGTGCTGACAAGGCTAGAAAAGTAGGTGCCTCTTCGATTTCTGAGATCGGCCCTCGTGGTCTCTGAGCAGCCCAGCTTTTGAGAAAGCGAGCGCCTCTTCGATTGATTCGGAGAACGATGCCTCTTCGATTTTTGAGAAAGCAATCATGCTGGGGGTCTGGCTCTCGAGATTCGGGGAGCAGTGTCTCTTCGATTTTTGAGAAAGTAATCATGTTGGGAGTCTGGCTCTCGAGATTCGGAGGGCGGTGCCTCTTCGATTTTGGAGCAATCAGTCTTGTTGGGGGTGTTTTCTCGAATGTGAGTAAAGGTTGGGCATGTTTGCTAGTCTACCTTGCCACGAAGCACAGAGGTTGACACACAGGGACCTTCCAATTATCCAGCAATGGTACTGTTCCTTTACCCTCTCTTCGATTTTTGAGAAAGTAGTCATGTTGGGAGTCTGGCTCTCGAGATTCGGAGGACGGTGCCTCTTCGATTTTGGAGCAAGCAATTTTATTGAGAGTGTTTTCTCGAATGTGAGTAAAGGTTGGGCATGTTTGCTAGTCTACCTTGCCACGAGGCACAGAGGTTGACACACAGGGACTTTCCAATTATCCAGCAGTGGTACCGTTCCTTTACCCTTGTGGGTAATGATATGGTAGCTAGACCTTCAAAATTTATGGGTCTAAACTTTGTTAGTGCTGTTTCTTTGCTATTCTTTTACCCTTCTTGGTCAGAGCGATGTAGTGGGAGCTGCAAGCTTCACGTGCTCAACTTTGGCAGAGAACTTTGGCAAAGTTATCTGTGGTACCCATGAGCTATTGTTGCGTGTGGGAAGTGGGTGATTGGACAGTAAGATTCATGTGTTTTCTACTTCCCCAAAAGTCTTCGACAGAATACCCATAATTTCCGCAAAGCTGTGTGTGCGTGTGACAGGTGCTAACAAGGCTGGAAAAGTAGGTGCCTTTTCGATTTCTGAGATCGGCCCTCGTGGTCTCTGAGGAGCCCAGCTTTTGAGAAAGCGAACGCCTCTTCGATTTCTGAGATCGGCTTTCGTGGTCTTTGAGCAGCCCAACTTTTGAGAAAGCAAACACCTCTTCGATTTATGAGATAAACCCTCGTGGTCTCTAAGCAGCCCAACTTTTGAGAAAGCAAACGCCTCTTCGATTTCTGAGCAGGCGCCCCTTCGATGTCTGAAGCTCCGTCGAGTGCAGCTTTTTATAGGGGCTGGCATTAAGTTCCAAAGCACACTTGAATCTCCACCAGTAGAAGCTCCATTCTTGCACTTCTAAGATCTTGATTTGTCCGACCTCTTCTCTCTTGAACACCTTTGAAAAATGTCTGGCCCCTCCGACCGTCGTTTTGACTTGAACCTTGTTGAAGAGGCAGCCCCGCCTTCTCCAGACAACATATGGCGCCCATCCTTCGTCTCCCCTACTGGTCCTCTTACCGTTGGGGATTCCGTGATGAAGAATGATATGACCGCTGCGGTGGTGGCCAGGAACCTTCTCACTCCCAAAGATAACAGACTACTTTCCAAACAGTCTGATGAGTTAGCTGTTAAGGATTCGCTGGCTCTCAGTGTTCAGTGTGCAGGTTCTGTGTCTAATATGGCCCAACGCCTATTTGCTCGAACCCGCCAAGTTGAATCATTGGCGGCCGAAGTGATGAGTCTCAAACAGGAGATTAGAGGGCTCAAGCATGAGAATAAACAGTTGCACCGTCTCGCACATGACTATGCTACAAACATGAAGAGGAAGCTGGACCAGATGAAGGAAACTGATGGTCAGGTTTTACTTGATCATCAGAGATTTGTGGGTTTGTTCCAAAGGCATTTATTGCCTTCGTCTTCTGGGGCTGTACCGCGTAATGAAGCTCTAAATGATCAACCTCTGATGCCTCCTCCTTCTAGGGTTCTGTCCAGTACTGAGGCTCCGAATGATCCCCCTCCGGTGCCTTCTCTTTCTGGGGCTCTACCGACTGCTGAGACTTCTCCTAAGCAACATTTGTGAAGGCTCCCTCTTGTTTGTTTATTTTGACTCATGTATATGTACATATTTGTAGCTTATCGGGGATATCAATAAATAAGCTTTCCTTCAATTCAACATATTGTGTTAAATACACCAAAGCCTTCTTCGCTAAGTTCTTTGAATTTTCTTTTGTTGGAGCTTTGTGAGTGGAGCATGTAGGTTGAGGTAGTGTTCCCTTAATTTCCTTAGTGAGGAAAACTTCTCGGTTGGAGACTTGGAGAATCCAAGTCACTGAGTGGGATCGGCTATATGAATCTTAGAACGCCATTGTGCTCGGTCCTGTGTCATGTCCTTCGTTAGATCCAAGTACTCTAAGTCTTTTCTTAGAGTCTCTTCCAAAGTTTTCCTAGGTCTTCCTCTACCCCTTCGGCCCTGAACCTCTATCTCATAGTCGCATCTTCTAATCGGAGCGTCAGTAGGCCTTCTTTGCACATGTCCAAACCACCGTAACCGATTTTCTCTCATCTTTCCTTCAATTTCGGCTACTCCTACTTTACCCCGGATATCCTCATTCCTAATCTTATCCTTTCTCGTGTGCCCACACATCCAACGAAGCATCCTCATCTCTGCTACACCCATTTTGTGTACGTGTTGATGCTTCACTGCCCAACATTCTGTGCCATACAGCATCGCCGGCCTTATTGCCGTCCTATAAAATTTTCCCTTGAGCTTCAGTGGCATACGGCGGTCACACAACACGCCAGATGCACTCTTCCACTTCATCCATCCAGCTTGTATTCTATGGTTGAGATCTCCATCTAATTCTCCGTTCTTTTGCAAGATAGATCCTAGGTAACGAAAACGATCGCTCTTTGGTATTTCTTGATCACCGATCCTCACCCCTAACTCGTTTTGGCCTCCATTTGCATTGAACTTGCACTCCATATATTCTGTCTTTGATCGGCTTAGGCGAAGACCTTTAGATTCCAACACTTCTCTCCACAGGTTAAGCTTTGCATTTACTCCTTCCTGAGTTTCATCTATCAACACTATATCGTCTGCAAAAAGCATACACCAAGGAATATCATCTTGAATATGTCCGGTTAACTCATCCATTACCAACGCAAAAAGGTAAGGACTTAAGGATGAGCCTTGATGTAATCCTACAGTTATGGGAAAGCTTTCGGTTTGTCCTTCATGAGTTCTTACGGCAGTCTTTGCTCCTTCATACATATCCTTTATAGCTTGGATATATGCTACTCGTACTCCTTTCTTCTCTAAAATCCTCCAAAGAATGTCTCTTGGGACCCTATCGTACGCTTTCTCCAAATCTATAAAGACCATGTGTAAATCCTTTTTCCCATCTCTATATCTTTCCATCAATCTTCGTAAGACATAGATTGCCTCCATCTCTATGTGAGCAAATAGTAATTTTACGGGTTGGAGGACTATGAGAGCTATTAATCCAGTTGAGGGACCGTTTCTATAATTAAGTCTAAATGTAAAGAATAAGAAAGTGGTTTGTGCTTTGTGACAAGAACACTCGCATCACCGGCCCTGTAAGGCGGTATTGCTCACTTGCAAATCACAGCTTGATACACTTTAACTTTTCAGTGGATTTTTGTTCTCGTAGTTGATATTCTTCCTATTTTTCTCTAATCTCTTGTCAACATAACTAATCACTGAAATCACTCAGCGTAAAAAGTACTAACAAATAAGTTTTAAAGTCTTCCGTTATACCGATATTAGTGACGTTAACCACAGAAGTTTTCTTGTTCACTTTCTTTAATCCGGCCTGCACCTATAAACAATTGAAGGTCTCCCCCAAATTCAGATTTACCAACTTGAGAAAGTTGCAGTGTGAACGCTTAAGCAACTTCTCATTAACTATAACCTACAATTATCACCATAAAATGAAACCCTAACTTCCCAAGTCTCTATCTTCTTACCAAATCCTCTCAATTTTTCTCAATAATTTGAATTTTTTGTGGTTAACATGACATATATATAGTAGTTGTTTTCTTCCACTTTTCCCTAACGTGACAGCAAGATTCCTTATAGCGACCAGCTTACAACCACATTTGGATTCAAATAAGGATTAAGTCAATGTCAGCCCCACGGGGAGGAGGGTATTTTTCAATGTGTTGCCTGAAATACAGCTTGGTAGTTAAATATACCGGGTCGTATTTCTGGTACATTGAAATTTTCTCTATGGGTTGGAGGTCCTAAGCCACTTTGATATTTTGTGAATGTGAACTTACTTAGGTTGTGTAAACATGGGAATTTCTTTTTAATCTGTAAAATTTAGCAATTTAGTAAACTGTGGATTGTATTTTTAAGTAGTATGAAATAACGCTTTTGCTGAAAAGAAAAAAAGGTGATACATAGCACCGACATGATGAGTTACTGTCACTTTTAACATTCTTTGTCATCGTTTATACTCCAATAGATAGGAGGAAATGAAGCGTAGATAGCACATATATCTTGCTAAAGTCGAAGTACAAAACACTCTACACCCTCCGTTTCTTACCTGAAGGTGCAAAGGGGAAGCTAAACCCAAGCTTCTGCCATTAGAGATATTCTTAAAACAGCATGTTAGATTTTTCAAGTGCGATATTTACCTAATTGTCAGGCGTTGATGTATGAGGGTTTTGATAAAAAGGTAAGTGACACATCAGCAACACATGATTATTAAAAAACAACCAAGTAATCCTCTGTCATTTTGTCAAAGTTAGGTTGCAGCTTTCAACGGTCGGAGATGAAGGAGGAAAAATACATGATCATGATGGATGAAGATGATGATGATGAGGACCACAACAATAACGATAAGAGTTGCCATCAATGATTTAGAGGAGAAGGGTGAGAATCGAGACATCTTTGTGCTTTGTTTCACTCAATTGGGTCAAGCTTCATTCGAACATACACTTTCTTTTTCAAATATCTAGAAAATATGACGAATTTAAAATCCTAGTTGATACCCTTCCTATTTTTCTCTAATCTCTTGTCAACATAACTAATCATTGAAATCACTCGACGAAAAAGAAGCGTAAAAAAGTATTAACAAATAAGTTTTAAACTTCTTACGTTAAACCGATATTACGTTAACCACATAAGTTTTCTTGTTCACTTTCTTTAATCCGGCCTGCACCTATAAACAATTGAAGGTCTCCCCTAAATTCTGATTTACCTACTTGAGCAAGTTGCAGTGTGAATGCTTAAGCAACTTATCATTAACTATAAACTACAATTATCACCATAAATTGGAAACCCTAACTTCCCAAGTCTCTATCTTCCTACCAAATCCTCTCAATTTTTCTCAATAATTTGAATTTTTGTGGTTAACACGACATATATATAGCAGTTGTTTTCTTCCACTTTTCCCTAACGTGACAGCAAGATTCCTTATAGCGACCAGTTAACAGCCACATTTGGATCATAAGGACTAAGTCAATGTCAACCTCATGGGGAGGAGGATATTTTTATATGTGCTGCCGGAAATACGGATTGGTACCTCAAATATATTAGGTCGTGTTTTTGGTACACTGAAATTTTCTCCATGGGGTGGAGGCCCTAAGCCACTTTAATATTTTGTGATTGTGAACTTACTTAGGGTGTGTAACATGGGAAATTTCTTTTTAATATGTAAAATTTAACAATTTAGTAAAATGTGGATTGTATTTTTAGGTAGTATGAAATAATGCTTTTGCTGAAAAGAAAAAAGTTGATATATACCACCGACTTGTGCTGATTGATTTATTAAATGAAGAGTTACTGTCACTTTTAACACTCTTTGTCATCGTTCAAAGTCCAAATGGATAGGAGAAAAAAAGAATGTGAATATGCATATCTTATCTAGGGGTGCAATGGGGAAGCTGAACCTAACTTTAACTCCTCAAATTTAACTTCTGCCAGTATAGATATTCTTAAAATAACATGTTACGTTTTTCAGGTGCGAAATTGACCTAATTGTCAGGCGTTGATGCATGAGAATTTTGATAAATAGGTAAGTGAGACATCTTTCATTTTGTAAAAGTTAGGTTGCAGCATTCAACAATCGGAGATGAAGGAGGAAAAATACATGATCATGATGGATGAAGATGATGATGAGGAGGACCACAACAATAACGATAAGTGATATGCCTCGATCCCGATATCCTCTTATATCAGGATAGGCACTTGGTGGCCGACAACTGAGGGTGACGAAGCCATTTTTAAACATGCTTACAAATAAAATATATAATTAGAAAGAAATATGCCAATGCGGAAACGGGTTCAGAGCATACAACTCATCAAGAATAATGTGAAAGAATTATTATAAAAAGGTACGAACAAAGGAATGGATCCTACACAGAGAAAATTCGAAGATACCGATGTGGGAGTATCTTGATGCCGGGATCGTACTCCTCGATTTTAAATCCTGAAGGGGGAGCAAAATAAAGGGTGAGTGGACCAAAGTTTATAATAACAATACTAGTAATAAGAAAACCATTTTTTTTTTCTGAACATACTAGCCCCCTGTTTTGAAAACTCATACATAGTAAGTTTTCTGAAAACTCTAGCATGCCATGAAAAACATTCGTAAAACATGTACGTGTAAACCAGTGCTCAGTAATGGTAATATAGTCACCCGAAGGAAAATCTGTAAAACATCCGTAAATCACATCAATGATGTACTCAACTAGGGTATCATAATCGCCCGAAGGCATAACCATAACCAAAGATGAAGCTGTATGACACAGGGTTACACCAGTGAAGAAATATGGTAGGTCCCATCACCTAAAGGTGAAGTTGTACGACTTTGGGTTACGCTAGAGAATAAACATATACATGACACACCGATACTAGCCATGGCTAGTGAAGCTGTCCGACACTGGTTTCACCAGTGAAGCTGGGAGTATGTCATAAATATCCTCAACTATGTCCTATGGCCATATACATCTACATACTCGTATTGTGTGTATGTGCAGTATGATAACCCTCTAGATAAGCACAGAAAATGTATCTCAAAAACTTATATCAAATCACCGAAGCTCAAAGGCTCACCTCATAAATCCATAATAATTCATATTCGTAAATCTGTAGTATTTCATAAATGAAAATCCAATAATTCATGACATTTCATAAAACATAATTCGATAAATCATAAATAATGCATAAAATGTAAAATCATGCTTTTCGTGAATGCAAGCCTAATAATTTATAAAAACATGCAATTTAAAAGGGGGTCCATTTACAAATATTCCACCATTGGGGAGCCGCTCGAACTAGGGAGGACGAGGTCACTTCCAACTGACGAACCTAAACACAAATAGAGACCATTTAATAAAACTCTACTTAAATGATTGAATTTGGGAAAATGGACAACGAATTCGGATTTAGGATGTCGAAAACCTAAAGAGGGACCTTGGGTTCCCCCACTCGTCGCCGCACGCACTGAGATGGGTCACTAGAAAAGTCATTAGCATCGCCGTGGACGGCGGCGAAGCACAGTGCCTTCAGCGAAGGCTCGTGCACTCCATGTGCTGACCCTTGGCAATCCCACACACAACCCATGCGCTGCGAGTACAAGCGTACTCGCATTCTCCACAAAACCTGCATATTTTGCAGGTGGAAAGGCCAAATTCCAGAACTCATTTTGAGCTCAATTCTCAATCAATTTCAGTGATTTAAGAACCTAAATGAAGTTAGGAATGTAAGAAATTGGTACATACCCATTGGAGGCCGTAACATGGCCAGAGTTGGACGGAAAAGATGTCTGAAAGTGGCCAAATGGCCATGGTTTTGAAATCTAGAAAATGCACAGTGCTCCCTCCCTAGGGTTTCCCTGTGTTCTCAAGTGATTAACACCTAACACTACCCTAATCAAGCACTAACACATGATCTAGGGGTTCTAGGAGGGCTTACCTTGGCCAGGGACGATGGAGACTCACCGGAGAAGGGTTGCAAAATGCAAAGAAGAGAAGAACTTGGATGAGGGGTTCCTTCTTCGATCATGGGTTCGTGGGTCTTGCAAAGGTCATGGAGGGGGTGAGGGGGTGCTCTTGTGATTGTTGAGTGGTTGAGGGATCGGGGAGAGATTGATGAGGGAGAGAGTTCAAGAGAGTTCACAGGTGAAAGAAAGAAGAGAAAAGAGAGGGAAGAAAGAGGGAGAGAAAGAACCGGGGGACCAAAAAGTAGGGGTGGGCCCCATTGGCACCCCAACCAAAGTGAGAAAGGACGAAAAGAGAAAATATCTCGTGGGACATAAAATTACCATAATGCCCCTACATTTCAAATTCCGTAAAATCCACATTGTAGCTCCAAATTCAATTCCGCTTGCGCTCACGAGGTCGTAATGACGTGTACTACAAGGATATGCCAAGGAAAAGAGCCTTACACGAACGACACAACAATCAACACAAGTCAATGTTTTTACCTTGAAGGTCATTTTCGTAAATTCACGCTTTAAAATTATAAAAACCGACATATTTGGGGACGGGTCATTACAATAAGAGTTGCCATTAATGATTTTAGAGTAGAAGGGTGAGAAGTGAGACATCTTTGTGCTTGTTTCATATGAAGAAAATATGACGAATTTAAGAGAATGAAATTTACATTTTTTTATTTACCTTTTCCAATCAGTAAAATTGTAAAAGTACCATGGTAAATAGTGCTTTGACTCATAGCTCATAGTTTTTTGTTTTAAAATATGAAGTTTTAACGAAACACTTCCGGTACTATTCACTTTTAATGAAAATGACATTTTAATTCTAAAAAGTCGCTCCTTGTACTATTCATTTACAATACTTTTTTGTCATTTTGATTAAAACTCAAAGTTTTCAAGCCCTTTTTCATTAGTTTTCCTTTTAAAATATTGATTTTTTGGCTAAAATGGTTGCTGAGATTATTATAACTCCTCATTTTGGTCTTTAAGATTTAAATTCGATATGAATAGTCTCTAATATTGTACACTATCAATCATTTTGATCATTATGTCAAAAATCTCTGTTAAATTGAAGAAACCACCAATTCATGTGAAAGGGTTTTGATTTGGCAAAAATATTCTCAATTTAACAGAAATTTTCATAGAATGACCAAAATAATTGATCGTGGACATTCTCAAGGACCAAGCCTATTAATCTTAAATCTCAGATACCAAAGTGAGGAGTTGTGTTAATCTTAGGGACTATTTTAGCTAAAAGCCTAAAAGGTTATATGTTTTTTTTATTGGGAAGTGTTATTAGCACTTAAAAAATCTCATTCTACACTCCTCATAAATGTATTTTTCTTTCTAAATATAGAAAGTTTGGAGTGTAGAATAAGAATTTTGGAGTGCTAATAACAATTCCCTTTTTATTTTATGAAAAGATGATATTATCTACACAGACTACACAAAGGTAAGTGATGGGCTTAACCTCAAAATGAGATAGCAATAATGTGGTTCTAATTTGTCTTTGGCGAGCATCGAACCTAAGATTTCCTACTTATAAGTGAAGATGTCGCTAAACCGTAGCACTAAGTGCCGATTCTATGTTGTTTTAACTCTTGTAATTTCCACAACCCTCCACAAATTGTAGTTTCTTTTAATTCATGCTTAAACATATGCTGACTCATTCACGCGAATAAGCATTTTAATCATTATTAAAGGTTTGGGATCCTACAAGGGATATACATACATGCAGTGGATATACCCCTCTATGGAATTTAATTCAATCTTATCCGGTGTGTTTGCAAGTGATTTTTAAATGGTTGAATTTTTTTTTGATGAAAGTGCTTTTGAATTTTTTTTTTATAAAAATTTAAGTGAATTATAAAAAATACTTGAAGTGCTTTCTGCAATAATCACATAACTGATGCTTATTCTAAAATACACTTTAGTGCTTTTAAAACCCAAAAATGCTTTTAGTAATTTGAAAAATACTTCAAAGCATGTTAAAAGTCTTTTGCGCAAGTGAACGACTATTAGATACACTATGGCCATTGAAAAAATATTAGCACTTTAAAATAGTAATTTTACACTTTTTTCTTTTGTATCAATTTTATTTTTAGTTGAGTCATAATATTAGTGAGTTAGACAGTTTTTTTTTTTTGGTACATCGATATTTTTACACTAAGGGGAGGGAAGTTCGATTAAGCCACACAATTGACAACCTAATTTAATATTGAATTCGTCATCTACTAGATTCGAACCTAAGACCTCTCACTTTCAAATGAAGAGAAATACCACCAGATCATAGTAGTGAGTGACATGATTGCTTTTTATATGTATCTCTTCGGTGGATATGAAAGTAATACATCCGACTATTTTAAAATAACAACTTTCCAAAAATACTATATAAAATACATCACATGGCATTGCTCTTAGAAGAAAACTAGTTTGATAATTATTAATAATTTCATTAATTAAGTAGTTTATGTAAAGAGATAAGGTAGGTTAGCAAATGGCTAAGAGCAAGCTAAACCATGGGTTACACTCCTCACCTTGACCTCGTACCCTCCAATCAAATAATTTAATTGAATTGAATAATTTTCCATATATAGATTTGTTTATGGAAGGCTAGGTTAGAATATCTGTCTGCCAATAAGGCAAAGTCCACCGTAAGTCACCAATTTATTTATTTGCTTAAACAAATAAATAAAATCTTATATGCTTTTGAAAAATCCAGATCTCACTACCTTAGTATATTAGTACTTTATGATTTAGCCATAAAATAATTAAGTTTCCAAATTTTGCAACTGGATCTGTACGTATAGCAACAAGCCATATTATTCAATATACCAAAAATAAAAAATAAAAAAAGCTATATATTATTCAACATAACCATCTAGAAATAAGTGGTTAAGTTGGGATCATATTAGTGATGTTGATGATGATTTGTGCTCGGTCTATAATGTTTATCATGGTATCAGAACCGGCTATTCTTTTGACACGTCGTGCGCCCAATTTACTGGAGTCAAATTTGTCCACTTAAGTTGGGTTTTCAAAAAGTTTTGTTGGCTCTAGTTCTTGAATTATGACCAAGCTTTCAAAAAGTAGGGCCGACTTTGAGAGGAAGCAAGTTGTGCAATTGCACAGGAGCCCCTACCTCCATAGGGCTCCTAATTTTGGGGTGGTATATCTAACAACTAATAAGGTACGAGAGCAAAAGAACCCGCGTATAATTTCTGCACAAGGTCCCTGATATCTCATAGAGATAGACCTGTCGAAAAGTTTCCTTTCTAACCCCATGTGGGGCCATTTGTGATGGGGCGTATTGAAGAATAGGATTCCATATCAGTTACATGACAAAATAATATACAATTAATATATGAGAGTTCCACCCCTAATATCACTGAAGGTTTGGAGATAAAACCCAATACCTAATAACAGGTAGTGAAATTGAAACAATATTGTTGATGTTGTGGTGAACTATACTTGGGCTTAAAAGTTTATAAGTCAGCATGTCTCAACTCAACTAGGATGCCTTCCATAGAAAAATTGAATGTTTTTTACGTTTAATTCCCTCAATTTAATTTTAGGGTAATGTCAAGGAGACCAAATTTGTAAATTAAATTTTGTAAATTAAATGACATGGAAATTGATGATTGAATTATTACTTAAGTGTTCATTAACGTGATTATTTCTTATTGATGTCACATCATTTATTTTGTAAATTTAGTCTACAAACTTAATCTACCTATAACATTACTTTTAATTTTAGGATATCATGGAGTGACTCAAATGAATACGAGAACTATATATACTTTTGATGAGTTCAGCACCTAAATTTTCAAGCTTTCATAAAAAATTAAAAAAAAAGGTTCAAAATACTTGCAATCTTTTATTTATTTATTTATTTGATATATATATATATATATGGAAGACCAAAACGATCTTCGTTTTGATAATTTTTTGTAATGATGCTCTTTAAATGAATATTAAGACATTGAACGGTTTTGATTACGCAATTTCTACATTAGAGATACATTATTTGCAAGTAGGGGAATGAGCTCATCCCCCAATAGGAGAATGCAAGTATTATCTTGACAGTAATTTAGGGGAGAAAGAGTTTCGAACGCAGGACGCATGAGTAGAAACACAAAACTCTGAATGAACTCATCCCTTAACAGGAGAATGCACGTATTATCCTTACATTTATTTATTTTTTATTATTTTGTTCAAAAAAATAATTTTAGTTTTCAATTGAGCTTCTATAAATTCTAATAGCACAAACAAATTTAACATATCAACAAGTGGAAATGTGGTGTATTGTTTTTCCTTAACTATTTAGAGGGCCAGGGTTTGAATTTTCATGTTATTGTGTGTAATTTTTATATTATTTTGTTGAAGCTAATGCATTTAATAAAAATTAACTTTCTATAAATTCTAATAGCACAAACAAATTAACATATCAACAAGTGGAAAGGTGATGTATTGTTTTTCCTTAACTATTTAAAGGGCCAGAGTTCGAATTTTCGTGTTATTGTATGAAAATTTTATATTATTTTGTGGAAGCTAATGCATTTAATAAAAATAAACTAAAAAAAATATTGGAGATGAGTTTCGAACCCATCCTCTAGATTGATGTAAAAAAACAATAATACCACTTGCACTAAGACTCAAGTTTGAAATATTTTACACATACTATATACATATATACATATATATATATATATATATATATGTATATATGTATATATATATGTATATATGTATGTATGTATATACATGCAAAATTGAAAAATCGGGGCCCTTCCAATTTGGGAGTTTTGTGCGGTAGCACCACTTACACCCTCTCGGGTCAATCCTAAACATGAGTGATGCTATCCACATACTCATTTTTACTTTTCAGACACTTTTTATAATTTCTGACTTCAGATCGATTGAATTGAAAAATATAAAAGTACAAAATTTAAAATTGTGAGAGGTAATAGAGGGTAAAATCAAACTCCAGCAACAATAAAATTGGACGGTTTGGTTCATAACCTCTTCCCGATTAAAGAATGGCTAGTGTGTCCCGTCACTAATCTCTTTTGCTTAATCAAAGTTTTCTCAAATATTCGGACCGTACTGATTTATTAATAATCTGGCCCTCCTAACTTTAAATTCAATATTTTTTCCCCTTAAATCAAATTCTACTCTACCAGTAGTTAATAGGAACGAAATGGATTGCGTGTGCCTTATTGGTTCATCCAATATTTGACAAGACTTGAATGAAATCATGATGTTGATAATTTTGCTAACTACATTATCATGAATGTTGACCATCCACAACTTAAATGCATGTTCGAGATTATTTTTGAAAGGGGTTAAAAATTTTCGACATTCTAAAATGTTTATGACTACGTTGGGCATAAAAATTTAAAAAGAATTATGGGTTGTTGAATTGTTTTTTTTTTTTTTTGAAAAAGCAACCAAATTAACTTTGTTGTAAAAAAAAAAACTGTATTCCTGTGTTTTTTTGCTAAAATCACTTCCCAGGCTTTTTCAAGCACTTGTCATTGCGATAAAATTTGGATAATTTCACGACAAAGACACTTATAACCTTTAACGTTTTTCACCAAAGTCCCAATCAAGTTCTTAGATATGTAAGTCATATTCATTATTGAAGTGAGATATTCTTTGTACCTTCTATTATTGATTGACGCGGTGATAATAAACTTAATTTTCATTAATTTTATTATCATAAGATTAAAACGTGTCAATTAATGATAGAAACCACAAAATAATCACACACAAAATGAGTGCATAAAATTTGATCTCGGTTAATATGGGCCCAAATCCCATTGGGGTTTTCAAATCTTGCTTTAAATATTCCCTAGCATTATTTTAAGCTAATCCAAAACCTAACCAATGTGTGTGGTGCTCTGCTCCCAAGTACTAGTGTTAGAGTGGCAACTCGATCTAGTTGAACAATTATTGGGACACCATATGGGATATTAGTGTTGTACACACATGTATTTTTACTTTCCACACATCTTGATAATTTTTGTTTATTAATTCAATTTATTCGATCCGACGATAAAAAATTGAAAGGACACGAGAATTAAAAATGGATATGCGAATAACACAATTCCTCAGATATTGATATGACTTTTGAGGTTCAGGACAAGATGGCAATGAAAGGATAAAATCTTGGGGTGCAAAATATTTATACTCCTTTATTCTTATCTCACACATCACGTCAATTTGAAAGTCGAGAACAATGTGCTAATTAACGTGTAAAATGCGGGCAACATGTTGCTACCCTTTTGTAATTATCGTTAGGAATCAATTATTAATAGATACAAGTGTCTCACATCGAGTCTCTCTCACATCTTAAAATGATTAGGGTACATTAAGCGATGGTCCTCCCTAAATTGCACATAGACCTTTCTAAAGATAATTGTAAAGTTGTGTGCGCTAAGAACAGATGGATCGAATCATGAGATTAGGTAGGTTTTGCACACTAGGCATTCACATTGTAATTCCTTTTCCCTTTAAAAAGCAAACGGAGAAGCTCAAAACATCGCAACTCAAATCTCATAAATAAATTTGGCACAACAAAAACGCGAGCTATCAAAAAACAAAAGTTACCTACATGCAAAGAAAGATTATAATTCCCTACTATCCGCCTTAAAAATTAATGTATAATTCTGCATAGTATTAGGGTGGAGTGATATTCATTTTTCATTAGTAAATGAAAAATTTTAGATTCGACTTCCATAAATAATGAGTATTCATATCCCATAATATTAATAAATATATTTCCATGCATCGATGACATCAAAACTGTTAAAAACCAATGTATACGAACTTGATATCAATATAATGTTATATGTACCATATTTTCATATCAGAATTATACCACCTTTTAAAAAGATATGGAACTTACTAATATATATAAATTCATTTCTATTAAAAATATGATACAAATATGATACGACAAAAATGTGATACGAGAAACACTTTTTAAACGTTTTCCTCTTTGTAAAGGGAGTATTGTGGAATATTGACCTCCCTTTTTGTGTGCTTTAATCACTAGATTATTTTCATACCTTATTTATATCACTATATATGCGTCATATCTTTGATAGAGAGGTTATACAAATATAATATGAAAAATCTCTTGTAATGAGATTATTGTGGATATTTCCGTTATGTGTGTGTGTTTTATTTATTTAGCAATAATATGATTTACATAAGGGAGATGAGGTGAGTTTAGCCTAGCAATAATCTACACTAAGGTGGAGGAGGTGAGCTTAGACTCACAACGTGCTAGTAATAATATGGTTCACATTTGCCTTTAGCAAGAATCGAACTTAAAACCGCTCAAGTACGAATAAAAATGAATACCACTAAACAGTAGTACTAAATGACGAATGACTATGTTTTTTAATCAGTAATGTTTTTAATGGTTTACTTATTAGAGGACTAAATCAGGTAGAAAAGAAAAAATAATAGTGGGAAGAACTATCCGCGACGACAATTATTGTATAGACGTAAGGGGCAAGAAAAGATAAAATAAGTTTAATTTTAAATGTGACTAAATATTTTGACAGAAGAAAGTTTTGTGTCTAAATACGAATGTATGTACAGCCGGTCGGCTAAAAAGATTGAAGATAATATTCTGATATAACCATCCATCAGGCAAAATGGATAGGGATAAAAAAATGGGATAGGGATGCATTTAATCCAACCCTAAACGGCTCAGATGCTGATGTATATCACAATATTGGATAAGATTTTCTATTAATTTTTTGCTTTTATTGTTTTAGAAGATATACATAGTTTTATCGAACAAACGATATCATCTAAATTAAAGATAAAGACGGACTTAGTCTCATAATTGTTAGAAATAATGTGGTTCAATTTTATATTTGACGAGAATCGAACCTAAAACCTTTCAGTTACAATCACTGAACTATAGTACTAAATGGCAGAAGATACACATACTTATGTGTCAAATTATAAGACTATATTTTAAAGAGATAAAGTTTTTGAATAGAGGGACAAAAGTTTTCCCTGGGGCATGTAATATCACGGTAATTTTACTAATTGTCTTTACATTTACAATTTTACTTATTATGTTTGAAAGACGAGTTTCGCTCTACTTATTTCTTATCCTTGGGTACTTTCTCTTTCTTTCTTTCTCCTCCTACTTCTTCAATATTCTCTTCCTCCTCATACCTGTCACAACCCGTCCTGGAGATGGGTACTATTTTATTCCCATTGACATGAAATGACGGAAGTGCCCTTAGACGTTAAAAGTTTGTGGTGTGTGATTTGTTTTGAATGGGACTAATTAAGTTTTCCTAAGTTTTTGGAACCACTTATGAATTTAGAAACTTTGGGTTGTGATTTGGTGGTTGACTAGTTTTGCACCACACATCACTCCTCCATTCTCTCTCTCATCTCCCGTACTTTCCCTCTCGGTTCTCTCTCTCTCTTCAAACTGGTACGAACACACACAAGCAAACCTAAGATCTACACGGATCGAAGGTTCTGAGGTCTCCAGTGGGTTCCTAAGGTCCTTACGAGTCGAGTGGTACCCATTTTCAGCAAGGAAACCTTCGAGAAACCCTAGTTTGAAAGGGAGCCATGGGTGTACAGTACACCAAACTAGTTTGTGGAGGTTTCGAACCATTTCAAGGCTTGTAAAGGTATCTCCTCTTCCTCCTAAGTGTTTTGGATGAGTTTTGACTAAGTTTGAACGTAAGGAAACCATGAAAATCGAACCTCCGAGGGTGGCACTATTCACCAACTTTTAAACCCTTGATTTTTTGTAAATTTTAGGACCACAGTGAGCTCAAGGAGGTCCTCATGATGCTTGGAGTACATCGTTGGTAGGATTTGGGTCGCGGGAAGCTCGAAAACGGAGTTTTGGTTTGAGGATTTCTCCGACGCGATTTCACGTGATTCGAGGTGTGAAAGAGGTATAACGCGATTCCTTATCTCCTAAGCTTCATTTTGGTACAAATTGCATGAAAAATGGTGAAGAAATGAGCGAGATTAAAGAGTTTGAAATATTGCCCAGTTTCCGGCGCTGGCGACGGTCGCCGGAGTCTAGAGGTTGAAGATGATGCGCGTGGGCCGCGCGTGAGGCTGTGCCTTCCCCGGAGCATGAAGGCGCGTGAGCCATAGGAAAAATTTTCTAAAAATATCACAATGTTCGTGAGGTTGTGTAGATCACTGTGGTACATTCATATACCCATTTTGAACAATGTATGAGAAGTTATTAGCTAGTCTTGTCTATGTGTTTCAAAATAACGTTTTTATAGTTAATTCGCATATAGGTGAAACTTATCCTGGGGACGAGCGTATCCATGGGCGACTCGGGGTTACGACCCGTCGACATATCAGTAAGTGGGCTTTTGTTTTCAGTATATAGTTATATACTTGTTAAATTTCCCAGAAATGTGTTTTAAATGAAAATATGTTTTGAAATAATATGCCAAATGCTTCTATATTTTGAATATGCATTGCATGGTTGTATATATATATATATGTATATATATATATATGTGTGTGTGTGTGTGTGTGTGTGGTGCTGTGGAGGCACAAGTGAGTTCAGGTAAGTTATGTTTGGTTATGTGAATCATCGATGATATGTGAAATGTGATATGTGATTAAGTAATGTTGAGCTCATAAAGCTGCACTTAGGGTGTTTGTAAATTAGCCAAAAATATGAAGTACATGCCTGTTTATTTACGTCACATCCCGCACTATATGCTCATATTGGATCCAACTTAAGTGCACATTCTTGTCGTATAGACCTTATTTATGGTTCCGACTCGTAGGTGACTAGCGATTTATCGCCCGACTATTATGAGAGAATAGAATTGAGCATAACTGTATTTCACCCAACCTTGTCGTACATACCCTTTTTAGTGGTTCCGACTTATGTGCAGTTTATTGCCGTATAGGTCATAGTAATGACTCTGGCTAAATTGAGTTTGAGCTATGAATTTAGCCGTACAGACCACTTCAGGGGTTCCGGCTAACATATCATATTTCTAGGAATTTATTCTTACCTGAATTGTTTACTTTATTATATCTTGGTATGGCATATATACATATGAATATGATTATGTGAAGCATGAATTGAATTGATTTCAGATATATATATATATATATATATATATATATATATATATATATATATATGTATGTATGTATATGCTTATATCTTGATTCTGGGGAAATTATACATGTTTTATAGCGAGGGGTTAGTTATGTTGATAAATGAAATGGTCTTGTAAAACATTTGTTTTTGTCCACTCACGTTTTCTGTTTTGTGCCCTTCCAAGTTTTAAGTAAGATTGTTGTTGGTGACTCGGGATCTTCGGCAGTTCTGACCTATTTGATTAATTGTAGGACATTCCTGGTACTGTGTAACTAGTACTTGTCCTACTGGACTGCACCTAGACTATATGCTATGAATTAGGAGTGTTTACTGTTGTAACTAACTCCTATCACTTTCTGTTTAGTAGTGCACTTGAATAATCTGGTTTTTAATTATTCGTATATTTGCTATCTTTATCGCTTCCGCACTGTGCACATGACTAAGTCACTCTCACGTGACGACCAGCATGCATTGACCTCGGTCGGGAGTTTGTACCCTAGACGCATTGGTGGAAACCTGACACCTTATCTACTAGGTAGTGGACCACATGCTTTTTTAACGTATTTGATTTTTGAGGTTCTGATGATTTGGATGTATGAATTTTGAAATGGATTTTACAGAAATGCTGGGATTTTGAAACTGATATTGCATCGGTGCTAAAGTTTTTTCAAAAATTGATCTTGCAGAAGAGTTGGAATTTTGAAATTTATCTTGTAGAAGTGCTAAAAAATTTAAAATTGATCTTGTTGAAGTGTTGGAATTTTGAAATGGATCTTATAGAAGTGCTAAAAATTTTAAAATTGATCTCGTAGCAATGCTAGAATTTTGAAATTGATTTTGCAGAAGTGCTAAAATTTTTGAAATTGATGTTGTATAAGTGCTAAAATTTGAAATTGATCTTGTAAAAGTGCTGAAAATTTTGAAACTGATTTTGCAGAAATGCTGAAATTTTGAAACTGATCATGTAAAAGTGCTGTAATTTCAAAATTGATATTATAGAAGTGGAGAAAATTTTAAATTTGACCTTGCAAAAGTGCATGAACTGTAAAACTGATTTTGTAGAAGTGCAAAAATTAGTTTTTACGGATCTAAAATCAATTTGAAGTTTTTGTGGATGGTGTGAATGGGAAAATGTGGTTGATTGGCGAGTGTGATTGAATCTAAATTGGACTGCTTATATATCTCCGAGAAGGAAGATCAAATCACTGGTGTAGTTGTAAAAAAGAAATATGTGCAATAATCATCTTGGACTAATAACCTATGCTGGGTTTTGTAGGAGACAAGTTCTTCATAGATGACTGTGTGGTGAGAGTATGCGAGCCTATGTTAGACGCATCTCAGAACTATAGAGTGTGTGCATCTTAGTCTTGTAAAGAATATCCCATTGGATAGATGATCTGAAATCCTTGATAAATACCCAGCCTATGATATGTAGAAGACAAGAAGTACTCTTGTCGACTGCATTTTCATGAATATGTATTTGTAAAGGTTTGTTATTTCATAAATGCCTATACACCCTAATGAAGGTTCGATCTCACCAATTCTTCTCCTTTTAACGACTAACTATTTAACACACTAACGCTATCATCGTACTAAAAAATGTGTGTTCTTCTACTAATGAAATATAGTACTTAAAGAAATGTCTTATTTTGTTAGTAAAACACATCACTTCTCACTTGAAAAAAAACACTATTTTTTTAAGGTAGTAAGAATTTATCAAGAAACCATCAAAAAGTACATAGAATAAGCATGTCAAACACAACCAAGATGCCACACACACCATTAGAACACCACACAGTTTCACAATAAACATGAAAAACACTCATTTAATATCATTCTTAAACGAACTTTTTCTTTTTGTTTGCAGATGATATAAACTATTCTTATTCACGAGAAAAGAAGAGGATTCAACTTGTATATAAAGGGATATTAAATATAGGCCGGCCGTACTTGTGATGGTTCCCAAGGATCTAGTATGACCACTTAGGTATACGTTGCCATGATATTGTTTTATGGAATCGGGCGGGCATAAGTTTAGCTTGATTTTTTTTGGTGTCGTAGGGAAGGAATTGGCATTTCAACCGTATATTCAGTCGTACTGACATGGCCCCACTTATTTGTTTTCGATTGGAGCATCAATTATGCACTCTACTTTAGCCAATTAACAAAATTTATATTCATATTTTTTGTCATAATCTTAGTACATTAATATTATTTTTCATTAAGGTTACAAACTCACATGGGAGGTTAGAGTTGAAAAGAGGATTAAAACTCGCCTTGAATGTAGGGCTGGCATTTTGAACCCTACCTAATACGTTAAAACTAGTATTTGGGTGAGTGCTTAATGGGTTGGGTTGTTAACGGGTCAACCCATTAGTCATCCGTTAAATAACGGGTCATTTTGGGTCAACCCGCGAAACCCGTTAACACCCATTAGTGAGGACTTTTGTGTAATTTCATAGTTGGTATAGAAAACCTAGCTCTGTCTGTTCTTTCACGTTCGAACCCGGACTACACGTTCCTCTCCGGGGCTACTGTTCTCTCCCCCATATTCTTCCTCAAAAATCAAGGTTTCATTAAGTTTTGTCACCCTCTCTCCGGTAAGTTCCGATTCCCTTTCACCTTTTCTTCCATGGCGATTACTTTTTGTTTCTGCAGATTATATTTTTTGTCTATTTTTCTCAGTTTTTGCTTGAGCTTCGAATTAATTTGGAATTAGTTGATTTGTGTTTGATGATTTCAATTGTGATTGTGCTTTTGTTGTGCAATTGCGATTGTCCTTCGCAAGTTAGATAGAGAGAGATCTTCCCACTTCTCCATCCCGCACACACTCGATTCATACACACACACATACATACGTTATTCTTCTATCTATCCGTTTCTAGTTCTACGATGGGTTCGATGGCGATTGAGGAGGAGAAGTAGGCGGCGGCCAAGCTTTTCGACGAAGAAGCCACCTCTGCGGTGGTGAAGGAGCTGATATATATATAGATGTTAGACTATTAGTTAATGTTTGCAATTTTGGGTAAAAGATGTGTAATTTGTATTGGAATCCAAAACTTAAAAAAAAAAAAAAAAAAAATGTTAACGGGTGAAATGGGTCACTTATTAGGCTTAACGGGTTGTGTTTGGGTGACCCGTTAGCTTAACAGGTTGGATTGAACTCGACCCAAACCCAATAAACCCGACCCGTTTACAGGTCTACTTAAATGTATGTATAGTAGAAATGCTCTCTGCTACTACATCTACATACCTCACATAAGAACCTTTGGTTTTAATAGATTGGTTGGGACCGTGACACCACTTTTTTTTAAATTTTTTTTTTAACAACTGATATATCTAAATTAAGAGAGAGAGATGGTGGGCTTAGCCTCATAATGGTCTAGCAATAATGTGTTTTTAATTCTCCTTTGGCGAGAATCGAACATAAAAACTTTCCATTACAAGTGAAAAGGAATATTACTTGACCGTGACACCACATATAACCATATATTTGTACTAAGAGGTGGATGATTTAACCTAAACAACGACAAAATGTGCATGTTTTTAATTATGAGCTATTCGCACTCTACCTAGGTTTCATAAACCCAAAAGTTGGCCATAATAAAGAAAAGCTTTGGTAGTTGTCTACTCATAACTTATTTATTTACACGAAAGATAATGGATAATATCCAGTTATCAAATAACAGGACTTCGTTTCTTTACACGAAAGATAATGGATAATATCCAGTGTAAGTTAAAATAGTAATATCGCTCATATGAAAAAAGACAAATAATACTATTGAGTTGCACGATAGTATCGCAAATGACCAAAATTGTACTTGTGAGTTGAATTAATCAAATTTGAATATGTTCTTATGCCGATTTTGTTCTTAGACAAGAAGGTCGTTAATTAACGAGAATATTTTGTGTACAATCATGATATTCTGACTTGCAATGGCCATCACAAAGTAGACGGCAAATACTAAACTACTGGGACCGATAAGATAATTTTCATGATATTGATACCACATTCTTCGCTAAGATTTTGACATTGATGATACAATTAAAGATGCGTTATCACAAGGGGATACCCAGAGAGATACTTTTTCTACATAATAATGGAATATTGGAAATAAGATAATTGGTAATTAGCACAAATATATAAGACCGTAAAAAATATCATATAAATATATAACAGTAACAAATGATGTACTATTTACTCCAATTGAAATATTAAAACTGAAATGGAAATGAAAGTTAAGCTTCAGTGCCAAAATTGACGTCATGAAGCAATGGCGTCAAATAAGTTTTTTTTGTTATTTTCAAAGGCAATCAACTTGCCTTACATTAAATACCTAGCATATTTAAGTAATTTTTAATATTATTTTAAGCCAGTCACAGCCTGTCCCTGATGTTACGAAAATGCACTAGAGGTGAAGGGTTTTTGACTTTCGTTGACCAACGTATAGTGAGAACTACGAAATTATTTCAGCGTATTCTTGAAGTACTCGACAATACGAGTACAAGAGGATTTGGAGTTACGGTTAAAGTTTTACGGAACTCTAACCTGAGAAGTACTTTTACTTTGGTTAATATATATATATATATATATATATATATATATATATATATATATATATATTTATTTATTTATTTATAAGTATTATTATTTTATTAGTTGTTATTAGAATGATTAGAATATGGGAAAGAAAGAGGGTAGTCAGGAAGGAAGAAGAAAAGAAAAATGGGATTGGGCAAAACTGCCCAATCTGAAAGAAGAAGGAGGGGACGAATCAGGAGAAGAGAGAAGGAGAATTTGACCAATCAGGAAGAGAAGAAAGAAGGAGAAATGAGGGAAGGGAGAAACAGGGAATCACGACCCGCAAAATGGTAACCCGACCCGGTCGGTGTTCTTGCCATTTCCGATGAGTTTTGGCCCATTTTTCCAACAAATGGTATCAAACCAACCCTTGTAAAACCCTCCACGACCTTCCCTCTATCCATTCCATCTCAAATTTGGAGATATTTGGCCTTGAAAATGGAGGAATACGCAAGGAGGGGTGCGGCGGCTTTAGCTTCAAATCACCCAATCCCAAAGCAATTTCTTTCAATTGCCACCACTCATGGCATCCTCTTGAGGCCTAGAACAAAGCCCAAGCATTAATTGGAGCATCGGAGTTGATTTGAGGACGAATTGGAGCTCACCCAATTCTAGGGTTTCACACGGGTTTGAGCAAATTGGAGCCTTTCCAGGCCAAATTGGCCTTGACCTCATGCGCCGATCGTCATGGCGCCTTGATGTGTTGTGCTAGGGAGTTGTAGGGCGAACTCCAGGTGAGTGGGCAATTTTGTTTTCCGTATATACCTATATAAATGAGATTTTTCCGAGAAAATCAATTTAAGTGAAATGCGATATGAAATGCCATGCAAAATATATGCCTATTTATTTATGCATTAGTAATTGCATACATGCATGATTGGTGCTGCGGACGCACAGGTAAGTGCCAGGTAAGTTCATAAATTTAATTATGTAATTGTTAAGTTGATATGATGGAAAGCTCATAAACCTGCACTAGGGTGATTGTGATTTGGTATAGATGATTCAGGCCTGTACATATATAGTCACCCCCGCACCATATGCTCACAATTGGATCCAATTTAGGTGCCCAGTCTTGTCGTACAGACCACTAGAGGTGGTTCCGATTCGTAGGTGTCTAGCGATTTATCGCATAGCTATCAGGGGAGGATAGCGTGAGCATACCTATATTCGCCCAGTCGTACAGACCTTTCCAGGTGTTCCGACTCGTGTGTAGTGTAGTGCCGTATAGGTCACTTGCGATGACTTCGGCTATATTGATTGATGAGATTGATTATGAGCTATAGTTTCAGCCGTACAGGCCACTATAGGTGGATCCGGTTGTCATATTATTTTTCATGAGCTACTTATATGTTTTGTTGAGATATATTTTGGCATGGCATATAATTCACATATCACTACTTCTGAGTATGGTTTTGAGACAAGTATACGTATTACATATTTCTGGGAAAGTATACGGGTTTTACAGCGAGAGGTTAGCGTTTTGATAATGAGATGATTTTCGAAAAACCTTGTTTTGCGCCCCTCCAGGTTCAAGATAGCAGAGCTTTGATGGCCACGAGGAATCCAACGGTGTTATGACAGAATTCACAAAAGTAGGACTCACCCTCGGGTGTTACGTCTTAGTAATTGTATCTTTAAAGCTTTTGAACTGTGTAAATGGTTACATCACTCTCACGTAACGGTCAGCATGCCCTCCTTCGGGACGTGGTGTGTCAAGTAGCCACACAAATTTTATTATTTTTGTTTAAAAAACATAAATGAAGTAATAAATTTTGGCATATTAGATAGAAAGAAAATATTGACAATATATTAAATTATCAAGTCAGCCATCAAAATTAAAATTTGATATTTTGAATTTAACGTATCATTTAGAGATGATCTAAGCATTTTTCCTTAATTACAATTCTCTCCGTAGACCTTATTATATCTTGTCGGTTCACCTTTTCATCCTACAATATTTTTGAATTATCAAATCCATTTGATTTCTAGGTTCTTCGGTCTTTAGAGTTCAATTTTGGAAAAATCAACCAAATTGGATATCCGTTAACATTCAATTATTATGAAATTTTCAACATCAACATGATAAATATGATTCGTTTATTTATTGAATAATCGTAGCCGGCGGACGATTAACGATTCGTTTTGACCACAAAAAAAAAGATATATATCAAATTAGAAATCATTTAAACATCTAATTTGTAAAATTTTCAATGTCAACATAAAAAATATGATTCGTTTGTTTATTGAATAAATGTCAGCCGGTAGACGATTAATGATTCGATTTGACCACCAAAAAATAAATAAAATATCAAAAATAAAAGATTTGTACACATATAAATACAGATTTTATGTTCTTAGAAAAGCACAGGAAGTGTGGAGAAATTGCTCTGACACAAGAAAAGGAAGCAAAACAACAACCCACAACAATATACAGGATAAGAGTTTTCGGAAGTGGATTTTTCTGGTTATTGTCTTCGCCACGTAACCACGAACGTGTCAAAGCGCGTGTTCAACATGCCTCCCTGTTTCGCCGGCGGCGTACGTTAGCCTTTTCCCCTGCTCCCCTTCAAAACTCATGTGACTCACTGTTGTCTATATATATACCGCTCCACCTTAGCTCCCTCTTTCTGAACCGCTTTTTAGCTCCGTTATCCTCCACCCCTTCCTTTAACCTGCGCACACCCCCTCGATCTTATGACTCTCCGTCTTCCCCTTCTTCTTCCTCCTCCTTTCAATTGATGACAACAAACCCCGTTATCTGGAAGCTTAAACGACGACGCCGACGCATCGGTGAAGGGTAATTTCGTAATTTCACCGATCGCCGACTTGAAGAAACTCCCCCTGGTTCGGTTTTTTTGCGCGCCATCTTAATCTAGTCCAGCCTCGAATGGACGTCCTGGTGGGCCCGACCTTCTCCATCGACGTGTCGTCCTACGGCCCTGCGCAGACCCAGGACAACCGCCACCGCGGTGGCCTGTACTTGAATCAGAACCGAGGCGCCGCGGTGGTGGAAGAGGCCTCGTCGGACAGCTCGTCATCGATCGGAGTTCCGGATGACAGCGAGGAAGAGGAAGATTCCAAAGATGATGACGGCTATGAGGTGCAGAGCAAGTTTAACAGCGGCGGAGGAAGTGGACGAGGATTAGGTTCTCTGGGTTCATTCGGATCACTGGAAGAGTCTCTTCCAATCAAGTAAACCCCTCCGGATCTGCAAATTTTAATCCGAAACCGATCAAATTTATTGAATTTTCAGTTTTTGGTCCGTCATGTAATTAATGGATTAACTAATTAATCACTTTTAAATTAATTTTAATTTTGTTTTTATTTGTTCAGGAGGGGATTATCCAACTATTTTTCAGGAAAATCAAAGTCATTTGCCAGCCTGTCAGAAGTGTGTAGCTCTGTGAGTTCAGTGAAGGAGGTAGAGAAGCGAGACAACCCGTTCAACAAGCGGCGGCGGGTTCTGATCGCCTCCAAGTGGTCGAGAAAATCTTCCTCGTCCTCCTCCCTCTACAACTGGCCAAACCCTAAATCCATGCCGCTGCTAGCCCTAGCCGAAGAAGGAGACGAAGACGATGACGAAGAACAGAACCGTGACCGGCAAGGCGACGGAGACAACGCGTCGCAGCAATCCTCGTCGGACGAGGAGGATCAGGAGAGGAGGAGGGCCCCACAGAAACTGCTACACAGGAAGCTGAAGAGCTTCAAGTCAAAGAGTTGCTATTGCCTCTCCGATCTGCAGGAACATGATGAACAGTAACAGTTTGTGCTAGTTTTTCTTTTAAATTTAAATTTTATTTTTAATTTTTAGGGTTGTGGGATGGGTGGAGGGGGGGTTTGTGTTGTTTGTATGTGGGCACTCGGAAGAAAAATATAATGTATTATATATATTTGTAGTAGTATGATTCCATTTGTGTTTGGATAATTGTTTTTTATAGTTTATTTTTTATTTATTTTTAGTGTTAATGGGATGTGGATAAGCATATGGTGATCTGCTGAGTCGGATATGTGATGTATAAAGACGTGTTTGCCCCTCCAATCAATTATTTTGTCAGTTTATGGTATGGAATATTGGCTTTAAAATAGTGCAGATCATTTATCTTCTTTCCTATCTTTTAAAATGTAACAAAAATAAAAATATTATTCTTATCATCTAATTGTAGTATTTGTACTCTCTCTACTAAAGAAGAGATTAACATGCATTGATGGACTCAATTTTTATTGGAGAGATGCCTATGAATAGGGCGTGTTTGGCATGCCGATAACACACCAGATAGTACTATTTAATACTATCCGATGTTTGGTGTCATTCTGTATTAAATTAGCACTGGATTATTTATGCGGTCCGACCTATTTTATACGACGTAGCCGGATAACTTATACACTCAATGCCATAAATGTTCTTCAATCTCTTTTTGAGGAAGTAAATGAACATGATAATCTTTGATGAATTGAGTTTTTAATGCGATACTGCATCAAATGCCTGATTAAATAGTCAGTACGCTCGACTAAATAGTCAGTACTATCCGATGACAAATTATCCTATCCGACTGAAATAGTCAGTACAGTCCGAGCTGCCAAAGAGACCTTAATGTAGTTTAGGACTCATCAATCTGAGCAAGAAACAAAGTAGATGTCAAACGTGTGCTAAGAATCGAAGGGAATTTAACAAATGAATATGAGCTACTTAAGCGACAATGTATTATAGGACTCATCAATCCGAGCAAGAAACAACGAAAACACGTGCACATTGAAAGATTTTGGAGATTTTGTTAGGCCGATGGAAACGAGGAAAACGAGCAAACAATAAAACACATGAAAACAGAAACGGATGCAACTAAACAAACCTAAAAATGGCAAGCATTAGCCATGAAACCTAACTTTGGAAGTTGCTAGAATCTTTTGCTGGAGGGAGGATGGAAAAGTAATTTCATTCGATCCACTAAGATGGGGGTTTTGATGAACTCAATTTGTCATACTCATTCCTTCTTGCAAGGGAAGCAACATAATGTGCTTCCTTTATTTGTTAAAATAACACATCTCGCCTACCTAATTTCCAACGAGTTGGCTAAGAACTTGAGTCAATTCCCATATTGTTTTGAGGCAAGAGTACGTTTTCCACTACTTTATGGCTGTGTTTCTTTTAAGCTATCGTGACGGGTCTGGCCGTCCTCGTCACCAGACATACTCGTTTGAAGTCGTTTTGTTGTAAATGTGATCGAGATAGGTTTTGAAAATTTAAGCTCGGCTTAGGTCTTGTCCCCGAGCTAGGCCTATTCAGGCTGAACTAGAAGTATTACAGGGTATCAAACAAGTGATATGTTTAGTATTTTCAAATGGTACATTCATTATATTTCTAGATTTCTAAAGGTGACATTGAGTTGCAAATGTGGGTTAGTGCAACTAGTCATGAGTCTGTGCCTTTGCACTCAAATTAGAATATATATCTTGTAAATTAGAATAATTTTATTAGAATATCATCTTATTAAAAGTGATATATAGCTTGGGTTGGGCCAATTGCAAAAACATCAAGTTTAGGCCCTTTTCTTTTCACAAATTGGTTGTTCCTATAAGCATGTTTAAGGTGCGGACGAAGCATGCAAACAAGGATCTAATGGCTGAAAATGGATGAGCTCATGTCATTGTGACCCCGTGCATTTAAAAATTTTTTAATTTTTTTATTCAGTTGACATGTTTTTGTCTGACGGAGGGAAATATGGGGCAAGAGGGTTGGCTGTTTCGCACGTTGAAGAGTAAAAAACAGGGGAAGAGAGGAAGACATAGGAAGCTGAAGTTTGGAACAAATTTGTGGTGGATCGAAGCTAAGTTTCGGCTGTGACCTGGTAATCCCATAACTTTAATTTTTTTTGTTGTTCATTGGGTGTATTTGTGACAGCGAGGGAGTGGTAGATTAAGGTTTTCTCTACCGAGGAAGAGGGGCATAGAGAGGGAAGTGTTGAAAGGTGTGTGCTAGCTGAATTTATAGAATATTGAAGCTTGCTTGGATCAGATTGAAGTTGACATGATGGGTTCATCCACAACCTCAAAAGAAACCCAAATTTTGAAGGTGATTGTTTGAATAATTCAGAACCTATGTTATAATGCATTTCCATTAGAGTGTGGGTTTTTTTTTAAAAAAAATTGGGGTTTGAAACCATAATATCGATGGTTATAAGTGGATTTGGTTGAGATCGTGAAAGTGGATTTTAGATATATAGGTGTAAACTTTGTGCTGCCTTGAGATAAGTTGTGTTGTGCTTGCGTAACTTTGTTGCAGGTAGACATTGAAGTATAATTCGATGAGGGTGAGGTAGAAGTAGAAGAAATTGTCGTTGACAGAGAGGATGTAGATGTAGGGGATGAATTAGATGCAGGGAGGGTTGAATTTGTGGTACCAAGAGTAGATGAAGAGTTGAAACCAAAATTGAAAATGGAGTTTGATTCGTTAGAAGAAGGATATAGATTTTACAACAATTATGCACTTGCAGCGGGGTTTGGGATTCTAGAGCATAGTAGGAGAAAGTCCATTGATGGTGAATGTTGGTGAAGGAAAGAATTTGTTTGTTGCAAACAAGGGAAGAAGAGAGATGATGGTAATCCCAAACCTAATAAGAAAGGAAAAAAGGAAGATGCTAGAACTCAATGCAAGGCGAAACTTGCGTTGAATAGGGGAAGTGGTTGGGAAAAGTTTGTTGTAATGGTTTTTGTTTGTACCATATTTGACCAATCCCGACACTACTAAGCACCGGTCAACATTATACCGTCAAGGACCCAAAAGAGTTTCCCTCCAACCGGGAGGCCAATCACAGCGCGACACGTGTCGACATCAGAAGCCAATCACAACACGACACGTGTTAATGTCAAAACAAAACTAGAAACTCTCTTCTATAAAAAGAGATCATTCTCCCACAATATTTTCTAATGTCATTTGTACTAAATCATTCACCAGTACTCACTAAATAAGAGCTTAAACCTATGTACTTGTGTAAACCCTTCACAATTAATGAGAACTCATCTACTCCGTGGACGTAGCCAATATGGGTGAACCACGTACATCTTGTGTTTGCTTCCCTGTCTCTATCCATTTACATACTTATCCGCACTAGTGACCGGAGCAACCTAGCGAAGGTCACAAACTTGACACTTTGGCATGAATTCAATAAAGAGGTAATTTAGACAACTCGGTCCAAATCCTCTTACATTCCTAGCAATGAAACAGTCGGGTTCAAAGCTTCAACATGAATGCTTCCAACATGAAACAAAGTCTAAGTATATGTCAACAAGACTTTACAAATAAACGAACAGCTTCACAGTATATTTGTTTAATCATACATTCCAATACATTCATACATAAGCCAACTGTGCTTCGAAAGGGTTCAACATACTTTGTGTCATTCGACACTTGCTACAATATGCCTCAACACCTTGCCCTTATTCTCACCAACTAGGTGATGAAGGAACTTACCTTCGTGCCACCAATCAGGTGATAAAATGTACAACCCGTACTCTAATATTATTTGCCAACTTGCCACTCTTATCACCAACTAGGAAAAGAATGAACTCACTTTTATGCCATCAACCAGGTGATGAAATGTACAACCCGTACTCTAATATTATTTGGCAACTTCCCATTCTTATCACCAACTAGGTGAAGAAGGAATTGATCTTCGTGCCACCAACCAGGTGATGAAATGTGATGAAGGAACTCACCATCATACCACCAACAAGATGATGAAAGCAACTCACCATTCATTCCACCAACTAGAAGATGAGTGGTACAACTTGCACATGTGAACTCCTAGCATTCACAAATAATAAAAAACCCTCAAGCTTTACAACTCAACTAGGGGAGCACTTATGCCCAATAAGAGTTATAGTCACCAACAAAGTCTTATTACAAGCCAACAACAACTTCAGTGCATGGTATACGAAGATCAAGCTATTCAGCCCTCTTACATTTGCTTCAGACATTTCTCTTCTGTAACAATGCAAACACTACAACTCGTGGAAAGCTTCACACATTCTTCATTAAGACTGTTCGAAGCAAATCCAATTTATATGGTTTATTTAAACCTTCGACTACTACAAGGTGTGGCTTGTATATGTTGTATCTCCTACATTTTCAAATTTTCAGTTTTCCCAAAAAATAAAAAATAAAAAATAAAAAATAAAAAAAAGGGAAATTAGGAAATTCAACAAAGCTTCATCAATGGAGGACAACTACAATTTTCAAAAGCTTCACACACTCTTGATCAAGACAGTGTGAAGTAAAACCAATTTATGGTGCCAACAAGAGCTTCATCAAAGGAGTTCCACTACAATTCTCAAAAGCTTCACACACTCTTGATCAAGACAGTGTGAAGCAAAACCAATTTATGATGCCAACAAGAGCTTCATCAATGGAGGACAACTACAATTCTCAAAAGTTTCACACACTTTTAATGAAAACAGTGTGAAGCAAAACCAATTTATGGTGCCAACAAAAGCTTCATCAAAGGAGTTCAACCACAATTCTCGAAAGCTTCACACACTCTTGATCAAGACAGTGTGAAGCAAAACCAATTTATGGTGCCAACAAAAACTTCAACAATGGAGGGCAACTACAATTCTCAAAAGCCTCACACACTCTTGATCAAAATAGTGTGAAGTAAAACCAATTTATGGTGCCAAAAAAAGATTCATCAAAGGAGTTCAACCACAATTCTCAAAAGCTTCACACACTCTTGATCAAGACAGTGTGAAACAAAACCAATTTATGGTGTTAACAAAAGCTTCAACAATGAAAGGCAACTATAATTTTCAAAAGCTTCATACACTTTTGATCAAGACGGCGTGAAGAAAAACCAATTTATGGTGCCAATAAAAGCTTCAACTCCAAAGCTTCAACTACAAAAACTTCAACTCCAAAGCTTCACCTACAAAGCTTCAACACAAAAGATTCACCTACAAAGCTTCAACTCCAAAGCTTCACCTACAAAGCTTTAACAAAAAAGCTTAACCTACAAAGCTTCAACTCCAAAGCTTCACCTACAAAGCTTCAACTCCAAAACTTCAACACAAAAGCTTCACCTACAAAGCTTCAACTCCAAAACTTCATCTATAAAAGCTTCAACTCCAAAGCTTCATCTACAAAGCTTCAACACAAAAGCTTCAACTCCAAAGCTTCACCTACAAAAGCTTCAACTCCAAAGTTTCACCTACAAAGCTTCAACTCCAAAGCTTCACCTATAAAGCTTCAACACAAAAGCTTCACCTACAAAAGCTTCAACTCCAAAGCTTCACCTACAAAAGCTTCAACTCCAAAGCTTCACATACAAAGCTTCAACACAAAAACTTCAACTCCAAAGCTTCACCTACAAAAGCTTCAACTCCAAAGCTTCACATACAAAGCTTCAACACAAAAGCTTCAACTCCAAAGCTTCACCTACAAAGCTTCAACACAAAAGTTTCACCTACAAAAGCTTCAACTCCAAAGCTTCACTTACAAAGTTTCAACACAAAAGTTTCACTTACAAAGCTTCAACTCCAAAGCTTCACCTACAAAAGCTTCAACTCCAAAGCTTCACCTACAAAGCTTCAACACAAAAACTTCACCTACGAAGCTCTAACTACAAATGCCAAAAGCTTTACACACTCTTGATCAAGATAGTGTGAAGCAAAATCAATTCATGGTACCCAATAAAGCTTCAACCTCAAAGCTTTACCTACAAATCTTCAACACTAAAGCTTCATCTATATATATATATATATATATATATATATATATATATATATATATATATATATATATATATATTCAAAAATTCAAAAATTCAAAAATTCAAAAAAAAAAAAATCGAATATTAAAAAAAATAAAGGCCTAGGCCTCCTCTTCTTTGGGCCTAACAACTTTCATAACAAATCTATATGAAGGAGGAGTTTTGGGCTACCACTTAGAAAGGAAAACGGTGAAGTTTTGTTACTTTGGAAACTTGGCTACTAGCAAGACACCTCATTTGTCAACTCCCTCGACCGGAGACTTGGGGGACTCCTACCATATGATATTGCACCTTGATACTCGGAAGTCTCACGACCACTCAGTGACTTGGATTTTTCAAGTCTCCAACCGAGAAGTTTTCCTCACTCAGGAAATTAAGGCAGCATTACCTCAACCTATATGCTTCATTCATAAAGCTTCAACACACAAGCTTCAACAAAAGAAAAAAAAAATTCAAAGAACTTTGTGAAGAAGGCCTTGGTATATTTAACACAATACGTTGAAATGAAGCAAAGCTTATTTATTGATATCTCTGATAAGTTACAAATATGTACATAGACATGAATCAAAATAAACAAACAAGAATGAGCCTTCACAAAGGTTGCTCAGAAGAAGTCTCAGCAGTCGGTAGAGCCCCAGAAAGAGGAGGCACTGGAGCGTGATCATTCGGAGCCTCAATACTGGGCAGAACCCTAGAAGGAGGAGGCATCAAAGGTTGATCATTTGGAGTTTCATTACGCGGTATAGCCCCAGAAGACGAAGGCAATAAATGCCTTTGGAACAAACCCACAAACCTTTGATGATCAAGTAAAATTTGACCATCAGATTCCTGCAGCTGGTCAACATTTCTCTTCATGTTTGTAGCATAGTCATGTGCGAGCATGTGCAACTGTTTATTCTCATGCTTGAGCCCTCTGATCTCCTGTTTAAGACTTATCACTTCAGCTGCCAATGATTCAACTTGGCGGGTTCGAGCAAATAAGCGTTGGGCCATATTAGACACAGAACCTGCACACTGAACACTGAGAACTAGAGAATCCTTAATAGCCAACTCATCAGACCGTTTGGAAAGTAGTCTGTTATCTTTAGGAGTGAGAAGGTTCCTGGCCACCACCGCAACGGTCATATCATTCTTCATCATAGAGTTCCTAACGATAAGAGGACCAGTAGGGGATAAGAAGGATGGGCGCTATATGTTGTCTTATGGAGGCATGGCTGCCTCTTCACCAAAGTTCAAGTCAAAACAATGGCCGGATGGGCCAGACATTTTCCGAAATGATGAAGGAGAAATGAGGTCCAATAAATTTCTGACGTACAAAAATAAAAGGAAAATTCCTACAAGCAATAACTCTCTGAATGTACTTCTTGCACAAAATTGGTGCCCCTATAAAAGAAAGGGCAGCAAGGCCGTTTGTTCAAAAATCGAAAAGGCAGCACTCTCCGGATTTCGAGAAGCAGATTTTCCTAAATAAAATATGTCAATAATCCCCACACGCAACATCAGCTCATCGGGTACCACAGATAACTTTGCCAAAGATCTCTGACAAAATTTAGACACATAAATTTTGAAGGTCCAGCTAGCCTACCATTACCCATAAGGGTAAAGGAACAACACCACTGCTTGATAACTAGAAAGTCCCTATGTGTGTTAACCTTCGTGCTCCGTGGCAAGGTAGACTAGCAAAAATGCCCAACCTTTACTCACATTCTAGAAAACACTCCCAACAGGATTGCTTGCTCAAAAATCGAAGAGGCACCTCTCTCTGAACCTCGAAAGCCAGACTCCTAATATGATTGCTTTCTCAAAAATCGAAGAGGCATCGCTCTTTGAATCTCGAAAGCCAAACTCCCAACATGATTGCTTTCTTAAAAATAGAAAAGGCACTACTTTTCGAATCTCGAGAGTCAAACTCCCAACATGATTGCTTTTTCAAAAATCAAAGATGCACCGCTCTTCGAATCTCGAAAGCCAGACTCCCAACATGATTGCTTTCTCAAAAATCGAAGAGGCACCGCTTTCTGAATCTCGAAAGCCAGACTCCCAACAGGATTGCTTTCTCAAAAATCGAAGAGGTATCGTTCTCTAAATCTTGAGAGCCAAATCCTCAACAGGATTGCTTGTTCGAAAACCAAAGAGGCACCACTCTCCGAACTTCCAGAGTCAGATTTCCTTAGATAAAGCTTGTCTGCATTCTTCACACGCAACTTCAGTTTTCCAGATACCACATACCATTTTTTTCAAAGTGCTCTGACAAAGTTAAAACACGTGAAGCTTGCAGCTCCCACTACATTGCTATGACTAAGAAGGGTAAAGGAATAGCATTACTACTTGTTGTTGGGAAAACTCCTATATATGTCTACCTTCATCCTCCACGAACAAGCATACCTGCAAAAATGCTCAACCATTCCTCATATCTGAGAGGGCACTCCCAACGAAGCCTCCCGAAATACTCAGATTCTTTTCCTCCTCGATAATACCTCTGCAAACAAGCTACACCAGAGCAAGAGTATCTCATATCATCAAGGTTAAAAACATGAGTATCCCATATCATTCTTTTTCCCTGTCTTTTCCTTTTCCATTGCTCTTACCTGCAAGACAAGAAGAAAGAAAGCAATCAGTCGAAATCTAAAATCAAACTTCCGATCTGAAACTGATTGCCCGAAATCTTTGCCTGATTGCTCACCTAGCTTTGCTCTCGAGTACTCATTTTCAACTATTGTCAAGGTCGCAAATTCTTTCGGCAAGTACCTCAGAACAGTTAATACAATCTTGGCTCTTAACACTGAAGCTGCCAAGCATGGATGAGTCGCTGAGAAGTAGTACTCTGAAGAACGATTCAAAGGTAAAGGTTGCGCACCACTTCTGCGATGCAAAATATTGAAGCAGAAGGTTCAACGATGAGCTGGAACAAATCACTATAGCACGACGCCTTCTCTGCAGAACTGCATAATCCAGATAGAGGAGTCTAAGTCAAATCCAAGCTCGACATCGTTGCCCTATCCGAATAGCTCGAGAAGCTTCAACAACTTTTCGCTGACACCGTTGCCAAATAGCACAACCTTGCCATGCCACATCCACTACTTTGTCAACAGCAAAAGTATCCTATATCATCAGGGTTGAACGTACTCTAGATTTGATGGACTTGTTTTGACCCTCAAATTCTTGAGTCGACCTTATACTTTGGAGGAAACCAGAATACCCTCCAGCCCAGTTCAAGAATAAGCATGTGGAAAGTTACTTCTTCAAAAGCAAAAGTATCACATATCATCTTTTTTCCTTTTTCTTTTCTTTATCCTTCTTGCTGCCTACAAGATATGGAGAATGAGAACAATTAGCCGAAACTCGAAATCAAACTTCTGATTTGTGACTGATTCTTGAAACTCTGATTGCTTACCTTGTCTATCACCTCTTTCGGCGGATCTCCTAGCTTGGCGACTTGGGGGACTCCTACTACATGGTTTGTATCGCGCTTGACCAAGCTTGAAACTACAACTAAGCTTCAAGTGAAATTGATACATTACCTTGTGCATTTCCACCAGTTAAAGATATCACCCCTGGATGGAGGAAAAGTACTTCCAAAGAAGATGCCACATCTACCAATGAGATGCATAAGGCAAGTGAAAACGATACCACACTTCGGTACTTAGAAGTTTCTTGATTACTCAGCGGTTTGGATCTTGCAAGTCCCCAACCGATGAGCTTACCTCACTCGGGAACTTAGGGGAGCATTGTTTGTACCATACTTGACCAATCTCAAAACTACCGAGCACCGGTCAACGTTATACCGTCAAGGACCCATAAGAGTTTCCCTCCAACCAGGAGGCCAATCACAGCGCGACACGTGTCGACATCAGAAGCTAATCACAACACAACACGTGTCAATGTCAGAACAAAACTAGAAACTCTCTTCTATAAAAGGAGATCATTCTCCCACAATATTTCCTAATGTCATTTGTACTAAATCTTTCACTAGTACTCACTAAAGGAGAGTTTGAACCTATGTATTTATGTAAACCCTTCATAGTTAATGAGAACTCCTCTACTCCATGGACGTAGCCAATCTAGGTGAACCATGTACATCTTGTGTTTGCTTCCCTGTCTCTATCCATTTACATACTTATCCATACTAGTGACCGGAGCAACCTAGTAAAGGTCACCAACTTGACACTTTCTGTTGTACCAAAGTCCTCACTGATTTTGTGCATCAACAGTTTTCATGGAAGGACATAACCACCCTATGTCAAATGTGTCACACTTATTTAGATCACACCATCAAGTTTCGAGAACAAAGAAGGCGATGATTGAACAATGCGCGAAGGCCAATATTTCCACAAGTAAACAAATGGCTTTGTTGGAGGTGCAAAGTGGAGGAATTGGAAATATTGGTTACACCCCCAATGATATGTATAATGCAGAACAACAATTTATAGCCTATCAAATTGGGCGTGATGCCGAAATGTTGAAAAAGCATTTTGAGGATGAGAAAGAAAAAAAAGATTCATTCTATTTCAAGATGGAGATTGACGAAGGCGAAACACCTGAAAATTTCTTTTGGGCAAATGTGATGTGAAAATTAACTTGACACACAAATTAAACTCTATTGATGACAATTGTAGTATTAAGCAAGTAGGGATCGTTCTAGACCGGGGATTAACTAGGGCTGCTAATCAACACAAATAAGACTAAAAAACACTAAACTAGACTCTATAGACTCAAAACTAACTTAAAAAACTCAAAACAGCAACAAACAATAAAAAAGAACTCAATTCTAGACCTAACAAGTGATTTGGACGAAAATAAGACTTAACTTGACTCAAAAGACTAAAAGAAAACTGATTATGACTCAACTAACAAGACTTAATGAATGGGGGATTGTTTTTGACGAATTTAAAACTTATAACAGAAACTTTGCATAAAACACTTTAATAAAACAAATTTATGAATTGAAAAGGGTGAAAGGCTAGTTAGAGGGTCCTTCTCCACACATGACATATGCAAACTAACCAATTTCTAGTTATTATTCCTTTAAACCATGAATGACAACACCCCAAGTCAACCGTGATAGCACAAATTAACCATCAGATTTTCCTTATTTCATTGAATTGGACGGGATACACATCACAACCAAATTATCATTCTCAAGTCCCCTAACTATGAAAAGCATGATAGAAAACATATCAAAGGTCATTAAGTTCTTTGAAAATCATAAGCATTGACGAGGCATTCGTAACTATGAAAAGCATGATACTCCTGCCAAGAATTCATTTAACACGATCATGACTAGCAACCTCCACTACTTTCATAACGATTAGGTGAAACTTCCTTATACTCTAACATCAAGTTTATGCATGCAAATTAAGTGTCGGCCCTCAATTAAAACACACAAACAAGTTTTAATAACTCAGATAAGCAAATCACATTCAAGACTCAAGAAACAATAATTGGATGTAATCAATTCATATAAAGCATATAATCATGGCTTCGAATTCACCTCTAACTATAAAGAAATTAGTTCCTCATGTCCTTAAAAATTGAAGATAACATTAAATTAGACATTGAAAATAAAAGATAGAAAACACCTAAGAAAGCTCCAGCAATCCTATGTTGAATGACAATGCACGACAATGGCTCTTTCTCTCTGATTGTATCTGAATGTATGGGTGTGTGGTGTAGAAGAATATGGTAGAGGGTGGTGAATTTGAAATAGGTGCATAATGATGTATTTATAGGGGGCGTAGGTAGGTTTGGAGAAGGATAGTGTAACCAAAACCCAAGTGGAATGGGTTAAAACAATTAGAAACCAAGGAGAATTAGGTTAGAAATGTGCGGCACAAATTCCAGCAAGGAAAGGGATAAATTTGGCCTAATTCAAGAGGGAAAAGGATTAGGATTGCAGGTTCTAGAGCTTCTAGAAGAGCTTAAAGGATGCGGCACCTAAATAGGGGTTCTAGAATGAATGAGGCGCCACTTTTGTAGGAGATGAGATAAGGCTTCTAGAATCATATTTTTATGTGTCCAAGTCTGAAAATAATACCCCCTTGCAGCTGGAATTAAGGTAGGATAGGATTAGGATAAGATAAGATAAGATAAGATAAGGTTTGTTTGGATAAGATAAGGTTTTGGATAATGTCTCATTCTTTTGAGCTGATTCCTTATCTTCTTTGTCTTGGATTTATTTCTTCAATTCCTTAGCACATTCCTTGACATCTTGGAACTTCAAATTCGTCCATCCATCTTGCTCCACTCATAAGCTATCCATTTGATGCCCAAAACTGCTTCAAAATGCTCCAAAGTGTACTTTCTTGCCAACTTTATCATTTGGACCTATAAACACACGAAAATAGCTTGAAACACTATAATAAACACAAACTAACTATGAAAATGTAAGAAGACAAGCTAACTAGGTCGCATAAATATGCTCCTATCAAAATGCTAAGTCATGACGTGGTTACGACCTTTTTGGTGATGTGATTGTGTTTGACACCACTTTCAACACCAATGTCTACAGGATGATGTTTGCTCCTTTGTTAGGAGCAATGTTCTAAAAATAGGCCTAGGTGGCCGCCTAGGCACTAGACGATGGAGTGCCACCAAGATTTATGTTAAAACGTTCATCAAATTGGATAAGAGTTAATTGGCCGCCTAGGCGCTATTTAGGTGGTCTAGGCGGTGGTAGGCAGCGGTCTAGGTGGCCTCTCGGAGCCTCATCAGTTCTCCGTTTCGCTGAGATCTAATGAGAAGAGAGAAAGAGTAAATGGGAAATCTTAGCGACGCATACAAACCCCACTTGATTGTTCTAAGAATCTACCTCAGTTTTCTTCGGATGATGTTGTTTGTTCGTTGGGATTTTTGGAATTCTTTCGGGCTTTTGGAATGGAAGTTGGAGGTTTGGAGTTGCTTGTGGAGGCGGTGGGAGAGGTCTAATGGGGAGAATAACCTGGTTCTAAGAGAGAAAGGAGGAGAACAAGCGGCATCTTTGTCGAAGAGAGAGAGGGCAATGAAAACGAGGCCACTTATAATACGAAAAAGAAATAGAGGGAGAGGTATGATAGTATATAACATCCCATGTGGTTATAATTAGTTGATGGAAATGAGGCACTTATAATCAAGGAGAGAGAAAGGTAAAGCATATAAGTTGCATGATTTGGCTTTTTAAATTAATAGATGGAAACGATGTTGTAGAAGGGAGAGAGGAGAAGAGGAAAAGAAAGGGTGGGTTGGGCTGTTATATATGCTTACCATCTTATTAATTTTTGAATTTGGGTTAATAAAACAATCCGTCTTATTAAATATAGCAAGTTTTTATTATAATAAATTTAATTAAATTCCAAAAAATTATAAATCCGCCTAGACCCCAACCGGCCGCCCAACTAGCGCTTAGCGTCTTTTAGAACCATGGTTAGGAGTTAATAACCACGGTCAAACCACGATATTCAGCTGTGCATTCTTGAAAAATGAAAAAATCGAGAGCTTTGAGTGGTTGTTTGAAGAAATGTTTAAGGCTATACTGGGTGAGCCGCTGAAAGCCATAATTACGAATCAAGATACAACCATATCAAAGGCTATTGGCAGCAAACTACCAACCACATTTCATCAGTACTGCATATGGCATATTAGTAACAAGTTCAATGGCAAGGGTTGGGTTGGGGGAGCTTTCAAGGATTTGAATAATTTCATATGGAATATCGAAAGTAAAGAAGAATTTGAGGCAAGGTGGAAGGTGTTGGTTGAAGAGCGTGAGTTCAATACTACAAAATTGGCTTAATGTGTCGGAGAGTGGTGGTGGTTTTATACTATTACTGTCGGATAAAATATTTCCAGCAACATCTTTAAAAAGTGTCGGATAATAAAGTACTATCCGACATTAGTGCACTACTTTCTGACAAGAATAATGAAGCGGGCCCTTAACTCCACAAGATTTATTTTTTAAATACTTTTAACCAATTATGGCAGCTACATCCGACATGAGTAAGTAATGTGTCAGATTATATTATATTATTTTCAAATTTTTAATACTAACTATGGCAGTTATATCCGACACAAATATTTTCAAATTTTTTACACCAACGCTGGCGATTATATCCGACACAATTATTATTTTATTCTTTTAAATCCTGGAAATCTTTGGGTGGGATATTTCCCACCATTCTTTTCGTTGAAAGTGTGCTATCGATTTTATCCGACAACAATAGGAAAGTATGTCGGACAAATTTTTACATTTATGTCGGTTTTAACTAACAATACTACTAATTCTACATAATAAAACCCATCTCGCTTTTCCTTGCGGCGCTGCCTTCTCCTTTCCCCAGTTTCTTCTCCTTCCCGCTTCGTTCAATTTCCTTTCTTCTTTTCTCCCATTCTCTTTCATTTCCCCTTCTCCTTCTTTCATTCTCCTTCTCATTCTCTTCTCCCATTCTCCTCTCTCATTTTCCCTTTCTTCTTTTCTCCCTTTCTCTTTCATTTCCCCTTCTTCTTTCCGGCATCTCTTTCTTCTTTTCTCCATTTTCTTCTTTTTATTTTATCTTCTTACCATGATTTTTTTTATCCACTTCATCCAGTTCCTCCATCACGCACTCTATGACAGTCGTCGATCTCATCTTCATGTCTTCTCTAACTAGTACGACAACACAAGATTTACGCCAAACACCAAGAATGTCTCGCTTTCCTACTCTTGTTTTCTATTGTGTGTAAGGGATTTTGCTTATCTGAGGTAATTAGTGAGGGATTTTGTTTCAACATTTTCAAGTTAACTAAAAATTTTTAGTTCCTTAATTTTATTATGGTTTTGTAGTTTTTGCTCAATTCAATCTATTTTTATGACTAATTTGCTAATTATCAAATTTCTCATGCATTGTTTTGTTTATACCACATTTATTTTATCTAATTTGTTAATATTTAGTGATGTTTTTGGCATCAATTGCTGTTGAAATTTTGTTAATTCATGCTTTCTCATGTGATGGATTGTTGTTCTGCAATGAAGAGCACCAAAAGAAGAAGAGGAAAAGAGAAGGGGAGAAGGGGGAAAGGAGAAAGGGAGCATCGACATAAGAAGGCGAAGAAAATAAGAAAAGGAAAAGAAGATAGGACAAGTCATCACTATGTTTGTTGGAGAACATTACCAATGGAAGCATTTATTGTTGGAGAAGGAAAAATCATCATTATGTTTTCTTTATTTTGTTGTATGAACACTTTGTATAATGACATATATTGCTGGAGAACATTACCAATGGAAGCATTTATGTCAAATATGGATTTTAATTTTTTTTTTTCCTTATGAGCGTGGGTATCGGATAAAGGAGCATTTTTGTTTATTTTTTTATTTTTATCCAAAACATAAATTTGGTTTTTTTTTTTAATTATGTCGATTATATGTGACAACATTGTCTTTATATCCGACGGGATTTCTCAACAACTAATGTCGCCTATAACCGATGGGAGTATTAATGTCACTTCTATCTGACACTATTTTCTTGGCGGATTAAGAGTTCTATCCAATAGCAAAAGCCTCTTTGTGACACAAGCAATGTTGTCGGTTCTTTTATATGCCACTATATGAATTTTTGTCAGATTTTTTGCTAATATCCGACAGAAATAGGCTTTTCTTCTTGTTTTTTTAGAATGACACTACTGGGTACTTTTGTAGTAGTGGCTAGTTGATAAAACGTGGCTTTAGGAAATTTATGACTTGCGTGCACAATGAGTTATGACATTTTGTAAACACGTTTTTTCTGCTGGAATGTCGAGCAGTCAACGTGCTGAGAGTAGTCATTCCTTTTTCAAGCAATATGTGCACATGAAGCATTCTTTGATTGAATTCATCATTCGGTTCAATCGAGCCCTTGGACGACAACATCAAAAAAAGGTCATTGGTGACCATAATGATGAAAACCGCACCCTTCCATTGCAGCTTCGCACGCTAATTGAAAAGCAAATGGCTAAATTGTACACACGGCTTATGTTTGAAAAGTTTCAAGTAGAAGAGTTGAAGAGTTTGACTTGTTTCTTAAAGGAGTAGTCCGAGCACGAGAATGAGCCAGTGTACGAAGTACTTGAAAAGATTGCGGGGGTGACAAAGATGAAGAGCTTGGTGGTTGATATGACTTCGGGTTACGCTAAATGCAGCTGCAAATAGATGGAGTTTCGTGGATTTCCTTGTCGACACATATTGGCATATTTGAGAATGAAACAAATAGAGCTACTGCAAGAATGCTACATACTAAAAAGGTGGCTTCAAACCGCCAAATGCATCATTGTTTTGGACATGAAAGGGAAAGTAGTGGGCAAACACGTCGACAATTCTACCGTGTCCAAAAGAGCTCAGTTTTTTAAAAAAAGCTTCAGACTTGATTGACAAGGCCGTGATGTCAAAGCAAGGTACCGCACTTATGTCTTGGACTTTGGAAGTGTTGGATGCGAAGCTGAACTACTTGAGTGGTGGTAACCACGGTCGCAAAAGAAAACAAACTGTAGAGGGGGCGAAAAGTTCCCAACCCGAGGTGCTTCCCATTCAAGTTAAAAGAAAAGGGGCGTCGAAGACAAGTACAAAAGAGAAGCAAAGTCAAAATTGGAGACACATGGGTGGGAAGAATAATAGCCCATGGCGGCCAGACAAAAGGTACACAACGTAAATACGGTTTGCTTGACAATATATATGTATGGCTGTAATATATGAAATAACTTTGGATTGATTTGTAATTGTGCAGTTCCTTCCGGAACGAGCTCGAAGAACACACACAGGCGTGACTGAGCACCGGTCATGTAATGTTACTTGGCGAAATGAAGCTGCCAACCATGAGCCTAAAACAGTAGCACAGAACTTACGGGCAGTAATTCGGGGTTGCTAGATGATTTTACGAATATATGATAAATGACCATTGAAGAGGGTATGAATAATTAAATTGTGGATGTTCATTTTGTATGCAAGATGTATTAATTTTGTAGGGGAATGAACTATTATTTACCTATGGTAACAGTTGGTTTTTCAAAGTTTATGTGGGTGACAACAGTGATGGAATGCGTCATCAACTGCAACTGACGTGTTATGAGATCCTATGTTGCAAATATACAGGAACGTCTATGAAACTTGTACTTGCAATACGTACTTAAGCTTGAAATTACGATATAGTTACAAAAGTCCCTAGAAAATGTACATAATAAGGATGGGAGCAAATATATAGCAATGGAGATATGAGGTTAAGCATCCTTGGGTGTATTGTGATGCAACCAATGTGGACTCCTTTTTGACGCACTTTTGATGACACTTATTGATGGAGCGTGAGTTTGCAGAAAATTTTTCATTTGATTTTGCAATTTGATCAGTCAGATTATTGGAATCACCATCACTCTTCCACATAGCCATGACATGTGTGGCTAAACCATGGCTAGTAAATTGTTGTTGCCTGCATTTTATATATATCAATTTAGATGTCATTAAATGTCACAGGAAGACATAAATGGATGGAAACAAATTGTCTGTTTACAACTAGTTTGTTAGAAACTCTCATTCCAATTACTTACCCTTTTTTTGTGTAACTACATTAGGAATGTATCGTGGAAAAACCAAGTGTTGTCCAATGACTTGTCCTTGCTTTCCATGTGTAGATGATCAATTTAGATGTCATTAAATGTGAGACCAACAAAAATTAGATAGGCTTGACTAATTTATGACCGCCTATTCTTTGTATATGATGGCTTGTGAACAGTGGTGTTCAGGCTATTAGGAACTGAGTTTGTAACTTCTTGTTCATAAAAAAAAAATTCCTTCCAAATCCCAAACATTTACTGTAATGACATTAAGAATGTGTTGTAATGACATCAAAATGTTGAGTTCATATACTGTCACATTCAATAGGGCAAAAAAAAGTTGACGTTTTTGTATATGTGTGTGTTTATGAGCATTTATGAAGACCATTATCTGCCCTCACACAGTCTTGTCACGTTGGTCCTCAAGTAGCAAAAAAAAATTTTGGAAATACACAAGTCAGACAAAAATTAGTACTAAACAAACGCGTGAGCACTCTCACATCAATGTTGAAGAAACTATACAACCATTTATGTTCTAAAAAACATGTACTCATCCCACTATCACATCCACTATTAAAGACATTGTATAAACATTTATGTTCCAAAAAACATGTACTCATCCCAGCCACCCCCACAAACTTAAATAGGTGAAGCATTACCATAACCAACATAATTGGGAGCATTAAAGATTATGGGATTTGTTTTGGGAGTTGGGGTATTAATTGGAGGAGGAGTTATGGATATTGGTGTTTGGGATGGAGTTTTGGGTGTTGTTGTTGGTGTATTGATTTGGAATGGATGCGAATTGGGTTGTGTTGCCATGATTAAGTGTAGTTAGTGAAACTGCAGAGCTGAGAAGGTTAGGGTCGGTTGAAATAAGTGGAACGTAATTAGGTGCGGTGTAGCTAATAACATGGCATTAAAATCCCTTTTTGAGAGTGTGTGTAAAAACCAAGGGATTTTGATTTGCCACCTAAAATGATGCAGGTGGCAGCCTCAAGGGGATGCTATGTGGCATTGCTTGTCCAATAACAAAATTTTGTAAAATTAAAACTAAGCGTACAATTATGTGAACCAGTTTATCTCTTGCAATCCAAACCATTCATCTCTCGTAATCCACCAAAATATGACAATTGGATAAAAATAAAGGTCGATAAACCCTAACGGCGATGACCATGAGGTCGTCAACTAAAACTTAAATCAGACATTTAGTTTTTATGACTTATATTTCTGCACGATGGGTTAAGGTTTTCAAGTTCAATCCTTCATACACATTGATTGCCCTTAGAGTTTAAGAGTGTTTCCAAGATTATTTGTACAATTTTTCCTTTTCAAATTTATCTTCTATTTTGTCAAAAACATTGTCATATCTTAGTTGAATTAGTATTCACGACTGTTGAGTTTGTTCCCCAACCCAAAGGTCGGCATATAAACCCGACCATATCGTACTAGATGTCATCTCGACCGTCTCCATATTTTTTTCTTCATATTTGTGATAAAATTGCATTTCATTTTTACAAAATTGTGTTATTACACATGAAATGCCATGTGGCAATCCCATGATGCAGCCTCGTCCATAATTTTAGGTGGAAATGCAATTACGTGCTTGATGAAGAACATGGAAACTCATAGCCTCCCACATGTTCAATTAGGTGGTTGGGAAGATGGGTGGGTGGGGGACTTTGACTTCAACATTTGGTTTTCCCAATGGGGACCCAATGATAGGCTCCCATCTTGATAAGCTGCGGGTTTTTTTTTTTTTTTTTTTTTGGGTGACAAACGCAAGCTTTAGTGTCATAACCTTTCACAATCATCATTCTAAAAGAAATAAACTGGCTACTTCATCATAAACACCCATGTTGAGAAACCCAGTGCTGGGATACTTATTGTTCATAACCTTTCACAACCCATCAAATAATATATTGTCACAAGTATTCGTAATTTATAAATGCCGTTTAAAAAATTCTCTTTCAAATTATTTAACTTCACTCATCCCTAACAACAAATCATTTGGAAGAACATAATGAAAGCATCCCCAACCCTAGTACATTCTTCCACACTAAGTATAAAATTGTCCAAATTATTAAAGTTTACTTTCCAATTTCCTTTGTCTGATTCGGTTTCACTGTCTAACTTATTTGTTGAAGTTGGTTTCACAGTACTCCAACTTGCTCTAGGACAACATTGATCATAAACATTCATATCTGGTAATAAAGTATTCATAAATTGTCACTTGTTTGCACATAAGAGGTGGTTCGAAACACTGTGGTTCAAATTCATTCCACTTAACTGATCCATAACAACAAGTAACCAAGAATGAGATATTATATTCATCCGAAGCGATGGAACTTGTGTTAACAAAATAAAAATATATACATCACCACATATTCTACAAAATACTACATGTTTTATCTACTACATGTTTACAAGATTACATCAACAACCATTGATTAATCGAACGCCGCCTACACATTGTGCACCCCATGCAACATGTCAACCACCATCCTCAATCAGAATGTAGGGATGTTTTGCGGCTTAATAAGATCGAGGGGAAGGCCGACAGACAAGAACTCTATGACTTTTAAAGTGAAAATCCCGCAGTCCCCCCTATGCTACCAACAAGTTTCAAAAACATTTCACACATAATTAAATCATTTAACTTAACTAACAATTCAATAAATTTTTAACTGACCCGTTGTCTTGCTGTGGAGCCCTTTGACTTACAACGATGAGCCAAGGTCCATCCTTCACCTCAGTTGACATGCTCCATAGGAGATCGAGCAACATATAAGAGGTTGGAGCTAATTTTGTCATCGTTTTTCGAGAATGCGTTGTTGATCTCAAGGAATCATACACTGATTCTCGAAGCTTTCAAATTCATCTCCACAGCAACCCAATGGTTATCGAGGTTAAAGGGCATGTACACCCTTTCAACATCGACCAACAAAGATGTAGAAAATGGCTTCCTCTCCCTCTTCATCGTTTTCAAAAGGACAGGTAAGAATAGAATGGACACTATAGGTTCCCCCATGTTGCTTTTTGAGCTGTCCTTTGAGTCTGGTTGCGCTCACAGTAGGTTTATACACCATCGAAGTATAAAGTAAAAGACATGTACATCAATTCTACTGCCCAAAATCACACTTAACATAACAATTGCACATATTTACATAAGTAACACATATTATGTTGAATATTTGACTAGAAACCAATCATTTATGTTGGTGCTCAACATTGTCCTTACTATCCGAGCCTATTCGACATACTTCTAAAGGAGATACAATTGCAAATGAATATATTGCAATATAAATTTTGTAATTAAACTTTCACACCAATACAATCCCAACAATATGGAAACACTACTTCAACAACAGGTTTTACAGACTTACATCGGTTGACAACAACCCTTCCATGTTAAAGAAGCGTCTCCAAAAGTATGTGTCTCCAACTGTTATATTCTCCAACTGGACAACCGGACTAACAAACAAAAAAACAAATTTACCGTCATCATTCTATTCATTTACCGCATATAAATTCCAAAGCACCATAAGCAAAACACAATGATCACTTACTTGTTACCGGCATTCTTCAATATATGAAATTGATAGAAATACTGAAGCACCTCGACCACACAAACTAATTCGATTGCTTTAAAAGCCTCTCCCCTTTGCAGAACAAGCTCAATTGGCTCACTGTCTTGGAGTTTTTCACACTTTTTCAAGTCAAATGTCAATTTCATGTGACGCACCACTTTGTCTTTTTATTTGCCCCCTTTGGTGCCCCCAATCTTTGCCACTGCCCTAGTGTACCAGACTTTCATCTTCGTTCCAGCATGCTCACCCTCAGGTGTGTAAATAACAACATCATCATGATCGAACTTTGGACATCTGTGTGGTCGTGCACTATCCTTTCTTTTACTAGTGCAAGCACCTTTTTCACACACATCTCCAGGACATTCCCAGTTAACAATCTCTACAAGGTCTTGAAAACCCACTTCATCCACACCTCTCATAACCTTATTCCCTCTTGATCCCTCGGCTTCCCTTACTTTGCCTTCTTCACCCCCATTTTACCACCCTCTGATTCTTCTTTCCTTTCATATACACCATTTCATATAGTGTCGCAGCTTTAACCACCATTTTTTCTCTTTTACTTGTTCTTTACCTACTTTTTCCCCCTCTTCATCATCATCATCATCTACATTTTCTTCTTCTTCCTTATCCTTAACTTTATGTTCTTCTTCTTCTTTTCCCTTAACTTCCCTCTTGAATGCCTTCACCTCATTTGTCAACTTTTCCACTCTTCAACACATTCCTCTGAAAAGTATCTTTCTCAAGGGCCAAACGTCTGACTACCACCTTCAACTCTTTAATTTGTGACTTTAAGCTGACCGACATCATTTGTATTCAAAGTCAGGGTTTCCGGCATCAAAACATTAGCATCATCGCCCCATGTCCAATAGCATGAGTTCTTCTTTGCTTCAGTGGGCACTATATCCTAAATCCCCACGGTCTGTCATTTGTCACCAGTTATCAAAATTACATTTCTCTAAACAAGCTTTCATAAATATACAAAATAGTTCATCATTCTTCAAACAGATATTCAAATATCTTCACAAGTCCTCATAAGTTAATAACTTTTCAAATAAGGTCATACATCTTTGCTCTCAGTTATGTACATTTCTCAAAACATGTATTCATAAACACTCGTAAACGTTCATTAGACTTCGAACAGATATTAAAATAGCTCCATAATACTTCATAAGTTCATAACTTTTGAAATAAGAGCATATCTATCGGCTCTTAGTTATGTACATTTGGACCTGTTCATGGATCGGTTGCTTATTTGCTGTCGACCACCGAAGAATTCTTGGGATGGCTACCGGATCAGTCATCTTGCAATAGCGTAGTGGCTTCTCCAGTTGAGCAATTTTTTAGTATGCCCACACATGCACGTACACTGAATTAGTACTCATCACAATCACAACAATTTGATCGTTATTAGTACTCAATCAAACCAATAAGTTATAATTGAAAGGCATAACTAAACCATTTTGCAACCCCATCCAGATCTCTACCCCCGCTTACTTCCCTTTGTTTATTCCTCTTCATCCTCCTCATGTCATTTTGCATCACCATGCCCTATTCCTCTCCCTCTCCTAGCAGTAGCAAAATAAAGGTTGTCTTGTAGCTATTCGAACAATATGACACCCCAAGAATAAGTGTTGAACCTATCCATGTCATGTACAAGGTCCAAGTACTCTAGGTTCATACTCACAGTACTTTTTGCCCTTATCAACACACCATTGGCGAAGTAAACCAGCCCCATCTTCAATGCAGCATCCTCATCCTCGCATTGTTTAAATGCCATTTCAAGCTCGGCACATGTCATTGAAACCTTTTTTGTAGCTTTCTTGGGGCCAGTCTTCACTCTACCTTTCCTCTTCACAACCTTACCTTTACCCTTATCTCTACCCTTACCCTTGCTACTCTCTCCAACAAAACCAAACTTCTGAGGAAAATACTTAATCAATAGCCTTATGTTGGAAGGCTCAACCTCTAGATCATAGGGTTCATCACAACAAAGCCCCTTAATGAGGCAAAAGTCCTTCTTCATGAACCTGGTGACCTCAGCCTATTAAATATGTGAGTCCATCTATGTCCTTCACCTCTTGATTTGCCTCTCTACAAATCGACAATTCATGCACACTCTCTAAGTGTCCAAAGTGTGAGGCCCTAAATTCAGAAAGATGTGCATCATTAAACTTGTGATGCAACACTTCTAGGACATGACTAGCTTGAGAAAGGTTGTTAACCCTTCCTCTATAAGATTCTTCCTGTTTTGCTGCGAGTTCAACCCTCTGATTTTCCATCTCCTATACACATAACAATACAACCATTCATCACAACCAAATTGAACAACATATACCCCAATAACAACCAAATACAACAATGTTTATCCTTAACACAACCTGTCAACAAATTATCATATCTATGCATTTACTTGACACATCCTGTAAACAAATTATCATAGCTATACATCTATTATGAACTTACTTTCATGAGTTAAGAAATAAAAAATTAATTCATAAAATTAACAAAGACTCTTTGACAAAAATCATTCCCAAGTGAACAATATATATTCAACCAAACATATTGAAGCACATATATCTTGCACACAACTTGTCAACCACAGTTCATAAACTTACATCTCACTAAATTTTTCGATGACTTCCACATCAACTAATTTCATCAACCCAGTTGCATAATTAACCATAAACCCTAAAAAATATATTCAATTTTACATACATAAAATTATTTTCTGGGGTTCCAAATTTCCAAACTCACCAAATTTCAAATTTAGTATCCAGAATCAAGTTTGTTGTCGAGTTTTGCGGAAACAAACACTCTGAACCCACTCCAATCAAGGAACCACCAGATTTTTCCCGTGTAAGCAATTGCTAACCCTCAAACCAAATATGGCTGAATGTCGAACTGCATTGAGCCCGGAGACAACAACCACACTAATACTTTGACTGGATTTCAAAACGAAATTTTTTTTTTAATGCTACCAAAGTTTTGAATGAACACGATTACGAGGTTAGAAGGAGATTTTTAAGAGGAGAAGAAATTTTTCTGGTTTCAATTGTTGTTTCTGATTTGAACTGTTGTTGTCGTGGGAGGGAGAGGGAGAGTTTAATTCCCTATTTTTTAAATTCTCGTAGGTACCGTTTTCATTAACTTATGGGCCTTTCTCAACCCAGTTTCACACTAAGTCATTTATGATGGATTCGTTTTCAACCGCTCAAATTTAATCATACGAACCCCATTCCGTCCACACGTACCGTCTACAAAGCTCTGTTCGCACCTTAGCATTTTTCCTATCCTGATTGAAATATAGGGTCGATCTAATGGACTATAGTAAGTCCATCAAGTCTAAGCACTTTTTATAGGCCTATTATTATCGACCTTTCTTTTTCGAGGAATGCTAAAGGATCATCTAAAAATGGGACTCTTTATGAGTTTTTGATCATCTCACAGTTTAACGTTAATATCTATGTTAACATTATAAAATTTTGTGCCAAAAGCATAAGGTGGCTGAGAACCCATGTAAAGTCACACTTTTGAGAAAGTTCCCTTAGCATTTCTCTTCTTTTTATATTGGTAAAGAGAATATCAACGATCATTCTAACAGTGATGTATAAGATAGTAAGTGTTACCACCACTTAAAGTTTATGAGCAAAAATGCACCTTAAATATTTGCTCATTATTCATGCATGATATCAAAAACCAATCTCATACATTGGATTTCTTTTTCCCATTTATAACACACCCCAACCTGGAATGTCCATTAGGACTTCAAATCGAGTTGTGCTGGCTGACACCAAAAAGGTGACAAAACCATAAAGTGTGATGATGATGAAAATATGAATAAATTTGAACCTAAGAGTGCCTAAATACCAGAGTGCACTGGTAAGCGGGCATGAACTCATTTACATGTGATACAGAGCATAAGTAAGGTACAGTAAGGTAGGATAATGATTATACCAACATAAGAAGCCACCTGTACTGGGGAGTGCTATGAATCCTCGTCGATACAGAAACTTTGCTACTAGAACCTGGAGGGGTGCAAAATAGAAAATGTGAGTGGGCGAAAATAAAGCTTTTCATAAATCATTCACTTATCAAAAGTAATAACCCCTCGTCGTAAAACCTGTATAAGTTCCCAGAAAATCGAACACATATGTATAACAAAACCATGCTCGGAATAGTAACATCCATATGTATGCTATGCTTAATATCTCAACATAATGAAATAAGTACACCAGTTGAAATAAATCCATGAAGAGTAACATGTCAGCCGGATCTACCTCTTATGGCATGTATGGCTAACCTATAGCTTATCAAATATCCCTGCACACGAGTCAGAACCACTTCTAGTGGTCCGTACGACAGGCTGGGTGTAAATAAGTACGCTCAAGTGCTATGATCAAGTGAAGGCTGTGCGAATAATCATGGGTCACCTGTGAGTTGGAACCACTTATAGTGGTCTGTACGACAAGACTATGTACCTAACTTGGATCCGAGGTGAGCGTATGGTGCGGGAGTTGAACATCACGTGAAGGACTGTGCCCTAACCATGGGCGGGAGCACTAACACCGGGGCGCAGGTTTATGAGCTATCAATGCATCTAACTTGGCATGAACGACTCATAGACAACTTGTACGACAGTGTCGGAGTTGCTTAAAACATAAATGTAGTCATGCCATAACTCAATCATTTCAACTAATACCATGAACTCACCTAAACTTACCTGTGCGTCATGCGTTCACCTTTGCATTTCAATGCATTCACATTAATTATGCATAAGTAATATACATATGGATATGCCATAATGAAATCTGAAATTCAACCATATCATAGTATTTCCAAATATCTATACATACATATACATACATATATATATATGTATATATATAATATGGCATAAAACGTATAAGCTGTAACGCCCCACTTCGAACTATTACTTTCGGGAATAAGACCAACTAAACACTAGTTTAATTAACTGTCATTACTTACTATTTTTCACTTCAATTCCTCGATTCCTCACAAATTGATTTATGACCAACATTTAACCACTAAAACATAAGGTTAAATATCACACTTTCCACCAATGTCCTTCACCTTGTTCAATTCCCCAAACAACGCTTTTGTCTCAATTATTTAATTTCACTTATTGTATGACTGCATCTAACGTCTCGTTAGACTGCCTGCATGCCTAAACAAGGATCAAGCCATTCGTAGTTCATATTTCTAAAATTCAACCCAAATCCAAATATCTTCATTTAATCCAACATATACTACAATCGTATCAATGTTCAAACCACATCAATTAAGTCTCAAAAGTATAATTAGATTAACGAAATTCGCATAAAACACAATGTCGGCTCCTTGGCCATGTGCCGCTGCAGGTGGCAGTCGACAGCCCCGGCTCGCCGGAAAACTCAACTATTTCTAAAAATTCTCAAAAATTACAGAAATGAAGATCTCAAAAAGTAGAGCAACCTTTATACTTGCGGCCAAGGCCAATTTGCCCGAAAAACACCTCAAACTGGCCACGAACCGCCGAAAACCCTTGTTTTGGGTGTGATTTGATTCGACCTCCAAATTCACTTCAACGCCTCAAACATAACTTGGGCTTTGATCTTAGGGTGGAGAGAAGCCTAGTGGTGGTGTGGTGATCGAAATTACATTCGAATTTAGGTGGATTGCCACCACGAACTGCGCACCCCCCATAAGGGTGTACACTATTTCAAGGCTAAATTCTCTCAAATTTGGGGTGGAATAGGTAGAGGGAGGGTCCTAGATTGTTTCCCAGGTGGTTAGGTGGTTTAGATTGCCGAAAAAAATGGTAGAAAATCGCCAGAAAGGGGAAGATCCAGGTCGGGTCCGACGGTTATACGGGTCGGCCCAATTTCCTCTTCTTCTTCCTCCCTCATTTCCCCTCCTTGCTCTCCCCTCCTATTGGTCAGTTTCCCTCCTTTCTTCTTCCTGGTAGGGCAACAGCCTTTTCCACTTCTGTCCTCCGATTGGGCAGCTCTGCCCAATCCCTTTTTCTCCCCCTCCTATTTCACCAGCTACACCCACATATATCATAAAAAATCATTTTCGTAATACTAATAACATATAGTGTAAGATAATTAAAATAGTGATTCGTTCCAAATACTTTCAGGTTTGTAACTTAACAAAACTTTAACCGTAACTCCAAATTCACTTCTACTCGTACCTTCACGTCCATAAGATTGAGCTATATCCAAATATGTCAAGAAATATGACAAAATATACGAGAATCACATACATCCTCGAAAAATCACACTTTGCCCCTAGGGTATTTCCGTAATTTCACATATTAAAATTATAAAACCATAACTTTCAGGTACTGATTGTTACAATTTATATCCCAACCCAATCTTGTAGCGGTGAATCTTTAGCAGGGTGTGACATAGCACAACTCTCTCACAGGGATGAGATCAACGTGAGATTGAGTGGGGCCAAATATAATTAGCACAAGAGGTTCATATTTTTGTGATATTAACTAGACCATCCATGTGATTCATGTAGTTTAACCGAAGATTTTCTCATTTTATAGAGCTAGTAACTTGGCTTTGCCCTTGGAACTGCTATTAGCACTAAATGTCGTCATATATTTCTCACCTTGTTCTAAAAAATTTAAGTGTCAATGTCAATTCTGGAAAAAAAGAGGGAAAAAAAAACCTTAATTTAAATTTTAGAAAAAAGAAAATTAATTGGTAATTTAAAAAAAAAATTAAAAAAAAAATTGCATAAAGTAGGACAGTGTGGAAGGATGCTCCAACATGTAATTATATCATGGCGTGTATACTCGCGCCACTTCGTCCCACCTCACTTTCACTTTCAGTCCCTCGAATCGGATTTGGGGCCAAACCTCCATCCAACGCGGCCCCCGCCCCGATTCGACTCCTCCGAAATTCGATGAGTCAACCAGCCGCCGAGGCAAATCCGGACATCCCAAAATCCGACACCACGGACGTCCTGGTTCAGTACGTCGTGCTCCGGCGAGACCTAATCGACACGTGGCCGACGGGCAGCGTGGTCACACAGGGCTGCCATGCCTCCGTATCCGCCATTTGGTCCCACAAAGACGATCCCATCACCCTCCAGTACTGCAGCCCAGAAAACATGGATTCTATGCATAAGGTAAATCCAAAAGCTTGAATTTTTGAAAAAAATTGGAGTTTTGTAGGGCTTAACAGTTTTAGATTTCTGGGTTTTGGTTACGAATGTGGAATGAAGGTGTGATTCTTAGTAGTTTTGATTTTTATTTTATCAAAGCGATATTCTAATTTAATCTAAACTAGCTCGAAGCCGTATTCTAATCTAATATAAACTAAGCAGAAGGGGTTCGAACTTTGAGGTTAATGATACATGTCTTCATTTTTTAGAAGGGTTTTAAGCCTATACCATGAATTTTGTCCACTTGGGCCCACAAAATGTATGAAATTCTTTGTGCTACAGCATAAAGTTACAGTCTTTACAGAGTTAAATATGTAGGAAACTGTAGATAATATGAGGTTGCATAGTTTAAAGTTAATGTTCGTTCAATTGGGTCACTGAGATTTCTGCCAAATTTGTGTTGTTAGTTTTACTGGGAGTTTTCTTGTGAATCAGTTAACTGGGTTTTGAGAATTTACTTCTTTACTGTTGCTTTTACTGGGTACTGATTGTTGAAAATTTGATTAAAATGTCCTTGTGAACTTTTGCAGGTTACCCTTGAGGTGAAGGGAGAACCCCAGATAGTGAATTTGTCCGAGAAGCTCAAAGCAGGTGGCATAGCACACAAGCTCTGGATTGAACAACCCGAAAACTTCCCAACTTGTCTCGCAACAAAGCCATACCCGAAATCTGTGGTATCCGCATATTTTAAAAAGTTGAAACTCTGTAAGTGATGTTATTGTCATCCTCATTAGTGCACAGCCATGAATTGATTTGTATACGACTTTCAAGCATAATGTGTTCGTTTATGAATTGGCTCTTAATCCTTTTCGGTTTTGCTTCCCCTTTATGTTAAATGTGTAAGAATACAGTTGATTAGCATGTCACAGTGTTCCTTTGTGTTATTTAGCGCAAGAAGTACCCAAGATTTTTGTTTTATACAAAGAAAGTAAATTTGGCCTATGCATTTCGATATAATCCTAAATGCAGGGCTATACCATGGGACTCTGTTTCGTGTTTGCCCTTATGATTTAGCAATTTGAAACTTTAGAGGAATGAACTTAGGAAGAACAGATTTTTCCCTTATGAGCTTGGATATCCTCTTTGGTCCATAAGATTCAACGATTTGAAGACTTTAGACAGACTTCTCTCTGCCGGTTTTAGTTGGAAGGAATGTCCGGAAGAGAAACCATGAAACTGGGGTTGTAGATAACTAAGACACATACCATTCTTAATTGGTAAAGAGGTAAAATCTAGAGGGGCGGTTCAATTCAGTTCGGAAATTTAGAAAGAACACAAGAATGAAGCATGTATATGTAAACAGAGTCTGTCATTTTGTTGTTTCAATAACAGTAAAATGTCACACTATATATTTTGTTATATATACAAAATCTCAAACTGCAATCTCTCTACATATCATGTGAGTTTATCATTGCACGACCAATTTTCTAGTACACAAGCTGCAGTAGAACTTGCGCTTGGTCCTCCAATACAGCGGAAGGAAGCAAAACCTCCAGTTGCTCTCAACATCCATGGCTTGCACCATTCCTCCACAGTAAGGGCATGCCCCCGGTGCCGGTTGCCTTGATAGCACCCTCTCTTCTTCATCACACACGAACACCAAACACATGATGGAATATCCTTCTTCCTTTAACCTCAAGGCTTCCGGCTTCGCTTGCTCCTCTGCCTGTCTGCCTTCCTTTCTTTCCTATCTTGGGTTTCTGCTTCGTGATTTGTTCGCAGTGGTCGGAAACTGAAACAGTTGTTTGCTGGCATACGAGGTGCAAGGCAATTCCTATTTATACAGAGAGATGGGGAACTTTCCTGGAAAACGTAGCTTAATCTGGAAGCTTGGAATGCAGGTCCAAATGGTTATGCAAAAACCGCGTATCTAGAAGATTCCAAACCCCAGAGGTTACGAACAATTTACATACGATAAGAACTTTATGTTATATCTATCTATCTAGATATACGAGTTGATTCTTTCCTTCTTCTGCATCCCTTATTTTCCTCAATGCGTGTCAACAATTCTGACTTCCCTTTTTTGACATGAGCGAAAAAGAAAATAAAGCATCAGAAAATGCTAGAATTAGTCGCGCATGGCTAAACTCGACTGATTTTAGCGCTCGTCCCGTTAGGGTCCCTTTGTTACGTCAAAGGAATGCATGATTTTTAGAGAAACAGATTCATTTACCTTCATCACCTTCGTCGATCCCACTAATATTCGTGTACTTAAAGCGACGGGATATTGTAGTCACACTGCTTTTTCAAATCATCATGATGCTTGTCAACTATAAATCAATTCAAGTGGGTCCTTCACAATCTTTTTAAAGATTTTTGGCTTTAATTGGATTGCTTTAAAGTTTCTACCCAATAATTAAAAGCATGAAAAAGATGTTGCAGCTCTCAAAGCGCCTGGGACAATCTGAATCCGCTCAAAACACAGCAACTAACAAAATTATTAGTTGATTCGACTTTTCATCTTTCAAACCAGCAAATTGGAGAAAGAAAATTCAAACAAAAAGCCTCGGTTTGGGTTAAACGATAAACTACAAGTCATTTTCCTTAGTTGATTGTAGTAAAAAATTTTATCTTTGTGGAAAAAAATGACCGTCCATTACTTTTTTCTTTCTTTACTAAAAAGTACGGCATCGGTCCAAAAACTTTAATCTCGAACCAAGGCAAAATATTGTACAAAGATTTGGATAAGATATGACTGATTTCATAGCCCACCAAGAGGGTTACTAAGTTAATAATTGGTTAGATTATAGTAATTTGGGTCAATGAAAGTGTTAAAACAAAGGTACGAAAGTGCTTCCATGTCTATGTGGAAGAGCAAAGCAAATATTAGGCCTAGCTGTAGAACAATATTCTAACCAAACAATTTTAGAAAAGTTGGATTTGCCCACAAGTTTAATTGAGAAATTGCCTAACAAAGCCAAAAGCAGATATAATTGAACAACAACTCAATAATTTAGGCAAAAAGCACTTGACAACTAGAAGGAGAAAAACCCCTAAAAGCACTTGGAGCTGGCAGGAGATGCCACTCAACTTTTAGCTCTGCTTCACACTCGGACAGCCTTCCTACGCCCACATTCAACCCACATGCCACCACATATATGTTCCCTTCCACCCCGCTCGCAGCGAAGGGGCGTCTCAGTGCCTCGCATGGGAACCTGTCTCCACCCACGTACCGCCACGTGTCCTTATCAGGGTCGTACGCCTTCATCGGACAATCCCCGTACTCCGATATCACCAGCAGCCTGCCACCCACGACCACGCTCACGCCCGTCCACCCGTCCCTCATTCCCGGCCTCATCTCTTGCCACGTGTTATCGTCAGGGTCGTAGACCACGCCACGTGGTGAGTACAGAAACGGCCACGTCCACCCCTCGGTCACGTACATCTTGTTGCCCACCACATTGGAATCATACTTGGCCAGTCCACCTGGCAGAGGGGCATATGCCTCCCACGTGTCTTTTTTAGGGTCGTAACAGTCCACGGCCGTGATCGAGCTGCCATAGTGATCCTTGCCGCCTCCGACGGCCAAGATCTTTCCGTTGATATTTCCAACGTCGAAAAATGACCGTGGCGTCCGCATTGGAGCGGCTGTCAACCATTGATTTGTAGATGTTCGATACACAAAGGTTGTTTCCATAGAACATTCTGTGTCCGACCGCACGCCGCCCGCTACAACGAGCGTCCCCTCACGTGGCAGGGAAGCGCAAGCAAACCCCGGCGGGCAAGCGGGCTTGGGACACGGCATGGGAGGCAAAACAAACCAACGGCCAGATCGTGGGTCCAGCGCTTGCCACTGGATCCTGGCCGTTGATTTGTTGAAGGCCAAAACGAAAAGATAAGGCAAAGGCAAAGACAAAGACTTCTTGCAAAGAACAAAGCTAGGGCCTGTAATGGCTCTGTTCCATGAAGCAGAAACCGAACGCACCAAAGCTTGGTACGGATAGGGAAGATAGAGCAGGCAGAGCTCGGCAACCTCGTCCGGCAATCCTGGAATCAACGGCTCAGATTTGTTCATGCTGATTTCTTGGTTAGAACACTGATCAGAACCTGGGTTTGATCCAGATGATGATCTCGGAGCCACCATTTTCGACATTCGAATACAAACACGTAAAATAAAACTACCCAGATGAAGAAATGATCGAAAAAATTGAGTTTCTTGAAGAATGCATGGATCGAAAAGTGAGTTTGCAAGGTGTTCGACACTTGGTCTAGCTGAAGGATTGTAGTTGCAGAGCATATTCTATATATGAGTATTTATAGTGAGGAAAGAGAGATCATGGAGATCAAATTCAGGAGTGTGATGACGAAGCAAAGATTTTACTTTTGTGGAAGAAATAGTGGGTGGTCAAAAGGGTGTCTTAATTAAATGGGGATTAAATTTGGTTAAAGAATTTTGGGTTTGTGATTGGGTGGCATTTGTAGTTTTGTGGGTGTGCATCTAGAAACCGGAATATAAGGCAAAAAGTGACGCCACAAAACTTGAGAACACACACACTGGCAGATCCGAAAGACGGAGACTTCTGCGGGATTAAAGAAATGAGCAACGAATCAAAAGTTTGAGTGGAACCGGGTGTAAATTGAATGATCAAAATGATTTTTAATCCGAAAAAGGATAAATACAGTGACCAAATGGGATTCTAAAGCCGGAAAGAATGAACAGGGATCTTCTTTGTGGGTATCCAAGAATCAATCAATCTTGTTCGTTCATCATATATCGTGCAGTTAGAAATTATTTAAAATTTAAAATTTAAAATTAAATATGAATAGTACCTAATGAAAATTGACCGCATAGAATGATATACGAAAAATTGACAAACAAGATTTGGAAAGAATAGAGGGGAAGTGGTTGGTTTTTGAAAATAATTGAATTTTGGAGGGATTTAAAGAATAAAGAAATGGGGAAGTGGATGTATAAAGACTTGTTTTGGTTTTGGGGAGGCTAAGAATGGAGTTGGGTTAAGAAAGATAGATCCAATTAAGATGCATAGTGGTGCTGCATGATGATTGATTGGAATATAAAAAAGTAGTGTTATCTACACATTTATTTTTATATTTCATACACATTTATTTTTTTACGACCGTCGGATCTAATAAGTTGAAAAAGATAAACTAACAAAAATGTGTAAGAGATAAAAAGAGAATGTGAATAGCATTACTTTATAAAATAAATAAAAAATCAATTTTTGTGGGGTATGTATATATAGGTGGGAAGATGAAGTTGATGGAGAGACTAATAATCCCATTACTTTAATGAGTGTGGCTATAGTAATTGTTGTAGGGCCTCCTCTTTATGGTTTGATTAGATACCCTAATGTTGTGATAATTTTGCTTAGCGTACACGTATCTTATGAAAAATGTTCTCTTATCACACTCTTGTAACCTGTAATTTCAATCAGTGTTATTGATCACTTATATAAAAGGTCGAATCATAATTTAATAACATAATAAACTTTCCGGTCTTTCGAGATGCAAGAAGTGCTTTTGCTTCTACAAAACACGTGAATGACGGCGCCGCCTATCATTTCCTGCTTTGATACGGCTCATTTGAAATTGTTTTTAAAATAACTGAAAGTGTTTTCAATATAATTATTTTTTAAACCAATTCTTAGTTAAAATGCAAGTGAATCTTGAAAAAACACTTAAAGTGCTTCTTGCAAAAAGCACATAACTGGTGCTTTTGGAATCAAATTTTTTTCTTCACTAAAATCGCTTTCAATCATTTTAAAAAAAAACTTCCAAATAAGTTTATTCATTTTAAGTTGATGATGTCGCATACGCAATTAGGTTGTTGCCGTATGAGATAGAACACTAGCAGCAATACATTAAAAAGAGAGGAAATTCAAGTGCCCGCATGCCCAAGGGTAAAGTCGCTTTATATGTATTTTTCATCTTTATTGCCGCGTGAATCAGAGTTTGGTTTTGGTTGCTTTTACTGCATGCAATCATATGAGAGCACACGTTTGCAAGCAGCTTCAAGTGCACAAAGAACTATTTTCGATCCAGAAAAATCAGTGTTATTGCCAAGTGTTTCTAAAGAGAAATATTTAGTGTTTGATCACTGTGTTTTTTTTCATGCGCTTTAGTACTGGTTTGAGACCGTGCTTTATAAAAAAAAAAAAAGCAGTTTATTTTATAATTTTTATGTCTAAGGTGTTGGTAAACTTGAAATTGGATATTTTAGAAGCTGTGGTTATTAACAGCATAAAAGCGAAAGCAGCTAATTGCTGCTTTGAAAAACTAGATTTTTTCCAAAACATGCGGAGTAACAGTGCATCTTTAATGAAACTTTCTAAAGTCCACAAAATGACAGACTTTGTCCTTAGCACTTAATCTGCAAGGATCTCTTGTACTCTCATTCTCCCCCGACTCCGGCGCAACACCGTCACCACCACTGCATTAACGATCATCCCTCTCCTCCTTCCAGATCCTCCAAATAAACAAATACGTTTGAGGTGGTGGAGGTCAAAAATGGAAGAGGGGAAAACACTGGAGAAGTTGTCGTCGTTTAAGGAGAGGGATTTGAGGTTGAGGATGCCGGAGAGGTCAGGAATTTGGCCCCAGAGGGAGTTCTTTTAAAGCAGATGACTCAGAGCTGGTCGAGCCGGTTCAAGATCTTAGTTAACAACAATACTAAACTAGCCATTAATTAGACATTGGTTATGAAAATTTGCCTTGTGAATCTCATAATTGGTTAATTTTCAAAAAATCATTTCATTTCATACATTTCTGCATGATCTCGTTAGTATCTTGCAAAGTTCAAGAAAAAAGTGATTGACAATCGTGTTAGTGTCATGCCACTTCTACTTGAATGTTGAGGAGAGATCGAGTAGCAAAGTGTGGAGATAAAATTTCCTACTAGTATATGTGTTTAGTTGATGAGTTTTGAAGTCTTTGTGTAATCATTTCCTTTAGTGTTTGTCCTTACTTGAGAGCTTGAGGATTTTCTTAGTGTTGAATTTTGCCTCCTACATCCAATGTGCACATTTTATTTCTTTGCTTAATTGCATATGTGGAGGATAGTTTTGAATGTGATTTGAATAGAATATGAAAATTAATTTGAGAATTATAACTAACATTGAATTTTTTAAGTTGAAATTTATTTGCACTTACCCCTCTAAGTTAAACTAATATCCATCTTATAACTTTTAAAATAACGTTGAATTATTAGTTTGAAATGTCACACTAAATCTTTCCCCAACATCGCCCATTTCATATTGCCCTTTCTCGTTTGGAAAGTAGAAAAGTTGCTTTTACCTTAAATGGTGGGATGAGCATGAAACTAAAAAAGTAAATTATGATGTGCAGTTTTTTCTAGGTATGTACTATAAACAAAAAAAAGTTGGATGGCGCCTATGAATCGAAACACTGTTGAAAAAAAGGGTCAAATGCGTAGTTTATGCAAATGAGAATATCACTTTAGCAATAAAGAAAATGAAGATATGCATGCTTACCTTTATATATACATGTTTTCAGCTAAAAGGTAGCTTTTTGTTTCACAAGCTTAATTAGTCCACTTTTTCATCTCCTTATGTACACACAATGCACATTTATATTGTGTTTCAACCCATTTGCATTTTCTTTACACTTATCTATTCTGAATGACGATATCATGTTGTCAATCTGAATCATCGATCATGTGTGTAAATTATCTAAACAAGTGGTCTATAGTTGAAGATTTATAATCTTTACAGTGTAATATATCATACAGTCTAATAAGAGCAAAAAATCACGATTTAAATAGTTAAGCTTTCACTATAGAAGAGCTTCTACTTAATTATTATCGCTTTTACTGGAAGCGTAACATAGAAGCACGGTGATTTAATAAAAAATCCATATGCGTCCTAAAATATATTCTTAGAAGAATCCAAAGGTGATGTTCTACCGATAAGTAATTTCAACTTTTTCTGCTCCCTCTTAGTACTTAAATTCAAATACTTAGACTAGGTTACAACATTGCCCGAATAAAATAAAAAAGGTGGTGCTATCTACATACCTACTTTTACTTCTCATACAGCATTCTCAACTTCCAGCTGTCGAATCAAAGGACTGAAAAAAATCAATGAACAATATGTGAAAGGTAAAAATAAGGATTATCCGAAAAAAGTGTGTTGTCTAACCGAATAATTTGGGACTCCAGTAATCTATAAGCCCATAACAGACACCATTAATTTAACCAACCAATAAGCTAACAGCTCACAAGCTTCAGCTTCAGTCTCTGACTGAATAGAGAGATTCATATTCCATGGACGATGGCTGGCAAGACCTCCACTGGCTGTCTGATTGATTAGAGAGATCAATATACAATAGGGCAAAGCCCCTATTGGTAAAAACCATTCATAACCACGTCACTGTAGGTCCCGTTTGATAAAAATCATGTTCATAACCACAACAGAAAATTTGAGTTTCTCCATATCCATCTCATGCTCATGCAAATAATCATATTCACACGTTCCCTGAATGGCTGAGTAGCCGTGGGGATCGGATTAATTACTTTAACTAATGTGTCACCTTTTCTTATAGGGGTAAAATACGCATTAAAAAAAGTCAAAATGATCGGTACTACTTTGCTTGTTACAAGAGATGCAGGTACTACTTTGCTTGTGAATTTTTTATGATTTGAATCTTCTTCAAAGTCTTTGATTGAGAAGCTCCAGAAGAAGGATGAAAAGAGGAGACGCATGGAAGTTCCATGACGGAACCAAGAAGAAAATGAATACCAAAATTAGGGCAACTACTTGTGCTGCTACTGCAAGGGTTGTGATCCACATAAACGTTTTTGTGATAGTCCAGCATTCCCAACGTTGGCCATAAAATTAACAGCGCTGCAACCGCAGCCCGCTGCTAGTACTATATATTGAGAGCCTATGTCAAAAACAAAAAACAAAGCACTTTAGTTATCTCTGCAAATTCGAAAGTGCTTTTCGGGATCGATATACGTACGGGAATAAGAACATTAGATACTAGCGATGAATGTTTTACAACTCCATATAACCCGTCGGTAAAATAGATATGGGAATCCAATCAAAGAAAATGTCACGAGGAATCTGAAGCATAGGAACCCAGGAGCAACACTTGCAAGTGATTACTACGCCTTCCGCAACTTATACGATTACAGGGATAACAGGACGCCACCAAATTTGATTCAGTTCAACTTCAAACAGAAAAAAACACGCAACCAAATTCATTTAAGTTCAATTTCAATAAATGTAAATATGAACAAAACATACAAACCTCGGTCCAGTAAGTAAGCTACCAATTTCTCAAGTACGTAATTGAATATATGTGGAATTCTTTGTACCTATATTATATGCAACAATAAATAAAACATGCATAAACCAATCCTACAAACATATTAAATAAATAGAAGGTATAAAATAAATAAAGAAGAAGAAGGAGAACCAAGGTGACTCCTTGCCTCTTGGTGTTTATGGAAGGAGATTTAAGTGCTAAATATATATATATATATATATATATATATATATTCAAAACATATATCAAAGAATTATGATAGGCATATTTATTTTTCTTAATATAGTATAAAAATTGGACAATGTCATACTCATTATAACACGTGAAATAATACCACTTACGTAATTGTTTTTGAGTACAATAGAAACATCTCACTTATATGTGTAGAAAATGATACCACTAAACTGTAATACCAGTCAGTCACAAAAAAATTTAGATTAGATCACAACTTATTAGCTAGATTTATCGTTTTAATGCCTTTGTAGAAAATTGATTCTTTTTTTTATACAAGTTGGGCTACATTCCTCTTATAATATTGATTCGATTCTTCACCTGTATTACAAGTTTACAACCTAAGTTTAAAAATATGTTCAATATTAAAATGGAAACGAAGTGTTGCGTTTAATATTTAATCGATAAAAGAAAAACAAACATCAATTCTCTCCAATATATATTTTGGGCCATGGTGGGCCTTGGACCTGTAAAAGCCCAAAACAGTCCACAATTAATTTACCCGCCAATAATCTAACACCTCCACAACACTTTCCGTCTCTGAGTCCGACTGACATTATCTGTAGAGATAGAAGAGAGAGGCATCCATGGCCGATGGCTGGCTCTGAGCCTCCCCACCACCACCAAAAACAATGCAAACCTTCTCGGCCTCCTTCGCCGTCTGTTCTTCCTACCCATTACGACGTCGTCGAATCAGCACCTCCCCTTCCCGCAAACCCAATCTCCGGCGACTCACCTCCCGCGTTGTCCAGCTCACCCGCCGGAGACGGCTTCACCAGATAATGGAGGAGATAGAGGTCGCTAAAGAACGATTCGGGAAGCTGAACACGGTTGTGATGAACGCGGTCGTGGAGGCTTGTGTACATTGCGGCGATATTGACTCTGCACTCATGTTGTTCGACGAAATGGCTGAGCCAGGAAGCTGTGGCGTTGATACTATCACATATGGAACCATCTTAAAGGTACTCTTTTGGGTTCTTTTCAAATTTTGTTTTAGAGATTTAGGTATGAGAGAGTTTGGGGGTTTTGTTGTACAGGGTTTGGGCGCGGCACGGAGAATTGATGAAGCATTTTATGTACTTGAATCTGTGGAGCGAGGCACTGCAGTGGGAAGTCCGAAATTGTCAGCACCTCTTGTTCTTGGTCTGCTCAATGCTCTAGTTGAAGCAGGTCTGAATTACGATTTCGAAGAATAACAAAATGTTTTCCAATGCTTTATAAAGCTAGTGCTTTACTACGTGTTTATTGTATGTTCACAGTGTTTTCTAATATTTTCTAATGCTTTATAACCCTAGTACCCAGTTGGAAGATGATCCGTAATTCTGCATACATTTTTATTACTATTATAGTGTTGTTATACTACACAATATTAGTTGATCATAGAGATGCATCCGCCGTTTGCTTATTGGTGTAGTGCAGGAGATTTACGCCGCTCTAATGGGCTTCTTCATCACTATGGTTTTCTCCTTCGCGAAGGTGGCAGTCTTACAGTCAGAGTCTACAACTTACTAATGAAGGTTCCGCACTGACCTATGTATAGTTCTTTAAGAGATTTGACAAATTAAAGTATGAATTTTCTTTTGCTTTTCAAAGACTGAGCTTTACAATTAAGCTACAGACAGTGTTGTGTGTATGCACGATCCTAAACTTTGTTGTTTTAGTTAATCAATGTTGTTTCTTAAGTGGTTTCTGCTCCTAATTTTCAGGGATATATCAATGCAGGCCTTCCTCAGGGTGCAATAACCATGCACGACGAGATATTACGTCTAGGATTAAAGCCTGATAGGCTCACCTATAATACTCTGATATCTGCATGTGTAAAAGCTGGAAAGTTGGACATTGCAATGCAGTTTTTTGAGGAAATGAAGGTCCCAAGCTATATGAAAGGCTAGTTTAGAGCCTGTATATTATGTTTAATTGTATTAGCTTGTTGCCTATATTAAGGTTCTAAATGCTGTTCTTTTTTCAGGATGAAGCACAGAAATTTAGCCATGGTGACCTTTTCCCAGATGTGGTCACTTACACTACATTACTTAAGGTCCGTTATTTTTGTTTCAGTAACTTTTTAATGGAATATACGGACATGTTTAAAGTATTCGCATTTTTACCGCCACAATGAATCCAAACTTTCTTTTATATCATCTATATCCTCTAAAGTCTAAACGTGTCTGCTCCTTAGATTTTGATGTTTGTTTTGTCTGTTGTGTCTTCCTTTGGCAGGGATTTGGGGATTCCAAAGATATCAATTCAGTTCAGAAGATCATATTGGAAATGAAAACATATATTGGTTTGTTCATTGATCGAACAGCATACACTGCAGCAGCTGATGCTTTGCTAAATTGTGGCTCAATAAAAGGTATGTTGTGCATGAAAAATAGATTGCAATACAAGGAGTTTCAGTTATCCGAAATTGTTGATGTTCATATCTATGCATTTTCCTAATGATTTTAAAGTTCAATCGCACTTGCACATAGAAAAGCTGCATAATTTTCAATCATATAACGAGCACGAAAAATTGACAAAAAAAAATGAGCATGAACTAAAAATTATGCCTTCCTTCTGCCAAATGTCAAGGCTACAAGGTATCATGGTGACAAAAAAAATGTACCAAGGATACCGTTTGAATTGAGTTGTATATTTGCATGCTTATGTTGACATGAAAGTAACTGCATTGTACTTTCTCTATTAGAACTCTCATTATAAGTCAACTGCACCACGTATGCTGCATATTGGCTGGACGTTCCTTTTGTTTATCCACTTTGGAAGGATGCTGGAGTTTGAAGGGCTAGGAATTGAAACCAATTCTCACTCTTCTACTGATTAATTTCTTGTTTGTGATAATTAGGTGCTTTATGCATATTGGGAGAAATATTAAAGCAGGCTGGGGGAAAGCCAAATTTACGACCAAAACCTCACCTCTATCTTTCCTTCATGCGCGCATTTTCTGTTAGTGGAGATTACAGTACCGTTGAAAATCTAAATGAGCACATGTGGCGAGATACTTCTGGAACTATCTGCCCAATGGTTCAAGAGGAAGCTGATCATCTACTCATGGAGGCAGCTTTAAATGATGGTCAGGTACTATATCAACTCATTCCAGGCATCTGCACAGGGTGTGTTTCTGCATACATCTCTTTCCATCGCTGATTAATATATACCTTCATAGTCTTTGATGCATTTGGATGCTGTCTTCAGTATCCAGGTACTGCACAGAGATATTAGAATTGCCTTTAGTTATTTCCCTCTGAATGACACTTATCAAGTAATGCGCTAGTTCAATTTCTATGTAACTCTATTCTTTTTCATTTGATTTGCAAAAGGAAACTTACTAGTCTTGACAATTTTAATGTTATAAACTATCCTTTTGTTTTGTCAGGTAGATTTGGCTGTAAAATACCTCGCAAGTACTATTACAAGGTGGAAGAGGATATCATGGACAAGTCGAGGAGGCATGGTAATCCCTTTACTTCTACAACTATTAATACTTCTGAAGTAAAAAAGTTTAACATGGACATTCATTTGTGATGGATAATCTACATTGTCATTTTGATTTTTTGGACTTCTTTCTTTTAATTTCATAAACTTCAGTTTGAAGTGAGATGGCTAAGTAGGCCATCTATTAGGTTTCAATACTTACCACTACTTTCTGATTTCTCTGGTTCCGAGTCAAAGCCCCTTAATATGCCTTTGTACTGCAGGTGGCTCTCCGCATAGAGGCCTTGCTGGGATTCAACAAATCGATATTGAGTCCTTATCTACTTCCTCAGGTTTTCATACATACTTATGGCCTTTCAAATAGTAAAAAAAATAACCGCTTCAGGTACTAACCTAATGCCTTCATAAATGTATGGTCGGGTATGGTATCAGTGCTGTAAGATGCTTGATAGTGGACCTATGGTTAGTGGCTTTAATGTATAAGATCAAATTATGTAGAAAGAAGTGTGACTGGATATAATCATTTATTTATTCAATACTTTTTTTAATTTTTGAATGGACTGACAAAGAATTGCTAGTTGAGTTACTGAACGAGGATTTTGTGTAACTTGATCGAAACAAATGGCTGACTTATTAGTAGTCTATGTTCAACATCTTTGGTCACTTCTGATTGATCTTCCTACACCTTTCCTATTTAGGTATTGGCAAGTGAACCAATTGAAAGTGTCATGATGCCCTTTGAAGCAGCTCAGCCACTTAATGGGACCCTGGATTTGAACAAAGTGGTGATGCGTTTCTTTAAGGATTCAGTGGTGCCCATCATAGATGACTGGGGTAGCTGCATTGGTGTATTGCACCGTGAAGACTGTCGAGAGGTATTTATTGATGGTAAAACCAAAGTGTTTTCTATCCTATACTGCAGCGTACAATCCATTATCTGATAGATTATGTTCTGCTAAATTGCCAAATTTTCAAGATCAACTCGTGGTGGTTGGTATCGAAGTTTGCATGCTGTATGTTTTATGAGCTAATCCAAGTTTGCATACTATCGTGTAGATGAACGCCCCTCTATCGTCAATGATGAGAAGCCCGCCTCCTTGTGTTGCTACTCGAACGTCAATCGGGCATGTGGTGGATCTGATCATGAAGTATAGATATAAAATGGTGATTGTAATAAACCATAGCTCAGTGTATGGTGGTAGTGCTTCCAGTTTGAGAGCTGCTGGTGTTTTTACAGCCGAACAACTGTGTAAACTAGTGTCACCGGAATCCGAAACGCCAGGTCTGAGTCGACTTTCTTTACGTAGAAATCTCATGTAACAATCTGTTAGACCATGAAACTATATGTATCCTCCTTGTAAATTCAATTTTTGTTATATAAATATGATTGTAGTGATCAATGTAGCATTCATTCAAATGAGTAAATATGAATGGATGAGGAAAAAAATTACTGGAGCTAACCGACATCAGGTGGAAAATGAAGAATTAAGCGAATCAGACTAGGCATAAACTTGGTGGTCGGATTTTATACATCACCACCAATGAATCTCATAACAGCCAAATCACTAATTTAACAAATGACTTGATCCTCAAATAGCGCATGGTTTAAATTTATGCAATTATAAAATTTTAGAGCGAAAAATGACAATTGAAAAGATCTTGGCTCATTTCGAGGAACACCTTTAAATCTCGTTGTGTATAATGACAATACTTGGCTTTACAAAATTATGAAATAATTTTATGCTTATAATCGGAACTGTTTGTCTCTTAATATGAATTCATCCGATCATAAGCATAAAGTTTTGAATTGGTCCCGAAACGTTTTGAGAAGAAATTGTTGTGGAGCCACGTGTAATTCGTTCTCAATTAATAAATAAGGAATAAACAAATAATCAGAGCCGTTGATGGAAAGTTGGAAACCAGCTTCACAAAACGCAGCGCATTGGATATATCAGAAAACATAGGAAATGAAGTTAATGAACTGAACCCTCAATTGTCACTGCAAAACCCTAGGAATTAGGAATCGAAGACACAGTGAGATCAGAAATGGCGACGGTGAGGGGGAAGGAGACGATCAAGAGCGTGATGAAGAAGTTCGGCGACAAAACCCTAACGCCGCGGCTGAAGGAGGAGCTGAAGAAGAAGGGCACCATGGGAGGGAAAACCCTACCCACCCGATCGAGAGAGGAGCTCAAGAAGAAAGGCATGCCCGATTCGAATATCATCATGGGTCGGGCCAAGCGCGGCATCTACGCCGGCCGCCACATCCAGTTCGGCAACCAAATCAGCGAAGACGGCGGCAACAAGTTCGTATATTTTTTCCCTCAGTATCTCTTTCATTTTTTAAAATTTTGATGCCAAAGATTTAAGCTTTAGCTCTGATGTTGAAATTATGCCCTAATTTTTTACAATGACAAATAAAATGGTAAAAATTATATGAAGTTTGGTTAATTATAATTTTGGATTTGATCAGTGACTTTGATTTTATTTCATTTTTCTTAGCTGGGTTGTTTCAAACATTTTCTTTGAAGTAAAGAATGGTTGAGGTGGGTATTATATATAATCAAGCTGAAAGTATGGAACTTGCGGGTTTGTGTTACCATTTTTGCTGCGTAAGTTGTATTCTCAAAGCTATTGTAGCTAGAGATCAATCTGGCTCGACCATTGAAAGAGCAAATCGTGCATTCTCATAAAGGATTTTGCATAATTTGGACAAGTGACAGACAAGTATTAGTAGTGTAAAAGTTTCGTATTGGTCAGCTGTCACCGGGTCTACATGGGTTTTCTTTAAGAATTTTGGCATAGCATTTCCTACTATACAGGTTCTTTGAGTGTATTCGAGTTATTAGAACAGGACTGACGTAGATCAATGTAGTTTTGAATGATTTGGTTGTGTAATCTTTTAATAATTTGTGGGAATGGGTTATATTAACCACCAGAACCAAGTGTATTTTTGCAGTTTAGAGAACAGGGTTTACTTATGTGACTGCAATTTTGAATGATTCGGTTCTTTTAACTAGTTGTGGGAATGGGTTATATTAACCACGGGAACTTTCTCTTGTTGGTGGTGACAGATCAAGGAGGACATGGAAGCCAAATGTGCAGGAGAAGCGGCTCTTCAGTTACATCCTAGACCGCCACATACGTGTCAAAGTCACCACCCATGCTCTCCGTTGCATAGACAAGGCAGGTGGGATTGATGAGTATTTTCTGAAAACACCTTACCAGAAGATGGATACGGAAATGGGATTTGTCTGGAAAGCCAGAATTGAAAAATTATATGAAGATGTTGGGCACAAGCAGGTTGCTTTTAATAAACCTGAAGCTGAAGCTGAAGCCAACTTGGAACAAGGATTCAAAAACCTAAAAATAGACGAAAGGGAAGTCAAGAGACAGATGTATGGTTGGTCGAAGAAACTAAAACAGATCGAGGAAGGAACTGACAAACAAGTAGCTGATGTCGTAGATGCAAAGGTCGATGCAGGAAGCTCTCATGTTGATGTTCCCGAGCAATTGGTCGCAAACTCCTGAGTTTAGAACTCTTAAACCAGCTCGTGGGATGTTCTCGGTTTTGGTCAGCTACTCCCCGTGTTTCAGAGTTTTGTTTCTCTTCAGGTTTTTTAGAGAGAAATTGTAGCAGTAGTAGCAAAGCCTGATAAGCAGAAGTTTGTTCATCTTTACTCATCACGGAAATTCATATGACATTCACGTTCGTTTCAATACAGTTTTGTACTGAATAATTTCCGTAATCTGCTGTAGATTGCCCCCAGAATCGGTAGCAATGTTTCTGTCATTAAAGTAAAATTCAATTAACTTGAGTTATGATGCACCTTAGAACTTGTCTTTCTTCTGCTCTGTTTTTATCTCTTCATGTTTTCGTGTTTCTTTCAGCTCAAGGAAGTGCTCGTGTTTGGTTTTTTTCTTTTTTTGGTAAACACAAGAAACGCGAAAACAAAAGGAAACATGACTTAAAGAAAAACAGGACACGAATGCCTTTTTAACAAACCTGAAAAGCACAAGTCTTGCAAAGTTAAAAGGGGATTTGCACAAAACTTGGTAGAGGTGGAGTAAGGGGCTCATTTAAACTTTAAAAACCTAGAGAAGATATGAGTTGATTTCGAGACGGACCAACGTTATTTTGACACAAAATTGACACTCTAATGCAAGTGCATTGTATTTGAAATACATTTGTATTAGGGAGTATATCAAAAAGTGTGTATAAATAACGTTATTGTTTTGTTAAAAAAAAAATGTTATTTCTAGTGTAATAAAACGTTATTGTGAGTGAAAAACTCAAAGCCACAGTAGATTAAAGGGGTGAGCAAAAACAAACTCATCTAACCTGGCTATTTTGTTGATTAACTCTATACCACTCTTAGTCCCCAATTTGAAGAGTTAATTATTCAGATTTCAAGTGCAATTCAATCTTCTTGTTTTAACGTTAAAATAAGAGCTTATAAGTTTTAAATTCGAATCATGTATATAGCAAGTTCAATGCCAACTTATTCCATTACCAAAGTCTAAAATATCGATGATATAGGAAATATCGGTAGTCCAAAAACACGAAAATTTCCGTGGAAATATCGGGATATTATCGATATCGATAAAAATTGAATAAAAACCATGAAAATTGTAAGAAAAACTTGAAAATTTTTATTAAAACTTTGCAGGATGTTTATTTAGTCAATTATCTATTAGTTTATCACAAAAAATTGAAGGAAATACATTGCATGATGGATTTAGCTGATTTAAGTTGATTACATAGTGAGCTGGCAAACATTGTGAGTTTAGAAAATATATAGTAATTAATAAAAGAAGTTTAAACATACCATAATCATTTATATATAATGAATTAGTACAATATTTTACACTTAATACATTGCATGGTAAGATACATGAGTGACTTAGTACCACATAGAGTTCCTATCAAGGTCTAAAATATCGATGATATCGGAAATATCGGTAGTCCAAAAATACGAAAATTTCGATGAAAATATCTAAATAATATCGATATTTTAGACCTTGTCCATTACCACCTCAATGTAAATATATTTTTGTATTAAAAGCTTCAGAATGAGAGCCGTTTAGTGATGGCGAGTTGGGTTTTAGCCAACATAAACCTTCGATTTCTTGTAGTGCAAGACTTAATTAGCAAAGCTGTGGGCCCCACGACAATCGTTTTCTTCTGCTTAATTAGCAAGCAACCAAAAAGAACAAAACAAAACAGCAACGAAACACAAGCTCTGTCACACTTCCCACGTAACTCACGCACAAATTACATAGCTGTAATTCCTCACTGAAAATTCAAACAAAAAATAAAAAAATAAAAAAATAAAAAAATAGCTGTAAGCTCGTTTAAACGCGCCGAAGAAGTTTCCCAACGCGCTTTAAAGTGACCACTTTAGCAGTTAGCTTGCTCAAGAATATTCCCTCACTTGCCTATAAAACCAAGCTCGCATTTCTCTTCAGTTTCTCACTTCAACAGCATTAGCTAGCAATGGCCAGGGAAACCTTGTCACTCGTAAGCCACCACCTCAAGAGGGCGGTGAAGAAAATCAACCTGATTTTACTCAGCTTCAAATTAAACCGATTGCGGTTAGCTTCGATCCTTGGTTGCGCTTCTCGAGCTTCTACGCGGCATTGTTTGAGCTTCAATGACCGGTTGGGGCTTTACAGCTGCATTGAAGACGAAAATACTCATGGGAATCAGCGCGGTTTGAGAAGGGTTCAAAGCACGAGGACCCATGATCGTCCGAGGGATCAGGATTCGGATGATCACGATGACGATGATGTCAATCGCAGGGCTGATGTTTTTATAGCAAATTTTCGCCGGCAGCTGATGTTTGAGAGGCAGGTTTCTTTGCAGCTAAGGTACTGCAGAGAAGAGAGTTTTTAGAGGGTATTAGCTAGTTTGAGACAGAAAGGTGACCTGGCCTATATTTAGGCTCCAAGAAAATATATTTATGTATAGAAAAATTCATTTCTAATTCATTTATTTATTTGTTCTTGTTGGGATTTTTTTTTTTTTTTTTGTTCTTAATTTGACTATTGACGTTGTTGATATCATATATTTACAAATCATATATACAATTACTCATCTATGAATAATTTGCACATTCTTACAATTTTGTTGATCATTTCATATTGATCATGATCGATGTATATATTTCATTTTCCAAACGACACCTGGCTAGCACTCACTGGTTATTCAAAGTGTTTTGTGCAACAATTTTGGAAATGAAATAAGTTTTACATCAAAGGTGTAGATATTAAAATGCATAGATTCTAAACATAGTTACACTTTCAAATATGCTTTCAAGAGAAGCGTAACGTTACACCAAGATTTAGGGGAGCAAAAACACACACAAAAAAATCAGGTAAACGACTAAAAATAGAGCATAATTTATGTACAAATGTGTGGTATCCTACACTGGTAATATGAACAAATTCCTGCAGGGAAAATAAAAATGTCCCAATTACACCCTCCCCATCTTTCTGCGTTTCAGTCCAAACCAACTTTTTTTTTTCTCTCAAATCTTTTAAGCTCACTTCACCACAGAATATGTCAATGTATGTGCCAAATATACACAGATTTTTAGAGCACAAAATTTATGAATTAGGGTTTATCTCATTTGGATTCGTAATCTATGACAGTCTCAAATGCCCCAACCAATGCCTTCACCTTGTTCTTCCTTTTCTCCATCAACTTGTTTGTAGTCTCCTCAATCACATCATTGTATGCAGGAACTGTGTCCTTCCTCCCTCCTCCTTGTGATGATCCCTCGCTCGCTTGCCGCTGCTTCGGCGCTTCCTCTGACTCCACCTCAGCAGCCTCTTGCGGCTTTGCTTCTTCAACTCCGCCGTCCACAACTTCTCCCCTTTCCTTCTCATCAAATGCCTTTTCCTCAACATTTTTGCTTTCCTCCCTTGTATTTTCTTCTTTACTTTCACTCTCCTTCTCCCTTTCTTCTTTCACCTCAACTTTTGTTTCCTGATCTTCACTTCTCAAACCCTCTTCCGCCTTTGCCTCGCCGCTTTCATCTATTTTTTTCTCCTTCTCTTCCCCATCTTGTTGGTCATTATCTGCCTGCTTCTCCTCTTTTTCGGTCAATACACTTCCGCTTTCTTCGCTTCTTTCCTCCACATTTTCCTTCAATTCCTCCGCATTAGAATTTTCACCCTCACTAGCCTTCACCTTCTCATCGTCGCCGCTATTCCCTTCAGCCTCAGAAACGCCAGCGTCGTGATCACCAGCGTGTTCAATCTCCTCGCCTTTCGGATCCGGAAGAATCACTTTACCATGCTCCTCACTCGAGATCTTACATACCTCTTCAACCTCATGATGTTCCAAAGACTCTATAGCATCTAAATGAGCTTCGAGATTAATTGTATGTTTTATGTCCTCACTCTTCGGAGCTCTTGTTGAACCTGATGAACTCTCCTTCTTAACCGAACTGCTTCCGCTGCTCTTCTTCACACTCTTTGCATGCAAAAGCTGCGGCTTTCCAGCCCCAGAAGTGCTCGATTTTGTCCTCTCTATTTTTGGCCTCGGAGCATTAGATGAGGTTTTTGCTGAAATTGACGACGATCGCAGTGAGGCTTCCCTTCCCGGGGAGACCAATGCCTTCCGAAGCCTAGAAGGTGATGCTGGCTTGTCAAAAGATCTTCTTCTATTCAATGTAGGTTTTTGAGACGCTGCATGATCTTCAGAGCCATGTTTTTTGGCTCCAGCGGACAATGACCTCAGCGAGTTTTCGTGCCTCGAGGCGCTTAACGTCGGCCTGAGATAGTTTGGGACTTGTTTTGCTGATGAGGTTGAAGAGAATTTTTCAGTGATTGTCGTTTGGGACTTGGTGAGCCTTTTGGTGGTTAATGATGGTGATGTAATCTTATTCTCCCTCCCTGGAGCAGGGCTGCTATCTTTAGATCTTGTTGCCATATATACAAGGATTTAAAGATCGACAGTTCAATTTACAGATATATCGAAAGAGATGAGAAGTTTCAGATGCCTACTCTATCCCTGCATCATCTAAAGAAAACACAAGTTATAAATGAGTATTAAGACGGTAAACATTACAAAGAAGATACACGTCGGATCCTAAAACCATTCATATCAAATCACGATCCAGAAATAACAGGAAAGAAAGAGAGGAAGTTTTTAACCAAACATTTTTTATACTGTTCACTTTTAACGAAAAATCATATTTTAACTTTTTTTTAATACTATTCACTACACATTTATTTATTATTTTTCATTAAAACTTTTTTTTTTTTTTTTTGAAGTTTTCGTTAATTTTTTTATAAAAAAAATCGTAAACCAGATACAAGACTAGGTATAAGTATGTCAGATTGATTTAAAACATACGAATAAAATCATGATAGAAGTGGGCCTGAGTGGCCCATCACCCCCTTACAAGTTTAATGTGATTTATTGTTGTGATCCACACAACAAATAAACCTGCAATTCAGGCTCACCTAAGTCTGCACCAAATCCTAATGCAGCAATACGAATCTAAGCAGTTGGGGAGGAAGGCTTGATTAAGGCCGGGTCCATATGTAAACCTTACCAATGGGATAAATTTAGGTGGGTCCCACTCCCATCTTCTACTGGAGAGCAATTATTTGCACTAGTACATTGTCACCGTGTCCATTATTGATGATTATATAACGTTATATTATTAGCCCGATATAAGAAATTACGATGATGATTCATCCTTGACATAAGATATCATAATAATAATGTATTCATTCGTTAAGAGAGAACGGGCTAAGTGAGGGGGCTAACGTGTGTTTCTAGATTCTCCCATTCTTGTTTGTCATCCATTTTTCGTAGGTCTATATTCTTTTCTTATAAATGACTTCTTTTCCTGCTTTTGTTTGTTAAAGCAATCACATGTCTTGTGTATCCGGCACATGTATTATCATTTCATGTAGAAACCATACCTAATTCGATTACCTAAGCAAATCCTAAGTGGGTTTTGGTTGGTTTGTTTTAGGACCTCGGATCTTATAAATGGTAAACTAATTGAAAATATTGCCCCAAACACTAATACAAACACATGAGATCTATCAAAATAATGATCAACTCTGACTACCAAACAGGCACGGATCCATTAGAAACTTATATGGGCTATAACCCTGATGAGGTTTTTTTTTTTTTTTTTCCTTCTAAAATTAGCAAGTAGGGGCGAACCAGGATCCTCTCCTGAGCAATTCCCTAGGGATCCTAGGGATCCCGCAATCTTGTCCATTCATTTTATATCGTGCTGTCAGTTTTCGTTAGGTACTATTCATATTTGAATTTTAAAATTTAAATTTTAAATAATTTCTGACCGCACGATATACGATGAACGGACATGATTGCGGGATCCCTAGGGAACTGCTCAGAGAGGATCATGGTTCAGTAGGGGCTTCTAAGTTCTAAGAACCAAATCATGATCCCATCTTCTAATAGCCCAGTCATCAATTGAAAATAGCCGGTCTCACCCTAATCAACTAAGCCCTTCTAAATTCTAACCCACGACAATGTCAGTAAGGTAAATTTAGCTCAATCGACTTCGAAATTCTGGGTCCGTTCCTAAAACCAAACAAATTAGCTTGTCTATAAAACATGTGCGACTTTTGATTCATCTTGCTCAACCCTAGTTACCAAACAAATACAACATCGATAATTGAAAACATATTATAGAGTCAACATTCACAAAGTTTCTTCCACAATCTAAAAACCCAAATTGCAAGCAAAAACAAAAGCAAAAGCATATGGCGTAAGAAAGAGTAAATTTGTAGGAACAAAAAGAAAAACGTACCTTGATTGAAGCCAAAGTTGAAGGAAGAGTTATAAGAAAATCATTCATAGAAAAAGAGAGAATGGTGTGGAAGGTGATGAATATATGAAGGAAGAGAAAGAGATTGGTTGGAAGAGAAATAAAAACAAGCGAAAATTACGTGCGCCCAAAACTGGGTGTGGGTGGTGGTGATGGTGTGGTAATCAAGCTTAGTTGGAGGCCATGAAATCAAATCATCTAATAGTTCTAATTTATTTTGTTTAATTAGTATGGAACAATATTATTCGAGACATGTGGCAAAGGTTGACCTATTCTTTGTTTCATAATTAATAATTTAATTGCAAACTGATCTTTGTATTAACTTTAACAGAAGACGTTAATTAATTGTGGACATTAGTTTAGTGTCTCTAAAAACACTTATACAAGGGTTCTAGCTGAAAATAAAAGTGTCCGGCAAAACAAAACCTCGCTTTATCAACGATCATTTCGTTTTAAAAGCGTTTAGTTTTTGTTTTGTTAGTGAAGGTCATGAGTTCAACTTTCGTCGGTGGAAGATTCTTGTGTTGTTTCAAACAACAAAATCTCTCTCTTATATGTGATGATCTTTAGATGTTAGTACATGGTCATGTTGATTTACTAGCTAGCTCTTGGTCAAGAAAGAAGTTTTGGGTTCAAATTTCTCTCTAAACTTTCTCCATTGATGATGATGATGATGATGATGATAATAAAGAAAAAAGATAGAGGATCCAAATCATGTTCGTTATCTAAATTCTCGACCATGAATCAAGCCAACAGTTCTTAAACACAAAATTAAATGTGCATTGGCATTGATATCAACATTAATATTGTGTTCGATGCTCATATTCTAATAGCTAACAAGCTTGATCGTGATGTTGGATTGATCAAGAGCTAGGACTTTCATAATTGGAGTATGATTCTCTCCTCTCTTTTTTTTCCTCCCCGTCCCTCTCCTCCTATTTGAACGGTCATGATTAAGCCACGTCAACATCTTATATTAATTTTTTATAGAAAGAGAAAGACAAAATAGAAAATGTGAGAAGAGGAAATGGAAATGAATGAAAAAAGGATGAGAGAATCTTAGTCCTTCATAATTTTAAATGAGAAATATGTATCCATTAGATGCACAATATAGAAAATGTGAGAGGAGGAGATGAAAATGAATGGAAAGATGATAAGAGAGAATCATAATCCTTCATAATTTTAAATGAGAAATATGTATACATTATATGCACAGTACTGTCAAAGATATAAAACACTCAGAGTCAGTATCAGGTCAAATTAAGTTTACAAATCATGGTCAAAATCAATCAAAATAATTTTAATTTACAATCAATCAGCTTCTTAAATTTCATCGAGTATTAATTTAAAATTAAAGAGTCAAATATAATTTAAACACCAAAAAATCCTTAAAAGCAATTACATAAATTGTGATGTAAGAATCACAGGGAAAAATAAAACAATGTCTGAACGATCTGTGTGCCCACATTATTTTGCTCATAATCTGACATAATCTGAAATAATGAGTGGATGCTATAAGGACTTGATCAACCGGAATCTAAACGTGATGATATCTCCACCAAACTCATCGTTTATAAAACATGTGTAAAGGCGACCTTCATCATCAATGGATGACAACAAACTCAATACAAAAACTTTTTTTTTTATTTGGATCATCCTTTCAATGGTTTTCTGAACTGAGTATGGAAAATCGAACTTGAGATTTCTCTAACATCTAAGTTCTCTATAACATTAGAAAAAAATTTGCAAGTAAATTAGAAGTTAGTTAGAGTTCAATTTTGATTATCGTTCTATAAAATCAATTTATATTAAACTGATCTATCAGTAAGAGTTTTTCAATATAGACAAATCTTGCGTGTAGTTGTGGGATGCGAATGTCCAGTTAACTGACTATATTGTGATCATCAACCGGTCATTTAAACCATGCACCTAATCCCACAAAATCTATTTCGTTGGAGAAAACCGTAAACCTCATCATATGATATATGGGGAAGAATCCGTTCACCACTTTTTTATATAACTTTTGACACACATTTTTATGAGGTCCATTCTGTATTGTATTTTAATGATCTAAACTGATTATTTTTTAGAACATCATTAATAGATCGTCCTTACCAAAAGTTAGACAAATCCAACACCATTAAGACATTCGTATGTAGTGAAAAAATTTGACGAATATGGTTCTACAAAGAAACCCTACATCTTAATCCAATGATCATATGGTTTTAGAGTTGATGATTTTTTGTAGACATAATTTTTTAAGGAAGACCTAAAAGATAAATTGTTCGGATCATTGAAATACATTACGAAGTGGGCTCTACAAAAACATTTGTCAAAAGTTGTGTAAAAAAGTGATGTCACAATCCCTCCCTACAATACATTATCCTAGGAGCAATTTTTATCTAATTTTCACTACAAAATTACTTACCTTCCCATGATCATTACCATTATATAATTGCGTGAGTTGATAGCAGTTTCTTTTTATATCGTTTGTTTGTGTGTGGGTTTGGATGAGAAGTCGAAAGTAGTTTGAACGTAGAAAAGTGGTTTCCTTAAATGTAATTTGATCTACTTATGGTTTGGACAATAGTGTGCTGGTGGATCATTATTGGTTCCAAACCTAATTAAAAGTTGATTACGTACGTGCACAAGTATTAAAAAAATTTAACCAAAGAATATTAGGTCCATACACCAGCAATTAATTAAATAATTAATCAGATCACCACCTAGCAAAATGTTAATAAATTAAAAATAAAACCCCAACAAGAAAAAAGCAACATAATTTTCTCAACTGGGAGATTTTGCCAATAACATATCATATAAAAAATATCGATGTGGCCCTATATATGTTGTGGAATAAAGCCTTAATCCCTGCTGTGTTCATTATGTTTTAAACTTAAAGTTTAAACCCTAATACTTTTTCGTATTAGGCCTACTTATGTCTACGCTCTTAAACTCAATACGAGTCTTATTTTGCTCAATATAACTCGTGTTATGTCACTTAATTTTCTATAAACTCAACTTATTTTCACTTTGTTCATGGTGTAATGTCTATTCCGTTAAAATTGGTGATGTGGCATAAATGAGACTCACTTTTTGCAGAACAGTATACTATGTGGGTGCCATTTGGAAAAAGAAAGTTAAAAATAATAACAATTAATTTAAAACTCAAGTTTTAATTATTTAAAATAAGAATAAATCCCCTTACCCCCTCTCCCTCTCCTTTAGAACCATGGTTACCGGATTTTGACGGCATGGGCCAAAGTGAGAATTAAGTTGAATTTTACGGGGTTAAGTTATGCATTTTGAGTTACATGAAGAGACTCATATTGAGTTTTACGGGGAGTATAAATAAGCCTTCTTATTACTTTAAATATAATATAGTGCAATTGCTCTTATGTAGTCCATTTGTGGCACATCCTGCTTCTCATTCTGCAGTCAATTACTAAAATTAACTAAATAAATAATTAATCAACTCGTTCCGACAAGAAAAAGAAATTTCATTAACTCGTAATATTATGGTTTTAAGCATTTTTAATTTAATTAATTTAACTAAGAAGAGGAACACAAAGTAGTGGTGTGGTAGGAGATGATGTTTACCTTTCCATGCTACACATGGCAATTTAATAAATAAATAACTACCAGAATTTGAGGTTCGTTTGGTATATAAACTAATAATAATAATTTATTATTATTTATGATTTCTTATAAGGACCAAGAAATAAAATTTAAAAAATAATGTGGATGTGGCTGCTGGGATTCGAGCCTCAGGTCTAATTTTTAGTTGTGATAGGAATACAGATGGTACACTATGTGTTTTTATGCAAGTGGTGGAAAATTTTAATTTTTAAGTTATTAACCTTTTAACATACATAATCCACCATTTATATAAGGACACATGGTGTACCACTTTGTGTGAAATGAACATTAAAAAATCTCTTCCACGACCACACCGTGGAATTCTTACCACTAAACTAAAGACACAAGTAGTAATTTAATTTAATTTCTTTTTAAAAAAGAGGGACAACTGGTGATACGTCAATGTTATTCATCCATTTCGAGGGCTGGGAAGACTCATAAGGGCATTTCAACCTCTTTATGGCCACAAGTCTGACATTTACACCAACATCAGGTTTCGAAACCAAGACCTACAATTTTTAATTTAAAGAAAGTCTTGCAATCCGTTTTTACCACTGGACCACCAACTAATGATTAAGTAGTGATTTAATTAGAATTTAACCAATATTTTTTATTGATAAAATTGGTGTTTATTAACATATTCTTAGAAGGAAACTGAGCATGTGGAAACTACTCAAGAACATACCTTGTTCCAAAAGCATATAACATCGTCTTTGAAGTTACCAAAATTATTGAGACACTAATGAAAAAAAGTTGTCTACTAATACCAAATACAATATAATCTTAATATAAAAAATAAAATAAAAATTAACAATAAAATAATTATCGTTTCGTCTCCTAACTCAAAAGTAAATTAAATTTTTTTTATAAATAAAATAAAGAAGACAACTTCAGATTTAATAACAAGTAAACACATTTTAATGACTGCAATGTCACGTAAATTTACCTTTATTTAAATTCTTCTTTTAAAATAAATTTAAAAAAAAAAGGTCTGTTAATTTAACTCATTTCATGGCCCTGCATAAAATATCCATGAACAAGTTACAAGCGTAATATTGCAGCAAAGACGTAAGTTAAAAGAACAGATCTGCTAAAATAAAAAATTAAGGTGGAGAGACAGTACGTGTATTTATTTAGGGCAAGCTACCTTCATCTTTTTCATTGTGTAATTTATTATTGTTATTATTACGATGGATGAGGGAAAGATGCAAATAGAAATTGAACGCATGAAAGATGTGCAAGCAAAACGTCAAAATCATATACAAACAAGTTGCTTCAATTTATGTGCTGTGAATTTTCAAAATAATTGCATGGAGTGATGTCATAGATTTAGTACCGATATTGAGAGAAATTCTTAAGTGTAACAACATGAATTTATCACGTAGATATCATTGCACGTATTATAATGTGGATGAATAATATGATTGATATGTTTTATTTTTAAAAGTAATTTTTCAATATACTAAGAACATGACCATATAATGTTACTATTTTACCTAAATTATGACACATGTCAGATTTGAAAAATCTCTCCAAAATAACCAAAAGACTTGAATCAAAATTTGAAATTGCATTCGAAGCTTAGCCAAGTTGTCAAGTTTGAATTCCTATCACTGTTCAGATGAATTTAGTTTACATTTGTTTGTAACAAAAAGTTTATGAGGAGATTATTTACTTTGACCACTAGCCGTTGGATACACCTACAACCTCGAACCGGAAAGACTTACAGTATGTGTCACTAGTATAGATTTACGTAGGAAGGTGCCATTGCCCCATTGATATGCTTAGGAATTTACAGATCGTGTACCAATGAGAACTACAAATGGTGAGACTTGAACCTTGATGGGGATCACATGAGACCTTACTAACTAAGTCAACCTTCATTGGCCAATTATCTTATCATTTGTCAAAAGAAAATTTCAAAATTACATGAAAATAGTTTCTTTGAAAATGTATTTTCGTTTTTACCCCATAAAAAAATTATTTTCGTGGAAATGGCAGATATCCTTTAAAATGTAGTAAAAAAAAAAGTAAAACAAATATATTATTGGGGGTAATAAAAGTGATGAGTGTGTGGATCCACAAATATAAAGAACATCGTGCTCACCAAATTATCCTTTCAAGTTTCAAGACTCTGTGGATTTGATCCTTGACAAATTCACGGGTTTTGTTTTTGTAGATAAAAAACTTGCGTACTCCAATTCTCTTTTCTTTTTTTTTTCTTTTTTTTTTCTTTTTGATGAATTTTGATTCATTAAACTCAATTTAAAATTTTAAATGGACGTCTATTTTGTCCTTACCAAGCAAATCTCTGACCCTGGAATCTGGGGATTAGTTCGATTATCCTCATCTCCTTGTAAAAAACAATTATCTAATGAATGAGTGAGTCGCAAATAAAATGCACAACACTTCCAATCCAATTAACTTGTGAATAAATTTTGTGAATAAATTAGTGGTTAGAGTTTTTCGCTTCAAGTCATTGTGTTTGTGTTCCAATAATTTTTCTCTTTTTAATGTAGATTATATATAACGATATATTTTAGTAAAATGTGATGGTTTGAGCTCATCTTTACAATGAGCATCCTATATTAATTTGATATAGTACAAACCGTTAACGAGAACCAAGCTTGATTCGAGCACAGCCTCACACTTACTAAATGGCTTATTAATCTTAGCTTAAAGTAGTAGTATCGTATTTAATAAAAAAATAACTTGTTTATTAAATATTTTGAGTTAAAATAATCTAGTTACTAGGAAAAATTAGGGATGGATTTTGTTGATACATAAAATCCGAAGGATCTTGGACCAACGTAAATCCGATCGTGAATCACACAAACACACAAGAACATAAAGATGTATCGTGGTTCACCCCAATGTTTGGGTTATGTCCACACTGATGTTGATTCCATTTCACTGTATAAATGTATGGATTACAATAGATCGGCAAAGGAGCTCTATGTGGATGCAGCCCTTGCCATTTTGCTTTCTGTTTGGCTGACAGGGTATTGCCCTCTATTGTTGTGAGGCTCTCCTTTGTGAAGGTGAGGATGATCCCTTTTATAGAATAAGGGTTTTTTCCCCTCTTACATGGGTTACGGGCTTAGTAATGAGGTCCAAAAACGAGGCCCAAGATATGGTACCAACATATTTTATTACCAAATTAGAAATTACCATGCCAACTGAATTATCAATTGTACAATACCAATTTTGTGTCAATTGGTAATGGCATGGTATTGGACCAAACCAAAATTTATGGTACAGTTTTGGTATTCAATATCATTACCACAGGATTATCGTACTGTACCAAAAAATATAATAATGTAGATTTATAACTTATATAACATATATGCGTATAATATTATCTATAATATTTGTTTGGTTCGATCTCCCACCTGACCTAACTAATGACAAAAGAAAAAGGCAAAGAAAAGAAACCCTTCAGTAACTCATGTTCTTTCTCTTTGAACACTTTCCCATTCTGCCGTCGACTCCACACTCATCCATCTCTGTTAATTGATTTGGTAATTGGTTTTGTTTTAAGGTTAATTGGGTTTATGAACCTTCTTGTAATACGGAAGGAGTAGGTGCGATCTGGATGTTGTAAGTAGAAAATAGTTGGGTTCACCATTGCCAAGCGCCATAACCATGTCTTCAAACAAGATGATTTTGTCACTTAACCATGCCATAACTAAGTTTAATGTGCTACACATATATATGTTTAACAAAGTGACAATTACCATTACCATATCATGCCAACCAAAGTATTTGGTATACTGAAAGTTTGGCACGGTAATGGTAATGGATTTTGTCAAAACAAACATTTGGTATGGTAATTGGTACGGAGGCTTTGGCTTGTCTGATTTAACAATTTTTCTTCAAGAGTCCAAACTACTTAGCATTACGCGTGATAAACAATCAGAACTGATTTGAGAAAATACTATTTTTACTAATTTTTTTTTTCAAGATTTTTACTCACTTTTTAGTCTAATGAATATAAAGTCAAATTAGTATTAAAGACCTACTCTTATGTAAAAGGAAAATATATTTTAGATATACATGAAACAACCAAAAAAGAGGAAATGTACTACTATCGTTATTAACCCTCCTAATAAGAATAATGGTAGATGTCGAACACAATTCGTTGTCAAAGACATTTCAAGTTTTTCTCCCATGTTGCTAAAAAAAAGGGTTTAATTTTTTTTTATAATTACGTGTTTTCTTGTCCAATAAGGTTTCAAGTTCGTTTTTCCTATCGGATTAATATTCAATTAGGATTTTCAATTTCTAGTAGAATTCTATACAAAAATTTGGGGTGTGCGTGAGTTGGTTTGGGTCTGTTTTGGTCAAAATCGAAACCAAACCGATTTGGTTGGTTGGGCCAAAATTGCAAATCAAAATCAACCAAGCTGGGTCTAAAACCGATCAGGTCGATTAACTGACAGTGATTGTTTGGTTTGAGTCGGTTCTCGGTTTGTGTGAAGAAGAAAATACATAACAAATTTATCTTAGAAAAGTTACATAACGTAGCACTAATATGAGTGATTGCTCAAAAGAAGCAGCCCAAGAAGAAACCAAAGCAACAATTGCTGCCTTCTCCAAATGGTCCCCCTGTTCTACGGACTCTCAAACTAATCATGTTTTGTTTTTAGGTGATGGAAACACGGTAACTTGCAAATAAATAACCATTTATATTACTACACATAATAATTGTGATAAGAAATAAAATTAAATATATGCATATTGGTTTGGTTAACCGTACCTTAAGAATTTTGGAAATCGATTGCCAAACCAATTAAGATCGGTGCGATTCGGCTTAACCATCAAAAAAAAAAAAAAAAAAAACCAAACCAAACCAAGCAGCTTCATTTGGTTTTTTTTTTTTTTTTTTTTCTAAAATGTCCAACCTATTCCAAACCTCGTGATCAACTAAGACCTCAACTTTTCTCTCAATTGTTAGTTTATGGTACTCCTACTATTTTTTGTGCAAATTTTAATCTAAATCGCTTATACTTATTTTTAGTTGCGCTATTGCTTTGACTCGTAAGAATATTTTTCATGTAAAAGAATATGTTAGATTTTCAAATTCCTTTCAACATAATTTTTGTATTTAATTTGATTTGACATAACATAAAGTTATATGTACATTAACACGGTAACGAGTTAGTAAAATTATTATATGGATAGATAGTGTATTTTTATACGAATATGTAGTTTTCATCCACATAAGTCGACTCACTTATTCACACATACATAAAAAACAATCAATCTGATAAGCAAAGTGACAGAGACCCATTTCAAGTCTTCAACCTCAAGGTGGATTCTAATTTACTTGGGCCTGAAAAATAATTAAATAAATAAACCAATCTTAATTACAACAATTAAAAAATGGCCACAGAAGAAAAAATAGTATGAGGTCGGCCGGCGGCTGATCCCCTGCAGCCGTCGATCGTTGACCTTTTATATGATCCAACGACTCACATATCTCCGAACTCACTTTCTCATCCGGACGGCACTACACTTTGGCCGTTGTTTGTTCCAGTTAACCTTCCAAAGCTGGAAAGAAATTAACTCCAAAAAATAAAAAATTATATATAAAAAAAAAATGGAAGTCCAATATTACAAGGGACTTCTCTCTTCACACAGGCGTTTTTACCTCCTTCTCTCTCTAAAAGGAAAAGCCTTTTCCTTTCTCTCTCTAGAGCCTTAAAAAGCTTAAACTTTCGGCTTCTGGGTATTCAAAGGAAGAAGAAGAAGGAAGAGGAGGAAGAAATAGGTAGAATTAGAACATCGGATGATCAAGTTTACTTCTTTAACTCTTATCTAAATTCAATGATTATCGTTTTGTATTGGGTTTTCTTCTAAATTTTTCAAATTTCTCCATCTGGGTTTTATCTCTGATTATCGTTTTTGGTATTGGATAGCTGCTGGGTTTGCTTCATCATCATCTGCTTCCTTCTGCCTCCAAACTTTTTAAATTTTTTTTCAAAATTATAATTTTTGGTGAGGAATTCTGATCAATTTTTCCAGCTTGGTTTTCTTCCTTATCAATAAAAAATAAGCACTTTTCAAGTCCAAAAGCGAAGATTTCTGTTTGGTTTGTGGGAATATATGGAGGAGAAATCATGATAAACATTTGTTTCCCTCCTTTTCACTGGTTTTTATTTTTCAGGAAATTCAGCGTTTTCTTTCTTTCTTTCTTTCAAGTCCTTAAATCACGGGGAGAGAGTCTTTGGTGAAAATAGAAAATAGGATCATTGTGTGGAGAATAATTCAAGAAAAAAGGGGTTTGTGGCCACTTTTTTGGGATGATTTTATGGGGCATGTGGCCATCTGGAGTCCTTTTTTTAACCCTTGCTTTTCTTCCTTTTTATGTTTTGACACAATTAAAATTTTGGGTTGTTGGGTTTCTCTTTGTATCATCAATGACTCAACTAATGCCGACAGAGGTCTTAATTTGCTTATTCTTGTTTTTTAGTGCTTAATCCTGCATTTTTGAGCCTCTAATCATCTTTTTTTTTTTTTTTTGTGTGCATGTTTTGTGTTTTTTCTTAATTATTATGTTGTCTTCTGCATAGAAATTATGCTCGTTTCGATGTTTCGCGTATTGCTAGTGCTCTGAGTTCTGGAATTTGTGTGATATGGTTTTGACTTACGATACAAAATTGTTGATAATGGACATATTTGTAGTGTGGACATTAGTACAGATGATGAATTTCGAAATAGTTATCGAGTGCAGTTAATCGTGTATGATGGAATGATCAACAAGTGGCTATGGTAAAGTAACAAAATTCTCTTATAATGTTTCATCGCAGCAGATTATAGTTGAATAAGGATTCCATGTCTCTGGCTAGGAAACTTGTTTGGGGGGGGGGGGGGGGGGGCTATTACTTCCAGCAGAGGAAATGCATCAATATATCTGGCCTCCAATTTTTGTTGTCATGAAAAAATCTTGAAATCTGACCTTAGTAAGATTGTTGAAATTACAACCTCAATCAGATTCCAAGTTTTGCTCATTTATGCGATGAGTTTTTGGCGGATTATTTGTAGCTTTTTGTTTTACATTGGATTCTTGTTATTTTCCATGAGCGATGGCAAACTAGTGACTCATTTCTCTGTGAACATTTTTGTGTTTAGCTTTACCTACATATGAGACATAATGCTTGCATGAAACATACTGTCTGCATAGGAAACATATTTTGTTTTGTTTAAACCTGTCCGTTGCAGTTGTTCTCAGGACTATTAGTTATGCAATGTCTGCACTCTTGTTTCCTTGTTTTTCCCCCTTCCGAAGAAATTGCCAATTATGAGTACCAAGGATTCTTTGACTCTTATATGATACTTCACCTTCTAGATCTAGATTGTCTCTCACTAACATTCTTCATGGAACTTGGAAATTTTTGTCATTTTACTTTGAAAATGGCATCGAAGATCTTAAATTTTTTTTGTTACTGTTCTTACAGAATTGAAACATGCGATCGACATACATGGATGAGTATTTTGGTAAAAGAGCTGTTGATGGGCTCGTCTCTAAAAAGGGATCTGGTCTTGTTTTAAGGGAAACCCCCAATAGAGACCGCAATGCTCAGCTCTGTAGCCGGTTGGGATGTAGTGGAAGATTGAACTCTGTAAAAAGTGCTCAAATTGAAAAGGCCAAACCTTCAAGGCCAGTATTTCGCTCTTCGTCAAGTGGGAAAGAGATAATTGGAAGTTCCTCGAGGTCTTGCGTTGGTGTTGGCAACACAAGCAAGTCCATTGCAGAACCTTGCAAAAAGCTATGTTCTAATTTGGAAACTGATTCATCTGAAACCAGTAGTGTTCAGGATGATCCAGAAGTTTCAGAAATCACTCCGCCACCTGGAAAGATTCAAAGAGGGCTTCACCCTGAATTTCAAAATTCTGTGTCTAGTGAAGTCACTTTGATGGAAGTTGGAAGCTCTGGTGTCGCATCAAATACAAGATCTCGAAGGAGTTTCAATCAGAGATCTGGATTGCGCAGCCAAGATTCCATAGTGGGTTCTAATGTTTCTACGGGATCTAAAAACATCATCCAGACACGGGCTAGCACAGCCAGGAATGGTTTAAGAAATCTAAGATGTAATTCAGTATCTGACGTTGTCCCTTCCAGTTGTTCATCATCAGATTCAAGCCTTGGTCGGAGAGAGACCATAAAGCGAAGAACTTCCGAAGGAGAAAGTAGTTCTGCTGCTAAGGGGAAGAAAATGAATGGGTCATCGTCAGCACAAAATCCCAGTTCTAGCCATGGCATCTCAACTTCTGATTCAAGAAGAGCTAGAAATATGCCTTCTAACAGGGATAACAATGGTGTTGCATCAGTTAGGACTCGGAGAACTGTCACTGGTCACTCGAGGGGAAAGCTGCTTCCTAATCAAGGAAGTGGAAACAATTCGTCATCCAGTGGATCTTCTGCAGGTCCACATACGTCTGAACCTGAAATGTCTATCAACTCGAATGCTTCTAGTTCATCACAACAGTCATCTGATGAAGTTCCTTTAATTCGGCCGAATTCTTGTAGCCGGCCAGGCAGTAGCAGTGGGACTTTACATGGCATTCTGCGAGCTGGTGCTTCAGATGTTGGGTTTTCCCGCTCTCTAAGGAACCAGGATGGACTGCGACGCTACAACATGGATGGGATAGCAGAGGTATTGTATGAAATTTTGATGAACATTTGTGTGGTCTTACAACATGTTGCCTTGTATCTGAGAGAGCACAAAAGAATTGACATAGTTGTGCCATCATTCTTAATCTGTTTATTTCAAACAATTTTGCAGGTATTGCTAGCACTTGAGAGAATTGAACACGATGAAGAGTTAACATTTGAGGTTGTTATTAGCTTATTATAGACTTTTGTGTTCGCATTTTTAAATTTTTGTTCTTTAACTGTTCTTTTTCCATATTTCAGCAAATACTTGTTCTTGAGACCAATTTGTTCCTGAATGGCCTAAACTTCTACGATCAGCACAGAGACATGAGACTGGATATCGACAACATGACATATGAGGTTTGCTAGCACTGCTATTCATTTCACATAGATATAATCCGTAGTATCTCTCGTTGTTCCTTTATGTTTGAACAATATTCTGCCTGGTCAGGGTGCATCTGAACCTTATTTTATCATCAGCGCCTCTGTAATGAATCAATTCGAATAATCAACTAATGCTCGGTTTAAAATACTATAATTGATGCAACTTTTTACCTTCATCTGTTTCATTTACGCTTTTCGCCTGCTTGGATGTCAGGAATTATTAGCTCTAGAAGAGAGGATGGGTACCGTCAGCACAGCATTGCCAGAAGAAGCATTGTCCGATTGCCTTAAGAAAAGCATCTATCAGTTTACACCCCAAGAAGATGCATCCGTAAGCTGCGATGGGAAGAAGGCGGATGTCAAATGCAGTATCTGCCAGGTCCTTGTCGAATAGCTCTGATCTTCTTTTGCTCTTTTAAATCCAAGTGTAATATGTGTACCAGCACCTCTGAGTTTAAGATAATTGAGCACCCGATGACTATTTAACGCTACCGTAGAGGGGTTGCCCCTGGAAGTTTTCACCCTGAACCTGCACTAGGGCAAGTCAGTTCCTTGGTTAAGTTGGAAGTTAGAACTAGCTCAGCTTGCTTCCAAATGTTGTTTCACATATCATAAAGCTCATAGTGGATCTAATCAGATATACTTAAAACTTGTTTTCGGGTAATACTAGTTGAATCTTACTCTGTATAGATGCAGAGTAATGCTTATCGGTCTGTCTTTTTTACAGGAAGAGTACGTGGCTGGAGATGAAGTTGGAAGATTGCGGTGCGAGCATAGATTTCACGTTGTCTGCGTAAACCAGTGGCTGCGGCTTAAGAATTGGTGCCCTATATGCAAAGGAGCAGCAGCAGCAGCAGCAGCAGCTCCAGCACCCTCGCCCTCTCCCTCGCCACCCTCCACCTAATTCAGTCATTAAATCATTTGGAGGAGAAACTTCCTCATCTTTCTTCTTTTTGAATTTTACTGTTTCGATGTACATCTCTTTCATCTTGTCCCATTCAACTAATAAATCCAAGCTGTTGGTCGTAGAATCCGCATTCACTTGTGGAACTGTGAATACATACAAAGTGGTGCTGTTTCTACAAACGTGTTTCTTTTTCGGTTTTCAGTTTAGTTGCCATCATTTCGATGCTCGAAGTGTTGGAATTTTTAGTTTTCCCAACTGTTTCTGGCAATGATCGGTTTTCGAACTTGCTTCAAATACACTGATGCCTCATGGCCTTAGAGCGTCGTCGGAATTTGATCTTGAACAAAATTTTGAAATTGAGGCTGCAAAAACAGGGCTATAAAACTCCGATTTCGACCAAACAGTTAAATTACGGTATTTGTCCGACAGAACAATTTTGGTACAGTCGAGTGTTTGCTCAAGTGACATGGGAAAGAGTTAGATCCTAAAATTCGGTTTCCGTTGTTCCCAAAATTAGGGATGACACAGCTGCAAGCATGGGAAGGATCAGTCGACTTTGGTACTGCCCAGAAATGTCGCATGTAAATAAAGCCAACATTTGATGTTCCAAAATCCAAACTGCTGACGGCACTTCACTGGTCCCATATTGTACTTGTTTGTATGTTTAAGTACATGCTCATGCTTGTCCTTTTGTGCGACTCGGGTCGACCGTTAAATTCTCTCAAATTCTTAAGTGCATGTCCAGTAGCTAAATTTAATATAACTCGAAATTATTGTTGTACTCTAGAATTTTTTAATTCTTTATTAGAATAGATCCACATAAATTACTCATAACCAATAAATTAAACGGAGAAGAAAACCTAAGTCGCAGTAACGGAGACCCGACTTACCTATCCCATGTTGTATACCCTCTTCTCTTTCTCTTTCATCGCATGGTTTGTCATGTGGTGATTTTCTATGGTACTCCATAGTATTGCATACTCGAAATGTTTTAACTGTTAAATCTCTGTTCAAAAATACAAAAATTAAGACCTGTAGTTAAAAATCTCAAAGTATCCCAAGCACCTTAAAACGTTTGCAGTCATGCGAAGAGAGAAACAAATAGAGAGGTGTGCGACACGTTACATAAGAAAAAACAACATAAGATGAATAAAGCAAAACCAGGAAACAGCCCAAAGTTCAAAAGGAGCATGCAAATCATATGAATGTCATTTTAGAAAAAATTTCCAGAACCTTTTTATCCACTGTGGAAATGCAATAACTGAAGGTTTCCATGAGCTTCCAAGTTCCCAGATAACCATGCTCTCTGACGTTAAATGAGGAACCCGATCCCCTCCGGATCCAAAGGAACTAAGCCCAAGGATCAAATGATTCGGACCATTGAAATTTGATCTAACGGTTACAATTATTATAACTTTTAGAAGACTCCTTGTTTGTAACCGTTGGATTAAATTTCAATAGCCCGGATCATTTGATGAGTGGGCTAAGTTCCTTTGGATCCGGAGGGGATCCGGTTCTGTCAAATGAAGCCACAAATATGTCACACTGGTTTTTTCCATTCCACTGAAAACCTAGCAGCAGCTGTGACGTAAGTCCGAGGATGTGTCGGGGCCCATAAAAAACAACCAACGACAACAGTTCCGAAGACAAGTGACCTATGAACATGATCCCAACAGCCACATCAAATCTGTTGAAGATACCTAGGGATTCTGCTTTTGCTCCATTTTCCCAAAAGCACAAATGATTGGATTTTAATTGTTTATAACTGACAAATTATACTCCGGGTGTTTTAGCCGTTAGAACAGAGGTCAAAGATACGATAACCAAGATAAAGACGGTTAATAACCAAGAACTAGGTTCTGCTTCGTATGAATCTGAAGCTTCCTAGGAATAGCAGAACAGTTGTCTAATGAAGATGCAAAAAACTAGTTTACCAAAAAATAAGAAAGATGCAGAAAAGTAACCCTCAGATTCATGCAATTTGTAAAACTCACTCATCAAATTTGTAATCCGTTTCGCCAGAAAATACAAATCTGAACTGACCCATCAGAACTGGAAATACCAAAATTAATTTACAACGATGGATCGGAATTTCAAATTCAGGCTTGGAAAACAACAGTGCTTAAGAAACCTGGTCCAAAAATAGTACGAGAAAAGAAGGCAGAAATGGTGATGAGACAAATGCATGTTGGCAAGCAAGGATTATATGACTGATGAAATGGAAAAGAATGAGAACGCATGGGACATACAAAGCAATAATCCAGGAATCAATTTCCATACCTGTGAGAGGAGTGCGTAATTCCAGATTTCATCATTGAGTACACGCCCGATGCTATATTACATATCTCATACATTTCATAGAATTATTTTCATCTGCAGCATGATACTGCAACGTAAATCAATATACTAGTGGGTTTACTCGAAACAACCTGAATCAGATAAGTTTTGAATCATGCCAAAGATTTGCATATTAACAACTGTTCCTCTTTTCATTTGATTTAGTTATATTTATATAGATTTCACTCATTTTGTTTCTCCTTACACTTCTAATTTTTTGCTTATATTCCTCATGATGAAGCTCAATCTTCCACTTTAAATTTAACAAGCTGGGTCGGAACACTAGAATTGTCAAATTTGAATCAGACATCAGAATTAACAGGAAAAAAAATTAAGCTGCTTACCTAAAAAAATTACAGTAATTTGAAATATTGTGTTTCGGTGTGTGCATGCAGAAATATAGCCACAACAATTGTTTTACATGGTCAATGGTTACATATGCATTAACAGATGTCAACTAGAACAGATGAGCAGAGAACGATAATTTGGCAGATAAATACTTTTGAGTGTCATTTATGAACACTAAAGTTAAACTCATGCAATCAAGGACAACTCAATTGATGTCGATGTGTTATTGATATTGAAATTTAAATCAATTTTAAGATTCTAAAGTACATACAGAGGATACTGCAGCTCTTACACAAGCAATTATACCTCTCACCGAGCAACAGAACAGTACCCCTGCAAAATTTTCTTATATTTTCTCCACTGGCTGCAATTACACAAAAGCGTGAGGTCTGGAGCGGTAGCAAATACAGCAGCATCTATGTTACACATACAACAGAACAACCAACATGGGGATTCAGTTTGAACCACCCTTGAACGGTTGCAGTTAGATAATTGTGGATCAGTCCTGGCTCCGCAGCCAGCAATTACAGACATTTGATGCTCAAACAGATGATTTCCCCATGCAATACCCGGAACTTTACCCACATAGGAATCATCTGGTGCGTCCTGGCAATGAGATTACAATTATTTGTACCCATAATCTCCAATAACTGGTGATCTCAGGACCTTTGAACCAGAACAGACCGACCCAACCACAACTTGGGATAAATTTATCTTCACAAGGATCTTTCATTCCTCGAATGCTTGCATACAAATCTTCTCCAGCAGCAACGGCCAATCCTCTCCAAGTTGCTGTGGATTTAGCTCCATTGCAACCTTAAAATCAAGGAAAGATATTGAACACTGAGGTCTTTGCTCTTCCACGGGCCCACTGCTGCTCTGCATATGCATGTGATTGCTTGGCCACATGCCATTGATAATCTTTCCTTGAATCTGCTGCTGCTGCTGCTTTGGTGCAGCATTCTTTTTTGGCTCTGGTGTAGACCTTGCTCCCACCAACTCAACGCAGGATCTAATCAATCGCTTTAAGTATATATCCAACACATTATTCAGCATATTGGCACATTCTGTAGAAACTCCACCAAGACCCTGTGCTGCAGCAATCTGCTCCATGCGTTTTCTAAGTGTTTCCGTATCGGACAATCCCCCACTGTCATAATAGCTAACAATATCACAGCTGCTACCAACTGGAAAAGCTTTGTGGGCCCCACCTACGCTGGCTGGGTAGAGCGGGATCCCCAGTGGTGCAAGTAGAGGACTTCTTGGGAAACTCAAGCAGTTTGATTGTTCTCCCTCTTCCTCGTGATCAATAACAGCTAAGTCAGCCTGGTCTTTGCTGTGTATCCGTGGTCTTTCCCCAACTGCACCATCTCTTTCACTCTCAGGTAGCTCAGCAACAGGTTGAAGATGTCGCATTGGTCTCTGATAATCAAATGGATGCACATCCCCGTTTTCCACAATAACCTTACCACCATTATCCTCTAAACCCGTGGAATGATGTGATGCACTATCTACCTTCCCATTTGGTCCAAGTGGGCTTGGCCTATCCCTTAGCTTCCGTTCGCGTATCCCAGACCTACCCTTTCGTGGGGACACCGGCAATACCCCATTCGACCAACCAGGTACATTTTGATTTTGATGCGGAAAGAGGCTTTGTTCCTGCCCATCTTCTCTACTTGGAGAACTGTTTGCAGCTTGTATCCCAGGTTTTGCAGGAACCGATGAAAAGACTGGTGGTGGGGTCTTTGCGTGGCATGCATTCTTCAAGACTGACCGTATAAAATGATTGTGCAGTGGCAAGTTCTCACTCCCGAGCACCCGGTGACACAACTTGTCAAATTCTTTCTTGCTCAGCTTCTGACTCAACAACCTATTCAAGTAATAAAAATACCGCTTTGACCTATCGGCCCCAATTCTCTTCACTATCTGTGCTTTCAGATCACCCAAATCAATTCTAGAGAACTGCTGAGGTTGCATTTCTCAAGAAACAGATTCATACACCATCCACAAGAAACAAGTAATCCCCCCGAAACTGCACCAGAAGACAAATTACCGTTATTACTGTTTCCAGAAAACCCAGAATTTGCATTCCTTCATATCATTCATTGCAAATCAATCCTCTAAACTCTGCATATCCCGACAAACAAAGGCAAACCATCCACCAAATCAAAAAAACCCAAAACCCCCAAACTCGAATCCAAATTCGGTTAACCCTGTTTCCAAACGACCCCAAATTGCCCAGCCCACAAACAATACAATGCAAACCCAAATCCCATCTTCTCAATCCCAAAACCCTAGAGATCAAACCAAGTACCAAAGCTCTCTAAATCCCAACAAAACTATACACAATCAAGCTTAATTAATCAAAAACCATCACAAATAAAAAACCCTAACTTCGAATCACCAAAAAAAGCGGTTCGAACTCCTCGCAAACTTGAATTACACCACCCCGCCAATCCGAACCCAGAATTTAATTTCCCCCAATTCGCAAGCTTCAACTTCAAGACGCGAAATTTGAAGTCGGGGGAACGAGATCAGTAACTTGGGCGGATTGAAGTCGAAGAAACGGAGCTCGAATTGCAGGAAAATCGAATTCGAACGGAAAAAATAAAGCGCGATGAAGCGCCAAAAAAAAACAGAGAAATTAAATAGTGACAAGCTCGGAGAATGTGTATGAGAGAGGGCTTTTGGGAGATTGATTGGACTCTGACCTTATCGAGTTTCGACGAATTGCAGAGAAAAATCGAACCTCAGTGACTTCGGAGCTTTGCCTTTCGCTTTCTCTCTATCCGGGGCTTTTTTTCTGTAATTTTATTTTTTGAAATTTCTTGACTGCTTTCTTTTTTTGGGTGTTTGCTGATTTATATTCGAACTTCCGCTCTGTGTAGCTCGATCGCTTCTGCTAATACTCTCTGTGTGTCTCTCTCTCTCTTCTTTTCTTTCTTTTTTCTCTCTCCTCGTTCTTTTCTTTCTTGGTTGCTCTCGCTCTCAAGGTCTCGCCTCGTGGTTTTTTTCTTATTTCTGGATTTTTGGTTTCATAAAAAGTAAATATTTACAATTTTTTCAAACAATATTTTACGATATTTGTTGTGCTTTAGGAAGTTCTATTACATGAAATTTGAAAATCTTATTTTTAGGAAAAATACTTTCAATACTTAATTATACATTGAAATTACATTTTTTAAACATTTTAAGGAAGGATATTTTTAAACCTGTGTAAGATGACATCATATCTTGTTTTTGCGTTAAAAACGAATTTACATATTTACTCTTCCTTTCCTGTTAAAACGTGGTCGGCTGAGATTGACGGAAATATAGCTTCAGATTTACTCTCTTCTATCCGAATCATTCAATTTCTTTTTCGTTTCTCTGCTATTTTTCTTCATCTCTAAAGTTTATCTCTCAAGTTTATTCGAAGATAAGTTGTTCTTCTGGTTTTATTTTAAAATTTTCTTTTCTCAAGTTTTTTATCCGATTTAGATTTTTGAACGAGTTGTGTGTTTTTTTAATTTATTTCAATTTAGATTTTGAAACGAGTATCTGATTTTTTAGTTTTTTATTGTACGCATTGAGTTTCTATTTATTAATTTTGCCTTTTGCAGGCATGGTTTTTAGTTTTTGAAGATTTTGATTCAGTTTTTGTGATCGAGTGTTGGCAAAGGTGGTTTTTCATTGTGCCGCTTTGTTTTCATTGAGTTCCTTTTGTTTTTTGCAGTATAGTTATCATGTATATTTGTTAGAATGATAATGGATTATGAATTAGTTTTATTTAGAATGTAAACTTTTTTTTTTATTAATATTTGTGCAGCATCAGTTTATAAAATCATGCAGAATCAGTTGACATAAGTTTTGGGAGGATTGGAGGGAACTCTCCCAACAAACATTTAATAATTTTGAACATTTGATTAAAATTTGTGCAACATCAGTTTATAAAATCATGGAGAATCAGTTGACATAAGTTTGGGGGATGGGGGAACCCGCTATAAACATTTAATAATTTTCAACGTTTGATTAAAATTTGTGCATCATCAATTTTACATAATCATGCAGAATCACTTAACATGAGTTTATTAAAAGGATAATGGATTAGCAATTAGTTAATGGATTATTAATCACTTGGCATTTGTGCAGCATCAGTTTTATAGAATCTTTACACTATGTTTGGATGAGGGAGATAAACTTGGAATTTGGATTAAAGTTAGAATTTATAAATTGACTTGCACCAATTCATTTGTTTAGATTCATAAACATAGAAATTTTAGAATTTCCACTTGGAAAAAGCATTTGGGACCTCAAATTTCCAAATTTAAATTTTATGTAAATAAGTGTCATTTCCCAATTTTTATGATTGAGAGTTTAAAAATAACAAATTTCATATTCAATTCCATTGTTCATTTAGGTTAACCAAACAAAAAAATTCACAAATTCTAGAAAATAAATCTAGTCATTTCAATTTTCGTCATTTTAAAATTCCTTAATAATTTTAAATTTCTTCATCCAAACATAGTGTTAAAGAATTTCAGCTCTATAAACCTTATGTACAGAATACTTTTGATTATCATTTGTGCAAAATACTTTTTATTAGCATTTTGTGCAGCATAAGTTTTTATTACCTTTTTATTAGCATTTTGTGCAGCATCAGTGTTGTCGATGCAATTTTCCGGTGTCTCTAGCTTTGACAAAAAATGCACCTGCAAAACAATCAACACATTTGATTAAAGACCTAAGCCTCACGCGCCCACAAGGTTGGGGGGAGGGGTTAGACCAATGGATCTCTGATGCCTAAATTAGTTTCTCTGAAAAAGAGTAAGTGTTTAGGGCTTTTAGGAGTAGCTAAATCTTGTCTTTCTTAAACAAAGTCCACGTGTCGCCTCTAGGATTTTTGGGATTATTTTAGGCTTCACAAATGCCCCCACACCTGCTGGGCTGCATGTAGGAAAAAGGCAGTAGGTGTAAAAGTCCCAAGCTATATGGGTGTGTAGAGTTCTTTCCTAATTTGATGTAGATCTCACTCTTTGACTAGGAGATAGACTCTTTTAGGAAAAGGAAACCAATTGCCCCAACACCTATTTAATCCTGCCTTAAGCAAAGAATTAAATAAATTTGGAGAACAATCTTCATTCCAACAATGAAGAGAGATAATAGATGAAATTTGTTCCCCCTCCCCTAGCTCTCTTCTTCTCTTGCCCTTGCAAATAGTCGTTTCTCGTTGTTGTTGTTCTTCTTCGTGCCGTACCAAAGTAAAAAGAAATTTATTTTTTCTTCTCATTCGTCTCGGGTGGTGCTACTACGGGGCAGTCGTCGAGGTGGTATGGCACATCGGCTGGCAGGGGCCAAGAGTTGGCTTGGTGTAAGCCGATGAGGAAGCATGGCAGGGGCACAACTTAGGCTACTTGGCTCGATTGAAGCAAAAGACGGCTGCATAGCTGGGTCCTCGGCTTAAGGCGCTAGGGTATAGTGCGGAGCGAACCACGGGGCTCGAGCTTCTTCTGGATGCCTGAATCTAACATGGGTTAGTCAGGTATACAAGATGGTGTAGAGCAGCTGAGATCTCGTCATAGGTTGCTCAACGCCTTAAGCAAAGGTGATAATAAGTGGAAGAGGCGAACAACATGCTGGGCTCGGGCCTGCTATAATGTGGAGGGAGAGAGAGAAAGAGTTGTGGAGCGCCATCTCTCTTGCTTGTGACTTAGGCCGCGGGCTGGGCTTTCTATGCTTAGCAGGTTAAGCTCAGGCACGTGCCTAGTCTAGAGGGAGAGATATGGGCTGAGGCCCATATGGGTCAGGCGTCAGTTAAAGATAAAAAGGGATCAGGTCACAAGGCTTAGCGTATGTGTAGACATCAAAATTTTGGTGAAATAAATGTTGATCAATAATTAAAATTTCAACGTTCACGTGTCATATAAATTTTACACATAGCATGTGACTAAACGAAAAATCAAAATAAATCGGAAAAGTCATCAAACAGGGCACGTGTCAACACCTGGCAGAAATGATTTATTTCATCTGATTATTTAAATCCAAAAAATCAAGTTTTGGAATTCTATAAATAGGAGGCCAAGGCATTCATTTTTGGGACACCAATTCATAACCAATTCACCTCACACCACAACCTTAAAGCTTTGAAACTCCAAAGTTCCCAAGCAAATCCCGAAGGATCAAGAAAGCTCTCTTCGTTCTTCGTCAAATCCTCATTCAAAATCAAGCCCCAACGACCCTTGAAGAACTTCCACTAATTCAAGATCAAGCCCCGACGACCTTTGAAGAAAGTGTACATCAATCATCATTCGTTCATCCCTAGATCAAGCTCCGACGGCCCTTTGGATCAACGACGTCAACAAATCCGCACAACTATTTATCCCAAGATCAAGCCCCGACGGCCCTTTGGACCAACAACATCAAATCCACCATTACAAAGATAGAATCAGAGGCTAAATTTGTAGAAGAGATTGTAACCCCTAAATCATCAATACAAATATTATTTTTTACACATGTTCTTGTCTCGTTCATCGCATGAATTTCCGTGTTTACAAATTTGGCACGCCCGGTGGGATCATCTCTACCTCTCATCTCTATCTTTGAATCCGCAAAAAGCACAAATGGCATGAAAGAAGGCTCAAGTTGTTCTCGAAGCCAATGCAAGGAACAAAAGCGTCATCACCGCATGTGGTGTCACTTCGGGCGTCATAACTCGAAGCAAGGCAAGAGCTTTTTCTGCCGCATCTTCCACCCCTGCATCAACTCCGCTGAAGGAACAAGAGCACCTGAGGCACGAACCTATGATCACCCTGGCCTCACTAAGGGCGCCAAGGAAGGAAAGCCCAAGGAAGTACTCTGGTTTCATGCTTTCCAATGCCGACTCAAGCGGCAACTCAGCCATGCAAGTCATGACTATTGGAGCGACTTAAATCGATGAGCAGCTGGTTTATATGAATGAAGCGATCGCAAGGCTAACACGGATTGTGGAAGAAAAAGACCAGCAAATCGCCGCACTCGTCAACCAACTAGATGTAAAGCCCGACGTGAAAATCAAGCAAAGGGATGATTCAGTAAAGAAGGAAAACGACGAGGATGAAGAGCCTCCGGTGGAGAAAATCGATGTGAAGCCGGAGCCATGACTCTGTACGAAGGAAGTTCACATGACTCTGTACTATACTCAAAACCCTACTCCAAGAAAATTGACGCTTTGAAGATGCCAATGGGATATGAGCCACCAAAGTTCATGCAGTTCGATGGAAAGGGAAACCCGAAGCAAAACGTCGCCCATTTCATTGAGACTTGCAACAATGTGGGGACAGAAGGAGATTACCTCGCTAAGCAGTTTGTACGCTCACTGAAAGGAAATGCCTTTGAGTGGTACACGGACCTAAAGCCTGAATCCATCAACAGTTGGGAGCAATTGGAAAAAGAATTCCTCAACCGCTTCTACATCACCCGCCGCACCGTGAGCATGCTAGAGCTGATAAGCACGAAGCAATGGAGGGATGAGCCAGTCGTAGACTACATCAACCGATGACGCAATCTAAGCCTCGACTGCAAGGATAGGCTCTCGGAGATCTCTTCAATCGATATGTGCGTCCAAGGCATGCAATGGGGGTTACACTATATCCTTCAAGGCATCAAACCACGGACATTTGAAGAGTTAGCCACCCGTGCCCACGACATGGAGCTAAGTATTGCCCATCACGGGAAGAAAGAGCCGATCACCGACTTCAAGAAGGATAAGGTGTTCTCCCCAAATGTAGATAAGACTGGGAAGAAACCTCCCAAGGAAGCGTTCACTGTCAGCACTGCGCCCGTCAAGACCGCCTCCGCGCTTATCAAGATCTCCTCCAAAACCAAAACAAAGGAGATAAAGAGAGGTGAGCCTCCTCGCACCCAAGAAAGGTACAAAAGCACATTGAGGGAATTGGAGCAAAATGCGTACCATTTTCCTGACTCAGACATGGATGCAATGTTAGACGACTTGCTGGAAAAGAAGGTAATCGAGCTACTCGAATGCAAGAGGCCTGAAGAAATGAATCGCATAAACGATCCTAAATACTGCAAGTACCATCGAATCGTGAGCCATCATGTGGGTAAGTGCTTCATCCTCAAAAAGCTCATCATGAAGCTCGCACAACAAGGGCGAATCGAGCTCGACCTCAAAGACACTGCCGCAACACATACTACTACAATTGCATTTGGATCTTTCGATCCCGTGCCTCTCCAAGCAACACTTGACCATTCCTATCAATGCTCAAGTTGCGCGATACCTTCTGCGCAACCATCGCCGGGGGCAAACGAACAAGATGCACATACCGATGATGAAGAAGGATGGACATTGGTGACCTACAAAAAAACAAGGAAACCAAAACCACAAGCCACAAGACAAAAGGTGGAACAAGTGAGAAAGCACCGTCGCCGCAACAGTAGGAAGCCCAAAAGAAACGTAAAAGTTGATAAGCCAACGTATGGTGGGGAACCTATGGAGCAAGAGCCACGCATTCCTGTCTCCTTGCACGAGTACTTCCCGAATGACTTCTTCCAACAGTGCACTATCGCTGCATGCCACATGGTCGAAGTAGAAATGGAAGAACCTTCAAAAGGCAAAGATATCACTACTGAGGGAGAAAAAACTCTCACGCTCGAAGAAGGTCTGCCAACACACTTTAGCATTGAGGAAGTGCTACGATTGCCAAAGAAGATGCGAAGAGCATTAGCAGCGGTCTTGGAAAGTCCCAATGACCACGAAGTGCAAGAAAGCAAGAACGAAGGCTTGAAGCTTCAACCACATGAATGTGCCACATGCTGTGCCATCGAGGACGCAATCCACTTCACCGATGAAGACTTGCTGTTAGGATCCAAGCCTCACAACCGTCTTCTCTTCGTCTCTGGGTACGTAAGGGAGCACAAAGTTAACCGCATGCTTGTGGATGGTGGATCAGCCATAAACATCATGCCAAAGTCAACAATGACTACAATCGGCATCAAGGTAGATGAACTGTCCCTAAGTCGTCTACTAATCCAAGGTTTTAATCAAGGAGGACAAAGAGCGATGGACATGATCCGAGTAGAGATGACTATTGGTGAACTCAAGTCAAGCACGATATTCCCCGTAATTGATGCAAGAACTTCTTATGGCTTGCTCTTAGGAAGGCCTTGGATCCATATGAATGGAGTAGTACCGTCCACCCTTCACCAATGCTTGAAATTCTACCGAGAAGGAGTGAAAGTGATCTATGGCGACACTAAACCATTCACCGAAGCTGAATCATATTTCGCAGACGCCAAGTTCTACATGGATGAAGACATGGTGCCCGAAGCTCTTCCAAAAGAGATCAAATCCACGGGTAAAGCAACACCTAAAAAGCAGGAGTGGCAAGCCATGCCCAAGAAGCAAGAAGGAGAAGTCATGCCGTCTTCAAGCAAGAACGATAATGAGCTTGCTAAACCTGCAACAACCAAAGGGAGTAGGACGCCCTCAAATGGACCAAACACACCCATCTTCTGATACATTCCGATGTCGAGAAGAAAGAATGGTCAATCTCTGTTCGAAACTGGAGCAAGCAAAGCCGACGCACAGAGGCATATGGATAATGTAAAGTTGCTCAAGACAAATGCAGTTTTGCCTCTGACACAGCTAGGCGACGCTAAGGTTGCAAGACTACCACAAGGTTTCATAAAAGCTCTACCAAAGGGGGTGGAACCAAGTTTTCTCCCAACTAAGAGGACCGAAGAAGGTTTTGATCCAAACGCCTACAAACTCATGTCGAAAGCTGGGTACGACTTCGCTTCTTCCTCGAATCCTGGAAAAAAGGTTTCAAACACCGTCAACAATAAAGAACGTGACCTCACCGAGACTCAAAAGAAGTTGAAGAAGCATGGTTACGGAGTTGAAAACAACAAAGCTGGACTTGGCTTCACACCAAATGCACCCGTGAAGATTTCAAGCAAAATGAGAAATGTTAGCACCCAATACATCAGCATGAGCATTGAACAAGATCAAGAGGAGCCTAAGTTCACCTCTCGGATGTCAGTCTTCGATAGGATAAATCATTCAAGACCCAAAACGTCAGCACTTGATCGCATTGGTGGTCAAAACCGAACCTCCGTCTTCAAGAGGCTTAACAGGCCAACATCCCAAAGCTCTGTTTTTGAAAGGTTGTCAAAACCTAAGAAGCAAAGCCACACAGCCAGCTCTCCTTCTCGTCGGTCGACTTTGGGAAGACTTGAAGACAACAGAAAGTTTTCTAGAAATAGGGAGACAATGTCAAAGGAAGAAAAGCTCAACATGCTAGCAGAAAAAGGCGATATTCGAAGCTCAATTCCTTTAAGGATGAAGCGCCAAGCAATCTTGGAGGTTGACACAAATGGACCACTGAAAGTAAGAAGGCGCACCATCATCCACACGGGACAATCTTCATGCCAACAAGCCCAAGAGGATGACACTGAAGGGGAGATCCAAGACATCTTCCCCGTCACAATCCAAAAAGGTAAAAGAGACGAAATCCTTAAGGAAGACGTCACTTCTGTTTCTTTCAACTCAAAGTCGCCACCTTGATCTCTGGGGGCATGCTCCAAGTCAAGCGAAGTTGAAGGAGGGACTTATGTCGCTTCAAAGAAATTACACATGAAGCCTACGTCGCATTCACAGATGCACTAGTCGAAAAGGGGGCAAAAATCCATTGTTAATACACTTTCAAGCCTGGATGAAGCTGAGATCGACAACATGATCGAAGGCGATCTAATAGAAAGAGGTCATGGACGCATGACGAAACTTAAATGTTGCCTTTAAAAAATCAGGGGAACTCCGCGCTTGCATAGATTCTCGTAACTACAACACCCGGAAAGACGACACCGAAGAGGAAGTCCAGGATGTCTTCCACATCACGATCCAAGAAGGCAAAGAAGACGAGGTCCCCGAAGAAGATGTCACTGCTGCGCCACCACAACTTGAGGACGGGGGGCAAGCCACGGTTAATGATCTCAAGGAGCTCAACTTAGGCACAGAAGATGAGCAGAAACCTATCTTCGTAAGTGCGCTGCTAAGTACGGACGATATAGAGAAGTATTACCAACTATTATCAGAGTACAAAGACGTCTTTGCTTGGACGTACAAGGAAATGCCTGGCCTTGACCCTGTCATCGCTGTGCATCATCTTGCAGTCAAGCCTGGAACGCGACTGATAAAGCAAACTCAAAGGCGCTATCGATCCGAGCTCATTCCACAAATCGAGGCAGAGATTGACAAGCTAATCGAAGAAGGCTTCATTCGAGAGGTGCAATACCCCAAGTGGATCTCCAACATCGTCATCGTCCTTAAGAAATCTTGACAAATACGTGTTTGCGTAGACTTCCGGGACCTCAACGACGTTTGCCCGAAGGACGACTTCCCCTTGCCAATCATTGAAATCATGGTGGATGCAACCACTGGCCACGAGGCACTGTCATTCATGGACGGCTTTTCAGGATATAATCAAATTCGCATGGCTCTCGAAGACGAGGAACTAACAGCCTTCTGCACTCCAAAAGGTATCTACTGCTACAAGATAATGCCCTTTGGTCTGAAAAACGCTAGAGCTACATATCAACGTGCAATGCAGAAAATATTCAACGACATGCTACACAAAAACGTAGAATGTTACGTAGACGATGTAGTGGTCAAGACAAAGAAAATATTAGACCACTTGAAGGATTTGCAAATGGTGTTCGAAAGGCAGCGAAAATACAACCTCAAGATGAACCCGTTAAAATGTGCGTTTGGCGTCTCCTCCGGAAAGTTCCTTGGCTTTATTGTCAAGCACCGTGGTATTGAAGTGGACCAATAAAAAATCAAGGCCATTCAAAGCATGCCTGAGCCAAGAAACCTGCACGAGCTGAAAAGTCTACAAGGACGGCTAGCCTTCATCAGACGCTTCATCTCCAACCTTGCAGGGCGTTGTCAACCGTTCAGCCGACTCATGAAGAAGGATGTTCCGTTTGTATGGGACGAAGCATGCCACAATGCTTTTGAAAGCATAAAAAAGTATTTGTCAAGTCCACCTGTCTTGGGGGCGCTTGTGCTCGGGAAACCACTCATATTGTACATCGCCGCTCAGGAAAGTTCAGTGGGAGCACTTTTGGTGCAAAAGAATGAATCCCAGAAAGAATGAGCGCTCTACTACCTCAGCCAAACTCTCACCAGCGCTGAGTTGAACTACTCCCCAATAGAAGAGATGTGCCTTGCTTTGGTGTTCGCCATCCAGAAACTCAGGCATTACATGCATGCTTACACCATCCATTTGGTTGCTAAAGTTGACCCGGTCAAATACGTCATGTCCAAACCAGTCTTGACAGGGCGACTCGCTAAATGGGCACTGCTTCTTAACCAGTATGAGATCATCTACGTCCCAGCTAAAGCTGTCAAGGGACAAGCACTAGCAGACTTTCTTGCCGATCACCCAATCCCAGCTGATTGGAAAATCTCAGACGACTTGCCTGACGAGGAAGTGTTCTACATTGACATCTTCCCGACATGGACGATGTTCTTCGACGGATCTGCACGAGTAGACGGAGCAGGGGCAGGAGTAGTATTCATGTCGCCACAAAGGCAGATATTACCTTATTCCTTTTAACTAAGAGAATTATGCTCCAACAACGTCGCTGAGTACCAAGCACTGATCATCGGACTCCAAATGGCGATCAACATGGGAATCACAACCCTTGAGGTATTTGGCGACTCCAAGCTCATAATCAATCAACTCTTAACCGAATATGAGGTGAGGAAAGATGATCTTGTCCCATACTTCCGGCTGGCAACTCAACTGCTACAAGAGTTTGAGACTGTGACACTAGAACATGTGCCAAGAAAAGAAAATCAAATGGCAGACGCTCTTGCCAACCTAGCCTCAAGCATGACACTAGGAGAAGACGAAGCTGCAGATATGCCAGTCTGCCAAAGATGGGTGACCCCCATCGTCATCAAAATGCTGCTGGATGATACAAATGTCGTCTCAGTATTTCCAGTCGATGTTGAAGAGTGGAGACAACCGCTGATCGACTACTTAGAGCATGGAAAACTTCCAGATGATTCTAGACACCGCTCTGAAATACATCGACGAGCACCTCGCTTCCTCTACTACAAAGAAACACTCTACCGACGCTCTTTTGAAGGAGTACTTCTGAGATACCTAGGTGAGGAATAAGCCAATCAAGCCATGGAAGAAGCACACTCAGGCATGTGCGGGGCACATCAATCTGGACCAAAGCTACATTTCCAGCTCAAAAGAATGGGTTACTACTGGCCAAGCATGGTGAAGGACTGCCTGGAACATGCCAAAAGGTGCCAAGCTTGCCAATTCCACGCCAACTTCATACATCAACCACCTGAACCATTACACCCTACAGCTGCTTCATGGCCATTCGATGCATGGGGATTGGACGTCGTAGGACCAATTACTCCAAAGTCATTTGCAGGAGAAGCTTACATCCTAGCTGCAACATATTACTTATCCAAGTGGGCTGAAGCCATACCCCTAAGGGAAGTAAAGAAGGAAACTATCGTCCGTTTCATCAAGGAGCACATCGTCTACCGATATGGGATGCCTCGCTACATCATCACTGACAACCGAAAGCAATTCTCCAACCGATTCGTGGATGAGCTCTGTGAGAAATACAAGTTCAAGCAACACAAGTCTTCCATGTATCATGCCCCGGCCAACGGTCTTGCAGAAGCATTCAACAAAACATTGTGCAATCTCCTAAAGAAGGTGATCGGCCGAACAAAGAGAGACTGGCATGAAAGAATAAGCGAAGCACTTTGGGCATATCTGACGACACATAGGACTCCTACCCAAGCTACGCCTTATTCCCTTGTATATGGCGTGGAAGCTGTTCTACTGCTCGAAAGTTAAATCCCCTCACTGAGAATGGCTATACAAAAAGGCTTGACTGATGAAGAAAATGCAAAGTTGCGCTTTCAAGAGTTGGAAGCACTCGACGAAAGAAGGCTCGAAGCTCAACAATACTTGGAATGCTACCAAGCACGACTATCCAAGGCATTCAACAAGAAGGTCCGCCTAAGGTCTTTCCAAACTGGAGATCTCGCCCTCGCATTGTGTAGGCCTATCATCACAACTCACAAGACAAAAAGCAAGTTCACATCAAAGTGGGATGGACCATATGTAATATAAGAGGTCTACACCAACGACGCCTACTTAATCATGGCAGAAGACGGCTTGAAGATCGGCCCTATCAATGGAAGATTCTTGAAGCGCTTCTACCCCTAAAAGGCGACAACCAACGCTCCTGGCCCGCAAGAGCATAAACTGTGTACGGCAAAATCATCATCAAAATCATTGTTAAATTCATCGCTCATTTGAACTACGTCATGACTTGATCCCTCCTCAACCGAGGGTACGTAGGCAACTTGAAACTTCAAAACTTCAAGTACAGTCGCATCATCAACAAAAAACACAAACACTTTGAAGAGTAAATAGAAAATGCAAAATACTTTATTTCTTTAAAGGAAGGGCAGCTACAAGACGGTCTTTCTAGGCAGCAAGGTCAATGTGCACAACAACGTCACCGAGGAAAGCCATGTTCAAAAGGCATTACGCAGCGAAGTCTCGTTGCAGGCTCTTGCACAGCTCCACACGGTAGCGCACCAAAATAAGGAATAAAGATTTTATTAAAAGTTTGATGCTATTACAATTTCTTTGTACAAAAAAAAGAAAAAAAGTTTGTACAATATATATATATATATATGTATATATATAAAATCTGCAATTGCTTCAGCCCAGCATGGTTCACACCATCAACGAGTCCATCAACGTTGGGCCCAACTCCTGTGGCCCATCCTCAATAGACTCCAAGTTGGTCCAAATCCTCTTCCAAAGCTTCCTCGTCTCAAGCTGTCCATCTCTCTCTTCCGACTTCTGTCATCACCATCAATACAAATCAAGAAACTCATTTTTTTTAAGCACAGGCACTTTTGGATCTGACCCATAAGAAGCTCCGCCTTCTCCCCCATGTCTTCAGCCGGGTCCTGGAGCTCCCCTTTCGGGCCGACACTAATGTGATGGTCCAAGAGAATCCCAATTGCTTACGATTCGTCGCCGGAGCCGGGGTAAGCCACTACGAGTTCAGCAGCCTCAACTCGCCACTTTATCCGCGGATCCGACCTGAAATGGAGAGAAGCACTCCGGTGAGGAAGCCCCACACATCCACCACCGATCTGTTCACCTGGTCCGAGACTCCACTCGTCTTCATCTCCAGTGCTTCAGACCTTCTCTTCCTTATTAACCTCGGTGCCGATGCATCTACGACACCTGCTACAGGTCCCTCGTCACCATAGCAATCTCCCTGCGACCCAGGCTCTTCTTCTCTTCTTCTGCCTAACGTCAGCATCTCCTCCCTCACCACCATCGATGCCCAGATCAAAGGTCCAGAAAGAATTGTGTACGCCGAAAGGTTCTTCAACATTAAGATTCAGATACCCGAGGTACCCGTTTCAACCTCTGAGTGTGACATTTACGACGCCAATTTACCACCCGAATATCGACACCGAAAGCTGGATTTGCCTCGACATTCTCAATCTTCCTCCGAATGAGGTATGGCAACCATCATTGAATATTTCAACTGTGCTTACAAGCATTGGGTTGTTATTGAGTGAACCCAATCCAGATGATAGCCTCATATGTGAAGCGAGTAGGGAATTCAAATACAATAGGCAAGCTTTCGACCAGAAAGCTCGATCTATGACTCAGAAATATGCTCAGGCTTCCGCTTCTGGGAGTGTTTGTGACTCTTAATCTCAACCTCCAAGCAGCGCAAATCCACTCACGGTGCTGCCGGAGGTAAAAGCTTCAATCCATGAGTCAAAACATGAAGTAGAGGAGTCTGCTGTGAGTAGTCATAAGAAGGTAATTAGGGGTAGCAGGAAGCTGTCGCTGGAGTGTTCAGGCCAAATCCAGAAAAAAAAGATGTTTGCGGGAAAGGAAATGAATTGCCAAAACTGCAACTCTTTGCCTCTGATTTCGGAAACAAGACGGAAGTCAAGGGAATAGAAAAGCTGCTGGAAGATAAGTGCAGTCAGAGTCAGGAGAAGATATGGAGAGAACAGAACTGAAGGAGTCAGTTTCAACTGAATTGGACAATGGTACTACCCCAGATCGTTCTACTTCTATGTGGCTGGTAGAAAATCTTGAAGAGATGGACCAAAGGATTAAGCAAATGATGAAGCTGATCAAAGAAGATGGCGATTCTTTGCCAGAAAATGACGAAGCGTTTTCTCAGAAGAAGCCAGAATTGGTTGAGGAATTTCACAGAATGTATCGTTCGCTGGCTGGATGCTATGAACACTTGACCAAAGAAGCACATAAGGGGTTTGGGGATTCTGAATATGGTTTCGACCAACGTTCTCCTCTGCTGACTCCAGATGCTAAACATGGTATGCACAAATCTGGCCATCAAGTTGTTGGGTTAGATATATCACCAAGCTCAGATGGTTCTAGTCCAGCTCTTTCTTTAAAGAATGGCAGCGAATCATCTTCCTCAACATCATTGGGATTTGAGCCAGAATCTCTTAACTCCCACGTCAGGAATTACTTGGTTCCACCTCCGAACGTTGATTTGGACAACCTAAGATGGCAGCAGGAGATTACTGAGCTTGAAAATTGAACTTTCTAGTGTGAGAGAGAAGCTCCAAATGAGGGATGCTGATCTTAAAATGGAGAAAATGCAAGTGTTGAAGCTGCAAAATCAGATAGTTGAGTTAGATAGTTCGAATCAAATCTAACTATCAGTCTTTGACTTGCTGCTGTAAGCGCGACTGGTCCTTATAAGCACAGCAATCCTGGGTCCGATCTTGCCAGAGAAACCGTCGCCGCTATGGCAGCTGATTCCATTGTCTCATCGCCTTCTTCTTCGGCCCTCAACGCACGTCCGTGCTCTCCATGCTCTCTACCCTCTTTCTCCAACTTCACAACCGCTGTCAAACGACTACCCGATCATGAAGCTCACTGCTTTACATTACACTCTGCCTCAAGCTCCAGCTGCTTCTGCGCTTCTGCCATAGCTGCCGTCTTTGAATATGATTGACAAAACCGAAGTTTGTCAACAACACCCAAAGATCTCCTCCATCTCTTGCCTCCTATAGCTCCCCGTCCGTTTTTTCCTCTGCAAGGCAAAAAAAAATAAAAAATAAAAAAAATGCAGTGGCTGTGCAATGGCGGCGGGCGGTGCAAGGCAACAAGAATGCAGTGGCGGTGCAATGGTTGTGTAGTGGCAGTGGCAAACAGCAACGACGAATAACTTCAATAACTGCCGTCAAACGACTAGCCGGTCATGAAGCTCGACGCCTTACATTCTGCCTCAAGCTCCAGCGACTCTAGCCTCTCCGTCTGTCTCCACCCAAGCTAGCTGCTGCTCCGTTGAGTTCCATCCCTGCAAAGCACCATATTTAAAGAAAAAAAATGATGGTGGACGGCACCAACTAAAAAAAAAAATTGAAAAGTTGCGGAATGGTGCATGCCAGGAGGAAAAGAAAGAAAGATAAAAAAAAAAAAAAAGGTTTTCAAATGGTGGCCAGCCACCGAAAGCAAAGAAAAGAAATGATTGACAGGCACCATCCAAAGGAAATGATAATAAGCAAGAAAGACAGGTCATGGTGTATGCTACTATTAGCAAGTCAAGAATGAAAAAGGAAATAGGTGGTGGAGACAGAATGATTGAAAGGAAGAAAGTAGGGGGAGGACGACGAATTTCCATCCAAAAAAAAAAAGAGGAAGTAACACATCTTAGTCAGATATACGTTTTAGCACAACATACTGAATAAAATAAAGCATGTCCATTGATATCTCTAAGAAATTACAAGTGCGTAAAAAAAATAAATAAAAGAAAAAAAAGATGGAGCCTTCACAAATGTCACTTATGTGAAGCCTCAGTACTTAAAGCCTTAGTACTCGGCGGAACCCTAGAAGAGTGAGGCACTGGAGATGGATTATTCGGAGCCTCAATACTTGGTCGAACTCTAGATGACGAAGACAAAAGGTGCCTTTGGAATTCATCCACAAATCTCCGATTGTCACTTTGAATCCGACATTCGGAATCCAGCAACTGATCAAGCTTCCTCTTCATGCTCGTCAAATAACTATTTGCAAGCACATGCAACTCTATTATCGTGCTTAAGTTGTCTGATCACTTGATTAAGAGCTGCCACCTCGACTGTCAATGATTCAACTTGGCGAGTTCGAACAAGTAGGCGTTGGCCCATGTTGGAAACAGAGTTCGCACACTGGACACTAAGAGCCTGGGACTCTTGAACAGCTAACTCATTGGACCGTAGTGAAAGTATCCTATTATCTCTAGGAGTGATGAGGTTCCTAGCTACAACCGTAGCCGTTGCTGCATCCCTCATCACAGAGTCTTCAACTGTAAAATGGCCATTAAAAGATAAGAAGGACGGGCGCCATGTATTACCTTGACGCGGTGCACCTGCGTCACTGCTCAGACTCAAATCTAAGCAAATGTTAGACGGGTTAGTCATTTTCAAAAAAAAAAATGTTGAAAGAAAAAGGTTGGATAGAGTAAAATCTCAGAAAATACAGCAAAGACAATTTTCAAGGGTGGGCAATCTTCAAAGTGTGCAGGTTGAAAACGATTGACACCTCTTTAAAAGGAAAGGCAACACAACCACTCGTTCAAAATTCGAAGAGACACCGCTCTTCAAATTTCAAAATCCAGATTTTCCGGCGTAAAGTTCGTCAACATTTTTCAGACGCAATCTCAGCTTTCGGCTATCACGTGCAACTTTGCCAGAGATCACTGACAAAGTTGAAAACGTGTGAAGTCCATTATTCCCACCTACCCGAATTTTGGCCGACAAGCATGGGTGACGAAGCCACATCCACCCTGCCACTTGCTATTGGGAGTTCACCATATAATTCGACCTCCATACTCTATAGCAAGGCACACATCCAAAAAACGCCTGACCCTTCTTCTTTGCCAAGAATACATCTCCAACTAAAACCTCTCAACATACTCAGTTTTCTTCCTCCCTGGAAATACCTCTTCAACCAAGTCACACCAGAGCAAAGGTATCTCATATCACTGGGGTTGAGAGCAAGAGTATCTCATAGCATGTTTTCTCCCTATCCTTTTCTTTGTCCTCCCTCTTCACTGCGAAGACAAGGATAAAGAAAGCAATATGTCGGAACCTCCACTCAAGCTCCTGGTAAGGAACCGACTGCCTGGAACCCCTTCCTGATTGCTTACCTAGCCGTGCTCTCGAATACTCATCTTCAACATCTTATGCTTCCTCTTCGTCTACCATATCTGCCTGGGGAACAGATAAGGGAAGTGAAAATGATACATTGAAGCATGTGGAGACAAGCACAACAAAGCACGTGCCAATTCATCCGCTACTTCCTCAAAAGCAAAAGTATCTCATATCATCAGGGTCGAAAGCAAAGGTATCTCATATCATGCTTTCCCCCATCCTTTCCCTTGCCCTTGCTCTTGCCTGCAGAACAAGGAGAAAGAAAGCAATCAGTCGGAACCCGAAATCAAACCTCCGATCGGGAACTGATTGCCCGGAACCTTTGCTTGGTTACTTACCTAGCGTTGCTCTCGAGTGTTCATCTTCAACTGTTGACGGGTATTGAATTACCTCAGCAAATACTTCAAGACAGTTGATATGGTGCTGGCTCTTTACACTGAAGCTGCCAAGCATGGATGAGTGTCTGAAAAGTGATGCTCTGAAAGACCATTTAAAGGCAGAGGGTTGCGTACTACTTCGGTTAGGCGAAAGAAACAAGCAGAAAAGAATGCAGCACGATGAGCTGGAACAAATCATTATGGAAAGACACCCTTCTCGGCAGAACTGCATAATCCAGACGGAGGAATCTAAGTCAAAACCAAGCCCGCCATCGTTGCTATAATAAAAAAGCTCGAAAAGCTTCAACAACCTTTCGCTGGCATTATCGCCGAAGAGCAAAGTCTCGATAATCCTTAAAGATCAAGTCACCAACTGGAAGAAGAGCCCATCAACCTTGAAGATCATACCGTTGACCAAACTGCTCAGGGTTCAAATGAAAATGCTGCAAACTTCCTTGATCTTTCAAAGCATGTGTGTCCTGAAATTGCTCGTGGTCATGTTTAAGTTCGAGATCAAGCCTCAACGGCCCTTAAAGAAATCACAAGTCCGATTCAAGATCAAGTGTCCACCAAAGTCCTTTGGAGGAAACCAGAAAACCCCTTAAGCCTAGTTCAAGATTAAGTCTGTGGAAAGTCCTTTGGAGGAAACCAGAAAACCCTCCAGCCCAGTTCAAGATTAAGCTTGTGGAAAACCAACAATTGGAGGAAACAAGAAAATCTTCCAGCCAAATTCAAGATCAAGCCCCGACGGCCCTTGAAGAAATTATCAGCCAGTTCAAGATCAAGCCTCAACGGCCCTTGGATCGACATCTGCAGTAAAGGACTTCAAAACGCATCTTCTACACGTGACAAGCACATGTATACGACACGCCTTGAAGTGGGGGCATTTGTAGACATCAAAATTTCGGTGAAATAAATGTTGATCAATAATTAAAATTTCAACGTTCACGTGTCATATAAATTTTACACATAGCATGTGACTAAACGAAAAATCAAAATAAATCGAAAAAGTCATCAAACATGACACGTGTCAACACCTGGCAGAAATGATTTATTTCATCTGATTATTTAAATCCAAAAAATCAAGTTTTGGAATTCTATAAATAGGAGGCCAATGCATTCATTTTTGGGACACCAATTCATAACCAATTCACCTCACACCACAACCTTGAAGCTTTGAAACTCTAAAGCACCCAAGCAAATCCCGAAGGATCAAGAAAGCTCTCTTCGTTCTTCATCAAATCCTCATTCAAAATCAAGCCCCAACGACCCTTGAAGAACTTTCACTAATTCAAGATCAAGCCCCGACAGCCTTTGAAGAAAGTGTCCATCATTCATCATTCGTTCATCCCTAGATCAAGCCCCAACGACCCTTTGGATCAACGACGTCAACAAATCTGCACAACTGTTTATCGCAAGATCAAGCCCCGACAGCCCTTTGGACCAACAACATCAAATCCACCCATTACAAAGATAGAATCAGAGGCTAAATTTGTAGAAGAGATTGTAACCCCTAAATCATCAATACAAATATTATTTTTTACACATGTTCTTGTCTCGTTCATCGCAGGAATTTCCGTGTTTACAGTATGCTACTGAAAAGTTTGTCGTTGATCTGACTTTTCCAAAGGGGAAGAAAAAGACTGTTGAGTTTGAGCCTGTGAAATATGTTGTTCCGAAAGTGGCCACGACTGTTGCTGAGAAGATTGCTTAGCGAAAAGGTTCAGTGGTGCCCCTAGTGTCTGGGTTTGTATTGAAGCGCGCGTCTGAGCTAAGTCCGGTTCGGCTTTTTAGAGGCTTGCCGATATGAAGAGTAGGAAGGTGGATTCTACTGCTAAAGTGGCCCCTGGGCAGTTGTGAGAAGTTCACCGAGTCTGGTTCTGAGGAGTTTCCTGGGGTTTGTGCGATGTTGAAGGCTGGCCTGCTTGAAGACGTCGATGCATGCGCCAAATTCATTAATAATATTAGGAAGGTCATATGCTCTGATTCTTTTATGAAGCATTCTGCCTACTCGAAGAGGTCCTTATTGCTTGCTACAATGCAGAAGACTTTGATCTTAGGATTGAGAAGCTCGAATTTGAACTCGCCGTTTTGAAGGGGTTTAATGTCTATACCTCAACTTCTCTTCTGTGCAGCTGGAGACCATTCATCAGGAGGTAGTCGGTTTGAAAACTAAGCTTAGTGCGACTCAGACAATGTTGGAAGCTGCAGAGAAGGAAGTCAGTCGTGTTGCACTAGTGGTCCAAGACCTTAAACATGTTAATTCGGAGTTACGATTTGTTTGTTTTGCCAAGGACGATGATTTTGTCTTCATGGATGGTGAAGTGTCTCGTCTCAAGGTTGTTGCCAGTATGCTTGAGTCCAAGGAAGTGGATATGCAAAGTGCACTGTCTGCTAGCAAGAACTTGAAAAAGGAATTGGATAAGTTGCAGGATGCTCACACTGGCTTGTGAAGGAGGATGCACATCTGAATAATGAGAGGGTCGGTCATGAAGTGGCGCTTGCTTCTTGTCAGGCCAATTTCTACAAGCTTGGCTATGTAAACCATCTCCATGGTAGGCCGTCGGATTATGAGTTTTCCAAGAAGGACTTTGAGACTTACTTCATTTCTCAAGTTTATCTGCTTGATTTCTCGTTTGAGGCTACCTTTGGTGGAGCCGTTGAGGGTCATTTTGTCTAGGCAAGGGCATCTGAGGATAAGCTGATGGAAGCTTTGGCTGCTAAGAACGGTGTGGCTGCTGAAGGTGTGGCAGTCAAGGAACCAGTTGTTGCGCAGGCTGCCGATGAGTTGTATTTTTGCTTTGACTTAGGAATTTTCTTCTTTTCTTTTTTGTTCTGCTTATCTAAACTTTGTCAGCCTTCGAGCCAGTTTATCAATTTGCTAGAAATTTAAAACAACTTTCCTTGCTATTTCGCCATGTCTTTTGCAAAACTTTATTGTAGAACGGGCAGCTGGGTGAACTATTTTGATGAAGCAATCGATCCTACATCGTCACTTAGGTTTTAGTTTTGTTTTCGGGGCTTCGGGAGCCTTGCCTGCTTGAGGTGACTTGCAAACTTTACCGTTGGATGAGCGACTGGGTTGGCTACTTCGATGAAGCAGTCGATTCCACGTCGTCACTTTGGGCTTTAGTCTTGCCTTTGATGCTTAATGAGTTTTACCTGCATGAGGAAATATGCGAAATTTCTAACTTATAAAGTTAGCGGTCAGACTTCTGGCTTTCATAGAAAGCAGACAAGTCCTCATAGCAGCTATAATCGTGAACTTCGACTTTGACGGCTTCATGAGCCTTGGCCCTTCATAGGCAAATTGTGAAACTTTAAACTTATAGAGCTGTTGGCTGGACGCGTGGCTTTAGTAGAAAGTAGATGAGTTCGCGTAGCTACTATAGTTGTACATTTCGGCTTTAGTGGCTTCACGAGCCTGGGCCCTCAAGGGCAGATTGTGAAATTTTTAACTTATAAAGCCGTCTGCCGGACACGTGGCTTTTGTAGAAAACAGATGAGCCCGTATAACTACTATAATTGTACATTTGGGCTTTGGGTCTTGCAAAACTTAAACCATAAACCGTTGACCGGAAGTGCTACTTTTAAATAAGCAGATGGTTTCACGTAGCCATAGTAGGCGTAAGTCTCGACTTACAAATTGCCTAGGACTGCTAGCCGTTGGGTCGTCAGTCGGGTGTCTTACTTAAAGAAGTAGACGACCCACGTGACCACTTTAGGCGTTAGCCCTGTTAACTACATTGAAATATTAGAGAATCAAAGAGAAAATCAGAAGAAAGATGAACACAAGAAGGATGAACATAAAGAGTTTAGAGAAAGAAATATAAGACTTGTATTAACTAAAGAGAAAGATTACACAACTCTGTTTTTATAACATAAATCCTAACAACTCTAACCAAATACTAACAAATTACTGACGTGTACATTCATTTTAACTAATCATCTACCTAATAGTGTGGAACCCTTAATACTCCCCTTCAATCTCAACTGGGGAAATCCAATTTGAGATTGGAAGAACATCTGCAATCACCATTATGAAACCAGAAAACTGAACAGAGTTGAACCATCTGCAATCTTGCAATCTTTCTTCATCCACATCAGAGTCATTCCATGTCATAATATCATCATTTATATCACTTTGTTCCATATGAAAATCATTCCCATCTAAGTTCAGATAGTAAACCTCTCATCCGTTCTTCATTTACAGTGGAATTAATTTCCTTCAGAAATGGCAAAGAATGCGGATACCCCAATGCTTAAACTAAACCCACGTGAAGAAGAGAATAGAGTTGAAGAGGTCCCGTCCACATCCATATCTATACCATTATACCTGACCAGATCAGAAACAAAACTCAACAAAAAGCAAACCCCTCATAAGAACACCGTCCATCAGAGTGCAATGTTTTTGTCTTATCCTTACATCTCCCCAGGCTTTGGTTCTCAATTTCCAAAACTAAATGCTTCCCAACAATTATGATGCACATTAACAAGATATTCACTACATCAGATTGATGAAGACAAGGAAATTTGCACAATTAGCTTGAAAACATCTTAAACCACATAAATGTACAAATCCAACTACTGCAAAACAGAACCTATATCATCTTTTCAAACTTGCCAAAACCAAAACATGTTACTCATCCAATTGTCATCACACATTAATCTTCCAAAGACAGAATGTTCTCCAATATCGTATAGTAACATGTGGAAGTGATGTGTTCCACTCCAAATATGATTCCCTTTTTTCTCCAAATATATATATTCATTGCATCACTGCAACATACATACCAAGATCTTTGAAAAGAACTATGTTGCACATATCCAAAAGTCATGCCACCCAATATTTCACTGCCTTTCACATGAGTTTCAATCAAATAACAGGTTTCTTTGAAGGAGGCATAGCACACCCTCATGCCAGTTATAACAATTTCTTACAGGATTACCCTTCATGAGATTTACCGTCAACAATCTCATTCAACATTGGCTTCGGCCTTTAATATTTACAAAAACAGAAAATTAACAAACTATAGTTGGCATCGGCCTTAACTATAGTACCATAGGATCGCCCTTTATGGATTTTACCAAAATCAACTTGTCTTAACAATGGCATCGGCCTTCACAAATTTCAACAACATAAAATCAACATTTATGTAGGATTACCCTTCGTGGGATTTACTTACTCTAACACGGGATTACCCTTCGTGGGATTTACTGTCAACAACTTCTTCAAACTTTATGTTTTTCTAAGACACATATAACCAGACTTACTGTAGATACATGTTAACAACTGAGCTGGTTAGACTCGACATATAGGTTGAGACAAAGAACTCATATAGTGTTGCAGTATCTATCAATGTATGATAATCGATGCCTTCGCAACTTTGCAACAACCACTTTAACTGAAATTGGGGCCAAGTTATTCGCTATGGACAAGAAAATAACCAACATTGCAAGGCAATGCATTCCATTCTTTAACTGTAATTTTAGTTCGTTCCATGTCAAAGCTACTTTTCCATCTAAATCAATGCTCCTTAACTATTGGCATCATGCCTTAATCCCAATTTCAACTCCCTTCCAACATTAATCAAGAAAATGACCACTTGCCCAAGAAATTGAAGAACAAGAAGAACAATAGTATATACCATAACTCCTAATCACAAAAAATGGCTTCATGTCTTTATTGTACTCTTTCTCATTCCACAACTAGTTTGAAAATGGTGCATGCCCAACTTTAAATAGAACAACTTTGTGCCAAACTCTAATTAACATAAGTAAGATATATATCACCACTTTGCCAAGAAAAACCCATTTCAACGAAGTGAAAACCAAGAGAGAAAATAAGCAGCAAAACATCAAAGATGCAGAACCCAGAGAGAACAGAGAACTATCTTGAACCCAAGAATCCATACCCAATTCTCCAAACATATCTAGATTTGCAGAAAAAATCAAATCCAATAAAAAGACTAAGTAGAATTTCAGTAACAATCCAGCGTAACAATCTTGAACCTAAATATCAGACATAACTTGAAGAAGCCGAAAAAACTCACAAGAAGGATGACTTCGTGCTTTTAATATTCAACATATCAACTGAAATCACTTCATGCCCAAAACAAAAAACTAATTAATTTACATAATATTGAAAGAATCAGACCAAGAAATTTAGAAAAAAAAGTGACTGAAAAACTTGACCAATCTCGAAACTACCGAGCACCGGTCAACGCCATACCTTTTGAGGACCTATTGAGGAGTTCATGCTGAGGCACCCCTACTGAAGCACAAGAGTTTCCCTCCAACCAGGAGGCCAATCACAGCATGACATATGTCAACGTTGGAATAAAGCTCATAGAGTCCCACATCAAACGCGGACAGAAGCTAGAGACTCTCCTCAACTATAAAAAGACACCATTCTCCTACAATGAATCCCTAATGTCATTATTGTACTTAAACTAGTCATTAGAACTCACTAATGATGATTATGTTTAAACCTATGTATTTTGTAAACCCTTCACTATTAATGAGAACTTCTCTACTCCGTGATCGTAGCCAGACTTAGGGTGAACCACGTACATCTTGTGTTTGCTTCCTTATCTTTATCTATTTACATATTATCCTCACCAGGTGACCAGAGCAACCGAGTGAAGGTCACAAACTCGACACTTCATGTTGTTCCAAAGTCTTACTGATTTTGTGCATCAACAAACTCCATAAGACTTAGTGATAAGACAAGGTAGACATAGGATTTAGTGATAAGACAAGGTAGATATAGGCTCTTAATAGTTTGATTTGCATGGCAATGATGACAATTGGGCGCCAGCAATTATGACTAAATTTTTAGGCTCTTTGATGGCTCGTTTTTTAGGGTCCTTGACGGTTTTTTTACAAAAATAGAAAATAGAAAGGCCATAAAATTAGAAAGAAAAAAGTACATGATAAAACTAAAGGAAAAGAAAAGGCTGTGTTGGAAATTAAATGCTACTATACCAAGAACATTGAACGAAAATTAACAAATTAGATCTTCCTCTAAATTGTATAGAACAAAAAGGAATTGACACTCAATATTGTTCGAATCCATGTCTTGTTGAAACTATCAAACTATAAGGTAAAAACTAGTAAGTTTCGAACTCATGCCTTGTTGAAACTATCAAACTATACTCACCAACTGACTTGACGCTTAATATTGTTTAAACTTGCACACAACTGATATATATTAGAAAAAGTCAAGGATAGGCCTGGACCAACTCTGGCTTCCTTGTGGCTCCGCCACTGATCTCATATATAAGATTGATAAGCTATATGTTGGAAATGAAGTAGGGGGTGTGAGATTTAACAACACACTAGCCTATATGTTGGAAATGAAGTAGCAGGAGTAACAAAAAAAGAATTGGTGGGGATTCCTACAACTTTTATAAGTCACATGCATCAAATCCTCACCACATAAACCCTTTTAGTACAATCCCTCCTTTACCCAACGAGTTTTCATCCACATCATGCTACACTTGAATAAATAGGCTTCTCGCACTTATTTGCAATAACCATTAACCCCATAGAGAAAAGGGATTCCACTTCTCAAATAGCCAAAACAATTCACAACACAAACATGTCCAAGTTCAGACATGAAACTCAGGGTTTTAATGCTGAGTTCCACGGGTGGTACAACATAGAACCTCCTCTATTTTCAGGGTCACCCAAGCTATGTTGACTCGGAAACACCACTGGGAAATATAAATCAAGTATGTGGGAGACTCGATTATGAAATGAGTGTCGCCGAGTCTTGGAACCATAATCCATGAAGGCGGAAAAAAAGCTTGTGGACCTCAACGATAAATCTAATGAAGCGTTATACCGTGCAAGCAAATAGAAAAAATAAGGCTAACATTTCTCAAGAAAGGATCTCATTCTTAAAGTTTGAATTGCCGCAGAAGCGTCACGACCATATTGAGTTGTACGAGCATTTTGGGAGGGAAATGCCAAAATTGAAGAGGAACGAACAAGACGTTTGAGGATTTTCATTAGGTATCGAAGAGAAATGAACCGCATCAACCACAATAGGATTCTATAATAGTGAAGGAGGTTGAATCATGTTCAGTGAGGGTTATGCTTAATAACTATAGTAGAATAAATTTGAAGGTGTACTCTAGCCTGTGGTTGACTTGTAATGTTTAATTATATGTTAAGTAATGTAATATAGTTGTGCAATGTATTTGCTAACTATTATATGATAATAAACATGAGGACTATTTATCCTTGTTATCTTCAGCGCCTACCATGTCCTAAACTACCTTAATGCGAAGAGTATCAAATATGTAAATACGCAGTATATACACTATAAGTACATGATATGTACATTACATGCACATGCTATGCACAAAATTGGAGATCGGGCAGCCAGTTGCTTTTCGCATTTATAAGACACTTTAATGGCATGTTGTTGGTATAGTGGATACAATTAAAATATAATCCATAAAGATCACATATATAACGTTACATTGACATATAATGGATACAATTGGCTTGGAATCCACAATGATCACATATATAAAGTTACAGTGACAGTTTGCAAGTCTTCTTACGTAACCATTGCTTAATCGTGCACGTGGAAAACATGAAACTAGTTGTCGCTTATTTTATGGTCGCACATGACCCTTAACGTCCTCTAACCTTTTTTTTTAATTTTGTTTATCGCCAAGGTTGGGCAACAACTAGGTTGTGGTCATACTAGAGCACAACATACGTGCATCATAACTAATGAACATTCTCGCTTCTCATATTAAGTTATAGCCTTGCACACCATATGCACATAGCGGAAATTGTTTTTACAAATTTCTGCAGGTGAATCACTTGAAATAGAAATTAGAACACACTCAGTATTCTATCACATCAAAAATAAAGTTTTTTCCACAACCCATAGCCTCCAACATGAAACACATACCCTAATTGAACTTCTAAGTATTAATTCATCTTATAAATAGCCCATATATTCCATAAATCATTGATATAGGAACTTGGAATTAAACACCCTACCTTACTATGACTGCCGAAGCTTCTGTCACCTGAAAAAATGAAACTTTCCTCCCAAAACAGAAAAATATGGTACAAACATCCCATCTTTAAGGATGGAAGAATTTGTTGTGTTTGGTTATGGAATAATAACACACATAGCTCACAGATCTGAGCTCAAACCCAAAAACCCCGACCTTACTCTTCTCACATCTCTCTCGACATCCCTATATTTGAAACCAGAACTATGAGCTCAACCTAAAACACAGCTCACTCTTCTTACCTCTCTCTCCACTTCCTTCTCTTTGAAATCAAAGCTCACACATATGAGCTCAACCTAAAAGGCCACAACTCACATCTCTCTTTCTCGACATCCCCAACTTCGAAATAAAAAACAATGAGCTGTGAGTTTTTACAATTTATATGTGGGTATTTTTGTCGTTTCGCTTTTGTGCATATGGTGTATGGAATGTGCATGGCCGGTTTGTTATATATATATATATATATATATATATCAAAGAGACTAGAGAGACAGATAAAATTGAGACAAAAATTAATTTACTTTTTTTTTAAGTAAACTATTTGTAATATAAATTAGTAAAAAAATATTGTTTTCTAAATTTACCATTATTACTTTTTTTTTAAATGAGTGAGAGTGATATATAATAATTGAAACAAAAATAAATACAACCCTCAAAATAATACAATTTGAAAAATAAATATTTCATTAATTCAATGACAAGGCAGATTAGTATTCCTCTTCACTTGTACGTGAGAGGTCTTAGATTCGATTCTCGCCAAAGGCAGATTTGAAGCACCTTATTGTTAGTTTATTATGAGGCTTAACCTCTTTCGCACTCCTTTAATGTAGATAATATCGTTTGTTAAAAAAATAACAAAAAACAGTAAAATAACGACTATAATGACCACATATATGAGCAAACCTTCTATAACGATGAATGTTATTATTTATGTGACTTACTACTAATGCACATTTTAGCACCTCACCTTTTTTAAGCTCAATTTTTTTTTTCAAATTAATCCTAGATGTATTCTCGGATTAAAAATGTAAATAAAAATGAGAATGCAATTGAAAATTTCAAAATTATACATGATGTTATTCAAAAGCTTAATTTTACAATATTTGTGAATTTGTCCAAATCTTACAACTCTAATAGGATAATATCTAGTCTAAGAGATATGGTAGAATCCCACAAGGATATCTCATATATGATAGGATTTACATAATCACATTCATAATCTAATATGACTGCAACACTCCCCATTAAGTGTGTAAATACTCAAACAATGGCGTATCAGGTCTTCAACGATGAAGTAAGTGCAATTGATGAAGTCGTCAGCACAATGAGTGAATGCAAATCTTAAATCAATGGAAGAATGCATAAAAGGTAAAACTCATAAAACCTTGCTGTAGTAAAACCCAAGGTGGGATAAAAACCCATAGACTAAGGAGAAAAGTGAGAAGTTGTATTAAGTCAAAATTGTACGTCTTCTGGACGCAAGTATAATATGTCACAAGGGTATGACCAGCCTAGGATGGATGCCTCGTCAAAACCTAGTTATGTAGCAAAAGCCAAGTGGGAAAAATGCTCATAAGTGTAGGGAAAAAGAGTACATTAAGATCAAGTGAGTATACTTCTGGATACTCCTTCTGAGTTTGACAGAACTTCCAAATGAGAATAACAAGCATTGCATATGAGCAGTTAAGCATACCAATTCCTCGGACAAGCTTCTGGAAGGTTGATTTCTGCAATGTAGAGGTCGACAAAGTTGTTTGGGATTGGCTTGCATGACTTCAATCTTATGATGCTTTGCTGATGTGATGTAGATGCAATATGTCTTGGCGTTGACTTCGTTGACGTATCATGTCTTGGTTAGATGGATACATGCGATATAGTCTTCATGGATCGTCATCGGGTCTCAACGATGGATGAAAATGGCAAGTACTTCGAATATGCTCAACAAGAGATCTCAACCATGTCTCACTTGTGGCAAAGTGAAGTGAGGTGAGTCTTGGAACGGTTTGAAGAATTCGCAACTAAGGGCATATCGTGGACCTCCAAGATATTGTGATATCCCTAACGGTAAAGACATAACCATTCGAGGATATGCCTTGTGTGGGTTTGATAAGTAACCATCGTCAGCATAACAAACAAGGTAAGCATCATTCTGAGGATCAAGGGGGTTGGATCTGCTTGGGATGCATTGGGATTAGCCCAAATCCATAGTACCTTCAGGGTAGCTGGAAACGTCTTTAATACCAATTCAATGGCTGCGTGACACGCCCCGATCCTGATATTCCCTGAATACTAGGATAGGTACGTGCTGGCTGACATCCGAAGGTGACGAAAGTCATTTATTGAGTGCAAATGCTAAAAACAAGGGATAGAGAAGACTTAGAAATATATAAAAATAATGAATATGCATTTAAGGAACGTGTTCAGAGCATACAACTAACCAGAATATTAAAAGAAATAATATAAAATTGAATGAACAAAGGAGTAGGTCCTACACCAAGAGGACTCGAAGATGCCGCTACGGAAGTGCCTTGACGCCGGGATTGTATGCCTCGATTCTAAGTCCTGAATGGGGGCGCAAAACAAAGGTGAGTGGACCAAGTTTATATATACAATAATAATAAAACAGTTATCACGATTCTAACCCCCACAATTTATATAAAGAAAACTACTAGCATAATAAGTGATATGTTTACTAAAAACTTTAGCATGCCAAAAAATCTCAAAAGACATATCGCGGAATAACATTGCGGAAATCAAAATATTAAACATCTCACAGATCGTCTCGTAAGCGATGTATGCTGCCAGTAAGATCACTGAATAAATATAACTCCCGGCCCTATGCCAGCACCGTGGTCTCTGCGCTTGTAGCCAGAGATTTCCAACTCCTGACCCAATACCTGTTCCGTGTCCCTCAGCCCATAACTAGGGATTATTTCTCCCTGCCTAACTGCCAACACCAGATCCTCGCCCCAGTCGGCATAGTGTCCACTAGGTACGCACAAATAGTTACGCCTCTCAAATATAACCACTTCATAGTATAAAGTCATCCATCGTCTATACTATAAATAGGGGTTTTGAAATCATGTTCTAGCATCCTATCATCATCCATCAGATAGTCTACCAGTTCATGGTTTTTATAGAAAATACGATATATTAAAATATAGCTCAATATAGGCTAATAATTAATTCCTCACAAAAAACGAGATGATAAACAACATATTCCATAAACATGCTTAACATAAAATCAGTTCATAAACTCGTAAGGCATGCTATTCATTTATGCAATTAAACTATGAAATCATGTAATTTTAGAAGGGCTCTATTCACAAATACTCCGTAGCAGCAGAGTTGTGCGGAAAAAAGATTTAAGGAAATCCCCACTAGCAACGTCACCTAAGCACAAAAATGTACAATTTATCAAACTATGCCCAAACGATAGAATTCCAGGAAATGGACGCCAAAAACGGATTCAAAACATCGAAGTTGGCCTATGAGAGATTTTGGGTTTTGGGTCCTAAGGTTTTTGGTTAAAAAGGGTTAGGGTGAAAATGGGTGGTTTGGGCTTAAGCCCAAACCCACACACACACACATGCACCACACACACTCACACACGCTTACACACACACACACTCACATGGACACACACACATCACACGCACACACCCACACACTCGGCCTGCAGGCCTAATAATAAAAAAGGATGGGTTTAAGATCCTAGTTAAAATGAGGTGGCCCAAGGCCCTAGTGTAACTTAGGTTTCTAAAAAGAAAGTAACTAAAATTAAAGAAAATGTGCGGGCCAAGGTATTGGACTGGTCTAAAACGGGTTAAAGCCCGTTGGTGTTCTGAACGACCTGAAGGCCTGCTTGGTGATCAGGGAAGAACACCAGAAAGTTAGATCGGGATTCGTCCCGATTCCAATTTGGACCTAAAACTAAGTAAAAATAGGAAGTTAAAACATAAAAATGATGCTGAGAGAGAAGGGAAGCAAGATTTTACCATAAATAGACTCAATTGGGGTTGAGATTGGCCGAGTTTGGTCCCGGAGCTCGCCAGATTTTCATGTCGGGTTCTGGAAGAACAAAATTATATGCATGCCAAGTTTAAAATACAAAATCACACTCCAACTTTATCTCAGGTTAACCATAACCAACACCAAACAAAGGAGACAATCTAAATATACCTGAGATAGCATATTTCGAGAGAGCTCAAGCTCTCGGGCCCACTGGTCACTACACTCGCAGTGCACCGATGGTGCATGTAAGACCATCATCAGGTTCCCTGAGTCTCAATGATCTCGAAAATGTTGGTTTGGAGTTTGATTTGCAAGAAATTTGGGTGGAAGTGAGGGTTCTCTCTCTCTCTGTGTTATAGACAGAGTGAGTTCGAGAGTTTCAGGAAATGGGAAGGAAGGTCATGAGGTGGGAGAAGAGGGAAGAAAAGGATGGAGAGTTAGGGTACTGCTGATGTGAATTTAAACTAACCTAATAAATAGATTAATTCAAACCAAATTTACTCGCAAGTGCACGAATTAGTTGTAGTGGAAATATGTAAATACGAGATCGAATCCACCGGAGTTGATTCAACAATTTAATCCTATAACTATTACTTAACAAATTGAATTAAAGATTGGGTTGTATTGAAGATTAATTAAAATTAACAATGATTAAACAGAAATATGATTGAGAACATATGTAAGAAAACACTAAGGCTTTGATTCCACCACTAATTGTCATACCCTAATATCCAATTGTCAACTCATGAATTATCAAATTAATGAAAACAACTTCCGTGCATATGTTTGTGGTCAGGTACACATGCCAATAATTTCCCAAATAGTTGTGAATTTTACCGTGGTCAGGCTTAAACTCAACTATTCCTACAGTCTCTATATCCATGGTCCGATATACACAAACATGTAGAAATCCAATTAAGCAAAGTGAGAAACAAATTAACCACTTATCAACTTGGTCGCATCAAACAAATAGCTAATTTTCTAGGAAGCCACACAAACCAATATTCGTCTACGGTCGGATCAAAATATAAGTTCAAGATTCTCATTCACAAAGCATCGATAGAATCCAATTCATGGTCATAAATAAATTCATATGCAAATAATTTCAATATCAAAATCCTAGGCTATGGTCAAGCACAAAGAACCCAATATCAAAATTGCAATTCCACTAGTGAATGAAAACTAATCATCAATCTGAAATTCAAAAATTGAACAATCAAATAACTAGAGTAATCATAATTAGGGCTTCCTCTTAGCCTTAGCTAAGAGTTTAGAACCCCATGAATGAAGGATTCATCGTAGTCCTATGGAAAATATGCATAAAATAAAACTTGAAAAAAAAAACCGAATTGTTACTGCTCTCTCTGTTTCACGCCAGAAGCCAAGGAGTCTCAGTCCCCTATTCCGCTGCTTATCCTCCTTTTTATCCCTGCCTCCCTAATCCAAGTTTCCTAAAAATTAGGAATTCAAATCAAATTGAGATTATTTTCTCCAAAATATCTCCCCCGCCTATTGGTCTTTAACCTAAGAATAAAACAACATTTAATTAAATGGATGAAGCCAATGTAATTAGGAAGACTAAAACATATAAGATGTATTATGACCATGTTAAATTCCACTTTTATCAATAAACCTCATAATATGTGTAAATTACAAAACTAAAGTAATTTACTCCAAATAATCAGAATCAAGCACTAATAAATATAAATATAAGGGTAACAATTGTAATAAATGCGTGTCTATCAGCTGCCAAGTGGTAGCTAGGGAGTGGAGGAGAAAGCAAAAATAAAAATATTTGATTTCAATAAAACTTTGGGAATTTATAAAATTACATATAAATTTGGGGGTGGGGTTTAACAATGCGTGTAGGTGCGATACTGCATCTTTACTAATAAATCAGCATCAAATGAGATGTCCTATCTAATATAATAAGCTAAGTACAACAAAGTGCAAAGTTGAACTCAATTATGGAACTTCGGATTCCATAACCTCTTCAAGTGTCTCATTTGCATATAACGTATGAAATATCATAGGTATACTCAAAAGGTAACACCTTCGGGGTGTAGTTCGATTGGTAGACCAAAGTATTGTTAGAACAATACTTGAACTTCAAGTCAAGGCATAAACGAGTTTTCCCAAGATCCTTCATCTCAAATTTCGTCTTCAAGTTTGAGGCAGTTTTCTCAAGCTCTTCCAGAGTCTTAGTAGATTCATGTCATTTGACATAAACTGTAACTCTAACAATTCAGAATAAGACTTTATAGTTTAACACGTAAGGGCATAATTTATATCCCTAATTGATCAAATAATCACTTAGACATGTATACCACATCCGCCGGATTGCTTCAATCCGTTAGTGAACACCTCAACCGAGTTGAGAGGGTGTTCCATGGTTTGGAATTATTTGAACCAGTCCATGTAATTCTTCGGGAACTTACATGTAGATCTCCGTATCAATATCCCATATGGAGAAACACTAACCATATTTCATAATGTTGCAATCAATCACAGAGCATTTAAGAGAAACCTTGCGCCATAAGGCGTGCATCATATCGTACTATTTTATTCATCTCATTACGTTTCCTTTCCCACTTGTAACACAACAGGATTACCTTGGGCAGTGTAGGAACAACGAGTCCAAACACACTTTGGTAAGGAATTTAACTTGGATTGTAATTTTGGTTGTCCAATCAATTATACGTTGTCACTAATCAATGGAACACGGTTCGATATTGTCGTTTTTTATTTATGTCAGTAGCTACCGTATAAGTGAAAATATCATCGATGATAATCTCATTCCAATTTCATTATCTCATCCAAACTAGTATATTGGACCAAGAACTTCAAGTATAAGGAGTAATCCAGATTAATCTCATGAGATGGAAATGATTTGAGATAGCGATCGAGTATGGATTCATTTGGTGACGTGACCTTCGTCTTCTAGGGAAGTGAATTCTATGAAATGAGTGATCTATCGTGCTTCAAGCCGAGACAGATTGATTGGCTATCCGTCAGTGTACCAGACCCTCCAACAGAGGTGGTCAAACCGTCATTTAGGGGCGGCACATCCTTCGAGGATGTTAACTCGACGTCCGTTAGTACGTTTATCCTTGCAGGCATGTTTGCAGCTGGTATATGATCTCGTCACTTTAGCTAGATCAGAGGAATACGTCTAAAGCAACATTTTGAAAGCTAGAATACATCGCACTTGCTTATCACATTTGTGCGATACGGGATCGAGATGAGACATAGTGGGCAACGTGCACACAAATTTACGTCGTTCTACAGGATTTTTGATGTTCTTATCTCCCCCTAATGGTGGGAAGACTGTCTTATTGAAGTGACAATCCGCAAATGAGTAATAAAGAGATCGATTGCAAGGGCTCTAAGGGAGCTAATGTGAAAGAGAATTGTAATCGACAAAGATTCACATCCTTATCTGAGGACCCATATTGGTACGTTGCGGCGATGCAACTTGGCACATGGAATGCACACCCAGATGCATAAGTATGAAATGTCAAGTTCGTACCCAGTAACCAACTGTAACGCCGAATAGGTTGGGTGGCAATAGACCTCAAGGCAGACTAACATAGCTGCGTACAAGATTGTATAGCCCTAGGTAGAAACCGAAAGCTTGGTGCATTCACCAAGGTTTGCGTGATCATTTATATTGCATTTTATAATCACTCTGCGAGGCTGTTTTGGAGTGAACATGGGAATTTGATGTTTAATTATAAACCCAAAAGATGTGCAAACTTATCGAAAACCTTCGATATAAACTCTTTGACATTATCCAATCTTCTAGACTTTATAGGATTATTGGGATGGTGAACCCTTATAATCGACCAAGAGGTTTAACAGCAATGGGTATGTACAAACATGTGACCAATTTGTCGATTCGTCAACCAAAACCATAAATATTTATATGGTCCGCATGTTGGTTGGATTAGTCCACATTTATTCCCTTGAATCCACTGTGAAAAAAAGGTTGTTTCATATCTTTGCTAGGGATAATATAGAAATTAAATTTCCCAAATGAGTAGTCTTGGCAAAGTGTGCTTGTAAGCACATGATCCTTACTTCGGGGTAAAAATATGCGACATGGCATCATTGTTCGACCAAAGTGTCCCAAACGGTCATGCCAAAGCAAGTAAACTGCTCAATCACTAGGCTCTAGGCTGGCCACATGTGGCGTGTTCCCAGTTGGGAGGTAGCTCATTGGCCCCAAAGCAAAGCTTCAGGCTCATTTTTGGAGGTGGTGCAAAGATATTCACTCTATTTTTCATCAGTGGTTTCATTCATAATTATTGTCATCTCGAATATCCTTAAGACTCAATGACCTTCTTCTGGAACGGGGAGAATATAAGGTTTCTGAAATAGTAATTTAGTACCATTCATACAACGTAGACTATGCCAATGCTCTTAATCAGGTTAGATAAACCTGAAGTCGCTGTTAGAGATGTAATTTAGGTATAAAGTTAGTGTGCATAATATCGCATTCATCCAGACAACTAGCTTTCCTACATTCGTACCTAATCACGTGTTTAATTGAATTTGGTCACATTTATTAAGAAACATGATTCAATTAACTCATATTCGAGGACAATATCAATAAGATTATCCATAACAAAAAAACAAACACCAAACTTGAATCCAAGAACATGGAAAAATGTTCACAAAATAAATGGCTTACTAAGAGGATTTGGCCAACAAGGCCATTCATGTCAAAAGTCTGCTCTTCCAACCGTGTTCAGTGGAGCAAAATTAGTCTTACATATTGACTCCTAGAATGGTACTCCTTAACAACATTGGTAGGGGCACAAACAGGTGCATAATCAATAATCTATTCCATTGAGACAGAAGTAGATTCTACAAGGTTGAGGTTTGGGAATATTATCCCTTATTTGAAGTTTTAGGCCATAGGTGCCAAGGATCATGCTCAGGCATGATGCCACACCTTGCTTGGCCCTGATTCTACTATACATTGTAAAAAACAAACTCGAATTTGGATTGTGAGAGAGACAAACCCAAACTTAGGTTCGGTAAGATCCGGCCGAAGCTGGAGAGGTTTGTTTAGTAGGCCTATGCCAAAACAGAGGAATATCGTTTAGTGTACTTCTGCCAAAGCAGAGCATGCCCTTCGATGCATCCCTATCAAAGCAGGGCACCACCATTCAGTAGACTCCAGCCGAAGCTGAGTTTATACCGTTCTCTCATATCTGTGGTAGTAATTAGATCCTAGAATTTGGTAAACTTTCGCTCTCTACACTGCTGCTCCAGGAGCGAGTTATAAGCATGGAAGGACAAGAAAAGTATTCTCTAGTCAAATTCGATTGGATTTATTAAACTTCAAAGTTGTACTTATTCATAGACGTAATCATGGTGTACTTCAGGCAATATCGTTCATGATTAAACGAGTCGTAGAAGCAAGCCAAAGAGCCATGGAATCCTTATTCATAAGGTATTTCCAGTGGTAATGCTTGGGGCCTAAGTCTTCGAGTGAAGATCATGGCGAAGACTTATTCAGCTCTTCCATGTCATTGTTTGCTTCAATGGTTACTTAGCTTCTTGATAGGCAAGTGGAGATTCGGGTCTTGTACCCACATAAAGTAGTTTCGGTCAAGAAACGTCCAAATTAGTGAAATCAAACTTGTTACGGTACGACAATCCACTGAACGGAGGGAACAAGATTGTGATTGGTGTTATAGAAAATAAAATATCTATAAGCATCAAAGTTAGAACATTCGGGTTTTAAGACATGGTTTACATGAAAAAATAGGTTTTTCATGGGTGTATTATTTTATGAAAACTTCGGGTTTCAAAGGCACTAAATTCAAAAATATAGGTTTGAGTTTAGTTATGAACTTCTGGTTCATAAAAATGAGGTACCTATAAGAACACAGAATACAGCATACAACTAGGTGTAGTGGATTTGGGTTGCTTTAGGAACTCAAGTGTGAGTGCTTCGGAACTACGAAAGGGAGTCAACAGTTCAAAGAAAAGAAATAAAATATTGAATCGTTAATGTTCAAAAGTGGGCTTCAAGCCAATAATTTTAGATGTCTTGTCAAATTAGTGGACTGCTAGTCACTTTAATTAATTCAATAGATCATACCATACAAGGTCAATCGTAGAAGCAAAATAAAAAATTGTCTAGGCCCATATGTGATTTAATGTGGGCAAGCCACATAAAAAATAAGCCTAAGAAACTGTGTTGAGGACCTTGACAAAACAAAGCCCATATTAGGCTTGGGCAGGTCACACGGGCAGCCCAAGTGTACTATGCAAGCTGCAGGCTGTAATGAGATGAGTTGATGGAACAAAAAGGCATCCCAACAACAACTAGGTGCAAGCCTTAAAAAAAGGCCCAAATTGGGCTCGGGATGGTTGCATTGGGCACTCCAATAACCTGCAAAGCAATCTGCATGCTTGCTGCGATGTCACGGGCCGAGAGGAACAACCCAGCAGCAAATGAGAAAATAAAACCAAGGCCGGATTGATGCGGGCTACTGCATGGAGAGGAGCAGCGATTGTGACGAGTCACATGGATCTAAGGATGCAGCTACAGGCTGTAGAGATAAAAGGAAGGCATGCCGAGTATGGGCTGAAGGCAGAAGCCCAGCAAAGTTGGCTTCTTATGATGCTGGCACGAATTGATGCTGCAGGCCCAATCGTGAAGAACCTAGATGTTTGGCTTGGTTTGTCATACGTGCAGCAAGCCTATATATTTTTTCTTTTTTTTTCTTCTTATTTCTAGGGTTTGCAAAAACCCAAACTTGCTTTTATTTTCTTTCAATTCTTTGACTCACAAATTTCACATAGCGTTTTATAATTACGTAATGCATGAACGTGTGTGTGTGTATATATATATATATTGATAATTATATGAAAACATATGCAATATATATAAAGGAAGGAAAATATAAATATAGGTGGTTCATGCATCGTGAGAATGTTTTCATGCTTCGTGGTCGTTTCAAATATCTTAATTTATTTTAAAAGAACCTGATTGGCAGAAAATAAAAGAGCCTTTGAATTTGTAGAAAATCCTTCCCTGAAAGCCAAAATTGCATCTCTAATGCATTGTATTACGTTCAACAAAGAAAAATTAAATTGAATTAATAGCATGTAAATCAATTAAATAAAATAATAAATTAATCATAAAAAGAATGATTAAAACGTACCCTAATTGAAGAATAAAAGCTCTTTAACGCAGCGTCAAGAGCGTGCTGATAACGTGTTATAGGCCTAATTTACTAAATCATATAAATGACAGATAGAGGGGGTGTGGCATAGTCGAGGGAAATAGTGAGATGCATAATTGTAAGGTGTGTATTATCTTACCCCATTGTGTCTTTATTTATAATGGTAGGAAAGATCAAATCCTTACCCTAATAGGATTACAACTCTAATAAGATAATATCTAGTCTAAGAGATATGACAGAATTCCACAAGGATATCCAGATATGATAAAATTTAAACAATTACATTCCTAATCTAATAGGATTGCATATTTTTCGTTTTAGAAAAGAAAACTTAGTTTTCAACAAAAAAACATATTTATATATTCTACCTTTCGACAAAACAAAAATGTTTTTTTTTTTTTTTGAGAAAATATTTATATTTTCTTTAAACGGAGGTAAGAAAATAAGGTGAATTTCGTGGCGGCCCTGTCTGCGAGCGAAGGATACGGAAGTTTAACTTGGCGGCCCGGTTCGTTACCCGACTTTATTCTCGGGTTCGAGTCGAGTAATTTTAAACCGCTTTCGACAAATCCTTAATTTTTTTGATTCCGGGTTAGTCCGACCCAATCAGAGCTTCTTCTTCTTCTCTCTCTCTCCTGTGAGGAATGGGTTACAGCGACGATGCAGAAGAGCTTTTGAAGCGGAGACCGAGGAACATGGCGTATCTCGGAAACCCATCTCGCAGGGTCAGTTTTTCCGTTTTCAACTCTCCATTTAACTTTACTGCAATTTGTTACTTTTGCTGAGAAATTGATTGGATTTTTCGATTTCTTACTTCATATTTTATATGAATTCCTTCACCATTTCTGTTAAATAATGCAGCAATTTGAATCGCAGAGGACGTTCCTATACCCTAATGGGAGAAATGGTAATAGTTATTATCTCTTTTAATTTTTTTTGCAGTGTGTTATTTTTAAATTTCAATTTTTTTTTAGTTAATTGTGTTAGATCAACACCGGCACTGGAAAATCAATCTCACCGGTAGCTAGGTAGTATGGAAATGGCGAGAGGACAAAGAGAAAGGGAGCAAAGGAATATTCTATTAATTTCCAAATCTGCCTGTTACAATCAACTCGGGAGCATGTATATCCCACATGCTGCATAATCCCCAATACAAGAATGCCACCTGGACACTGCTATTAGTTATTTCTAAAACCTCTAATAACTCTTGGCTCGTTACAATTGAACCCCCCATGCTTAACTCCTTACAATTACCCTTAACTACCTTACAATTTAACCCTTACTGTTATTAGCTAAAACCTCTTTGTGATTAAGGCAATCACAACCAGTTCATAACAAATTGAAGTGTTTTTTTTTGTGATTGGCACAGTAAAATTGTTGTTTCTTATTAGTGCTTTGGTGTTTTGTATGTTTTTGTCACAAAGTTTATACTTTTGTGGTGTTTTGTAACAGAGTTATATGCAAGACGAAGATATTTCGTTAGACGCCATACGAGCTTGATGTAAGCAACATTTTTCGTATTCATATTTATTCGTCCTTGTTCTTTTATACAAATGTTCACAAGAATTGTTGCTTGTTGTGAAACCATCGAAGCTTTTCTTGTGCTTGACAGGGACAAATGTTCTCAAAAGGCATAGCGAGTTAGCAGAGCGTCTTTCTAGGTAAAGTATTCGTGGAGCAATTGTTAAGTCTTTATTCACCATGTTTTTGGTTATTTTGAGATCATAGTATAATTTTATGGAACTGTTCTCGCTTTCAAATATTATGGAGTGCTTGTATTTTGAGAAATAATTTTGAGTGACTTCAAATACAAGGCCTTTTTGGCGACGCTCCTTTAGGCTCAATGATACATGGTTTTTGTAAACTTTGTTTCCTTTGTTTTCCTTTTCTCTCTCATACCTGCTTTCCTAGAGCTTCACTTACTAAATCGTATTTGGAGAGTATGTGTGCAGCGAAATAGGAAAAAGGAATATCATCAAAGAGTGGAAGAAGGAAGTAACAAATCTACTTAGAATTCTTATTGTATGTCTATGTTTATAAATGCAGGCATTTTAGATGCTTTGGCCTCACCCAAATGGAGTTCAGTTGTTCCTTGATTATCTAAAAAATGTGCGTAGCATTGTTTCTTCATATCTTTCCATTTTGAGTGTATTTGATTGTGATTCATATGTCAGTGAATTTCCGAATAACCTTCCGAAAAAGACTAACAAGTTTTCTGAATAACCTGATGGTGTCCAATGCCTTTTGTGAATTTGGGACAATGAGATACTTGTGGATTCTGGAATTGGTAATTCAATTTTGTGTTCTTGAAATATCCAGAAGAATTTGTCTAGTATAATAAAATGGTAGGTATGAATATGATGAATGATACGTGATTTTAAGCACCCATTTGGGCCATTTCAAACTTGAATAAAAAATTTCAGCCTTCTGGATATTATAAAAAACCCGCATTATGGTTGTAGGGCTTCTTGTGATTAAATGTTAAAGATGTCTTAACTGACTTTGTAGTAAAGGGGTTGTCTAATCTTTTTACAAATAGGTTTAGTACTATTTATCTTGTATGTGTGAGGATATATGTGCATACATATATATGCAGACACATGCATACGTACATACATGCTTACACATTAAATACACCAGTGAAAATAAAATACTCGGCAAGTGCACTTTTCTTTGTTTATTTATTTATGAAAATGTGGATATGCGCCTTAATAAAATATCTAAGCATTTGAAGACGATTTTATGTATGTGCCCGAGTGCCTCCAAAGAAAAAGGAGCCCTTGTTCAGCATTATTCCAGTTAGACTACTGTAATTGTACATTGCTGAGCACCTTTTATTTTCATGTATTTGGCGTGTATATCTTGGTCATGCATGTTCTGCTAATTGTGCTGTTGTGCTTCACACCTTGTATTTCAGTATGTGTTTGGTTTGTGTATCTTGGTCATGCCTGTAAATATGTTGATACATAACAGAAATAGTATCATAATTGTTGATGGACTTGTATATTACTACTACTAATGCCTTTATGATTCTATTGTTTTAACAGGGATGCCAACAAGATAATTTATGAGCGTCTACAGAAGGAATTTGAAGATGCACGGGCTTCACAAACTCAAGGTATCTTTGAAAAAGTGTTGCGTTTAATGCTTCATTTCAATTGTAATTGTAATCAGTAGAATCTAGCTTTGCATCATGTCAAGTTACTTTATCTTTTCCTCACGGGTTTCTAAGGCACATCTGTGGTGTACTGGTGTGATACCTCAAGTCCCTCATCATTTGTGCACTGTGGATCTTTGGTATATACATGTCTAAGGAACCCAACCACTGTCGGGTTGTGGTATTTTATGTTAACCAAAAGCCTGTCATGGCTAACTGTGTGAGTGTGATTGAACCTTCTCTTGATGAGGATACCAGTGACTAAAGGGGAAGACTGTCATGTCCCCAGTCCCACAAGGGACAAATTAGTTTGCTGTCTTGATGGCTCACCTGTGTTGGAACTACTGTATTGCTCAAAGTTATGGTTCTAATGGATAACGTAAGCTTAATTTATAATTAACTGATGTGATATTAAGCTAGAATTAAACAATATAACTCATCGAATATTCTGAATGTTTTTTTTCCAAGTTTTCCTATTCATTAAGGAGTTGTGTTAGGGACGAAGCCAGGATTTAATTTCGGGTAGGGCTACAACTCAAAAGAATTAATTTTTTATTTCCAGCAGCATTTAAACCAAAAAATTAAATCTATAGAGCAACTCCTCACAATAAATTACACTTGACAACAATTCAGTTTTAATCAATGTTTTAAAATGCAGGTGAAAAGCAATGCTTTTAATGTTTTCGAAGGTGAGGCGCAAGTCTTGACCCGTTGAAGCGTAACCCTTTTGAGTATTGAGTAAAAATAAATATATACAGAAGAATGAAAATGAACTACTTATTGTCAACCAAGCATATTAATCAACCCCCAAACTCTTCTTCCTTTACACTTTCTTGTTTTTTTATATTATGATAACGGAGAAAAGATGAGAGAGCTTGTGTCTATTGGGTTGTTTTGGGACTTGGTCTTCTATTTTGCATTTATATGATGAATGGTTGGCTGGATTTCTTAAAATTAAAACGATGTTACGCTGGTGTAGACTTCTCATACATTGGTTGAAAGCACAATTAATTAGCAGTGTTTTAAAGAACTCGCCTCGGGGCGCGCCTAGGGCGCCCTTGAGGCTGGGCGCCATGACAAACGCCTCAGTTTTGCTGGAGTGGGCGAAAGGCTTCGCCGGAGCCGCCTAGGCACCGCCTCAGCCGCCTAGGCGCCGCCTCAGCCATCTCAGCCGCCTAGGCGCCGCCTCAGCCATCTCAGCCGCCTAGGCGGCGCCCAGTGGGTTTTTTTTTTTTTTTTTTTACTCCCAAACCCAAATTTTGGGCAGGATTTTATATAATTGATGTGTGTGCTGTCTACGTGCATTGTTATATGTGTGCTCATTATGCTTTTCATCCTCTATTTTATACATACATAATATAATATATGTATATATATGTGTGTATATATATATTTATAATATATGTGTGTGCTCAGGTGATTATTGATTAATAATCTTTCTCTTTTTAATATAATATATGTGTATGCTCAATGTATATATTAAAAAATTTAGGTCCCGTGAGGCTTCGCCTCACGCCTAGGCTGGGCTTCCCCTCGGACACCTCGCCCACGCCTCACGCTTTTAATACATTGTTAATTAGTAAGGTGGGCTATTGCATGATTTTCGGCTTGGCTTCCTACAACTAACTTGTGCTACAGCCCAAGGGGGCCTTCACATGGGTCCATCCCTGAGTTGTGTATTGTTTGGGTTAACTTATGAGAAGACTTTGGTTTATCTTCTGGTTTGATTAAGAATTGAAATATATCTTTTGTAGAGAATTATTTGGAAGGTGAACGATGGACTACTGGCTACAATAAGAGAGCGGGTATGGTTCCTTTCAATACTAAAGTGATTGAGATTTACTGTGGGTTTAAACTTTTGATGTTAGAATTTGCCTTTATTTCAATCACTCAAATTACCCCAAGAATTACGTATAAAATCGGAAATAAGGTAATTTGAGAAGTTTGTTTCAATCAGTAACAGGAGGATCCTCCCTATGCCAGCAGAGTAGTTTTTCTGGTCAAAGAATAACTCTGCATTGTTGTCCACTCATTCCTGATAATTTAATAATTTCTTGTAGATACAACACCAACAACAACAACAAAGCCTTTTCTCACTAAGTAGGGTCGGCTATATGAATCCTAGAAAGCCATTGCGCTCGGTTCTGTGTTATGTCCTCCGTTAGATCCAAGTACTCTTAAGTCTTTTCTTAGGGTCTCTTCCAAAGTTTTCCTAGGTCTTCCTTTACCTCTTCGGCCCTGAACCTCTGTCCCGTAGTCACATCTTTGAACCGGAGCGTCAATAGGCTTTCTTTGCACATGATTAATAATTTCTTGTAGATGCAGTTTCTAATTAAGAGTGAACATAAATACAAACATTGATGCCAGGATTCAAGATTATTTGGTTATAGATGTAGCATATACATATGGTAATCTTGATTTCATAAACTTATTGAGTATTGTTTTGGTGAGAAGTTTCCTGAATATTGGTTTAATCTGTGGGCAGGTGACTTCTTGTTTGGAAGGCGCAAGAATTGGCAAACTCTATGAGATATCTTATGCTGGTATGCTGTGAAGTAATTGATTTTCAATTAGTTAGTATCTTATGTGTCTTGTATGGTATCATGTCATTTGACTCATTTTTCTATCTAAAAAAAGGTCATGTTCTATCTGCCGTCACTGTCTGCCGTGTGAAATATTCCATAAGCAAACTGAAGGTTAATAGTTGATAATTGTTCAAGATTGGTGTAGCAGTTGGATCAGCTTCCAATATGCAACACATTGAACAATATAGGTTACAGAAAAATACATTTTTGGGGAATAAATATGTGCTATAAGGCTGTAACGCAGTCAATCACTTTGGCCTTTAGTGGTGGGGATGCTGACTTATCTGTATCTGCAATGACGCAGGAGAAACTTGTGACTTATACCATTGTGTGCTTGAGAGTAAGTCATTTCTTGAGAAGATGACAGTTCTTGAACACACCATTGCGTACTTTTTGCCGATACGAGAAGTGGAAAATGGTCTTCTTTCCTCCAATGCTATGGTATGATTGGGTTCGTGCATTGGCCTTGCTGACTCAATATTGTAGTACCTGTTCTGATTATTTGTCCTTGATGTGCTTTCAGAAACTTATAGATTACATTGGAGAGATTTTACAGGCTTATGTAGACAGAAGGGAACAAGTATGCTGCTGGCTTATGTAAACAAAAATGAATTTGTATTTACTAAAATATGGTTGGGTTAAATGCCTTTTTGCCAAATGTTGAAGAGCTAACTATATGCTGGATGAGATGTGCAAATTAGAGACGCGGGATTGGGGATGGGTGGGTACTGTAGCTTTGTTCCATTATAGCTATTTGTTTAATTGGTTACAACTTCACTGATTGTCGTGTAGGTTAGGCTTGCCAAGGAGTTATATGGGAATCAGATCAAAGAAATTCATTTTACCCTTCCCTACAACTTAATTGTCTTTTCCAAACTTGATTTTGATTGGTTGGTGCTTTTGTTCCCCTGCATAGACTCTGTTTTTGGATATTTATGTATCAGTGGAATAATATTTTGATGTGCCAAACATCTTCGTAACTATATGTCAGCGTATTCATATTCCTTGCCGGTCCCTTTTAGAGTTCTTTTATGGGTTTGTGTGATTGAGTGTTATATTGGTAGCAGGCATGATTATATATCCTCAAAATTAAATGTGTTTCCATCATCCTGAAGAACGTTATTTTCCTTTTGCAGTAAGGTTGTTGTGAAGCTTAAATATGCAGAGCTTGTTTCCGTGCTTCCAAATCATGTCAGTGTGGTAGCATGGCCAGTGTGTCAACCCAGAAAAAGCAGTCCAAATATATCATCCATGAACAAAAAGGAAAAGGGAACATTGGAAGGTCCAACTACCCTCTTCTATGCAGAGGATGCCTTGCGAACTATGAGCTTACCGAAAGGTATTCTTTCTGGTTGGTGACCTTTTTACTTTCTTACTGCTGCCAGTATAAGTGATATTTAAAACCTTGATGAACTTCCCTCAACACTATGACCAGATGATACTCGGCAAATTCTGATTAATTTTTTGGCCTAGGATTACGTTTGAGATATAACAAAACCAAACCGTTGCAACTTTAATGCTACTTTACCTCTGTTCTCCCCACAATATCCTCGCCATCTCACCACCTGTCTAATTCTCATGAACTACTGAACAGGGCCAGTCCTGAGGCCCTCGGCGAAAATTTAAATGATATACCATTTATAGAAATGATATGATTTTTCAAAAGTTTTCAAGTGAAGCATCGAATAGTTTGAGCAATCTCCTCTTCATTTCATTTTTCGTTTTCTTTCTTTTCAGATTTGTAGACTTATTTCTGAAGAAACTTCATTTAATTTCTATACTAGACCCAAAAGCAATACTAGTAAAGAGAGCAACAAAACTTCCACAAAGAAATAATTTAACTAATTAATAGGGGTTTGGAAAAAAAAAGAAAAAGAAAAAGAAACTAATTATATTTGATAGGTAAACTCTAAAGTGAAAGCCTGAAATTTTAAAACTTATTTTCAACTTGAAACTTCCACAAAATCCGGATACAATGCTTATAAACTCAATCAATTATAGTAATTTCCACAGTGCAATCATTAATACAATGAATAAGTCAAGTGATAAACTCAATTATTGCTCCACTACTGAAATTAGCTTACAAAATTGAATGTTAAAGGGAGCGTCTGATTGAAAAAAGTCCCTTGTAGCCAGAAGAGCGTCTATCTGAATAAGCTAGTTATTTGTCGTTGAGAATGGACTTGCAGATGAGAAAGCGCATGCAAAAAAATTAGTTATTGGTTATTGAGAATGTAGTTGAAGAAGGAAAACCAAGGGTGCAGTTAAAGAAGGAAACCGGGTGGGAAACACTTGTATACGAGAGAGCCCGTGCGAAAAAACTAGTTATTTTTTAAGGAAAACTAATGAAAAGGGTTTGAAAACTTTGAGTTTTAATGATAAGGACAAAATAAAGGGTAAAGTGAATAGTACAATGATTGACTTTTTAGTGTAAAAATGTGGTTTTTCATTAAAGTGAACAGTACCAGGTGCTTTTCGTTAAAGTTCCCTTTTTTTTATCGAGAATGCAGTTAAAGAAGGAAAAGTGGGTGGGAAACACTAACGAGTGGCGGAGCTCACAAAATGCGTCTTGTGAATTTACTTTTTTTCGTCTTTTGAACATTTGGGACATTTTTGGCATGATCTTGAGCTAGTTCAGATGGCTTTTAAAATGGCTGAAGGCGTTTTTGTTAAAAATGTTGTTAGAGCCAATTTTTAGTAAAAATGCAAGTAAATCTTGAAAAAACACTTAAAGTGCTTCTGGAAGAAGCATATAATTGGTGTTTCTTGCAGAAAGCGTTCAAGTGCTTTTGTAATCCAAAACCATTTTCTTTAAAAACGTTTTTCATTTGCTAAAATACGAATTAAATTAATAAACTCTATTATTGCTTCACTACTGAAACTAGCTACGAAATTGAATATGAAAAGGAGTGTGTGATTGAAAAAGCCTTGCACATGAGAGAGCGAGCACGTGAGGAGAAATTAGTTATTAGTCATCTAGAAGGCATTTGTATATGAGAGAGCGTGGCGGAAAAAAACTAGTTATTAGTCATCGAGAATGCAGTAGAGGAAAAATTAATTATTACTCATCGAAAATGCACTTGTATATAAGAGAGCGTGTGCGAAAAAAAAAAAAAACTAGTTATTAGTTATCGAGAGCGCAGTTACAAAAGGAAAAATAGGTGAGAAACACTGGAGAGTGGTGGAACCTATAAAACGCTTCGTCTGAATTAATTTTTTTGTCATTTGAAAAATTGAAACGTCTTTGCCATGATTTTGTCCACAAGGGAAAAACACTTTTCTCTTGGGCTTATTTTTAAAACGCCACTTGAAACTTGATTTTAATTTCACTTTGTCTTATGTAACTCAAAAATCGTTATTTTACTTCCAAAAACTCAAAATTTGCTCGACTTCGCACCCTAAAACTTGATTTTGGATCCCATTTTGCTCCTTAAAAGTCAAAAGTTGTCATTTTACTCTATAAAACTCAAAATTCATTCCACGTTGCTTTAATTATGTTAATTTCATCATTTTACTCTATAAAATTCAATTTTAATATTTTTGGATTGTTGGATTCTGACACATTATTTCATTGGCACATGCAACGTAGCCTTGTTGAATGGTGGGTTCCACATATGTTTAAGGGCCGACTTTTGAGTTTTAGAGAGAAGAGAGGGTCCACAAGTCAAGAAAGAATTTTGAGTGTAAAATGTTGATTTTGAGTTAGAGATGATAAAATGAGATCAAAATTAAATTTTAGAGAACGTAGCTAAAAATAAGTATTTCTTTTGATCAAATATAAAATTAAATTAATAAACTCCATTATTGCTCCACTATTGAAATTAGCTTACGAAATTCAATGTTAAATGAAGAGTGTGATTGAAAAAACCCTTGCACTTGAGAGAGCGAGCTCGTGCGGAGAAATTATTTTTGATCAACACTGGAAGTTATTATAATGGCCTAATTGGATTAATAATCTTCGTGGCGATAGGGTAGTTGGAAGATAGCTCATGTGGTAGAAAAACTAGGGTTTAAGGTAAAGTCTGTTACGATTTATGTCCAAAATTAAAAATTCCGTCAACTTTCTGTTACTTATTAACACGTAAGCCCCGCATATTAGGCTAAAACAGAAATCTTCATACACATATTACGCTAAAACGGGTTGGCTCACGTGTTAATAATTAATAGAAAGTTAATGAAATTTTCAATTTTAGGCATAAATCCTATCAAATTTTACCACAGATACTTAAATCCTAGTTTTTTTTTTTACCAAAGACAATCTTCCAACTACCATATCATCATGGATACTATTAATCCAATTAAGCCTATTATAATTGATGGAGTTTATAAGCATTCTAGTCGGATCCAACCTAATGATCGCATTATGGAAGTTCCAAGCTGAAGAAAAGTTTTAAATTTTCAGGATTCTTTTTTTTTTCCAGCTCCCTATTAATTAGTTAAATTATTTATTTGTGGAAGTTTTGTTGTCTGCTTTACTGGTATGGCTTTTGGGTCTAGTATAGAAATTAAATGAAGTTTCTTCATAAATAAGTCTGCAAATCGAAAAAGAAAGAAAAAATAAATGAAGAGGAGATTGCATCACTTGAATTTTTTTTTTAGAACTCCTATCAATTCTATAAATGGTGTATCATTTACATTTTGCCCGGGGCCTTAGGACTGGCCCTGTTCAGTAGTTCATGAGAATTAGACGGGCTCCTGGTGAGAAGGCGAGGATATTTATGAGGAGAACGGAGGTGAATTAGAACGTAAGAAGTTATCAAAGTCTAAATGACCTTGATTAAAATGATGGTACAAATCAGATGGATCAAATAGCAAAATACAAATTTCTAGTGGCAACGAGCAAGTGAACCTCAAATATACAAATTGCCGAAATTGAATGTGTTCCTACTTTCTAGTGGCAATGTGTAGGGATGAGTTTTACTTTGCTTTTGCTACTAAGACTAATTCATAGTGTTTTTTTTTTTTTTCATTTGTCATTTTCTTAGGGGCAGTGCTTTAAAGTTAAAAAGTTTAATTTAATTTTGTATTTGAGCGTAAGAAAAGTGCTTTTCTCTTATGGACAAAATCATCGAAAAGACGTCCTTAATTTTCAAAAGACGAACAAAGTAATTCAGACGACGCGTTTTATGGGCTCCGCCACTCTTCAATGCTTTTCCCCTATTTAAAAAGGCCAATTGGAGGTGAAGAAAATGTGTGCTGATAAACTAGTTAATAGTTATTAGTTATTGATAGTGCACTTGCATATGAGAGAGCACGTGCAAAAAAAATTAGTTATTAGTCATCGAGAATGCACTTGAGGAAAGGAAGGTTGGTGGGAAATACTGGGAAGTGTCGAAGCCCATAAAACGTATCATTTGAATTACTTTTTTCGTCTTTTGAAAATTTGGGATGTGCCATGATTTTGTCCACAAAGGAAAAGCACTTTTCTTTTGTTTGAATTACTTTTTCGTCCTTTGAATAAGTTAAATGATAAACTCAATTATTGTTCCACTACTGAAATTAGCTTACAAAATTCAACGTTAAAAGGAGCGTATGATTGAAAAAAAAGTCCCTTGTAGATAGAAGAGTGTGTGCGCAAAGAAACTAGTTATTTGTTATTGAAAATGGACTTGCAGATGAGAAAGAGCGGGTAAAAATATTAGTTATTGGTTATCCCGAATGAAGTTGAAGAAGGAAAACTAAAAATGCAATTAAAGAAGGACAAGCAAGTGGGAAACAAGGATAATGCTACAGAAACCAAATTTTTAAACCATATTTGCAAACCAAATTACATAATTATTGATGATTGGATTATTATTTAACCGCTTATTTTCTATTAATGCTATGTTATTTGGTTTGCGAATTTGATTTAAAAGTTTGATCTCCTTTCGGAATATGAGGTGACAGAGCCCATAAAACTCATCATCTGAATTACTTTTTTTGTCTTTTGAAAATTTGGACTGCTTTGCCATGATTTTGAACACAATGGAAAGCACTTTTTCTTTTGCTCAAATATAAAATTAAAATAATAAACTCCATTATTGCTCCTCTAGGGAAATTAGTTTAGGAAATTCAACGTTTTTTTTTTGTCAATATAGGAAATTCAACGTTAAAAGAATTGAAAAAGCCCCTTGCACATGAGAGAGCAAGCGAGTGCTTGCAGAGAAATAAGTTATTGGTCATCCTTCATAATGCACTTGTATAACTTTGAATTTTATCGAATAAAATAAAAGGTAAAATGAATAATACCAGAATTGACTTTTTAATGTGAAAATATAATTTTTTGTTAAAATAAACAGTACCGGAAACTTTTCGTTAAAATTCCATTTAATTTCTATACTAACCCCAAAAGCAATACGAGTAAAAAGAATAACAAAATTTCCCAACATTTCCAACTTTTCTCTTCTTTTTGTTTAATCCACCTCCCAAAAACAAAAAATCCCATTGCGAATCACACTATTGCTGCGGGTAGATAGATTTGGAAGGTGGTGCTATCACTCACCTTTTTTTTACTTATCACACAGTATTTTTAATTTTTTATTATCGGATCAAATGAAGCACCACTCGTTTGGAAAACAATAATCATATCTCAACTTGTTTTACTAGAGCTCCAAAAAGAAGCCTGACGATTGAATTCTGTTACCCTCAAAGGCTTGTGTTGTGCTTAATTGCTTAGCTAACTCATACTGTCCTAAGCACATTATAGGGATGGACCACATTTTTCGTCACCCAGGGTTCGATTTTTTAAAACTAATCATACTTCTTGATCAAAAATTAAAAAGTAAAATAAAAAATAAAATAAAATAACATGAAATATTAGTTAAAAATCTGGATGGTCAATTATTGAAGGGAATCCGAGACTGGTAAAGTCATTTTTCAATCAAGAATAGTGGTTGTATATTATTGTCCCTATCCCAGCAGGTAAAAGTTAAAAATCTCCAACTGGAGGACCCATAAACCGCGTTGCATTCCAACTTTAATCTTTAAGCATCCTAACAAAACTCATTGAAACATCCCATGTGGAAAAAGTTGACGGACATCTGAACGATCTGAACGATCTGAAAGCTCTCAACTAGTAGTAAAGCAAAACTAGCTCATCCCCACAATCCAGACTCTTTCTTCATCCTTGATCAAAAAAAAAAAAAAAAAAAAAACTCTTTCATCTTTCAGATTCCTATCCGTCGACGGCTCAGTTGTGACCATGGCTGAGTTGGTGGGCGGAGCTTTTCTCTCTTCTTTCCTCAATGTTTTGTTCGATCGGATGGTTTCCCCTCCCGTCCTCGATTTCATCTCTGGGAAGAAAAACGACAACGAGCTGCCCATGAGGGAGTTGAAGATCAAGTTGCTCACTGCTAACAAGCTGGTTGACGATGCGGAGGAGAAGCAGTTGACAAGCCCGACTGTGAGGAAGTGGCTCGACGATCTCAAAGATGCTATCTACTGTGTAGGAGAGTTGCTGGACGAGATCAACACTGAAGCTCTTCGACGCCGGCTGGAAGGTGACGATAACCATTCTCCTGCAGCTAGCAGCAGCACAAGCGGGATCATGAGATCAGTATTCAAGTCTTCTTCTGCGTCCGATGAATTTTACAACTCTCTTGAACCGAAGATATCAAAGGTTCTGCGCGAGTTAGACCTCATTCTCAAGGAAAGAGACGCTCTTGGTCTGAAAGAAGGAGTTCAACATAGACCACAAGACAGAACTCGTCAAACTACTTCTCGGGTCGATGAGTCTGGCATCTTCGGAAGGGAAAAGGACAGAGAAACGATTCTTAAATCGTTGCGTTCGAATGATACTGATGGCCCTAAGATAGGACTGCTTCCCATCGTGGGCATGGGAGGGATCGGAAAGTCCACCCTTGCTCAACTTGTGTACAAAGATGTCAAGGATGACTTTGATGTCCAAGCATGGGTTTGTGTCGGAGAAGAACTTGATATTCTTCAAATAGCGCAAACAATATATGGGAGGATCACGAAAAAACCTTGCACGATCACAGATCTGGATCTGCTTTCTGAAGAATTGGAGGAGGTTTTGACAGGAAAAAAGTTCCTTTTCGTTCTTGATGATGTTTGGAATGAAGATTATGACGATTGGAATAACTTGATGACTCACTTCAATAGTTGCGGAGTACATGGAAGTAAGATCATTGTCACAACACGCCTCGGACGCGTAGCTTCTATCACGGGGACTCTTTCAGCACATTATCTACAGATAATATCTGAGGACGATTCGTGGTTGTTATTTGCAAAGCATGCGTTCACAAATGCCAGTGTTGTTGGCGCACATCCGGAGCTTGAAGTCATTGGAAGACAAATTGTTAAGAAGTGTCAAGGCCTTCCTTTAGCTATAAAATCATTAGGGGGTCTATTACACTCTAATTCAAACCCAAAGGAATGGAAAAAGATATTGAAGAGTGACTTATGGAAGTTGTCGAACGATAAGGTTTTGCCGGCTTTATGGTTAAGCTACCATTATCTTCCACCACATCTCAAGCGTTGTTTTGCTTATTGTTCGATATTTCCAAAAGGTTACGAATATATTGGTAAAGCAAATTTGATCTTATTGTGGATGGCCGAAGACCTCTTACAATCGAACGAGGAGGGCGCATTGGATCCGGAAGAAGTTGGAAGTGAATACTTTGATATTCTATTATCAAGGTCTTTCTTTCAACATTCAAGTAACAAGTGGGGTGGGTCATATTTCACCATGCATGACCTTGTCAAAGATTTAGCAAAGTTTGTAGCTGGAGAATTTTGTTTGAGATTGGAGGAAAATCAGCTGCCCAGCAATTTTTTTTGCAAAACTCGTCACTTTTCATTCATGGGATTTGGAGGTCATGGCATTCAGAAATTTGAGGCGCTGGATGAGGCTAAGCACTTGCACACCTTTCTACAACTTCAAGTCGAACATGGAGGAGACTGCAATAAGTTGGTATTGAACTACACACTTGGTGATTTATTACCAAATCTACCATGTTTAAGAGTGCTCAAGTTGTCAAATATTGATATCGTTGAGTTGCCTAGCTCAATTGGCAACTTAAAACAATTAAGGCATTTGGACATGTCGTGGACTCGCATAAGAGATTTACCTGAGACGGTGTGCACCTTATACAATTTACAGACCTTGTTATTGTTTCGTTGTTTTCTTCTGATTCAACTACCATCCAATTTGGGAAGGCTAATCAACTTGCGCCATCTCAATATCAGATACACATTTATTGAAAAGATGCCTGCAGGGATGTGTAATTTGAAAAATCTCCAAACATTAAGCAATTTTGTGGTGGAGAAACAAACAGCTCAAAGGATTGGAGAGTTAAAAGAGCTTCAGCATTTGCGCGGAGATCTTACAATCTCAGGAGTTGGTAACATTGACCATGAGGGGAATGCTTTGGAGGCAGATATCATGAGCAACAAGGAGCATCTGGACAAACTTGTTTTGATATGGGGAAGAGATCGACATGCTCACGAAAAGAAATTGGGAGTATATATTTTGAGAGATGGAAGAGGCGATGATGATCATGATCCAGAAAATGACAAAGAAGTGCTCAACAAGCTCCAACCTCATACAAACCTCAAACAACTTGTGATTATATCTTACAGGGGTGTAAGTTTTCCAGGTTGGTTAGGAGATCCATATTTCTCTAAACTATCTTGTATTAAACTCGTAGATTGCCAACATTGCTGCTTATTGCCACCACTTGGGCAACTACCCTCCCTCAAAGAGCTTCATGTTCTAGGGATGAATAACGTGGTTGACATTGGTAGCGAGTTTTACGGTAACGATACTTGTGGGATTACTCCATTTAGATCTCTACAAAAATTGTTCTTGGAAGGTATGTTGGAGTGGGAAAAGTGGTCCTATTACGATGGAAGCAGAGGCAACACCACAATAATGTTTCCTAATCTTCGTGAGCTTGGACTGAAAAATTGTCCCAAGCTGACTGAGATATTACCGTTGGAGAAGCTGCAAAGTCTTGAAAGGGTAGAATTGTGTGGTCTGGAGTCCTTCAGTGGTTCACTTTCACATGTGGAATCTGAATGCCCTCAATTCCTCTCCCTCGCTCACTTGAAAATGGACAAATGCCCAAATTTTGTATGTTTTCCAGATGGAGGGATGGATGCGCCCAAATTGAAGGACCTGTACATCAGTGGATGCAAGAAATTGAGGTCGTTGCCGGAACAAATGCATACCCTTCTACCGTCTCTTCAGCATTTGAGTGTAATTGGCTGTCCAGAAGCTGTCCCAAATGGAATAACGTTTCCTAATCTTCGTCAGCTTGAACTGATAGGTTGTCCCAAGCTGACTGAGATATTACCGTTGGAGCAGCTGCAAAGTCTTGAAAGGATAGAATTGCGGGGTCTGGAGTCCTTTAGTGGTTTACTTTCACATGTGGAATCTGAATGCCCTAAATTCCTTTCCCTCACTTACTTAAAAATAAGTGAATGCCCAAATTTTGTATGTTTTCCAGATGGAGGGATGGATGCGCCCAAATTGGAGGAGCTGGTTATCAATGGATGCAAGAAATTAAGGTCGCTGCCAGAACAAATGCATACCCTTCTACCATCTCTTCAGCGTTTGAAAGTGTTCGGCTGTCCAGAAGTGGAATCATATTACGATGGAAGCGGCGGCAACACCACAATACTGTTTCCTAATCTTCGTGAGCTTCAACTGCACAATTGTCCCAGGCTGACTGAGATAGTACCGTTGGAGAAGCTGCCAAGGCTTGAAAGGGTAGAATTGTGGGACCTGGAATCCTTCAGTGGTTCACTTGCACATGTGGAATCAGAATGCCCTCAATTCCTTTCCCTCACTTACTTAGAAATAAGTAAATGCCCAAATTTTGTATGTTTTCCAGATGGAGGGATGGATGCACCCAAATTGGAGGAGCTGCTTATCAATGGATGCAAGAAATTAAGGTCGCTGCCAGAACAAATGCATACCCTTCTACCGTCTCTTCAGCGTTTGAAAGTGTTCGGCTGTCCAGAAGTGGAATCATTTCCTCAAGGAGGGTTGCCCTCAAATTTACAATACCTTTCTTTTGAGTGTTGTAGAAAACTCGCTGCAAACCGCTCACTGTGGGGTTTAACAAGACTCAACTCTCTTAGAAAGTTGGATATCGTTTTCACTGAAGAAGGTGGAGAAGAAATGGGATGTTCGTTTCCGGAAGAGGGTTTGCTGCCCGCCACTCTCACTAGTCTCTCCATCCGTTGTCTTCCAAATCTTACAACCATCCAAGGCAAGGTTTTGAGACAACTCACCTCTCTTGAATACCTCACAATAAAAGGATGCCCTGAGCTCCAGGGCTTTCCAGAACAAATGCATACCCTTCTACCGTCTCTTCAGAAATTGGAAGTGTTCGACTGTCCAGAAGTGGAATCATTTCCTCAAGGAGGGTTGCCCTCAAATTTACAAGACCTTTCTTTTGGGTGTTGTAGAAAACTCGCTGCAAACCGCTCACTGTGGGGTTTAACAAGACTCAACTCTCTTAGATATTTGCAAATCAGATTCAGTGAAGAAGGTGGAGAAGAAATGGGATGTTCGTTTCCGGAAGAGGGTTTGCTGCCCGCCACTCTCACTAGTCTCTCCATCCGCTTTCATCTAAATCTTACAACCATCCAAGGCAAGGTTTTGAGACAACTCACCTCTCTTGAAGACCTCACAATAGAAGGATGCCCGGGGCTCCAGGGCTTTGCAGAAGAAGCGCCCAAATCTCTGAAAAGCTTGACTATTTGGGAGTGCCCTAATATCGGGTGCTTGCCGGGAGAATGGCTTCCCACATCTCTTTCACGACTGGATATCTGGAGGTGTCCGCTGTTAGAAGAACGATTCCGAAGAGAGACAGGGGAAGATTGGCCAAAGATTTCTCACATCCCCCACATATATATAGAATAGATGTCCTTGAGATTAGTACTTGCCGAACTCTCTCTCTCAATCAGGTGTGTGTGTCTATATGTATATATACAAATCATTTGAATGACCCAAAACACTTTAGATGGGTACTTTTCTGATGGTTATTTTTTTACTGCTATTTTTTTTAGTATGTTTGGTTAGTACTCCAGCTCCAGGCTCATTATCATTGTATGTAAGCTGTCTCGATCCATCCGATTTGTGTGGTCAGTTTAATCAAGAGAGCTTTAATGAAAAAAATTTAAACTAAGTTTAATTTAATCAAAAGTCACCTTAAATTATTTTTTAACTAAAAAGCTTCATATTTAATCGTAAGGACAAACTAATTTATATTAGGTCCTACAAACAGTAAAAGACATTGGCTGAATTAAAAAGCCGAACATGCAATATTTTTTTTTTACAGCCATGCCCATGACTGAAACTTCATTCTGCCAGCCCAATTCCGTTAGAAATAATTTTTTCTTTATTTACAGGTATGTCACTAGTACTACCTCTCTTTTTTTTTTTTTTTTTTTTTTTTGAACAGAAAGGAACACAACAACAGCAAGAAAGCCAACCAAGTGGCTAACACCACAAAGGCAAACGACAAGGACAACGATGAGAGGGGATCCAAACACCGACGCACCAACAAGGCGACGTCACCCCCGCCACCACCGACACCTACTTAAGGAGGGCAGGGAAGACCATCCTTATTCAAAACAAAGACCAGAGAAGATGGGGGCCTGTCAATCCAGACCCGAGAACCCACCTCAGGAAAAACCCGCGACGCAATGCAGTCAGCGGCACCATTGGCTGTTTTTGGGACCCAAGACCAGCGACAAGAAAGAAAAGCAGCACTCACCACTTTAACTCTTGTCAGAATAGGATAAGCTTCCCAACTGCCGGAATCACCAACTCCAGAAAGCCACTCAATGGACTCCCGAGAATCCGACTCCACAACAACCGACTGAAAGCCCAAAGAAGAACCCAATTCACAACCACGCAGCAGCGCAAACGCTTCAACCACTGCAACAGAAGGAGACGATAAGGCATATCTTGCCGCAGCCTTGAACTGACCAAAAGCATCTCGAATAACCACACCAACAAAGCCAGAGAGAGACGAACGGGACCAGCTAGCATCAACATTAATTTTTAAGAAAGGAGAAGGAAGAGGGATCCAATGAGAGATCAGACCAAAACGGGCAGAGGGCCTGGAAGCACCCACTCTCGACCACCCCCTGGCATCCCAGTAAGACCCAATAGCAGAGGAAAGCCCGAACAAGACCAACAAAGGATTAATAGGTACCTGATTAAACACAAACTCGCATCTTGTTCGCCAGATAAACCACACAGTAAACGCCATATAGGCGCTGACCCATTTCCTTTCCGCCGAGCCCCCCGGTAAACGGCCACAAAACTCCAGCAACCAATCCGACCAAGAAGAAATACCTTTTCCACCAATCCGATAACCGAGGCCTCCACCAAACCAGATTACTTTCACCCAAGGACACTGAAGAAAAAGGTGCTCAATTGTTTCCTCATGATCATTGCAGATTGGGCACATGGGGGAAAGGGAAACCCTCATCCGAAATAGATTATATCGAGTGGCAAGACCACGATGCAGAGACAACTAGACGAAAAGACGAATCTTAGCAGGAACAGCCAAATTCCAAACCATCTGCCAAAGCTTTTTTGGTATATTGCGAGTCCTGGCCAGTCTGTGATCCCGAGAAGCAAGGGATCCCAATTGCAGCCAACGATATCCCGACTTAACCGAGTACTTGCCATTCTTGCTAGCATCCCAAACTAACCGATCCTTACACCGGAAATCACCAAGAGGCAGACATTTGATAGCAGCTTTGGCCTCCTCAGAAATAAACGGCTCCAGAAAATCAAGATCCCAAGCCTGTGTCTCATGGCTAATCAGAGAAGAAACACGCAGATTGGGCGAGAAAGCAAGATCTCCAAGCGCCTGCGGATGCCCAGAAGGCAAAGAAGGGAGCCATCGGTCCTTCCACACCCTAACATCCCTCCCTCCCATAATCTGCCAATGAGAGCCTTGCCGAATTATCTCCCTCCCCACTAAGAGACTAGTCCAAGCCCAAGAGGCACGACCTCCTTTCACAGCATCCCAAAAGGAACAATGCGGGAAATAGCGGGCTTTCATCACACGGGCCCAAAGAGAATACGGATCAGAAAGTAACCTCCAACATTGCTTCGCTAATAAGGCATCATTGAAATCAGAGAAGTTTCGAAAGCCCAAACCGCCCATGTCTTTAGGGAGGCCAAGAACCTCTTTCGACACCCAATGAGTTTTCCGTTTATCTCCCTGACTCCCCCACCAAAAATCAGCAACTAACGAATCGAAATCATGACACACTGAGGCAGGAAACTTAAAAATATACATGGGATAGGCAAGAATAGCCTGCACCACAGCCTTAACAAGAACTTCACGCCCCCTGTTGATAAAAGCTTATGCTTCCAACCCTGAACCTTAGCCATCATTTTTTCCTTGATATACTCCAACCCCATTTTCTTCGACCTTCCCCATATAGCTGGGACACCCAGATAAGCTCCCGGATCAATAACAACCTGAACACGAAGAATATTGGCCAGCTCAGCAGAGATCCGTCTAGGAATATTCGCACCAAAATAAACACTGGATTTTTGAAAGTTGACAAGTTGGCCCGAAGCATCACAGTACAACTTAATCAGATCCACTAAATTCCGACAGTTTTTGCCATCAGCCTTAAGAAACAGCAAAGTATCGTCAGCAAAAAAAATATGGGAGATAATAGGCCCAGAAGCACCCAACTGCACACCATCCAGCAGCTTATCATACACAGCTTTCTGAAGTAAACGGGAAAAAACCTCCCCCACCAACAAAAAGAGAAACGGAGAGAGAGGATCCCCCTGCCGGAGCCCACGAGAAGGAGTAAAACATTTGCCAGGCTGCCCATTAAGGAGAATGGAAAATTTAACAGAGGAAACACAACCCATAATTAATTGCCGCCACCTGTTGCAGAAACCCATTTTTCCCATAGTAGCATCAAGAAAATCCCATTCGAACCGATCATAAGCCTTATGCATATCAATCTTAAGGCCCAGCTCAAATTTGGTTTTAGCTTTACGCCCTTTCAAAAAATGAAACATCTCATGGGCGATTCCAATACTATCGTAAATCTGACGCCTCTCCACAAAAGCATGTTGAGACGAAGAAATAATGTTCGGCAGAACAACCTTCAAGCGATTAGCCAAAACCTTAGACAGAACCTTATAAGAATAATTACACAGACTGATCGGTCGGAATTGCGATACCGTTTCAGGTTTAGGCACCTTGGGGATGAGGACCACATGAGTGTCATTTAAAGACTTAGGCCCAACCTCCTCATGCAGCAGAGCACGAATCAAAGAATTAATATCTGATTTCAAATCCTCCCAAAATGACTGGTAAAAAATCCCTTGAAAACCGTCTGGGCCAGGAGCCTTAAGCCTTCCCATATTCATCACAGCCGCCATAATCTCTTCATCAGACACCGGGGCAATCAGGTCCCTATTCATTTCCTCAGTAATCCCATTCGGAACGCAATCTAACAAGGCACCCCAGTTCCTGTGTCCCTCAGATTTAAATAAATTCTGAAAATGGTCATCCACCATCTGACGAATCCGACTAGGGTGCTCAACCCACTGCCCATCCTCAGCCTTAAGCTTCAAAATCGTGTTTCGGCGCCGTCTTTGTATAGTAGACTGGTGGAAGAACTTGGTATTTAAGTCCCCTTCTCGCAACCATTAAACGCGGGATCTTTGATGCCAAAAGCTCGCCTCCTGAGCATGAAGATCATCAATGAGCTTTTGCGTCTCTTGAATGGCCGATAAATTAGGTCCCCACTGCTGTTGAAGGTCCACCAAACGCACAGTAAGCTCCTCAATTTGCTTTCCCCGCTGATTAAATTTGCTTCGGCTCCACCTATTAAGGTAGAACCGACAGGCGTTAATTTTCTGAATCCATTGCTCCTGCACCGATCCGACTCCGGGCCTGGCCCAACATTCCTCCACAATCTTCTTACACTCCTCCTCCTGAGCCCAAAACGCCATAAACCGGAAAAGCTTACCTCCCATAGGTCTACCCAAAACCGACTTGATAACAATTGGGCAATGATCAGAACCAAGAACAGGACCATGCTCAACAAAGGTGAGAGGCCAAACCTCCTGCCACGGCCCATTAATTAAGCCCCGATCCAATCTTTCTTCCACCCACATCCCATGCCTACGACCCCTCCAAGTATAAGCAGGGCCATGAAAATCAAGATCCAGTAACTCCGTTCTATTCAGGAAATCAGCAAAAAATCGTGGCTTATTTGAGAAACCTTTCACTCCCCCGGATTTTTCATGTTCCCAAAGTAATTCATTAAAATCACCCCCACACAACCAGGGAATGTCAGAAGGAGAGAAATGAGAATTCATCCAATCCCAAAAAACAGCTTTTTCCCCTCTGTACGGCGTACCGTAGAAACCAGTAACCCGCACCCATCTGTGCTCACCCTCATTACGAACTATAGCATCAATCACATGCCTAGAGGAATAAACAATTTGCACTTCCAAATATTCCTCCCACCATAAGCTAACATCACCAGCTTTCCCAATGGGTTCCACATTAAAACCATTCGCATACTTTAAACGCCTTCTTAACCTATTAATTCTATGATTTTTCATTTTAGTTTCGGAGAGAAAAATCATAGAGGGTCGATGCTTTCGAATAAGCCCATTAAGAGCCCGAACTGCCGTGTCCGACCCAAGACCACGGCAATTCCAGAAAATATAACTCATGTCAACCTTGCGGCTGTTGAGGGCCAGCCGCCACCACCCCGAGCCTGACTGCTCGACTCCGATTGCTTATCCTGTTCAGAAACTTCGTCACAGCCGTCCACCCGATCGACCCCCAAACAATGACTTCCACTTGAGCCCTCAATAGTCCCCCCCTCCGTATATACGGTCCGTTCAATCATTAAGCAACGTTCGGGTAACTTCTGACCCATCCAATTCTCTGCCATCACAGTAGAAGGGTTGCTCAAAAATTCTATCCCTCTCACTTTCTTGAGGGGGTTTTGAAAGTAGTCCCAACGTTGGAACCCTCCCCTTTTCAGACCACTGCTCTCGATGTAAGCGGGGTCCATCATCACCCTTGTACTCGAAAACTTCCCTGATGGGGCAACATCCCACATGTCAACCCCCCGAGGAGTTCCCATTTCTTCACCATCAATCGAACGGACATTCGATACCACTTGTACTTCATGATTGTCATCATCGATAACACCTGTCGCACTAGTATTACTAGAGGCCTGTCCCCGCTCACGTCTCCTCCACCTCTTTGACAGTCGCAGCTGTGGGTCTACCAAGACTTCACTAGTCGGGGACCCCACCCTTGTCGACTGTTGGCTAAGACTCGGTGCTGGTCCGGGACTGGTGGCTGAAGCTGAGTCCCGAGCAGTTCCTGCTTGTCTGCGCTCCCCCACTCCCACCACAAGAGATTTCAAGGGAGCCTTGTCCTCTCTTATAGGTGGCGCTTTCGTCCATTCTCCATACCCCACAGTCCCAGTAGTAGCAGCATCAAAGGTGCATTCTGTATTTATATGATCCAGACGCCCACACCTATAGCAGAAATCTTGGAGTCTTTCGTAACGGAACTCCACCCACGTGTCTCTATTAGCCCCCCTCCTGAGCCAACATCCAAGACACAAAGGGGTGGCAGTATTAACAAGAATGCGAGCCCTTAAAAAGCCTCGAGCTTTAGCCGTGTCCTCCAGCTCTAATACCTCTCCTGCTGCTTGCGTTAATTTCTTAACATTAGCCAACGTACTCATCCCTGGTGGTACACCTCTAATTTGAATCCAGAACGGAACCATCTCCAGATCAATTTCTTCCAACGCCAGCTGCGGAGGCCACTTCTTAACAGACAAATTCTTTTTCATTATTCCCCATGGAACCTGTTCAAGAATCCTAGTTGCCATATGGTCGTCCGCAACCGTGATAACATAAACGTTTTCTTTCACCCACTTAACATCTATCACCCCATATTCCTGCCAAGCTGATCTAAGAATATTCCTAACTCCCCACTTATTAAGGAGTTTTTTTCGTAAGAACCTTCCCCACTAGCTTGACTCCGTGTTCCATTTCAGACAGATCCAAAGCTTCCTCAAGCTGAATCACAAGATCTAGAATCCCACTACTCGTCATCCCGCCCCCCAGGAGAAGCAAAACCACCCACTGTATCCCACCGGAGTGAAGTAACATATCGATAGCCCACCGCCTCACTAACCGATTCCAAAATACCCCACGGAGGAACAGATATCTAACCGTAGAAATAGCCAGCAGAACTAACAGTGACACATACCAGAACCAGTGATTTAACTCCACCCTTAAGCTGCCCCTTTTGTAAACCTTACTCTGAAAAGTGAAAGTATTAAGGCGCTTCACCCACCTTAACTGCATCCATTTAATAACCTTGCGGGATATGCACCTACCCATATTCAATAAGCCAAGTCTCGCCCTGTGCCAACCAAACGACTCTAACCTCCATTGAGAGAATGTCATGACTGACTCAGATCAGATTAGGACAGAAACCAAAACCCCCAAATACATCAGCCTTAAATTGACCCCCCCAGGACAGAAACCATAACCCCCAAATACATCCGCCTTAAATTGACCCCCCCACCCAACGCAAGCGGGAGGACACGATCTTCCCCACCTACCAAAGATTGCAATTAAAAGCAGCAGCAGAAAAACCCCTACTGACTTAAATAAAAAATCGGGCCAGAGGTCAGCTCCACCAAGCAACCACCTAAACCCCCTCCAGAGACTACAGCAAAAAAGACCCGCCCAATCAGCTCGAAAAGGATAAATCAAGCAAACCCAACACCAAAGAAGTCGATTTAATGTAGCTGCATAACAACCCCCCCTCCCGACAGACGAAAATAACCAGGTCAGATCAAATCACCACCACTTACCCATCAAAACCTGCCCCCAAGACAACGAAACAAACACCCAATCATAAGACCGATTGCAACCAAACTAAACCACCTACCTGAGCACCCAAGAGAAACAGCAACAGCAACCACCCTCGAGAGAAGACGACAAAGTCACGCACCATGGCGTAAGCTCACTGAGGAGGAAAGACTCTCACGCCGCCCGGAGAGAAAAAAAGCCTTTTTGTGCTTGTTGTACCGTTTTTCCTACCTCATTAAAACCTAAATATCATATGAAAATGAAAACTTTAAAAGTTTCCATGAATTCTCCCATCAGGACGTGCCTGATCGTAGCATTAAGTGATTTGACTCTTAAATAAATACAAAAATAAGCTATTATCATCAATGTTACCTATTATTCATGTTTTAAATAGGAATGCATCTTAATAATCAAGCAGCGTGAATAAAATCAAATTAATCTTATAGTTCTACTACAAAACAAAACCAGCACATGAAATTAAAATTACATAGTAGCAATATCCCATACAAGTCGCCTTGTTATTATTTATTTATTTTATACAAATCAATTTGGAAATCTTATTATTTTCATTCTCATCCTACAATGTTGCACGATGATTTGAACTGTTTATCTTTAGGTCATCATTTAAAAACCGTCTCTACAAAAAGCTAAATGCATTCAAAAGTTTTTGCTCATGTAACGATTATTCAATAATTCTTTTGAACACTGAAATTATGACAATATTATTCTAAAATGGTTTGACGATATCTTGTTTGGTTCTTTTGTTGCAAAGTTGCTCTTTAAAGAGCGGCCTGTATAACATACAGTTTTGATCATTGAGTGACATTGCTTGATCATAAAAAAGAAATGAGAAAGTAGAAAGAAAAAAATTTCACAATAAACTAACCAAAATAAATTTGCCTAAATTTGCCTTTGACGAAAATTAAACTTAAGATTTCTCACATGAAGCCATAATACTAGATAGTGAAGTATTTTTGGTAAAAGAAATAAAGGAAATAAAATAGCTGGCATGACATCATACTCACCAATCACGATGTACACGTTCGATACGTGTGGGGTCTTGGCCTTTCATTTTTCCTCACCCTCACTTACTTACAAATACATGAATGCCCAAATTTTGTATGTTTTCCAGATGGAGGGATGGATGCCCCCAAATTGGAGGAGCTGCTTATCTCTCGATGCAAGAAATTGAGGTCGTTGCCAGAACAAATGCATACCCTTCTATCGTCGCTTCAGAATTTGATGGTAATTGGCTGTCCAGAAGTGGAATCATTTCCTCAAGGAGGGCTGGCGTCAAATATACAAGACCTTTCTTTTAAGTGTTGTAGAAAACTCGCTGCAAACCGCTCGCTGTGGGGTTTAACAAGACTCAACTCTCTTAGATATTTGAAAATGAGATTCAGTGAAGAAGGTGGAGAAGAAATGGGATGTTCGTTTCCGGAAGAGGGTTTACTGCCCGCCACTGTCACTCGTCTCTCCATCTACAATCTTCCGAATCTTACAACCATCCAAGGCAAGGTGTTGAGACAACTCACCTCTCTTGAAAACCTCATAATAGACGGATGCCCTGAGCTCCAGTGCTTTCTTGAAGAAGCCCCCAAGTCTCTAAAAAGCTTGACTATTACGAGATGCCCTAAACTCGGGTGCTTGCCAGGAGAATGGCTTCCCACGTCTCTTTCTTATCTGCAAATCCATTTGTGTCCTCTGCTAGAACAACGATTCCAGAGAGACGGGGGAAGATTGGCCCAAGGTTGCTCACATCCCCGCGTGTATATATTATAGATCTTCTTGAAATTGGCTCTCTCTGTCTCTCTCAGGTGTATGTGTATATCCCGCAGCACAATACTTGTTGTGCAGTGTTGAATTTACCACAAACTCTTCCTAATGCAACAACATAGGGGGGAGCTGGTATAGCCCTTGTTGTTTTGCGATGGAGTAGTACTATGTACATGATTACTAGGCTAAAACAAGTGCAAATTTGATTTCTTTAATTTGTCTATTCGACTATATAACCTTGCTCATTGTCATTGTATGTATCATGCTGTCTCGATCCAGCCGATTTCATTTCATGTTTGATTAATGTCTGGCACCGTGAAGAACAAAAGTGAAGAGTTTCCATTCTGCATTACATGATCCCTGTCAAACTTTAATCATTAGCAGATCCCAATTTCATTCAAAACACAAAGCTTAAATCCAACTACTACTAAAATAAAACCACATTACCAAAAACTAGAAGGAATCATAAAACCGAAAAACCCCAAGAAATTCGAAGTTTTACGCTTTCAATTTACGAAAAACAAGAACAAGCGGTATAATTTGTCGTGTCTAAAAATATGGTTTAGACAAATCATCAAACACCTGGTGTACATCGAGCACCCAGTCTCAGAGAAAGGAGAAAGACATAGTTTACTTGGGGGATTGCATGAGGGAAAGCTTGAGTGAGCCGAACCGTAGATCCGCCCATCGAATAGTGCAGACATTAACGGTGAAGTCCAACCCTTCCGCATTGAACCGGGAGGCTTTTAGCACGTCCTTGTGCAGCTGCAGTAGCCACCTAAACGACTCCGCTGCCATTTTTTCCCTCGCTTTCTAGGCTGTGTACTTCTGAGTATGTAAACGGGTCACCCGAACCCAATCCGTTAATCTAACGGATTATCCAAACCCGACCCGTTAAGTTAACGGGTCATCCGTTTCACCCGTTAACAGTTATTATTATTTTTTTTTTGCATAGAGTTTATATTTTGTTGTTAATATTTTATTGAAATTACTAAAACATCCTCAATTAACAGGTGCTAACGGGTTGACCCAAAGTGACCTGTTATTTAACGGGTTCACCAGTTAACGACTCGACCCGTTAAGCATTCATTCAAATACTAATATTAACGGGTCGGATCGGGTTAACGGGTCGGATCCAAAAGGTCAGGTCTACTCCTGACTGAGGGAAACTGACTCACTGGTTGTCGTTTTAACCATGAGTCGTGACTGATATTAGACCACATGTCGTTTTGAGGGTCTCAAAGTTAAATTGGGGGATTAGCTTATGATGCATGGGCCCGGATATATATACTCAGCTTGTATCGGTCCCACCTCTAAACTTTGGTGATAATTATTGTTATACAGAAAAATTTCTTATTTGGACATAAATATTAAAGGGAGTTTTAACGAAAAGCCCACGGTACTGTTCATTTTAACGAAAAACCATATTTTTACACTAAAAAATCAAACCTGCTACTATTCACTTTACCCTTTATTTTGTCCTTATCGTTAAAACTCAAAGTTTTCAAATCATTTTTGTTAGTTTTCCTAATATTAAAATTTCATTAGAGGTCGTCATTCAATTGTTACATTTTATGATGAAAGTTACGCTTTAGCTTTGCTTGACTCCTGTTTTCATAATTTTTTTCTTTTTCAATTTTTGACCTAATCTTAGACATGATTGCTTCTTTTAGAGTATCAAGAGATTCTACAAGCTTAAGCTTTATGATTGAACTCTCACAGTGTTTGGTGATGTCCAACCTTCTAAGAGAGTTGAGTCTTGTTAAACCCCACAGTGGGCGGTTTGCAGCGAGTTTTCTACAACGCTCAAGACGATGGACAGCCGAATACTCCTAATTCCCTCGTTCACTTGGGAATAGACAACTGCCCAAATTTTTATGTTTTCCAGATGGAGGGATGAATGCGCCCAAATTGGAAAAGCTGCTTATCTCTTGATGCAAAAAGTTGAGGTTGTTGCCAGAACAAATGCATACCCTTCTACAGTCTCTTCAGAAATTAGGAGTATTCGGCTGTCCAGAAGTGGAATCATTTCCTCATGGAGGGTTGCCGTCAAATTTATGAGTCCTTCATCTTGAGTGTTGTAGAAAACTCGCTGCAAACCGCCCACTGTGGGGTTTAACAAGACTCAACTCTCTTAGAAGGTTGGACATCAGATTCAGTGAAGAAGGTGGAGAAGAAATGGGATGTTAGTTTCTGGAAGAGGGTTTGCTGCCCGCCACTCTCACTAGTCTCTCCATCAGCTTTCATCCAAATCTTACAACCATCCAAGGCAAGGTTTTGAGACAACTCACCTCTCTTGAACACCTCACAATAAAAGGATGCCCGGAGCTCCAGGGCTTTCTAGAAGAAGCGCCCAAATCTCTGAAAAGCTTGACTATTTCGGATTGCCCTCATATTGGGTGCTTGCCAGGAGAATGGCTTCCCACATCTCTTTCTCGACTGGAAATCCGGAGGTGTCCGCTGTTAAAAGAACGATTCCGAAGAGAGACAGGGGAAGATTGGCCCAAGATTTCTCACATCCCCAAAATATATATTAGCATGAATGTTCGCGTCATCCCAAAACACTTTAGTTGGATATGCTTCTGATGGTTATTTTTTTAGGAAAATTAATGAAAAATGTTTGAAAACTTTGAGTTTTAATGATAAGGACAAAATAAAGGGTAAAGTGAATAGTACCAGGATTGACTTTTTAGTGTAAAAATGTGATTTTTCGTTAAAATAAACAGTACCGAGAGTTTTTCGTTAAAGTTTCCTATTTGTTTTAGTATGTTTGGTTAGTACTCCAGCTCCAGGCTCATTATCATTGTATGCAAGTTGTCTCGATCGATTCGATTTGTGTTGCCAATTTAATTAAATGAGCTTTAATAAAAAAAGTTTTGACTAAATTTAATTTAATCAAAAACCATTATAAATTAAGGAAAACTAATGAAAAGGGCTTGGAAACTTTGGATTTTAACCAAAAACCATGTTACAACTTTATTTAATGGTTAGTACAAAGCCCAATACTAAAGCAGTCCAACTACAATGGCCCAACCAAAATAATATCATTACTTGTCGATTTTGCCCCTAACGTTTTAGGTTAAGTCAGTTTCGTTTTATTCTATCAGTTTACTTTTGCCCCTGTCAGAGAGCTGAAAAAGTCACGATTCTTTATATTCACCCCCAACAACCCATAAATCCCACGAGCTCCCTCTCGCGCTCCCCCACTCTCTCTCTCACTTTCTCTCTCTAACTTTCTATTTGCAACTCCACTTCGATTTTTCAAGTTGATGATGGGAAACTGATTTAGTGCGCAAATAAAGAGAGGAGAGAGAGAAGAACACACACATAAATTCTGGGTTTTATTCATTTGTCATTTGATTTTCTAATCCCGGATTGCTTCTCGTTTGCTTCCAAATCCTGAATCATTTCTTGAGGTCAACGAGGGTGTTGAATTTTATTAGTCCGAGGTTGGTGAGTCATCACAGAAGAGGGTTTGTATTTCAATTTGGAAGGAGGGAGGTTGATTCGGTGGAACTGGATTTGTCAAAGTGGGTGATTGGGGGCTCCGCCGATGGATTCGCAATGGCAACAGAAACTGATTCGCTGGCAAGGTGATGTGGAGTTAAAGGGCACTCAATGCACTAAAACTGACGTGGGTTTACAATGTTAGCATGTAAAACTCTTAACAAATTCTGCTAAAGTTATTCTTGTGACTCTCTCAAACTCGCATCTCGATGGGTTTACAAGGGGTGGGCTAGGTTCAATTTGGTCTGGGTTGTGAGCGACCAAAACTGATGTGGGTATTTTTGTATGCGTAAATGGAGAGAGAAGCTCAGTTTGTGTGGAAAAACAAATTAAAGGAAAGTCAAATAAATTGATTGAGAGAAATGTCAAATAACAAACACAAATATGATAGTTCTAGTTACGAAATAGTGATAGTATTAGTGTTCGGTTTTAAAAATAGTCAGTGTTTTGTTTACGAACTAGTGATAGTACTAGTGTTCCATTTGAGAAATAATCAGTGTTTAGTTTACAAAACAGTGATAGTACTAGTGTTCGTTTGATAAATAGTCAGTGCTTAGTTTACGAAATAGTGACAGTATTTGTGTTCAGTTTATGAAATAGTGATAGTACTAATGTTCGGTTTAAGATATAGTCAGTGTTTAATTTGAGAAATAATGTTCATTTTAAGAAGTAGTCAATGTTCAGTTAAGAAATAGTGATAGTACTAGTGTTCCATTTGAGAAATAATCAGTGTTTAGTTTACGAAACAGTGATAGTACTAATGTTCCGTTTAATAAATAGTCAGTGTTTAGTTTACGAAACAGTGATAGTACTAGTGTTCGTTTGTGTTTAGTTTACGAAACAGTGATAGTACTAGTATTTCGTTTAAAAAATAGTCAGTGTTTGGTTTACGAAATAATGATAGTACTAGTGTTCGTTTGATAAATAGTCAGTATTTAGTTTTCGAAATAGTGACAATACTTGTGTTCAGTTTATGAAATAGTGATAGTACTAATGTTCAGTTTAAGATATAGTCAGTGTTTAATTTAAGAAATAATGTTCATTTTAAGAAGTAGTCAATGTTCAGTTAAGAAATAGTTATAGTACTAGTGTTCCGTTTGAGAAATAATCAGTGTTTAGTTTACGAAACAGTGATAGTACTAGTGTTCCATTTAATAAATAGTCAGTGTTTAATTTACGAAACAATGATAGTACTAGTGTTCGTTTGATAAATAGTCAATGTTTAGTTTACGAAACAGTGATAGTACTAGTGTTCCGTTTAAGAAATAGTCAGTGTTTAGTTTACGAAACAATGATAGTACTAGTGTTCGTTTGATAAATAGTTAGTGTTTAGTTTACGAAATAGTGACAGTACTTGTGTTTAGTTTATGAAATTAGAGGCCAATACAAACCTTGTATAATCTATTTATGAAACAGAACACATGTACTATTTATGAAACTGAACACGATTACTATTTATGAAATAGGACACGGAAACTATTTATGAAACTAAACACGGGTACTATTTATGAAATTGAACACGGGTACTATTTATGAAACAGAACACGAAAACTATTTATGAAACAGAACACGGGTACTATTTATGAAAGTGAACACGGGTACTATTTATGAAACTGAACACGATTACTATTTATGAAACTGAACACGAAAACTATTTATGAAACTAAACACGAGTACTATTTATGAAACTAAACACGAAAACTATTTATGAAACTGAACACATATACTATTTATAAAACTAAACACGAGTACTATTTATGAAACTTCAAATATACCAAATACAACAATGTACCATTTTTTGCCTTGGTGAGAATAAAGTAGAAACATACAACATGTTGAGTAAATCAAGAAAGCATATGCCACCACCAGACTTATATTAAAAATTGTAACTTTTAATTTGAACACATCACAATTTCCAACACAATAATCCAAAATTAACTAAACTAATCAGTCAAGTAGAAATCAGGAGTGCAGATCTTCTGCACCGAAAATTATATGTGGCCTCTCATTGGCTTCCCTCAAAATTTACACTTGTCCCTCAATTGATTCAATATAACACTGTTAACTATCCAAATAAAAACTCTGAAAAAAAAAAAAGAAAAGAAAGGAAAATAGCAGCCCATTACCCAGTCTTCACCTACCAACGCCACTAGCGCACAATCGATCATCAACCCCACCGCGTCCAAAATTGCAAAACCAAAAAACAAGGGGATTTTTTTTCGAGTGAGGAAGGTGAAAGGTCTGCGACTCTCTGTTCGAGAAAAAAAACAATAAGGGGCATTGATTCCATCTGCATCAAAGTAATTTTTTTGTCCTCATGGGAGGAAAAGAAAAAAAAAAGATAGGAAGTTTTATTTGAACGAGGGGATGGCTGAAAAGGGGAATCAGTTTCTGTTGCCATTGCGAATCCATCGGCGGAGCCCCCAATCACCCACTTTGACAAATCCAATTCCACCGAATCAACCTCCCTCCCTCCAAATTGAAATACAAACCCTTTCCTGTGATGACGCACCAACCTCGGACTAATCAAATTCAACACCCCCGTTGACCTCAAGAAATGATTCAGGATTGAAGTTTAATTCTAACAGATTGGTTGACAGAATGGGATTTCTGTTAGGGGCAGGGGCTGGAAAAAAAAATTATTTTGTTTTGGGCTTTTAATTCATCCCATGTGGGTTTAATGGTTGTGGACCTGAAATAGATTGGTTTTGTCCTTATAATTAAATATAAAGCCCTTTTGATTAAATAATAGTATATGGTGGTTTTTGGTTAAATTAAACTTTGTTCAAACCCTTTTCATTAAAGCTCTCTATAAATTATTATTTAACTGAAAAAAACTTCATATTTAATTATAAGAACAAACTAACTTATATTAGGTCCTGCAAACAGTAACAGACATGGGCTGAATTAAAAAGCCCAACATGCAATATCTTTTTTTTCCAGCCATGCCCCTGACAGAAATGTCATTCTGTCAGCCCAATTCCGTTAGAAATAAATTTTCCTTTATTTACAAGTATGTCACCACCTCCTCAAAGCCCAAATATTATATGAAAATGAAAATTTTGAAAGTTTCCATGAATTCTCCTATCAGAACGTCCCTAATTGTAGCATTAAGTGATTTGACTCTTAAATAAATACAAAAATAAGCTATTATCATCAATGTTACTTATTATTCATGTTTGGGCGAAGTGCCGATTTAGTCCCTGAACTATCACCTTAGTGAAAATTAGGTCCCTGAATTATTATTTTTTCGGTAAAATAAGTCCCTAAATGCATTAGAAATTGCTAATTTCATTCCTACTATTATATTCATGAAAGCTTTAATGAAAAGGGCTTGAGTTAAGTTTACTTTAACAAAAAATCATCATATACTATTATTTAACCAAAACGGCTTTATATTTTATGATAAGGACAAAACTATTATATATCAGGCCCTATAAACCTTGAATACACATGGGCTGAATTAAAAGCCCAAAACGAAATACTTTTTTTTTCCAGCTCTTACCCCTAACAGAACCCCACTCCGTCAGCCACTCCAGTTAGAAATAGACTTTCCTTTTTTACAAGTATGCCACTTCCTCATTAAAAACAAAATATTGAAAAAAAAAACCCCAATAATTTATACGATCACAAATCTCATCTTGAATTTTGTTCGTTCTTGCTTCGTTAATTTTAAATCGGAGGGAAAAATGTTAGGACCTATTTGGTTGCTCATAAAATTTCACTGAGATTCTGTTTTCTGTTTAGAGTTTGAAACTTGCAGAGTTAATTTCAATGGAGGAAGCTCAGAATGTGAGGAGCCCTCATTTTTTGTGTGTTTATTATGCTGATTTGAGTTCCGAAAGACTGAAAATCCCAAAAAGATTCATGAGAAAAATGGAAGGCAGAATAACTGGGTTAGTTTTTTTGTTCGACCTTAGCGGCAGTGCGTGGAGGATTGAATTGATTCAACAGAATGGTGGTTTTTTCTTGCATCATGGGAGTGGTTGACATTTGTGATAGACCATTACGTAGAATGCTGGGACTTCTTGATTTTTAGATACGACGGTGATTTGCGTTTCACCGTGCTAATCTCTTATAAAAGTTTGTGTGAGAAAGAAGCTGCATTTCGTTTTGGATATAGCCAAGCCTCTAGCAACTTTGAAAAGTATGTGTATATGGAACGAAAAAGGGGAAGGGAGGATGCCGCATCTTCTGGCAATAAGCTGGTTGATGGTGCGACGAAGAAGATGAGAAATGGCTTGTCTCAGTTCCACTCAGAATGCATCGATGAGGGCTGAGAAGAAGCAACTTGTTCCAAGGAAGAAAATCCACATGAAAAGCCCTGGTTTGGATGTTGTACTAAGAAAAGTCTGGTTTGGATGTTGTTCTATATATATAAAGCAAAGTTTCAAAGAAACGAGACCATAATAAAAGATCTTGTTGAGTAGCACCCACCATTAACATTCCATCCTGCGCCACAATGCTGGCAAACACTAGTAGTACTAGTGCATTGTTATTTGTTATAGTACCTGTGAGCCATTCATCCAAATTTCCTTGAACGTGCTTGTTACTTGTTTGATTTTTGTATATATAGCATCAGCATAGCACACATAACTAAGATGACTTGTCGTGATGGTGGTGGGTTAGGATTAGCTAATTTGGTAATCCAACTTCTGGTTGCCTAATTGACTAATAGTCTAATTATAATTAAAGTCATTGTCGTAATTGTGTTCAATGTTACTTATTAGGATGAGTTATTTTGGTTCTGTTAAAAAATAGTCAGTCAGTTTAATAAATAGTGTAGTACATGTGTCAGTTTCATAAATAGTCAGTCAGTTTAATAAATAGTGTAGTACCCGTGTCAGTTTCATAAATAGTCAGTCAGTTTAATAAAAATAGTGAGTGACAATGTCAGTTTCATAAATAGTATAGTACATGTGTCAGTTTCATAAATAGTCAATCAGTTTAATAAATAATGTTGTACCCATATCAATTTCATAAATAGTCAGTCAGTTTAATAAATAGTGTAGTACCCAATGTCAATTTCATAAATAGTGAGCTTAATAAATAGTGTAGTACATGTGTTAGTTTCATAAATAATCAATCAGTTTAATAAATAGTGTAGTACCCATGTCAATTTCATAAATAGTGAGTTTAACAAATAGTGTAGTACTTGCATTAGTTTCATAAATAATCAATTTAAGAAATAGTTAGTGTTCAGTTTAAGAAATAGTGATAGTATTAGTACTCAGTTTAAGAAAGAGTGATAATATATGTGTTTAGTTTTCAAAAATAGTCAGTATTCAGTTTAAGAAATATTGTAGTATTCGTATTTAATTTCAGAAATAGTCTGTTTAAGAAATAGTGTAGTATCCATTTTTAGTTTCAGAAATAGTACATGTGTCCAGTTTCAGACATAACGATTTAAAAAAAAAAGAGTTTAATAAAAAAGGTTTGGACTAAGTTAATTTTAACCAAAAAAACATCCTATAATCTTCTTTAATATAAGAAGCTTGAAATTTAATAAACATGACAAAATACAATATAACAAAAACTAAAACTAAAGCCTCATAGGTAGGAAATAAGCCCACATGCAAAACCAAAATTTTTTATTCCAACCAATACCCCTGATGGAAACTCCATTCCGTTAGTCCAATTCCATCAGAAAATTGATTTTTCCCAGGTTTGAACTGAATGAAAGGTTTGTCGGGGCCACACTCCCATTAAATATTAGTTTGGTTGCGTCGTGTCTGCATGTCCATGAGTTTTAGCCTCCAACTCTCCTTTCTCGGTATCTTAGCCAATAAGATGTGTCACATGCCCCCACTGCCTTCTCTAATCTTAAAAATTAGAACCTTCATCCCCAATTATTACTCCGTTGTCATTATTTTAATTATTAATTTATTAGCTCTATAATTAGGCATATATATGTAAGTATATCCACCACAAAATAGCATATTAAATTTCAAGTACACCAATCTTTCCCATTTCTTAAAGACACCATAGAAAGCAATAGCAACTTCACTCATTTTTTCTTCTTACTCAACATTCTTTCATTTAACCCGATTTCCGACACAACCTGAAAAAGAAATCGAAACCGAGAGAGAAAAGTGTATGGCATGTACCGCAGGTTTATTGTCATGTATTTTTTAGCACGGCACAAATTGCTTCTCTCTGCATCTCCTCTCTTTAGTGTCTGATTTTGGTTCGAATGCATGTGATGTTCCTCATCCTATATGCTATCTTTTACTAATTAAATTTAGAGCCCAGTCAACATCTTCCTCATTTGTTTGCCATATCCATATACTCTTTTACTTGCAAAACATTAATCATATATAATTAAAATTGAATTGATTAAATCTCGATTGGTCTCAACTTCCAAGGAAAATAGAGGAACTAAAATGAGAAAGAAGGATTGCTTATTTACTAATTTATAAATTAGTAAGAAATTAGAGGAATTGAATTAAGAAGGATTTAGCCTGAGGAAGATTCAAAATCAAAATCATGTTAAATGCTTATTGAAATATTTATAGAATCAAAGTAAGATTAATATAAATTTCATATAAGCTATTTATAAGTTAAACACTGACTATTTCTTAAACACACACACTCTCTCTCCCTCACTATTTTTAAAATGATTATTTAAAAAAAATGAACACGGGTACTACAGTTGTGAAATCTCGTTTCTGGATTTCATTATTATAATTTACGTATTGGTATTATAGAGATTTTATATTATTTTTTTCGGGACTCAGTAGACCATTTGAGGTCACAATTTATATTGTTGAATAGATATCGAGATCACGAACGCATTGGCTAAAGCCGTTTGCAAGTCCGGATTATAACGGTATAGTTACAAATGTTTGAAGTTGTTGCTATAAAAAAAAAAGAAAATTGAAAAGAGAAGAAAAAGCCATGGGAGTGGCTGAAAAAAGAAGAAGTAAAGAAAGCCACACTGGTGGCAAGAGAAAAGAAGGAAAAAAAAGGGGAACGGACCCTTCTCCGCACACACATACCCATTCCGTCGATCCGATTAATTTCGGTGGATTTCTAGCCATTTTCAGGCGAATTTCACCCAATCATCACCTGAAATCACCACCACATTCCTTCTCCTTCGATATTCATTCAAGATTGGACGAAAATTGGGTTGAATTTGGTGAAACTCGCACCGGTGGGTGCGAGGGTTCCTTGTCTTCAATCCACCATTTTGGAAACGATTTCCTTCGATCTCCACCGCCATTGGACTCCCCTTGAGCCTTGGAACAAAGCCCAATCAGTTGTAAGGGCGACAAAACACCAAGGAGGTCGAATTGAAGCACATCCAATTTCTAAGGTTCCGGCGGGTTCATCATGAATTGAGGTGTTTCTCGGCCAAATTGGCCTTAGTCACAGGTATCAAACTTCATCTACTCTTCAAAAGCTTCAAGTTGGTATGCTTGGTTCGTGCTTTCGTATTCATTTTAGTGTTGGGTGTTTAGAACCCTAGAAATCCGGTTTTCTTCGGTGAATTTGGACAGTTTCCTGTTAGAATTTATTGTCGACCTAGTTGTGAAAAGTGTTTCCCTTGTTGAGCTCTAGCTACCACGTAAATTTGAACTCATTTAGTTAATATTGAAAATTCGGGTTTTCAAAACCCTCCAACTTGGCTACCACCGAGTGTGGCGGTGCGTGGGACCGTACACGAGTGTTGTCTAAGTACTAAATATCTTTTAGTGACCCTATGAACCTATGTCTAGGGCAGTTTCCCGAAATTCAATTGTTTGATGTGGTGATCAAATTGGACCACCATTTGTTTGTATGATTGACGACAATCCGATCGTTGGATTGTCATACAATTTTGTGAGCACCTTAGTTATCAGTTGTTGGACCTTTGAGAACTTACGGATCGGAAATCCGATGTGCGGATCTTCCGGTTTGAATAACCTTAGATTGTTGATCTTAATGGACTTACCTTATCGACAGTGGACGTTCTAGTCAACGTGCTATACTCTAGAGTGTCGTTTATCTCTAGTTTGTTGTTGAGGCTTGATGGAACTTAGTTGGCTCATCACGATGACGTGTGTTTCTCGGTTGACGTGTGTCTCGATATATGTATTAGTGGCATCATATTGAGTTATACTTGTTAATTAAATGTGCTTTCTATTGAAGTGTTATTTTATTTTTAGCATCGATCTATGTTTATTAATTGTGATTCGACTGTAGCTTGGAAACGTTTATGAAATGTGGTTAGATATGTATGATCAGTATGATGTGTATGATTGTTTTTAGGACGATGTGAACCTAGAATCTTATGAAAAGTATTATGTATAACTTTTATGCTTGTATGATAAGATAGTTAGTGGTTATGAGAAGTTGATAGTGCAAGTGATTCCGTTGAGTGATGGTCTGAAATCCCTTCTACTCCACGATTCCGTTGAGTGATGGTCCGGAATCGTATCCTTGTTTGGATTTCGTTGAGTGATGGTTCGAAATCCCTTATACTCTGCGATTTCGTTGAGTGATGGTCCGGGTATCCTTGTTTGGATTCTGTTAAGTGATGGTTCAAAATCCCTTCTACTCCACTATTCCGTTGAGTGATGGTCCAGAATCGTTTCCTGGTTTGGATTCCATTAAGTGGTCCAAAGTTACATCACTTGACTTGTTGGTTTCTTAGATTTGATATTAGCTTCAGAGATGTAGGTTTGGCTTAACTGTGTCACTCTAGCCTTAGTTTTAGAATATTTGTGAGCAATGGTTTTGAGAATCTTGTGAATTGAATTAGAAAAGTTGTTGGACGTTTGGGTGACTCCTTCAGGATTTTCTATGATTCGATTATGATTTCATAAAGTATGAATTTAGAAGATATGGTTATAGTTGTTATTATTTTGGGCAAATTAACTATTAATGTAGCTAGAGAATTGTATTGGGCTTCGTCGGTTCCTTGATATGATATATATTGTGAATTGTGGTATCATGTTGCGACATAATGACTTATAGAGAAGATGGAAGGAAAATCATGATTTTCAGGTGGGTTTGTTATTTAACCCTGAGTCTAGTAATTTCATGATTGTCAAGTTCTATTGATTGATTGAGAAATGTTATGCCTTTCGGCTTAAATGGACAATGACATATGTCAATTATAGTGCATGAAGAACTACAAATGACTTGATCCCTGTTTAGGGTACGTAGGCAGTCTAACAAGGAGGTTAGATGCAGTCATAAAGCATAAGAAAAATTATTATGCGATTCGATTATCGAATTGTGCTCTGCCCATATCCCGGAGGTGGGGTATGATAGATACGGGTATTTGGTAACGTCATGTGTCGATCCTAGACGTATGTCGGGATCGGGGCGTGACAACAGTATTTCTGAAACTAAACTTTACTATTTATGAAACTAAACACAACTACTACACCATTTCTAAAACTAAACACTGACTATTTATGAAACTGAACACATGTACTATCATTATTTCTAAAATTAAGCAATGATAATATCATTATTTTTTAAACTGATCACTAACTATTTTTGAACTAAACACGAGTGTTACGCTGTTTTTGAAACTAGACCTTACTATTTCTAAAAATTGACCAGGAGTAATAGCACTATTTCTTAAATTGAATATTGGTACTATCACTATTTCTGAAACTGATCACGGATACTGCACTATTTCTAAAACTGATCACGGATACTGCACTATTTCTGAAACTTAGCATAGATACTACACTATATCTGAAACTGAAAACGGACTATTTCTGAAAACTAAACACGAGTATTATCACTATTTTTTAAACTGGACATTGACAATTTCTGAAAATTAAAAACCTTGATCATACAATATGCACTCTTGCATATACAAATTCAAGATCAAATGTGTATGAACCTTGAGTATTGATTTCTTTCGTATAAGGACAACAAAATCAATATCCCTTTGGGAAAAGTGGATATGCCTGTCCTTTACACTAGCGCAGAGTTCCATTGACTCTAGCTTGGCAGCAATTCGTGCTACGCAACCATCCACAACAAATATTGTTGAGATATACCAACGGGGTATTTCCAATTAGCTGCAGGAATCAAGAGGACAATAAGAGTGCATTATAGGCCAAATCAAAATATTAAACAATATAAATATTTAAAGCTAAATTGAATGCTTAAGTTTCATGAAGAAAAATGGTACTTCGGTGACATCGTTCTTGATTGCAAATTTGACTTTCATATTTATCTTCTCTTGCAGCAAGCTGTGAAAACAGATTCAAATGTTCAATTCTACTGCAACCCAACCAATCTTTACATTTAAAAAATAATTCATTTATTAATTTAAACAATAAAAGTTCTACAAATCAAAAGCAACCAGAAAACTCCAAACACTTTAATCATGTCATCTTCTTAAAAAATCACTTGAAAAAAATATTTGCAAAAGCCCAAAAATAGTCAACATGATCAAAACTAGAAGACCCCAAATATGCAGAAAATAAATAGAGAAAAATAAATCCACACTTTTTCACAAATTCGAAACCAAAAGTACCTCTTGGAGTCCATTTTAAAGCTATCTCTGATGATTGTTAGAACTCGTCCGAACTCCTAGTTATCAGTGGAAGACAGGTCGGGAGCGTCCCGAACTTCTCGAACTCTTCTAGGCCTTGACTTCCTCTTAGATCACAAGGGTGGCGTCATCTCTATCGTAGACGATAAGATCGAAATTATAAATTGAGAAAATAGCAGAGAGAAAATGACATGAGATATGTAGAAACTTGTAGAAACCGTACAAAAGGTTTTTTTTTATTTCATTCGAAGTGAAACATATTAAATAAATGGAGCTTTAATGAAAAGGGCTTATCAAAACTTTTAATTAACCAAAAACCATCTACTAACTTTATTTAATAAAAAAGATTTAAACTTTAATAAAAAAGATTCAAATTTTAATGAAAAAGACAAAAGTTTTACATAATAACAAAAATAAAAAATAAAAAACCAACAAATAGTAACGCGCGAGACCATGCTTCACGTCACACACATACACACACTCTCTCTCACTCAACCGTTCAATCTCTTTCTCTCTCCCTCTTTCCCATATTCCCATCAATTTTTCTCTTCTTTCACCTCACTCATCTACATCAACTTTTTTTCACCTCCCCCCCCTCTTCTCTCTCCTTTCACCTCACTCCATAAATAATTTATTTTTTATTTTTATTTTATTACTTATTTATTTGACGATTCTTTCAATTTTTTTTAGAAAAAACTAAGTAATAATATTACAAGATCAAAAATAAAGAAAAAAAAAATTATTATTCAGTTTTATGAACACTAATACTGTCACTATTTCTTAAACAGAACATTGACTACTTCTTAAATTTGAAAATCGAACACTATTTCTTAAACTGAACATTGACTACTTCTTAAACTGAATAGTATTTCTTAAATTAAACACTAACTGTTTCTTAAACGTAACACTAATACTATCACTACTTAAACTGAACACTGACTATTTCGTAAAATGAACACTAACTATTTCTTAAACTAAACACTAGTATTATTACTATTTCGTAAACTAAACACTGACTATTTCTTAAACCGAACACCTTGTAAACTAAACACTGATAATTTCTTAAACTTAACACTAGTACTATCACTATTTCATAAACTAAATAGACTATTTATTAAACCAAATAATAGTACTATCACTATTTCGTAAACTAAGCACATATTATTTCTTAAACCAAACACTAGTATTATCACTATTTTGTAAACTAGTACTGTCACTATTTCGTAAACTAAACACTGACTATTTCTTAAACCAAAAACTAACTATTTCGTAAACTAAATACTGACTATTTCTTAAAATCGAACACTAGCACTATCACTGTTTTTTAAATTGAACACCAACTATTTTATAAACTGAACACAAAAGGTTCAAAATTTGAAGCTCTCTTCTCATTATCATATGAATCACTAGCAATAATATTTATATTCTTACAGAGTTAGAATAATGATTTTCACATTCCTATTTGTTCTTTAAAATTTCTTCGAACAATTTATTTGAATTTCCTTTAATTTATTCAATACAAAATTAACAACAAAAACATAAATGAAAGATCAAAAAAGCTAATGTGCTTTCATTGAGGATCATAATCTAATATTTTTTATTTTTAGGTTTTAGCTGGTTAGGGTTAAAATTAATAAAGAATTCCATGATTTGAACATAGGGTGATGATGAGATGCTACCCCACGTGTAAGGCTAACTGGTAGTCATGTATTGATGTTAGCAATATATTTTTTTATCTCAAATTTCTCTCTCTCTAAAATTTTTTAAGGTTTGTTGATGTCAGTTTGAATAGACTTGATTGACATTTTCTTCTCTCTACCCTCACAATCTCTCTCTCCGAACCTTTTTCCTTCCTGATGAAATATTTAAAAAGTAATTTGTATGCTGCTTTTGCATTGTTGGTTTTCTGTTGAACTGCTTGCTTTCGCACTGCTCGTGTGCACACGCGCTTTGGGTTGAACAAGTTTTTGTATTTTTTGTTTTTTTATCTCTTGTCCTTATCATTAAATAAAAGTTAATAGGTGACTTTTGGTTAAAACTCAAAGTTTTGAAGCCATTTTCATTAGTTTTCCTTTAAATAAACGGGAGAAGGTGCTGCCATCAGGGTAAAATTGGAAACTCATTGTTTGAGCCAATTTGATTGGGCTAATTTAATGTTGGTTTGTCCTAATCATTAAATAAAGTTAGTAGGTGGTTTTTGGTTAAGATTCAAAATTATGAAGCCCTTTTCATTATTTTTCCTTATATTCAAAGCTATTTTATCCAATTTTTCGTCAACTTAAGTCATTTGACATACTTTAGAGTGTAATATCATAATTTTCTTGTCTATAAGTGCTTAACATTTCATATAAGTTGCGAATTTAATATCTAATTTACCTTTAAAAGTTGACTTACACTATTTCTTTATGAAAAACTACCAATTTCTCCTCGAAAGTTAACTTCATACATTATTTCTTTATGAAAAACTACCAATCTACCCTCTAATGTGTATAACATGCAAGTAACGTGACTTATATTGACGGAAAATTGAATATAGTGGCTTCGAATATAACATTATGGATGTAATTAGCAGATTTTTATAATTCAGGGACTAATTTTTCTGAAAAAAATAGTTTAAGGACCTAATTTTCACTAAGGTGATAATTCAGGGACTAAATTAGCAATTTTACCTTCATGTTTTAAATAGGAATGCATCTTAATAATCAAGCAGCATAAATAAAATAAAATAAATCTTATAGTTCGACTACAAAACAAAAATAGCACATGAAATGAAAATTACATAGTAGCAATATCCCATACAAGTCGTCTTGTTATATTTTTTTATACAAATCAATTTGGAAATCTTATTATTTTCATTCTTTTCCTGTAATGTTGCATGATGATTTGAACTGTTTATCTTTAGGTCGTCATTTAAAAACCATCTCTACAAAAAGCTAAATGCATTCAAAAGTTTTTGCTCATGTAACGATTATTCAATAATTCTTTTAAACACTGAAATTATGACAATATTATTCTAAAATGGTTTGACAATATCTTGTTTGGTTCTTTGTTGCAAAGTTGCTCTTTAAAGAGTGACCTAGATAATATATGGTTTTGATCATTGAATAACATTGCTTGATCATAAAAAAGAAATGAGAAAGTAGAAAGAAAAAAAAATTTACATTAAACTAACCAAAATAAATTAGTTCAAATTTGTTTTTGACGATAATTGAATCTAAGATTTCTCACGTGAAAACAGTAATACTAGAATGTGAAGTTTTTTGGTAAAATAAATAAAGGAAATAAAATAGCTGGCATTACATCATACTCACCTACCACGATGTATATGTTCCATACATGTGGGGTCTTGGCCTTTCATTTTAAGCTAGGTTAGGTTCGGGCGAAAAAGGAAATAAATAGCAGGTTCGGGCGAAAAAGGAAATAAATAGCTCCAATCATCCACTGGCTTATGAGTTACAGCACAATCACGATTCACTTGTCGCTCTGTTGTAGCAAATCAATTCTTTATACAAGTCACCTTGCTATTTAATTTAGTTTTTAATCAAAACAGTCACTTTTATTTTTTTAAATTTACAACAAATTCATATGATTATTGAAAATTATTTTGTAAAGTATTATGGAGTTGTAATTATTTAAACTTTCATCTCACTCTATCAAATTAGCCAAAGTATTAAAGATAAATAAATTTACTTACACTCGCCTAGGCTCTGCCTAGGCCCCAGTCTGTCGCTCTATAAGTGCCTAGCATCTTTTAGAACCATAAGAAATAGTGTGTTTTTATTCAATTTCATAAATAGTATATCATTTTGCAATAGTTTCAGCAATAGTGTGCATTATTTTTTGTTCAAATCTAGAATTAGTGTGAGTTATTTTGTATTAGTTCCAGAAATAGTGTTTATTTTGTTATTTTTCATAAATAGTGTGAGTTATGTTATTTTTCATAAATAGTGTGAGTTATTTTACTTTAAAAAATAGTACAAGTTATTATGTTGTAGTTCAAGAAATAGTGTGGGTTATTTTAGTTCACTTTCAAAATAGTGTAGGTTATAATGTTGTTTAAGAAATAGTGAGGGTTAGTTTGGTTCACTTTCAGAAACAGCGTGAGTTATTTTGTTGTAGTTCAAGAAATAGTGGTTCACTGTTAGAAATGGTTCAAAAATAATGTTTATTTTGCTCCCTTGCATAAATAGTATGAGTTATTTTGGTTCGGTTTCGTAAATAGTGTGAGTTATTCGTTGTAGTTCCAGAAATAATATGAATTATTATGGCTCACTTTCATAAATAGTGTTGATTATTTTGGTGTAATTCCAAAAATAATATGTATTATTTTGGTTTACTTTCAGAAATAGTATTAGTTATTTTGCTGTAATTTCAAAAATAATGTTTATTTTGTTACCTTCCAAATACAATGTGGATTATTTTGGTTAATTTCATAAATAGTGTGGGTTTTTACCTGCAGTAGTTCCAGAAAGTTCATAAAATAGTGTCTTAACCATTTTCATTGTTGCAGATGGGAAACGAAAAATGTTAGGGTGAAGAGTTCCATAAACATGCGTGTTGAACTTCAGCTCGAACAAACTATCAGAAGGTTTACTAGCTTGCTGAAAATACAAGGAATAAGAGGGGGGGAGTCAACCGGTACTACTACATAAATCCTATACACATAGACCATTTCCAGTCTAATCTAGCATAACCAAATTTAATAATAAGATCGTTTTCCAAAAAAAAAAAAAAAAAAAAAAATTAATAATAAGATCCAATCACATTTCCCCAGAATAAAAGAGTTTGATTAGTAGACTTTGATAAATAAAAGAGTACTCTAATCGAATACCATTCAAGGTTATTGGTTATAAGGCATAAGTCAGCATATACTTTCAACAGAAGACTTGAAAAACAAGTTTCATTAGACAACTTAGAGCTTCCATACAAGAATCCGATTATATGAATGAAATCTGGTAAATCATTCAATTCATATGTGACAAATTGAACTTCATTGTCAATTCAGCTCTGTGTGAATGACTACCTACTCATGAAAGCATAGTGTACATAGCCCTCCTAACTGATTAAAGGAAATATCGACCACAATATTTTGCACAAGGCACTTTACAAGCTTGACCTACCACAAGAAGACCAAATAGTATTTACATATGAAAATCACCTGTTTTGTTATCTACTATAACTAGAATCAAAATAATGGCTAATGAAATAGACACGCACGTAGCAATTTCATTCAAGGGAAATGCAAGTTACACAACATAAACTCAACACAAAAATTTTACTAGACATAGATGGCAACATCAACATTAAGCTGTAACTTATGCCTATCTTCAATCTAATAAAGTGAAGAGGTAAAAGCTAAAAACCTCTGCCCAAATCAACTGGACATCTTTCACCATAAACTCAGCAGCCATATTTTGATATTCCCTTTCAAGGACAGCACAGACGTCACCACCCAATATCTCCATCCGGCAGATAGGTCTTTACTCTTTAGAGGTAAGGTAATTAAATGAATACTGTCATTTATCATTTTTTGCTAACTTGAAAGGTCAATAGAAACAGATAAATCGCAGCAAGGAAAGTTTCAGCTCCAGAAAACAAATTAACCTAAACTAACAATTTATATGCAGAATTCAAGCTCACCGAAATAAATTTCCATGCCCAATTCACAAACTATACACACAAATATATCAGAAATTGGTTGTTTTGTAGCTCAATATGCACATCAATTTGTATAAAAAAAAGTCGAAGACAGATTTATACCTCTGTTTTCTGATATTTGTGCTCAGACCCATGTCGATATAAGATGAAACAAAGAAAAGAGCTGCACAGAGAGAAACAACATACAGAGTAACAACTTCAAACTGAACGATCGAGACGGTGAATTTCAGATCGGAGTTGTTGTCCTAGTCAGAAGATCCATTATCATTGGTCCCTTAATTCTTCAAAACGTGCAGCTATGGTCCTTTTCGTTAACTCCGTCAAAATGAGTTATGTTGGAAGGACCATTGCTACAATTGATATAAAGATGAAGGACCATTGCTCTAATTGAGTTAAAGTTGAGGGACTATTTCTTTAGTTGGGTTAAGTTGAGAAATCATTGCTACAATTTTTCTCATTTGGTTTTCCATAATTGCCCCTGATTCAGCCTCATGGCACATGACTCATTTTGACGGAAGTTCTAACGGAGTTGAAGAAAATGACCATAGTCGCACGTTTTGAGAAGTTAAGGATCAATGGTCTTAGATTTTTAGTTGAGGGACCATTACTCCAATTGAGTTAAAGTTGATAGACCATTGCTACAATTTCCTCTTATTTAGACATAAATCAATTGATAGCATCTTACATTAGATATCTTAATTGGTCAGACTCATTGTGTAAGGACTTACATGCGCCCCTTCAGATGCCACATTGCCGTTCCAAACCAATAACACAATGTCATGTATAAGTGACATTGTTACTTTGAGTTTGATCTATGTAATTGGTGAATTTTTTTGGGTCCAAACTATGCTACCAAAAGAGAATCACAGAGAATTAGGAATAGAAGCTCCTACAGTCATTTGTGTAATGGGGTAAAAATTTCAAGATTCACTTACGAAAGCTCGAATCACCATATTTTGATCCTCAGCTGGTCGCACTTTTTCAAGGGGTTTGCTTCTGAAAAACCTAAGCAGGTTCATAAAGGCCTAACATATGCCCATCAAATACATCGCATGGCAGCAACCTGTAACACGAAACTCTTACTAAAATCTCTGCACCCAGTGTAGCAATGATATACGAACAAATGATCACAACGGTTTTGTTTAGAAATTTAGTCATCACCTTGCCATGGACTTCATATTTGATAGGGCCATCAAGTTTCAGCTCCTTATGCCATCAACTTGGTCACTGTTTGATTAATGTCTGGCACTGTGAAGGACAAAAGTGAAGAGTTTCCATTCTACAATGCATGATCCCTGTCAAAATTAGTCATTAGCAGATGCCAATTTCATTCAAAACATAAACCTTAAATCCAATTACTGCTCAAATAACACCACATTACCAAAAATTACCAAGAATTATAACATCGAAAAAACCCAAGAAATTCTAAGTTTTACTCTTTCAATCGACACAAACTTCACTTGGGTCTCTTTCAATTATACTGTTTTTACGAAAAACACGAGCAAACAGTACAATTTGTGGGAAAGGATGTGTAAAAAACTGGTTTATACAAATCATCAAACACCTGGTGTGCACCGAGCACAGAGTCTCAGAGAATGGAAAGGGAGAGTTCACTTGGGGTATTGCATAAGGGAAAGCTTGAATGGGCTGGACTGTAGATCCTTCTATCGAAGAGTGCAGACATTGACGGTGAAGTCCAACCCTTCGGCGTAGAACCAGGCGGCTTTTGGCACGTCCTTGTGCAGCTGCAGTAGCCACCTAAACAACGCCTCTGGCATTTTCCCCTCGCTTTCTACGTTACGTGCTGCTGACTGAAGGATACTGACTCATCGGTTGTCGTTTCAAGTGTGAGTCGTGACTGATATAAGACGACACGTCGTTTTGAAAGTTTCAAAGTTAAATTGGAGATTAGCATATGATGACTGCGTGCCCAGATAGTGGTCGCCTACCTCTTGTGTAAAAGTCTCACCTCTAAATTATGGTGATAATCCTTGTTATACAAAAGAATTTTCTTATTCTAACGTTAATGTTCGAATTTTATTTGAGGTCACTCAATCGACTTGTTACATATTATGATGAAAGTTGTGCCTTTGCTTCACTCGACTCCTAATTTCATCATTTTTTTTCTTTTTCAATTTTGACATAATCCTAGACATGAGTGCTTCTTTTAGGGTATTAAGAGATTCTACAAGCTTAGGGATATATTTGAACTCTCAAGGGAAATTTGGAAAGATAGTCTAAATTTGAATCATGTATAGAATTTTAACCAATTGTTATAATTTTATGAAGTTTTAATCAAAACATGACATGAAAAATACCACAATGCCCCTTATATATATATATATATATCATTCTATTGTTAATTACACTCTGGCTTGCTTTCTTTCAAAGTCCAACAAGAATTCACATGTAGAGCTGCTTTAGATCTCTGTGTGGATGGTCAATAATTGAAGGGAATCCGAGGGAAGTGGTTAGTCATTTCCAATCAATGGTTAGTCATTTCCAATCAATGACAGTAATTGTACGGTATTGTCCCTATCCCAGCAAATATAGCTTTTCTAGTCAAGCGGGTCATGATTTAAGTCCAATAGGTTAACTTCTGATTATACAATTACATCACTGGGATTGCTTTCTCGATCATTATCCGAAAATTACATGCTCCACCACTTGTGTGGACTTCGTCAATTTTGTTGAGTTTCATTATTCTCACAAAGAAGATTAGAAGAGAATCTTCATTCTTTGCAAATGTACTTTTTAAGTCAGCTACTTAACGCGTTATTAAATTTAAGAGTAATATTAAGAAGACTAAATTTATAGATTAAATGTAAACTAAATGACTTATAAGTTGATGATTGAAATATTACTTAAACGTTAATAAACATCCTCATTTTTATTAATGACACATCATTTAGTTTATAATTTTAGTTTATAAATTTAATCACCCTAACATTATTCTAAATTTAAACTCAAAGTTTTTCTTCGATTAAAAAAATCCATTGCTAATAGAAGTGCAGATTACGGTTGGAGGAGTAAAAGTACGTGGGAACACAAGGAAGTTATTGATTAGGTAAAAGTTGCCGAACCCCATATAACGCGTTGCATTTTCCAACTTTAAGTTTTTGGCATCAAAGCAATAGTCACTGAAACATCCCATGTGAAAAAAGTTGAGGGATATCTCAGAACTAGTACTCTAGTAGCAAAGCAAAACTAGCTCATCCCCACAATCCAAACTATTTCTTCCTTTTTATTTCTTTTCTGATTTGCAGACTTCTTTCTTAAGGGTTTTGCTATCCCTCACATCTTTTTACTTTTCACAAACTACTCTTAATTTTTATTATTGAATCAAATGAATTAAATATAATAAAATTACATAAATTAACAAATAGGTGTATGAAAAATAAAATAATATATGTCGATAGTGCCACTCTTTTGAAAAACAATAATCATATATGAACTAGGTTTAATAGGGATTCGGATTCTCCCCCATCCTCTTTCCATCTCATTCCATTCCATTCTCTCACATTCTCTATTTTATCTTTCTCTTTTTATAAAAAATTAATATAAGATGTCAAGGCTTAACCGTGACCGTTTAAATAAGAGGGGAGGGAAGGGGAGAAAAAAAAGAGGGGAGAGCATCCTATAGAGCCCCAAAAAGAAGCCTAACGGTTGAATTATGTTTCCCTCAAAGACTTAATTGCTTAGCTAAATCTTAAAGACCAAACCACACTACAGTCATGGATCACAACAGATTTTTCAGTGTAACCGTCACACGAGACAGAACACCACATGTCACTATATAAATGGTGGGATATATGTGTTAAAAAATTAATAATTTAAAAATTAAAATTTTCCACCACTTACATAAAAACATGCCGTGTACCATCAATGTTCCCGTCACAACAAAAAAATTCTCATGGATCACATTTTCCCTCCCTCGTGGCTCGATTTCAAGGGTGTGGTTGATCCTAGAGAACACAACAGAGTCACCGACGACAGTAAGGAGGTAGGCTGGATCGATGTGGGATATTTTGTTTTTGCAAGGAGTGGTACATCCTTGAGAAAGAAGGGTAAAGTTGAAATTGTTGGGGAAATTTTTGATGGTGGGGTGATTTAACAAATTATGGGATGTGAACATAATTTTAATATAATATTATGAGAAATTTTATTTGAACTCATATAATATTACTTTACACTCAACTTAAATCTTAAATGTAAATTATTTTTTTACCTTATTGCATAATTACCATCAGTACAAGATAAACTCATAATAAAATAAAAATTTATCAATAAATACAAAATCCATTAAACAAACCCTTTGCATCACACAATCTTTAACTAATGTTCTATTATGGCTAAAGCTGACACACCCCGATCCAGAGGATCCAGGTGTGCTGGCTGTCACGTGAGCGTGACGTAACCATAAGTGCGACACGGAAGCGAAACAACAACATACATAAGCAGGAATTCAAACCAAACTCTAGCATATCAACCTACGAACGTAACCGGACGAGTTATAAAGTAAACACACAAGGTCAGAGCATAGGTTAACTGCAGTCAAGTAGGACTAAAATAAAAATACATCACCCTCAGGTGAGTCCTACATGTCGAAAGTCTGTCAGAACGCCGGAATAAGACCTCGAGAGCCACCAACCGCTAAACTAGAACCTGGAGGGGCACAAAACAAAATGAGTGGGTCAGTAAAACAAAATAGTTTTCCCAAAACAGTTCATTAGAAACAATTCCATCCCCTCGTCGTAAAAACCTGTATACTTTCCCAGAAAATAGCATATATACATATATATATATATACGCCACATCATAACTCAGCACATATCCATCATCATAATATCTCAGAAATGATATGCCATGTCCAAAATATAATCAAAATGCATCAATAATAGTCAGGTGAAGTAATAAATCAACCGGAGACCCTACAATGGTCTTGTACGGCTGATTCTAAAGCTCAACATCCAATCCAACCGGAGTCACCTCGGAGACCTGTACGGTTCAACTCTGCACGTCACTCGGAACTACATATAGTAGTCTTTACGATGACAGGTGTATAAATACGCTCTAGTGCTTCTCTCATCAATCATCGGCGCGCATAACTAAGGTCACCCACTAGTTGGAATCACATGATGTCGACTTCCTCAACTCTACATGATGTCGAATCTACTTGAGTATTTGCACACTCAAAGGGGAGTATTATAAACATTGAATTTAAATGTGATTGTGTAAATCCTATATTAGATTTGATACTAGCTATTTTTTCTTATTAGGACTTGTATTCCTTGGAGGAGAAAGATTCTTCCCTCCCTTATTATTATAAATAAAGGCACTGTGTAGGGGAATAAAACATCTTCTACACAACCCTACAAACACATCTCTCTCCCTACTCTCTCTCTTTGTCGTGCCCCCTCTCTCTCTTGTTAGATTAAAATAAGCCACAACATCAACGTCATTTTTCAATCAAGAATAATAGTTCTATTGTCCCTTTCCCAGCAAATAAAGCTTTTCTGGTCCGAGATCGGACAATGACACAGTAATTAAGCAGGGCATGAACATTTAATAATGGGGTATGTTATCCACACACTCTTATCAATTTTCGACCGTTGAATCAAATAAATCGAAGAATATCAAATGACAGAAATTATTACGAGGTGTGAATCTGAACCTTTATGCGTTGGTAGGCTTTCGAGAGTACAAACTTAAAAAAGATTTGTGAATAGCACACCTCTTTAAAAATTCTTCTAGACGAAGTTTCATATTAGATTACATTTCAAGTATAACGAAATGAACCCATTGCAACTCGATCAATCTAATACTAATGTTGGTATGATATGATGCATTCAATTTCGGCAATTTGTACATTTGAGTTTCACCGTGAAAATGATCTATATTTTGCTGTCTTGATCATCTATCCGAATTAAACCACATGCTCCACCGCTTGTGCAGACTGCATCAATTCATTTGAACTTTTTTCTTGCAAACATACTTCCAAGGTGGGTACTTAACAGGTCACTAAACTTAAACTCGAAGTTTTTCTTTGATTAAAAAGAAACCCAATGCTATTGGAATTTCGAAGTGCAGATTTCGGTTGCTGGAGTAAAAGTATGTGGGAACACGAGGAATATATTGATTAGGTAAAGGTTTAGTCCAAAAAAATAAATATTATGTAAAAATTTAAAAGGAAAACTAATGAAAATAGTTTGAAAACTTTGAGTTTTAATAATAAGGACAAAATAAAGGGTAAAGTGAATAGTACTATGATTGACTTTTTAGTGTAAAAATGTGGTTTTTCGTTAAAGTAAACAGTACCAGATGCTTTTCGTTAAAGTTTCCAAATTTAAAATGTCCAAAGTGGCGGACCCCATAAAACGTATTGCATTTTCAATTTCAATATTTTAGCATCAAAGTAAAACTCGTTGAAACATTCCAAGTGAAAAAAGTTGATGGAGATCTAAACATACACGAAAAAATTATTAGTGTATAGAATACAGTTGAAGATGGGTGGAAAACACTGGAAAGTAACGGAGCCCATAAAACGCGTAGTCTGGAATACATTTTTCGTCTATTGAAAATTTGCAACGTCTTTGCCATGATTTTGTCTGGAAAAAACACTTTTCTTTTGTTGAGATACAAAATTAATTTAAACTTTTTAATGTTAAGCATGTCCCTAAGAAAATGACAAAAGAAAAAAACACTCTAAACTGGTCCTTTTTTTTGGGTCAGCACACTCGGAACTAGTCTTAGTAGCAAAATCAAAGTAAAAACTCAACCCCGAAATCCACTCTTTCTTCATCTTTCAGTTTCCTATCCAACCAAGACACAGTTGTGAGCATGGCTGAGTTGGTGGGCGGGGCTTTTCTCTCTTCTTTTCTCTCTGTTTTGTTCGACCGGATGGCTTCCCGTCCCGTCGTCGACTTCATCTCTGGAAAGAAAAACAACAACGAGCTGCTCATGAGGGAGTTGAAGATCAAGCTGCTCACTGCTAACAAGCTGGTCGATGATGCCGAGGAGAAGCAGATGACAAGCCCGACCGTGAGGAAGTGGCTCGACGATCTCAAAGATGCTATCTACTGCGTAGGAGAGTTGCTGGACGAGATCAACACTGAAGCTCTTCGACGTCGGCTGGAAGGTGACGATAACCATTCTCCTGCAGCTAGCAGCAGCACAAGCCGGATCATGAGATCAGTATTCAAGTCTTCTTCTCCGTCCGATGAATTTCACAACTCTCTCGAATCGAAGATATCAAACATTCTGCGCGTGTTAGACCTCATTCTCAATGAAAAAGATGTTCTTGGTCTGAAAGAAGGTTCTCCAGATAGACCCCAAGAAAGAACTCGTCAAACTACTTCTCGATTCGATGAGTCTGGCGTCTTCGGAAGGGAAAAGGACAGAGAAACGATCCTTGAAGCGTTACGTTCGGATCATCCGACTGGCCCTAGGATAGGAGTGCTTCCCATTGTGGGCATGGGAGGGATCGGAAAGTCCACCCTTGCTCAACTGGTGTACAAAGATGTAAAGGTTGACTTTGGCGTCCAAGCATGGGTTTGGGTCGGACAAGAATTTGATATTCTTCAAATAGCACAAACAATATATGGGAGGATCACGGATCAAACTTGCGGGATCACAGATCTGGATCTGCTTTCTGAAAAATTGGAGGCGATTTTGACAGGAAAGAAGTTCCTCTTCGTTCTTGATGATGTCTGGAGTGAGGATTATCTTCGTTGGAATGACTTGATGGCTCACTTCAATCGCTGCGGAGTACATGGAAGTAGGATCATTGTTACAACACGCCTCCGACGTGTTGCATCTATCACCGGCACTCTCTCAGCACATTATCTGATGGAGATATCCGAGGACGATTCTTGGTTGTTATTTGCAAAGCATGCCTTCACGGATGCCAGTGTTATTACTGCACATCCGTATCTTGAAGTCATTGGAAGGCAAATTGTGAAGAAGTGTCAAGGCCTTCCTTTAGCTATAAAATCATTAGGGGGCCTCTTACACTCTGTTTTGAATCCAAAGCAATGGGAAAACATATTGAAGAGTGACTTATGGGAGTTGTCAAACGATAAGGTTTTGCCGGCTCTATGGTTAAGTTACCATTATCTGCCTCCGCATCTCAAGCGTTGTTTTGCTTACTGTGCAATATATCCTAAAGGTTATGAATTTCAATCTTCAAAGTTATTCTTGTTGTGGATGGCTGAAGACCTCTTACAACCCCATGAGAAGGAGGTATTGGAAGATGTTGGAAGTCACTACTGCGATATTCTATTATCAAGGTCTTTCTTTCAACATTCAGTAAACGAGTATGGTCAGTCATGTTTCACCATGCATGACCTTATCAATGATTTAGCAAAGTTTGTATCTGGAGAGTTTTGTTTGAGATTGGGGGACGACCATCGGACAGTCAATAGAAATATATGCAGAACTCGCCATGTTTCTTTCATGGGGTTTGGCAATCAAAGCATTCAGAACTTTGAGGAGCTATATGAGGCTAAGCATTTGCACACCTTTCTACAACTACGTTCAGCAAGTCCCTCAGTAGGTTTTAGTGCCAGCCATAAGTTGATGCTGAGAAACAAACTTGTAGATCTATTGCCAGTTCTACGATGTGTAAGAGTGCTCAATTTATCAACAAGCAGTACTGTTGAGTTGCCTAGCTCAGTTGGCAACTTAAAACAATTAAGGTATTTGGACGTGTCTTACACTTCACTAAGAGAATTACCTGAGACGGTGTGCACCTTGTACAATTTACAGACCATATTGTTGTCCTGTTGTTTTCAACTTACTCAACTACCAACTGAACTGGGGAGACTAATCAACTTGCGCCATCTCAGTATCAGAAACACAAATATCAAAAAGATGCCTGCAGGGATGTGTAATTTGAAAAATCTCCAAACATTAAGCGATTTTGTGGTGGACAAACAAACAGGTCAAAGGACTGGAGAGTTAAAAGAGCTTCAGCATTTGCGCAAAAGACTTGCGATCTCAGGAGTTGGTAACATTCATCATGAGGGAAATGGTTTGGAAGCAGATATCATGAGCAACAAGGAGTATCTGGATGAACTTGTTTTGAGATGGGGAAGAGGTGATGCATACTTTCTGAGATGGGGAAGAGGTGATGATGATGATACCAGTGATCATGGTCCAGAAAATGACAGAGAAGTTCTCAACAACCTCCGACCGCATACAAACCTCAAACAACTTGAGATTAAATCTTATGGGGGTTTAAAATTTCCAGGTTGGTTAGGAGATCCATATTTCTCTAAACTATTTAGTATTCGACTTACAGATTGCAAACATTGCTGCTTATTGCCAGCACTTGGGCAATTACCTTCCCTCAAGAAGCTTTGTGTTGAAGGGCTGAAGAACGTGGTGGAGATTGGTAGTGAGTTTTACGGTAATGACACTTGTGGGATTACTCCATTTAGATCTCTAGAACAATTGGCCTTCAGAAATATGTTGGAGTGCGAAAAGTGGTCATATTATGATGGAAGCATAGGCAACACCTCAATAATGTTTCCTAATCTTCGTCGGCTTGAACTGAAACTTTGTCCCAAGCTGACCGAGATGTTACCATTGGAGAAGCTGCCAAGGCTTGAAAGGGTAGGATTGTGGGCGCTGAAGTCCTTCAGTGGTTCACTTTCACATGTGGAATCGATATGCCCTACATTCCTCTCCCTCACTGACTTGCACATTGGAGGATGTCCAAATTTTGTATGTTTTCCAGCTGGAGGGATGGATGCGCCCAAATTGGAGTATCTGCATATCAATGGATGCGAGAAATTGAGGTCATTGCCAGAACAAATGCATACCCTTCTACCGTCTCTTCAGAATTTGATGGTAATTGGGTGTCCAGAAGTGGAATCATTTCCTCAAGGAGGGTTGGCGTCAAATATACAAGACCTTTCTTTTCAGTGTTGTAGAAAACTCGCTGCAAATCGCTCACTGTGGGGTTTAACAAGACTCAACTCTCTTAGACATTTGAAAATCAGATTCAGTGAAGAAGGTGGAGAAGAATTGGGGTGTTCGTTTCCGGAAGAGGGTTTACTGCCCGCCACTCTCACTCGTCTCTCCATCTACAATCTTCCGAATCTTACAACCATCCAAGGCAAGGTTTTGAGACAACTCACCTCTCTTGAAGTTTTCACGATACACCAATGCCCTGAGCTCCAGGGCTTTCCAGAAGAAGCGCCCAAATCTCTGAAAAGCTTGACTATTTGGGAGTGCCGTAATCTCGGGAGCTTGCCAGGAGAATGGCTTCCCAAATCTCTTTCTGAACTGAAAATCCAGCGGTGTCCGCTGCTAGAAGAACGATTCCGAAGAGAGACCGGGGAAGATTGGCCCAAGATTGCTCACATCGCCAACATAGATGTAGAATGTTCTTGAAGTTGGTACTTGCCGAATTCTCTCTCTCAGGTGTATGTATGTGTGTGTCTATATGTATTTACATATCATCAGAATGGCCAACAACACTTTAGTTGGGTACTTTTCTGATGGTTTTTTTTTTTTTTTTTTTTTTTTTTTGTTGTATGTTTGGTTAGTGCTCCTACTCCAGGCTCCAGCAGCACATGCTCATTATCATTGTATGTATCAAGCTGTCTCGATCCATCCGATTTGTGCCGTCAGTTTAATCAAAAGCTATTTATTTATACTTGAATCAATTGATAGCATCTTACATTTGACATCTTAATTGGTCAGAGTCATTGTGTAAGGACTTACATGCACCCTTTCAAATGCCACATTAACGTTTCACACCAATAACAGAATGTCATGCGTAAGTGACATTGTTACTTTGAGTTCGATCTATGTAATTAGTGAATTTTTTAGGGCCAAGCCAAACTATGCTACCAAAAGAGAATGACAGAAAATTAGGAATAGAAGCTCCTGCAGTCATTTGTGTAAGGACTTACATGCACCACGTCGGACGCCACGGTGGCATTTCAGACCGGATTACACAATGTTAGGTGTAAGTGTCTCCAAATGGAATTACGTTATTAGTCTAGGACAGCATGGTAGTGGCAAACCCTATGCAAGTAAGTCCTTATAAGAAGGTAAACTCCGAACACAAAATGAATACATTGCTCACTATAGTATCACTATTTGGTTACACTGTTTGCTTTCTTTCCAAGTCCAACAATAATTCACAAACTATGCCCACAGCTAAAATAGATCTCTGGATGATCAAACGAAACCAATCATTGAAGGAAATTCGAGAGAATTGGTAATTTTCTCCAATCTAATGGGGGTAAAAATTTCATGATCGCTTACGAAAGCTCGAAGCACCATATTTTGATCCTGAGCTAGTCGCACTTTTTCAAGGGGTTTGCTTCTGGAACTCCTAAGCAGGTTCATAAAGGCCTAACATATGCCCAACAAATACATCGCATGGCAGCAACCCGTACCACGAAACTCTTACTAAAATCTCTGCACCCAGTGTAGAAATGATATACGAACAAATGATCATAATGGTTTTGTTAAGAAATTTAGTCATCACCTTGCCATGGACTTCATATTTGATAGACGAAACTGACTCATTGGTAGTTGCTTTAGCTGTGAGTCAGACGACACGTCGTTTTTAGTGTCTGAAAGTTAATATTGGGGATTAGTATATGATGAATGGGTCCGGATGATAATTTTTGATATATTAGTGTCTGAAAGTTAAATTGGGGATTAGCATATGATGAATGGGTCCGGATGATAATTTTTTATATACAAATAATTTTCTTATCCGGACGTTGATGTTTGAAATTCATCCGACTTCCATGACCGATCAATTGGCTTGTTACATTTTAGGATGAAAATTACACTTTAGTGCTTGTTTGGATGTGCTACTATGTAAAATGCTTTTATTCACTAATGCTTTTTGCTCGTAGTACTTTTACAAAGAAGCAGTTTGTTATTTGGCAGACAACCAAGTGTTTTGTATTGTATAGGTGCGTTTTTGAAATTAAAGAGAGTGTTTAACTGTCAAATGAAAAAACGTTTTCACTAATATTAAATTAATGACTGCTTATACAAACCATCACTAGCAATCCAAATAAGTAATCTAAGGTGATAATTTGGAGCTATGAATTCAGAGTAGTATGGAGTGGGAGGAGGAAGTGGCAGCCGAAGCTACAGACATTCTAACCATTCTACATACAACAATAAGGGCTGGACTCAAGGAACTGACTCTCTCCTTCCGTGAGAGACCTTCTCTCCTTCTGTGAGAGTTTCTTTCCCCCCTTTTGGTGAGGATCTTACTCTTGCCCATCTTCACTGGCCCGGACTCTGGCTTCAGCGGCGTTCCTATTTGCTCATCTCTGCTCTGATCTGCAACCGCTTCTAAACCGCGAATTGGTACTGTATTTCGAGATGGTGTGTAGAGTTCCGGTGTTCCTACCGGCTCGGGTGTTCACCACCACCACCTTCTCACTGTCTCTGCCTTTACCGGCAGTGTTGTTCGTGGGTTGACACGAACTTCATCCGCATCGTTGGCTTCTTCCTCTCCGTTGCTAGCTTTCCTTTCTTGGTGGCTGTGCTAGGGAAGGAAATCGAGGTGAGATGCTGCACTTGATTTGGCGCTGCTTGGCTGTGGACGGGGAATTGGTCGGATCGAGACCGGCGGCGTATGTTGTAGAATTTTCTGGTGACTGTCACCTCTGTTGTGCGTTTTGGGCTTCAACTACTGGTTGGCCCGTGTTTTGTTTGTTTCTGTGTACTGTTTGGGCCTTGGCTTTGTATCTGTGTATCTTTTAGTTTGTTTAATAGTAGAAGCCTTTTTCTAAAAAAAAAATAATAATAGTAAGGGCTTGACTCACAATACTCACTTGTTCGCTCAGGCCTATTTCTCAAAGATCTTGCATGAAACTTGTCCTGCATTATGAAAAAATAATAATAATAATCAAATAATTAACATACTTGCCAAAATAGTTGCGTCGTGAACAGCTTATATAATATACTAATGGAAATCAAACAAAGAATTATATTCCTACCGAGAAGATCAGTCGGTATCACTCATAAGCCAGAAGAAGATTACTGTCATTAGTGCAATGTAACCTCCAACTCCGAGGACAATGCCATTAGTAAAGATCTCCTCAGTTTTCAGTTGTCTGGCTGTGCAAAAAGATAAGGACTTAAAACTGAGCCTTGGTGTAACCCTACAATTATATGTAAAAGTTTTCGGCTTGTCCTTTATGAGTTCTTACTATAGTCATTGCTCCTTCGTACATATATTTTATTGCTTAAGATATATGCTACTCATCTTCTTTTTTTCTCTAGAATCCTCCAAAAATTTTCTCTTGGGACCCTATTATACGCTTTTGCTAAATCTATAAAGTCCATGTTCAATTTCTTTTCATATCTCTATATCATTCTAGCGATCTTCATAAGAGATAGATTGTCTCCATAGTTGAGCGTCCTGGTATAACCTGAATTGATTGTTTGGGACCTATGTCTCTTGCCTCAGTCTATACTCAATTACTCTCTCCCAAAACTTCATTGTATGACTCATTAACTTAATACCTCTATAGTTCATGCAAATTTGTGTGTCACACTTATTTTGTATATTGTCACAAAAATGCTTCTTTTCCACTCATTTGGTACCTTCTTCTTCTTCAAAATCTTATGGTAAATCACCTCACAAACACATGCTTTATCTTTTGAATATGGAATTGTTAGCACTCGAAAAATCTTATTTTCCACTCCTCATAAGTATATTTTCCATAATCTTTGAATATTGTAATGTCATACATCAATATACGAATTCGTTGCAATGTTAAACCTCTATCTAAAAACGACAAAATTTAAAAACTACAAAATTTTGATTATTCAAAATATACAGCTTATTAGCATTTCCTTGATTGTTTACTCTTTGACTGTCAAGGATTTCCATGGCATTGATATAATAGCTTGACTACCACATTGAGATACCGTAGGTGGTTGGAACATAGTTATGTACCTATAATTTGACAGAATAGTTATTATAAGAAATGGCAGTTTACGTAGAGGTGAAATAGTGATCCAGTCATAACATGAATTTCTTCAATTAAGGAACCATACTTATTCAAAGGTTCTCCCATTCCTTCAAAAAACACACAAAATCAAAGTATTCAACATTTCAATGGCTCCCATATTTCTTCCATATGCATACCATTCAATAATAACCACAAATGTGAGAATTTGGAAAAGGATCAAAGGATCAGGGTCACCTTGGGCACAGCTCCAGTTTGAACTTTATCGATAGCATTGCAGATGATTATCCCACTTCTCAATCCAAGCTTAACTCTCCCTCCATATGATCCGCCAGCATATCTATAGCAACAACAACAACAATCATCTTTCAGAGTCCTCCGACCGACTCACTTCTCCTTGTTGCTACAGAACAAAAGATTAGCTCAATTAGCACAACAATCAAACGAAACCCAAAATTTAATTTGTAGCCCAAAAAACCAGAGGAACAGTAATCATGACATCTGATGAGTGCATATAAGAAAAATGTACCTGAAGATTGAAACTTTCATCACATAAATCACAAAAAAGCAGAAAATTAGAGAAACCCAAAATTATAAATTGCAGAAAATTAGATCATCCATTTCAGTCATGCGTAAATACACCATCACACATAACAAATTTTTCTATATGACAGTGATACACAATGTAATTGTTCAGATTCAAACCACACACATAACATTTGTAGCTCCCAAGTATACCTGTATCACATTCTGATGTTTGCTTGTTGACTTTGCTCCTGGAGTCCTGACTAAGGTGATCTCCTTAAGTGGTGCATGGGCTTTTTTCTCCAATGTTGCTTCCTTAAACATCCGTCTTTCCTAAAAAAAAAACCAAAAGATATCATATAAAGCATCAATGTTATTAATACTTATTAAAGAAATTGGTCACAACAGGTTTCACATACATCAGTTCTAAACCTAAAAGGCTTCGGATTTGTAGGCTTCGGTTTCCTATACTTCTCCCCATGAGCATTGATGGCAACAGATGTGGAGTTTTCTTTTTTAATCTTATCTGCTTAATTGACCTGTATCATTGTTCAAGCGTTAACATGCATAAAAAAACCGTAAGGGAGAAATGAACAAACATGAACACTATGAAGATACGTTATTCTCATATCTTTTGTAGCCTTCTTCAAGGCCTGGAATTATACAACTATTTTTTCCACTAATAGCTCTTATTTACATCTTTACTAGATTGCACATGCTTCTTTTTTATGAATAAAATTAGAGGATTGCACATGCTTCTTTTTGGACGCCAAAACATTTTTTTTTTTCAATTATTCTTGTTCCTTGTGCACTGCGTAAAGCGGGAGCCTTGTGCACTGGGTACGACCTTTAATTATTCTTGTTCCTTGTGGTTGAATGGGATTCTAAGCTTCAGATTTCGAAAACAAAAAGGTTCGAAAAGCCTTGGAACCAGCACCAATGAGCTTAAACAGAACATATAAGAGCTAAAGAGATAGAGCTAAGCTACTTCACCTGTTTCATAAGTCTACGTCTCCACCCAAGCCTAGACATCCCAACATTGCCCAGATAGGTGTCCCATCTTGACCTGCAAGACAGATGAGAGCGAGAGAGTGAGAGAGAGTAGAAGATGAAACTGAAAGGTAATGGGGCTTAACGGTTATGTAGAGAGAGTAGAAGATGAAACCAAACCTCTCAATATCTTCTTCTCATCCCGACTCCGCCCTTGGATCTCATCGACAAACAATAAAAATAAAAAAGAAGAAAAGAAAAATGAAATTTCAAATGAAAATCCATTTCTAAATCCAAAATCACAAAAAGGAAATTTCAACATAAAACCCATTCCTAAATCCAAAATCACAGAACCCCATATTTGAACAAAAGAAAACCCCAGATGTAGGATCCCGAATAACTCACCAACAAAAAGCTATCCTTTCTGGGTAAAGAAAAGAATAAAATCTCCCGATAATTCCAATTTTACCCTTCCTTTTGTTTAATCCACCTCCCAAAACAAAATTTCCCACAGTGACCCGCATCTTCTATTTCTATTTGGAATGAATGGCTTTTTAACATATCTCATGTTGATAAAGATGATCTTTCTGATCTTAATAAAGTGTTTATAATTTGTTGGCAAATGTGGAATGATTGATATAATTTTGTGTTTAATCACATCAGGCCTAATCACACTGGGTGCATCAGGTGGCAAACACCTTAGCTAACAACTTTCATAAAGCTAATTCAAAAGCAAAAATTGCAAGCGTCCTAATGAAAGAAATGTGATCAGTTCGAATGCCCCATCTCAAGGTTTCTTCAAAATTAACTTTGATGGGTCTGTTGTGAGTAACTCGGCTGTTGCGGGTTTCGTTATTCGAAATCATCGAGGACAGCCTTTCATTGCTGGGTCTAGAAAATTGGGTAAGAGTGATATAACCCAATTTTGAATTCCCTTAATCAACCTGCAAGTAGCACAAGAAAGTTATGGAAGAAGAGGGAAGGAGAGATGAAGGAGCAGAGCTCCAAATATTTTTGTATTAATATTCTTTTTATCAAATTAACCACTAGGCAAAGCCATTACACATTGAACTATTTATAGTACTTCCAAACCCACTGTGAGCTAGCAGAATCTAACAAACTTTCCTAATTACATGTAATAGTCCCATTTAACTAACTAATTCAATGTCTAACTATGATTAAGATAATCAGGATCATAACACAGAGCAAAATCACGTCGGCAAAGGCTTTAGCAGCTCTGGATGCCTTAATGCTTGCTAAGGCTCATGGTCTCAAAAGGATTCTGATTGAGGGAGATTCCAAGATTATCATTGAAGTATTACTAGGAAGTGCATCATCCCTTGGCGTATTCATGCTATTGTGGAAGACATCAAATGATTATTTTCTTCTTTTGAGTTTATTAGCTAGAAGCACATTTTTAGAGAAGTAAATTTTGTGGCCAATACCATCACTTCCATTGGACATAGTTGTAACAATTTATGTGTTTGGGACGGCTGCGTTCCTTTAAAAGCCGTGAATGCATTATTGTATGACTCTAGAGGCTTTGGGTGTTCCCGTGGCTTCTTCCTTTCCTAATTAAAATTTTTTTTCTCAAAAAAAAAATGGTAGAATCACATAAGTATTTCCTAAATTTACACAATTACATTTCTAACCAAATTAAGACTGCAACACAAACAACAATTTTTTGTTTTGTTTTTGTTAAAAATGCGATTATTGAGTTGACATCGAATTGGTATTCGTGGTCTCATTATATGCTTCAAAAACCAAACCAAACCATGCCACCGAAAAGAACCAAGGAATGACAAAGAAGGAAAAGAAGTTCAAGTACACGCACAACTCCGAACCAAGGAATGACATCGTAATTGGCATTCGTGATTGGAATTGACGTTTCCGACTAACATAATATAGGGAACTTTCATGGAAAGAGCTTGAGCTAAGTTTATTTTAACAAAAAACCATGCTATAATTTTATTTAATGAAAAAAAAACTTAAAGTTTAATGAAAAACCCTTAAATCTTTATATATAAAGCCAAGTGTCACAGCCCGTCCCAATTTATAATACTCGGGATTGTGAAAAGACGAAATTGCCCTTAAACGGGATTAAGGTGCGTCACTTTGGCATTGGTTTTTACATAATTTCCCTATACTATTGTTAACTGGGATATTATATAGGGTTACAAACTTAAATTTGGACTTAGGTTTAAGTTTGTATGTTAAAAGGTTGTATTATGGATTTAAAAAGACCACGTGGGATCCTCATTCCTTATTTCCCTCCCTAAAACCCGTAACCCACTCTCTCTCTCTATCTCTCTTCCCTCACGACTCTCTCTCACTCTCAGTTCTCTCTCTTCCTCTCCGACGCTCAACCTCACCCAAAACCACCTAAAACATAAACAAACGTCCAAGATAAGACCACATTTGGACTCCTGGAACTTCCACGATCACGTAGACATCAATTTCATGTAAGTTCTACTTCGGAAAACCCTAGTTTTCAAAGTTCCCGTGAAATGACACTGTTCATAAACTCTTAAATGGTGGTGTTTTAGCTTAAAAAAAGATCACAGTGAGCTTTAGGATGTCCCAAGGAAGCTCGGAGTGCTTCGTTGGAAGTTTTTGGACGTAAGAACACGGAGATCGACAAGTTCAAAGTTTGGCCGGAGCTTTCGAGGCTCTTTCCGGCGAATCCCCGGCGAGTTAGGAGTTGAGGTAGGTATCAATCTCTTCGTTTCGTCAAGTACTACAACTTTCCTTTTTGTTTCACTCAATTTCGTTGAGTATTGAAGAAGTTATACTCATTTGAAACTTACCCAGTTTCCGGCGACCTCCGAGGCTTTCGAGGAAGTTTCCGGCCAAACCACGGAGAACTATGTGTTTTTCAAGGTACCATTCTCTTTGTCTCTTCAAGGGATACAACTTTCGTTTTTGAATCACTTGATTTCGTTGAGAAATGACAAAGTTATGGCAATTTGAAAAACTGCCCAGAAAACGGCCGCCGGAAAAACCAGTCCGGCGACCCAAGGAAGAAGATGATGCGCGTGGGGGCGCGTGGGCCGTGCTTGTCTTGGCGCGTGGGGGCGCGTGCTACAGTAAAAATTATTTTAAAAATATGTCGACGTCCGTGACGTCGAGTAGATCACCGTGGTATATTTATATACCCAAATTGAGCACCGTATGAGAAAGTTATTAAGGATTGTTGGTTAGGTGTTCGAATAACGTTTTATAGTTTTCACATTTAGGTAAAAATGTGAATTGACGATCCGACCGTTGGATCGTCACCAAACTTTGATACGTTGTAATACGTAATATTTGAGGATTATAGGAACTTACGGATTGGGAATCCGATTTACGGATCTTCCGGAATTGGAGTTGTAAGTCCATAATATAAAATGTTAACCGTCACTTAGTTTTGGAAATTGACGGAGATCCGACCGTTGGATGGTAATGAAATTTTAGGATGTTATCCTAGAGATATATTGTGGACCTCTGGAAGTTATGGATTTAAAATCTGAGTGGCAGATCTTCCGGATCGAACTATGTAGTGACGTATTTTATATAAGTTATATATTCTATCGATATGAATTCTGAGGTTGGATTTGATTACTATTCTAGGCAGCGATCGTCGTGACGCCTTGATGTGTGGTGCTAGGGAGTTGTTGGACGAACTCCAGGTGAGTGGGCAGTTTTGTTTTCCGTATATATATGTACTTGACGTTTCCCAGAAATTGAATTGAAATGAAAATATGTTTAAAATGAAATGCATATGAGTTATGTGGAAAAACGGGAAGTGAAATACCATGCATAGAATTGATATGAAAAGTATATAGAAATGTGAGTTGAAATGCCATGCATGAATTAATATATGATGCATATGTATGAATTGGTGCGGTGGACACACATGTAAGAATTGATTTATGATGCATATGTATGAATTGGTGCGGTGGACGCACAGGTAAGAATTGATTTATGATGCATATGTATGAAATGGTGCGGTGGACGCACATGTGAGTATTTATTTCTGTTATGATGATGTTGATGTATATTGAGCTCAAATCCTGCACCATAGTTTAGTGCTTATAGTATTCACCGCATCGCACGCTCGCCTTGGATCCAAGTAGATGCTAGTCGTACAGTCCACGCGGAGTGGGTACGACAGGCCAGTCGCGAGAGTGTTAGTGAGATTCCGACTGGTGGGTGACCTTAGATTATGTGCACAGATGATTTATGAGAAGCACTAGAGCGTAACTTATGTGCAGAAGGCCGTACAGGTCACGCGGAGTGACTCCGGCAGAGTGTGAGAGTGATAGATTTTGAGCTCTAGGTTCAACCGGGCTAATAGAGGGCCTACGGTTGATTACTTTCTTGCACCTGATATGATTATGTTGATGCATTCATACCTTATTACTGTTGAGATGATGTGGCATGGCATAATTAATATGAGAAATGTTGAGATGATGTGGCATGGCATAATTGTTATGAAAATGTTGAGTTAATGACTTGAAGTCTTGAGAATATATGTGTATATATATTATATTTTACATTTTACGGAAAGTATACAAGTTTTACAGAGAGGGGTTACAATGTTTTGAGAAAAGTTGGATTTGAAAAGAATTGTTTTTGCTGACCCACTCAATTTTGGTTTTGCGCCCCTCCAGGTTCAAGATTACAGAGGTGTGGTGGCTACGAGGAATTCACGGGGTTCTGACAGATTGGACAAAATTAGGACTCACCTTCGGGTGTATCAACTTATAAATTGTATCTTAAAACTTCCGTACTGTGCAAATGGTTACGTCACTCTCACGTGACGACCAGCATGCCCTCCTTCGGGACGGGGTGTGTCACCAAGGGCCCAATGAACAGTGCTTTTTGGTGTCACAAGCTTCACCAAAAAAGAATTGGACAAGATGCCCTTCAAACAAAAAACTTCAAATGCAACTCAAAATAATGCATCAAATGTGGCAGGCGTATTTTCGTCATTTTAACAGTATTTTTTTTTGTACAATTTTTTTTTAATAATTAGTACCTCACAATAGGCTAGCAATAATGTGATTCAATCAGTTGTTCATTTAATATTATTTTCTCTATTTTTAAACACGTTCAAAACATCTTAAGAGGCGTGTAATGCCGGTTATAAAAAAAATATTTAGCACGCAAATAATAATGTGATTAAATTAGTTGTCAAGTGATTGTTTTTTATTTTTTTTTGAACAAATGATATTATCTACGCTAAATGTGATTAAATTAATTGTCAAGTGATTGGTTTTTTTTTTTTTTTTTAACAAACGATTTCAATCAAGAATAGTAGTTATATTGTTCCTATCCCAGCAAGTAAAGTAATTTTTGGAACCAAATTCTCTCCGGATCTTATAAAACTGAGTCCACTAATCAATGCATCCGGACCTTGAAATTTGATTCAACGACTACAAAAATGGGGTCCCTCTAAGAGTTATAATAATTGTAGTGTTGGATCAAATTTCAATGGTCCAGATGCATTGATTAATGGGCTCAGATTTATAGAATCTGGAGGGGATCTTATTCCCATTTTTTGTCTAAGATCGGACAATAAAATAGTAGTTGTACTGTCCCTACCCAGCAAATAAAGCATTTTTTACCCAAGATCGGACAATAACATAGTAGTTGTATTGTCCCTACCTAGCAAATAAAACATTTTTGGTCAAGATCGGACAATAACATAGTAGTTGTAGGGGTTTGCTATCCACACACCCCATTTTACTTCTCACACACCCCTTGATAATTTCTATCTGTTGATCTTCTTCAATTTATTTGATCCGACGGCCGAAAATTAAAAAGGTGTGAGTAGTAAAATGGGGTGTGTAGATATCACACCCCTAGTTGTATTGTCCAAATGAGAATCCTCTTTGTATCATCTTTGTGAAGATCCTAGAGATCTTTAAATTATGTCTGTTATCATATATCATGCGATCATAAATTATTTTAAATTAAATATGAATAATATCTGACGAAAACTAGCCACAAAATATTAAGATGAACAGACACGATTTAAGAATTCTTATAATTCTCATAAAGAGGATCCGAAAAGGATCCTCCTGGGTATTGTCCAAGATCGGACAATAACATAGTAATTGTACTGTCCCTACCTAGCAAATAAACCATTTTTGGCCCAAGTTAGGACAAGACCACAGTAGTTGTACTATCCCTACCCAGCAAATAAACCATTTTTGGTCCAACATCGGACAATACCATAGTAGTTGTTTGGTCCTTATCTGATAAAACCCAGACTTCACGTCTTGCTCGATGTATTGATACAGTGTAATACTACAATATACTTTTCATTCAACAACCTTTTCATCCTTCTTACAATCTCTTATATAGTAACTAGGCCAACTTAGCTACTAAGAAACTGACTAACAACCTTATCTCTTACTATAACCAACTAACCAATTTGATAATGCTGATACATCATCCTAGTCAACATCCTATCAATACCCCCTTGAAATGAGGCTTGTACAACAAGACTGAAAACAACACAAAAGAAAGTACATTGGATCTGTAAACCATAAAGTTTGCAATACAAGTAATCACATTTGAGTAACTGAAGGAAATCGATTCTTCAAATCTGTATAAACCTCCCATGTAGCTTCTTCAGCCGTGTGATTTTGCCATTGGACCAAAACCTCAGTGCTTGCTACATTCCCCTTCTTAACCAGCCTTCTATCTATTGGTACATTCTGTAAAATCCCATCATCTGTAATTACTAGTAAGGGTATCGTAGGTTGAATATTTGGTCCCCAAATGTTTCTTCAAACAAGAAACATGAAAAACAGGGTGCAAATTGGATGTGTCAGGAAGATGTAACTTGTAAGCAACATGACCAACTTTTGCCAGAATTTCAAATGGACTATAAAATCTAGGATGCAGCTTATGGAAATGATGAGAAGCCAAGGATAGATGTTGATAAGGAACCAACCGTAAGTATACCAAATCCCCCACCTGGAAAATTCTTTCAGTCCTGTGTTTGTTTGCTTGTACTGTCATTCTGTTTTGAGCAGCTGCCAAATTTGATTTTAACAAGGATAACATCCTATTCCAGTCCAATAAACTCCTGTTAACCATTTCCAGCTTAATTGTTCCAGCTTCATACACCGGAATGCATGGAGGAGGTTGTCCGTACATTACTTCATATGGAGACATTTTTGTTGCAGAATGAAGGGTTGTATAATAACTCCATTCAGCCCACGGTAACCAGAGAGACCACTTCTTAGGTTAGAGACTACAAAAACATCTTAGGTAAGTCTCTAGACATCAATTAACAACCTATGTCTATCCATGCGTTTAAGGGTGGTACCTTGAGCTGTGACACAATGATGATCCTTGTATTGTAAAAAATGTTTTCCAAAATGCACTCATGAATAATGGATCCCTATCACAGATTATAGAAGCATGCATTCCATGTAACTTGAAAATATGTTCCACAAAGAGATTAGCTATTGAGGCTGCCGTGAATTGATGGGTTAATGCTAGAAAATGAGCATATTTGGATAGCCTATCAACTATCACCCATATAACTGTTTTACCTCGACAAGGAGGCAATCCCACTATGAAGTCCATTGATATGTCAGTCCAGATTTGTGAAGAATTGGTAGTGGCTGAATTAAACCCGTAGGGGCTAAAGTTTATACTTTTGCTTCTGACACACTTGACAATTTGCGACCATTTCCTTTATATCCTTTTTCATCCCATTCCAATAAAAGGACCTTGAAAGCCTTCTATATGTCTTCAAAAATCTAGGGTGACCTGCAGAAGGGTTGCTATGATGTTCCTCAAACATAAGTTGTCTCCAAGAACTGTTGGGACTTAATACAATTTTATCCTTGTATTTGAGAAAACCATTGTCGACTTTGTATTTTAACAAGGTCAATGGAGATGAATCTGAGACATTCTTCACTTCTTGAAAATTTTCCAAGATCCAAGAGTCTTGTTCAATGTGCCTTCTCAAGTTATTAATCCAGCTAAGATAAGGGTAGGAAATAGCCAAGAGTTCTAACCGACCTATTGCATGACTTGATTGAACAATAGATGCATCTAGAGAAATTCTGGACAAGGCATCAGCTACTTGATTATCACATCCCTATTTATATTGGATTTCATAATCAAAACCCAATAGTTTAGACACCCACTTCTGTTGAAAATGAGGGTTAGCCTTATTTTGCAGAAAAAAAAAACTTCAAACTATGGTGGTCTGTTTTAATGATGAACTGTCTGCACACAAGGTAAGATTGTCATTTCTTGATTGCATGTAATATAGCCATCATCTCCCTTTCATAAGCAGTTAATGATTGATTCCTCACACTCAATGTTTTACTGCTAAATGCAATAGGTTTGCCATTTTGTTGCAAAACAGCTCCAATGCCATAACCAGATGCATCACTTTCAATTATAAAAGGTTGGGTGAAATTTGGTAAAGCTAATAGCTGAGTTGAAAGCGTAGTCTGTTTGAGTGTGTTGAATGCCACTGTGGCTGCTTCACTCTATTTGAAATTATCATTTTTGGTAAGGACTGTCAATGGACTAATAATCTTTACAAAATCAGGAATAAATTTCCTGTAATGTCCTGTCAAACCAAGAAATCCTCTTAAGGCTTTCACAGTAATAGGAAGAGGCCATTTAGTTATAGCATCTAGTTTGAAGGGGTTAGCTGCAACTCCTTCCTTTAATACTATATGTCCTAAGTATTCCACTCAAGTTTGCCCAAATGCACATTTAGACTGCTTGACAAAGAGAGTATGAGACTATAGAATCTCAAAAATCGTGCTAAGATGTTCCATGTATAGCTCCCAGGTCTTGCTATATACTAGAAT